>JAGIQG010000009.1:42038124-45004697 GCA_024679065.1 Sphyrna mokarran
GTCTTGTGTCACAGTTTAGGTGAATATTCACAAAGCAGAACTCCATTCTGTAATAAAACATAGCTGGTTTTTGATGGAGCAGTAAGCTGTCAATGAGGCCTTCTCCCTGGGAAATCCAGCAACACAGACTAATCCAAAAGCTCTCATGTCCTGGTCAGCAGCCTGCATTGGGTAGGTCATGCACTACTGATCTTGGGGAAAAGAGCACCTGCTGCTGGATACACAGCAAACTAACTGATGTGAATTATGTCAAGATCTTGGATAGACATTGAAGACCACTGAAACTGTTACATTCACAACTCTGGGAAGCATTCTGTACCCCTGCTCTTTGATTCTTGCCTACTGCCATAGGTGACATAGATCAGTGATTATCTGCCTGCTGGTGCAAAGCCTCCTGATATAGTGCCTCTGATGTTGCGGTAAGGCATCCTGCTTTGGAAGGCTCACAAGCTGGAAGCCCTCTTTGGCCTGTTCCTTTTTTGTGCTCTTCTTTGACCATTATTAGGTTATGTGGCAGCTCTGACAGTCTCAATGGTAATCCTAGCAAAATGACCTTCTTTTGGAGTGGCTTGGTGGCACAGTAGTTGGCAATAATGCTGGGGGGCATTCAGGAGGTGAGAGAGTTGATTGGTGTGTATGGGTCAGGGAAAAGATTTGCTTAGGACACCCTTTTCTCTATATTCTATTGCCTAATAGCTGCAGTAGCTGACAGCACTGCTCAGCCTAAGATTTCCTTACCATACTTCTGTTCCTCATCCTCTTTCTGCATCAATCTCCTGTACCTCTTTCACCTGAGGTAATTGAAAGGTTTGGCCCTTCTCAGTGACATAGTTGCATAGCATACAGTAAATCACTACATATTTGGAGACAATGTCAGGGATCCGTTTCAATTCCCAGCTTGGGCCACTATCTGTGTGGAATCTATACGTTCTCCATGTGTCTGCAGTGTGTTTCTTCCGGGTGCTCCAATTTCCTCCCACAATTCAAAAAATGTTGTGGTTCCATGAATTGGCCATGCTAAATTTTCCATTAGTGTATCCAAGCAGGCACTGGAGTTTAGCAACTAGGAGATTTTCACAGTAACTTCATTGTAATGTTAATGTAAGCCTACGTGTGACTAATAAATAAACTTTAACTTTTTCTTGTAGTCAATTAAGTCACTGCAGCTGCAGTCAAAAGTCAGTGATCCAAAAGTTCTGCAATGTCAAAAATTCCCAAAACCAAAGCAAAGCAGCCAAAGAAAGTCCCAGCAGGCAAAACAAACTCTTCAGAAACTCACTTGAACAGAGGTGCGGATCCTTTCAAATATCATTGCCTCAGCTTGCTTCCTGAAAATTCACATAGAGTTTTCTGGTCAGGCACAAGAATGAGTAAGTTAAATGGACCCCATCACTAATTTACTAGTGCATATGTAGAATGCTATTTAACTATTTTAATGAGGTCATCATTTATTTCAGACAGGAATGGCTTAACAAAGAGACTGTGCCCACTTCTTGTCTACCCTTTCAGCACAGAACATCTCACCAAGAAATTGGTAAGCATTACATTGATTTTGCACCTACAAACCTGACAACACACAAACTAATTTTTGCCTCAATGGGGTTAATTCTGTGGTCAAGAAAATCTAGAAATGAATCATAGCCTGGAAATGATTTTGATATTAATGCTTGAGCAGTTAATGTTTGCATGATGTCCATCTGTTTACTATTTTAATGCAGATGTTAATATATTTATTTAAAACAGCTTAATGCATCACTTCAAACAGTAGATGGAACAATCTTACTCAAAGTTGTTAGGCATATTTCAAACTAGATTTATACCTGCCTACCTTCCTGATCAGGGCTGTGTTGTCAAGGAATTCATGGTAGAAAGACAAACTAACATAGCTTATTCTGGCCATGAAGAAATTGGCTGCTATTTGCACCTCTCTCTCTGTTTGATTTAACAGGACCAATGTAAATTTTAAGGTTTTGACTGAAATAAGCAATCTAATCATGTAACGTCCTCAAAATCTCAAAAATGACATAATCTCCAACCTCTGCATCTGTTTTAGAATCTGCATCAGTGTTTTGCTTTAGAAAATAATTTATACTGGTACGTCACCATTGTTTCTCAGTAAAATAATCTTTCTATATCCATTTTTTGCGTGCCTTTCTCTGTCTGTATTTCTGTTTTTCTTCACACGCACTCTCACTTTCACTGTTACATTTTGCCCTATCTCTCTCCTTGTGACCAACTGTTCTGATTATTTCTTAAATTTTCTTTTTCCCTTTTATAGCTCTCCCAGATTCTCGTCATGACTTTTCACACATGGCCGTTTACTGGTGTATGTAACCATTTGAATCCATCACACAGTTAGACAGAATTGACTATATAATGGGTTAGATGTGGGTACTGGAATCAGGAGAGAACCACGTGATCTGGAGCCAATACAATATTCATGTGTGATAGAAAAACCAGGTGGTTAGATTTAGAACTGGGCATCAATGATAGAGTTTGGTGCACGGCCTGAACTCCAGGTTGACACATGACAGAGTGCAAAAAAGCTATAGTTAGAGACCATAAGTCCATAAGACATAGGAACCACTTGGCCCATTGATATTTTTCTCATCCTCATTCTCCTGCCTTTTCCCATAACTCCTGATCCCCTTTTTAATCAAGAACATATCTATCTCTGTCTTAAAAACACTCAATGACCTGGTCTCCACAGCCTTCTCCAGCAAAGAGTTGCACAGATTTACCATTCTCTGGCTGAAGAAGTTCTTCCACATCTCTGTTTTAAAGGATCATATTTTTAGCCTGAAGTTGTGCCCTATGGTTCTAGTTTTTCCTACCAGTGGAAACATCTTTTCCATATCCATTCTATCTAGGCCTCACATGATCCTGTAAGTTTCAATAAGATCCTCCCTCATCCTTATGAACTCCAAGTACAGACCCAGAATGCTCAACCATTCAGATTTTGTGACTGAGGTGGGTGGTCCTTAGCCTGAGATTACTCGATAGAGTTAAAAACTCTGCAGAGCCTGCTCACCACAGGAATTGCAATGGGCAGGAACAAATTATACAAAGATCTGTTGACCTCAGGCAGGATTTTCCAATTTTGGGATGAGAGCATCTGAAAAATCCCACTCAGAGTGTGGAAACATGTGGAAAAGGGCATCTAAAGCTTAGAGGCACAGCTTCTATTGAAGGGCAGTATAGCACAAGGTTGGAGGAGTGGAAACCAAAAGAGTAAGAGAAAGTTAACACTGGAAAATAGATCATTTTGACAACTTTTGGTACCCAGTGTCAGCATCAAATTGTTACTCCCAGTACAGGTCAGATGAGGTATAAAGTTGCATGACACCAGTTCACAATGAATTAATTTCCTCCCTAGAAGCAACAATTCATGCTTCATTTCTCATAATGATCATCTTTGTAGTTAATAGTTGGTGCATGATGCTGTGTCATGCCACATTCATGCTCTGGTAATGCTTTTGGTGATGTTATAGCTCGCAGTAACATAAAGACTCTTCAACAAAGCTTCTGAGAGAGCTTGAACTAAAAGTAGTTTTTCTTTTTTGCCCATTCCTAATTACCCCTTAACTGAGTGATTTGCTAGACCACTGCCGAGGGCAGTTAAGAATCAGCAACATTGCTGTGGGTCTAGAGTCACATGTCGGCCACATCAGATAAAGCCAGCAGATTTCCTTCAAACCAAATTGATTTGTAACAACAAACAATGGCAGTTCCATGGTCTGAGATTAGTAATTCCAGATCTAATTGAACCAGTTGGTGGGATTTGAACCCATGCACCCGAGATCTCTGGGTTATCAGTTCAGCAAAGCTACTACTACATCACTGTCTCCCCAGAATGTCTGATATATGCCTGTGAAGAAGAAGCAGAACACAATGTAATTGTAGGGTGGTTCTGGATCTGTGCTAAACCTCTGTGCCAATAAATGACCCACACATCTTACAGTTAAATAGTTTTACTTGTTACATGAAATCTTTGAAAGATGGGATGATGAGAAGAGAACTAAATTATATGCCATAGCTTTTGTGTGTTCTGTTGAAGTATTGATACACAGGAAATGAAATGAAAGAATTATAAGGTCATGATGGATGATGGAAATTATAGTGTGTTACCTTGTTTAGTCCTCTCATCCATCACTGATGAATCTGAAGAGACCAAGATCTCAAGGCACAAACTGCCAGTTGAAAATATTATTGCAAAAATTATAGAAGTACATTTACTTATATCTTACTGAATTTTTATTTTGTTACTATCATTATTGCTATTAATAGCCTGGATTTCAGAGCCAGCAGTGAAGCATTTATTGCTGACCTTGAAGAACGACTCTCACCAAAGATTTATCACTTTCCATTCTTCCATTTCTTGGGGTTAGTTTGAAGATAGTATCTAGTCAAAATATCTTCTGTCATCAATAGTGCTATCACGCAGCACCCTGTTCAGCAATAACCTGCTCAGTGACACTCAGTTTAGATTCACCAAGGTCATTCAGCTCCTGATCTCGTTACAGCCTTGGTTCAAACATGGACAAAAGAGTTGAATTCCAGAAGTGAGGTGAGTAATAGTGCTTGACATCAAGGCTGCATTCGATTGAGTGTGGCATCAAAGAGCCCTAGCAAAACTGTAATCAGTAGATATCAGAGGGTAAACTCTCCACTGGTTGGCGTCATGCCTCGTACATAGGAAGGTAGTTGTGGTTATGGTCGGTCATCTCTGCTCCAGGATATCTCTACAGGAATCCCTCAGTTAGTGTCCGGGGCCTAACAATCTTCAGCTTTCCTCTATTATAAGGTCAGAAGTGAGAATGTTTGTAAATGATTGCATAATATTCAGTACTTTCCATGACTCCTCAGATACGGAAGCAATTCATGTTTAAATGCAACAAGATCTGGACAATATCCAGGCTTGGGCTGACAAGTGGCAAGTAACATTAGTGCCACACAAATACAAGGCAATGACAATCATCAATAAAAAATAACCATCCTCCCTTGACATTCAATGTTGTTACCATCATTGAATCCCCCACTGTCAACATCCTTGGGATTACCATTGACCAGAAACTCAATTAGACTTGCCACAGAAACACAGCGACTACAAGAACAGGCTAGAGGCAAGGAGTACCATGGTGAGTAACTCTCCTCTTGACTCGCAAAAGCTCCCCACCATCTACAAGGTACAAATCAGAAGTGTGATGGAATATTACCTTCTTACCTGGTGTAACTTCAAGAACACTCAAGAGGATTGGCACCACCCAAGACAAAGAAACCTGTTTGATTTGCACCACATTTTAAATATTCACTCCCTCCATCACTGACGCTCAGCAGCAGCAGTGTGTATTATCCAGGTTCTAATTCCAGTCGAATTTTAATTCCTTGGGACCATGATATGATAGAATTCTTCTTTAAGATGGAGAGTGACACAGTTAAGTCTGAGACTTGGATCCTGAACTTGAGGAAAGCTAACTTTGATGGTATAAGACATGCATTGGCTAGGATAAGCTGGCAAAGGATATTTAAGGGGTTGACAGTGGACAGGCAATGACAGACATTTAAAAAATACATGATGAACTTCAACAACTGTTCGTTCCTGTCTGGCATTAGAGTAAAATGGGGAAGATAGCTCATCCATGGCTAACAGGGAAAATCAGGGATAGTGTTAAAGACAAAAAGGAAGCATATACATTTGCCCAAAAAAGCAGCACACGTGAGGACTGGGAGAAATTTAAAATGTCATGATGTGGAGATGCCGGTGTTGGACTGGGGTAAACACAGTAAGAAGTCTGACAACACCAGGTTTAAGTCCAACCAAATTATTTGATAGTAAACTCGCAAGGTTTCAAGGTTCCACTCTTCTGTGGAGATGCCAGTGTTGGACTGGGGTAAACACAGTAAGAAATTTAAAATCCAGCAGAGGAGGACAAAATTTTAATTCAGAAGGGAAAAATAGAATATGAGAGTAGGTTTGCTGAAAACATAAAGACACACTTTAAAACTTCCACAGATAAGTGAAGAGAAAAGTCTGGTGAAGACAAAGTCGAAGTTAGAATCAGGTGAGTTCATAATGGGCAACAAAGAGATGGCAGAATAGCTGAACAAATACTTTGGATCTGTCTTCACTATGGAGGACACAAATACTAGGGAGAGATGGTCTAGCATGAAGGAAGAACTGAAGGAAATCCTTATTAGTCAGGAAATTGAATTGAGGAAATTGCTGGGATTAAAACCTAATAATTCCCCAGGGCCTAAGCATCCCAGGGTATTCAAAGGAATGGCCCTAAATATAATGGACACATTGGTGATCATTTTCCAAATTCTATAGGCTCTTGAAGAGTTCCAGTGGATTGAAGGGTCACTAATGTAATCTCGCTTTTTAATAATAGGAGAGAGAAAACAGGAAATTATAGACTGGTTAGGCCGAGATTGGTGGTGAGTAAAATGCTGCAGTCAATTATTAAGAATCAGTGTTGGGGAAAATGCTGAAGTCAATTATTAAGGATGTAATAAACGAGCATTTGGAAAGCAGTGACAGGATCGGTCCAAATCAGCATGGATTCACTAAAGGGAAACCATACTTGACAAATCTTCTGGAATTTTTTTGAGGATGTGATCAGTAGAGTGGATAAGGGTGAACCATGGATGTTGAGTATCTGGATTTTCAAATGGCTTTTGACCAGGTGTCACACAAGAGCAAAATTAAAGCTTATGGTATTGGGGGTAATGTATTAACATGGATAGAGAACTGGTTGGCAGACAGGAATTAGAGAGTGAGAATAAACACGTCCTTTTCAGAGTGGCAGGCAGTGACTAGTGGGGTACCACAGGGTTCAGTGCTGGAACCCCAGCTATTCACAATATTCATTAATGATTTGGATGAAGAAATTGAATGCAATATCTTCACATTTGCAGATGACACTAAACTGGTGGCAGTGTGTGCTGTGAAGAGGATGCTAAGAGACTGCAGAGACAGGCTAGCTGAGTAGGCAAATACTTGGCAAGTACAATATAAATTGGGTAAATGTGATGTTATCCACCTTGGTTGCAAAAACAGGAAGAAAGATTATTATCTGAACGGTGGAAGTTTAGGAGATGGGGAAGTGCAGTGTGATCTGGGTGTCATAGTGGAACAGTCACTGAAAGTTGGCATACAGGTACAGCAGGTGGTCAAGAAAGCTAATGGCATGCTGGCCTTCATAGCAAGACAATTTGAGTGTAGGAATAAGAATGTTTTGCTGCAGTTATACAGGGCCTTGGTGAGGCCACATCTTGATTATTGTGTGCAATCGAAGGAAATTTCTGCTATTGAGGGAGTTCAGTGAAGGTTCACCAGACTGCTTCGTGGAATGGCAGGACTGAGATGAAGAGAGACTAAATTGACTGAGCTTGTACTCACTGAAATTTAGAAGAATGAGAGATGATCCATAGAAGTATATAAAATCCTGATGGGACTGGACAGGCTGGATGCAGGAAGAATGTTCCCAATGTTGGGGAAGTGTAGAACTAGGGGTCACAGTCTAAGAATAAGAGATAAACTATTCAAGATTGAGATGAGAAAGAACTTCTTTACTCAGGTAGTTGTGAACCTCTGAAATTCTCTACCACAGAGAGATGTTGGGGCCAGTTTGTCCAATAGGGAGAGCTGGATATAGCCTTGTGGCTAAAGGGATCAAGGGGTATGGAGAGAAAGTGGGGATGGCATACTTAAAGTGCATGATCAGCCATGATCATATTGAATGTGGTGTAGGCTCAAAGGGCCAAATGGCTGACTCCTGCACCTATTTTCTTTATTTCTATGTTTTATCTACAAAATGCACTGCAGAAATTCATCAAAGATCCTTAGGAAAACACCTCCTAAATCTCTGGCTACTTCCATCTTGAAGGGCAGGTGAACATCGCCGCTGCAAGTTCCCTTCCAAGCTACTCTTCTTCATGACTTGCATTTCTAGAAAGCAGCTCAAGACCACTTTCTGGCCAATAAATACTGGCTAGCCAGCTATGCCCATGTCCCATGAATGAATAAAAAAAACTATTTATCAACAGTGATAACATCAAGCAGACTAAGCAGTCAATCACAGATGACAAACCAGTAAATAAAATTTACTGTCTATCATTCACACAGAGCATATTATAAATTGGAACACACACACTAGAAGATAAAATATCATTAAATATTTTTTATAATATTAAAAGCTATGAAATCTTTATTATAATGACAAGATATGATATTTTGCAAGTATAAATTAAATTTTCCAAGCCAACATAGGTCGTTTGGCAGTAGTTATGGCTAGCATACTATTAAGAACTCAGCTACGTCTGATCAATAATAACCTTTTTGATAGTTTTGTTTTGGGAGTTTTTAATGAGCAGTAACATAGCTTAAAAGGGGAAGTTGTTGTTAGTTCAATGGTTTCTAAAGAATTACAAAATATATCCTGTGGAGGAGCAGCTAATCATTGACAACGACTGCTGGATTTCTGTGTTTAACTGCATATATATGGATTCCAGAAGTTGCTGTCAGTTTCATATGGCAATGACAGTGAACAGTGACAGCCCAGGCCATTATATTTCTTTCTTCAGTAATAATTCAAAAATAAAATTGAAAGCAGATTAAAAAAAAAATCTGGATGACTTGATTAGTTTCCCTTTTTTTAAGAGAGGCTTTTAACTGTCTGGCCATTGCTGATCGGTTATTTTCATGTACTGTGATAACCCCCATGATCTGCATAGGGAATCACTAATTGAAGTCCCAGTTGGGCTCATTGATTACAAGCTCCCTGGGGACTGGTAATTAGCCAACCAGTGGAGCATGCATAGCGAGCCCTATATAAAGCAAGATCCTGAGTTGGTCCATTATCCTTTTAGTCCTGTTCCTGGAAAGTAAGGTTCTTTACTCATTGCAGGTTAGTGGATAAATCTTATACTTGCAGATAATGTTTTGTTCCTGGTATAGAAGACCAGTTTTTTAGTATATACCTCTTCAACCAGGTAGCTGACAAATAATCAGGAGCCAAGTGCTCTTTTTAGAAGAGGCAAATCCAATATTCTGTGATCAAAAAACATGAAAAAAACTTAACAAATCAATTTAAAATAACATTCATGGGACTAATGATGCACTCCAGTCTACCCCTGATCACCATGACTGCTGACCCCCACCCTGGTGCCCAGGGGTCATAGAGGGCTGTAAGCACACTGGTGGACGAATGTTTCCTATCCTGTGATACCTGTCTTTATTTATTATTCTTCTTGAGGTTGAAAATCTGGGTGAGTGAGTATCTTGATTTAAGGACTGGGATGCAGTCATGGGATTAAGGATAGATTCTTTACACAACACAATTCAGAAACATTGGATTGCTCCATCTCTCTTAGCAGAAAAATTACTCAGGAAACGTTGGAAAAATTAAAATCACTGCTACTCCTGGTTATGCTTGATTTCCTGCACGCCCAAACCCCTCAATGAACACCCAATTGATCATTCCAAAAACTCCCCCACCCACCACTCAGCTGACATTCCTCAGCTAGGCCCACAAACATCTCAGTCCTGAGTTCAAACAAACAAGTTTCAGGAGAGCAAATGACTTCACTCGCAGTTTGTCACCTTTGTCAGTTTGAGTAGACAGAAATGCTTGTAAAAGGTGGATAATGCTGTTCAGCGGCAAAGTGATATAAACTCCCTGACTTTTAAATTTTGGGGAGAAACAGCTTGCCCTGAGTTGGAAAAAAAATCAGTGCTTGCAATTTTATTTGCTGTTTGTTGACATAACCCAAGGGTTACCATTGTAGAATTATGACTCAACTGTTCAATCAACCTGTCATTATTATAGTGGAGGGCAGTAAATTCATAGTTTGATTGACAGCTCATAGAGGTTATTAAGGGATTATTACCTTTGATGTGAGATTATGAATACAAATGTTAATTTTCATAAGAGATTAAGAATTTAATTTAAAATATTGATTTTTTTTATGACTGAGAATGTTTTTTATAATGCAGAGAGGTATGTAACAGATACTTAGAATTTCATTTAATCTCAGCATGGCTTCTGAGATCTGTCCATTGTGGAGACTGGGTGAATTGGCATGGAGCTTAAAAGGGGTGAGTGGGGGCATGAGTTGGCACAGGAGCTATAAGGGCCCATGGGGATGGATGGAAGGGCAGGAAAGAGATAAGAAGCCATTTGAGTGGGTGAAGGCAGGAGCAGGCATGGGTTTGCATAGATGGAACATGGATGGAGTGAGTGAGGGTGAGAGAACCAAATATTCAACCATATCTGGGATGAACTCCCAGCTCATCAAGCTCAGCTTGTGTGGTGCCTCCAGACTGTTTCTAGGGCTGACAGGTCTGACTCTAACATGCACTCAGCCTCTTGGAACAAAGTCCCCATTACTTGAGGCATTATTTGGCAGAAACAGATGCGACAAGCTGAGAAATTTCTTGATAGAAAGTGTTTGCCTTGGGAATGAAAGTCCAGGTCTGCATGTTCATAATGGGATAGGATTCTGTTCATTCTACTTCCTGCACAAGAATCAAGCTCCATAGGCATTGTATTTAATGGTATTCTTGAGCTAGCTCTGCAAAATCCAATGGGTTCAATGAGCAAGTCCTGTGCTTGTTGCCTGAAAACCCTTCATTACTCTGACTCCTTCAGTTTTACTTCCTTTCAGTCATTTATCAATTCAGCACCATTTCCATACTGCTGAGCAGAGAACGAGATTCACCTTAACCTTTGCTTTGAACTAGTCATCTTACAGCTGCGATAATTACAGCTAAATACCTAAATAAGTATGTCATGAATCACTTGAACCTTATAAGTGGCCGAAAAGTTAGATTTATGAGGGTTTGAAATTCCCCAGAATGTTAGTGATGGGGTGCACAAATTGAGCGCTAATGCTGAGAAATGTTTCACGTTTGAGCATTTATGCACCACCTGTGTACAGCAGAAAATTACCCTCCGGCATTTCCACCTTCTTCACACGTTACCATCACTTCATGTTTACTCAGGTGTAGCCTATTAAGCTCTTATTAAAAGTTACTTAAGGCTTCCTTGTGCAGGTTTCTGAAATCACTGACTTTCTCTGAATCATGCCAGATAAAGGCAGCAATAAAGAAGGGAGAGTTACTGAACTCTGGGCAGTCAGTAGAGGGGCCCTGAAATGATACAAGGAGGCTTTAGATAATCTCGAGTTTCTCCCTTGTGGATAGAGTGTTGACAGAGGTCCTGTGGCTCACTGAAATTTAGCACCTTAACTTACTGTTAAGTTGGCAAATTAACATACCTCATAGAAAATGTATGTGCTTTTTGCTCCTTCTTAGCTCATATTTGACTCTGGGGTATCTGCAATATGAGCCAACAGAATTTCACAATATGTCCAAACTTTAATGAAGCTCTTAAAGACACAATACTTTTGTTACTGTGAAGGCATTTGTATTGAAAATAAATTGACTTTCTGAAGAACATGAGAGAGCAACTCACAAGTGCAAGTATTACTGGAGGAGAATGTAAAGAAACTCTAACCTACCCCCAGCATGTACACATCTACCATCCCAGCTGTAGTTACTGGATTTCAAAATGTTTTAGAGGGCTGTGTATGGTTGATAAGTCAGCCCACATGGCTATTGCAGAACATTACCTGTGACTGTGAAACTGACAGTAGTCCTTATATTTAATGAAACAGAATAATTTTACTTCACAGTGTTCTGCCTGACACCACCCAGCCTGCTGTTTCATTACTTCAGAAGCTTAAAGATGCCCTTTGCAGTAGGTGAGGTATCTTTCCCCCTACCCAATGATGTTGAGAAGAGACCTGATTCCTTTTCATGATTGGGCCACAGTTCAGTACAGGAGATGAGGTGTTAGCAATAATTATGCTGCTAATAGGCAGCTTGCCATTTGGAAAGGTGGGAAATCCAGATATTGCTTCATAAAGTCAGCCTGTGTCTCTTAAAAAAGGTAAAGATAGTGCTGGTGTTACAAGCTGATAAGGTTTAAAAGGAAATTTGAACTTCCAGTTGAAAAGGATGACACACAATTTCACGTTTTAAGATTTTTACAGTAACAAATAACTAAAAACACAACTAACCAAATACCTTTTTAGGCAGCTTATCATTTAAGCTACAGAAAAGAATGCTCCTCTTTTATATGTCTTATATATTGCATGCTTCAAAGAAATAAAGCTCTTGTAGCAAATGGTCCACAGTTGTTTCCAGCTTCCAATGAACATATTAAGGTATGTACATATGAATATACAAATTGGAAGCAAAAAAAGATCATTTGCCCCTCGAGTCTGTCACACCATTCAATAAAATCATGGCTGATTGACTGTAACATCAAAGCTACATTCCTGCACCTAGGGAAAAAGGGTTCCTGGATTGGCATTCCCCGAGTATAGCTAGAAAAATGTATCCCTATCCACCTCACAGAATGCTTGACCTATCAGCTGATACAAACACTAGATTTGTTTTTTGCAGGTATCTGCACCACTTAATGTACACCTAGGGTCTCTAGAATATCTATTCAGTTGCTGGCAAACCACAGTTTTATGGTTCCACAGCAGCCTCTTTGACAAGGGGCTGCAATAAAAATAACATTGACATTTGGATCATTTTTGAGAAGAATACCAGAAAAGCTGGGGAACACAGAATCTAGTGAGAGTGGGGAACTGAAGATTAGTATTAGTAGAAAAACAGTATTCGGGAAATTGATGGGATTGTAGGCCAATAAGTCCCCAGGGCTTGGTAAGCTACATCCCAGAGTAGTTAAGGAAATGGGTCTAGAAATAGTGGGTACATTGGTTGCCATTTTCCAAGACTGTGCAGACTCTGGAACAGTTTCTACAGATTGGAGGGAAGCTAATGTAACCCCATTATTTAAAAAGAGAGGTTGAGAGAAAATAGTGTTAAAGACCAATAAGCCTGTGGGGAAAATTCTAGAATCCATTTTTAAAGATTTTGTAGTGAAAGATCTGGAAAACAGTGGCATGATTGGACAGAGTCAGCAAGGATTTCTAAAAGGAAAATCATATTTGACAAATCTACTGGAATTCTCACAGGATTTGGGTCTGTGTCTGTGGGAGTTTGCACATTCTCCCCATGCTTGCGTGGGTTTTCTCCGGGTGCTCCCGTTTCCTCCCACATCCCAAAGATGTGCTCTTAGGCTAATTGGCAAAACAAATTCTCCCTAAATTGTCTCAAATTTGGTTTTTAATCCATAGATCTATAAACATGGACAGGGATCGCAGGTAGAGGTGGGAATATCGGGGTGGCGGCGCGGGCTCGTTGGGCCAAAGGGCCTGTTTCCCGTGCTGTTTTGTTCTTTGTATATAACTGATAGAGTTGATGAGGGGGACCCAGTGGATATGGTTTACTTGGAATTTCAGAAGGCTTTCGACAAAGTTCCACATAAAACATTAACGTAAAAATAAAGCAGATGGGATTGAAAGTAGTATATTAAGATGGGCAGAGAACGAGTTGGCAGACAGGAAACAAAGGCCGGAGTTCTACCGTCCCACCATCATGGGAATTACAGAGCGCAGGTGGCAGACCATATTAAGGCCCATTGACATTAGGTGGGCTTTTTGGTTTTTAGGCACATGTGGCTGAAAAGTAGGGATAAACAGGTCTTTTTCCAAATGGCAGTCAGTGACTATCGGGTATAGCAGGGATCAGTGCTGGAACCCAAACTAACCACTATGTATATTAATGTTATAGTTGAGGGAACTAAATGCAATATCTCCAAATTTGCAGATGACACAAAACTGGGTGGGAGGGTGAGGGGTGAGGAGGATGCAGAGATCCTTCAATATGATTTGGATCAGTTGAGTGAGTGGTGTTGCAAAGTTGAGTACAATGTTAGAATTTGGTATTTGCAAAAATTATTTTAAAAATATGAAATGTTAAGTATTGCATGATCCCATTTAAAAATGGTATTGTGTTTTTCTGTACTTAGAGTTTAAAATAAAAGGATGCAGATGCATGGAGAGTCTGATTGAAATGTTATATCAAAGGGCCAGGCAGCAGGGTTGCCTTGGTAACAGGCTTCACGCATTTAAATGTTTGAATTTTGCCCAGTCAGTTTAAAGTAGGCACTTAAATAGCAATACCCTATTAGATTTAAATTTGACGTCTTCGTGACCTGAGAAGCAATCCTATTGTGGAAATGTTGGTATTTATCAGTGGTATAAGAGATAGCTTTCAGCTCCAGAGAGACACAGCAACTATTCTTTGCCACAACTAATAGCTTTTAGCTCAAACCCTCATCTGACTAGAGAAGTTACCAAAAGAAGATAAAAATTCCAGACAGGAGAAAAAAAACAGAAGATAATGGAAGATGGCAAACTTGGTTGAAAATTTTGTTAATATATGGGAATTATATTTATCTAAACAGTATTCTATGAGAATAGTGCTTTTATTTGGTTTGTTAATAATTAGTTAATCTGTTTACTGTTAGTTAGATAAATAAAGTGTTATTTGTTGAAAGGGAATCCCAGGTAGTTATTCACAGAAATCCTACAGTGCAGAAGGAGGCTACTCGACCCATCATGTCTGCATTAACAACAATCCAAACTAGGCCCTATCCCTGTAGCCCCACATATTTATCTCACTAATGCCGCTTATCTACACATCCCAGGACACTAAGGAACAAACTAGCATGGCCAATGCACTTAGCCTGCACATCTTTGGACTGTGGGAGGAAACTGGAATACCTGGAGGAAACCTCACAAACACGGAGAGAATGTGCAAACTCCACACAGATAGTGACCCAAGCCAGGAATCGAACCCAGGTCCCTGGAGCTATGATGCAACAGTGCCCTATTTGTGATTTAACCATGGCAACTTCATTGTAATTTAACCACTAAAATTTGCTGAAGATCAAGTGTCTATTTCTCAGACACTTTTAACAGATTATGAGATGAGTACTCCTCTTTGAGTGATTAAGTGTTTGTCCTCAGAGAGGGGATCAACCTTCCCTTTGTAACAGTAGGCAAATGAATGGCAGATGCAATATTATTTGGATAAATGTGAGGTTATCCACTTTGGTAGCAAAAACAGGAAGGCAGATTACTATCTGAATAATCATAAATTAGGTGAGGGAAAGGTGAATGAGACCCTTCTGGAGACAAGTGTGCAGGTGCAGCAGGTAGTAAATGAGGCAAATTGAAGATTTGAGTACAGAAGCAGGTATCTTGATGCAATTGTAAAGGGCTTGGTGAAGCCACTCATGGAACATTGCATGCAGTTTTGGTCTCCTTATCTGAGGAAGGATGTTATTGCTCTAGAGAGAGTATAGAAAAGATTTACCAGACAACCTGAGATGGCAAACGTTGACATATAAGAAGATATTGAGAAGGTTAGGATTGTTTACCTGGAAGAATGAGGGGTGATGTCACAGAAACTTATAAAATTCTAACAGGACTGTACAGAGTAAATGCAAGAAGGATGTTCTGATAGTGGGGTGTCCAGAGCCAGAAGTCACAGATGAGAGTATAGGGTAAACTGTTTAGGACAGAGGTGAGAGAAATTTCTTCACCCAGAGAGTGGTTGGCCTGTGAAATTAACTACCACAGAAATTAGTTGAGGCCAAAACATTGTATGTTTTCAAGAAGCAGTTGGATGTACCACTTGAGGAAAAGGAAATCAAAGGATAGGTGAGGGAGGGGGGAAGGCAGGATAAGGCTATTGAGCTGGATGATTAGCTGTTATCATAATGAATGGTGGAGCAGGATCAAAGGGCTGAAAGGCCTCCTCCTGTTCCTATTTTCTCTTTCTATGAGAGTTCAGACCTCGATCTTTGAAATTTTCTATTCCAGAGGGTTTGGAGGTTCCTTTGTAGATTACTTTCAAGACTCAGCTCAATAAATTTTTAATTTCTCAAGGGATAGGGGAGCAGGTAGAAAAACAATGCCTAGATAGAAGATCAACCATGATCATACTGAATGGAGTGTACTCCTGATCCCATTTCTTCAATTCCCTGAGGAATCATAAGCACATGACTGTATCCATCAGCAAATGTGTGTTTGGTCTGACCAGACATAGCTCCACCATACACCAGATCCCACTCAAGCAATGGCCCTGGTGATTGTTTAGAATCTCAGTCTCATCTTCTTTTACAACAATGCCCATTGTTGAGATGAATATGTATCACACCCCTAAAAGATTATTGAAGAATTTTCAGTCCAATATTGGAACCCAGAAATATCTAGGTCTAGGAAAGGTATATTGTTGTGTTATGATCCCAATTGATTTTTTAACTGGACAAGAGAATCCCAGAAAGGAGCCCTGAATCAAAAATAAACCATAATTTTTACTTTTTTCAATCAAATAGGGAAGAACATTTACAGTACAGCTAATTAATTAAGGGAAAAGAATTAATAAACATGAAAAAAGAATTATAGTTAAAGAATTCCAATTTCCTCCCACAGTCCAAACATGAAAAAAGAATTATATATGCTTTATTCCCCTCTTAGCTTAACAACTACACACAGGTATTAAGATTAACACAGACAACAAAGTACATTTGAAGTTACAATAGTCTCTTTAGCACACAACACTTTTTTTGAAGCATTCAGATTGGCTGTGGTCAAATACATACTCTATCCTGAACCCAAGTTCATGTTTGTGAGTTTCTCTTCAGAGTCTTCCCCAGTTGAGTGTCACTAAAGATTTTCAAAACTTCACTCCTGGAACATGCTTTAAAATCTTTTCCTTTGTAATCTTTCCCTTAGTGGTTTGCATTCTGAAACTCCAGTCCAGATTTTACAAATTACCCTTTAAACAAAGCTTTTGCTCCTCTTTTAACAATGAATTCACCGAAGGATTTTGGACCAACCACTTTTAGTCTTTGTCTTGATTTCTTTTACACACAAACTCTGATACCCAGAAACCAAATGCTCCACAGTTATTCCAATTAATGTCACAATCTCACAAACCTTAGAACCACTTCAGATATCTTTCTGACTTCTCATAACCAACCCTTTTTAAGTTTTGTGATTTGAAATGAACACTACCCTATTCTTTTCCCAGTTCCTCTTTGTTCCTTTAGACTCCTTGGAAAATCCTCTTCATTTTCTCTAGTTTCCTTATGTAGTTGTCCTTTAGATTTCTGACACTGACCTTAACTATTAGTCATTTGTATGGCCTTTCTTTTAGCAATGCTGAGAGAGATGTACCTTCTCTACTTGCCTATCACCAACTGCTAGCTAAAACTAACAAAGAAAATCTCTCCCTTTTTGGGAAGTGGGCCTCTAGTTACTATGCAACATGACAACTGCTTATTCTACACATCCTAAACCTTTCTAAGCACAAAAGGATTCCAGTTGGAATTGAAACAAATCCCCTCATATAGAAACGCCTTGTTCAGTGTGAATCTAGATATAGCCTCCTCCAGACATAGAAACATTAAATTAAACCCCCCTAAAATGAAGGGTCATCCTGACTCAAAATGTTGGCTCTATTCTCTCTCTCTCTCTGATGCTGTCAACCCTGCTGAGTTTTTCCAGCATTTTCTGCTTTTGTTTCAGATTCTAGCAACTGCAATATCTTGCTCTTATCCACTTAAAACTATACCTTATTTCTCATGACTACCCATACAAATATAAATCCCTTAAACTACTTTTATTTTCCTAACAGTTGCACATTTTTGTATCTATACATTTAGCCATCCCTTTGACCCACAGGAAGTATGTTCATACATATCTAGGTGGATGTCTACGGGATGCATATGTCCAACAATGTGCGGGAATAGATAAGATTGGGCTACTTTGAGCCTATGAATACTATAATTAGAAAATAAAGTCATACATTTATTAGAGAGGAAATGTTTCATTTTTCTCATACATTCTTCCTAAACACCAGCACAGATTCTTCTACCTGGAGAAGTTTCAAGAGGGCATTACACTGAGTAACATATAAAGTGAAAGAAGGACAGGAATAAACTATCATACCACAAGAGCAAGATGCTTTGGTTTGGGTCACCATCTGTGTGGAATTTGCACATCTTCCCCATGTCTGTGTGAGTTTTTGCCATGTGCTTTGGTTTCCTCCCACAGACCAAAAGATGTGCTGATTAGGGGTATTGGCCATGCTAAATTCTCCCTCAGTGTAACCAAACAGGCACCAGAGTGTGGTGACTAGGGGGTTTTCGCAGTAACTTCATTGCAGTGTTAATGTAAGCCTACTTGTGACTAATAAATAAATAAACTTTAAGAAAATCAGGAGGCCTTTCTCTCTGCTGACCATGGGGCATACATTTAAAAGAAAAATGCTTACAGAGCGTCAAGCTTTGATGCAATCACTAGAGATCAAGCCAGATAGCACGCTCTAGATGGTGGCCCAGGAGCTGATTTCCATCAGTGATATTTGCAACACACTGGATGGGAATTTATCAGCAGGTAGTTTACCATCGAGTCCAAAAGATTATGGTCGGAATTTTCCTGTCTCGCCCGCCACCAGAATTGTAGCGAGTGAGGGGGACTGTGCAAAAGTCTATTTACCTTGGGCAGGATTTTCTGGTCTTGGGATGGCAGGAAAATCCCGTCCAATGTTTCAGTTATCTTGTGCCATTAATCTTTTCACACTTTCTGAAACATAGTTTTAACATTATCTGTCCAAAATCACGAATCAGCAACAGCTGAACTTGTCAGAGAAACCCCGATGCAATGATAGAATTCATAATCTGCCCATGCTGAGTAATTAGAAGTATAATTATACCATATTAATTTCTGCTTAGAAAGGCATTTGATTCTCCCTGCAGGCATGTAAGTGTTTCTAAGGGATGGCATGAAAAAAGTCAATTATCCAGTAATCACGCAAAAAAGTAAACATGTGGTTAAACAATGAATTAATACTATTACCCAATGCCTATCTATATGTAACAATTATTAAGACTGCATTGCACTGGCATTTTTTTTTATTTAACAGTCTATTCTATTCTTGTAATTGTATCTTTGATCACTAACAGCTCTCCTAATTGTCGGAAGCATCTTAATTCAACTAAATTATGTTACAATAACTCCAGTGTATGTTAAATAAATCTTGCATTTTCAGGTTTTGTTTAAATCATTCTCTTCTTTATATCTTTATATTTTTAAATCTTTGGCAGGATATTGATAGACTGCCAATACCATGTCAGTCTATCCCCAAACCACTCCAATTATTTTTCCAAGGCCCTCGTTTGTTTGCAGGACCAGTTTGGAGCTGTATTTTTACAGATTTACTACCACTGAAAAGTATGGTACTTCTGTGGTATTGACTTCAAAAGGCTACTATCAGTAACAAAGCAATATAAATTTTCTCCAAGAATGACTAACTGAAGCATTAGTTGTCTTTGGAGCAGCAGCAATGGCAATGGCCTTAAATTTTCAGACACATCCTTGAAGGTCTGTTTGGCAGAAAACTGGATTATAGAGGAGGAAGCTGCAGAAAGGGCACCGAGGAGGTCAAAGAGGCAGTCAGTAAAACCTGCACAATGTCAGAAGAGGTCCAATGGCTTCATAAAGATACCTAACATAAGCAAAGGCACTGTTGTCAATCCATGTTCTCGACCATCAAAATAGCCATCCCTCACCACCCTACCTCATATTTCTCCTGTTTGCGCATCTGGATTTCCTGGCAACTTACTTCTGAAAAAGGAAACATCTACTCTTAAGCACATCCTTTACTCAAAACCTCTTTGTATTGTCTGGCATAGGAGTTACTGTTAGTCTCGAAACTTTATTTCAAAGATAGTGATGTAGTCATAATGTCACTGATTAGTATCCCTTGGCAAATGCTTTTGGGGATATGGGTTCAAATTGCAGCAGGCAGCTGATGACATTTAAATCCAATTAAGAAAAGAATCTGGAATTGAATGCTAGTCTCAGTAATGATCATGAAATTATCATTGATTATTGCAAAAGATCATTTGATTCACTAAATATCCTTTAAGGAAGGAAATCTGCCATTCTTACCTGGTCTGGCCCACGTGATTCCAGAGCCACAGCAATTCTGAAATGGCCTCGTGAACTAGCCTTTGTTTGAGGACAATTAGGGATGGGCAATAGATGCTGGCGTTGCCAATGATGCCCATATCTCATGAAAAGATTTTTAAAAAAACCATGCATCTCTCATCATTACAGGATTCATCCAGTTTTTTGGAGTATCAGTACCACTCACAAACCCTAAATATTACTGTGTCTCTTTTTCTCCAAAGGAAAACATCTATTGAAGAGGATCAGCAAAGTTGAATATTCTGAAGGCATATAGAAAGTAGGCACTGCACAAGCATTTACAAAGGGAAAGGTTGATGATGAGAGGCTTCAATTAGGTGGGTTATCATCTCTTTCAGATTCCAAGAGCAAAAAATTGCAGTTAATAGTGATATAATGCAGAACACAGCAAGATACAAAAACTTCTTGAGAATCTTGAAGGACTGTATTGCAGACTTCATCATATTTATCCAGACACCTAAAACAGGTTTTGAGAATTCCAAAAATTTGTTGTCTGGCAGTTCTTGCAATAGTATGTGCTTTATTGTATCCACTTTGCCTCTGTCCAGGAAATCCTTATTATAGTCAATAGGCATAATGGCAGGGTATAATCCTTAAGCATGGTGGCACAATGACTAGCACTGCTGTCTCACAGTGCCAGGGACTTAGGTTTGATTCCCGGCTTACGTCAGTGTGTCTCCGTGGGTTTCCTCTGGGTGTTCTGGTTTCCTCCCATAGGCTGAAAGACGTGCTGGGTAGGTCCATTGGCTGTGCTAAATTCTCCCACAGAGTACCTAAACAGGTGCTGGAGTGTGGTGACCAGTGGATTTTCACAGTAACTTCATTGCAGTGTTAATGTAAGCATATTTGTGGCACTAATAAACAAATATTAAGTTTTTAATTTTATTTATTAATGTCACAAGTAGGCTTACATTAACATTGCAATGAAGTTACAGTGAAAATTCCCTAGTTGCCATACTCCAGCAAATGTTTGCGTATACTGAGAAAGAATTTAGAATGGATAATGTACCTAACCTGCCCGTCTTTCGGACTGTTGGAGGAAACTGGAGCACCCAAAGGAAACCCATGCAGACAAAGGGAGAACATGCAAACTCTGCACAGACAGTTACCTAAGCCGGGAATCAAACCAAGGTCCCTGGTGCTGTGAGGCAGCAGCACTAACCGTTATGCCGCCAGTCATTAATTAACCATCAAACATGCTCTGAGTCAAGTAGACTAGATTGTTCTATGCTGAAAATATTATGGTAGATTTTTGAGTATCAGGCACTGATTTGAAAATATTGCAGCACTGATTTGGAGGAAAATGTCATTGGCACCACAGACTAGTTGTATATGTGTGAAAACCTTCTCCGGTCATAAAATTGAGCAAGCTGTCATATCAGACTTGAGTGACCCAGGCATTCTATCAATTGCTTTCATACCTGTGGGAACTCTGCCTCTTTAGAATTGGATCGTAATCTCTCTCTTAGCTTGCTCCCACTGGAAGAATATGAATGGAGCCCCTCTGCTGAACAAAACCTTCTTGATGTATTCACAAGCAGCTGACAAATTTGGGAACAATCACCTGATGCTACTTGCAGAAATCCAGTGGGAAAGAAATTCAAGGCATAGCAACTGTGAATGATATTTCGTACTGGAAGTGGGTAGGTGTTCAGAGACAGTGACATATTTTCAAATAACTTCTGGAGGTAGAATAGCTTTCTAAAAACATTGATGAGCAGAGAAGTTTCAGTAAGACCTTCTTGTTCTGCCATCTTTGGTCAGTGGACATCTCTTAAGTCTACTCCAAGAGCTTCCAATTGAGTCACTTGCATGTTAACTGCCCTTCACCCTTATATCCATGTTCTCAATGCAAATCGATACTTTAAACAGAGGTGAATAAAAGTAGCAGCAAAACTGCCAAGTCAACTTTCAAAATACTAAACTGTACGTTTGTCTGTTGTGCTGAAGATTTGCCATACCTGAAATGTCAACCTTAATTTTCTTTTACTGATTCCAACTAAACAGAACTTTATGCTTTATTTCAGGTTTTTTTTTTCATTTTTATCAACATAGAAAATGGTTTAGCACAAATGTCTTTTGATGAAGAAACAATCATAATATTTATGAGGTAATTCACTTGATTCAGTAAATGACAAAAGGATGTGATATAGGATCAGGGTCAATGGCTCCAATGGGAGTGCTGATACTAGCACAGTCAATATTTCTGTGATTAATTACATGTTTTCAACAAAGAGGCCTCTCAGTATCCGTAGCTCATTAATAAGTTGCAAACATTTGCAATGAACTTTTTATATCTGTTTTTCATGGCATTTCTGGGAATATTTCAGTCTGAACAGCAAGTGCTGATGGTAATAACAAGCAGTGTCTTGAAGGAAATATGACTGACCCTGAAATTGTTAGAAGCTGAGTTAAATTCAAAAAGCCATTTATTTTGGTTTATTTTACTTGCATTATATTGAGATGTCGATATAGTGCTGCTCTATCATCCCTAAACTTACCAGCAATCGAGCCCATTACATTGATGCATCATAGATAGGCTTCCCAGCATGCTAAATTTGGGTATCGCTATACAAATACATTAAAAAAACAGACAAAGACACTTAAAGACCTCACATTCCCTTTAACAATAAGGTTATTGTGTGAAACAGAAAAAGAAGTTACATTCCAAGCACCTTTTTTTTGATTTGATTCTCACAGAAAAGTAAGGGATTTTAAAATTTCCTTGGAAATAAGTAATAAATTTTAATAAACTGCTGAAAGCAACACTTCTACTGAGACATCCAGTTGGATTAGAATGATACATCAGTGCAGTGTATTACACTACAGCCAGCAGAATGCCACCACTTTACAGAGGCCTTGCCCCAGTTAATTTGAAGCAGCATTGGAATGCATCAGGGGATTTATAGCAGACTTTTAATGCTGCATTTTAAAACATCTTAATGCGAGTAAAGCACATGGGCCTCCATTATTGGTGAATTCCAGTGGGCTATTAAAGGTGTTAGGCTGTCATTCTAGGAGATAAATTCCCATTAACTGACCTAGGCTTTATGATGATGCTCCATCAATAGCCGCTATGAGGACAATTCTTAAAACCTTTATTGCGGAGATGCTAGTGACATCTACAGGGGTTATTGTAAATATGAATTTCCAAATTCTTTATACTCCGTGGGCCATTTTTTTGAGATGGGGAGGAATTTTCCCATCCTGGTCTCACAGGAATCGTAGTGGGCTGGGGCAGTCCATGAAAGGTCCGTTGACCTCAAGTGGGAATTTCTGGCCTTGGGAGCAGAAAATCCCACCCATGGTAAATATTTCAGAATAATTGCATCAATTACAATGCAAAGTTTACTTGGCAAATAAATATGATCCAGCAAACGATTTATAAAGGGATATGAATAATGCATTGTGCCATTCATTTTGGAGTCTATTTATGCAAAACGATTACTAAATTTTCACCTTTCAATTAAAGACACTATTTATTAGTGTCACAAGTAGGTTTACATTAACACTGCAATGAAGTTACTGTGAAAATCCCCTAGTAACACTCTGGTGCCTGTTCGGATATACTGAGGGAGAACTTAGCATGGCCAATACACCTAGTGCTCCATGTCGATAGTGTACGCTTGACCTGGACCATTTGATTGGCAACACGACAGCTCAGTGACTATCGCTGTGCTGTGCAGATACATGGATTTGGGCCTGTGTCTGTGGGAGTTTGCGCATTCTCCCCGTGCTTGCGTGGGTTTTCTCCGGGTGCTCCGGTTTCCTACCACATCCCAAAGATGTGCTCTTAGGCTAATTGGCAAAACAAATTCTCCCTAAATTGTCTCAAATTTGGTTTTTAATCCATAGATCTATAAACATGGACAGGGATCGTGGGTAGAGGTGGGAACATCGGGGTGGAGGCATGGGCTCGTTGGGCCGAAGGGCCTGTTTCCCGTGCTGTTTTGTTCTTTGTTCTTTGTTCTTGTTCTAACTAGCATATCTTTCAGACTGTTGGAGGAAACTGGAGCATCTGGAGGAAATCCACAAAGACACAGGGAGACGGCAGGACTCATTTATGAAGAGATATATTAGATTAGGATTGTTTTCAATGGAGTTCAAATGAATGAGGGGGAATCTCATTGAGACTTATAAAATTCTAACAGTGCTAGACAGGGTAGATGCAGGAAGAATGTTTCCAACGGTGAGGTGTCCAAAACCAGGGGTCACAGTCTGAGGATACAGGGTAACCATTTAGGGCAGAGATGAGATATTTCTTCAAACAAAAAGTGGTGAGCCTGTGGAATCCATTATCACAGAAAGTAGTTGATGCCAAAACATTGAATGTATTCAAGAGGGGTTGGATATAGCACTTTGAAAGGGATCAAAGGTTATGGGAAGAAAGCAGGATTAGGCTATTGAGTTGGATGATCAGCCATGATCATGATGCATAGTGGAGGAGGCTCAAAGGGCCGAATGGCCTCCGCCTGCTCCTACCTTCTATGTTTCTATGCAAACGTATAGATTTCGTACAGTGACCCAAGCTAGGAATCAAACCTGGGTCCCTGGCGCTGTGAAGCAGCAGTGTGAACCACTGTGCCACCTATCTTTTTTTCAGTTTATCAGTTCAGTGCTGTTGAATGAATTCACTTCACTGTTGTTGGTTCAGAACTAGCACTGCTGTTTCTATATTTGAATCCTTTTCACCTGGCATTCTGTTCAGCGGTTCTTTGGTTTCCTCTGCTTTGTACTCCATGTACCTCTCTAAGCAGTACATGTTGCATTTTTTAAATTATTCTTTCTTTAGGGTATCAGTGCCCATATGAAATGCCAAATCTGTTTTAAGGACAAGTTGCTTCTATCTATCAGTGTGCCTAAAATGGGAGTAGTCACAGATACACGTGGACTGAACACATCTAAGTTAGTAATGTAACATTGTCTGTAATTCAATGCTCTTATTTTAAAAAAGAGAATTATAAAAAATTACATCTATTGGAAAGCAACTGAAATAAATGAGAGTGTTTTATTCTGCTTATTCTTTCGTGGAATGTGGGTGTCCATGGCTAGGCCAACATTCATTGCCTATTCCTAAAAGCCGTTCGGAAAATGATGGTGAGCTGCTGCAGTTCAGGTTGTGAAGGTACACCCATATTATTGATAGGAAGGCAATTTCAGGATTTTGACCCATGACAGTGAAGGAACAGCGACATTTTCCTAAGTCAGGATGGTGAACTTTGCAGGTGGCGGTGTTCCTGTGTGCTGCTAATTTGTCCATCATGGAGTTTACAAATTTGGAAGATGTTGCTGAAATAGCAATGATAAGTTGCAGCAATGCATCTTATATATGGTAGATCCATTACTCCAGTGCCTCATTGGTGGAAGAAGTGAATGTCTAAGCTGTTGAATAGGGTTTCAATCAAGTGGACTGCTTTGTTCAAATGGTACCCAGGTTTTTGAGTGTTGTTGGAGCTGCACTCATCCAGCCAAGTGAAAAATATTTCATCAAACTCCTGCCTTAGAACTTATAGGCAGTGGACAGGCTTTGGGGAGTATCAGGAAATGAGTTACTCACCACAGGATTACCAATCCCAGATCTGATTATTTACTACAGGGCAGAATTGGTGGGAGAATGTAAAATGGCCATAACAGTTTTCACATGCCCTCCCAAGAAGGCTCTTGCCTGCTCTAACCTCAGCCCGACTTTCTTTCAGAGAGCAGTGTCAGCTGGTCTTGACCAAACGGATGCCCTTAAGTGGCCAATTATTTACCATTGAAAGGATGGTTTCTCACCACCCCAACTTTCAGGCTGGCAGAAGGAGTTTAGAGGAGGAAGCCTGAAAGGCAATTCTGTGACCCTGTTTAGGCCTTTGGGTGTTTCTGTACTATATATCCTGTTTCTATTCTGTATATTCTGTTTCAGTGCTGTATAGCCTGTTCTTGTGTGGTATATCTTGTTGCTGAGTGGTTTATTCTATTTTTATATGGTATATCCTGTTTCTGTGCTGTATATACTTTTATTGTGTAGTTTATCCTGTTGTTGTGTAGTATATCCTATTTCTGTGCAGTGTATCCTGTTGCTATGTGGTACATCCTACTACTGTCCTGGATATCCTATGTGGTACATCATATTGGTGTGCTGGATATTCTGTATGGTACATCCGGTTTCTGTCCTGTATATCCTGTTTGTGTGCCAGATATTATTTGTGTGGTATATCCTGTTTCTGTGTAGTATTTTCTATTCTGTGCGGTGTATACTGTTCCTGTGCTTTATATCCTATTTTGTGCTTTGCATGCTGTTGTGCTGTGTATCTGGTTTCTGTACTGTATAAGCTTTGTAACAATTACAAAAAATCATATATAAACTGAAATTAAAATCTTTCATGTAGCATGTGAATTTTCAACTGAAGGTATCTGACTAACTTAAGATAGAAGGGCCACTCTAGTTTTGAAACTAAGTTGAAGTATGGATTTGGCAATTAAATTTGATTTTTATATGTGGGCGAGAATGGGGCATGGTGGGAATGTCACACTACTAATAATGAATAAATCTATAATATAAAGCTAACCTCAGTAATGATGACTATGAATCCACCATTCCGTGCTGCAGAACCTCATTTGATTGCGAACATACAAGAAGCATGGATAGGCTTCTTGAACCTTCAAGCCTGTTCCACTCTTCAATAAGATCTTGGCTGCCTCTGCGTGCATTTGTGACATCAGATTTGGAGTACTGCGTACATAATTGATCTCCTTATTTAAGATAAGATGTAAATGTATTTGAACCAGTTCAGAGATTTACTAGACTAATACCAGGAATTGGCGGGTTACATTCTGGAGGAAAGGTTTGCCAGAAATCTATTGTTTCACCCATCACAGAATTGGAATAGGTAGAGCGCGGACAACAGAAATGTCTGTTGACCTCAGGTGGGAAATACCGGTACTGCTTGAGTGAGGCTGTAAAATTCTGCCCAGTACATTTGTTTCCACTGGAATTCAGGAGAGAAAGAGATGACTTGATTGAAACCTTTAAGTTTGCAAGGAGTCTTGGCAGGGTGGATGTGGAGAAGATATTTCCCTTTCTGGGAGAAGTTAAACTTGGTGCACAACTTAATAATAAGGGGTTGTTCATTTAAGAGAGATGAGGTTTTTTCTCTGAGTGTTGAGTGTCTTTTGAACTCTATTCCTCAAAACACCACGTGGAAGAAGAGTATTTGAATGTTTTTAGGGCAGAGCTAGATAGATTCCTGTGTATCAAGGAGGTGTTTGGCAAAAAAAAAGGGAAGGGGTTGAA
This sequence comes from Sphyrna mokarran, assembly GCA_024679065.1. Lineage (NCBI taxonomy): Eukaryota > Metazoa > Chordata > Chondrichthyes > Carcharhiniformes > Carcharhinidae > Sphyrna > Sphyrna mokarran. The sequence goes on from JAGIQG010000009.1 coordinate 42,065,387, forward strand.
ATTACAAGCAGATCAGCCATGATCTTATTGAATAGCAGAGCAGACTCCAGGAGCTGAGTATGTAATTTGTATGTAAAACAGTAAAGGAAAAGTTGCTTTTATGTAGCAGATTCTGCTCTCACTAATGTCTTGAAACAAGTTGCATTGGATCAATTATGGTGGCTGTTATCATCTCATGGAAGAAATTCTAGAAAAGGAACATTTTAAGAAAATCAAAAGATGCTTTGCAGTGAAACTGTTAACAGGACTATACCATTTTGGCAGAACTGTAACCTAAACAGTCGGAAACATAGAAAAGTATAGGGACTGAGGCAAAGAAAGGTGTCAGAGCAAATGTAATTCAACTTTTGACAAACCTTTGGCAGAAGATCTGCCTGCTGCATGTTACACAGAGGAGATAATGGCAAAATGAAATTATCACTGGACTAGTAATCCAGAGACCCAGAGTAATGCACTGGAGGCTTGGGTTCAAACTCCACCACAATAGATAGTGAAACTTGAATTCAGTAAAAATCTGGAATTAAAAGTCTACTGATGACCATGAAATCTTTCTTAATTGTTGTAAAATTGTTAGTAAATCAGCTGAAATCTGTTCAGCTGATTTACTGATGCCCTTCAGGGAAGGAAGTTTGCTTCCCACACCTAGTCTGGCCTACATGTGACACCAGACCTAGAACAATGTGGTTGACTCTCATACGCCTTCTAAAACAAAGGGTAGTTAGGAATGGACAATAAATAAATGCTGGTCGAACCTGCAACATCTGCATCCCATAACAATGAAAAACAAATTCCTGTTTTTCTAATGCATTTGGACTGGAATATTCTCCATCCCTCCCTAGTTTTATAAATGGTGTTTTTGGTACCATAAAAATGAGACATGAATGCAGATTACAGTAGCATTAGCATTTTATTTTCCTTTTTTTGTTGCATAGGAAATGCAGCACTTGCTTCCAGTAATCGTATTGTAATGTGAGAAGGTGGTAGCACTAATGGTTGAATACAAGAGTTAAACTAATCCACACCAGCTCAAAACTTGCAGAGATTTAGTTGAGTAAGAATTGATGCCCACAGTGTTTCTCAACCAATAACATACTTTCACATACACGTTTTTTTTTTTAAAAAATGACCACGAGAACAGAATCATTGCCAGTACTAGAGGCACAACATTTTTACTGAATTTATCTAAAGTAAATGTTCAACCGTGCATGAAACTAAACAGCCACTTTTTTTTTCTCATTTTAAAAATACGTGCTCTGGTGTGAAGGTAGGGGTGGGCACGGGTACCCATTCACCCGCCTGTTAAAGTGCTACCTGCTCCCAAAAAATCTGAAGTTATCTTAAGTCCTTCTGTTGGGAAAGGAGCTTCTGACCCAGACAAAACAGCACTGCTGCACAGTAATGGGACGGTAAATGCACAGACGTCATTGAAACAAAATCAAACTGAATCGCGTGCGATGCCACTTGTAGGTAACTGTCAGGTAAGTGTTGTCGGGTACACAGTTTCTAAGTTTTGAACTGTGCCCACCCCCTAGGGTGAAGCAAAATAAAACAAACAAAAAAGTAATACTGAAAATGTCTTTAAAAAGTAAATGTATTACCTCGAAAAATACTGAAAACACCCCCAAAAATAGACAGATGTGTTCTCAGTGAAATATCTTTAAAACTATCTGACAAGAACCAAGTCAGGAAAAAAAAATGACTAACATAAACTTGAGTAATATTTATACAGCTCAATAAGCATTATGGAATAGCATGCAGTAATATTGTATGGTTACTTTACATTTGCTTAATCATCAGGAGAAGGTTCTGACAGACAGCGAAGGCGACCGTTGTAGAAAATTGTAGTTCAGAAGATTCATATAATACAGATTTCACAGGCACCACTTTTTTGTAATGTTTCAGGTAATATGCTGGTATTCTTATTTCTTTCTTTTATCTAAAGCTGGCATTTATAATAATGACAAAAGGCAAGGATTGACGTAAACTCAATAGATACCAAGGTTAACCATAGATTTTGTGCATAGTTCCCATGCAGAAAACACTGCTACACATTTACACTGTCATAAAGCAAGTGAAGTGAGCCCAAGTTGTCACATTTCATTGCCAGCCTGTAATAGCACCATGTAATGGATTTGCATTTAACAGTAAATTTAATTATAAAGTTGATGACACAGTATTCATTACAATTAAGTGCTATGGAACAGCTTCAATGTTACCTGCTACACATCAAAGCAATTTTCGGTACTGGCTGCTAACATTTTTAAAACTTTTTTTATTAAAAATACTTCCTAAGTTACGAGCTGAACCGTTATACAGCCTCGGTTTGCAGCTGCGAAGCTGGATTTTACTGTCAAACGCTGATGCATGCATTACTCTCAAGACAAGACTTTATTTTAGTGCATCTGAATCCTGCCAGGTGCCATTAAAGCTTTCCTTATATTATCAAGCCAATCTCAAAGTCATGTTCTTATGGTATTTTGTTCCATGGAGGCCTTCTATCAAAGATATTTCCAGAGACACAATTCAAAGTGTAATATTGTTTGACATTCCAAAAATCACCACAAGGAAAAAAACTGTCTCAAGCTGTGTATCTGATTTTTTTTTGTCCAGTATATATTTTAACAACACTGCCACTACAAAGCTGCAATATGCATGAAGAAAAAAGGTGAGGAAACCTGTCTTGGAACTTGCATATTCCTGCAGGCTGACTGAATTCTGCGAACTATGCTTTTGAGAGGAAATCTCATTCTTGTGTGGTCTTTATCCCTCTCCCTCCCTTTTTGGTGAAGAAAAGTCGATTTAGCGCTTCGGGCAATTTCTAGTCTGGCTCTACTGTTATTTGACTAAGCTCAACTTTGACTCTGAAGTCGGTCAGTCAGAACCACAGACTTATTGTCAGACAAAAACCCATGATCATTGTGTTGCACAATTACAAAAACATAAAAAACATACATTTTCTAACCGGATGTTGCAGACTTTAAGCTTGTTTTCTTTATCTACCGTAGCAACATTCTAAGGTTACATTCTAAAATGATGCAAAGATAATTCAATACGCAAAGGGTTAACGTTTACCCAGCTTGAGGGGGGGAAGGAAGAAAAAAAATCACACATCCCTTGGATTAACAGAATGACATGCTGTCTATACCTCCAGAATGAAACTGAATTCTCATTTTGTTGTGTTCTTTGCATGATACTGTGAAAGAGAGTTAGCTTAATAATACTTACAACCCCAGTCCGTTTCATCCTTTACGCTTTTGCCTACACACTATCATTTTTTCAAACCTTTTAAAAAAAACTTTTCCTTTTTTTAAACTTTAAATTTGTTCAGGTTTCCCTAGCATCTTTCAGACTTGGAACAACAAATACCTTCAAAAATACAGCATGTAATATCCATTTACAATGGTTCTTCAGTAGCCTATACTTTTTAAGTATAGGAATATGCCATACCAATCAAGAAGAAAAATAAAGTACTTAAATACATACAAAAAAAGGAAACAGGAAAGTTTATAACTCAAATCCAGTTCCCAGAGGAATAGCAATACTACGAATGCTGCCTTATAACAAACAATCAGAAAATCCACTAAGCTAGGTTGACAGATTTTTTTTCTCATTTTAACAATGTTACAAAAGTTCCTGCATTACAAAATAGGGCAGATTAAATCAGTGTAATTAATACAACTATACAACATACAAATTACAAATCTGCTGAATGGGCAGCTCAAGTTTTTTCCTTTCCTCGCTTTGCAGCCACGACTAATCGCACTCACCAACAAAAAAAAATAAAAAAAAAACTGCCCGCACTATTGCTTTTTCTTTAAACTGTTTTAAAAACAGGGTGCAATTTCTTTTACTTATTATTTTGTATGTACAACCAATTCTACTCATAAACCTTGGCTTTTGACAAGGTTCTTACAAAAAAAGTTTGTCCGTGCTATTCCCTTCACTGTGAAGCACTGCAAGCTGCTCTTTATAGTGCACATATGTCAATGTAATGCCCAGCTACGTGCTAAAGGAAGGCTAAGGATGTGGATTACAAGAAATTACATCGAACAATTACAATCACACAATACAGTATTGTGGAACACTTACTCACCACTTAGTAGACACCTATCAAAATCCAGAAACTTGTTTTAATCATTTTAATATACATAATCAGTAAACAATTTGAAAACTTGGAAGTTTCAAATGTGCATATAAAATGGGCATTTTGTTTGATTTTCTTGAATGCAAATTCCTTGCAGTCTGCTATGCTGAGAAAAAAAATGGGTCTGGGATTTGAATGAAAGTTTAAGGCTCAAATGTGAACAAACTGTTCTGAAATTTGTTGGAGCAGGGTTCAGCTTAGTGCTTCACAGTTCTACTGCCACTCTAAGGAGAGCCCTTCCTGTCTGTGCATTCAGCGTTTACAATTTACAAGACAAACACCTAACAGACTGCGTTAACAGCAGCACCAACTTTGGTCAAATAAAAAAAATTAAAAGTAAAACTTGCTAAGCATTTTCTACATGATAAATCAGGTATTGCATATTTTTTTCATATATCTGGGAAAACAAAGGAAGACACCAAATAATATTAAAACGTAGCGACATCCAAAAAAAATATTGATACACTAGCATCTACAGATTTCAAAAGCACTGACCGTACAGGACAATGAAACCTAATCCTATCTGCGGAAAAACTGATTTGTTTTCTACATGTTGAAACTTTACAATGGCTGACATCAATGTCGCATTTAAAAAGTGTCTCTGATTGCTACACCAGGAAAAGACCCAAGAGGATTGTTACATTATAGGAACATGTGCAATGATTCCACGTATAATTGCTATCCAGGGCAAGGCACATTGATGCGGAATTTTTTTTAATATCATTCGTGCAAATCAAGAAACTTATTCCATTAGGGAAAAAGTGAGGAGCAAAAGTGTCTTCCCAAGACTTTCTGTTTACTGATTGTATAGGACAGTAGTAGAGGCCCTTTTCTTAGGCCGAACAAGTACGGTTCAAAAGGCAAGTGCCCGGAATAGGGATTATATTTCTTGTGTCTTAATGCACTATACATTTCTCCTACATTATCTATATAAAAATTAGTCACTAACACTAGATCATGCATTTTAAATGTCTGATTGGCTGGCAAGCCAAGCAGAGAATATATACGGTTGGTATACCATGGGAAAATGGTTTGTTAAATATTTGCAAAGCATGCCTCATAGCATGGATGAGGGTTTGCTTTGCTGTTTGGTCAAAAATCTATTTCAATGCAGTGTTTTCTTTTGTTACTTACATGTACAAGTTGCTTAAATCGATATGGATAGATTCCTAGATATAACATGTGGATCTGAATTCCAGCGTTCTAAGGTGGAACGCTGAAAAGCTCGTCAAGATCTTAATCCATGTACTGTGTCGTTGAGCTTGGAAAGAAATTTACTTGTAGTACGATGTGGCGATTTTTCTATTATGTGCTTAGTTAAAACAACGATTAGCTATAATTTTGAATGTAGTTTACATGATCTGGCAAAAGCACCATTAGCTTTTTTTTAATTTTTTTTTAAATCTTCCTTCAGTTTACTTGAGGGATGCAAGTTTATTTTAAAAAAAATAAAAAAAGCAAAAAATAGCTCCCCTTTTTTTCTTGCAAGGCTATGATTTTACCCCGATAGTTTAGAGTCCTGGGGTGGGAGGACTTGGAAAACAAAAATAGAATTTTCAACAATCTCTATCATACAAAGATATTTAACTATCCAATGAAATTGCACTTTACTCAATTAATCAAAAAAATTAAACCTTTTTTGATTGATTCCTGTCAGTTTCAATCAAAGCAGACCATCCTCCCCAGTTTGCATGGATTTCTTATTTTTAACGTTTTTTTTTCCTTATTAAATGTCGGAGAAAAATAACAAAAAACAAATGGTGTGAATGCAGCATTTTAATCTTCTTGCTGTGAGATGCTTGGATTTTATATACCTTTCAGGATGCCTTTCGGAGCCATGATAACTGACGTGTGTCAGTATATAGCTGGGTTTGCGTTTAATTCATTTTCTGGGAAAAAAAGAAGAGCTGTATTTTGTGATATGTTGCAGAGAAAGCTGCCCTAGCTATTTCCATGATGTATTTTATATCTTGCAGGATTTAGCTATGGAACTTCAAAACGCGTGTGTTTCATTATCTTTCACTAATATTTTACCTGTTGAGGGTCTCCCTGCTTGCTGGAGATAGCCTGAAATAGTTAGACTCTACATAATTGTGTAATAATCATACAGTCAGTAAGTGATAGCGGACTATTTCTATCCGGTATGAGAAACTACCTTGCTATGCCTATGTTCTACTATTAAAACACTTCAGAAATTTCTAACAGAGCCTAAGTATTTCAGTTCCTCAGTAACAGACCCTTACATTTCAATAGCACGGTAACAAAAATGACGAGTATGACCAGTTCTTATTAAGTAAATCCATTGCTATGGTCTTCATCATTCAGCCTTTAGGCGTGCTGTTTCATGTCATTTCTTCTTCTGTTGAAATTCTATTGATCTCCCCTCCCCCAACAGCTTGAAGTAAAGATGTCTTGCTCCCATGTTACAGAGTTGGGAAGGGGTCAGGTGGTCTGTCTGCTGGGTGGCGGGAAGCTATGGCCTTTATCCCAGGTACCAGGACTAGAGGTAAAAAAAACATAGGATTAGTTTAGAAGCATCCAGTAAGATATAACACACTAAAAGTGCTCCCTCATTTCTTAAAGCTTTTTCAAAACATGTTAAATTGGTCAGCAGTTAAATTGAAGTAGAAAATGAAACATTAATAGAACATCGATTTTATTCACAATAATGACTCTATGTTCTTTATACGAGGATAAGCTTTGACATTGCGCATTATATGTACTATATCCGAGATCCTAAAAGGAACACTGTTAGGAGAGTTGAATATCCATTATCATTTGCCCTTTCAAATGCATATAGCAGGTCAGAGCACAACTGTGATAATTCTGCTGATGGGTCGCACTTGGATTATTAACTTAGCTTTTCCTTTCAGGCGCTAATTGAACTGGTACGCATTAACAACATTTTTCATTTTTATCACTGCCAAAGTTTTTATTTCACAAAATGTATTCCAAGAAAGGCAAAGCTTTATGGCGTAGCTTTCATGTAGATCTATTCCTCTTACACTTTTACAATGTTAAATGAGCAGTGCAAGACAGGAATCTGAGGAATATCTTAGGAACAGGTATGGGCCATTCAGCCCTTCTCGAACCTGTTCTGCCAATCAATCAGTTCATCGTCATACTTGAAAATCACACAAATGACATCAGTCCACTTCATTTTTAAGTGGACCTCGGATCCTACTTGCAAGAATTTAAGTAATTGCTTGATTCATTTGCGAGATTTTATAATGTTTCTTGAGGGCATATCCCATTGTTTTTGATGTTGCTCCAATCAGTTTGTTGAAGATTCAAATGCTGTAAATCGGGTCATTTACATAGGATTAATTTATTTCTTGCAGGAATAAGATTTGGTTTTCGAATGTAAACTGAGTCTTGCTGTATAAATCTCTGTGTGGATTTCATTTTTGTAGCAAAAAGAGACTGATTTGCTAATTGCCAAATAAAACTTACCCAGAAACTTACAGAATTTAAAGTTGATTACAAACAAATTTGGGCACATTGACCAATGCGTTATCATCATTATAGTACACTTTCACAGTTTTTCTCACTGAAGGCAATGACTTGTGAAAAAGCAAGAAACACTGTTTCTTGAAGTTCAGCTGCAGAGTAATGTTTTTATTTAAAGAAAACACCAATGTAGCACCTCATCCAAAACATCAATTGGGATAACAAGATGGGCAAAGCACTAACTAAAATGTCACACCAATCTACAGTGCGGTGTCAAGAACAATGGAGTTCAATGGGGCGTGTGGGAGAGCATGCTAGGTGTAGGCATACCTAAAACTGAGCTGGTCAACCTGAAGGAGCTACAACAAGGATTGCACATGATTAAAAGTGTAAACAGCTATGGACAGGGCTAGGTGACTCCACAACCAACAGATCGGATTAAAGCTGTATAATTCTGCCACAACGCAGTCATGAATGATAGACAATTAAGAGGCTCCAAAAACAATAATGGCACAGTCCAACAGATCAGTGCAAAACAGGCAGTATTTGTCTGTATTTGAAACTTCAGCCAGAAGTGCTAATTGGATAACCTATTTTGGTCTCCTCCTGAGTTCCACACTATCACAGAAATCAGTCCTAAGTCCTCGTGATATCTGAAGACACTAAATACGGCAAAGGCTATGGGTCCTAACAATATCCTGGCAATAGACTGAAGACTTGTACCTACAGGTACTTTGGTCCGCCTTGTTGTCTAACAAGGGGCATACACGCGATAGGTCGTGAGAGGACTGCTCTTGGATTTTTCGAGAGTATCCTAGTGCTTTACGTCGTTAGTGTACACTTGACCTGGACTATTTGATGGGCAACATGACAGCTCAGTGACTATTGCTGTGCTGTGCTGTGCAGATACATGGATTTGGGCCTGTGTCTGTGGGAGTTTGCGCATTCTCCCCGTGCGTGCATGGGTTTTCTCCGGATGCTCCGGTTTCCTCCCACATCCCAAAGATGTGCTCTTAGGCTGATTGGCAGAACAAATTCTCCCTAAGTTGTCTCAAATTTGGTTCCAATGCATAGATCTATAAACATAGACAGGGATCACGGGTAGAAGTGGGAACATTGAGGTGGCGGCACAGGCTCATCGGGCCAAAGGGCCTGTTTCCCTTGCTGTTTTGTTCTTTGTTCTTTAGGTTCTGGAACTAGTTATGCCTTAGTCAAGCTGTTCCAGGACAGTTACAACACTGACATCTACCCAGCAGTGTGGAAAATTGTCCAGGGGTTCCCAGTTCATAAAAAGTAGCAATTGCTCAGCACTATCCTGCTTACTAACATTTCGAGCCTTGATGTTTTAGCCTCCTCTTACAGCAATGGTCCAAACATGGGCAGAATAGTTGAATTCCAGAAGTGAGGTGAGTGACTGAATTTGACATCAAGATAGCATTTGATCGAGTGCGGCAATGAGAAGCCTTAGCAAAACTGAAGTCAATGGGAATCGGGGAAAAACTCTTCACAGTTTGAAGTCAAATCCAGGACAATGGAACATTATTATGGCCACTGCAAGTCCCTCATGTTAGCCCCACGACATCATTGCAGGAGTACCTCAAGCTAGTGTCCTAGGCCCAATCATTTTCAGCTGTTTCATGAATGACTTTCCTCCATCAAAAGATCAGAAGAGGGATAGTTCATTGATGATTACTCAATTTTCAGCACCATACGTGAAGCAGTCCCTATCCATATGCAACACCTGGACAACATTCAGGTTTAGGCTGATAAGTGCAAGTAGCATTTGCATCATACAGGTGCCAGGAAATTATCATCACCAGCCATCCTACCTTGACAATCAAAGTCATTACCATTGCTGAACTCCCATATAAACATTATTATTCTGGTGTTACCATTGAGCTGAAGCTTAACTGGCCCAACCATAGAATTACTGCAGATGCAAGAGCCCAGGAATTCTCAGGTAAAAACTTACCTCTTGACTACCTAATGCCTATTACTATCGACAAGTCAGAAACTAATAATGTGATAAAATATTTTCCACCTGTCAAATGAGTGCAGCTCCAACAACACTTGAGAAGCTGGACACCATCCAGGACAAAGCTTAACATATATCCCATCCACTACATTAAACATTCACTCCCTTCATCAGTGGCACACAGGGGCAGCAAGAAAGTATATGATTTGCAAGATGCATGGAGTTACTCTCCAACCTTCCTTCGACAACAACTTCCCAACTTGTGATCTCAAACACCTGGAGGAACAAAGAGAGCAGGTGCATGCAAAACACCACCACCTGCAAGTTCCCATAAAAATCACACAACATTCTGGCTTGGACCTATATCACCATTCCTTCAATGTTACTAGATCAATATTTAGAACACCCTCCTTTTCAGGCAGTGCCTACACTGCATGCACTGCAGCAGCTGAAGAAGGTGGCTCATCACCACCTCCTTAAGGGCAATTAGATCCAGGCAATAAATGCTGATCGAGCCAGCAACAAAAGTCTAGTTCACCACAGGGGGAGGTTAAAAGGCTAAGGGGGATAATTGGAACAGACATAATTCAGTTTCCATTATAAAGTTACAGATTATTTCCTTATTTTAATGCAGTGTGTAATTTAACATCTTAAAAGTGTAACATCTGCTTGCATTTCCACTGAAAGTTATCTGTTACAAATTTCTGGCCCTTATATAGAATTACATGGAGCCTACAAGACAAAAATTGACTACTCAGCTCAACTGGTCTATGCCAGTATCTATACTTCAATCTTGACACTCTTACTTCCCTCTTCCCATGCAGCACCAGTATCCCTCTATTCCTTTATCCCTGACATATGCATGAAGCCTCTCTTTCAGCATTTCCTGCTATAGTCATTCTATGCAGCAGCAAGTTCCACGTTCTCAACATTAAAAAAATTACTTCAATAATCTATTAGTAGCTATCAATTATTTTTATTCTTAATTCTTTCATGGAATGTAGGCATCACTGGCAAAGCTGCGTGTCATAGATATCATAGAAACTCTACAGTGTAGAAGGAGGCCATTCGACCCATCGAGTCTACACCGGCAACAATCCCACCCAGACTCGATCCCTGTAATCCTATACATTTATCTGCTAATCCCTTTAAACTACACATCCCAGGATACTAAGGGTTATTTTATCACAGCCAATTAACCTAACCCTTGTATCTTTGGACTGTGGGAGGAAACCCATGCAGACATTATCCATTTATCCATTCCTAATTTCCTTCAAACTGAGTGCTTGCTAGGCTATTTTGGAGGCAAAAAACAGTCATCCACATTGCTATAGGTCTGGGGTCACTTGTAGGTCACATTGGGCTAGGATAGCAGATTTCCTTCCTAGAAAGATATGAACCAGATGAGTTTTTACAACAACTGACAATTGTTGTCATGATCTCATAACTGCCTTTCTATTCCAGATTTATTCATTGAATTGAAATTGCATCAGCTGCTGTGGTGGATTTTGACTGCACTCAGTCACTGGATTACTAGTCCAATGATGTCACCACTAGATCACTGTCGCCCCTTTCTTTGGAGGCAACAATGGGCAACAACAATTTGTCCACATCCACCTAATTGAAACTCTTCCCAATTGAAGATTTTTATCATATCTCCTGCTGGTGATCTCTTCTCCTTTGAAACAAATCATATCCAGCCCAATTACAAGATGCCAGTGGCTGCACTGGCCAATGTGCTCACCCATTCATCTTCAGCAACTTTTTTTCGGTTTGAATCAGAACTGGACACATTGGGTGGAATTTAGCGTGGACTGACATGTGATGGGGCAGCTAAAGAATTCTGAGGGGGGGGCTTGGGGCTGAATGTCAGTCCTCTTCTTGCCTTGTAGTGGTTCAGAACACTTCCTGCCAAAGGAGGCTGCCCAGTAAAAACAAGTGACTGCCTTGGTGCTCAAAGGGCCCCTCCTAATTGGACACCCAAATAAGAGTTGTCCCTGTTAAAACATCCACCCATCTTCAGCCACGAACCCCCCACCCCCCTACCAAGCCTTTCCCTCACCCCCACCCCCCACCAAGCCTTTTCCCCACCCCCCCCACCAAGCCTTTCGCCCACCACTCCACCCCCCTACCAAGCCTTTTCCCACCCCCCCCACCAAGCCTTTCGCCACCACTCCACCCCCCGACAAGCCTTTCCCCCAAACCCCCACACCCCCACCAAGCCTTTCCCCAACCCTCCCACTCTGCCTTTCCCCCCCCCCCCCCACCCTCCCACCCCATCTTTACCCCACCCTCCCACCCCGCCTTTTCCCCCTCCCCACCCAGCCTTTCCTCCACCCCCCCATCCCCCACCCCTACCAAGCCTTTCCCCCAGTGTAAGTTACCATTACATGGTCAGACAATCTTGGAGACTGACACCAACTTTTTTGGTTCAATTCTTAAATATTGAATTCAAATTCTCAAACTGCCATGGTGGAATGTGACCTCATGGTTCTGTGGATTCAACATTCTAGATTACAAATGCAGCGAATATTGTTACATTAGAGCCTTGGAGGTTTACAGTGTAGGGACAGGCCTTTGGCCCATCTTGTCCACGTCTCCCAGTTTTTCACCATTAAGCTAGTCCCAATTGCCCGTGTTTAGCCCATATCCCTCCATAAGCATCCTATCCATGTAACTGTCTAAATGTTTTTTAAAAGACAAAATTGTATCCGCCTCTACAACAACCTATTGCCATACACTTCTTTACTCAGAGAGTAGTAAGGGTGTGGAATGCCCTGCTTGCAACAGTAGCGGACTCACCAACATTAAGCGCATTTAAGTGGTCATTGGATAAACATATGGATGATATTGGAATAGTATAAGTTATATAATAGTATGGTTGGCGCAACATTGAGGGTGAAGAGCCTGTACTAATCTGTAATGTTCTATGTTCCATGTTCTAGGTACAGTCTGTGCTGGAAAGGGTTAAAGTTGAAAGTGTAAGGTTCTCTATTCAAAATCAGCATGAGTGCACAGATCTTAATGCAACTCAACATCAATTAGCAGATCAATGCAAAGGGAATACTGCAGCTTCAGCAGAACTGCTATTGGCTGGTATTTAGTATGTACGCTTTGAAAATTGGTATTCAATCTTGCCATTTAAGCTGCTTTGTTAATTGATAAAAAAAGTACTGTTTGAAGGAAAAAAATTAGTAATGGAATGTTTTACATTTAATGTATTTAAAAGAAAAAGACAAGGTGCATTTATGTAGTTTTAATAAATTGGCTGACAGCCAATGAAGCATATTTAATTTAACTGTTCTTGTCACACAGCTGAAGTATTTTAACCTTTTATGGGCTTTAAATATTTTATCCAAGTTTTTTTTAAACTTTAATCAACACGCCTGATGCATCTATTTAACCAGCGCTGTACTTGGTCACCCAAATTTTACTGCCCTATGAAAATATATAACGGGGAAGCTTCCTAATGAAAAAGAGAAGGAAAGAAATGCACGCAACATGCGCTGGGGCAGCTTTTTGAAAACAGAGTTTACAGTTAAAGTGAGCAAGAAAGGAGATATAACTTAAAATGAAGACTGTAGTACTGCCAGCGTTCTTAATTAAAAAGCCCATGGTCTCTGTAAAATATTACTAACTGTTGTCAGCAGGGGGTGCAATTGAACACAGCACCTTCCTTCCCTCATAACTGCACACCGTAGGTTTGCAGTGCTTCTGCCCATCCTCTGAAATTAAAACAAGGCTCTTTCCCACTCCTTACTATTCACTGCCTGGCAGGCAAGGTTATCCAAGAGCAGTGCTGTAATCCTTCACAGAAATATGCTTTATTGATTACTCTGGTCTATTGTTCCCTTTTTAAGTCCCCCAAGTTCAAGTTCATCCTGGTGTTACATCATGTCTGGTTTCCATTGGTTACCAGACAGACCCAGACGTGACTATCATTATCAAGAAACACTCTTCTCTCCACCCACCAGCCTTCCAGAGGCTCTGACGTAGCAGCTCTACTGCCGACACATTGAAGTATTTATTCTGTCTAATTTATGGCCATGCTGTAAATGAGACCACAGTCCAAAAAGCAACGCTGTTGTATATTTAATTAATTTGTCTTTCTCAAGCATATGGGAAAACTCGACAATGGCTTAATTATTGCATTTTTCTCCAAACACGCAAAAAAAAAGCACACAAAAAGATTTTCACACAAAAACAAAACCTCCAGCCACGCACTGGTTTTCCTTTTTTTTTCCAGCTATTAACATTTGATGAAATGCTTCAGCTGTTTCATTGTATTTTGTTACATATTTTCTTAAAAGTCAATGTGAAGGTTGCTTCATTTAGCTCTACAAATCAACTTGTGACATTTTTTTCCCCATTTACAGTCTATTCACATGCTCAGGGAGGCACTTTAAGGTTAGTTTTTAATCAATAGAACTTGCTGACTCTGTACTTTTCTGCTGTGCAGTGCAGCTCCTCTGCGTGTGTCTGGCTGTTAGTTCAAGAAATGTCTTACAGTAGCAGTAATGAAATGTCATTTGATGTCTGGCTCGGGAAAGTGGCATTGTAGGGGAAATTTTTACCTGTCCAGAGGAGCAGGGCTTTTCTTGCTGGTACAAAACGTGCATCAATCATCACGGCAGTATCTAACCTACCATCATTTCTTCTCACATATCCCACCCCATTTCACTGCAGTTCAGGATTATAGGCTTGAAAACCTCCCTGATGATCAATGTTGAAGTGGTGACCAAAATCAATGGAGACAGTAGGCCACCAGATCATAAAGAAGGCTCCTTCTTCTTAAAAGTTTGCAACGGAAATTAATTTTTAGCTTCACTTATTATGCTGTGTTAGTAGTGTAGTTTTCGCTTCTTTCTTTGCTAATATGGAGCAAAACAAATACAATTCTGGACAAATGCACTTATAAGAAAACAATTTATTATGGGTGCCCTGAATGTTTATTAGTATGACTAGCATATGTTAGAATCATAGAAACCCTACAGTGCTGAAAGAGGCCATCTGGCCCATCGAGTCTACACTGATCAGAATCCCACCCTGTTCTTAAAGTAATTAAGAAAACAAATCTTTACCATAGCACTGAACTACTTATAAAAAGGCTATAAACCTTCATTCTTGCAGCAAAGGTTTTCCTTCACACATGCCAGCAATATTTTCAGTTAGTCAACATGTATATTCACTATCATGCCCACATTCCACGAACAATATAAATTTTACCTCACTAACAAATATAATATAAACTGACTGGGTTACTGCCTAAGAACTGAAAGTTCTAACTTGATAAAATTGCAATAATTATCTTCTGGAACTGTGCAATGATACCACCATCACACTGTAATTGCAGAGCATAGTGACAATATGGCCAAAATATTTATCCACTTTACAGCATGTTTGCTCAAATAAAAAGTCCTAGAGGCAGTCAAAAATGGGCTTTAAACCAAATTACTTGGTTTTGCAGACTTGAGACTCATCTAAAAATGGAGATGAAAGGCTTTTCAGACATTAAGTTATGTTTATAACACACATGCAGCAAGGAAGAGAGATCCAAATATCACCATGTGGTGCGGAGGGGTTGAAGGATATGACTAGAGAATAAAGGTCAACACAGTTAGACCACCAATAGTGGAAAGGAGATGCAGACAAGTCATAGAAATATGCAAAAACTGTACTGTTGAGATGGGGCACTTCAATTATACCAATATTAATAACCATCAGAGCATAAAGGGCAAAAAAAGGAAAAAGTTCCTGAAGTGTGTACCAAATAATTTTTTGACCACTGTGTTTTAGTGCAATGAGAAAGAAACCAGGACCGCAGCTAGCTCTGGGAATTAAATGGAATAAGTAGAGCATGTTTCAGCATGAGAATGTCTAGGAAACAGTGATCATAATATCATTGATTTTGGAGAATTATTGAAGTGGGCACTGAAGAATCAAACATAAAAATACTCAACCAGTGGATGACTAATTTCAGTGAGTTAAAAAGGATCTGACCCATACTTCTTGGAATAGAAAAATGGAAGGTAATATGGAAGCTTCATGGAAATCATCGAATAATAGAAGGCCTTCAAAGAGAAGATGGTTTGGATACTGAGTAGAGACATTCCCAAAAGGAGAAAGGAATGACATTCAAAACTATAGCTCCCTAGAGGATAATGGCTTAGGCTTATTTTGACCGAAATATGAAAAGAGGTGCTAACTGGATACCACACTAATAGAAACACTCATCTGAAAGATCATTTTTAGGTTAATTTGATGATCATTATGAGTTGAACATACCTACAGAAGCTAACCAGAAACATGCAAGTATATGGTAGACAATATTTTAATGGAAGAATATATGCGAGCTCCTCACGCTGACTTCCACTGAAGATATGGAATGCTCTGTTTGGCACTCAATGGTCAGTTTCACATTAGCTCAGGGACTGGAAGAGAGGGAGCACAGATTCTCAGATGTAACACTGCAGATCCTGATGGAGGAGGCCAAGAGGGAGTAAGGATATCACCTCAACCTCTTGTCCCTCTCCATCTAAGTCCTTCTCCCAATCTTACTGTAGACCAAGGAGTAAAGATAGAGTGTGGAAATAGGTTAGTAGCATACACAAAAGGGAACATAAATATCTGTTGCAAATATATAAATAATAAAACCATATTCAAGAGAGAATTACAAGCAAAAAAGGAGATCTTGTTATGCAGGCAGAGGACATGGTTAAGATTCTAAATGAATATTTTGCAACAGGGTAAGAGAATGGTGCCAGTGCAGCAGTAAAGGGGGAGGCACTAGTGATATTGAATGATAAAAATAAAGCCAATGTAACTAAAAGTTGGAAGTACATAGAACCATAGATCATAGAATTTCTACAGTGCATAAGGAGATCATTTGGCCCATCATGTCTTTACTAACTTTCTGACAGAGTGTCTTTTGCGGGCATTCTCCCCTGTCCTATTTCTGTAACCCTGACATTTACCTCAGCTAATTCACCTAACCTATACATTGGGACACTGAGGGCCAATTTAGCATGCCCTAACCTATAGAAGAAATACAGTCCAGGTTTGCATGGCATGAATTTTAGGTTATTGGACACAGCAAGGGTGGAAATTGAGGTGGCTCGGGTCAGTCTTCCAATCTTTCTTAGATGTAGTTGTACTGTCAGAGGACTGGGAGACTGGAAGTGTTGTACTTGCTGAAAAAAGGGGCGAGAGATAAACCTGACAATTATAGGCTGGTCACCTTATCACTAGCCGTGGGAAAACTTAGAGAAAATAAAGTGGATCAAAACTAAATAGAAAAAGTGTACAAGAATTAGTATGGATGTGTCAAAGTAAATCGTGTTTGAATAAGTTGAATGAATTCTTTGATGAAGTGATGGAGAGAGTTGATAGGCGTAGCGTGGTTAATGTTGTGTATGCTGACTTTTAAAATAACATAACATAAAATAGACTTATTAGCAAAATTATAACCAATGGGATTAAAGGGACAGTGGCATGGATAAAAGATTGGCTAGAGGCTGAATGGAAAGTGATGAACTGTTCTTTTTCAAGCTGGATGTGGGGGAGTATACAGTGATGTTCCCCAAAGATCAGTATTGGGACCCTTTTTGATATATGTTAATAGCTTGGACCTTGGTATACTGGATATAATTTCAGATGCTACTAAAATAGGAATTTGAGCAGAGAATAGTAACAGGTTGGTGAAATAGACACACGCTAGTTTTGGAAAAAAGCATGAGATCTTTGGCATCAATACCAGGAACAAGGAATTATGCTTGTTTATAAAACTATGCTTCAGTCAAGTTGTGTGTTCAATTCTGTGCACTGCACTTTAGAAAGGATGTCAAGGCCTTGGATAGGGTACAGGGAAGGTGAAGTACCATGGGATGAGAGACTTCAGGGATGTGGAGGGACTTGGTGAGATTGTGGTTATTTTCCTTAGAAGGCGAAGAGAAGATTTGATGGAAATATTCAAAATCATGAACATTTCTGATGGAATCAATAAAAATAAACTGTTTCCAATGGAAGAAGAGACAGTAACAAGAGAACACATATCTTAAGTTGATTCATAAAAGAACCACATGTGACATGTGGAAACATTTTTTGTTCTGAAATAAGTCGCTTGGTATTATACCATGAAACTATTTTGGACACTTGGCTCAGTTGGAAATGCACTTACATCTGGGTTAAAGTCTCACTCCAAGATTGCATGCCAATCTAAATGGATATTTCAGTGTAGTACTGACAAACCATTATCTTTTGAATAAGATATATAAACCAAGATATAATAAGATGGGTATAAGTAAATTCAAAACTAATTCAATGACTGCGAACAGGTTTAAGGCATTTTTAGATTTTGCTTCTAACTTGGTTCAAATTCCTAATGATTGTCAAAAAAGCTTAAAAAAGCACAAGACTCCCAAAGACAGAAGCAAAAACAAAATGGTATTAACAAAGGATGAAGCCAATCAGTGCAAGAGAGAGCAAGATACATCTCACGATAAATCCAAAGAGACTTTGGACATGATACACAAGTAACAGACACCTGCAGGGTTTAGTAAATGTGGAAACCAGAAGTGAAGATTTGTAAATGTGAAAATGATTAGTTGGCTGTTTTTGAATGGGCTACAAATATGCTGCTGGTTACAGAGTACTAAGGGGAGGCCATTTGTCTAACATCATAGCAAATGATATGATGCAAATAAACTTGAATATATATGTGGATGTTATAGAGTTCATGTATGTTGGCAAAGAAGAAATATTTAAAATAACTGTGTGGTTTTGCCAAAAAGTGAATGAAATGAAGTTACAGTTCGCCTGGCCCCAGAATGTCTGTGTGTAAAACAATTAAGTACTTAAAAAAATTGTGCTTCAGGATGCAATTCACTAATGGCATCTTGCAAAAGGGGAACACTCCTTTTAACAGTGCTGGTTTCCTTTTAGATCTCGATGCAATAATGCATCACCACATCACAGCAAAGCCCATCTTAAAAACTTTTGGCTGTCCTTCCTCAAATTCAAGGTGAAACGTGAATGGAAATTTTGCAGTTTAAGATGCGGATTTAGTTCTTCTATTGCTATTCAAAATGCAATGTAATCGCATCCACACCAGAACTGCTGAGTAAGCATTTAATAACTGCCTGCATATGTGTGTCATTTCAAAGGTATTCAGCTCATGTAATGCAAAACAGTCACACAGAGAATGTGGTCATAAAACACCGAGGTGCAAACTAATCCTGTATTATGCTGAATAAAACAACAGTTGATATTATTCATCAGTCAAACATCTATTGGTCAGTGTGATCTCTTACAAGTTTAAAAACTGTAAACAAATTGAATTGACAAGACAAAATGTTAGTAATATTTTACCTCTCAAATATATTCAAAAATTCTGAAATAAACATTTTGGAAATGTCATATCATTTATAAATACAGGTGGGTAGGTTAAGTGCTTGACTCCTGATCATAAGATCCAAGTCCCAGGCAATACCTATACTTCTACTACTGGACAGAGCACAAACACAAATATCTAATAGGGAACAATGCACATCCATAACTGAGTCCATTCGATGTGTTTCCCCAAGAACCAATCAATACGACCAAACTCTGCAGTTCTGGCACATCCTGTTGGGAACAATGGTGGACGATTAAATGACTAACAGGGGCAGAGGCTTCATAAATATTCCCATACTCAACAATGGCACATGAATACAAAAAACAAGGCTGAAGCATTTGCAACCACCTTTAATCTGAAGTGCTAGTGGATGATTCATCTCAGCCTCCTCCTGAGGAGTCCCTCAGGGTAATGTCCTCTGACCAACTATGTTCAGCTGGTACACGAATGACCGTTCTTCCATCATGAGGTCAGAAATAGGGAATGCTTGTTAATGACTGCACTATGTCCCGTTCCATTTGCAATTCTTCAGATACTGAAGCAGTTATGTTCACATACAGTAAGGCCTCTGCTAATTAGTTGGCAAGTTGACTCTGACTGAGGTTAAAGCAGTGGGGGAATTACAGGATTGCCAAGTTCCCAAGTAATTCAAAAAATGTTGCAGGACTTTATTTGTTGCAGAGAATGGGTCCCTGTATATGAATGCATGTCACATTTTGCAAACATATATGAACCATATTACCAGCTCAACTGACTGTTTTAAACTGGTTGTTATTGTAGCTATTAGCAGACTCAGGATTGTTTAACTAGTGCTGCCCAACTGCAGAATCACAATTAACAGCAGATGTTTTGTTTTGGGTTTTGATTGAATATGGTCTGGATTTTCCCACTACAAACAACTGAAGGAACATACTATTTGTTTCGATCAGCCGATTGCTGGGATGTACAGCCCACATACCTGGCATCACTTTGCTAATTCAGATTATGTGGTGGGCAGAATATCTTGCTGGACTGCGGTCACATCCAGTTAATAGAAAATAATGCTTGCAGAGCAAATTCACACTAGTAGCTTGAAACAACTTGCTGAACATCTGCTGTTCACATTTTTCAGTTACTTTGCCCTCCAGGGTAATTTGAGTTACTCTGGGTAGTTTTCAGGTCTGAAGGCTCATTTGTGAATTTATATGAGACGCAGCAAGCAATGATCTTATCAGATAGTCAGTGTACTGCAGAGTAGCTTTGACGTGCTCTGTTTCTGCATCAAGCTGCAAGTCGAGCAAGTGGCTCAGGCCTTATCTACTACTGCTAATAAAGCCAACCTTATTGTTATATGAATTCCAATATATACACTGACCAGTGAAAGTAAGCTTATGGTAGACATTAGTGGATATCTCAATCAGCCTGTCCAGGAATGAGACTGCTCCACCTCAAATGTGAGGTGAATTGGAGTGCATGAAGGGGATAGTAAGATGCGTAAGTAGTGCTGCGTCACCATGTCACAGTAATATAAGCATACTGTCTTTTTCTGAATCTATATTAATTGAACTTACAAACTTAAAACTCTTTTGATGGTATTAGGCAGGAATTTTCAAAAGTTAATTGGGGGAGTCTGTGGGAAAGCAAAGGGATGTCTGGTCAGTGGCTTGCTTTCAAAAGTGTGTTAACCAGAGTTCAGGGTAAACACATTCCTCTTAGAGTGAAGAGCAAGGCAAAGCTGGGCAGAAGTTGAGAACCCTGGATGACTCGGGATATTGAGGCCCTGGTCAAAAAGAAAGAGACACATGACATGAGTAAGCAGTGGGATCAAGTGAATCTCTTGAACAGTATAGGGGGTGTAGGAGTAGAATTAAGAGAGAAATCAGGAGGACAAAAAGCGGACACGAAATTGTCTCCTTTCAAAACAAAGGAGAATTGAAAGAGCTTCTCCAAACACACAAAGGGCAAAGCAGTATCAAGGGAGAGAGTAGGGCCTCTTAAGGATCAACAAGGTCATCTATGTACTGATCCGCAAGAGATGGGTAAAATCCTAAATGAATATTTCTCATCAGTATTTATTGAGAAAAGCATGGATGTTAGGAAACTTGGGGAAATAAATAGTTTTGCCTTGAGGAGTGTACATATTATAGAAAAGGAGGAGATAGACGTCTGAAAGCACATCAGTAAATCCCAGGACCTGATGAAGTATATCCCAGGACATTGTGAGAGGCTAGGGAGGAAATTGCGGGTCCCCTAGCCAAGATACTTGAATCATCAATATCACGAGTGTGGTGCCTGAGGATTGGAGAGTGGCAAATGTTGTGCCTTTGTTTAAAAAGGACTGCAGGGAAAAGCCTGGGAACTAGAACATAGAACATTACAGCGCAGTACAGGCCCTTCGGCCCTCGATGTTGCGCCGACCAATGGAACCAATTTTATCACCCTCTAACCTATACTATTCCAATGCTATCCATATGCCTATCCATTGACCATTTGAACGCCCTTAAACTTGACGAGTCCACAACTGCTGCAGGCAGGGCATTCCACACCCTTACTATCCTCTGAATAAAGAACCCACCTCTAACATCCGTACTATAACTACCACCCCTTAATTTAAAGCGATGTCCCCTCGTGTTATCCATCTCCATCTGAGGAAAAAGGCTTTCACTATCCACCCTATTTAACCCTCTGATCATCACAAATGTCTCAATTAAGTCACCTCTTGGCCTCCTTCTCGCTAATGAAAATAACTTCAAGTCCTTTAGCCTTTCCTCATAAGACCTACCCATCATACCAGGCAACATTCTGGTAAACCTTCTCTGCACCCTTTCCAATGCCTCCACATCATTCTTATAATGTGACGACCAAAACTGTACACAATACTCCAAGTGCGGCCGCACCAGAGTTTTGTACAGTTGCAACATGACATCTTGGCTCCGAAATTCGATCCTCTACCAATAAATACTAACACACTATATGCCTTCTTAACAATCTTATCAACTTGAGTACCATCTACAGGCCAATAAGCCTCACAGCTGTGGTGGGTAAATTGTTAGAAACTATTTTGAGAGACAGGATCTACAGGCATTTAGAGACTAAGACTAAGACTGATTAGGGACAGTCAGTATGGCTTTGTGAATGGTAAATCATGACTCACGAATTTGATTGAGTTTTTAGAAGGGGTAACCAAGAAGGTAGATGAGGGCAGTGCAGTTGATGTTGTCTACATGGACTTTGACAAGGTCCCACGTGGTAGGTTGTTGCATAAAATTAGATCTCAAGGAATCCAAAGTGAGATACCTAGTGGATAAAAGAGGATGACTGTAGAGAGTTGTTTTTCAAACTGGAGGCCTGTGACCAGCAGTGTGCCTCAGGGATCAGTGCTGGATCCACTGGTAATTGTCATTTATATTAATGATTTGGAATTGAGGGCATGCTTAGTAAGTTTGCAGATGACACCAATGTCAGTGGCATAGCGGACATCGAAGAAAGTTATCTCCAATTGCAATGGGACCTTGATCAATTGGTCCAGTGAACTGACTAATGTCAGATGGAGTTTAATTCAGACAAATACATTTTAGCAGATTCGACCGGGGCAGGACTTACTCATTAATGGTAGGATGTTGGGAGGAGTTACAGGACAAAGAGATCTAGGGGTACATGTTCATAGCTCAGTGAAAGTGGAGTCACAGGTGGACAGGATGAAGAAAGCATTCAGTGTATTTGATTTCATCAGTCAGAACACTGAATACAAGAGTTGGGACATCTTTGTAAAGTTATACAACACATTGGTAAGGCCACACTGGAATACTGTGTGCAATTATGGTCATCCTATTATGGATGGATATTATTAAATTAGAAAGAGCACAGAAAAGATTTACTAAGATGCTACAGGGACTTGATGGATTGAGTTATAAGAACAGGCTGAATTGACTGGGACTTTTTTCTCTGGCCTGTAGGAGGCTGAGGGGTGACCTTATAGAGGTCTATAAAATAATGAGAGGCATAGATAAGTCGGTAGTCAATATCTTTTCCCAAAGGTAGGAAAGTCTAAAACGAGAGCGCATAGGTTAAGGTGAGAGGGGAGAGATACAAAAGTGTCCAGGGGGCAATTTTTTCACACAGTGGGTAGTGAGTGTCTGGAACAAGCTGCCAGAGGTAGTAGTAGAGGCGGATATAATTTTATCTTTAAAATGTATTTAAATAGTTACATGGGTATGATGGGTATAGAGGGATATGGACCAAATGTGGGCAATTGGAATTAGCTTAGGGGTTTTAAAAGAAAGGACGACATAGACAAGTTGGGCTGAAGGGCCTGTTTTCATGCTGTAAACTTCTATGACTCTATAACTTGCGAAGTTGAGTTATTTTTTAATGAAACCATAGGCAGAAATTCATATTCCCCTACCGGCAGATTTGATTCCCACTTGCTATGACCTCGCTGCAATTTTTTGATGGAACAGAAAAGCCCTATGCTGAATGATACTGTATAAATATAAAATAAAAATCCTGACAGTTAACAGAACATTTTCTATGTCTGAATTTCTTACTTGACTGTTGCCAATTCAAAATATAGTAGCCATGGTTCACTGGGGAAAAATCAAACTTCAGGAGGGAACAAAATGGGCAGTAGCAGATCGGATGCTCAATAGACACAGATTCTTCTTTCCATTAAGTTCAAATAACATGCCCGATAGCATCAAATATTTTTTTCGCGTGATTTGACGACACTGACAGAGTCACTGTTATGGTCCATTCCAAGCTACCTTTGAAATAGGCCATTTTCATAAAATCATAGAATCCCAACAGTGCAAAACGACATGACTCAGCCCATTGAGTATGCACTGACAACCATCCCACCCAAGCCCTATCCTTGTAACCCCCATGTATTAACTGTGCTAGTCCCTCTGATACTAAGGGGTAATTTATCACGGCCAGTCAACCAAACTCACACATCTTTGCAGTGTGGGAGGAGGAAACCTGAGCATCTAGAGGAAACCTCGCAGACACAGGGAGAATGCGCACGCTCCACACAGACAGCGATCTGAAGGCAGAATTCAATCCAGGTTTCTGGTGCTGTGAGGATTCCTGAATCACTGCAGTCCTTGGGGTGCATTGATTTGAATACAACTGAGTCTTCATGATATTTTCACCAACATCAAGTGCCTGTTCTCAGAGGACTTCTGTAGTACAATACAAACAGTGTAGATACTTCTACATTCATGGAACATCATGCTGAACTTCTGAGGTGCCAGTTTACATTGCTGGCCTTATGGATTTTCCTGAGCAGGAACAGCCATACAGACTAGCAATTGTGCATATCCTCTGGAAGCAGCTCTGCAATATTAATGTACCATTAGAGGGAATGATTTAAGCCTTGGGGGATTTTGTTAGTCCGGCTGTTTCCTAATGATGTGCAAACTGGGGGAAGGCAGCACTTGCATCACTGAAGAAGTAATGGAGGAAGGAGGAGCTGATGAACAGTTGTCACTTAGCTACCTCGGGAACATGGATGAAAAAAACTGAACACAACATCCCAACAGACAGTTTGATGATTTTGCCAGGAATTCTGTCAATGCCTCAACCAGTGTTCGTAAACTAAGTAAAATGGTAAAGAGATAAATCTGATGACTGGGAATTTCGCTATAATAGATAGAGTAGGGATTTGCAGCAAAGATTCTTAAAGTTACTGCATCTTCAACTGTTGGTGGAAGATCTCTTAAAGCTTCAATTTTCTATCATCTATTAATTTTGGTCTAAGAATACGAGAACTAGGAGGAGGCATAGGCCGTCTGGACCCTCACCATTCAATACGATCATGGCTGGTCTTCTCATGGACTCAGCTCCACTTACCCGCCCCTCACCATCACCTTTCATTCCTTTACTATTCAAACATTTATTTATCCTTGCCTTAAAAAATTCAATGAGGTATCCTCAACTGCTTCACTGGGCAGGGAATTCCACAGAGTCACAACCCTTTGGGTGAAGGCGTTTCTCCTCAACTCAATCCTATATCTGTTCCCTCTTACTTTGAGGCCATGCCCCCTAGTTCTAGCTTCAACTGCCAGTGGAAACAACTTGCCCTATCTAAACACTTCATAATCTTATATGTCTCTATAACATCTTCACTCATTAAATATGTATTGGCATTACTTGTTTAATGTTTCAATGTTAAAATAACACTGAAGAATAAATTTAGATTTACTGAATCTAGATTTCCTTTGACAGCATCTTCTAAACCTTCAACCTCTACAACCTCAAGGGACAAGGGTGCAGATGCATGGGATAACCACCAACTACAAGTTCCCCTCCAAGCACACACCATACTGACTTGGAAATATTTCACCATTCCTTCACTGTCACCAGATCAAACTCCTGGAATGTCCTACCTAACAGCACTGTTGGTCTACCTACATTACATGGACTGCAGAAATTCTAGAAGGCAGCTCATATCACTTAATCAAGAGCAGTTAGAAATGGGCAGTAAACACGAACCTAGCCAGCAATGCAGCCCTAAAAAAAATAAAAATAAGGCTTTCAAGCCCTTGTTGCAAAATCCTTTCATTATTGCTGCCAGGCAAAAGAAGAGATAAAGCTAACTGGTAACAACAGTCTAAGTTGTAAGTTATCTTAAACATATCAGTAATTTTATATGAACACCATATTTCCTGTAATTAAATATTTCTTTTTGCTAAGTAACAGAATAAATTAAATATATAGTCAACACTGAGGTGGTCAAAATGTGGTCTCAGATTCTGAAAAAATGCTATAAAAATATGCAAGTGTTTTGACACAAAGGTAGATATGGAGAACCAGTAGATATAATATATTTGGCTTTTCAAAAGGCATTTGACAAGGCATCACACAAAAGGCTATGATAAAGAAATGGATGTATGGAGTTGGGGATAATATATTTACATGGAGAAAGGATTAATTTAAGGTCAGAAAAATGAAGAGTAAGAATAATGGGATATTGGAATGGGATAGCAGTGGTTAGCACTGTTGTCTCATAGCGTCAGAGATCCAGGTTCAATTCCGGCCTTGGGTGACTGTGTGGAATTTGGACATAGAAAATTTCATGTCCATATGGCCCTTCAATAGAAGTTTTGTAGAAGGGTCATATGAATTCAAAATGTTATCTCTGTTTTTCTCTCCGCAGATGCTCCCAGACATACTGCTTTTAGCCAGCATTTTCTATTTTATTATGGAATTTATCTGTTTACTGTAGTCACAGTTTAAAAAAAGTCAGCATGAAGTCTAATTGACCTGAACAGCTGCCAAGAGCAATCAGCAGATAACTGATTTGATGAAAATCTGGTGGGAGGATCTCATGTCATAACAGAACCTATTTGATGCTCCAACCACTTAAATGAACAGGTGCATAATCCTCCTTATCCAGTTTTTCTCTGTGCTTTGTCCAGGTGATGTTCAATGCCTAGGTAGTAAAAGTGAAAATCTATCCTGATATCTTAAATTGCAAGAACGTCCCCCTTTAAAATTATAAATTAGATTTGCTTTACATGCTTGAAGTCAACTATTTGCTGGTCAGGTCAATTAGACATCAGAATAAGTTTGTTTTAACACTTTTAGGTATAATCTGCATGTTATGTCTAATATTTCATGTGGGAAAATACCAAAATATATGTACCGATAACAATGAAAGTAGTTGCACAGACTTTGATGCAAATTCATAGAATCCCATAATTTTTGTTGGGAATTTATCCCTCAATTCATCAGGTTAATTTGTGAATGCAATTCTTTTTATAATATGACAACCCCCCCACCCCCACCCCATCACCTTCAATATTATCGAACAGTAGAGCATTCCATATGCATAGGATTACACTTGTTCAATATTGCATCCATTCTATTCCCTGATCCTAGGAGAATCAAGATTTCTTCAGCCAGAAGGTGGTAAATCTGTGGAACACATTGCCACAGAGGGCTGCGGAGGCCAGTTCATTGTCTGTGACAGAGGTAGACAGGTCCTTGATCAATAAGGAGATCAAGGGTTATGGGGAGAATGCAGGAGAATGGGGGTGAGAATCATATCAGCCATGATTGAATGGCAGAGCAGACTCGGTGGGCTGAATGGCCTAATTCTGCTCCTATATCTTATAGTCTTATATACCATCTATTTTCATAACCTAAAAAATATGCCAATTTCAGTTCTGAAATTTTCAACTGACGCAGTCTCAGTAGCTCAGGTGTATTAAGTGTTCATCAGTTATTATCACTAACAGCAATTGCCTTATTTTATCCACTCAAAAATGTTAATTTTGGTATAACCATGAAGAAATGCTTGCACGCACAAAAGCAAGATAGTTGACACTGAATTTTGTGCTCACAGGTAGACCTGGCTGATTGCCTCTGGTCTGAGGTGTCATATTTTGCTCTCCTATTATTACCACCACGTAGATTTTTATTAATATAGAAGGTGTGGATTGTTTTTCTTGTTATTGCAAGTACCAAACTCTACCACATATGCATAAATAAACAGAAATAAGCTTTCAACATTTAACAGAGCAGCTGCCTAAACTAACACTGTTTGATATGTTAGCCTCTAGCCACCTGTGGCTAATTCATCAGGTGCAGTTAATTGCATTTTTGATTAGTAAATAAAAAAATTATCACTGAACGTTTGATCTCAATACTCAAATTTACATTACCTATATATGTGTGCTTGAATATTTTTCATCATGTGTTGGTAAATGGATAAGATGAAAAGTATAGAAGCGTTTTTTGCTGTTCCAACTCATCTCCAGCTGGGTGGGACTTCTCTCACCTGGCTCTATTCACCTGCATTGCTTCTCTTCCTGATCCCACATTGTAATCTTTTGTGGCCCCCAAGGATCTACCCTTGGACCCTCCTATTTCTCAACTACATGCTACCTTTGGGGATCTTATCCAAAGATACAGCATTAGTTTTCACATGTACGGTGATGTTGCCCAGTTCTACTTGACTATCACCTTACTCAACTCCTTCACAGTTGCTGAATTATCACACTTCTTACCCAGCATTTAGTTCTAGAGATAGAAATTTTCTCCAATTAAATGCTAGGAAGACTGAAGTCATCCTTTTCAAACCCTGCTTCAACTCAGCTCCCTTGCTACCAACTCCACTCTTCTCCCTGGCAACAATCTAAGATTAAGCCAGTCTGTCCATAACTTTGGTATCATATTTGACCCTTTGGGCTTGACTATTCCCATGCATTCCAGATTGGTCTTGCACATTCTACTCTTTGTAAACTGGATGTGATCCAAAACTCTGCTGCCTGTGCCTTAATGTGGACCAAATTCCAATTGTCCATAATCCATATTTGCTTATCTACATTGCTTGACTTAGAGACAATGAGTTGATTTGAAAATTGTCACCTTTGTTTTCAAATCCTTTCTATCTCTGTCACCTCCTCCAACTCTCAGGTCTCTAATTCTGATTTCTTGAGACCTTTGATTTTAAGTGCTCCACCACTGGTGACCGCACATGTAGTTGCATAGGCACTAACCTCTGGAATACATCTCTCTGCCTCTCTACCTTGATTACCTCCTTCAACATATTCTTGAAAGCCTACTTCTTTGACGAAGCGACTCAGTATCATATTTTGTTCAAAATGCTCCCATGAAACCCCTTGGAACATCATATTTATTTCGTACCTTTAGCCTAATAAAACCTGTTTTTGTTTTGATTACTGAAATGAGATACTTGTTGATATACACATGTGGAAGTATATTTTACTTGTATTATGAAAGTGTTTGTATGGTGGGTTCTACAGAAATCATTGCATGTGCTAAAATGATGTCATCATGGGCACGTCAGTCAATCATAGACAATTTTCGTTGGCTCACAGCTCGAACAATAGAAATCAATGATATCCATTACCATTACAATATTATACTAAAGTTAATTCTGAAATATAGTTCATACATTAGTGTCGCAACTAGGCTTACATTAACACTGCAATGAAGTTTCTGTGAAAATCCCCTAGTCACCACGCTCTGGTGCCTGTTTGGGTGAATTTAGCATGAGGAATGCACTTCACCAGCACACCTTTAAGATTGTGGGAGGAAACTGGAGTACGTCTGTGTGAAGTTTACACATTCTCCCCGTGTCTGGTGGGTTTCCTACAGGTGCTCTGGCTTTCTCCCACAGTCCAAAGATGTACAGGTTAGGTACACTGGCCATGCTAAATTGCTGAAAAGTATCCCAGGATGCCTAGGTTAGAAGGGATTAGCGGTTTAAATATGTGGGGTTTTAGGGATAAAGTGAGATTGTTGGTGCAGATTCAATGGGTCAAATGGTCTCCTTCTGCACTCTACGGTTTCAATGGTTTCATCTGGAGGAAACCTACTGCCGACACAGGGAGAATGTGCAAACTTCGCACAGTGACCCAAGGTGGGAATCGAACCTGAATCCTTGGCACTTTGAGATAGCAGTGCTAACCACTGTACCACCGAGCCGCCCAAGCTTGTATGGTGGTTTTACAAAAAATGTGTTAAAATGGTGTCATTATCAGTGTCTCGTGGACAATTTTCACTGGCTTACATTTCGAACAAATAGAAATCAATGGTAGCCATTACCATCACAATATTATACTAAAGTTAATTCCTAACCATAATAATCAGTGCAATTTTAAACAAATAAAATATATCACTCCAACTTCACTCTATTTTATTTTCACATTGTAAAAATTCCAGAAACTCAATCAAAGGAATGTTCAACTCAAGCCAAATAATCAATTCAGGCCAAGAAATATCATCATTGGTTCAATTAAAACAGCTGCAACCAGTCTTTGAGAAAAGAATCTTTTGGATTAGATAACAGTTGGCATATTGCAGGAAACTTGTATGAGGAAAACAAAACTTTTTTAAAAAGTGGCATTTTAGTAGGTTGTTATCCATAACTTATTTGGAGAAAGCCTCAAAATAAACATTGGCTACAACTATCAGAATCCATTTTGAAACTTTACCAATTTAAATACAAGTAAACTAGGGAGTGTAACATTTGATTAGTTGGTTTAGTTGGAAGGTGCGGTTGTTGGAGCCAATCTAATTGGTTGAAACTAAATTCTCTAATTTCAACAAGGAAAATAATCCAGTGACATATAGACAGCTGGTATTTCTATACAGCTACTGAAAGAAGGAACACTTGCACAAGCAAAATGGGTACTAAAATCTAATTTATTTTGCCACTTTTCCCAAACAACATATTTTAAGCATCACTTTGCTTCAGTTGGTAGCACTTAACTATAACTTAAAAGGTTATAGCTCATAATTTTTGGTGCAAAAGGTTAAACTTCATGGGATCAAAGGTGAACTAACTAGATGGGTACAGAACTGGCTTGTCCATAGAAGGCAGAGGGTAACAGTGGAGGGGTCTTTTTCTGATTGGAGGTCTGTGACTAGTGGTGTTCCACAGAGCTCTGTATTGGGGCCTCTGCTGTTTGTGTTTTATATAAATGATTTGGAAGCAGATATAACTGGTATGATCAGTAAGTTTGTGGACAACACAAAGACTGCTGGAGTTGCAGATAGTGACGAACATTGTTACAGAACACAGCAGGATATAGATAGGCTGGAAAATTGGGCAGAAAAATGGCAGATGAATTTAATCCAGATAAATGTAAAGTGATGCATTTTGGTAGATCTAATGCACGGGGGAGCTATACAATAAATGGCAGAACCATCAGGAGTATAGACACACGGATGGATCTGGGTGTGCAAGTTCATAGATCCTTAAAAGTGGCAGCAAAGATGGAAAATGTAGTGAAGAAGGCATATGGCATGCTTACCTTTATTGAATGGGACATAGAGCATAAAAATTGGCATATGATGTTGCAGTTATATAGAATGTTGGTTATGCCACATTTGGAATGTGAATCCAGTTCTGGTCACCACACTGTCAGAAGGTTGTGGAGGCTTTGGAGAAAGTGCAGAAAAGGTTTACCAGGATGTTGCTTGATATGGAGGGTATTAACTATGAGGTAAGATTGAGATTGTTTTCTCCCTGGAAAGGTGGAGGTTGAGGGGTGACCTAATCAAAGTTTATAAAATTATGAAGGGCATAGATAGGTTGGAAGCTTTTTCCCAGATCAGAAATGACAAAAACAAGGGGTCACAAGTTCAAATAAGGGGGGGCAATGTTCAATACAGATATGCGGGGGACGTATTTTACACAGAGGGTGGTGGGGGTCTGGAATGCACTACCAAGCAAGGTAGTTGAGGCAGACATGCTAAGATTATTTAAGATTTATTTAGATAGTCATATGAACAGACTGGAAATAGACAGATACCAGCAAACACATGATCGATGCAAGCTTGAAGGGTCTGTTCCTGTGCTGTATTGTTCTTTGTTTTGGGCATCATACCTGGGAGATATCCTAAAGAATGTGCCCCCCCACATTCTGGAAGCCCCCATGTAAGGCTGCATGATAATTGCCTAGAGTGTTCAAACTTCAGGCAGTTAACTACCCTGCAATAAGAATCATCTGATATTGTGATTTAAAGTGCAAATTTCAGGTGTTGTGTGCGCCTTACGGTAACAAGTTAGAATTAAAACCACTTATTTCCTGGATATTCCTCCAACCTCCCATGGGACTCACCACATCTGTGTGGGATTCTAATCCAGCCCGTTGATTCCTCTCCCTTCTGACCAACCCTCAACTTCCAAAAGATGCAGTAAAAAGGGGCATGTCCTCCTTACCACCAACTCATCTGCCCTCAATAAAGGCCTTGGGAACCTGCTGCATTGCATCTTCCTCAATCAGTCCAAGTAGGAATGTTAGGGAGAAAAGAGTGGCTTCATTTCTAGGTAAGTAGCAAGGAATGGAGCTATAATTCAAATCCAAATGCCAGTCCGCAAAAGATTTGGGCCTATAGGTTTATGACCTTCAATGAGTATAAGCATGTGATCTTGATTAATACTTCAATGCAGAGCTTTATTACTGAGGATGCTTTCTTTCAGATGAGATACTGAACTGAGGACCAATTCATCCTGAACATCACATGGTACTATCCACTCCTGATGTTCTGAGGACTGAATTCTCTAATTTGGCCATGAAACATACAGTCAATTACTATATTTTCCTACATATACATACTTGATTTTTAAAAACATTTTTAAATCTCAGAATACACAGTGAAAAAATAAGCAAATATACCTGACATTGCACAACACACAAAGGGACCTTTTGGATTTATTAGCAAGGAGAGAATTGTGCCCCTATAGTACTACTGTCTGCCTAATTAAAACTGAAACATTTACTTTCCAGTTTGTTATTGGAAATGAGTGGCTCTTCTCCCAGACTGGGCAAGGGGATCATTGACTTAAAAAAGACATATTCAATGGTGGGTGGTTAAAACTGAATTAATCCCCTGTTGCAGACTCAGTAATCAATACCGCAGCCAGCCAGCTCCACTAAGGTGCTACTGAAAACTAAATCAGCAAATCTGGTTTATTAGTGAGCAATCTGTCGCTGATAGAGTTCAGTATGAAGTGTGCAAACTCATCCACTTTGGAACCAAGAAAGACAGATCAGAATAGTTTTTAAATGGTCAGAAGATAGCAAGTGTGAAGCAACAGAGGTTTAGAGGTTCATGTACAGAAATCACAAAAGACTTGTCGCTATTCATATTCTTCCAGCTACGAAAGATGAAGGGCACACAGTATGTGAGGTGTCTTCATGTGGCGCATCTTTGCAGATGGCTTAAGAGGCCAATCTTTGCAAGGCAAATTCTGTCACAAGGGCTACACATAAAGCTACCAATTTTGTGGGTCAATTGTGCCCTGAATGAACTCTGCATCACCAACATCTACTTCCAGGGCATACACTGACACAAGATCCCATGGCCTTAGAATGTTTTACTACGCTAAAGGTGCTAAATAAATGCAGGTTGCTGTTGTCACTAATCCTCTCCATTGGTAGAAAATCAGTTGTTGGTGCCCATTGCCTTCACAGACACTATAATTCTTTTTTGCAGAGTTCGACAAAGTAGGATCATGTGATCACACAGGACAAAAGAGCAAAAGCTCAACATCTGTTGGCATTCTGTGTTCACTTATTGTTATCTGTTACTTTCTTCCGAGGTAACAGCTAATGCTGCTCATTATAGTCTGCGTAGCAACTGTTCAGCAGTACAACATGCTTTGCTTCATCAATGTGAACATCTGCATGCTGAACTCTGAACCCATGTGACAGCAACTGTCTGTTAGAGTTATCCTCATTTATGTTGTTATCTTGATGTTGGG
This sequence comes from Sphyrna mokarran, assembly GCA_024679065.1. NCBI lineage: Eukaryota > Metazoa > Chordata > Chondrichthyes > Carcharhiniformes > Carcharhinidae > Sphyrna > Sphyrna mokarran. The sequence goes on from JAGIQG010000009.1 coordinate 42,098,568, forward strand.
TGATGGGGAGGGTTAAATGGTTTCTGCGACAAGATACAAATCCAATCACTGATCTGACTTCAGCAGGAGAGAGAAGTATGTGAAAAGATTGACCTCAACAGACTTGTTAAAATTGGATGCTGTTTACCAGAATTTAATTAAGACTCTTCAGGTAAAGATTCAGTGGCTGGACGCTACTGCAGCCCACACTCAAGCAGCTGCATGATTCATGGGTCCCACCTCTAACCTTGTAGGTAACATGCAATACTTCACTTGTGTGTGCTGCCTAGCGGCCATGTCTGAGGGTTTGCTACACCATAAATCTGAGGGATAACGAGACATTTTGGAGAGTGCTGCACAGGCGTGCCTTCACAATGACCTGAAATTCCTTGAAGCTGCAATTGCTCTCTCGCTTACTGGGTGTATGGCAGAACGGGAGCAGCAAGGGGGAACTTTCTGGTGAATAATTGTCCAGTGTAATGTGTTGCAAAGTGGAACTTGGAGTGAAACAGGAATTGCACAGCCAACTGCCCATCTAACCAGATGTTTGCACACCTCTCTGTTAAACACTTAGGGTTGAATTTAACGGCTGCAATGTAGACCTGTCTACTAACACCAGTGGCAAATCTATCACTTTATTGGAATTCTCGAAGGGATTAAATGTCAATCAGGCAGTAAATTGCCAACAATAGAGGTATCTGTGCCTTTAAAATTGGAGTGCCCACGTTCAGGAGCTGTTGGCCAGAGAACACAGTAAGAAGTCTGACAACACCAGGTTTAAGTCCAACCGATTTATTTGATAGTAAACTCACAAGCTTCTGGGATTTGTTCCTTTGTCAGGTGAATGGAGAGTTCTGGCCTCAGACAGAGCATATAACAGCATCTACTGCCAGAAAACCAGCAGCTCTTCCCTCTCAGGGATTGGTTACTGTGTTGGCACTGCAACCTTCCCAGATGTAACCATGATGAAGAAGACCTCTAAACATAAGTGAATGGACTGGACTTGCCTGGGCCAGTCAGCAAAGTAATGGTAAGCATGTTTGTGGTAGGGTCAATGCTGAATCACAGAATACTACAGTACAGAAGAGACCCATCAAGTCTGCACTGACACATGAAATGCCCTGACCTGTCCATCTAATCCCACTTGCCAGCATTTGGCCCATAGCCTTGAACGTTATGGCATACCAAGTACTCATTCAGATACTTTTTAAAAGGATATGAGGCATCCCGCTTCCACCACCTTCCCAGGCACTGCATTCCAGACAATCACCACCTTCTGAGTAAAAAAGTGTTTTCTCAAATCCTCCCTACACCTCTCATCCCTCACTTTTAAATTGTGTCCCCTTGTTAATGATCCTTCAACTAAGGGGAACAGCTGCTCCCTATCCATCCTGTCCATGCCCCTCATAATCTTGAACACCTCAATCAGGTCACTCCTCAGTCTTCTCTGCTCCAATGAAAACAACCCATCTCTATCCAACCTCTCATCATAACTTAAACATTCCATCCCCGGTTGCATCCTGGTAAAAGGCAGAAGAAATGTTTGTTCAGTGGAAATGGTCCTTGCTGCCTGAGGAGAACTCCGTGGGATAAAGAGAACTCAATTAGAAAAGTCCCACTAGCGCACTGGGAGACTGCCAGGTTTTAATGGGTTAGCACACATGTCATATGGTCCCTCCATGGCTCATCCATTAATTAGCCACTTAAGAGCCTTAATTGATGTCCAAGTTTGGGGGGAAGACATTGTCAACCTTCTTCGTCCCTGACTTAATCAGGGAAAGCTGCAAAAGTGATGGAGTCTTTGCTTTCTGCCTTCCCTTCTGATTCCACATCCCATCCTGATTGCTAGCCTGCTTCTGGGGGGAAAGTGGAAGAGTTAAATTCTGTTCTTAGGACTATAATCCTTTCTGTTAAGTATGTCAATTTTAGAATATAATTGGTCTCTTGCACCATCATTCAGTTTTTTCTGAAGAAATTACACTAGCTTACAGGAAATCAGTCAATTGCATGTCCCCTAACTGCTTCAGCATGCAAACTGAAATCAATTCACAAAGGCACAGGTAGCCAGCATCATTGGGTGCTGTTTATATTTGTACTTAAATGATGCAGATGCTCCATGAATATAATCAGTACAATTGTGCTATTAATTACAGTGGAGTTTATTTTCTGTAGACTGATAAGAGTACTGAGGCAATTCACCACCCTAGCACAAATCACATTATGGTCAGAGAATTGCATGAGCTGGGCCAGACATGATTTGCACTGAGGAGAACCCCTTTTGTGATTATAGGCGTTTAATGACCCAGGCATTTAATGATGGGGGTAGGATGTGGGAAAGGTTTCCTCTTTGGGGTTCGGGGTTAGGGATGTTCCATATGTCTATAGGGGAATGGTCACAATGTCCATAGGTGGGGAGGTGGAGCTTTAAGAATTTGGTCTTGGCAGCCTCCTTCAGTCCTGTACATCTCTTTGCCAGTGGGAATCTCCCCAAGCTCCAAAACACGAGTAAGTTTGGGAGAATTGCAATCTGCACTGCACCGACCCACCTAGTAGAATGCTCACCAAGTTTTGTGTCAGAGATGACATTCGGTATTTTTTTTAAGGAGAATTTGGCTCACCATCACTGGTTGGTATTATTTAGGACTGAGAAAAGGAGGCCAAAAATTGTTTAGTATCCTAGATTATCATGCTGCCTTTTCCTTCCTCCTCCAGGTACTCTTAAGGGGGGTCTCCTGACAAAGAGAAATTATGTAGCGTAAAGTGTATTACCGCAATCCTTAGAAGTTCTTATCTGCCTATATGTAAGTGAAAGCTTGGTCGATACAGGGACCTAACTGTTAAATGTCTACTGGATGATGATTCTGGTGGCAGGAGTGAATCTATTGTAGTGGTGCTCAGTTGGTACCCTAAAAAAAGCCACTGATATCACTAACCATTAATAGCAGAAGGGATCCTTAAGTCTCCCAGGATCCAACCAGACATACATTTCCAGTGATGGGCTAACGAACAAAAACGTGGCGGCTACCAGAATAATTAGTATTATACTTAATATGAAGAGTAATCTCTTTCACCAAGATATTTAATGAGATTGTCAAAAGGATCACACATGGCCACGTGAGTGCAATTGAATGTTTCTCTGAATTTTGGGGAATAGTGCTACAAAGCTCTCATCAGCGTGCTGCTACACCTGGAGTATTATCTGAGGATATCCTTGCTACAGAGGGAGTACAGCGAAAGTTTATTCAGTTGATTTCTGAGCCGGCAAGTCTGTTACATGAGGAGAGACTAAGTTGGTTAGGAGTCTATTCACTGGAATTTAGAAGAGTGAGTGGGAATCTCATAGAAGTTTACAAATTCTTACAGGTTAGACAGGGTAGATTCAGAAACAATGTTGCCAATGGTGGAGTCCAGAACAAGGGTTCATAGTTTGAGGATAAGAACTGAGATGAGGAGAAATTTCTTCACCCAGGGAGTGCTTAATATGTGGAATTCACTACCACAGACTGTAGTTAAAGCCAAAACATTGTTTGATTTCAAGAAGAAATTAGTTATTCTAGGGTCTAAAGAGATTAACGGATATGAGGGGGAGGGGAGATCAGGATGTTGAATTCAACGATCAGCTATCATCAAAATGAATGGTGGACCAAAGCTGAAGGGCAGAATGGCCTACTCCTGCTTCTAGTTTCTATGTTTCTACAGAGAACTAAAGACAGCTGGAACAAACAATGTATCTGTAAACTTGTTTCATACATCTGTGCACAATTAATTGGATAATAATGCCCTTGGAGACAGCATGACACAACACTATGTTAAGAAATTCAAAGTGGTGGTGGTCTTTACTGCTACTAGTATTGTAATGCCTGTGGGAACGGGTGGTCTCTAAGGCACTGCTAACATACAAACAATATAAATTATAACTCTGTGACAGTTTTCTATGTGAAGCACAATCTACTAAAACATTATTCATGAGTCAGTTACAGTAAGGAGCACCTAAATTGCTGTACACAAGTGTGAAGATGCAGGTGGGTGGGGTTTATAATGCCTCTTGGACAGTATGATGAATCTGGCCTTAGAAATAGAGATAGAGAACAACTTAGACAAATAGATGCTATTGCCAACTTTGTGTTGTACACAGGGGAATAAAATCTGAAGCTCCAAGCACTAGATAAAACATGGATCTGAAGCAGGATTCATCAGGAAAAAGGACTGCAAATGATAGGGAAGAAGCAAAAGTTAGAGTATTGTTTGGCCTACATCCTCATGAGGACATTTGTTTTGAATTTTAGTATATCTGTAGCTACAGGTGCTCATTGCTGCTGCTTTCATCTCTCGTGGGAAATGATCACTGACATTCCAAGGAGGCAGGATATGATCTACTGCACACCTGCCTCACTTATGCTCCTGTCAATCTCAAAAGCACCTTAAAGTTAGGAAAGAAAGAAAGACCTGCATTTGTATAATGCTTGTGACCTCACTGAATGCCTAAGGTGCTTTATAGCCACTAATGAAATACATTTGAAGTGTCATCACTGTTGTAATGTAGGAAACACAGAATTCTGTTTACATGCAGCAAACTCAGCACAAACAAGCTAATAAAGATCAGATTATCTGTTGCTGTGAGATTGATTGAGAGAGAAATATTGGGCAGGTCCCCTGCACTTCTTCAAAATAAAGATATGGGAATTTTTTTAATATTTGCCCAAACACAAAAATGGGCCTCGGTTTAATATCTCATCCAAAATAAAATATCTCTGATATTAGAACACTAGCCTTGGTTTTTGTGCTCATATCTCAGAGCGGGACCTGAAACTGGAGCTTTTGACTCAGAGGGGAGGGTACTATCGATTGAGTCATGGCTGAAAAGCTCAAAGGCAAGCCCATACTAAGATAGTCTCAGTTTCTGCTGGTGTCCTGCAGATACTCCAGTGAAACCCGATGCATTCCTTCTTAGTCCACCAGTGATATTGGTGATATTGTCACATTTGTCCAGTGAAATGTGATATTGTCATATTTCCTCCAGTATTACAATGCTGGCATTGACGCCACTGCTGATTTTCCCCATATGAATCATAACAAGATTTGATATCAGTGTTGCTTTGGTCCTCTGTCAAAATACCTGTAAACTGATGATGGTGGAAGACCAATGCCAGAATGCTGAAAATCCCACTGCACAGAATGTTCTTCTATGTATCCGACTATTTAGCCATCTTTAAGAGCATCTATTGCTGAATTCAAAACAATCCCCTTTCAGTCCATTTCATATGTTTGCAACTAGATGTAAAAGGCTAAAATCTGGATAATTTTTGCTATTTAATTTGGCTTGGAGCCCCTTTCTCATAACATCACTCATTCTACTGTCTTATGCTCAAGATATGTTTCATATTTTACAGATTATTCCAAATATCTCTCCAATAATAAACTTGAAAGATTTTTATACACAGGTCAATTAATTTTTCCTCTTTTGATGCAAAGGCCCTGGGAGGCATTGTCCAATTTTAAGCAGTTAAAATGATCTGAGAAAATGCTATTACAAGCCAGTGATTTTTTTTAAAACATCAGTGTTGATTCAAATGCAGTCAGAAGCACTGATTCTTTCAGAGGCCAACGCTGCGAGTTGCAGAAGTAGTTCGCAGATGAGCTATCTCCCTCCCATCATGGGACATGCACAGGAACAAAATATTTAATGAGAAGTAAAGAAAAAGCCTCTTAGAGAGTGTTAACTCTGCCATTTCGCTAACTCAAAGAGTATTTTATGCTTGAGTAATAGCTTCCTCTCATTATGCCTTTCTTTTGCTCATGAAAAAACATCAAAGGGCGCTGCTGGCCTACCTGCTCTACCAGAGGGGTTTTCAGGATATTGCGGTGCAAATTCTAAAGAGCCCGAGTGTCAGCTGCGAAAGACCCCTGCCGACAGACCAGTTCAACACAAATATTTCACCAGTCATTACATTTCGGAAATCTCTTGACAAAAGACAGCTCATTTCCTGCTTTCTTCCCCTCTTTTTTTTTCTTCTTTTTGGAAATAAAGGATTGTGGTCTTGTTGGAAAATAATTACAATAAACGTATTCACAGCGTTAGGATTATAAGGAAAATGTCCGGTTCCTGTTAATCTAAAAGGACAGGAAACATGCAACCGCGATAGAAAATATAGTAACATGATTAACAGGCATAGCAAGACATTGGTTTTAGTTTTTAGGAAATATGGTCAGCATTAGGTGAGCAATTAGATACAGGAAGAGCAGCCTGCCCTTGATAATTGCTTATTCTTTTGTCATAAATAGTAAGCAATAATAACAATCATTTAGCCACCATGTCCAGGTAAAATATTACCCCTTCACTTATAGTCTGTATCAAATTGTAATCTTATTTAAATATATAGCATTACTATTGTAGATACAATTATAACTTTAATTTTGCTTAGTCTCACATAAAGTAAATGCAGGTATTATTGCAATCACTAACTAACACGCATTTGTACTTTTACGAAGCCAAGTTCAGAAATGTTTGAACATTTCTCTCAGTCACAGCTTGGGCAAGGTCTAAAACATTGCTTATCTGTCACATTTTTACTTTGTTGGCTGATGGCAATGCCACTTCTGTCAGAGGTTGAGGTTTTATAAGGACTACCTGATTGCACTTGGGCACAAAATCCATTCTTTTACTGAACACTGGCAACTTCTTTCTACCCCCAAGCCACCTTACTCCCTTTGCTTATGAATGCAGCTCTGTAGCAAGTTCAAGTTCATGTCATAGGAAGACACTCTCGAGCAGCATGCAGTGAAATTAATTTTCACGTGATTTCTTTGAACCTCTGCTATGCTATAGCAAAGTTGTTTCCAGGACAATTGAAAGGAATTTTCTCCCAGTTTTTTAAAGAGTATCCTTACACAAGATGAAAAGTGCAATCTCAGTAGTGAGATATTAATTCTTCTCCTGTATTTGCTGTGGCTCACCTTCCAATAATGTTTCCCTTGTAAATAATATTAATCCCAAGTAAATATTGAATTTAAAAACATGTAGTTCTTGAATTATTCCTCTAAATATGAACTTTTATTAAGTGTAGATATCTCATTACTGAATAAATAAATAGTTTATCAGTGTTTATTTACTACCAGTAAATATAATTTAAAGGATTAGAAGGAATCAATAGTGCACATTTTGGAGCATTCTCACAGTTCAGGAAACTTAACTGCTCACTCAAGTTGCAATGGACTGATCTTTGAAATTTCTCTAAGTTAGCCATCATTACTAATACTTGATCTATATTGGGCCTAGTGCTGAAAGCGGGTTTACCATTCAACATGATGCCTTCCAGTTTAAAAGCAGCAGCAGGATGCAATGGCAGGGAGAAGGAACCCTCTTTTAAATAAATGGCCTTTGCAGCAAGGTCACCACTGTGACAGGGTTGGGGGAGGGGAAGCCCCTCTAGAATTGCTGCTGTGAAAATCAGAAAGATAGGCAGAGCCTCGTAAACCTGCCCAGAGCATTGGCCCCTCTGCCTGCCATCAGGAACTTTCATCGAGGCAACTGCAATGTATCCCATTTCACCTGAAAGTTGCCTGGAAAATCTGAAGTTGGCTAGTGATAACTTTCATCCCCACAACTGCTCCCACCCTCCACTGGTGAGAATGGCCTGGCGGCAGGATGAAGCTAAAATTCTATGTCTGTTTGCCTCTGCACTTGGTACAATCAAAAAATTCGAGCGCATGATTAAATTATGATAACCTCAAAGGTTTTCTGGAAGATCTTACATAGACGTGAGTAGCTAGTCTTGCACCATCTTCTGTGAGAAATGTGATTGATTATGAAAACACAACTGAAACACCTCTGGAGATGATGTTGCTGCCTGTATGGCTAAAAATTAGGATCACAGTCTTGAAATTTGGTGGTACAAGTATTTAATGTTTGAATTCTAGATGTAATTGTAATGGCTTGCTGGTTTTAGGTGATGAGGAAGTGCTGGCTATTTATCACCCTGACCTATCTTTTTCTCATACAATGCTATTGGAAGTAGTCAACAATCCAATTAGCTATTTATCTAAGGAGTGGCATTATAAAGTAAAATAAAGTTTATTTATTAGTCACAAGGCTTACATTAAAACTGCAATGAAATTATTATGAAATTCTCCTAGTTGCCACACTATGCTGCCTGTTCGGGAAAACACACCTAACCAGCATGTCTTTCAGAATGTGGGAGGAAACTGGAGCATCCGAAGGAAGCCCACGCAGACATGGGGAGAATGTGCAAACACTGCACAAACAGTGACCCAAGCCAAGAAGCGAACCTGGCTCTGTCAGGCAGCAGTGCTAACCACTGTGCCACCATGCTGCCCCGGGCATTGGGTCAGTTGTCCAAACTGAGCATCTGTCAGAGCAGGTACTAGCAAGTGTGCATACATCTTGCATGCATCCTTCCACAGGTCTTTGACCTGCATCATAAAATAATTATACTGGAAGATTCTAGGTAGGTATTTCATTGGTGACAGCAGGAGTGGTTTGAGGAAAAAAGTAAACAATTTATAACTTATCCAAAGATTTCTGAGAACCCGAGTGTCAAGAATGGAAAATGGAGAGTTGAGAAAGTACTGAAATGCACTGCAGCATTAACTTATTAATATCTACTTCTGCTTTGGAGTCTGAGACACCCATCTGAAATGAATGATTAAAGGCTGACATGCAGACAGCACATTGGAATGAACATGCACCCAAATTAAATAAATTGTTCACTTGTTGAAGTTGACCGATTCCATCATCATAGTTCCCTCCTTGTATAGGAAGTACCAGTTGCATTTTGTGTAAAGTTTTAGCAGGGCATAATTTCTGCTGTTGGCTGCCCATTTTGCTACACTTCAAGGGAAAATCTAAGCTATTCTCTAAACCAGGAAATAACACACCAATAAAATATAATAGCACAAAACATGTTGGGGTAGAAATCTGTCTTGCACAGGATGCAGAAGGAGCAGCTAATGGAATTAAATATCAGTCAATTTGATATCATCTGTTTTGGACCTATTGAGTTATGGCCAAAACCTTTGCATCTTTGGATTTATGATTTAGAATGCATTCTGTGGATAGATTATTACGTACAAAAGTTCAAGCTTATTTAATAGTCACAAGTAAGGCTTACATTAACATTGCAATGAAGTTACTGTGAAATTCCCCCAGTCGCCACACTCCGGCACCTGCATTAACCAGCACGCCTTTCAGACTATGGAGGAGACCGGAGACCAGAAGAAATCCAAGCAGAAGAACGTGCAAACTCTACACAGTGACCCAAGCCAGGACTTGAACCTGGGTTCTTGGCAATGTGAGGCAGCAGTGCTAACCTCTGTGCCACTGTGTTGCCTATTCCTCTGATGTAACTGTGTCACAAGTGAGAAAAAGAAAATGAGATACTTTGTGTAGGATCATGTCATGAAATAAATAAAAGGTGGCAATGACATTCTTGAGAGATGCAAGCCATAAACAGATCTGTTAAACATTTAAACCCAGGTTTTCTAAATGAACCATGAGTATTTTGGTAAAATCAGAAATGGCATAAAACAAGACAAACCTTATCTAAGCTAATCCTTTTTAGGGGGACATGGTCAGAATTAAAAATACAGAGAAAGGGTAACTGTGTTTGCTGCATTTTCTAGCATAGTTTAACATAGCATAGAAGCAGCTCACTGTTGGTCATTGAAATCAAGGCTGGATTTCAATTCAAAACACTCAGGAAAGAAAATCTGCCAGTGTTGTCTAGTCATACTGCTTATTGAATGAACTACAAATTCATTTTATCAATAAGCTGAATACTGTCAGTTGGGCCAAAATATGATCCAATTGCAGTCTGAGGAAGGAAACAGAGGGGGAAAAAAATGCTGCAGGTTGGTCAATGTCTCCGTCACCTACAAGAAATCAAACACTACCTTTCTGTGAAACCATGCAGTTCTGCAGAGCTCTGAACTGGGGTTAATTAATAATGCACAACCATCTGATTAACTGAAGTGCTCTTTCCTGTGTAAACATTTAAAGATGCATAAGGTAGAAAAAGTAGATGTCATATTTTAGTTTTGATGCAGTGCACTCTCGCCTTCCATTCCTCTCCTTCAACAATTACTTACTATGCTGACAAAGTCAATAAATTGATCTTGCTCCTGATGTGCTATACAGCAAGCTAATCCAATACTGTGCTATCTGCAGTAAAAATAATCAGGGAAGACGGATAGAAGAGGCAGCAGTAATATATGTACATCTCTGCAATCCGCTGGCACCAATCTATTGATAGACATAATGTTTTTAAAGTAAAATCAGATTCTTCCACAATTACCTCAACACCAAATGCTCACAAAGTATGCCATGTTCCAGTGATGCTAAGTGAACATTTAACTATTTTAGAACAGGATTGCTTCCAGTGGTAATAGATACATTTGGTTAGATTCCGGTGCTTCTGGGCCAATTACAGATTACCAGCAGCAGTGTGTACAGAAGGTTATACCGTCGCAGTTAAATGATTAGGCTCCAGACATTCAGCAAATAGTATGGGAAAACCAATATTGTAAGGACTGCTGAGCAACAGCTAGAAAGAATATTTGCAGAATGGTTGGATTGTGCTTCTGACAGTAATATAGATAGCTAAAGATAAAAGGCAAAGATTCTGATAGGCATATGATGCAATAATAATGAAGATCTTGACTAATTGTGACAAACCATTTCTGTCTAACACAGCAGGTGAGAAGTGGTGGAAAGGTTTGGAAATCCTCAATTTAAAGTCACCTTTTCCTCCTCTTGAGACTGGGACCATCACGAGGAAGCCCTAGTGCTACCTTATTTATATTACACAACCCACAGCTATGCATTGGGTTCATAAACAAGGCACGAGCCATACATCAATTTGTGTATTTTATTTAGATCATGTCTTTTGGATACAATGTAAATGAATTTGGTCATCAGCAGCATTATAATATCAATGAAAGGAACTGACAACCTGTTCTATACCCCACTTTTATTTATGTCAAAGACTAATTTCATCTCTGTTGTTTTTGATGGTTGAAAAACTCCACTGCGGGTTGAGAAAGAGAGAGTCATAAAAAATGTTGTAAAAATGGGATATTGAGACTGATCAATCAGATAAGGCCAAGATAGCCGAGCAAATGGCCAACTTTTATCACTGAGAAGTCACAAGGTTTCCTATCTATGTAGCATTTAATTATATCAGAATTCAAGAGATCATGGGTGGAATCTTGCACAAGCAATGGTGGTCTCAGCTGTTAGCTGGAAAGTCAGTGAGATCCCTGTGTCACCTCTTTGAGATGGCTGGCTGGATCTTCTACCACTTAGGCACTTGGTGGGTCAGCAGTGAGCACTTCCTTGGAATCAAGACTGCTGGGAGTGGAAGCCCCTTTAAAAGAACTGGCAGTCAATCAGAGGTGAGCAGGGCTATTGAGGAAGAAGTGGCTGCTGATGGCATAGCACTTTTCCAACACCTGATATCATGGATTGACCAGGTAAGAGGTGGAAGGGCTGGTTTCAGTGTAGGGATCATTGGCTGCAGGGAGGATTGGTGTTCAGGGGATCAGATTGGGGGTGAGGGGGTTTAGGGAGGCTCAGCAGCAAGGGCATGAGGCTCCTAGTGGGCCAAGCCTTCCTGATTCTGGGTCCCATGATCAAACTCTGGAGCCTTTGAATGAGGGTCTTCTCTGAAGAGCCTGCAAGTAAATATACTAGGGTTGGCTTGTTGCCCTTCCTGCACTGCAAACACCGTGTCCTCCAATGTGTTAGTATTAGCAGTACAGAGATGAGGCTCTTTAGTTGCCGTGGGAGGGTCCCACTTAAAGGGCTTAATTGGCAGCAGTTCTTCCCACCATGGACTAAATCTGGATAGAGGTGGGAAGGTGGTTGGATCCTCATCTGCAATCGCTGAACGAATTGATTAAATGCACCCCTCTCCATCAAACTCACTTGGGCCGAAGGCACAACATTCCATGCCCTGACACACCATCTAAATGGTGAAAAGCTAACTCCAATAATTAGTGCCACATCCAGCCGTGAATGGAGATGGATAATTAAACAATTAACCAGAGGAAGAGACTCCACAAGTACCCATCTTCAATGATGGAGGAGCTCAGCACATTAACGCAATAAAGGGCTGAAACAATTGCAAAAGTCTTCAGCCACAAGTCCATCTTGGTTTCCTCCAGTGCTTCCCAGCATCATGAATGCCAATCTCCAGCCATTCGATTCACTACACTTAATGGCAAGAAACAGTTGAAGGCACTGGATATCGCAAAGGCTATGAGCCCTCAATACTCCTGCAACAGTACTTGAAGACCTGTGCTCCAGAAGTTGCCTCACCCCTAGTCAAGCTGTTCCAGTGCAACTACAACATTGGCACCTACTGACTGATGTGCAAAATTTCCCGGGTATGTCCTATACATAAAAAACAAGAAAAATCCAACCTGGCTGATTTCTATTCACTATCATCAGTAAAGTGATTGAAAAGAGTCATCAACACCGCTTCAAGCAGCACGTGCTTAGCAAGAATGAGCTCTCCGAAGCTCAGTTTGGGATTTGCCCAGATCACTGACCTGTAACTTTGGTTCAAACGTGGACAAAGGAGCCGAATGGCAGAGGTGAGGTGAGAATGACAGCCCTTGACATCAAGATCACATTCAACCAATGGAACTCTAGCAAAACTGGAGTCCACAGGCAGCAGGAAGTAAACTCTCTGCTGATTATAGTTACACCTAGCACAGATGAAGATGATTGTGATTGTTGGAGACCAGCCATCTCAGTTCCAGGACATCACTGCAGGAGTTCCTCTTTCTCAACCATCTTTAGCTGACCATCGTATGGTCAGAAGTGGGAATGTTTGTGGACAACTATACAATGTTCAAGACCATTTGCGACTCCTCAGATACTGAAGCAGTCCATGTACACATGCAGCAAGACCTGGACAATATCCAGGTTTGGATTGACAAGTGAAATTCGTGCCACACAAGTGACACTATTTCCAACAAAAGAGAATCTAACCATTGCCCCTTGATATTCAATGGCTTTACCATTGCTGAATCTCCTATTCTCAACATCCTGGAGATTATCATTGACCAGAAACTCAACTGGACTAGCCATATAAATACTGTGGATACAACAGCAAGTCAGATACTAGGAATCCTTCAGCAAATAATTCACATCCTGACTCCAAAAACCCTGTCCACCATCTACAGAGTTCAAGTTAGGAGTGGAACAACACTTGCCTGGATGAATGCAACAGTTCCAACAACATTCAAGAAGCTCAAAACCATCCAGAACAAAGCAGTCCTCTTGATTGGCATCCACTCGCTCCAACACTGATGCACAGTAGCAACAATGTGTACCATCTACAAGATGCACATAAGGAATTCACCAAGGCTCCTGAGACATGACCCTCCAAACCCATGACCACTACCATCCAGGAAGACAAGAGCAGCAGATGCATTTAAAGAATATCACCTGGAATTTTCCCTCCGAACCATGGCTATTAGGAATGGACAATAAATGCTGGCCTAGGCAGTGATGCTCATATCCCATAAATGAATAAAATAAATTACTGGTCCCTGACAGTCAGAAAGTGCACAGATGGGATGTTTGTTAGTGTTATGGGGTTGAATAATGCAGTAGGAAGGCAGGGACAATGATGACACTAGGTTTCACTTCTGCTCTCCCTGGCCCAGCAGGAAACCAGAAGTGTTCTTTTGTTGAACATACCATATTTACTTTTTATATTACATGTTTTTAAAGCATGGTGCAATAATATCACAGAGCCAAAGTCATCTATTTATCTCCCAGACACATTCCTGCAAAATCTGAAGCCAAATAAAATTCATAGATTATTAGAGTGAACAGCAGTTCTTACATTTTAGGAACAGCCTATTAACTTAACCTAAGTCTCTTGTAATTTGGCAGTTTATTAATGACTCCTCATGCAACTTGTCAGGCACCAGAGAGAATGTGGCAGGAAAGATTGGTCTCAACATAAACACTTCATGCCTAAAAGCACATTTATCATCACAGGAAATGAATGGGAACAAAATCCATCTACCATCCAATTTTCTTGGATTCGTTTGCAAGAGGATAACCTACACAAAAATCTTTTAAACTGTTCTGTTGTTAACCATTTCAGATAGAACAACAGACATGAAAAACATCACAGCCTAGCATTGAACTTCTAGGGGGAGGTATGTGAGCATGGCTAAGTGCGTCAAATAAATTATTTGCCCATCACCTCTCCAATTGAGATCTGGAAATTATTAATTTGTGAGTCTCATCTGTATGCTGACTGTCAGTCTTCAATCAAAAGAAGTCCTGAAGACCACCATACTCCATGGTAGTCAGTAAGTGCATGGCAGGGGGATGCTGAGGGCAGGGTGGGTGATTGCGAGGCAGGGGAAGGAAAGCCCGAATGTAGGGAAGGCACAAAGTTTCGTCCACTGTTTTTCTTGGCCCAGAAGGAGGTCAGAAAGTTTTTTTTAAACGCACCTTCCTTCTCTAGGTCTCTTCTGGTTAGTCTATTAAGGAAGCCATGAGTAAAAATTGCAATGAGGCTTGAGGGCACTATTAGAGCCTGAACTTCACGTTTCTAGCAGAACACTAGTGCCATCCGGGGAGGGAGTTGCCATCAATTGTGCTTAAAGGCAGCATGTTAAAGTGACATCTCAGAGAAAGCAATGATGTGAGAGGGAACTTCAGATGTGTAATCCAGATTCAGTATTTCCCACCAATATGGGATTAGCGTGCCTTTAGTGGTAGTTAATATCAGTGCAGATTCAATGGGCCAAAGTCTTTTCCGCACTGTATGACTCAATGTAGCATAAATGGAAATGTTCAATTATATTGATGTTCTTATTGAGGTAATTAAATTAAATTGCTAGCAGCAAGCCACAAGAGGCTAGATACATCATGTTTATGAGAAAGGGAAGTTTGTTAGTGAAGGAAGAGGAAGGGTAAGCTGTGTCCCATCACCTGACAGGATTGAATCAGCCCTGAATCAGCACTTGTATAAAATCAACCTCCAGGATGGGCCTTGTTTACTATGGCACTCACTCCGGATGCATAAATCAGTACAAGTATAATGCAATCCCGATGTCAAATCTTCAGTCCAATCTGAGATCTGAAATGCTGCACCACCTAGTCATAAATAGCATGAGTCTCTAGTATTTACATATAAAGTGGGACTCTTAGCAAAATAGGAAAAATCACCTCTCTACCTGGTTGGTTGTTTAGTTGAAAATATTGTACACAGATTCAGCTGACTTAAAATTGCCAGTTTGGGTTACCTGTTACATTCAAGGTCAGTTATTTACTGCACTTCCTGGAAATTGTTTTCAATTATTTAGAAATAAATTAAAGATCAGCAAGTTATCATATAAATACAAGCACTTAAATATAGGCAGAAATGCCCACAGATGTTAAGAAAGGTCTTGATAAGACTTAAAGAGTTAAAATACTTTAGCTGTCTGGTGAAACATGTTGTAGCACTAAGTCACTGCTTGCATTTTCTTGTTCAGACAACAGTAACTGTAGATCAACAGCTTAAAGAACCAGGACAGTTCTCTGGCTTACTTGGAATTTATTATTAAAAAGAAATGCAGTATACATGAAATGAAGCTTTTATGACAAGGCCCCTATTAGTGAATGCTTAAGGTTTTGATTTAGAACACAGCTTATTGCAGACCTTCAGATACGAATTCTGAAGCTTTAGCTATTCTGTCTCTTAGTAAGCAGTGTACTTTCTGTGACCCTTCCTTTCTCAGTCCAAGAGAACTCAATGGTATGCTGTTTAACCTGTACTGTCTGGACAGCTGTAAACTAGAACTGCTAATAAATAGAGATAGCAAGCAAATGTACTATACTGCAGACAAGTCATTACAAAACTGTGTAAAGGCAATGCATTAGTAGCAATAAATTTTCATGTATCTTCAAGTATGTCATCATTTTGCAACATTATCAGGCTGATTTGTTCCTTTGTTAGTTTAAGGAGCAATATTATGTTTTGCTAGAATTAATAAAGTTCAAAGTCTTAATTAGACTTTGTGCTGTACAAGAAACACAACTTTCTGAGTAAATGCCTACAAACTTAACACTTGCAGTTTCAAATTGCTAGATTCTGAAGCATTCAAATAGTGAAATTAATAACAAAATTACCAATACTTTACATTAGAAATTTGAGCAAAGGTCATTCTTTCTAATACTAATTAGCATTCTGTTAGCAAATTGGACAGTGCAGAAAAATGTAACTAGCTATAGGGAAAACACTAAATAAGAAAAAATAAAATTTCAGTTGCTCAGTTTTTCTTGCCCCCTTCCCCCTGAAACTTAACATTTTAATATTTCTTCCCACCATGTTCACCCATCCTGCTGTCGTAGACTATTTCCCAGTTTAACAAATGCACAAGCAATCTAAACTCTAATCTCTCCCAGAACCTCCATGGTGAGCACAAGAGAAGATTGGAATTAGTTAATGATTTTGTCTCTTACTTTTTCAAAGGGCACCGCATATTTGCATTCTCTTCTCCTCCCTCCTGCAGATCTTTCAAAATCACAAATTTACCATTCATTCACAGACGTAATCTATCTCCTCCTCCCAGTCTGGCGCATATCATGCCTGCACATTAATACCAGTATTGGTTGTCTCACAGATAGAACTTGCTACCTTAAGGATTAAGAGTTCCTTTGAATAAATATTTGGTTAAAAGATTAGAATTTGGGCACAAAATAAGTTTTTAAGCCAGGAACAATCGAGGCTACCTGCCTGAGCCATCTCTTTTGAAATAACAAGGTGGTTCAATTGCCCACTTATAATATTATTTGTAAACCATAGAGCTTGCATTTGCGAGGACACTCTAGTCTGCAAATGATGATATTGAAACTCCATGTACTATCTCATCATCAATCACTGATTATGTGCAGGATCAGATTGCAGAGAATACAGGGTGAAAGTGGAATAATCCTGAATTTCTAGTACATATGAACCCTACAGATTGTAAGAATTATATTTTTGAGAAGATTAAATTCCCAATATTTCAGTGTGGTTTTCTGTGAAACTTGCCTTTTATTGAGTGATCCATACAGTTTGAAATTATGCCCTCTTTTGAATGGGGAAAAAATGCATTAATCGTTCCGAAAACATTTAGAGATTCTACTATGCAAGTAACATGAGATTGGACTCAGACCTAGTGCCAGCTTACAGCTTTACACAGCAACTGTCATTATATACAGTATTACCCATGGCCTCCTCTGCTCACTATTAAATTAATTTTCAAAAAATAATCTGGTAAATAAAACAGATTTTTTTTTTCAAAGAAGATATGGTGTGCACTGTATCATCGTAGAATCATAGAAACGCTACAGTGCAGAAAGAGGCCACTTGGCCATTAGTCTGCACCGACCACAATCCCATCCAGGTCTCATCCCCATAACCCTACATATTTACCCACTAATCCCTCTAACCTCAGGACATGAAAAGGCAATGTTAGCATGGCCAATCAACCTAGCCCACACATCTTTGGACTGTGGGAGGAAACTGAAGCACCGGAGAAAACCCATACAGACACGAAAAGAATGTGCAAACTCCACAAAGACAATGACCCAAGCTGAGAATCGAACCCAGGTCCCTGGAGCTATGAAGCAGCAGTGCTAACCATTGTACTATCGTACTGTAGTTTAACCTTATTTGTGATGAGTATTAATTCATAGATTTTTTTCCCTCAGGTCTATCAATTTGAAAATAATTAACAGTTCAAAAGTATGAAAATGTCAAAATCTATATTGAAATTCAGATCAAACAATTATTAACTGAAGTAATTCTGCTTTTCCAAATTATGCAGAATGAAATTCTATGGCATGTAAACTTTTAAAACAGTTGACACAAGCAGTTTTCTTATATTATGAGTGAGAATTTATGTAATATTTACTTTGCTTTTTCCAGAACAGAACAGCACTAAATAGCGAACATAGAAAACACTAAGATCAAACTAATAGGATAATGCACTTCATTGATTTTCCAAAGATAAAGAGGTGTCAACATCTTCTCAACTTTACGATTACTTGAAATACTATCAAATGGCAGCTATCACAAAAGGATGCATGGATTTTACTTTCAGTTAACATGAAGACTTCCTGTATCTTTCAATAACAAGGTGTAATTTTCAGGTACATGAATAGGGAAGGAATAGAGGTATACGGAGCGAATAAAGCAGAAGGTTTTTTTTAAGTTTAGTTAGGGCATCATGATCAGCACAGGTTTGGAGAGCCGAAGGGCCTGTTCCTGTGCTGTGTTTTTCTTTGGTCTTTGTTCTTCTTTGTATTCCCCTTAGAGCTGGAGCGTGAAGACATTTCTGAAAGATCCCCGAAGGCTATTACAATAAACTGCCCGAAAGCAGCAGAAGAATGAAGTTCACTGCACAGATATATAAGGCCACAAAAAGCTAGACTGAATACAGAAAGGTTCAAAGCTGCCCACCTGTGGCTGTTGAGGGATATTTACAAAGCTGGGATCCCGTGGTCCAACACTCACGAATCGGTTTGCAGGGGAGGTGCTGGGTGTCGAGTAGGCTGTGAAGGGAAGGGATACATGCGTTCAGGAAGCAGCAGTGGGTTGCACACAAACAACAAACACCTTAAGCCTGACTAAAAGACAGCAGGGTCTGTAGAAGCATTCACCAAAATGTATGCCTGAAACTCCTTTAACATCTGATAATGGATTTGAAGGTCAAAAAAACTACAGTTTCCAGTTAAAAAATGGGACACATACACAGACAAGACAATGATCTTTTCTGTAGGGTTATAATTACAGAGCTACAACAATCCCACAATGTAAAACAGTAGCTAAACTTCATTTATTTGAGAATATATTAAAATGGAAGCATGATATAAAGGGTCACAGAAAGTACGACTGGTTAATATCCGTTATCTGTGGTGCAAGGGAATGAGGAAGTGACATGAGTTAAATGAGGTAAAACATAAACAATAGAATTCAAATGAAAATGTGAGTTGAAGTGTACGGTGAGGACAATGTCTCAATATAGAAAATAATTAAACAGAAACTAATGATAGATAACTAACATTAAACTAGAACCTCTCGCAATAAACATAACTTGTCCCTAGTTCTCAAAAATTTAAGACCTGTTCCTGTATTCTTTCCTTCAATGTTTCATATGAATAATAAAAGCTAAATAAAGGGAAACAAGGCTTTTAAAAAAGGAATTTTACAGAAGTTTGACATTGCCTTGATTTGGTCTTGGATAAGAGTTACATGGCATTTAAAGACACTCAACTGGAAATTGTCAACTGAAAGAACCACAAATATTGGGGTAACAAGTATCCTGGTCACCATATGTAGCAATATGATAAAAAGATTTATGAAAATTTCCTTAGTTATTTCTCATAAAATCAAAAATAGACTGTAAAAGAATGTGAGGAATCATTCTAAATATTATTACGTTGCTACAGGTAACAGCCAGAAGAATTCTTCTCTCAAATTCTTCCTCCAAGAAGTTGCCAAATAAAACTTTATTTAAAGTGTAGTAACATTCCTACAACTTTCCTGGGCTGCACACAAGTGAGCTGACGTTGCTTTCCACTGCAGACTATAGCAAGGAAACCACCAAGATGCAAATGGTCTCTCGTTGTTCCTGTTATCTCAGCTGACATAGTTTAGTTCAGTTGGCTGGACGGCTAGCCAGTGATGCAGAGCGATACCAAAAGTGTGGGTTCAATTCATACCGGCTGAGGTTTATCATGAAGGTCCCACTTCGCCTGAGGTGTGGTGACCCTCAGGTTAAATCACCACCAGTCAGCTCTCCCCCTCAAAAGGGAGAGCAGCCAAGGAATTTTTTAGGGGTGGCACAGTGGTACACACTGCTGCCTCACAGCGCCAGGGACTCGGTTCAATTTTGGCCTTAGGTGACTGTCTGTGTGGAGTCTGCACATTCTCCCTGTGTCTGCGTGGGTTTTCTCTGGGTGCTCCAGTTTCCTCCCACTGTCCAAAGATGTCCGGGTTAGGTTGATTGGCCATGCTAAATTGTTCCTTACTGTCCCAATATGTGTAGCTTCAGGGGATTAGCACGGTAAATACATGGAATTACAGGGATAGCGGATGGATGGGATTGTTGTGGGTGGAAGCTCAATGGGCCCAATGCTCTCCTTTTTGCACTGGAAGGATTCTATGATCCTCTCTACTGTTGATTTTATTAACTCTTTGTTAATCAAATCATTTACTTCAGTCAAACATCATCAGAGATCCAGTGTATGCAGCATGTGGACTGTTGATTAGTGATGCATTGTTTGGGGTTTGGTGGGGGAGGGGGAGGGTGTGTTTATGAATCAGTACTTGAAAGATCTGGAACAATCTGGATACTACAATGCCGACTCTGGGTGGGAAGTGAGAAAATAAATCTGAAGTGCCCTTACATGGGTTGGGGGGGTGGGGGTGGGGGTGGGGGGGGGGTGGGGTGGGGGGGGGGGTGGGGGTGAGGATTGGAATTTTCAAGTTGGAGCATGATTGTTCCTCTTGGCTCTAAAATGTCTCAAAAGAAATCCTACAGAACTTGTACTTCCTTGGGTGGCCTTTTAGTAGTCCCTCTAAGGAATTCATGGGGCTTACTCTGGTCATTTATATGTTAAAATTGTAACCTGGAGTCTAACTCAAGACTAATATTTTGCTCAAGCAACATCTTGGTTTTAATATTCTCACTGTTTCCAAATCCCTCACATTGCCAAGATCTCATCTCCTAATTTCCTCCAACCTAACAATCCTCTGAAATATCTCCATTTATCTAACTCCACTGTCTTCAGTATCTCCGATTTTAATTGCTCCACCATTGGCTGTGCCTTCAGTTGCCCTGGGCCCAAGCTCTGAAATTCCTATGCTACTCTGCCTCTCTTCTGCACTTTTCTCCTTTAAGACACTACACAAAGCCTACCTTTTTGACCAAGTGTTTGGCTATCTAACCAAGTATCTCTTCACTTGGCTTTCTGTCATGTTTTATTTTATAACGCTACTGTGAAATAGTGTAGGACATTTCATTGCCATAAAAGTGCTAAAGTGTTGTTATTGCTGAAGTGTATTGGTGCCTATTTAAAGGTCTGCCTGAAAATAAGTATCTAAATGTCTTGCTTTCCTCTACTAGTCTTCATTTAACAAGTGAGAAATGAATGGCAGATGATCAGAAGCACCCATGTATATACAAAAGCACTTTGCTAATATATCCTTTGCCACAGTAATAGAACAACTTCTGAAGAGAAATATCAAGAAAACTGAACAATGTCACATTTTGGAATTTTTGTAGTTTGTGGGAGAAAAAGACAAACAAAAAGAAAATCATTTACAAATGGAAATAAAAGCAAAGTGTAATGTAAAGCATTTTTTAGAGGCCAGCAAACAGATAAACAGGAGAGGAGAAACATGATATAGTCAAAGAAAATCAGAAATAAAACTACAAATTTTTGATTCAGATGCATTACTTTCTTGGGCAGCAAACTTAAAAAGTAAGGGTTAACCAACTTGTTTTCAACATGAATACATATCTAGAGAAACCTAACCTAATGCTTGGACCACTGTAGAAGGTGAGCATCATATTTTCATACAATGTTACATGGGTTTTGCTCAAGTTAACTTACTGGGTGAAGTAGGTGATGCTGCTCCTCCATCTGTAGATGTGGTGGTTGGTTTTGTGTCTGGCACTGGCAGAGGCACAGGCCTAGCCATAGGTGGAGGAGGTGGGGGTGGCAACATTGGGGTGGGGAGGAATGGATTATGGACTTTGCCTTGGCTGCTTCCATTGGGCTGTGGGACAGAGTGAAAGTAATAACAAGTCAAAACCACAGCTGGAAAAGTCTTTGTAAGCAATGTTTACAGTTAATGGAGGCATCAGCATACAAGCATTGTGATATTAAAGGAAGTTAAATTACAGAGTTTCTCTTTCTCAAACTATCCATACTTTAATTAATTGGTGGCTGTTCTTTTTGTCAAACTCTCTACATGGTTCAGTCAACAGTAAGAGTAATGCGCCATCCCAGCCTGGGCAAGCTGGGAGCCCAATATTATATTTGACAGTTTGATATTAATAATTGATCTTATACATTGCAGCATTACCAATTTAATAATATCTCCATTTTCAGTACACAGCTGTAGCACAGTTGATATATTCAATATTAAATACTGGAGAGAAATGGGCACAAAAAGCATGAGTAAGTCTTTAGCTATCCCCACAGATGGTTTACCTAATAACTTAAGCAGCTGACAATCTTATGCCCAAAGGTGGAGAACAAATATGTTCTTTAATCACTTCAGTGAAATGCAGATGAAATTGTGGAAGCGAATGCCATCCATAAATACTAAGAAATACTATTTCATCAGTGACCCAAAAGTAGCAACCAATCAAATGCAACTGTATTAATTATCTTTTCACATCTTGGAAGCCGTAAGACATATTAAATACCTTTTCATGATAGGTACCATAGCGGTCAGATAATTTATAATTATATAATGTGTGACATTAACTTGTTCAGAAGCACTGACGTGGACAATTATGTACTGGTGGCAGTCAGCATCTTGTGTTCTCTACCTAAAGGCAAGTCCTTGGTTCAAGGTTGCCTTTCCATGTCAGCTATCCTGGGCCAGTCTTTTCATTTGCTAATAACTTTCCCATTTTCAGGTCATGTAACATTGTTATTTTCCTCTTTTTTATTCCACTTTTTTCTTGAGCTCTTCCTTCCATGGCATCTCTGACAGGATGCATTCTCGCTACACTCTCCATCTGTTTGTTAGATCACTCTCCACAGCATTTTTTTGTTCAACTGATCCTTTCCATTCTCCTTCAAACTCGCATTTCTATTCTAGTTAGCAAGTTGGTCTTCTTTTTCTGTAAGATCCAAGTCTCAAAATCCATACAGAACACTCCAAATTAAGCTCTGTACAAGTTGTTTTTTTTGAGTTACCTGTTCCGTTTTCCAGTTGGCAATTGTCTCTTTTCATAAAATACAGTCTTACCAATGCTATCCTACTTTGTTGCACTTTTCATATGCTGATATTATGCTTCCTTATATCTTGATTTGTTCCAGTTCTTTTGAGATATGCATCTCTTTGATTTTGCCAATGTTCCCTTTCATTCCGAAGTTCATACCTGCTATGACCATTTACTAGCCCTTACAACCCTTCTTCTGTCTTGCTGCTAACACTTCGACATTTGCCAGCCAACTGATGCTATCATTCTTCTCCCATGCCAGATTCTGAGTCTTCTAATGCTTCTTTGGTCATTGCTTCTACATCGACATTGAAGAGGAATGATAACAAACAATACTCTTGTCAAACACCTCTTACAATTACCTACGGTTCCTACTCTCCATTGGTTATTCTCACTCATGCTGTTTGCCCCATGAACAGGTTTCATTGGAGTCATCTTTCTTTTCAGTCTACTCTAATGTCTTTTAGCACTGTTGGAGCTTAATTCAGTCAAGCTGACTGAACGTATTTTCAAAATCTGCAGTCATATAATTCCTGGCTAAATTTTGCATTGCACTCACTCATTCACCGGTTTGTTTCTCTCTTCCCTTCTAGAACCTTAACTAGCCATCTCCAGTGGAGTGTTGTGCTTTCCCATCCACTCTAGTTATTACAATTCTCAACACAGCCTTTGGTACATGGACAATCAGATTAATTGTACAAAAGTCAGAACATTGGCTTTGATCATTATTGTCTGCAGAAAGTTTTCTGGCCATTCTCCTGATAAGTAAACATCTTTGCACAGCTTAGTAAACATTGATGTTAATTTCTTTCTCTATTTTTAAATCAAATCTGCAGGTATTTCATTTACTCCAGCCACATTTTCCAGATTTATTTAATTTATTGTTGCTCTAATTGGACTCTGTAATACTTGCATACAAATGAGGAGTAGGCCATTCAGCTCCTTAGCCTGCTTGATCATTTGATAAATCATGACTGATCTGGTGGCCTTGACTTTCTACTCTTATACCCTTTGATTTTCTTGTCAGTTAAGAATCCATCCAACTCTGTCTTAAAATAATTCAACGACCCTGCCTCTACTGCTCTCTGGGGAAGAGAATTCCACAGACAAATGTTCTCATCTTACCAGCATCATTACATCCCCACTCCCAAAAAAATTCTAAGTGTAAGAGAATTCAGTGAGAACCTCCCCAGGCTCCAAAAAATTTTTGAAATATGGGAGAATTGTGGACTGCATCACACCAAACCACCAATAGGAATCTCACGTCTTCCCGCTGGAGACAAGACTTAGAAATACTTTGGGAGAATTCCATCGTTGTTTTCAATCCTTTATGCCACTTATTTCCTTTGCTTTTATATTCATACAGTCTATCCTTCCGAGTTGATCCAATTCTTCCGAGTATATCACACTATTCTTTTAACAATGTTCTTGTGTTTATCGTGATGTTCGTCTTAACTCATTATTAAATAATTCTGTATTTTAGTTTGCCTTCTTCAGTATTGATATTCTTCCATTTGAACCTTTCTTCCATCTTTCACAACATGGTATTCATAGCCTACGGTTTCTTGATCCTTTTTCCGCTTGAACCCCTTTGCCATCCTTTCCCTTGACAGATTTATTAATCTGTTTCTATTGTTCACTAGAGTTAATTTATTCTTTTTTTTAAACTGGTACTTAGTTTACTTACTTTACATTCCATTTTTCAGCTTCTCTAGCTTCCACTGTCTTCCGCATATCAAACCTTGGACTTTCTTTAGTTTCTACTGTTTCCATTTGCACAAGATTGCGATCTAATTCTGCGTCAGTCTCTGCATGAGCTTTTGAGTTCCAAACATTCATTTTTATTTTAAAATTATATTGTCCAGTTGAAATCTTCCTGTATTGTCAATCATTTTCTACCTGCATTGTCTTCTTCTAATTTGCCTAAACTATGCGTTTATGATGATGAATCCTGTTTTTCTGAAAAAACCTTGCTCATTTCTTTCACGCAGACCATATGGTCCTGCTTTTTGCCATTTCTTTCTTCTTCAATAATACTGTTTTGATCTCCCAAAACAATCACATAGCTCTCTGCACTCTTCATTCAATTAGATGTTCAATACTACCATATGTTCCATCGACTTCCTCATCTGGACGTTTGCTGCTGGACATGTGTTCCTGAATGATCGTAATGTGGACCACTCGGTCTTTTAAGATCATGAGTAACTGCTTCACATTTCACCTCACTCACACATTTGGCAGCTTCCTTGTCGAGTATTACTGCTATTCACTTTTCCTTTTTTTCTTCTCATCCTGAGTATATCATTCTCACTTCATCGCTCAGTAAGTCACCTTCTCCTGATAACCCTATTGGACTTAACCTCGGATGTTTTGCTTTAGATTCTTTAGCTTCCCTTTCCATTCGTTGTTCATACATTCCACATTCCTATTCTTGATGCTGACAAGCTTGTACATATGAGAATTTTGCTGGTTGGCAACCTGGAAGGCCTAACTTCCTCCCTTACCAACGTAACATCCTTTGATTGGGATTATTAGTCTGTGCTGTTGGTGTTGATTTGTGCTGACGGCAGCTTCAGCCATTTTCTCGGCTATTTTCAGTAGTAGTTCGCCACTGCCTTCCACTGTGACGTTGGTTTAAGCATCAACTGCTTGACCATTGTAACAAGTTGTGCCAGGCTACAATGGTACCAGGAACAGACCTCGCACAT
The DNA here is from genome assembly GCA_024679065.1 of Sphyrna mokarran. NCBI lineage: Eukaryota > Metazoa > Chordata > Chondrichthyes > Carcharhiniformes > Carcharhinidae > Sphyrna > Sphyrna mokarran. The sequence goes on from JAGIQG010000009.1 coordinate 42,124,238, forward strand.
TTGACAAAGTGCAGGAATTCACCAAGTCTTTTTACACAGCATCTTCAAACTCATGACTGCTACCATCTAAAAGGACAAGAGCAGTATATACCTGGGAACATGATCACCTACAAGTTGCTCTTCAAGGCACTCCCCATCCTGACTTGGAAATATATCACTGTTTCTTCACCATCTCTGGGTCAAAATCCTGGAACTTCCTCCCCATCAGCACTGTGGATATACCCACATTGCCTGGAGTACAACAGTTCAAGGAGGAGCACACCACCATCTTCTCATAAGTAATTACGGATGGGCCACAAATACAGGCCCAACCAGTGATGTCCACATCTTTTGAATGTATGAAAAAAAGTATAATACCTAAAATGACGCATTCTATTCCACTCAAAAATATTTGTTTTCTATGAAAGTAAGAAAGGAACCTGCTGATTAAATTCATTAATGCTCCAACTACTTTTATAATATCTTTAAGGTCAAAAGTCCATGATTCAGTTCTAACCAGCTTCAATTCACTTCTGGAATGGATAAGGGCTTCCAAAATGTCACAAATTCCCAACTACCTGTTCCCATACTCATCAATGACATTATGAAAAAATTTCCATCCAAAAGGTACAAATTAGGAGTGTGATGGAATACTCTCTACATACTAGATGAATACAGCACAGATCCAAAAAAGCTCAAGAGGTTCGACCCCACCCAGAAACCTCAATCTTGAAGTCTTAATCGCTCCACTATTGATGCACTATAGCTGCAGTACGTGCCATCTACAAATTGCACACCTTTCAAATCTGTGACCTCTATCACCTAGAAACATCAGAGCAGCAAATCCATGGGAACACTATCACTTTCAAATTTCTTCCCAAGCCCAACACCATCTTAACTTGGAAATGTGCGGCTGTTCCTTCTAAGTCAAAATCCTGAAACTGCCTACCCAACAGCATGGTAGGAATACCTTCACCACAATATGACTCACCACCAAATGGTCAAGGATAATTAGTGATTGGCATACATGCTGGCCTTCCCCATCATGCCTACATCATGTGAGTGAATAAATAAGAAATAGTCATGTTCCATTGGCTTGGACTAGCGCAGATGTAAGGTTAACGTGCCCATATCAGTAGCACTTCTATCATCACAAAGCTGTGTAGCATTCCTGTAACAGTGTCTGTAACTTTGAATTCTCAGAAAACACAGCATATGATCCTCTACCGCTGGTGAACTCTCAGTCACACTCATTGAAGCAAATGGATAATGAAATAAAAACAGAAAATACAGAAAACACTAAGTCGATCAGCCAGCATCTGCAGACTTAATTGAATTAATGTTTCAGGTCGCTGATCCATCATCAGAACTGGTGTCATCAGTTGTTGCATGCAGATATTGGCCGAATTCTCCAGTCTCTCATACCCCACTACCATAGCCAGTGAGAACGGAGAATTTGGCTCTCAGCCAAATCTCTGTTGACACCAGCAGGACCGGATAATCCTGGCAGTGGGCAAGGTTGGAGAATTCCGGCCAGTGAGTCTTCTGTATCAAATACAGCTTTTCAGTTGGCTTTGCAATTACCCATCCATGCTGTACCTTAAACCAGAGACAAACAAAGTAGTATAGCAAACGTTCGGGAAGCAAAGAAAATGGCACAGCACAAAAGAAGGGAACAGAGGAACAAAACAGATTAAGATGTCTAGAAGTAGCACACTTCAGTTTCAATTAAATTAATTCACTTGTGATATGTCTTGCAGACTGTCATTTCGTTATTGTGCAGAAGACAATGTCAGTTGACCAAATGCAAATCAAACCAAACATATGCAATGCATATGAAAAACTAAATGGCACAGGCAAATAATAATAGTTCAGTAATCATAAGTGCAGCCAAAGGAATATAATAGAGCTCAATTAATGTAATGCTCTCTGAAGGAATGAGACAATCAGACCTTTGTAAACCCGTCTGTCTCTGTCTTTTCCTGTGTCTGCAGTGATGTTTCTGCTGCTATATATCATCTTTTTAATAATTTTTTAGCAGTTTTTGTCTAGGTAGGTGATGAAGCATTTTCCTATTGCAATATTGTGTAGCATCGGAACATAGAATAGTAGTGTACAGAAGGCTGCTATTTCACCAATGGAGTTTACGCTTGTTCTTTTGAATATCTGACAAAAAGTCATTGACTCTGTTTTTCTCTCTCTCCACAGACGCTGCCAGGCCTGTTGACTATTTGAATCATTTTCTGTTTTTATTTCAGATGTCTAGCATCTGCAATATCTTACATTTTGCATTGGTGATATGATTATGCCAATTACAAGAGATTAGAATCACAAATTAGCTTTTTAAATATGTTATGTTGCAGCCAACAACCAGGTGGCATTCTCACCTACCTCAGTTCAATTCAGAATCTTGGTGTAATCTGTTACACATCACAGAACAAAAACGGAAATGTCTATTCATTGACAGGATTAAATCTTCTATCCTTCACACTTTCTTTGTTTTGCAGAAAATAGTAGTTGAAGACCAAGATGATTAAGATGCTTGGCAGTCTTGAAAGTGGATAAATCATTAGACCTGGATGACATGTATTTCAGGTTGCTAAGGATATAGTGGAGATTTTGACTGACACTTTCCAAACTGCTCTGACTCCTGGAGTGATGCCAAAGAACTGGAGGAGTGCTAACACTGTACTATTCTTTTTAAAAGCGAAGAAGGGATAGCCAGAGAAATTACAGGCCAGTTAAACTAACCTTGGTATTTATACAAAAAAAATTCTGAGAGTGCAAAATAGTCCTTTAGAAGGCATAGATTAAGCAAGGTTAGTCAGATTGAATTTGTTATGGTATTTTTTAAATTCACTTATGAGATATGAGCATTGGTGGCAAGACCAGCACTGGGTGCCCATCCCTAATTGCTTGAGTGGTTTCCTAGGCCATTTACGAGTCAACCACATTGCTGTGGGTCTGGAGACACAAATAGGCCAGACCAGGTAAGGACAGCAGAGTTCCTTCTCTGATGGGACTTTAATGACAATCGACAAGGCTTCATGGTCATCACTACTCTTTTAATTCCAGATTTTACACGATAAATGGGAGGATTCTGAGAGGTGTGGAGGAACAACAGGACCTGGAGAGTATGTTGACAAATTCCCGATGGTAGCAGGACAGGTAAAGCACTTAAGGAGTTTTACAAGATACTTTTCTTTTTTAACCATGATCTAGAGAAGAGGAGGGAGATTATGCTGGAGCCGTATAGACTACAGGTAGTGTAGTGTTCACAGTTCAGGTACTCATAGCGCAGGAAGGATGTGGTTGCACAAGTGAGTACAGAAGAGATTTAAAAAGATGTTGCCATAATTCGACGATTGTATAATGGAGACCTTTAGCAATAAGATTCAATACACTGTGCTTGTTTTCTTTGGAATGGAGGAGACCAAGGGGACATTTAATTAACGTGTATACATTTATGAGGAACCTAAATGGAGTGGATAGGAAGGACCTATTTCCAATAGCAGAGATCAATATTTAAAATAATATTTAGAAGGATTACAGGAGAGTTGAGGAGATTTTTTTAAAAATATGCTGCAGATCTGGAACTCATTGCCTGAAAGAGTGGTAGGAGCAGAATCCCTTCGTTCCATTTAAATATGACTTGGTTATGCACTTGCTATATCATTACCTACAGGGTTATGAATCAAGACCTGAGAAGTGGGAAAAGACTGGGTAGCTCTTTTTCAGCTGGCATGGACATGTTTTGTGATGTAAATGCTTTTTGTTTCCATGGTGCTAACATACCATTCTCCTTCTGTTTTTTTCATGAGATCTGTGTGTTGTCTTCAAATAATGGGAACCGACCATTCAGGAAAACAGGTTTAACTAACTGTATTACTTTCGTATGTTTCCAGCATTTTAGTTAGCAGTTTGATTGCTCAAATTACAAGCAAATTTTGTATTTGGCTGTGGAGTATGTAGGTTTTGTAATAATGAAGTAAAGAACACAAAGTTCAAGTTGCAGATCTTCTTCAAAGTTCCTCATTCAGAGCATTCCATCAAGAATCCCTTCTGAACTCAGAAAACCTGACAATCCTGCATTGTCATTTCCCTGATCTGGGAGAAGCTATGAAAAAAGTTTTAATGATTTGACAAAGTGCTCGAAGATATACTAATTAAAAACATGCTGTCTCAATAGGAGTATAGAAGATATATTTGCACTGTTCTTTTAGCTTTTTTTTAAGTAAACTTTAAGTAAATTTAAATAAAATTAATTGAATAGAAAACTGGGCCAGGTGCAACACAAGCTTTTGATTCACTATTGGTCATATTGTGCTATTGTCCAAGACAAATTTTACATTTAGCAATAATAATTGGTAACAGTGATATAAGACATCAACAGCAATTAGCTTTCCATCTCTCTCCGCACATTTTGCTTTTCCAACCAAACTTTCTCTTGCCCTTTCCCAAGTATGAAAAACCATAGCACTATCTCCCACAAACAATTCTCTAGGATCATTACATCTGTTAAAACACTGTACCTGACAATTGGAGCAAAGTCAAAACTCCAATAAATTATTGAGAGACCATTACAGAAATGTTCTCTCTGGCAGCAATGGTTTGAATGTTGCTAATGACGCCTGTGCATAATGACCTTCATGGTCTTCTGCTTCCCTCAATTGCTCCTTTTGATGAGGTACATTATCTATGGTAGCATGATATAACACATGGCACAATGTCACAATGTTGCCCATCATCTCCATGGAACACTGTAAGGATCTCCTGATGCATGCAAGCATCTGAACCATTACTTAACTTCTCAAACTTACTCTTTGCAAGGGTCCTCATCTGTGAATGCGTACTACTGAATTTAACCTCTGCTGGGTTTTGGAGTTTATGCTTGCTTCATGACAGCTTGCAGTTATGAGCAACTATTAATCTTCCTTTCCTTCGTCTTTAAAGAGTTGTCTAACATTGAATTGCTTCAGAATGAAAACATTATGTGTATTCCCAAGGAAGTGTACATTAACATGCAAAACTTTCTGGCAGTAGTAATAAACCATTTGCATGTTCCTGGAATGATATTTCTTTGGATTTATGGATGCCAAGGAATTATTGGCAGTGCACGGATGGCTATATGCATACAGCATAATGATGCTCTGTAACTTGGGAAAGTGAGCCACGTGAGAAAACTGTACCCTCTCTCTTCCTACAGGTTCATTTTGATGTATACATTGGTGAGTCTGTGAAAAAACAGAGTTTTAATTGTGCTTTCTTTGTGGCAGTGAACATCAGTGTAATTAATTCCACTGATATTCCCCAAAGCATAAGATTAAGAGCAATTGTGACATTCACAATTGGGAGGAGACTATGGACCAAATAATACCCTAAAAATAAGAGCTTCTTTACTGAGTCTCAGCATTTTATCATACTGTTCCTGCTGTAGGGTTCAAATATCCACTCCTTCTGTGATTGATTCATTCTCGAGATAGTTTCTTGTTAGTTATACATCATTCTTGGACTCTACATTCCTATGTTAAATTCTCCTCTGATTCTGGTTTCAGTATGCATTAACTGTCAATGGTTCCATAGAAGCCCTACAGTACAAAAAGGAGTCCATTTGGCCCATCGAATCTGTACCAACCACAATCCCACCCTATTTCTGTAACCCACATATTTATCCTGCTAATCCCCCCGACACAATGGTCAATTTATTATGGGGAATCAACTCAATCTGTACATCTTTGGACTGTGGAAGGAAACCAACCACCTGATTGGAAACCCATGCAGATACAGGGAGAACACGCAAACTCCACACGATAGTGATCAAGGAATTGAATTGAGACCCTGCCGCTATGAGGCAGCAGTGCTAACCACTGTGCCACCCTGGTGAATGCTGCGAGATGAATACCCTCAAAACTCTGATCACCTGTCAGTGCAATTATGAAATATTTCCTCTTTGTTCTTGAACTAATGTGTAGGTAAAAAAGTGATTAGTGAACCCAATTGTTGTGCTACCCCTGCAGAAAGTAAAAATAAATAGCCAGCATTCTGATCAGAGATCAGGCGGCAAGTCACAGTTTCTGATTAGACATTGTGAGGAATTTTCCGGTCCTGCCCACCATGGGAACAGTAGCAGGCAGGACGTGGGATATGCAAAGTCTGTTTGACCTCAGGTAGAATTTTCCAGCTTAGGGTGAGGGCAGCCGGAAAGTCCCACCCACTGCTTGGAGATTTGGTATGAGACATCAAAAGCTATTTTTCCTCTTATCTGATTTTCTGAGGGAGGCATGTAAATTACTGCAAAATGGTATGGTTCCACTGTAACCCAATTCCCCTTCATTTCTGCCCATTTCACACTGTTTGCTCTACTTGCCCTGCAACTGGTGTTCAAAGTTGTTGAGCTGCAAATGCACATCATTATAAAGAGGTTAAGAGGAAGATTGGAAATTATGCACAGTGACCATTTTTTAAAAATCACATTCTTTCCCCCTCTGCTTTAACTTAGGCCTTTTCAGAGCCTTTGCTATGGTTGCTGTGGTGCTATCTGAAAACTCTATGTAATCTCTGCTTTTTTTTAAAAAGAGGAGAAACAAGCATGGATGCCAGGTATATCTGGCTATACATTAGTCACTTGGAACACCTTGAAACAAGAATCAGGCAGGGGTATATACATTTGTTCCAGCAGCAGTGCTTGCAGAAGCTTCAATCTGCTAGGAAAGCTACTGTGGAGGCATACTCTATCTTTTTATTCTATTTTAAATTTATATCCAATCAAAAATCAAATTGGTCCAATCAAAGTTCCTACAAGAGAGACATTACACATCCAAACTGACAAGACAGGCCCCACCTTCCCTGTCTTGGGCTTGATCAACATGATCCAAGCTGATAGGAATAGGCATTACACCCCCTCCAGTGTTTGATCTGAGCTTCATCTTATTCTATATGTTGAAAGCACAACTATAGCCACAGCGAAAACTGTACTCAATTTAAGTGCATTGAAGAATACTTCAAACATCTGCCAGGAACACTGCAAATATCAGCCAATCAACATTGCAGAGATAGGTGAAGTAGGTCACTGACACTGTGAGAGCATCAGATTTCAACATCTTTCCACAGACACCTACAGCACTTCAAGACAGCTTGGCGATTTTAAAGTGGCAGGATTTTCAAAGTACAAAACATTATTGATCACAAACATGTGGTCTAAAAATTCCATTACATAATGTCACTTGTCATACTTGTGCAGGCATGAGGATTATGCATTTTGAAAAGTTTTATTTTAAGATTACAGTGGCGATTCTCCGGCCCTGCGCACTCATGCGCAGATCATACTGGGCATAGAGAATCATGAGGGCAGGGCCATAGTCCATGTAGTGTCGGCAAGAATCCCCTTTGGGATTCTCCCCACCCCCCGTATTGATGTAATCTAGTTTCCACACTGTGAGATATTTGAAGCACAGTAGGAAGTCTCACAACACTAGTTTAGAGTCCAACCAATTTATTTGATAGTAAACTCACAAGCTTTTGGAAACGGTATTCCTTCGTCAGGTGTGTGGAAGGTTCTGATCAGAGAAAGGCATATAAAGTCACACACAGTTTACAGAATACTGATTAGAATGCAAGTCTTTGCAGCTAACCTGCAGTACAGAGAAGGTTCACTCAATTGATTACTAGAATAAGGGGATTATCCCATGTGAAAAGCTGTACTATTTGGGTCTGTATCCATTAAAGTTTAGAAGTTATCTTATTGAAATGTAAGATTTTGAGGGAACCCAAGGGGCTGAATGGCCTACTTCTGCTTCTAGTTTCACTGTTTCTATGACTTGATCAGGTGGATGTGGGGGGAATATTTCCCTTCGTGGGAGAGACTAGAACTAGGTAACACAGTTTGAAAATAAGGGGTCTCCTATTTAAAGTTTGTTTTAGTGTTTAAAGTTTTTAAAGTTTATTTATTAGTGTCACAAGTGGGCTTACTTAAAACTGCAATGAAGTTACTGTGAAAATCCCCTAGTCACCACACTCCAGTGCCTGTTCAGGTACACTGAGGGAAAATTCAGCATGGCCAATGCACCTAACCAGCACATCATTCAGATGGTGGGAGGAAACCAGAGCGCCCGAAGGAAACCCATGCAGACACAGGGAAAACGTGCAGACTCTGCATAGATAGTGGCCCAAGTTGGGAACTGAACCTGGGTGCTTCAAGCTGTAAAGCTGCAGTGCTAACCACTGTGCAACCGTGCCATCTTAAGACAGTGATGAGGAGAAATATTTTTCTCAGAGGGTCAAGAGTCTGTTGAACTCTTTCTCAGAGGGCAGCAGAGGCAGAGTCATTGAATAGTTTTACGGATGAATTAGATGGATTCTTGATTAACAAGGGAGGGATCATAGGTTATGGGGAGAAGGAAGGAAAGTGGGATTGAGGCCACAATCAGATCAGCCATGCCCTGAGGGACTGAAAGGCCGACTTCCATTCCGATTTCAAATGTTCCTATCTTTGTTACACATTTTTATGTCAACTTGCTTCTCTTAAATTCTTAGGCCCATGTATGCAATAGGAACTATCTTATAAATTTTTCATGATGCAATTTTAGTTTCCGCTAGTGGTGGTTCTATATTTCTAATGCCTAACTTACTCCCTCTGCAGTACAGCAGAAAAGAAGTCCTATGCTCCAACCAACTCTATTTCTTTGTTTCTCCAGATTGCCCTATTATTTGCTATTTCCATATAAATCCCTGCTTTCCCTGAAGATTATACTGCTTGCCTTACTGTGAGAACTGCCATAGGAGCTTAATTAACAATATTACAGTAAGGCTGACCCTGGAAGCTATGTGGGATACATGTCTTGTACATTGTGCTGAAATAATGGGTGGGATTTTCCAGTCGTGCCCACTCCATGACTGGAAATTCCCCCTCGAGTTCAACAGACCTTTAAGTGGTCATCAAACTTTATGTCCAGCCAGTATGATTCCCGCAATGAGCAGGACCTCACTGATGAGTAAATACTCTACCATTGATGGCTGTGCCTTTCATTCCCTTGGCTCTAATCACTGCAATACCTCCTCTACACTTCTCTAACTCGTTTTCCTCCTTTAAGACACTCCTCAAGTCCTACAGGTTTGATCAAGCTTTTGTTCAACCAACCTAATACTTAGTTCTATAAAGTTCCTTTGAAGTGCCTTGGAATATTTCATTACATTAAAGACACTATATTAATGATTGTTGTTATGAAATGAGAAATATTTCACTTCAATTGCTTTTTTTTGGAAAGAGAAGCTCCAGAAATAATATAATTTTAAAATCAACTATCTGGGATAGCATAATGGAGCCAACAGGCTCTATCTGCTTTGTGCGGTGCCTGGAAACTGAGGATGGAATTTTCCTGTTCTGCCCACCATGGGAATTGTAGAGGGTGGGACACAGACCATGTAAAAGACCCGTTGACCTTGGGTGTGATTTTCCGCTCTTGAGGCGAACGTGGCCAGAAAATCCTGCCCCAAATCCTTCATCGGTGGAAGGAAAAGAAAAATCTATCCCAAATTTTTTGTTGATAGTTTTCCAAGCCATTTAGGATCACATGGCAAGCTCAGTGGGAAATCTACCCCCTGGTTAATCAGATATTTTAAATCACAATTTACCAGCAAATCTACTTCCATCATAAATATCTCTGCAGCATTGCAGACTTCTTTTGCATCTGCTTATGGAAAAACTCAGAGTAACCTGGTTGCCTTTTACAATATCGAATCTGAACTTGTAGTGTTCAATAATTCAAGAGTTTTCAGATGAGCTGAGCAAATGAATACTCAAGCATAAATGTTAGTGTATTGATTTGATGTCTAGACAAGTATGTATCTTCTAACTCACTGCAGACATTATTCACTTCCACGTCGTCTGGGATATCTGAAAGCATGTTTGTGTAGAATAATGTATCAAGTATAACGTGTTTAATGTATCTACTATGAATCGAATCTCAAGTAGTCCGTCACCATCTTGTCATTAAAGTAGGTGTTCTGTTAGGTGTCATGGTGATACGTAATAGAAAGTTAATTTTAAAATTAAGCTATAGACACAACATACATATTTTTACATCCACCTACCTACATATATTTAAAATTGAATAAATTGTTTCAGCAGTACAAAATGCAGGCAGACTATGAAGAATTAATCTCTTCCCCAAGAAAGTAGAAACAGTCTCTTATTCATTGACCTTTATGCTTCATAGAGATGGAATATCCTCTGCTGAGATTTTACCTAATAGCAGAATCAGCAACAAAGCCATGCACTGAGTGACAGTGTAATGCCAGGGAGTCACCATTTCCATTTAAACCAATTTTCTTGGATGCTTAAATACATGATTTTGGTCATTACTTTACTTTGTAGAAAGATAAATTATGTAAAAGGAATAATGTACTAATTATCCTAATGTAGATTTGGAAAGATAACACACAGACGTCACCAAGTCTGTAACAATTCTGCCAGGACTTTCCCATTTCAATATTAAATAGATCCACAGAGTTACTCAGTTACAGTGCAAGACCAGTTGGCACCAGCCGACTGTTCTATTTTTACCCACGTTAGACTGAACTGTAATCTTGTAACAGAGGTTCCCTGGGCTGACTGAAGAGGACAGAACTGTTGGTTGTGCTGACAAATGTGATTAAAACATTACAGCATGATACTGGAACTTATTATGACTTGCCCAAAAGGTATGATCACCAAAGGAAGTAAACTAGAAGATAAGAAGTAGGAGCAGGAGTAGTCTTTGAGTCTGTTCTGCCATTCAATCATGGTTGAGCTTTTGTCTGAATGTAAGTTCCTGCCTGCTTCCCATATTCCTTGATTCTCTTATAGGCCAAAAATCTGTCGATTAAACATACTCAACAATAGGACATTACAACCCTGTGTGTAGATAACTCTGAAGATATACAAGTCTTTGAGTGAAAAAGTTTCTACTCATCTCAATCCTAAACGATCAACTCTCAATCGCAAAACTGCACTCTCATGTTCAGGACTCCTATTCTCTCAGTGTCCACCTTGTCAAGCCTTTCCAAAATTTTCCAAAATATGTTCCAATAGGTCACCTGCCATTCTTCTGTGCTCTAAAGGTTTAGGCCCAATTAACTCAGCCTCTCATCATAGGATAACTCTCTAAGCCCAGGAACCAATCTAAATGAATTACTTTACTGTCTCCAATGCAAGTATATCCCTCCTTAAACATGGCCAAAACTGCACACAGTAGTCCAGGTGTAGTCTCAACAAAGCCCTGCAGAGCTATTGCAAGACTTCATTAGTCTGTAAGGCCATCTGCCTTACAAATTGCTTGCTACCTTTCTGTGTTCCTTGCACAAGTACATCCAATCTACTTTGGCAGCAACACAAATCTCACACCTTTTAAAAAATATTCTGCTTTTCTATTCTTACTAAATGAATAACCTCACACTTCCCCATATTATCCTCCGTCAGTTACCTTGCTTTGTATTCAATTAAGCTGTCTCTATCTCTTTGTAACCTCTGTAAGTTCCTCACAGCTTACTGTTCTCACCTACCTTTGTATCAGCAGATATAGATACATTACTCTCAGTTTTTGATGACAGCACAGACAAGGAATATTATTTCAGTACAGCTGAAAAAAAGAGACATGTCGTTGGATGTGTTTCATCACATCCTGTGTGTGATTTCAATTTCAGTGTCTATGTGATGCCAGGTATGTTGACCACTGTCCCACTGATTGGGAGATATCAAACAGCACTCCCTTTCAGCTATTGTCAACAGGCATGAAGCATTAACCATACTCAACCAGCTTGCCAAACTCAGAAAATAGCGACTAACATTAGAAAGATGTGATTCTGTGAGTGGACAGTATTTGCTGAATAACCTTGACAGTGCTAAAAATAACATTAGCAATGAATTTAAAATTCTCATTTGGGCCTACAGTGTGACTCACTTAGACTTACTAGAAGTTAAATATATTCATATGCAGGGACCTGTCCACTGCAGGCAAAAGGCATATTTCCAAGTATTGCAACTTTTCTAAATTAGACATAAGCATTCAGTTGCGGCATGGTCAAGCACTGCTGCCTCAGAACACCAGGGACCCAGGTTCAAATCTGGCATTGGATGACTGTCTGAGTGGAATTTGCACATTCTCCCCATCTTTGCATGGGTTAACTCAGGGTGCTTCAGTTTCCTCCCACATTCAAAGATGTGCACGTTAGGTGGATTGGCCAGGCTACATTGTTCATTAGCATACCAAGATATGTAGGTTAGGTGGATTAACCATGGGAAATGTGTTGGGTTACGAAGGTAGGGTGGGGGAGAGGACCTGGGTAAGTTATTCTGTCAGAGGGTTGGTGCAGACTCAATGGGTCGAAAGGTCTGCTTCTGCACTGTAGGGGGTCTATAATTACATTTTCCATACAGTAAATATATCAAGTAAGCTTTAATGCACATGAGACATGAGACTGCCCACACATCAAAAATAGCAAACTGTCTTTTGATATGCAGAACATTTGTTGCTAAAATCAGGCATTATGTTTTGAAACCTGAGGACTGATGCAAATATGTATAGATCTGTAAGTAAGGCCAGATATAATACATGCTTTACTTTCTCCCTCTCACATCTGAGAATTTTGCTACACCCCCCAATTACTTAAAAGTGTTCACCAGCTGTCACCTCTACCCCTTCCCATTAAGTGACTTTTTCATCTTCTGTAGCTGCCCTCACGACTGAAAACTTGCTTAATTCCTACTTGATATGAGAACTGTATTTGGCCTCGACTCCATGTAAATATTTTGGTCTCCTTGTTCCCTTTCACACTTTGCAAGTTACTGGCCTCTATCCTAAACCTATCATGATTCCCACCACATTCCACAACCCTACCCCCACCCCTTTAATCTTCTCCCCAAATATCCACCGTAACCTGAAAGAAATAAACTCCATTAGCAAATGATGCTAGGTAGCAATTGTAAAGCTGCAATGAGCAATTAGTCATGAAATGCATGCATTTAACTACCCACAGTGCCACCACCACCACCAACAGCTTAAATTACCATTCATTCACGCTGGCTGCATTTCCTGTTCCAACTCACCAGCTGGCTACTAACCAACCCTCCCTCCTCCACCCCACCCACCTGACCAAATCTCCCCTGGTTTTGTTCCGCCCTCAGGGGCTACCCCACCTCACATCACTTCCTCTTTTAGAACAGTCCCTCATGACTTAATTTCGCATCTAAGGCTATTTGCTCCACTGACTGGCTCTCCCATTCTTTAATCACTGCGGCCCAACTGATTTCAGCCCAGTTGCCATTGCTCCACACTGCTGTCATTATCTACAAGAGTTCAAAGGATGTTTTAATTTTCCAGGTTATGTAACGCAGAGCAGATAAACGATATCCTTTTAGTCTGCTGGAAACCTTGCTTGATTTGACCATCTGTTCATCTGATATGCCAGCTGACTGTATAGACCTGGCCTTGATAAAAATATTTACTTGGTATGATAAAAAAAATGCCTTACACACATCTGGCTTGCTTGTATGTCTGGTAGATGGACAGAGATGTGCTTAAAAAAAACTGACAAGCAGAATGTTTTCGTGGAGGGCCAAGTACCCAGGTGTGTACGAGGAAATTGGAAGTGCTTTGCCCCTCCGTGCCACATGTAACATTTTGGAGCATTGAAGATGCACAATGATAGTGCTCAATGACATGCTAGCCCTGCAGCTGGCTGTTTTCGGTTCTCTGATTAAACATCTTCTGTTTTATTTTTCTGTCTTCGGTCCAGGTTTGTGAGCAGACTCCCTAAGTCTCAAAAAATGAACTCCTTGTTCTCGGTAACATTGCTACGAGGATGCACCTGTCCTGGGAGAGGGGATAGATAGAAATGAAGAGTCATTTCCTATCTATTATTCCGTGCCTCCTAATACACAGCCATACAGCAGCAATGCGGGAAGGCTGCTTATTTAGTCACAGGAGGTTGTGCGCTTGCCAAAACCTGCAGTGAGAAACAGTGGGAGAAGCACTGCATTTTCATAATCCTAACAAAAACAACTCCTTATTATAAAAATCTATTTCTAGATATATCTATATATAAATGAAACTTTCATTCAATGACCAAAATACTGGTTAGGAATTTTAGAAGTTACAAGATAATTTGCAACCTCTGTTTTTATGTGCAAGATCTTTACTGACACAAGGTGAATTTGCTATGTTTCTATCCCTTGCAAACATTAAACATTTTCACAGACACACAACATAAATTTCAGCATTCTTAAAAGCCTAAAACTGAGAAAGAAGTAAACTTACATTTTTTGATGTTTCATTGCTTACACTATCTAATGCAATTTGCAACCTCACTAACCAAGTTTAAAATAAACACACAAGTTTCCAATGATAGCTTGAGATGCAAAGTGCCATGAAGCTAGAAGGTTATATCTATGTATCTGTCAATCTACATATAAAATAAAAAGTGGCCTTACATTTAGGAACCCCACCTGTCCTGACTGCTGGCTGGTGTCAGGGCAGACCAGTTGAACAAACTCCTTCAGAGTTTCCTGACTAGGATGTGGATGATAGCGGATGGCCGTATGCGAGAAGTAAGGACCTGGCTGCTGGATGATGGGAGAAGTTGGAAAATGTAGAGTTGAGGCTGTTGCATGGGGACTCGCTGTAAGAAAAAGAGAAAAGATACTGTAATTCTAGGTTGCAAAATGATTCATAATGTTTCAAAATGACAGAACATCGTATGAGAGATGAGAAATTATTACATTGCCTGTTACTTCACTTTGCATTCACAGAATTTTTCACTGGGGAGTCTAGCTCCATAAAATATATAGATGCTGCTTTATAATATATAAGACATTTAAATTTAAATTACCATTGCCAACATTGCATAAAACCTTTCATTTTGCACAGTTTATACAAACATAGATACTTTGTTCATATTTACTTCCCATTTTACTTTATTTCTTCAAAAAATCTTTGTTGTGAAAAGAAAATTATTCTAGCCTTTTGGCCATATTATATGCCAGATGAGTTATCATGTTGTCTGTTCATCTCAGTGTTGTGCGGGTGAAGGTGAAAAATGTTCCACAAATAAACAGTTAAATCTGATTGAGGAGCTTAGAGAATATGTAGAAGCTGTAAGTGCCACTTCAGAAGTGACATGACCTTCAATTACTGATATTGAACATTATTTCACCTGACAGATAGAAGAACTATCAATTCAATCACATCTCGTTTCAATAGTGACATTTGATTGGCTAAAGAATATTCGCCTTAATCAACTGGGGACAGTTGAGCTTATCTTGCCAGATCCAAGCACTGTAGCATTACAATGCTACATGTTGTAATGTGGGATACAGCCATCCTTATGCTGCTACAATGGTCACAGCTTACATGAGCAATCCAGAACATCAAAATTGACTTTTAAGAGCAACTCTTCTACATAGGAAATGGAAATTGAAATATACTTGCAGCTTGACTAAAGAGAACACAAGAACCCATTTTCTTCTGGAAATTAATGCTAAGAAACAGGTGAAGAGAATAAGGAAGCATAATTAGTTTTAAAGGAAACTTGGGACAGAATTTTGGAATATGGGTGAGCACCCCAACATCAGGTGCATTTTTGGATCCCAACATTTGACATGTGATGCAACTTTAAACCAGAAAGCAATTACTGGCCAGGGAGCGTGTTAGCCATCCAAATCAGTGATGCAGAGGCAGAGAGGAGGTAGATAGGATTTAAAGAATCATAGAACCCTTTCAGTGCAGAAGGAGGCCATTCAGCCCTGAGTCTGCACCAACAACAATCCCATCCAGGCTCTATCCCCGAAACCCCAGTTATTTACCCTGCTAGTCACTCTGACACCATGGGACAATTTAGCAGGACCAATCTAACCCCACATCTTTGGAATATGAGAGGAAACTGGAGCACCCAGAAGAAACTCACAGGCACGAGGAGAAAATGCAAACACCACACAGTCAGTCAACCAAGGCCAAAATTGAATCTGGGCCTCTGGCCTGACAGGCAACAGTGCTAGCTACTGTGCCTCCAGTAACATTACTGAGGTGGCCAGTTTATGGCAATGATGGTAGAACGGGATTAATATGCCCAGAGGAAAGACACATAAATGTCAGTACAGCACTCTAATTTAATGATTCCTCCCTTGAGTCAGTGATTGCAGAACATTTCTGGTGAGTGGCAGAAGATTTGCTGGAAATAGCAGAGGAAGTGAATGAATATAATGGTGTTGGGAAGGATGTAGGTTTAGCGCCACAAATACTTCAGAGAATTTCTGAAGGCTGGTAAGGTTGGTGTACCCAGACGTCAGTTCTCCATATCTACTGTTAGATGTTGAGCAGTCTGAGGGTGCATGGTTTCATGAACAGTCAATACATGTGGGAAGAGCATCAGTGAGCTGTGGGTGAAGATCACCTCTCTACCCAAAGTGCAGGAGGCAATATTTGGCCAGTGAATCACATGCCTTGATGCAGTCGAATGCAGCAAAGGACTGCACACAGTTTCTAACATTAATCCTCTTAACCTTGCAGAAGAAGAGTACATAATGATAGAGAGATGGCTCAGTCATGCTGGTCATACAGACATCAATGGAGGAGGTAGCCCTTGATCTGCCAGAGTTCCAGCACCTGATGGAGTTGTGATTGGCAAGTGTGTAGCCCGTTTAATGTTGAGTGAGAAGTTCTGAACATCTTCATCCTTTTTGTCTGGTTTTCTTCTTGACAAAGCAATGATTCTCATGACCTGCTTATCTCTACAGAAGCACATAGTGATGGAGGTAATTTGGCATAACCGACTTCTTCTATCTCCCATGAGCCTAATGTGAAGGAGCAAGCAATGTAGCCAAGAGCAACAGCATCATCATTATCTGATCCGGATCAAAATTTCCTACCAGCAGACACGCTCACCTCATTGTAATCTCAAGCAATTGGAGAAAGAGTGGCACAGGGTAAGCACCATACCACATCAGAGGTAAAGAGAGCATGGACAGCTATGGGAGGTTCCTCTCAGAGGATGGAGGATAGCCATGCTAGCTAGACAGAGATACAGAGCATCAGTTGTCACACAAAAGGCATTTTTTTCCCTAAAGTAAAATGGGAGGCCCTATTTTACCGTTTTGATTCAAAGTGCTGGGCAGACTTGAAACTGGGAGTGTTTCAGATCTGACGTAAAGACCCATTCTGAGGTGTCCCCATACACACACTGTCTGACAAAATATCAACAATTCCGAAACGCGCTGTAGAAGCCTGTGGGTGGGGCTTAACACACCCAAAATCCTGTAACTTCCATTGGCTCCTCCACTGCGCATACACAGCAAAAAAAGATAGAATGCTGCTGCTTTGCCACATTCCTCCCGTGTCGGATAAGGCCTCCCCGGCCCCTCAGACATTGCCCCAACCTCACAACGTTTTGCCCCAATTCTGGATGGGGGAAGACGGTGGTAAAGGGGGAAGTGCCATTAAGATTGGGCATGCAGCCAATTAAGTCAATTTAAATGCATGCAAATACATTTAAATAGTTGTCGCGCCCATTTCAGGCATGATCCCGATCGCGGCCATTTTCAGATCTTGGTAAAGGAGGAACCGGCATGAGGGTGGGCGTGAATCATGCTACTTGCCTCATGCCTGACTTTACCAGGTTTTTGCACTTGAAAACGGATGCAATGCGATGGTAAAATCGGGTTCATGGTATCCAAATGGCGGAACTCCATAAGACTGTCATGGAGCCATTGGCAAAAAAGAATAAGTCTGACCACTATGTGCATCACCATGTTGGATGAGTTCATCCACACAGAATGACCAACCTCTTAGACAGCCACATGTAGAATCACACTGAGTGGATGCATGAGAAGCACACGCTTTCCTATCACTGACTGTTCAACATTGTATGGACTGGAAGAAACGTGTACTACAGCTAGTCATCCATTCTGATGAAGAGTTGAGGAGGCTACCTCTCAAAAAGTTCCCTCGCACCGCCCTCTTGACCCTGAATAGGGGGCAGCAGTGCAGGAGTGCCAATCACTGAGATAAGTCTGTTAGCATTAGTATATTAATGGAAATGGCTTGAAGACCATGGCAAACATTAGCTAATGAGCATGAAAAGACAACACTCTTAAGTGCTGCAGTGCTTGAGGGGGAGGGAATCACCCTGCAGAGGCATGCCAGATGTTTTTACCAGCTGCTGAAGCCAAGGGATGCCTGGTAAGATTATGCTGAGCCTCTTGGATTTGGGAGAAACAATGATGGGTAGCAGTTACTCACAAAAATGCAGGCCAGTGTTGTTGAAGCAGGGAATAGGCATTAGACTATGAGCTTTGAACAACAAAAAATTACCCCTCACATAGGGTGCACCCACAATGACACATGGACCTATTGCAGGCTAGTTGTGTGAGAGGTTGCCCCCATGATCACCACCTTTATCAGCATGCCCGCAAAGTGATTGTGGCACTGACCTTTTTTGTCTCTTCATCCTTCCAGCTGACCTCACTGGCAGCTGGCAATCAATTGTGGCTCAGCAGACGGATGGATGTACTATTTGAGAGAGCAACAGATTGAGCTCACTACCAGTAGAGCCATACTGGTGCAAAGGGTGGTGGGATTTGCTTCAACATTGGAGTCCTCCAGATGTAAAGATTATCAACTGCACCTATGTGGCCATTAAGACTCAGGGGCACACATAAACAGGAAGGGATTCCACAGTTTCAACATTCAACTGGTGGCAGACCACCACAAGTATTTCTTTTAGTCTGCAAATGCCACAATTCCTTCTTTCTTGGGGATTTAATAAGTATCACTGCAGTTCGTGCTCCCGAAGGACCCACTTGGATGACTTTTATTTACTTGCAGGATGTGGGTGTGTCTGGCTAGGCCAGCATTTATTGTCCGCCCCAATAAGAAAGTGGTGAACTGCCTTCAAGATCCACTGCAGCTCATTTGGTATGGGTACACCCACAATGCTGTTAGGGAGAGAGTTTCAAGACTTTGACCCTGTGACAGTGAATAGACACTGATAGGGATAAATGCTATCCATTGAAGAGGTGGCGAATAATTTTACAAAACCCTTTGAGAGAAGCACAGAGGCACTCCCACCATTGCCAATCTTAACCCAAGGGCCACCATGCAGCAAGCCATTAAACTGCTCAGGACTCCAGAGATGCTGTCAGGCCTGCTCAGATTTTCCAGCATTTTCTGTTTATATTTTTTAATGATGCTGACTATGGACTGAAAATATTTAAGAAAATGGGTTGATATCAAAAAATATCATCCTGGTTCTAATACATTGGTCTATGTTTTTTTCATTTTTTTCCCCTTTGTTCACAGAGGCAGGAACCAGCAAACTGAGGTTAACACCAACAGCATTAGCAAACATTAAACCAAAATACTCTTGCAGTTTAAGTAGTTTGAGTCATACATATGGACCGAGTGCTGGCAGGTGGAATTAGGTGGGAGTTCAGATGTTTCTAATGTTTCAGCGTAGATTCGATGAGCCTTTTCTGCGCTGATGATTCCATGATATTATACAACGATGATGGCCTCTTGGGTTGGATTTAGTATTTCCAAGTCGAGTGTGTTCTTGACTTGGAAATACATCTTGACTTGGAAATGCTCTTGACTTGTCATCATTGAGTGACAATGATGACAAAATGTTCAGTGTGATAACACCAGCAACCCTACTCCATCACACTCATCTCATAATATGGAAGGCACATGGGTTCTGAAATTGGCAACCCATATGCCATTTTGAAGTCATTAATTAACAAGCTATTAACAACCCACTGTCCTCAATTTTGCATTGCCTGCTGCATTTTTCATATCACTAAATAGTTTGGGAGTCTTTTAATGTCAGCTACAACGAGGTGGCTGAAGGCTGATGGAAAGGACCTACCCCTGAAACTGTGTACTGGCAGATTCTACTAGAGGAAGTAGCAGCAGCCATATGATTTTTAACAACATTTTAAAAAACCTTTTTTGTGAGTTCAATGAATAAGATTGATTTTAATAGCAGAGGTGCTTACAATTCTAGCATTTATTGCTGCGTAACCCCTCTTCCATATAACTTCCCAGCACTGTCCCTCAAAACCTCCAAGTTACAGCAAACTGTGATTCATATTCCACGATGAATGGAACTACAACAAAAATTCAACACTATCATATTTTATGTCAACTCAAAGCCAAAAGAGCTGACTGTTTCATGGCATTGAAAAGCAGATATAAAAAACTGCTCCTCATAATAATTGGGTGGAAGGGAGTAAGGAAAAGGGTTTGTCTTCCCATATCTTCTTCCTGCTGGATGGCTACTAACTGGCCATCTGACCATCTCTCAGGTGCAGAGAGATGGCGGGGACAAGACTGAGCAGACCTCTCAAACTTGTCTCTCTGTCACTCCGCCAAGAAACCCAACTCTTTGTCACAACCTTTTTATTGACTGTCAGCTCTTGCACTAGCTGACCTGCTTTCACATTGCAACCCTATAGTGAAATTAGAATAACCAGCAGCAAATATGAAAACAAAACTGTGTAGCCTCAAGGAAATAATGGCTTCACATTGCATTCCCAAATTTAATTTAAATGTACTGCTACAAATTACATATATTGCAGCAATATTTCCCATCGTGTGACTTGACCAAATGACACGTAAATCATTTTAAACCACTATTCAATGTGAAAAATAAATTATATCAATGCTGCAACTATTTGTTTAAATTACTGTGTGGTACATTACAAAGCCAGATAGTTTATATATTTTTGTTGATTCATATGCCAGCATTCACACTGTTTTGGAAAACAGGCAGTTCTTTTATTTTTTAAATGTACAAAGTACACTCACCCCAAGACCAAAATATTTAATTGAATTAAATGTATTCTGTTGAAAATACCTCAGGGTATTTTTGCGATGAGCAGTTGAGTCATAAAAGTAAGGAAGGTCTCACAGTTGATTTGGAGTCTGTGCTGAGTAGCTGATCTCAGCTGGGATGATGATTTTTGGAAAGACATAACTGGCCTCAGCACGACTGGGTTAGGGAGTGTAAGGTTTCCCTGTGTCCCTGTCCATAATCTTTACCCAGTGAATCTGAAGTGAGGGCAGCTTTAGTCCACTCTGGGCAGCCTGTCAAAACTCACAGGCAATATTCATGAACAATGAGCACTTGATTATGAACTAAATGCTTCCCACTATTTGTACTATTGTGCCCAAAAGATTTTCAGGAAAGAAAGGGAAAAGTGAAGAAATGATTGCAAACAGCCAAGATAGCAAAATTGCAGCCCTGTACTCCTCTAAAACCACTAGAACACAAATAGGACAGATTATAGGCACATACACTGCCACAGCCTTGACAATAGGCCTGTGATCACTTGTAGTCCTGCAGCTCTTTATTCTGGCCTTCAAACGTCTGACTTGCACTTTACACTTGTATTTCTTCATGACAGTTCTGTTCTGTTAACTTTGAAGTCAGAGAAAACTTTTTTTTTGCTCACAGAATTGGAAGAAGGTAACTATCCTATCGCAAACCTCATGCAAAAGAGAATTCCACACAAATTATGATGCAAACATTTACACAACTTGCGGATTCAAGAGGGTGTGTCACACATTTATGAACCGATTGGACATGTTGGGTTTCGAGATATAAAACCCCTCTAATTAAAACTTCTAAGTTCTGAATTCTTCATTTCTAACACTAAGATCCTCAATTGTGCTTGGCCTAACAAAGTATAAAGAACTAATATCAAGTAGAATCTGTTAAGCAAGATTTTACAGATACTTAACACAAAATAATGAAGGTGACATGGAAGTCCTTTATCCCTCAAGTTCCTAGGAGTCCTTGACCATTGCCAGCTCAGGCAATGGCCTTCTCTCCTCTGCCTTTAAAGTGATGTCCAGAAGAGTTGTACTCCAGAAACCATAGTAACACTGTGCCAATAAAGATGCCAATTTTCCAACTTTCAGCCCCATTTCTCATCATTTCAGAACGCTTTGTTTGGAAATACTCCAAATTCACTTCCATTAGCTCAAGCTGCGAATCATCTCGTGTTCCCTCACCTTTGTAACTCGTCACATGGGCGAAAGTTAATGACCTGAACTTTTCCATCCCACCAGCCACAGGAATAGGAGTGGGTGAGGGGCAGAGCATGGAGAGGTCCATCAACCTTGGGCGGGATTTTATAGTTTTAGGGTGAGTGAGGTCGTAAAATACTGTCCAGTGTTTAACCCTTATCCCATGACCTCCAGAGTTTACAATCCATTGGGAACAAATAACATATTTCCTTTACATACAGAACAATTACAACAAGCAAATGTAACCTGAATCCTGCAGATGTTAAAACCATTAAGAACAAATGTCAATATCATTTCTTACAATAATACCAAAACGAAAAAAATCTCCCTTTTAATTAATGTTCTACCCTTCAAATATAATTAATCAATTAAATCAATCAATAGATTCTGTTTAAAAATAAGGGGTGTGATGTCCCCACTCAAAAACTAATGGGAAAACCAGAGATTTTCCTGGCCGTTTTTAGGGCAATCTTAGTAAAATTAATTTCTGTAACACAGAGGCCATTGGGAGTGGTGGTGATGGTGGTGGTGGGGAGGGCGTGGTTTGGCCCTGACTGACTCCTGACGTACAGCCTCTTAATAGCTGGCCCCAGTCTCTGACTGCCAGCCAGCCCCCTCAGCATCCGCCCCCCCCAACCCCTCCTTGCAGAGTTCCTCCCTCTCCTCCTACTAGTTCCTGGTCTGGCTGTGTCCCACATGACCTTGGCCCCATCAGGCCCCTCTGAGGCTCCACCCCATTGTGATATATTTAAATATCAACCAAAACATATTTTCCCAAAATCCATGTTTAAATCTCTCCATTAGTGGTTTGAAATGGCACAAATGACGTCTTTTTCCTGCATAGGGGTGCATACTATTCCTCTTCTTCCTTCTCAGCTTTTCTACGGTGTCTAACATGGTTGATCACACCATTTGCCTCCAAAATCTCTATTCTATATTCCAACTCAATGGATAATTCTCATTTGGTTCCATGTTTACCTTTCTAACCTAGACAGAGAGAAATGACTACTTTTCCCAGAGTTTATGGTATCATAAACTATCTATTCTTAATGTTCTCCTTTCCCTGATCAACACGCTACCCCTTAGCAACATCATCTAAAGACATGGGGCTGGATTTTCATCATGAGGCAGGAAGCTGAAGTCCAGACTCAGCCACAGAAGAGTTCTCTGAAATATCTGCCCAGTTTTAGAAAAGGCTGTGAGGCCCTCAAGCCCTAACTCTCATACCCCACCACCCGCTCACCCCATGCCCTCTCAGGTCTCTTCCATAACCATTCACCAATATCCAGTATGCACTCACCTCAGGAGCCATCTAGAGATGAAAAAAATGAACTCTGAATGATCTAACACAATTCCCTCACATACACATTTCAAATGGAATGTAAAGATAGAGAGGGAATACTTGCCCCACAGCTTAATGAATCATGCAGACCAGAGAAGTTCACTTTTTAATCTGTGATGCTCCTTGATCTTATCTGAAGCAGGAAATTTTGCACAATAATTAGTCTCAATATCTGTCTGCTGGAGTAGAACAACCACTGCTGTTGCTATCCAAAAACTAGTGCGCGTGTACCTGTGTACTTGCATTGGAAGGATCAGGCTGGGTTGCTATACACTCCATAGTTGCATAGAAACATTAGGCCATTCAGCTCTTCAAGCCTGCTCCACCATTCATTTAGATCATCACTGACCCACAATTGCTTGATACCATTCACAACAAAATTTCCTGGTCCTAGTCTTAATTTTTTGAATTGATCCAAAATCCATGGCCTTTTTCAGCAAGTTCTAAATATTCATTGTGTGAAAGAAGTGATTACTAAAATAGCTCCATTTTAATTCTATTCTGACTTTTTGCTGTAGATTACTCGCAGAGGAAATAGTTTTCTGCATATACTCTATTGAACATTTATATTTATTTCAAGGATTA
This sequence comes from Sphyrna mokarran, assembly GCA_024679065.1. NCBI lineage: Eukaryota > Metazoa > Chordata > Chondrichthyes > Carcharhiniformes > Carcharhinidae > Sphyrna > Sphyrna mokarran. Next base: position 42,148,199 of record JAGIQG010000009.1, read on the forward strand.
GATCACTCTTCAACCATCTAACTCAAGGGAGAACAAACCAAGTTTATGTCAGGAGACATGATATTGGGTCAATGTATAAAACCTGCCTTCAGTGGTGAGGTAAAAGAGAGTAGTTTACATCTATGGATCAGTACTCCAGCGACAACATCCACAATAGACGAGGTAACAAAAACGTAGAAATGTGGAAAAGCAAGTTTTAAAAATAGAATTTGAAATGAATCTTGAAGAACAGTTAAGTACAATAGGCTTTTTTTTCCCTATTGCTACATTACCACATGTGTAATATCTGACTCAGGGAAGAATTAAGAACAAAGCATGACACTACTATTAGTTCAGATTCAAATCTCAGGAACACCATGAAGATAGAAATTTGAGTTCAGGTTCAGACTTCCTGGAAAAACAAAATCTGCTGTGCAAATGGTCTACAGGGAAAAAATCTGCTGCAGTCTGTCAGACGAATAGACCACATGAGACAACCATGAAAGTGGATACTGAGCGTGGGAAGCCCCAGACTACCAGAAAAATTAACAGATTAGATACAGAACTTCAGTAGTCCTCATGGCCACGCACCAAGATGGACAGATGAAATCTGTCAGCATGAAGTGTAAAACTGAAATAAAAACCTCCTTCCACACTCGACCTTTCCTAATCTACACTGACCATTTGTGAAACCCCAAGAAAAAGTAACAGAATACTTGCAAAAATGGAATGCCTACTACGAAAGGGGAACAACATTTCTTAACATGTATATTGGGACAAGATTTGAAATTTTCTTATTTAAATCCTAATCAATTTTGGATTGAACATTCCAGGGCAATATTCATGCCATTGGCCCCATGTGTGGCATTTGATCTGGCATGATAGGATAGAAAAGGGCATATCTGTAATGCCAGGCTTCTCCCCCTTATGTAACTGACCAGCCTTTTAGAATGCCATGGGTAAGATATAGTTATGCTTCAAGATGCACTGTGCACTTTCTAGCATTTCCCTTGCACAGAATCACTTTATTCACTAAAAAACTGCAATAAACAACCCACTATTAACTTCTTCCAAAACCATCATCTATTATCAGATTTGAGAATACACTACCAACACTGAACATCTTTAAACATGATGGTAAGGATACATTGCCAAAGCCACATTATTGATAAATGTTTCTGCTTATGTAGGGGAAGACAAGAGTCACAGACTGGAATTTTCCCATCCCGCTCTGTGTTGGCAGGCACTCATTTCAGAGCCATTTGTTTGATATTTGTTTGAACCAAGGGGAGGAATACCATTGCTGGGCATTAGATTATTTCCCATTTCAGACTCCCAGGACAACTACTGTACAGTAAGAAGTAAGGTCATCAATTAAGATGTAAAGAATGGCCTTCTCTAATCAGTGTGTAGCAGCCCTACCAGAAGATTGGAAGCTCAGAGCCACTCGAGGACTTCAGAACAAATATCACGTCTCTAATGAGGGAATGCCACACCATCAGAGGTGCCATCTAGCCAATGAAAATTTAAACCAAAAGTCTATCTACCATTTCAAGTGCATGTAAAAAATTCCATAAAACGGTGGCATAGTGGTTAGCACTGCTTCCTCACCGCATTGAACAAGGTTCAATTCCAGCCTTGGTTGACTGCATGGAGTTTGCATGTTCTTCCTGTGTCTTCATGGGTTTCCTACAAGTGCTCCTATTTCCCCCCACAGTCCAAAAATGGGCAGTGAAGGTGGATTGACCATGATAAATTGCCCTAAGTGGTTCACAATATGTAGATTAGGGGAATTAATGGGGCAATATGTGAGGTTACAGGAATAGGCCTAGGTGGGATATTCTGTCAGAGAGCCAGTGCAGACTTGATGGGCCGAATGGCCTCCTCCACGCTGTAGGGATTCTATGACTATTTTGAAAAAGAAAAGAGGAGTTATTGCTTGTGTCCTCGTCAATATTTATCTCTCAATCAACACCACAGAAACTTATTTTTTATTCATTATCACATTGTTGTTTGTGGGAGTTTGCTGTGCACAAGTTGCCTACTATGTTTCTCACACTGCAACAACAAGGACACTCAAAATACTTCACTGACTACAAAACATCTTGAGATGTTTCGTGGTCATGAAGCGTGCTATACAAGTGCAACTCTTTCTTCTTCTGTCTTAACATGCCTCAGCCCTCACTTCACCCCCGTGGCACTATACCAATTCTACATCTGTTTTTTAGTACAATTGCTAATTAATGCTAAATTAAAGACAGTTTTGAGCAGTTGGCTTCATGTCCGTTATGTTCTGGTTTGAAGTTACCAAACATCCATTTTGCACCAGCACATTACAGTCAACAGGCATAGCAGATTTTCATTCTCTCAATTTGGAGCAAATTTGAATCAAAGTACAAGAGGAAAATGCCATCATTTATCCCACTGTATGAGTCAATTGCCCCATGTTAATATTTTATTGGAATCTTCCATTCCTCGCACACTTTGTGATGTGACAGCAATAATGCATTATGCACATTTGCATTTGTAAAATGGGGTTAAATAACAAGCATGTCCTCTAACTGGGATGGTAATGTCACTTTAATAGATTGTACACTGGCTGACAAATAACCCCCGGGGTCCTCTGTTCTGTGGCTGTTTCAGCTAATTTTGATATTCAGAACCATTAAAAAGGAACTAAGTGTGGCCTAAGTTGACAATGTTTTTAGAATCTTCCTTGAGAGGGAAGGGAAGAGTTAAAAGGTGGAACTGGAATCCCAAAGAAATACCCTAAGGATCAATTTCTCAGTGTACCAGATACATTGTTGCAGCCGCATTTGCTGCATCTTGGAGCTGTCTTGCCAGATGGCAGCAGCAGAAAGGGCAGAGGATTGCTGATGCAGCACTTCAGGCCCCTCTTTTTCATCTTTAAAGCAGTAAGATGATACTACATAAACAACGTAAAAGCTATAATTTTGGGCTACAGTAATTCACTTAACATTTGGATGATTTATGGGGCTGTCACTGCAGTGTCTTGAAGCCTGTAACTCACAAGGTTATACAGTGGATGTTTCATTCACTCAGTTGTTATTTGTTACAGGAGTGATGTTTTCATACTTCTTGGGGAGGGGGGAAAGTAGAACAGGCTGATAAATGTCAGAAAAGCTGCAGCAAGTCAACTCTGTTGGGGCTCTTTTACAGTACATTTTTAAGTATCTATTCTGGAATGCAATACATTCTTAAGTATCTATTGTGGAATGACAGTGAGAGATTATTTTCTTTCAATTAAACTTATCTATGCCTTAGGACTTATACCAGGTCTTTGCAACAGTACAGATGTTACTTTTCCCTTTTTGTGATATACATGTGTAAAGTGTTATGACAGATTCCTTTTTGTAGGTTAGAAAGAAGAACCAATTGTTATCAAGAATTTCACTACACTGGGGCTGAGTGTTTGTTAATCTAAAACATTCCAATTTTCAGTGCTCGTCAGCAACAGAACTGCTGACCTTCTTATTCCAACAATTCACACGAACTTCAGACAGACATGCTCGTTTTCACAACTGCCAGCAATCTAGCTGAGATGTGTAAGGAAGAAGGGAAAGAAACTTTGGCCCTGTGATATTTCTTTTCTGTCTTTTCATCGTCAGTAATTCCCCATCTTGGGGAATTTTCTCAAAAAATTTCTGTGTCACAAGAGTGAGAAAAATGGGGTGAACTGCGCTGGTCTCTCAGACACGCTTGGGTCTGTAATCTTCCCACAGTCACTTTTTTTGCAGAGTGGCAAATTGTGCACTGGTACCGGGATGGGGGTTGGGGCGGGGTGGTATACGCAATACCTAAGCATGTCAATGAGCCGGCTGCAGAAAGTTTGGGCACCATTTCTAAAGAGCATCGCAATCTCTCAGTGCACTGAGTGACCACCCCTCTCCCACAGACAGGGGAGGTCAAGACACACCCCCTCCCTTTTATCACTGGCATGTTCCTCACCCTCTTCCACACAAGGCGCCAGTATCAGGGCCCTCTTGATGAGTCCCCCAGTGTGAACCTGATAATGTCCCCTTTTATGATCTATCCCCATATGAAACCCCCTGTAAAGTGCCTCCCCATCATAGCCTACTCCATTGCACAACTCCCACCCCTTTGTGTTGCTCCCGGCACAGTATCCAACTGGAAATGCCAGTTTGCCAAGTAGGCAATGTCTGATGGGCATTCCTCACCCAACTATTTGAGGACTTCAATGGCCTCCCATCTGCTGGCGTGGCCATCTCAGCTGGTCTCCAGTAGTGCAGACCAGTATTGATTAAGGACAGCATGACATCTCGCCGGAGATGTGGGAAGCATCCAGGAAGGGGGAAGCATGCATGCCAAATTTGCTAATGATACTGAAATCCAGCCAATCTCATACTAATAAGCTTCGTGCCCTTTCTGAGCACAAAGCAGTTTGCGCTATTGGAAAGGGAACAGGATCATAGCATACTGTTTGGCGCCAGGTGTGAATTGTATTTTAAGTATCACGCTAATTTCCAGCCTTGCCATACAGTTCACCGGGCGTGCTAAGGTGGTAAAATCAAGCCATTGAACTTCATGAAGGATAGGCAGTTGCTACAATGCATTAAAGAAATTGTTCTTTCATCAAGATTTCAATTATCCTTAAATGTTTTTGTGGCAAGTAAAGGTAAACATAAATAATTTGCCCTAAATACTACTATTCTGTGCTTTGCTATGGGCTTCTTTTGAGAAATCTCCACTCTTAATCCTCATGACACTGTGAATGGGGTAATGAAAAAATAATAGTAGGATCAAAGCAATCAATTCTCTGGTTTCCACAATATCGAACCCTGATCCCTGGCACTATGAGGCAGCAGTGCTAACCACTATGCCACCATGCCATCCTTCTCCTTCAGTTAGTCATTTAATATTCTTTGATCATTCTTGACTAGATGTGATAAGACTGCTTAGTCCTGATTGTAGAATGCTGTTTCCAGTGTTCAGTATAGATACAGTCTACAACTTCATCAGATTGGCATTTTATTTTTAGGTAGGCCTGCTACTGCTCCAGACATGCTCCCCTACATTGCTCACTGAACCAGGGTTGACAGCCAATTTGCAGTCAATTGTATAGTGTGGGATATAATGCTGATGGCCAACAGTGCGTCATGGATATTGCATTTTGAGTTGCTAGATCTGTTCTGAATCTATCCCAGTTAACGTGATGAGACTGTCACACAACACAATGGAGGAAGTCATCAGTATGAAGACAGGGTTTGTCTCACAAGTGGCCATTCCTACCAATACCATAACAGAGAGAGGCATCTGCGATAAGTGGATTGATAAGGATGAGGCTAAGCAGGATGTTTCCCTTATGTTGGTTCTCTTATACCTACCACAAGCACATACTGGCAGCTATGTCATTCAGGACTCAACCCTCTTAGTGAATATTGGTGGTACCAGGCCACTTTTGATAATGGACGTTGAAATGCCTCAAAGTTCAGCGGTGCACCAGTTAAAGAGATACGCCTTTTGCATGAGACGGTGGACAGAATTTTCCATTCTGAATGCTGGCTGAGGCAAGAAAACCAGCATGCAGCTCTCCAGTCACATAGCCGAGTTTTCTTTTCAGATGTTATGGTGATCTGTTCACCTGGAGGTGTCGTCTTTGCCATCATGCTGGTGGGAGTGGGTGAGAGAAAGGGGAAGGGGCATGTAGAGCCAAGAAGGGGAACACCCTGCCCTCCACAAAAGTTCCAGGCAAGTTCATTCACTATCATCCCCACCAACAGATGAGGGACACCCTTTCCCTTACATTCCCCCCTTAAACAGATGAGGGGAACATCCCACATCCACTAGGGCTACCTCCTGCCAACACACAATGCAAAACCTCATTACCTCACTGGCAAAGGGCAGAGAAAATCAGAAAACAAGATCTCACTGGCAAGATTCTCGTTTCCTGATTCTCATGGGATTTTGCATCCATGCTGCTGTTTGTGTTTACGGTTAGAACGGGTGCAAAATCATCCCTGTAATTCAGAAAAATGTCATCTGGAAGAGCTGTATTTTAATGCGTCTATGTCAGCACAGTGTAAAACTGATTTTCCATAGTAAGATACATCAAATATAAAGGCAGCATTCAAATCTCATTTAAAAATAATTTCTTTAGAACAATGCTGCCATATAAAATCTATAAAATGCATTATTTTTTGCAACAAAATAACAATACTGGAACGGTGAAACAGGTGAAGAAAATAGTTGTTTATATATGATTGAGAAAATGAAATCTGATTTGCTTCTGGGAGGAAGTTAATGTATGTATATGAGAATGCTGTACGATGTTAAAATTTGATGAATTCAATTCATTTAACCCAGTCTGCTTTGGTCTCTAACAGGACAGACCCTCCTGTCTCCTGTGCCTTACGACAAGCTAGTAACATGTTTAAGCACAACTCACAATCTAAACAACCCCTCTTTAGAGGTTTGCTGCAGGGATAACAAATTTACCCAGCATGGTGCCACACATACCCATCTCTGAAGATTAGTGTAATAGAGCTTTTAGTTATGCATTTACCTTGTAATTATTGAGCCATTACAACAAGATGTAACTGTACTCTCATACCTCTCCGTGAGAATTTCTCAGCAGGAGGGCTTCATGTTAATCTATGATAGTGCTCCTCTAAGGAGCTCAGTCAGAGGTAAATATAAAAAAATGTCTGAAATAGATCGGTGCAGATGGTAATGAATAGCTCGTATGATTGTATATAATGCATCGATCATAGGCTGAAAGGGTCTGGAAAACATTAAGATTTGACTGCAAAAGCATGCAAATAGACATAAAATGATGCGAGCCACAGTTGTCAATTTTACTGCAGCGTAGAACAAGAGCATAAGAAGGTAGAATTTTTAGCACTTTATCTCAACTTAATAAAACAACAACAAAAAACTTTTCTACTGAAGCAAGGGCTTCCCTATCTTTGAAATTTCTTACAAGAACTAAAATGTCCTTTCAGAGCTTACTGATGGAACTATCATTGATAGGGACTCCCTGATTATGGAACCCTTTACATGATCCATCTTTTCTTGTATACTTTTACAGAAGGAGATTCAAGGTTTCGTCGGGTCCTTGATGCCTCACTTAAATTTCCAGAATAGTTAGCTTGTATGTAAAGGACATGTGATATGAGATGAAATGACCAACCTTCTGGAAAATTCTAAGTTAATCAGGGCTAGGCAAAGTCAATTTCTAAAGGGCAAGCCTATGAAAGAAACAGAAGAGGTAGGAAATGCAATGGTGGCTACTTGCTTTGATTTTCAGAGAAAAATAAATAAGGAGATACCACACTGGGGACTGATACAAAGGTAATGGGATACTGAATTGAGAGGCTTCTATCCAGACAGTCATGGTTAGAAGGCAGAAAGCTAAAGACAGAAGTGTAAGGAAGTTTATCAACTGAGAAGCTGTTGTGTTCCGCAGGACCTATGCTGCGGCCACGTTTATTTACACAGGCACACATATGCATGTGCTTAGACACAAACACACACACACACACACACACAGTCTAAACCTTAGGAAGTGAAAAAATAATGCTGACATTTACCGTTTACGTGAATTAGCAAAGGGTCGACAAATTATAAACAGGATTGTTAGAAACTGCAGGAAGACACAGGCTATCAAAGTTTAAGCTTTATTTATTAGTGTCACAAGTAGGTTTACATTAACATGACAATAAAATTGTGAAAATCCCCTAGTTGGCACATTTCGGCACCTGTTCAGGTACACTGAGGGAGAATTTAGCATGGCCAATTCATCTAATCAACACGTCTTTCAAACCATGGGAGAAAATCAGAGCACCTGGAGGAAACCCACGCAGACATGGGGAGAACGTGCAGACTCTGCACAGACAGTCATCCATGCTAGGTATCAAACCTGAGTCCCTGGCACTGTGAGGCAGCAGTGCTAACCACTGTACCATCCTAACAGGGTGGGAAGACAGATTCAATACATATATTCTGCAAGTAATCATACAGAAATGAAATAACTTCTGATCAAGTCAAAGAGAAAAGGGCACACAGGCCGATAAAATACAGTAATGTCAGAATTAGGGTCGTTAAAAACAAACCCTTGATTTGGCATCTGGAACAGTGTAAATAGTAAAGCAGAGAGATAATGTTGAGCTTGTACAGAACATTAGTTGGACCTTTGTTGGAGTATTTGGTTTTATGTTTTCCATTACTGAAAGGACATAAAAGTAATGGAAAAGGTGAAGGCAAGATTCACTAAGATATTAACAGAGGTCAAGTTAATGGAGAAATTGGAGAAGTAGGGATATTATTTTTACACTGGAGAGGAGAAGTTTAAAGGGTGACCTGATAAATGTTTTCCAAGTTGTGAATGAGTTTCGAAAGGTACATACTGTAGTAAAATGTTGATTCAACTAGCCGAGAATTGGCAACAAGGGAAAGACAAATCTTAAGTAAATACAAAAGAATTAAAAGGAGAAGTTGGGAAAAAAAAATACTTGTGCAGACAATAGAAGAATATTGACTTTTCTGCCAAACTTCTTTGCTGAGACAAAGCATACAGATATTCTTCGGAAGGGAAGGAATGGAAACACAATTAGTTTTACAAGATGTGGGTGTTGCTGACTCTTGAGAGGACGCTGGTTAGCTGCCTTCTTGAACCACTGCAATCCATGTAATGTAGGTACACCCACAATGCTTTAGAGAGGGAGTTCCAAGATTTTGACCCAGCAATAGCAAATCAACAATGATAAATTTTCAAGTCAGAATGGTGAGTCAAGAACACAATCACGTGGAAGTTTCCCTCCAAATCACCCCATGGGTCTGCTACCTTGTCCTTCCAGATGGTAATGGTCATGAGTTTAGAAGGTGCTATCTAAAGAGTCTTGGTGAATTCCTGTGGTGCATCTGGTAGATGGTACCAACTGCTGCTACTGTGTTAGTGGTGGAGGGAATAAATGTATATAGAAGGGGTGCCAATCACTGAGCTGCTTTGTCCTGAGTGGTGTCAAGCTTTGAGTGTTGGTGGAGCTGCACGCATCAGGCAAGTGAAGAGAAGTGCATTACACTCCTGACTTGTACTTTGTAGATTGTGAATAGGCTTGAGTATATACAATCTCAAACTGAGATTTGGGCTATAAAATAAATTAATTGTATTTTCTTTAAAAAAAGCATCCCATGCCATTGCCATGCAAACATACACTGAAAACATGCGTTGACTTTGTAGTGAAACAGATTCCTCCACAACTTGTTTCTCATTTGGCCTAAGCTGGATTTCTTCCACAATATCTTGTCCATCACAGAGCTTGCCTCAATCTCAGTAACATTAGTCATACTGTAGGTATACCCACAATGCTGTGTATTCTCCTACCTTAGCCCAATTACCACTAAAAACCCAATGCCCTATGACCTCAGCATGCCAGTCTTCCTATCCTTTATCTTCCAAGAACATCAGTTCATTGAAAGCTCCACTGTGCATAATATAATCCATACTAAGTTCATCCATTAAAATCCCTCCATGATCACAGCTTCTCTTTCAATAAATATCTGCTTTACAATCCTGCTCTCTAAAAATTCTCAGTGCACTGGTTACAACCTCTTGTGAACCACATTCTCTTCACTCCAATATTGGAGAGTGTACATTCAGCTTTCGAGGTTGCTTACCCTTGAATGCTCTGCTTAACTCCAATTCTTTCTCCTGATTTGAAACCCTCATTAAAGACTACAGTTTCAATCAAGTTTTTAGCAATTTCTTCTTGGTGTCAACTTATCCTCCTGGGTCTGTCAATTACCTCAAGACATTATGCAATGAGGAAAGGTTCTCACAATTTGTTCTTGCCTTTAGTAATTGAAAATCTGCCACTGGGCGGAAATGTTTCAACACCATTCCTCTCTGCTGGCTTTAGTCTATTGACTGGCTCAGGTAAACTTACCCACAGAAATACCATTCCACTTCTTTAGGGGGTCTGTTGCATACAAAGCTCGTTCATAAATAACTGCATTTTCTTTAATTAAATTAAATGATTAGCCATTCCTTGAATATTACAAGGATGCTCAATAGTTGAAGCATAACTCTCTGCCTTACCATCCATCAAAGATTCTATAAATAGATACAGCTCAATTGGTATTAGCATATTGAAACCATCTTTTGTCTGACACAAGCCAAGATGTATACACATATTAATCAGCCTTTCATTTTCTCGAATCAAACTGTGCACCTCTGTTCCTCACAGTCACAACCCACAGAAACAACAATTAACCTCATCTGCTGTGTCTAGTAATAAGAAATTGAAATCAATAATCTAATATAAAAGCACAATTTTAACACAGTAGAATTATATTAAGTGATACACGTAGGAAAAAAAAACACACTGGTATACATTTGATGAACAAATGGCCTATTTCTGTGTTACAGCACTCAGCAATTTTAAAGACCATCAAAATATCAACTGTCACAATGCTAAATCCATCATTTTTTAAGTACTAATCTAGAATCCCTACAGCGCAGAAGGATGCCATTGAGCCCAACAAATCTGCACTGACTCTCCAAAACAGCATCTTACCCAGACACAGTTCCTCACCCTATCCCCATAACCCTGCACATTTACCAAGGACAATCCACCTAATTTACATATCTGTGGACACAAAAGGTAAGTTTGAATGGCCAATCCGTCTAACCTGCACATCTTTGGACTGGAGAGGAAATCGCAGGATCTGGAGGAAGCCCATGCAATCATGGGAAGACCTCTACACAGGCAGTCACCCAAGGCCAGAATTGAACCCTGCTTCTTGCCGCTGTGAAGCAGCAGTGCTAACCACCATGCTACCCAAATGTAACCTTGAAAGTGCAACACAGAACTAAACTGACCTGATTCCATAGCCTGTGACAATGTGACACATTCTGTTATAAGCAGCATGGGAGAGAAGGATGTTTGGTCAGGTCAGTGTTTCAAAAAGGAATACTGAAAAGTTAGATCCAATTCCAAAGAAATTCATCAGGCTACATTAACACTGTATTGCAAAATCAAAAACATTCTTGTCACTTTTACACTGCATGTATCTGAACAGAACATCTTTAATGCTCTGACTCTGTCATTCCATGCTAAGGACAAAGAGGTTTGCACCACAGACTTGACAAAGTAAAACTTGCAAATAATTTGTAGTGGCTAATAAGGCTGGCAATGAGGCATTTAAGGTGGCCTCCTCACAGCTTCCATCTTGAATGTCATTCTTGTGGAAGTTTAAAAGATCAAATAAATGCTGGTCTTTGAGAAAGGGTTCAAACTATGCAGTTTGGCTAAAATAGCCAAAACTGTGGTTATAAGCAAGGCAGAGTATCATTCTTGCTGTTCAAATTCACACTCCATAGGTGTGAAATAACTGCTCAGACAAAGCTAAAAGTCTCACAACACCAGGTTAAAGTGCAACAGGTTTATTTGATAGCACAAGCCACAAGCTTTTGGAGGGCTGCTCCTTCATCTGGTGAGTGGGATTTCAGTTCACAAACAGGACATATAAAGACACAAATTCAATTTACAAAACAATGGTTGGAATGCGAGTCCTTACAGGTAATCAAGTCTTAAAGGTACAGACAATGTGAGTGGAGAAAGGGTTAAGCACAGTTTAAAGAGATGTGTATTGTCTCTGGACAGGACAGTTAGTGAGATATTACAAGCCCAGACATGCGGATTAAAGATAGTGTGACATGAACCCAAGATCCCAGTTGAGGCTGTCTTTGTGTGTGCAGAACTTGGCTATCAGTCTCTGCTCAGCGACTCTGCATTTTCGTGTGTCGTGAAGGCTGGTTTGAAGAATGCTTACGTGAAGATCAGAGGCTGAATGCCCATGACCGCTGAAGTGTTCCCCAACAGGAAGAGAACATCTTGCCTGGTGATTGTCAAATGGTGTTCATTCATCTGTCGTTATAGCATCTGCAAGGTCTCCTTGGGGCATCCTTTCCTGCAGCGTATCAGGCAGACAACACACTCCCACCATGTGAGAACACCATCTATCAGGTGCACAGTACATACACTCGCTGAGCAGAGACTGATAACCAAGTTCCGCACACAAGGAAGGCCTTAACCGGGATCTTGGGTTCATGTCACACTATTTGTAACCCCCGCGACTTGTGTGGGCTTGCAAAATCTCACTAACTGTCCTCTACACATCTCTTTAACCTGTGCTTAACACTCCCTCCACTCACATTATCTGTATCTTTAAGACTTGATTACCTATAAAGACTCACATTCCAACCACTATTTTGTAAATTGAGTTTGTGTCTTTATATACCCAGTTTGTGAACTGAAATCCCACTCACCTGATGAAGGAGCAGCACTCCGAAAGCCAGTGGCTTTTGCTCCCAAATAAACCTGTTGACTTTAACCTGTGTTGTGAGACTTCTTACTGTATTTACCCCAGTTGAAAGCCAGCATCTCCACATCAGATAAAGCTGTACAGGATGTTCAATACTTCAAAAAAAAAGCAGTTGAGAACTTCTTCCGTTTCATGAACATATAAAAATGCAGGTGCAAAGCCTAACCACATCTATCAATATTTGTCTTTTTATGATCAGGAGATCTGGAGTCAAAGAGTGTGCACAGGTACAACATTACGACTAGAGTCAAAAGGTCAATACTCTATTCATAGCATTGTACTGACATGAGGCAAAGGCCACTCCCTGGTTCACCAAATCCGCCTGAAACTACTTCAGGCGGATCTGAAGATTTTACAACTTACAAACCTGTCAACATTTCTCAGCTTCATTATCTCGAGATTTATGTGAAACGTATGAAGAGAATTGTAAAAAAAACCTTTTGTTTAAAATCAATTCACAATTAAAGCTCAGGATTTCCTTTACAAAATGATCATTTTGTAAAATCAACGAGCTTCTAAAGTAAAATACTACCATTTACCTCGCGCTTGCATTGAACTTTTGAACAAGCCGGCCGGGAGTACTAAAATAGAGATAGTAATTTTTCAAAAATGATCAGTCGCTGTTCCTGTTAAGACAAGTGAACTCAATACCCTGTCGCTCTTTTCAGAATAAAATTATATTTAGATGTATATGAGGAATACAAAACTTCAAAAGGGAAGCAGGCTGTTTATAATTTTGTTCCTTTTTTAAAAAAAATTCACATTTTTTTCAAGTAGTCATTAGAAAGATATAACAGAATAAGTGCACACAAAATAAAAGTATATGCACTGCTTTTCCAAAGAGTCAGTAATGTTGTTCAGCAGTATGCAGATCAAGGAAGTTGCAGTTTTGCTCTTGGATTCTCCCAGATTAGTCAATGTTAACCAGTGAGAATGCTGCAATAAGGGTCAGGTTCAGACAACTACTCATTTTAAGTCATTTTTGTTCAGCAGTCTTGCTACTTTGTTTTCTGACACAAGCATGTGTGAGTAAAGATGTGGGTGCGAATATTCTAAGCTTTAAAATTTCCGGCGTAAATTGTTAATAGGTGGGAGGCTTGAGTGTATTCAATATAATTGTCCTCTTCACCAGGACCTAACTTTAAAATCTTCCTGAAGGTTAATAAAAGATTGAAATGTCTGCTTGTTGCACTGTGCATGTTGGTACGCACAAGCATTGGATAAAAAAAAAGTGCATGGAAACAAGTTTTCCATTTTTCACATTCACTTGTACAGTGAATGCTCGATGCACGGCAACATTCCCTTTAGTCTGCCACGACAATGTGATTTAACCCTGTAATCAGAAAGACACTGCAATAATTTGATGTTTCGTTTTTCACATCATAGAGCCTATTCAGTGCTATTCTGTGCTGAACAGAGTATGATGTGGCCCAATAAGGGAGAAATTAAGTCTACCAACAATTTCATGTAAATTCAATTACAGCCAGCAACAATATATTTGCTGCATCAATTCAGCAGTCAGAAGACCTTGTGCTAATCCAACGTGCCACCCCTACATTATCAAATTAAAATTACAAGAAATCAATTCTATTTTTTAAATTGCCCTATACACCTTTAGATTCTTGTTCCATTTAGTGATATGGTGACACAGTGGTTAGCACAGCTGCCTCACAGTGCCAGGGACTGAGGTTCAATTCTGGCCTTGGGTGACTGTGTGGAGTTTGCTCCTTCTCTCAGTGTCTGTGTGGGTTTCCTTCAGGTCCTTCAGTTTCCTCGTACAGTCCAAAGCTGTGCAGATTAGGTTAATTGGTCATTTTAAAATTGCCCCTTAGATTTGTAGGGTTTGGTGGAATGTTGGGGTAAATATGTGGGGCTATGAGGATAGGGTCAGGGTGGAATTCTCTATCAGTCAGTGAAGACTAAATGGGCCAAACGACCTGCTTCTGCACGTAAGGATTCTATGATTTCTATGAGAGCTGCAGACTACATGTTACAAAATCCAGGGACCAGCGTTTCCAGTGATGAAGTAAGATCAGCTAGGATAAACTTCATTTATGGTAGCAGTAAACAAAGGGAAAAGAGAAGGTAGAAGGGGATGAAGATTAAGAAAACTCATCTGAAAGATTGATCCAGCGCATCCTTTCCTTGCATCTCAGTCCTTTGCACAGGCATTCGTATGGCCAAATCATTGTAGTGTCTCATTTTCATTACTGCTGGCAACTGGAAAATTGCTTTATCGCTGCCAGGAGGATTTTGCCTGTCAACTGCAGCTTGAAAACAATCAGTGGTCTCAGCTCTGTAGTGATCAAAGATTCATCTTTAGAACAGGGGGTTCTCTCTCCTCCACACCTCTTAAACAAAATTATTTGCAGGGATGTCTGGCTTTGCAACAAAAAAAAGTCACTGTTTAATGTTTTTTAAAATCACTCAATGTGAAAATAAAACTACATTAATTTTGTCCTGCTTTGAACAGCAAACCCCCAAACGTTATTAAACACAAACTTGCAAATCATATCAAAAAAATGGAACTTCAGCCTCCCAAGGTAGCGGCAAATAAAACGGTGTTACCAACAACTCCTGAAGATAGATTATTGGTGTATTAAAAAAAAACAAAATTATGACAAAGTGCATAATTTTAATTATGGGCTAAAGGAAGTATAAAGAGTCTACAATTCAAGAATGTAGCAGAATCCAGATAGTTGGCAAGGAATGGAGATAAAACTGCTGGCGGATTGAAATGCTTAGGGAGTACTTAGGACCTGTCATTTGTTACGACAGTTGCAGAACTAATTGATTAAGAGGCTATGACTAATGATCTGCGTATAAAGGTTTGTTTTTAGGACTGGATGAATAGCGACATTTATATACCTTGACACCTAAACATATGCAAAATCCAGTCTATCTAGATTGTTTTCAAGCAGAATGCTTTTAAGTTGTTTGTATTAGATTAATTTTCCTTCAAACATCTCACCCACTGTTCAATCGCGATGAAATTGCTTTAGTTTGAGGAAGGATAGCTAAATCTTAACTCAATTTAATATTTTATTTAAACATCAATTCAAAATACATAAATAAACCAAATTTAGACACATTGTGCCTTAGTTGTGAGAAACAGAGTATGACAATGTTTGTTAAATGTCAATTTGAAGACCATTCGTTAAAGCTAGCAAGGGAAAGAATGTTATTGATTAACATACATATGTATTAGGATTCTTCTTACTCCAAATAGAAAGGAACAATATTGGAATGCTAGAGTTTAAGTATAAATGTGCATTTCTATTAGTGCTTTTCATTTCTTAGGAGGACATCCCAAGACACTTCTCAGTTAGATTAATAATCATTGTTGTAGTGCAAGGAAATGCAGCAGTAAATTTGTGCATAGCCATGGCCCACTAACAATATTGACCAGTTAGTCATTTTTTGGTATCTTTAGTTGATCCAACTCTATGGGGGAATTCTCCCAATTCCTAGCTGGTGGATTCGATCGTGTGCGTGATGGGAGAATATGGCAGGATATCCAGAAATCGGTTTCACATCAGTGTGGATTTACAGCAGGGTTCTCTGCTGGTGCCCACCATGGTGGATCAGGAAACCCATCAGAATGCACATCATTTGCATCCTATTAATGCAACGTAAATGAAGCACTGAACTCACACACTGGATTCTCCTAGATGTTGGTGGAAAAACACACCAGTATGAAATAAGTTTGGAACAGAGTGCATGCAGATGTTGGCCCTCACCTGAATAATGCTGAGGCTGCCTCCCAAGTTCAGGATGAAGTCTGTCCTCAATCTTGGAACACCACTGTAGTGGATCGGAGAGCATCTATAGGTGGTCCTTCCAGATTAGGTTCCATCATCAAGCCTCATGTTCCTGGAGATTTATCTTCATTTTTCAAACAGTTCACCTTCTCTCTTCAATAGTGGGTCAGTGATGTTGGGTGCCTTTTCAGTGTGGCTACCTAATACCGTAGCAGACTGTGCACCATCCAGGCTGCCCCAACATTGAACATAGTGCAAGACACCTGTATAATTAATGAAGTCGGAGCTGGAAGATTTGATGTGTTTTTTCACCAGCCGCCAGAGCAGGAAACAGTCTATATTCCTGCCTCCGCCATGGCACTTAGTCTCAAAATGGAAGAATTCAACCTTTAGCTAAAAAAGTCAATTCCTTTTCTCCAATATTACATGCTAATTTATTTCCACAAAGCAACATCTTACTTACTCAATACTAATTGAAGGTTGAAATTTTTGCTTGGAGATATGACAACAATTTGAGAAGATTAACATCAATGGTAACCTTGACAGCAAAATCTGAATGGAGAATGAAAGCAATCATTTTTACTACGTAATGCATCTGCCCCTTCGTGATAAAGTAAAATCTGCTATCACATTTCTTCGTAATTGTTTTTTTGTTCTTCAGCTGCAAATTAAAATAGACCATTAATTTCCCTCTTTAGAATCATAAAACAGAGTAGAAAACCATTTGGTCTTTGGGTTCTTTGAAGAACTAAGATAAAGGCAAAATATTATGGATGCTGAAATCTGAAACAAAAACAGAAAATGCTGGGAAAACTCAGCCAGTCTGACAGTGTCTGTAGAGAAAGAATAGAGCCAATGTTTTGAATCTGGATGGCCTGGAGACATTGGCTCTGTTCTCTCTTCACAGATGCTGTTTTTTCTGCTTTTGTGTCTTTGAAGAACTATCCAATTAGGTCCACCTTGCTGCTGTACAAGCATTGTGACATCAATCTTTTACTTCCAGAACTGATATTGTCACCAGTGATGTTTAAACAGAATTGCTACTTAGCAACTATTTGTTCAAGTCTTAGGTTAATTTCACTCTTGCAGTTGGCTTCGGCAATTGACTGGATTAAAGGCAGAATTCTCTGATCTGGGACTAAGTCCCTTGGCAAAGGGGAAAGTGTTTCCCACTACAGAGACTGATGGGAAACCGTGCCACATCTTCTGGCCTTAACCTCATTTATTATGCATCCAAGGATTTAACACTGTATTCTGTGGCATGTATCCCATCATCATGTCTGGGTGCCATATTTAAATGGTGCCAATATCACTGACCCATAGTTGAAGAAAGAAGATGGACTTCTTGAAGAAAGAAGGTGGGTCTGCAGGAACTCACTGAGGCTGGAAGATGAATATCCTCAATGACACCAGATTGATGCTCCTCCTGTCCACTGTTACAGTGTTTTGGGGTCCAGCATTGCTGGCAGCCTCATCTTGAACCCCGCTGGCAGTCCCAGGCTATTCTTCAGGTAAGTCCTGACTTCTGCATGCCATGTTGTTTCAGAAGTGGTCTGGACTGGTGTGCTTTCCCACTGGCGTCGGGGAGAATCGGGCATGATGTTGGGGGAGGGCATTCCACTCAGACCTTCATCTGCATCCCATTAGTGGGGTACAAAGCAATTCCGAGCCAGCCACCAGCAGTTTTCCCAATCCCCCTTGGTGGCCACCAATGAAGGATCCCCCCAGTAAATTCACACTGGCATAAAACCAATCTTTGGGCCTCCCAATGAATTCTCTCCCTCTCAGCACGCCTTCCCCACTCCTCTCCTTGGCCTACCATTGAACCCACTGGCAGGGTCATGACAGAATTCCGCCCTAAAAGTAAGATTTACAACACATCAGAAATTTCCCACAGAGGGGAATACAAAGTCAGAGATGTAGTTAGCTAAAGACTCCTATATCTTAAAGATGATGGTTACAGATTGATGCTTCAGAGCAGAGCACAAGCCCAGAGTGGTAGATATAAAACCCCAATATAAAAATATATTTTTATCAACAAGGTGTTGTCCTTATGATGCATATTTCACACTTTCAAATTCCTCCCCTATACCTTCACTTGCTTTAACTTCAGTCACTCTCTTAGAAGTCAGGGACAATAGTTTCTGTCAATGATAACTGGATTGTAAAAAACGTTTGTGAATAAGTTTAATTGGACCAGCTCTCACAGTGTCCAGCCTATAGAAAAATGTCTTTATTCTCCTCAGTGATTCTTTTGTTCCTTGTTCACCTATTTTTGAGGTATCTTTGTCCCAATCCTCAATCTGTAATAGAAATATAGAAAGTAGTTGCAGGAGTGAGCCACTTGGCCCTTCAAGCCTGTACCACCATTCGATAATGATCATGGCTGATCATGCGTTTTTAGTATCCCACTCCCTCTTTTTCTCCATACCCCTTGATTCCTTTAGCTGCAAGGGCCATGATGTAGTATAAAGATCTTCCAGATGGTGCATGAGATAGCCAAAGAGTACTTTTCCATCTTTTTCTCTTTAAGGAATTGACAGGCCTTCATGCAATGCCATTAGATGAGACATCCAAGACTGAGAACCTACTGTGTGAAGAACAAAAGGCTAAAAGTATAAATCCTAACACTTCCCTGGCACAGCACTTGTTAAGAACTTACTTCTATCTGTAAAGTACAATTTTTTGATGTAGCTATAGTGGAAGAATGAATTAGTAGAGCATTGCATAACAACAGACATCCCATTGACGTCACCAATGGGTCTTGAAGGAAATATGCCAGTGGAGGGCAATAGAGTTCAGTGGAGCTGTGATCCTTTCATGCAGTTTTGATGTCATGATTCACTCAATTAGCCAGCACAGTCCGATTTTTATTGACAGATGTATGCATAGCACTAAAACTTACCTGCTTCCTTCACCCCATTCAAGGACAAGAACTATGTTGAATCCCAATTTGCTTTGTGCACATACATTAAAACCAAGCCTAGGGGCAGGCACAGTAGATGGACTCTTTCATTCTACTATTGGAAATAGCTATTCATTTTCAAGTTTATGAAAACAGAAGTAGGCTTAAGAATCATAAAAGGACAAAGTCATGGGTTGTGGTAGTTTACTTTGAATTTTCTTGTTGGCTCCAAAAAAAATGCTAGCTAGCATTTTTTGAAAATACGGCATTGGAAGTTCACCTGCACTGACTTATTAAACTCAGCAGCAGTTTTGCATTGAGAATCCCAGAAAGCTGAGTCTGATTTCTATGTGAGGCAAAAATTTCATTTTTAATCAAACTCTGGAAAAAATGTGCATTTATTCATCATTAATTGCTGAAGTTGTACATATAAGATAATTGGACATTCCATAATGTCGAAAGCTCAAATGTATTCAGCAGACAGTCACTTATCTTTGAGCAATTTTGTAATTTCTTAATTTTAGTAACAGGATGAAAGGAGATTAGATGGGAAAATGGTCCAGCTGAGACATGTGTCATTAATTATTACAACAACCAGACACAGCAAATTATACTAGGCACATATAATGAAGTCATTGAAAGGGGTTTTAAATATAGCTTGAATAAAAAAGCTGATTTTAAAAAAAATCACTGAATTGACAGAAAACATGGGTAGCAGCTGTTAACAAAACCACTGAACTTTGATTTTATTTAAAACTTATAAGAAGTCACCAATATGAGTCCTTTCCCTCTTATTCTATAACCAGGCTGGAAAAAAAACCACTTCTAGGGATTTATAACCCACAATGCACACAAGGAATTCTTTCCTAGAGTTTTTATTTTCTCTACTAGCAGTAAGTCAAGGTACCAAACTACAAGCTACTTGGCCAAGACCCTATACTCTTTTAGTCGGAGCTACAGGGAAGGGCTCTCAGCGGCCGTGCCTCACCTCTGGGTGCTGTGATCACAGGCCGATGATGATGTGTAAATGCCGTTCGAGGGGAGGAGGTCTGCGAAGGCGTGGGACTGCTGAAACCAGACTTCTCTGACTTCTTTAGTGTAGTAGGCGATGGCATTCCTGGCAAGAATGATCGATAAGTGCAATTTTAATAATGCTAGGTCATGAAACGACAGCCTGTGCAATGTGGAAGGGGAAGGGGGTAGGGGTGTAAAAGCAGCATGAGTTGGGGGGAAGAGAGAAGAGGAGGGAAAGGGAAGAGATTGCAGACAGAGAGAGAGAGTTAGGCAGCGCAAAAAGCATTCTGCATCATTCACGTTCTTTGGTGCCTCAGCATGTTTACTTAGCAACTTCAAACAACATTCCTTGTCAGGTTAATAATAGAAGAAAGAGAGTATGCATGCAAGAAAATGTTTTCAAGTATGAGCTACATTCATAAACCATGCCATTCTATCTAAACTAAACCTGCAAAAGAATTCCATTGGAGTTTTAGACTGAAAATGCCAGAAGCGTCAAACTTCCAGTTCTTTCAAGAATTCATAGAACGTACATTTAACACCATAATCGAGGATACTGCACAGCCACCTGGGAAACACCCAAAATACTCTACCAGGGAGTTGGTCTCATAAACCATGATTGGCAGGACTACAGTTGGGCAATGGAAGTCAGGTCAGGAACGAAACTCTTTCTGTAGCCTGTGGATGAATGTGTAGTACTCTAATTAGCCCCAAAACATCAGGAAATGCTAGTACCCTGAATGACCTGTCCAAATGTTCCCTTGTAAAAGGACTTTATACATGACCATTTGTGGAAATGCAGCATTTCTCACATGAAACAGTGCCAGATGATTTAATCACATGCACAGCACTGCTACGGCACATTGTTAAGCTTCAAATATCTCCAAGATAGATATATTCTGCTGGTTTGATGTGTTGCTAAGATCCTAGGGTCTCCAAGCCAGACTCACACCATTTCTATGGAATGTTGTTATGCGTTAAGTATCCCCCAAGCCAGACACAATCGGTTGCTATGATGTGTCACTAGGCTCCAAGTAGCCCCACGTGAGAGCCCACATTGTTGATGTGACATGTTGCTAGGCTCCATGTAATCTCAAATCAAACACATTCTGCTGCTATGGTTAAACACAAGACCCCAAATAGCTCCCTGTCAGATGTGTACTGATGCTATGACACAGCACTCAAGTTGCTCCCAAGTAGCCTGCATATTTACTGGATGTTATTCAATTAATTCAATAGGCTACTTTCATTGTGTAAAAAAACATCTAAAGAACAATAGGTACATAATAATACTACAGTAAACTCATCATTGTTGTTTTCAGCAAATGTTCCGCTTTCATTCTGTCAATGTATTAATACAGAAAAGTTGCATTTCATTTTCAAATCTCTCTTTGTTCCAATGTAATTAATTGACAAATAGTTCAATATTGGTAAAAAAAATAATTACTTGAATGTACATCTGTAGACTTCAGTTGCGTGACCTTTGAGTTTGTGAGGTCACTAAAGAAATATGTTTCCGGATCTGAAAGAAACAAGCAGCAGAGGAATGGAGCAAATTTTTATATGCATTTATTGCTTAAATAATTTAAATGGTGATAAATGTACTTTCAATAACGTCAATAAGGGGAGTTTGACACTTCTTTGGCATTTTATATGCATACTAACTTTCATCCAATTAAAAAATGTCATGCAACACGTCTTTTTAGAAGTTTTCAGTGTCTGACTACTTTAGAGTCAAATTGATCACGAATATTCAGACGGCAGTGAAAAGGTGGCACAGTTAAGCTTTTCTTTGTGCTTTTTTGCTTTGTGAAACCTCCAATCCCATGGTATTAAAATTATGTTGAGTGTTTTAGGCATAGACTCAATTCTCTGAAGGTGGCAAAAGACTGGGGATCTCTATCAGTGAGATGGTATCATACCAGATGCTAATACAATTAATACCAGTCCAGGCTAATACAAGTACAATCCTTTACAGATAGCTTTATGTCATTTAACTGGACTCATTTACATTTCAACTCTTTAATATTTGAAATTGTAGAATTTCATTAAACCTATAATATTATAAATGACTTAAAGTATTAATATTTGTTTTTTAACATTGCCTTAAATTATAAGAATAATGAAAACCAACACAATTTTTTTCAGATGAATATTAGCTTATTTTAGCTTTTCCTTTTTAAAAAAAAGTATTTATGTAAAATACCAATGAAAGATTTGCATATTATTTACATGAGATAAACTAGTGTGCAGGGGAAAGTTTTAGACAAAATACAAATATACAATAGCAGACAGCATAGGCCGGAATCAATTTACGAGGTACATTGTTAAATCAATGCCTAGTTCAGAGCTTATTAATAAATCCGACAGATTATAGCAAATATCATTATAAAAATCTGCTGGTAAATTCAATGAAAGTAATTTCCGAAACAGTAAAGGAGTGCACAAATGAGAGAGGGAAGGATGAAAGTAGGCACTTTCGTCCTCCAGCACTTGTGATTAGTAATCTTTTCTGATTGTGTGATCATTATCTCTTATTCTAATGGTTATCCCCTATCTATGACTAGCCACAAAGATTTGTCAAAACTGGATAGGTTTTTACAGTAAAAAAATAATTACATTGAGGTCCTGGTAAGTAGCTTCATAGAATTCAGCTGCATTTAAGAGATTTGCAGCTACCTGAACATACTATTTTTTTAAGCCGGAGCTTCAGAGAACTTTACAATTATGTAGGTGAATTGGAAAGGAAATTTTATGTTTCACCAATCCTGTAGTCATCATCCAATGTCTCTAAAGCAAATGCCAGGTGTAAAGTTGGAAAAGCCTATAACTTGCTTTCATGGGTTAAGAATTCATTATTAAAGCATTCTGCTAATTACAATGACAACTTATATTTATACAATGCCTTTAATATAGCAAAATATCCTAAGACGCTTCAGAAGAGCTATTAATCACAATTTGACATCATGCTATAGAAGGAAATATCAGGACAAATAACAACAGGCTTGATCAAAGAGGTTGGCTTTTAGAAACATCTTAAAGAAAAAAAGAGAGAGAGATGGAGTGGCAGAGAGATTTAGGAAGGAAATTCCAGAACTTCAAGCTGACATAGCTGAAGGCATGGACACTAATCGTGGAAGGATTAAAATCAAGAATCACAAGATGCCAGAATTGGAGAAGTGCAAAAATTATGAAGGCTTGTCGGGCTGGCTGAAGGAGGTTACACAAATAATGAGGAGAGACTGTGGAGAAATTCAAAAAAAGAGATTTTAGAGTTGAGACGTTGTCAAACTGGGAAGCAAAGTAGGTTAGCAAGCAACAAGACTGAATAGGGCTTGGTGCAAGTAAGGACATGGGCAGGAGTTTTGAATCAGCTCAAGATAATATAGGATGGCGGATTGAAGCCAGCAAATATGGCATTGGAATAGTCAAGTGTATGACAAAATATCTTGAGTGGAATTTTTCCCATTGGCAATGGATTGGAGAAATCATGTCAATTTTTCCCCAGTGTTCTTGTTTTTCATCCTAAGGCAGTGAATCATGTTTAAATATATCTCCACAAACTATCTAAATGAGCCCAGAGAACAATTATTTCCATTCTATTCATCACAACTAAACTTAATGCTGACCCACCCAAGATACAAACATAAGCACTTAGCAAGAGAAGCCACGGGACTGGAAGCAGCAGCAATAATCATGCGTTTGGTTTCAGGTGGCAGTGGGCTAACTGTCCTATTCTCACCCTGTCCAATTTTCTACCCCATTGACTTCAAGCAAAGGAAAATCTGGTGAAATGCACACCAGTCAACTAGCTATCTCATAACAGCAGTTGCAAAGATCGACACTCACCATTAATTTTTCAGTGCTACACCGACTGAAGCAGCTGGGATATACCCTTATCTCTTTAAAACCAACTAATTCACAAAGTCTTGTTTCTTTTCCTCACCTGTTCCTTTCCCTCCTCTCCCAAAGGTGGGTGTCGATAGATTGCCAGAGGATAATATAAAGGTATTGCACACTTTTATTTAGATGCCATTTTCATGTGTGAGCTGCAACAGGGAGTGACATCAGCCAATTCAATCACAGCTACACCCATTCTTCTCTTCTCTCCTACTGTGCTTCAATAAATGTTATAGTCATATAAAAATAGCTAGTCAGTTTCTCTCATGCTAATAACGGGAATGAGGTCAATGGAATCCTTCCTCACTGCGGCCCTACAGATATTTGGCCAACACATCATAGCCTAAGCATTGAACTGTGACTCCTACAACTCTGATGCCCAATGGATAAAATCATGGCATCAATAAGCCAGCTCATGCTCAATTTTACTTTGGAAATCACATCTAGATCTTGGAAGTTTACCTAAAAATTACTGTGGCGCAATTCCAGTGAGCAACACAAACATACCGCATTTAAGTTGAGCATTAATAACTGTTACACTAGTGCCCCTCCATTAGTGTTCCTTCCCACTGATCATTGGCAGCATTCTTACAAGACTTGTGCAAAAATAATGAAATTCGTGCAAAAAAAGATGCATGCAGGGAGTAAAAGCACTCTAAGTGCATTAATATTGTTTCTTTGCTGAGGACACTGCAAGTTAGAATCAAATAAATAAGCTCTTCTGGATTTCTATCCATTTATTAGCTGTAAATTCTATTTTCCTGAGCTTTCTGTTATGTTGGTGTCAGCTGATGTACCCCGCAATCGGCTATTTGTTTGTCGTTAAAGTGGAAATTGGGTAAAGGCATAGAAAGACAACTAATCAGCCCTGTTCCCCTGTATAGAAGAACTGCCAGTTCTCTGGCACTGCTGCAACTTGTGAAGCAGAATAAAGGCACTTTAATTTGTGTTGAAGAAAGCCCCTTTTGTTGATTATATAACTAAAGAGTCACGCAGGATGTTACCAAAGCAGGGTGTTGCAAAATGGCAACAAAGGTGAATCAAAAAGTAGTGGTTAAGTGACTCCAAGCTTAGGTTTTAATAGCCTGCAAATGGTTGGAGGAACTTAGACAATAGGGAAGCCCATAGTTGAGGTCCTGAGAAAAAAAAAGTGAGTTAGACTATAAAGACACAACAGGGCAAAATTAAGAATCATCACACTGAGGATGTACTGTAGTGAGAAAGAAGTGAAGAATTGGAAGAAGCAATATTATATTAGCAGGGACATAGTAGTTCAAAATGTCCCTCATTCTAGGTAGGCAATAGTTTCTGCAATATTTAGGAAAAACAGTGAAAAATGTTTAAATCGGGACTTCCCTGTTGCCATCAGACTTCTGAATGGACTTATCTTGCAATAAGTTAATCTTTCTCTACATCCTAGCTGTGACTGTAACACTACATTCTGCATTTTCTCATTTCCTTCTCTGTGAATGGTATGATTTGTCTATAGCACGCAAAAAACAATACTTTTCACTGTATGTTAATACATGTGACAATAATAAATCAAATCAAATCAAACCAAGTTAATGCAAAATTTTGAAATAATTAGGAGTAACATTCTCCGATTTATATTTTTGGAAATTTGTGTTAATTTTTAGAAATTAAGGGTTTTGGCTCAGTCTGTCCCTTAAAGAGAGAAAATTCGCACAGTTGACAAAATACACATGTCCTGTGAGGATGTGATACAATAAACTCAAGCTACGTCTGTGAAGTATCTGTTTTTCAAATTGTTCGGCAACCACATACAGAGAATGTTTACCACAATACGTTGTTGCAAACCATGTTACAAATTTGCTGTAAGCAGCGAGAGTGCTGACTAACAAAAATATGAAAAACTGCAGACACTGTTGGCTGAATGGCATGAAAATACAGCACGGAACGCAATAATAACTACACTGGACAAAACAAAACGGAACAAAATAATACTGACAGGCTCCTTTGATGGGAACTGATGGCAGTCAATTTTTTTGCTTCCTGTGTAACACAAGTGTTTTTTTAAATGAAATATAACCATGACAAATAACTTGCCCTACTGATACTTTCAGGTGATTATTTTAAACCAAAAACTGACTTTGGGGACATGAGTTCGAAGACAACCCAAACAAGTATGAAGATAGATTTCCTTTTCATTGTCAATAAAGATCCTAAGCAGGCAATCTGTCCATATCCTAGAGGATATAAATTTGTAGGGCATAAACCAGCCAAAGCTCTCCATTCACTAGGCTATGTTACTGAAACAGAATGGCAAGATTTATGTGGGGAATAAGTACTCATCATGGCACAGTACGTTGTTCTTGTGAGTTACAGATGCAGCACGGCTGAAATTTGCACTGAAATATCTTGTACCTGTGTAACAGTCCTTGATGGGATCAAGTCATCACCAACAGTAATTTTTTTATAAAGTCATCGTTTGAATAAATGCAAAACCCACAAATAGTTTAAAACCCCAAAATGAACCCTTTAAATCCAATTTGTTTGACACCCATAATTGATAAAATAGACTAATCAGTATGGCACTTTGTGATGGAGGATTAACTATGCACTCCATTGAAAGATTCGTGTTTCTAAGCAGTGGAAAGTCTTGCCTCTTCTACACATTTACTCCAGTAAAACAAGTTCCAAGTTTTGAAGCTATAATTTCTGTGCTTCCAAACTGGCAGTTTCATGATAATTTGTCCTCTGCCACTACTTTTTCTAATCTCAGCAATTTCTGGTGGTGCACAAGGCATTTTATGTTTGGAATGAGAAATGCCATAAATGGAGAACACAGCAGACCACCAGAAAGCAAAACATCGTAGAGACTGAAAATCTGACATAAGAGCAGAAAATGCAGGAGATACTCAACAGGTGAGGCAGTATCTGTGGAGAGAGAAACAGTTAACATTTCAGGCTGATGAACTTCCATTAGTGAATTGGTGAAAACAATAGACATCCGCTCTGCCAATATGGGTGACATGATGCTATTTTTCCCAAAAGAACATTCAACATCTACAATATCTTTATTAACAGAAAATCTGATCTATAATGAAAAACAATAGAAAGTATCAAGGCATGTTAAGTTCTGACTATACCTATAAACTTACTGTTTCTCTAAAACTGACTAAACTGGATTACACCTGTTAATCCTGATTTCCAGCTTAAAATGTCTCATTAAATAATCCTCCCTTGCGTTTCATCAAATGGCTCATATTCCTTTTCTCTAATACAGTATTGGCAAACACAAGAGTTCACAACCATAATGGCTTCAATTTTATCTTTGTAGTTGGCATTCATATTCAACCCCAAAATAATGCTGAAACCACTTCTTGACAGCAGAGAATTCATGTGGTGAATATTCCATCCCTAGTCTGCTAAAGACAAAACTACAACCATACAATAAAGAAATAGCATTTTGAAATGTTTTACCATTGCAAGATTGATATGGTCTTTGATTTTGTCAGTACTTGTATTCCCACTCCTTTAGCATTGCTGGGCAAAAATCCTGAAATATCCTCCCTAACAGCACTACTGGTGTACAGGCTGCAGCAGTTCAAGAAGGTAGCTTACCACCAACTTTGAGTGTAATTAGGGATGAGCAACAAATGCTGGTCTTTCCAATGACACCTGCATCCCCTGAATGAAAATAAAAGCATTTCTTAAATGTCTCATTGGCAGCGTCTTCTCAAAGATTCTGATGTGTTGTGAATTTAAGTGCTATTTACTATCTAAATGCTTGAAAGTAGGACTTGGAACGGGATCACTCCCAAATGGGAGCAATAGGGAGTAGTTCTGCCCCATTATAATCATGACATGATGGTACCTATGAATTATTGACCCGATATTTTACAATTTATTTTCATAAACTAAATATTTTAATAAGATAAATAAACACTAAGAAGGATCTTCCAAATTTTCTAATGATTTTTAAATCATTATCTAGGAGTAATTTATTTTTGGTGATGAGATGCAATTTATTGGTTTGCCACAAAAATTTATGTAAAAGAATCACAATCAAACTCACTTCACCATCCTAGAAGCTTCTAAAACTAGCTAAATTAATCCTAGTAACCAAATAATTTGCAGCATGGAGGCATAGTAGTTAGTCTCACAATACCAAGGACCTGGGTTCAACAGTATTGTTGTCAATCTGGGGTCTCCACTTTATTAAGATTACATGGGCTTTGAAGAAAATTCATCTATATTTCACCAGCATGATCCATGGAGAGACTGAGATAGGATGGGACAATGGATAAACCTTGTTTTTGTTGCCTAGATGCAAAGATATTAAGAGGCTCATCTGCTTATCTGCTTTGGACATTTGAAATAATGAACGGAATGATGGAATTGACAGCATTTAACATTCAAACTAAATTAGCTCTTAATACAGAAGGTTGAGAGAAAATGGAATGCACCAATCTTTAAAGATCGTGGATGCTGAAACACAATTTGTGCAGCATTTAAAGGGGAAAATGGGCATCTTGCACACAAGCTGGAGAGCTGGTAGGAGCCCTACTTTGTCTTTTTGGAAGGCCTGTCAAATTTAAGTGCCAATTTACGTACGCAACAGCTGCAAGGGTGCCCAACCCAGGATCAGGAATCTCAGGGATGCAGAATGCCTTGCTCACTGATAACTATTGACTCTCCTCCCAGGGACAATGACTGCTGTCACTACTACACCTGAGATCCAGGATTGTCAGTTGATCCAAGCACAGGTGAATGGTGCTGGGAACTGGGTGAAGGTCTCAGGGGAGACCGCCTGGCAGCAAGGACAGGAGACACGGTCTCTTAATTGGTCCCTCTTTCCCAATGATGAGTCCCTCAACCAGGCACTGAGCTTCTTTAAGTAAGGTAACCAAATGCATTCCTCTGAAGCATGCAGCCAATCCTGAAGTAACCACCATCAGGATTTCCCGGAAGACAAA
Source organism: Sphyrna mokarran (assembly GCA_024679065.1). Classification (NCBI taxonomy): domain Eukaryota; kingdom Metazoa; phylum Chordata; class Chondrichthyes; order Carcharhiniformes; family Carcharhinidae; genus Sphyrna; species Sphyrna mokarran. The sequence continues at coordinate 42,177,064 of JAGIQG010000009.1, forward strand.
TCTTCTACCCTCTTCTGGGTGAATGCCAGTGGCAGCAGGATGAAGCCCTTGGGAGGACATTACTGGCTCCATTAAAAGTCTCCATTGGCAATGGAGCAGGAATCATGTCCATTTGCTGGTCCTAAACGGCAGAAGGCAGTAGGATCCCATCTGCTACCTTCCTGACAGATTAAGTATACACCTCATGCCACTAAACCCACCACAATGGAGAGCATTAAATTCTGCTCTAAGTGTGGAAACTGAGGTGAATAATTAATTGGAAGAAAAGGTATTAAGCGACATGGAATGTTAAATCAAGCATCTTTCATATTGCAAAAAAAATTGACTGTCCCCATTTATTTGCAATAACATTTGGTGTGATTGCAGAAAAAAAATTGACATTTCTTGTTGGAATCTTTAATTAAGTTTCAGTAGGTTTGTGCACATTCATCAGGCTTGTTGCTTGCATTCATAAGGGAGTAATTTTCATTTAGGCTGAGAGCTTCTAATACCTTGAACAAAAAGTAATATCATTAATACTCCAGCTTTCCTGAATGAGCAAAGCTGCAAAGCTGAATGATGAACTCCTGCAATGGTTCTGTCGGCTGAAATCAAACTGAAGCCAAGTCAGCATTTTCTCTGCAGACCTTATTACTGGAAAGCACTGTTTTTTTCCCTACTATGCCTTCTACCTCAAGAAGACAAATCAACTTGCCCTCAACCTGTCATTCACCTCGCTGTGTTGTCAGCAAAACTGCTGTATTATTAGTGTGCTTTTTCTTCATCTGTGATTGGCAGCACTTTTTAAAAAAAGAAAATATATTGTTCCATGCACTTTCTGTTCCCCAATATATTGACAAGATTAGCCAAGTCTCCAGAGCGTATCACATAATCCAACTGGTCGTAGAGCTTGATGCATGTTCAGAATACTGTTATGAAACCTGAATAGATGCGGAATGCTTATGGCAGTTGCAGTTCAGCAGCCCAAGTATCTACTTGAGCGTGGATTAGACCATTAGGAAGGTGGAGAGGGGAGTAAAAATCAGTACTTTTGGTTCTCTTCCATAATACTTACAAATATTTGTGTGATCTAGGAGCCATTATTTCTGGTAACGAATATTCCATATTTGTAATGACAAATGTATCAGTAAAGCAAAAGAATTGAACCTACATTTTTGTAATTAATTTCTAACATAAATACAGGATTCACAGCACAAGTCTATTTTGATGCTACTCATGAACCTCTCCTACCCTATTCATCTAAGCTTTTCAGTACATTGTTTTATTGCTTTCTCTCCCATGTACTAACCATTATTCCTTTAAATGCACCAATGTTCTTCATCTCAGCGACTCCCAGCGATAGCAGCTTACACAATCTAACCACTCTCTTGCGCATAGAAGTTTCTCTGATTTCCTTATTGGATTTATTACTGACCATTAGTGACCTAGTAGTCCCAAGTTTAGAATTTCTCTGCATTCCCCCTGTCTACCTTATACCCCAAGCAGTACAGTGGCAAAGTGATTAGTATTGCTACTTCAACAGTGTCAGAGACATGGGTTCAATTTCCATCATGAGTCATTGTCTATGTGGAATCTGCAAATTCTCCCCTGTCTGCCTAGGTTTCGTCCGGGTGCTCCAGTTTCCTCCCACAGTCCAAAGGAGTGCTGGTTAGATGCATTCGCCATGCTAAATTCTCCCTCAGTATACCTGAACAGGTGCCAGAGTGTGACAATTCACAGTAACTTCATTGCACTGTTAATGTAAGCCTGCTTGTGACAGTAATAACTAAAATTTTTAAAATTTTAAACTATAATTTAAAATTTTAAATCCTCCATCAGATCTTTTCTCAGCCCTCTCTTTCCCAGAGAGGACAGCCCAGCATCCTCAGCCTTTCCTGATAGTTGTATCTATTCACTTCTGGTGTCAACCTTGTAAAAGAAGTAGTTTTATACCTTTTCAGTAATACAGAGATGAGAGTTGTGTATTATAGTCCACTTGTGGTCTAACCAAATTCTACAGAAATTTAAAATAACTTTTCTGTTCTTTAATTCTAGTCCACTTGGAATGAACCCTAATGCTTTGTCTGCAGTTTTAAGGCTTTAATAAGCTGCACTACCACTTCTGGTGATTTGTCAATCTGTATCTTTAGATTCATGATTTCCTCCACCCCAATTAGACCCTTATTTTCCAAGGAGTGGCCTCCCAATTCCACTTACCAAAATTAAGTAGCTCTTCAATCAATTAGATTCCCTCCACATTATATCAAGAAATGGCTGAAATCACAAGACACAGCAAAAGCATGACCAGTGCCCCAGGACTTACCATGCCTGGCTAAGCAGCTCAGGTACACCTACAACACTGGCCTTTACCCAAACATATGCAAAATTGCCCAGCGATGCCCTGTACACAAAAAACAGAACAATTCCAAGCCGGTCAATGACCCATCAATCTACTCTCAATCATCAGTAAAGTGATGAAAGGGATCATCGACAAATGATACTTGTTTAGCCATAATCTGCTTACTGTGCTCAATCTGGGTTCTTCCACTGCTGGGAGTCACCAAGATTCTTTAGACAGTACCTTCCAAGCCATCATGAAGGACAAGGCCAGGAGATGTACAAAGTTTCCCCCCAGTTTGTTTGCCATCCTGACTTGGGAAAATATCATTATTCCTTCACTGTCACTGGATCAAAGTCCTGGAACTCCCTTCCTATCAATACTGTGGGTGTACTTACACTATATGGACGACAATGGTTTAAGGAGGCAACTCGCCCATCATCTTCTAAATAGCAATTAGGGATAGGCAATGAATACTGGTCTAGACAGCAATGCCCATGAATGATTAAATTTTTTTAAAAAGTACTGGGAACTCCAGAGTCATGTGATTGTTTCATTATTGTGATTGAGTCTCATTTTTCAGACAAATCCTTGGTTTCAAGGGGGAGACAAGAATGTTCCTAAAAACCTCTCTGCTCAGTTTGATATCTATTCATTCCCTGAGAAACTAACCCTGGAGTTTGGTCATATCAAAATCTGCCAACTGGTCAAAGGGCCAAATCTATGAGCAGCCAGCCTAATAATCTACCTGAGGATCCACCTGGGAACTGCTCATTGTTGTTGTCATTCTGTCAATGCTGCCTCCATGAAAATTCTGCCAACTCCATCTTCTCAATCTGACACAAGGAAGTTTAAAGAGTTGGTGCTTGCTATGAGAAATGGTCCATCTCATTCAGTCAGATTATATCCTCCAGAATTTGGCCTAAAAACTGCATCATTCCCACATGTCCAGATGAAGCAATATTTCCAGAAATCTGCAATGCTTTGCTGCCTTTAGCACAAGTAAATCTCTGGTTGGTATATTCCAACACCAAGACTCTCTTGCAGACACCTCTCAGCTCTGAACATGATACTTCCTTCCTTGATCAAGTTAGGGCAGGTCATATCAGAGAAACCTGGAACTGAGAACTAGCTTGTCTCTTAAGAAAGAAATAATAGCAAGAGGTATGAAGTTAGGTCAAGTAGTGTACCCCACACAAGCTGTACAAATGCTGTTCTTCCACACAGGATGACTGTGAAAGTGACTGCGGCTCTCTCCTAAACATATTTCGGTCGTACCCTCAGATTCAGTCATACTACTCAGCAATCTGAGCGATCATAAAGAACCTGGTCAACCTTGGAACCCCAAAGGAACAATGTTAAAGATGATTTACACCCATCTGCTTTGGATTGATTGATTGGAGGAAAAAGTGATACGAATATTTGAATGAAGGATTTACTGGCACAGTTTATATTGAGGGCTCCTCAGTCATTCTTCAAAATCATGGCTAAAATTTACCATTGCTAATGCCAGCGGATGAACACTAGAGGTGTTCATATTTCATTATTTGCAATTGTAGCAGAAGAATCAGCCTGATTAAATAGAAGATAAAGGATTGTCATGGGTATTCCTCCACTGATATCTGCAGCAGTAATGTATAGTCTTATCTCACTGCTCATGTGATTTCTTTTTCCCTTGATATTACAGTCATTTATGATTTAGTTGGCCATGGTTAACGATCTATATATTTCGACTGAATTATTATTGAAGCTCCTAATTAATCATGAATCCAGAACTGTGAAGATAAAAGATAATGTTGAAAGTTGCAGAGAACTGTCAGAGAGTTAGTGACTAGTCTCTGAATTGTTAACTCCCAAATCTGGGGATTGTGGCAGGAGGAGGGGATGAGGGTGTTTGATAAATCGGACACTTGTTCATCAATTTCTTGCACTACACTGATCAACGGTAGCTCAAGATTTCCTGAATTTCATTCTGTGGGAGTCATGATAGTTCAGTCCCCTGCCACAAAGGTCAAAGAAAAGCAGCAATAATGCACTTTGGATTGTTTAGTAAATTCGCATATTAATTTCAATCAATTCCGCTCAAATATAGGCTAGATTTGTACTCTTTGGAGTTTAGAAGGCTGAGAGGGGATCTTATAGAGACATATAAGATAATGAAGGGGATGGATAGGGTTGAGGCTGAGAGACTCTTTCTTTCCGCTTAGCAAAGATAGCAGTACTAGAGGGCACAACCTCAAGATTAGGGGACGGGGGCGGTGGGTTCAGATCAGAGTTGCGGAGGAGTTTCTTCACGCAAAGGGTGATGAATCTTTGGAATTCTCTGCCTGATGAGGTGGTGGAGGCTTCCTTGCTGAGAATGTTCAAGTCAAGAGTGGATAGGTTTTTGATTGACAAAGGAATTAAGGGTTATGGGGAGAAAGCGGGAAAGTGGTACTGAACCACTACAGATCAGCCATGATCTTATTGAATGGCGGGGCAGGCTCGAGGGGCTGGATGGCCTACTCCTGCTCCTAGTTCTTATGTTCTTATGTAAAAGCATCTAGTGGATGCCATTTTGCCAAAGATTTACAACCTGACCTTTGGTATCAATATTTCTTCTAACTGATCTGTACAGAAATAAGAATTCGCTACTTTCAGATATGCTGATATAATTTAACCGTTATAGCATTTGTCATAAGATTTGTTACTTTAAACATTATGGACTCTCACTTTATTTGGGCACAGGGAGGGTTAAATCTAGTGTGCATCAATCTTTCTATTGCTACTGACACTAATACCAGAAGAAGCCATGCTAATAGATCTCTTTTAATAATTGATGGCATGTTGTGCTGGAGTTGCACAGACTGGCACAGTTATGAGATAATATCCTGTGGTGCCAGTTACAAAGTGATGCCTTCGAAAGGCCCCTGGAGTAAGATATCAGATTCTCGAGCCTCTGGCACCGTTTCAACAATATTACAGTAAATATTTATAACATGAGTGAGTAAAAGCAGTGAATTTCACGTTTGAGGTACACCCCGAACTTTTTTATTTGGAAATAAGAAAGAGGGTAGAAACAATGGTTAGAATTTAATGCCCTCCCCCGAGGTGTGCTAAGAGACATGTGGACATTTAATTGGGCATGAGCAGATGTAGCAGCTGTTGGCAATTCACCCAAGCAGAACACCCCCCTCACCCCTGCTCGCCGTGTTAGATAGGTGTAAGAAAGACTCATTGACAACTTCCTGTTCCCCTCCACTTCCACCTCCCACCCCCTAATTGCCCCAACCAACCATTGAGGCATTTAAGTGGGCAATTAATGTCCACTTATCACCTTATCCCACTCAACCGGTCGGTATTCAATCACTGGCAGGCAGGGTGCTAGCCACCCAGGAAGTCTGAAAAGAAATTCCCCTAGAGTTTGTTATAGGCTCATCCCTACGAGTGCCTCATTCAAAGGCACCCCCAGTGCCTGATTGAGGGACTCAGCATCAGGAAGGGAGTACCCATTGAAAGCCACTCCCTCTCTTTGCTGCCAACCTCTCTCTCCTCCTCCACCTTTGTGGTTCTTAATCCCAGGAAGGGCCTTCTGCTTGGTCAGTTATGTGCCAGATTGATACTTAATTCGTCAGCTCTTGCCCAAAGGATGTGGCATGGGGCTATGTCAGCAGGCAAGACACTTATTGTCTGGGTTAAATATCTACCCTTATATTGTCAATCCAAAGAAAAACCTTGCAAGCTAATAGAATGCATTAGATAAATTCAGAAGAATCTGAAAATGTGGTCATGAGGTCTGTTGTGGACTATCATGGGGAAAGATTTTGCTCTATGCTATACATGATAAAATTGTAAGGGCATTTAAGAAAAATGGATTTAAAATTCTGTTAACATGTCATGCTGAGACAGTGTGATTCTCAATTTTGACAGTGGAGGTACTAATTGAAGGACACACTATCATGGCCTCAGTGGGAAGTATCACAATCAAGAAGATGACCAGTGATCACTTCCAGAGATGCCACGACAGCCCTGGCACTGGGTTGCCAGCCCACCTATTGAAAATAGCTTATGTAAATTAGAATGCACTTGCCTCTTTGATAAAACAGAGCACCATTTATGCATAAATTCATTTTCTGCCATATCAAGAGCTCCGTCTGCCCTTCAGAGTGGCTCTTACCACTTGGAAGTTGTACCTAGAGGAACATTTGCAACGAAACTAGAAAATGTTGGAGAAGTCTACAAAATCAATCAGTATCTGAGCGAGAAAGCTAGATTAACATTTTGATTATCTGACTTCATACACTTTAACCTATCCTTTGTTTTCAGGACCTTGTCAACCCATGCTTATCTCATGTTTTGCAGATTTTTGGTAGGTATTTTTGTTTCTCATCTCTGCTTCTCTCCTGCTCAATTTGTAGGTTGGGGTTTGTTTTGATGGTTACTTTGTGGATTATTGCTTTGCATTCTTTGGCTGATATTTTCAACAGATAACGTGAGTTTGCCCATTTACCCTCTCCCTTTCATAGAATCCCTATAGTACAGAAGGGGGCCTTCGGCCCGTCGAGTCTGCACCGACTACAATCCCCCCCAGGCCCTATTCCGGTAACCCTTCATATTTACCCTGTGAGTCCCGCTGACACTATGATTAATTTAGCATGGCCAATCAACCTAACCTTTCTAAACTAATGTCATGCACCAGTCTTAGATGATATATTGGTGATGCACTGACATTGCTGCTCTATAAAAATCACTGGGTCATCCTGAGTTACAGTCCTTCTCATAAGAAGAGACATGCCCAAATCTCTAGGTGATTGAACTGCAAGCAGCGAATATACTAAATTTAGTGATTTAGAACACTTCGTTGGCATGGAGAAAAAAGACCAAGTAAGAAGGCATGGGGATTGCAGTCATATGTGAGACTAGAGTCAGGGACAAAGCAAAAGATGCAGACATTCAAACACTTCAGCCCCATTCCAAATGGCATATTGCTTCTCAGAAGCCTTGTCTAGATCAAAGTTACAGCTTAATGAGCCTGGTACACAATATATGGGCCTCAGTCCATTTTTTGGGCAGTAAGCATCCCATGCTGAAATGTTAACCTCATGGGGAAAGATTTCCATTTTTGTCCAGTGCAACTGCAAACCCATGACAAATGAACAGATTCATGTCTTTGTACATATGGAACAAACAAAAGCTTTCAAATACATGTTCTTTGATCTTAACCGCTGGGTAGGGTGTAAATCAGGTATCTGACCTGAACATGTGCCAATTCCTTCACACCGATGAGGTTAAAGGTGGGGAAAACACAGTATTACAAAACACAATAGAGAATAGGGTACATGCCTGTGAGAGTCTCATGTTGACCCACTTCCTTCACAATCTGGAATCACATGACAGAAAGTCACATCAGTTCACAAGATTATGGATGGATACAAATGAAAAAAAGGTTTTCAATTTGTCCCCAGTCAGTGTATTCAATTGTTTAGTGCACAATTCCAGAAATGTCATTGCAATTCTGTTATTCAAAAGTGCATTGAATTTGCTACTCCCTTTGTGTGTGAAGGCAAACATCTTCTCACATCAGACTTGAATGTGTCTGTTATTAGCTACCAGTCTCCTTATTCTGCCATCAGTTTATTTTGAAGTAGTGTTCTGGATTTGTCTTTTCTGTACATTTTACTACAATTTATAGAAGCCACGTCTCAGAAACCTCCTTTAATGGTTAGCTTTCTCCACTTTTTCCATATAACTCACTCCTTTGACACTGGCCTCAGCCCTGAGATTACTCAGGGACTTGAATATGTAATGACTTCAGTCAGGCCATTGAGGTTGGCCTACTGGAGCATGAACTCCTTGATTAAGAATCACCCTGGAAAGGGAGCATGTGGTGTCCGAGGGCACAGCTGATGCTTTCCATGCCCGCTGGGCACTGTAGGGACGGGAGTGTCTTATTGATGCCTTTAATCACATTTTAATTTGATATTTCAAGTTTCCTTTCCGCTTTGTTTTTTGTTTCAGGTGTTTCCCCTCCTGTTAGAGAACTGCCCTATTTGAGTTGTCTCTAAGTTAAGTTGATTTTGTTTATTTCATTGAACACAAAAAGATATCCCTCATTAAATATCCACTAAGAGAAGCTCCTGATTAAGGATCCAAATTATTGGCCAATCAGGGAGTCATTGCCTTGTACTTAACTGAGAGTGTCAGTTCCTCTGACACGCCTGGAAGTAGACTGGTAGCACTCTGTTAGAATTTGTAAATAAAGGCATTTTGGTGACAGGACTTCTGCCTCCAAAGACTTATTATAGAATATATCCTGGCTGGCTTGATGACTAGAATTGGACACAATATTCAAGATGATGCTTGGTCAGAGCCCCTATTTGTATTCCAATTACTATTTGTATTCTGGTTATGAAATGGAAGAAAAATTGATGGGGTGCAGAACAGACAGCAGATTCAATATGCTCAGTATTCTGCACCTGCTCTAACTGAAAGTTCAATCGTCTCCCAGTCTATTTGAATTGTTTTCTAGATACTCCATTTTTTCTTGCTTGAAAAGAGAGCATGAAAATGGGACTGCAGTGTTAATCCTTAAAAGGGCTCCAAATTCAGCACAGACAAGAAGAGCTGATTCCTTGAACCAAAAAAAAATCTGCTTTTAATTTTTACTTTTATATTAAATTTTCTCTGCCATTGTTCCACCCACTTACATGTTTTGTTTAAGCCATTTATAGGCCCTGAGCTGCGCTTTCAGATTTAATTGTGGCTGCTGATTTGGAATTATCTGCAAATCTGCCCAGTTTACATCAAGTTTCTGGATCCAAGTCTCTAATGTAAAGTAAGAACAGTAGGGGTTTCAATAATGAGCCCTCGGGCGGCAAAGTCAGCATTTCTCCCCATATCAACATAGCTTTACTAACAAGTATTACCATTTCCTTCCCTCCAACCACTGATTTCATTTGCAATCAGGATTACCTTTAAACAACAGCCTTTTGTGCAGAATATCCATTTCCAGTCAATGGAAAATCTCAATGTTCAAAAGACTTGGAACAATGTTAGAGTACAAGAAAGAACCCAAGTTCACAGATAGCCATGGAAGCTGTCTCTTTACTTGTGCACTGGTTTCAATTTGCACTTAAAATCCTAGGTGTGAATTCATACTGGACAGCACTTCCCCGGCATTTATGACTTTCTGGTTTGTAAACCGGAACTACAGGACATGCCCTTCAAAGTGCCCTTGGAGTTGTTACTTGGATGCATAACAAAACCATCTGCCAATCTATAACAGTATCCTATAAACAAGGTGGTTTTCAAGATGACTGCAGAAATCTATTCTCTGGTATCTTTGAAAAGCGTTAAAAAAGTAAAAAATACATTTACTATGCAAACAGGAGATAATATAGTTGCATTGAAATATTGAATAAACATATTAGTCATTTCTTCCTGTGTAGAATCCAGAAAAAATGACAGCTTTTTTAAAAAAATGACTCAGGGCATTCCACCTTAACTTATATAATAAAACATATTATAAATTATCCAATAGTCTCATATAAACAATATTTCTATGTGCTTTTTAAAACATTGCTTGGAATATATAATACCCTGTCCTTTTCAAACACAGCCTCAGTTTATCACATACAATCTGCTGCAAAGTTCTGTATTTTAAACATAATATTGCAACACTGATTAATATTGAAAGTCTTATGAAAACAAAATCACATTTTCTTTCTTCAACATTTATAAAGAGGCAAGGTAATGATCACTTATTAATAGCTTGCTCTAATATGTTTTCTCCTGGGTTGGGAATCCAAAGGATTTGATGAAAACTGCAACTCAGCTGTAATGTGACCAAGACTGGGAATTGGTATGATTAAGCCTAGGCAGTCGATATGATCGAAGCTGGGGATATGAGATGTAGGGGGAAAAAAAACATAATCCAACAATATCAGCAGCAGAAATCCTTTACTGCAGGACCATTTACAACATCTCTCCAAAGTGAAATACAATTAAGCTGTCTTTGGTCATGCTTGGGTCAGTGTTTCAACTCGTTGCCATCGTCTGTAAATGACTGAGCTATTCTACACCTGGCTGGCGACATCTTCTTTGACATGTTTAGTCTGTTTTGGCCAGTAAACAGAAAGCTAGACCCATAAATACTGACATCTATTATTGTTGCAATCTGAACATGGACCATAAAGGTATCAGAATTTAAATTTAAGATTTACCCTCTGCCTATTTCTCCTGCGCCTAAACATATCCATTGACTTCCAAACATTTTCTTCAAGCTAGCAGACTGCAGCAGGCATTTTCCAAAATTGCCATTAATAAGTCAAGCCAGCAAAGGTATATTTGTAATAAGCCAGTACTTTGCTATTTTGCGGGGACAGCTACTCTGCTGCAAATTTGTGTCAAACAATATGTATTTTTTTTAATGTGACAATTTTCCAATCAAATGTCCACTTCCTGAAACTAACACTGGGTGAAATATTGGGAGCCTGAAGGGAAGCCTGAATGTGATACACTGGTATTTAAAAACCAATCTATTGATTTTGTTTTGTCTGTTATGGTTCCTTGCGGGAGTGGAGGAAATTTAATTTGGAGGACCGGGCAAGATGGCGCTTTACAGGTTAGTAGAGTTGATTTTGGCTTCTCACCACTCTTCCACTATAATGTGTATGTGTGCGATGACCTTGCAGTCTCTTCTTGAGCCATTCATGACCAGCGGATATCAGAGGAACAAGAGGTTACACCGGTCTTTTCGTTACAGTCTTTTCACAGTGAAGATAACGTAATCTCTCCTGAAACACTCTGATATTCTATGTAATTTTAACCAACATTTGGTTTTTGTCAATTTTCTTACGAAGTTCTTGCTCTATCACTAAATTGCCCCCCAGATCCTTCACAGTCCCCTCTTTGGCTGACTAAAAGATTTATCTAGGTGTTCCTTATGCTATTCTGTATGCCCATCTACCAACCTCCCCACCATGTGAGGTAAAAGGGAAATAACTGAAAAGGAAAATTAAGGAGAAAGTGAAATGGAATAAAAGATCATACAAAATGTGCATGGAGAAGGAAAGAAACAGAAATAGAATGAGGAGAAATTGAAAAAACAGAAGTGAAGCAGCAGCAGGGCAGAAACTTCTTTACTTACACCCACAATATCCTTAATTAGAGGGATGTGGGTGGTTCATATTTTTTGGCAAGCCCTCAAAAGAATAGAACTGAGAACCACTGAATTAGACAGTTTCGTCAAAATTATTGTCTAGAACATGATGTGGCTTGAATGAGCTTTGAGTTCAAAGTGACCATAAAATATATAAAAACAAAGTATAATCTGCTGTCAGGATTTTGCTCAGTGTCCTTTGAGGTGGAGCTTGCAGTCTCCTCGAGGCCATTGATGACCAACAGATATCAGGCAAATAAGAGGTGGCACTGGTGTTTTCCATCATGAGGGACACTTCCACAGTGAAAACAACATTACTTCTCTTGGAGACACTCAGACATTCTCTGTAATTCTAACCGACATTTGGTGCAAGCGAGTTGTCAACTTTTGTACAAGGTTTCTGCTCTTTCACTGCATTGCTGTCTCCCCACCCCCTCCCCCCGCTGACCTCCCTTCCCCATGCCCCCCCACCCCACCACATCTTCACAGGAGAAATAAAAAAAAACAGAAGTGAAGCAGCAGCAGTATCCTTAATTAGACGGGTGTAGGTGGTTCAGATTTTATGCTGAACCTCAAATGAATAGAACAGGTATGTCCACACCTGCTTTGCCTCCCAAGAAGTAGTTGGGATACCCTTTCCCCTTTGGAGAACTTTGGTTTAGGATTATCTCCAAGGTCATGGGACCTCAAGTAGCAGCATCTTCCAGTATCTACTTTTGGAAAATGCTTGGTTATACCATATGGGAGCACAAGTGTGATATCATTCTTCATGATTAAACAAGCAATTACTAATGTTTTAAAATTATTTTAAGGGATGCTGGTGTTGCTGGCTGGGACACAATCCCTAATTGCTCTCAAGAAGATGGCAGTGAGCTGCCTTCTTGAACCACTGCAGCCCATGTGATGTAGGTACACCACAGTGCTGTTGGGAAGGGAGTTTCAGGATTTTGACCTCCCAACAGTGAGAGATTGGCTGCATAGTTCCAAATCAGGCTGATGTGTGACTTGGAGGGAAACATACATTTGGTGGTGTTCCCATGCATCTGCTGCCTTTGTCCTTCTAGTTAGTAAAATTCAAAATTTTGGAAGGTGCTGTCAAAGGAGCTTTGGTGAGTTGCCTGCAATGCATCTTGTATATAGTGCACATGGCTGCCACTGTTCATCAGTGGTAGAAGTGAATGTTTAAGGTGATGAATGTTTTGCCAATCAAGCATGCTGCTTTGTCCTGGATAGTGCTGAGCTTCTTGAGTGTTACAGCTGCACTCATCCAGGCAAGTGGAGAGTATTCCATCACACTCCTGACTTGTGCCTTGTGCTTTGGGGAGTCAGCAGATGAGTTACTCACTTCTCAGTTCTCAGCCATTGACCTGCTTTTAGAATCACAGAATCCCTACAATGCAGAAGGGGGCTATTTCGCCCATCAAGCCTGCATGGATAACAATCCCCCTCTATGTCCTATCCCCGTATCCCACTGATTTATCCTGCTGATCCCCCTGATACTAAGGGACAATTTAGCATGGCTAACCTGCACATCTTTGGAGTGTGGGAGGAAACCGGAGCACCCAGAGGGAACCTATGCAAACACAGGAGAACATGCAAACTCCATTCTTGCAGCCACAGTTTTTATATGGCTAATCCAATTCAGTTTCTGGTCAATAATGATCCCTGAAGTCTGATAGTGAAGGCTTCAACTATGGTAATGCCACAGAATGTCAAGGACCGACTGTTAGTTTTTCTCTTGTTGGAGGTGATTATTGTTTGGCATTTATGTGTCATCAGTGTTACTCCTGAATGTTGTCCAGGTCTTGCTGTGTATTAGCACAGACAGTTTCATTACCTGATGAATCAGGAATGGTAGTGAATATTGTGCAATCATCCGCAAACTTAACCACTTCTGACTTTATGGCAGATGGCCAGATTAGTTTATGAAATTTATCATCGGATAAAAATAGTTTCTCAATATGAGAAATAAAAGAAGCTTATATAATTGAGGAAATGCAACGTTAATGACCTCCTTGTAACAAGGGGCTTGTGAAAAGGAGCATTCATTTGTGGGGATTGGAAAAACTAAAATAATTAATGTTGGTTTTGACTTGTTCTGAACCAAAGCAATGAGCTGAATTTCCCCACTCATCCCATGGCAGTGGGTGCAGGAGCAGAGTAGAGCCGCGAAAAGAAGTGGGTAGTTCAGCTGGTGAGTAGATTGCATGGAGGTCAGCAATACAAGGTCACAGTTAGTTACGATATTGTGGCATTTTGTCAGAGGCAGAGTTGTTCTCCTGCTACCTGGGGTGGTTACCAGCTTAATAGAGACGGTCTCCCTGTGGCAGTCCGGACAGCTGACAGATTAGAGGCTCCATTTCCAAAATATGGGTCTGCAAACAGGGAACGCCAGATGGTTTCCATCCAAGATGTCAAAGGAAATAGGTGATAAGCTTGTAGACCTAATGAATACATCTCCCAACCCCCGCCCACTGCTTCACCCAGCCAGTAGTCCCTTCGGTTTCTTAGGGCCATCACCCTCTGAAATATTTCATTATTTTTCCACGCTGTAGAGTGGAATTTGGGGGTGCCCTGGTATTCTCAGACATGCCTCAGGAAAACCCTTCTCAGACTTTGGTGCTGATGACACTTTCAAGCTACTGGCCCTCTGAATTTTAAATTCATCAGGTTAATGAAAAATGATTTTGATTTCTTTATTGTTAAGTAAAAATGAAGCTAACTCATCAGTATCAAAGTGTGAAACAGAGCTAGCTTCTAAGTTTAATAGAAGTACTCTTGAACCTTACTTATACAATCTGCATTTACAGGGAGTTACATTCAACACAAACCTCCACCATCTTCACGGGATAATGAATACAGAGATGGCCAATCAGGCTTTGAGGAAAATAACTTCACCAGTCTGGCTTCCAGCAAATGTGTTAGTTTAGTTTTTACTTTTGACATTGGGATTCTGAAGTCCACAGGAAAATCCTTCCCAATAGGTCTTTCTGCCATTGGGATCCGCAGGTCTACACAATAAACTTTGGTGGGACTGGCGGCCAATGGTGAGCCTCCTCTACACTGACCCTTGTGCCCGGAAGGGAACCCTTCCCCCCCCCCTCCCCCAATAGGTTCATGCTCAGGCTAACTTGTTGTAAAGCACATCATGATAAATGAATACTGCTTGACAATCATCAGACAAGAGTGTCCTCTTCCTGTTGGGGAACACTTCAGCGCTCATGGGCATTTGGCCTCTGATTTTCGGGTAAACATTCTCCAAGGCGGCCTTCATGACAGACAACAAAGCAGAGTCTCTGAGCAGATACAGATAGCCAAGTTCCGCACACATGCAGACAGCCTCAACTGGGATCTTGGGTTCATGTCACGCTATCTATAATCCCCACGACTTGCCTGGGCTTGCAAAATCTCACTAACTGTCTTGTCTGGAAACAATACACATCTCTCTAACCTGTGCTTAACACTCTCTCCACTTACATTGTCTGTACCTTTAAGACTTGATTACCTGTAAAGACTCGCATTTCAACCATTATTTTGTAAATTGAGTTTGTGTCTTTATATACCCTGTTTGTGAATAGAACTCCCACTCACCTGATGAAGGACAGCGCTCCGAAAGCTTTTGCTACCAAATAAACCTGTTGGACTTTAACCTGGTGTTGCGAGACTTCTTACTGTGTAAAGCACATTGGCAAGGTAGGAAAATTTAGAGAGGAGGATAACTTGACAAGAGGGAAGGATAAATAGGCGTAAATTTACTAAAATCAGGTTCTAGCTCATAAATAACTCAGGAGCTCGCCTTTATTCTCTGTTTCTTTTCAGTCAATCAATTTCCTAACTAATCAATAAATTTACTTCACTTCTATGAGACTTCAATTTTCATTTATGTTTTAGGAGGGACTTTATCAAAGTCCCTTTATCAAAGCCTTCTAGACGTTCATATAAATAACACCTATACACATTTCTCTGTCCACTATTTTGGTCATCTGTTAAAGTTCAAATCTGTTTAATCAGGAATGATCTATCTCTTAACAAATCCATATTAGCAGACTCTAATTTGCTGCAAGTGTTCCTGGAGTTCAGTCACCCTATCCTTCATTACAAACTCTAGTAACTTTCCAAAAGACATTAGGCCAACTGCCTGTAATACTTTACATTTTCCACAATCACTTAAAAAGCAGTAATGTGCAACTTTTCAATTTAAAGGAAGAGTTCTTGAATCAAAAGAACTTTGGGAGATTATAGTTAGGATTTCTGCAATGTCCTCACCTATTTCCTTTAACATCCTGGGATGGAACCCATCTGGCAACATTATTTTCTCCATTATTATTTCATTTACAGTAACCTTGGTGTGTTCCCATCTCTAAATTCAACATTAGTTGGGATGTCATTAGACCATTTTGTTTCTCTACTGCATCTTGTAACTATTCAATATGTCCACCCTTTCTTATTTTCATCTATAATAGTTTTCAACTCATTATTGCTGCTGTTGTCGAATAATTGACAATTGTAATTTCATCCCTAAATAATTTAATGTTTTGGGTCTGCCCCTGATGAAGGGAAATTTAACTGTCCCTTACAAAATGTGGTTGACTTGTCACACCGGTTTTATTTTTATTGGCTTGACTTAATTGCTTTAATATCTTTCCATGTTCTGAACTGACCACATTTGACTTGTCCTGCTAAACGCTGGATGAAGCACACCCTTACACTAATGGAACAGTTAAAGCACACACCCAACCCCCCAAGAACTTCCACAACTGGTCTAGGAGTTCCTACGGAGTGCAACAACTACATTCAAAAATATCTAACGCAGTTCTTTTTTGCTTAGTTTCTACCCATTACAACAAACGCTTTTATTTATCTTTCTTGGAGCCTTCAGTACACTCAGAATGCAAGTAGGTATTTGAAGTGGATAAGAATCAGAGCAAAACTGAAGTCTAAAGGGAATCAACAACCTAAAGAGAGTTGCAAAACAACAGGTTGCAGTCATCTCCACTTCAGGTCATTTACCCTCTAGTATGTTTGGTGGGGAGGGAGAAGGGAAATAAAATGCACACTTAAAATAAATCTGTGGGGCCCAGTAACAAGACTTGAAGAACCAATTCTGAAGACAAGAGTTGACACTTTGCTGTGCTTAAAGCTGGGAGATGGTATTTTTCTTATCTTTGGAAGGCTTTGACGGATGTTTCTGGACAATGTTACTTTCTCTGACAACTTAATGATGTAGTATTAGCAATGTTCGGTGAATCCATAAAGGCACCACCCCCATCTCCCACGAGCACACTCATGACTAAAATATGTCTAAATGTGGAACTGTGCACACCCACACGCACACATATACATTATAGGGCTAAGGGTGTGACTTTCCATGAATCTTCCCACAGCTTCACCATAATTTCAGCGCAAGAGTTGTGGAGATGCCAGACAAATGCCATTTATGCTATTTTCCTGTGGTTTTTGCAGTTCTTCCAACCAAGTTACGGGAAGCATACAGGAAAAACTCTTCAGAAATTCACCATTTATGCAACTTATCCCTAAAGCAAAGGATTTAATTTAAACAGTCCGACTGGTGTGCCATTTAATAACACTAAATTCTTTCCATAAAATATTCAAATGTAAACATTCTCTGCCTGCTGACCCGTGGAAAAGGCTCAGCTTGTTTTAGTTACAGTTTATCATTTTTCTCAAAGGAGCTACAGCTACAATATGGTCTTTCCATATGCTTGGTTAACTATTTGATGACCGAGATATTATTCTCCCACATTTCAAACATTGTGTATTCCCCTGACTTTATTCTCCTCTCTTATTTAAGACTTATGCTGGGCATTAGAAGTTCTCAGGATATCACTCAGATAGCCTTGCTAAGTTCAGATAGTGGATAGCGATCAGGATCCAGAACTCTCACTACTTCTTTCCTTCATAGCCCAATATCAATGAGCTATTTATAGCGCTCCTAATATCACCTTCCTCAGCAAACACCAGGAGGGATCAATTCTCCCAGCCCGCTGTGCTGCTTTTGTAGCACAGAGAGTTGGGAGACTTAAACGGAGGCCATTTCATGAACTTGATTTGATCTTTTAAAAAATCCAATGATTAGCAATTGGCTGGGAGAACAGACAGGATTGGGTCAGGAGCATAGAACTGGCTTCACCAGCTTGCGCAGCTTACTCCTTTCTACAAAAGGTATAAATTGCCTATGCATGCAGGGTCATAGATACACAGCACACAGGGTCCAAAGATACACACAGCTGACCATGGGTGGAAACCTTGTTGAGGCAGGCAACTGAAAGTTGAGGGAATTTCTCATGTGCCCCAAATAATAGGTGATCTGTAGAGATCAAAATCATATCTCTTTTAAAGATGATTTCATGGATTTCTACTGTAGGACAAATAAATAAACTTGCATGCAACTTTTCTCCATGACATCAAAGTATGTTGGGTTGGGACATCTGCCCACAGGTGATTCGCTCTTTGACCCTTGAAAAAGGTCATTACAATATTTAGGATTGGCTTTCAACATGTGGAAGGTTCTGCCTGGGAAGTGGGAAACTGGGCAATGCTGTGACTCAGCAGCTGAAAGAGGCAGGCCAGCAACATAACATTGGGGAACAAATCCTCGATGATTGCCTGCAAGAAGCATATTGGATGGTGCTGCAGGAAGAAACAGAGCTCCCAAGTTTCAAATTCCTCCAAAGTTTCTATTGATCCAAATATGGGAAAGGAGGGAGGATTTATCTGAAGGAAAGTGGCCAATTGAAGGAATGGTCTTATATTGTGGAAAAAAAGATGTCATGCCAGCACCACTCTCATCAATATTCAATGGACTCAAAAGAAGAGCGAGCTTAGAATGTGACATTTGAAGTATGGTAGCCTGGTGGTTATTGAAGTAGCAGACCAGAGACCTAGACTAATGATTTGGAAACATGAATGCAAATCCCACCACAATAGCTGGGGAATTTAAATCTAATCAAATAAATCTGCAATTAAAAAATTAATATCAGTAGCGACGTGAAGCTACTGGGTTAGCAATAGCTACCAATCTGGATCCCTAATGTCCATTAGGAAAGGAAATCTGATGTCCTTACCTGGTTTGGTCTACATTTGGCTTCAGATCCATAGCAATATGTTTGAATGCTAACTGCGGTTGAACATCAAGCTACTCAGTTGTATTAGAACTATGATGAAAAGTGTAAGAAGAAGAAAACAAGATGCATCATCCGATGCTAAAGAGTGTATTCTGGTGCAGGATGTTCAATGTCCATCGCCAACAGTAGCTTGGTAACATCACTAATGATTAAGATGGCTGAGTCCTGACGAACAGACATGTTAGGCTGGGTCCACAGTGCATAGTGACAGAACCAACGGAGGGAGAAACCTACATGAACTTATCCTTATCAATCCACCTGTCACAAATGTGTCTATTCATGACAGTCTTTGTGGAGACCAAAGTTCAATCTTCACAATCACCACCTCCATACAAAGTACGGTAGATTCAGAACAGATCTAGCGGTTAATAGCTGGCATGTATGAAGCACGGTGTGCAATCAGCAGCAGAGGAATTGGTTTCCACCACAATCTGTGACCACATGGCCCAGCATCTTCCCCACTCTACCATTACTATTAAGCAGAGGAATCAACCCTGCTTCATTAAAGAGTGCAGAAGTGCATGTCAAGTATAGCTAAATTGAGGTGCCAACCTGGTGAAGCTATGAACAGTACTATACCCATACTAAACAGTAGAAAAAGCATGATATAGGCAGAAATAAGTAATCCTCAACCAACAGATCAGATGAAAACTCCACATCCTATTTACATCTAGTTGTGAAAAGTGGTTGGACAATTAACCTGAGGAGGACATTCCACAAATATCCCCATTCTGAATGGTGGTACAGCCAAGTATATCAGTGTAAAAGTCAATGCCAATATGTTTGCATTCACCTCAGACAAATGGATGATCACAGTTGCTTCCAAGAAGCATCATAGAAGCCATCCTTCAGTCAACTCAATTCCCTCTACATACCAAGAAATGTCTGTGTACACTGGATATAGAAAGGATTATGGGCCCTGGCAACATTCCAACTGGAATACCGAGGACTTGGGCTCCAGAACTAGCCTGGCCTCTAGCCAAACTGTTCTAGGACAGTTACAACACTGGCTTTTACCCAAAAACTGGAAAACTGCCAAGTATGTCATGTCCACAAAAAGCAATGCTCAGCAAATTGCTTCCTCATTAGTTATCCCTCAATTACCAGCAAAGTGATGGGAAGTGTTATCGAAAAGTGTTACCAAATACTTATGCAACTACACTCAGTCTGGGTTTTATTGGGATCATAACTGCCTTGATGATAATATGGACAAAAGGGATGAATTCTAGAGGTGTGAAGAGAAGGATTGCTCTCGACAGAACAACATAGAAGCTAGAAGCAGGAATAGATTATTCAGCCCTTCCAGTCTGTTCTCCCATTCATTTTGATCATGACTGATCATCGATTTCAATATCATGATTCCCCCCTTCCCCCATATCCAATGGTCTCTTTAACTCCAAGACCTATATCTAAATTTTTCTTGAAATCAGACAATGATTTGGCCTCAACTACTTTCTGTAATAATGATTTCTACACACTCACCACCCTCTTAGTGAAGAAATTTCTGTTCACTTCAATTCTAAATGTTTATCCCTTATTCTCAAACAATGACCCCTAGTTCAGGACTCCCCCAGCATTGGGAACATTCTTTCCAAATTTACTCTCTCTAGCCCTGTTAGAATTTTATAAGTTTCTATAAGATCCTTTCTCACTCTTCTAATCTCCAGTGACTATAATCCGAACCTACTTAATCTCTCCTCATATGACAGACCTGCCGTTCCAGGAATCAGCCTGGTAAGCCATCAAGGCAGCATGTGACCAAGTGCAGCATTAAGGAGCCTTCGTAAAATTGAAGTCAATGGGAATCAGAAGGAATATTCTCCACTCATCAAAGTCATACCTAATATGAAGTGAGATGATTGTTATTGGAGATACATCGCTTCAGTCCCAGAACGTTGATCCAGGTTCCTCGAGGTAGGTTTCTACGCCCAACCATCTTCAGCTGCTTCATAATGACTTTCCCTCCATCATAAGATCAGAAGTGGGGTTGTTCACTGATGAATGTACACTAAGAGGCTCTTAAGAAATAATTATTGCAGTGTCAAGATGCTTGATAAACAAACATAACTGCAGGCAATGAGAATGTGTGCTCCAGAACATGCTGCTAGGTGCTACAATTATGAGTCGAGGAATTGAAAATGCAACTTTACTTTTTTTCTAGTTCCCTTATCAGTTATTAACGAGACAACATAAATGCTTAAAGTCAAACCTTATACTGAAAAGTGCTTCTCCTTCATGCATGTTTACCCTTCTTCTTTTACTGCAAACCCAAGTCTTTACAGCAACAAATAAGATAATTTAAGAGCAATCTAACCCCAATGTTTCAGAGCTGTAGGACTACTCACTCACTCACAACCAAGTGACACGCAGGATGTGGATGGCATAACAAGCCCTCATCCCATTCATCAGCTGGGAGTGAGGCAAAACGTAGTCTTTGCTGAATAGTTCAAGACTCAGATCTGAGAGATCCTGGTTTTACAAAATGCTTGGTAAGTAAACAATTGCAGGCACTGAGGATGGGTGTTCCAGAATGTACTCCAGCTATGCGCTATAATTATTTTCAGTGCCTCGGGTTAAGGAACAGAAAAAATCAGCCAAAGCTTTACTTCTGGTTGCTGCTCCCTGTCAGAAATGTAGATATGCACATTTGGTGAGGACAAGAACATCATCAGGTTTAATTCTATATTAAATCAAAGCTCACATGAACATTGTGTATTTGGCAATATGCTTTGAAGAAACATGAGTAACGTTGAATAAAGATCTTAGCTCTATAATGAAAAATAAATTGTGGAGAGCAGACACAATGAATCCATCAATCAGGTTGACAGGCTCCTTTCAATGGAGAACAGGCTTAAATTTGTGAGATAGCAGCTTTGGATCATCATTCATTTAGTTTAGCTCCCATCAACTTATCAAACTTTGTTGTATTTTCAGTGCCAATGGGTTTCACGCAAGCTTTAAAAATGCACCAGGAATACCCATTTTATCTTTGTGGACTAATTCTAAAGCAAACTACATGTATAATAAGATAAGCCACATTTAATTTACATCAACACTACTTCAAGATGATTTATCTCATGCAAGTAAACATGGCAACTGTTCTAGGAACAGAAAGTACTGCCAGCGATTGTTAATGGTACTTGATTATTGCATTAATTGCACCATTGTTGACTTCATTGTGCCAAGTCATGTTGTAGATTGTGTATCGGACATTAATCTTAACCCTTCAATTGCTCTCTTTTCTTTTCATGGAAAAAAACATCAAGGAAAAGCAATGGTTCCAGGGAAAATACAGGTCACTTGCATCAATCATCTCCACTGTAACTTTGCAACAATGGACCCAATATTGTGATTGTATCAGATAAAGTAGAAGGGTTGTTCCTTAGTGTAAGTAACAAAATGGCATCTGGCTCATAAAAGACTGTTTCATGTAATAACAGGCTACACCTTATGCCCTCTGTCAAGTCTCAGGGAGCTTTATATTTCAGAAAGATTTGAGTTTAACTTTTTAAGTTTATTTATTAATGTCACAAGTAGGCTTACATCGACACTGCATTGAAGTTACTGTGAAAATTGAATAAAAGCAAATTACTGTGGATGCTGGGATCTGAAACCAAAAGAGAAAATGCTGTTAAATCTCAGCAGGTCTAGCAGCATCTATAATCGCATTGAGTCCAAATGACTCCTTTAGGTCCTGGACTCAAAACGTCAGCTCTTTTCTCTCCTTACAGATGCTGCTAGACCTGCTGAGATTTTCCAGCATTTTCTCTTTTGGTTATGGTGAAAATCCCCTCGTTGCTACACTTCAGTACCTGTTCTGGTACACTGAAGAGAATTTAGCATGGCCAATGCACCTAGTCAGGACGTGGGAGGAAACCAGAGCACATGGAGAAAATCCATGCTGACGTGTGGAAAACATGCAGATTCTGCACAGACAACAACCCAAATCAGGAACTGAGCCTGGCGCTGTGAGGCACTGTACCACCATGCCACCCAACTGTGCCTTCATGGCACCCTACTGTGCCACTGTGCTGCCCTGAATCACCAAATAAGATTTGCTGAATATACAATCAAAAACTTAATTATATTTATTTTGAATTTAAAATTGTAATCTTCAAAAAAGAAAAATACTTTGATTTTTGTTGTGACGTCGAGTATTTCAGTGTCGTGCATTGTGAAAATAATGTGAATTTGTTAGATGCAGAGCTTAAATCTCAGCTGTGGTGTTGTCAACATATTGTCAAATTTGTAACCCGAACATCTGCCCAGGAGGAAAAAGGGAGGAGTATCATAAGGTTCAGATTAGCTATCAAAAAGGACAAGGAGCAATTCAGAGAAAGAACACTTAACTGGAGAATAGCCAATTTCGATTGGTGAGAACAGATTTGGCCCATGGTAAATTAAAGTCAAACCTTTAATGGAACAATGAGTTGTATTTAAGAACAAGATAATTTGGACACAGGTAAAGTATATTCCCATGAGGGGGAAAGATAGGACAACCAAAGCTCTAACTCTCTGGATAATAAAAAAGGTAGAGATTAAGATGAAACAGAAAAAGAACATACAAAAAAGATGTCAGATTGATAATATACATGATATCCAGCTGAATATAGAAAGTTTGAAGGGAAAGTAGAAAACTAAATAAAAGAGGCAAAAAGAGAGTATTAAAAGGGTGTCACCATAGTTAGTGCTGCTGCCTCACAGTGTCAGGGACCCAGGTTTGATTTCAGCCTTGCGTGGCTGTGTGCAGTTTTCACGTTATCCCTGTGCCTGCAAGGGTTTTCTCCAGGTTCTGAGGTTTCAGATTTCAGATTTTAATTCTTACTAATAAATGCGTTTGATATTTTTATATATATTTAAGATTTGCAATGTGTTGATGTCATGGGAACAGTATGGATATTGTGCCTAACAAAGCCCAACGGTTTATAGGTTAGGTGGAATAGCCATGGTAAATACAGAGGGTTATGGGCATTGGGCAGAGTGGAGGGCCGATGTGGGATGTTCTTATGCAGAGGCAGTGCAGACTCGATGGGCCAAATGACTGCCTTCTGCATTGTAGGGATTCCATGGTTCTAAAAAGAGATTGGCAGCTAACATTAAAAAGCGAATCTTAAAGTTCTCTATAAGCATATAAATAGTAAGAGGGTAATAAGAGGATCAGTCAGGCATATTAAGGAGTATTAAGAGCTTCTATGGTTGGGAGATAGAGTTAAGAGGTCTTACAACACCAGTTAAAGTTCAACAAGTTTACTTGGTAGCACAAGCTTTTGGAGTGTTGGACCTTCTTCAGGATTCATTTGAATAAAAATTTGGACTTTAATCTGGTGTTGTGAGATTTTTTCCTGTGCATCTCTACATCATGAGAGATAGAGGGCATAGCTGAGGTACGATATGATCTCTTTGTAACTATCTTTATTAAGGAATAAGATGCATAATCACAATGAAATGGGTATTAATTACAATATTGGATAGGCTAAAATTTGAAAAAACTATGATAAAGGCTGGCTATACTTAAACTTAATCAGTAGCCACGATCTAATAGGATGCATTCAAGGACACTTGAGGAAAGTAAGTCTGGAAATTGCAAAGACATTGGCTAAACTTCTCCAATACTCCTGAGATACAGAAGTGGTACCAGAGGATTGGAAAGTTGCAAACATTACATCCATGTTCAAAAAAGGGTGCAGGACAAATACATCAACTACAGGCCAGGCAGTTTAAACTCAGTGTAGGGAAACTTTTACAGATGATAATTCAGCACAAAGTTAACAGTCACTGTGCAGGGAAGGAGAGACAATAGTTATCGAAGTTTATGGGACCTTAGGCTTTATAACTAGAGGAATGGGAAACAAAAGCAAAGAAGCTTTTGAAACTTTATCAGTTGAAATACTGCAGTCAATTCTGGACACCACATTTAAAAGGAATGTGAAGATGGTAGACAGGGTGCAGAAAAGATGAACAAGAATGTTACCAGAGATGAAAGACTTCAGTTATGTGGATGGAATGGAGAATCTGGGATTCTTCTCCTTAGAAAAGAGAAAGATGCGAATAGATTTGATACAAGTGTTCAAAATCACAAGTCATTTGGACAGATTAGCGACCCATTCCTGTTGGTGGCAATACGGAGAACCAGAGGACACTCATTTAAGGTGATGACAAAAGAGACAAATCAAAGTGAGAGCACATTTAAAAATTTAAAAAGCTTAGATGGAACACATGTTCATACACTTTGAGGCTTGGCATTGGAAACAATAGATTTCTATATGTAACACTTCCCCAACAGATAGTTTCCAATATCAATCAGGACATCCTTTCGGGGGTGGCGGGATTTTACAGCCTCACTCAGAGATTTCCATTGTCGGAACCTCATCCATGCGAAGATCTAGCTAGTGAGTCAATTTTTTCCATTAAGGTGCACGTCCCAGTGGCTGCTTTGTAACACCAGCAAAGAAATGGGTGTCAGATGACAGAAAATATTGGGGAACTGAGAAAATTAGCCTAAAAATAAACAACATACAAGGGCTAGATTCTGAAATACATCCAAAATACATAATTATAGCATAATTACAAATAACTTTGATGTGATTTTATCCAAAAAACCCTCAATCTTAAAGTTAAACTTTGACAATTCTCTCAATGTAGTTAGGTTTGATCATAAATAGTGAGTCCATAAGCACACTTCCTGTGATTACTTTAAAAAAAAACACACATTTGCAGTCCCCCTTGCCCAAATATAATTTCAGTTTTTTTTTAAATCTTCACAAAAGACATACTATTTAAATGATTACCTAAACTTAAATTGACATGCATCTCCTATTAAATGCATATGGTACCAATTGCAATGTCTCCCTCCTGCAAACTTTCTGTCTCCAAGTGACCTGTGGTCAGGCATCTCCTGCTAACATTCTGCAACAAGGTGTAAAATGAATAGTTGGGGTTACCACAACTGCTTCTCCATTGGTCAATATTTTGGTTCCATTTCTTTCCCAGTGTTTGCACACTGAGCAGGAAATGAAGAATTGGAGCAAGGGCAAATGTTTAATAGGAACATTTATATAGCATGCATTAATAGAGAACATCAGAGACTCATACATTGATAGGTTAGGTAAGTGAGGCAAAAAGTTGCAAATGGAGTATAATGTGGGAAAATGTGAAGTTGTTCATTTTGGAAGGGAAATTAGAGTATTAGAACAGAGTATTATTTAAATGGAGAAAAACTGCAGAAAGTTGCAACACAAAGGGACTTGGGAGTACTTGTGCACAAAACATAGAAAGCTTGCACATAGGCACAGCTGGTAATCAGGAAGGCTGATGGGATGTTGGCCCTTGTTTCAAGGGGGTTGGGGTAAAAAAAAAAGGGTAGTCTTGTTGCAACTGTACAAAGTATTGATGAGACCAAACCTGAAGTACTGAGGGCAGTTTTAGTCTCCTTATTTAAGGAAAGATGTTATTTCACTGGAAGCAGTTCAGGGAAGGTTCACCAGGATGGTGCACGTTGTGGAGGGATTGTCTTATGAGCAAAAATTAAGCAGATTAGGACTCTACTCATTGGATTTTGAAGTCTTATTGAAACATATAGGATTCTTGAAGGGCTTGCCGTGGTACATGATGAGGGCATGTTCTCCTCATGGAAGAGGGCATAGTCTCAGAATAGAGGGGCACCAATTTAACACTGAGATGAGGAGGAATTTCTTCTTCGAGGTTTCAGAGTCTTTGGAACTCCTTGCCTCAGACAGCTGTGCAGGCAGGGTCCTTTAAGCTGAGATAGATAGAATTTTGATCAGTAAGAACATTGAGGGTTACAAGGAAAGGACAGGAAAGTGGAAAATGAGGAATGTTGGAGCAGCCATGTTCCTATTGAATGGTGGCACAGGCTTGAAGGCCCAAACAACCAACTCTTGTTCTTATTTCTTATGGTCTTACGTAATGAGTAAGTTTTTGACTTTGTATTCCCATTGAAGAGCCATACACGCTGAGAGCAAATATTGAAAATTCAGAATCACACGATACATGATTTTTGAAACATTTAATTTAAAGGTTAGAAAATAATGGATAGCACGACTGCATTTCTGATTTCACATCAGGCAGAAAAGACTTCTGATCAGGAGCGAGAAGGTTCAAAGTTACACTAGGCAATTCATGGAAAAAGCTCTTTTACCCATTTGGCTGTTGTCAGCTTATTCAGAAACGATTACAAAATAAATAGTGAAAGGATTAGGAACACTTCAGAATCTCCCCTGAACTTATGAAATTATGAATTTAGGGGGAAGCAGTGGACGTTATGGTAATACCACTTAATCAGCAATCTAGACAGACAGGTTAATGCTCTGGGATATGGGTTCAAATTCCATCATAGCAGCTGGTAGAATTTAAATTCAACTAACAAAAAGTATGAAATTAAAAGTTGTCTCAGTAATAGTGAGCAAGAAACCATTGCCAATTGTCAGAAAAATCCATCTGGTTCACTAATGTCCTTTATGCTGTTCTTCCTTAGTCTCATCTGCATGTAACTCCAGACCCACAGTAAAGCTGTTGACTCTTAAATGCTCTCTGAAATGGCCTAGAAAACCACTCAGTTATATCAAACAGCTGCAAAGACTAAAAGGAATGAAACTGCACAGATCACCCAGCACCAAAAATGACAATGGCACACCCAGTCCTGTACACTCCACAAAGCTCTCCTTATTAACATCTGGAACTTTGTGCCAAAATTGGGAGAACTGTCCCATAGATCAATTAAGCAATAGCGTGACATAATCATGCTCATGTAATAATGCATAACAGATAATGTCCCAGACACCATCTGTGCCATCCATAGGTATGTCCTGTCCTAATGGTAAGCCTGATCCAGCAGAAGAACAGCACACTGTATACAGTCAAGCAAGCGATGCCCTGGCACTCCTTAATATTGGCTCTGAACCGAATGAAGTCTCATGGTATCAGGTCAAACATGGGCAAGGAAATCTTCAACTGGTTACCACCTATCCTCAGGTGATAAATTTTTTCACACTGAATATTATTTCAAGAAAGCATTGAAGATGGCAAGGGCACAAAACATACTCTGGGTGGGGAAGTCGGGGGTGAGGTGTGGGGGTCTTCAAAGTCCATCACCAGGAGTGAGCTGGTCACATCACTATTAACCCCCAATTGGATGAGTTGTAAAGAACATAGCTGCTGGACTATGTTTGTGGAAGGTGTTGAGGGATAAGGGAAGATCTACTTGACCTCATCCTCACCAGTCTACGGGTCACAGATGCATCTGCCCCTAAGAGTATTGGACGACCATGCAGTTCTTTACATTGAGGATATCCTCCATTGTGTTGTGCAGTACTACCACTCTGCAAAATGGGATTGATTTTGAACAGATGAAATAACTCAAAACTAGGCATTCTTGAACTGCTGTGGAACATCAACAGTAGAATTGTATTCAACCACAGTCTCACAGCCTGGTGTAGTCCCACTTCGTTACCATCAAGTCAGGGGATCAACCCCGGTTCAATGAAGAATCATGGACAGCATGCTAGGTGCAACATCAGGCATACTTAAAATGAGGTGGCAACCCAGTGAAGCTACAACACAGGACTACTTGCATGCCACGCAGCAGAAGCAGCACGCGATAGACAGAGCTAAATGATTCCCACGGCCAGCGAATCAGATCAGAACTCTGCAGCACTGCCAATTGTGCACTAACTACTACAACAATTGGTTTCTTTAAGACAATTTATAGAAAAAGGTATGAGTAATGTTCGCCAAGTTTACAATAAAATGCAGCCTACCATTAAAGTACAGTACTCCATGTGAATTACATTGCAAATCTCTTTTACATGGTAGGAAATGCTCATTTTCAATCGTCTAACTCCAAACCTTTATAGAGAGTGAATATTTCACATTGAGAAATGAGTGAAGATCCACTAAGTTCATGTTAGTCAAGAACTCTATCAAGAAGCTGCTCTGCTGACTTAGTGAGGATGGTGGCATTTCATTCTTTGTATCTGCTGAGATATTGAAGCATTGCAAAAAGTGTGTGAGGGCAATTAAAAGCAAAAACTATTTCTGGAACTCTCTGATGGCTCAATTTGGAAGCACACTGTCTGGAATAGTTCAGTGCCACACAGAACAAGAAAATGTCCAAGCTTTTTCAGCCAGTATGAAGATGCCTGTTATCAGCTCAGATAGTGCAATTAGCCTCAGCCTGGAACGTGCTCCTGATTACTAGTTAGTGACACCTGCTGGAAAATGCCTGCATGAGTACCATTAAGGACACCAAAAGACTTGATGGTAGCTTGGCAACACTCACTATTTAGTCTCATACATGAAGAATGGGCAAGTATGGTAGTACCTATAAAATTCTACCCTCCATGATCTGGAAATCATAGAAACTCTACAGCTCAGAAGGAGGCCATTTGGCCTATCAAGTCTGCATCGACAACAATCCACCAAGGCCTTATCCCCACAACACCACATATTTATCCTGCCACTCCCTCTAACCTAGGCATCCTGGGACACTAAGGGAGCATGGCCAATGCACCTGCACATCTTTGGACAATGGGAGGAAACCAGAACACCCTCAGGAAACCCATGCAGACATTGGGAGAATGTGCAAAAGACAGTGACCCAAGCCAGGAATCAAACCCAGGTCTCTGGGGTTGTGAGGCAGCAATGCTAACCACTGTGTCACCATTCCGCCTTAAACCAGTACTTTCGCAAGAGGAAGGCAGGAAAAGGGATATTTTCCTACTAAGCATGAAGAGGTTAACAATTCAGTTGAATATTCAAAAGATAGAATGATTACCTGCTTACACCGATCTTCAACTCTCATTAGACAGGAGAGATTTTACTGTTTCTTTTATACTCCCATTTAGAATATAAACACTGTCATTTAATATTAAAGATTGAAATAAACTGTTACTAGTTTCAGACAGACCATTGCTTGCTCAGGTGTTCTGAGCAGTCTACGTGTATCACAAAGTGCATTTAAAAGGCAGCCAACTCCAGTTAAAGTTACAATGAAACAAATATAAATAACCTTCATTAGCAGTAACTCGCCAGATCAGCTAAATGGTTCTTAATGTTAAGGCTTTACCATATGTCAGGATTTTGTTCTGGCTGGCAAACTGTTTAGTACTAGAGTGTTTGCATTCATTGATTTGCCAGGAGCAGTGTAAACAGCAATATCTTGGAATTGAAAGTGTTTAGTTCTGGCAGCCATTTTGGGAAAGTCTATAAATAGGTGTGTTTTGAAAATCCCTATCTATTTTAACAATGTCAGGTTGGCCCATGGCAACATAGAGAACTTGCATCAGGCCCAACTGTCCCATGCTGGTGTTTATGTTTCATACAAACCTCTTCCCACCTCACTTGATCTCACCCAGTCAAAATAACCTCTTTTTCTCCCTCATCTGGATTCCCCTTAAATATACCTAATGTCTTTGCCTCAATGACTCTTCATAGTTGCAAGTTCCACAATTTCAACATTCATCAGGAAAGAATTTTTGGATTCATTAGTGACAAACTTATATTTACGATCCTGTGTTTTGGAACTTTCTGGTATCAGATATGTTTCGATGTTACAGCACTGATGCTTTTCAGTGGCTTTATCTTACTGCAATTCTGGTTGATGACTTTTTTGAAAAATTTGTGAAGAAAGTAAGGACCAACAATTAGGATCTATGAACAAGTAAGTGTCCTTTACTGCAACTATAAGGACCCATATTTCAACAGCAAGAAAATGTACCAAAATGTACACTATTTTCTGCTCCCCTTTCGCACAATTGACATGATAAACATAGAAGAACATTTACTGGATGGACATCCTTTTCTTTCATTGCATTAGGCAATCTCAAAGTCACAACTTTTGAAAATTTAACACCGTGCGTTATCTTTTCAATTACTCACATTACATTAACAAGCACCATATTTTGACCAAGGTTTGGATTTTTCACCTCTGTTTCTTTTTAATTCAGCAATTCCCCCCTTCAAAAGGCATAAGCAGGCCACTAATGCCACTTGAATCGATGGATAGCACGTGCATATGAAAAATGCAGGTCAAATCAGCAATCTATTTTCCTTGCCATAACAAAAGCAACATCAAAAACAACTTATATTTACTTAGCACAATAAAATATCCCAAGGAACGTCACAAGAGTATCCAAGTCACACAAGGAGATATACCAGATGAACAAACACTTAGTCAAAGAACTATGTTTTAAGGAGTGTCTTCAAAGAAGGAAGTGAGATGGAAAGGAAAAGAGCTGTCAGGAAGAAGTTCCAAAGCTTGGGATCTAGAGAATTGAAGATACAGCCATCAATGGTGGAGAGAAGAAAATGAGGAATGAAGAAATGAATGGAGATATTTCAGAAGTTTGTCGAGCAAGGGAAGATTACAGAGATAGCAAGGGGAAAGGCAACAAGGAGACAAGTTTGAAAACAAGGATGAGAATTTTAAAATCAAGATGTTGTTTGCCCAGGAGCCAATGTGGGTCAGCAAACACAGGGGTGATAGGGGAATGGCATTTACTGTGAGTCAAGACTCAGACAGCAGATTACCTTAACTTTATGAAAGCTAGAATATGGGAGATCAACTAAGTGCACATTGGAATATTTGAGTTTAGAGCTAACAGAGGCATGAATGAGGGTTTCAGCAGCAGATGAACTAAGACTGGGCAAAGTGAGACTGGGTGATGTTACAAAAGTGGAAAGAGGTGCTCTTAGTGATAGGACAAATATGAGGTCAGACGCTCAACTTAGGACAAAATGTGATATCAAATTTGTGAACAAATTGATTTAATCTCAGACTGTTGCCTTGGAAAGGAATGAAGTTGGTAGCTAGACAATGAAGTTTGGAGTGAGGACCAAAAATAATGGCTTTGGCCTTCATAAAATGTAATTAGAGTAAACTTCTGCTCATCCACTACTGGATCATCAGACAGGGTATTTAATTTCTGTTTGGCATTTTGCTTAAGCTGCCTGGTTGTGATTGAAAAATTAATTGGCAGGAAATCAAATTGGCACTTTCTTTATTTTACATCCTCCACATTGTAATACACTTATATGCCAACAGACCACAGGGCACCTCAACTTTATAGAGGAGATGCTCGACAGCACAAGTTGCTATTTCTATTGTTATGCAATTCATAAAGAAACCAACCACTGACTTCCCATCTCAACCATCTTAAAATATGATACACATCTGTGATGTTAGTCATGAGAAGGCTTTCTCATCACTCCTGTACAGGTTAAAAATCCCTCGCAAACATACTCCATTCCTGTACCTAAAGCTTAAAGGCAAGAACTGACTAGGACAGAAGTACCAACTGCACTGGCCCATAATCCATTTGTTTTGTAAAATCCCAATTGAAAGCGCCAAAAATATCCATCTTGTGCAGGCTGTACTTAAGAAAAGATCACAAATCAAAAATGCTCTGTGTGTTTTTAGCTTTCAGATGGTTTAATATAATGTACCAGGTATAAATTTACAATTGAAATTGGATTATGTTGCTTACAGTGACTTGCTGGTGGGCATTGATGCAAATACAAAAACAAGTAAAATAACAGTTTACATAATTTTCCTGACCAAAAATAGAAGTGAAAGTTGCCTGTGGATTACCCAGCAAATTCTATCAATAGTTCAGAAGGATAATTTCAAAGACAAGCCCTGAAGGTTATTTATGGCTCTTATAAAAATGTACCTCATAAGATTTCAGTTAACTTATTAACAACTATAGCAGTGCTTTAGAAAGGAATTAGGCTTCAGCAACTTGACAAATTTTATATTTCAGTCAAACAAAAAAAGCATCTTTCTCTCTCTAAATATGATTGGCAGTCAAAGCTGATCGTTCCTGTGAAATGCCAATCATTTGTTTGAGGAATGAGAATCATTTGGGCTGCTTACCTGGCTCCACCTCGTGCCAACCACTGGACTGACTGCCACTTCCTGGAGATCGACCTTGGTTGGTATAAAAAGGTTCTTCGCCAGGACTGTCCATTTCATCTTCCATAGATTTGTGGCGCTTTGTAGAACTGCAACAGGGAAGTGAATGTCAGGATCATGCTATAATGCTCAACCCACATATATTAGATCACATTCAGGCCACAGTTTCATGTTCAAATTAATACCTGAAACATATTTATGCCTGAAACAAATTCCAAACTCCTATTCAGTCTATATCCAGAACCTGAGAGGATTGCATAGTCCTGTTCAATCTGTATACATCAGACCCCCTGTTAGAACTACATTCATCCATCTAGACTGGACTTCTTCTAATGTACTGTCTCTGGTGTCCTTACAAATGAAGTATTCTGCAGCTTATGCTTAATATTATTCTATTTTATTAAGCCCAGTTTCTTGATTAGAGAGGAAACTACACACATCCACAGGTCATATGAAGTTAAGTGTACACCACAGAATATTAGCAGTAGTTAACGCACTTGGCAATAAATGGTAAAACATTCCATACTTCAGGTAAAGGTCATAGGTGGCATTCTCTGGCTGTGCTCGCCCTAAAATTGGAGAATCGCTCCCTCCCCCTCCGTCAACAGACCTTTACATCATCCGCCTCCCGCCCATTACATTTCTCATGATGGGCAAGATAGGAGAATTCCTCCCCCCTCCCAATTACTTCAGTATTTCAAACAATTATGGTTCCAGTATGTGGCATCCTTTGGTCTACCTCTTTCCTTTCTCTCACTTCCATTCTGTTCTGCAAGCTGCTCTATGAAGGGCTATTTTTGAGACAATACTGACAGGTGAGAAGGAAACAACAATGATGTTTTTAACAATTATTCCCATTGATAGAGACTTCAATAAATTCAAAGGCAGCTGTAGTATTCCATTTCTGCTACAATTAGAATGTCACAGTCAATATTCAGAAAGGTCACTTGTTGAAACTCTGCATTGTTGCCATATGTACTACCTCAAAAAAAATGTTATATTTGCACGCCTTGGAATTTCTTTGAATAGACTATTCAACGCTTAGAAAATTAGGTATTTAAAATTTAAGGGGTATATTTTCTGCTTAGAATTTAGAAGTTTTTTATAATTCTGGCCTTTGTCTGAACCAAAGGAAATAATAATGAATTTGAACATTGATCAGAAAAAATATTAACGTTTGAAAATACCAATAAAAAGGGAAAGTTAACAACTAGTACTTCCTCATAATATTTAATATGGCAGCCAAATTGCACTCCATACTTCACTAGGGAGGAAGTCCTTCCCTCTGGATTTGTAGCCAGTCAAGTTGGCTAGCAGTTCCATTGGTCCCAGTAATGCCAGGCTGGCAGCAGTGCCACTACCAGGACTGCAGGAGAAGGAAAAAAAGGATCAAGGCCCATACATCCCCAGAACAGGTAAGTCCTAGGTCTTGGGCTGGAAAGGTTTGGCTATGTTAGCGAGAGGGATGAGGGAAGGGATTTAAAGGAGTGAGTTTGCAGGAAGGAAGCTGGGGTGGGAAGGGGGTGCTTCCAAAAGCGACCCATCTTCTTGTTGTTTAAAGTGAAAAAAGGGAGGGGAGAAGACCTGGGTAAGATACTCTGTCAGAGAGTTGGTGTAAACTCAATGGGCTGAATGGCCTCTTCTGCATTGTAGCGATTCTATGATTTCCATTACCCTCTCTTACCCTGTTGAAAGCATTGATTCCTCGTGTGCGAGCCTTGGACAACAGCAGGATATTTGAACGAAAGCCATCTAGCTGACCCTGCCCTCACCTATCACCACTTTGGTACTCTACAGTCAGGCACTGCTGGATAACAATCCTAAACAGCAGGGATGACCAATTTTGCAGCATTTGGACATTGAAGGTGGATTCAACACAGTAGAGGTGACATTAAAAATGGAAAATTTTTGAAAACTGCTCATTGGATTAGCTCCTCAACACATCTGACACCTCCACTTGACCTTACATGATATGGCTGCCTCAAAAAACGGCAACCCACTTTACAAAGGTGGCTAGCCAATTAGGGTAATTAAGTACTATTTAGGTGCCCTCTCCAAACTGGGGGTTGGAGCCTGGTATAAGCTGCAGGTGGCTTTTTGGCCATTATAACCTTCTCTCAATGACCCAATCACAGAGCCTCTGGGATGAACAGGCCACAGCCACTAACAACCATACGAAGATTTTTCCCTTCCAGATCAATTGCTCTGACAGCCCTGGGCATTCTGTATTTTTAAAATCTGCATCAAACTTCAGAAAATGCTTCCATGTTGAGGCACCTTCATAGTCCCTTTTTACTTCAGCATCTGTTTTTACTTCAGACTGATTGATTGAGCCTCCCATCATCCTGATTCAGAGAACAAATATGGAGACGGACTCTTAGTTAACCACCTCCTGGAAGATTCCTCCAGTTAGCTCACTTTGAGCCTGAGTGCGATCGGGACTTCGAAATGGTCTGCCAATATCCTGACAGCAGCAAACTGCATTCTGACTGTCAATTACCAACTTGGATTAAAGGTGGAAATTTCCTTGCATCCAACTGCAGATTCAGTCATTTCTCTTTGCTGCACATCAATATTGCTCCAATTTTCTTAATTTTTGATTTAATATTCTGCAGCTAAGCTGAATCTCAATGAAAATTCATTGATCGAACCCCGACTCACAGTTACAGTAAACTAAGCCAGACTGATAAAGCTTCCATTGTGTCTTCTTGATACTACGCATGTTGCTTCTGCTCTACATTTTGCAAACCGTAATCAGGATTTCTCCTCGTTCAGCATAAAATGCAATGTTGCAAACAGCACACAAGTGTTTAAGCCAAATAATTTCATTAAGAATTAAACATCTGCATAAACATTCATTTTCTAAAATGATCAAACTAGCCACAGGGGATTGACAACCTCCAGTAGCATGAAGCTAAATCTGTGAATCTGCTTCCAAAGCAACATAAAGGGTCATGTACATGTATCCAATCATTGTAGCAAGATATACCATAAATAAGCATTGCAAATCCTACAGACACGGCCTTCATCATATTAATGATTCACTGGGATTCATTCATTCACTGGGATTCATTCATTAAATTCATGTTTTTAGGTGGGTGGTATGGTATTGGTTCATGTCAAGAGGTTCACATCAATTATCCTCACTCGGTTTCTGATCACAGCTGTAGGGAATTACTGAAGAGAAGGTGACTGCTACTCCCTGGAGAGAGATGAAAGAACAGGCATGGCATTTCGAGAACACTAATGAAGGCTCAGGAGCAGGTCGTCCACCTTCCTATTTCCATGTGATAGGGTCATACAACTCAGAAAGAAGCATTCAGCCCCGAGTGCCCATGTTGGCTCTTTGAAAGAGATATCCAATGAGTCAAACTCTTCACCTCTAATCCCATTGATCTGCAATTCTGTTCCCTTTCAAATATTGATCCAATTCTCTTGTGAAAGTTGCAACTGAGTCAGTTTCCATTCCTCTTTCAGGCAGTGTATTCCAATTTACAACAACTCTGCATAAAAATAAATTATTTCTCCTTGTATTCTTTTGCAATTGGCTAAAATCTATATCCTCTGATTAATGATACATGTCTGAATAGAAATGGTTTCTCCCAGCTTGCTCCATCAAAACCCTTGAATTTCCAACACTTGTTAAATTCCCTCTTTACCTTCTCTTCCCTAAGGAGATATATGTGATGTGATGAGGCTCAGCCAGTGAACGCCAAAGAGGAGAAAAAGTGTTTTCTTTTAAGTCTTACCACTATTCAAATAGTCTAAAGGTGACAGACCACAGTTCCATGACTGTGACATGACATTTTGCACCCTCTTCTTTCCTTCTCCTCTATGTACTCTATGAACGACATGCTTTATCAATATAACATGCAAGAAACAATACATTTCACTTTATGCCAAAACCACGTGACAATAATAAATCAAATCAAAACGATAATCTTTAATGCATGTTGCAGTATTCCAGATTCTCAGTGTACCCATCATGCTGTTGTCAACAGAAGCATGTATTTTGCATTAAATAATTTGACCCACACAACACCATTTTAGCCATTCACTGCTCAAAGCTAATATTACTAATAAAGAACAAAAACAAAGCCCTTTAAAGATAAAGGTACAATCTCTCCAGCATTCCAGGAATCACAATAGAGATGCTGAGAATACACACTTGAGTCAGCCTTCTTATGCCGCATATCTCCAACATTTCCATTCTTAATGCAAAACTTACAGCATTTGCTGTTTCCCTTTTCATTAAGGAAGACAAGCTGAATTTTTTAATCTCAAGTTTGCTTTTGGTTTTGAAATCTAGTATTATTATAAGAAAGGTCACAGGCAATAAAAGGCCACTCCATCTATCAAAGCCCTTCCCTTCATTTCCTATCAATCACATTTCCATTTTGGATGTTTCTAAATTTTTTTTACTTCTTTTATACTTAATGTTTAAAATACAAACGGACAGGTACATAAATGGGAAACATTTAGAGGTATGGGCCAAATGCAGGCAAATGGGACTAGTTCAATTTAGAAAACCTGATCAGCATGAACGAGTTGGGCTGAAGGGCTTGTTTCTGTGCTGTGTATCTCTATGATCTATGGTTTATTCGTTCCATGATTATGAGGAGTTCAACTGCGCAGATTCTCCTTTAAGTAATACAAGCACAGTGATTTCTACAGTGCATATTTTGACTACTTTCTGGATAATGGCATTCAAAAGGATGTTTCAGTGGTCTAATAGCATGTTACCATTATAACTAAGCTGAACCCCTTTTCATATTGGCTATCAAAAGTGTTGTCTTTCAGATGTGATGTTCAGCCGCCCCTCTTAAGTGCTGTTAAAAGATCCAATTACATCAAACGAAGAGCAACAAAGCTCTCCTGGAGTCCTCGTCAACGTTTATTCCTCATCAAATATCACCAACAGGATTATCTGCTCATTGATTTCAGAGCTGTTTACTCAACCATGTATGCAAATTAGTGTGTTTTCTCTACATTATAGAAGTACTTAATTGGTTGTGAAGTGCTTTGGGTCATCTTCAGACTCACAAGAATGATAGAGTGGCAAAGGCACAGAAGTAGGCTATTTGGCTCTATGCATACGTAATTTAGTTAAATAAATGCAAATTTTTCTTCTTATTTTGTTCTTTCATGAGATGTGATGTTGTTGGCCATTCCTTCTCTTAATTCAAAGTTCCCAATGATGCCAAGTATAACGCACAAAATGAGAGATCTCCGCTCTTGAATCAAAAAACCGTGTCCATCCACCTTATGTTGTCATTCCCTTGGAAGAATGAAGTGTCTCTGTATACTACAGTGATTACTTGCAAACTGCCAGATGTAGCAGATGTGCCTTGTGATAGATGTGAAAGATTTGGTAGCATGTAAGTTTCATGTTGTGACATGACGTTTTTCTATGGAAAGAACTAACTATGCTCTAAATGTTCTAGCAGATTATCATGTTGCCATTTGAGTGGAGAAGTGGGGCAAAAAAGATGTCTCCTAGGACATATCCAGAGTGTGCTGGATTCAATTAAGGCAGATCCTGAGGTAACTATAGAAACATACAAAATGTTTCTGTACTTCCATGTTGCTGTCATCAGATTAGTTTGATTTTTCATGAACTCAAGGAACTAAGATACATAAGGATGAAGAAAATTAATTGCCCCCTGTTAATGCACCTGATATTGTTTGGCCCAGTTGCACATTTTATTTAAGCAACTCTTTAATTTTTGTCCTACCTTCTTCAATTCTAAAATTCCTCTGAATTTGATGCTACCTGCAAATATGACTAACTTGCACTCAATTTCTGAATGAAAGTAGCAACAATGGCGGTTGGTACAGTGAATGTTGGGCACCACACTTAAGTTTTTTTTAAAAAGACTTATCCTGAAATAACTCCGCTAACCATTACCATTTCTAGCATTCAGCCAATTTTCTATCACCAGTCATTTTTAAGCTTCAATTCCCCAAAGATTTGAAATTAACTAGGCTCCTTTTATGTGGAACCTATTGAATGCCATCTGGAAGACATTTCAATGTATTCAATGCTGTAGGGTTTACCATAGTCTACTTAGGTATCACTTCCTTCAAGAAATCAAGAAGGCTGGTCTGGCAAAGCTATGTTGACTGAAATTTACTAGATTTTACATTAAGATGCCACATCACTGGCAGAACATCAGAAGATCTTGGCACTGGGGTTTACCAAAGGAAGTATTAATTCCTGTATTAATTTATTTGAGGAAGATGGCCACTGTTGCCAGGCTTCATGTATGTACCTTCCTGAATATTATCAGAAACTTGCCTCATTTTTTCTTCTAATTAGTTAAAAGCCAAATAATCAAAATAATCAAATAATCAAACATTAATTGATTTTACTTTTTATTTGACATTTCAGTTCTAAGATGTTGCTCCATTTTGAATTTAAAGAAGTTACATAATTATGAGGCAACATTCTCCCAATTTTATCCTCTCTAATGTTTTGTTCCCCTCACACAGTTATATGTAATTGTCTTTCAAAAACAATTTTTTCAATTTGAAAACATGTTTCAATTTGAAGGAACAAGAAGAAAATGAATCTTGAATGTTGACAGACAAAGATATGTTAATTTAACATTGGCCATGATTTTCCGGTTCCACCATGGGATCGACAGACCATTCAAATCTCCACTGACTTCAGCGAGACTGGAAGATCCCACTAGTGGGAATGGCTGGACAATCCTACCCATTAACCTATTTTATTTAGGTGGGAAAGCAGCTTGCTCAGTTTTTGCAAAGCAACTGGACCATTACTCAGCTTTGCTTGCATCAATTTAGATTTTGCAATCTAATTATTTCTCCTTGCAAGCTATACATTCAAGCCACATCCTTTTAATTTCTTGTAAATTATCCCTATATCCAACAGAACCTAGATCTCAGCTGCTGATAGTGTAGCAGGGCAGCCGGCTCCGACACTGTTTGTAATTGATCTAACCTCTCCATGGTCACAATATAGTGCCATCACATTATCAACTTTCCTTCCCAACAATCACGTTCACATTTCACCTGGCAAAGAAAAGTGATAGGATAAAGGCATGAAAGTTATTTAAATTCTCTTCAGCACAGAAAATCAGCAGAATAAAATCCAAGTGTGTTATGCTGCAGAAAAGTGAAACAAATATATTTGGAGGTGAACTACTTTTAGAAATCACACAATCCCCAGTAGGGGAAAAAAATCCAATTTTTTCACTTTTTCCTATTCTACATTTAATTTATATGACGTTTGAAATTCTTATATCTCATATAGAGTTATACAACTCTCAAAGCAAAGGAAGGAAGGATACAAATAAATTACCGTGTTATTATCTACGGCCCCTGCATTTCATAGTTTTTATCAGTAACCAGAGCACTGTAATAAGGATAATTTGTTGTGCTAATTAAGTACATATTCTGCCGCACTTCAAATGGCTCAAATCAAAACAAAATTACCTCAAAACAAAGCCGTGCACACCGATTTTGGGTTCGAAGTAACATTTTTAACAGCAGAATCCAATAGCGATGCTATGCACTGGTGTTTCATGGAGACAATGGTGGAGTAATTAGGCTCAGTGGTGCTTGTTCCTTGGGTGCTTTGTGTTGCAAAATGCTATCTGAGGTGCATGCACACACTTCTAACTTGAAATGTACTGTCATTTTCTTGGTAAAGGGGATAGTGTGCGCACCCTTAATGTCCACTGAAGAATTCAAAGTAGGTACCGCAATTAGCATGCAATGCTGATTTGACAGCAAACTTACCATTCTATATTCTCCAGCCAATGGAAATAATCTCTGTGTCTACAGTGTCAAGCCCCTTCAGGACCTTGTATGTATCAATGAGATCACATGTCACTCTTCTAAAATCCAAAAAGCATATGCCCAAATTACAAAGCCTCTCATCTCAGCTATTTAATCTAGTGATTCTTTATAGCACCATCTCAACATAAAATATTCTCCCTTAAAGATGGGAACTAAAACTAAGCACAATGGTCCCACCAAAGTCAATTGGTGTAAGATTTCCTTATTTTTGTACTCCAAGCTTGTTGCATAAAGGCCAACATATCATTTGCTAATTGCTTTTGTGCGTTCCATTTATAAGTGCTGCATCATGTTTGTGTCCTCAAGTGTGTTGATGGAGTTGACTACCATTCCTTGCTGGAAAGATGGGAGTCAAGCTCTACTAAAATCGGTGTTAAGCTGCCGACCAACTCATCCAGGATCTGTAGGAGTTCTTACAGGTTTCCAAATGAATTAGGAATTTTGCTGTGGATATCGATCAGCCTACTTCTGTAACCTGGCTCCTCACAGACTTCATCTGAGGCCTCTGCGGCAAAGCCCATATGCAACATGGCCCTCCGATGAGCACACACCTGCACTATTTTTGTCCTCTACTCCTAGCTGCCCCAGACTTGTTCCCAGTATCTCGCCATGTGCAGTTCACACCTCTTATCTAACTTCCAAGACACATGCATTGCGAGCCTGAAATCATGTATTCATTGTCACTGCATTCTTGGTCCTCTTCCACTGACTGGCCTGTTTGTACTTTCTGGACATCTGAGATGAAAAAGATGCAAGGGTAAAATTGTGATAAGAGAAAAGGGAAAGTAAGAAGTACATGTAGTTTTTCTCCATCAGTAAATATTGTGGGATGAGGGGCAAGAATATGTGAGGAAAAGGATTAAGAATAAGGACACCATCAACTTGAATGGATTAAACCCCATGGGTGGCCATGGCTTCAACAATGGCCTTTCCAATAATTGTAAGCAATGTTTGCTATATGGGGATTAGAACATAAAAATATGCCGATTCCCCTCCCAGTTAATTCCTGCTACTTGCTCTAGTGCACCATCTCCCGCAAGAGAGAATATTACAGCAGAGAGTATCCTGGAATATGTTTGGGTGCCATGACTGAATAGCTGGTGATATATGTAAGGTGTGAGATGTGTGTGTTGTTTGTAGCAGTGCTAAGAGTGTGAAAGTGATGGTGAGCATATCAATGTTATGTATGAGTGCTGATTGAAAGAGGCTGCTGTTAAGGGTGGCATAGTGATTAATACTGCAGCACCAGGGATCCAGGTTTGATTCTCAGGTTGGGTCACTGTTTGTGTGGATGTGCATATTCTCCCCGTATCAATATGGGTTTCCTCCAGGTGCTCCAATTTCCTCCCACAGTCCAAAGGATGTACCGGTTAGTTGCATTGGCCATGCTAGATTCTCTCTCAGTGTATTCAAACAGGCGCCAGAGTGTGGCAACTAATGGATTTTCACAGTTTCTTCACTGCAGTGTTAACGCAAGCCTACTTGTGGCACTAATAAATAAACCTAAACATAGATGAGTGATCAGAGTGCGATGACTGGGGTAGTGGGTAAGGCCACTGGCTCAGTTTACAGCATATAACATTTTAAGGGGCAATCACTGATCTTGCAGCCATTAAACTTCTTGTAGTATTGCAATCAACTATTCATAAACAAATTCCTGTCACTGATCTATTGCCTTCTCACCATGTGTCTGAAGGCCCTTCTGTGCCTTCATGGACATAGATCATCTGTTGTTCTTTCCAGCTCCTGCACCAAGAGTGTTCTCAGAATGGTTGTAGGTCATTCTGAAGGAAGAGAGTGAACAGCCAGTTGTCATGGTGCACGTTGGGTACATAGGTTAAAACTAAGGGTAAGGTTCTAAAAAGCAGAATATAGGGAGCTAGAAAGCAAATTGAAAAGTCGAACCTCAAAAGTAGTTATCTCAGGATCACTACCAGTGCAACATGCTAGTCAAAGTGGAACCAACAGGATATATAAGATGAACACATGGCTGAAAAGATGTTGTAAGGGGGAGAGTTTCAGATTCTTGGGACATTACTACTGGTTCTGGAGGAAGTGAAACCTGTACAAACTGGATGGGTTACACCTGGGCAGGACCAGGACTGATGTCCTTGGTGGGGAGTACTTGCTAGAGTGGAGGGTATTAAATTAATATGGCTGAGGCATATAGTTAAGGATTCAGAGCAGGAGGAATCAACAACAATAGAAAAAGACAACAAGGAAAATAATAAAAGTGATAGAGAACTCAAGGGATAGAGTCAGATAAGAACACAGTAGAAAAATAATAGGAAAGGAACAAGGAACATTAAAAGGACTACCTCAACGCTAGGAGCATTCAAACTAAAATGGATGAATTAGTTGCACAGATAGATGGAAAGGGGTATGATATAGTTGGATCACGGAGACATAGCTCCAAGGTGACCATATTGATACAATTCTGGGGAATTATTAGCATGGATAATGTATAATCTCTATGGGTCGAGATAAGAAACACCAAGGGGCAAAAAACATTCATGGGCCTGGTAGATAGATCACCAAACTTATGGTAGTAATGTTGGGAAAAGTATTAGATAGGAAATCCAAGGTGCATGTGATAAAGAAACATCTGTGATTATGGGCAATTTTAATCTGTATGTAGATTGGCAAGGTCAAATTAGTCATAGTACAATAGAGGTGGAATTTCTGGAGTGCATATGGGATGATTTTCTGGAGCAATATTTTGAGGAAACAGCAAGGGAACTGGCCATCTTGGACGGGATATTACGTAATGAGAAAG
The DNA here is from genome assembly GCA_024679065.1 of Sphyrna mokarran. Taxonomy (NCBI): domain Eukaryota; kingdom Metazoa; phylum Chordata; class Chondrichthyes; order Carcharhiniformes; family Carcharhinidae; genus Sphyrna; species Sphyrna mokarran. Next base: position 42,220,198 of record JAGIQG010000009.1, read on the forward strand.
GATCAGTTGGCAATATAGTTGTGACAGTGTCCTTCGGGATGAATGACAATAATACGATAAGAATTCTTTATCAAGGTGGATAGTAAGGTAGATGATTCTGAGACCTGGGTCCTGAATCTCAGTAAAGTTAACTATGATGGTATGACACTGAATTGACCACGAGGGATTGAGGAACATTACTGAAAGTAAGGACAGGTGATGGCACACATTCCAAGAATGAATAGGCAAACTCGAAAAGTTGTTTATTCCTATTTGGCATAAGAGTGGAAAGGGAATTGTAGCCAAACCATGGCTTACAAGTGAAATTAGAGGTAGTATTAGATTCAAAGAAGGAGCATACAAATTGGCAAGAAAAAGCAATAGACTTGAGCAAAGGCTGGCCAAGGTATTGATGAAAAACAGGAAAATAGAGGAACACTATTCTCCGACCTTGTCACCCCGAGTCAAGGTCACACTGATCCTGGGGAATAGCGTGCGGGTCTAAGAATCATTTCATGCCCAGTGCCAAAGAGTTTGTGAGGCATCTGGCCGCTTTCTAATGGCGCAAACTGGATTGCGCCCAGGAAAGGCATGGGACCCATTAGCATGGTTAAAGTAGCATTTAAATATGCAAAATTTGTTCAAATTCCAGCACACAGAAAAGTCTCTGGCCTTTAGGGATGGCGCAACAGCCGTGTGAATCATTACTGGTCTCCATGAGCAGAGAACTGGTGCGATGGTTAAGCCAAGGGAGGCCATGGAAGCCTCTGGGTAGTCAGGGGCATGGCCAGACGATGCTCGTTGGGCACCCTATGTGGCCAATGGACATCCTGGTGGTATTAGCTGGAATGGCCAGTGTGCAGGGGCAGTGCAAACAGTGTGGGGACTAATGATTGGGGGGGTGGGGTGGGTAATGTAGGAAGTCTATGACAGGGAGACATGTAGGCGTGAATCTTGTCGAGCATCGTGATTTGGGGGAGGGGGAGCGTGCATAATGTCAAGGTTCAGGGTCCAATCAGGAGGGCCCTGATACCGGCAACCCCTGTTAGGGAGGGGTTGGGGAACGTGTTGTCGATGAGAAGGTCCCAATATCGGTGATGAGAGAGGGGTGGTGTCTCAAAATGCATTGGAGATTTGGCATCTTCGCGAAACTGCACTCAAGCACTCCAAAGCTGGACTCACTGGCATGTTTAGATTCTGCCCCCCCCCCGCATACCAAACTCCCAAAGTGACATAGTGTTGGAGGATTGCATAGCGGAATGCATCTGACAACCGGCTCAGGTCACTCTATTATGACACTTAGTTCGTTTTTGGGAGAATTCTACCACAGTATAAAAGTAAACCATCAGGGAACTATAAAAATTTCTATAGATGTGTAAAGAGAATAAAGTCAACAAAAGTGAATATAGGGTCCTTACACTCAGATACAGAGCAATTCATAGTGGGCAACAAAAAATGGTGAAGGAAATAATTCGTACTTTGCTTCTGTCTTCACAAAGGAAGTCAAATAATGTACCAGAAGTTCTGAGAAACACAAGCTTTAGTGAGGGGCTGAAGAAAATCAGTATTAGTAGAGAAATGGTTTCAGGGAAATTAATGGGACCAAAGGCAAATAAATTTCCGGGGCCTGATTATCTTCATCCCAGAGTACTTCAGGAAGTGGCCTAGAAATAGTAGATTCATTGCTGGTTATTTTCCAAAATTCTTTGAAATCTGGAATGGCTCCTACAGATTAAGGGTTGCAAATGTAAGTCCAAAAAGAAAGATAGAGATAAAACAGAGAACTCTATGTCAGTGAGCCTAATTCGGTTGTATGGAAGTTGCTATAATCCATTATTAAGGATTTCATAATAGAGCATTTAGAAAGCAACGGCATAATCAGATAAAGTTAGCATGGACTTACAAAAGAGAAATCATGCTTGACAAATCTACTGGAATTCTTTGAAGATGTAAGTAGTAGAGTTGACTGGGAGAACTGGTGGATGTGGTTTATTTAGACTTTCGGAAGGCTTTAAACAAGGTCTTACATAACAGATTATTATTTAACGTTAAAGCACATAAGACTGAGGGTGGTGTCTTGAGATGAATAGTGGATAGGAAGCAAAGAGTTAGAATGAATGACTCTTTTTCAGATTGGCTGACAGTGACTAGTGGGATACTGCAGGGATCTGTACTAGAACCCCAACTGCTCATATATATTAATGATTTGGGAGAGGGAACTAAATGTGTTATTCCTAAATTTGCAGATGATATAAAGTTGGGAGGAGAATGCAGAGATGCTTCAGCATGATTTGCACAGGCTGACTGAATGTGCATATGCATGGCAAATGCATTATAATGTGGATAAATGTGAGGTTATGCACTTTGATAGCAGAAATAGAAAGACAGATTATTATTTGAATGGGTGTAAAATTGAGAGAAGTAGATATTCAATGAGATCTTGGTGCCCTTGCACATCAGTCGCTGAAAACAAACATGCAGGCGCTGTGGGCAGTAAAGAAAGCAAATGATATGTTAGCCTCATAGTGAGAGAATTTGAGTACAGGAATAGGGATGTTTTGTGGAATTGTACAGGGTGTTGATGAGGCCACATCTGAAATATTATGCACAGTTCTGGTGCCGTCATCTGCGGAAGATGTTTTTGCTACAGAGAGAGTATAGCTAAGGTTTACCAGGTTGATACGACTGTCATAGGAAAAGAGATTAAGTCAATTAGGATCATGTGCCTTGAAGTTTAGAACAGTGAGAGGGGATCTCATAGTAATTTATAGGATTAGAGTGTAGATTCGGAAAGAAAGTTCCTAATGGTGGGGGAGTCCTGAACTAGGGGTCACAGTTTTAAGATAAGGGATAAACCTTATAGAACTGAAGTAAAGAGAAATTTCTTCACCCAGAGAGTAGTGAATCTGTCGAATACACTATCACACAAAGTAATTGAGGCCAAATTGTTGTGTGATGTCAAGAAGGAATTAGATATAGCTGTTAGAGCGAAAAGGATCAAGAGGAAGGTGGAATCAGGATATTGAATTTGAAGATCAGCCATGATCATAATGAATGGCAGAGCAAGCTCCAAGGACCAAATGGTCTAATCTTGTTTCAATTTTCTACGTAAGAGCTCCCATGCAGCATCAGCAAACCTTAGTGTATTCCCTGTTCTATGTTCAGTCTTTGTTGTTTGTTGCACAGAACTATTTCTGAGCTATGTTAGCACCTCCAGCAGTCACAGCGCACTTTCCCTTCAAGGGATGCAAATTGCTGAATTTAATTCATTGTGAGGGAGAGAAGAGTGGACCCAAGACTAGTATTTTAAATTTAAACAAGGATAATTATGTGGGATTGAAACAGAGCTAGCAAAAGTGAACTGGCAAATGAGATTAAGGAATAGGTCAATAAAGACAAGGTGGCAGATATTTAAAAGAATATTTCAGAACATATAGAATAGATATAGTCCCATGAGAAAGACGCACCATCTTAAGTGTTAAAGACGATAGCTTAAACTAAAAGCATACAATTGTGCAAAGGCAGACTAAAAGATTCGATAGAATATAAAGAACAGTAAAGAATGGCAAAAAGATCAAGAAGTTGTTAAAAATTTACTTATGAGAGAAAGTGATTCAGAAATATAAAGATGCTAGTTAAGAGTTTCTACTCTTAAAAAAGTTAACCAAGTGAGCATTTATCCTTTAGAAATTTAACCTGGGGAATTAATAATGGGAAATGGAGAAATGGCAGATGAATTGAACAGGTACTTAGCATCAGTCTTCACTGACTTGATTTATTATTGTCATATGCATTAGTATGTAATGAAATGTATTGTTTCTTGCGTGCTACACAAAGCATACCATTCTTAGAGAAGAAAAGAGACAGTGCAGACTGTCATGTTACAGTTATAGCTAGGATGTAGAGAAAGGTCAACTTAATGCAAGGTAGGTCCATTCAAAAGTCTGATGGCAGCAGGGAAGATGTTCTTAGGTCGTTTGGTACATATCCTTAGACTTTTGTTTTCTTCCTGATGGAAGAAGATGGAGGAGAATATGACCAAGATGCATGGGGTCCTTAATTATACTGGCAGCTTTTCCAAAACAGTGGGAAATATTGACAGTGTTACTGAGTGGGAAACTGTTTTGAGTGATGGACTGGGTTTCATTCATAACCCTTTGTAGTTCCTTGCCATTTTGGACAGAACAGGAGAAATACCAAGCTGCGATACAACCTGAAAAAATGCTTTCTTTGGTGCATCTGTAAAAGTTGGTGAGAGTTGGAGTGGACATGCCAACTTTCATTAGTCTCCTGAGAAAGCAGAGACTTTGTTTGATTTTCTTAACTTTAATGTTGGCTACAGAGACCAGGACAGTTTGTCGGTGATCTGAATACCTAAAAACCTGATGCTCTCAACCATATCAACTTTCCCATCATTGATGCAGACGGGGCATGCCCTCCACTATACTTCGTGAACTTGATGACTATCACCTTCATTTTGTTGAATTGAGGGAGAGATTATTATTGTCACACCACTTCATTAAATTCGCTATCTCTTTTCTGCACTCTGTCTTGTAATTGTTTGAGATCTGACCCACTACTGTGGTGCCATTAGCAAACTAGAAAATAAAGTTGGAGGAGAATTTGACCACATAGTCATAGGTTTATAAGCAGTATGGTAAGTGCTGAGAACTCAGTCTTGAGGGCCACCAGTGTTGAGAGTGATTGTGGAGTAGATGTTATTGCCTAACCTCACTGATTGTAGTCTGCGCGTTAGAAAGTTCAGGATCCAGTTGCCGGGGGGAGGTACCTGAGCCCCAGGCCATGGAATTTGGAGATGAGTTTCTTAGGAATAACAGCATTGAAGGCTGAGCTGTAGTCGATAAATCAGAATCTGATATAGAGGATTCAAGAAAATAGATTTCCAGAAATAGCTGTAAATCAGGATTTGGAAGAGAAGAGAAAATTTGGGAAAACTACAATCACTACGAAAGTGATAATTAGCAAGTTATTGGAACTGTGGGCTAACAATCCCTGGGTCATGATGGACTTCATCCTTAGGCCTTAAAATAAATGGCTGGTGATATAGTCGATGTGTTGTTTTTAACTTTCGAAAATTCCCTGGATTTGAGGAAGGTCCTGATGAATTGGAAAATAACAAATATAACCCCTTTAATCAAAAAGGGAGGGGACAGAAAGCAGGAAACTACAGGCCAGATGGCTTAAAATCTGTCATAAGGAAAATGTTGGAAACTATTAATAAAAATGTCATGGCAAATTGGAAAAATTCAAGGCGATTGGACAGAGTCAACATGAAAAGGAAATTGCATCTAATCAATTTATTGGAGTTCTTTGAAGGAGTTACATGTGCTGCAGCTAAAGGTGGGTATACTTATCAAAATACTTTTGATAAGATGATACTTCAAAGGTTACTTCAGGAAATAAAAACTCTTGATGTGGTGGCTGGGGGGGTAACATATTGGACTGATAGAAGATTAGCTGATTAACAGGAAACAGGGGGTAGCCCTACATGGTCTTTTTCTAGTTGGCAGGATGCAATGAATGGTGTGCCATAGGGATCAGTGCTAGTGTGTCAATGTTTTATTAGTTATATAAATCACTTGGATGAAGGGACAGAAAGTATGGTTGTTACGTTTGCTGATAGTACAAAGATTGATAGAAAATTAAGTTGTGAAGTGGACACAAGGAGGCTACAAATGGATACAGAGAGGTTAAGCGAGTGAGCAAAGATCTGATAAATGGAGTATAATGTGGGAAAATGTGAAACTGTCCATTTTGGCAGGAAGCATAGAAAGGCAGTGGGATCGGGGTGCCCCAGTGCATGAATCACAAAAGATTAAGATGCAGGTACAACAAGTAGTTAGGAAAATTAATAGAATATTACATATTGTGGGGACAAATTGAATATAAAAGTAGGAAGCTTATGCTTCAGTTGTACAAGACACTGGTGAGACCATATAATGAATATAGCATTGGTTTTCTTACTTAAGGATGTAAATGCAGTAGACACAGTTCAGTGAAGGTTTAGTTAAGTAGTACTTGGAATGGGTCTTATGAGAAGAGTCTGGACGAGCTGGGTCTGTATTCACTGGAGTTTAAATGGTAAGAAGCAACTTGATTGAAACATATAAGCTCCTAAGGTGTCTTGGCAGTATGGGTGTGAAGAGGATGTTTTCTCTGTGGTAGTATCTAGAATCACTATTTAAAGAAAGGGATGATGTGGAGAAGCCAGCAATGACTGGAGTAAACCTGTTGGACTTTAACCTGGTATTGTGAGACTTCTTACTGCAAAAGTAAGGGGTCAGCCATTTAGAACAGAGATGAGAAGACAGATGGTACTGAGACTTTGAAATTCCTTTCCTCAGGATCGAGACAGGTTCTCACTAAACAAGGAGGTTGAAAGATCGTCAGAGATGGATGGCAGGTTACAGCCATCATCTTATTGAATGGCAGAGCAGGATCAAAAACTCAAGCAACCCTGTTCCTAACTTGCATGTATATATTCAACTATTACTGATTCTACTTCTGGGCATTTTGTTTTAATCTTTCCAGTTCTGATGAAAGATTTCTGACCTGAAACATTAACTCTGTTCATCTCTCCACTGATGCTGCCTGGCCTGCTAATTATTTCCAGCATTTTCTGTTTCATCCCAGATGTTCAGCATCATAGTGTTTTATTTCATTATTAGAGGGAAAGAAAGATTGGGTTAAGAGGGAAACAGACAGAAAACAAAGAATAAAAACTGTAATTTTTAAAATCTAAAACAAGCTGAAGGTATGAAACTCTACATTCTGAATTAGTTACTTTTCGGGCAAAAGGGATAGTTATTAACAATTATCACATCATTGTAGGGTACTTACCTTGTTAATTCATGAAGTTTTCTGTAGCAAATGTAATGGGCAATTAATGTGCAATTGCAGCACCTTCATGAACCATACAGGCTGATGAAGGGCAAGATGCCATTTTCATGCAGCTAACAACAAAGGAGCACAAACCACCAGCAATTTGAGGGAAATTGAAGTTCATGCACATTTCTTTCTTTTCGCATGTTCCTGGCTGACTTGCATGTTAATTATGATGTGCATTGCTCATACATTAGCCAGCAAAATCTGATCTCTGTAGAAGTACAACTACAGGGTGATCCAAAGATGCACTGGGGAACCAGGACCCTCCCACTATCCCGAGAGGTTCCCAGGTAAGGATTTCAAGGAAATTGCCTGGGAAGTTCAAACTTTTGATGGGCAATTGCCTTGCGCTGGGAACCAAAAGTGAAATGCGCTTTAAATTTGATTCTGACTGTCTTATGTAATAGTTACCCATAAAAAAAATTAAAACCACTTCTAGATTCTAGGTATCTATGGTACTTGACCTCCCCAGACTCCCCACAGGCCATTTGGGTGAACCCCATGCCACTACACCCACACAAGATCTCATAGGAGCTCCCTGCTATACTTTAACTCCTTCCCTCCCCCTCACCTGCTGACCATGCCACCTCTACAACTGCAGGCACACACTTTTCACCTGACCCCCCAATCACCCCCTCTCCATTGACCATCAGCATCTACCTTGATCAAAGACCTTCACCCACCCCCTCAATCCCACCCACTCACGTTACAAACCTACCTTCTCCATGGATTGAACGTGGTTCGACCTTTGAATTTACCTGGCTTACAGCAGTTAGAGCAGTAAAAAAAGATGGTCTCCTTACATTCAACCCTCAAATGCAGCCCTCAAATGAAGGCCTCAGGAACATGCTTCCCTAAAAAGTTCTCATCAAACCTAGCCAGGCAAGGAGGTCATGCAAGATCACTTGGATTTCGAGGGAGGAAACTAGCGTGTAAAACCAACTGCCACTTCACGGACATTCAGGTCCATTGTTTTTCTCAGCTAAATCTGGCCCAATAACTCATTCACAGGCCCAAACTTTCACTTAGCATTAAAGATACTGTAAGTCTATATTTCCACTTGTGATGCTAACTTGCTTTATTCTTGGAACAAATTGTATGGTTTTCTTCAAACAAAGAAGACACAGACTGAGCATAATTAATAAGAATTTCAGAAAATTTCTAAAACGGTTCCCAATATTTCACAGAAGCAAACCTTAATGAAATGTTAACAATCAAAAGAAGGCACTGTACTGAGAGTTCATGAATCACCATGCACGGTTAATGAGAGGGTTGTTGAAAAAGAACCTAGAATTAACATACTAAGACCTGAGAAGCATCCTTTGAAGAAATTTGTGTCACATTTAATCTGCATAATGGTCTAAATTTGGCATGTAATTCAGTAAAACAAGAATCTGAAAATGAACACCTTTTTTGTACCACTGTCAAAAATTATTATGTAGCACGCTATTGGATGTATTTTTGGGGTTAGTTAAGAAATTCATGACATAAAAATGGGAAATCTAAATTCTACAGTCTTATCAAGTCAGATGGCAAAACAGAATTTCCATGCAATATTCTTCATTGACCATCGTGATAAATTCTATTAAATATTCACTTGCAGAGCTAAATCTTACCAAAGAAAGTACAGAATGCTGTCTCTTCCAGAAAAACATGCCTGTTTTCTCTCCAGATCTTATAACACTGCCGAGATACGCTATTCACAACACGATTGGGGGGGGGGGGGGGGGAAGGAGGAGGAGGAGGAGGAGGAGGAGGAGGACTTCAACATGCCAGCAAAATCCGGGTGCGCAGAGATCGGGTGCCAACTTTAAGGATACTCCAATCATAATCTGAGTAAATCTCCCCCCCGCAAACACAGCGATCTGAAGGCTTTCTCCCATCCTGATCCTTGATCCTCTCCCATCCCTCCACACTTGCCTGTTCTTCTCTCCCCCACCCCCTCCCCCCACAACTAAAGGCCATTGCCAGCATCCCCAGTTCCTCCATCTGCTCCTCCTGTCATCACCACATCTAAATGAATCATCTATCCCTCCCCCACTCTCCCCGCCAGCAGCCCATGAGACTTCCTCTAGGGTCTGCCACTTGGCAGCTAATGCCAGGGGAATTGCCAGGCTACTCTTCCCTGAGGTTGTATTTATCTCTGCATCCCTGGGGAAACCCCACAACAGGATCACATCTAGGTGAACCTGTTGTAAATCATGCCGGCATGCAGCTTCCGGCAATGGGTCAACGTCTGGCGGGGAATGGATTAATTCTATAAAAAATCTATTCAAATGCATGTAAAGTAGGTTTACACTCATTATGGACATGAACCTGATGATGTCACCAATGAGAAAGATTCAAAATTGCGAAGTCACCGGCAAGAACTGCAACTTCCAGAATTTAAAGTCCCGTTGGCACTTACACCAACAACGAGCATGTGCTCAAAATTCATCCCCAGCCCCTCCACCATTGTGTCACCTTTACCTCGGTCAACAGAAACTTCTGTACACATTTGTCTAAGATTATTTTGTAACAACACATTGCTTTATCGCCATTCCAAGCAATCTGAGGCTTTACTGCAGAAAATATTGCATTTTAACTTTACAATAATCAACTTGTAGTAACTGCAAACCCACAGATTATCGAATGATTCTGTGTAAATTTTTTAAATTACCTGCTGGAGGACGTGCTGGGCAAAGACCTCCTCATGGCCCCAGGGCTCATGCTATAATACGAAGATCCCTCCAAATCCGAGAGGGAGAAATTCGGGCCTGTTCCGGCAGCTATCGGTGCTGGGAAGTGTAAAGGAAAAACAAACATTTCTTTTAAAAAAAAGGAAAAAGGTAAAAGCTTGCAACTTTTCAGAAAACTAACAAGGTTTACAATGGATTATATTTCTGGTCAATTTATTTTTAGCAGTTTGTGTTTGGTAAGTTTTTTAATGAGAAAATACATAATGTCCTGTAAACGTGGGACAATGATCAGAAGTTGCATGACTGATTAGTACAGAATTTGTCCTGGGATCAGGCCCATTACAGTTCCAAAACTTTGCTGGAGAAAGCTGATGCTAATGTACTTGGAAAGACTGCCATTACAGTCCTAAAGAAAATAATTGTAGCTAAAATAACAAATGTCTAACTTTATGGCCTTAAAAACATGATGATGCTGGAGCATGGCAATTTATTGGAAGCTGGGCCCTAATTTTATCTCTTACTCTTGTTCTATGCTTTTAAAATTCTGTTCTAACTTTTTTGACAGGATTTTCCAGTTTTTGAGTGGGATTTTCCAGCCCCACTCGCTCCATGTGTTTGCACTGCACCTTAAACAGTAGAGCACTTTAATCACAATGAAGAAGTATTCTGCTCCTATACTCCCCAGTCATTTGTTATCCAGTGTAATCATGGGCAGAAAATAGTAGGTTGATGAGTTCAAAAACAGAAACTTGGCTGGTATGGGTGTACTTGCATTATAATAAGGACTCATCTTTTATTGCACCTAATCGATTCTCAAAGACCCCTGCCTAGCTTCCAAACTATCCTCACTTACTATTACACTGATATCAGGGAAATGCCAGCGAGGTTTAGACAAGTCAGCGGTCTGAGAAATCTTCTCTTGGACATTTATCGTTTTTGCTGGAAGGAAATTGTCTTAATCTCAGTAACGACTACTAACTCGAAACATTACAGTGGAATTTTGCTGCAGACCAATGAAAGGAAAAAGTTATGCCAAAAATATTGTTGGAGTACAACTAATTACTGCTCTGTAGCATTTAAAAATATATCTTGGAGCCTAGTTTGCTTTTCTCTCCAATTTCAACTTAAAATTAAGCTTCCTTTATTCATTGTCCCAAGTTCATGATTATAGACCTTCACCACCTATGTACACGTGCATCCATGCCCCTCCATGAAGGCCACTAAGCCTTCCTTGACGCATGGAAATAGTATTTTACACCCAGACCTCTGTTGCTGTTGGTGGCGTTAGTTAATAAATTTAAGCTGATCACTGGAAGACAAGGGACATGGACAGTGAATGATACAATTTCAGATTTTTCCTTTCTTCACTTAACACAAGTACTTTAGATCCGCTGAGCATTCTTGCAGCATATCCAAAGACACAAATTACTGCACAAGAAACTGTGTTAAAAATTTCATGTTCTGACATCCCAACAGGGGCATCAACTTACTGGACAGCACAGTGGTGAACACTGTTGCCTCACAGCGCTAGGGACTTGGGTTCAATTCCAGCCTCGGGTGATTGTCTATATGGAGTTTGCATGTTCTCCCCATGTCTGCATGGTTTCCTCCCATAATTCAAAGAAATGTAGGTTAGGAGGATTAGCAGGTCAATGAGTTATGAGAGTATGGTCTGGGTGGGATGCTCTGTAAGAGAGTTGGTGCAGACTCAATGGACCAAATGGCCTCCTTCGGCACAGTAGGGATTCTATGATTCGCTGACTGTGCGACTTGACAGTGCGTAAAAAAAACTTTTTAAAGAAAGTTTTCAGAAAAATCCTGAATAATGCAGCAGCCCTTTGTGCAGCAGTTTGGCAACTAGCAGTGACAAACAAAGGAAAACAGTTTGCTGCAGCTGGTCATATTAAACTCCTTACAAAATCAGAAAACCTTTTTTGAAAAGCAATCTTTAGGTACCAGATAATTTTAAGGTTTAACCTTTGTGGCTTCACACATTTTCTCCTCAGGTGCTAAAGCTATAAAATATTTGACAAATGGCCACTTTCTAACCGTAAAGTAAACATATGACATTTAAAATTGACAGGATCACTTTGGTTTGCTAACCCTTTCAGACCAGGAAATCTTTTGCAACTTTCATGATAAATTATAGAGCATTGGACATATTTTGGTACAGTTTACTGAAATATTGGAAGGTGTGATCAGTTTTAACTCATTTGGCATTCTCAAAGTCAAATACTCTTTTTTGTAGGCTTCCAAACTGCACAACATTAGAAACTGCAGCAAGTTGCCAGAACTGCCTAGTAGAGATAGAACTCCGTACTGCATTGAAGTCTAGGCTCATTACACATGTCCTATTCTAACTATCTCCTTCCCAGGTTGTCCAAAGTTGCCATTACCTATCCACTAATAGATTCTTTATCTTGCCTTCTCTCCTGCTCTTTTCAAATTTATTAATTCATGTATTGCAGCTATGGTCCACTTCAAATAAAAGAAACGTCCTCAAGTCAATTTATAAATAAATTGAGTTAATTTAGACCCATCAATAATTCACGTTTGTTGGATCAATTGAGCAAGTATTCTGCTAAAAACCTCAAGATTCTGTGGTATAAATGTATTCCATACATAATCCAAACTGATTCTTGATCAGTGCTAAGTTAGATAATTAAAGCTGAGGCAACAACTGAAGTAACAGCTGTGTTAGAGAGAGATAAGAGAAAAAATTTAGTTCATGTTTCACTTCTGATTGTTATAATGGTTTACGCTGTAAAGTATCTGTATAAATGTCAAGTGAAGAAAAGACTGGGTCAATGAAAATGTTCTCTGTGCTTAAATAGCCTGCTGACATCCAATATTTTGGCTCACACATGGTCTCTTGGATAAGGTGGAATGGATAGTATCGCTGTAATGGCTCAACATCAAGAATCGAGGGCTGAATCCTCACCTGAGTGCTAAATGACCAAACCTTTTTTAGAGGGAATCAAAATTTCCTCCATAACCATGCTGAGAGGAGTTAATTGCTGCCATGTTGTTCATACCATAGAGGCCAAATCACTTAGGGAGGTCACAGGGAATTTATTAGACCTTGTGACAAATTAAAATAGTGGCACAATGGATTCTTCTTTTATCTGGATCTGAATTAGGTGTAGGCAAAGAAGAGCAATCCAAAGAGATGTTTTTGTTCAGGAAACCAGAGCTAAAATAGTTCAGAAGCATTCAGTAAACTCTGAATGTTTGTGAAACTCATTTACTTTATCAGATCAAAGAAAAAATAGTAAATGAGAGATAGTGAATCTAAAGGTCATTTTCAGGGCATCTTAGAGCAGGCAACATTGTTGTGGAGATGGGTGAGGCTTAGGAAGGCCCCCTGGTTATAATTTGTCTGGCTGTGTGGTGAGAAAGTTAGTTGTAGTTTGGACCTCATGTGATTTGCAGCTTACTCAGAGATTGCCAAATAAACAATTGATGGATATGCACAGTAGGCAAAGTGAAGAAAGTCAAATCTTCACCTTTCATCGTGTGGAATACCCTGAAGCTTAATCTCAGATAGAATTTTGTCAGGGGAGATTGTCTAGCTTGAAATCAGTGGAAGTTTCTACTGATCCTCCACAAAGAATCTAGTGATCCTTCACAAAGGTTTGTGACAGCAAAAACAACCATCAGATTAGCCTGGAAGTATTGAAAAAAAAACAAAACTACGGACTGAGGAATCCAAAGCCAAGAGAAGGTAAATGAAAGTTTTATCTCCGAGAATAGCTGGAGCTGAGGAGATTTCTCCAGAGGAGCATGACATACTTATGGATGGTCCCTATGGAAGTAAATAACTTCAAGACTGATATGTCTTATACAAGATTATTTGGACAGTTAAGTAAATCTGAGAATATAACATACATATTTATGAACAATATTGTTAAGTTAATAATGCTTGTTTTGTTTCATTATTTTATATACAATAAATTTTGATTTGTTAATGAAAAGGTGAAATCTTGTGATGTAATTCCACAGGACGAACAGGGTGTTCAGATTTCTCTTTAAATGTTAATAGTCCCTAATAGGATGGTAACAATATATTTTAGAGTTTGATCATACAGTATTAGGATAGTGCAAAGGAACCATGGAGAAGTGTAACTGATTCTGCCCTTCAGCACAGACATTACTCAGAATTTTAAAATTGGATCCTGGGCTATTCTACAGTTCTTAGAAATAGCTTCTATTAAAAGAAGTGTCAAAAAAATGATTGTCTTATATTTACATGCCAGTAGGCATCTCGTAACACCATTACACTCAATGAAATCTTTTTGTGGACTTGATAAAACTCTTTTTCTGATGTTAATTGAGGGTTAAATCTAGCCCAGGTTAGCAGAGATAACTCCCCTGCTTTTCTTCAAAATTATGTCATGGGATCTTTTACATCAGCTTGAGCAGGCAGACTGAACTGTGGGTTCAATATCTCATCTGAAAGACAGCACCTCCAAAAGTAGTATTCTCCCTCAGTACTTAAGACAGTGTCAGCCTTGATTACTGAACTCAAACCTTGCAAATGTGATTTGAACCCAGTACCTTGTGATTCAGAGACAAATGGGCTACAAACTAACTTGAACTGACACACAACTGCAAAAAAAGCCAGTAAAAAAACTTAAGGAAGTGCAATAACTTGCACTTATAAAACATCTTCAATGTTGTAAAACATCCCAAGGTACTTCACAAGAGCATAATCAGACAATAAATTACATTGAGCTAAAGAAAGAGACATTGGAACAGGTTGACATATGTTTGGTGCTACAAGGCCAAGCCCCTTTATTTATGAAATTATAGCTTTTCAGCTTTCAACTTACCAGAAATCTTGCAAGTTTAACTGAGACAGAGCAAACTGCTTGAAATGCAATGCCATATTCCAAAGTGAAGATGAGAAATTGATAAATCACCCTCAGGAGAATGAAAAAAGGGAGACATTTTTTACAATCCTAATTCCTGTGGAAACTCATAACTGTCTCAGGAAGACATTAAGGTGGCAAAGTACTGCATATTGAAATAATGGCTGCCACAGACAGATGCATCAAAAAAACCCTTGAAAATATACAATGGGTGAAATATTTCATGGCAAGGTTGCCAACCACCTGAGAGTGTTGAAAATGATGTAAGCAGTGTCCAGAGGTCTTCAGCAGAGGAAACAAACAGAGCGCTCTTTCTTTTCGAATATTGTATTGTCAGTTCAAGAAGCCAACTCTACAGAAACTTATCAGCAAACTGAGATCTTGTAATAATTGCAACATCTCTGACATCTAAATGCATCCAAGATATCCAATATCCCTAAACTGGCCCCAGTATTTAAAATCCCTGCTTCAAAGGCAATTAAACAACGGTTAACCATACATTCATTTACCTTTTCCTATTGAACTCTAGCTTCTCTTATTTTCAATGTGTGCATGTCTCCGTGTCCCATTGACTGCATGAGTGCTAAATGCTGATGACACATTTTTTCCTCTAGGTTTTAAGTATGAATAAATTTAGTCTTTCTTTGATTCAAAAAAACCTTGTTTCATTGGTTCCTTTTTATTCACACCTTGAATAATGAAATGCATTCCAAGTTGCAAAAGGCATATCCTTGTGAAAAAATAAATTTAAACCTTTGTTGTGACCAACCAAAGAGATTGAATAGACGGGAAGCAGTTCATCCTTCTCATCTGGTTATAACATTAGCCACAGATATTAAACATTATCTTAAAGGAGGAGAGAGAGGTAGAAGTGGACAGATTTGTGGAGAGAATTCCAGAGTTTATGGACTAGATGGCTGAAGACACCAATCGTGAAGCAAAGGAAGTGGGGAATGTCTAAGGGTCAGAATTGGAGATTTATAGGGGAGAGGAAAGTACAGAGGCAGAAAGATAGAAGGACATGGATGGATGAAAACTTAAAAAAAAATTGAGGTACTACAGATCAAAGAAACAATGGAGCCGTGAACAGGGCTTGGTGCCCTGTAACATATCAAATTATTATTATTTGTATGCATCATCGTGGGTGTGTGTGGATTGGTAGATTAACAGAATTACATTTGAAAAATATGCTGAAAACTGCTATGCCCAGCTCTATCAGTGACTTTTCTCATTATAAAAATTTACATACAATGTCTGTTCACCTTTAGGTGGTGCAATGATAGGAATTTCCATTGTTACTCTATTCTGTTGTTGCATCCCTGATATTTCCAATGTTCAATCATAAAAATTTTGGGTGTAATTTCATTTGGTGGCACTGTTTGATTTGGCGCAATTTATAGGAAATTGGCATAACTATGCAAAATATAGTAGGTCCTTAAGCAGAAACTATCTTCAGTGCAAATTGAGTAACATGTTAGGTGAAAAAACAGCACAGCAGAATCAAGCTCTGCCCAAGAAACCGGCCAAGACCTCACGTGAATTGTGATTTCCCTCCAAGAACACTTGCTTGCAGGCCTTTGAGGGGGATTAAACATTAAGTTGGTTCTTATTGGGAACTAGGAAACTAAGAAATACATTTTAAAACCTTTTTACTGGGGGATATTTTCAGCAGATGGGAATGGCAGCGGGGCAGAGAACCTAGCGGGGAACCCCAAAACAGCTTTCATAGCGGTGGAATTTCACCGCTTCATTGCCTGTACACCCCCACTTCCTCCAACACATCCGCCACCAATGACATAATGGGACTCCTGCCATATAAGGTCTTTTTATATTTACTAAGGAGCATACTATTGTACCCCAATGTAACTGAAAAAATGGCACAGTGCATTTAATTTCAATAATTCATAAAATTAGTTAATTCACAGGTGCTGGATTGACATTGTAATTACAAATGCTTATATTCTTAGATTAATTCTTTCAGCTATGTTAATGCAAAAGTTACAACTCTTAGATTAAGGATTAATTGTTTAATTTTTTAAAATAGAAGTTAATGTTTTAAATGCTGCTAGATTGCACTATTTCTATGGTTTTATGTTCTGTTGTATGCAAATGAATTTAAGTTGAAACTTGAGGGAGGAAAATATACATTCTCAAAACTAAGACAATTTTGAGCACAATTTGCTCCTGAATCGCCAATTGCAGCCAAAGTGGAAAAACAGCCAAACTGTTCTCAAGTTTCCTCCGAAGTGCAGGAATAGGGATTTGTACAATTCCCTTCCTCACAGAACTGCAGTTCTGCCTTATCTCTTCTGGGCGAGACCATGCCACCTCCTGAAAAGGGCTCTTCTGCCCTCAATCCCAGATGAGATTTTTCACTTCTGAATTGTATTTTCACCTCCCCAAGGATTGTTTTCTTGCTTTCCACCTGCTATGGTTTCTCTTCTTCTTCCTCTGTTTTGCTCCCCTACTACTGAGGTGGTTTCCCTTTCACCCGTCTGTTAGTTCTGTTGTGCCACTTCAATGCTTCACATCTGCCATGGTCTATCTATTGCTCAATCCTCCAAACCCACTGAATCTAAAAAATTTATTCGGTCTTGACTCCTTGTGGGCACCAAAGAATCACATCTTACTTCCGCTAACTTGTGACTGTATTGCACAATGAAGAGGGTATCTATCTAAATTTATGCTGTGGGTGGCTTGCAGCGACATCACATCAGGCTTTGACTTTGCAATACATCCACATTCTACTGAAACCTTTCTCAATCAATAACTTATTAGAGCTTCACAAAAATGTCCATGAAGTTGGTGGTTTATAAATGGAATTCAAGGTAATTGCTTGGTCAATAACTGCCAGTAATTTTAGATATCAGGCCAGACGTTGATTTTGTACTGTAGTGCAGTGATTCCAAAATGAATAAATGATTGCACATCAAGATAAAATACTTGTAATGGGGCAAGAGGAGTTTATGTACATTTTAGAATATACACTTATGTCACTCCTCCTTAACAACTCAGTTGAGATTGTGTACTCAGTGTGTGCAGAATGGCAACTACAAACAATATAGTATCTGGGCAATAACGTGCATGATTCTTCTGTCCCATTTTTCCTCACTCTTTAGGTATTGGGGCTGAATGTTCCAGTGTTTGGGAAAATCTGCCTGTGCATTTTTGCAGCTCATAAACTGCGCACACAATCCATGTGTGATATCACATGCCATTTTCACACCAGGGTTGGGTTGGCAGTGTAGTTTCTGAGTTGTGTTGGAGTGGGCAGCCTATGTCCGACCAGATAGTGTCCATCAGGATCTGCCTCTTGGTTGAACTGATTAGATATATGGGTGTGGGTGCAGCCAGTTAGAAGGCTCAGCTGGGATCTCCAACACAGCTCTTAGTGCTTTAAAGCCCCGAAAATCTCAGCTCCCACCTCCCATTCACACCGAATGCCAGGCTATCTATCTTTAGATTGCCCATGTTACCCCAAAACGTGATTATGCCCCTTATATATTTCCCATGCCCCCTCAGATCACCCGTGCACTTCTAAGTCCTTATTTGCCCTCTATGCCCCCGGGGGAAAAAATAAACATTTCACAATCTAAGAATCTTTATACCATCGATTCTAAGAAAAATATGCATTTTACCATGTAAAAATATCTTGTAACACTTATAATTGTATGAGTTCCCTCAAGATAACAGTGAGAATATCAAAATCCATACTCTTTAAATAATAGGGAAGAAAAGCTCCACCAAGATTTTGCATGAAATCTGCAGGCAAAGCTTCTATTTTTCTAAAGAGACTGAGATTAAAACTGAGATTGGAAACCAAAAGGTCTAGCTGAAATGATAATAAAAAAAAGAGCTGTCAGATGTTGAGTCCAGTGGTGCAGTACAGGCAGACTAAAGACGACAGAGATCAGATCCAAAAGCAAAGAATGTTCAAAGGTAAAGTTGTTATAGCTGATTTTGTTACTTAACGAAAACATTGGGGGATCTACATCACCCAGACCATCATGGACAGAACTGAGGAGGTTATCCAGTCATGTGCCTTTTTTGAAGACCATGCCCATGGAACTTAGGTTGGTTATGCACTGTGATTGCTGAGGATTAGGATAGAAGAAAAGTTGAAATGCTTCGGAAAGAAGGCAGAGTTTTGAAAGACTTTGTGATTGAGATTAATGACCTATATACTGGATGCACAGCTGAGTCAACTTGTAAGATCTATCTTAATTACATATGCCATTAAATGTCTAATTTATAGTTTATAATTGACTGTAATTTTCCTGTTTATTGGCAAACTTGCATTTTAAATATAGGAAATTATCTAAGATAGTATTTGCTGTTTGCTTTGTTTTGACTCTAGTATAATTTTTTTTCAACTATGGAATTTTTGACTTATACAGGATCAAACTTGCAAGGAAATTACAGAGAGGTGTGGAGTAGAAAATTCCTCAAATGTGTTTGGGAAAAATTTTGACTGCAATATGCTTCCAGTGCCATGAGACAGGAGGCACCGAAGATCTGGTTCTTGAGAATGAGGTGGGCCAAGTGGATCAATTAACAATAGGAGAACATTTAGGGGACAAGTGAGCATTGTTACATAAGGTTCAGACTGACAATGGAAAAGGACAAAGAACCCAGAGTCAGAATAATTAACTAAGGGAAGCCAACTTCAGTGGGGCAAGAACGAATCTGAGCCGTATAAATTGGAGTCAATGATTGGCAGGAGAAACAGTAACTGAACAATGGGCTATCTTCAAAGAAAAGGTAGCTCAGGCAGCCATTAACCATTAGCCATTTTCCAATCTTCTGACACTTCCCCAGAGTCCAGCGAATTTTGATAAATAATTACTAAGGCATCTGCTATCACTTCTGCCATTTCTTTCAAAACCCTGGGATACATTCCATCCGGTCCTGGGAACTTGTCTACCTTCAGTCCTGCTACTCTATCAAGCACTGCCTCTCTAGTGACAGTAATTACATAAAGGACCTCATCTCCTACCATACTTCTATCTTTAATATTCGGCAAGCTATTTGCGTACTCCTCTGTGAAGACTGACACAAAAAAAACTTATTTAAAACCTCAGTCATTTCCTCGTTACTCACCACTAAATCCCCTCTCTCATCCTCCAAGAGTTCAACATTCACTCTAGCCAGTGTCTTCTCCTTTATATATTTGTAAAAACTTTTACTTTTTTTATATTTAGGGCTACTTTAGCTTCATACTTTATCTTTCTTTTCTTTGTTGCTTTCTTAGTCATTCTTTGTTGTTTTTTTAAATCTTTCCCAATCTTCTAATTCCCCACTATTTTCAGCCGCTCTGAACGCATCAGCTTTTAAGTTAATACTCTCCTTTATTTCCTTCGATAACCACGGCTGGTTATCTCTTCTCTTACAGTCCTTCTTTACCATCAGAATATATTTCTGCTGAGTACTGAAAAAGATCTCCTTAAAAACTCTTCCACTATTCCTCAGTCATCTTGCCAACCAATCTGCACCCCAACCTGCATTCGCCAATTCCGCCCTCATCTTATCATACTCCCCTCTGTTCAAAGAGACATCACAGGTTCGGGACCCTACTTTCTCATCCTCCATCTGCATCAGAAATTCAACCATACTACAATCACTCATCCCAAGAGGATCCTTCACAAGAAGATCCCTAATTCTACCTGCCTCATTACACAGTACCAGATCTAAGATGGCTCGCTCCCTTGTAAGTTCTGTTACATACTGTTCAAGGAAACTATCCTGACAGCATTCCAAGAACTCTTCCTCTAGCCCACCATGTCTGACTTGGGTCAACCAATCAATATGCAGATTAAAATCCCCATAATTATCAGCGTTCTGTTTTTGCATGCATCAGTTATTTATTTATAGCCTGCACCACCTCAAAGCTATTATTTGGGGGCCTATAGACCACACCCACCAGTGTCTTCTCCCCTTACTATTCCTAATCTCCACCCACAATGATTCCATTTTGCTCTCTGGAATCTATATCTTCTCTTACTACTGCACTGATATTATCCTTTAATAACAGAGCTAACCGACCTCCTTTTTCCTTCTGACTATCCTTCCTAAACGCCTGATACCCCTAGATATTCAGTTCCCAGCCCCAGTCACCCTGCAATCATGTTTCCATAATGGCTGATTTGCGCCATCAGCTCATTCACTTTGTTCCGAGTGCTTCGTGCATTCAGGTAAAGTGTCTTTATACCAGCCTTTATCTGGATCTTATTTGTAGAAATGCTATTAACCTCTCTCATGCCCCCTACTCCTTTAATTAGTGGAACATCCTCAACATTAACCTGCACACGTACCCTTTCCTTTACTTTAGATTTTGTAATTCCCCCTCCCTGGAACCCTCCCCCCCATTAATTAGTTTAAAGCCCTTTCTACGATTATACGATTTGCCAGAACTCTCGTCCAGCATGATTCAGATGAAAACCATCCCATTTGAACAGGACCCATCTGCCCCAATACTGGTGCCAGTGCCCCATAAATTCAAACCCATTCCTCCCAATCCAATCTTTGAGCCATGCATTCATCTCCTTAATCCTACTTACCCTGGGCCAATTTGCGCATGGTTCAGGTAGTAATCCAGAGATAACCACCTTGTTGGTTCTACTTTTTAATTTGGTTCCCGGATTATCATACTCCCTCTGCAGATCCTTAGTTCCTATTTTGCCTATGTCGTTGGCACCTACATGAACCACGATAACCAGATTCTATCCTCCCGCTCCAGGTTCCTCTGCAGTCCAGATGAGACATCCTGGATCCGAGCACCAGGCAGGCAACACACCCTTTGGTATTCTTTATCCTTGAAACAAAGGACAGTGTCTATGCCTCTAACTACACTATCCCCAGTTACCACCTCATTCCTCTTCTTCCACTTTGACCTCTTCCTGTACCATTGTACTGTGGGCAGTTTGCTCGTCCACCTTACAGTCCTCGTTCTTGTCTTAGCAAGAACCTCAACCTGTTGTGCAGATTCAGGGGCTAAGGCTTTTGGGTCTCCCCCTCCTTCCTCCTACCCTTCCTCCCTCCACCCCCTCCTTCCTCCCACCCTTCCTCCCCCACCCTTCCTCCCTCAACCCCTTCCTTCCTCCCCTCCACCCCGTCCTTCCCCCACCCTTCCTACTCCCACTCCCCTCAGTTACCCCCTCTGACCCTCAGAGTTTGTCAGTTTAGGGGATTTGGTTTTCTCTTGTAACACATTGTCCAGGTTACACTCCCTTGCCTGATTTGTCTCAGTGTCTGAAGCTCGGGAGTTCAGCTCATCTACTTTGAGCTGGCGCTCTTCAAGCAACCAGCACTTACTGCAGACAGGCTCACTGGGAATGACCTTATGATCCACCAGCTCCCATATCATGCAGAAACAGCATATCACATGTCCCTCTATCTCAGTCACCTAGTGTATTCTAGACCCAGTAAAGAATGTAAACTTATCTTGCCCTTTCTGCCCAAGCCCTGTGAACCATAGCCCTTACAACTCACTCTGCTCCCTTCTCACTCCGCTGCCCGCTCCCGATGCTGCCCGCTGTCTACTACAACCCTCTTTTTATACTTTGGTAAAAATCCCTTCCCAGAAGAGCCCGTGGTCCACTTCCTGTTTAAATTTTAAAGCCGAATTTCCATTAAAAAGCCCGTGAAAAGGTTTACAAAGTCAATCGCTTATCTTTACTCTCTTTAACCTTCTCTCCACTTGACCATTGATAAAGGGAAGTTATTAGACAGGTTATCTATACTTAATTAGGCACCAGGACCAGATGAGATGCATTAGGAAGTGAGTACAGAAATTGCAGAAGCTCTAACTTTAATTTTTCAACCTCCTTTAGACTCAGGGGTGGTGCTGGAAAACTGGAGAGTTGCAAAAGTTATATCTTTCTTCAAAAAAGGATATAAACATAAGCTCAGAAACTACAGGCCAGTGGGTGGGAGTGGTGTAGGAGGTGTGTGTACTTTTAGAAACAATAATTTGTGACAGAATTAGTAGTCATATAGACAAATGCATTTGAATGAGGAAAATCAGCATGGATTTCGCATGGGAAAATCATGCTAAACTTGCTGGTTTTTTTCTAAGGGGTAACTGAGCGGGTTGAGGGCAATGCAGCTGTATATACACTTCCAAAAGGAATTAGATACAGTGGCATATAACAGATATTTCAGCAAAGTTATATCTCATGGAATAAAAGGAGCAATAGCAACATAAACTTAAAATTGGCTGTTTAAGAGAAAGCAGAATAGTGGCCAATGGATGTTTTTTAGGCTACAGTAAGATTTGGAGTGGTGTTCCCCACAGGTCAGTGCTTGGACCCTTGCTTTTCCTGGTATATATTAATTATCTGGAATTTGTTGTATGGAGTATAATTCCTAAATCTGCAGGTGATACAAAGTTTGGAGGCAATGTAAACTCTTAGAAGGATATTGTGGAACTTAAAAGGGATCTAGACAAGTTAATGGAATGGCCGGTCAGGTGAATGAAGTTCAATGTGCAGAAATATGAGGTAATTCATTTTGATAGGAAGAACATGGAGAGGCAAAATAAAACAAAGAGCAGAATTCTTAATGTGGGTGCATGAAGCAGAGCAAACAGAACATATATGTTGTATAAGTCATTGAAAGTGATGGGACAGGGAGTATGGTCATTAAAGAAAGCTTGGATAGACTAGGACTTTTTTCTCTGGAGCGTAGGAGCTGAGTGGTATTCTTATAGAGGTCTACAAAATAATGAGGGACACAGATCAGATAGGTAATCATTATCTTTTCCAAAATTAGGGGAATCTAAAACTGGACAGCATAGGTTTAAGGTGAATGGGGAGAGATACAAAAGTGCCCAGAGGAGCAATTTTTTCACACAGAGGATGGCGAGTGTCTGGAACAAGTTGCTGGAGGTAGTAGTAGTAGAGGCAAGTACAATTTTGTCTTTCAAAAAGCATTAAGATAGTTACATGGGTACAATGGATATAGACAGATATGGGCCAAATGCGGGCAATTAGGATTAGCTTTTAAAAAAAGGTGCCATGGACAAGTTGGGTCAAAGCGCCTGCTTCCATGCTATAAACCTCTAAACTTCTAAGTGTACAATATCCCAGGGTGTATTTATAGGCTACATAGAGTGTAACAGCAGAGGTTACGTTGAACTTGTATAAGACACTAGTTCAGCCATGGCTGAAGTATTGTGTTCAGTTCTGGGCACCACGCTTTCGGAAGGATATGAAGATATTGAATAGAGTGCAGAAAGAATTTACTAGAATGGTTTCAGGGATGAGCGACTTTAGTTATGAAGACATATTGGAGAAGTTAGACTTGTTTTCCATAGAGAAGAAAAGGCTGAAAGGAAATTTGATAGCGATATTCAAAATTATGATGGATGTGGACAGATCAGATAAGGAGAATTATTCCTCCTCATGAAAGAATTGAGGATTAGAAACCTTGGCAAAAGAAACAAAAACATTATGAGAAATAACTTTTTCAGGCCGTGGGTGGTTTGAGTCTGGAACGCACTGCCTGAAAATGCGGTAGAGGCAGGTTCAATCGAGGCATTTAACAGAGAACCAGACTGTTATGTCAAAAGGAAAAATGTGAAGGATTATAGGGAGAAGGCAGGAAAATGATTTTTAGATAAATTGTTTATGGGCCTAACAGCCTCTGTCTGCATTGCAACAATTCTTTGATTTTTTTCCATATATCACTGGGATTTTAGATTTCTTCATCTTTCAAGCAGAAAGTCACTGGCCTTGACCAGGAACATAACAAAATTGTGGACTTGTAATAATTTCCTATTCAGGATAGTGACACAACAGTTGGCATTTATATAGTGTTGTTAAGGTAGCAAAATGTCCCAATGCACTTCATAAAAGCCTAACATGACATACATGGACACCAAGTCAAAGAAAAATATTTTATATTGTACCCATAAAAAAAATCTTAACAAAGAGAGGAAGGTGAAAGCTTACGAGGGGAGTTCCAGAACCGAGAATCTATGCAAGCTTAAGGTACATACGATGGGGCCCCGAGGAGGGGATACAAAGAGGAAATGGTGTTTCCACATTGCTGGGACTTGCATGGAAATTTGATATCTCAAATCTCCATGCTCATAGATTCAAGTAAATACACAAAAATATTGATGACAATATCTTTGAAACCCTAATAGCTTCTGCAAAAATTGGAGAAGGCGTCTTGTGTTCACAAGCATTGCGCAAGGAAGAAATGTAAGCATAACAAGAAATGAAATGACACATGGCAAGGCATGTCATTGTCTGCAGATCAAAATCCTAGAATTTATTAGAGCCAGTCTGGAAAGCAGAGCTATCCGATAATCTCGAATCTTTACTGGCTATAGGAATTATGCATCTAAGTCTGTAACTTGATCATAAAGTGGATAAAGATCAAACAGACATCGAAAAGATGACGAACATTGAAACTCTGCTCATTATCTATTCAGAAATCATTATGTCTGAGGTGCTGATGGATACAAATATTAAAAATACAATATCTAATATATCAAAATAATTGGGGCTTCCTCTGGAAATTTATTCCACAACAAAGAGCATACATAAACAGTAGAGATGGAAGCCACTTATTTGGTGAACCATCATCTGGACAGGTTGACTGCTGAGTAACCTCCCTGAGGTAAGACATAAGCTGGTGAATTTCATGAGCTAAAACTGCTGAATACGATATGGGAAATTCAGCGCAACTGTGTCAAGCATGAGCTCCCATTGAAAACATATCTGAAAAGACTATTGATTGAGTTGGCTGTTACAGATGGAGATGAAAGGTCCAGTATGGTGGGAATTTATGGCTTATGCTTCTGCATTTTGATTGTCAATTATTAAAACAAAGGTTCTTTCTGACCAACAGAGCCATGGTTGGCCATATTGAAGAACAATTACAAGCACTTGTTGATCTTCTGACATCGATAAAGGTGGCTTCTGTCAATCACAGAATTTGCATTCTATAATAACCTTTACATTCAGTGGAACTTTCATTTAATACTAAAATGTCAGCTTTTTGTAATGCAGTAGCAATTGTCTTTGTGTTTTAACCAGTAAAAAAGAAATATGTTCATAAAATGTACTGTTTTAAAAAACAATCTGAATTAAATGCTGTCGCGCAGCATGCTGAGCCATTAATACATAGTAGCAAAGCAAAGGATCAGATAAACATGTTCAGTTTTTGACTGCATAATGCGGAGACTTCATGCGCGGGCCAGATCATATTCACAGTTCAAAAGTTTGAAGAACTACAACTGGATCACAATTGTTTACTCCCATTAGCCATTTTTTAAAACTTTATTTATTAGTGTCACGAGTAGGCTCACGTTAACACTGAAATGAAGTTACTATGAAAATCCCCTAGTCACCACACTCTGGTCCCGTTTGGATACTTGGGGGGAGAACTTAGCATGGCCAATGTACCTTACCAGCATGTCTTTCTGACTGTGGAAGGAAACCAGACAATGTCATGCCTTACCATGATACATTTCATTGTCTTGCTGTGGTTACATTTCTTAGTTGCGCAAAGCTTGTGAACATAAGATGCCTTCTCCAATTTTTGCAGAAACTATTAGGTTTTCATTGATATCTTCAGTGACCCAAGCTGGGAATCGACAGCAGGTTCCTGGCAATGTGAGACAGCAGTGCTAACTACTGCGACACCATGCTGCCTAAGTCTGTGTACAGGTCACCTGCCCATTCAATTGTGTATAAAATGGTTGTAAGCCAGGAGATTGAATTAAAAAAAGGAAAACACTGCAGTGAATCTTTTGTTTCATCTGCTTTCAAACACATTATGCTGATGTAAATGATCTGAAATGACAAAAATTACATGCTACATTTCTCCGCCAAAACAAAAAGGTTTACAAAGAAGAATAGTACAGCACAGCAATAGGCCCTTTGGCCCACCAAGTCTGTGCTGACATAGATGCCTCTCTAAGCTAATATTTTCTTTCCTCTATGTGGTCCATATCCCTCTGTTCCCTGCCTATTCATGTATCTATCCAGATGCCTCTTGAAAGTTATTATAGAATTTGCTTCAACCACATCCTCCAGCTGCTTATTCCAGGCATTCACCACATTTTGTGTGAAAAACATGCCCCTTATATCTCCTTTAAACTTTACCCCTTTCACTTTGAATCTATGCCCCCCCCTCAAGTAATTGACCCTTTGACCCTGGGAAAAAGATTTGGACTATCTACTTTATCCAAGCGTGTAATAATCTTATAAACCTCTATCAGGTCCCCCCTCATCCTCCGACACTCTAATGAAAAGAACCCAAGTTTGTTTAATCTCTCATCAGACCAGACTGAGGAGCTATAAATCATATAAAACATCCCTCGGTCTATATGCACCAGAGAATGTTTTACATGAAATGAAAACACATATTGCAAATATAGCCCACAATGGCAGGTGTGGTGAGGCACTTCATGTACTACTGAAAGACCATCAACCTGAAACGTTAATTCTTTTTCACTTCACTGGTGCTGCCTGACCTGTTGAGTTTTTCCAGGTTTTTGTTTTCTTATTTCATCTATTATATTGAAAGGAATTGATCTGTCTTGCATTTTCCATAATATCAAATTTTAACTGTTATGTAATGTCCCATAAACTGAGCGAATAAAGAATACTTATGGGATAAAAAACACAAGCAATTTGATTTGCGGGAGAGGTTGCAGTGATGCTTAATCCAGTGTTCAGGTGTCCACACACATGTAGTCTTCCAGCTGGGGATCGCCGGATAGTTACAAATAATGGTAAATACAGATCAGAGATTTTACTCCTGTGCAGTACAACCTCAAAGCAAACTTTATTGCACATGTGGCTGTTAACTATATAGTACGATGCTAAAAGGCACTAAGAAATTGCACTATTATATCGTGAAACACTGTCTTAGTATCCTTCATTCTATGAATCCCATTATTAGCTACTTTGTTGGATCTTGCATCAAATTGGAAGCCTGATAACTCCCTGGAGGAAGGGTTTTAAAGAACATTGCCACAGGAGTGTATAAGACTGGTGTCTAATCGACACTGTATGGTATTGAGAAGGACCATGATGAAGGGACAAAATCAAATAGCTTTAGGAAAGCATTGAGAAATTAGGTTGAAGCATTCCAACAGGCAGGAGTGAGCTGTGAAGTAGTGAAAAATGTTCAACCAACAACTATGCTTTTATTCTTTTCTTCCTTCACTTTGGGACATTGTTTCACATTAAGTGTACTACATAATTGCGAGCTGCTCTTGTTTCTGTTGTAGTGCAGGAAGGGGCATGTGTGCTTTGCTGCTTTTTAACTCCTTCAGTTGGCGATGGGATCTGTCCCAGCTGACAGGAAACCAGAGGGCAAAATATAGGCTGCATATACAAAAACACAAATGGCAAATTAATAAGCATAGAAACCCAGGAGCTGCCAATTGGAAGTGCAGAATCTTGTGGTGTCTATTACTCACATAAATGCCAGAACCTGGAGCCATTCTGACAAATATTACTTGAAATGTTAACCACCTTTTGTCAAGCATCTCTTCTCAGATGCTGGCAGACTGTACTTTGAGTATTTTCTGTTTTTCTTTTGTATCATAATAATGTAGGCAGGGAGCAGGGAGCTGTCAGTATGCTCACACTCACAGCAACAGTTGAGGCCTGTTCTCAAAATAACACGGAGTGGGGAGAAAACGGAGGGGGACTAGTCCTCACATGAAAAATACAGCTGTCAGTTAGAAAATGCTCAATGACAAAATCCAGGTGCAATAGCTTGCTGCAGAAGAGGATGCCATCTCACCTTGTCTGTATAAGCAATGAACACATTCAGGTGTTTTTGTTTGCTACTGTGCGCTTTGCAAGACTGATTAACGAAGCAGACTGCAGGACAAAAGAGTATAAGGTCACCTTAGATCAGTGGTGTATGCTTAACATAAAAGAGAAAAAATTTCAGCTGAGAATCAAGAGCTCTGAAAGGAGAATAATGTGTACGTGCAATAGTACGTGGGGAGAAATGAAACTTGTTTCTGGATGGAAGAAAGTGCTCTTGTTCTGAAATGCAACCGACTGCATAAATAAAACTTGGTCACTGCTATCAGAAAGTATGATTGATATCTAGTATGTAGCTAAGATCTAGTATGTAGCTATTTTGATGATATCAAAATAAAATAATGAACCTCTGATTTTAAAAGAACGGGATTGTTTCTAGGAGTAAAAAACATGTTATACTGAAAATATGCCAACCCCTTGGGGCATGAACAGTTCCTTAGTGAACTTACTCAAAGCATAGCCTTCAAGAGCTGAAAATAGTGAATTGAGGCAGCATGTTCAAACTTCAGCCTGCTATATTACAATGTTTACTTAGACGAAATTTGCATCCCTGATTTCCTGCATATTGAGGGATGAAATTCTGCAGCAGCAGCCCAACTTGATTTGCCTTGTCAACATTCTGTGTTTCTGGTGGCCAGAAGGGACCTGGCTGGGCTTTCCAAGTTTTCCTGATTTGCATACTGTTTTTTGCACTCCCATTGTGGTTTGTGTGATGCGCTGCTAGCCTGGGCATGAACAGAATATGTGCAGATGTCATCTGAAGCAGCAGCTGCAGTTCCTGATTACTGAAAATTGATTCCTGCCGCTTCTTCCACTGAATTGTACGAGCTGTGAGGTGAGCTAGGAGTTTGCCAATCCCTGTGGTGGAAAGAGGACGGTTTGATTTCCTGAGGAGAGCTGGAGGTGCGAAGGTGGGCGATGGCAAGGAAACTACAATTTCTGCCACTAGCTAGCGCACCATCAGGGGCCCAGTGATTGCAGCCCCAGGACATCAAGGTAACACCTCTGCAGAAGTGTCCGAACCATCTTCAGCTGCTTCGACACTGACCTTCCCGACGTCAGAAATGTCACTTGCTGACAATTTTACATTGTTCAGCTCCATTCGCACTATTCTCTGATAACAAAGCAGCACTGCCAGCATTGCAAGAGCCAGACATTATCCCAATGTAGGAAAGAAAATGGCTGTGATGTTCACGCTACACAAGTGTCAGCCAATGAATATCTCACACCAAAGATTGCCCAGATGATGCCTTCTGACCTTCAATGGCACTGTCATCAGAGAATCCGGATCAGTAATAGTTTAGGGCCATCATTAACCAGCCACATCAACACCATAGCTAACAGAGCAGGACAGAGGCTGGGAAAAGGTTGACTGTGTGCAGAGGTTATACCTTATTGGATTAGGTGAAACTGACTCGGGTGGCACGGTGGCACAGTGGTTAGCATTGCTGCTTCACAGCTCCTGGAACCTGGGTTTGATTCCAACTTGGGTCCAACTTGTCTGCATCTGGGTTTCCTCCGGGTACTCCGGTTTCCTCCCATAGTCCAAAGATGTGCAGGTTAGGTTGATTGTCCATGTTAAGTTGACCCTTAGTGTCCCAGAATGTGTACGTTAGAGGGGTTAGCAGGGTAAATGTGTGGGGTTATGGGAATAGGGCCTGTGTGGCATTGTCGTCCTGCAGACTCAATGGGCCGAGTGGCCTCCTTTTGCACTGTAGGGTTTCTATGATTCTATACTCTTTTTCCTATGTTCTTATCTTACTTATGTGATCTGTGGCATCCTGAAATAAGTCAGTGGCATCAAGGATCTAGGCAGTGTAGATTTAACTTCTCTGCACCAGAGACATGGTGATGTAGTGGTGAAGTCACTGGATTACTATTTCAGAGGCTCAGGTTCAAATCCCATCACAGCTGCTGGCAGAATGTGAATTCAATCTAGAATTGAAAGTTAGTCTCAGTAAAGATGACCATGAAAATATTGTTGATCGTCATAAGATCTCATCTGATTCACTCATGCCCTTCAAGGAAGGAAATTTGCTATGCTTACCCATGTGACTCCAGATCCATAGTAACATGGTTATCTCTTAATTGCCTTCTGACATGGCCTAGCGAATCACTCAGCAGTTTACTTGTAAGCAGAAAACTTGGAGAGGTGTTTAAAATGCAAAGTGGGCACAAGATCTATGCCCTTCTGTACTTGGTACACGTTTTGCAGTGCTTGAGAAAGGAATTCCAGTCCTTCCCTTGGGATGGTTACCCAATTGCATTCATAAAGTCATTGGGGATACTTGCCAATCAACACCCCCCTTCCCCCCACAAGCTAGATTGTGACATATGAAGTATACAAAGAAGACAAAATGATTTACCAAAGAAAGTATAACAGCATTACCATTGTGCCTGTAAATGTAACTACTTTTTAAAAATATATTTATATGGGATGATATTTAGTTATTTAATTATGTTAAACGAGTTATTTGAACTACAACTGAAATTTCACCTTTGCAAATCACATCTATGCTTACATAAAATATTTCCACTTACTTTGTGACACTCTCACTAGCTCAGTGACACTGAACACGCCTGATGTGACAAAGCTGTCTTGGAAGCCCAAATGTCCTGCAAAACATGAAAATGAAGAAAAGTAAGCTTCTGCAGAGCAAAAATTTGCAATTAGGGGTTGTGTATTTCACATTAAAGTATGGATATCCTCCATCTACAAACAAAAAGTGAAACCTTATTAAAAACACTCCCTCTTTCAATTAACCAAGTAAGGTAAATAATCCAATTGAAGATCAGCTCTAAAAGGGAGAAAGTAATCAGCAATTGATCACTGGTTCTTAAAGAGTGAGCTGGTTAATAAAAAATATGACATTATGTGTAGAATAGTAGATACATAAAATCTAGTTGGAATTGTAAATCCAATGTAAAAAAGTTTCAAAGTAAATAAAATGTTAGGTTATATATTTTTCTTCTAGTTAAAGAAAAGTTAAACATAATAACGTTTCTGCCAGTAGACACTTGAATGATATATGACCACTGGGTCAGACATGTTTTGGGAGATAAATTAATCACTTTCAGGACTCTTCAAACTTGCTATTATTAGTGTTTAATGCCTGCAGGAAAAGAAGCACACAGAAAAGTAAACAATCAGTAAAGGGGCGTCAGATCTGAAGTCCCTAATTTGGGTACAGAAAAGAGTGTAAGTTGGTCATTCAATGTCAGTACATTGCAAATATTACACATCTCCAGATAGTTCCTGTAATCAATGTTGGTTCAACTAGCACCAATCTTAAACACATTCAGGTTTTCTATCAATCACAGATTTAACATGCACAAACTTAGTTATTTCAATATTTCTTCAGAAATACTCTTCTAAGGGCTGGAATTATCCTGATCACAGGCCAGTGTCTTCCAATGCACCATAGTACCCCTTTCCCTCCCACCCTCTGTCTTTCTGAAAATCTAAAGTTGTCAGGATGCCAACATGATCTCCAGGATTCTGACTTTCCAAGTCTTCCTGTACCCTCCCATGCCTGACGTTGAAACTCCAGCCCAATGGAATAGCTTTGGAGTCAGTCGGACTCTTTATATGGGCTTGAAATGTTAGCTGTGTTTCTCTCTCCACAGATGCTGCCAGACTGCTGAGTTAATCCAGCAGTTTCTGTTTTTATTTCAGATTTCCAGCATCTGCAATATTTTGCTGCAATGAAGTTACTGCGAAAATCCCCTAGTTGCCACACTCCAGTGCCTGTTCGGGTTTGACTGAGCGAAAATTTAGCACAGCCAATGCAGCTAACCAGCACATCTTTGCGATGTGGGAGGAAACTGGAGCGCCCAGAATAAACCCACACGGACACAGGGAGAACGTGCTGATTCCACACAGTGTGAAATTGAACCCTGAACTGACATTGAATGACCAACTTACACTCTTTTCTGTTCCCAAATTTGGGGCTTCAGATCCCTAGTGCTGTGAGGCAGCAGTGCTAACCACAGTGCCACGTAAATTGGCTAACCAATGTGTTCAAACAGCTGACAAACAATTTCAATTTTTTTTGTTTGTTCAGTTCATTATGATATCACAGTGGTGATTCAATCACACATTTGAATGAAACAAAGATTACTTCAGCCGAGAGATGGTTTATGTGATTTTACCTTTGATACAAATCTGCTTTTAAATTGCTTTGGCAGTTGAACAGGCTGAAATATAACACTGTTCTATATTTGTCAAAATGAGAATCCTCCAAATGCAGTTCACTCCCATCTCCTCCCCAAACTCCAGCAAATGAAGTCTAAATTGCATATATTTTAGTGTAACTTCAACCTGATCACAGCATAATTGAACGAGCTAGGTTTAGTAGGTATGCAAATTCAAATGAAAAGAGTATAAGTGCATGCTGGAAAAAAATGGGTGGAGGCATTCACTAATGATACATTTCACCACAAAAATTAGTGAACACTCAATAAATTGCAGCAACTTTATCCTGAACACGCAGCTGTATTTCTTTTTTAAATAAATTGCAGCTTTGAAGTCTCTAAGATCAGATTAAACACCTTCAGGCTATGTCTTTCTGGTTTGTAATGCCATGAGGTGGACTGATCAGTTAGTGCAGAGAGTGAAACAGAGTGAAATTTGACAGCAGGAATCTGAAGAACCTTTTAACTGCTGCAGTTATGGTTGACTGTCCTTTGACCTGGAGAGATTATCTGGGATTTCAATGACAGCAGTTAGAACTGAGTGTTTTTGAATGGAGAACAATAATCAGAGGGTGAGCAATAAAAGGCAGCTAAATCCCTGTCCAGATCAGTGTACTGATTAGAAAATTGGTTCTTGGTTCTGATTTAATAGACTGTAATAATGAGAATTTTGTAAACCTAAAAAATGAAATAAGGACTAAAATAACTGTTCAACTTAAAGTCAGGGGTACAGCAACCCATCTGCACTTCAGGAGATGCAGAAGCTGTCTACATTTCATTCTCATCGGCCTTTAGAGACAGATGTTATTAGTCTTTCTCAACTTCTCTATTTTTATTGAGGGATAGGCTATCAATCAATGTCCACTATAAATCAACTGATTTCTACAGTTACTCTGACTATATTTTGCCCTGCAACCCTTTCTGGAAATACTCTATTCCAGTCTCCGAGTTTCTCCATCTGTTGTTTCTGTTTTGACAATGCCACATTTCTATACTGATGTTTTCAACAGGCTGGATGAGGGAACCAGTAGATGTAGGGTATTTGGATTTCCAAAAGACATTTGATAAGGTGTCACACGAAAGATCACTGCTCATACATTAAGAACTCATGGTATTGGGGATGATATGTTAGCTTGGAGGAAGATTCTATTGGCTAATGGACAGAAAACAGAATAAGTTAGTCATTTTCAGGTGGGAAAACTGTAACTGGAGTGACACAGGAATCAGCACTGGGGCCTCAATTATTTATGCAATATTATTGATTTGGATGAACAGCACAACTGAATTGTAGCCAAATCTGTTGATGATACAAAGATAGAGTAGGGAAGCAAATTGTGATGAGAATATGAACAGAAGGACTGCAGCATGTTACAGTACAGAGGGAACTGGAGTCCTTGTACTGAATAAAATGTTAACATGGTGCAGCAAGTAATGAGGAAGGCAAATAGAATATTAGCATTTATTACAAGAGGAATTGAGTATAAAAGCAGGCGATTCTTGCTGTAAGGGCATCGGCAAGATCCGGATATAATGCACACTTTTGGTCTCCTCATTTAAACACTGGAGGCAGTTTAGGGAAGGTCCATCAGGCTGATTCCTGGGATGAAGGATTGACTTATGAGGAAAAGATGAGCAGGCTGGGCCTACACTCATTGGAGTTTAGTAGAATGAGAGGTGACTTTAGTGAAACATAATATTTTAAGGCATTTTGACAGAACAGATGCTGAAAAGATGTTTCTACTCATGGAGAATCCATAATTAGGGCACAAAGTTGCAAAATAAATGGATTCCCATTTAAGACTGAAGCCCAGGACATTACATTTAGAACTTTGCTGAATGTCTTCGAACTGAGATGATTGAACTTCAACCATTTCAACCTTTCTTTATTCTAGGGATGATGCCAATCAATGGGAAGAGTTTTCCCCTTGATCCTCACTGAATTCAATTTTGTCAGGGACTCTTAATGCCACTCCCAAATGCTACCTTGAAGTCAAGGGCAGCCACTCTCTCATTTGGATCATCACATTTGGATCAAGTCTATTATGAGGTCAGGAGCCAAACGACTTTGGCAGAAATTGAGTGGCAGTGAATAGGTTGTTGATGTGCAAGTGCTGCTTAATAGCATCATTGATGACCCTTTCCATTATTTTGCTGATGCTTGAGAATAGACTGATGGGGCAATAATTGGCTGGGTTGGATGAGTCTTTTTTTTGGACAGGGTGTACCTGGACTGTCCTTCACATTGTTGGGTAGATGCTGGTGTTGTAACTGTATTGGAATAGGCTAACTAGAAATGCAGTTATTTCTGAAGCACAATTTTTCAGTAGCACAGCTGGGCATTGACAGGGATTTGTAGTATCCAGAGCTTTCAGCTATTTTCTAATATCATGTGGAGTGTATCAAATTGTCTCAAGGCTGAGATCTGTAATGCTGGGGACCTCCAGAGGATACTGAGATGGATCAGCTACTCAGCACTTCCAGCTGAAGACTGTTGCAAATATATTATTCTTTGCACTGATGTGCTGGGCTTTGCTCTCATTGAAGATGGTAATGTTTGTGGAGCCTTCTCTTGCAGTTAGTTGTTTAATTGTCCACCACCATTCATGGTATGGCAGACTGTAGAGCTTCAATCTGATCTGTTTTTTTGTGGGATCCCTCAGCTTTATCTAGGCTGCAGTTTGGCAAGCAAACTATCCTGTATTGTAGCTTCACTAGGTCAACACCTCATTTCTAAATTTAATGCTAAATTGGCATGTCTTCCCTTCTGCATTCTTCATTCAACCAGGGTTAATTCTTTGGCTTGGTAATGGTAGAGTGAGGCCCTAGGGTTGCTAATGAACCACAGTACCTGATGGTTGTTGAGTTCAAAATCTGTCCCATACAGCATGTGTCAAACAACACAATGGAAAGTATCCTCAGTGTGAAGACGGGATTTGTCTTCACAAAGATTATGCGTTAGTCATTCCTGCTGGTACTGTCATGTGCAGATGCATCTATCCATAGCCTTAAATGTTATGATGTGCCAGGTACTCATCCAAGTACATTTTAAAGAATGTGAGGCATCCCCACCTCCACCACCCTCCCAGGCAGTGCATTCCAGACTGTCACCACCCTCTAATAAAAAGGCTTTTCCTCAAATCCTTCCCAACAGAAATTCAGGGAAATGCTAGGATGGGTTATAAAATTCAAAAATAAGAATTGCAAGTCCATTTCCATTGTGTAACAAAACAACAAATATATTCTATAGATCCTGGTGGGTGATTGTCCGTATGTAGGAAAGAAGATTGATGTCCAACTTGAAGATCCTCCAAATTTCCCTCTTCTACATTTACATCCTCTGCCTCTCCATTCCATTGAGATCCTCGTGGTGGGTGTGAGCAACAGTACACCAGAGTAGGGCTCAGCAAAAGTAACAGCAAAAGTTCTGACTGAAGCCCCAAAGAAAAGAAAGACTTGCATTTTATACGTTTTTCACATCGTCAGACATCTCAAAGCGCTTCACAGATAGTGAATTACTTTTGAAGTGTCGTTACAGTTATAATGTAGAAAACAGAGCAATTAATTGCAATCCTCAAATTCCCACAAAACAGCAATGTAATAGTGACCAGATAATCTGAGATTGGTCACGTTGAGTGAAGATAAACATTGGTCAGGTTACCAGGGATAACTCACCTACCCTTCTTTGAAACAGTGCAGTGGGACTTTCATATCTGCCTGAGCAGGCAGAACAAGCCTTGGTTTAACATCTCATCTAAAACATGGCACATCCAACAGCACAGTGCTCCCTTAGTGCAGCACTGGAGCATCAGCCTTAGTTTTTGTGCTCAAGCCCTGGAGTGGCACTTGAACTCATAACCTCGCAATGCAGAGGCAAGAGTGCTACAGCTGAGCCACAGCTAAAATCTTATAGGATGAAAAAGATTAGTATTCATGAGGAGAATCAGTAGTAACACCCAATAACTCCCAGTGTGTTGTCTGCCCATGAATACATTTCAGCAGCTCTTCCCAACCCAAATCTATTGATTTTTTTTGAGGGGCAGGAGGGGGGAGTGTTTTGGATGGTAAATGAAGGATGATTGTTGGTGGATGATAGTGATGCAGCTTGACCAGATTCAACTCTGGTGAACTGAGCTTCTGGCAAGCCTTACGGGTTCCTACTGTTTTTTGGGGGACAGAAATGCAGATGTTGTTCCTCTAGTGGATTTCAGGCAATAGCCTTTAGGAGCACGTTTTAATTAATCTACTGCCACAAATCCATCATATCATAATCAGTATTTATTGTTGATTCTAAAATGTAAATATTATAATAACTGAAAGGAAGCCAGATTGCTGGATTTTACTGAAGATTATTCAATGGTTCCCACAGGATTTCTCAATTGGTAAGATAAAGTTTAATAAATGTTAAGCATGTTCTCCTAAACACCTACAAGAAATCAGTCTTGTACCTATCAATTTGAGACTCTGCCATCAACCTTTTACAGCCTCAATTGAAGCAGAGATACAACATACACACAAGCCTGCTGTTTATGTAAGGAAAAATAATTAAAATCTAAATGATTCAAATTTGATTTGTGATGATCACTTTAGGATTGTACATTGGTAGAATTTGCATGAAGTAAACATAAGGAATGAGATAAAACAAGAAGAAAAGCCTCATGCATTGTACGCTTTTTAAAGATCCAATACTATCTTCTACCTATACGAACCTAAAGCAAAACTGGAACAACATTGCTAATTCCTTACAGCTTCAACAGTGGAGGCCATGACACATCATATAGATCTTACTATGGTCTGGCATCATGCCAGCTTGTTTTAACATAGGTTTGGTTACAAGAGAAATCTGACACCTTTCAAATGTGCTAAGTTCGAACCACTTACAAACAATTTGTTGAATGCTTATAGGAAAAGTTGGTTTTGTGCCAGATATGGCATTTTCACTTACAAGCTGTGAGCAACGTACGTGCAACCTTGCTAGATAGCACCAGAAGCATTATGAAGGGTTTGGAAACTTCCTTGATTTTCGTATTACTATCATAGCAGGATCATTAAATCTTATACAAAATTAAATTTTGCACCGGAAACCTAGTGCAAAACAAAAACCTCGAGAGGGATAGGAGGGCAAACATCATTTCCCATCAAAAGTGGGTATTTTGGATGAATGACTGAAGAAACATTCGCCCTAAAGAATTTGGTGCTGAAAAAACACACAACGGCAAATAGTACGAAAATCTGAGGAATGTCTGAATAGTAGATTTGGGGAAGTAGTGTGTAAAACCCATTTTGGAACAATTGGACCCAGGCTATCTGGTGTTTGGAGTGAAATCACTCAACAAGAGATTTTGAGAATGGATCATTTGCTTAGATTCTCAGCTGGAAAGTAATCTGTATGCAGTAGCAAGAAAATCTAAGAAGTACTGATTTGGATTTGCAACTTCTTCAACTTTTTATATTTCAGATATGCAGCTACCTTCTCGATCTTTGGTCTCTAGGTACAGCAATTAATAGGATAGTTCCAGCTTAAAGTACCGAAATTGAAATTGTATGCTTTGGTTTAATTTGACATAAAATAAATCAAGTCTGAGTATTAAGATTTAAATCGGCATCTTACAATGCCACATGCTTCTGCAATTTTCAAAGCAATCTCAAGGTGACATGATCTAAATTTCAGCTGTGTATTTTACTGTATGCCACATAGATTAAAGTGAACCTCAAAAGCGTTTCTGGATATAACACTTTGCCATTTGAAACAAGACCATTTTTATGTCTGCTGGTCAGGACATACCAAAGTCATCACTGATTTAACAGTGTGAGAAAACAGGAAAACTACTGCAGAGAACAGGACTTCTACTTTGCAAGATTGCAGAATGGAAATGCATTACTAGATATAAACCAAACTTCAAATAACTTTAGAATCGAAATGAGCCAACAATAGAAATACTCTGCTGCAGTTAGGTGAATTTATATGAAGTAATGATAGGAGAGGACAGGACATCAGCATAAAAGGCCACTGTGAACATGTCTGGTGTGCAAGACTGGTTAAAAAAAATCCTTATGTTCCTCCATAAACAACGCTCAATTAAAAAGTGCTTGAATTACAAAAGCTGTCAGCATTAACTTGACTGCAATCTACAGTATATTTAATGGAGGAAAATCTTCACAGATTTCAGTGGCAGTCAAATATGCATAATTTACATACCCAAACAATAGCAACTAAGCACCATTACACAGCCACCAGGAGATGTTAGCAGTTTCTGGCTTTTTGGGTCAAGGAACGTGGAAATTATGATTCTTCAGAACCATTATGATTAGATAATGTTCTGAATGAGTTTCAATAAGGATAGAGATCCTTCTGCACAGGGTGAAGAACTCTATATGGATGGTAGCAATGGATTATTGTGGTTCTGAAACAATAGCAATTAATTGAAGCCAATTATCATTTTTAAATGAAAAACTATATGAGGGGGAAAAACCACCTCTGTTATTGTTGCTGAGTACAACATTAAAGCACACCTATAAATACATTCAAAATTGAAGAGTCCTTTCTTTAATTTTAACTCTTATTATCACAACCTTTGAAAACTCACATTTGTTCCACAGTGAACAAAGACAATAGGAGCTATGGGAAAAAAAACAGATCTGTGGTCTCTAGATGTAACAATTAATAGGATAGTTCCATCCAGATGTTGTGAGAAACCTGGATATCTGAAGTAATGAACATGCAAACGTGTGTGGGAATGCCTTGTGCAGAACTATATCCAAAATAAGTTCATGAAAAGGCATTTTGAAAGGTCAGAATGTCTGAGAAACTGTCTGCTGCATCCAAAATCAGACTCTGATTGCAGTGAAGTGACTTTCCACAGAAATCAACACAGCATTTTGTCCAATAGTTTTGCAACAAGACCTGGACTTGTTATATTGCATTCCAACATGACAATGCAGAATCCCTTTGATCCTGTGGAAATGATTGCATTGTAATTACGGAACTGTATGCCTCACTCTTCTTTATCATATTTTTTTGCTGGCTACCTAACGGACAGGTTCATATGGCAGTCAAAATCATCCACGAGAAATGGAAGGGTAATTATTGTGAGTCAAGGTTTCTGACTTCACTTGA
Organism: Sphyrna mokarran; assembly: GCA_024679065.1. Lineage (NCBI taxonomy): Eukaryota > Metazoa > Chordata > Chondrichthyes > Carcharhiniformes > Carcharhinidae > Sphyrna > Sphyrna mokarran. Next base: position 42,259,739 of record JAGIQG010000009.1, read on the forward strand.
TGGGTGCGCATGTCAGAGTTCTCATTTTCCAATAAGCTGGTCACTTGAATTAATCATTAAAACATCATGAACACTAGAAAAATGACTCACCAATTTATACTCTGGACTCTCCATTAGCTTATACATTGAACAACTTCTCTTAGACCTCTTTGCAATTGCCTTCAAACAAAACAGATTGCAAAGGACACAGATTTCAATCTTTGACATCCCTGCGTGCAAAAATTCTATGTTCCATTTCTATTGAGACTCACACCCCCTCATTTCCATTGGCCTTGCACTGAGAAACCCTTTATCATTTAATTTTTCCTGCCTTCACCCTATCACAGACCTTCTCTTTTGTTTTCCTTCCTCACTTTCTCTTGCTGAAAACATATTACATTTCTGAATATTCCCACTTGCGATTACATTTACAGACCTGAAACATTGGCTAGGATTTTCTGGCCCTTTATTGTCTGGACTCGAGACAGGAGATTTGGTTGCCTGACTCAAAGTGCAGTGACTGGACTGGATATTCCTGACAGCAGACGAGGCTGGAAAATCCCACTCACTAATTCTGTTTCTCTCTCCACAGATGCTGTCAGCATTTCTGTTTTCCTTTCCAATTTATTTTCCTATTAAACAAGAATCTCCATGCTAACAGTAGTTGGGTAAAACACATCCAACAGTATACATTACAGTGTATTTAATGCAGATTTGCAAGGTATAAACTTCGGATATCTGATAATTTGACTGGCACAAATATTACATTCACAAAAATGCAGCAAATCATAACTGAACCAGTGGGAATAGAAAGAAAGAACCATAGAATCACTACAATGCAGAAGGAGGCCACTCGGTCCATCGAGCTTGCAATGACAATAATTCCATCCAGGCCCTATCTCTGTAACCCCAAGTAATTACCCTGCTGGTTCCCCTGATACTGAGGGCAATCCAGCATGACTAATTAACCTAACTTGCACATCTTTGGGCTGTTGGAGGAAACCCACGTAGAACAGGGAGAACGTGCAAATTCCACAGTGATCGGAGGCCGGAATTAATCTTGGGTCTCTGGTGCTGTGAGGCAGCAGAGCTAACAAATATGCGCACTGCCCATTAGTATGCACCAGAAGTGGGTAAAATGGATACAAATATTTTACATCCTAAAAAAATTCAACATGATTAGCAAAGGTGACCCTTTAAGAATTTCATACATCTCCCTATGGCATCCCTTTAGAATTATATGCAGCCTTGCAGCACTCCCAAGCTCCTGATCTTGCGGCTTGTGGCCAGATCATTTTCATATTGCAAGGGGCATGATTTGTGCCCCAGAAGCCATTGGTCGCTTCAGATTCTTCTTTAAAAAGATCAGCGAGGGCAGAATTCCTGGAGATTAATGCACCATGACAATCTAGCCTTAACATGCAGAGTCTTTTGCATCTGGTCACACACAATCTGTACATTCATAAAGCATAAGCCTTTCTATTCATCAAGTTTAAGGGTTTGGTATAGGAACTCGGAATGCTATAAGAGTGTCAATGATTAACTCTTGCACTTCTAAGGAACTCAGCAACTTCCTAAAACTTTTGACTCTATACTACCACCTGGTATACATGCCAGGTTGAACAAATTCCACTTAAAATAGTAGTAACAACTTGACAAATGCATGCCTGCTCTCTCTGCAACCATGGCAAGTATACAAAGAGAATAACCAACACAACCAGTGCAGTTAAAAGCAGCATGGACATCTCCCATTCCAGGATGAACCATAAATTTAGCATCACTCAAATAACAAACCTTGGGAAAAGCTGTGTAAATTTGGGGCAGCCTGAGGCCATAATTATGCTAGATGTGGAGCAGGAAACGCCTTTTTGTACTAAGTGGGTTTTCTGCTGTACTTTTATCATAGTTATGCCAACAGATTGAGAGCAATCCTAAGGAAATTCTGGGCCATTAAAGGCATTAAAGGTTTCATAAATTATGAAGAAAGTGATTAAACGTAGTTATTTGGCAGCATTTTGTATTTGAATGTGTAACATTTTCCATTAGAGGCCAATGTCTCTGATAAGAATAAGATTCGAGTTCAAGAAGAGTTCATGGAGCTCTTGTGAAGAATCAGGTTCACTTACTTATGTAACTGATATACTTGAGGAACCATTCTAATTTTCTTCTTCAGTGTGGAAGGAACACATTTGCTTTATTTACCAAGAACATTTTAAAATGCATTCCCTTCACTATTGCAGAATATATCTCTTTCAAATGCAAACTATTTCCCAAACCTTTCAGCTGCTTCTAACCAACCCCATCTTCTTTCAACAGCTTTCCTCAGTGAGTAACACCACAGCTGGTTTGTTAGTGTTACCGCAAGATTTGTTGATTTGCAATATTATTATCATAGAAATCAAAGAAATCTTCCAATGCAGACACTATAGTACAGTACAGTTATGCTATGCTTCTAGAGAGAGGTATGCATGACATTGACCAATGTACAAAACTACAGGCCGAGTTTTTACAGCCTTGCTCATCCTAAAACCATAAAATCCCGTCCAAGATCAGCGGACCTTTCCATTGTCCGTTCTGCTCCCCCACTGATTCTTGTGACAGGCAGGGCAGTATAAAATCCAGGTCTATGTATTGTAATTGTTACCTTTTACAGAAAGTAGAAAATAATCTCTATGCATGTGGTTTAGGAAGGTAGGAACAAGAATAGGCCATTCAGCCCTTTGATCCTATTCCACCTTTTCATCAATTCATGGCTGATCATCTACCTCAAAGCCACTTTCCTGCATCATTTCCACATCCCTTGACATCATTAGTACCTAGAAATTTACTAATTTGTTACATTATGTTTGCTATTTCCTAAAGGCTCCTCTACAGCAAGTTAATTAATTAACCTTCTTTCATTACATAATATTAAATCTAAAATAGCCCAATCCCTATTCAGTTCTTCAATGTACTGCTGAGGAAAAACATCTCATACATACCCCAAGAATTCACCTAGCCTGTGAGTAAATTGAAGTTGCCTATTAGAACTGTATGTTATATGTTGTTCTAATTTCCTTATTTACACTGTGCCCAATTTTACCACTACAGTTTGGTGGCCTACAAAGGACTCCCATCAATGTTTGTTCCCTCTTGCTGTTTCTTAGCTCCATCTATCTTGATCTTTTGATCTAAAATCATCTCTTATTAATGTACCTTACCACTACTCCATCTCCTTTTCCTTTTTACGTATCCTTCGAAAACTCCAAGTATCATTGACTATTCAGTTCTCTGTCTCAGTCATCCCGCAACGACATCTCTGTTTGCAGTTGTTTCTCTTGCTACACCTGGTGATGCATAAGACAAACTTTCATCTGTTCCCATAAAGTGGGTTTCTCTTCCTGGAATAGGTTGCCAGGTTGTCACTAGAGGTTCATAGTTTAAGGACACTATTCCACATAAAGTATCACTGACAAAGAATCTCTCCTGTTCATAGCACCAGCCATTGGTGTGTTAGAGGATTTTGTAGATTGATACTCAACCTGTTAGCCATGTTATAAATGCACCTTCTTTTGCCATCAATCCTAGAGTGGGGTTCAAACACAGAGTTTCTGACTCAAAGGTAGGGATGCTACACATTGCACCACAAGATCACCCTATATCTTTATAATGGTAATTAAATCATATGCATTTTCCTCTTTTTGCATCTTCAAATCCATCTACTTTATTGCGAAAATGATATGCATTCAGATTGAGAGCCCTAAATTTTGTCTTTTTAATATTATGCATTTAGACCATAATATGACAAAGAGCAAACTATGTACTTTTTATAGTGACTTTCATGCATTTAACATTCTCGGATGCTTTAGATATAGTAATGGGAACAGTTGCTGAACAAGTAAGTATACCAAGGAAAAGTGATTGAAGATGGGGGTGAAAGGATAGTTTTCCAAAGTGGTCAGTAAAGTGGAGCAACTGATGGATCAAGAGTTTTAAAGTTCAAAGTTTATTTATTAATTTCACAAGAGGCTTACATTAACACTGCAATTAAGTTACTGTGAAAATCCCCTAGTCGCCACACATTGGTGCCTGTTTGGAAACACTGACGTAGAATTTAACATGGTGAATACACTGAACCAGCAGGTCTTTCGGACTTTAGGAGGGGAACTTTATGAAAGTATGACCAAGAAGACCAAATATTCTGTGACTGATAGATCAATGAAGGTTGCACCAAAAGCTGTAACTGACTTTTAAAACATTACTCTTTATCAAATTAGTGTGGCAGATTTTGAATTTCTGATGGGATATACAAACACATATACAAACAATATTTAAATACCTTGGGGCAAGGGGAAAAACCTTCCTTTCATCAAATCCTCCCTATCATTGAGTCGAACTATCCATCATCAAGGGCAAACAGAAAGCTGTGGCCAATCAAGAAAAAAATATGAAGTTGGTCTTAAATGCCCAAGGTAACTGAGCAAGTATAACCAACTTGAGTTAAACCTTGGCAACTGGAAGTGTCCTCTTCTGTAATAGGACTCAATTTTCCTATTAGAGGACTGGATAACTCCAACTGATGACCTTTCAGTATTTTACTTAGAGGATAATTAACCCCCCAACTATTTGTCAATGGTCTACACAATAAACCGATACCAAATTAAATATTTTGAACTAAAACAGTAAAAAAGTAAAACTAGTTGCCAGATTGGATCTTCTCAATCCAAGAAGAAATTTCCCAATGCCACGTCATGTCGCTACAAAGCATGGAAGAAGCAGCAAACTGAGTAGAAACATTTTACGAAGATGAATATGCCCTACTGAATTGTATCTTCCATTGGTTAGCCACAGCAGCATTCGGAACAAAGCTGGCAGTGCAGGTGGCTGGAGAAGGATTCATACATAGGGACAGGCAACACTACATTCAGTATAAAATGAAAACTGAAACAGCATTGCACTGAGTTACAAAGAATTTCAATGTATGCAAAGTGAATCAATTATGATAGTAGCTGATTTATTTATACTGCGTGAATCAATCTGCTAAATGTTATTGATATCTTTGGTAATTTGTTTACTTATCCTTTACTGAAGTAAAATAAAATCCCACAGGAAAGTGCAAGTAAAAATATACTGAAAAGCTCAAAGAGCTGACTCAATGGATTTGGACTTGAAATTTGTAACTAAATCTTAAAGCAATATTTGCATGCAATTCTGGAGGTCAAAAACGTTTTCTGAAGTTGGAACATTTAGTACTAAAACGTGATTTCCTCTAAAAACTTTCAACTCTAAACTCAATCTAATTACTATAAAATATCACATTGCTTATCATAGGCATGGTTCTTCTCATTCTGTCAAAGAAATCAACACCTACATACAATTAAAATTTACCATCATATATGGGGAGGGAAGTAGATAAAAGGTAATCACCGAGGGACATTAAAAATTCCCCTGAACATGCTGTCAACTATCCAGATGGTCTTCACTGGACATTCGACCTTACTCTGTGTGCTTTGATCATAGAGGTCAGCAGAGATATTGAATGACATTGTGAACAACATACCACCCAATGATTCATCAAGGATGAGACAGGTAAGGGAGCGAGAGATAGTGGAAAGGTAGAGTGACTGAGAACTTTAAACGAGAAAGAGAACAGTTTTGATTGATAATCTAACATTCATTGTTATGAGTGAGAACTCATATATGATTGGAATTGCAACAACACAATACTGAAATTAGTAGTAAGATTTAATTGCTGAAGCCATTTGGAAAACGTGACAAAAGACTTCCAATGTTTACTGCTTGTTGTGAAATCATAAAATCAAGTATAAAGGCTGTGTTTATGATTTAGCTACAAACTGCAAAAAGAGGAAATCTCCCTTCCATTGTCAAAGTCATTGTTTTTCTGGACTATAACCAGAAGTTGATGTCACTTTTGAGAAACAAAGCAAGTTGTTTCAAGTCACTGGAGGCAACATAGAGCAAAACTCCCCACACACTGATCGACATGGTGGGTATAATATAACCAGCTCTAACTTCATTTTGTGTTTCTGTCTGGTTAGGTACCAAAATAAGGAACTATTTACCAAACCAGTTCACTAATGTTTCTTCAGTGACAGCTTTACTTGTGATTTTGCTCTCATATGAAACAAATAAGACTTTTGCTTGGCAAACACGCTTGATGGTCTATGCATAGCGCAAAATGTATGTACAGATAGAATTTCTGATCAGCAACATTTGTAGATATGGCAGAATGATTAATATACTGAATTGTAACACAAAGAGGAGTTCCATAAAGCCCTGTTAAGACCTCTGAAATATCAGGACTATTTCAACAAAGGCTAAGAATCCATGCTTGTTAAGAAAAATATAAAAATTGCTTCGTTCTTTTTTGCCAACTGTTGGTGCTAATAATGTTTGAAGAAATTTAAATGGCTTCATGAATCAATAAACTACAATTAATTAGACTGATTCACAGCTCAAGAAAATCAAAAATATAGGTTTTCATTGGCTAATAGCAATTACAAGAGTTCTTGCTTCAGTTTTGTAAGTAGAAATGGTGTCAGCAGTAGAGGTAATGCACAGAGTCCTATACAGACTTCAGTTTTTTCTAAAGCTATAGCAACTTCTTGTGCTGTGAGTTGTTACAAAATCAATCACTGGGTATTTTTATTATTATTATTTTTTTCATAGAACATAGAACATAGAACACTACAGCACAAACAGGCCCTTCGGCCCACAAGTTGTGCCGAACACATCAAAACCTACCCAGCCATAGACCTATCTATAACCCCCAATCCCATTGGATCCCATATACTCATCCAGAAGTCTTTTAAAAGACCCCAGCGAGTTCGCCTCGACCACCACCGACGGCAGCCGATTCCATTCACTCACCACCCTCTGAGTGAAAAACTTTCCCCTAGCATCCCCTCTGTACTTGCTTCCCTGCACCTTAAATCTGTGCCCTCTCGTCGCGACCATTTCAGCCCTGGGAAATAGTCTCTGAGAGTCCACCCTATCTATTCCTCTCAACATCTTGTAAACCTCTATCAGGTCGCCTCTCAACCTTCGTCTCTCCAGGGAGAACAGTCCCAGCTCCCTCAACCTGTCTTCATAAGGCATGCCTCCCAATCCAGGCAACATCCTTGTAAATCTCCTCTGCACCCTTTCAATAGCTTCCACGTCCTTCCTATAGTGAGGCGACCAGAACTGCGCACAGTACTCCAAGTGTGGTCTGACAAGGGTCCTATAAAGCTGCAGCATTACCTCCTGACTCCTGAACTCAATCCCTCGATGAATGAAGGCCAGTACACCGTAAGCTTTCTTAACCACATCCTCCACCTGGGAGGCCGATTTGAGAGTCTTATGGACCCGGACCCCAAGATCCCTCTGCTCTTCCACACAGCTAAGACTCCTACCTTTGATAGTGTACTCATTCATCCCGTTGGATCTGCCAAAATGGACCACAACACATTTATCCGCGTTGAAGTCCATCTGCCACTTCTCCGCCCAGTCTTGCATCCTGTCGATGTCATGCTGCAACTTCTGACATCCCTCCAGACCATCCACAACACCACCGACCTTCGTGTCATCGGCGAACTTACTCACCCATCCCTCCACTTCCTCATCCAGGTCATTTATGAAAATGACAAACAGCAAGGGTCCTAGAACAGATCCCTGGGGCACTCCACCGGTGACCGACCTCCATGCAGAAAAAGAGCCATCCACAACCACCCTCTGCCTTCTGCAGGCAAGCCAGTTCTGGATCCACAAGGCCAAAGCCCCTTGGATCCCATGGCCTCTCACCTTCTCAAGAAGTCTTGCATGTGGGACCTTGTCAAATGCCTTGCTGAAGTCCATGTACATCACGTCCACTGCTCTTCCTTCGTCAATGTGTTCAGTCACATTTTCGAAAAACTCAATTAAGCTCGTAAGGCACGACCTGCCTTTTACAAAACCATGTTGACTATTTCTAATCAACCTAAACTTCTCCAAATGCTCATAAATCTTGTCCCTCAGAAGCCTCATGTGGTAAGGATAGTGCTTAGTAAGCCAGCATTTATTGCCCATCTCTAATTGTCCTTGAGAAAGTGCTGGTAAGCCACCTTCTTGGACCGCTGCAGGCCATGTGAGGCAGGTACACTGACAAGTCCCGTTAGGGAGACTGTTTCAGGATTTTGACCAGGCGACTGTGAAGAAATAGCAACATAGTTTGAAGTCAGTTTGGCATGTTTTAAGGGTAACTTGCAGATGATGATGGTCCCATGCACCTCCTGCCCTTGTCCTTCTAAGCTGTGGGTGTGGAAATTATTAATGAAGGGGCCTTGGTGATTTGTTGCAGTGTATCTTATAGATGGCACACACTGCCACATGGTATGGCGGTGTTGAATGGAGTGCCAATCCAGTGGGCTGCTTTGCCTTGGATGGTATTGAGCTTCTTGAGTGCGTTGGAGCTGCAGTCATGCAGATAAGTGGAGATAATTCCATCAATTCCTGACTTGTGCCTTGTAAATGGTGGACAGACTTTCAGGAATCAGAAGATGACTTACTCACTGCAGGATTCCTTGCCTCTGATCTTTTCTGGTCACCACAGTATTTGAATGACAGGTCCAGTTCAGTTTCTGGTTAATGGTAGCTGTCAGGATGTTAATGGTGGGAGATACAGCAATGGTAACACCTTTTAATGTCAAGGAGCGATGGTTAGATTTTCTTCTGTTGGAGATTATCATTGCCTGGTATTTGTGTGGCACAAATGTATTTATAGAAAATTATCCGAATGATTTTGAAGTGTCGAGTTAACGGGTCAATTTTAAGTAATAATACACATGCAAATTTCAATAGGATACTTGAGATCTGAAGTAAAGAAAGAAAATGCTGGAAATATTCAACAGTTTTGGCAGTACCAGTAGAGATAGAGATAGGGCAGAATTGACTCATTTAAATTGTTTTATCCGTTATTAACAAGTGGCTTCAAAAGATAGCTTTAAAGTTCTATTAGCCTTGATAATGGGGTGAGCATCCTAAAAAAGATGAGCATTGGGTACCCGAAGACCCTATGTCAGGAAGTTGGCACATTTCAATATACAAATCATAGAACTCCAATATTCACTTTGTGTTGAAAGTGGTTAGAACCTGGACAACACAAACAATGGTTGTTTCAATGGGTTAAAGTGCCAAATGGTGAGTTTGATATTATTTTGAGCAAAGGAGTGAAGGAGTGCTTATAAATCTTACAAAATAATTTGGATCTGACATTCCTGCAATCATGGCTCTCCCTGCTGCAAGTCACCAACTTGATACAAGGGAAGTAAAACCATAGAACCCTCCTCCCCCAGTGCAGGAGGAATCCATTCGCCTCATTAAGTCCGCGCCAACTCTCCAAAAGAGCATGTTACTCATGCCCCTATTCTATAACCGTGTGCATTTATCATGGCTTATTCCCCCACCTATACATCTTCCAACACTAACGGGCAATTTAACACAGCCAATCCACCTAACCTGCACACCCGTGGACTATGGGAGGAAACCAGAGCACCCAGAGGAAACCCATGCAAACACTGGAAGAATGTGCAAAAACTCCACACAGGCACCCAAGACTATAGTCAAACCCAGGTCCCTGGCTCTGTGAAGCAGCAGTGCTAACCACTGTGCCCCATGATAAATGTCTCAAAATTATGGTGGCCTCTTTGACACAGGTACAGAGAACCGGCGGTGCACTCCACTGACTGGTTGCCTGGAAATTAAAATTGATCCAGTGAGGTTGCAATGGTATGAGATGTGTCAGCTGTTGAGACAGAGGGAACAGGACCAACTCTCTCCTGCTGTGTTTATAACACCCACTGCTATGTTATTGGCCATAACCTAAGTGCGTTCAGATTTGTTCCAGATTGCATAAGTTTATTAGATGCAACGAACTGACCACAATGAATGTAATCATATCAGTACACCAAGAATTACTTGAATGGATCCATTTACCATGTGAACCCCATTTTGAGAAGAATGATTTCATCTTTCTCCTCACAGAAGTTCTTTATCAGACTCCCCAAAAATTATTTCATGTATTTTGCAAATGATTACTAAAAATCAATGTATAATATTTGGTTAGGTATAAGATTGAAAATTGGTATGAATAGAGATAATCAGGTACTCAATGGCATGGGAACAATCAAACCCATTTCTAGATCTATCCAGTCCATGGACCTTTGCCCGTTTGATTCCTCTGCCAGTACAGGTGGGTGGATGAGTGTCAGAGTCACATAGAAGCACAAAAAAGGCCCTTCTGCCCATCACATCTGTGCCAGTCAACAACAAGCTAATCCCATTTTCCAACACTTGCCCCATAGCTTTGTATGCCTTGGCAAATACACGTCTAACTACTGCTTAAATGTAATGAGGTTCTCTGCCACCACCACCCTTTCAGGCTCTTCCAGGCTGCCACCACCCACTAGTGAAAAAGCTTTTCTTCACATTCTCCCTAAACCTCATATCCATTACCTTAAATGGGAATTAAAATAATCACAGGCGCGCCTGTGCAAACACAAAAATGAGAAGGAGTTATGTAGCTGAGTGTGGAACGTATAAATCAATCCAGTACATGCTTGCAGGTAAATCCAGGAATGCTGACTGCTTTTTTAAAGTTAAAATTAACTCTTGGGCAGATCTAACTTTTTGCTGTTGAAGATTAATGCTTTTAATTATCAGTGCCCACACAAGCTTGCTGAGCCATGGCTTGGAACAGGGCATGGGAATCTGAAAAAGAATAACTCACCGTAAAGCTACCAACTGCTCCAGACTTTCAGAGGAACAGAAGAAATAGGAATAGGAGTAGACCAAGATTGCTCAGCCAAACAGTACAATTGTGGCTGATCTTTGCCTGAACTCCACTTTCTCACCAACTCCTCATATTTGTTAATTTCCAGAGGCCAAACATTTTCCTATATCAGCTTTAAATATATTCAATGATGGAGCATCCGTAACCCATTAGGCTCAAGAATCTCAAAAAGATTCAGAGCACTTGGATTAAAGAAGTTTCTCCTCATTCCAGTTCTAAATGATCAGCCTCTTACCCTGAGGCCATGTTCCTGCGTTCAAGATTCTCCAGTCGGAGGGAACACACTCTCCATGATCCACACTACGAAGCCCCTTTGGAAACATTTATGTTTCAATGAGATCACATCTCATTCTTCTAAACTCCAGCCTGCAAGTGTATCATTTGCAATGCTCCTCAGTATGTCTCAGACCTACTGCCGTTTCAGACCTACTCACCTATGTTCCAGTGCTGCCACTTTTACTACTATATGTGTCTCTATCTGCTGCTCACGCCACATGCCTGAGCTCAATACAATTGCCTCTCTGCCATATTGTTAGGCGCAGACAGGGACAGTTTACTATAAAAAAAATTCATCCTCTATTAGTCACGATTATTTTCCAGAAGCTTTGAAAAAATTGTTCCGAAGTTCTATGTGGATCTTGATAATATTGGTTGAAAAGTTCACTTTGCTACAAGTTTGAATGTTCTGTTTTAAAGGATTATAAATACAGTATATACATTGTGTATACACACACATACAGAATAAGGGGCTGATCATTTAGAGCTGAGGTGAGCAAAAATGTCTTCATTCCGAGGGCTTTGAATCTTTTAATTTCTCGGGCCTAGAGGGTTGTGAATGCTCTGTCGTTGAGTATATTTAAAGCTGAGATAGACAAATATTTGGCCCTGGGAAATCAAGAGAAATGGGGAGCTAGTGGGAAAGTGGAGTTATGGCAGTAGATCAGCCACAATTATACCAAAAGGCAAAGCAGTCTCGAGGGGCCAGATAATGAAGTGTAATACTTCAACACATATTCTGAAATATTAAGTAAAAATTTAAGTGCAAGCAGCTTGGTTCTCCTTTAGTTATTAAGATAATCCACATCGGAGCACCAAGTCCAGATTTGTGACTTAGATGTCGCAAAAGAAACAAAATGAAAATTGTGGCCATTTGGTTCACTGAAAGTCAGATGCATTTCATGATATTAACAAAAGAATGTGAAAAACAAAATGTTGTCATGGAAGTCACGAAACATTCAAATTCATAGCAGATGAGGAGGTTGCATCAAGTTTAAAATGGGAAGAAAAGAAAACAAGACAAAACTGAGATAAAACACATCGAATATTGTTCAGATCGTGTTTGAACTTGAGTTTAAATATGCAAAATGGGCACATTGGTAAATCCAAACCATTCTGTCCTATTTACAGAGGATATTTGAATATCTCAGAACTCATTTGTTAATTTCTTTCTCTAATTTTTATGACAAAGAAACAAATCTGGTTCCAAATGTTGTACAGACTACTCGCAGCTGAGAACTGATGCAAACCAGATGTTTTCCTTGTCATAATAAATATTATGTCTGTGTAATGTATAGTGTATAAGCACAATCTTTGGTGTTTTTCTGTAATAAATACTTTAGTGTATTAGAATATTTGTCAGGAAATTAATCCCAGCTGAGAACACCTGTCTTATCTGCAACATTCAATTTGTAGAATCTTCAACGTAATACACTTACATAATTTTATAGCCACGGTCAATAATGCCACACTGCCGGAAAAGGATCGATAAAATTATCATTTGAAAAGATTATTAAAACAAACACATTTGTCTGGAGCTTCGCTGTACCAAACACATTCTGTGACAGAGGGGGCAAGATATCAACTAGTGTTCATAATTTCATTAGTTTTGATCTTAGCCACAGAGGTACAAATTGGAAGCAAGATGCTTTTCCTTCGGGAGCAAGAAGGAAATAAATCAGAGTGAGACAAACTGACCTCTGATGGTTTGGGGCACAGGCTTGGGATTATCATTCGAAGAATGGAGGAGGAAGTTAGGAATCTTTTCACACAGTCATTACCATAAGTGGCCACTGAGGCAGTGACTGTAACATCTTGCAAAAGAGAATTTAGATAAATATTTTACATGGAAGAACATGAAAGTGCATAGGAAAACAGAAAGAAAAAGGATGCTGTAGTGATCGCAAGGATTGGGAACCACCAGTTAGTATAATGAATGACAACAATTTATTAATAAGATAGAATACTTTCACCATGTTAGCACTATAGAAATCATAGAAACCCCACAGTGCAGAGAGAGGCCATTTGGCCCATCGAGCCCCCACTGACCACAATCCCACCCAGACCCTATCCCCATATCCCTACATATTTTACCCACTAATCCCTCTAACCTATGTATCCCAGGACACTAAGGGGCAATTTAGCATGGCCAATTAACCTAACCCGCATATCTTTGGACTGTGGGAGGAAACCGGTGCACCCGGAGGAAACCCGGGCAGACACAGGGAGAATGTGCAAACTCCCTGAGAGTGACCCAAGCCAGGAATCGAATCTGGGTCCCTGAAGATGTGAAGCAGCAGTGCTAACCACTGTGCTACTATGTCGCCCTAACAGCTCTATGTTCTACTCTGGCTGCAAAAGTCCATGCTCTGCACCAAGATCTCCATATTTGTTCCCCATAGAACTCCCGATAAAATCCCTTAAAGGGGCCAGTAACTACATCCCTCCCACTTTAAATGCCTTGTTATAAAATACATTTAAAAAAATCTCCCAAACAACAGCAATAATGAACATTTTTAATAGTTTATCAGAAACCCTGTCTACCAGGGAGCTTTCTTTTTGTTTGGGAGCTATGTATCTCAACTGGTTGTGATTCAACTGTAAACATAAAAACTAGAAGCAGAAGTAGGCCATTCAGCCTCTCAAGCCTGCTCCGCCATTCATTTTGATCATGGATGTTCATCAAATTCAAGATCCTGACTTCCTCCCATATCTCTTGATCCCTTTAGCCCCAAGAACTATATTTTAATTTCTTCTTAAAATCTTTTAACATTTTGGCCTCAACTACATTCTGTAGTAGTGAATTCCACACATTTACCACTCTCTGGGTGAAGACATTTCTCCTCACCCTGGTTTTAAAAAGTTACTCCTTATCCTCAAACTATGTCCCCCCAGATCTGAACTCCCCCACCATTGGCAACATTCTTTCTGAATCTACCCTGTCTAACCTCATTAGAACTTTTAAAATTTCTATTAGATCTCTTCTAACTCTACAAATTTGCAGTGAACATAATCCTAATGGCTGCGTCTCTTTCCATATGACAGACCTGCCATCCCTGTAATCAGCCTGGTAAACTTCACAGTACCCCCTCTATAGTAAGGACATCCTTCCTCAGATAAGGATACCAAAACTGCACACAATACTCCAGGTGAGGCCTCACCAACGCTCTATACAATTTCAGCAAAACACCCCTATCGCTACACTCAAATCCTTTCGCTATGAACAAAAGAACATAAAAACTAGGAGCAGGAGTAGATATCTGGCCCTTCGAGCCTGTTCCGCCATTCAATAAGATCGTAACTGATCTTTTTGTGGACTCAGCTCCACTTACCCACCCGCTTGTCCATAACCCTTAATTCTTTTATTGTTCAAAAATTTATCTATCCTTGCCTTAAAAACATTCAATGAGGTAGTCTCAACTGCCTCATTGGGAAGGGAATTCCACAGATTCACAACCCTTTGTGTGAAGAAGTTTCTCCTCAACTCAGTCCTAAATCTGCTCCCTTTTATTTTGAGGCAATGCCCCTTAGTTCTAGTTTCACCCGCCAGTGGAAACTACTTCCCTGCTTCTATCTTATTACTCCTTTCTTATATGTTTCCATAAGATTTCCCTCATTCTTCTGAATTCCAATGAGTATAACCCCAGTCTATTCAGTGTCTCCTCATAAGCTAACTCTCTCAACTTCAGAATCAATCTCACGAATCTCCATTGCACCCCCCCCCCAGTGCCAGTATATCCTTTTTCAAGTAAGGAGACCAAAAATGTACACAGTACTCCAGGTATGGCCTCACCAGAACTTTACACAGCTGCAACATAAGCTTGCTTTTTTTAAACTCTATCCCTCTAGCAATGAAGAACAAAATTCCATTTGCCTTCTGAATTGCCTGCTGCACCTACAAACCAACTTCTTGAGATTCTTGCACATGGATACCCAGGTCCCTCTGCACAGCTGCATGCTGCAATTTTTTACCATTTAAGTAATAGTCCATTTTGCTGTTACTCCTACCAAAATGGATGGCCTCACATTTACCAATATTGTACTCCATCTGCCAGACCCTCACCCACTCACTTAGACTATCTTTATTCCTTTGCAGGTTTTCAGTGTCCTCTGCACACTTTGCTTTGTCATTTATCTTAGTGTCATCTGTGAATTTTGACACACTACATTTAGTCCCCAACTCCAAATCATCTATGTAAATCGTAAACACTTGCGGTCCCAACACAGATTGCCAAACAGAAAAACACCCATTCACCTCCACTCTCTGCTTTCTGTTAGTTATGATGTAGAGATGCCGGCGTTGGACTGGGGTAAACTCAGTAAAGTTTTACAACACCAATTTTAAATCCAACCAATTTATTTGATAGTAAATCCGCGAGCTTTCGACACTATGTTGTGCCTTCGTCAGGCAAATGCAGTGTTCTGATCTGCAGAGGCACTCATATCCACACAGACAGGTACAGATTGCTGATTAGAATGCGAATCCTTACATCTAACCTGCTATTCAAGTGTTAAAGTGGCTAACAATGTGTGTGAAGGGAATCCTGAGCATTGGTTAGAGAATTGTGTATTTTCTCCAGACAGCACAGTGAGTGAGGTTTTTTGCTAATCCAGGCAAGTTACGGGGGTTACAGATAGTGTGACATGAAGCCAAGATCCCTGTTAAGACCGTCCTCATGTGTGCGGAACTTGGCTATCAGACTCTGCTCAGCGACTCTGCGCTGTCGTGTATCACGAAAGCCCCCTTGAAGAACATTTACCCGCAGGTCGGAGGCCGAATGCCCATGACTGCTGAAGTGTTCGCCCACAGGAAGGGAACTGTTTTGCCTGGTAATTGTTGAGCGATGCTCATTCATCCGCTGTTGTAGTGTCTGCATGGTCTCCCCAATGTACCATGCTTCGGGACATCCTTTCTTGCAACGTATTAGGTAGACAAAGTTGGCCGAGTTGCAAGAGTATGTACCGTGCACCTGGTGAATGGTATCCTCACGTTTGATGATGGCGTCCATGTCTATGATCTGGCATGTCTTGCAGAGGTTGCTGTGGCAGGGTTGTGTGGTATTGTGGTCACTGTTCTCCTGAAGATTGGGTAGTTTGCTGCGAACAATGATCTGTTTAAGGTTGTGCAGTTGTCTGAAAGCAAGAAGTGGGGGGGTGGGGATGGCCCTAGCGAGATGTTCATCGTCATCAATGACATGTCGAAGAAACTACACCATTTACATGTACACCAAGAACAGGAAACTTGAAAAACTCGGCATCGCCACCGGCAACAACCAAGCCTCCCTTGGCACCACAGTAGAAAACAACACTACCGCAGGGAGGTACATTGTTAACATGTCAGACTACACATTTCAATCAGAGGAAATCGAAGTTCTCAGCCGAGGGCTCAATTTCTGTCCCACCACCAAAATGGACCCCATCAGTCTTGCAGCGGACACAGAGGAATTCATCAGGCGAATGAGGCTGCATGAGTTCTTCCACAAACCCCAAGAGACCAATAGCAGACTCAATGAGATAGCTAATGAACCAGAACAGCCGACAGAGGGATCCGCAGTGCAGCAACCGAAGAGGAATGAATCCAATTGGACTCCTCCGGAAGGCCGCTGCCCCTGACTGGACAAGTATGCCCAAGCCATCAGGAGGTGCGTGAATACCAGATTCATCAACCGCACTTACAAGACAGCCCCGAACATCACCCAAGCACAAAGCAAGGCCATCTGTGCTCTTAAGACCAACCGCAACATTGTTATCAAACCAGCAGACAAAGGAGGCGCCACCGTCATACTGAACAGAACGGACTACTGTGAAGAAGTGTACCGACAACTAAACAACGTGAAACACTACAGTTACCAGCGGATCTGACCAAAGAACACACTTGTCAACTCAACACTCTGATCAAAACCTTTGACCCGGACCTTCAGAACACCCTCCGGACTCTCATTCCACGTACTCCCCGCATTGGAGATCTCTACTGCCTCCCAAAGATACACAAGGCAAACATACCCGGCCGTCCCATCGTATCGGGCAATGGAACCCTGTGTGAGAACCTCTCCGGCTATATCGAGGGCATCCTGAAACCCATTGTACAAAGAACCCCCAGCTTTTATCTTGACACTACGGACTTCCTACAGAAACTCAACACGCATGGAGCAGTTGAACCAGGGACACTCCTTGTCATTATGGATGTCTCGGTGCTCTACACCAACATCCCCCACGACGATGGTATTGCTGCAACTGCCTCAGTACTCAATGCCAACAACTGTCAGTTTCCGGATGCAATTTTACAACTCATCCGCTTCATCTTGGACCACAATGTCTTCACCTTCAACAATCAGCTTTTCATCCAGACACATGGAACAGCCATGGGGACCAAATTTGCACCTCAGTATGCCAACATCTTCATGCACAGGTTCGAACAAGACTTCTTCACTACACGAGATCTTCAACCAAGGTTATATACTAGATACATTGATGACATCTTTTTCCTTTGGACTCATGGTGAACAATCATTGAAACAACTGTATGATGATATCAACAAGTTCCATCCCACCATCAGACTCACCATGGACTATTCTCCAGAATCAGTTGCATTCTTGGACACACGCATCTCCATCAAGGACGGTCACCTCAGCACCTCACTGTACCGAAAACCGACAGACAACCTCACAATGCTCCACTTCTCCAGCTTCCACCCTAGACACGTTAAAGAAGCCATTCCCTATGGACAAGCCCTCCGTATACACAGAATTTGCTCAGATGAGGAGGATCGTGACAGACACCTCCAGACGCTGAAGGATGCCCTCGTGAGAACAGGATATGGCGCTCGACTCATCAATCGACAGTTCCAACGTGCCACAGCGATAAACCGCACTCCTCCTCAGAAGACGAACACGGGACAAGGTGGACAGAGTACCCTTTGTTGTCCAGTACTTCCCCGGAGCGGAGAAGCTACGACATCTTCTCTGGAGTCTTCAACATGTCATTGATGACGATGAACATCTCGCTAGGGCCATCCCCACCCCCCACTTCTTGCTTTCAGACAACCGCACAACCTCAAACAGATCATTGTTCGCAGCAAACTACCCAACCTTCAGGAGAACAGTGACCACAATACCACACAACCCTGCCACAGCAACCTCTGCAAGACATGCCAGATCATAGACATGGACGACATCATCAAACGTGAGGATACCATTCACCAGGTACACGGTACATACTCTTGCAACTCGGCCAACGTTGTCTACCTAATACGTTGCAAGAAAGGATGTCCCGAAGCATGGTACATTGGGGAGACCATGCAGACACTACAACAGCGGATGAATGAGCATCGCTCAACAATCACCAGGCAAAACAGTTCCCTTCCTGTGGGCGAACACTTCAGCAGTCATGGGCATTCGGCCTCCGACCTGCGGGTAAATGTTCTTCAAGGGGGCCTTCGTGACACACGACAGCGCAGAGTTGCTGAGCAGAGACTGATAGCCAAGTTCCGCACACATGAGGACGGTCTTAACAGGGATCTTGGCTTCATGACACACTATCTGTAACCCCCGTAACTTGCCTGGGTTAGCAAAAAACCTCACTTACTGCGCTGTCTGGAGAAAATACACAATTCTCTAACCAATGCTCAGGATTCCCTTCACACACATTGTTAGCCACTTTAACACTTGAATAGCAGGTTAGATGTAAGGATTCGCATTCTAACCAGCAATCTGTAACTGTCTGTGTGGATATGAGTGCCTCTGCAGATCAGAACACTGCATTTGCCTGACGAAGGCACATAGTGTCGAAAGCTCGCGGATTTACTATCAAATAAATTGGTTGGATTTAAAATTGGTGTTGTAAAACTTTACTGAGTTCTGTTAGTTAACCAATCCTCTATCCATGCTAATACACTACCCGTAATGAAGGTCAACATACCATTTGCCTTTTTTATTGCCTACTGTACCTGCACACCTACATTCAGCAACTGATGCGGGAGGACTCCAAGTTCTCGTTGAGTATAAAGTAATGTTTACCTATTAGTCACAAGTAAGGCTTACATTAACACTGCAATGAAGTTATTGTGAAATTCCCCTAGCTGCCACAGTTCGGTATCTGTTCGGGTCAATGCATCTAACCAGCACATCTTTTCCCCACAGAATGTGGGGGAAACCGAAACACCCAGAGGGAACCAAAGCAGACATGGGGAGAACATGCAAACTCCACACAAACAGTGACCCAAGCCACAAATCCAACCCGGGTCCCTGGCGCTGACAAGCAGCAGAACTAATCACTGTGCTACCATGCCACCTCTCTCTCAATTTTACAGCCAGTGAAGTAATAATCTATCTTCCTATTGTTGGTACTCAAGTGGACAACCTTACCTTTACCCACATTATACTGCATATGCCATGCAGATGCACATACACACAACCCACCCAAATCACTCTGAAGCATTTTTGATCTTCCTCATAGCTCACCCTCCCACCCAACTTTGTATCATCTGCAAATTTAGAGATAATACATTCAATTCCCTTTCCAAAATCATTAATATATAATGGAAACAGTTGGGGTCCTAGCACAGATCCCTGTGGAATCCTACTGGTCACTGGCTACCAATCAGAAAAAGACACATTTATGCAACTCTTTGCTTCTTAACTGCTAACTAGCTTTCTAACCATCTCAAAACATTACCTGCAATCCCATGTGATTTAACTTTACATAGTAGTCTATTATGTGAGACCCTGTTGAAAGTCTTCTGAAAGTCTAAATAAACCACATCCAATAGATCTCCTTAGTCAACTCCAGTAGTTACATCCTTAAAAAGTTCCAATAGATTCATCAAGCATGATTTCTGTTTTATAAATCCATGCTGACTTTGTCTGATTATATCACTGCCTTCCAAATGTTGAGTTATGAAATCCTTAATAATAGACTCTAGCAATTTTCCTAATACCAATGACATTAGGCTCCCTAATGTGTTACCAACAGTTCCTTGTTTTCTCTCTGGTTTTTGAATAGCGGACTTACACTAGTTACCCTCCAATCTGTAGGAACTATTTTAAAGTCCAAAGAATTTTGGAAAATAACCACCAATGGATCTACTATTTCCAGGGCCACTTTCTTAAGTATTCTGGCATGAAGTTTATCAGGACATGAAGATTTGTCCGCCTTCAAACCCATCTTCATCAAACTTCATCAACTTCATCAAAACCACTTTTCTACTCATGCTGATCTCCTTCAGCTCCTGAGTAAAACATATTTCTTTCAGCACTTCTGGTACATTATTCATGTCTTTTTTTGTGAAGACTGAAACAAAGTAAAATTTAATTCCTCAGATAATTCTTTATTCCCTGTTATAAATTCTCCAATTTCTGACTGCAAGGGGCTAATATTTGATTTCGTCAATCATTTTCTCTTTACATACTGATAGAAACTTTTAGTCAGTTTTTATGTTCTCCGCTGGCTTACTTGTATTCTCCATTTTTCGCTTCATAATCAATCCCTTGGTCGTCCTTTGCTGAATTTTAAACTGCTCTCAATCCTCAGGCTATTTGCTTTTTCTTGCCAATTTGTATGCATCTTCCTTGAATCTAATTCCATCTCTAATTTCCCTTGTAAGCCACCGTTCGGCCACATTTCTCTTACAACATTTGTGCCAAACAGGAATAAACAACTGTAATTCACCTACTTTTTCTTTAAATGTCTGCCATTGCCTTTCCACTATCTTCGTTTCAGTAATGTTTCCTAGTCCAACATAGCCAATTCATGCCACATACCACCATAGTTACCTTTATTGAGATTCAGGACCTTGGTCTCACAATCAACTATATCATTATCCATCTTGATAAAGTATGCTACCATACTATGGTCACTCATCCCCAAGGGTTCCTCATAACTAGAACTGCAACTAATCCTTTCTCATTGCACAACACCCAATCCAAGATAGCCTGCTTCCTTGTTGGTTCCTCTACGTATTGCTCCAAAAAAACCATCCGGTATGCACTCCAGAAATTGCTTCTCTATTGTATTGTGACTAATTTGACTCTCCCAACGTATATGCAGTTTAAAGTTACCCATAAATCACAGATGTTCCTTTAACAAATGCTGTCTGGAGAGGTAATTTTGATTGGATTTGCTTCATTGGGCCTCATTTCTGGAATCTGTATCTCACCTCCCATTATTTCCTCAGTTTCAACAGGAGCAGCATTTTAGCCTGCTGCTGGCTGATCAGCTACTTCATCCCTTGGACAAATACCACCAACACTTTCTGGGACAATTGGATCAGGCAATATCACTGGCTCTTGGGATGGCTCTCCTTCCTCAACTGATCTGTGTGTTTCTTCACCAACTTATCCTGACCTTCAGCTCACAAAAACATGGCCCTGTCATGGCCATCACAACTTCTGGGACCTAATTTGGTCTGCTTCCAAAATTCTTCAAAAAGACCAGATCATCTATTTCAAATGCTCTTTTTACTCTTGAGGAATCACAGGTCTAATTCTGACAAATTTGCCTTGCTTCCACTCTTGCTACCAAATTTGGAGATTCCAGGTTCAACCCAGTCCTTAAGCACTGACGCATTAGCTGCTCAGCTGGAGCTATTCCAGTAGTCATATGCAGGGTGGTTCCAGCAGAGAACATGCCATTTCTGTTTCTAATTAAGTAGATGTTTGCTTCTTTATACTGGTCTTGAGCGTTTGCACTATGTATTCAGCCAGCCCATTTGATGAGGGGTGATAAGGTGTCTTACAGACGTGTTTTATTCCATTGAAGGCCAAGACCCTCTGGGATTTGCCACTTGAGAACACTGCCACATTTATTTCTGGTATGCCATGGGTGATGAAACATTGATGCAGTTTCTCAAGTGTGGAATGCGAAATTGTGGACTTCATGTTGATTACCTCTATCCGTTTCGAAAAGGCATCCACTAACAAAAGGATCACGCCCATGAATGGGTCAGTGTAATCCATGTGAACTTTTATCCATGTCTGGCCTGGCCATTCTCATAGATGCAGGGGAGCTGCAGCTGGTAGCTTTGCTGGAACTGGCACTGATCACATTGCTCGACAACCCTTTCCATATTAGCATCGATGCAAGGCCACCAGATATAGTTTCTCACTAGCATTTTCTTAGACACAATCGAATGAGCACTGTGCAATTCTTCAAGCAATACCGCTGTTACTCTCGCTCCCCAAAGGATGACGCCACCTTCACAACTGATTTCATGCTTCCTTCACTTTTTTTGAAACACTTTCATTCCTCCATCCATGCAGTATCATAGATTTAATCTTCAATAACATTAAGTCTCTATTATTCCAGTATCAAACTATTCATGCTGCTACAAGTGAATAGTCCAGATAGTTTAAAGCCATTACAATCTCTTGCAGGATTACAGGGGGTGGAATTCTTTCAGGGAACAACAAATGGCTTAAAGCATCAGCTATTGACCTTATGAGCCCCTATGGGTCTCTCAGACCCATTTTCCATTGGGTGGGATAAAAACATCCCCAACTCCATATGGTGACGCAAAAGTAAATTATTTTTTTTAAGAGGGGTCAAAATGTAGTAAATTTGAAAATTGAAGTATCTGCTTAACTTAGTTAAAACCTTTTCTCGTGGGGACTTCCAGTGACATTTTTGGCACTTCTTCAACAGCACATGTACCAGAACTATCAACATTGATAGACTTGGGAGAAAATATCTGTTATCATCCCAAGGAAGGATCTGAGGTATTCCTAGGGGCTGGTACCTCTTTAATTGCTTTCATTTGGTCCTCCATTTGGTACATGACCTAATGATAACCAAGATAAGCTGCTTCATCTGCTTGGAAGATGCAGTTTTTTTCTTTTTAGGTCGCTCTTGTCTTTTGGACCCTCTTTAAAACTTTGTCCAAATTTGTCAAATGCTCCTCCTTGATGGGCCCTGTTAATAGGACGTTATCCAAATAAACAACAACTCTGGGCAAACCCTTCAGCAAGCATGCCAACGAAATTCCAAATGGTAGATACGTCTATTGACACAGCCTTTCATTGTGACAGTTTTTTGATGCATCATCTAGTTCTAGCTGTTTATCAGTGTGGTTCATAGCCAATTTGGCATATCCCAGACTCTCAAGCTTTGAATACAGGTTCTCTAATTTGGGTATGGGCACCCTATTCAGATTTGCAATCCGATTTATCGTCAGCTTGTAGCCCTCCCAGATACGAATGGTTGTGTCTGATTTAACTACTGGTACAATGGGGTGCTGCCCATTTTGCAAATTATATGAGCCTAGTGATGCCCAAGTCTTGCAACAGTTTTAGATTCATTTCTACTTTTCCTATTGATGCATAAAACACAGGTTTTGCTTTAAAAAATCTTGGAGTGGCTTGCACTCCTTTAATCTTTCTCAGTTCCTCAAGAAATACCTCTTGGTACTTCCCAGTGACCTCATTTAGGCTCATTTTATCTTAAAGATCTCCAGCCAGCTCAGCTTAATCTCCCAGAACCAATCACGTCCCATGAAACTCAGTCCTTGGCCCATCATCAGCTGTGCCGAATGCTGTCTGTAATTCACAGGGGTTGCAGTTATTCTTACTATCTTTATGGCTTCCCTGATATACATAGCTAGTCCTGTTACAATGCTCATCAGCTTCAGTGATTGAACTCCATCTTTAAGATACCAGTAGATCTGTTTCCACAACCATCACTGACATTCCAGGCATGCCTTCATCTTCAGGGCCAGCCATTCATTATCACTGCTACTGTGATTGGGGGCTACCTTGACAACTTCCATATTGTTTAATGACATAACATTTTGTTCCCTCGCTGGACTAACCTCCACACTATGCATTGCAGCTGGATTATTTACTGGGCTGGCCCTGCTTTCTTCTATATTTATGCCTTAAATGATCTTTTGTTCTGCACCTGAAGCACTCTGCTCCTCTAAAACTATACACTTCTGGGGAGTGACTTCCCATACATCAAAAGCATTCATTGTTATATGAAAGCCGCTTAAATCTTTGGTATTTAGGGATTCTTCCTGCTTTTGCATTGAACTCAGTGCTTGAGCTTGATCCCGTGCCCAGTCTTCTGGTGCCATTACTACTTGTGGTTTCCTGCACTAAGTGGTGGACCTTGATGCTTTGCTTGTTTTGTAACTCCTGGATGTTGTTCTTGGCACTCTCTGTCATTACTGACGTCTCCATTGCCTTCTTAAAAGTCAACTCAGATGATGCTAACAGATGATGCTAGTTTCCTATGTATAGCTGCACTATTCACACCGCATACTAATCAATCTCTTAACCTATCTTTCAAAGCTGACCCAAACTCATACTGCTCTGCAACCTGCTTCAGCCTCACCACAAAGCTGCAATGGTCTGCCCTTAGACCCTCCCTATTGAGTTAAACTTATAACTTTGTACTGAGGGCTATGGGTAGTAATGCCCCTCTGCGTTTTGGGAGCATCCAAGGGCATTAAACTTCAGATCAAGTTATATGTCTGGGTCCCACATAAGGTAAGTAAAATGATTTTCTTCATCTTCTCCCCTTTCTATTCCATTAGCACAAATAAGAATTATCCACTATCAAATTGTTAGTTTTACTTAGCTAGAGAAGCCTAGCATCTAGATTGAAACTATTAATATTTAAGTCCATTATCTACACAGGCATATTTTGCAGTTATGTATTTTCTTGTTTTACTACAAGCTATAGCTAAACATGAAAATTAATAACCGGTTTTTAAATCCACAGTCCACCTCTATTATCATTTGCCTGCTTTCTTCATTTACATTGCAATTGTCTTGAATGGTATTTCCCTGATGATATCTGGACAGTTATCTTCAATGATATTGAACAATTCTTACCCTATCCTAGTGGGATATCTGGCAAACCACAGCAAAATATATATTTTTTTTCTGCTTGCTAAGGGCTCTGTTCGCCTATCCGTATGCAATAATGCTGCTGTGACAATACCGTAACCCAGTTCCCAAGGCCAGGGTCATTTGTTATGAAACACAGGCTCCTAAACAAGACCCAAGAGGGATCCTGCAGTTGCAAGGCTGCAAACTTCTGGTGAAAGCACTGCTACAGTGCTCAGTGACCCACATAGGAAGAGAAAGGAAGACATTTTTTCGGCCTCTGCTGAGGTCAAGGTTTAAAGAGATAGGTTTCTGTTGACTTGTACAGAGAGTGAGGAGGTCATTACTGGGCTTGTTCATTTTGTGATATGATGGTGCCCAAGGGACAACCACCAACATTCTCCTGGCACACTATGAGGCTGGAGGAGATAGTGCAGTAAGCAGGGGAATGGAATGCCTTCCAAGAACACTTGCATCATAATTTAAGTGCTACAGGCAGGGTAGAGATATCTGACAACCTTTCTAACAGGGTAGAAAAACTGAAGTCAGAAATGTACTGCTAAGTTTTAATCCCTACTTTTGGCATATGTTCTGCTGCTATCCTGTTCAAAACCCCAGCTGCAGGTGCCCAAATGACTCTTACCAGAGGCTGAAAGCTCACAGACCAACTTTCTGTGATGCAACTTTTCAGATTCAAGTTATCTGAGTTCTGTTCAAGCGTAATTAAGAAGCATTAGCTCTGCACAGAATTTGTATGTAATATATCTACTGCATGCAAGTTTATGTAACCAAAGTTTTAATTTTTTCGTATTGAATCACAATGTGTTTGAATTTCCTTTTTATAAGTAAGGAATTTGAAAATAAGGTAACAATATTTCCATTTGGATCATCACAAAATTAATTTTCAGAATGTGCAACCTTACTTCTTGTGAGAAATCTTTGGCTAATCTGTGGAGATTGTCGGAAATTGAATCCGTGGAAAGCTAGTGGTGCAAAATTGAAACTAGATTCAATAATTAGGGGCAATGGTAGAAAGTTAAAGTTTTCTCAGTGTACATTAATTCAATTTCACCAGATCTTAAGTCATTTTATTGCAACAATCAACTAAGGGAGTTAAGCCGACTGCAGCTGCTAAGCCTTTGCATAAAAAGAGAAATATTTTGCTTGTGTGAAGGTCTGGAATGCCTCTTGAAGCAAAGACATTAGTTCTGAACTTGTGAAAAGTCAATGGCAAATTCCCAAAGAGAACATTTCTATCACTGTCTTAGTCCACATCCTCCACCTGCTGATAGTCAGTCATCTTTCAACTTGATTTCCCATCATGCACCTTCCTGTTGGGAGGAGGACAGAATCTTTAGTTTGGGATTTCACCATGGCTGACATCAATTCTGATTTCTGAATGCAAGAGTTTAATTTCAGCAACATGACTCCAATGAGGTCTGTTTTCTTCTTGGGAGGTGAAATGCTGTGCTTGCCTGCTGTGCTCCATCTAGTGGCCCCACTGATTCAACTACCCTTATTCAAAGGGGCAGATCCAAGAGGCACATTAGGGTAATGCTTTTGATTGATCAATATCAATAATTAGGTTTTAATGCTCTAGTATGGTATTCCCGTATATGACCTTTTTTTGCGTAGACTTTTACCCTCTTAAAATTAACACATGTAGAAATGGCATATTTAGGAATAAAGAACTAGCACATATTCATACATGAACTTCAATACAAACTTCTGTCCTACTGTCACAGGTCTCAACCTTTCATTGGTCACCGAGATATGACTCCCAGTTTCACTGCTTGAATCTGCAGACCGTCAGGCAGTTCATTCATTTGAAAGATTGGTAATTCCATTCAAAATTGAATAAAAATATGAAGAAGTTTGACTGTTTATTCTTAAAGAGAGCTGCATTTTACATCTCTATTATTTTAGAATAAGTCATTCACAATAGTGTGTTGCAATTTATATGCAGAATAATGCATGGGAACAACAGTAAAAATCGTTTTCATTGTGATAGTCAGATGGTCACTAGTACTTATTATAAATGTTATTTGTGGGCTAGAAATTAAATTACATTATTTAGTAATTTATCCAGGTTTGTTAACATGGAAAAAGCGTTCTATTCTACTTGACAGTTGCTTGCTTTAGTATTACATCTTGTTATATTCATGGTTAGTTGTATTTTGAAATAAAAAAATGATGTGCATAAAATGAATGTCATAATTCCATGTTTCACTATTAGGTTCTTTTGATGTAATAATCACTACATTAAAAGTGGTGTTGCATATAAGTAATAATACACTAGCGACTGATGACATTTAACCTGAGAAACACTGCATTACTTGTGAGGCTCTCAGCGCAATACTGTTATAATTTTTCAGCAACATAACATAATTACAAAATGTTAAGGTTTACATTGCAATATATTTACATGAACAACATCTTGCAATTCTATAGCACTTTTAACAGAGAATAAATGATCCAAGGTGTTTCATAGAGTGTAAAGAAACATTATGGATGCTGACCTAAAATAATACTAATAGGAATGGACAAAAGCTTTGCCTCAAAAGCAATATTTATTGTAATATGGTAACCAATTTATTCTGTCTATTTATATACCTGTAAATAATCAAAGACTCCTTGCATTTGCATCTTTGTTTACTTTTATTCACTTTGTTAATTACAAGCAATCAAACAATGACATGGTTGCGACTTTGAATTATCTCAGTTTGTGGCTCTAATTTGCAGCCAGTGGCAGCCAATATGTCTCCTCATTTCTTTGCCAAATTGGTTACTGGAGCAAGCTGGCCACTCTAGAGAATAAATGACATGCTCATTTGCTTTGTGGTAAGGATTGTCTCCTGTTGGATGAACCATGAGTCATCTGTAACCCCGGCGCTGGATATTTCCAGGTCCTCTTAATTGAAGGTGGGGGGGAGCTCCAGAATTACAATGTGGACATAGTTGCCAACTGTCCATATTCAGAATGAACAGCTTGTTTTTTGGATCTCCATTCATTCCATTTGCACAGGGGCTGGCTAAGTAGCGTTTCTGGCTGTTGGCTGAATTCGTTCGATAAAGTATGGTAATTATCTTCCTCTGTGCCTGCACAGCAGCATATTGCCTGTCATTTATCTATGGCTTTGGCGAAGTTTTAAATCAATAACGTGGGAGAATTTTTATGCAGTATTACTAAGGTTTTACTGAGGTGCACTGATGAAGGTACAGGATGGAGGTGAGGCCTCACACCATGAGACTCGACAAGTCCATGACCAATATGCCACATACTAGTTCAAAGGAACAGATTTCAGTTAAAAGCAAGCTGCCAAGAATAAAAACCAGTATTGCACACAACTCCAAACCAGAGCACAGGGAACCTTATTATTATTTCTTCTTATAAACCGATTAACTTTATGCCAGTTGCACTACAAATAACAACAGGCATCTGCAATACCTACAGCAAACTGGCAAAGAAACTAAGGCCTTAAATGTCAATATAATCAAATAGCCAATTTCTTACTTAAGATGGGAAAAGATAAAAGCTTAGTGAGTGTGACATTCAGCTCAGTAAAATGATAACAACATTGTGGAGATATTCTTTCGGGTGACTTGATTCCAAACTTAGTCATACCACATGACAGTTATGCAATTTAGTTTCTTCAATAAGGCTTTACCCTTAACCCCTTTTGATTTTTTCCTGTGTTTATTTGTTTGCCAGCTCAAGTCCCAAAGTATTCCTCATATTGTGAAAATTTCCTCTTTCCAACTTTGAAGAGCTCATACTTGAAACGCTGTCTTCTCTTTTTCTCACTGCATTACAGTGATGACTGAACTCATGCAGCTGCTAACCAGAAACAGTTTCCTGATCACTGGGCTATAATCTTGAAACTCCCTCCCTGATAGCACTGCAGGTGAACTAGAGAAGTTCAAGAAGGCAGTCCACCATCAACTCCACTGGGGCAATTAGGGATGGACAATAAATGTAGGTCTGGCCAGCAATGCTCACATCACAAGACTGAATAAAAGAAAATGGTGTTTTAGCCTCGAGTGCCAACATACTTGCATGTTTATTATTTTTCATTTAACTCATAGCAATAGAGATAGGTGGATCTCACTATAAAAACTAAATGATGTTCATTCATATGTTGTACATAAAATAAAACCATTTGTTGCTTTGCAATTGTATCTTATATCGCTAATGTTCTTTTCAGTTCATGTTCCACAAATCTACATGAAAATCTCTGGGTTACATTACCACTGAACTAGATATCAGGCAATAAAAAAGGGACAGTTTGAATAATAGGCAACATACTGTCTGCTTGGAAAAGCAGGGATGATGCTGCGTTCAAGAAAATATCCAGCATAAAACATGAAAATCTGCAACTACCAACCTTGCATACTTTAGCTCGTCTTTCCACAAAAAAGATTAACATAAGAATTGGAAGGAGGTTGTTTGTTTATTGACAATAAACAGCACTGTGTTGGGTACATGAGGGATATGGTCCGAGTAAGAGCTGCAGGTTTTTTTGGACCATCATGATAGGCACAGACTTGGAGGGTCAAAGGGCCTGTTTCTGTGCTGGACTTTTCTTTGTTAAAATGAAGCATTATTGAGCAGGAAATCACATACAAGTCAGAGCCTATGAAAACTGCTCTTTTAAAATCCAGGCAATTCAGTGC
Source organism: Sphyrna mokarran (assembly GCA_024679065.1). Taxonomy (NCBI): domain Eukaryota; kingdom Metazoa; phylum Chordata; class Chondrichthyes; order Carcharhiniformes; family Carcharhinidae; genus Sphyrna; species Sphyrna mokarran. Next base: position 42,289,295 of record JAGIQG010000009.1, read on the forward strand.
TATTTACCCTTATAGTTCTTATGGCTTTATTTGCTCAATTTGAATGTTCTGGGCTCGTTTTGCACAAAGGAGTCATCTTTAAATGTTTTTATCTCATTGATGGGCAAAGCCTTATCAGAACACCAAGCCCTGTTAGTATTAGTAGGTTGAGATATATGTAAATTAATAAGAGCCCTGATTTAAACATACCTGTGTATCCCACAAAGACAAAGTACTGTTTTACAAAGGAGAGAATAGTTGGCAGTGGCTGTGAGGCAGTTATCTGAAATCTGTGGGTTCAACTGATATACTTAAACCTTCTCTCCCATGGGTTATGACGTAATTGGAAGTGCTCAATTAAATTACTGCCTTGTAACCTCACTGCTAACCATCTACTCTCCTCAGTTTATTACCCATCTTCTAATATTAGAGAAGCAAGCATTAGTAACAGAAAGTGGACACAAGAAGCATTAGGCAATTGCTGCAAGTGGATTAGTTTTGACCAACCACTTGAGAAAGAACCTACAATTGCAAGCTCAATGTTTAGAAGATATAGAATTCAGTGTGAATTCTGTTCTACAAAGCACAGATGTCCTGTATATTTCCTTACTTGCAAATTAGGTGAAAATTGCACCTTTTATCCAGTCGGTGATTAAATGAAACATTTATGTATTGTTAGAATTGCCCTCCTGGGGGAAACTTAATAATGAAAGCTGAATAAAAAGTAAAAACCCCACCTCATCAATGCCCAGGAAAACATATGCATAAAGCCATTAAGCAAAACCTACAGATATGCAGATAAATCCATATTCTATATCCACCGCCAGAATAACCAATATTACATTGCAAAAAGCAAATCTGTCACCTTTGTTTTGCTTTGCATTTTGACTGGTTTAAGAATTAATTGATATTCTGCACCAAAAGTCACAGATGAAGCATTTTTTTTAAATTTCTCACTTTCTCCAATTGCCTCTCTGCTGTTTCACACTCTACAATACTTTTAGTTTCTCTGCCTGTTTATTTTTTAAACTTTTGGTGTCTCCATTTTCTTCTGTTGTATTGATCTGATTCACATTCTTTCAGTAGTAAGCACTTCTGCCTCACAGCGCCAGGGACCAGGACCAGGGGTTCAATTCTGGCCTTGGGTCCCTGGCTGTGTGGAGCTTGCACATTCTTTCTGCCCCTGCATGGATTTCATCTGAGTGCTCCAGTTTCCTCCCACACTCCAAAGTTGTGCAGGTCAGATGCATTGGTGATACTAAATTACCCTTTAGTGTCAGGGAGTCTAGCAGCATAAATATGAGAGGTTACGGGATTAGGGCCTAGGTAGGATTGTTGATGGTGCAGGTCTGAGGACCCTAACAGCTTCCTTCTGCATTGTAGGATCCAATGATTCTATGATACTACTAATCTTTGTTCTCAGTTTTACTCCTTCCCTATTTCTGTCATTCTTCCACATACACGTATCCCACATTAGACAAACACTAACAGCAACATCCAGAGGTTCACAGTCCAGTCCACTTCTATCTTATAGACAACAGATACAGTAGTTGTGGAACTAAGAAATAGGGAGATAGGGGCAAATGTAGGAAAGTATATAAATTGAACATATTTACTATCATGTCAAATCAAGTTGGGTCGTATAACTGAAAGCCAACACCATTGCTATTTGCACTATAAAGTATATTTTCTCACTGACACTTCATTTCATCTTCCATGATCAAATTCATATTGCAGTTCAGTTAGTGTTCTTACAATGTTCTATGATTGCACACTTTTAACAAAATACACAAAACAAAAACATACTAGTGAGATCTAGTGCAGAATTTCTATATGTTCCCATTTAAAAAAAATACATACAGATCGACAGTGTGCAATTTTGTAGGCTTGCATTTCAATAACATCAGCCTCAAGAACACTTTTTCCTGCTACTGTCAGATTATTGAATGAAGCTACCTCATATTAAGTTGATTTTTCTCTACACCCTAGCTATGACTGTAGCACTGAGTTTTGAATCCTCTTCCTTCCTTCTCTATGTACTGTATACTTTGTCTGTATAGCATGCAAGAAACAATACTTTTCACTGTATACTAATACCTGTGACAAAAATAAATCAAATCAAATCAAATCAAATCAAGAAGCTGTAAGCATCAACATATTGGTGCCTCTTTTTTATTGATCAATCTCCTCTACTGCTTTGCTCACCAAATTCCTCGTTTTCCAGAAGTTTCAATTGTGTCAATTGAAATATCCTTTGGACTAAATATGACAACGGTTATTAGGAAACTGCGTGTTACATAATCTCCTCAATATCTGAGTTTCAGTGCCTTGCAGGATCGACATAAAGTTACAATAGAATTTATTTACTAAGTTTCCTAACAGTACGGACCTTAGTAGGTTAAAGCTTGTTTAGCTATTTATATAAACAAAAGTCACAACACAGTCCATTTATTAGCTTACACACACATCCTGTGTGTTAAATGCAACAAAAAATCAAATGTTAAGCATAGCTAAGTTTCAAAAAATCTTGCACAGATTTTTGCTATGGTTATTTTTTCCCCCCAACTGACTTTAATCTTAAACATGATCAGCAAAGACATACCAATAATGAATGCTAATACAGCTGGAAAATTAATTTGTGATTGCGCAAGTAAGTGCGATACTGAAGTGAGCTTATAATTTATCACTCAAGAAGCTAATGGTGATATGCACAACTGTTACACTGTGCCTCAGAGAATTCAACACCCTTCCACCCACCCATTTCCTGTGGGTAACCTTTCAGACTGAACACCAAGAATTTTGCTATCTAAATATAGCTGACGAAAAAACACATTTCTCTACAAGCGACATTTATTTAACTGTACTGTACAGAGAGCTGACTGAATTATTGTATTAATATTTGAAAGTGAAACTGCCTACTCAGAATTATATCAATGTCCACTTGAAGTCTTCACTTCCATGGCAATTTTGAAAGCTTAAACACAATATTTTTCAATTTTAATAATGCTTTCACAGTTAACCAGGATGATATTCAGATTTCTCAGGTTTGCAGTCTACAACAAATTGCAAGGACTACTGTACTACTAAACTGAAGATTACTGCAAATAAGGTGAACTATCTGAGGATAAAGAAAAGTTCATGCCTGTCTCAAATATATCCTCATTCACCATCATTACCACAGATTATGTGGTAAGATTAGATATTGAAAGCAATTCCTTCACCTGAAAAGAAATTCCAAAGTGAATAACTAACAACAACCTTGTCTTTTACAGCAACGTAGTATGGATATTAATTGAACTCACTGCATGGTCCTGGTTAATATTTCTTCTGAGCTTTTTAATGGGCAGACTCAATGTTGTAACGGATTATCACAAACACTCTCCACTACAAAGATGACATTCTGGCTTTCATAGCAAGTTTACGCTGAAGATAATGGTCTACTACAGAGAAGATTTCTTTCAAGTTTCTATGTTATATTTTCAGTACCAGGTACCAATCAATGGGTGATCTATCTGAATAAAGACCTTAATGCTCAGTTATGCTAATGTTTGCAGACCTGGGGTGGAATTTTCCCATCCCTCCCTCCACAGGAATTGTAATGGGCAAGACATGGACCACGGAAGGTCCATTGACATCGGGCGGGATTTTACAGCATTGAGGGGACCGTGGCCGGAAAATCCCGCTCATGGAATCAGAAGCCTTGCTGGAAAATCTAAACTCGTAAAGGCTTAATGTTGTTGAATAGAATTGCTGGAGCTCATTAAAACTGATAGCATTTAGTACAACTGCACTCATTCTTTTGCCTGCCATCAATGTTGTCGCTGTGTTGAATATGTCCTTGCACAAAATACACTCCACGTTGATGTGAGGTGCTCAGTAGTTAAGAAACTAAACTGGTATGTTTTCTTATTCCATAGACGGAAGATCTTTATATCTCACAGATGAAAAAGACTTCAAATTAAAGAATCAGACCTGCAGCGCATCAAACTTGTTTTTTTGTTTCTTTTAAGCTTGGGTTGGCTTTGACACAATATTCAAAGCTAACATCACCAAGGACACTGGGTGACAGTCACTGAATATAAAAATGCAGCATTCATTGTTAGCTAACATACCTAATGTCAAAGACTTCAAAAGAAACTTTACTATATTTAGGTCTTTTATTTAGAACCACCAATGGCATTTATTTCCTACAATCAATTCCCTAATGGTTTAAGAGCAAATTGTTACAACAGTTAGAAAAACACAGTTTAGTTTTTAAAGGACAGCTGTTCTTCGGCATAGTTTATGCAGTGAACACTGCTGTGGTGTATCTTTCATGTCAAATTAATACGTACCATTTTCTGGCTGGTCCTTGATATCCTCACTTTCCTGGCTAGGACTTTCAGACTGACCTGAATCTGAAAGACAGAAAATATAAGCCGACCTATTAGAATAGATCATGGAAACTTTGTTGTAGAATCAGACCCTGTATCACTGACAGTTGCATGTCCAAGCTACCTATTCTTATTTCTCTGCTTTCCCCAAAGCCTTTGCTGTTTTATATCTTTAAATGTTTATCTTATTCTCTACTAAAGGTTGACAGGAAGAATTTCCAAGAACATTGATGGCTTCTAGAATGGCATCTAACAGTGCCTCAATAGTATTTAAAACAAGACATTTTCACAAGGCTTTCAAAATCTGTTGCAAACTATTAAATTTGAGATGATATGAATTAGTAACATCTCAGAAACTATGGCCTCACCCATAGGCTGCAAAAAATGGGTGTCTTTAATAGAGAGTGTCAGGAAATCGTCCTTAGCTCCAATTCATAGAATCATGGAATCATAGAATCCCTACAGTGCAGAAAGAGGCCATTCAGCCCATCAAGCCTGTACCAACAACAATCCCACCCAGATCCTATCCCTGTAACCCCGTGCACTTACCCTGCTAATCCCCCTGATACTAAAGGGCAATTTACCCTTGTCAATCCACCTAATCAGCACATCTTTGGACTGTGGGAGGAAACCGAAGCACCAGGAGGGAACCCATGCAGGCACAGGGAGAACGTGTAAAAACCACACAGACAGCCATCTGAACCAGAATTGGACTTAGCTCCCTGGCAACGTGAGACAGCAGTGCTAATCACTGTGCTGCCCTCAATTCCTTAACATGAGTGTTTTACCTTTGCTACTGCAAGCCCCATGCAGATAGTATCTACTCCTTTTGAGGCAAAAGTTACTGTGAGAAGAGATTCACTTCCTCTCTGAGGTTCATGGTGAACTAATCCAAGCATTCAACTTTCTTTCATTTAATATGAGGCCCCATAGTACAAACAGAATTAATGGGAATACTGCTTGAACATTGCTATGGTGCAAACTTTCCACTAAGGTAAAGGTATTTCCCTGAGAAAACATGTCTCACTCGTTGATCCAATAATAAATTACCTCTAGATTATCAAAGATACTGCACCCTGTGATAGCCTGAAAGGATACTGTTTCATAAAAACTTATTGCTGTAGTGACCTTGACAGCCATGGGAGTTTTCTTCCAATCCTCAAAGTTTTACACAAGTCCGCCTGCAGCAGGTCACACAGCTTGAAGTGGAAGAAGATAGCTTCCCTCTATTATGCAAAGCGGTGCAGTTTGTAAACATGGGCTCTTCAGCATAAATATTACTGAAGTATATTTTGATTTGAAGATGTGAGCACTGAAGATACATAAGAAAGGATCCTTATGCTGGTGTTTTCACCTGTCATTGCTCTCCATTGCTGGAGTTTGTGACCTCAGTATGTGTTAGGACCAAAAGAAGCAAGTACCACTAAATGAGTATCACTACCCTGAAAATAGAACCTCTGACTATATTTTGGGACCAGATGCCAGGAACCACACCTGCCCCATCTGCTTTGCCCCCCATCAAATCGCAAGCTTCCATCAGCCTGACTTGTAAAGAAGCCAATATTGATTTTTTTTAAAAAAGACTCATGCACTCTTTGAGAACCAGATTCTGATGAAGTTTGCTTCTGCTCATCTAGATGCTAGCATCACTCATCTCACTTGGCATATCAGACCTCATCTCACTTGGCATACAAGACATCATAGAATCCTCTGGAGTTGGGGGAGTCTCCACCCTTGTGAAAGATTGTCAATGACTGTGCCTCTTAAAAAGCATGTTAGACAATCTGCTTATAAGTAAAGTCTGTCAATGTGCACTCAAATTACAATGTTAGATTGGCTAGAGCCTCACAGAATTCTGAGGCTATTGTTTCCCCTATTCAAACATGCGCCAGTACCAAACCATCAAAAATGATTCCTATCTTCCCAAAATAGGTGCAACTTCATTAATTAAGAAGGCATTGAGGAAGCATGGTTTTACACAAGTCCAGATTAAGAAGGAAAATGAAAGTTTTGAATAATTTCTGTGAAGAAGAAGCAAATACATCAGTACTTCACTATTAAGAAGCATCCCAAAACTGGCCTATATTGTTTAGCAATCACGTACTCATTTTATGTGGACAAGTTGAATGCTGTGGGTGAAGCAATTCAAAATAAATTAGGTGTCTCCACGTATATAATTTTGCTTCATTCTGGCCTCCAAATGCACACATTGCACAGTGCAGCACACAGCAAGACAAGCATGCAAGCATTTACCCTCAAAATCAAGTATCTCCCTCTTAAGCAGCATACCATGATCACCCACACCTCCCAACCATGCCCACTGCCAGAAACACTCAACTGCTGGGGAGACAGCACACAAAATGGGTTTGAGGCACAGAATAGAAATAAAAAATTACCTTTAGCCTTCGGCTATCAAACAGCAGTCAGCCTTTGAAGTTTTGTAGCACAGTTTAAAAGGTCATGACATCACCATATCATCAAACTAACATATGAACATCTTTAACCACAAACAAGTAGAAAGTACCAATATCTCAACCATCTTACCATTATTCGGCAGCAGTCAACAATCAAGGCTCTGCGGGACCCAGCTTCCTTGTTTAAGTTTATACAGTGGAATCCAAAATCTGCCCTCCTCGGTCTCCACCAGTGCTGCTTCAACTCAGATGCTGACTCATGTTAGGAAATGATTCCCTGTGCACATGAAGCCTTCTTCTATTTGACAGTCAATGTCAGCAGGGTACTGGGCTGTGAAAAGCTTTGCAGCTCTGCAAAGTACTTTCCTCACTCAATATCTCTACCTGCATAATGTCACAGAGGTCACTAGGTCAATATCTAGAGGTCACTAGATATCGATCACCAATGAGAACTTTGGCATTTTATTTCTTTTCAATTTCAAAGGTTCTGCACAAATCGATTCTCACTGAATAATAGGGATCTGCTCCGGGAATATCCTGATCTATTTTGTATCAAATGGCCCATTCTTCTCTAAGTTCCTGAGGCATTGTTTGACTGATTTCCCTTTTTTGCCTTGGCATCTCCAATAGGCCAACTGAGATAGGGAGGCAAATCAATGGCGTGGGGGGAGCACAAGTCTGACCTTCTGATTTATTTTAGTTAGCTACTTTGTTGTTTTCTCCTCATTTTGAATTCTTGCATGCATTTTCCCCCCAGTTAAGCTCTTTGTTGATTGGTTTAAATTGAGAAACTTTTAATACCACAATAGCTTGTATTTATATTGCACTTTTAACATAGTAAAACATCCCAAAGCATTTCACAGGAGCATGATCAAACAAGGTTTGACTTGAGCCACACAAGTAAACATTCGGGCCAGTGACCAAAAGCTTAATAAAAGATGTAGATTTTAAGATCTCGCTAACCTCCCGAATCAAACATCCATCATCCTTCCCAGGACAAAACATCTTCTCACCATCCCCAGACTGAACAACAACTCCTCCATGCCCCACTCCACCCTATCCCAGATGACTCCCCTCAGATTGTCCCCACAATTAGTTTTTTAAAAGAGACAAGTAATGACTCATGACAGAAAAGGTGGCTTTATATAATAGTTCTACTAGATATGATCCTTACATTAATTCAAAATGAACAGAAATAATATTTATTACAATATTTTGTTAAACCATTTCCAGCTTGGTACATGCGATGGGGCTCAGAAACCTCTGCACCCAAGTTTATATTTATAAGAGCCAATGAATTTTAAAATGGTTTGAGATATTTGCTTTTGAAAAGTATAATATCAATCAAAGTATTATAGAGTTATAGAGTTTTACAGCATGGAAACAGGTCCTCAGGTCAACATGCCCATGCCATCCTTTTTTTAACCATTTAGCCAGTTCCAATTGCTTGCCTTTAGCCTATATCCCTCCATACTCATCTTACTCACGTAAGTGTCTAAGTGTTTTTTAAAAGATAAAATTGTACTTGCCTCTACTACTACCTCTGGTAGCTTGTTCCAGACACTCACTACCCTCTGGAGCCTTTTGCGTCTCTCCCTTCTCGCCTTAAACTTATGTCCTCTGGTTTTAGGCCCCTCTACTTTTGAGAAAAGGTGTTGACTATCTGATTGATTTATGCCTCGTTATTTTATGGACCTCTATAAGATCACGCCTAAACCTCCTACGCCCCTGGGGAAAAGAATTATCATTTAACCAGCCTCTCCTTATAACTCAAAAACAGAAAATGCTGGAAAATCTTAGCAGTCTGACAACATCTGTGGAGAGAGAATAGAGTTAACCTTTCAACTCTGGGTGATCCTTTGTTCGATCAGTAGAAATATTATTGTTAAAATGATTTAATCATCAGGAATATGACAGAATACTAACTTTGTTCCCCCATGTGACAGCAGGAAAAGTTCCATTTGCATTCATATTGCAAATTATAAAACAAGAAAAAAACTTTTCAGGCACTTCTGACTCAAAATATCCCAAGTCTTTTCAGGAAGTGACTCTGCAAACAGGGAACTGGTTCAAGGAAGACAATGACAAACTAGCTGAAGAGTAAATTTTCCAGTTGTGGGTTGCACAAACAAAACCTACAAAAAAGTACCATAGAGCAACAAATGTTGAAGTGAACAGGAAGAATAAGTTGAGTAAATTTCTGACAGATATATGGAAAGAAGTCTTATCAACCTAACTATGGATTGCACAACCTAAAGCATGCTTTCTATTAATGCTCAACTTGTGAACTGGCACCCTGCAAAAACGGAATAATTTGTGGTTAGAATTTCAACTTTTGATCATATCTACATTTGCAGTTGTAACTGGAAGAAGCTTAACCTTTGAGTGAATTTGAAACCATTTACAATGAATTTTGTGGTTTATGAAAAAAGACATGTTAAGACTAATGATGGAAAAAGTGGCTTTAGACAGTGGTTTTTCCAGACATGATCCTACCACTAATTCCAGACCACAGAAGTCACATTTATTATCATATCTTCTATCTACTTTTCAGAGACCTAGTTGCTAAAACGCTGACCTTTTGGACCAGGAACTTCAGGATCGAAGATTAAACAAGTGACATTGCCAGTTTTAGCTTTTTGCTAGGGAAGTTGTGCTGGGTTCAGCCAGGGTGCTAAAGGATGCTGACACAGATCAGAACTTCTCTTGAAAACCTGCCAAGCTGACCAAGAGATTTGCAGCAATTATTCTTAGACTGGAGGGTTTTTTTTAAAATGTTGTAAAAGCCTTGCTCTGTTCTTAAAAAAAAGTAAAACTTTTAACTGGCATACTACCCAATTCATTACCAATTTGTATTCAAATTTTATTATCAAAACATGTTTAATACTTGAGTCTTTGTATTAGGCATCCATATGAATATACCATTGGTTAAAAACTTGTGCTCTAATTAAAATGTTCCGCCTTGTTCCTTTACATAAATTGTTTAACCAATGAAAGCACTATTCATGAGAAAAAAAAACAAGGAAATATGGCATAATATTGACGGAGAAACTAATCATTGTTGCAAGACTAATATTTCATGACTATTAATCCAGCATTGTACAGTTGATGCAGTTTACAAGTCTCAAATAATCACAATTCAATATGGAAATCCCTTTCAACAAACAGTTCTTAAAAGCAACTGCCTTTCAGTTTCTCTGGAGAAAATTCATGGCCAGGGAAGCAAACCAATAGAGCACATTGTAAATCTTGGACAAAATGCCTTGAACCTTGAGGTTTAAAATAGCTTAATGCTTGAAATATAAAACAGAAGACAGATGAAAAGACTGGGTATTCCTACAATTTATTTCAGAAATTTTTTTAAGAATTCGGGGAAAATTTGGTTTCATTCAAATGTGAGTCTAATAATTATTCACCATCACCATCATCTTCCCTGTCTCTCACGGTGTTGTCTCAGCTTTATTTCCAGACAAAAATAAACACTTTAAGACTTTACTTGTTTGTATTCCTCTCAGCAGTGTGCTACGCATCAGCAGCTAAAAACAAAGAAACTTTTAGCTGCTCAGACACAGTACAGAAGCGCCTTGAACAACGAACCAAGGGAAAACATTCACAAAGCCTGACAGTCAGTTCAATGCAAACTTCAGGGCCATAATGCATTCCAAGTCCCTGCACTAATTAAATATGCATTTGCACAGCCCGATCGATGCGAGTCATGGATCGAGTGACACACCTGCGCATCTTGGGCCGAAAGCTCCCAGAGAAAACACAACCGCCTCCTTATCTTTTTTCATAGGCTCTCGATTTCTTCACCCAGATAACTAATTTAATTCTCTCACCCTTCAGCGAAACTGGATTAGGAAAGTCAATACTTTCTTTGTGCTCTGATGGTGGATACTGTGCTTTTTATTCAGTTTTGACCTTTCCACAAAGACAAGACAATGGCATTGGTTCCTACAGTAAGCTGATGCTCCAAATCTCACAGGGAAGTAAAATACGAGAAAAAAAAGAAATCTCTACAGGCTTGCCTTATACAGGTGCCCCACCCCTAGGGAGGGTGAATAAAAATAATATACAAATTGCATAGATCTAAAACAATGAAATGGGTCTTAATATACTCCAAATTTAAGTCTCAGCAATCAGCATATATGGTTGGAATGATGTCACCATAGAATGACTACAGTGAAGTGTTAACTGATTGTGAATCAGTTGTTACAAGACAGGATTTTGCAATGAAACCACACTATTTTTTAATGCACAGATTGTTCACTAGCTTCCTTTTTTTCGCTCCAGATTAGAAGCTAAGCCCTGATACTGTAACAGGAAATGGGGCCTCTGCAAAGCAATGGATCTCAAAACTATTTCAAGATTTTACATGCTGCAATAAGACCAGAATGGAAAAAAGACAGAAACCAAATTTTAATCTGTTCGAGTCATTTCACAGTGAACTGTAAAAATCAAAGCCCAAAATACATGTTGACGATTTTGAAGGAGGAACACCAGTGATTGTTACGTTTTGACATTTTCACAGTCCAATCTAAAATTGGTAAGTTTCTGTCTATAGAAATAAAGTGCAAAAATCAACTAGTTGTACATTAGCAACATAATATATAGAGATTGTTCACATGTCTTTTTATAAAATTCACTTGACCAAACAGCTGCGTTGGAAGTAGGTTTTTATCATCATTCCTCGTGTTAAAATATCTTCACCAAAAAAAGTGTCCATTAAGTCTTAAGGCAGGGCAGCAATTACATGTTACAGCTATGCTTTTGTGTCTTTGGGCTAGGGACGGCATCCCTAAGGACCAAAGGAGAAAAACTCAGCTGTGGAAGCACCCACTATCGGGCCATGGACCCGTCCTTCTTGTACAGGTTTACGCATGAAGCATGACCGCTTGGGAGAGATACTGGACGATAGTGGGACTGCAGCGCAGCAGAACATCTTCCAAAAAAGAGAAAAGACATGAAGGCAAAACAATTCAATGTAAAGGTCTACCATTTCACATTATTGCTGGCAAATATTTGAATGGCAAGACCAAGGAAAGGTGCACATTGCGTCAGGCAACCCAACAGTTTGGAACTGAGGAACAAAATTGATAACCAATTCTGGAGTAACCAAGGAAAAGCACGATTGGTGGATCAAAAGATTTAAGAAATTTGAGCAGGAGTAGGCCATTTGTCATATCAAGCCTGCTCCTCATTTCACTGAGATGATGGCTGGACTGATTGCTCCACTTTCCTGCATGTTGCACATTATCTGGTTGAACATGCTGCATGCATTCAGATGAATCTTTCTCTACTCTGATCCTGTTTGCTGGTGCACTCATATGTTTGTTCTGTCTCTTCCTGTTACACCCTCATTACCAAGAACCATATCATTACTCTGCACTAATGCCTTGTCCTTCCTCTTTAATTTTCCAAATCTCCTCTCGTGGACCCACCTCCTCGTACTATTTAGTTTAAATTTCTCTCTACGACACTGTTTATATGATTCTCCAGTAGATTGGTCCCAATGTGATGGTCCCAATGTAGTTCAATGTTTTCAAATGTAATGTAAACATTTGAAACATTGTAAGCTATAAGTACGAGGTTCTTCATTTTTGCAGAAAAATATAGAAAAGCAAATTATTATCCAAATGGAAAGCAGATTCAAAATATGTCCAGCAGTATGTATGTTCATGAATTACAGAAAATCAGTATGAAGGTGCAGCACGCAATAAAAACGGCAAATGGACTTTTGGCTTTTATTTCAAATGGGACTGGAATATAAAAGTAGAAAAGTATTGTATAGGATGTTGGTGTGACCAAACTTGGAATACTGCGTCCAGTTTTGGTCTCCTTATGTGAGGAACAGTGTGGTGACATTGGAGGCTGTTTAGAGGAGGTTCACCAGATTGATTCCAAGGATGAAGAGGTATGACATATGAAAAGAGATTAAACAGGTTGGGATACACTTGCTGGCGTTTAGAACGATGAGAGGGGATCTGATCGAGGTATATAAAATTTTAAAGAGGGTTAATGAAGTAAATGTAGACTAAATGTTTCCTCGCAATTTAAAACAATAGGTTACAATTATAGGTGCGAAGTGGTAGACTTAAAACTGAGATGAAGAGAAACTACTTCTCGCAGAGGGTGGTAAATTTGTAGAACTCAGTGCCCCATAGCACGATGGAGTCTGAATCATTGAATGGTTTCAAGAGAAGGTTGGGCATATTTCGAACAAAAGAAAAGAGAAAGAGGGATATGGGTGCAGATGGGGAAGTGGATTTGAGACCAGGGAAAGGTGAGCCATGACCTGATTTAATGGTGGAGCAGGCTCGAAGGGCTAAACTTGCCTACTTCTGCTCCTAATTCCTATGTTCCTATGATTAAGTTTACCTTTACTGGTCCTTGTGAAAAGCTATCTATTACATACTGCTTTCTCAGAACATGATCTTGATCAGATCCCCTGTATAGGATGTTGGTGAGACCACATCTGGACCTTTTTGGTCTTCCAATTCCCAGACTCATCCTTGAATGCGCCAATGACACCAAACTGTGACACTGGAATCTGCAGAGCAATTTTCCTTTAGGAGTTTCTTTTCATATAAATGGTTGATTTTATTTTGTAAATTGTAATGTAAGCCAATTGTAGCAGCTTGTCTTGGATTTAATGCAAAGCAAAAAACCTTACTGCTTCGCCCTAACTCTGTGCCTTAATCTAACTGCACACATGACGAGCTCTGCAGCCTGAACTCCCCAAGGTGCCGGTTTTAATTTTAGGTATGGACCTTTCTTTTTCTTTCTGCCCAACAACATTATTGGTCTGATGCCAGGTATAATCGGCTGACCTGCTGTTGATTCCCCCCAATGTCGAAAGTTTCAATGTTTCTAGTTGGCAAGTGCAGCTTCAATTTCCTTTTCTTGCCTGAAAATAGTTTTATCCTGCCCACATTGCCAGTATCCTTTTTATCCTGTTATGCACTGCACTCGCAGAACAAAGGAACATGGAATTGTAGAACATGGAGTTGGATGCAAATAACAATGCAGGTCTATTGATTGGTGTTAATTCTACAAAAGCTTGATCTAGACTGAGGAAAAGCCCATGAAACAGCTGATGACAGCACAAACTATACACGTGACTAAATTCTTAAAGTGCCTCCACAAGAACAACCCCAAATATATAACACTAACCCCTTATTATCCTAATAACTTATCTTATATCATATTATTTAATTAGGAGATAAAGCAAGATTATTTTCTTTAACTAACATGACTGTTGTGTGACATAAATCTCACTTCTCCCCCTTGATTTGGGCAAAGGATGACTATTCCTGGTCTGGATTCTTGAGATGATTGATATTTCATCCATAAGTTTACAGGAGATTTCAGGGCTCTTTGCCCTTGTAGACAGATTGTGTTCATTGGCTAGGGTTTTGCCTCAGAAATGTAAATTGTGTATTTCTTTGTAATTTGATTTCTGCACTCATAGGGGAAATTAACACCTCTTTCGAGATAACAAGATTTCTGCAGTTTTCTGAAGGCTAGAAATTTCTTGTGTGAGTTCTAGCTAGTCATGGTAGGTCAGTGAAAAGCCTTTATCAATGACAGTTTATTAAAAATAAGAAGGATGATATACGCAATATAATTCTTTTCTTTCACATATTCTTGGCATGCACAAACACATTAAAAAAAGTAAAACAATTCAAAAATGCCCCCACTAAAGCTCAGTGAGTAAATGGACTGTGGCAACACAGAACTACAGAAGGAATAAAAATTCTCCTCATCATCCTTAGATGAAGGATTGGAAACATTAGATTGGGCACCAGTCTAGTTTCCGATAATTATCCAGTAACTCTCAAATAAAGTTCAGGTATGTGGGCATCAAGAGAGAGTTGTGTTCACTCAAAGCATACAATAAGTGAAAAGATAAGCACTCACTGCACACTCTTACATGAAGACTAGCCACTTGAAAACTACATCAGTGAATAGCAGTTAGAGTTGTATCTCAGTATGCAATAACTCTCAGGTTTAGAAATGTAAGAGGCAGTAATTAATGATGTTGGAACTATCTTAGGTATATGTTTCTAATGGCTCACCAATCCTCTTTTCTTTTCATATCTGTGACATACTCTGATGATTAGTGGTCTCTGCTACACCACTCTAATACAGAGGAAGACAGTTGCATTGTAGTACAATGAATTGCTTGGAAGTGCATTATGAATAAGACTGAAAGATAGTTTTGTACATTTGGTGACCAGAATAATGAGCTGTATGCTTTAAAAAGATGAAATATGCAGTACAGGTGATGTGTAAGCACTCCTGTGCCCAAGAATATTTTTATTTTCAAAGATATACAGCTAAGTCTTAAAAAGCATCAGTTGTCAAGAGAGAAAATAGCTGTTATGCTGGGTTAGGATGAACATTGTTCCGCTCTCTATAGAAAGCACAGCACTTAAGAGTGCAGATGCCAGAACAAGTAATAATGACAAATAGTCCTACTAAAAAGACAACACCAGCTATACAAGGCTCATTGCATGCTTACATTACTGAAATATCAATTATCACTGCAAGCACATACAACAACAATTGCTTGCTCCAATAGTTAAAGAAGGCCACAATTTTAGGTTATCAACAGTTCCAAACAGTGCAATTAATGTTTACCTGCACAAGTACAGTAAACCATGCAAACATTAGAAGGCACAAGGGTGACTGGATTTGCACTGAGTTATAAAGTGAATGCAATATTTGCATAACATGCTTTGAGGAACCAGTAATGAGAGGTCATCCTACATGAAACCAATAAAGAGCCTGCCGACATCCACTAGAGTTCATTGTATGAAAAATGGCAATTTTGATGAAGGTAGCTGACATGTCTGCAAATGTACTCCAGCATGATTTAGGGGAGAGGAGAAGGGGAATAAATGGAGCTGGAAATGCAAGGTCTGTCAACATCTTGGAAAAGACAGATACAAAATTCAAGTACAATTCAAAAAAGTGATCCTATCTTTTTTCTTTCAGCATTGACAGATCTGTTATGTTTTTTCAGCACATGCAGTTTCTTTTATTTCTTAGATTACCCTTCTTTAAAAAGAAAGAAAAATCCAGCGATTCAGTACCGCAGTGCAATTTTTATATATTTTTGTGCAGACATTGGTCTTGGCACAAATAACTTCCAGAGAAAATAAACTCTGTACTTTTAATATGATGAACATTATTCTGAAGGTGAAGGATTAATATACCAATCAATTTTATTTCATTGTTATATGATAGAATCCATATCATTATCAGGCCATGAGGGATATTAAGGAGAACTGCAGAACAGCTAAGAGACAGAGTTGCAAATGATAGAGAAAATCCAAAAACTAAAAAGGGAAGATAAGGACATAAGTGGGAAGATTGTGAGAAATTAGATGAACTGCGTATGAAAGATTAAGAAAGTTAGTTTTCTTTTTAAAGTAGAGAATCAGAATTATTCATCACATTATACTGTATTCACGGTCTAATGAGATGATAACTGATACAGAGCTGTGAAAATGCTTTCACTCTCAGATCATTAAACCATTTAGGAATTTTGTAAACAGGAAAATCTGGGAGATTTGAGGTGGAATCTGTACTTTGGTTTTTGAGGGGAAAAGAAAAATGAAAGTTTAGATCATAAAAAGCAAATTGAAATCTCCAAACCACCAAATCAGATAAGAAGTAGATTAGCAAATAAAATACCTACCATGCAAGCTGCATTGAGAATTGCTGATAAAATTATCAAATGACTTTCCAGGACATTCCAGAAAGCTTTCTCAACTGTATACTTCAGGTAGTATTTTCACAAGTCCAAGCTTTGCTATTTAGAAAAATCCTAAAATTATGTCACTCAGCCAAAATACATTTCGTGAAATCATGCGCAATATTAATTATTTAATATAGCACACACAAAGAAAATCTCTGATCAATTGGACTTCAAGCTCTGGGATTGACAGGAAACCACAATTTGTTACAAAAGGAATAAATTGTGACAATTTGTAACTATAGTAGTTGTTTTCTTATATATATATTTAACAAACCATTTAAAAACTGACCATCTTGAATGCCCAAATTTCTCTTTGCTTCTGCTGGCTTGCTTGCTCTGTAAGTGTGAAATAGTTCTTCTCTTAAACATTGTCTCACTGGCATTACCATTCATCAATCTAAAACACCTACTCTGTGATGCTTTCCTAATAAAGTTGAGCCCCAATTACACAGCAACTTAATTACTCAGGTAAAGAAATTCATTTGAAATTCTGATGACCATCAAGGCATTGCAGCTACCTATAAGCGAAGTTGACTCTTTAAAGCAATCATTTCACTTTGTTTATTTCTGCTCAGGTTCATGGCAATATTTCACAGAATCATAGAGTTCTTACAGGGCAAAAGAAGGCCATTCAGCCCATCTAGTCTGCACTGACCCAATCCCACCGAGGCCCCATTCCTGTAACCCCACATATTTACCCTGCTAATCCCCTGACATTAGGGTCAATTTAGCATGGCCTATCAACGTAACCCGCACATCTTTGGACTATGGGTGGGAATCAGAGCACCCTGAGGAAACCCACACAGGCATGGGGAGAATATGCAAACTCCACACAGTCAGTGACCCAAGGACAGAATTGAATCTGGGTCCTGTGAGGCAGCAATGCTAACCCACTGTGCCATCGTGCCACCTGTTTTGTATTACCAAATTTCTGCAATAAATGTGTGATAAAATTTTGGTAACTGTGGTGAAATATTCGTAATTTTTGTTCTTTGAATGCAGAAAGAGAGAAATACCTTTCACCAGATCCCTTCCCTAACCACTTTCTTGAAAATAGCTTTGAGTTTCAAAACAGGTGCTCAAGCCTTAGGATCTGAGCTCTCGCCATTGTTTATTCGACTGCAGAGAACTGTTCACCAGTATGGTACAATTCATCACATACTAGTCCTGTAGATACGCAGCTCAGCACAACAATGCGCATCATCTCAGATCAAATTTGCCCCCTTACCTCTGAATCCTGAGCAACATTCCGCTTCCTCACGAGGAGACAGAAGGCAACAAGAAGGGTTTGAAAAAGGTTTACAGCAGCCGAAGCCTGCTGCTAAACAAGAACCTTAACAATCCACCCGCTGCTCATCTTCCAATATGCCAGCCTGTAAGGCTAAGTCCACTGTGCCAAGAATAACAGCAGAGACCCTCTGGGAGAAGCAATGGAACCAACATGCCACCATTAAAACCACTTCCTCATCACAGATCCCACAGCCTGCCCACCCGGTTTTAACTTGCCATGCCAACATTGTGCACTCCTCAACTGTTTCTGCACTGGCCAAGGTCTTTGTGCAGCTATGGTGCACCCCAATCATTGATTCACATCAGAGAAGACTGTCCACTTACAAACAGCCCCATTTAGCCACTGCAAAAGCTAGTGCCTGGCTTGGCAGTTACTGTACACACTAATAATAATTAAAATAATGGAAGAAAATGGAGAGTACGAAACAGGCTACTGGTTTGCCATCATTCATTCTGTGCTGTCACCTAAGGCTACTTCATGCTGTGATGATCTGAAGCTTGTCACCTCCAAAAGGAGGAGGGGAACAAAATGGTGGCCAAGTCATCTTTCTTCATTGTCTGATAAAGAGCAGCACTGGCAGAAATCATACCTTAATTTTTATTTAACTGGTGAACGGCAGATGGCCTTGGAGACACATAGACAGTGAAAAAACAAAATATGTGAGGGAGTTTTCAAATGATGAAAGATAGTTGCTAATTACTCCATAACAAGCTCCATCAGCTGTGTGTCACTTTCCCTGTAAAATGCTCACGGTTGGTTTTCTGTGAAGTTCAGCTCTTCAACTCAAATACCAGCTACATTTCTAAATAAACTGGACTAATATATCAAGGTTGAAAGAATGTATTTAACTAGGACTGCCGTCTGTGCGATACAATCAAACTCTTGTGCAGGTTGGGTGCAAGGAGTTAGGTTGATGATAGCTTCTAAGCCCAGCAGATGAAGTTTCTTTGCATTATCCAAACAAATATGCGTAATAATTCACAGTCATCCAAATAAATATGCTCGGGAATAATTAATGAACACATGCTGAGGGGGAAAAGAAATCCATTCTACTACGGGCTTTTCCAGCCTCTGAATTGTATGCGACATGCACATATTCCATGTTCTCAATGTTAGTTTCAACTGATTACAATGGTCACTTACGGACTATGTGGGAAATTAGGGAACTTTGAATTCCTCACAGCATCATTAAAAGAATTCATTATGCATGCAAGAACCATCTGTAGGGTGCAAGGGTCCACTCATATGGCACATGATTGTCTCAAAGTATTCTATTTTGCGTTGTTTGATTTTCTTCCTACATTTCGCAGGATATAGATTGTGCTTAAGCTTGGAGATATAGCACAATTTAAAATATAATTCAAATTGACTTTATCAACCTTCTTTCAACCTATAGCCACAATCTGCTCATCAACAGAACATGAAAAAAATTAGACAAATTGAGACCAATGTTGAAAAGAAGTTTTAAAAAAACAAGTTCTTCAGAATTATTTTATAAACTACACTTTTCAAATTCGCCGCTGCTGTGACTGTAGGCTATGCATAGTCCAAATCCTTTTCAGTATAGCTCAAATAGGTGTTACTGAACATTTGCCAGACTGGAGAAAAATATTTTTGTTTACTGACAAACTAGATGATAGCAAGTTCAAAGCACAAGGTGCAAGGTGGCTTGTTGGGAAAATAGGTAAATTTGCTCAGTTCTCTATCAAACTGCTAGATGGAGTAGTGCCCAAATGTGGCATAATAAGAATAAAGAACAAAGAACAAAACAGCACAGGAAACAGGCCCTTTGGCCCAACAAGCCCGCGCTGCCACCCCGGTGTTCCCACCTCTACCCGTGAGCGCTGTCTATGCTTATAGATCTATGGATTAAAAACCAAATTTGAGACAATTTAGGGAGAATTTGTTTTGCCAATTAGTCTAAGAGCACATCTTTGGGATGTGGGAGGAAACCGGAGCACCCGGAGAAAACCCACGCAAGCATAGGGAGAATGCGCAAATTCCCACAAACACATGCCCAAATCCATATATCTGCACAGCACAGCGATAGTCACTGAGCTGTCGTGTTGCCCATCAAATGGTCCAGGTCAAGCGTACACTAACGATGTGAAGCACTAGGATACTCTCGAAAAAAAATACAAGAGCAGCCCTCTCAAGACCCATTGCGTGTATGCCCCTCTTTAGACAACAAGGTGGACCAAAGCACCTGCAGTATAAAAACAAGTACATCGATATCATCATCTATTTACACACTTCCCAGGGACTCCCAAGGCTCATGATCCCTATTTTAAATCAATTTTCTATACCCCTCCATTCCATTCTGTTCATGTGCCCATCTAAGTATTTCTTAAATAACTCCAGAGTACATGCCTCCACCACTTTACTTGGCAGCGCATTCCATACCCCCACCACCCTCTGTGTGAAAAAATTCCCTCTAGCATCCAAATTATACCTTACCCCTCTCACCCTAAGCCCGTGACCCCTCATGCTATTCGAGTCCATCCTAGGAAAAAGCTTAACCCTGTTTACTCTGTCTATACCCCTCATAATCTTGTACACCTCTATTAGATCTCCTCTAAGTCTCTGTCTTTCTAAGGAAAACAGTCCCAATTTGCCTAACCTCTCCTCGTAACTCATACCTTCCATACCAGGCAGCATCCTGGTAAACCTCCTCTGCACTCTCTTCAGAGTCTCCACGTCCTTCCGGTAGTAAGGCGACCAGAACTGGATGCAGTATTCCAAATGAGGTGTAACCAACGTTTTATACAACTGCAACATTAAAGGCCAGCTCTTGTACTTTATACCCCTTCCTATAAAGGCTAGCATACTATATGCTTTCTTCACAACCTTCTCCACTTGCTCTGCCACCTTCAGAGACTTGTTCACCTGCACCCCCAGGGCCCTCTGCGTTTCTATACTCTTAATAGGTCTACCCTTTATCATATACCTCCCCTCTACATTCTTTTTCCCGAAATGCATCACATCACATTTATCAGGATTGAATTCCATCTGCCATCTATCTGCCCAAGCTACCAGCCTATCTATGTCCTGCTGCATCGCCTGACAATGCTCCTCACTATCCGCAAGTCCAGCCATCTTTGTATCATCTGCAAACTTGTTGATCATAATGGGTGGGATGAGGGGGGGAACTGATATAAAGAGATTAGAGATAATATTTTCCTCTAATTACAGATATGAAATAATACAAAGTTCATCCTACCTAATTGACTTCAGAGCAGTCAGTCAAACAGTTCAACACAGGACAAGCTACATAGACTGGTGGTGCAGACAGGTGCTACAATGTCAATCAGCACCTATAGTCAATTATAAAAAATTAAAAATGGAAAGGTTCACATTACTTGATCTCAATTATTAAATTGAATGGTTAGAGTCAAATTTAGTTTTAATTTTAGATTATTTTGCGCAGTACTTCAAAATTAAAAAAAGTTCGAGCTTTCTGACGATAAGTCATAAGGCTTCCTGCTAAAGTCATTCTAAACCGAATGAAACAATCCCTTAAATAGCTTTCTGGAACAGTTACTCATCGTGTAACGGGACAGGTATGCGCTCCACAGCTGCTTTCTCCATTTCCAATGCACCAAAACCCTTGTGCCTAATTCCTTGAGCTGGGTTATACTATTCTCAGATGGCATTTCCTATATTTGAAGAAAACACATGCGTGCGCTTCATCAGAACTATCTCAGATGAATCATAAAAATGACAAGAAAGGAGCTGTGATTGCATAAGTAGAAATACAGGTGAATATTCAGAAAACATCAATAAGCAGGTTACCAGGAACAACATAGTCATAGCATCCAATAGATATTTTTCCCCAGGATATTTAGAGTGGAAATGAAAACAAAACAAATGAAAATGGTTCACTTTGGGGTGCTGATTCCATAAACCTAGGTGTTTTCCTGTTGCAAATATCCCCCTTTTTTCACTTAAGGGATCTGCTGCTTTTACTTCTAGCCACAACTCTTCCTCATCAGTCAAGAAGGAGAGACAGATCAGGACTCAGATCTCTCTGCATTACAGCCAATTTGATTGACAGCATTGACTGACAAATAATGCATTATCACCTGTGCAGATTGCTCAAGGCCACCAATCACTGCATACATTTAGGAGATATAGAAATTGCAAAATCCATTGGACAATTCAAAATTGACAAAGCACCTGGAGCAGATGGAAGCCCTGCTGAAACACTGCAGGGATAGACTCTGGGCACCTCATGTACTTCATCTGCGAAGAAGCATACCTGCTAGAGGATCTCAGGGATGACCCACACACTTCATGTACCTCATTTCGAAAAAAGCTGGAGGATCTCAGGGATGCTGTGATTGTGACTGTATTCATAAAGGGAGACAAGTTCAATTATAGTGACTAGAAAGAAGTCTCCCTGCTGTCTGTCACATCGAGGATCACTTTGAGGATTCTCTTCATCCACTGCCTCATAGCTCCCAAGGAATTCCTTCCAGGGTTGCCATATGGTTTTCACTCACTGAATAGCACCACAAAAGGCATAATTTTCATTGCACAGCAAACTTTAGGAAGTTGTGAGAAACAGCATCTACTGCTTCTGTCAACCATGAAACTTTATGGAGCATCCTCTTCAAATTCGATTGCCTGCAGAAGCTTTTCATTCTCTTCCAACATGATGACATGCAAGTCATGATCCTGACCAAGGAAAGCACCACAAATCCGGTGAAGACTGAGGTCAAACAAGACGATATCATTGCATCAGCCCTATTGTTCACTTCCCTCACTGAAATTCGGTATCTTACCTCCACAAAATTACCCCCAGGCTTGAAGATCTTCTACAGAACTGATGGGAAAAGTGTTCAATCCATATGGAATCAATCTAAAATTAAATTCACTTCAACTTCAGTCACTGAGCTTCAGGATGCAGATGATGCTTGCATTCATTCAGAAACTGAGCTCCAGGTCAGTGTTAACCCCTTTTCCAAAGTATATGATAAAATAAACACCCAGGAAACCAAGGTACCCTGCCTACCAGTTCTCCCAGAACAGCACTTTCCATCTCGATCAATTAAGATCAACAATGAGATGCTGGAAAATGTGGGCCTTCCTCTGTACCTTGGGAGCCTCCTCCCACTGAGGTCAGACATCAACAATGTAATTCAACATCTCCTCTGATATGCCAGCTCACCTTATAGCCAACTGAGAAAATGAATATTTGAGAATCAGGATCTCAAACTCAAGGCTACAATGATGGTTTACTGGGCAGCTGTGATCCCTGCATTCCTGTCAGTTTTGGAAACTTGGATGACCTAAGGGAGACACTGGGGAAGTACCACCAGCAGTTCCTTTACACAATCATCCAAATTCACTGGCAAGAAAGATGATCCAACAGCAGATTCTTCTCTCAAGCCAACTCACCCAGCACTGAGGTGCTAATTAGCCAGCTCTGGAGGTGGGACATGTCATTCCTGCCAGATTATTGAAGCAATAACTCAGAGCTCAATTACAACAGGAAATCCTCAGGCAGACAGTAGAGATGCTTTCAGGATGTCTTTAATGCAGTGTGGATAAGGTCAAACATATCGTCCACTTATGAGAGACCCTGGCTTATGTTCAACTTGTGGAGATGATTGATTTGAGAAAGTACTAAATACAAAGACAGACTTCATCAAGAATGTGCAGAGGTGAAATTGAGGCATTGAAGGGAGCACACGAACTTCCAGAAAATCTATCTATCCAACTCTTCAAGCATCAGCTGCCCCAGATGCAGACTGTACAATGGACTTAAACAGTCATCTCAGAACCCATCAAACCCAAGTGTAAACCAGTCACTCTCAATCCCAAGGGGCTATATAAGAGAAGACATTGTTCCCTCTGCAGTTCTCTAAAGGCAATCAATTACTACATATATTTGTAAAGAGACAGAAATTGCAAAGGGATTTTTTTTAAATTTTTTCATGGGATATGGGCATTTCTGGCTGGCCAGCATTTATTGTCCATTCCTAGTTGCCCAAGGGCAGTTGAGAGTTAACCACATTGCTATGGATCTGGAGTCACATGTAGGCCAGATTAGTTAAGGAAAGCAGAATTCCTTCCCTAAAGGACATTAGTGAACCAGGTGGGTTTTTCCAACAATCAACAAAAGTTACATGGTCATTGGTAGATTTATAATTTCAGATATATTTTATTGAATTCAAACTTCACCGTCTGCCATGATGGGATTCAAACCTGGGTCCCCAAACATTAGTTGAGTTTCTGTATCAAGAGTCTAGTGATGATACCACTAGGCAGTCACTTCCCCTTAGTATACCATAGAGTTTCATATTAATAGAATAAGGCTACACCCATACCATGTACTATTACTTCCAGTTAGTTGTTGCATTAGAAATAAAAACACCAAAGTACTTTTCCTCATTCTGTTACCCGAGCAGCTTCTTGTTTATCTACTTTAAATTACCAAAATGACTCCAGGTGCTTTCCTAATTTCTTCTTAAAACCCTTCTCCTTCTAGACAGCACTCTGCTGGTTACAGGGACTACAGCTGACAAACACCACTGGAGTTGCTAATGCTATTTCAAGTATAAACCAATGGGAGATGCATTACTCCAAACAAGATTGATGAAGCAGCAAGTTGCCTCCTAAGAGAAATATTTCATGCTAATAAAGCAGAAAATTGAAGTCAACAAGAATGTTACAATCAGATATTGAAATTAAATGAATTCTATCACGTGTATAATCTCGCAAACATGGAGGCACATTCTACCTGGATAGTAGCACTGATGATATCAGATACTGGGGTTGCAAACTTCACAAAATACTATTCTTTTTCTCAAATGGAGTGAAACATTTTTATTGTTGTTAACTGAGCAACTTCAGCAAGAAAATAAAGATTTGCTGAAGAGGTATTTTGTCCAAACTTCTCATCTTGCAATTGTCCTGATGAGTACAAGAATATCAATGTCATGGAAAAGAACAACTTTATATGTAGTAGCAACGTGAGTGGTATTCAGCACTTACATGATGGTGCTGCCAAGTCAAAAAGACGCTTTGCTTATCACACAAATGAATAACCTGGTGTACAAAATTAAGTGCCAATGTGATGCTAGATACGTCCAAAAGACTGACAGATCATATCAAACAGCGCGTCCCTTGCACATATCACAACAGACAAGATGCAGGCAACACCCAACCAGCCCATGAATGCAACATGCAAAACAATGTCTCTAACATTAGATGTGATTCCATGATTGGATAATATTTGCTAAATGATCCTCAGTGCGCTAAAAATGATGCTGTCAACTAATTGAGGATTGGCAGTTGACCTTGGAATATTATGCATTTGCATGTATGTTAATACACAGGGCTACTTATGTTAATATACAGGGCCCTGTTCTTTGCAGACAGAAGAATATGTACAAATGTTGTACCCGTTTCAGGTAAACAAAATAAATGATAGTCATTTGCTGATTCATTCTTCAGGGCAATGCCTTGAATAATTAGAGAAAAGTGGCCAGGTTTTAAATTTCAAGCAATGCTTGTCAGTTTACTGTCAGTCACCATCAACTGGTGCGCTCCCTTCTCATACAGTATAAAATTGCCTTTTTTCCCCTGTCAGCAACACTTAATTTTCCTGCTGAAATTGCTCAGTTAACATCATCAAAAATGTTACACTCCATTTCAGAAAAAAATAGTAGTTGATGAAGTTTGCAACCTCAATATTTGATTAAAGTATTCTGCAATTGTCCAAATGAGTGCAAGAATAAAAACTTTTTCAGGATGTATTTTTTTTCAGCATTGCTTGAGGTCTGTAAGTACCAAATGATTATCCTTTAATTAGTATCTCAACTCCAGCATCAAGAAAGTACCACAGTGCACTTAATTTCCCATAATAGGCATTCAGCTAATTTCTTGGAATGATACTGCAATCTCATGCCAAATGCTCTGTAGCTTAGTGGACTTGTAGCTTGTATTAGTAACATGCATGTTGAGAATTCTCAAATTCATTTCATTTGAGGGGGTGGGGAGGGAGAAATAAAATCATTAATACATGTTATAAACCAAATAAGATCTTTGAGCGTTAAGATAACACTAGCTATATTTGTGACTTTGGTATTTACTTTCCCATTTTGTCCATTTCTGATCACATGGTGAATTATTTAGTGACATCTCAGCATTCACCAACAATTTTTTTATTTTAAATAAAATGACAACATAAACACTATAAAGTTTATTTATTAGTGTCACAAATAGGTTTATATTAACACTGCAATGAAGTTACTGTGAAAATTCACTAGTTGCCACACTCTAGCGCCTGTTCCGGTATACTGAGGGAGAATTTAGCAAAGCCAATGCACCTAACCAGCACGTCTTTTGCACTGTGGAAGAAAACCTATCAGATATGGGGAGAGTGTGCAGACTCCACACTGACAGTGATCCAAGCTGGGAATTGAACCCGGGTCCCTGGCACTGTGAGGCAACAGTGCTAACTACTGTGCGGCAACAGTGCTAACTACTGTGCTACTCATTCGTGCACACAAACTGATGTGTATTGTTGCTGGCCCCCAGCCCCTATAAACGAGGAGGTTTAGCAATAGGAATGGCATCTAGATGTAAAAACATTCACCAAATCAAAAATGATGGTCGATACAAAGGATGATCAACCAGCGTTGAGGCGACTGAAGGTATCATGAAAAGTCAAAAGAGATTACTGTAAACAGCATGACATTATAAGAATTGTATTCTGTCCCACTGTTGAGAGCATATGTGATTCTTTACAAAATCAAACTTTTATTTCTTAAATGCCAAAAAGACCTCTCAGATTTTTTTGATCGTTAACACAATAATACTTAATAAATATTCAGTGCAGCAAATCTTTTGTAATTACCTCATGTTTATGACTACAGATAGACTGGGGCATTTTTCCATAGAAACTAGACTTGTGTCAGAATACAGTCTATCGGTCCAATAGAACAATCACCAGCAATAAATGTTGGCTCCAGTTCTCCAGACATGGACAAAAACCCTCACTGCGAGAGTTCAGCTTTTTAGTAGTCATTGCATGTGATATTGATTTGGACTTCTTATCATTACTGCTAATGCTTAATGCTTATCCCATCACACTCAATTTGGTAACCACTAATTTTAATAGCATAACTGGTTGATTGTGACTTTATTCATCATAATAAAGGAAAAGTCCAATATTCAAAACAGCAGGTCAAAAGGAAGGGAAACAGCAGGGATAGAGGGCAGGCAGGGTGGGGAATCGGTAAATGAGACAGAATAACTGAAGAGGGATAGTGGAAAAGAATCAGAGTCAAGGGGAGAGAAAAAATGACAGACAGGAAGACAGAATGGGAGAGCGGATATGGGGAAGAGAAGGGATGCAGATTATATGGAAGATAAGAATGACAGAGGACTATGAATGGGCGCCAAAGCCTAATTCACAGTTGGATGATATGGGAAAGGTGATGAGTAGGGAGCAATTGTTCAATTAGCGGGTGGAGAAACAAAACATGGGATGAGTAGAATTAGCATGAAGAGGCTGTGGAAGAAATGCAGTCATGCTGAATGGTAGGTCACAGTGGACAAGGGCCAATTATTCCTCAGGAGAAGGAAGAGAGAAGCAGTGGATTAAGGTCCAATTCCATTTCAGTGGGATCAGCAGATATGGAGTTTGCTTGTTATTTTGCACAGAGAATGAGGAAGTTATTGAGAGTGGACTTTCAGCTCAGAGTGGAGGAGACTGTTGAGTTACTTTTGAATGAGGAGCTGGAAGAGGTACAATTGATGTCAGCCTCTCCAGAGCATGCAAGGGGAGGGCCCCAAGCACTGAAGCTGATGCTTGAGGCTGTGACAATAGATCCTCTACAGATATCCCCTCTGGTGTATTAAGGAGAATCTAGAGTTGGCGGGGGAATCATATGGTCCTGTGTATGCAGCTCCTATTATTTTATCAAATGTAAATAAAATATAAAGAGCAAATTTGATATATTTTATTACTATTACTTTCTTGAGTCTTTTTAAAAACACAAGCAAGGCTTGAAGCAATTTTCTAACAAAGCCTAGCAATTTTCTAACGAAGGGCCTCTGAACCTCAACCACAGAGAGAAGCAGAATTTCAATAACAGTTGTGACAATGAGGGCTTACACTGCTGCAGAATGACCTTCACACTAAACCAATAGTTTCACATAAACATCAAGTAATAAATCCTAACTCATATGAAAATAGCATTTTAATTTGTTTATTTAATACATTGAATGTAATTAAGCATTGCTATACCTCAAATGTAATTAAGCACTGCTGGCTGTTTAAATTCTGGGCATTACAACAAGCAGACTTTAATAAACACAGAAAACAAATCAACCCTATCCTAACTGAAACACAAAGATGATCTGCATCCTTCATTGTTTGGACATCAGGCGGGTGGTTTGGGAACCAAAATGGTGTCCAATCAATGTTTGAATTGGGCATCATCTTACTAAAGAACAAAGAAGAGGCATTCTTTACCCAGATCTGAAGTAAGCATTAGTCCATTTAAATATAAATAAGGAATCAGACATCTATTTACGGCTCCTGTTGCAACTCTGACTTGTATCTGAGGCAGCCATTGAGAGTGCAAACTACCTTGAAGGAAACTGATGTTAAACACCTCATCAGCATATAAGATATGCATTTACCATGATCTCTGCTGTTCCTGGTTTGAAGATCTCTGACCTCACTATTGACTCCAACCTCAAATCTCCAATGTTCCCCTGGCCCTAACCCTCTAATGCACCACTGCTCATTCTACTGTCCACCAGACCACCACCATCTCCCTCCCACCTCCAACCACCCTCCTCTCAACCCCCACCCCCAATTCAGTCACAACAGCACAGGATCTGAGATATTCCAACCTGATCTCTGACAGCACTCCTGAGCCACCATCAACAGAAATCCTCACCAACTGCCTAACAGTATTCCCACTCTTCCAACAACATTGCCCACTCTCCCAACAGTGCTCCCCACCGTTTCCAACAGCCTTCCCATCCCCCCAAAGTGAATTCCCCACCCCTCCTAACTACATTCCCTACCCCTCCCAACACCTTCCCCACGTCCCTAACAGCATTCCTAACCTTCCACTATCAGCATCACACCCCCATCCCAATCAGCCCAATAATACTCCCGAACCAGCTCCCGAACACGCCTCATTGTATTTCAACCCCCTCCACTCTCCCTGAACAGTATTTGAACTACATGTCCCTCCACCCACTCCACCACCACCTCTTCCTCCAACAGTACTCTCTAACTCCCTTCCAGACTCTCAAACTACCCCTCCCCCAACTCCACCTGTCCCAACTGCCAACAGTACTCCCGGCAACAACCCCACCCCTCACAAAACCAGCAACAATATTTCCAAGAGATGCATTCTTCCTGGCCAATACTCTACTAAACCATGAGCACAAACTTAGGACCACTGTAGATCTCCAGATTCTGATCACTTATCCGGAAGTCATAGCACTAGCCTGTGTAGGGTCATACCACGATGCTATCTGCATTACAATGAGGTCCATGGCCCAAACTCCAGGACTTGCGGCCTTCCATATTTGTGCATGGGTTAACACTGCAGGTAAGGTGCCCAAGTATTGACAAGGTCAAAATTCTAGCCCAGTTCTCCAGCTGGAACATAAAATGAACAAGAGTAGTTTAACTGTTTCAGAAAGTCTTAACTATCCAGTAAGTTACTTCCCAAAATAATTTGCTAGGTCAGCAAATTCATAATATATGCTATACAAAATATTTACATTCCCTTTCGAAACGTTCAAAGGCAAAACGATTTAAAGATTACAAAAACATGGAAAACTTTGCATTTCCCCAGTGGGCAATATGGGGTCTGCTTTCTGAAGATGGCTGTTGTGCAAACTGTGGCTATCTGAAAACTCAAATCTTTAATGTTTCTAAAATGGTAATGTGCATATTTAAATACTTCACTCTAAACTGAGATAGAAACAACTGGGCCTTGCCTAGCTAATAATAATGGTTAATAAAATTTATAAGATGGTAGTCCCAAGTAGTTCCTCTTTATATTAAATAAGAGAAGTACATATATGTGCACAAATAACAATTACACAAACAAAAATATAACACATACAAACTAATCTGGATTGATGTAAAACTGCGTATATATAATGATAAACTCAGAGTAAAGGAGTTCTCTTATTTTCAACGTAAGATCATCTGTCAGCTGTAGGTCAAAGTCATGACTGCAGACCGACTGTGCTCTGAGCCTTGTTGTGCTCCCAGTTGGGGGAGGATAGAAGGGAAAGGGAGAGGCAATGGTAACCTCTAATTAACCCCATGGTCTGTGGGACAAACAATCCTGCCATAAACCACTTTACTCAGCCTTTTCAGCCACAACATGTTGAAAGATTCATTCTTCATTATGACAAGTGCCACTGGTGTCTTTAACACTTTGTAACCTAAATACATGCTCTTAAACAGCTGTGAAACCATCATTACCGTTCTAAGGTTAACATTAAAACAACGCTGCATTATACCCGTCCTGATAAGCAGTGGGACATTAAGGAATAAATATGAGTGCTTCAAGCACAGATAAATAAAGCAAGGAATAACAATAGAAAAGTGTCAAAGTTTTGTAAACTTTACTGCAACAAAAAGATGTTCCTTTGTAAAAAATTTATTCGTGAGAAATAAACAGCATTCTTGATTTATCTAAAATCAGATAAGTGCATTAAAGGTCCAGATATTTTTGGATGCAATTAATTTGTATTTAAATGGCATGAACATTTAAACAAAGCAATATTAAAAAAAAACTTGATTATAAGCTGAACACTGACAATTTGAATATCAGATTACACTGGCCAGTGACATTTACTACACTCTTTATAAACTAACATACCGGACGTGAAAAGCCTACAGTCACTTCTCAATCTGTTTTATAAAATACTAGGCAAGTCTCCTTTTTCCTCCTATAAAGATTTAAATTTCAGCTTTACCACAAACTCATAGTGGAAGCTTGAAAAAAAAACCCAAATATTTCATTAATCTCCTGCTTCCTCTCTGATTCTGAAATGTTTAATGGATTACTGCAATAATATTAAAGTTCTTTCCTCACAGAAATAATTGTGGAACTACTAAAAAATGCATTGGTCTTATCAGTGAACATAATTTTCAAAGCTAATAATGCCTCTGTCACCTACCATTTCCAATTTTTTTTTCAGCAGTAGAATTCACTTTATGTTAAAGGAACAAAGAGACAAACTTCAAGTGCCCTGACTAGGACAGAGATCTTTGTTAAAAACAGTAGTTATCATGTATTGGTACTAAGAAATGAGGGTAGAACATATGGCCTCTCGAGTCCTCTCCGCACATTTCAACTGAAGGTCCTCCCATTAACAAAAGGTATCTAGAGGCTATCATGCAATGTACAACTTAACAGACTACTTGAAGAATGAACAGTCCTGGTTGAAATTTATAATCTAGGACTATAATTTTCACATTATGCATTTCTTAAGTTCCATGGCATTATAGCAGTTGAAATGAAAACCATCCGTAAGGGAGAAATGCAGTTCACTTTAGCTCAGTGAATCTTAAATCTTTACGTTGAAGAACTCCTTTCCAGACTGGTAGTCATGGATTCCTCATGCAAATTCTAATACTATAGTCATAATGCATCGGTGAATTGGCATTTCGGTGTCCATTGAGTTTGCATTGCATGCAATCCTCAAATATTTAAAACAACTTCCATTTCTTGAACAAAGCCTAACAAACCACCAACCTTGCTGTCTGCCAATCAATTAAAAAAAACACCAATAAAGCTACATTAATCTTCTCAAAGGAAAGCAACTTTAATTTTTGAAAGATTGTTTTCCACACATTAGCATCACCAACCACCATTTCCATGCGATTTTGTTGCATTTAAATTCTTAAAAACATAATGGAGTATTTTATCCTTTGTCATTTCATCAGATGATAAAAGATTTCAGTCTTGGACTTACGTTCTTGCACTTCCTTAACTCAGTTGTCTGGACCAACTATGTATAGTATTGTGTATTGTCATTTTAGAACACCATAGCTTCACTGACATTTCCGGCCTTGAGTGACTGTGTGAAGTTTGCATGTTCCCTAGAATCCCTACAATGCAAGAAGAGGCCATTTGGCACATCAAGTCTGCATCCCACTCTCTGACAGAGTATCTCACCCAGGCCCTCTCCCCATTCACACATTTACCATGGCTAATTTATCTAACCTACACATCTTTGAATTGTGGGAGGAAACTGGAACACCCAGAGGAAACCCACACAGTCACCCAAGACTGGAATCGATCCTGGGTCCCTGGAGCTGTAAGGCATTACTATGCTAACCACTGAGCCACCTTGTTACCCCATTCTCCTTGTATCTGAGTGGGTTTTCTCTAGGTGCTTTGGTTTCCTTTCATAGTCCAAAGATGTGCAGGTTAGGTGGATTAGCCATGCTAACCTACTCCTTAGTGTCCCAAGATGAACCTCTTTCCAAATAGATGGGTAGATGTCTAGGTTACATGAATGACTGTACTGCATGTACAGTCTTTAAAGACCAGGGACAGCTGAAACTGAGTGACAGGAGGCCAGTGACCAGTGGCGTATCACAGGATCCGTGCTGGGCCCCTTATTACTTGTCATTTATATTAAAAACATAGATGGCTATGTGGAGATAGGATCAGTAAGTTTGCTGATGACAGTGAGATTGAGTGTCTTGGATTACAGGAAGATATACACAAGATGGTCAAATGGGCAGATAAGTGGCAGATGGAATTTAACCCTGAAAAATGTGAGGTGACACTCTTTGAAATGAATAATTTGACAAGAAAATATATTATGAAAGGTCTGACACTGGGAAGTTCCAAAAAAAAACAAAGGGATCTTGGCATGTCCATACATCTCTGAAGATAAAAAGGCAGATTAATAGGGTGGTGAAAAAGGCATATGGCACACATACCTTTATCAATCGGGATATAGGTTACAAAAGCGGAGAGGTCATGATGGGGTTGTATAGAACTTTGGTGAGGCCACAACTGGAGTAGTGTGTGCAGTTCTGATTGCTAATATTATACGAAGGATATGATCATACTCAAAGGGATGCAAAGGAGATTCACTCAGATGTTACTTGGGATGGAACACTTAAGTTATAAGCAGAGGTTGGATAGGCTTAGAGCAGGGAAAATTGAGGGATGACCTGATTGAGGTATTCAAGATTATGAAGGTCATGGACAGGATGGATAGGGAGCAGCTGTTGCCGTTAGCTGAAGGGTCAGTTACGAGGGGACACAAGTGACTGATGGGAGGTTTAGCAGAGATTTGAAGAAAAGCTTTTTTACCCAAAGTGGGGGTGATAGTGTGGAATGCGCTGCCTGGGAGGGTGATGGAGGCGGGATGCCTCACATTCTTTAAAAAGTACTTGGATGAGTACTTTTTAAAGTACTCATAGCATTCAAGACTATGGGCCAAGTGCTGGCAAGTGGGATTAGGTGGGCAGGTCAGGATCTTTCATGCCTGAGTGCAGACTCGTTGGGCGGAAGGTCCTCTTCAGCCTTGTAGTATTCTGTGATCCTGTGAATTGAGAATAACTGAACATTTTGAGATTGAGTTTCAGCTAGGTTGCCCGAAATCAGCCAAGCCAGTGTGAAAGACCAAGGAATTTCAAGAACATCCAGAACACATCAACTTTTCATGAACTGTTGCACTGATTTAAAATGTATTGCAATGGAAGCCTACCCTACCCACATAACTGGCCGTGTCCCACATCGACTGAATAAGCCTGGTGAGTTTCTGCCATTTGCATTCCTTTTCATAAGAAGCTATTTTTCCTTCAGTGTAATGGTGTAATAGGCATCTTTGAATAGCATTTAAATATTTAAAAATATTTAATGCACTAAAAAACTGTCCAGTATACATCTATTGATTCTGATAAATCATTCCATATAATTTTTAAGTGCTGGGACTAGTCAATGCTGAATAAAAACATTTCTTGTGATATACCCATTTTCAGAGGCATTCATAAAATTGCACCAGGTTACCACTCTTAAATTCATCTAGGAACATTTGGTTTTACAAGGGAAAAGAAATAAACAATTATATTCTAAAATGCTGCCTGATTGTGCTAGTTCATAGTAGATTTTATATTTAGAGTCACAAAGGTTTATAGCATCGAAACAGGCCCAACTTGTCCATGCTATCCTTTTTTTAAACCCCGAAGCTAGTCCCAATTGCCCGCATTTGGCTCATATCCCTTTATACTCATCTCACCCATGTAAGGTTTGTGATTACATAAATTTAAATGAGCAGATATCTGAAAACTTTGAAGTACAACTTTCTGAGTTTTAAGTTTATTTACTAGTGTCACATGTAGGCTTAGATCAACATTGCAATGAAGTTACTGTGAAAATCCCCTAGTCGCCACACTCCGGCACCTGTTTGAGTACACTGAGGGAAAATTTAGCATGGTCAACCAGTATGCCTTCCAGACTGTGGGAAGAAACTGGAACACCCAGAGGAAATCCACGCATACACGGGAGAAACGCAGACTTCACATAGTCACCCAAGCTGGGAATCAAACCTAGTCCCTGGTGTTATGCCACCGTGCCTCCCTATATTTCCAATACTAGATTTCAATGAGCCATTAAGAAAAATATTGGGTGCAATTGATCTGTACTATACATTGGTTTTCACATCTGGATCTAATGTTTACTAAATACACGTGGAGCATCTTGTGACAGAATGTACTAATCTAGGGACCCATATTTGCAACTCAAGCAACATCACTGCACTTGGAACATATGGCCAAATTTATTCCAAACCACTTGCCAGTGTGTTTGTGGAATGAGTTCCATCACTTCACAGCCTGGACAAGCAAGAGGGGTGTCTCAAATTCAAATAGGATGTGATTCCTTCCAGAATGACTCTTTATATTCCTACAGCAAGAATCAGAATCACTTTCTCTCCGCACTGCAGCAAAAGTGAGCTGATGTCGTGGGACAGCAGGGGTTAATTTTTCAAAAAGGAAAAAGCATCAAAATTTCTAGACACATTAATATTTGTTTACATTTTTGCGAAAGGGGATTTATTAGTTGTTTATTTGTCGTCACAGGGCAAGAGGTTCGAAACTAGTAAAATGGCTCTGCAATTTTTCACATCTTCAGCGTTGAAAGCTGAAGACAGTGAGAGAAAACACTTGGTTTCACTGAAGTCTCAACTGTTCTCAGTTAAACAATAGAGAGCACATGATCTTGTGCATATTGCTGACACTGCAACATAACTGCCTCGAAGGATCTGTGGGAAATGTCAAATTTATAGCCCTTCGGGTGATTGGTAAAATTTTTTTTTAAGGCAGGCCTGTTGTAGAACTAGGCCTGGAGAATGTTCTTGGCTAAATCCCAGCTAAGCAAAAGGAAGCCATGTCCCACACTTCCCTTGGGATCTAATGAAATATACAGCCTGTAGGACTCTACTCAATTTAGTTATGTAGAATATTTCTTTCATTTGAAAGACCAGTTCTAGTTGAAAACAAACATCGTGTGTCCTAGGAATGCCTGCTGCCCGGGTACTCCTGTCTACCCGAATGACATGAGACGTTTTCCAACTCTTGCCTCCTCAGATAACTCTGAAGAAAAGCACCCGAGTCAGTAAGCAACAGCAGTCCAGACACAAGTTCCTAAGCAATCCCTGCATGTTGAAGCTGTTTGAAAACCGGCTTCCTGCTATTGTTGCAGCCCTGGGCAAAAACTGAAAGTTGAAACACTAATTTCAGGGAAAGAAACAACTTCCAAATTGAGAGGCACAGCTATTCAGTAACAGAGCAGCACAATACTCAGAATCACCTCAATCTTGTGAACCTTTGCAAAATTTCTTTTATTTAAAAATGATACAGCGAAGGTTAATACTTACAGATGGATTAGTTCAATACCATAGCAGTTTAACTCTTTTTCAGAATGTTCCTTTTTGGTACTAAAATGGGAACTGGACAAAAATACAGCTTAAAAAATCTTAATGACCAAGAAAAAGAGTCCAAATTAGAGTCTGAGGCATAATGGCCATGGATAAAGTATCATACCATCCAGTCAGAAATTTAAGGTAAAGATTCAAAGAGGATATTTATTTTAATATAGAATAGGTTCTCATTCTGAAGAGGGAATACAGGGGAAGATCAGATAGCCGTTGGCCATCTGTCAGTTTCCAGGTAAGAGTCAAGAGGAAAGCTGGAAAGGGTGTAGGGAGTTCCAGGGCAGGAGAGGATGTAATTTTCCTTGCGGATTGATCAGTTGGCAGGCTACTTTGGACATGACAGACGTTCTCCTTACTAACATTTAAGGATCTTGTGCCAATATTGGAAAGCTGCCCTACAGACTAGTCAAGTAACAGCCTGCCACAGTCATAATCATAATCATCCCATACAATGACCCAGACACTACTATTACCATTCAGTATGTGTCCTGTCCCACTAACAGGACAGATGCAGTCAGGATGGCAGCACAATGGCATACAGTCAGGAGACAATAGCCCTGTGAATTCTCAACACTGACTTCAGGCCCCATAAATGGCATCGAGTCAAACATGGTCAAAGAAACATCGTGCTGGTTACCACCTACCATCCTCCTTCAGCTGATGAATCAGTATTCCTCAATGCTGGAAGTAGTACTGAGGGTGGCAAGGGCACAGAAGTACTTTGAGTAGGAGACTTCAATGTTCCTCACAAAGAGGAGCTTGGTAGCACTACAAAACGGACTGAGCTGGTCAAGTCCTCAAAGGCACAGTTGCTCAATTGGGTCTGTGGCAGGTGGTGAGGGAACCATTAAGAGGAATTAAACATGTCCTCACCAGTGCTGACAGTATAGGTAGGAGTGATGAACATATAGTCCTTGTGGAGACAAAGTCCCATTCCACGTTCAGTATACTCCCATAATGTTGTGCATCACTATTAACATGCTAACCGGGATCTATTTCCAACAGATCTAGTAAATCAAATCTGGATATCCGTGAGGCACTAGACATCCATCAGCAACAGCAACAACAAAACAATCAGTGACCTCATGCACTGCCATATCCCCCACTCTACCATTACCATCAAGCCACGGGATTAACTCTGGTTCAATAAAGAGTTCCGGGGGGGGGCATGCCAGGAACTGCACCAGGCATACCTAAAAATGAGATGTCTACCAGGTGAAGAGATACTGCATGCCAAACAGATAAACAGCAATAATAGACAGAGTTAAGCATTCCCACAACCAACAAATCAGATTCAAGCTCTGCAATTCTGCCACATCCAATGCTTGTGGACAATTAAACAACTCGCTGGAGGAGCAGACTTCACAAATATCCTCATCCTGAATGATGGAGGAGCCCAGCACACTAGTGCAAAAGATAAGGCTGAAGCATTCACAAGAATCTTCAGAAGAAGTGCCAAAGGATGATCCATTTCTCCTCCTCCTGAGGCTCCAATCATCACAGATACCAGCCTTGGACCCAATTCAACTCACTCCACACGATATCAAGAAATGGCTGAAGGCACTGGATACTGCCAAGGCTATGGGCTCTGACAACATTCTGGCAATAGTACTGACAACTCGTGCTCCAGAACTAACCACTCCATTTGCTAAACTGCTCCAGTACAGTTGCAACACTGGCATCTACCCAGCAATATGCCCACGTATGTCCTGTACACAAAAAGCAGGGAAAATCCAACACAGCCAATTACTGTCCCATCAGAGCACTCTCGCTCATCAGCAAAGTGATTTAAAATGTTGTCAACATCGGTATCATGCAACACTTACTCAACATTAATCTGCTTGCTGATGTTCAATTTGGGTTCCACCATAGCCACTCAGCTCCTGACGTCATTGCTACCTTGGTTCCAACACAGACAAAAAACCTGAAATCAGCAGGTGAGGTGGCATCAAGTCACCCTTTGACTGAGTACTGGAGTCATTGGAATCACACTAGCAGAAAGGAAGGTGGTTTTGATTATTGGGGAGCAATAATCTCAGTCCCAGGATATCATAGTAGGTATTCATCAGGGGAGTTTCTTGGCACAAACATCTTCAGCTGCTCCATCAGTGATGCTCCTTCTATGATAAGGTCAGAAGTGGGGATGTTTGCTGATGACTGCAAAAAAATTGAGGAAACCATTTGCCCGTGTGCACAAGCCCTGGACAATATCTAGGCTTGGGCTGATAAGAGACAAGTACCATCCATGCCACATATACGATAATTCCTTCTAGTCCCAACCCTGTATTGTTGCTCAAGACTAGATTACATTAATACTGCCTTGAATAAGTTCACAACGTTCAAAAACTGTACCTTGAATTTTAACAAGAGAAAATTAATTTTGGATTAAATGAACTTTGGTATGAAGAAAGTACTCATCAGCAGATAGCGAAAGGGCATGTAAAGAAAGAAAGCGGAGGGTGAAAACTGAGGCACTGAATTAACTAATAAACAAATTATTTTCAAGCTCCATTATACATATACAGCAACCTAAGACATGAGCCAAAGTTGACCAACAGCTTCAACAAGGTTGCAACATCGCTGAAATAGTTAGCAACTCAGAAGCTGACCTAGATATGGCAAATGACATGTGAAACGGAGTAATTACACTGAAACTACAGTGAGGACACAGGCTTGTAACTTAAGCTGTAACTATAGCCAACATTCTTCCACTCGTATTAGAGAAAATCAATTATAAGTACGTACCATAAGCCTGATGGAGAATACAATTGCTCAAGGCAGAAGATTTAATTTCCAGAATGGTCAGGAGTATCCTGTACTGCCAAGATTTTTTTTACCCTTCGTTAGATGAATTGAACTATTTTGGAGTCTATGACAAACACAGACATCACATCTTTTTTTAAAAATGAAAATGGGTGATTTCCACAAGTTAAAAACAATTCTTTTATTAATTAAGGAGAGCCAAAAGATTTGAGGCACGGTTTAGAATATGTTTAATTACTTTTCATTTCTGAAAATAATTAGCTGAATAGCGGAATGGGTTTCAGATCTTACTGACTATATGATTATACTAATCAAGACTGTAGCAACAGATTTCGAAGTGCACAAACTCTTAAAGATCCCTCCCCCATCCATCCATGCCTGGGGGCTTATTCTGGCAAATGTTAAGAACTTTCATATGTTGCAGTTTATACATATTAAATGTAAACAAAAAAGGAAAAGATATGCTGCATTTTGGTTTTCCTTAAATGCATGAAAACCAACAGTCAATCTTCACTTTTAAGAGATATTCATCGACTCCACACTCTCCCTGTACAGTTTACCATCAAAAGCCACTGACCAATGCTCTAATCCTGAGGTATTCTAACTCCTCAGTACTTAACACAATCTCCACCCAGTTCACAGAGGTTCCCCCTCCACGGTTCTTACTTCATGCTGACATTCTCTTCCTCCTCATCTACTGTTAAAGCTAGGATTATTTTTCTGCCATCAAATCCCAATCCCTCAAATTGAAACTGACTTGACTCCCCCTTGGTCTCACTTTCTCGAATTCGACGGTGGCCGAGTACCCACTGTTCTCAATTCAAATTGGTGCTGACTTAATGCCCCAAATTCCTCTGCTATGTTGATGCTCTTCCTCCCCACTCTCATGTTCACCAGTGCAACCCTTCAGCGCTTCATCAACATGCTGGGATTATTTACTGTTCAGTTCCCTTTCTCTCTAACCATGTTGGCACATTGCATTCTAGCTCTCTAGTTTAAGTGGGTCATTTAAGGCTTTGCAAAGTATTACATCTAGACTTGAAGAAAGTCTGTGATAAAATTCCACCCCAAAATCTGTCTCAGAAGCTTAAAGTTATGCCTATTTTAGGTCAAACTTGGGTGAGACAGAAAGAAAAATTAGCTAAGATAGAGGAACAAAAGCTAACAGTTAGGAGATAAATACTGGAATGGGGAAGTGTACTGAGTGGAGTGTCCCAGGATTAGGTTGTGAAAAAGGTACGGGATAAAGCATTTTAGGGGTCAGTACTAAGAAGATCCACTAGATGTAATGCCCTGTGGGGGCACTGGAGGAATAGGCTAAATGGGATGTCCATGTGATTAGTGTTGGGGAGCAGCACACAGGGGGTATCCTAACCATTGATGCTGAGGAGATGCACAAAGTGTAATGTATCCTAATTATTTAGAAAGAAAAATCTGGCCTTTTAAGAGTTAACAACAGATGTTACAAATTTCTAAGAATAGAGCAGGAATACACAGAAAGCATTATCAACTGTTACTTCAGGGGTTGACACTGCTGCCTTTCAGTGCCACAGACTAGGGTTCAGTTCCAACTTTGGGTAACTGTCTGTTTGAAGTTTGCACGTTCTCCCCAGAAAACTGCATAGGTTTTCTCTGGGTGCTCTGGTTTCCTCCCACAGTCCAAAGAAATGTGAGTTAAATGGATTGGCCATGCTAAATTGCCCCTTGGTGTCCCAAAATATATAGGCTGGGGTGATGGAGAACAGATCTGGGTAGGATTGCCCCTTAGTGGCAGGAGGATTACGTAGGGTTACAAGGATAGGGCGTGGCTATGATTGTTGCTGATGTGGACTCAATGGGCCGAATGGTCTCCTTCTGCACTTAGGATTCTATGATTCAAAAGACATAAAAAGGAAGCTGGTCAATATTTTCTCTGAACAGAAAGCTTCTCCAAAAGTTAAAACATTTTTTCTTCCCGATTGCAATAAGAATATTCCAATTGGACATTTGGACATCTGATTTTACAGTTTTGATTCTTCATCTTGAAAAGTGAAAGGAGCACATTTTGGTGTTTCTGACAATTTACTAACTATTAAACCATGGAAATCTGTATTGTGACAATGTTGCAAAATGGTTGATAGCTTTTAAAATATCAATTTTTCCAGGTCTTTTAGGAGGATTTGACCACTTCCATTTGGACATTTCTCTATAAATACTCCACATGTCAAGAAGGATATACTTGGGTTAGCCTCCAGGGGTTTCCATTTCCTGGTGAATCTAACAGAAGTGGGCAATGAAAAATTTTGCAAGCATAAACAACTGCACGATTAACCAAAGATAGTGGAGATGACCCTTGTGCCAGAACACAACACAATGAATTTTGTTTTTTTTTAATCTTCTTTAAATCATTTCTGAATTGTTTAGTAATTTGACTTGCCGTGCAGACTGAATGAGGAAGGCATTCCTCGAGGGAAAAATGACACCTAGTATGAAATAAACATTCGGTTAGCTACAGCAAAACCACACTGTTGTGGAAAGGAAAGCCCACAAAGAATGAAAATAGAAAGGGTCCAAGGCCTTGGCAGAGTGACATTATGAAAAAAAAGTGAACAGTGACTCATTCTGGCAGTCTACCTCAAACCCTTCGTAGCCTTTGGCAAAAAGCCTCAAAGGAGATCCATGGTCACTGCCAAGCCATGAAACATCACAAGTATTATCTGAGAAAACATCTAGAATCTTTTTTTTAAATTCTTTTGCGAATATTTCTTTAGCTGCCAAAAAATGTTGTTGAAGAGATGCTGCCTGATGAATGCCAATAATATCCAAAATATTACTTGTAATAATTCAGACAACATTCCATTTAAAAAAAAAATGACAAATTAAAGCTTGTTTTTAATGGGAGCATTATGCTATAACACTGCATGAATCATATGGTAGCACTGCTACTTCACAGCGCCAGGGACCAGGGTTCAATTTCTGGCTTGGGTCACTATCTATGTGAAGGCTGCATGTTCTCCCAGTGTCTGCATGGGCTTCCTCCAGGTGCTCTGGTTTTCTCCCACATTCTGAAAGACGTGCTGGTCAGGTGCATTGACCCGGATAGGCGTCAGCGTGTGGCGACTAGGGGAATTTCACAGTAACTTCAATGCAGTGTTAATGTGACTAATAAATAAATTTTACTTTATCATAATTATTCTACCAACTTAAGTTTTTGAACTAGCATTATTTTGATGGCAATGTTAACACTTCTGAAGATATAAAGGTTAAGGTATCACCCCTAACAACAATAACCCATCATCAATATGGTGGTATGGAAGTTAGTTTTAAAGTTTAAAAAAAAATTGCAATATATCTCGTGACATCTGCTATTAATGATCTGATGCGAGGGCAGGTGTTTGGCTTCTGTTATCATGCACATTGGTGTCATTTATTAAAGCAATCACATTCCAGGATTATGATACCCATCCTGTAAATGAATGATTTTTGTCAGGCAGAACATTCAAACCAAGTTATCTACAGAAATTATTTATGTTAGCAATGGGCAAAAAAATTAAATATTATTTAAAATTAAATCTGATTCTTCTGTCAACTCAGATATCTCTAGGGAAACAGGCAAATATTGATTCAAAAACACAATTTAATGTCTTTCCCTTTCCCCAACATTAAGAAGTTAATTATTTTTAAGCACTGCAGCAGCTCACTCAGTGCATTTTTACTACCAGGAGAGTATGGAAGACACTAAGATGAGCATTGAACTGATGCCAAGCTAGTGGGGAAAGATATCATTGCTGTGTATCTCCAGGTGGCCAGTTTAAAACAACACTGGTATGAAAGTGGAATGTGATAATTTGTGATCTCTTTCAGATGCACGAAGGCCATAGGAACTTGGTAAAGGCATTAGATTCACTTTCTTCAATTTCTTTTCTCTGTGTTTTATGTCATTCTCCAACTAACAAGACTGAGAGGTAATCATTCACTGCTAATTCATTGGCACTGCTGCCTCTCACTGCCAGGAACCCAGGTCCGATTCCGGTCTTGGGTGACTATCTTGTGTGGAGTTTGCACAATTTCCCCATGTCTGTGTGAGTTTCCACCAGTTTCCTCCCACAATCCAAACAAGTGCCAGTTAGGTGGATTGGCCATGATAAATTAATGTCTCAAAATGTGTGGTTTAAGGGGATTACTAAATCTGTGAGATTACTGGGATAGGGTCAGAGGAGGGGGGGATAGAGGGCCTGGGTAAGATGGTTTGTCAGAGAGTTGATGCAGATTTGATGGGCTGATGGCCTCCTTTTGCACTGCAAGGATTCTATGATTCAGTGTTCTTGCTTCCTGTCATTCTAAGAAACTATTTAAACAAACTCAAATCGAATTAGGTTGTTGCAATAAGCCACTGTTCATCCTTTTTATTTTTTGTATTGCACAGGTAGACAAAATATGGTCACATTGAGTGTTATTGTATTATTGATAATCATAATGTAAGTGAGATTAGATTGCATTAGTAACACTAAAAAGGTGATTGTAAATTGGCAGCCTGCTTGACTTGGTCTTCTATATCGAAAGGACACAATTTTTAGCATTTTCAATAATTCATAATCCATACTTACCATTTTAGTTTACTACATTTAAAATAAAAAT
This sequence comes from Sphyrna mokarran, assembly GCA_024679065.1. Taxonomy (NCBI): domain Eukaryota; kingdom Metazoa; phylum Chordata; class Chondrichthyes; order Carcharhiniformes; family Carcharhinidae; genus Sphyrna; species Sphyrna mokarran. The sequence continues at coordinate 42,332,456 of JAGIQG010000009.1, forward strand.
TTGAGAAAATAAAGATTTGCATTTACATAGCACATTTCACAAGCTGAAGATGTCCCAAAGTACCTTACAGCCAATTACATTCCTTTTTCAGTATTTTGTGGTGATTTAAGGAAACACAGCTTCGAATTTGCAGAAAAGGAAGATCCTTCAAACAGCAACGCAATACTGGCCACATAATTTGTATTAGTGACTTTGAGGAAAACCTGTCTGCTTGTCTTCAAAAACTGCCTCGGAATCCTTTATCCCCCCTGATATCCTTCCCTTTAAAAACTGGTTGGCAAAACATTGTGCATGTGTGCACACTTAGGGAGGGAGGATCTATGTCCTTCCTTTTTTGCTCCCCTCCAGTGAGCTGCAGGCTGCAGAGTCAAAACAGTAGAAAACAGCCTGCCAATTCATCGAATCTTGAAATAATTAGCAGCATATGTAAGTGAACCTCAGGGTGACAGGGTAAGGAAATAGCCAAGAAAAACAAAGTGGACAATTCATTTTCTGCAAGCAAATTAAAAAACGTCATGCCTTGGGGCCCTCTGCCTACTCTGATTTAAAGTAAGATGGAAATAAATGAAAGAACTCTGAAATCTTATTCTGAGTGATGCTCACATAGTACAGTGGTAGCTAAAGGGTAGGCTCACTGTGCAACCATTATTGAAACTACAATCTTGCTGCTTAAACGCATTGGCCTATTATCCAAATAACTGTTAATAGGAAAATGAGGGGTGGCATTTTATGGGCAGGAGGACACTACGGGTAGGCTAATTGGGGCTGTGTGAGACTTCTGCTTTTCACAGGATGGGCGGAAGTCCCATCCTCGGAAAATCTTGTCCAGTCCATTTGTCTCAGCAGTGCCGGGGCAGAGGGTTGGGGGTGCGGGGCAATTTGGTGGGGGGAGGGGGAGGTTTGCTGTTGGGACTGCAAGATGGCTCAGGAAGGTGATCCATGGATTCTGGTACCAAGATAAGTCTGCAGAATTGGGCAAGGAGAGTTTGGGCAGTTTAGGGAAGGAGGGATGTGGTGCACTATAAGGATCTGGCACATATACGGTTAATGTGGGGCAAAGTTCAGCACTGCTAAACATTGATGTCAGAGAACATATGATCTATACCCAGGGGTGGGTACAGTGTTGGACAGAACAGTGTGCACAAGCAAGCACAGAGACAACTCCCTGTATGAACTCTTTCCTGTATATACTTATAGTTCTTGCAGTCAATAAATGCATAGTTAACCTATTTAAGACTATGAAGCTTTCATTAAAACTGACTAAATGGTCTCTGACACCTTACAATATGGTGGCAGCTCTTGGTAAAACTTAAAACCTCAGGTAAGCTGGCACTGAAACTCAAAGTCTGGAAAATGAAAAGAATAGTATTTTGATTAGACTAAAAGCACATGAAGTTAAGATACCAAGGGAGTTTGCCTGACAGAAGCCCCATAGCAGAATTGCAAGCAGAGAGCGGAAGAAAAAAGGTCCACTTTTCAGCTGAGGACTCCGGAGTTCACGTGGAACTTCAGTCTGTAAACACCTAGCAGTGATGAGCTAAAAAAAAATTAAGTTCTTGGCCAACTAGTGGAGAACCTTGTCAGCACTATGAAGCAAAGGGCCCCTACATGTGAGATCAATGTCCTGCAATTTCAGCCCAATGCTTTTGATTTAATACAACTGGACACTTCAACAAATTACATAAGGCCAAAACATCTGAACATACAGAAGACACAAAGATGATTCATGACGTCCAGACTGCACACTAAGACGACACATAACAATGCTTTGCGAGTGAGATGAAAGATCCTGGATTTTCCTTTTGGAATGCATACATCTTGGCTAATGGCCATCTCAGATAGTGATGTAAGAAAACACGTGGCCCGCACCTCAGAGTTATCAGAGCCATATGCACAAGCGAACTTGGAGAATGATTCTAGCTTTAACACTTTACTGTAGTTAATAAACAAATTAACTAACATTACGAAGAACTCATTAAAACCCACCAAACGGTAACCAATACCCAAAACAGGTGTGCATGAGGGATTGTATTTTGATGGGTGGAAAGAGAGGGAGTATTATTTTACGGGGGTACCACTGATCCAGAAGATAGCATCCTCCACACATCCTCCACTTCTTGTCTTGGAAATCTTGGAAAGATTATTTTTGAAAAGTGAGCTGCCCACTCTCACCCAACTAGTCACGCTAGTCATGTTATGGTACAGGCAGTGTAGTATCAGTATCAAGTGGCTTGTTAACAAGTCCAATTGACCCTTGATTATTTATTTAAATATGGCGGACTGCCCACTTCACATACATAGGGATGAGAATGGCAGTGGATAGTAACGCCAAAATATATACAGCTAAATTAAACTTATTTAGATATACCACATTATTCATAACTTGATTACATTTTAATAGCCTAAAAGAAAACGTGCATGCATGTGATTATATAAGTAACTGATTAAAGTTCACATGTTCAAATTGCATGCAGAGATCGTAAGAGTATATATTAGTGAACTATTATCATTCTTTCAAGTATCCTCAACATCCTTACCACTGTCTCATGATTAGATTTTATGATTATATCGCCTGACAAAATTTGACCAAGAAGAGTTGTTGGAACATTTCTGAGGCATTGGATACATTCAGAGAACGCTGACTTCATGATTTGAAACAAGTTGCAAAAGGTTCACGCAAAGGATAGAAGGATAATGTATCTCCACAGAGACATGATCCCTTTACAAGGCCTCAAATGGTTAGGATACAGTAAAGCTTTGAAAATTCAATTCCAAATGTTGTCATAGATATCCAGACTGTAGATAAATGTAAGTGTCTGAAATGAACTAAACTAAAACGATAAGCAACTGTAGAAAATTTACATATTTAGTCACTGAGATAAACAGAGGTAAAAATTCATCCCTACTGACAATAAGTAAATTTGTCCACACAGACCCTTTCCAAATAGAAATTCAGCTCCTACAGCTACATCAACACCTCTTCAACTTGTTACTCTTCTCATTCATAAACGCCTCACTTTACTTCGGCATGATCAGTTTCATTCACACAATGAATCAAACAAACTGGAAAAACCTCATCTTTACTAAAAAGACATGAAACTTAGCAGAGATTATTAACTGAAGTTGTCTCATCAGAGGTACACATTACGGCCACTTTATTGTCATTTATTTTCATCATTGCAAATCATGGAAAACACAGATTTGAAAAATAAAAAGTAAACTTTCACCCTACAAGAAAAGGGGATTGATTGACAAGCAGTTTATTTGTGATAGAAAATAAATAGCAGTGGTCAAGCCCAAGCACAGGTAAGACCAGTGATACTTCCTAAATTGTTACTTTCTTTCAAACAAATATATTCCTCATTTTTAATAACCATGTGATTTGGTTGGGAACTGAACAAAACTCATATGAATTTGTACAATCGTTAATTTGCCAGTTCATTCCTCATGGCAACACCTTGACCAGAGTCCACTTTCCAACCAATCATTACTCTCTTCTCATGATGAGTTGCTTCCCCTGACATTGGTATTTTGCGATTATCCTGATGAGTACAAGACCAAAAATTTTGACAAAATGTCATTTCTCAGCAATATTCAAGTTCTTTATGACTAAACAGCTACATTTACCTATTTATAATATTTACATGGAAAAATATTTGTTACAACAGGAACTAGTTAATATATTCTCTACATGGAAGTATTGATGCCACTATGGCTGTAAACTGAAGGATCATTATGTGTGACCAAATATCCCAGAAACTGTTACGTTCAGTAAGGTACACTAACTAAATTATGAAGACTTCTTTCCTATGTAGATGATGAAATTGAGTTTTTGATGCAGAAGATGAAAGATGATACTGGGAAGGGAGTTAAGAAAGTAGAACATAGAACATTACAGCGCAGAACAGGCCCTTTGCCCTTCGATGTTGCGCCGACCAATTAGGAAAAAGCAATGACCCTCTAACCTAAACCATTCCCTTTTCGTCCATAAACTTATCTACCAACCTCTTAAACGCCACCAAACTTGGCGCATCTACAACTGCAGCAGGCAGGGCATTCCATACCCTTACCACCCTCTGGGTAAAGAACCTACCTCTGAATCCGTCCTATAACTACCACCCCTTAATTTAAAGCTATGTCCCCTCGTGCTAGCTTTCTCCATCCTAGGAAAAAGGCTATCACTGTCCACCCTATCTAAACCTCTAATCATATTATATGTTTCAATAAGGTCTCCTCTTAGCCGCCTTCTTTCTAACGAAAACAACCTCAAATCCCTCAGCCTCTCTTCATAAGACCTGCCCTCCGTACCAGGCAACATCTGGTAAACCTCCTCTGTACCCTCTCCAATGCCTCCACATCTTTCTTATAATGTGGGGACCAGAACTGCACACACTACTCCAAGTGCTGCCGCACTAGAGTTTTGTACAGTTGCAACATGACGTTGCGGCTCCGAAATTCAATCCCCCTACCAATAAAAGCTAAGAATCCATATGCCTTCTTAACAACCTTATCGACTTGATTGCCAACTTTCAGGGATCTATTAACATATACACCAAGATCCCTCTGTTCATCAACACTATTGAGAGTCCTACCATTAGCCCTATACTCTACACATTTGTTATTCCTGCCAAAGTGAATTACCTCACACTTTTCCACATTAGTATGCGTATCGGACCTGAAGGAATAAATGTAAAGCAAATTAACTATTCTCTTGTATTTTAAAATTGATATATATGTTTCACTGTAGTTCCTTTCATTGTGATCTGAGCAAATTACTGCAAGGGAATAGATAATACTTTAAAGAATATCAACGTGATTGAATTACACCCGTTGGCCAAGGAAAACAGAAAATTGACAGCCACTGCTCATGATTTGCCAATCGTTAAATCGAATGTGCCCAACATGTCTAATTTTCATCTCTTCCTTCTCTTTATTTGAACAAAAATACTTTTTTTCAGTAAGTGTTTGTAATGGAAGTTTTCAAGCAGGTGAGACTTCTATCTGCAATGCCAACCCAGCTTATTACCTCCAGAGGTGCAACAATTTCAATGCTGAGAGCAGTAAAATATATTAGAAATGTACAGAAGCACTGCATTAACTGGGTATGTAATTTTAGCATCAGTATCTAACAAGATTTTATAACTTTCTTCTATTTTTAGATTTATAATATGCTGAGACCTGAAGTTTGAGAGGATCAAGAACTTTGAAGGATCCTGCACAAGGCACTATATCCAAAGGCAATAAAGGAAGTAACTTATGAGATCTCTGAACAATCAAAAAGCTAGAACTTGCCACCAAATCTGCCCCCAACCCAACTGCACAATATAACTCAGTGTCTGCACCAGTTACATTACCTGAGTGTACACTTACATGGATTTTGACAATGGTCTGATGGGACATTTTCAGAAGGCTCGGGAAGAATGGGGTGGGATTGAATGGCTAATGTATTCTTGCAGATAATGTATTCTTTGCAGTGTAATTTATGGTTGTCTTACTTGAGGATGGAAGTAGATGGACAGTTTAGAGAGGCAGTTTAGAGAGAGTTCACTAGATTGATTCCAGGATGAAGGACTTATGAAGAGAGATTGAGAAGCTTAGTTTTATGCTCACTAGAATTTAGAAGAATGAGAGGAGATCTACTTGAGTTATACAAGCTGCTGAAGGGGATTGGCAGGTTAAATGTAGATAGAATGTTTCCCCTTGTTGGACGTTCTGGAATGAGAGGCCATGGTTTTAGGCTAAGGGGTGGCAAATTTAAAACAGAAATGAGGAGAAATTACTTCACTCCAAGTAATCTGTGGAATTCTCTATCCCAGAGTACAGTGGACACTGGAACACTTAACAACTTTGAGGAGATAGATAGGTTTTTAATTACTAGTGGGATGAAGGGTTATGGGTACCAGGCAAGAAGGTGAAAATGAAGCCAATATGAGATCAGCCATGATCATGTTGAATAGAGGAGCAGGCTCCAGGGATGACTTGCCTACTCCTGCTCCGAGTTCTTATGCTCAGTTAGTCTTTAGTCACTCAACATCACAAAGTACTCATTGTTTTCCGAGAAGTACGTTTCTGGATGCTGATTTTGCTTTGGTCAATGATTCAATGTCTTCCTAACTCTTACTGGTGTTCTCCTCCAATGATTATATCCCCAGGGATTATCACAAGGCAAATCAATGAAGCTGATTTGTTTATAATAAGACACAGAAGAGAAGAGTCCATGAGTAACTTCAAAATCCACTAGCACAAAGAACAAGTGCATCAAAAATGTATCAACTACTTAGGTAAATAAACCCAGCATTCAATGATCAATTTACAATCCAATATCACTAAGTTGATTAACTCAAACTTTATAGACAATGAATTCAAACTACTTCTAGCATATGGGAAGTTTGTTTAAAAGAAAAATATTCCCACACGTATCAGGCTAATTAGTCCCTTCTCCCTTGTGGATGAAATGGAAAAACTTGGTGTTCCTCCATTCAGATAAACCCAGAGTTTTGCTGCAGCTAGGTAGTGTAGGTTCTGTTTTATTTTTATTAATCATGAAATGTGACATTGGTGGCAAGTCCAACGTTTATTGCTCATATTTAATTACCCTGAATAGGAATCATACAATCATTGAATCTTTACAGTACAACAGAGGCAATTTGGCCCATTGAATCTGTACTGGCTCTCCGAAAGAGCATCCCATCCCCATAAACTCCCTCTGTTTAGCCCACTAACCTACATCTTGGGATAATACAGAGGGCAATTTAGCATGGCAAATCCATGTAACCTATACACCTTTGGAATGTGGGAGGAAACCAGAGCAGCCAAAGGAAACCCTCAGGTATACAGCGAGAACGTGCGAACTCCACACAGTCAAACTCTGACCATGTCAGGCAGCAACGTCAACCACAGTGTCACCATGCCACCCAAAGAAACTGGTGAGCCTTCTTCTGAAACCCCTTCTGAAAAGATAGAGGTACACTCACGATGCTTTAAGGTCAGATGTTTCAGATTTTGATCAAGCAACAGTGAAGAAATGGCAATGTATTTGGGTTAAGATGATGCATCATTTTCAGGGGAGCCTGGAAGTGATGATGCTCCCATGGGCTTGCTGTTTTCCAGCTGGTAGAGGTTATGAGTCTGGCAGTGCAGACTCATTAGCAAATATTTGCAGTATCTATTGATGGTATATACTGTAGCCATAGTGAAACACTAGGGAAAGATTAAATGTTTAACATGGTGCATGGGATGCCAATCAAGCAGGCTGCATGATCCTGGGTAGTGCTGAGCTTCTCAAGTATTGTCAGAGCTACACTTATCTGGGTAAGTAGAGGGTACTATATCACACTCCTAATTTCTGCCTATAGGTGGTTAAATATCTTTTGGATGTCAAGAGATGAATGACTTGCCGCAGAATTCCTGGCCTCTGACCTGCTCTTATAACCACTGTGTTTATATGGCTTGTCCAGTTAGGTTTTTGGTTACTGGTGACCTTCACGATGTTGATAGAGGGGGAGCTGATGATAGTTATGCTATTGAACGTCAAAGAGAGGTGATTAACTCTTCCTGGTTGAAGATGGTCATTGCCTGTCACTTGCATATTGTAAATGTTACTTGCCAGTTATCGATCAAAGTCTGAATGTTGTCCATGCAAGTATGGATTGTTTCTTTATCAGAAGAATTGCAACTGGAATAAGCAATGTAAAATCAAGATCACTGATAAAGTTTGTTCAAGTGCCCTGCAACATAATAGGAATAGGAGCAGGATCATAGAATCATAGAAACCCTACAGTGCAGAAAGAGGCCATTTGGCCTATCGAGTCTGCACTAACTATAATCCACCCAGGCCTTAATCTCATATCCCTGCATACTTATCCACTAACCCCTCTAACCTACATATCTCAGTATACCAACGGGCATTTTTAGCATGGCTAATCAACCTAACCCCCATATCTTTGGAATATGCCATTTGTGCCCATGACACCTATCTGCCACTCAATGAAAATGTTCACTCCACTTTCTTGCTTGCCTCCCAAAACCTTTGATTCCCTTGTATCAAAAATCTGTCTAACTCAGCCTTGAATTTATTCAATGAACCAGTCTCCACTGATCTCTGGGGTAATGAATTCCAAAGAATAATGGCCCTCCGACAGAACAAAATTCCTTCCCATCTCCATCTTTAACGGGGGACCCTATATTTTTAAATAGCATCCTGCTAGCTCTGCATTCCCCCATGCATTCAGCATCTACCCTGACAAGCGCAGGAACAGACAGGTGGTCAACTATCTGCACTTGGTGGCATCAACGTTATGCCATAAGGTACCATTATAATATGAATCTAAAATGCTGTAATCTCCGCAAGTTGAGTGTTGCCTTATTCGTTCGAAAAGCTAACTTCTCAACAGCAATTCAGGTAAATTACAAAAATCAGCTCGAGGCAGATGGAATATATCTGTGGCTGGACTTCAGAAGATTTTGAAGTATACTAATAACTAGGGAAGAAAATAGGAATACTGTCTGGCTGAACAACAGATGAGATGGATATCCAACTAGCTAACCTCTCATGAACTGTCCTACTACACATTTCTCTTCTAAGCTCTGCTCCATTTGGCAACACAAGCCATCCTCTGGCAGGCAACTTTGTGTATACGCATCTAGTATCTTGAAAGCATCAATTCCTTGCCAAGTGCCACTATAATCCTAAAAACCCATCTTCACAGCCAACTCCTCAGTCACAGAAATAGAGTGTTTGTACTGTGCAACTTGAACCTGATCCAATTTTTCAATTGAGGTAAAAAGCTGCTCCTTGCCCTCCTCTGTCTTCCTTTTCTGTTTTGCTGCCACATAACCACCTTGTTCTACTCTGGGGCAGCTGCCAGATAGACCAGCAGAAGCTCCAAACAGCACCCATCCAAGATCTGAATACAGGATCCAAGTCCAGGTCGCCTGCTGCACAGACAGGGAATCCCCATTATGCCATCGCCAAGTTACTGTAAAGTTGGACACTACCTCTGGCATTTACACTATGCTAAAGTCCTAATCAGCTCTATTATCAATGTGATTTAATTCACTCACATTTCATTAGTCTCCTCTGAAACAAAAATAGATGTTGGCTAAGGTACAGCAGCTTGTCAATTTATTTTCCTGTTAATATTTACCAGTTGCTAATGATGTGCCAACAAACAAAGGAGTTCAAGTCAGATTCTGTATTTCTACACCGTAGTACTGAAATAAAACAGACTTGAAATCTGAAGCAAAGTACGCCTGCGCAAAACCCTTTGCACTGCAGCACATGGTATCTTGACGTGGCTTTCACATCAGCCATTTTATGTAATAGCAGACGCCATTTTAAGTATTCATGAAGACTGATTCCAAGTACAAGATTAGATGCTTTTCTTCAGGGTGTTTATACTTTAAGCTTATGGATTTCAAAGCCAACTTAATTTCCTTCAACATGCTGCTTTTTAAATAAAATGTAAAGTGGTTCTCCTTTTTTATGATTTACACAGATAAAGGCCTTTATGTGGCAGCCATTTTACAACTGTTTTGCTTCCCTTACTATTGTGCTCTTTACATAAGCCTGCCAAATACAGCAAGTGAATTGTGTATTTACTGCTTGAATTGCTGGATGACATTATTGCTGCCTGTGCCAAGGAGCAGCTGCCAAATCCAGCCACATTCTCTTTTAAAAACTGAAGACAAAATCCCTGAGAACGTAGTTACAGTTTTGAACCGAGCGCTCAGCTTTGCCCTTGGCAGCCATTTTAGATATTGGCAACCATTTTGAGAATTTCTCTGGCACAGCTACAGTTCACGCCGTCACACGTTAAGTGAACAGCGGGTAAGAAACCAGCTTGGTCCAAATTAAACAAGTGCAGGTAGTACAGGTATAAATTGCTTTTCTTGGCTCTGCAGAAAAACATATTTACTTCATCATGAAGTCTAGGTGCACACTATGCCACTAGATCACAGGCTATAATCACAATTCGAAGAATATTTATAACAAACTGAACAAGTCCATTAATATTTCTTCTGTAGCGCATCCTGCCAACCAAAATCTGCACATAAATTCAACAGCTAAAAGAAAGCTCTAAATTCAGTTGCCAAATAAAATAGTCTAATTTTTTTTCTTTTCAACACCTTGTTGCTTTTTTGAAAAACAACTTAACCCACAAAATACCGAAGGAGATAGTAAACAGATTAAAACACAGATCAATATGCAACAGCACTTCTACTAATAATTCTTAGGTTCCAATTTCGGTGAAGAGTACGACTGTAGGAAAAACATATCAAAACGTCAAATCCACTTCTTATGGTTAATGTGTCAATAGAAAAAAAGTGGTTATATTATTCTAGTTTTCTGAAGCACTACATTGCAACCAAGAACCAAGTAATTTCTCAAACAGCTGTCATCAAAATGGTATTTGTGTGACCTTACAACCGTTCAGTTCTGCACTGGCCATATCACAAGATTACATCAGCATGCTGTGCTGTGGGGCAACACAGGTAAACAGCGAGCGCCTGATAACGCAATGGAGAATTCCTTCAGAAAATCAATACATATATTTTTAGAACTGTTCCCCTTCATCCTTCTCCTTGTACAGTCCTAACACACTTTTCAGAACAACTGGAAGACCATATGAACATAATGCAACACCACACTTGCTGCAAAAGAATAACAATTTTCAAAGCAGCGCAACCAGACAATTCTTTAACAACTTGTATTGTGTGATCCAATTCCATCATTCTGAAGTGGTCATGTCATATTAGAAACATACACACACATACACACACACACACTTGCACTGAAACACATTTTAGGTGTCAAATTTTAAAAACAGGCAGAAGATTCAAAACAATAGAAGTTTTTGATATTTTAAAATTTATTTTTGCCATTTGTTGAATGTGCCTCACAACAATTAAATGTAATTGCTCTAATTTCTAATTGCCAAGTTTAATATCTGTACCAGAACGGAACTGATAAACAATTTTGAACACAAGATTTTTGAAGTGAATTGATAGATGTGAATAAAACATCATCAAATGAACTAAATTTCAAAACAAATGTTTTCCTTTACAATGATTACTTCTCTGTAAATTCCTGTCAAAAGACACACATTTGGATGTTTGGAGCACAGTGTTTATGCAGACTCATACTCGATGTTGCATTCTACAGCTTTTTGCTGTTTGGTTGCATTTCACATACCTTCTAAAACATTACAAATTAAAATTAATGGAATAGTGTTCCTTATAAAATTAGGCATCAATACATCACAGCAATAAAGAAAAAGAAACAGCATTGTTAAGGGAACAGTTCTATCAGTGAGTAAAATTTTGTGGCAAAAAGGTTAATCACTTAGAAGGAATCAACTGTACCTACAATCTGTATCACGTTAGAATATTCAGTCAGGAAACTGATAAATTACTGTATCGATTCAGTTCTGCTTCACTTAACATAATTATAGCACAGTAATGGATAGCATGAGTGATGTGTTTTGCTTTAGATAAGTGCTGGTAGTTAGTGTGGTATTCTGGGATATTAGAATTAAAAATTCTATTCCGATCAAGTGTCAAACTTAATTGTATTTAACCCCTTTACTGACCCATTGTGAGCTTTGTAGTGCTTTCACTGTAGCCCCATCAAACATCCCATTCAGTGTGAATCGTAATATATCGACTCTGATCTGATCCCTCTATCCCTCTCATTACAGTCAATTACTGCCCAGAATAAGTCCGGACATCGGCTGGCAATGAAATCACCAGCCTGTCACGTGAGATCCATTTTCTTTCTCCCAGAGGAAGATAGGAGATTCACATCAGCCATTGGTGCCAACCTAATACAAATCCTCCTGCTGCACAGCTTTGTACAGATCCCTGACTGAGGGAGGGGTGGCGGGGTGGGGTGGGGAGGTGGGTGGGGTGATTCTAATGGCGGTCACTGTAAACAACTGCTGCACAATTTAGCATGCACTTGGAAAACCAGCTGCAAACTTGCACAATGAAGACTAATGCACAGCTGTAGTGCGAACGGGCGTTTAAGCTGTGGCTCTGAGCAAGCTGCTGCTCAGCTGATCATTTTATTTGGAGTAAAACAGTTGGATGCCATTGTTTGCCATGGATTTTGTCAATAAAGTGCAGACTTGCAGGCACGTTTTGCAAACCTCAGTTAAAGCAAGCAACTTAAGAAAAAAAATATTTCAGGCAAATGTTTTGATACTTCACCTACTGTATCAAGGTATGCAAGCAGACATTAATAATCCAGAGATATATCAATAAAGTCTGGTACAGGCAACAGAAAAAGTTGTAACGTGTACTTTATTTTTGAGATGGAGATATGTAAAGGGCAAGATATCTTGCATTGTAATCAAGTAAGACACATAATCAAGTGACATCCATCACATATATTGAGCCAGTACATCCATTTTGTTATCTTTCGCCATTATAATATAGGGCATGGCCAACTCTTTGTATTTGACTTGATATTTCAATTATACTCCTGTAGATGGAGTTTCTCCCACGATATCATTTATATAGCAGCAAAAACTGGAAAAGAATTGTGAGTGGGACAGGACGGAAGTGGGTGGAGAGAAGCCCACATCGGCCTTAAACTACCAACTTGGCTATCTCTTTCTCCCCGACATTAGGGAAGTAGCTGGGTGGATATTCACTTACTTCAATGGCCCCACTTCTGCTGACATCAGGGGCCACGAGGCAAAGAATGGCAGTGGTCCTGTGAAAGAGTGAAAATAGTAGGTGGCAAAATACCAGGCCAATGGTTGGCTTTCCTCTTCTTCCAGCTAATGGAAAGTTCTTTGGCTTCTTTAAGATCCCTTCTCATCTTCTGCTACTGACTTCTCTGTCTTCTCCCTTTTGGTGACAGGGATCTTGCTACAAGTCAGCCAATGCATACAAAATGGGGCCAAGTCAGGGTATGGGCAGGATTACAATGGGGTCAGAGCAATAGACAGGAATCTAGCTATCATTCTCCTCTGGTGTCACTCGTGTCACCTCGTTTACTGTTTGTAAGTGGCATATAGAAAGCAAACACAGAAAGGGCCAAGTTCTGGTAGTTTTCTCTTAAAGGACAAGTTGTAGACAGGCTGAGTCAGCTGAGGAACGTCAATTAGTATCAATGAAATACTGTCACTTTGTTTGATTGAACCCGTGACAACCAGATTGCTTTCTTTTTGAACGGGTGCGATTATGTGGCTTCCAAACACATTACAAACCAGGTCATTAGCTTACAAAAATGTCAATCAAATAGAAAGAATGCACAGTTAATTTGGGAAAACGGCACAATAGTGCTTTGCAATGGAAATGTTTACACAGGATAAATAACCTGTTTACAGCTGTTCAATTAGCCAGAAGAATCAAGGTGGATAAAACAAAAAATGTAATATAAAAGCAAAATACTGCAAATGCTGAAAATCTGAAACAAAAACAAAAAGTGCTGGAAATATTCAGCAGGTCTGGTAGCATCTGTAAAGAGAGAAACAGGTTCAAACATTAGCTTAGTTTTGCTCTCCACAGATGCTGCCAGACCTGCTGAGTACTTCCAGCATTTTCTGTTTTTATTTATTAAAACAAATTGTCTATTTTGGAATGATTGTTTTAAATGGAATTCTACACTCTGCAAATGACCATTTATTGCTTGGAAAGGGGCCTTTTGTCACACATCTGAAGTAAGTGTCAAAATTTCACTTGATTTAGCTCAAAAATGTTATCCCTAAAGCAGCAATCAAAGCCGGGCAATCTTTAAAAAAATCTGTGGGCGTTAACAAAATAGAGGAAAGCCAACCATTCTCTACTGATTTCTTCTAACCAGCAGAGCTTGCCGTCTGCTCAAGGAGAGGAGCTGGGAACTTACACAAACCTCTCAGAAATAACCAGTGGCCTCAGCACTGACCTTATTGACTGACATGCCTATTTAAATCACTCTCTCATAAGGCTGCTTGGTTTTAAAGGGACAGGTCAGATTAAACAAAACTCCACCTCAATCAATAAATGACACAACTTGTGCTCCTGTCTGCAGACTCTCTGAGCAATGCCACAGAAGATCAGCCAAGTTGTTATAGCTGGACAATTGGAAGCAAACTTTTACTAGTACAATCAGCAATTTGGAACAACACCCAGAGTGTGTTGTTCTAGGCTACTGAAAATGTAAAGCAACTATAGTCTAGAGAAATAGCATTGATTCTCCAACTAAATTTCAACCCAACCACAAGACTAAGCATATTATCCCACAAAACCGGTCGGATGAGTACAAACTAAAATGTTTCTACTTTTTTATTTTCTATATAAATCAAATTAAGCTTAAAAGATTGCAAGTCATTTATGCCTGACCAAGGGTGTCAACTGGAGACAAAGTAGAAACAGCATAGATCAAAATAGGGTGTGATCTTGGATGTTTCAGTGCTACTTAGCTCTGCAGCACAGTTGATTTACAACTGTAGTTAACTGTTATTGTAGATTTATTTTGCATTTCTGTGGCTGAGTGTTGACCATGCACAGGAGAAACAAATACCAGTAGCTTTGCCATAGTCTCTATTCATTTTTATACATAGAACCTCACAGTGCAGAAGGCCCATCAAGTCTGCACTAATCACAATTCCACCTGTGCCCGATCCCCATAAACCTACTTATTTACCCTACTAACCCCCTGACACTAAAAGGCAATTTAGCATGGCCAATCAAACAAACCCACACATGTTTTGGAGTGTGGGGAGAAACTGGAGCACTTGGAGAAAACTCATGCAGACATGGGGAGAATGTGCAAAATGCACACACTGACAGTGGCCAAAGCTGGGAATCGAACCTTGGCACCCTAGCGTTGTGAGGCAACAGTGCAAACAGCCCCTTGATTTATCCTGCCCAAAATGACTGAGAACTTTCTACACAGATTAAATTAATATTCAATTGACTATCTATTCACATCATCATTTTTTTGTATTTGTTCTCAGAATATGATCAATTCTGACAAGATTTTATTTATTGGCATTGGCCTTTTCCTTAAACTGTTGCCACTTGTTTACCAAAAACATTCCCACATTGATGCTGGGGAAAGAGTATCTGGATATTGGGTCAGTGACAATAAAGCAACTGTCCATGTCAGGACAATCCCACCTGGAGATGATGATGTGTCCATCATATTGTTGATCTTCTACTTCTTAATAATCTCAGCAGAAAGAGGTGCTGCCGTAGTTGTTGCACTGCATCTTGTAGATCATACATGCTACAATTTTATTTGCTTAGTGGTGGAGAGAATGAATGTTCAGTCCAGAAACAGGGGCACTAATCATGCAAGCTGCCTGTAGTGGAACTGTCAGCATTGATATAGATGCATTAGTTCAAGCAAGTGGAAAGTAATCCTGACCTGGGATTCTTGATGTTTGGGAAAAGGAGCTATTTGATTTTTTTAAAAAAACATATTCAGTCATGGGATAGGAGTGACCCAGCTCAGCCTAATTTAAGTGCCTTTGAGAAGCTGGTGATGAGCTATCTTCTTGAACCGCTGCAGTACATGTGATAAAATGATTATATCCTTTGAGCCAACTGCAATGGTGATTTTAATAATGACACTACTTAATTTGCAGTTTTTGCAGCAAATGATTATTTGGATTACTCGTTTGCGGTCTTGAGCACAACCAAAATTAGGTAGATACAGTCATACAAACCATAACCATACTGTATGGAGGTGAGAATGGGCTAACAAAGTCCATACTGATCTCAAAACAAACAAGACAAGTTTATGGAAAGAAAAACTTGAGAAACTCAGCAGGTCTGACAGTATCTGTGGTGAGAGAATAGAGTCAACTCTTTCTGAGTCTTCCAGACTTGAAATATTGGCTTTATTCTCTCTTCACAGATGCTGTCAGACCTGCTGAGATTTTTCAGCATTTTCTGTTTCTGTTTCAGATTCCAGAATCTGCAGTATTTTGCCTTTACCTTACCATAAGTGTTCAGTATCCAGAATTATAAATGTATAACAACCTGAATATTGCCAATGTTAGCCAAAACAATGATAAAGTACATATTAACATCAACAATAAATACTATAGCTGGAATTTTACTAATTTGCCCACCTCAAGAATTGGAGTGCGTGAGGGGTTTAGCTTGGAAAGGTTTGTTGACCTCAGGCAGGATTTTATGATTTTGGGATGAGCAAGGCAGTAAAATCCCATTCTATATCCTTTGCCAATTTCGAATATATTTATTTTTAAGTTTAAGCTTATTTATTAGTGTCACAAGTAGGTTTACATTAACGCTTCAATGAAGTTACTGTGAAAATTCCTGAGTCACCATACTCAGGTGCCTGTTCGGGTACAGTGAGGGAGAATTTAGCATGGTCAATGCACCTAACCAGCACGTCTTTCCGGCTGTGGAAGGAAACTGGAGCACCAAGAGGAAACCCACGCAGACACAGTGAGAATGTGCTGCTTAGGTGCATTGACCATGCTAAATTCTCCCACACTGATAATGACCCAACTGTGAATTGAACTTTTGTCACAAGCCACTGTGCCACCATCCTGCCCTGTTGCAGTAGTAAGTTTAACCACTGCTCAAATCACCGCACTTCCACTACTTAACTACCTGCAATCCCTATCAATCAGATCTCATACCTAACAGACGAACTCTGTGCCGTCCCATTATGTTATGTAGAAAGAAAGACAGACTTGCATTTAGAAAGCACCTTTCATGACCACTGGACATTTCAAAGTACTTCTCATTAATGACGAACCTTTGAACAATGTCGCTGTTATAATGCCCTGATATCATATTGATATTATGTACAACCACCAAACAAAGTTCAATTACATGGAATTAACAGCACAGGGACAGCTCATCTGACCCAAATGCTTTATGCCATTCTTAATGCTCCACAAGACTCCTTGCACCTTATTTCCTTCCAACCTAACAACATAGGTTGGGGTGGCACAGTGGTTAGCTCTGCTGCCTCACAGTGCCAGAGACCCAGATTCAATTCCAACCTTGGGTCATTGTCAGTATGGAGTTTGCACAATCTCCCTATGTTTGTGTGGGTTTCCTCTGGATGCTCCAGTTTCCTCCTACAGTCCATAGATGTGTGAGTTATGTTGATTGGCCACGCAAAATTAATCCTAATGTCAGGGGATTAGCGGAGTAAATATGTGGAGTTACGGGGATGTGGCCTGGGTGAGACTGAAAGAGTACAATGGACACGAGAGAAAAAGACAGAGTGAGGTAGAGAGAAAGTGAGAGGGAGTCAGACAGACAAATAAATAAGAGGGAGACAGAGATGGAGTGGGAGAAGGAGAGTGAGACTGAGAGGGGGCAGGAAAGACAGAGGAAGAGGGTAGAGAGAGTGACAGTGAGAGAGGGGCAAAGAGATGGAAAGAGACAGAGAGAAACAGAGAGAGAGAGAGAGGCACAGACATACAGAGAAAGACAGATAGGGAAAGAGACGCACAGAAATACAGAAAGAGATTTAAATCATTTAAATTTAAATGATTTAAATTCATTTAATAATGAATTTAAAGATAACATAGAACATAGAACATAGAACATAGAACAATACAGCACAGAACAGGCCCTTCGGCCTTCGATGTTGTGCCGACCAAAATAAAAAGCAATGCCCCTCCAAACTAAACCATTCCCTTCTCTTCCATATACTTATCAATTAACCTCTTAAACGCCACCAAACTTGTCGCATCTACAACAGCTGCAGGCAGGGCATTCCACTCCCTAATCACTCTTTGAGTAAAGAACCTACCTCTGATATCCGTCCTATAACTCATACCCCTTGATTTAAAGCTGTGTCCCCTCGTGCTAGCTTTCTCCATCCTAGGAAAAAGGCTATCACTGTCCACCCTATCTAAACCTCTAATCATCTTATATGCTTCAATAAGATCCCCTCTTAGCCGCCTCCTTTCTAACGAAAACAACCTCAAATCCTTCAACTCTCTTCATAGGACCTGCCCTCCATACCAGGCAACATCCTGGTAAACCTCCTCTGTACCCTCTCCAATGCCTCCACATCTTTCTTATAATGTGGCGACCAGAACTGCACACAATACTCCAAGTGCGGCCGCACTAGCGTTTTGTACAGCTGCAACATGATGCTGCGGCTCCTAAATTCAATCCCCCTACCAATAAAAGCTAAGACTCCATAAGCCTTCTTAACAACTTTATCCACTTGACTGCCTAAATAACAATGAGGTGCACTTATTGGAATATGGGCTGAATGGCCTCCTTCTGCACCGTAGGGATTTTATGATATCTTTCTTGTCCTTTCTTTCTCATGTGTTTATGCAGCTTCCCCTTAAATGCATCTTTCTTATTTTCCACAACTATTCCATGTGGCAGTGATTTCCACATTCTAACCACACTTCGAGTAAGGAGGTTTGTCCTGAATTCCTTGTTGAATTTATTCGTGACTATCTTATATTTCTATCTTCTAATTATGAATGTATGATAGCTGTATTTCTTTTCCCCTGGAGCAAGGAACAGTCGATCTTTACATTCATGGCTGACTGTAGTTAGAAACATAAATTACTGTTCCCTAAACAGAATGGCATAAATTCCTCACAATAAACTGGGGTTAATTGACTTTTGCTCACTTTCAATTAATTAGAGGTAGACTAGACAAGTTTACCTCAATGTAGATATCCAACATATTACATTTTTGGAGGCCTAAATGAATACTTTAAACCTAAAATAAACTTCACAAAACCTCCTATGTTTTTCTTTCTTTATTCTTTCATGGGACATAAACATTGCTGATAAGGCCAGCACTTATTGTCTTTGAACTGAGTAGCTTGCTGCACTATTTTAGAGTACAATTAAGAGTCAATCAATTTGCCATGCATCAGGAGTCACATGCAAGCTAGGTCAGGTGAGAATGGCAGGTTTCCTTCCCTAAAGGATATTAGTGGACCAGGTGGGTTCTTATAACAATCAATGATAGCTTCATGATCCATTCACCATTTCTGAGCTTTATGTTCTAAATTTATTAATTTAATTTTAAGCTCCACGAGTTGCCATGCTTGGATTTGAACCGATGTCTCCAAGGAATTTGTCTAGGCATCTGAATTACTGGTCCAGTGCTATTACCACTGCACTATCATCTCTGCCATCAATTCTTGTCAACGGTAAGTAGGGTTTGGGAAGTCAGGAGCTGAATTACTCACTACAGAATTCCTAGCTTCTGACCTGCACTTATAACCACAATGTTCATCTGGCTCAGATTCTGATGAGTTGTGACCCAGCAGATGTTGATGATAGGAATTCAATTGTGAATGGTACTGAACACTGTAAACATTCCCATTTCTGACCTCAGGATGGAAAGAAGGCTATTGATGAAGCAGCTGTAGATGGTTGGGCCTAGGGCACTTCCCTCAGGAACATCTGCAGCGATGTCCTGGGGCTGAAATGATTGAAGTCTAACAATCACAACCATCTTCCTTTTGTTTTGATTTCAACCTGTGCAGGCCACCGCTCTCTCCCTCAACCCTCCCACCCCACCCCACATTTCCATTGGCTTCAATTTTACTGGGGTCCCTTGATGCCACACTTGGGCGTATTCTGTATTGACGTTAGAGGATTGACTCCCGCCTCAGCTCTGGAGTTCAAATCTTTTGTGTTCTCACATAACTTAAAGCAGAACAGGCTCGATGGGCTGTATCCTCTCCCGCTGCTACTTCTGCCTACCTGGTGACACAGTAAACAATGCTACTGTATGTTACTCTGAGGCTGAACCATTTCTTTCGCAGGCTTTGCCACCTGTTACTTTTCTAAAAGAAGCAAAGCAATAACCTCGCGCTCAGGTATTTTTTCTCCCCTTCCCACCAATGCACACCCCCACCCCCCCAAACAGAAAATATTTGTTTCAGCTAAGTAACCGTGTTGAGATCGATCAGTACTTGTTAATGTTGATTCCTTTCCCTACTCAAGTTACATAAGCTGTCACTGGGAATCAAATCAAGCCTAGACCAGCTGCAGTAGAAATCAAACCCCTCTGACACATGATAAAAGCCCGTGCTGAGCCACAAGGTTTCCATTAAAAACAGTCTGCAGCAAGATGAACAACTCAAAACCAGCTATTGATCAGCCCATCGATCTTCCGTGGGGGAACCAAGATGGGAAAAGTACCAATCGGGATAGGATTTCTTATTTATTTTCATCTCTGGCTTAGTGGTTGCCAAGCTCTGGTCCTCCCAGGCTTAAGCCGTCAGACATTTCTGACGGAACTAGCCAGGATGTCTGACTGAGATAATTCAAGTTGAAGGCAGACAATCTGCTGTATGAGCTGATTAGCCATTGACTTGGAACTTGACCTGTCTGATCCGTGACAGCAGCTTCTTAAAAGGAAGGCAGCCTGATAGAACAAATTCTACAAACCAAGTTGGCCCAGTGATAACAGGAAAGTGACTGCCTCTGTACACTCGGAAATAATCTTTCCTCCTTTTCATTCTCAAATACTGGCAAGTAGGGACACACAACAGCACGTAGTACGTGTGAACAATCCAGGACATTTAACCAACTGAAGGGTGCTGCAATCAGCTCGGGATCAAAGGATTATAATTGATAAGTTGCTGCATTAAATAAGAGGGCACATTTATCATGCATTTCTTCAGTTCAATTTTGTAATACGAACAGAAGACAAATTTCCTGCAGTTGTTATATGCCTAGATATTAACCACACACATTTTGAAATATATCAAAGAAACTGCATTTCAAAGGATCGATGTTTTGCAGAACACTACTATTTACAACTCTGCAGAACGTGGTGGGCGAGGCTGAAGGAATAATCAACTTCATTGAGAATCCCATCAATTTTTCCCCTTGTACGTTGCCAATCATACAGACATACTATGTAGTGAGCACAGCCTATGACACTGCTCCCCATAAAATTGGAAAAATGACCAATTAACCAAGAGGCACAATTGGATTTGATGTTAGTTTTTCACCCACTGCAGTCAAATCAACCTGCCAACCCCAAGCCCAACATTTCCTAACTTACCAAGCTTCATAAACAAGCAGCTGCTGGCTTGTGCAAATGATCCCAGATTTTGGGAAGGAGTCATCGATGGGTCAGACCATCAGGGATCCAACCAGAAGTTTTACATTTTAAACCATACTTGAATCTTTCTTGAGTGGTTTTGGAAACACAGTACAAACGTATACTACTTGGCTGAGAAGTTAGCTCCTGACTTCTACATAACACTAACAACGACAAATTCACTACGCATACACCATTGTCTGCTGGGCCCTTAACTGTGGCATAACAAAATGTTCTGTTCCATGAGCAACAAATTAGTCTGGCATTTCTTCCAGAACACAAAGCTGCAATGGGGTGGGATTGAAATGTGAATGGAATTAGCATGATACAATAATATCATAATAATTAATATCTTAAAATTGGTAACAACATGTACAAATTACAGTTATGTTTTAAATGGCAACGTTCTCAAGGAAGTTCTTCAAATGGTGTGATTGTTCTTCAGAACAGGAACAACAATGCAAACAAATTTTAGACATCACTTTATACGCAACTCCTTCTTCAGATAAAAAGCTGTGTAATTCTAAAACCTTATTTGGCAGTGGGGGAGGGGAGAAATAATATGTTGTGTTTTAATCTGCTTAAAAATATCATAGTGTTTCACTTTACAATTTTCTATTTAGTACAAAGGAATACAGGGTTTCAGAGCTCCATGGCCTAAAGAGTTAACAAGTTAGCTGGGTTCTGAAGCAGCTGGCATCGAGCCTATAATCATTCAACATGTCCTTTATCACAGCACATGGTACAGTCTTCTGCCTATTGCTCTGTGCCAGTCTCACGGTCCAGGTGATAGCATAGTGACAATGCACTAGTATTGAATTCTTCTACAGACAAAGAATGAGCTCACTCGGAGTGAGCCCAGCTTACTGTCTGCTGCTCATGACTACACAGTCTGTCTGCCGACAGACAAAGATATCGGCAAGGGAGAGTTTGAATACAGTTTCTGGGTCCCTGCGTTTCAAAAGAGCTGAAAGCCAGCGGCCCGAGGGGTGAGGCTGGCTAGTCGCTGGCATACTTGGCTGTGCATTGAGCCAGGTGGCCTAAGCATACTGGCAAACGACTGGCATGGAGCCCAATGCAGATGGCTTGCATCACTTTGGTCTTTCCCCATGAAGCCTTTTAGACTGTGAACACAGATTTCTTTCAGGTCAGAGAGCAGCTTTCAGCACTAAATCAAAGTTCTAATAAATATCCCATTGTCTTATTCTTTGTTCATGCGTAGCAGAAAAACTTCAAGCTCCATTCTCTATCTTTTCACAACTGACACCCAGCTTGTGGACTATATACCCTACCTGGCCTCCCTGTTTTTTTAAAAAAAACATGCCTTCAGGTTAAAATAATCTCCCCCTGTCCCCACCCCCCACAGTCAGAGCTTTTTATTGAAAGAGAAAATTCTTTCTAGCCTCCCACCGAACGCATTATAGATTTCATCAGTCTCTGTGTAGTTTCAGGTTTTGTATAAAACTGCAGATGAAAAGTATATTTATAAAAGAAATACCAGACCCCCAGTGTTATTTATACCATTGCAGGAGGTCCACAGTAAACTACAGGGAAGGATTTCAAACCTTGAATTTTGGATATAAATTATGCTGGAGGCCTTCTAGTCCCTAATTTATTTCTAAACATTACCTTACTTCATTTAGCACCGTGTGTGCTTCCAGTGTTTAAAACTGCTCTTTACTCCAGATCCATTATTTTTCCCAATGAGGATTTCACGCCTAATGATTCAATGTATTACAACAAAACTAATGTCTTTGAAAACCGTACAAAAAGGACTTGGGTGTCTTCTATTCGCGAGGGGGGTCTTTCCAGTGTTTCATTATTAATGAGGGAGTCATGGCTGCTACGCATTAGTTCAAAGCTGATGACAGCGGAGCAGCAGCAAAACTGCTGGTTCACTTGTATAATATGGGTCACTTCTACTGATCATCAATACTTGGATTGGGGATAAGTTTCCATTGGTTTCAAGTGGTTGTGTAAGGGCTGGGGGAGGGGGGGGATGGTGAGAAGGAGTCTTCCAGCATAGTTTTACACCTCTTTACATCATAATTCTGATCAGTCAATCCACATAATGGCCTATGGGCGGAGAGCAAGGCAACCTGTTCACTTGTTCTAGGTGACATATGTTCATAACTCAGGTCACAAGAACCAGTACCTGCAGGTATTTTGCCCTTTTGGCAATTTAAAGCCATCTTTAGCTTTCAAATCGTGTTCATCAGAGAATACATGAAAATTAACTAGTGGCATATTTTAACAGAGGAATGAAATGTCAGTGTCGATCTTTCCCCAATGTCTTTGAGCATCCAATGTGCAGGGCCAATGATACAATCTTCAATCAAGTCACCAGAATTCAAAAAAAGTTTAAATACAAATATATATATATAAGCCTGTATCTTTGCACAGTATTTTTATTTAACATGGTTTTTACATTACAGCGAGGTTTCAGAAGTGGAAAAAGAAAATGCAGTATTTTTCATTGTAAATTCAATTATGGAATGGACAAAAAGTTATAAAACGCTCCTTAAAAAAATGTTTTCAATCAGTGCTACAATGTCCTATTAATGGAACAAAACAATTAATATATAATACTTTCTGCAACTCTGCTATTTACATGCCAGCTTATTATGTTGAAATAGCTGAAAGTGTTTTACATGGTAAATTACTTTAAACCCTGCCTTATTTCAGTAAATGATGTCCCACCATTAGTAATGAGATGAAAATTATCTCTATTTCAGGGAAGAACAGCATCTGATCTTCCAATTAGGCACTTTATAGCCTCCCAGACTTAACACTGAGTTCAACCATAATTCACCCCATTCCCATCAAATTATTTTTTAAATTTATTTTCATTTCTTCTATTGTTCCATTTTTCAATTTTTTAAAAAACCTCACTTTCCATCTTTTTTTCCCCTCACCAATATCTCCGCAATTTTCTAAATGGGAAAATAATTTAGAAACCAGAAACACAAAGGGACTTAGGAGTCCTTGTTCAGGATTCTCTCAAGATTCACGCACAAATTCAGTTGGCAGTTAGGAAGGCAAATGCAATGTTAGCATTCATGTCGAAAGGGCCAGAATACCAGCACAGATTTGTACTTCAGAGGCTGTACAAGGATCTGGACAGACCCTACTTGGAGCACTGTGAGCAGTGTTGGGTCCCATATTAAGGAAGGATGTACTGGCCTTGGAAAGGGTCAAAGGGAGGTTCACAAGAGTGATCTCTGTAATGAAGAGCTTGTCGTACGAGGAACAGTTGAGGACTCTGTTACCTCTTTCAGGTTATCCACTGGCGTATTGCTTACCTTTGTTCTGCCATTTACACATGTTGATTTCTTAATTTGCTGCCATCAGCATTCTTCTTAACCATGATCAGCACCATCAACATTCTCTTTGTCTTTTTGTCTAAGACAACTTTGTCAATCTCTCTTGGTACACCACTCACTGGCCCTCTATCCAACTCCACAGCTTTCTGCCTCCCCACCATTTCAATTGTCTTCAGCTCTGATGAAGGGTCATCCAGATTCGAAGCATCAGCTCTCTTCACCCTCCATAGATGCTGTCAGACCTGCTGAGATTTTCCAGCACTTTTTATTTGTATTGCAATGGAAGAACTACTTGGTCTTCTTGAAATAACACCAGGGGATCTTTTGTTCCAAAAGGAATGACTGCTTACTATTTTAGAGACATTGAGGCCATGATCTTCTAATTTTCAAATCAGGCTAGTTTTTAATTTAAGGGTAAACTACATGGATCGTGGTTATCAGAAGCTACCATGCCATTCAGCTTTCAAGTAGGAAGCCATAAAGAGTTTGTGAGAGCCATCCATCCTGTGTGAGAACATGTTCTACATCTCCAATTTAAGATAGAGGTGGAACCCAATGAAATAAAGTGCCTCAGACTCATAAGATTTTTTAAAATTTAATCTTAGTCACTAATAAAGTTACTATGAAAATCCTTTTGTCACTAGACTCTGGCACCTGTTTGGGTACATTGAGGGAAAATTTAGCATGGCCAATTCATCTAACCTGCGCGTCTTTCAGAGTGTGGGAGGAAACTGGAGCACCTGGAGGAAACCCCACACAGCAACGGAGGAAACATGCAGACTCTGCAGAGACAGTGGCTCAATCCGGGAACTGAACCCGGATCTCTGGCGCTGTGAGTCACAGTGCTAACTACTGTGCCACCATGCCACCCGGAAAGGTGCAGAGAATTGGTATTGGTGATCAAATGATAACAGTGGAGCAGACATAAATGATTATTTATGTTTCAGTCCTTCCATTTGTTATATTTGTGGAAAAGTCAACAACATAACTGTCGGCTTAAAATTGAGCTAAACGATTCTGTTCTTCCAGCAATGATCCCCAGATAATCAAAAGGGCGTCAAAATGAAAGTGGATTGCAAAGTTGTTTAATTATTTCTGCTTGCACATGAAATCCATCTTTCTGATTCAATTTTATTTGTTGCTTTTTTCAATGTAACCTGCTGTATTGTTCTACAACTGAAATTCATATTTTTTTATTGCAGTATCTGCTTCTGATTTCAAGTTGGAAGAATGTTTTTTTTAAATATAATCAATAAACTGCACTTAGGAGAAACCTCGTTATACTGGGTTATGCAATTCGTTCAAACTCATAGAAAAATCACCTCACAAAAAAACAAGCAATTTATGCTAGTGAATTACAGAATTGAACAAAGTGGAAATATTTGCAAAAACCACTTGTTATGTTAGTGATCATCTTTGGTAGAAAAAATGCTCTGGAATCAGTCAATTTCTCCCTTTTGCCTTTGTGGATTCTATTCAGATTGTGCATAGGTGAGAAAATGAGTACGTATCCCACTATAGCTTGATGATTAGCCACTTGGAGGTGCACAAATGTTACCCACACTTCCGTCAATTCCACAGCTCTCTCCTAACAGATTTCAACTTTTTCAAAATCTAGCAGCGAAACTCTGCTCCATACTCAGCCTCCGTCACTTCACCTGTGTTGTCAACTCCCAATATTTCCATATTTTCCAACAGCCATAACTCCTTGTTGCTCGGCCCAGCTCCAAAACGAGTCACAAAACTTCAATCTAGTTGATTGTTCAACATATGTTAAGAGTAACAAGCTGCTGGGTGGTATATATGACAGAATTCGTCCTCAAGGCTCAGTGCATCCACATCTAGGATGGGCTACCCAAGGCAGATTTTATCTATGATAGGTTCTATACGACCTGAATTGGTCACAAGATTGGGTGAGGGACATTGCTTCATATAGTGATATGTTGTCAACCAAATGAGCTACTTTTTCCTGATGTGCTGGTTGAGAAATCTGCCAATGGGATCTCTACTACAAACACCACATATAATACACATTGGAATTCCTGTAGTTCCACACGCTATAAGATCAGTCTTATTGACATCCATGTAAATCAGGCCCAAGCCATTAGCTCACCATTAAAGATTGATGCTGAAATCAGGCACATTAAGGTGGGCTGAGGGATTAGTACTACTGAACTGAGAAATACCACTTTTTATTGTGCCCACCCCAGCCATCTCCACATCATGCTGTAAAATAATGACTACCCTGATTACATCACTGCTTACTGTATATCATGCCAACACATGAATGGGCCCAAAGCCACTACATTTGGTCATGAAAATGGCCCAGTTCACCAAAATTTTGAGTGACAGGTTTCACACTGCTACTATGCAATAGCAACACAAGTGGTATTGTCCACAAACAAAATACTGCTTTCAAGCTAAAAAGATGTTCTGCCTTTCACACAAATGAATGTGGTATTTAATTTCAGTGCTGGTGTGTTGCCATGATAGTAACACCATGTCCCTTCAGTTGTTTGCAACTGGCAAAGTATTGACCCTAACCAATAAGCTCCCTACTTGCAAAATTCAAAACATCATGTCCAACATTAGGTATAATTCTGTGATTGGACAACACTCTTTAAGCAATCCTGATTTTGCTAAGAATTATACTGACAACCAATTTAAGATTTTCAGTAGGACTTGGAGTGTGGCACAATTACGCGTACTAGGAGCTATATATTCACAAAAAGGGCCCTGCCATTTGTAGACAAAAAGAGCATGTCCACATATTGCACTTTTTTCAATTAAATAAAAACTTGGCGGACAGCCATTCCTTGATTTATTCCCCAGAGCAATGCCTTGAACAATCAATATCAATCTACCTGCTTTGAATGTAAACAAAAACTTGGCAGTTAACTGTTGCCTGGTGCATTCTCCACAGCAAAACCTCAACCAGAGTCCACTTGCCAATCAATCAGCACTCTCTTCTGATGCAATGTAAATTGTTGTTCCATTTACAATTAGTATTCTTGCAAATCTGATCCGATGAGTGTGGGATGAAACATTTCAATAGATGCAATTCAACTTCAATTCCAGAGCATGTGGCCTGGACAGCTGAAGGCTTTGTTAATGTTGCAGGCAATGGTGGTGCACAAGAGGCCAGTGACAGAGGACCAGCACATTCTGGAGCTGGCATAAGGTTGGAAAGTTCTAGGGATCATGATGGTAATTTGAGGCATTGGGAAACTGAAAACTAAGTTAAATCTTTGGGGAAAGGAGTGAGACTTGTGAAAGTTAGGATAGAAGAATTTCAATATCTACAGTGTACAGAAGTGGAGAATGAGAGGTTGGCCAAGAAAACATTAAAATAGTTAAATATAATGACAATAATAGCATTGCCAAGGGATCTAGCATTGGATGGCTATAGGTAGAAGTGGAACAGGCAATGTTATGTTGATTGTTTGGCAAAATTGGGACTGTCTTTCTTGGAGAGGAGAAAGTTGAGAACAGACTTAATAAAGGGATTTTATAAAGAGTATGGACAGAACAGATAATGAGTACCCATAGATGGGAAGATCAAGAATCAGAAAGCATAGATTTAATTAACTGGCAAAAGAAGCATTAGCAGCATGGGGAAAAGCTTTCCTGTGCAGCAAGGTGTGATCTGGAAGACACAATTTGTAAGTGTGCTGGAGGCAGATTCAATTAGGATATTCAAGAAGATATTGGATTATTATTCAAAAGGGGAGAATGCGCAGGCTTATAGAGAAAAGGGAAGTGATTGCTATTTCAGACAGCAAAAACAGACATGAATGGTCAAACGACTGTCTTCTGTGTCCTCTACAGTCATTCTACAATTCTAAATCACAATGGATGCAACAGATAGCCATTAATGATGAGGCCAATGTGGGGTTGAGATTTAGTTTGAAGTCAGATAACATGTGGAGGCTACTAGCAAGGATACTGATGGCCAAAAATAATTGAGTTGTTCCTTCCAATATTTAGCTAAAGAAATTGTAGTTCAGCTACAACTGAGTTCCAAACAAGCAGTCTAATAACACGGCAGCAGCAAAGAGATTGACGAAAGTGGGCAAGTTGAGTTTCGTTGAAATTCATATGAAAGTAGACACCATCACAGGGCATAATTTTAATTCACACAAAACTCATTCACTTACACAGAATTAAAATCAGGTCCTGTGCCTGCAAAATGAGGCTTTTAGAGTTGCTCTTGCAGAAAGCTGGCACTGATGAGATGGGCTGAATGGTGTCCTTGTCTGATGTAATCATTCTACGATTCTAGGATTTCTGAAATCAAGACTTGCTTCACGCTTGACAAGAATTGGTTTTGTTTCTTTTACCTGGAGCATCATAAAAAGATTTTGTTTCCAGATAGATATTATAGCTATTATATCATTTGGTTCTGAAAACACAGACAGGCTTACAGAGGCACTTTGCTAAGCTTCAGAAGACCACATTGAGAAGTAATTTTTTTTACACTTTGGCAGTAAATTGCAAACTGACGTGTGGCAAATGGACATAAACCTTTGCAGCTGATGTTATGTCAACAATGAAAGCTGTAAAAACTCAATTTGGGTATTTTTGTTTGGAGATTACATTGTTAATTTTGTTTTTAAAAATTACCAAATAAAATGACTTCTTAAAAGAGGGAGAAGAATGACAAAGAAAATGTTTCTTTCTTCTGATTCATACTGCTTGCATTTTTCTTTCTTTTAAAAAATATACAATGCTGTGCAAGTGCTCCCTCTGGTACCAAGCTGTGTTGGGGGTTGGGAAAGAGGGTCAAACTACAAGCTCACTTTTGGTAACATTCCCAGAACATATGGGAAGATATGGCTCCACAAAGCTACGTGAAACAGATGTTTAAAGAACTAATGCTAACAGACCAAAAAACGTGCAAATAGAATCTAAGGAACTGTACACAATAAATCCAGTCCCAGGGTCTTTCTGCAGTGCCATGAGAGTGCCTTAGAGACATGTAGCATCGCTTGGAAAAATAGCAACATCCGTTCACTCTGCTCTGCTGTACTCAGTTGAAATATGCACAATGTCCCATTATTATTGAATCATTATCTGGCTATAGCTCTGACAGAAGCATCATATGGGCTATGAAAGACTCCTTTCTTTTCATGATTAGCCTTTAAAACATTTCCTCATGTTACAGTCCTTTACAGCCTCCCAGAATGCGCTGCTAAATTACAGTGCTGAAATTAACTGTATGCCGTTGTGATTTTATGATAAATAAAGGGGAATTGAGCCAGTCTGACCCAGTATGCGTTTAACTCTTCACTGAACATTTAAATATAAAGCGTAGCCACTCAGGGAAACTTTAAGAAATCATTGCCTTGAATGAATAAAAGGATTCCAAATGTTTGTTAATAAGTAATGAACACATATATAACAAAAAATATTCCAACCCTTGCAATCATGAAAACTATTCCTTTATTTGCACACTTTGTGCCTTTTGTTGCTAAACTAATTCTAGCTTCCATCTTCAATCTGCAACACAAACATTCTAGCACATCTGCAGACTTCTGATGGGCTGTAAAAGATAATCAAATTTTACCCCAGGTGTCATCTGGATGAGTGAAATATAGAACTCTTAACATATGCTATATCTTGACCCCACAAAAAAATGGAAGCGATCTTTCATGATTGGAAGAAATTTGATAGAGGAACGCAATTACCTCCACCATTTCCTGCTTCCTTTCCAGCCCGAGCGTGTCCTTTTCCAGTTACTTCCCTTCATGGTTTCACACATTCCCCAGTCATGCCCCTTCTCTGCCACGCTCCTCTTGGTTTTCATCTTTTCCAATGTTTGCACATGTGTTTAAATTATTTAAGAATATTCTTGAAACCAATATTTTTCCAGCCACTTTGTAATGCTTATGAGGAATTTCTCTTAAAAACATCTCAAGTGGAGTGTTTCATATTTGAGCTTCCATAAAATAAAAACATCACAGAAAGACCTGTAGGGCCTAGATCTTTCCAGGCCTTTTTTTAAAATTCATTCATGAGATGTGGGTGTTTTTGGCTCGGTCAGCACTTTTTGTCCATCCATAATTGCACTTGAGAAGGTGATGGTGAGCTGCCTTTTTTAATCGCTGCGGTCCCTGTGCTGTTAGGGAGAGTGTTCCAGGATTTTGACCCAACAACATTGAAAGAATGGCGATATATTTCCAGGTCAGGATGGTAAGTAGCTTGGAGGAGTATTTCCAGATGGTGGTGTTCACATGTGTCTGCTCCTCCTGTCCTTCTAGATGTTAGTGGTTGTGGATTTGGAAGGTACTGCATAAGGAACCTTTATAAGTTCCTGTAGATGGTGCACACAGCTGCTACTGTGCATTGGTGGTAGAGGGAGTGATTGTTTGTGAGTCAAATGCCAATCAGTGTGCTGCTTTGTCCTGGATGCTGTCAAGCTCCTTAAGTGATGCTAGTGCTCCAAGTGGAAACAACAGTCAATAATCAACAGCCAAACTACATTAGCTTAGCACATGGACCCTGCTGAGATACAGATATGCATAAGATTCAGTAAAAGAGCTGTGGGTTGAGTGAAGTTTGGCAAGTGTAAACTTGGAACAAGTTGACAGATTCAATTTTCATGCATATGCCAGTTACCTGGTACATGATACTGCTGCTTAGTCTTACCTCACCAGACTTTTTTTAAAGCGAGCTGTCTTTTCCCATTTCTGCTTCCAGGCACAATAAGTAGGGTTGAGTTTTGCCAACACCTTCTCCTCAGTGCAATGTACTGCTATCAAGGTCACCAATCCTTCTACATTGCTGTAGATTCTCAAGGAATTAAAGATCAATCTTAGAAGAATAGTGGCCCGTTAAAAAAAAATCAGAGGTTGGAAATAGGCAATTTGACGAAACCTCCCGGAATACCTCTGCTAAGTTTTAGCAATTAAACAGTTATTTGTTGGGGAGTATGATCTGACATGCCTCATTGTCACATCATGTGCTCCGCACTGCGCTGTCCTTTCAACTAAGTAAATCATTCATTAAACCCTTGCTGTCTATATTTTCCAAAGCTGAAATTCAAAGGCTGAGCATTAAAAGAGGTGCCAACATGGTTTTCCACCATAAACAGCCACTTACCTCCATGCAGACGTATCCCTTTAATTTGGAGCAGTGGGGCCCCTTCATTACACAATTAAACAAGTTCCACCTCCACAGGGAGCGCAAGTAAATTATTAAAAATAGCTGAACTTGTGGAATCTGGCGATACCAATCAAGCAGGACAGCATGATCAGTAAAGTGGTTCTCCTAGGTCAAAGTTAACTTATTACACTTGGGGTTTGCTGAATCCTACACAATTAGCAACCACACGATCTTGAAATTGGCCCTTTTTTATTGTATAAAGTAGCCAGAATACTCACGTTAACTTTGTGGGAAAATGCATCAGCAAGCATGGGTTGTAAGGACCATAACCCAGGTTCAACCCACAATCGACACCAAGTTAGCTGATAGAAGCTCACGCTGACTGCCCAATGCATTGCAAAGTAGAAAGGGAAAAGGAATAAGTAGCTCTGCAGGCTTTAAGTACTTCAGCCACAAAACAGGGATAACTTCAACTCTAGTCTCAAATACCATTAATTATGAAGCTGAATATCGAAATTTGGGAACAAGGGGCAGCTTGCAATGGGGAAGCTTATCCTGAGATTTAGCAACCTAACTTAAATAAGACTTGATAGTTTTTCCCACAGTCTGAAAGACATGCTGGGTAGGTGCAGTGGCCATGCTAAATTCTTCCTTAGTTTACCCGAACAGATGCCAGAGTGTGATGGCCAGGAGATTTTCACAATAACTTTATTGCAGTGTTAATGTAAGCCTATTTGTGACACTCATAAATGAATGGTTATTAAAGTAAGCTTGCAGTCTATCAGTTCCGATGCAAAGATACCTTCCTACACCCTGGTTTGTCTAATTATTCCAGGATAGAATGTATCAATAAAATCTCAATTTAAAAAAACTTTGAAAGACAGTAAAATAAGCTGATTAACCCAGTCAGCCCTCAAAATGCCCTTGTTGCTCTATGAAAATGGAACATTGGAAATCCATTCCAGTTATCAGCCAAGTCTGCCAAACTATACATTATAAATGAAAGTTTTATAACCCACAATTATCATGCAGTTTAAAGGTTAGCATTACAGTGTGATTTTCAAATGCTATTTAGAATCATAAAACTTGCAGCCCTCTTTTGAAAAAAAAGGTCAGTTCAAGAGAAAAGAAGGATCTCCCCCCCGCCACCTCCGCCCCCAGTATATCAGAATTGGGGATTAAAAACTCCCTCTTGTTATGAGTGAGTGGAGAATTTTCAACCCCCATATGGGAGTCAGGGAAACAAGGCTGCTATGCTGCATCTTCAGTGGCCAGAAATGAAAGTGCTCATTCATAGATTCCAAAAGCCAACAGTGCCAGAGTCCTGCACACTTGTGCCAGCCTAATAATATTCTCAAATACTTTCCGGGTTGGGCAGAGAATAGCATGAGCAGCGGAAGTTCTATCAAAGCATGGGATAATATCCCCCCAAGTACAAGAGTACAACTGCGTGGAATTTTTGTTTAAGTTTTGTTGACAAGTTCATTCAGTAGCAGATATTTCTATGCCATGCTGCTGAATATAATATGTATATTGGCATCATGGTGCAAACAAAAAATGATTAGTATTGCTGTAAATGTACCAGGCAAAAATGAAGACCTTGCTCATGTTAACTTAGCCTTCAGCCCGAGGAGTCATTGAGTGATGTCCAAAATGCTGCTCAATTAAAGCTTATTTTATAAAACGCAGCTTTTAGATTATTATGGAATATTCTTCAGACAGGGTCACAAGTGCCATTTATATAAATCACAGTATAAAATACAATTTGTATTTCATAGCTCTCCCTCATACCATATAATAGTAAAAAAGGACAATCTAATTTTTGCCACCAGATGTCTCTAGCTCACTGCACAAGTAACACACAATAGAGTGTTTTCAAATTAAATTGAAGACATCCAGTGGCAGCTAAAAAGACAAGGGACCAGTTCTCAGATCCTTTTCACTGCAACAGCAAAGCATTCCACTTAGACATGCTAAACTTGCTTTCGTGTGTAATTCTACTGTTGTACTGTTCAAGTTTCTACTCAGTGGTCGGAGTTTTGCCTCTGGGTTAAAACAGGGTTAGTTCAAGCTCAATCCCAATGCTTTTGCACAAAATCTATGCTGACATTTTAGTAGAGTACGGAGGGAGTGCCACATTGTCAAAAATGCTGACTTTTAGATGAGGCAATAAATCAAGGTCCCATCTGTTTTCTCAGGTCAACAATCAAGATTCCATAGCACTTGTTCAGAAAAGAACAACTTGTTCATCTTCTGGCCAATACAAACCTTTCAACCAGTAGTGTGCAAAACAGATGAACAATTCATTCATCTCATTGTTATCTGTAGGACTTTGCTGTGTACAAATTGGTTTCCACACACGAACATAAAATAACAATGACTGCATTTCAAAAGGTACCTCTTTGGCCATGAAACCAAGGGACATTCTGAAAGCACTGTATATAACAAATGCTGTTTCACTCACACTCATAGCCAATAAGCAAATCGTGTATTTTTAAATAACCTTCAGCTGCAGATGACCAAGCAAAATCTTTTAAAATTAACAATAGAACATGTGCAATTTATGCCAGCTTAGTTCTCTGGGAAAGAACTTTATTTAGTACTGGAAAGGAAAGTATAATTAATTCTACTAAGGGAATATGCTGGCGTGCCTAGCTACCAAGAATGAAGCTTTCTGCTTGTAAACTCCTGGGACTGACTTTTTGTTTTCAGGACAGGGGTAGACATCAGAACATTGTGGGGGCAGAAGGAGGATTAAAAATGGTAAAGATCGTCAGCATCAGCACAATGGCCTTACTAGACTTATTGGCTACCTGCCACTAGTGGGCAAGTAGTCATCATACCTCCCTCCCAACCAGCCTCTTCGAGAAGAGTCCCAAGATGGAGACATGCTAGCAAATCTGATTGGCAGTAGGAAATTGCTAACATGTCCTTCCCTATATGTAATTTCGCAGCCCTTCCAAAATGCAGTGCCTGAGGGTAAGGGACGACTGAAGCTGCTTGTACCCAGGTTAAAAGACCTGAGGGCTTTTCTCATTTTCTATACTTGTGCGGCAACTAAATAAAATGACCAGATCTCCTGTGCTTGTGCTAACTAGGAGCAAGAGATCTTGAGTACTGTATTGCAGTGATGTTCAGTTGCTGAGATGGAATTTTGCTTAACCTTATCTAACACATTAAAGCCACTGTTGAGTTATCTCCAACGGGAAAGATATCTAAACCCATTCTGAACTGAATTCAAGTTTCACAGTTGAAGTTAATTGTCAGCTACTTGAATCATCCCACTTACTGCCATTGACAAGAGGCAAAAATACTGAGGTCACAAATACCCGCAGGATTGACTTCCATAACTAATACATGGGATGTCAGAGTGTGACAGGTGTGCACTGCACATACAAGGCCAACACACTTACTTAGAATAGATTACATATCATCTCACTCACTATGAGCAATGTTACAGGAGATCTGCCAGTAAGACAAAAAAAACTATAGGCATCATTCTCAAGGCTTTGTCATGACCAGTACTGATACAGATCATTTGTCTACAATCACATCATAATTATCTCAAAGTAAAAGGTCAATTAAAATAGACAATGGCCAACACTTGCCAGCTGTTCATACTGATGGGATTTCCCGGTACTGCCAACAGTGCATCCCTGCTCCGGGTTTCATGGTGGTGAAGGGGAAACCCTGTTGACAATGGCAGAACTAGAAGGTCCCGCCATCAGTCAATGGTAGGGCTGCCCCCTGCTGAAATAAACCACGTGGTGGATTGCATGGCAAATCTCCACCCAACATGTTCAAAGTCAATCTTGCATGTTACTTGACTCTCAACTTCATAATCAAGTGGACTGAGATACACTTAAGCTGTCCAGGAAATCTGGGCCAACAAATAACAGTGATTTACTGTACCTAAACCAGATGGCAAATTTCCTGAGATTGGCGGGTGTGGGTAGCACTGTTTTTGCTTTATTCAGGCACCAATAATGGGAGTGCCACTTGGAATCTTTATTTTCAATACTAAAACTCGTTACTACGATAACAACTGTGCTCCTTAAACTAAAAACTGAAGGCCAGCACTTTAAATAAACCAGTTATTCCAAAAACTTTCTGACCTCCCCATAAATGTAACTCTCAGGCGCAGAATTATAGGTTCAAACCTAGGGCAATCATATAATTTTTAAGTGGTTAGGTGTCCAGAGGAAGGCTCTCCCTTACAGCCACAGCTTTCAGCCTGTGCTTAGGTCCTCTCTTCAACCACTACTTGTGGTTTTACACAGCCACAGGATCGCAGTGACACGAAGGCATAGAATCGCTCCCCATAAAAAGAAAAAGTTAGCCAAAGTGCAGTAGTGGCACACAGCCAATGGAGACTGCTGTAAAGAGGTGTTGCCAGTCTCAGCATCCACAAACTATATATCAGTAACCCTCAATTACATATTTTGTAAACCACTTCTTTAAAAACATAACTGAAAGAAAATTGCAGTTTGCCAACATCCGATTCATGAATCTGGTCTGCTGTTGCCACCTATACAGTAACACCACATGCAATTCATATTCAAACAAAAATAATAATCAAAATAATATACGAACTCCACAGGTAGGAGTAGTAGTGATGTGGCCTGTGTGCACTGCTGAAACTGGGCCAGCAGAAAAACATGCTGGTCCAGAACACATAGTTCAAGATGGAGGATGCCAGTGACCCTGGAACACCATAGCAATAGAGCAGGCCTATTTTCTTCCTTCAGGAGATCGATCTTCTTTCTTCAGCAGTGGGTCAGTGATCTCCAGTGCATTTTTAACAAAGCACAACAGCAGATTGTGCACCTTCAAGCTCATCCTGCCATGGATAGTGGTACAAAATCGCCAGGTGCCTAATTAATTATGAAGAGGTGGACGATATGGGGTAGTTTCCCGCCAGCCTCCGCAGCAGGAAACTGTCCCCATTTTACCACAGGACTTAGCCCAGGTTGGGTGAATTCCATCCAGATTATCTGGTCAGTATCGCACTTCTGTCTACAGCAGTTTGCTGTGTGCAAGTTCGCTGCCATGTTTCTTAAGTGGCCATAGTGAGCATACTTCAAATGTAGTTAATTGGCTGCAAAGAATGACGGTCATAAAAGGCGCTACATAAATGCAAGTCTTTGGCCGGGAATTCACGTCAGGCAAGTTTGCCATTGGGAGTGGAAACTATTGCATGAATACATGATACGATTGTCCCCTCCCCTGGTCTGTGCTGGGGCATGTTTCCTGACATTTAATGTTGGGAACCTCTTTTGAATATATTAATATGTAATTACCTGAACTGCATGCCAAATCAGCCCTCCCCCACCATCAGAAAATCCCTCCATGGTCGTGTGACAGCTGACTGGCTTCCGAAAGTGTGCACCTGGGAAGCAGATTTCTCAGAGGAGTTTAGGTGAGTGCAGCATTCATGGGGGAGGAGGGCTATACCTCCATAGTACCCTGGTACTACCTGGGCATTTCCATCACTGCCTTGGCATGAACTAGGAAGTGCTCAGATACTGCCAAAGAATGTGCCTGGGGAGAAGGGGAGGGGGGCATTACTACTATTAACTGATTTGGCTGCTGTGCATTGGGACGGCTTTTAAAAATGGCACCTCAGATCCTCAAGTTGCTGATGGGATGGGCAAATCAGAGACTGCCCACCCACTAACAAGCGATATGCATTGTGGGACCCGTTACTTCAGTTTTCGTTTTCTATGTCCCATTCTAAAAGACTGAGGAAGCCTCCATTGCCATCAGCGGCTTCAACACTAGTTTTTCCACCTCTGCCTACACCTGAGAAAAATCTTACCCTTCCTCTTTTTAACTGACAATCTGAAAGCATTACACTTAGTGCATATTTGAGAACTCAGCAACGTATACAAGACTAAGGAAGTATACAAAGATCAATTTTGGCAAATTTTGAAGGCTGCATTTAATTTATTTAAAACCAATCATTATTGCTCTCACCCCAACATTTATATTATGTCATCCTCTTGTTTCTCCCATGCTTCCAGCATCTCCTATTTTTAGATTTGATTAGTTCTACCCATGTTACTAGAAAATCTTCAACCTTTTGAAATGCATGTCATTTCATATCAATGGACAGATTTTTCTGTGCCAACTAGTAACTTTATGTTCAGGCAGCAGTGACTCCAGAAAGTCTGCTTCTTCTCCCAGGGATATAGTCTGAAGCATACCGTCCATTTCTCCTCCCCCATCTGTCCCCTATATACCTAGCTGGGGCCTCTGCATTCTGAACAACGGTTGAGTGCAATGCCTAACATTGAACTGGTGACTGTCTTAGTGACACAGAGAAAGTTGATGCTGTTGCTGTGAATTAAATCAGGAGGATTTCAGATTATTAATAACATAAATACCACTTCGGCAATATTTTGAGATAGTAAATCTTAATACCAAGTTATTAATGAGTCTGAAAACATTGTTCCATGTACCACAACAGTCAGATGGTTCTTGGGAGAAGATTAACCCAAACATTTTAAATTCCCAAGGTTAAAACTCTCAGAAATTTCTGCCTACTTTTGTAGTTCTCTAGATTCGAACACTCATCAGAAATAAACTTTGGGACAAAACATTTAACATTCAAAATATTCAGCGACTATGAAAGGTACAAATATTCAAAGTAGAAAAATGACTGTACCAAATTTCCCAACAATTCATTAGCTTTTAATTTGTAACCACAGATAGCCAAAGGAAAATCATTTTTGTTATATGAGAACTCATAGCAAGGCAGTTATTAGATTTGCACT
The DNA here is from genome assembly GCA_024679065.1 of Sphyrna mokarran. Lineage (NCBI taxonomy): Eukaryota > Metazoa > Chordata > Chondrichthyes > Carcharhiniformes > Carcharhinidae > Sphyrna > Sphyrna mokarran. Next base: position 42,370,684 of record JAGIQG010000009.1, read on the forward strand.
AAATATTAAAGGAATCATAACTGTTGTATCTAAGCCTCAATTGCTGTTGATGTGATGAACAGCAGGAATTTTTTGTGATACAATAAAATAAAGATGTGATTTATAAAATTATTCCCTTCTGTAAATGTTCTATCTAAGGAACGATTTTGCCAGTTTGTGGGTGACTGAGATTCACAGCACAAAAATGTGATCATAATTTAACACAAATTGGGACTAAATTACTAAAATCTGAAAGTACATGCGGTGGCTATAATGATGAATGGAAATGGCACCCACATTGATCCCTCTTAATAACGAGTTGCCAAGAAGCTCAAAAAATAGAAAAATATGACATAGAAGGAATTATTGTGAAGAATATCATTCATGATCGCATTGCCCACCCACATGCTGAGAAAAAGTTAAAATTTCAATAGTCTCTTGATAGCACAGAACTTGAATATTGTTGATAAAAGAGTCATGCTGTTGAAGCTTTTCATCTTTAACCCATCAGGACAGATTTGCAAGAATATCAAATCTCAAATGGAACAATCATTTATACTGTATGTGCAGAGGGAACTGATTGGTTGGCAAGGACTCTGATTGGTAGAGGCCTGAGAATGCATCGCACATACTGCACAGTAAAAGCTGTCCTGATACATACACGATGAAAACATTTGACAGGTTTCTCAAAATAAACATAAAAATATACAAATTGCCATGCCACAGTAAAATTTTGCATTTACTGAAGTCAGAACAATCAGTAACATGTGAGTGATCATAATGTACAAGTTTAGCTACTTCTTGTACAAGTTTAGGTAATTTTTGCTTTCAGGTCAAGATGCTGGTCATCTCAACCAATCTTCCCATGCCCAAGTGTCTATTTTCTTTTATTTATTGAAGCTAAATAGACTTTTGGTAACAGAATAATTTTACTCGTCTGATATTAATATTTTATGAGAGGGTTTGATGGAAAGAGTTATAAATCTTCATGTGTTTCACTTGAGTAACTGGACTACATTTGCCAAAATAAGACAAAGCGACACACCCAACATCCAACAATACTTTCTTAATCCTTCAATCTTCCCTGGCAGTGGGAAAATTAGCTCGCAGTAAACGAGTCCTTGGAAAATTTAGGGTTTGGTCCAAACGCTGACATGGAAAGATCAAAACAAATAAAGTCCAGTCTAATCTTTAGCTATTGTGCCTAGTTCTTTCAAGAATTTTTATGAAGGCATTTCTACAACTCTGTAATTACAGTAATTTAATTTCCTTGTTCAATTTACCTAAACAGTTATGGTTGATTTGATTCTAAAGAAAAAGATTGCTTTATCTTGTCCTATCCAATCTGCACTTCAGTATTCACACTGAACTATTCATCCCGTTCTGAATAAATTCTCTTGTGGTGTCAACCTTAATAAGTCATCCTTAAAACCTGCATTTAAAATGTGTTCTTTTTTCCGGGAGGCAGTCATCTCTGCATTATTGAGAGATTGACGATTTGTTCTAATGTAAAACAACTACAGTGGAACTATGTTCATCATATACATCTGTCAGTAAACATTCTTTGACTGCTGTGAGAGAACAATGTGAACCAAACAGTGCATTATATGCTTTATTGGGTGGAAAGAGGGGTTGAATTGCACAAAATTGCTCAGATTAGTGAAGATCAAGGGACAGAGGTCATTTTCATTATGCAAACTCGACATGGCGACAAGAGAACTAAAGACCCTTAATTTTTTTTTAGATCATTGGTATGATTTTTAAAATTCTTTTTTATTCCTTTCTCAGATTTTTTTTCCCCTTTTCAAGGATATTTTCTACAAGCTTTCTTTGCACATTTGCTAAGTTAAAACAAAAATACATTGACAGCTACAGTGCTGTCTAGCTGCATACTACACAACACTGAAGCCACCAATGATGGCATTATGACTAAAGCAGGCAGTAGGAGATTCTTAACCTCAAGACTTTTATGTAAGACCAAAGATGAATGCAGTCAACACTCTGTTTTCTCGTCACATATTTCTACTTCAAATGCTGTGAACCACTCAGAAAAATTGAGAGTAATCTTCAGGAAGTTCCTGGGCACATAACCAACACTAACTTAAAAAGCATTTATTTTCCCATTTGAAAAAAGACAACCATAATGTATGAGCAATTTTTTTTATAACAATGGACTCATGGTGTCACTTCTCACATACTTTTGTCAGTTTTAGGTAAATTGCCAGTAATGCGCCTCAGTGTTCAGTTAATTCACATATACATAGCAGTTGATGCCAAGGTTCTGGGAATGGCTGTCTCTGGACTTGGTTTTTGAAAAATTGAAGGAAAATCATTCATGCTGAAATCAGGCATGCTGACTCTCAGCTCCTGACCTCCCACCGTCAATGCCATAGAAATCCAGTACGTGTAAAATACACTGAATCCAAAGAGACGATTATTTATTTTCATCCTTTTTAGAAGCACAATTCTTGTCGGCTTCCAACCTAATTCAGAACTGAGATCCAAGTCTTCTATTACCTAAAGTCCAACATACTCATCAACCCATCCTCACCCAGCTCCGCTGGCTTTCTGTAAACAATTGGATAGGTTTAAACAATGTCATCCTGCTCCACTGCAAATCCATTTACAACCTTGCTTAATTTTCCTTTAAGTGATATTCTTTAGACATTCATATAGTTCTTTTTAACTCTGGACTACAAATTATCTTCACTCTTTCCTTCCATCTTGAAGATCGATTATTTTAGTCCCTACCAAATGTCTCTGGAATTCTCCAAGATTACTTGATATCAGATTCCCTCCTCTATGTTATAAACCCATGCCTACAGCATTGTCCTGATATTCTTTTTGTGCTTGGTGTCCACCTCTTGATCTTGTATCAGGCTTTCAAACTTTATTTTAATACTTAATGAATGATTGTAAATTGTCTCTTTGTGCAAGTGTGCAATTTGTTGAGGCATTAAATAAATGACAAGAAACCTCAAAACATGAGGTGCTTGTGGCCAAAACATATGTGACATTTAATCACTGGAAATCTTTGCATTCAAAGGGAGTGCAATGATGGCACAGTGGTTGGCATTGCTGCTTCACGGCACCATGGGCCTCGATTTGAATCCAGCCTTTGGTGATTGTCTGTGTGGAGTTTGTATGTACTCCCCGTGCCTGCATGAGTTTCCTCCGGGTGCTCCTCTCAGTCTAAAGTGCACAGATTACATGGATTGGACATGCTAAATTGAGCCTTGGTGTTCAAAAATGCGTAGGTTAGGTTGATTAGCCATGTTAAATGTGTAGGGTTACAGGGATAGGACAGGGGGGTTGGGTCTGGGTAAGATGCTCTATTAATGGGCCAAATGGCCTTCTTCTGAACAGTAGGGGTTCTATAGTTTTGTGGTATGGTTCTAAAGATTTATATTTGAGTTGGCTATTTACAGAAGTGGACAAATATTCCAGGCTGATATAAGCTATACTTGATTATTGTGTTTTATATTTTAATGGCCTGATTTGGAGTTTCATGTTCCTTATAAGAGACAGGAGAACATTAGCAATAGCTTTTGTCTGTCTATTGACCATCTCAAACTGAAAGTGTAAGCAGTAGGCAGACAGAAATGTTTAAAAACATGGCCTTGCGGTCTGCACAACTAGATTTTTAAGCAATCCTTGGATCGGCACAGTAGCACAGTGATGAGCACTATTGCCTCACAGTACCAGGGATTCAGGTTCAGTTACAGCCTCAGGTCACTGTCTGTGTGGGGTTTGCATGGTCTCCCCGTGTCTGTGTGCATTTCTTCCAGATGCTCCGTTTTCTTCCCACAATCCAAAGATGTGTGTGGCCATACTAAATTGTCCCTTAGTTCAAGCAAATTTGCAGGGTAAATATGTGGGAATAGGACCTGAGTGGGCTTGTTGTCTGTGCAAGTTGACGGGCTGAATGGATTCTTTCTGAAATGTATGGATTCTGTAGGAGGGCATTTAGTATTCCTACTCTATATAAATAGAAATATTATTATAGTATTTACATCAGGGCCACATGCCAATTTAAGACTACAATTCAATTTTCAGGTCCAATGGATGCAGATATGCCACTCATGCTCTTTCTCCCCCCACTGGACATTGAGCAGCCTATCCCGCAGTCCTTTAAAAGGTGGCTGGAGGTTGCACTAGACAAATTACAGGCAAGTTTTCAAAATGATTCATGTGCAATCATGAGGAGCATAGCACAAGTCTTCTGGTGCTCCAGTCTTCTGTAATTACCTTCTTAGTTCCCTTTAACCAAATATTTCTGGCTCAGATCCATGGAAGGGTTGGTGCAGTTCTCAGCTCAGCGACTTGTCCGTCTGCGCTCACTGAGCACCAGCAGTTTGCTGATCATTTTCAATGCGGCCCAATCATGAAAAATGGCTTGGTACAGCTATCCAGCAGGCAAAACACTGTTGTCCACTTCCTGTCCAACGACGTATGTGATAAATGAAAATTAGCCTCATTACAATGTGAGATGGCGAGACTAATTTTACTTGAAAATGATCTGGTGTCCTTAGGCAGCACTGAATATACAACTTGCAAATTTGTAACAATGGCAGTGGGAGGGGAGTTATGTTCCAGCGTGCAAACCCAGTGGACTCTCTCACAGAAAACGGGCTATGTTCCAAACACATAGTTTTCTTAAGTGCAAAAAAGTTAGTTCAGTGCTCAAAGGGTTAAGAAATTGCCAAAAACTTAGAATAGATATAGCATTAACAGAAAAAAAATCAGAGGTTATTGTTGTATGAACCATATAACAGCAGTGGGCAAAAATACTGAAGATGTACAACAGTGATTTTTCGAGTGTTTAATTGTTATTGTATATTAAGCAGTCCAACTGTTTTAAGTACTTTTAGTATCCACATCTCTTTCTACTTCAACACTCTCCTCCTCCCCCTCCCCCTCCCCCCAAAGACTTCTGATAGAGTACTGAAGATTAGTAGTGCCTAGTCTAGACTACAGGCAACACCACCGTAAGCTGAAAAGCTCAGATATTACAATCTGCCTTTAACAAATCCAATAACGTGAGCAGATCTTGACTGCAAAATAGTCACATCCCACCCCATATACTGCATCTGACTGAGGTTCCATTAAGTCGAGCTAAGCTGTTCAGCAACTGTTGGGTTGCTGCAACGAAAACCATCATTCAGATCAACTTCTGATTACATAATAATTTGTTATTTTGCTGAGTTCTGGCACTAATCTCCCTTCGTTTGGTTGGAAGCCAGAAATTAGAGTGCGTCATTCCACCAGTTTTCAACAGTGAAGCACTCATCTCACCCAGCGAGCACTCTGCACTCTTGGACAGGGGCCAGGAAGGGAAATCCATTTTGCATGAAGAATGTGCACAGCACAAGGACTTACGAGACAGTTTTTTTTTGCTTTCTTAAAATAACCTATGGACAACTGCCAATCTAGCTAGACACATATAACTTCAGAAATTTGGCATCAAAAACATGGTTAAGTATCTGAGAGGCAGAGAGAACAAAAATATGCTCGAGACTGGGTAACGGCTGTGCATTCGTGGCATATCACATGATCTGGCACAGCACACCTAATTGGTTAGGTTTTCAGCAAAGTACAGCCGCCATGTAAGGAGCTGCAAGCTGTATTCTGTTCTGGGGACTTAAAATGGCGGCTTCATATTTCGGCAAAACGGATAAAGTGAGCCCTAAAATCCCTTCTGAACCTGGCTGCAAAAGAAACAGTTTCAGGGGAAAAGAAGTACAGCAAAGCTGAGTAAAACCAGATACTCTCGAAAATTCAAATCACAAAGCTGCACATTTAAACGAGTGCTGACAAAGTTCCAAAATCCACGTCAATTTAAAGGAGTATGTGAAAGACACAGAACACATTGACCTCATTACAAAAAAATTACTGTACTTTGAAAGAAAACAAGGGAACTCGAAGCATTTTAACTGTCTGCCACTTAGTGCGCAAGAGAGATTGAAATTTTGACAAACATCTGAAACCATCGGCACTCATGAGACTTTTTTTTTAAAAAAAGGGCATCTCTCTACCTTGGCTCAAACCCACATTCATTCAGCACAGGCATGACCAGTCGAAAAACGCACATCTTTATGCGCAAATATTTGCCTCTGGCTGAAGTTCAGACAGCCTGTAAGTGGCTGCCAGACACAACAGTGAAGTAAGGAGCAAGAGAAAGTAGCCCAGCCAGGGCAACTGACAGATAAACAATCAGCACTGATTTGTGAGCCTCTGACAGGCTTTTGCTGTTGAATGACTTTGCCACCAGTCACAAGGTGCTCCCACCCTGTTATTAGTGGTTAATCTTTCTAACAAGAAGCCTTCCCACAGTTAATGCCTAACCTACAAACATACAGTCTATTTTTATTACAATCCTTTCTTAGCTTGCACATAGTTATGTGGTCACAGCCTATGTGGGCAGAATTATGAATAAAAACACTTAACCCTTTAGGACTTTAATACATTTCAAGATATGCCCACACAAGTCAGTTGATGCAAATTTCAAGAACTAATTAGCAGAAGATAAGATAAGGAATATCAGGAAAATCATCTTTATTTAGCCTTACACCTACAGTGGCTCTGGTAGGACTCACACTGGACACTCACTGTGAGATAAGGGCAAGAAGCTATGCAGTTCTGAACAGTGAAGTTACAGCATCCTGTTCATACACCATCCCTCACAGAGGTCACATTTAGTTCATGTTATGTTGACCCTGAATCAAATGAGTTTGCTTAGGATTTTTAAGTTGTGTGCAAAGCGGTGTCAATTACAGGTCTGACGGATGCCGTACATTTGTATTTTGCACTTAAAACAGGAAATTTGCCTCCAGCATTTACACCAGCTGATTTCAAATGTCTACACACTTGCCAAATCAGAGCCACTACAAGGTCATGTGCTGAGAGTCTCCACTTAGATCGGAATCAATAAGGCAGTGCTGGTTATAAGTGACAATTTAATACCCATCTGTTGCAGATTTACAACAAATGTGAATTTCTGACTTCACTGCAGCTGGGTGGTAAACGGGGAAATATTTCTGCTGCTTGTGGCTTCCAACAGCTCCCAAATCCCAGAACAATAATCAAATGATCAAAATGGTAAATCTAGACTTTAACAGGGTGAGGATAACGAGGATTCTACAAGACTCGGGGAATCTGTTCTGATAAATTTTCATTTAGGTGTCTAAGGAAAAATTTTACCTGCGGTATTTTTCAAACTTTTCCAAAAAACCAGGATTTTATGCCGAGAAATTATGTTGTGCAACATCATCATACAAATCTTACTGCGTTTGCATCTAGTTCATCTATATTAACGAAATATCAACCTGCTTAAAAGAATTATAATTGACATAAATGCATTAACTGTTTATGTAATACTATTGCATGGCTCCACTACTAGTCTCAGGATTAAAGTGTTCAAGTTGGCTTTCCATCTGTCCAGCAACTATAGAAGCTAGTCAGAAGCTAACGAAACAGTGCTATTGACTCTTGTGATTTCATATTACACAGCCTTTACAATACTAATCCAAAAGGTCCATGTCAGTGTTTTTGTGCCACACAAGCCTCCTCCCACCCTGCCTCATCCGACCCAATTAATGTTTCATTGATTTCATACCATTGTTTTAATTTGCATGATTCACTAGAAAAGCAGAGATTAGTTTTTACTCTCCACTGTATTCCACATTCATTCAAATAATAGTCCAGCAACACCCTTCTCCAAAAGTATAACCAAACAAAATCCCAGGATATTGACTCATCCCTAGACTTTGATTATTCAATGTCAATCTTGTGTGTTCATCGACAACATAGCCAGGGGCAGCACAGTACCATTATGGTGTAGGGAATATGAATATGGTCCTCTCAGTTTATCCAGATGGTTATAATTTTCAATCTTATTCATAAATAGAAATTAGTCAAAAGCATTCACTACTTTTTCTCGTAATCTATTTTAAATTTTCACAAGTCTGTTGAAAAGTATATCTTCCAATCTCCAAGCTTATTTGAACGTTCTTAATCTTAGTCAAGTGCACTCTTTCTCTCTGCTCACAATCTAAGCTAAATCGCTGATTTACATCTACATCATCTAGATTTGGCAGTATTTTTACACTCTGGAACATATCAAGCTTCAATCTTTTTTTCTCTAAAGAAAACAATTTCAGCTTTGCAAGTCTCTCCTCATAACTCAGAGTTTTACGTCCCAGAATTATCCATGTCACTTTGCTTTGAACCACTGCCAATCATCAATGTCCTTTAAACAATGACTCCGAGTTACTTCATTGAGTAGGTGGGAAAAACAGAAAAATAAGGTCTCAGTTTCAGTCTCTCAGTGTTATCCAATAATCCCTGCATTAAATACATTAAATACATTAGGTCATGGGATTGTGATGAATATCCCTCCAACTTTCACTCTACACACGTTTATATTCATTCCTAAATACTCTTTTAAACACTGAAGCCCTTCTCGAAAAGGTGCTCTCATAATGCAAGGAATACAAGGTAAAGAAGTCCAGGATTTTGATCCAACAATGATGAAGGAATGGTGGTATATGTCCAAGTTTAGATGCTGTGTGATCTGCTAGGGAAAATATGATTGACTGTGTTCCCATGATGCTGCTGCTGCTGGTGGTAGGGCTTGCAAAATTGCTACATTATGTCCTGTCGGTAGTACATACTGAAGCCAAAAGGCTTCAATGGAGGAGGTTAGTGCTAATTTCCATACTAGGGGTTCTATCAAAAGAGCTGTTCTTCCTAGATACAATTGTGCTTCATGGGTATTGTTGCAGGTATACCTGTTGCATTCCTAACTTGAAGAAATGAATGACAAAAAAGTTTTGAGAGATCATGTAAGCCACTCACTGCAGGACAAGTACTACTTCCTGATCTAGTCTGCCTGGTCTTGTAGCCACAATGTTGATATGGCTGTGCCAAATTAATGTGTGACCACTGGTAACTCCCAAGATGTGGATTACGGGGAACCTGGTGCTCGTGGTGTCATTGAAGGTTGGGTGCAATCACTGGACTTTTTCTTGTTGGAACTCAAAATGTCAGCTCTTTTCTCTCCCTACAGATGCTGCCAGACCTGCTGAGATTTTCTCTTTTGGTTTCAAATTCCAGCATCTGCAGTAATTTGCTTTTATACTTGCACTTAGATGATGCCTTTCAAGACCCCAATGCTCAAAAACACTTCGCAACCAATCAAGTACTCTTCAAATGTAGTCACTGTTGTAATATAAGAAGCATGCCAACCAATATACACAAATCAAGTTCCCACAAATAGGAACAAGAAAATTAAAAACAGATTATCTGGTCATTATATTGGTGAGGGATATGAAACCTTGAGAATTTGCCTGCTTTTAATTATTTTTCTTTAATTCATTTACACTAGTGAAATTTATTCATTTTTAGCTTTTGTTTATTCATTCATGGGATATGGGCATCACTGGCTGGCCAGCATAATCATGCTTGAACCGAGTGACTTGTGAGACCATTTCAAGGGCTGTTGAGAGTCAACCACATTGCTGTGAGTCTGGAGTCACATGTAGGCCAGAACAGATTAGGACAGCAGATTTCCTTCCCTAAAGGGCGTTAGTGAAACAGATGGGTTTTTCCAACAATTGACCATGGTTTCATGGCATTAGGCTTCAAATTCCAGAGAGCTTTTATTGAATTCAAATTTCACCATCTGCTATAGTTGGGATTCGAACCCTTGTCCCCAGACTATCAGCTGAGTTTATGGATTAATACTTTATTGATAATAGCACTCAGCCATGGAAAAATGTCATAGGATCTTTTAAATCCATCTAAGAGGGAAGATGTTTATTATTGCGTCTGGAAGACAGCACCTTCAATGGTACTACACTGTCAGCCTAGATTACGTCCTCATTTCTTTGAAGTGGGACTTGAACCCTGATCTGATTCTGAAGCGAGAGTTATGCTATTGAATTATTGCTGGCTGAGGACTTCAAGTAAAAATTTTATGACTATTATAAAACACAAAAGAAAATTCAACGCAGAAATTTAATCATAGCATTCTGAAATATTTTATTTTGGTCATGAGAATTTTAATTTGTTAAAAAAAAATAGCAGATGGAAGTTCTTCCAAAAATGTTTTGAGTGATTACTATATATTTTCTCAAACTCCAGAAACTCAGCTAATGTTCTAGGGACCTGGGTTTGAATCCCACAAGAGCAGATGGTGAAATTTGAATTCAATACTAAACTCACACAGACCTGACTAGCTGCCTGGTAATTTCTGTAGCAATTTATTGGCAATGGTTTATCAGAGTACAGGTGAATATTAAAGTGCACCAGCTCCCTATGACCAGTATAGGTCAGGAGTGAGAGCATAGTTTTCAAACTAAATGAAAACTGCATTTGGTTTAGGACTTATAAGGAACAAGGATTTTATTGTTAATACACATATGTGATTCAAAGCTGGACTGTGGTCGGATTTTTTCACTTTTGTGCAAGCAATTGCGACTAGGAAACATTCAGAACTGAGGTTCCCAGAGAAATACAAAAACAGACAGTTTGATAAGGTGGTGATCAGACCAAATCTGACAACGTTACTAAGGTAAGCACTCTATACTACTGTTTTTCTAAATTTCCTGTTATCAAAATGGTGCTTGTGACTATATTGTAAATATGCACAGGTCACAGGATTTACAATTTCAGAACTTCTTTTCAAATCCAGTTCAATGTCCCTTTAGTTGGTTTAAAAACCAATTTGAATACAGTAGAAATTTGCACAGCAGAATAAAGGTTAATACTCCCAAATGAGGTAACCTCACAAGATTGTCTAAACTAAGATAAAATGTTTATGGAACTCGCTCATTTCCAAATCCAGATGTGGCAGGATCACCGAGGCTGTTGTGATTTTTTTAACTCTTTTAAACCCAACAGTAAAAGTAAAAACAAATGTGTTGCAAAAATTAATTTGATGGTTCCAGTTTCAACCCTCCCAGCAGGTTGTTAAGAGCAAAAACAGTCTGAGCATGTGATGAGCTAAAAGGTGTGGAATATCAACAGTGAAAAATTTGTTGGATCATTGTATACGATTGTTTATCTCTTCAGAATGAATACAGATAAAGGGCATCAAAACCATGTTGTCAAGATGACATTCATCATTTCAACCCCAACAGCAGAGAACAATCCGGGACCTTTGCACTCTTCAATGATGTATTTTCTTTCTCCCTTCTGTAATGAAAGTCTTCAGGAACCCTGCTAACCAGACTGTCCCAATCTCCTTTTGAATTTTCCTTTCACCTGGACAGCACAAATAATCAGTGATGTTGCCATGTTGGTTGGTTTGACGCAAAAAGCCTATTGCTTAGTGCATCAATACCAAATAACCAGCACCATAATGAAATGTGCAAGAAAAGATCAGGAAGCAACATTGTGTCCATCCAAAATGCTGAAAGCTCAGAGACTGAAGAGAAGTTTTGTAAAATCGCACTAAAATAAGTGGCCTGGTGAAATGTTATTCTTCTGCAGTTTGCATTCTTCTTTAAAGAAATGGAGGTCAGTGACAGAGAACAACTGCAATCAGAACATGATTCTATAGCCTTGACAGGAGACAAGCTTTCAAGTACATAATTGGTTCCTGATCTTGCTGCAATCTTGACCGAGACATGGTTGTAAGAGCTGAATGACAGACGTGAGGTGAGAATCACTGCCTTTAAAATCAAGATAGCATTCAATTAAATATAACACCAGCAAAAAACAGCATAAAATTTTGAGGATCACCAAGTCACTGGGGAGGACATAACAACATGTAACATTTGGAAGCACAGAAGAGAAAGCTATGGTAATAATTGCCTTCAATTCTATCTTCGGAAGGTGGGAAGTGTGGACTTCTTTATCTATCAGAGAATGCAATAGTTCTATGTGTGCGTCGTCATTCATTACCTAAGAATAGTGATCAAGGTAAATAGGCTGTTCAAGTGAACCAAAGTTAACAATATTGTATCCCAGAGGTTGCCAAGACACTATGCATAAAATGCTGAAGGGCCCTTGAATCCTGGCCATGCAAACACCCAACATCCTTCCCCTTACATTCATTGGACCATGACATCAATTCCACATGACACAGGTAGTGCACTTGAGAAATTGATTCTTGGTAAGACAGAAAGCACAAGGAAATTGGATAATGCAGACCAAAGTATGGAGCTGAATGTAGTTGTGAAAAGGCATTAGGCTTGCAAGTTTCCTGTTCAATTCAAGCAAATGGTCATCAGCTTGAAATGTTAACTCTACCTCTCCCTAGACACTGCCTGAGTTGCTGGACTATTTCTGGTATTTTCTGATTTTATTTACGTTTTCTGTTTACTGAGCAAACAGATGATGACCTGAAGGATCTTGCCATGAACAGAACAATTCTAAAACAGTGTGAGATATATATATATAAAGTTCTGCAGTTCCTCTCCCAGAAGGTATGGCAAATGGCTATGAAAATTCCACCAAGAAAACTGATTTAATTCAGATATTTTTTAAAGCTTCTTATTCACCTTGTTAAAATTTTGTCCGGTTTAATTATTGGAACTCATTGTGCTGTTATGCACCATCATCTATGAGTCAATTCAATACAAGTTACCCTCATAACAATAGCAGCTGCAGAAGCATTTAAAAACTTTCTCCTGCTTCATGAACAGTCAATTCAATGTAGAACATTGAATGAAGGAATGAAAATATTGGGCCGATGTCTGGACAGGTTAATGTTAAATACATTGCAAAAGATAGAGAGCTGCTGTTTGGAGATACTGGAGACTCTTCAGTTTACTTGCCTTGGAGAGAAGTAGATGTACGCGCTTCAGAGATTGCTTCCCACCACAGCCAATGCCCAATAAAAACCTTTATCTGAGTTGGATTGGAGACTATAACAAAAGAGTGAACCTGACCCAGGTCCATTAGCAGGCCTGGCGGCTCAGAAAGAATGATCTTCTCTAACACAACAGCCTCATGCAACTTAGAAGCTGCAGTTTCCATCCAAAGTAATTAAACCAGACAAAACTTTAATAAGATGAACAGGAAGTTTTGGAATAAATCTGAATTAATTTAATTTTCATTCAAAAACCATGTCCAAGCAAACTTTGCTTCAAAGATTACAGTTTTTGCCGACAGTAATCTTTTATGGGGGCATCTCATCACCAGCCCCTTTTGAAATATTAAACAGTTGGAAAAATGCCTAAACATGTCTTATTTTAAAGAATTGTTTAAGTTGAGTAGTGCCATCATCAGAGTTGCTGACCGTCCAGCCATAATTGCTACGCCTGACAGTGTCTCAGGGCTGAATTAACACCAGATAATCATTATTTACACAGGGTTACGAATATCTGTTTCAACTGCGTGCAAATTAATTCCATTCTCTCACACAAGAGGATTTAGTAATTCCTTAAAGACAAGTCCCTGAAGATGTAATCAGTACAGTGTATTTGAACACTTTTTTTTTGCTCCCCGTCACCCTGATGCTGTTAGTCTTTAATCTCAAAACAGATTTTACAATGTTCAGACTATCAGATTTCATCGTTAATATTACTTTAATAAACGGCTAATTATTCATTTGCAATCCTCTTACATAAAACTATTTTTTTAAATGTGTGTATGTCCTAAGTAAAACTGTAGCCAGCTGTAAAAATTGCAAGTAATTTCTTGAATGGCCAATATACTTTTGCAGTTATGAATAGCAAAAACGCAGAAGAAGTCAAACTAAATGTTGCCAGCAAGTTTTTGACTGAAGAGGAAACATAGCTATTAGCTCAGGGTTTAAAATATTGCCTGATACAAAAGCTCAATAATTAATAATCAACAACATTACTTTTAAGTACAGCTGTTCACACATTATTAACGTAATTGCCGTTTTGTTTGGAAGAAAAGTGAGGGGATGCAGCCATACCATGACAGTCAAACTAAAACTATAATTTAGGGTGCAGGAACTGGTGCATATGTACCAAAATTAGTTCAAATCAGACAAAAAAAAAAATCATGCAAGTGCCTAAATTGATCAAGAAATAGGTGCTATAAACAGAACACCACAAGAAAGCAGCGAAAGTCCTGGATGAATGTGGAAGCCGTAGGAAGACCGTTTATTATGTGCCAAAGACTTTTGAACCAGGCTCAGCATACACATGCACTCACTAAACTACAAAGAAGTATCAATTAAAATGTCAGCCTACCACGACTGCTATTGGGTTGGTGGAAATCTGTGCAAGTTCACAACTCCATTCTTCACAGAGTTCAGTGCAAGGATGAATAAGATATTGATGCATGTTGGCCAGCGCAGACATCATGGGCTGAATGGCCTCTTTCTGCCCTGTAAAACTCTATGGCTCTACTTTCAACAACACTGATAAGGAAATGCTTCGCTAAAATTGTCAATTAAGATTGAGTCATTTTCATTGACTTTGCTAAATTGAAATAGGCATAGCACTTCATGAATCCTAAATTTTATCTGCTCCCATGTACCCAGTGCCATTTTTCATTTGTTCTGGAAATGAGCAGCTGTCTTATTAAGGCATGCAAATTGGCGCCCAATAATGTTCGGAGGATCTAAACGCAATTTTCTGATATGAATGGCTGCTGCATGTACTGCATAGACGCCACCCATTAGTACCAGGCATAGAGCAGTAAACCAGCAGAACTTAAAGGAACAGCACAGGTAAATTTTCAAAATGATTTTTGTGGGGCCTGGAACAGAATAAATATTTCTTCTGGCCCTACCCACTATGGAGGGATGGCTGCAGTTTTGACAAGGGTTGAGTCCCGAATGTTGAGGATTATACGACATTCAAGAAAAATAGGAACTGGGTCCACTGAAGATCCTCGAGTCTCTGCAATTTTCAGATTGTCTCTGCCTTGTCCTTTTCCAGGCTGATCAGGTGGGTGCATCTATCCATCAGCCTAGCCATTACATTTCACCAATCTGATGCAAGTAAGCCTGACTTTAAACCAAATCAGGTCTCTTACCAAGGACATCGGGCAGATGTATCAATCACAATCTGCACAATACTCATCAAGAATAGAAAGTAGCCCCTAGTTTTCAAGTCCTTAACTTTTCCGCTCCAACTCACTGAAGACAACATCACTAATGTTCACATGGATGAAAATACTGCTACAATATAACCACAAAAATATCTTTTGATACTAAAATTTGTTGAAAATGTTTTTGCAGCAGAGACACGCTGCAAAAATATATGCACTGTTTTTGCACTGTCCAACATATTTCTTATTCTATGTGCATTCCCAATCTAATGTCTGAATTTCCTGGAAAGTTGGTAAATCATGGGAGCAAATGGAAATCTGTTTTTTTTTAAGCAATAGAGCTGACAGAATCTAGATAACACAGCATTAACAATGCAACCAAATCAATGATTGAGAATGCTGAAATCTAAATTTTGCAATTAGCTGTGGGATTGACTGGAAGAACACGATTCACTGCCAGTCTATTTAAATGCTGGAGGAGGAATGATCACACTTAGGAAGATGTAGCAAATCAAGGGGTAACGTCAAGGTAGCACAACAAAATAGTAAGATGGGAAAAGAGAGTCAAAGCAGGCAGGGACTGAGAGGAAAAAACCCAAGAGTACACTAAAGTAACAACTAGATGTTACAAAGATACCAAAAAGACAAAACTAAAGGCTCTGCATGTAAAAGCGAGTAACATTCAAAACAAAGTAAATGAACTGAAAGCACATTGAAGGAAATAAATATGATCTAATAGCCATTACAGGATGAGAAGGATTGGGGTTTCAATATTGAGGATCATATGACAATTCAAGAAGAATCGGAAGTTAGGTTAAAGATGGAGGATTAGCACCGTTAATTGGGGATGGCATGAGTTACAGATGACCCTGTTTCAGGAATCAGGATGTAGAATCAGTTTCGGTGGAGATGAGGAGTAATAGAAATACAAGGCTCTCATGGGAATGGTCTACTTCCCCACCTAACAGTAATTACAATATAGGCCAAAGTAGATAAGGAGTATTGGGTGCTTGTGATAAAAGGATGTCAATAATCATGGGTGATTTGAATCTACCTAAACTAGAAAAGTCAGATTGTCAATAGCAGCCTGAATGATGAGTTCAGAGAATACTTTCAAGATAGCTTCTTATAGCAGCACGTTCTGGAACTAACTGGAGAACAAATTACATTAGACTTGAAGGATTAGTTAACTAGCTCATGGTGAAGACAGGCACAGGTAGCAGCAACCACAAAATGGTTTGAAAGGCAGAAGAATGGATCCAAGACTAGTATTTTAAACTTAAATAAGGGCAACTACTTAGGCATGAAAGCTGAATTAATTGAAGTGAACTAGAATACTAGGCCACAGGATTGATCATTAGAAAAACAGTGGCACTTATTTAAGGGCATTATTCAGAACACTCAGAAGAAATATACTCCTTTTTTATATTCCTAAAGAAAAATTTTAAGAGAAGAACCCACCATTTATGGCGAACTAAGGAAGTTAAGGAAAGCTAAGAAAAGAAAATAAGTGACTGCATGAGGATGGGTGGCAGGTCAGATGATTGGCCAGAATGTAAAGAATGGCAGAGAATGACTAAAAAATTAATCAGGAAAAATAAATGAGTATACAAGAGGAAGTTAGCTTTAAAAGTAAAAAATGAATAGCAAAAATTTCTACAGGTATTTAAACAATGATAATTAGCTTTTGTATTGGTCCTCTAAACAGTGACAATGTGCATTTAGTAGTAAGGAAATGATGGATGAAATGAACAAATATATTGCTGTGTGTTCATGCTACAGGATGCAAAAAATATTCTAGCTGTAATCAGGAGGTGAAAGGGAAAGCATTGCTGAGCAAACTGACGAGGTGCAGGCAGACAAGTCTCCAGGTTCTGATGGACTTCATCCTAGGCTCTTTAAAAAAAGTGGCCACTAAGGGCTAAATGCATTGGTATTAATTTTCCAAAATTTGTTAGATTCTGGAAAGGTTCCATTAGATGAAAAAGTAGCAAATATAACTCCTCTATTCAAGAAAGGAGGGAGGCAGAAAACTATAGTCAGTTAGCTTGACATTTATCATAGAGAAGATGTTAGAATCAATCATTTAAGGGCTTATAGCTGGGCACTTAGAAAGGCGCAAGGTAATTGAGAAAATTGAACACAATTTTATGAAAAGGAAATCATGTTGAAACAACATGTTGGAGTTTTTTGAAGGAACAGCACATTGTAGACAAAGGGGAGTCTATAGACATACTGTACTTGGATTTCCAGAAAGTATAATGTGGGAAAATGTGAAGTCATTCATTATAGTGGGAAGAATAAGAGTATTGCAAACAGAGAATGATTGAAAATTCCAAGGTACAGAGGAATATCGGTGTCCTTGTGCATGACTCAAAAAGTTTGCATAAAGATACAAGTAATTAAGAAGACTAATGCAATGCTATCCATTATTACAAGTTCTGCACTGTAGGGTTCCATGTTCTATGTTCTATGAAGTGAACATAAAATTAAGGAAGCTATACTTTAGTTATATAGGGTATTACATCTTGAATACTATGTGCACTTTTGTTCTCCTTATTTAAGGAAGGAATTAAATGCATTGAAGGTGGTTCAGAAGAGGTTTACTAGGTTGATACCTGGAATGAGTGTGTTATCTTATGAGGAAACATTAACTTTCCACTGGAGTTTAAAAGAATGAGGGGTGACCCAAATGAACAATATTGACAAGGTGGATGTGGAAAAGATGTTTCCTCTTGCGGGTGAGTTTGGAGATGGCAGGCACTGATTTAAAATTAGGGGTCATATTTTTAGGACAGGGATAAGCAGATTGCTTTTCTCTCAGAAAGTTATGTGGCTTTAGAACTTTGGTAGATTTTTGTTTGGCAAGGAAAACAAAGGTTATTGAGGTAGATGGGAACGTGGAATTTGAAACACAAACAGATCAGTCATGATTGTTTTCAATGGCAAAGCAAGCTCGAGGAGCCAAATGGCCTACTTCTGCTCCTATTTCGTATGTTCAATGAAACAAGAAGGGGACAACAGTCTTGAATAATTTGTATGGATTCAGGTTCTAGGAATGCACTCCATTGGGAGAATATTTGTTGGGGTGGGGAAATAAAATGCTTTGCTGCAGTATTTAAAGAGCTGTATTAACTTTAAGCGACAACCATTATCTCAGTAGCTTGGTTTGTAATTTTAAAAATGTCTGCACGATTGTTGCGTGACCAAAGAAATCCTTCATTACAACTTCTCTTAAGAACGTGCTGCTACATAAGGTTAGAATCATGATCAAGGCTTTTTTGGGAAGAGACAGATACAAGATTCTAAAGTTTGACAGACAATTCCTAGGGAGAACACAAGGAAAATGATCAATTCAGTTAATTTACAACTAAAAAATCTCATACCTGACTTCTCAATACTAGAAAATGTTTAATGACTTACCAGGTCAGGAGCAGTATTAAGTACCTGTGGGATATATAACTACCTTGCTGCTCTAGGATTATTTTGCAGGTTACAATAACTGAATGGCAACAAAAAAATTATAATTAGAGGTTTCTTGTTATATTATTCAAAAGTGTTATGAACTCTGTTGTTATGCATATAAATCCAAATGCCACATCAGTCCACAGTCAGTGTAGCAAGCATGCATCAGTCTGAAGTTTAGTGAGATATAAGAAATACATTTAATGCCAGTAACTTAATTTAAAACCACAATGTTACCCATTTCTAAGCAATCATAAAAAAGAATGCTTCAGATCTTCGCTGGATGTTTTAGTTTTCAGTAAAAAAAGAGCAGTTGGATAGATTCTGTCATATAAGTATCAGGAAAACAATACTCATTATAAACTTAGATGCCTTGATCCATCTGCTAACTTTACTGCAAATCTGCTGTCTGATTATTATATTCAAAAGACAAACCTGGGCAGACAAAAGGCAATGGGAACTTTAAAAACCAAGATCAATGACACAAATTTGATTTTGACTGACTTAACCCTGAAAAGTGAGTTGATACATCTTGGGAGGACTAACAAGCCAAGGGAATGAACAAGGAATGGCGGGATGCTCAAAAATACAGAAGACCAGAGGGATCTTGGGGTGCATGCCCAATGATTTCTGAAGATAGCAGGACAGGAAAATAAGGTGATTAAGAAGGCATATGAGATACTTGCCTTTATTAGTTAAGGCACAGAATATAAGAGCAGGTAGATTATGATGGAATTTCATAAAGCATATTGCTAGAGTACTGCATGCAAATCGGTTTGCCACACTATAGGAAGGATGTAATTGCACATAGAAAGGGTGCAGAGATTTACCAGGATGTTGCCTGGGCTGGAGTGTTTCAGTTATGAAGACAGACTGGATAGGCTGGATAGCAGAAAATGCTGAGGAGGTTCCTCATCGATGTGTATAAAATTTCAGATAACACACTGAAAAAGAGCAGATAGGAAGAAATGTTTCCCCAGAGCAGTGTGGTCAATAACCAATGGACACAGACTTAAGGTTAAGAGCAGAGAAGATTTAAAGGGGATTGGAGGAAAAACGCTTTCACTCAGAAGGTGGTGGGAATCTGGAACTTACTGTCTAAACTGGCAGAGACAAGGACCCTCACAACAGTTATGAAGTATTTAGATGAGTATTTGAAATGCCATAGCAGACAAGTATATTGACAAAGTGCTGTTAAGTTCGATTAGAATAGATTGGTATTTGATGGCTAGCACAAATATGGTGAACCAAAGGGCCTCTTTTTTTCATTCATGGAATATGAATGACACAGGTTTACCAGTATTTATTGCCCATTTCTAGTTATTCTTGGAGGGACAATCACATTGCTGTGGCTCTGGAGTAAGCAAGTAGGCCAGGCCAGCTAAGGATGTCAGATTTCTTTCCCTAAAGGACATTAGTGAACCAGGTGGCTTTTTCTGACAATCAACAATGGTTTCATGGTCATCAGTAGATTTTGAATTTCAGATATTCTTTATTGAATTCACGGGATTTGAACGCGAGTCCCAATACATTAGCTGAGCTTCGGGATTAATAGTCTAGTGATAATACCATGAGGCCATTGCCTCTTCGTGCGCTGTAAAACTATATGACTGCGTATTGAGCTGGCTACATTTTTCTTCTAAGTGCATGCCATTGTACTTTTGTACCCTTTCCAACAGGGTTGTTATTCAATAAAAATAAGCAAATTTGCATGAATACTTAACAACAGTACAGTTATATCAGTTGCTATAATCATCCCAACAATTCTATAAACATTTCTCTCACCAGTTCCTCTATTTTCTCCTGATGGTATTGCCTCTTTTTTGAGATGTGGTTCAATGAGTACCATTGATAATTTACTCAGGTAATTATTCTTCATGTGAGTGACTGTGGGCAGCATTGCTGAGCTCATTTTGTCCTCACTACCATCCATTCACACAATTCCATTAGTGATTGCTGGACCATGATTAGGAGAGAAAATCCTCAGCTGAAATGCTCAACCATCCTCCTCCCACTGTCACAAAATTTGCTTTGAGCAATCATGATGTACCTAATGCCAATCCAGCTAAAATCAGTCAAATTGGACAGGGTGAGGATCAAGCCTGGAGCAATCCTAATCAGTGTGACTTAGGTACTCATTGGATAAAATCTGTACCACTACCTATGGTTCACCACAAATTTAACAGAGTGCAACATGACAGGCTTTGAGTAGAGTTTGGGAGTGGGTCGCTCAGAAACAAAAGTACCTGAAATGTTTTGCAAAGTAATGATCTGCATCTTTTCGTAAAACACTTCAAACTGGAAGGAGAAATTGAAATGTGAATGAATCTGAATGTAAACATTTGCCTATTTGATCCGTTTGGATGCCTTTTCCACTAAACTACCTTAAATGCAATTATGGCAAAAAGAGATCAACGAGTGTTTTAATTTCATATTAATCATGTTGAAAACATCCAAATATATTCAGAATTAATTCCTCTGGCATTTGGACATAAACCCTAATTCTATGGTAAGCCGCAATCTTAATCTAATAATCATCTATCGAAAATACATGTATTAATGGCAAGTTATATCTTGGTATTAAATTGTGGATTAATTAGTAAGTGAAAAGATAAATTCCTGATTAAAAAATGAACTGAAACTGCCCTTTTATTTGCTTTCTCCTAATGTGAATTGTCTGCACTAATGAATGCCTTCAAGTTAATCATACCAATCATGTAAGGCAATGAAGCATCCAATATCATTTTAATAGCAATACCATTCCAATATGTAATACATGCCTTTGAACAAATCATTCTGCAGGGTCACGGGCCAATAACTTACTCCTTTTTCGGAGCACTTGAAATGTAATTATGAACACGTTTGAACTTTTTCTAAGTGTTACACATAGTATGATCAAGGTAAGTGGAGACAAACAAAATAATCTTTTTACAGGTGAAGGCAAATGTGAAATGATCAACAAAAATTATGGATGGACCTCACAAATTACATCTTCCAATTGCTTGTTTTTCCCACTGAATTCTTTGCTCTGTTTGCAATTTCACACCTTCACTTGTCGAACATTTAGCGAAGAGTCAAGAAGCCTCAGCTTTTCTTCAGTACTGCCAATTATATTCCCTTGCTACATTTCACAGTAAATTTCTATCTCAGAGCTCTCTAATTCAGTGTGGCGCATTGGTAATGACCTGAACGGTAGATGTTTCACACATACATATTTAATTACAGCAGCTGAACAAATTACATATTTATGCTTTATAAAGAAGATTGTCATTCTAATTCATTTGCTATGCATGCAGGTACAAGACTCCCATCTGTGACTGCATCTGCACAACAAGGGGCTTTCATGGGATAACATGCTGTTAGCAGAAACAGTGAAACCTGTATTAAATGGTCATTCTCCAGACTGATCAAAAAAAAACGGCATCAAGGGATTGCTTCTTCATCCAGAATGGTCAAACTGGCCCATTTGTCACAAAAGCAAAATCTTACTGATGCTGGAAATCTGAAATAGGAACAAAAAAAACACTGAACACTCAGCAGGTCAAGCAGCACCAGTGAAGGGAGAAGTTAACATTTCAGGTCAATTACCTGAGAGGGTGCTGCTCAACCTGTTGAGTTTTTCAAGTTTTTTTTGTTCTTACAACCCATTTGTCAGCTTATTATATCGATACGGTACAATTAGCGCTTGGCCATTGTAATGATTACAGCATACAACACCTAATGGACAAATGCTTCCCTCGTTAATATTTTGCAGATGGTATCTCAAGACACTTCTAATAATAACTTTGTAAACATCAATCTTTAACTATCTCACAACACAGCAGCAACTGAACTCACAGTGAATAGGTATTTGCACAGGCAACCTAACACTGGTACACAAATTAAATAAATTGATATGTAAAAAAAATCCACATTATAAACAATAAAACAGCCTCAGAAACTATTTATACTACAAAATAATCGTGGTCAGATGGTTATTATAAGCTTTGCTTTTGTGGTTTGGTATGAAATAACTACATTTAATCACTTCCAGGCGTGTATTAACTTTATGTTCCCTTTCCTCCACCATCACCCTCCCCCCACCCTGTCTCTTTTAAAATGGTGTACTAATGATTGACATGATGATTTTAGGGCCCTGTATTAAAATATCATTCCCAGTTCTTTTGTATATGAATTAATTCCCTTGTGGCCACTATAGTAATCAGTTCTGGCTCTCTATTATTCTCTGGAGAAATAATCTTGTGAGGTGTTGATTACTGTCCACAACATCCCTCTCAGTTTGTTTTTTATACAGCAAGTTATCGATGAAGACCAATGAAGAAAGACTGAATGCGTGACACACTCGTCCAAGGAGATCGCACCGGTGATCAAGAGTTGTGACTAATATGTAAGTGCTAATTGGTCTTTTTGCATATATGAACAAATATCCCTTATTCATTGGGTTTTGATAATTATTCAGATATATCAAAAGTCAGATTAAAGAGTGTATTGGATTGCTGAAAGATGAACAACGTCACAACGATGAGCTGTACAATGCTTGGAACTGAAATACAGACAAAAGCATCAAATCACTATTCTGAAGATGATTTTATTTTAGGTTTAGTTCATATTTGGTGGAACTGTTATTTCTAGCAGCAACCCTCATGGAAGAGGTGAATAATTGCAGATATACCACAGGGGTACATTATACAAAGTCCCGTAGTCAAAAATAGAAATTGTCCAAAATCTCAAGATCTGAGTGTCGTTCCCAGAACTGAGTAAGCATAAGAGGCCATTCTCAGGCTAATACCAAAAGACAGAATCATAGAATCCCTATAGTGCAGAAGGACGCCATTCAGCCCATCAAGCCTGCACTGACAACAATCCCATCCGGGCCCTATCTGCGTACCCTGCTATTCCCCCTGACACTAAGGGGCAATTTATCATGGCCAGTCAACCTGGTCTTCACATCTTTGCACAATGGGAGCAAACTGGAGCAGCTGGAGTAAACTCATGTAGACACAGGAAGAACATGCAAATTCCACATAGACAGTGACCCAAGGTTGGAATTGAACCAGGGTCCCTGGTGCTGAGAGTCAGTGGTGCTAATCACTGTGTGCATACAGGACCAGAGTCCATTGTAGCGCTTTGAGATCTGTTTCCTCACACCTGCAGCCTTCCCTACTCTCCAGACACGAAGCTGCATATTCTGCCAACAGATAATCCAAAATCCAGGAATGTTCAAAATCCAGCACAGTCTCAGTCTTGAGGGTGCCAGATATTGAACATCGGAGCTGTACGCCATGCCCTCATTCTTTCAAGGCAGGGTTTGCATTTTAAACTGAATGTAAACCACATTTGTTTAGCTCCTCCTGCTCACAGGCAGTTAATCTCGTTGTTTCTACATGTAAATTGATACCACTGTGAAGGTAGTATTTCTTTCTGGATTGGGATTTTCATAGTATCAATTTATCATACAGATCATATTTTCATACGTTAGCAAGTTTTATACACTTTTTACTTGATCAACATAACGGTAAGAGTTAAGAGTGAACTAGTTTCATTTGAATTTATTCTCATACTTCAGTGTTACTGATCTTAAACTGGCTCATCCAGTCAAGTCATTTCAGCTAAAAAAAAAAGGGCCAATAGTTTAACTTCACTGTGATTTTAAGATTTGTTCGGTAAATGGGTTTGCAGGATATGAAAACCTTTAATCTCACTGAATGCCACCTTTGCTAATAGCAAAGAAAATCCATTATCTTGTGCTTCCCAAAGTTTATGCAGTGAAACAAACAAATTAGTTCAGGCTATTGCAGTGGCAAGAAGCAGTGTAATTACACTTTAATTAGGGCTATCAGCAGCTTCCATAATCTGCTAGGCTCCTGCCAAAGCAGACAGAGAAGCAATATAGGGGCCGATACGTAAACGATTGGAAGAACAGCTGGCCTCGCTTGTAAAGTACTTAAAACCAAAGGTACTACATGCTTTTTATGAGATAACGATCTTAACTGGTTAAATTTGGCTCATCCTTGTATGAGTAAACTCATCAGGTTGAAACTACTGTGTTTACCAGATCCATTAGAGAGTGACAGAGATTGAAATCACATTGTCACTTCAGTTATGTTTGTTGTTGCTTCCTGAAGTGACTTTCTCTGATAGCAATTTCTGTAACTGTCAGATCACCCTGACTTGTACTTGAGAATGGGTATTCATTATAAGCATGCCCTTGTTTGGATGGCATTTCATTTACAACCCATAAGAGAACAGATTCATTTGGAAAGGTTTTCCACATCATAACGAGAAAGCGTAATAGTACTAACTAAATAAAGAGCTGGGCAAAAATATAGATTAGATAACTCCTTTACAAGACTTCTTTCCAGGCACAGGTACAAAAATCATTTCACGTCCACAAGAAGCCCCAAAACATTTTACAGCCAACATCTTAAAAAGATGTTGTAATGTAGGAAATGCAGCAGCCAATTTGCACATAGAAGGACCCCAAATACAGCAATGTGATTTTGAAAAATGAAGTTGGGTCAGAAAAAATTATTGACCAGGGTGCACAGCCAGAAATTCCCATCCCTTGTTGAAAATAGTGTCAATCCCCAGATAGGACAAACAGCATCTCAGTTTAAGCAAAAGACAATGGCCAGGATTCTCCTGGGAAATATCTAAGTGCTGTTGTCAGTAGGAAAACCGGAATACACGGGGGCCAGAACATCTGGTCTCAAACCCAGTAATTATATTCAAACGTATTCAGATCAGCTATGATCTGATGCTCACCCACTCTCGGTGAGAATTTGACCAGGGTAGATGTGGTAGGCTGGGAAACTTGCAACAGGTTTGACAACTGGTGAGAAGCCTGATTTGGCCTCTCCCCTGATTCATCAGCTGAGGCCCCTGAAGAATCACGCCTAACATCTCCAAAAGCCCTCAGCATCAGCCAACATTTACCACTCAGTCCTCTGCAATGGGACTTGTAACCGAAGGAAAAGCTCAGATTCAGAGATGAGAGTGCTGCTTAGTGAGCAAAAGCAGGAGAAAAATTTAACTTCAAAAGAAAGTTTGAGAGAGAATTACACTAGAGAATGCATGTTGAAAAATGGTTAGTCTTTCTACAATATTCAAATTTAAGCAGAACGTCAACATCCTGCCATTTTCTATGGATGTACAAGAAAAAACATGGAGTAGCTTTGACAATAATGTTAGAGAAAGGCCAAGTTGAATAAATTAAGAGAAATTCACAGTCTGTGGTTTGGAGTATGCTGCGATCGTGGTTGATTGTACTCTCCAGTGATGCCTCCATTACAGTGCACAAAGTCAGTGGCAAGACACTCATATACATTGAGTTGGCAGGCTCCTGGTTTACTGGGTGTAGGGACACAGCACCTGCACCTCCACCTCATGCATTCAAAAATAACCAGTACTACTTGCTAACTTATAGAAACTAAAGTTCCTAATATCAGTAGTCTCACATGGGAGGGTAGAGGTTGCACAAAATCCTAGAACCACTAAGGACCCATCCCAACCAGGCCTTTGTTGTATTCTAAAATCAATAAAAGATAACTGGCCCAAAACTTTAATTCTGTTCCTCTCTTCACATACACTGCATGACCTGATGAATAGTTCCAGTATTTTTCATTTTCATTTCTGTTAGAGTCCAACTGATTTGACTGTTGGAGTTATAATGGGGTATAGCAGAAACTTCAAGAACATTGAGATTGTTTGGTTTAAAAAAGACTGAATTCCAATTCACTTACCATGCAATTGAATACAAGAATAGCATAATATAATGAAATAACTAACTTTTAAAATAAAAAAAGCTAATAATGTCTAAACTTTCCACCTGGTATTAGACTTAGAGGAGATCTAATAGAGGTGTACAAGATTATGAGGGGTATAGATAGAGTAAACAGGGTTAAGCTTTTTCCTAGGATGGACTCAAATGGCACAAGGAGTCATGGGCTTAGGGTGAGGGGGGTAAGGTATAATTTGGATGCTAGAGGGAGTTTTTTCACACAGGGTGGTGGGGGTATGGAATGCACTGCCAAGTAAAGTGGTGAAGGCAGGTACTCTGGAGTTATTTAAGAAATACTTAGATGGGCACATGAACAGAATGGGAATGGAGGGGTATAGAAAACTGATTTAAAATAGGGATCATGAGCCTTGGGAGTCCCTGGGAAGTGTGTAAATAGATGATGATATTGATGTACTTGTTTTTATCCTACAGGTGCTTTGGTCCACCTTGTTGTCTAACGAGGGGCATACACGCAATGGGTCGTGAGATGGCTGCTCTTGGATTATTTTTTGAGAGTTTCCTAGTGCTTCACGTCGTTAGTGTACGCTTGACCTGCATCATTTGATGGGCAACATGACAGCTCAGTGACTATCGCTGTGCTGTGCAGATACATGGATTTGGGCCTGTGTCTGTGGGAGTTTGCGCATTCTCCCCGTGCTTGCGTGGGTTTTCTCCGGGTGCTCCGGTTTCCTCCCACATCCCAAAGATATGCTCTTAGGCTAACTGGCAAAACAAATTCTCCCTAAATTGTCTCAAATTTGGTTTTTAATCCATAGATCTATAAACATGGACAGGGATCGCGGGTGGAGGTAGGAATGTCGGGGTGGCAGCATGGGCTTGTTGGGCTGAAGGGCCTGTTTCCCGTGCTGCTTTGTTCTTTGTACTTTAGACTCTGCAAATAAAGGATTTATTATGAATGAGTTATCATCAGTGTTAAAATAATGCTTTTTGGAATATCTTGGTCTAAGAGTTAGTTGTGCTCAGTTAACAATATTTGCATCAGAATCAGTCCAGGCTGCAGAACCAAGATAACGCTGCACTATCTACATGTTCCAGTGGCCTTGTTGATCATGAGTAATTCAATAAGTGGGGAGTTCTCCTAATTTCTTGATCAACAATCCTCCCTCAGCCACCTGCACCAAAAACAGAAGAACTAATGATCCACCTAATTGCTGTTTGTGAGACATTGTTATGCACAGAACAACTGATATATTTAACAATATAAAAGCAGGAACTGCACTTCAAGGCTCCATGTGAAATATGTTGGGATATTGCTCAGGGATGCTATAAATACAACTTCCTTTCTTGTTTAGTTTCAAAGGGCAGTGTAATGTCTAATGGCTAATCATAGTTTAGTCAAAGACTTTAGTGCAGAAAAGCTGAAGCTCACGTCCGTCCACCTGAACTCTCAAGGATTGGCCATACCAGTTTCTAATTCTCATAATTCAAGTGAGCTCCCTTAGAGAAAACTTTGTGCAAAATGATTGTAGAATGTGACTTCAGGTAATGTCACTTGGGTGGCAGAAAGGCCTCAGGGTTCTCTGGTGATACAACCAGAACCCTGCCTATCAGACTGAGAAAGGACAGGTCCCAAGAGAGAACAGCCTAGCAAAAGGTAATAAGTATCACTGCTCTGGTAGCAAGTACAGCAATCTGAACTGCAAAATACATATGGTCACATTTGGCCTGTCAAAAGAACAGGAATCAATCAATACCTTACAAAAAGGCTGTATAGTAAGCATATCAGCCAGTGATCTCCCTACACATTGTGGTGTGTTGTCCTCCATGAGCTGGAGGCCAGCTCATTCTTGACTGTACTGAAAGTTGTCGTTCACTCAATGACTTAAATTGAAACTCATCTCACCAAAAGTCTCACCGGAAAAAATTTGAAGCATACACCTATTATGACCTTCATTGTGATCTGCTTTATAAGACCTGTATTTTACTAAATCTCATGTCCACCAGCTCAGATACTGACATTAAACAATGGAAACAGTGACTATGCATCATAGTGGGATTCCCAAGTGTGGAAATGAAATTGAACTTTCTTGCCAGAAAGAATGGGCTTCAAGCTCTGTGCAATACCCTGTTGAAGCTGGTGTGAATACTTGCATGCTCCTTCGCACTCAGTGCTTTTTTATCAGGTTTGCTAATGCACCAAGTAATTTGTTGTTCACACCTATCAGTGTTCTTCTGCGGCCCTTCCCAAAGTCCTCTTCTGCACAACCTGTGAGCAACTTTGCCCTCTGGTGAGCTCCCATTTGAACTACCCTGGCCCTCTCCATCAGCAGCAGCCCATGCATGCCCAATTTCTCACTCCATACAGATTACACTTCTAATCTATCCTCTAACACAGGCACAGTGTCAGTATCTGAGTTGACAGCTGTGAGCGTGGAATTAAATGATGGTGTTGTGACTTCATCATCACTGTCTTCTTTGTGTTCCTCTACTGCCTGGCCAGGCTGCACCTCTTGGGTATCTGAAAGGAAAAAGGCACAAAGATAAGATTGTTGTGGAGAGGACAAACTAAGAGGTAAATGCTCACATCATCTTCAGCTTGCACATCAGAGGAGAATGGAGGAGGAAAAGGAGATGGTATGCCTGTTGAAAATGAGTTATGGAGAACCATCATCGTTGATGATTTCACTCCGCCACTAGCCACAGCAATGGGTTGTGTAGCGATTGTCAGTACCTATTCCTTCGTAGATTTATGACATGCAAGCACACCTGTCACCCTCCAGTTACCTCCTGCTGCATCCTGTTATTGCACCACCTTCTACTACAATAGTGAACGTGTGTTTCAATGTCATGCAATTAGTTTGGCTGATGCAGCTGTCATGCTGACAGTGTGAGCAACATATAAAATGTGAGTTTGATGCTTGCCGCAGTGCTAAATATGTGAGGATGAGGTGAAGTATATGAATGTTATGTACGAAATCTGACTGAAAGGAATTGTTGGTAGGTGAGCAGTAGGAGTGTGGTGATTTAAGCAGCGGCTAAGATTACATCTGCAACAAGGTGGCATGGTTGTATGGTAGTTAGCATTGCTTTCTCACAGTGCCAGGGACCCTGGTTTGATTTCCGGTTTGTCTATGCAGCGTCTACACCTTCTCCCTCTGTCTGCGTGGGTTTCCTCGGGGTGCTCTGCCCACAATCCAAAAGATACGCCGGTTAGATACAGTGGCCGTGCTAACTTCTCCATTAATGTACCTGAACAAGTGCCGCTGTGTGGTGACTAGTGGATTTTCTCAGTAACTTCGTTGCAGTACTAATGTAAGCCTACTTGCGACACTAATAAATAAACTTTAAACTTAAAAGTTTAAACTTAATTTGGTAGGACATAGCATTTGAATCACAGAATTATTACAATATAAAAGGAGTTCATTCAGTCCATTGCTCTTTCAGAGAAATAGTACAGGCTCAACGAAGACAATCCCAATTCCCTACCCTTACCTCAAAATTCTGCAAATCTTATCCAGTTCCTCTTTGAAAGCTACAATTGTATCTACGTCCACCACCCACTCAAGCAGTGCATTCCAGATCCTAACCCAAGTATTGTGTAAGAAAACACTAAATATGTCCTCTGCTTCTCAATCCTTCTGCCAACAAGAACAAATTCTATCTACACATCATCATTTTGACATCTCTATCAATTATTTTCTCATCATTCTTGAAGGAGAACAACCAATTTTTCCAATTTATCCACAAAACACGTATTCAGGTGTATTTTTTAATCTTGACCACTTGTGAAGTGACTGAACATCTTGCAGGGCTGCTTCCAAGTTTTCAGTACTTGATTTCTTGCATTGATCCTCCAAAGCTTTGTGTTCCTACAGCCTTTTAACTGCATTTGGAAGGCCTCCCTTCTGCACTGCGGATGCAAGACATCCCTCCACTTTGTCCTTCAAGATCTCCAGCGCAGCATCTGAAAACGTTGGGAGTCTGCTATCTCCCATGATCGCCATCCTCATTGCTTCCTAGGTCAGATTCTGTTTAACCTCACATCCAATATCTGTTTCAGCAACAATGTGCTTCCCCTTTAAGAGATGCAGGCTGCTTTATATAGTATAATTTAAACTTAATTGGTGCCAGTGCAGTTAGCAGTGGCTGGAGACAGACATCATTCAGATAAACAGGCTGCATGAAGATGATATGCTGCCTGCATCACAATTGACAATCTTGGGTCAATAAAAGAAATCATGATTTCCATGTCCATTTTCAAGAGCTCTACAACTTAGCCTCATGGAACTAGAAAAAGTCCCGAAGCAACAGTTTTCTTTTTGTGAATCATTAATGCAATCCCTTAATTATATGCCAGCCAATGGTCCTCAAAGTCACTCAGAACATTTTACTAAAGTCATCTTTATGTCAAAAGTGACATTACAAAAGATGAAAAGCATTAGTATGAAGAAAAAAACCAGACAGCGATCAATGGATTTAATTATTTACAATATATTTCTTGAAAAATGAATAAGATGAAGAGATGCAAGTCGTCAGATTGAACTGCGAGAGATGTCAACAATGATATGAGACACATGCTAATTACAAATTGCCTGTCTCTTTTTCTTTGAGATTCAACAAAGTCCGTCTAACAGCTGAGTGGGCTCAGTTCACCAGTCTGGCTGCTCTGGGGACCCTGTAATGCAGGCATTGATCTTTACTAATTCACTGTACTAAGCTTTATCAAGAAGGTACAATGAGAGCTTTCAATTTTTAACCTGGTGACGTCTTTTACAAGCTAATGCAGAGATTGCATTTTTTTTTCACCCTGCATATTAAGAAATCATATAATGACAGCTCTTTCAGCCTGGCTAGGAGCTTCGTGTGATTTATGTTATTTCTCTGCACTTATTTCAATCACCTTGATTTTTAAGTACAAGTGAAAAGAGAATGTCAGTCACCTCTTACAAGCAAAGTATTTAACGATTTGCCAGCTTAATCCTTATGGCCAAAATGCCTGGTCAAGCAAATCTACTGCCTACTCGTTTCCCAAGTGTCAATCAAAAGCCATCTTTAAACCCTACCTTTTCCAAGCCCCAACTCTGTTCAGGGACAGGGAAATATATTAGAACATTATATACAAATACAGGTTAATCTCAGATTATTCTTTTATGATTTTGCATACTAAAATGAAGCAAATTAATCTTAACCTGATAAATTATGTTTTACTGGAAGAATCCATGCCACCTGTGACAATTTTGGTCATGACTATATCATTAGAAGAAGGCTTAGCAGCATTTTCTAGCAATAAAGAAAATGTTGAACTTTAATGCATAAGTATAACTTGTTCTCCTCTCTTCATCCTTCCTCCCAAAAAACATAACTAAATCACAATTAAAAAAAACTACATTTGTGGCATAAACCTGAAAAGCCACATGGATACTAAGTAGAGGTAAGAACTGAAACCAGATATTGACATGTATATCCCTAATTGAAACATATCTGAGAACAGTGAATACCAACCATGCTACTTCACTTCAAGTGCACACTCCACTCAACCCATCAAGTGTTCCTGTCTTCCCACCTGTAATTGAGGCGGAAAGCTTTGCCAAATGTCAGAAATGAATTGCAGTTTGATTACTGGTTACTGTGAACCAAATCCTACCTTGCCCCTCCTTGCCCTTCTTAAAAAAGTGAAAAAATCAAAAGACAAAATTGTTGAAGTTCTGTTTTCTGAATTTATAACAAGTTATATTGAGCAGAATGTTAACATCATAAGATTTGAAAATTCTTACCGAGACAGTGAGGAAATATCAGAAGGATTGCTATTATCTATTATCTGGCTAGCATGTACAAACCTTTTGAACTAGCATTTGATTCTTGACTACTTTCAATACAAACATTCCAGGACATCATCAAATGGCAACTTCCCTCCTGCACAATTAGTGACTCATTGTTGAACTGCTAATGTATATAACACAAAGAAAGAACTTGCAATTATAGCTTGTCTATCCAAACCTCAGGATGTCCTAAGGTGTTTTACAGTCAACACAGTACTTTCTAAGTGTAATTACCACTGTAATATAGGAAACACAGTAGCCAATTTGTGCACAGCATGGTTTCACAAACAGCAATGAAATAAATAACTGGATCATCTGTTTTTAGGTGTTGGCTGAGAGATAAATGTTAGCTTGAACACCAGGGAGATCTCAATGCTCTTCTGTGAATTCTGCAGTGGGATATTTTAGACCCATTTAGGAGGGCAAATAGGATGGCTGTTTAACATCTCATCTAATGCCTGAACTTGAGTTTCTGACTGTGACGTAAGAATGTTACCCCTGAGCAAAGGCTGACACTCAATTGTACTGAAATAGGAGGAGGATGGTTAGATACATAACATTTCAAGATCAACATGAATAATCACTGCTGAGCATTAACCAGCAAAGGAACTGGAGTGCTGAATTATAAAGCAAAAATTCGACAGAATAAATTGAAGAAAATCTTGCTGAAACTTAACAGTGCCAGCTTTAAGAATTAGCGGAGAGATTTGATATGCATTTTCCTATGAATGCAAAATGTTCCGGCTGATGGAAATCTGCAAATCAAGACAGAAAATGTTGGAAATACTCAGTGCACTAGATAGTAACTGTAGAGAGAGAGTTAATATTTCAGTTAGCGATCTTTCATCAAAAATCGCGAAGTTAGAAATATAACAGATTTTAAGGAAGTACACAGAACAGAATGGAAGGAAGGAAGGAAGGACAAAAGGAAAGGTCTAAAGCTTGGAAGTTTATTTACTAGTGTCATAAATAGGCTTACATTAATACTGCAATGACGTTACTGTGAAAATCCCTGAGTCGCCACACTCCAGCACTTGTTCAGGTATACAGAGGGAGAATTTAGCATGGCCAATGCACCTAACCAGCACGTCTTTCGGACTGCAGGAAGAAAACAGAGCACCCAGAGGAAACCCATGCAGTGGTGGGGAGAATGTGCAGACTCCACACAGACAATGACTCAAGCGATGAATTGAACTTGGGTCCCTGGCACTGTGAGACAGATATGCTAACCACTGTGCCACCTTCAAAAGAGTGGAGAGATTACAGGACTAATAAGATAATGAAACAAGGCAAAAGTTGGTTGGATGAGGGAGGAAAAGGAGAGGAAGAGGTGATGGGACACAGAAAACAAGATGGATATATAGGAGGTACAGGTTGGAATAGCAGAATTATTGTTTCCTGCTGCTGTTATCCAAAAAAAAATGTGGTCAAAGGTATTGATCTGAAATTGTTGAACTCAAATGTTAAGTCCAGAAGGTTGTAATGTGCCTAAATGAAAGATGAAATGCTATTCCACCAGCTTATGCAGAGTTTTAGTGGAAAAGTACAGAAAGCCAAAGATAGCAAGATAGAGAATTAGAATGATGACTGATGGGCAGCTTACAGTCACATTTGCAGACTGATTGCAGATATTCTGCAAAGTAATCATTCAACCTCTGCTTTCCACAGTGCACAGAAGGGTGCATTGTGAACAGCAAATGTAGCATACCACTTTGAAAAAAGCAAGTGCATCACCATTCCACTTGGAAGGAGTTCTGGATCCTGTGGTGTTGCCGATGTTGGACTGGGGTAGGGACAGAAAGAAGTCTCACAACACCAAGTTAAAGTCCAACAGGTCTATTTGGTAACACAAGCTTTCAGAACACTGCTCCTTCACCAGGTGAGTGGGAATTGGGTTCACAAACAGGGCATTTTTGATACAGACTCAATTACAAGATAATGGTTAGAATGCAAGTCTTAACAGATAATCAAGTCTTTACACATGCAGACAATGCCTTGTCCTGGCTTAGACAATTCACACCTCTTTAATCTTGCTTAACCCTCTGTCCACTTGCATTGTCTTCACCTGTAAAGACCTGATTACCTGTTAAGACTCGCATTTCAAGCATTATCTGGTAATTGAGTCTGTGTCTGTATATGTCCTGTTTGTGAACCCAATTCCCACTCATCTAATGAACAGGCAGCACTCCGAAAGCTCGTACTACCAAATAAACCTGTTGGACTTTAACCAGGTTTGTGAGATTTCCTGCTGAGTGAAATGAGGGGAGGTCAAAGGGTGGGTGGTGCAGTATTGAATCCCATTTGCTTTGGAATGGGAGTGGGTGTTGGGGTGATTGGCCAGAGTGGAGAGAGTGGTCCCATTAAAATGCCAAAAAGAGCGGGAAAGGGAAAAATATGTTTGGTAATGGTAATTATAGTACAGCATAATCAATTGATTGTGGATGCTGGTATCAAGGAAGGTAAGAAGAAGGTTCTGCATTTGAAATGAAGGGGCAACATCAGAAGTGCAGAAAATAGAACAGACTTGGTCAAGGGTCCTGTCTTTCAAAGTGAATTATTCTTCACTTGAGGAGAAAGGAAGACGTATCAGAAGCATTGGTATGGATTGGTAGCACCATTAGCAGAGATGTGATAGAGATGGAGAAACTGGAAAAGTGGATAAAGGCCTTATAAGAAATGGGTAGAAATGGGGGCAGAGATGTTGCCAAAGTAGCTGTCAACTCAGTGAACCTATAGTGAATATTGGTCAATTAACTGTTCCCAGAAATGAAGGCAAAGAAGTCAAGTCGAGGAAGGAAGGAGTCAGAGATGCACCACATATTGCCCATTATTGTTGGTACCATTATTTGCTTGATTTCACTCTTACCACTCTATCTGTAGATTGAGGATCTCTGGCAAAGCTTCCTTTCCCATCCTCCATGCCATTGTATCCAGAATATCCATGGTTCAATCTTAGTATCCTTGGCCCTTCCTAATCTACATGCTGCAATTCCCTATGTCATCTATAGATATGGGGTCAGCTGATGATAACTAACTTGACATGTCTACCATTTTTGTTAATCCTATCACTACCTCTGCTTTCTGAATACTTGCCCTCCATCCAGTCTTGGGGGTTGAACTGCAATTTCATCCAGTTAACTGCTAGGAAGATCACAACAATAATCTTTAGCCTTTGCCACTAACTGTACCGTTGTCACCATTCCAATCCATTTCCATAACTTAACTGGGCAGAACTTTATGTCCTATTCAACCAAGAATTGAGCATCCTACAGATATTCTTTCTAAACAATAATCAACTACTACTTTTGCACAGAGTTCCATCACCATCAAGAACCATCTTGCTTCTGCAATTCCCTCTGCTCCTTCAAAATCTTTGATCTAATATTTCCTTCTTTGGCTCTGTGTTTGAAACAATGAAGCTAATGTGACTGACACTGCTCCAGTTCAGGTTTACAAGGCTGGAGATCAATATCTGGTTAAGAAACTCACTGATATTCTCAGATCAATGTGGGAGCAAGGAACCATCCCATAATAATACAAATATGCTTCCATAATCTGCCTGTACAAGCAGAAAATACCTCATAAATCTTGTGACAATCATAGGGGAATCTCACTCCTCTCCATCACTAGTAAGATCTTAGCCAAAAGTCCTTATAAATCACTTGGTTCAACATCAACCAGGATCTGCTGCCAGATAACTGGTGCAGTTTCAGAAAAGGTCAAGGAACCACTGATATAATGTTTGCAGTTAGACAGCTGTAAAAGAAAATGACAATGAACATGGACTCTTAATCACATTTGTTGGCTTGCTGAAGGTCTTTGACACAGTCAACAATGAAAGGTAATGGAGAGAAATTTGGCCACTGAGAAATTTGGCAATTACAAGCACGTTCGTGTCTTGGATATTGGTGAGTCTTCTGACCCATTCTAGCGCTAATCCTCTTCAGCAAGTTTTTACTCTGAGCTGCTCATTGCTGACTACCATGATGGCAATCCTGACATTATAATCAGATATCGCTTGGATGGGATGCGTCTCAGTCTGAGACAATCCCAGGCAGAGACTCCAAGACAGACTTTGCAATTTCTTGTTTGCCAGTGACAGTGCACCAACTTCCAATTCAGAGCTGGGTATGCAATGTAGCATGAACCTATTCACCAATACCTGACAAACTTCAGCCTTACAATCAACACAAAGAAAACTGAAATAATGTACCAGGGAAAAGCCCTAGTTCAAGTTCAAGATTTCAATCCAAGATCAGAACTTGTCAGCAGTAGGTAAGAATCATAGAATCCCTACAGAGCATAAGTTCGCTGATCTTGACAGCATGCTCTCTTGAGCTGTCAATATTGACGAGGAGACACATGCAAGAATTGCCAAATCAAGCGTAGCCTTCAGAAGATTTTCAACATCAGTCTGCGAACGAGTAAGAGTAAATTTCCCTTCCAAATTGAAAGGCTGTACAGCAATAATCTTAGTCCTGCACACTCTGCATGTGAGACTTGAACTGTGTACCAGCATTATGCCACATTGCCGTGTAGCTCAACTAGTTTCACTAAAACTGCTTTTGAAAGCTTCTGAAGATCCATCAGCAAGACAAAATGCCAGGTGCTCACCCAGGCAGGCATGCCAAGCATGCACGCCGTATTGAGATAGTCACAACTGAGTTGGGCTAGGCATGTAGTCAGAAACCTAACAGTTGCTTACCAAAGTGAATCTTCTTTGCAGAGTTTGAATGTAGGGAATATTCTCATGGTGCTCGGAGGAAGTGCTACCAGGACATTCTGAAACTTCACTTGGAGTTTTGATATTAACTTTTGAATCCTGGGAGACGCACACCCAGGTATGCTGCACCGGACACAATCAAATAAAAAATGGTGCAGCCTCCTTCAAAAACAAATGCAAATTAGAGGCTCAGAGAAAACACTGGAAGAGGAAATTCCAAGCCCAAAAATCAATTGTCTGCAGTCTCTTGACCTATTTGCAGCAGAACCTTCCAGGCACAAATGGGCTGTAACAATTGCCTATGTGCCCACCGGAATCCTATCATACACGTCAGATGATGAACACGGTGATCTTCACCTTAATTACACTCATGTAGAGCCTTGGAATGATTGGCTACATTAAATGTGCTACATAAATGCAGGTTGTTGTTGTAACGATCAGAAGTTTGCTGGAATGTGCTGTCCAAAGAATCTGAAGAGTAGCTCTGTGATTATAAACTGGGATAGAATAGAAACGAGAACTATTCTGCTCCTTATACTGAAGATTAAATCAGACATTAATATATTACTGAGCTATTTTATCCTTCTGATTTGTTCAAAAAAACGCAACTGGGAACAAATCCAGATTGTTTGGGATTATGCTTGTGGCTGCACTGAGTTACACTAATATTCCAATTAATTAGTTAGTGGAGAAAAAAATTGCTTAACTGCTAAGTATGATAGTATATTGTAATTACAGGTCTAAATTTCAATGACTATGCTGACTGATTTTGTGGTCAACAGAAGTGCTTATATGGTCAGCTAGCAAAAACACAGGCATATTCCTTCTGTTAAACAAGAGAAAAGTAGGTTGCTTTTTTTTAAAATAGAAAGGAACGCGGTTTGATTTTTGTTTCAAAGAAACTGCGCAGAGACCACAGTTTGCTGTTGTCTTCCCCTATTGTGGCTGAGGACTCATAATTTAAACCATACCGAACTGTAAACTGCCACGTTTCCAAGCCCAGCATTCCACTCTAATCTCCACACTGCCATATACTATTCCATATGCAGTGTTAGGTGTAAGGTCTTCATTTAGGGCAATCATTCCCCCCGTGGGCACTGCTTAGATACAATGCAGAAGGCAGACTTTGTGGCAGCTGAGATGATTAGACCAACCCTGCATGAAAACGCTCTGTACACTGCTTCCATCTCAAAGAAATTTGATCACTTTACTGCATTATATACCATTCAAGCCAGAACTACTGGCAGTCACGCAACAGTTCATATACCACTGCTGCCACATACACAAAAAGGAACCCATATTCATTTAAAAATCCATTGTGTTTAATGGTAGTTTCTGTATAATCCAAACCCTAAATGTTGAGCCAGGCTCACCAAAGACAAATGGGCAGAACGTTACTGTGTGTGTGTGTGTGCGCGCGCGCAGTGGGGGGATGGCAGGGGAGTACACAGATGGCTAACCCGCCGCAGCTCCCCCATCCCCACACACACACACACGCGAAACCGCAAAACTGATCTGGAGCTTACTTGCTGGCCCATTCTGCAGCCACATCATGCTGTGGATGGGTTGAACATGGGTAAAATAAAACCTCCACCCCTCAGCGAAGAGGGCATCCTGCCCTCTGAAGCTGCTGGCTAATCCGATTGGATGGCAGCTCAACAGCACCAAGAGAGCATTAGTGGGCTCTGCTGGACTGCAACCAGAATGAATAAGGCCCGTGGATCCCAGAGGCAGGTGTGTCCACTGTTTGGGTTTAAGGCAGCAGGAAGGTAAGAAGAAAGAGGAAGATTGTATCTGA
Source organism: Sphyrna mokarran (assembly GCA_024679065.1). NCBI lineage: Eukaryota > Metazoa > Chordata > Chondrichthyes > Carcharhiniformes > Carcharhinidae > Sphyrna > Sphyrna mokarran. Next base: position 42,409,185 of record JAGIQG010000009.1, read on the forward strand.
GGTCCGGTGCAGGGGCTGCCCTTGTCAAACATTTTATGGCATGGGCAATATATCATCTGTTTCAGTATGACAGGTACATTACCAATTACGGTACCTGCCCACCCCAACCTTAAATATTGAGCCAAGCTGACCAAAGACAAATGGGCTGAATGTTACTATGTTACTGCAGGTGGGGTGGGGGGTGCAGTGTCCACAATCCCATTTTAGCAGCAGAGAAGGTGAAGGACAGCCCTCCAACCCAAAAGGCCAACACAGACACTTAGGTGGATAAATTAAGGATCTCTTCGCACTGTTGATGGCATTTACAACAGCGGATGGCCCCCTCACTACAATACATGAGGAGAATGTCAGGTCAACCATGACAGCCTCTCCTGGGCTCAAGTGGGAGGGGCCTCCTTTCACCCACTCTTTGGCCTTTGGTGGGAACACCAGCACCACTCTCCTCATTGGACCTTATCAAACGAGTTCCAGCAGACCCAGGCCTCACTTACCCTGTTAGCAGGGCAGCAAGTTTCTGTGGCATCCTCTTCTTTAAGGCACAGTCCCACTCACTCCAATTGGTCAGCAGCTCGTCAGGGTGGGTGGCTGCCTTGGCCACAACTAATTTGTTAACTGGCTCTGTCACTAGGCCAATGCAAATGGCCAATGTGGGGTTTCCCCCACTTTTCAGCCCATCATCCACTACCACAAAAATAAAAGTCAGCCCTCCCTGAGTGCACATGCTCAGGACTAGCACCTATGTTTATTCAGTTGAAATGAGCAGCCTTGAGGTGAAGGTCTCTTCATGAACTCATATCATTATGGATGCTGACTGTCCCTCAAAATGGATATAATTTACATTTTGAAGTAAGGTGATGGAAGGATAGCTGCACGTCTGACATTGGTTCAATCTTGTCATGCAAAAACCTTGTAAGGAGCCAAAGCAGAATAGAGGTAACTGTCATTGATGTCGGGGTTATTCAACTTCCACTATATTTTCCACTGATTGAGCTTGTTTGCAATGTCAGCATCAGTCATCTCATTATTCCCTCTTCTTCTGTCACAACCTTTCACTAACTTCCAGGAGTTAAGCTTGGATTATTGCCACATAAAATGGGTAATATTCTTATTCACAAACCTGGAAATACCTAGCCAATGTGATCAGTTACAGGTATCTTATGACAACATTGCCTTAGGAGGTAATTATGAAATGCTCCACAGCTTTGCATATGCTCTCCCTCTGTTGGGTATGTACTGACCTGCACTAATCCATTGCCAATAAACCGCAAGATGCAAAACACTGGAGATCCTCGGGGTGTAAAACCAGATACCGTCCCCTGTCTGACATTGTGGATTAAAGTTATTCTAGGCATGGAAACAATATGGCTCAGTAAAAGGAAACTGTTACTACCCTCAAGCAGTCTTTGCCCTGTAGCATAACAATACTTGCTTCAATGCACTGTATCCGCAAAATTAGCTGGCAACAGGGTTTGCACATGAGAAAAAAAAACTACTTAAACAATTCTCCATTCCGAACACAAAGTTCTTTGCAATTCTAAACCTCTCAGTGATCTGCAGTGAGTGATAAAATGATCAAACCACCACCAGAGGCAGTGTTGAACCCATGTAATCCGTACAGCTGCACAAAGTCCAAAGTGAGTCCAACAACAGGACATCTGGATTTGACACATTGTGGATTTGACACACATTTAAGTTGGTAGTATTTAATATAAATGTCGAGTAAAATGTAAGTGGCCTGAAACCAAACCTTTGCATGAACACTAGCGATAACTTCCCTGTTTTTCAATATCATAGTAAGAAGTCTCACAACACCAGATTAAAGTCCAACAGGTTTATTTGGCAGCACTAGTTTTCAGAGCCTCAAGCTCCTTCCTCAGGTTAGTGAGGACTTGCGTTCACAAACAGGACACATAAAGACACAAACTCAATTTATAAGATAACGGCATCTCCACATCATGGCTTCAAAATCATGCCATAGGAACTTTTACATCCATCTGAAAGGTCAAGGCTTTGATTTAGTGTCTCATCTGAAAAACAGCATCTTCAACAATACAGTGCTCCCTTGGTACTGCACTGGAGTGTCAGCTTACATTTTTGTGCTGAAGGTCTGGAATGGGGTTGAAACTCACATCCTTCTGACTGAGAGGCAAGTATGGTACCAACTGGGTCATGGTAATATATCCATGATCCAGACCCTGTCCATTGTCTCTCCACATGCCTTACAGCCTGTCACTCTCCAGGACTCCAGATCCCGTCCTGTCACTCTCCAGAGCTCCAGACCCTGCCACCTGTCACTCTCCAGAACTTCAGACCCTGTCCCATCACTCCACATGGCTCCAGATCCTGCCCCATTACTCTCCAGAACTGTGGACCCTGCAATCTGTCACTCTGCAGAATTCCAGATATTGCTCTGTCACTCTTTGTTCTTTGTTCTTTGTTCTTCACAACTCCAAACTCTGTTCCCCATCACTTTCCAGAGCTGCCTCCTGTTATTTTCAAGAGTTTTAGATCCTGCCTCGTCATTCCTCACAACTGCAGATCTGTCATCACTCTGTGCCCTATTTCTTGGCTCACCTCCTGTTAACAGCTATCATCATCACAGTGAGAGCACACTGTGGCTCTCATGTGGATGCTGGCAAACAACTACTTCCTCCCAGTATGGATATAGATCAAAGTCCCACTATGTAAAATCACATGAAATCTCATTATCTGACTGACTGCTCAATTACGAAAACTTTCTTTGTAACATATATATTCTTGTGTCAGGATACTATATATGTTAAAAAAAAATCTGCCAACAGTTTTTAGTGTGAATACACATATTCAAGTTTCTCTTGGCTAATAGAGAAATGGTGCATTTTGTTGTGATTTCTTAGCCCCAGCATTGCACATTCTCACTTCCACAAGGAGATTAGCTCATTTCTGTGAACAATGAATTGATGGTCCAAGCATGAGTTCCAGTGAGGAAATGAGACAAAGCAAAGAATGAACAGCATATAGGAAGTATAGCAGTGGCAGCAGCATATAGAAAGAAGAAAATACTGAGGGCAAAAAAAGTGGAAAACCCATTAAAACAAAAGACAAACCAAATCATGAGCATAATTCCAAGGCACTGCTTAAGAGCAGTACTTTCTAAAGATGTCTCCCAGAAAATTGCAGATAGGCAGTGCATAATTTTCTGACAATTAAAATCAAAGGAAGATTCTTTGCTGTGAGCAGTTAATTGACCACTGAGCTCCTCGTTAGAATTATCAGATTACCAAATAAGCTGCATGAGAAACAGAGAGAGATCCAAGGAGATTATGCAAGAAATGCAATTAAAGAAATCTGTTGCCGTAAAGAAAAAGGAGGAAGAATTTGTGAAAACAAAGCTGAAAGATGAACAGAGATACATAACCACAAGTGTAAAAACTTGGAAAAAGATACATACAATGATGGATAAAGTTAAAATTTTAAAAAATGCAATGTGAGAAGAAAGATTTAGGGTGGAATCATGCGCTCTCACTGCTGATGTGCCTGGAGGCGGGAAGGATAAGTTATTTGGCTGGGTAATGCTGTACCAGAACATTACCATCTTCTTGCTTTCTCCAGAATTATGTTCCGGGTGGGAAGGCCCAAAGTCAAAGTTCTCGCCAACTGAGATCATTGAACTGCCAATCATTGACCACTGAAAGGTCTTATCCCACCACTGCTGACACCGGGGGGTGGGCCTGTCACCATGTGGTGTGTGTTAGGAATGAGTTAACTACAACCTTGCATTTTAAATCTAATTTGTTATGTTAGTTGTGTAATAGACCTCATTGGGATATATAAAGGGGTTACAGGTGGCACTGAGTGTTGGGAATTTGTATGTAAAGTTGAATCAGAAAATAAGGGGAGTGTATGAGGTAACAGGACTTGCGTTTCCTTTACTGGACCGCAATCAAGAGGTTCAAACAGTGTGCACGGCAGCTAAAGGCACTCAGTGCATGATTGATGGACTAAACGTTAAGAAGAGGGGAGGAGGGAGCTGCATCACCACCCACAGGACATTAATTAATATTTAAACATTCTTGAGACACAGCAACGCAACACCAAATGTTCAGAGGAGATATCTGTGTAAAAAAAATAATGTAAACTGTAGTAGCAAAGAAATCAACTTTAATTGCCTGAGCCATCTGGAGTTGTAAGAACGCAAGCACTTAAGTATGAATAACTAAACAATGTACTTTCCACAAAGACAACAGGATATTTTCCCTGTCATAGCTGTGTTCGATTTAATGTCTTAGTTAATAAAACAGAAATAAGTGTTGCCATAAAAAAATTTAAAAAATTCCAACAAACAATCTCCAGGCAGAACAATCCTAATGTATGTATTTAAAGTTGAAATGCAGGATCAACGGACAAGATGTTATTCAAGATGACACAACGTCTTTGTCTTCATTCTTCCATTTACCCATTTCACTATGATTATTCAATCGCTTATGCTTTGAAATTAGCTTTGGTTGGTAACTTGCTTTAAAGGTACTTTTAACTTATTGTGAGCTTTTATGTAACAAATGCAGTAGCCACACCTGAGATTTTTATGGTAGGTTTCATTTGTTGAACAGTTTCTCAATGCCTTTCAACACTCACGAAACACGTAGTGTCAGCCAGTATCCAAATGAATGCAAAATTCGCCAGAAGTTAATGCTTCCACACAAGATTAAACAAAAAGGACTCAAAATAGCTTTGGTCGGTTTCTCAATCTCCAAAGTTGATACAGTACTCCAGGACACATCACCTAAATTTTTTATTCTCCTGATCTTGTCTCACAAGTGTTTCTAAGGGTTAAGTTGGTGTTCTCCTTAGAAGTCCTGATCAAATCCAAAACCTTGCCTCCAATGGTTCAGAGTTACTCCTTGGGCAGCGTGGTGGACAAGATGCTCTTTTAGGGAGTCGGTGCAAACTTGATGGGCTGAATGGCCTCCTTCTGGACTGTAGGGGTTCTATGGTTTTAAAATATTGGCCAGGATTTAAAATAATGAAAATGTGAGCAGAGAGCTTAACAGTGTCTCAATTGTGCCAAATTGAAAAATTGAGAGCCACATTGTTTAAGCTCAGTTTTTAGTTCATCCTTTCAAGAACGTTAAAGTGATTCCTACACAAAGAATGGATAATAAATTGTACCCCAAAAATTTAGTTTGTTCTTAGTTGCAGGTGGTACACTCATATCCTAGAGAACATCAATAGACGATACAATATGTTCTGAAAACTGGGGTGTAACCATTAAGGTGAGAGAACTTCTGGCATGGAGAATGTGACAGCTCAGTAAGATGGCTGACAATATACACTTTTCACAGAAAACAGAAATTTTTGAACAGTTGAATAAAAGTACTATAAATCATAACTCAGCTTAAATCTCAGTCTAAACTGTTTAAAGTTTGATGCTCCATGGAAGAGGAAGAGTGTTTGAAACTCTTATCAACTTAAAAAAAAATTCACACCGGAATGATTAAAGACATTTTTCTGAGCTATCATATGTCCCTTGGTTTACTGCCAGCCTTAGTATTTCACAAAATGAACAACCAAAACACTATTTCTTCATAAACTAATCCCCAAGTAACTTTTAATCCCCTTTTAATTACAAACCTTAGCAATTTGATTACCTGTCTTGGCTTTAACAAAGGCAGTCGTCAGATAAGAATTTACTGTCTCTATAGTAATATTACTTTTTTTTTACAACCAACTGATTCAATAACTACATCAGATAGAATCACAGACTCCCTATGGTGCAGGAGGAGGTCATTTGGCCCATCAAGTCTGCACTGACAATGATCCCAAACAGGCCGTATAATTGTAGCCTCAAGTATTTACCCTATTATTCGCCCTGACATAAGGGGCAATTTGGCATAGCCAATCCGCCTAACACAAACATCTTTGGACTTGGGAGGAAATCGGAGCACTGGGCAGAAACCACCTATGCAGACATAGGGAGAACAGGCAAATACAAATGAGACTAGAGTAGAAGCTAAGGGAGTAAATTTAACCTACGCCATAAAATAGGAAACCAGTATCTCTGGGTCAGTTGACCCCACCCATACTACTCCTCTCATTGACAATGATGGACCGAAGTTGATGTGATGTTAAAAGTGTAATAGACATAACCCTGTCTCAGTTGTCCTTCATTAAAATTATCTCCTATGTATTTCATCAGCAGATCTGGCTATGTTAGAGCACAAAAACAAACCATTTACCATTCTTATGAAAGTGAATTTACATTTATCAACATGGCTTCGTTGGCAACACTGCCAGCTTTGAGTATGAAAGTTATGGTTCCCTACCCACTCCATAATCTGGACTGCAGAACAGTACTGGGAAAGCTTTGCACTGTCAAAAGGTAATTTATTTTAGTTGAGCTTTGAAACTGAAGTCATGCCTGATCCACAAAAGACCACATCAGAAAGCTCAAGTGTCTTGGGCTAAACTAATACCTCCAACAACAAACTCCCCCTCCACATAAAGTTAGGTGGCTCTATTAAATTTGCATAAATGGCTAAATCTTTTCCCGACACAAATAATTTTTTTTTGCCCAATTTATTCATCTGCCGAAGGCCTGTGTTTTGCTGTAACAGTATCCTAGACTCCACCAGTCCTCCAGTGTCATGCCAATGTAACCATTCTTCACACCGTTTTAGCTGACAAAAGTGTTGCTGCACTGATTGAAGGTGGAATGCATCACAGCTGAGCTCAAGTTGTCCTTGTCAAGCAATATCCACAAACATATATTTTTCTGGTTGGTTAGCCATCTGGAATGGAAACTGTCATTAAGTATTCCCTCCCTAACCCAGGGCACTAAAGCCAGTGCAGTTCTCAATTGTTAGCCAGGCTGAAATGAGTTCCTCTGTATGGACCGATATGAATGGTTTTTAAAAGTTATGGTCAAATTTGCTTCAAACTATACTGTTGCTGACTTGTGAAACACTAAAACTGTAACTCAGTAAAGGAATTTCCTTTGGTGCCTTAATTAGCAAAAACAAAAAAAAACTGTTCTAAATTTTTTAGATCAAAGTAAGAACATTTTAGTTAAGCTCACATAAATATAGGCATACATATATTAAATACACGTTATGAAGCCAAATGGAATTTGGTCTGGCTTAGCAACATGCATAACTTCACTGCAAAGGCAGAGAGAATCTTAACTCCTTCTAGGGTTTTGCATGTACAAATTGCTTAAGTTCAAGAATCTGAATGAAAGGGTCAAGAAGGTGTTTGGTTAGGTGTAGTTTCACGTTTCAACATATGTACTACTAGTTCAAGTAGATAGAGGCTCACTTTGACTTCAGGTGACAGTGTAAAACAATCAATTTCAATTCCACTTCGTTGATTTCAATGGTAAAAAAAATTTGTACACTAATGGAAATCAATAAGATTTTTCTTAAATGAAGAGATTTTTAAAGATATAAATATCACCTATGGCTTTTCATAGCATAAAATAACAACTCGACAAACCTTTAAACTTTTCAATGTATGCTCAACTGGTGCAATCATGAAATGGATCCCTTTGAGAGCAGACACTTTTCAATTATTATGAATGAAAGTACACTATCATGCATATTCAATTGCTGGTGATTCTGTTCTGCTGAAATATAAGTTACTGTTAACAGACTGTATGCACATCATACAGGGAGGAGTCACTGTGAAAGCCCACAGTTCTAAAGCTTCAACGTGACAGGATCCTAGTTAAATGGAGAAATATATTTTGGAGATAAGCCAGTGCTGCAGACAGAAATAGGTGACTCATGCACTACCAAGTGCCGCACTATCATCATAAATAACACAGTGGTTTCAGATAATAAGAAGAAATATTCAGAAGAATGATAGATTGGAAATGTTAACCTGTCTTTCCATTTCAGATGCTAATTGGCCTTCTGTGTATTTCCAGCGTTTTCTACATTTCAATTCAAATTTCTACCACACATGCAGATTTCTTTTCAGCTTTTTACCTTCTTCGCAGACTTGTTCACAGCAATCCCAATTTAGAAATCACACTAAAATATCATTAAAAAGAAGGATTGACAACTTTGAAAAGCTCAATAAGGATCCGGATGACTTGAACATCAAATGAGTTACATGGATATAAGGAAACAGTTGGACAGGGAAAGTATTTCTGAGATCTCGTTAAAAGTTTTTGAAATAAAACTATTTTTGGTTACTCATATTGATCATACACAAAATTACAAGTAATAAATATGATATTCCCCCATTTTATGATACATTGTTTGTAATACACTTCAACTCATTTGAAACTGCTCTCTCTAAAGTGTAATTTGCTGTCAAAATGTATCTTAACAACCCTCAATTACATTGTCTTTTCCAGAAGTGCTCAAGAGACATTATGGGCTATTTGAAAACATTTGGAAGATTCCCTGATCGTGAGGTCAATTTGGAAAGATTAAAGTCTTGATGCAATCGATTTCATTCTTTCAGAATACCAACCCTACTAATTCACCATTGCAGCACACAGCTGCTTTTAAAGGCTTCCAGTATCATCCTTCAGCAACTCTGACAAGCATTTGCACCTGTAAATTACAGAACCTTTATTCAAAGTAAAAGTACAGTGCGGCTACACATTGTGGAGCCCATTACGAACAAGACATTAAATGATAGACAATAGTCTCTCTGAAAGGGAAAAGTTACTATGTGGTCCTAATTATATCAAAAAAAATTTGATTTATTTTTGTCACAAGTATTAGCCTGCAGTGAAAAATATTGGTTCTTCCATGTTATACAGACAAAGTATACCATTCATAGAAAAGGAAATGAGAGAGTGCAGAATGTAGTGTTACAGTTCTCGTTAGAGTGTAGAGAAAATCCACTTAATGCAAGATAGGTCCATTCAAAAGCCTGTTGGCAGCAGGGAAGAAGCTGTTCTTGTGTCATTTGGTACATAACCTTAGACTTTTGTATCTTTTTCCTTACAGAAGAAGGTGGAAGAGAGAATGTTCAGGGTGTGTTGGGTCCTTAATTATGCTGGCTGCTTTGCTGAGACAGCGGATACTGTAGACAGAGTCAAAGGATGGGAGACTGGATTACGTGAAGGGTTGGCTACATTCATAACCTTTTGTAGTTTCATGCAGTCTTGGGCAGAGCAGAGCTTTACCAAGCTGTGATACAACCAGAAAGAATGCTTTCTACGGTGCATCTGTAAAAATTGGTGAGAGTCAAATGACTTTGGAAATATAGGATGTAAATAATTTAAACCCTCTTTGTGCCACTGACTATTGAACAAAGGGTTTAATCTTATTCTGTAGGAGAGGCAGTCACTCCCTATTGGTAAAGTTGTATTAACTCACACAACCATGTTTATTTTTTTCATTTATATCAGTGAAATCATTCATTTGCTAAATATGATCTCAAGTAGCAACATAATATACATTGAGCTCTTCATTTAAAGCAATACCAAGTAAAAATCGATCAACTTGCAAGATGAGGGTTTACTTTGCTTGTTGCTCCAAGATGGTCAGTATTCCTGTTTTAATGTTTTGTAACAGTCAATGACAGATTTAAAACTGTGCACAATTTTTAAGGGGACAACACTACGCAAAAGAGACGACAAAGGAGAAATAAATTGATAGCAACAATACACTTGAAATCACAAAGACTTTCCAACAACTAACAAGCCATTAAACCAGAATTAACAACAGAAAGTCTTTGAATGTAGCCACACCATGTGTAATCATTCTACGAAGCGACTGAATTGGAAATTTGTAAATCCTTTCTGTGGGCACTGACTAAGTGAGTGTATTCCAATAAGGGAAAATTAAAGAATATTTTGTTGAGTTGGGCAGCTTCCTAAGAAGCCACAGAAACAAATCAAACAAATCAGATTCCTTCAAAAGAATAAAATGGACATTCTTGCGCAAAGATAAAAAAATTACAAACATGATGGAAGGAAGGTGGGGCAAACAAAGAGTTTGAGTCCCACTCCAGCTGAGGCAGACTTAAGGTCTTCTTCCTCACATTGCCTGTAGTAATTTGATGATACCATCTCAAGTTGTAAGAAAGGTAATGAAAATAATTAGGTTCTGTGTAGTGAATTACATCTGTCACAAAAACAGAACTTACTGTAGGAAAATATTTCCATCATTAAGTCGCTCTCCCTGAACCCACACAGCCCTTAGGTTTAAAACTAAAAGCTGCACAAAATAGGAGATCATTGAATGAAATGTGTTATTGATGTTCCAATAAATAATAATATGAAGACAGAACTGAAAGTACAAACCGCTTGAAGTTCACAAAGACCAGTGGCATTTAAAATGGTATAGATGTTTATCGAAGGGAAGAGAACTGATTTGTTCAAGAGTCAGCCTGTCAAAAATACTACCCTGAAGGAAACCAGAGGGGTGCACAAACTTACACACAAAATATTCCATGGTTTTCACAATAATGTTTATGACACTGTCCATACATGAAAAACTGTGCAAGTAATGGCAATATATACCAAATTAATTAGCTCAGAACAGAGAACAAAAACAAAGAATAGCACAGGAAGAGGCCTTTCAGCCCTCCAAACCTGTGCTGATTATCATACCCTAACTAAGCTAAAAAAAAATTCTGCCCTTACTTGGTCTATATCCCTCCATTCATGTACCCATCCAGATGCCTCTTAAATGTTGCTAATGTGCATGCTACCATCATCTCCTCTGGCAGCACATTCCAGGCACCCACCACTCTCTGCATGAAAAACCTCCCCCGATATCTCCCTCTCACCTTGAACCTGTGCCCCCTCGTAATTGACACTTTCACCCTTGGAAAAAGCCTCTGGCTATCCACCCTGTCTACGCCTCTCATAATTTTGTAGACCTCTATCAAGTCTCTCCTCTGCCTCCATCTTTTTAACCAAAACAATTCTAGTTTATTGAACCTCATAGCCAACACCCTTGAAGCCAGGCAACATCCTGGTGAACCTTCTTTGCACTTTCTCCAAAGCTTCCATGTCCTTCTAATAGTACGGTGACCAGAAGTGTACATAATACTCCAAACGAGTATTGTATATACAAACAGCAAACAATTACTGAGCATCTGCTCCACTGATATTATTTGACAGAAAGTTGAGGAAGGTGTGTATTTGAATTATCAAAATGCACTCCATTTTGAGGATACACAATTACAGAATTACTCCTGCAATATCACTTCTACTCTTTTCACTCAGCTAGGGGTCTTGCAGGCACATCCAAAATAACAGCAACGCCATCCAAGTAACTTAAGCGCCTATATACGTACAACCATTCATGAGAATTAAATAGTGATGTGTCTGAAGAAGCACAGGGTGAAACAGTAGTGAAGAACATGTAACAGTACTAACAGTACATATGTAGACAAGAACTGAACTAAAGTTTCAAGTCTGGATGACTTTGTCAGAGTTGATGAGAACTGGAAATAGAATAAGATTGATACTTTTGTTTGGGGGAGAGGTGAGGAAGAAGGTGGGAGTGGCAGTGGTGGATGGAGTGTTGGAGCTGGATAAAGCAGCAATGACAGGTGGAGGCAGGGAAGAGGCTGACAAAGATGTCAGGACAAAAGCGCAAAGGGAATGTAAGTGGTGTGGATAGTGGCACATTCTTTTTCATACTCTCCCTTGTCTCTACCTATTGCTGATCTCTATCCAAACCACACCCACACACATGCACACGCACACGTAGTTAGCTCTATGTTCTCTCTCCACAGATACTGTCAGGTGTGCTGAGATTTTGCAGCATGAGATAAAGTTCCAGCATCTGCAATAATTTGATTCTACCTATGTAAGAGACTGTCCTACCTGAGTTATATGTAATTTGTTTTCCAAAGAAAGACACTAGAACACATGAAGAATCGTGATCTGTTATTTGCTTCAATCCACATGTGCTTAAACTGGCCGAACAACTGTTTGCACTGCAGTTTGTTATTCATGGCTTTTCTCTTCCTCCACAAACGAAATGTTGAATATTCTAGTAATTTCAGCTGCTGTATTCTAAGAACTGGAGAATCACTCCAATTTCACCAATTTACCTCTTAACCTATGACTCATCATTTTTACAGAAACATTATCACATTTCATGAATTATAACTTTAATGGAATTACGTAAATTGCAATTAGCTCCCTAAATTTAGATTATAATTTATAGCCTGTTAAGTTCTTCAGCAATATGAACGTAGCATAGTTAATTTTTTGCTATGCTGCATATGTAGAAGGTGGACATAAATATGTAGGTAGACATTTATTGCTATAAGATACCAAATTTATAATTACATTAGCTTTACTCATTAGCACTAGTCATAGTAAGTCATTAAAGAGTTTTTAGTTGGCAAATGTGTAACAAATTATAAATGATTCCAACATAATTAATATTTGATACCATGGTGTGAAGCTTTAGGATGAAATCTGGAGAGTTATCAGGGAACACATCTCCACCGACTCAGGCAGGCCAGCTGCCATTTTACATTCTAATGAGTGCAGATGGGACTTCCGTCCTGACTTGGTTAGCAGTCCTGCCCTGAAGAGCTGCTGGCCAATTAGAATGGTCAACAGCTCTCCTGCTCTTCCAGGAGCAGCAATAATGGGACATGGAGGCCAGATAAATGGTACAGGTTGGTGAGAAGTGGGGTGGAGTGGACTAAGGTCTGGTGGCGTCTGATGCCCTAGTCAGAAAGGAGCTTCTATATTCTTGCCCGAGATCCAGGATTTAAATTTTTTCTGTTTTCCACTCTGATTTATCTGGCGCCCACTGGCCTAAATATTGAGGTGGGTAGAGGCCTCCAAGTGGTCTTAATGGGACAAGGGTGAGTTTACAATCCAAGGACCTGCTCGGCCTACTATAAAAACTGCAATCAGGCAAAGGGAGATGGGATCCTAGAGGGAATCCCATCCATGCAATTTTGCACTCCATCCCCTCATCTTAAAATCCCAGAAAAGGATTTGAAGGGGACTGTCCCTATAAATATTGTGGCTACAAGAGCAGGTCAGAACCTTGGAATTCTGCAGCAATTCACTTCCAGACTGTTCACTATCTACAAAGCATAAATCAGGAGTGCCTAAGTTTACGGATGAGCCAAAGATAGATGGGAAAGCAAGTGTTGTGGATGCCAGAGTCTACAGAAGGATATAGATAAAGTGAGTGAGCAAAAACTTGCCAGATGGAATATAATGTAGGAAAATGTGAAGCTATGAACTTTGGTGGAAAGAATAAAGGAGTTGAATTTAAATGGAAAAAGGCCACAGAAAGCCGCGGCACAGAGGCATTTGGGGTCCTCGTGCATAAATCTCAGAAAGCTCGCATGCAAGTTTAGCACGTAATCGGGAGGGCAAATGGAATGTTGGCCTTCATTTCAAAGGAAATGGGGTATAAAAAAGGACAATTTTGCTAAAACTTTACAAGGCACTCATTAGATCGCACCTGAAATACTATGAACAGTTTTGATCCCATGATGTAACAGGACAGTTCATAGCATCTGAGAGAATCCAGAGAAGGTTCAACAGGTTGATCCCAGATATGGAAGGACTTTTTTTATGAGGGAAGGTTGAGTAGGTTGGGTTTGTATTTACTAGAGTTTAGAAGAATGAGAAATAACTTTGAGACATATAAGATATTCAGCAGGCTTGATAGGGTAGATGCAGAGAGATTGTTTTCCTTATGGGAGGACCAGAGGGCATAATCTCAGAGTATAGGGTCACCCAATTAAAATATAGGTGAGGAGGAATTTCTTCTCTAACAGAGCAGTGAATCTGTGGAATTCTTTACCACAGAGGTCTGCAGAGTCTGGGACATTAAGTATATTCAAAGCTGAGTTAGACAGATTTTTAATCAGTAAGGGAATCAAGTGTTATGGGGATATGGTGGGAAAACATGATTGAGGATTATCGTGTCAGATCAGTCATTGTCTCATTAAATAGTGGAGTAGACTTGATGGGCCAAATAGTTTACTTCTGCTCCTAATCTTATGTTTTTTTGTGGAGTACTCGCCACTTGCTAGAATGAGTACAGCCATTTGACTGACACCAAATTCACTATCTTAAACATGCGCTCCCTCCACCACTAACACACAGTGGCAGGAGTGCAGAGCATATCCAAGATGCACCCCAGCAACTCACCAAGGCTCCTTCAGCAGTACCTTCCTGATCCGCAACCTTAACTACCTAAATGGACAAGGATAGTAGGTAACACCACAATCTGCAAATTCCCCTCCAAGCCACATGCAATCCTGACTTAGAACCATAATCACCATTCCTTCACTGTCACGGGGTCAAAATCTTAATAGCACTGTGGGTGTACCTACATCCCATGGATCTCAGCAGTCCAAAAAAGGTAGCTCACCACACCTTGTCCAGGGAAATTAGAGTTGGTAACAAAAGTTGGTCTAGCCAGAAACACTCCTATCTTCTGAAAGAATGAAAACAAACACTCATAGAACATAGAACACTACAGCACAAACAGGCCCTTCGGCCCACAAGTTGTGCCGATCATATCTATACTTACCAGGCCATAGACCTATCTGTAACTCCCAATCCCTTTACATCCCATGTACTCATCCAGAAGTCTCTTAAAAGACCTCAGCGAGTCCGCCTCTACCACCACTGATGGCAACCAATTCCATTCACTCACCACCCTCTGAGTGAAAAACTTACATCTAACATCTCTTCTCGTACTTGACCCCCAGCACCTTAAACCTGTGTCATCTCGTAGCTGCCATTTCAGCCCTGGGAAATAGCCTCCAAGAATCCACTCTATCTATTCCTCTCAACATCTTATAAACCTCTATCAGGTCGCCTCTCAACCTTCGTCATTCCAGGGAGAAGAGACCTAGCTCCCTCAACCAATCTTCATAAGGCATGCCCCCCAATCCAGGCAACATCCTTGTAAATCTCCTCTGCACCCTCTCAATAGCTTCCACATCCTTCCTATAGTGAGGCGACCAGAAATGCACACAATACTCCAAGTGGGGTCTGACAAGGGTCTTACAAAGTTGCAGCATTACCTCCCGACTCCTAAACTCAATTCCTCTATTAATGAAGGTCAGTACACCATATGCCTTCTTGACCACATCCTCCACTTGCAGGGCAGATTTAAGAGTCCTATGGACCTGGACCCCAAGATCCTTCTGCTCCTCAACACTGCCAAGACTCCTACCCTTGATATTATACTGCTTCATCCCATTGTTCCTGCCAAAATGGACCACCACACTTTTATCCGCGTTGAAGCCCATCTGCCACTTCTCCGCCCAGCCTTGCATCCTATCTATGTCTCGCTGCAACTTCAGACATCCCTCCAGACTATCCACAACACCACTAACCTTCGTATCGTCGGCGAACTTACTAACCCATCCCTCCCCTTCCTTATCCAGGTCATTTATGAAAATGACAAACAGCAAGGGTCCTAGAACAGATCCGTGGGGCACTCCACTGCTGACTGACCTCTGTGCAGAAGAGGCAACAACTCAGTAAGAATTTAGCAACACCAATTATTAATCCAACCGATTTATTTGATAGTAAAAAAGCGAGCTTTCAACACTCCCGTGTCTTCATCAGGCAAGAAGAGGCAAACCAGTTCTGGATCCACAAGGCCAAAGCCTCTTGGATCCCATGCCCTCTCACCTTCTCAAGAAGTCTTGCACGGGGGACCTTATCAAATGCCTTGCTGAAATCCACGTAAACCACGTCCACTGCTCTTCCTTCGTCAATGTGTTCAGTCACATTTTCGAAGAATTCAACTAGGCTCGTAAAGCACGATCTGCCCTTAGCAAAGCCGTGCTGACTATTCCTGATCATAACGAGTTTCTCTAAATGCTCATAAATCCTGTCTCTCAGAATGCTCTCCATCAACTTATCGACCACTGAGGTCAGACTCACTGGTCGGTAATTGCCTGGGCTATCCCTATTCCCCTTCTTGAAAATAGGTACCACATCCGCAATCCTCCAATCTTCCGGAACCTCTCCTGTCTCCATCGATGACGCAAAAATCATCGCCAGGGGCTCTGCAATCACTTTCCTCACCTCCCAAAGTAACTTGGGGTACATCCCATCCGGACTCGGCGATTTATCTACCTTGATGGAATTTAACAGTTCCAACACCTCCTCTTTCTTAATGTCCACATACTCAATCTTTTCAGTTTGCCGCATTCCTGTAGTACAACCCCCCAGATCACTCTCCACTGTGAATACTGAGGCAAAGTACTTGTTAAGCACCTCTGCCATTTCTTCTGGTTCCACACAGACTTTTCCTCCTTCACCCTTTATAGGTCCTATCCCTTCTCTTCTCATCTTTTTACTCTTCACATATTTATAGAATGCCTTGGGATTCCCCTTAATCCTACCCACCAAAGCTTTCTCGTGATCCCTTCTGGCTCTTCTAATTTCCTTTTTAAGCTCCCTTCTACAAGTCTTATATGCCTCTAGATTGTTACATCCTCTAGCTCCCTGAACTTATAGTACAACTTTCTTTTCTTCCTAACTAGGTTCATCACAACCTTTGTGCACCACGGTTCTCTCGACCTACCAAAACCTTCTTGTCTCGCCAGGACATTGTCGTGCAGAGCTCCAGACAAACTTTCCTTGGAAATCCATCACCTTCCTTCAGTACTCTTCCCCAAGAACACCTCCTTCCAGTTTACTCTTCCAATTTCCTGCCTAATGATTTCATATTTCCCCCTACTCCAGATGAACACTTTCCTATCCTGCCTGATCCTATCTTTTTCCAATGCTATCGTGAAGGAGATAGAATTATGATCACCATTCCCGAGATGCTCTCCTACCGAGAGATCTGACACTTGTCCTGGTTCATTAGCCAGCACCAGGTCAAGTACAGCCTTTCCTCTTGTCGGCTTATCTACGTGCTGTGTCAGGAAACCCTCCTGAACACACCTAACAAACTCCTCACCATCTGAACCTCTTACGCTGGGGACATTCCAGTCGATGTTTGGGAAATTAAAGTCTCCCATCACGACAATTCTGTTATTTCTACATCTCTCTAGGATCTGTTTCCCTATCTGCACTTCAACACCCGTCACTATTGGGCGGCCTATAAAAAACACCCAGCAAAGTTTTCGACCCCTTGTTGTTCCTAACTTCCACTCACAGAGACTCAGCAGATAGTCCCTCCATGGCATCCTCCTTCTCTACAGCTGTGACACTGTCCCTGATCAACAATGCCACTCCCCCACCTCTTCTACCTCCCTCCCTGTCCTTCCTGAAGCATCTGCATCCTGGCACCTGAAGTACCCAGTCCTGTCCCTGAGACATCCAAGTCTCTGTAATGGCCACCACATCACATTTCCAAGCAGCAATCCAGGCCCTGAGCTCATCCACTTTATTCACTACACTCCTGGCATTAAAATAGACACACCTCAGACCCTCAGTCTGGGTGCTCCCCTTCTCCATCACCTGTCTAACTTCCCTCTCATACTGTCAATAATCCTTCTCTACTTGGGAGCTAACCTCCTCGCTCGCAGTCACCTCATCTCGATTCCCTCCCCCCAAACCTTTCTAGTTTAAAGTCCCTTCAGAAGTTACTCCTGTAACTAATAGCAATATAATGCAAGAAAAGCTAACTGGACCTGGCAGAAGCTGAAATCTGCAGCCTAACTCTCTCAGAGCCACAGTCTGCACCAGGGTGCCTACATAAACAACAGTGAATTTACACCAGTTTTCTTGAAACCACTGGGAGTGCACATCATAGTGCCAGTTAGAATGCAGAAACCTGCATTATCTGTTAAGACTGGGCAGCAAAAGATTATCATTCAATCTTTGGTTTGCAAATAAATTCAAATTACACCAAATTTTTGAGAGCATGGTGTCTGCTCTCTTTTTGCTGCAGCCAGTAAAGTTGACACTGAGATAGAGGTTGGCTAAATGGTTTAACTGCTCCTTAATGCAGAATCAAGGGAGTATTAAGGAGGTAATAAGGACTGTTAACACAGAGGGGCTTTTTCAGGTAATTGGCTTTAGCAGGCCGATGAAAACTCTTGAGAGATCAACTTCTCATTGCCCCTGGTTGCCAGGAGTTGTGTTATTGTACTTTCTTCCAATTGTCCCACATGTTAATCCAATTCCTTTTCATTCCATCATACCTCTTGTTTTGTACCTTGCACAATTTGACTTTTCATATAGTATGTAATCCATCACATTCCTCCTTTTGTTTAGCTCTGAAAAAGGATCAGAGAGACTCAAAATGTGAACTGTGTTTTTCTCTCTCCACAGGTGTTGCCAGATCAGTTGAGTTTTTCCAACAATTTCTGCTTTTCTTTTTTCTTTTTCATTCCACTGCTATACCATGCAGAATGATACAACCAGTTCTGACTGCAGCGTTTTGCAATGAGGCCCATCCTCAAGATGCTAATGTGCTTAGTGACGTTTCTGGTATTCCAGTGATTATTACTGTACCCATTCTGGTGAAGCTGGAGAAAGTTGCCTTCAGCCAGAAATGGCTGCCCAACAAGCCCAGCCCTTAGCCATTCCCAGACAGAAGGAATTGAAGAGGATTGGAGGACTACCTCAGGATAAGAACATCATGACAGCTGTCAGCAAAACTGGAACCAATTTAATTGAGCCTGAGGCCAGGGAGGCATTGATGGGATGATTTGACACATGCTCCTGATTTTACCTATGATGACCCGATAGCTTCACGTGAAGCCACTGATGCCAGCCATCCCACAGTTCTAAAGTTATCACACTCTGGGAAGTCATGTACTAATAAGCTTTGATTAAGGGAGCATTGACAATCTACATAACACAACTGTACACTGCAGACTGGAAAATATAGGCGGCATCTCCAAACCCAATCTGGGAAGAGTCAAAAGACAGAGGGTTCAGGGTGCTTGTCACCCCCACAGAACTGTCAAAATATGGCCCCCAATATAGCAGGTACCAAATCTTGCCATAGATGGCTATAAAGATCTATGGCACTTGTCTGATCAAATCAGCCTCATATCATAATGCCCCTCTAAGATATCCAAGCAGTGACTGACACCAGTCCTACAGACTCGGTGGACCGATTAAGGCAGCTCCCCTCATCCACCATGCTCAACAAGCCCAGCTACTATCTTCTGGATACTGAGGTTGCTGCTGTCATTCCAACAATCCATTCAGAATAAAGAAGCAAACACATTGCTCAACATAAGCAGAAAGTGCTTAGTCAGAATGAGGAAGGCTAACAAATAAACAAAAAGAATCAAATTCCAAACTCTGAAATGACAATCCGACACACCTGAAAAGCGTACAGCCAAATGCTTAAAGGAGAAAATTTCAGGGCAATGGGGAAAATGCCAGGAATGGAACTAATTTCAAAGCTCTTCTATAAGATTGCATAA
The DNA here is from genome assembly GCA_024679065.1 of Sphyrna mokarran. Lineage (NCBI taxonomy): Eukaryota > Metazoa > Chordata > Chondrichthyes > Carcharhiniformes > Carcharhinidae > Sphyrna > Sphyrna mokarran. The sequence goes on from JAGIQG010000009.1 coordinate 42,428,484, forward strand.
TCTGATACAAAGGAAAAATAAAGACATTTTTGCCCTCAGGGTGACCGAAAGTGCTTTTGGGCCAATGAAATGCATTCAAAGCATAGTCAGTCATGTAATGTAGGAAATACAGCAGTCAATTTGTATACAGCAAATTCCCACAAATGGCAATGTGATAATGGCCAGATAATCTTGCTTTATATGTTGATTGAGGGATAAATATTGTCCATTGATAGGTTTCTAACACTTCTTTGAAATAGTGCCGTGGGATCTTTTACATCCACCTGAGAGGGCACTTGGGGCCGCGGTTTAAGTCCTCATTAGAAATACTACACCTCTGATAGTGTACCATCCATACCCTCCACGAATAAGACATGAGTCCAAAATCTTCTGACTTATTGGCAAGAATGCCAAAGCTGACACATTTGAGAATATTTTGCTTTAAGACTTGGTTTGCTTTCAATCAGTTACCATCTGCAATTTTTTTATAAGTTGCTTATTAGTTAAGGGACACAACTTGTATTGTCAAATACCTTTTTTTTAGTCTTTTCTCCAAGTTTAGTTTTCAGAATTTTTTTATCATTCATTCAGATAAGCTTCTGCCTCGTAACTGGTGTTTGCTAAGCTCCTGAGACAGAGAGCTTTCAAAGATCATGCTTGACAGTGGCTACTGTTTAAATACTGGTACCTAGAGAGGAGGATTAGATCTTAGCCCCTTTTGTTTAACCACCTGTGGCTATAACAGATACCATTACGTTTGGGAATCTGCTCCTCTCTCACTTGCTCTTCAGGCAACTGCAAGTAGTCTATGCTGTGTAAACATGCTACTGCAAATTGGCTTTGAAAAGACACAAACTGCAGAACATCCATCCCATTCTCCCCCGAACCTCGGTACAAACACAAGATTTAGCATACTTTCTGCAAGTGCTGTTGCTCTTATTTTACTTCTAGAGTTCCAAATAATCCAACATTATCTGATGAAGGAAAAGCAATGTCAGACTTGGCAGCTCTGTACAGTTAATAGTTCCATGTTGAACAAAGGAGATCTATGACTGCTTGATGAGAAGTACTGGTATTCAGGAACATTTCCTAGAAATTACTGTTTATGATATCAATACTTAAAATGTTCTTATGGCATTTCTCACTTCACTATTTTAATGTAAGCATGAAACCATAGGACCTCCATTAAATAACTGCTTAGGAATGTGACAGGAAAACGAATGGTTATAAACTCTAGACACATTTTGGAATCTTCATATTCAAACTGATATTATGGAGCCAAAAAGTGTGGTTGTTAAAACAAAAGCCTCTATTATTTCAGAATGTTTCAACATAGCTTGATTGGATGCAAGCTCTAGCATACTTCATAGCAGAGAAATGGTGTGTTGTACATACATCATTGATTCCGCCAATTAAAATTAAGCGTAGTCTTGAATTGGAGTGGGCTTGAGGGTAGGGCTAATCAGCCAAAGGCGTGGGGATATAATGAAGCCTCTATTTCGTTGTCACACATTACTCTCTTTCCACAATAAATTCCTATGTCCACATTTATGATGGGAACTCCTTTAGTCATTTCATCACTTTGTAACTGCCAATGGTGATAATAGGACACCTCAGCTGGCAGGAAGGTGAAACTGCAATGTGACAGGTTTACACACAGGCAGTATCCATAATAAATGTCGACAGAGGAATTTAAAACGGATAAAGATGGCTTTGAGGTAAGATCTTTCATAAATGAAAGAGAATCTTTAATGGCATGGCACATGGGAAATCAAGCCCAAAAGCAGTGTTCAGGTGAAGGCGAGTTACAAGGTGTGATGCAATTGAACCTTCTAGCACATGACACTCAGTGCCCATTTTAAAATCATGCATGCTGTTCTTAATTTATGAAGCAAAGCAATAGAATTAGTTGAAGTACAGAGGTTTTCTCAGTCATAGAGAGAGAACAGTTTGAACATGTTAAAGACAAGGCCTACAGCAGTAATTCTGGTAGAAGGATGAAATTACAGCATAATTTTATGTAGGCAGTTTCTGCTATAAATCTGGACGTAAGAATTAAAGATGAAAGGTTGGCATAAAAGTGTGACAAAAATGTCACAACAGGAACTATTTGCAGGCATAAAGTTCTTAACATGCATATGCAGCTAATAATTTTTTTTAAAGTGCATTCTGTACTGGGTAGAAACTTGACAGCTTGTCCAGTAAGTAAAGACACCATCTGGTGTTGCACTCATATAGGACAGAAGGTAGCATGTTCAAATTTCGGCCTATGATGGGGAGCAGTTAATAGCTACAATTAATCTCACTGAAATTAGCTTGAGGGGGCGAAAATCATGGAGGAATCCCATTCCTAATCATTATCCTGTGATCAGTGCTGAAAAACGTCCTTGTGTAAAGATTAAATGTGCACAGCATTCGACCCTGCTCACTTTCATTTTTTGTGATTGAATAGCTTGCCAAAACTTGAAGACTGGATTTTCTGATTGGCATTAAAGAAAGAAACAAAAAAAAACTTTTAAAAAAACAACTCAGATTTTCATCCCAAAAACAGCACAAATTTCCGAAAAGCATAAGTCCCACCCCTGAACATGGTACTTTCTATTTCCATGGGGCAGGACTGGGAGGCAGGGTGCACTTCACAGAAGCAGATCAACATTAAATCATTTGCTACCTTCACTGAAGTGGACTTTGGTAGGTCAGGAGTGTGAAATCTTTGTCCGAAATTAGACTAGAGAATAACAGGTTTGAACTTAATAGATTTGTTTGGATAGTCAGGGTCCCTTTGGATCTGGCCCTGGGACATCTATAAGTAAGGTCAGGTGCCCTTTAGTTGAGGTCAAGCAGGACTATAAGTAAGCATAAATGAGTGTAGAAACCAGATAAATATATGCTGTGAACGAATCTGTAAAATCAATTATCAAAACCATCAGAAGCACTTGTCAAATGGATCTGTCAATGGGAGCTGTCAAGGCATTTAAAAGGTCCTGTCCATTGAATCTTAGAAAAAAATGTCGGACTGTTTTAAAAAAAAAGATTGCTTGCTATTTCACTCTGTCAACATAAGCCAGAAGGTTTCCATTACTGGGTTGATGCTGCTGGTTTCACAACCATTCATTATCACTTCTTGAAGTGACATTAAGGGCAGGATTCTCCAGCTGCACGTGCCCCAGTGCCAGAAATTCCTGCTGAGCTCAATGAAACTTGAAATGGTCTGCCCAAATTTTCTGTATCGCCCACTATGATTCCCATGGGAGATGAAGTGGGAGAATTATGACCTATGAATTTCAATGCTTATTGTTATAAGAGACTGTGCACGTGAATGAAATGGCTATTGTTAAAAGGCTTTTAATTGAAGAAATGCAAATATAGTAAACTAGTTTTTAGATTGAGAGATTTCTTTTCAATATAGTGAAGTCTGTAATAGACATTTAGAATGTGCATGGGGGCTATAAAGGGCTCTGGGGATGGATACAGAGGTAGAGGGACAATAAAGGGTTATCAAGGTAGACACAGGTGAATATGGAGTATATGAGCGGCCCTGTGGGAGGGCAACAGGGCATGAAGTAACATGAGTTGGTATGGATAGGGTATGGATGTATGTATGGGTGTGAGGAGTGAAGGATGTTTTGTGTTTTAATCTGTACTTATCATTTCTGGACATTGTTTCAGAGCCCCAGTGCAGACCTTCCACCCAGCCCACTTCCACACCTAGTGGCCTCCTCATTTTTCCCAGGCTCCTTGCCTCGACACATTTTTCAGTTTGTAATCCCAGTCATTTAGGCATCAATTTTTAAAGGTCGGGCTCAAAGAGCTGGGAAGTCTCTCATTGCTACGCACGCAAAATCCGTGAGTAAAAACTGGGTCATAGATTCCATCGTCTTACCTTAAACATTGAAAGGAAAGACACTTGGAAAAGGTTAAGTCAATATATTCAGAGGAAACAGGAGAACATTAAAGGAATTAAAGGATTGCCACCTTGTTTCAAAAATAGCATGGAAGGCACATGCTTTATAATGAATAATATATGCTTTTTAAAACCTCTCAGCCTACTTGGTCTCACAAAGATATGCAACTGTCATGGATCTAGCTAAGTTTTCATCATTCATAAACTTATTTTGCAGTTTTAGGCAACTTCTCTATTAATGGACTCTTGACTGTTCATGATGCATACCCCAGTATTCTTCCTAAAATCTTCACTTTAAAATGAAGTCTCTTCATAGCTGACAGCAAATACAAGGTCTCAAATACAGGATTATGTGCTTGCAGATGCAACTATTCAGGTGAGAAAGGAAATATTTTGGTACTATTCCTGTAAAACCGCTGTTAAAGATTCATTAAAACATGGCCAGCACATTTGGTGTAATTACCGTAGTGTAAGAACAGTAATCTTTTACTGAACGTTAGTGGATAGATTATTGGAATTGCATAAGCTGATTGGAGGCTGATCAAACGTCCATTAAAGTAGCTATTAAAATCTGACATTCTAAGTATGGCATTAGAATGGGAAAAGCAGTGCCTCACAGCTCTTACATATACTGTATACCAGCTACTTATTAATGGATGCAATATAAAAATAAAAAAATACACCAGTTAAGTTTAATTAAAAACAATTTCCACATGGTTTGGTAGCACTCTATCCTTATTCTAGTTGAACTCCTTTGAACTCCGTCAAAAGACCGGTTTTGCAATCATGATTTTTCAGGACATATGTGCTCTTGCTAATGAAATAAAATATGTCAGATTTGTCAGCAACATCAAGAACACGACACCTGACTTCAGGCATGACAATGAAGTAAGGATCATGTGAACCAGCGTTCAACGAGCTTGAACTAATAAAGATACTTCCTTTCTTAGAATGGCTGGATCTGCTTCCTTATGGAAAGTTATTTGAACTTCTTATATTTATTACTAGATCACATTTTACAGTTCCTTAATGTAATTTAATCTGGATATGCAAGTTCCAAATTCTGAACAGACCTTCTGTACTGAGTAAGGGGTGGCACGGTGGCAAGCACTGCTGCCTCACAGCGCCAGGGACCTGTATTCAATTCCGGCTTATGCAGAGTCTGCACATTCTCCCCGTGTCTGTACAGGTTTCTTCCTGGTGCTCCGGTTTCCTTCCACAGTCTGAAAGACGTGCTGGTTAGGTACATTGGCCATGCTAAATTCTCCCTCAGTGTACCCGAAGAGGCAGTGTGTGCTGACTATTTGTGACACCAGTAAATAAACGTAGAACTTTAATTTAAGTAGCCCAAAATGCATGTCAGGGATCATCCTACCTTTTTCTTGGAAAGGGTTTACCTTAAAAAAATGACTGAACACATCACAGTTTCTTTGCTGAGACTGCTATCAATCTCCAATAGGGACAGTCATCTTGGAAGAATTACCAGGAAATGACACTAAGCGTTATTTTGAAGGCTAGATTTGAAAATAACTCTGGGGCATAGATGCAGTCTGCTTTTCATATACTGATTAAGCTTGACATACATTGAGAATGTTTTTAAAACCTTCACAGATGTTAAAGTTTCTCTTGTCTTATAAATAGCTATGGTCAACTGATACCAATATGGTTCGGAGTGCTACAATTTTCAGTAAAATACCACTGCTGCTACCTGGCCTCCAAAGATAAAACATATTGATGGGGTGCAGGTACTGATTTTAAAGATTAGTTTGATGGATTTTAAGGATAAATTGATACAATTATGCATACAAAACCTGAGAAATGGTTTGATTAAGTGAAAACACAAAAAATAAAGGAAACATCAATCGCAATGAAAGACAGCCTATGACATATGGATCAGGTAATTGCTCCTTGAAGCTATAAAAACTGTAATGCTGCTCCTCAGAGAACAATAGTTGATACAGACCAACCAACTACTAACAGCGAAGATTAGTTTGTGGAATTATTACTTCACAGGACAGCCTGACTGGTTTAGCATTCAAAAAAACTGAACATTATTTTGCAGCAGACTTTTCCCATCACAATGAATGCTTTTTAAACACTTGTCAAAAGCCTGTACCACTTATATTCTTGCAATGCAGCAATAATCAACACTTATGTAAGGAATATGTCTTCAACAGCAGCCAGTACAATAGGGAGTTGCAAAATTAAACTATAGCTGGTAATCCCATTTTGATGAAGGGGGTGTATATGTGGATTATTTATCCAATTTGACACAAATTACCAAAAAAAGAAATCACAACCAACTGGAATATTTGCAATCCTAGCAAATGCACCCCCTCCCCACCAAAAAAAAACTGTGAGTGATAATCTGGCCACACTAAACTAAAATCAACCATGGGAATTAAGAAATGAAGTCTGGTTATGCTCTTCTATCGTGAATCTTGGCAGTTTACTTCTTGACATTAGGATTGGTTTGTCATCCCCACACTTGCCCAATTTGTGCAAATAATATGACAAACTAAGCAAAAATCTTCACTCATGTCTGATTTAAACCAGTGTTACCAGTGTTTCTCACTGCTTGCTAGCATTGCAACATGAAGCAAATCCTGTAATAGGTTGGGATCTCTAGCTTGCAGCCTTGTTGATAGATTTTAAGGATTCTAGTATTCACACCTCACACTTTGTTGTCCCATCTAGTAGTATTATACTGGAGTGTTTTAACCTGCAATTAAAAATAATGTAACTGTTTAGTTTTTAAGCTAAATCTCCAGATTTAAATTGTTTTTCTTTGAGAAACCTGGTGTTTCAGTCCAAAATTCTGACTTACTACTTTATACAATTTCTTAAAATGCTGTAACATTTTGTCTTTCACTCATTGCTACGCATTTTTTAACAAATTTGTTCATCTTGCCTTTAGGTATAAGTGATAATGTAATAATCCTGTGAAAATTCCTCTCAACAATATTTGTGGACCAATGCTCAGCACTTTTGTTGGATCTTTCTCTGCTCCTAATTTTAACAGAGGATTTAACCCATTTATTTTATACATTAATTTGTTTTTGAGCAGCTGCCCACTGATATAACCTGTCATCCTCTCTTTGGTTTAAATGTTTATTCACTATCTTGTTGCAGCTGGCCACCAGGTTCTCTGTTCCTCTATTGGAATTCCAGCTATTCCCACAGCTTCCTATTCTCTCTCTGCAATTTCTCTGGTCTCTCTTTAAATCACTCATCTCTTTTCATGCTCTGTTACCTTACATAAAGTAAGAAAGTAACACTTGGGTGTGGGCTCAAGTCTTCCATGAGCAAGATGATTTCGGAAAATGTTTATAATGCACTAGATACACCAGATGAAAAGAAATACTTCAAAACTTCACGGAATTCCACTTGACTGCAGCATTAACTGCTGTCAGATTCAGAACATTATCGGCTGAAGTCCCACCCTAGGGATCTGAGCACAAAACCTAAACTTACATTTCAGTGTCTCAGTATAAGCGTGCTTTTGTTGCAAGTACAACACTTATGCACAATGACACAACATGTTAACACCTTAGTACATAACATAACGGCAATAATGGCCTTGGAAGTGTTTGAAGGTTCGCCCATTGTAGAGCACCAAAGAATCCAATATAGCAAGTGGCTCAAAGTCTTCCACAGTGACAATGTGCTAAAAGCAGAAAAGAAGTCCAGTACCTATTTCTGAAACAGGCTTTGGGCCTTTAACATAGGTAAATAAGAGCCCATTTGAATTACTCAGTATAAAATTCATCTGCTTTCAGCTATGTTCAGGAAAAATGTAGACTAAATACAACATAATTAGTGGTCCTTAAAAAGAAGCAATGGAACTGCTACTAAAATAGTAGGTGATTAAAAAATATTATCAGAGTTAGGAGCCTGAAGGAGTAGGCTTGCAGTTCCAAAAAACTATTCCTAATCAGCCCTTCCCCTTGAAACTTCTCTCCTATTTGTGCCACTTTGTTCCATCAGAGGGATAATTTCCTACGCCCAGTTTGTGCCAACCTGCACCAAATTCTAAGAGATTATCTTAATACATATTACATAGAATTGAAGATAACAAAAACTCATTGCAAAATATACATGGCAATGTTATGCAGTCTGAATTAATGACAATTATCTCCTCATACTTCGGATTAAAGGTTAAAAAGAACCACTTGTAAGTTATTAAATGACTTAATTGACTTATAGACAAACAAAACCCACCTGGCACATGCCAGACACCCTCTCATTACTTCTACCTCACTGTAAAGTTGCTTTCTGATCACAGGTGCAGTCTTTTGGCTTAGTTTCAATAATACTAAGCTGAGATAGTTTCAGACTGTGGTTAGGTTTCATTCAAATTTGCTCTCCTCCCTCTACAGTTAATGCAGAAAATTGGCTAAAATCTCAGACTTGTTTACAATGTCAGAAAAAGTTGGACTGAGGCTAGTCTGGGCAATCTTCATTATCCGGGCAGCCTGACAGAATCTCAACATTGACAGTCAGTCAAGAATGCTAGTTTCAAACAGCCACAGAGAAGCTGACAGGCCAACTGAGTTACTGGCAATCCACAGGTTACGTCACCTGAACATGTCAAAAACTGAAGGTGGAATAATATGATGAGAAATGGAACCAATTTACTGTTGATACACTCGTTTTTCCCATGTTGGCATGGATGTTGCCACATTTTCTTGGCTCATCGCCATCACTTGTTATGTCACATTTTGTATCATATTCCATTCTTTGCATTATTAGCATTTCTTTAAGCCAGATGTTTCTGCAATATATTATCTCAACTTTAAACTTCCTCAATTCAAACCTTAACTATTTTTTCAAAGCGATGTAAATACAATATTTTATAAAAGTCGCGTGTTTCATTATACAAAATAAAAAGTCATTATATGGAAAGCAAAACAAGCCATTTATTGTTTAATAAGTTGAATACAACATAAACAATAAATCAATTGTCTCATTTTTCCAACTAGGATCCCAACATCTTAGAAGAATAAATTATTAATTTATATTCTATAATTTTGTGAAGAATTGTCTATTTTTCCAAGACAATCTTTTATTATTATTTGGTTTTAAAACTAACAGTTCTCAAAAACAAACCAACAAATTCCCATTTTAGATAACTTGAGGTCAAGTATTACTATTTTTGAACCCATTAGTGAATGAAAAATATACTTTTCAATTTGATCAGAATCATGCCTTATGGTGCACAAATTGAGCCACAGGATGTGAAATGATAGGGAGGCTGTGCCCTTACCAAAGTATGCCAAATTTCCCTTGTAAAACTGAAATGTAATCAATAGCCTTAACTTTAAGATTTAAACATTATAAGCATATTTTACATCCCAAAGAGTTTATTTATGGATATTGATAGATTTGTTAAATACCCAAAGACACTCTACAATAGCAACATCAACAATGCATTTCACTTGCATTGTATCTTTGGATCCTAAAAAACTGAATTGATTAATTTAGTTTGCTATATAGAGAGAAGGCAATGGTGGACTTCTCAGCTTGGAAGTGGTTGGGAAACCGAAGAGAGGTTAAATTCCTTAAATATGGAAGAACTGTAAAATCTGCTTATGTAAGCAGTTCACCTTTTGATTAAATATGCATTATAAGTAGAAAAGAGTACAAATTGTCCGATTATAATAACGTGTCTATGATTGGAATTCATAGGTTCATTCTAGCTCACAGAATAGTGATTGCTGTGCATTCTAAGCTTAACATTTTGTTCAGCTGACAAGCTTTATGATCTCTCCGAACTCCATCACATTCCAAGTTCCCAGAGAACAAGAAAATCTTACATGATTACACGTGAGGAATACCAGAATCTAACTTTGTGCTGTTCAATATTGATGTGACAAGTCTCACAATTCTCCTACAGACAAATTTAGTACTTGCTCTGATCAAACCTCAGAAGCATTCTGAATTTCAAAGTGGCTTATATCTGAGCCTTGGTGAGGTATATTAAAGTTCATATCCTACTTTATCTTCTAACAATTAAATCTAAAGTCAGTTTTGAATTTATGTTTATTTTCCATATACACTGGTTAATGAGAATTTAATCAGTAGTGGCTTTGTTGTCCTCAGTTGGATATTGTAAATGAATTCTAAAGCTGGCCATTAAATTTTTCAACCGTGTGCTTAAATATAGACAATTCTCAAAAAGAAAAGCCACAATTAAACTCCACCAATTCTACAACTGGTACGACAGTGTTTCCTTTTCACTAATTGTAGAAGGAAAAGGTCTAACAATGCCAAATTTATATTTGATCCCACTGACCTTTGTTAAAAAACAACTTTCCAAAAATATATCTCCTAGTATCCTCAACACTTGGAGCCATGCACCTTTTCAAAGGACAAAGATTTTATTAAAATCCAACTGTACTTTGAGGAAGAATGTTAGCTAAAAGGAACAATGTTGAATAAAGCACATCCTTCCTACAATGAAGGAAAAAAGATCCTAAAAGTACTGCAGTATTCCCAAGATAATGCTGGAGAGAAAATAAGGAAAGTATTATCCTGATGTAGCCATAGTTTGTCAGTTAAATGACTGCTGTCAGAACATAACTACCACTACAGCAATATTCATGTCTTGAGAATTGTAGGAACATTTTGCACTTATCTAACTAATGGAGCCTGGAAGGAATGCACTTACAGAAGGAAATATCATGAATATGAACACAATCAATGAAGATAAACTCATATCTATTTAAGCTGTTCTCTCCCCAACACTTTTGAGCTGCAGATTTTTAAAAATATTCTTTCAGAGTCTGGCTGTCACTGGCTAGTCCTGATGTGGAGATGCCGGTGTTGGACTGGGGGAAACACTGTAAGAAGTCTCACAACTCCAACAAGTTTATTTGATAGTAAACCCACAGCTTTCAGGGTTTGCCCCTTTGTCAGATGAGTGGAGAGTTCTGGTCTCTGGTCACTGGCTGGGCCAGTGTTTCGTGCACATCCCTAACTGCCCTTGAAAAAATAGTGGTGAACCACCTTCTTAAACTACATAGAAACACATATAGAAAATAGAAGCAGGATTTGGCCATTCAGCCCTTTGTGTTTCCTCCGCCGTTCATTATGATCATGGCTGATCAACAAATCCAGGGCTCTGACCTTGCCTTCCCCGTATGCCTTGAGCCCCAAGAGCTATATCTAATTCCTTCTTGAAGTCGTACAATGTTTTTGCTCTCAACTGCTTCCTGTGTTAGTGAATTCCACAGATTCACTGCTCTCTGAGTGAAGAAATTTCTTCCACCTTAGTCCTAAAAGATTTACCTCTTATCTTCAAACTATGACCCCCAATTCTGGACTCCTCCACCATCGGGAACATTCTTGCTCTTAATCTACCCTGTCGAATACTGTTCAAATTTTATAAGTTTCTATGAGATTCCCTTTCACTCTTCTAAACTCCAATGAATATAATCCTAACCAACTTAATCTGGCCCTCATATGTTAGTCCTGTCATGCCAGGAATCAGCCTGGTGAACTTTTACTGCACTCCCTCTATGGCAAGAATATCCTTCCACAAATAAGAACACCAAAACTGCACATAATACTCCAGATGTGGTCTCACTAACACCCTATACAATTGCAGCAAATCATCTCTATTCCTATACTCAAATCTTCTTACTACAAAGGCCAATATACCATTTGCCTTCTTTACTGCCTGCTGTACTTGCATTCTTCAGCATGAAGATATAAGATCTTGCTGAGTAACCTCCTCTCTCAATTTACACCCATTCAAATAATAATCTGCTTTTTTATTTGTGCTACCAAAGTGGATAATTTCACATTTATCCACATTATACAACATCTGCCATGTACATCCCCACTCACTCAGCCTGTCCAAATCATACTGAAGGGTCTTTGCATCCTCCTCACAGCTCCCTCTCCCATCCAATTTTGTATCATTCACAAATTTGGAGAAAATACATTTAGTTCTCTCATCCAAGTCATTAAGATATAATGTGAACAGTTGGGGTCCTAGCATATATCCCTTCAGTACCCAAGTCACTGCCTGCCAATCAAAAAAAGGCACATTTATTCAAACTCTTTGGTTCCTGAACTGCAGCAGTCCATGTGATATTGGCGCACCCACAGTGCTGTTCGGGGCAGATTGGCAGAATTTTGATGCAGTAACACTGAAGGAACAGTGATATAGTTCCAAGTCAAGATGGTGTGTGGTTGGAAGGGAAGTTACAGGTGGTAGTATACCCATGCATCTGCTACACTCATCACTCTAGATCGCAGAAGTCACCAATTTAGAAATTGCTGTCAAAAGAGTCTTGCTGAATTACGGTTCATATTGTGCAGAGAGCTATGGAGGTTGATATCTTTATCAAAATCAGACAATTCCAACCTCTCTCCTGAACTTTTTTATTTTGCATAGCTGTTACCATATTTATGATGCAGGTATTGGTTTATTTCAAACATTCAAAATATATTTGCTTGTTTTGTCACATTTTGTTTCTTTTATCATGACTTCCCTCGGAGAACTCATTATTTACAACAAGCAAAGTCAAAAACAGAATGGAAAATCCCTTGCTGTTTTTGCTGTATATATTATTTAATCTATATCTACTAGTTTCCATCCTGTAGTATTGCTCATGGGTAATATGGAACTCTATTGCATTGGATAACTAATAATCAGACTTGTCCAACTCATAGCTGCTCCTCTGTAAGGAAAAGGTCTAAGTGGGAAGAAAGACTATTAGAGATGAATTAGTATTGCTAGGAGTTTCTGTAAGTTGATAACTATTTGGTTCTTCTCCTTTAACAATCTAAAAGTCAGGAAAAAAAAGCACCCCAAAATCACAGGTAATTTTCTCCACTTGTATACTTCTTTTCATGTCTGAATATAATTGTTGGTGTTCTATAAAATATGTAATGTTGGTATTGTAACATCTGGAGAATGGATGATACCCTCTCATCTTTCATATCGATATAGACATATATCTTGGAGTTCAAAACAGTTGCTAATCTTGTTTACTACTACACCTCGGCAATACAAAGTGAAGCCACCCAAAGTTTTAATATTTCCTTTCTTGCCAATTCAGCAACAACCACCTTTAGAAATTGCTGCCAGAATTATTTTGATCCAAAGTTGTAAATTGAACTGAAGAGCCACAAGCTTCATATTGTATTTCCCAGCATTCACCTCTTTCTTAACTGAAGGCGTTGAATCTTGCCGGTGTACAGCTTCATGCTTATTGCAGCCCATAGCTCATACAACTGCATCATTTTCCACATGTGAACTGGACAGCGAATGTCAGTAGATTGTTCAACCAGGACACTCTGTTGAATCCAGTGAAATTATCACCTAATATATACACTTTGGGATGTTCAGTGGCTCTTCCATGGAGGCAAGACAGTAATTAATGGGAATGGTATGAGGGCAGCAGGGGTGAGGGTGAGTGGGGGGTGGGAGATTTTTGGGTAATTATTGAGATGTAGGGTCATAGAGGCTATACAAGTAAGTGGGATAAATATTGGGCATCTGCAAGTTCCTCCTCATCTTAACAATAATAGTTCTTGGAGCTAAGGGGATCAAGGAGTTTAGGGGTCGGTAGGATCAGGATATTGAATTTGATGATCAACCATGATCAAAACGAATGGTGGAGCAGGCACGAAGGCAAAAATGGCCTACTCCTGCTTCTAGTTTTTATGTTTCTAATTGACCGGGAATGTTTCCAGGCAGCCTACAGCAGTTTAAGGACCACTGGTTAAGCTAGCATGTTGAGTTCTACTGAGTTAGAACATAGAACATTACAGCGCAGAACAGGCCCTTCGGCCCTCGATGTTGCGCCGACCAATTAAGAAAAAGCAATGACCCTCTAACCTAAACATAGAACATAGAACATTACAGCGCAGAACAGGCCCTTCGGCCTTCGATGTTGCACCGACCAATTAAGAAAAAGCAATGACCCTCTAACCTAAACCATTCCCTTTTCATCCATAATTGGAGTTGGACAGTGTGAAATCCTAGTTACTTCTCAGGATCCAAATTTAAATATATTCTTCTTCCCAGCAGGAGCATCAGTCACCTAGATTAATGTCAGTCTGAAAACAGGAAAAATTAGACCTCTAGCAGTCAGCCAGAGTTTTTTCATATATACAAATTGGGTCTCTCTACTGCATGATTGTGTTCAAACAGGATGGTAGCAAAACAGCAATCAACTCCAATTTATACCTCTGTAAAAAGAATGCAAAAGATTGGATTCAATGACTCTGACTTCACAAAGTGCTTGAAGCCAATCGTAAGTTTAGGAACAATTGCATTTACTTTAAGAAAACAGTCATTCACTTTTCCATTCATATATTAGAAATGTTACTAAAATATTTAACATTGCATTATTCTTAATTTGTAAGAATTGTAAATATAACCAACCCTATCAAAATTGTAGAGAGTAAATGAGCTGTAGAAGTTGCTAAAATTACTTGACAAGCTTCTGGGACATACTGAGTTGGAAAACCCCACTTTTACAACTAATCAAAAATTATTTGGGGTATATTTATCCTTCTCCAAAATTACTACTTCTTTCACTTGATTAGGTGCAGCATTCCAGAGTTGTGAGGTTCATTCTTCCAAAAGTATTTCTGACTCTTTCACCTTTATTTTAAGCATTCCAGTGCCACATTCTATCTGCAGTCATGGAAATAAGCACATGTCCTGCTCTCAGTCCACTGCCAATGTCAGTTGTAAACTGTCCATGTTTCCAACAAGGCTTGTGGATGATTCTCCTGCCAGTTTTATTTCCTCTCCTGTGGCAAAACACCTAGTCTCCTCAAAATAAAATGGCTAAGACCTGTTATGTGCAGGAATCCCAAATATGAACTCATGTTGTACGTTCACATTCCAACTCAAGAAGTTGCTATTTCATTTAACATTTTCTCACAAACATTACATTGGCCAAAGAAGATTGGAAGTTCCTCAAAGTTCCTCACCTCCATCAACAATCTGGAAATCATATTCCTTTTGTTAACAGCACAGCCATTTGCAGTGTGATTTTTTTTCCACCCAACTGTCATACCGCACAAATTATTGCGAAGCATTTAATGGCAGAATCACCATTGGCATGCAGTCACCAGCAGACAACAGCAAATCCATAATTCTGTTTGAGGACTGGCCACAAAGTTACACATATACTTCAACGACAGCCATATAATACAAGGAACATAAATAAATATTCCTTATTATATTTACCTTAGGGTGCAAGGGTCATTAAATTTTAAGTAGTTATGAAATCTGGCAACAGAGTATAGAATTTAATAAAAGTCCAACTTTACTTAGATTGCTGGTAACCATGATTTTCTAAAATACCTATGGATAACCAGTAGAGAATACCTTATTCCTGTCTAGCAAACAAACTGTAGGGAAAAAATCCTTGCTTTGCTCTTGGAATGGCATTGATAATGTTAAACTTTCACGTCTTTCACAATCAGTGGTTTTGCAGAACAATGGTTGACAATCAGTGAGTCAGGCCTCAGTTTTTGCCCCAACAACTCAAGACCTGATGCAGTTGCGCCTCAAAGTGCAGTATTTATAGTATCTTCTACATGCAGTTCCTTATAGTTTTGGAATTCAATTCTGGCTGTGTTGTGGTCTTAAGTCCATTATTTCCATGTAAAAATTCAAATGCAGAACTAACCATCTTTGACTGAGTATATTTCTTGGAGTGTTTTTGTGAACTGTGCAAAATCTTGGACTTAGCATTCAGCAGCCTAACGACATTTCTCCACAACTTTCTGCACCCAATAAGCACCACGGGTGAATTGATCTTTGATATAATTATTTCTGTTGTTGCAGCACCTAAAATGTGATTTTTTTTTACTAAAATATTGCGGTCTGCTTAAAGTTGCAAAGTGTCAAATTTTATGGAGTCCATTAGTGCTAGAATGCTTCAATGGTTACAAATGTCTTCACCAGAGTGAAACCAAAAGAATACTGTAGCTGTAGAACTGGATTTTTTTGACTATCTCCTATGATGGCAGGAAAATTGAACCTTAAATTATACTTTTGGTCATTGAGGCAGAATTGGAGTCTGCAATGCCATATGAATGTTGATGCAATGCAAGAACCTTGTAGTATGATCAGATCATGCCACAAAATATACATTTGATGTAGAAAAAACACAAAGGAGATCAGAAAAAAAGATTTAAGTCAATAAAGTACACAGAGTACAATATTCTATTGTCAAAAGTCATTGGATTTTGATGTTATCAGGATGATGCAAATACTTGAAACCAAAGATTAGAACCCCGACTTTCAGCTGTGAAGTTGGGAAACACTTCTTCACACAACAGGTGATAGACATTTAGAACTCTCTTCTGCAAGCAACAGTTGATCGTGGACAATTTTTAATTTTAAATCTGAGATTGGTTATATTTAAAGTTAATTAAATGTATTAAGAGACACTGGGGAAAAGGCGGATGTATGGAGCTAGGTACAGGTAGCCATGTTCTCAACAAATGACAGAACAGGCTCAAAGGGCTTTGTGGCCTATTCCTGTTCTTGTGCTCTTACTTATAAAGTTGAAACTCCATGAATATCCTTCTCCAGTTGATAGTTCGGTGGACAACCAGACATTAGTGTCAACAAAGTGGTTGACTGGAACTCTCACCGGATATCTTTATTAGATTTACAGCTGGAATTTTATTATAATTTATCCTGCAGCCTATTTTAAATTATGTACAGCCTTTCTGCTTTGACTTACTTGTTCATTTTATTGGCTTTACAGCAGTCAAAATATTCCCCTGCGTCTATAAATGGCTACTCTTGGCGGCCCAAGCTTCTGAGTTCTAGAACGTTAACTATGCTCTGGAATTCCAGCTCAGCCAGATTGGTCAGACATGAGTTTAATTCCACCATTTTCCACATTGCGATTTCTCAATTTCCATTTACTGAAAATACACTGAACAGAGATTTAGTTCATACTTAATTTAGTTTAATTTAAAACAGATTTTCCCACGAAAAAAACCATCAAAATATGAAATTCATCTCACACTGCACTTTTGCAAGTTGTTTCACTGTCAGTGTCAGTTCAAAGTCTATGGATGGTGCACATCATAAGGAGATACTGAAAAGGCTAGAAAGTCAAAAAGAAACTAAAAATAACCTAATAAGTCGCTTCTTTCTAAACTGAAAAAAATATAAAATAGCTCATCTCATATTGAAAATTGCAGGAAAAAAGGAAAGGTGGAAGACCTTGGATTTGCATGTCAAATTGGATGCAAAGTTGACCAAGTGACTCATGAAATGGTTTGTGCCAGAGATTTGAGCCAAATTCAGTTTTAGGTCTCGTTTAAATGCTACCAGCAAGCTACATCCCCAATCAGTCATCTCACTCCAGTTTACTCTTTGGGGAGGGTGTGATATCAGCTGGTTCTTATATAAAAGCGGCAGCACAGAGGTGGAGACATATTTGAATGTTCCAACTCCAGGCTAGAGTACAACCTGAAAATCTCTTGAATGTTTTATGAGCACCTTCCAGCCAGGCTGTGTAAAACATGATATAACTAGATGAATTATGCTCCATAAAAGCTCCTTTCATTGGTACCCAAGTTCCACATTTGAAATCCAATGATGGGCAGGGGATTCTGATTTGCAAGGTTTTAGTCGTTTTAGGTGGGCAGCTGGATGACTGAAGTTGCCTGAGCCATTATGACAACTGGTGCATTTTGGTTCAAACGGATCATAATACAAAATTCAAGAGCCTAGCACCCACCTATGGATGCAAAACAGGTGGCCCTAAGTTGAATTTCTCCCCCAAGAAATGACATCCACTATGAGTTTACCAGCTGCCCTAACACTGCCAGTTAATGATTTATGTTTATTTACTTCACCTAACCTATTTATATATGAATATTTTTACCATCACAAGGGCCACTGAGCAAACTAGTCTGCAGTATGCTCTTCAGCTGGTTAAAATGGAGCACAGAGGTAAACATTGTTTCACAACTGCAAGCACAGACTTGCCACTAATGGTGCATTTATACTACTAATTAAGCTGTTTAAGCAGTCTGTAGTAATGTGTGTCCCTGACAGGCATTCACCTCACCATGTTCCCTGGCCAGGCTGACTGAAATGGGACTCAATCCACATTATAGGACAAGTCATTTTATAGTCTGAGTCCTTTATTGGGACCTATCTAGGACATATGCCCATCTGAAACTTTATAAAAAGTTGTGATAAAAACAATACCAAATAAACTTGCCTTTAGACTGTGTTTAAGAGCCAAAGGAATAAATTAACATTTCGCAATAGATATAGCTAGATGTTACATCTGCTTTTTATACGAGGTGAATAAAGACTTTCAAATACTGCTCATCAGCACAGCAGCGCAGTGATTAGCACTGGGTTCGATTCCAGCCTCGGGTGACTGTCTAAGCAGAGTCTGCACATTCTCTCCATATCTGCATGGGTTTCCTCTGAGCATTCTGGTTTTCTCCCACACTCCAGCGTCTTGTAGGTTAGGATGATTAGCCATGCTAAATTATCCCTTAGTGTCAGGGGAATTAGCAGGGTAAATACATGGGGTTACAGGGGTAGGGTCTGGGTGAGATTGTTGTTAGTGTCGGCATGATGGGACGAATAGCCTCCTTCTGCACTGTAGGATTCTACAATGAATGTTTCAGGCTCATTTAAAAAAAGTATTAATTGCAAATTACAAATCTTGATATATTTTGAAGTTGATGATTTGTGGCACATATGCAAGGATACTCAGTAGAGGAGCAAAAAGTTCTCTCATGAGCAATGTTTGAATTAAGGAAATTGTCAAGCTGTTAAATATGTGGATTGAATTTTCACATCACTGTCAGCTATCTTCATGTTTAATACATTTTTGTCCCAAATTATTATGGTCTCAAAGTCTGATAGGCTGCGCACAATAACACCTTTCATCAGAAGGGCAGGGTAGAATGCCCCAATAAGTTATTCATGGCTACCATCACTGGAGCTTCATAATTGATTTGACTTATACGAGTTCAGCTGGACAAGATCAGTTTTGTGTCTGATTATAATGCTGACATGCCATAACAGAAGACAAAGTCGATTTGTACTGAGGTCATAGGATCCAATCTTACCAGCATTGCCTCATATTATGGTGGGGAGGGATAGGTAGGGGAAATAGTTCTCATATTGGTAATGTTTAAATGGAAGTATAAAGAGGCTCTCCAGCTACAGTTAAAAAAATGACTTTAATTACATCTGATTTAAATAGTAGTAATTAATTGGCTAAATTGGGTGCAGCTACAGGGATTTTACTACGTAGGTGAGATCGTGGAAGTTTATACATTGATTTTATCACGTTGTGTGGTTAACAGTTAAATACATGTGATAAAGGCAAAATATTACGGATGCTGGAATCTGAAACAAAACCAGAAAATGCTGGAAAATCTCAGCACATTCGTCAGCATCTGTGGGGAGAATAGAATCAACATTGAGAGTCAGATGAATTATCCTGTCTCAACTGTTGGCTTTGTTCTCTTTCCATAGCTGCTGCCTGACCTGCTGAGATTTTCCAGCATTTTCTGCTTTTGTTTCCACTTCCCTTCCTTCTCCCTAGTCACAAGGAACTTTTCAATATTAGGATATCCGCTGCTCCCTTTTATCAGACCCATGTGTCCAAGATAATAGAACCTTGATTCTATTTATTAGGGACCAGAACAATTGGTTTCACAATGTAGATGTGTCAGTCAGTGACCCTAAAACAATATAATAATGGACCGAAGTTGCTGTGCACACAGGAGTCACCCTGATATGGTAATGAGATTAAAAAAAGGCAAAATTATGCCCAAAACATGCAAAGCAGCTTGACCATGATGAATGCTAAGATGAAGTCAAGTTGGTTACAGAGAATTTGAAAATTGAAAGGGGACCCTGTTTATCTTTCCATAGTTGAATTTGGTTAATAAATTGAGAATAGGTAAGGGACTGAAATAGAAGTACTTTTGGAAGTGAGCATGAATAGAAACAATGGAACTGTCAAATTAATTACAGGTTAGCTGACTGACAAATTTAATTTTTAATCATTTTCAATCTGTGCAGGAGAGTTTTTTTCTCAGCCCAAACAGCTCGACAGCCATTTTTTCATAAATTCACAGGTGATACAATGCAACTTTTTTAAAAAAATAAGCTTTTATTGGATTTAAAATGTGTGTTATTTCTACATTTTATACAGCCATATTTATTCATTGTATTTACATGCATTCTTGCCAAATTTAACTAATTTCGATGTTTTTAATTGGCATTTTATCTGCTGAAGCATGTTTTCTCTTTATACAATGGCAGACTCTAGAGTCCAACATTCACAGTTGATAGAAAAGGTAACAAATAGGTTAACAATCAGAGTTTACTCATCAGCAGGAAAAATATATTTGCCTCACAAAAAAACTTCTTTGTTCATTTGTGGGTGTTGCTAGTTGGCCAGCAGTTATTGTCCATCCCTAGTTGCCTTTGGAGGGGCAATCACATTGAACATAGAACATAGAACATTACAGCGCAGAACAGGCCCTTCGGCCTTCGATGTTGCACCAACCAATTAGGAACAAGCAGTGACCCTCTAACCTAAACCATTCCCTTCTCATCCATAAACTTATCTACTAACCTCTTAAACGCCACCAAACTTGGCGCATCTACAACTGACGCAGGCAAGGCATTCCATACCCTTACCACCCTCTGGGTAAAGACATTGCTGTGGCTCTGGAGTCACATGTAGATTAGACCAGGTAAGGAAGGCAGATTTCTTTCCCCAAAGGACATTAGTGAACCAGATGGGCTTTTCCCTTGTCTCACGAATGAATGAAAAAGTTATTTTGTGAGGCAAAGATATTTTTCCTGCTGACAATGGTTTCATGGTCATCAGTAGATTCTAAATTCCAGATTTGTTTTGCAAATTTCACCATGTTCTCCTGTGGCAGGATTCGAACCTGGGCGCCCAGAACATCAGCTGAGATTCTGGATTAATAGTCTAGTGATAATACCACTGGGCCATCACTCCCCTAATAATCAGCAAATAACCTATTCTCCTATACTGCAGGCAAGTACTAAGTACACAAAAGAGGCTTCTGGCTAAATATTTACAAATTTCTCACAAGTTAATTTTATCAAATTGCTATTATCACAGGAAAGGAAAAAAAAACAAAATATATTTGTTATAATCATAACTTTGAAATGTATGAAAACTTTTAAATTATAAATATGCCATAGTGATATGTCAGGATGCTGTTTATTTTCTATCCTTTGTTAAGATTTAGTCATAAATCTTTATCACAATTTGTCTCATGCTGGTCAGCCAGCCAGCAACCTGCACTGAACTTTAACAAATCTCTTGTTTACATTAAATAATCTAAAATTTACAGTTTAACTGATGCAGTCAATGCTCTCCAGAAGGATGTCCTTGGACGCAAAGTGCAGGGCCCATGGTGCACCCCACAGCTGAAAAAAAGCAACACATCTTCAGGGAAACACAAAGAAACACCAGATTACAGACCTGCTTCACTGTGGCTCCATCCAAAGGAAACAATATTAGTTTCAGTTGATAAGCCAAGTAACAGACACAAAGCGTGGAATTCTCCAAAAAAAAACTGACTAAATGTCATAATAGCATGAATAATAGAGATCTGAGCTGGCCTCAGGCGAGCTCTGCACCCCAATCCGTACACACTCAGGGACTTTTTTTGGAGATTTGGGAGCTTTGCACCGCTACTGAGTTGGGGGTGAGGGTACAACACATTAACATACCAGTCCAGCTTCAGAGCACTTGGGTACCATTTTGCAAGGGCATCCAGATCTCTCCGTGTACTTGGAGACACCTCCATCCCCCTCACCCCTCATGGACATATTATTCCCTGGGATCGGTGTGATGTGCACTAGGCATGGCGAGGTCAGAGAATCACCTTCAATATTCACAAATTGTAACGAATATTCTTCACTTTGGGTGGCTATTTGACTAATCATGGTCTTCAGGCAGATAATCCTTAGCCAATTTGCCAAGTCAGTGACATCGTTCATTATCAGGGCAGCTTTAGTCTTGCTTCTCTAATTAGTCTTCTTCAGACACATGATCTCTATAAACAGGCAAGTATCAGCACTAATGGTTGATATGGAGTGCAAGAACTGGGCCAATGTTGCTTTTCACATCCAAACATGTGGTCTGACATAACACGAGTCAAGTAATATTAGTCTGAGAAAAAAAGATATTGAGATAAAAAAAAATTTCCTATACAAGAAATTTGCATATTTCTGTCCATATTTTCACAGTCTAAGGTTTTGCAGCCTAAACTCAAACGTCATACAGTAATGACATCAACATCATTTTATGCTTCCATCTTGTATGAACTACCTGCCAGTGTTAACTTGGTTCTTCACCCACTCACTTCTCTCTTTCTCAACATCCTTGGGGCAGCACAGTGGCACAGGAGTTAGCACTGCTACCTCACAGCGCCAGAGACCCAGGTTCGATTCCTGGCTTGGGTCACCATTGTGTGGCGTTTACATATTCTCTGCATGGGTTTCCTCCAGGTGCTGCAGTTTCCTTCCACAGTCGAAAGATGTATGGGTTAGGTGGATTAGCCATGCTAAATTGCCCCTTAGTGTCAGGGGGACTAATTAGGGTAAATGCATACGGTTACGGGGATAGGGCCTTAGTGAGACTATGGTCGGTGCAAACGACAGGCCAAATGGCCTCCTTCTGTACTGCAGGATTCAATGATTTTAAAGTTAAACCAATTAAGTGCCACACACTCCTGTGTAACATCATCCGTAAAGATCAATACCTGGCTTGTTGCCACAGAATTCTTATCATACCGAAGAAATCCATCTTTGGTATGACAATATTAAAGAGAATAGCTCCTGCTTCCTCTCCAGGAGGGACAGATGATCTGGTTTTTGGAGCGAGATTGTCATGACCTAAAGTTCAGATACTATCTCTTTCTTATTCTGAACCATGGGATATAATACATGGGCAGAAGCAGTTGCCCATATACACTGTCTCTTCCATAGGTTTCAATGGAAGAGAACATCAGGTGGCTTGTGTAATGGGCAATATTTCTGTTACCAACTTTTTTGAACCTCCAACAGTGCTGAATTTTGTCTCACTCTGTTTCCTGAATCACAGAGATAACTTGTAAAACAATTTTAACTTGCAATCTTTTCAGATTTACCAGAATTGCAAATGCTCCTGACATGCAATTTCCATGCAACCAGGATCTGCACAGTGATTAACAGTTCTAAGGGCAGAATTTTAGGTTGTTCGGGTGGCCGGTCCCTGAAGTGGAAGCACAGGAAATGAAGTGTGAGGACATTGGATGCAAATCCCAATGCCCTCATACACTCGTGCAATATTTTGGTCCACGGGCAAGCGCGAGAATCGGAACGCAACAATGAGCAGACAACTTAGCCCATTAAAGGGCCAATTTAATGCAATTTTGTATGGCCAGTCTTATTTTATGGTTGTGATGTAGAGATGCCGGTGTTGGACTGGGGTAAACTCAGTAAGAGGTCTGGCAACACCAATTTTAAATCCAACTGATTTGTTTGATAGTAAATCTGCAAGCTTTCGATTTTTGTCTTCATCAGGCAAATGCATTTGCCTGGCGAAGACGAAAGTCGGAAGCTCACTTATTTTATGGTTGTCAGGCATGCCGATTGGCCCGGCCACCTTTATGTTTTAGCTGCAACCTTGATCCAGACTGAGATGAAGTGCCTGGGGACGGAAGCTTGTACTTGAACATATTGCCTCGATGCTCTTTGCAGCAATTTCTTTTTGCAAGTCTGTTGTGACCTGAGAAAGGTCCACAGCCACTGTCTTCTGAGGAACATATCAGAAGTTCAAAACTGCACCCTCCCTTTTCTCAGCAGTCAACTCTTCTTGTCCTCTCCAGCAATGTTGAGCCTTTCCCAGTGTGCATTTCAAGCTGATCGCTCATTAATTGGCCAGCCAGTGTAATTTGACAGTTCGCTGGTGGGAGGCAAAATCCAAGTGCACTCAAAATTTAAAAGGAGTTGTGACAATTAAAGGCAAATGTTCAGGGGAGGAGGATGGTGGGAGCACAAACTTCTCCACATGCTACTCTTCAAGCCCATTGGCTACCATTGTAATGTGCCTGCAAGACGATCAAGACTACAATTGACCATTACTGTATCCACACTTTTGCATGTTCTTTGCTGCATGGTGTCTCAATAGCAGATGGAAAAGTTCAGTAGCTTCCTCTGAGCTGATCCAGATTCCAAGAAGGCAGGTTACAAGCTAGTTCTTACAGCCCAGAAAAACAGTTAGTGATATTTCTCAAAGTATGGTCAAAAAGGTGACACTGCTACCTGGTCATCAGACCTTGCCATATTTCATTCAATATCATTTCATTCAATCCTACGTATAACATTGCAAAGTACCATTACGTTCCTTCAAAAGAACCAACCTAACAGTTAAGACTGTCACATTCACATCTCATCACATTGATTCACATTTGGTGAATCAGCATGATGAGCTAAATGGCCTTCTTCTGTGTTGTATCATTCTACAACTTGCACAGCCTCCAGCAACCACATCAGAAAAGTGAGTCTTGCCACCTCTCTCCAGATATTGGGGTGCAAGTGGGAATAGGTTGGAGGGTGCAAAGCATCTTTCTGACTTGCCTGGCATCTTTTCACTGGTCCCTCTTTCCTCTGAAAACACCACATCAAACATATGTTTCTGGTGGAAGCCCTCTTATGCCAATAAAGGCAGCTTGGTTTAAATTATTGCACCTGCTACTCAGGCTCATGACAGCCCAAGTGCCAGCTGGAAACAAAAACAAAATATACAATACTCGTTTTGTGAAAAAAAAACAGAGAAATTTGCTTAACTTGAGAAAGTGCTGGCGTTTTATATGGCCGTCTGCATGTGCCTCTGGCCAAGGTCTTGCCCTCACCAGGTTGCAGAACTGGTATTCAGCATGCCCCGAGGTCAAAAATAGCCTGGCACTCTCCTTACCCCCACCCCCACCTATCTTTTCCAATACAAAAATAAAACTTCTGCCATCCATTTATCAGCAGCACTGTTTGCACCATTCTTCAGCTTTACAGAACAACAAAAGTCTAAGAAATAAGTTTCCCATTAACGGACTATGACTCATACATCTCCAACTAACCACATTCACAAATGTGGTGGATGATGATGAACTACATGGAGAAGGAGGGAGAGAGTGATCTTTAAATGTGCTTTCAAAAAGCTGTGTGGGCCAAATGCGGTCCACAAAGCTCTGTCATGAAGGTCATAGGCAGTGGATTATACAAGACCTGGATACCACATCAGTCCAATACTATTTAATTCTCAGTAAATATTGTTCCTTCCTCCACTCCAGCCCTAAATACAATAAACCACACTTCGATATGGTGCCAAACTAGCAGCAATCCTACATATTCACTTGTGCCATCTTTCATATCCAAGTCATGACAGGCTACTTAACCCCAGGAGAGTAATCCAGTTGTTACCTGGTCTGGTGTGCATACATATCCCAGCGTCACAGGATAGCAATTAGAAATGTCCAGCCCTGGGGCACCGACTTCAAATACATTATCTGCACACCAATTCGCTAGATGAGATCAGTTAAAAAGAGACAATGCCATGTATTTGTCCATTAATTAATTTTGGGACTGCACTCACATTACCCTTAAAACAAGGCTAGACACATTACAGAGCAATATATCATCACCTTACATTGCCCATCATACAGCATATCTGTGTTAGCAATCCTGGTAAATCAGCTTGAGTGCGATTATCTTGAAATTACCACAAGTCCTTGTGTTCAATACTTATTAATTATTGGCTCATAGTTTCTGTGCATGCAATGAATTCAATACAGGCAACAGGTCCTTCATGTAAACTGGAGCTAAGTCTCTTGCTTTCACATCCCCCTCCCCCTCCATCTGACTGTACTTTTGGTCCTTTTGAACTCCTTTCATCTACTGAGTTTAAGCCATTCCCAGGGTAGCTACTGGGTTGCATATAATTTGTCTAATTAAATTTAAAGAAGGGCTATTTTGCAGAGCACTATTTCATCTCTCCCCCCTCCCCAAGCCACCTCCCCCTACTCCTTGCACTTCACGCTGTGGCCTTTAATGAGGCTTCAAACATCATTTTAGCTCAGCTTTGGTTCCAGTTAAGATGGGCTGGCCTTGTTAAGACAGTCTTCATTTGTCAGGAAAAATTGCTTTATTGGGGTCATGGAATGCAAGGGCTTTGATTAAAGCTAATCAAGAGAGAGAGAAAAAACTGGACCCAAAGCATGTTCAATTGACCTTTAGTAAAATCTATCATTAGAACCCTCCGACAGAATCTCCTAGTTAAACAGTCATAAATAATATCAGGTTTCTTTACAGAGTCGCAATTTATTGCATCTAGAAGCAGTCAACCTCCAGCTGCTCTCTCTTCTTGGGGAACTAACGGATACTGAAGTGCTTACTCTTAAAATACCAGGGCTGAATTTTCAGCTCAAATAGGCAACCGATCTGAAAGTTTTCAGTTAATTAATTGAAAGCTACACTTTCATTCTTACCTTGCAATATGTCCATACACTCACAGTGAACACTGTCGGTTTGAACCAAGTGTAAGCTAAAAATGCTAGTAAAGTGTTTCTAAGTAAAATAAAATAATGAGAGATCTGCTCAGCTGTCTAACTTGAAATGTAAATCAATCTCTCTGAACTCACTTTTCACCAGTTTTTAAAAACTTTTTTTAAATTTGAAGTTTATTTATTAGTGTCGTAAGTAGGCTTACATTAACACTGCAATGAAGTTACTATGAAAATCCCCTCATCATCACACTCCAGTGCCTGTTTGGGTATACTGAGGGAGAATTTAGCATGACCAACACACCAAACCAGTGTGTCTTTCAGGCTCTGGGAGGAATCTGAAGCACGCGAAGGAAACCCACACAGACTCAGGCAGAATGTGCAGACTCCGCACAGACAGTGACCCAAGCCGGGAATCAAACCTTGGCACTATGAGGCAGCAGTGCTAACTCACTGTGCTTCCCTTCCACAGATCTTGAGCATTTGCGACACTAAACCTTTCAAAGTTTCCTTACGGGGAAGCAAGAAGGGCAGCCAAGGGCCACCCAATGTTCATCTGCTGACATCCTCTCTGCTTCTTCTCTTTCACACCTGCTCAGAGCCAAACGTGGACCTGGGGTATATAAAAGAGCCCAAGTGGCTTTAAATCACCCTGGCTTCCTGCAGTGTCTGCAGGGCTGGTGATCAATTCGCCAGCACGGTTTCCCAACAGAAAGTCACTATGGAGGTACAATCTAACCCTCCCGTTCTGATGCTTACTGTCTCATTATATACTTACGGCAGAGTCTTTTATTTCAGATTTTCAGCGTCTGTGCTTTTCGTTTCATTAGCACTAGTAAAATGTTTAGTTTTAACAATACCTACACAAGTATGAGGTGGAGACAAAGCATCAATAAAGTTAACAAACTGATTATATTCTCACAGTGGTTGGCATGCTGGTCAATTTACAAATTCCTATTAATACTGAATATTAAAATAGGTAGTTCTGGGGTTTTGCAGGCGTCGCTGACAAAGCAATATCTGCTGGTAGCTACTTCCAAAATTGCAGGTATTTTCACAGAAGAAATCACTGAACACCAAAACATTAAAAGGATGAAATGGTCTAGACAACGCTCACTGATACTCACAGCGCGAATACAGCTTAGCCTCCAGTGAAAACCTACATGTTGTCACATTCCCAAATATAAATTTAATTAAAACTAAATGGCCAAAGCTTCACAGATCTTACTTCAGCATTAATGCATTAGGACAATCTTCCAGCATGTCTCCAGGAACTTGGAAAATACACAAGGATATCCTGCTCAGAATCTTTGAGTGAGGAACAATTCCATAACCACCATGCATCTCTGACTGTGCAGGCAAATTAAAAGTCTGCAGGAAATTAAATAGTAATAGTGGAGAGGCTCTTGCCAATTGTAAGGCCTAATACAAAAAGGTCTCTATTGTGTAACATAACACCAGACGAGTAAACCCATAAATACCTATAAATCTTCAGAAGATGAACTTTGCAAGTCCTACTCTCTACTGTACGCTAGAATCATTCATAAAAGCAAGCTAAAATTTTTCCTCTCCCAAATACTGCTAACCAGAAGTGTGTAAATGCAAAGGAAAAATGGGCACCAGTCCTTTGTTCCCATTCTTGTGAATTGCAATGAACACAAATTTCCTTTTCCGCATTTTCTGGTGTCTGCATCTATGCAGACTTCAGTAATGTGTTAACTTTGGTACCAACACCAGGGACAGCACACAGATTTCCTCTAAAAGCACAGAATGCAGAAAGGACCAAAACTACTCCCTCCAAAAATACAAATTTCAGAAAAATTGTTTACGTGCTGTTCAACGGGTTAGACTGCCACTGTCATGTTAATTCTCTATTTTGAGCTTTTTAAATATAAAAGAAATGGTATTGCCTTAAAGAACATATTTCAGAATATGCTGAATCTTATATAATGAAACTAGAACAATGGGCATAGCCTCAAAATAAAGGCAAGCAGATTTAGGATTAAGCTGAGGAGGAACTTCTTCACACAGAGGGTTGTGAATCTGTAGAATTTCCTGCCCAGTGAAGCAGTTGAGGCTATCTCATAGAATGTTTTTAAGGCAAGGACAAATTTTTGAACAGTAAAGGAATTAAGGTTTATGGTGAGCGGATGGGTAAGTGGAGCTGAGTCCACAAAAAGATCAGCTATGATCTTATTGAATGGCGGGGCAGGCTCGAGGGGCCAGATAGCCTACTCCTGCTCCTAGTTCTTATAGTTAGTATTAGAGGCTGTTTTCATTATCACCCATACCAACCTGTTTTTAGAAACTACTGACATGGAGGGAGAATCATGGAAGGTGCCTTCGCTGTTGCTCTTGTCTATATGACTAACAGCTGTTTATATCACAGAATACAAATTCTATCTTCAGCCATCAACAACCACTTTACACTCTTGGAACACATCTCTTCCTCCTCAGCATCCCTCCATTCCCCACACCTTAACTTCACTATCAAACCTGCATCTCTCTCTATTTCTGTACCATCAGCAGATTTACACATGTTTACTTTGTTTATCCACATAGTGCTCTGTATCTTTTAGGCACCAGCTTATCAGCTCTCAGTCAGGCAGATGACATGGGCGCTCAGATGGTTAAATACGAGGAGTACTAACATGCAATTCAATGTTTCTGGATGCGTTAATGGCAATTCAGGAACTTATTGTTCTGCATGGCCAAGTGTTCAGATAAAAGTTCTTCCACGTTACCTTAAAAAAACCTTGTAACTCTTCCAAATAGCATTTTTTGTACTAAAAGGCACACAAGACCAAGACTTCTCTTCTTGTCAACAGTATACTCTCAAGTTGCACCTCCTTTATTTAAGAAAGGCTCAAAAATAAGTTTGTGCACTGTAAGGTCTACAATAATTATTTTTAGAGCACAAGAAGATCAGCCTTTTTTTTAAAATTTATTTGTGGGATATGGGCACCACTGGCTGGCCAGCATTTATTGCCCTTGACAAGGTGCTGGTGAGCTGTCCTCTTGAACCACCGCAGTCCAGTAGGTATTTGTTACTTCTCAGATAATAAATGCCATCTTCCTATAAAGGCTCAGTCATGTTTTGCAAAATTTGTTAGGGGAGTAAGGAGGTGGAAAATAGAAGCCAATTTTCACTGCACCACGGGTTTGTCAAACAAAGACAGTGGGCAGAATTCTCCCAATTTGAAACTAAGTGCCATGGCGGGGGTGGGAACATGAAGTATTCCCTACTGCGACAGCCGGTAGCAAAACGCGGCAAATCTTTTGGCCCTCATTAATCATGCATCCAGGCATGTTATACCATATTTCATGAGGGTCCAGCCAGATTGACGTGTAGTCCTCTGTCATGCCTGAGTGTCATAGTGAACAGATGGCCAACATCATTGACCAAAAAAGGGTGGACCTCACGAAAATGAACATAGACCTCCAGGAACACTCTGAGGCTGGAAGATGGATCGAATCCAGGATACCTAATCAGGAATTTCCAGCTACAGATGCTTCACCAACCTATTGCTGTTGTGATCCAGAGTCCAGGCTTGTGGGCAGCCTTCATCCTGAACTCCAGAGGCAGCTCCAGGCATTGTTCAGATGAATCCCGACATTTGAATGCCATGTTTCTCCTAATGTGTTACATGTCGGCGTTTTTTTCCCACTGGCATCACGGAGAATCTGGTGTGAGGGAGTTGGGCCTTCATCTATATCCCATTAACAGGATGCAAATGAGGTTCATACCAGCCTCTGGCAGGTTTTCCGACCCGGCATGGCAAGCAACAGCGGAAGATCCTGCTGTAAATTCACGCTGACGGGAAAGTTATTTCTGGGCATCCTGCCACATTCTCCCACCATGCCTGCCATCAAACCCAGCGGCAGGACTTGGGAGAATTCCACCCAGTATCTTCAATGATTTTTATTCACAATGCTGCTTCAAAGTATTTTGCAGCAACTCATGTTCTCTTTTAGGCCTGTTTATGTCACTTTTCCCAAGTCCAGAATACTCTTTGTAACCTCTCTGGAAACAGAGTCAAAATAGGTGAGTAAAAAAGTTCTTCTCATTTATGTTACTTCTATAAAATTGGAGAAATTATTTGATTTTATTTCTGCCTACAACAATGCTGGAGAAAAGAAGTGGCCTGCAAATGGATATTTTGATTTAGATTATTAAGAAATATATATATAAAGAGAAAGTGACCAAAGAACACAGCACAGTAGATGAAGGATTTGGAAACATTGCAACAGTGGTAGAATATTCTGCTAATATCAACTTGAAAGAAAATTAATTTTAAAGGAGTAGACGATGAATTGATTCAAGACATGAATTATAGCATTGGCTCTTCTATTCCTGAGATCTGAGTGTAAATCCAGTTTGGGAATGAGGGATGAATATCTACTGTTCCTGACAGCTTTATAGCTATAACGTTAATGAATTGCTGGCTGACACAGAACTACCTCGATTGAGAAATATTTGCATTGAGAGTTGCAAAGAAGAGTGACAAGGAAGAGAATAGAAATTATCAACTTGTGCTCAATAAACCAAACTAACTCTGCTTTTCTTTTTGACTTCCAAGTTTCGAGGTCATTTATTGTGATTAATCTACAATCGAGGAATTTTGCAGTATTTGGGAATACCCACCAGGCAAACTTACCCAGATTGTCAGACTTAAAACAAAAAGCCATGACATAATTGTAAATGTTAAGGTGTAAACACAACATTTCTGGGTTTCAAAATCAAAAGCAGAGCAGGAGAAAGGAGGAGAGGAAATTGTCAAGGCGACAACCCACAGACAAAGACCACAAGTAAAAGCAACTGAAATAAGTTACAAATTTATGGATTAAATTGACTTCTTACGGGGCAAATTACATATGTTTGCTATTGTGATCCATATCCTGTTATATATTACATGGATTATACTACAATGATCAGAGGACATATTTGTTAGTGTGCTCACTTTTATAGTACCACAACAATCCCTCTTTGTGCCAATATTTATGGAAAGCATAAACAAGCTGTGCCTTATTCAGAATGGTGTAAATACATTATCATGCAATGCACTGAACACACTAACTAACCAGGAATCTGTAATACTTTTACGATGGTTTGATGTGTTCAAGCGTTCAATTAATCATTTCAATAACTGATAGAGTATTCAATTACTAAAATAAGCATTTGGCACAGCCCAAGAACAAAGGCACTTTACATCGGGAACGCTAAAAATTGTTGATTGCTACAAATAGCTAATTACTTCCAATGTGGGTCTGGGGTTAAGTAATTTTGAAATGAATAGCTGTCCATTTAGTCAATAACAGTTGTGCCTGCAGTCCCCAGTTTGGAAAATAAAGTGTCCAACTGTTAATAGTCACAGGGTATTTTTCTTCCAGAGATCTCATCGAATTCTTCAGCCAGCAAAAGAATCAAGTATCATAAAAAAGTACAGCAAAAAAGGAAAACCTTCTTGTCAAACTGGAAAAAAAAACATTAAACAGAAACTAATAAGTGGGATGCTATTGGAAAAAATTATGGTTAAATGTCGTACAGCAAAACCATACTTGAATCATAGGTAATGATCCACTTCAGAACGATCACACCACTGACTCACGTGGTATATTCTCCAATGGTAATCACTAAACTCCTGATTCTTTGCAAATTAGATTAACTGTCTGTTAGAAGCCTTGAAATACTGTGACTTTAGCCTTTCAGGAAAGGGTTAATTTCTAGCAGCTTCCCAACTTTTCAGGCTTGCCATCAAGAATGATTGGAAACAAAATCATAGCTCCCTGGCCACAGCAAAAAAAATAATGTACTTCAGGCATTTGAATAGGACTCAGCGAACAGAGGGGATGAAGGCCAGCTAGCAGAAATATTGGCTGTGTCAAGTTAGCTGGGAAGGTTCCAGGACCCTACATCTGCTTGGCAACGACTCAAAAAGAGATAGAGTTACTCCTTCGTTGGTGCAAAGCTTTCCCAGGCTACAATATATGAAAAACAGCTTTCTGTACATGATGGAAGAGCCCAGCAGCACTGCATCATACATATTAATCTCCCCACTCTTAAGCAGGGCTCACTGTCACATGATGCACTAAGTTTGCAAGCATCTACCAGTGTCATGTCACATACTGTCCCAACATATGATATGTCTCAGTTTTATAAACTGAGTATTTAACTTCTTAGACTTGAACACAAAAGACTCTTACGTAAATATACGTAAAAACATTGACTAAAAAAACATCGACACTAACATATTCAAAAAGTGACCCTGCTTATCTTGTAAGTTAAAATTTAGCCCTCTCTCCAAACTTTAGTGTTTTAAGAAAAAAAAAGAATGCTGTTTATTGCAGAGTGGGGTTTGGAGGAATGGGACTTAATCGAAATATAACTGATCCAAATGTTAAAATCCAAAAAGCTCGTTAATATTGCAATCGTGCCTAGTTAGTTGGAGCACTGTGTATAATTTATAACCCCAATCCAAACATATTTCTTAGAAATCGAGTTGGGTTTCTCAATATTCAATCCTGTTTTAGGCTGATAAGCACTTAGTGAAGGGACTCAGGCACAAGACACAAGTTCACGCTTACAATTCTCTCAGACTCAGAAGGATAGAAAAAGAAAAGGATAATTCACCCAGAACTGCTCTATAACCAATCCTGGTTCGACAACTACATTGCAAGAGGCTTGGAAGGAGGGTTTCCATCTGCCTTTTCAGTAAGATTGGTACTACAGCATAAAGTTGGTTGGAATTTTCCTTGCCTCTCTCCTTACACATGCCTTTGTGAAGGCAGCAATTCATGATGATGCACAAGAACACAGGCGTTGGCAGCATTTATTTGTATGCGATTTAAAAAGAGTGTCGCAGCACAGTCTGATCCTGTCCTCACCAGATAACAATAAGAATCTGACCCAATACTTTGCTTGAACTACTTTACGTACACTGAGGCAAGTTGTGTTGTTTCCAGCGCCACCACAGTCTAGTTGGACGAACCATAAATTAAATATTGAAGCTGTGATTTTCTAGGCCATTGTGGCTTTGTATCACCAAATGCAGTGCATTGAACAAAGGAGTCAGCAGAACAGCCTCAGCTAGAATTATTAATATGGGCGAGATATTTTGTAAAAGAATCATGCTTAGCTTAGAACATCATAAATAGATTCCAGTATTCAAAGTGTTTTACAGAGCTCCTGGTGTTTATATAATGTTTGAATGACAAACCCACTCTAAAGTTGCACTGCTCAAATTGCGTGCAGCAATTACATAATTATGCCAACCTAACACTTCATACGTGGTTTAATATTCCCCATGCACATTTTGGTATAGAAATGCTAAAGCCTGCTGCTAAAAAAGCAAAAAGCAATAATTCAAATGAACAAACATTTAAGAAAAAACATGGAAAGAAGCGTATGATTGTATTCACATAGCAGAAGATTAACCAAGGGCAGGTTCAGATCCTAGTGATACTATGTAAACAGTTCCCAATTGTTTTAAAGCGCTTCAGACTATGCTAAGAATACAATCTGATTCTACAAATATATCAAGGAACCAAACAGTGTTCAATATCTGAGCTGCTCCTTTTACTAGTCTATGATATAGCTGGATCTGGAAACCAGATCCAGCTGGACTGAACTTAATGTCTAACCCTATACAGGAGTGTAGGATGAGAAGACTGGATGGGGAGCAAAGGAATTTCTGATAGGAGGGTTTAAGTTTTTTTTAAACTATTCACTTCTGTCATAAGTTCATGAAATGGCAATATTCATTTAATCTTACCTCCCGCTCCCATAATCTTCCAACATAAAAGAACTGCTCTGAAGTCACTAGAGGGTCAGAGCGGACAAGTGCAGTCCCTCATTATGACTTTGGATGGGTCTTTTTAAACAGCAGAAATACATTTTCAATAAGGGACAGAAATGAAAGGTTGGTAAGTTTTAGCAACAACAGTTTGAAAATTGGAACAAAATTGCCTTCATGCCAGCAGTAGTGTAAGTGCCACATAAATGCTCAATTTATTAAACAGAGAGGCTGAACGGTATTCACACAAGGCTTTTATGATATATTTTGACGGCTTTGAAGCTGAACTACAGAAACTAACAAAGATAGATAATACAACTTTAATTTCTTTAAAACAAGCTCTGTAAAGCTTCAATCAGCAGTTATTAGAGCAGGGCACAAACTGACTTCTTCAACTGTCTTCCCGCTGTCCTTTAGATATTTTAATTTTTTAAGAGGTCAATCAAAATGATGATACCATCATTTATGTCAGCCAACCAACGTAAAATGATAATCCCGATAATATAGCTCATTGCAAGATTTCAAGTATTTTAATCCTAAGAGATTAAATGAGTACGCAACTAGCTACATGGATGTTGGTACAGATAACCATTTTCAGGTCTATGCACTATCAAATCAAGCTGTGTATAACGTCCTTAGTTTGTTTTGATGATACCCTTCAATCCACTTTGCTAGGTGTAATGTGGAGGGCTAGTAGCTGTCAGGGTGATACTAAATTCAGATCGGGTATAGTATGCATTAAGAAAACATTAGCTTATGTCTTTACTCAGTAAGAAGTATCAATTTTCAAGATTAATCTTTACACAGAAATATATCAAAGCCACACAATGTTTCTCCATATGAGTATTCTTAGTTAAAATGGTTTGCATTAACTCAGTAATACTGTCAAAAACATTCATGCGCTGTGGTTTTTTTTACTGCCCTACTCTGGGAATTAAAGTAGTTTTAATTGACAGTATTCACAATAGTTTCAGAATAGAGCACTCCTCTCTGTATTAAAAGATAACACACAGCATCACCACAACAGGAGAGACTATTTCTGGCAAGATCATTTATACTGGTAGATTATTTCTGCTGAATAAGGGTATCATTCTGTAGTTTAAAAACAGGTTTCATTTAAAATACTATTAAACAAAAATCAAAAAACTGTGCTGTCCATTCTCGTTTGTTTATCTGTCAAATTCACTTAAAACACAGTGTTATTCAAGAACAAAACCAGCAGCTGCACTGAAGCAATTAGCTCTCCTTTTTTAAAAAAAATTATTTTATGAGCAGGTTGAAAATGCGAGGACTCACCATTAAAAAGGCTGGGCAAATCATTTTAAAAGTATCACAAGATAACCAACAATCTCAGTTAAATGGAACCTTATATAGATATTTCCCCCAGATGTCTGCCTAAGAAAGCAATGCTTTGTTGCGGTCCTTCGTAGCCCATGGTGGTTGAGCTAGGAAGACGATGGGAGGGGTGACCCAAATCGTAATATAAGCGCTTTCATATAAATGCAAAAAGGGGGAGGATTTCTTCTCTCACCCTGTGTTTTGGATATGAACGTAGCAGGAAGATTTCCCCTGATCGCTATTCCATGTAAAATTGTAAATACGCTCTTTCAGAATGTATTTACAAATTTTCTCCAAAATAACATTGAAAAAACCTTCCCATTATCATTCAGTCAAATGGTGACTAGAATTCCTCCCTCTCCCTGCATGGTAATTGCCATTTTTTTTGTCTAAAAACTGACTGATATATAAAAAAAAAGAACGGTCCTATGATGGGGAAAATAATTTGCTATATAAACCGGCTAGCTACTCAACAGGCAAAAGATTAGACGGTCCAGATTTGCATCCTGCAAACCTCGTCTTGAGTTGTCTATGTGATTGATATCTGTAATCTTTCAGCAAAATAATTTTCCTATGACGATACACAACATCTGAAATATTAAAAATTACAACTATATACACTGTAATGTAGACCGGTGGGGCAGTAGAATGAAAGCTCTCAAGATCTGGTACTGTATGAACAATGGCTACAGTGCTGAATAAGTTATAATTATGTACAATTAATCTATTAATAATTGATGAGATTTCAAGTAATTAAATATTTATTAATCACTTCTCAACCAAGGTAGTACATTTCGGGCGAAGATGGTGAAATCTGTTCTTACCCTTTGGGCAGTCCAGCAGCATTATCAGATCTGGCTCTTAAACCAGGTGGCCACATGCTGGCGTCCCTAGGCTATCAATTTAGATTTATCAAAGACCAGCAGTGAGTTGGGGTTATGGAATAGAAAATTCCAAAGAGACTTCACTCTATACCAACTGCAACAAGCCAACTGGACTCCCATTAAATGTTTAAGTTCTTCTGATGGCTCAGCTGGTTAATGCTGTTGTCTAACTGGGACTGCCCCAGGTGGATTAACTATAGTGTTCTAAATTAATCTATCTCAAGCCAGGATGGTGGCAGTCATTATTTCTTTTCCTACTGCCTAACCAGGAATCCTTACTGGAAGTGGATGTGAAGGTTGGAAGGAAGGACGTGGTCAGATTTGGCCAGGAAACCTCCAGTGGTAAAATAATATGCTGACACATGATAAGGCACTGACACCCACTATTAAGAAGTACACTTAAAGGGCAGTCATTTGGTTGTGGCATAAGGATAGTCAACTGGGTAAGATATCCGACAGCAAAAGATATCATGCAGCTGTCCTCAAGAGAAAAATCAATGTGTTCAGGTAAGGAAAGGAGGAAAACATCCATGGCTCTGAAATACTGTGGGGTTCTGATGTGTCTATTCTTTAGCTTCAGAGAATGGCCATAAGACAAAGAAGCAGAAGTAAGCCATTCAGCCCAATGAGTTTGCTCAGCCAATGAGATCACGACTGATTTGACATAATCCTCAACTCCACTTTCCCACCATATCTCCATAACATTTGATTCCCTCACTGATTAAAATGTGTCCATCTCAGCCTTGACTATACTTAATGACCCAGGCTGTACAATAAAGAGGTCCACAAATTTGCTACTCTCAGACAAGAAATTCCTCCTCATTTCTGTCTTAAATGAGTGATCCTTTACCCTGAGATTATGCCCTCCGGTCCTAGACTCTTCCACAAGGGGAAAAAAACCAGCATTTACTCTGACTAACCTCCTGAAAAAATCAGAAGTTTTAATAAACTCCAATGAGTGCAAACTACTTAACAACTTCTCAGAAGAAAATCCCTCCAAGCAGGGTCAACCTAATGAATCTTCTGTGGACAGCCTTCAATTCCAGTACCACTTTCCTTAGATAAAGGGGCCAAAACTGTCCATAGTATTACAGGTGAGGTCTAACAGATTTGGTCTAACAAGTGCCTTGTTTAGCTTTAACAAGACTTCCCTACTTTTATACTTCATTCCCTTTGAAGTAAAGACCAACATTCCATTTGTTTTCTCAATTACTGGCTGGATTTGCATGCTCGCTTTTGTGATTTATCCATGAGGACTCTCAAATCCTTCTGCACTGCAGCTTTCTGCAGTCTTTCTCCCTTTAAATAATATTCAACTCCTTTATTCTGCCAACCAAAGCGCACCCATCTACATCCCTCTACAGATTCTTTGGGTGGAACTCTCCTAATAATTTCTAACTGCCATAGCGGCAAGAATAATGGAGTGATCTGTGTCGGTTTTTCAGGCATGCACCACAAATCCCTCCTCACACAGACTGTTTTTTTTAATGAATTAAGAAGCTTGCACAGGTACTGAGATCTAAAATTGGTGGCGAGTCAGGCTTCAGAACAATTGGGTGCCAGTTCACAAGACCTAATCTCAGAATGCATCGAGAAACCCCTCCTCCCCAGACATCAGGATCCTCCTTCCTCTTCAGCAGCATGTTTCCCCATCCCGTCCCTGACTCGAGTGACTGGCATCGGGACTCTCCTGACCCCCAATATGCCTCACCATGAAGTCCCCGAACATGCTTCCCCCATTAAGACTGCCTCCCCAATCCACCCCTGTAAAATCCATCAGACATCCCTCTCCCCCTCCCCGTCATGGCCTCCATTCCCTTGACACTGCCCCTGGCACACTGACAGTGCCAAACTGACACCACCCAGGCTGCCTGGTGACCACTGCACGGTTCTCTGGTAACCACTGTTCAGCATTGCTAGTGTGCCAATTGAGCACTACCAGAATCAGGTGTGTATCGCCCTACCATGCTCCTGACCACCTGGAGCGTCAGTGGCCTTCAAATTCTGTGGCATGACCACTGTACCAGGTCTCCACTAGTGGAGACCCCTGTAGTGATTCTCACCATTATCACATCATGCTGGAAGGCCAGTGAATCCCGTACGCTGGGATTTGAATGGGAACACAAATTTAAATACGACTTTAAATATACTAATCGGCATTATGCCTTTTCTGAGCATGATCCAGTTCATGCAATTAGGAAGGCTTGCAAACTGCTTGGCGTCCAGTGCGAAACAGATTTTCAGGCCCACTTGTTACTCACTGAGATTGGTGCAATCTGCTATCAGCATGCCAAGGCCAGTGAATTGTCCCCCAAGTCCTAGAGTCCAGGAACTGACAACTCTGGGAATCTTGGGGAAAGATGAGGTGGTGAGGACCACAGGTTGGGCAGAATACAGTTTACACTGTTGGTGGAGTGGCCTGGAGATGGTGGGTTGGATGAAGGGAGGCTGTGGAGCACCTGTGGCAGACAGATCTTATGAGGTGATGTGCCCAATGTTGGTAATGAACCACTGGTGGAGGCATTTCCTCCATTTCCCTCCCAGACAAGGCCCGAGCAGAATCACTTTCCAGGCTTCCCCTTGTTTCATACCCCATTCACCAACCTGAAAATTGAGGCTGAGCATGATTTGGCCTTTAAGTCATTAACTGACCACTTAAGAGTCTCAATTGTGAAAGGATAGGACAGGCTCAGCCTCATCCATTTTACCGTAACATTGCAGCGGGGCCTGGGTTGGTGGGAGGGCAATGGAAAGGCCACCAGAGGAACTTTATAGTTTCCTCTGCTTGCAAATCAATGTATCAGCGGAATGCTAAATTCTGCCGGTGAACATGCTCTCCATTACACAAAAATTCTGATATTAAAATAATAAAACTTTAGTCAAAGAACCAAATGGAATCCTAAAGGCCTAAATACAATAAACACAAGCATATTGGTTCCCGTTCTTACTGAAATTCTCACCTTCACTGAACTTAAAAAAAGTGAACAAATATCATTTTATCTTTCCTTTAGAATTAACAAAAGCAGGAATTTTGGCTTCGTAAAATTTTTGCAAACAAAGCCTGTAAATTCAGCCAATATTGTTCCTGCATAACATTCGTGTCTAGCAGTCAAACCTGGCTAAATCTGATATACTAATGCTGTGTAGAGCCCCTGACAGTGTAGCAACATGTCTTGATGGTTACAATTTCACAAATAATCTCACTACAACTTTCTTAATCCATCAGTCATTGATCAGTCACATACTGCCATTAATTGATGAATAGGTTGCCGCTCTGCTGGCTTGTCTGAAGAGACTTGCATTCAAAGAGCATGAATTGGCGGGAATTTATTCTTAATTTTTAAATTCTGTTATCCTGTTTCAGCACAATTTGCAGCCTGAACAATTAGATTTTTAAAAGTTAACCTGCTAATAAACCATTGAAGTCCATCTTATAACTGAACTTCTTCCTAGGATTATGTTGAGACAAAAAAAGGCACAAATGAAATAAAAATATCCTGGTCAATTTTAAATTAAATGTTAATATTCACATTGGTTAGTGCACCTCTGCACTCTCAGGTTTAATCACGCTAAGGTTGATAAAAAAGACTTGCATTTATCAAAGCTGGAAAATCTCAAAATGCTTTGCAGGCAATGAAGTCTTCTTTAAAAGTTTTCAAGTAATCAAGTAAGTCTGGAGAATTCTCAATGTACTTCCTAATAGGTGACATACCCAGCAAAAATTGGCACCACAACGACAGACTCAGAGGCAGCATGCAAAAATTACTGACATGAAAACTAGCAAAGTTCAAGTTAAGGCATGTTGCTGAGGTACCATAGACGCGCACAAAGTACTGTTAACACCGAGTAGAAAATTCCTAAAATACACACTGACAACAAATTTAAATAAAGCTCTAAAACTCTCAATCATAACTCAAGTGGCACAGTAGTTTGCACTGCTGCTTCAGAGCACCAGCAATCCCGCTTCAATTCCAGCCTTGGGTGACAGTCTGTGTGAAGTTTGCATATTCTCCATGTGTCTGCATGGGTTTCCTCTGGGTACTCCAATTTTCTCCTACAGTCCAAAGATGTGCAGGTTAGGTAGATTGGCCATACTAAATTGCCCCTTAGTGTCAGGAGGATTAGTAGGGCAAATCCATGGGGTTACGGCGATAGGGCCTGGGTGAGATTATTGTCAGTGCAGGCCCATTGGGCCAAATGGCTTCTTTTTGCACTGTAGGAATTCTGTGATTCTAAGTTAAGCACAAGTTGACTCTTTTCTTGCTGGATCGACAGCCTCTATTTTAAGATCATTTGAAGGACACCATTAAACAGCAGACAAACTTTGGCATAGTCTCTGGGATAGCTCCCTCCAGCATTTTAACTGAAAAGTCAGCAGAGCTGGTTAATAGGATGAGTTCATGTGACATATGAGATCAGCTGCAGTACAGAGCTCTGCAATGAAATTTCCCTCCTCCTAAGGTAGGCACCTTCATTTACAAACCTGCTAACATGTCTTGGAAGACACATTAGCAAGTATCAATGGGTTCTCTGAAGACAAACAGAGGTTGGCTAAGTTCCCACTTGCCACCGGAAGGGATGAGAGCTTTGGCGTAGCTGCAGGCTAAGGCGGGATGAAAAGAGTTAAGGAACAATTCATCAGTCTCAGTGATCAAATGTAAATAGACTATTCGGCACAGTTTGTTTATGGATAACTACTGGATCCGTTCACTTCAAACCAGCCCCAAAGAATTTCTGCTTTATGTTTGAGAAGTAAAGATTAACTGTACATTTTCAGAGAATGAACAGAGCAGAAAAATTAAAATTCAGACTGAAACTGACTAAAATATTTCAATATATTCAACGTCAACGGATTTTGATTTATTTTCATGGCATTATGCTTCAGCTCCCCCTCATAGAGAACAAGAAAGCTTTATTGTTAAATAAAATTACAAAATACATCCCAATTTATAAACTTTTACCAAACAGTTTAACAAAAATAAATTCCAATATGCTTTTAAGTGTCAGCACAATATATACCAGTCATTATGGCTGACACAATTCTGGAATATATACATTTTTTTTAAAATATCAATGAAAACAATGCAGTTTATCAAAATATTTTCTTTAAATGCATGTCAGCTGAACCTGCTTCCCATTTTCACAGCAGAGACATATGTCTTTATGCCAAAATGTCATCTTCCGATTTTGTTTGTCAATTTGGAAGAAGTGGTTTTTAATTTCTCATTCAGAACTGTAATTGAGGTTGTGTGTAGGCCCCTGCGAATAATACTCTACATATACCATCCACTGCGCAAAAGGATCAATTGATTTCATTAAGTTCACTGCCCAAAATGTTGGTGTTAAATCAATAAAAGAAATAAATTCCCAAACCACAATGGACATTTTTTTTTAATTTAAAGACCCCCAAATAAGTCTCCAATTTTTAATGAAGCATAAGTTTGCAACATCAAATATCATGTTGGCAGCGAGACTGTAACAGTACCGCAGGGTCTTCCGACAGCTGAGTGTTATCTGTCCTTCCACACACACCCTCTTCATCTCTCTTTCTTCCTGGCCCACATTCACACTCTCCAGATGGACCATCAGTTTCATACTCATGCCAACATCATCAAGAACAGCTTGCACGATGTTTGGGAAAAACAAAGATGATAGATTAAGTATCAGATGTGATGCCGGAGTGGTGTGTGTGTGTGCGTGTGTGCGTGCGCGTGTGTGTGTGTGTGTGTGTCTGTGTGTGTTTGTGTGTGTGTGTCTGTGTGTCTTTGCATGACTATGACTTTGTAGCTGAAATAAAACTTTGAAACGTAGCTTCTTAAACCTGTTTTGCCAGAACAATGTAGCCAGTCCTTTTAAGACACGCTGTTTAAACTGAGGCTGGAAAGAGTCTTTGTGCAATATATTACATTGCAGGCTTTCGTCCAATCCAATTTCCAAATAGGTACAGTCAAAGTCATTGCAACATATACAGTCACACGACTTGTTAAAAAAACATCACTACCTTTGGAGCAGCTTGGTTGCATTTCAAGTATTAAAGTGCTACAATGGACTCTGTATATTTTTGCTGCTTTGTTTTAGAATGAAACAAAAGCAATATAGGAAATTAGCTTTTAATTTTAATGTAAAATTTTCCTTTTTGTTTCTTGCCCATTTGAGGTATAGCATATTGGTCCATAGAGCAGACAGGCCTGGTAAATTTGTGGTATGATCCTCAATTCTTAGAGTTAAAATCAGGCTTATAAACTGAGACAAAATCTGATGTGCTATATAAAATTACCAGAACAATACATTGTCTGAATGTTCTGCCAACTGATTTCATTATGAAGATTTTTTTTCATGTCAGGAAAGAAGTATCTTTATTCTTTTCTTGATAAGTGATGTTAAATATTATAAGGTGCTTTCAAAGAGAATTCAGGTATAAGTTTTACAGTAACATCTGGAAGAATGAGTATGGTGCTGGCAGAGTTGAAGTCTAATCTTATTGTGGGGACAGGGTTCACAGGAAACTATCAGAATGTTAACAGTGTTTTAGCGTTATTCAGGCTACTTGCACTGCTCTAATATAATGCACAGCTGTCTTCCCCATTTTTTTCTGGCAGCAATGAGGCAATTTAAGGTATTGAGGGGGAGAAAAAAACAGAGATTATAAATTTGGAGAAGTAAACATTTTCTCAATGAAAACCCCTTCCTCATTTCCAAAAAATTAAATGCTGCAGTATCTTTACTTTGACAACTGCAAATTAACAGATGAGAAGAAACTCTGGCTGAGAGAGTTGAGTGCACTACACACATCAGTTATTAATGCAAGATTTCTGACATGTGTTCATAATTGTGTTGAGATGTAAACACAAGTTTTATTTTAAAAAGAACACCCCTTTTCCTCACATTCTCCAGGAAAGAAATAGTTACAAGTATACGACTGAACAATTTGCTAGTCAAGACCATAATGAATACCTTCCTTTTCCATTAAGTACACTTAAATATTTAAATATGTAGTTATTTTTACAATACATTCATAATATATCTGAATTACAGCATGTTCCAGGCATAGTAGGCTGGCATACAATAGCAAGGAATATTACAAAATGTTTATGTCTTCAAATATTAAGGCACTAATGAGCCCAATTATGGCTGATTTATAACTGCATGCCAGATAAAAATCTTAAATTGAAGAAATACAATGTGCGAATCTCACATTTTAGAAATAAAAATTATTGGAAAATATATTTCCTACTGCTTTGAGTACCATATTCATTCTAGGATTACACTTGGACAGCTGGATTATATCTGAGGTCTGCTCTTTCTTCTGTTCAAGCGGCAGAATACAGTCGAGAGAAGCTGTTTTGAACAAGCTTGGAGTAGCTTGGAAAACAGTTTAACAAAAAAAACACAAGTTTAAATAAAAGATCAACTGAAAAGGAAAGGAAGCTATGGAATCTTTTGAAAAGAAGCAGCAGAAACAAAGAAAATAAAACAAAATGGAAGATAATGCAAGAAAATCAAACTGCTAAAGAGAAATTAGCTGACGCTATTATAGTTGATTTTATTTAATTAAGAATTTTTTAAATAAACTCCTCATTACTTTCCTACAAAATAAAGATCTGAATTCTATTGATTGAAAACAAAAAGTCTTAATAGTTGCATACGGCAAATGTCTAAGTTATTACTTTTGGATATAAAGTGCTAACAATGCAG
Organism: Sphyrna mokarran; assembly: GCA_024679065.1. NCBI lineage: Eukaryota > Metazoa > Chordata > Chondrichthyes > Carcharhiniformes > Carcharhinidae > Sphyrna > Sphyrna mokarran. The sequence goes on from JAGIQG010000009.1 coordinate 42,472,640, forward strand.
CTCAAAGCAGATAGAAGCTCTTGATGCAATAACTGAACAATAAAACTACATGCATCAATTCAAATAAAGACTCTATTCAGTTTTTACAACTGATTTTAAAATAAACGCATGAAAGCAATTACATGAAGCTAACTTAGCTCCAATTCAGCAAACAAGGGATCATTGTCAATAAAAAAATGAAGTAAAGAGATTAATGCTGTATAAATGTACATAAATAAAACAGTTGGAGAGACCATGTACACTAAGAACTGGCTTTTCAAAGTCATTGTACTGCAATCTCTGGAATAGCTGGGGGAAAAAAATCTCTAAAATTCAACTAAACGCTGCTAATGTTTTTTAAATACTCTAAGGTACTTACGTGGATGTTTGCGTGAAGCAAAATAAATAATTGTGCAGTCCAAGGAAATAAATGTGGTTGATTCAACAATTCAAGTGCTATTCTGCAAGGAATATTACAGAATCCAATCCAACTGCAACTTATATTTATGCTTATAATTAACAATCAAAATCAATTTAAATTGCCTCCTGGAGCGACTTCAAACACCTGCTTTCTACTACCTGTACTCCAGAAATATTTGATTTGGTGGGTTTTTTTCTTGAGCAATAATGAATACCTTGAAGCAACATAAGTAAAGACCCTAATGCAACATACATTCCCCCCACCACACTAGATCATTGCCAACTTTAAATATTTTTAAAGAAAGTAATGAAACAGTGCTCCATTGAAATTAGTTTGTACAATTATTACATCTAAGTTGACAAGGAATGGCCGGCCTTGTAATTCTATTTGTGCAGTAATATTTATTTAAATACGTGATTCATGATAATTCTCCCTTAAAAGTACTAAAATTTAAATAAAGCCTTTGCTTGCTCTTTCTGCTTTGAACTATAGCTGTCCAAAAAAATCTTAAAAATATCAACAAAAAATTCCAGCAAGTGACTAATCTTCAGCAAGCTCAAATGCTGTATCATGAATTGCAAATACCCACTGGTTAGTTAGTAGAAGGAAAACAGAGTAGCTTTTCTACAAAGGTGAACAAATCACTCAATTGAAAAAAAACTCACTGCTTCAATGAGAACAATTTGGTAAAATTACTTCTAAACTGCTGGCACTTCATGCTGACATGTTGAAGTCTGACAATCTGTTTCAGCAAAAAAATTGAAATATTAATTCTCCTTCATGACAAATTGGGGTTCTTTTTGACAAATATGGATGCTATGGGACAGTTTGAAAAACAAACACTGTATAAATCTATAATTAGCAAATCATGGAGAACTCTGTGGAAATGACCCATAAACACAAAGATTTAGACAACGCATAATCCACCTGATTTGAAATGGAGATATTATGTCTAATGTTGTGACACTCAAGTAACTCAAAGACTCTGTTTTCCGAACCCACACCCCATCTCCGTAACCTTTTTCTGGAAAATCAGTGCAAAAGCATGGAAAAATTAAACACTTTAGCAGAGTAAAAAATATGTTAAAAATTTTGCACTGAAATATAAATAAGCTGTAATTTTCCAAAGACAATTAGGGAAATTTAGCCCGATTTCCTTTATAGTACCGAGTGTTGTTCTAAAATTAACATGTTAAAACTATATTGACATAAATAGATAATAACGTACGTCATATTTTAAAAATGTTGTCTTTATTAGTTTAAATAAATACAGCCTAATGCTGTGAGAAACATTGTTAATAAAAATAAAAAACAGTTTATTCCTTTTCTGCTAAACAAATGGGAGTTGCATTGAGTTAGGTAAATAAATGATGCAACAAAAAAAGGCTAAAGAGGAATTCCTTCCAAAGTGAACAAACTGCAAATCTAAATAGTTAAATTGACAGAATTAGATAATTAGTAATACAAAGTGATCAGGAGACATAGAGCATCTGTCCTTCACTAATAGTTATGTAAGAGATTGAAAGGATTGGACTGATTTTGCAGGAGTACGGCAGAAAAGCAATAAACGATTCCAAACTTAGGGGTTTTTGATGTGAAATTTCATCTTTTTTTTATCTTTATTGAATCTTCCATTTGTTTTCCTTCACTCATTCAATTTCACAATTACAAAACTCCCGTGATGATTTTAAATCAACTTCTTCTGAAACAAACACATATTCTTACTACCGTATCTACAGCAGGAGTTATTTTAAGTCTCTTTTCTCTGCTTCAAGTTGCTTTGTTCTGACCTTTATTAGATTCCTATGTGCTCTAACCCACAAATGCCGACCTTGTATCCAAAACGCCAATCCAGTTATTTGTACCATGAAGTTATTTAGTTGCAAAGTGAGCTTATTGCTCAAGATCTGAGCAAGTGCATGAACAAGTAAGCTTATTGCTCAAGATCTGAACAAGTTTTGTCATTAAAGACATGTAATTTTATGCAGTATATGTAATTGAGATACATAAAATAAATATGAGAAATAAAATGGAAGAATGCTTGAAGAATACAAATGCATTTTAAAATGTATTTCAACAGTTGCCGCTTTTTATTTTTATCTTTAAATAAAAATGAGTGGAAAAAAGTGTAGTTGTTAAATTATTACAAAACATGTATTTCTGTTTAAATCTATCTTAAAATCAAAATTAACTACACTTAAACACAATGATTTTGACAGTGAAAGGTCTGCTTTTCAAAATGCACATTCCTTTGAAAGTTTCAGACGTGTCACTGTGTCAAAATGGCCACATTAATAGCAATGGAACAAGTTATTTATCCCAACAGTAATGAATGTGATCTCTACAAACTAAACTATGCAGCTTCTTAAAGATATAAATGCAATCTCTACCCCAAAACCCCCCACTCTCACCCAGCATTCATTGAGATGAAATGGGAATCAAGCGATATGCACAATAACGAGCTACGTATTTTGATGAAGAACACAGAGACAGGAGAATAAATTTGACTGTGCTTTTTATCTTACTGCTGCGTTACACTACTTTAAAAAGAAAAATTCCCTTCAGTCTTCACATATATTGACTTCATCATCTTTATCGGCTACCAGCAATATCTGCAATCTGGTACGGGTTTTGTTCAATGGATTTACACCTGCTGTTAATGCAGACCAAAACTAGGCTCCAGCAGAATAAATCAATGCTATATTGCTGGTACAAAAAAAAACCTCATATGTATATATCTGGGAAAGGATGTTCATAGAAAATAGAAGTGGGGCAAATTTCTTAAAATTTGAAACCAAATTAAAATGAAGGACAAAATAAAAACTTTGGTTTCTTTTTGAGTGCGTAAACGAAGTAGTTACATCAACATTTGTTAATTTCCATTATATTCAAACCATTCTTCTAAATTGCAAATAAGCAGCGGTTGGATGAATTGTACTGATGACTGATTTATTTTAGAACAACACAGCATTCATCTTACACTGTACCAAAATCAGTTATTGTCTTTTGGAATCATCTTGGAAGCAGACTGCTTATCAGAAACACGGTCATATGAATATCCCACATCAAACTGAAACTTTAAATATAAAGAAAAATAATTCCTTTACAGGACTGAGATCAGGCACACTGTAAATTTGCAAAAAGGTGGTGATCGAACCCAATTCATTCTGCCAGTTACATCATTATTGAACAGGATTCAGTACTCAAGGTATGGCACTCATAAACGTGCAATAATGAAACTAAACCAAAAAAACTCTCAAAAAAACAGACTGGAAAGAATTAGTAAAAATGTCCTCCTTGGTTCATGACTGCTTGTAGTACAAAATTTAAGCAATGCATCTGATATAGTTGGAGGCAAAATAACACGAGCTAAGTATAAGTATTTTAATTTATAAGAATGGAAGGTAATTACAGGTATTTACAAAGGTAAAAACATCACAGAACTTTTCACCATAAAATAAATTCAGATACTAACATTGGCTTCTTTGTTTCTTTAGTTTCTACTAAAACAGAAGTCAAAAAAGTTTGGATTGGTTCATTAAGATATTAACCCAACTAAATGTTATTGAGGTGAAAAATTCCAAACGCCCTTTTCTGCAACAATTTAAAATACATGCTTTCAATATCCAAAGAAACAATGAGAAAAATACTTCTATGTTTTCAGTTTAAATAGTTAAGCCTGTGCAGGCTGTAACTCTTAAACTGGTTAAAATTCCTGCAACCCATTTTAAAAGAGTATCAGCAGGCTATAGGAAACAGGGGCACACCCTTCAAAAAAAATCTCTTTTCATTACCAGATTACTAAAATCTGGCATTCACGTTTCCCTCGCTTTAAAATAGACAAGAGAAAAAAATGCGTAACATATTCTTAACTAAACCAACTGCAATCAGAGCCTAAACCACATGATAAAAGCCCTGTGTCCCAGAATTAGCATTTATTAGAACATATTACAGAATCATTGCTTTCTTAAGTTGAGGTATTGCTGGAGAGCTCAGTAAGTCAACATAATATTAAAATGAATCTTTCAATTAAACTTCCTTTTAATCTCATCTTGAATGAATGCCATCCGAATCATGTTAAACTTCTGCTACCAGTAGCATTTCTAGCCACCTATCAAGTTGTGTGTTCATTTCATTATTTAGTGGTTTCATTTTTATTGGAATTGTTTGTAATTCATTTCCACTGGTTAAAGAATTAACTTTAATAAATTTTTCAAATTCTATAGTTAGTCCAGAAAAGTTGCAGTTTTGCTTAATTTAAATCAATATTGTGGGTCGCGTGTAGATTTGTTATGTGCAATATTGAAGCAATACCTTTGATGTGCTATTGACATTTTTGTTTAACAATGCTGACCTATTTTTTTCTGTTTACTGAAGTTCCTTGAGTGGCAAAATAGGCATACAAGCAATATATTAAAAGCCATATCATACATGTGATCGAGTAAGATACATGATGAGAAGATTCACGTAACTTAACTGTCAGTGAGTCAACTAAATTGGTCAACTGTTGTTCCCAACACAATCATTTCTATGTGTTTAAGAAGATATATTTACTTTGTACAAGTCAGCTTGTTACAACTAGAATGTATATCCTTAAATATTATTTGTATTCAGCATATGAACACTGCCATAATCTTGTACAAAGATAATCATAACTTTGATCTCCTGTATTATGAAATCAACTTGACTATGACCTCCTCAATCTTGTTTAGACTGGAATTCAAAGCCAATGAATCCTTTTATCCAGCCTCCCATGGTTTACTATAAAACATCAAAATGAGGACCTTTACTGTGAATGTTAGGATATGGTATAATAATTTGATAAAGTGTCTCACCTGTACATTTTCCCTGACCATCATTGCCTAAAACATGTTGATTTAATAGTTAAGAACACCTTCAAGACATGACATCATAATATTAATGACAGTGGCTAGAAAGCAAAATTAATTATAGGTTACGGATATCTAATTAGATCTAATGGATTTACTGTCCTTTGGAATGATGTATGTTTTATGAAAAGTGATCTTTACAAAAGGCTATTATCAAAGCTCTTTCCTTGTTGTGGAGCATTAAATTGTATGAATTATGTTGTAAATAGCAGAACCTTTAGGAACATTTACAGAGGGATCTGAGTGTGTGGATCCACAGTTCCCTAAAAATGGCAACACAGGTGGCCAAGGTAATTAGGACAGTGTACGCATGCCTGCCTTCATCAGCCAGGACACTGAGTAAAAGAATTTGGGAAGTCACATTGCAGCTAAATGAAACCTTGGTTAGGCCGCATTTGGAGTATTGCGTGCAGTTCTGTTCACCACATTACCAAAAGGATGTGGAAGCTTTAGAGAGAGTGCAAAGAAAATTCACCAGGACACTGCTTAGTCTCAAGGGTGTTGGCTATGAAAGGTTGAATAAACACGGATTGTTTTCACTGGAAAGACGGAGGCTGAGGAGAGACCTGATAGAGATCTACAAAGTTATGAGAGGCATTGACAAGGTGGATAGTCAGAAGTTTTTCCCCCAGGGACATACGTTCAAAGTGAGGGGGGGAAGTTTAAAGGACATGTGCTGGGGAAGTTTTTCATGCAGAGAGTGATGGGTGCCTGGAATGCACTGCCAAAGGAGATGGTGGAAACAGGCACAATAGCAAGATCTAAGAGGCATCTGGATGGATATGTCAATAGGGAAGGAATAGAGGAATACAGATCAAATAAGGGCAGAAGGTATTTTTTAGTTTAGTTCGGGCATCAGCACAAGCTAGGAGAGCTGAAGGGGCCTGTTCCTGTGCTGTACTTTTCTTTGTTCAAACACAGAACAACAGAAGGAGTGGGATTTTCTGACCTCTCTCACACCAAAACTGGAAAATCCCGCCAGGGTCGATGGACTTCCTATGGTCCATCCCTCGCCCGCTTGAATTCCCGCAAGGAGCGGGACAGTAAAATTTGCCCCAAGCCATTTTTGAGGCACTGTTTCATTCATGTTTCTGTATCCAAGTAGAACATGTGCAAACATTATAAAAATCACAGATATTATGAATGGTTCACCCTGCCCCTCCATTTCCCAACAGCACTTTGTTTCGGGTTGCGTGGAGCATAAAATTAAGAAAGCTGGACCATACCTTTGAGTATTTTTCCTTTTTGGGTGAAGAAAACCAAGTCAAAATAACATTTTCCTCATCTTTTCAGATAGGTAGTCCTTTGACACAAAAAAGATCTACTACAAAGCAAAGTTCACATAGAAATGTCACTCCTTTTGTAAATCTCAGCCTACCTTTCACTCAAAACTCAATTTTCTGACTTTAAAAATTAAATAACTCCTCCTGCCGCTCAACTGATGTGATGAAATTGTAATTGTACACACATGATTTGAGCCCTGATGATGAAAGAGTTCATCATAATTAAGGAAGATTTTTTATTTAAATAACTCTATGGCTCTTTGCTTGCAATTTATAATCATGTAGCAGTGTGGTTTGCAAAATATCTCAAATCTTTATTTACTTGGCCCCATCACTTATGTGAACACCCCTCTTTGTTGGAGGCCACCAAAAACTAGCTTCAACGGCTAAGGATTGACTAATTCAGAACAGCTTAGGTTAAACTATCTATCTCCCACCTAAAAACACTCTGACACAATTATTCTTAATGGCACTCCAGAAGAATAAAATCAGTTTTCAAAAAAACTTTCTTGGCAATGACATCAGGAGTACGTTGGCATATTTCCAAAGATGTACATACAAATCAGTAAAAGTAGAGATTGGACAATAATTGTGTTTTTTTTTTGGTCAAAGTTATTCCAACTAAAACACAAACAGCAACTTCCTATGAAAAGAAACGAATTAAAGATAATTATGTCTTTCCTTCATTAAAAAAAAAACAAAAATCAGAGGCAATAACCCAAGGCTATTATCAAAGTGGAGTGAATAATTAACATTTACACTTTCTTTGCCCTCAGTTCGTATAAACAACATTCTTTTTTTAAATATAAAAAATTAGTGTGAATTAATCTTGATGCTGTGTTAGTCTAAGTCCTGCAAAGACTGAACTTCAACCAGCTCCAGTTATTTCTCCTTGACCTAGACCATCACAATTTAAATATTCTAGCATTTTTAAAACTTTTTTTTGCACACTTCAAACAACAATAACAAAACTGTCATGCGTTGCAATCAAAAATTCAATTTATGCAGCAATTCTTATATTTTACCTTTTTAAATTCCATAATCTTGGATTCAAGGAATTGCATTATCTTTTCCTATTTCTGGTATTTATGGCAGAACTGTTTAGGTCATCTTTGTATTGAAAAACTACAATGGATCTTTTGTGAGCATAGAAAACAAGACCAATAAAATCGTAAATTAACTTAAATTATCTATTAATGTCAGAAATCAACAAAATGCATGATAAGTATCAGCAAGACAATGATAAATCATTTCATTCATTTTAGGCCTGGTCACCTAATGTGTGAAATATTTATCACCTCATGTTAAAGGCCAAGAAGCATTTGTTATATCAGAATCAATGCACCATTGGAGGTCCTGTCTTTCAAGCGGAACAGTAAATTGAGGTTCAGACTGTCTGCTCGGGTGGGTATAAAAGCTCCTGTAGCAAACAAACAAAAAAAAACATTTTCCTGATATTGTGGTAAATTCTGTCCATCAATCAGCAGCACGACAGACAACTTAACTGATCATTATTCCCATTTATGGGCCTGGCCCTATTGCTTGCCTACTTAACAATGTCAACAGTGGGCAGAATGTTTCCATCTGGAATTAAATCCTAAGGCAGGAATGGGGAGTTTCCATTGCATTTTCTCAATACCAAGATGCTTTAACAGTTTTGCTATAAATATATGGAATAGGAAAAGACAATGCAGTTCCTTGAATCTAAGGTATTAGAATTTAAAAAGGTTTCCGGAGCCCAATGGGAAACTACACCATACCTTCGAGCCCTGATCTCATTAAATATGCATCCGGTTTATTTATTCCATGGTTTGGCAGGATTGATTACATATGTCTCGCCATCACACTTGTATGCCACATTTAAAAGTCACCCAACATTACTGACCCACTGTTGAAGAAAGAAGATGGACCTCAGAAAGATATTGAGACTGAATGGGATCTCCAGCCAGCCTCCAGTTTTCCAATGGAGAATCCATCCATAGGCCAGCACCCAGCACCAGTGCTCCAGGCAAGATTATCACTGTCAGACTGGTGAGGGTGCAACAAAGACTGTAGACTGGTCACTTCCTTTCCCATAGTAGTAGGCTGGCTGCTTTTTTTCTAATTTTTATTTCAATCTTTGAAAAAATTACTGGAAGATACCATCACATTGAAGAACCCTCTCAGTTACTTATCATTCACTGTAGTCAAGTTCTCCTATGAAGCTGGATGGCCTCCAACTGTCCTTCAATTTCTAGAGCCTTAACTGAACAGGGAAATCTTTTCCATTCCAATGAAGAGGGCACCAGGTCCATGTTTGAGCAAGTGACTCTTTCCTGACCAAGGGACAGGTTTGGGACCTTGAAACAGTCTTAACTCTTGTGTACCACACCCAAAGTGGAAGATCAGCCCTTCCTATTAGCACATCAAAAAGGATCATCTTATCTGACCATTGCTCTTCAGCTTCTTCCTGCACTTCCTTGCCCCAGATTGGAGACTGAAATATTGTTTGTGCCTCACTCACTCTGAAACCACTTCACAAAACCACTTCACTTCACAAATTTCCACACATGACAATGGCCTTCTCATGGCACATATCAATACCAACTAAGAATTTCTTTAATAAGAGATTTGCCAATTTTATGGCACTTAAGGCTGGTCAGTCTCTCTGTTACCCAAGGCAATTTTAGACCTTACCATCTGGAACACTTACCTATTAATATCCTGCTCTGGTCTCATTGTTTTTTATATAAACCTGACCTCTAAGCAGGCCATAAAGACAGTGCCTGAAGCCAGAGAGTTTCTTTATCATTAGGATGTAATGGGTTATTTTAACCAGTGGCCTGGGGGAAGAAACCATGGTGACCTTCTTGCCAAGCAAAGATAGTGGGAAAAGGGATTTGGAGCTGGATTTAAAAAGTTATGTTTTCAAAAGCTGTTTTGAAAAAATTTAAACCTGATTTTTGTGGTCAGAAGTGCAGGAGTGCAGCTCTGGGGCCCCACGAAGAAAGGTTAGGTCTCATGTGCCTAAGGCGTTTTCCCTTCCTGGTGATATATTCGACTGCCACTACCTGTTCCTTTAGACCCAACCAAAATTACAGCCCAACACTGATTAGCTGCCACCTTGTATTCATTTTAGGTGGGCAACTGACAACAGACAAATAAGATGCACAAGTTAGAATTACCTAAGTCTAATTTTGCCAAGGTCAGACTGGTTTGGCACTTGGCTCTCACCCACCTGATTTCTAGTCCATGTTAAGTTAGTGCCTTTGAAGTTCTAACCAAACCCCAGCTGAAAGTAAAAATAAAATTCACCTGGGCACCCAGTACAAAAGCCAGCCACTAAAACTCTGACTGATCATCAACCAAAGAGTTGATAATCTTCCCAACTATCTGAAGCATCCAAGTTGGGGATTCTCATCAATGATCTTGAGTCAATGGTCTGAATTAAAAATCTATACAATTCCACACTGACTTTTAAGCCTCTGATGGATATATATGTTTCGTTCCCAAGTGGGATTTTATAAAATATGAAAGCAAATTACTGTGAATGCTGGAATCTGAAACAAAAACAGACAATGCTGCAAATTCTTAGCAGATCTGACAGCATCTGTGCAGAGAGAATACAGCCAACGTTTTGAGCCCGGACAACCCTTTTTTTTAAACCAACTCTTTTTAAGCCAATGTGAAAGATTTTTTTCTTCAATCTGTATGTCATACTGTGCCACTTTACACATTGTGACTAACAGCAAGTGGCCACGTCCTGGTGTTGCTTTCTGTCCACGTGTAGAACAGGACATGACGACTTACCTGCCAATCCTCCCTCTTTGTGAAGAAGTGCTTCCATAACATTGGTGAAGGTGACAAGAGGAATTAGAATTGTTCAGGGAAGGTGGGGGGTGGGGGTGGGGGTGGTAGGGAAAGTGTTGTTTCCTTTCTCAATGTGCTTCACGTTAATAAACCAAATCTAGTGCACCATACCCAGTATTTTCCAGGTCTAAAGAGCTATTCCAAGCAGCTGTAACAAAATTGCTACAATGTTTGACCTTTGACCCACATTCCATTGCTATCTGCTGCCTAACACAATACAAAACACACCATTTATATTTTTCAGCATTTGTACGTATGATGAATCAAGCTCGTGGCAACTACTATTTGACTTCTGTGAATGACAGTTAAAGTCTTAATAACAAATTTTTATTCATTAGATAAATATATGTTAACTGCAGCTTAAGTTTATTTCGCAATGTAAAAAGAACCAGTTTGAAGTTAATTACTGAAGTTTCAGGGCATGTTGCGGAGGATTTCAATTCCTGGGCAAGTCTATATTGTATAGAGTGTCACATATTATGCAAATTAAATGTTAATTTGGGGAACTCTGAATTAAATATGCTTGTGTAAACTGGTCTATTAGTAGTGAGCTGTGGGAATCTGGACAACTGTGTTTTTAAAAAAAGGCAGCTGTACTAACTCCCACTGAAAGCATGGCAGAGATCGCTTTCATGTCTTTACAATTTGTGTTTATGAGGTGATAACATTTTTACAAATGCCATCATTTTTGCTTTTTTATATTGCAAGTGACAGACTGACATTTTACAACAGGCTTACAGAAAACAAGAACTGAGCGCTCTGTCTGCAATGGACATTAACTGTTGAATAGAGATTCATATGCAAATGAGGCAAGGGGCTGAAGAAACTTTCACTCAAAAGCTGCGTACCGGGTCTGAGCAACAATGTCTGCAAAACCAAAGGACGACGAGGTTTTTTTTAAGAAAAAGTGATATTGGGCATAAGCCAGATTTAAGTAACTATAAGCTTGCTGGATTCTCAATTAACACGTTCTTTCCAGCAAGATTTTCCTCAAAAAACGTTATTTTCCACTAGTCTGCAGCAGCCATGGAGCCGAATGTTAGAAATCTGTCAATTTGTAATGTCATTTCTTACCAAGATTAGAAACGAGCTATTTTCAGTATTTGGCATCTCAAGCATTGCAATTACTTTATCAAACTGTGGTCTTTTCTGGAACTAACAAGGGACTCTGCCTGTGCGTAACAGTACATCTCTGCCTCTTCACAACAGAATTATTATCGTCCAGTCTAAATTCAGTCACAAAATAAACTGCTCAGAACATCATGGTACGCCGGGGAGAAGGAATACCTATGTGTAAAAACACAAACATGATTTTTACCCATGCAGTTTTGCATCAAAAATTCCGTTTATTGTCCATAAATTTCTGAAATAGAAAGTGAACATCACGTCTAAGAACTCACGGCCTGTAGTGTCAGTGTGATATTCTAATAGGAGTCTGTCAGGGAAAAGGGCTGGAATTTGGGGTGCAACCTAGCTATGCCTCATTTCTAACTCATTTACACAGCACAAGAAAGTTGAATTCAGAAAAGTAGAGGTGGGCATATATCTATCACCTCTACATTCCAACAACAACCTGAGGGTGCGTTCTTCCAAGCCACCCTAGGAATCCAGTTATTTACACTCAAGAGACAGAATGGAACTTGCCTCAGCAGGTATAGGTTCTATTTTGGGCCTCCTGAAGGTCACCAAGCTTGTAAATCCAAACAGAACTGAGCATCAATGTTAAATAAATTTAAATGTTGTCTCATCTCATTCTCAGATCCATTCGACCTCTGGCTCACCCCCATCACCCCAAAATCCTTCACAGTAGTGAGCTGTCACTGTTAACATCACACTGCTTCCATCAGGCACCCTTGTTGAGTAATTCAATCATGGGCACCTTCCCCTATTATTTTGAAATGTAGTCACCATTGTTAGGTTGATAAAAGTGATAGTTAACTTGCACACAGCTTAGATCCCATAAATAGCAAGTCAAACGAATAGCCAATTAAGATGTTTTGGTGGTGCTGGTTAATGGATGAACCATTGGTCAGACATGGGGAGAACTGTCCTTCTCTTCCTCCAGCTGCAACATGGATCTTTTGCGCTCATCTAAGTAGACATGTTTTAAAATCTCATCCAAGGAGCAGTACTTCTCCCAATGCATTATTTCTTCCATACTAAGCAAAAGTATAGGTCTAGGATTGCGTGTGCAGATCCTAAGATGCTGCTTGAACCATGTCCTTGTAACTTGAACAATAAAAGTACTGTCAGGGAGCCAAGCTGGCACTAACAATCAAAAGTATATTTTCCCTGCTCATTTTTTTATATCTCAAATGGAAGTATTAGTTATTAAAGTTTAAAATGTTATCAATTATTTTTTATCAACAGAAAACTGAGTCTCAGAATACAAATCATAATCCTATTTTCTACACAATCTTAACCTGCCCTTATCTATTTTTCAAGCTTAGCAAATTATCATAAATGGTATACATAACATAAGCCAGGGAGTTTTAACCTAGGTTTCTATTTGATGTAACCCAGGGCAGCCTCAATTAAATTTCTAATAGATTTGAGCCTGCTGTACAAAATTGACCATAATTTTCACAGACCATCACTCAATTAATAATCAGTCACAAATTCTGAAACAATAATGGAAAAATTTAAATTGGCACAATGGAGGGATGCTTTTTAGAAACTAAGGTTAAAGCATATCATCAGGGTAGAGGGTGCTTTATTTGACAGATTACATTCACCCGACGGATGTTATAAATGGAAATTCCACTGGCATTCCTCATTTCTATAATGAGCACAAATCAAATAATTGAGAAGCCGATAAAACTGAACCTTGTATTCAATGCTACAAGGATTAAAGTATCCATAAGATCATTATCCTCGTGCCCTCTTTGCTCTAGTGCAGCACTAGTTCATTTTAACACACAGCTGCTCCAGAAGATCAGAAAAAAATAAGTTATATTACGCAGAGAGAAGGAAAATAAAAACATCAATAGTCAAAAAATGTTCCACTGAAATGATTTTTTAAAAATGTTATCAGTTATCATTCATGGACAATGATACCAACAGAGCCGTGTTAGGTGTCTATACAGCCTAAGCAACAGCGATACTTTGAGCTGTCATCAATCAATATCATCCATTTTTGGGAGCAATATTGTTTTTCGTAGTAACCCTGGTGGTGTATTTTTCATGGGGCCATTTTACATCCTTAATCTAGTACCCAACGTACCAGTGAATCTCCTTGCACTGTAATGCTGTATATAATTGAACAAGTTAATCGAGTCATAGAAGTGATTGAAGTAACCACGTCACCCCCCAAAATAAAAGAGTTTCAAAGTCATTTCCTGTGAAGGACCAAAATCAATTAAGAATAACAATAATTCCTGTGGAAATAGTGCTAACTACAGAGGTTAGAGTTCAGAACAAAAATAGAAAATGATGCAAACATTCAGCAGGTCAGGCAGCACCTGTGGAGAAAGAAAGGTAGGATTAACATTTCAGGTATATGGCCCTTTGTTTGAAAGGCCGGGTACTTCAGGTTTCTAACATCTGCATTACGTTCCTTTTAGATGAAGTATAGATCACAGTATTGGAATGAATCATAGCAAAATTTAAACATTAATGATGACACAAAGATTATTACAAAATTGGAAGAGTTGCATTTTTTGAATGAACAGCTTAAATTTCCACTTTTGCAGAACAGTTTCACAGTAAAACAGTTACAAAGCACAAGGGGACAGAGCTTATTCAGTCTTTGACTGTGAAGTTGCAAGAACACTTGAAACTGCACAATTAAGATGAGTTGATTCAATCGAACTAACAAACAAGCTACTTGTTTTTTCTAATAGAACATTGACAAATTGAGGAAACTGGCCGGTAATCTAAGTTAACACATTTTGGCCTGTGTACAATATAATTGGTAAACCTTTACAGCTTTAGAAAAGCAACAGGTGTCAGGATGCTTCAGGACAAGTCAAGCTTTCAAAGATTTGCCATCTAAATATTAGCTGTTATAACATATGGGTATGTGAAATGAGCTTTGGGATTTCTCTGCTGCTTAATGACTATTTAAGTCTTCTTGACAAGGAATTGTAAATTGAGACAAGGGAAAAAGACATTCGAAAGACTAGAATTTAAGAAGAGATTTTTAATTTGGTTTTTATAGCCGGAAAGTTTCAGACTCTATTCTTTCCAGTGAATTATGCTTAAATATTGTTGTTTATTAGTGTTTCTCAGTTACTTTCTAAGGCAACTGCTTCAATCAAACCAACTGGCCGGTATTTCACAACCTCGCTCAGACAAGGCTCATAAAATCCCACCCGAGGTTAACGGAAAATTCCGTTCTGTGAGCCGCGTGCAGGGTGGGCATGGCGGTAAAATTCCAGCCATTATTTCAAAAGGTCAATAAAGTAAAACTCCAGATATCACTACCATTATTCTATCTCTATTCCTTTCAGCAACGATTGTATCTTAAACCTCAGATGTTCCTTTTTATCCTTTGGACAAGATTCAACTTTTAAACTATCTTGCATTTCTACTGCCTATCACTAAATAATGAAGAAAGCCTAAAAATTACAATATTTAAATGTTATCATTCAAATGTTTAACATACCTGCATCAAATCTTTCCTTTGCTGTTTTAATGGAGGTGTTTACCAATTTGCTTTAGATGAGTTAATGCCTATTAAAATAGAATAGGAAAAATGGATACCACCACATTAAGCATTTATACAATAATGCCATTCAGTAATTTCCAGACTAATAACATAACGTTTTATTTAATACTGTTTTTAAAGTGTGACTACACTAGTTTGGCTCTGCTATAATTTTATTAGCAGTATGAGTTGGCAACAATGAGTAATACTGGCAGTTCTGCACTTTTCTTTACTCAGACTGCTTCCGTGCCATAGCACAAGGAACTTTTACACCGTGGTCCTGCTAGCATTTAACTAGCATTTTTGTATTGATGATTGTGAAATTGCAGGACTCCTATTTTCATTTTGGTAATGCATTTGGTAATTGCATAGCCCTGCTTGATGGCTCTAGCAAGGGAGAGAGTCAAACTTATTTCATGGTAAGGCTTCAATCAAACCTTAAAGCAAGCTGCCAGCACTAAACAAGCTCCATCAACTTGTTGATTGGGATGAAGGAAATGGGTAACTCATCAACAGTACAAGCAGAAAGTAAGCCCTCATTCAGGCACTGGGGAGGTGCTAGGGCAAGAGAGCTATTCATTCCTGAAGGACACAAAGGAATCGATAGGAAAATTCCATGCTGCTCTTGTCCCCTAAAAAAATGAATGACACACAGCTTTTTGGGAAGCTTTCCTAAGCATCCTGCTTTGATCTCTTCATGATTGCTGACTCAGCTTAAACAGTCAGTTCTACTGGAATATTCAAACTGCACTGTGATCCCACAAATGATGTAGAACTTGATTTGAATATGTAAGTAGGCTCCTGCCTATTTTGGGCAGAAGCTTTGCTCATCTGTTTCCTGACCCAGTCAAAAAAAAAACATAGCAAGCCACATGTCAGTGGGAATGGAGTGGTCAGTGTAAGTAAAATTTAGCTTGCAGAAATCACCAATCACTCTTCTCACACAGTAGTGAAGCAGAAGCTATCTGTTGGAGAGGCCAACTGACCTTGAGATAGTTGTTACAGAAAAAAATCTTTGTTAAGGACATCTCTGATTTAGTATATTTATACTGGATGATTTTTACAATTAAAAATATTTCTATATTTTGGCTCAAAAGTAAGTTCTCAGAGATTGGTTAACTCAGTTGGCTGATTCATGATTCACAGTGATGCCAAAATCTACTGGCTGAGGTTATTCATGCAGCCCCCACCTGAGGTGTAGTGACCTTCAGGTTAAATCACCACCAATCAGCTCACTCTCAAATAGAGGGACAGCAGCCTATGGAAATTTGGCAGCTTTTGGTAAGGTCTCAGTATAAAAATGTGAAAAAGCTAGATACTTGGAGGTGCTCAAACATCATTCCATTGAGAAGCCTGAGGCCATCAAACTGTCCTAACAAGGCAAAAAAGTGAGCTTGAAGATCTTGAAAATATTCTTCAGGTATTCACTAACTGTCATGCTTCCTAGTTTCAGGTATGTTTTCACACACCCCTGCTGAGGGGCATTTAATTATACAAGCTCTGCCTTAAATGTCAGTAATGGGAGTGATTGTATTTAGCTGAATAACTTCTTTACCGCTGTAATGATGCCATGCCATATTTCATGTTTTTGTCAAATGTTTTAGGATTACATTTTTTTTATGAGCAGTCGGTAGGTCTGATAAACATGCAGCTCAGATGCTGGATAATAGGATAGTTACTCATTTTAGCCATGCGGCATTTATTTAGGAGAATAGCTTGTTATAACAAATTGAAATTTCCCTGAGTTTTTTTTATTTAAGGAATGCAAACTTTTGTTTTGGCATTCAGGATCATGTGATTTGATTAATGGGAGGAGCTAGGTTTTTAGCACAGAAACAGCTTGCTGCTTCAATTTAGAGTTCAGATGATGACTGGAGCTTTTTAAACACAGAAGTCTGTTCTCTTTCTGTAAAGTCTCTCTGATAGTCAAGATTTTCTACCTTCATGTATAACAAGTATGCATGAGTTTACTGATTATATTCAAAGGGAGTTCTAAGTCAATGGGAAGACTGTTGCTTATTTGGAACTGAGGTAGTGATAAGTTAGAAATTAAAGTTATTTCTCATTATGTTTCAAGACTGATCAACTGTTTAAAGTTACTCTGCTTCGTTGTTAGTTATATTTAAACTGTACAATGAGTAAAATTTGTTTTGATAAAAGATCTCAATTTGTCAGTGGAATTGCTCTGAAGATAAAGCATCATTCTTTCAAATTCATGCCAAAATAGTAACATCAGTGCTGTCTAGTCTGGCTTCGTAATATACCTTGGGGTTCAGGTCTGGGATCCTAATACTGCAAATGTTTGCTTACAAGTGATGGGTTCAAACGAACATGCAAACATCATTACTCCTGTGATTGCTTATTAACTACAACGGAAATTGGTTTCAGATTTTACAAACCACTTTACCCATAATTTGACATTACATGCTGAAGTAAGGAGCTATTTATCCAATCCATCATTTCAAGAAGCAATTATGCAGTTTGGACAATAAAAAAAATAAGAAAATAGACAATCTGGGGAAACAAAAATTATGGAATACAAGATTGGTTAAAACTACTGAAAACAATGGGTGAAAAATATGACTCTGTAGTGTTCATTTTCTAGTCAAGTGCTTAGCTGTCCAAAAACGTATCTACAGCATGCACATACTTTCAACTAAGAATATAGGCAATTCACACCCAAGCCTCTAGAATGTCGCCTTATAACCCAACACAAGATACGATGGGTTGGATCTGGACTTTGTGTGACTGTTTCAAATTTGTAACATCAAATTGGCATCTCTTTAGATCTTTATTTCCATTGACTTCAATGGGAATAAAAATTTGGAAAGACGGCAAGCAGGTTGCTAACATCCTATCACCCATTTTCTGCTATCACAGAAGAATCAAGATCGCCCCATATGTGCATGAGCCACACTGTTTTTTGCCCTCTCCTTTCTGCATCCTGAGAACTCTAGCTGAGATCAAGAACTCACAGCTTGAGGAGGGCAACAGCATTAATCAGCATATCAACACAATGGTATAGCAATTATCTGAGCCATTGAACAGTCAAAATGTCTATACAATTGTAATACTAATATCCACATTGCACTAATTGAGCCAGATTCAACAGATTTGTTGTTTGGAAAATTAAAGGAACACCATTATTTTTATGGGGAATGATCTATCGACCCCTGTGGCAATTTGTGCATTTCATATCAACATTGATATGAAATTGAATTGACAAGGACGCATTACATTGACTGGTAAAAGGAAGTCTGTTCACCTACAGCAAAATTAAAAGTAATTCTTTCTGGGTTCTTTTTTCTAAAATGTATTATAATGAAGATATTTTGTGAGCATCCATACAGTATTAAAAAGTCATCTTTTTTGTTCTGAGTTGTCCCACTGAGACTCTGCTGCAGCACAGAAAGGAATAGGATACATTATCATTTCCAATGTCATGTGTAAGGAAGCTCTAAAGACAAATCAATGGCACAGCAGAGCTTAATTTGTGGAATGTGCAGTTCATGGATTTGTGCTGGTGACTATCTGAATTTATCAAATGTAATTAACAGTGTTAATGATATAGGCAATGTGATTTTAAGCGGGGATGAAATTGTTTCAAAATTCTGTAATAATACAAGGCACAAATAACTTCAAACACGTTCTCATCTTAGTCACTGCTCTGGAGAAATGTTGAGCAGAGGCAACATACTCTCCTAAGGGCATTACTATCTGCATTTAGTACATATTTTCCAGGTTACATTCATGGTAAAATCATCCCAGGTTTTCTCACAAAGTTAGATTATTTCATGCATTGACTCACCTCAGAAATGTTTGCTTCTGAATTTTTGTGTTGCAATTTGAAGAAAATCAGGGTATCCCAGTAAAGGTAACCAGCTTGAATGCGTAAGTTCTGTGTTTCTCAAACCAGACTCCACACTGCAGATATAAACCTCCTCATAATGTCTGACGCAAAAAGAGCAATTAAACACGGGCCTGCCTTTTTTATTTCTCATTTGTGTACTGGAAACATTTATGATCTGGCAGTATAGTAACGCTGAGCCTTGAAAATAACATATGATCAATTCAATTAAAAGTTTTCCCACAGCATACACCATGAAACCAGGCAGCTAATCCAACTCATTCTTTTGAATGATCATGGTCTGGATATGTGTTTGAGTGCCTGAATGTCCAATATACTAAGCAGTGAGTGATTACTCATTCCACCCTGAAGTTGCCTCAACCAGTGTAATGAACTGGGCCCTTCTGTGAGTATTCAGGATAGTTAGTGAGATTTTGCAAGCCCACACAAGTTGTAGGGGTTACAGTTGGTGTGACATGAATCTAAGATCCCAGGTTCTCACTAACATTGGACATAGTAAAATGTTCTTATAAGGTTCACAGAAGAACCCTAAGAATGTTAGATTTTGGCATGAAGGAAGAGCAGAGATGAGTGGCTGATGAAATCAATCTCAGTTTGATATGCAAAGTGTAATGCGAGACAGTAATAAGAAGACAAGAAGCAAAATAATGTGTGAAGAAATCTTGTATGACATCTTCTGCTTCGTAAGAAATCTCACGACACCAGGTCCAACAGGTTTATTTGGCAGCACTAGCTTTCGGAGCTTCAAGCTCCTTCATCAGGTGAGTGAGACTTGTGTTCACAAACAGGGCATATAAAAACACAAACTCAATTTATAAGATAATTTACATGGAACGTGAGTCTTTATGGGTAATCAGATCTGAAAGATACAGACAATGTAAGTGGAGAGAAGGCTAAGTACAGGTTAAAGAGGTATGCATTGTCTCCAGCCAGGGTAGTTAGTGAGATTTTGCAAGCCCAGGCAAGTTGTGGAGTGACACACAGACAGTGTGACATAAACATAAGATCCCAGTTGAGGCCTTTCTCATGTGTGCAGAACTTGCCTATCAGTTTCTGCTCAGTGATTCTGTACTGTTGTGTGTCATGAAGGCCTCATTGGAGAATGCTTACCCGAAGATCAGAGGTGACTGCTGAAGTGTTCCCTGACTAGAAGGGAATTCCTGCCTGGTGACTGTAGAGAAGAGTTCATTCATTCGTTGTTGTAGCGTCTGCATGGTCTCCCCATCCTTTCCTGCAGCTTATCAGGTAGACAACGTTGGTTGAGTCACAAGAATATGTATTGTGCATCTGATGGATGGTGTTCTCATGTCAGTTGATGGCATCTGTGAAAACGATTTGGCAGATCCTGCAGAGATTGCTGTGGCAGTGTTGTGTGATGTTGTGGTCACGGTTCTCCTGAAGGCTGGATAGTTTGGTGCGTTCGATGGTCTGTTTGAGGTTGTGCGATTGTTTGAAGGCAAGAAGTGGGAGTGCGGGAATGGTCTTGGTGAGATGTTCGTCTTCAACAATGACATGTTGAAGGCTCCAGAGAAGATATTACAGTTTCTCCGCTCTGGGGACGTACTGCATAGCAAAGGATACCTCAGACAGAACATTGTCCGTAGCAAACTATCCAGCCTTCGGAGAACAGTGACCACGACATTACACAATCCTGCCACAGCAATCCCTAGAAGATACCATCATCTCACATGAGAACATTAATCACCAGGTACACACAACATATTCCTGCGACTTGGCTAACGTTGTCTACCTGATACGCTGCAAGAAAGGATGTCCCAAGGCATGGTACATTGGGGAGACCATACAGACGCTACGACAACAAATAACGAACACTGGTCGAGATTTACCAGGAGGGGAACACTTAAGCAGTCACGGGTATTTGGCCTCTGATCTTCCGGTAAGCATTCTCCAAGGTGGCCTTCACCACACATGACAACACAGAATTGCTGAGCAGAAACTGATAGCCAAGTTTGCACACGAGGACGGCCTCAACCGGGATTTTGGGTTCATGTCACAATATCTGTAACCCGAACGACTTGCCTGGGCTTGCAAAATCTCGCCAACTGTTCTGGCTGGAGACAATACACATCTCTTTAACCTGTGTTTGGCCCTCTCTCCACTCACATTGTCTGTACCTTTAAAACTTGATTACTTATAAAATTTGCATTCCAACCATTATTTTGTAAATCGAGTTTGTGTCTTTATGTGCCCTGTTTGTGAACACAGTCTATAACAACTAGAAACAGAAGGGGATGTAGTCAAGTGTTTCAATGATTATAGGAGAGTAAACTGAAGTGAGAAATATTGGAAATAGTGAAGCGACAGGTGGAGCAGAT
This sequence comes from Sphyrna mokarran, assembly GCA_024679065.1. Classification (NCBI taxonomy): domain Eukaryota; kingdom Metazoa; phylum Chordata; class Chondrichthyes; order Carcharhiniformes; family Carcharhinidae; genus Sphyrna; species Sphyrna mokarran. The sequence continues at coordinate 42,493,913 of JAGIQG010000009.1, forward strand.
ATGAGAAAAGAAAAGTAGAGATGAGAGGCAGGATTTTTACCAAGAGATCAGTGAATTTTTTCTGGAATTGCAGTCAACTCATGGGAGCTAATCGCATGGCACTGACCTCCTCAGTAATCTTTACCCATTGTCAGCAGACATATGACTTAGAGGGGTTTCTCACCCATTAGGATCAGGGCAGGATCTCCCTCATCTTGTTCACTGCCTAGGCCAGCATCTGATTTCTGATTTTCAGATGTGACTGAATTTTTAAGCTCATTAATTGTTGTAGCATCATAGAGGTTTACAGCAAGAAAACAGGCACTTTGGCCCAACTTGTGCATGCTCTTTTTTTTAAGTCTCTAAGTTAATCCCTCTACACCCATCGTACCCATGTAACTATCAAAATGCTTTTTAACAGACAAAATTGCACCCGCCTCTACAGCTACCCCTGGCAGCTTGTTCCAGACACACTACCCTCTGTGAAAAAATTGTCCCTTGGACATTTTGATATCTCTCCTTTGTCACCTTAAACCTATGCCTGCTAATTTTAGACTCCCCTACCTTGGGGAAAAGATATTGACTATCTACTTTGTCTATGCCCCTCCTTATTTTACAGACATCTATAAGATCACCCCTTGCTCCAGAGAAAAAATAGCCCAGTCTATTCAGCCTCTCCTTATAACTCAATGCATCAAATCCCAGTAGTATCCTAGTAAATCTTTTCTGCGCTCTTTCCAATTTAATAATATCCTCTCTACAATAGGGTGACCAGAATTATACATAGTATTCCAAATGTGGCCTTACCAATGTCTTGTACAACTTCACCAAGATGTCCCAACTCTTATACTCAGTGTTCTGACCAATGAAACCAAGTACGTGGAATGCCTTCTTCATCACTCTGTCCACCTGTGATTCCACTTTCAAGGAGCTATGAACATGTACCCCTTGATCTCTTTGTTCTGTAACTCTCCCCAACACTCTACCATTAACTGAGTAAGTCCTGCCCCGGTTCAGTCTACCAAAATGCATCATCTCACGTTTGTCTAAATTAAACTGCATCGGCCATTCGTCAGCCCACTGGCCCAATTTGATCAACATCCTGTTGCATTCCTAGGTAATTCTCTTCACTGTCCACTATGCCACCAATCTTGGTGTCATCTGCTAACTTACTAACCATGCCCACTATATTCTCATCCAAATTGTTCATATAAATGACAAATAATGCCTGAGGCACATCGCCGGTCACAGGTCTCCAGTTTGATAAACAACTCTCTACCCTCTCTGGCTTCTGTCAAGAAACCAATTTTGTATCCATTTAGATAACTCACCATAGATCCCGTGAGATTTAATTTTATGCAATAACCTACCATGTCAAAGGCCTTGTTAAAGTCCATGTAGACAACATCAACTGCACTGCCCTCATCTACCTTATAAATCTAATATTTACAGTATGCTCTTCGCTACCATTTAAACTTATTGTTTCATATCAAATAGACTATATTTTAAAGAGAAACTACTATTTGTACTCACAATGTTTTTCTCTAAGCCGTCCCATTTTCATGAACCAGTGATGCCACTGTCAGACTATCTTTCATACTTTCACCAATGCCAAATTTGAGTAGGCTATGGGACAACTCTACTAGTTGCCAGGCATGACTTGCCCTCTGAGTATCTCCAGTTGGGAAGTGCCTGGTCTCCAATTATATTTTGACACTTTGTTACAGAAGTGCAACTCAGAATGTCGTTATAAAATGAATGCCTGTGAGAGACAAAGTACCATGATATGAACAAAATATTCTGAAAAATATATGCAAATGCAGACGATGGCAAAAGAACAGAAGTAGTAATGATTATTTCTCTTGTGTGTAAGTCACTAAAAGGCTTGAGCATCAGGAATACTTCCTTAATTACCTAGTGAAATAGGCAAAAGGATTTCAGAGTGCTATTTTTGTTTTCAAGCCTGAGGCAAAACGTACTATATGACGATACCATAGCCGTATAAAAATGAATTGATAGCATGTACTGAAGGGTGAATGTGGCCACACAGATCTGTACTGAGTCAGCTGTATAGTGGATTCTTCTCATTCCATCAGTCTAATGGATAGCAATTGAATTTAATTAGTAAAGCAGCTCAGAGTAACAGCATGCTGCGCAGAGTGAAATGAGAAGCTCTCTACAGAAGAATTGCAAAGAATGTCTTTTTAACTGCCAGTCTGACCAGTGAGGAAAACCAAATCCTGTCCTCAATTTATACAGCAAAATATAGAAGGGAGTCCTTCTCTCTTCACACTATTTTTTTAAAAAGTGAAGAAATAGCAAGCAGACCCTCCTCTAATTTTGTTGCTAACAAAAGACACTCAATTTTGCCTGGCTGGTCACAGCAAGCAGGCAAGTTCCAATGATTGATTATTGTGGTATCTCTGTATCTTTGACTTTGAACCATGACCTCTTTGTGTACAAAGAGGGTTGGGACCTACCATTTGCCATCTGGAAAGAGGGACTATGCACAGGGAAAAAGATCTAGTATTAATCATCCAATTAAGAATGAACCAAAATAGCGTACTTAAGCGCTATGAAATTCAGTCAATTTAATAATTTTCTGCTTTAATTACATTCTTGTACAGCCTGCTCTCCAGAACTAGCAGAACTCATTTACACATTTCCTATTACTCCCCACCCTAAAAAGTAAGCTTAAGTTTGCCTTTGCTCGACTAATCTGCAAGCACTTTAATTAGCCTGAAGAAAAGTGATTGTTCACTTAGAACCAAAAGAAGAAAGGACTGAATTCTCACCTATTGTGGGCCATAGAACATTTTGCTAGACAAATTCACCAATTAGTCTAGTCACATACAGCGGTATTCTCTTGATTTCTGGGGACCAGCTATGCTAAAACATCTCTTTGAACATCCAATGCAATTATGCTGAAAGCTTAAGTTTCTACCAGGAGGGGTGAGACTACAGAGAAAAAGTTATCTTCAGGAGCATTCGGACTCCCCACCGAGGACATTTTTTTTTTGCGTAAAAAGAATGTTGTATTGATCTGATTACACTGCAAACCCACAATAGAACAGCATACTTGATGCAAAGAAAACAGTTGCATGATACCCTACATCTGTTGTGACCTCACCAAGGGTAATTTGGGCAGCATCCCTGATTAGCCTATCTAGGTTTTATCTTTTCTTTCAAGTGCCAAGGTGTCCTCCTTTACAATATAATAGAACTTGAACGTTTTAAATTATATTACAAATGATTTTTTTTAACAAATCCTATAAAAATATACATGGTCGCTTCTCTAGAACATCACTCTGACTAACTTCCTACAATATCTAGAAGACCAATTTAACAGCTTCATCCAAGTGATTAAGTTTCAGGTAAAACTAGCACTCAAGCCTTCCTGTACATACTGTAATGAAATCTTACAAATTACAGCTACCAGGGAGTATGTGCAGAATATTATTATTTACACTGCATTTTGCTCACAGAATCACAGCTTGTTTTGACCACACTGCTTGTTCCAAAGTCACAGAGTCCTTTTCGTTTTCTTCACTCCCCCATGCCATTATTTCTTTCAATTTTATCCACATTTTTTCCTAACGTTCCCAATTGTTCTGAAACTTCATAACCCCATAACAGTCAATGATGGGAGCAACCCAATTTGGAAAAACAAATCAGGTTCAAACTAAATTAACTCTTTCATGTCTCCTATAGGCTGGCCTCCTGAAAGACAGCCACTTGCTTGTTTGGATATATTTGTATTTTCAACAAGAATCTGAACATTGGAGCTCCTTTAGAATACCAATGAGGGAAGTTGGCATCCCGCCATCCTGATGTGCAGACATTATGAGATTGGTGTTACATTTTTTTTCTTCTCAGTTGATATCAGTTCTGGTTGTGTAACTCCTTCTGGCACTTGGCTCACTTAACCGCTGACTCTGTTTAAGCTTGCTTAGAGCCAAACTGAGCCCAGTGCAGATGGAATTGAATGACTTCAACGCAGCGTCAGGAGAATACACCACCATACTCTCAAGAGCACTTCGGGATGAGCACGAAATGCTGGTCTAACCAGTGATGCCCACATCATGAACAAACAAATAAATGCACAATATTATATTTTGTACATAAAAACTCTGATGTTAACCAATTCATATGGATTGTTACACTTATTGGGGAGTTTGCAATAATGGATGAATTGTGGGGATAATAAATTTAAGAGTGAGTTTTAGATTGTAGTCCTATTGATCAATAATACTCAATACAAACTTTAAAAGAAGTCTTGAACTTCCTCAAAACATTTTTCATTTAGATTTGCATGCATTCCAAATGATCTAGATTGCAATGAGTAATCTACTGCAATCCTTAGGCTGATTTGTAGAACAAATTCTCCCTAAATTGTCTCAAATTTGGTTCTAATGCATAGTTCTATAAACATAGACAGGGATGACAGGGATCATGGGTAGAAGTGGGAACATCGAGGTGGCGATGCAGACTCATTGGGCCAAAGGGCCTGTTTCTCGTGCTATTTTGTTTTTTGTTCTTTAATATTAAAGCATCACTCTGAAAGGGCCAAACTGCAAAGCAGTTGGTATTTGGATAGGGATATTGAGAATTACAAAGCATCAAATGGTGGCATGGTCACACAGCAGTTAGCACTGCTGCCTCATAGCACCAAGATCCCAGGTTCAATTCCAACCTTGGGTCACTATCCGAGTGGAGTGTGCCCATCCTCCATGGGTTTCCTCGGGGTGCTCCAGTTTCCTCCTGCAGTCCAAAGATGTGCAGGTTAGGTGGATTAGCTATGATAAAATTGACTCTAGTGTCAGGGAAATTGGCAGGGTAAATGTGTGGGGTTGCACTAAAAGGGCCTGGGTGGGATAGTGGTCAGTACAGATTTGATAGACCAAATGGTCTCCTTCTGTACAGTAGGGATTTTATGATTCTATGATGATAATAGATTACATCATTAAAGTCAAAAGTAGTTCCTGTCTGTCATCTGAACTCTAAGATTAGACTTTTTACCTAGAGTCATGTACAATAAATACACATTTACAAATGTTTAATCTTTAGAAAGATATTAATCAAAAAATGTTGCTATGAAGGACCTAAAGGAAAACTGATTTTATGGTATGTAGCCAAAAGGACAGTGATGTATGATTTGAAGTAATTTTTTTAACCCACGTTAATGTATTAAATATATTTTAAAATCATACTTTTATAATACCACATGCTGGCATTCTCCAAAAAAATGTCCCAGCTTTCTTCTGTTCTCTGTACCACACTGTGTCAGGATATTACAATGGTACAGTAGCACAGCCCACACTCTCCTACCTGAAAACACAGTGGTAAAAATGCAGCAAATTATCACAACGGTAACTAGTATTCAGTGGTACTTCCAGCCTTTGATACAGAACACTTTAAAAGATAATTAATTATAGGTCCAAATAGGTAAAAGCATGTGGCAAAGTGGACTGTTGACAGTTTCCCACTTGAACCAATGTAGACAAATGAAAGAGGAAATGTCCTTTTAAAATGTAGCTGTGCAACTATAAGGACCTAGAACTTTGGCATTATGCACTTTAAATAAAAAAGGTGCACATTTGAATCAGCTCCACTTCTCTCGCGCTCTCATATATAACATACTTAACTAACAGCCAGGTGTAAATTATCACTATGACCCTCATTAGGAAACTATTATCACAATCTTTTGTACAGTTTTTTTGGTAAAGAAATATTAACTAATGAATCACCAGCTTTTATACTTTTTTTAGAAGGATATCAACAGGATTGTTGTCATCTGTAATGTTCTTCTTAATTTGGTCCAATGAGTATTGAAACTCCCTCAAGGGAACAAATTTCTTACGTTCGATCGACAAATCTCATTCTCTTTTTTTATTTAGCAGCCATAAGGCAGTTTATTTTACCACTTTTTCTACCATCTGTACCAAGTTTCCCCACAGACCGTTGCAGCTGTCCAGTGTAATGTGTTCAGTTCCTTTTATTTTCTGTCCAAATAGCTCGTAAACAATTCAGCAATATTTATAACTGTTGTGTCCCTTTTGTTCTGACAACGCAAGGAGAGACTGGCCCTGTTCTTTTTAATAAAATATCACCCATCATGCAGAATATTGTCATAATATGTTGATACAGAGTGATAGAAATTTGGATTTAAAATACCTTAAAAAACTATGCAAATATATCATTAATTATTAAAACTCAAAAACAAAATGGAAATGCACAAGAATGAAACTCCACAACAGAAGGCCACCATATGTCCTGTTTGTTTCAAAACATAAAAACATGAGATATGATGGCATGTCAACAGTTTTGCCCATCATTGCTAGCTGTAACTTTTACTTTATACCTAGTCAATGTTTCCTATTTGAAGTTATATGTATCACCTATCCATTTTCTGCTTTTCTAGTATCTGTGAAAATATTTTTCAACTAATCATACAATGTATAAACTGTGCAGTGGAAAGGATGCATCTTCTCAGAATGGAAGCCTTTGTAAACACTGCAGGGTTACTTTGCCTCCCCAGCTGATGATCAAATGTAGGAAATGTTGCACAGACAAATATTATGTAAAGTACAACTAACTTATTTTCCTTACCATGCAGCTCATTTATCTCACATCAACAATGGTTGCACTCACATGTCCGATTATGGGTCGGATTTTGCAGTTCTAATGACAGCAGGATCGTCATTGTCACTACCCTGTGAAATTGACCACAATTTTTGGCATCCACACATACACACATAGAATTAAATGCAAATCACTCAGAAGTTGCTATCAATAATTCCTCTCACCTCCATAGAAGTCTTCACAAATTGAAGTCTTAAAAATTACTTGATTGGGCATGAATTTGTGCTTTTTACATTAGTCTCACTGTTAAAAACCCTAACTCTGGAAAAATCTATATCTTGTTGATTGTGGTACAACTTGCATTTTAACTGTGTACTAAAGCAATTTCTTTGATGAGTAAAATGTTTTTCTGAATTCCTATCAAATTTCACCATTGTTAAAACATTCCATAGATTATTAATTTGTTTAAAGTTTATAATGCTTCAGTTTTTATATGTATGACCTAATCATCATTTTGCTGTTTGCAAAATGAAAAAAGTGAAGGATAAATGAGTGCTTTTAAGATATTAACGTATATTGAATGAACAAAAAGTGGAGGATATTTTGAAAGCCTGAAGAGATCAAGCAGTATTCAAAAAGCAACAACAGGGATTTGGAGCATAATGAGATCAGACTTAAGTTCCGCAAACCCCAAATCCTGTCAGACTATTAAATTATCGATTAAAAGGACGTAAACAAAGGAAGATCCATGCAAAACCTTCGGAAAAATTGAATATAAACTTCATCAATTCCTTTTCCCCCCTACATCCCTCTTGTGCAAATGCAGCAAATTAGGTCTTCAGGTATCTTTACATAAACAATACCAGTGTTTTCTTTGGTCAGATGTGGAACTTAGCGCTTACTTGCTATTGCATTCAATCTGAAGAAAATGGAATGATGGTATTTACTCTGTGCAATGGTGATCTATGATAAGGCTACTTGAAGTGCCAGCTACGCCAATTTGCAACTTCTAACAATGGCTTAACACGACATGATCATGTCACACGGGCAGATTAAAAACATCAATGGCTGCAGAATAACTACAGTACAGTTTAAGTTTTTATCATATGAAGAGATGTCAATAAAAATTAGCATTTCACTTGCACTGCAAAAGATGCAAGAATTCTCCTTGTTCCACAATATATGCAGCATTATGCTGAAAAGCCTAGACACAGCAGGGTGCAGATTTATAAGATGTAAATATCTTCTATGTAAATATGTTCATTATGCCATAAGCCAAATAGAAAGATCACTGAATATGACTGAACTAGACAGAAACTATGAGAGTCACCTCAAAGTGCTAAAATTTTCCCATCCATATATACACTGAGAATGAAAGACTGACAGGAGAAACGATTGGGTACGGGGGTGGTGTTGGAAGAATTGACGCAGGAAATACATCTTGCGTCAAAAACTGGGAAAGATACATATGGATAACAAAATATACAATATAGTCTTCGTAGCTAGAGCAAATCAAAATTAAAATTGAAAAAATAATTTTAAAAATTACTAGTCCCTGTTGTACATAAAAATTCTATTTATTATTGAATAGTATGCACCTTATTAAAATAATAGTAATTTGTACATAATTTATCATTAGTTATTAACCATTAGCATTTACAATATACTTGCTACTTCATTTTGGGTAAAACAGGAATTGAAGAGATCCATATAGGCTGGTGCTTTGAGAGAGGGGCCATTCAGACATAAGATATGGAAAAAATGTCCCAGAATAGCAAAATCTTTAGATCACTTAACAGAACACCAACTGGCAGAAAAGCAACAGACAGTTGCTGACTTTGTCAGCAAATGGCTGATGTGCTTTACCAAATCTACTCAGCTTGATTGCATAATGCTACATTTACAATAGTACTAACAGACTACATACCAACATGGATATCCCTAATGGGCAGATTCAGCAGATGCATACCTTGCTTTAGCAGGTTTCATTGATGATGGTGAGATGGAAGGTCAACATTTGTTTGCTTAGCTGACATTTACCTTACAATATTTAGGCATACCTTCTGGTTTGTGTGTTGGTGCTGAGAGAAGACCATGTAGAGGATCCAGCAACAAGTGCAGCCTTTCCAAAGCTCAGTAAGCACAGTATGGACTCTCTTTCTTGAGTGGCATATCTTCTGTGGTTGCCGTTGGTTTCTCCTCACCAAAGGACTTAATTTCACACTGTCCACTTCATACCACCACAGCCTTAGGGCATAATTTGGAAAAACTAGAAGATTTCAGTAGAGGCACGAAGAAGGAAGGTCTAGAAATGACATGTGACTAAAAATGCAATGAAATGCAGGATTGCTGTTGAGGTGCAGAACAAGCTATACAATTAAAGTGCAGTTGAGGAATATGGACATATAACTTTGTTCGCAAGTAAATATATTTACAGCAACAACTTACATGTACATAACATCTTTAAATGTCATAAGCAATTGAAGACATTTGAGAGAAGTATTATCAAACAACATTTGTCATTGTGTTTCAAAAGGAGGTATTTGGCCAGATAGGTTTGAAGGAGTATCAAAGTTGGAAAAAGTTGGAAGAGGAGCAGCTGAGGGCAGGTGTTCCAAATGTTATGACACAGGCAACAGGAAGCATAGTCAGCAGTTGCTGGGCAATTAAAATCAGGGATGCAAAATGGCAGAGTTAGAGGAACGCTGATATTTTAGAGGGTTGTACGTTCGAAGAAAGTTACAGAAATAGATGAAGCTATGAAGGGATTTGAAAATACACATGAGAATTTTAACATTAAGATGCTGTTTAACCAGTACCCAGCTGAGGAATGATGAGGTGAACAAAACTTGGAGCACATTAGGATAAAAGCAGCAAAGATCTGAACTATCTTTGATTTATGGAGGTAAAAGATGGGAAGCTGGCAAGGAGAGCACTGGAAAAGTAAAATCATTAGATAACAAGATGGGGGCAGGGTTACTTTGCACCCATGATCGCAGTGAGTGTAAACAGCAATGCTGGCACAAAATCTCATGACAGTCAGGAAACGAGATTCTCGTTGGCGATGTTACAAGGTTCCCATCCCTCATTTAAATACATTGTAATGAATCTGCATATCATTAAATAGCCTTCCCGTCATATGATTCCCTGCATGGAATAATCAAATCTCGCTGACATAACTTTCTTGGCAAGGTTCACAACAGTTTTACGACAACAGGAAATAGTTGTGAGGATTCAGCCAGGAACATCAAGGCAACTATAGTCTCGGGGGGTACAGGAATATGCCTGAGCAGTGCCAAGGACACAGGTTCACATAGTGACATGCAAGGTTGCCACAGGCAGTGTCAACCTGTACCAGCGACAATGGAAAGGGTGAGCCCCTAGGGAATAAAGTTTTGTTGATGGGGTTCTGCAGATGTTCCAGTTGTGTATGTGTGGTGGTGGGAAAGGGCACTAATGGCTTTGGACAGGGGACTTGGCAAGACGGCAATGAGGAAAGGAGAAGAAAACTGGGAATGAGGGGGGAAAGGCAAACCTGGGAGTAGTGGGGCACCTGGCAGTGAAGGAAGGGGAAGGGGCTTGGCAGTAAGCTGCCAAGCCTCTTCCCCTTCCTTCACTGCCAGGAGGAGGGTAACTTGGCTCTGAGGTGGTGGTGGGGAAGTCAGGGCAGAAAACCTGGGAGTGAAAGAGGGGGGGACCTGGGAGTAAACGGGAGGGCGGGTGACCGGGCTCAAAACATCAGCTTTGTTCTCTCTCCATAGATGCTTTCAAGACTGCTGAGATTTTTCAGCATTTTCCATTTCTGCAATCTCTGATAATACTCAATGAGACAGAATTAATCAATAAATTAATCACAATGGAGCCTGCAGATGTCAACAATCACAACATGATAGAATTTCACATTAAATTTGAGGGTGAAGTGAGAAGTGTAGGTCTAAAACAATGTTTTAAATCTAAATAAAATTAATAACGATGTGTCGACAGAGTTGGCAAGTCAAATGGAAAACTAGGTTAAATAGGGAAGAAAGTATTGTTGAAGTGCTATTAGCTTATTAAAAAAAAGTAAACTCAATACACCATTTTTGTTTTATTTATTCAACTGCAAAAAATGCTTTAATGGCCGAGTGCATTGTGTTGTGTTTGTACAGTATTTATATAGTATGTTATAAATGACAAAATGTAAGTTTTGTGGGTGCACATAAAATAATTACTATTTTTAAACTAATGACCGTATGATTTTATGTTTTACTAGAGGTGAACCAGAGACAAATTTCCACTCTCGCATGAACAATTAAATTCTTTTCTATTTTTCACGTTGGCACCTGTAACTAATGGAGTGCTAGGGCCTGAACTATTGACAATCTATGTCAATGAATTGGATGAAGGAACCAACCGCATGATAGTTAAATTTGCTGATGGCAGATTATTTTCCTACCTACTTTGCTGTCAACAGGAGGGAAAGAGTTTACAAAGGAATGTAGATACGTTTCGTGAATGGGCAAACATTTGGCAGATGGAATACAGAGTTAGAAAATGTGAATTTGTCCGTTCTGACAGCAAGAATAGAAAAGTAGGATTCTACATAAATTGAGAGATTGCAAAATCCAGTATACTGGATCCTGGTATATAAATCATGAAAACTTAATATGCAAGTAGAACAAATAATTAGAAGGCAAATGGAATGTTGGCATTCATTGCAAGTATAGTGGAATATAAAAGCGGGAATGGTTTACTGCAGCTGGGACCATTTTAATTGCCTGGAGCTGGCCTCCCAGAGGCAGACTGGTGAACTAGCATTTTCAGAGAGCTTAGGAAGCCTATGCCTGCCTACCTCGGTGCTGCAAGAGCCACAGGCTGCCCTGTGAAGGGGCTATCCCCAACCCGTTATAACGTTTGCCTGCCTGCAAAAGCCAATTTTTAATTTAAACTTCAAAAGCGTTGGAGAGACGATGCCTCCATTTCAAAGCATCTCTCCCTTATTTGTCTTTCAAAATGGGAGGTTTCTGATTGGTCATTCAGCTTCAACAGCCCATCTGCCATCCTTAATTGGACTGAAAACCCACATTCAACCATTAACTATGTTTTTTTTCCCTGTGGTAGCCAATGAGTGATCACTTTCCACGAAGTGTGATGGTAGGGTTCAAAAGACTGCAGGGAAAATCCAGTCCTGGAATCTGCACATGCACAGTTAAACAGGGAAATCAGAAATGACTGTCTACGTTTCGCCATAGGGCGTGCTGTTTAACCTCCAAGGACTGCAGTCAAGTAGAAATCAATGAACTACTGAGGCCTTACACTTTTATGCCATTAAATTCACTGTGAAAAAAACTTGGTTACAGTTATATCTTTTGATCAAAATACAATTGAGTCTTTAACAGTGTATCATGTTCATAAAAGAATGACGTCTTCAGCCCAGAATTGTTTTTATTTGTGGAATGTCAAATTTATTCATTATGATTATATTTTCAAATATTTTTAAAATTCAAGTTTGTTTATCATGTATATGCTCCAATCTTTAAATTTTGCTGTCTATAAAATGGTATTAAAAAGTGAAGGATCATCAGTATGTTTTACTTGCTGGTTTGCTATCTGTGAAAAAACTAACAACTTACCCTACCTGATGACATACTTTTTGGTAGATGTCTGGAAATGCCTTTGGCTTAGTATCAATGAAAATTAACACTGCAAAGATGAAATCCTAATCCAAGCGATCACCACAAGATCTTTAAGGGCAGAAGCAATTACCATCTGTTGACCGGAAAATCAGGGCCACTACAAAGCATTTCCAAAACACGAAGCTAAATGGGTGAAACTGCTATAAGAATGTATATTTCATACTTACCAAACTTCTGAGCCTCTGGGAAAGTGCATACTGCCTTGTACAGTAGATGGAATTGTTTGGTGATCAAATACTTAGATTAAATAGGTACTTTGCACAATCTATTCTATTTTCTCCTCCTTTGTCAGACATTTGATGTCATTGCTCAATTTTAATAAATTCTGTAGCATCCAACCTTTGTTTTCAAAACGAAATATTATTCTTATGTCATTTATTATCACCAGCATGCTCTACATGACACTTATAAGAATATATTAGCAAACATAAAAGAAATAATTTGAACTTGTGCAATGCCCTTCACATTCTCAGAATGTCCCAAAGTATGTCGGTCAACAAAACGTTTTGAGAACTGTTATAATTTAGAAAATGCAACAGCCAATTTCCACACAGTAAGTTCCCCCAAAATACAATGAGATATCGACCAGATAATGTACTTCCAGTGACATTAATTGAAGGATTTATGTTGGCCACAACATTAGAAAAACTGTGGCTGAAAAGAAAAAATGCTGGAAATATCTTTAACAGAAGTAATTGACCTGAAACATTAACTTTATTTCTTTCTTCACAGATCTGCCTGACCTACTGAGTATTTTCTATATTTTCTATTTGTTCAGAATTCCTGCATCTATGATATTTTGCTTTTGTACCAGGAAAAACGCTGCTGTTCTTCACCTTTTGCTCATTGAGTTTGATTGTCCACTTTAATTCGCCCTATAAGTAAGTGTACTTACTGCTCCATTACTCTCTATAGTGTCGCAACACTCATTACAACAACCCTGAGGTAAATTGTCCACTGAAGCTCCTATACAAGGGTTCCTGGATAAAATTCATGAAATGTGTGCTTCTGTTACATTTTCTTTGAGTCGTCTGATATCAATTCAAACAGAGGGGAAGAATAAGGAGGAACAAGTTATTAGCTCAGGAAAGAAGCGATATGTATTGTTGCTCATAACTAAATTAATTCAACACTTAAGAGTTGTCTGATATACTGTAGTTGTCCAGTTTTTCATTAGCTTAATTCTATTCTCCTGGCAAAGCTGTCTGTCTCTTTGTTTTCACCAACTAAGTCAAATATCCCATCTCTAGACATCCAGCATGCTAATCAGAATTGGGCACAGAGGGAAGAGAATAAGAAACCATAGCAGGAGTAAGCGAGTCATCCCTTTGAGTCAGCTCTGCCATTCAATAAAAGCATGACTACAATTCTATTACAATTCCATCTTCCTGCATTATTCTTATATCCAGTAATTCCCTTGTTACCTAAAAACACATCAATTTCTGTCTTGAATATACTCAAAGACTAATCATTGGCAATTCTGTGTGCTAAAGAATTCCAAAGATTCACAACACTGAGTAAATAAATTTCTCTTCATCTCAGTCCTAATGATCAATGCCTTATTCTGAGATTGTGGGTGCATGTTCTAGATAGCCTCTCAGCCCCTATCCTATCAAGTCCTTTAAGAATTTTATGTTTCAATAAGATAACCTACCATTCTACTAAATTTAAGGAATTACAGGTTTAGTGTACACAATCTCTTTACATGGGACAATGTTTTCATTCCAGGAATTTTCCGGCGAACTTTTTTTGTAATCACTCCAAGTATATTCCACATTCTAGCCAAGGAGAGAAAGGAGACCAAAATCATACATAGTATCATATGTAAAGCCTCATCAAAACCACTCTATAATTGTAAAATTGCATCTTTGTACTTAAATTCCAATCCTTTTGAAATAAAAGTTAATATACCCATTTGCCTTCCTAAATGTTTGCTATGCCTACATGTTAACTTTTGTGATTTTTGTACAAGGACTCCAAAGTCTCTCTGAATACCAACATTTCCCATTCTCACTCCATTTTAAAAATATTCTGCATTTTTATTTTCTCAAACAAAGTGAGAAACGGAACTTCATAATTGCTTACATTATATTTCATCTTCCAATTTGCAGTCCATTCTCTCAACCAGCCTAAATTCTTTTGCAGCCCTTTTGTATCCTTCTTTCACAAGATTAGGAAAAAAAGTTAGGTATCATCAGCAAACATGTCCGCACCCCCTGCCCTCGACACTTCTAATTAAGGTCAGGAAGTTGCCATTAGATATTATGCAGAGTATGAGAAAATGAATGTGCTGCACTATTGACAGCACTTCAAACTCTTTTGAGAAACCCAAATCAGTATGCAGTATAGCTTGGAAAGAGTTAATGCTAATAATGGACCCAAATCTCAATCATGCAGTCCACTGCAGATCTGTAAAGCGATCCTTAATTCTGAAGTCTTTTGGAGTGCATGAAACACAATGTACCAATGCTCTCTTCCCAACTGCCAGCAGCTGCGGGCACTCCATTGCATTGTGGGATGCCAAGGCAGTTTTTTAAACCCAAGTCTCAGAGTGTTGTACATTACAGAGCAAGTAGAGGCTCTATTTCTTCTGTTGATTGAGTTTTACAGTGTATTGATTGTTCTGACTGCAACCATCAAATTGTATATGCAGCAGTATCTGCCCAACTCTAAATGAAAGGACAAGGCATTTAGCAGCTCCATCTGCCAGAGTGCTTCTTTTTAAACATGCACAATACTGAATAGATCAGGATTGGGGCTTCATCATGAACCTGTTTTAGTTTGCTGGTAGAAGTTGAAAAGCAGCTTGTAGTCACTGTTGCTACTGACTAAACAGATGGAGTGACTAAATGCTTTACTGTTTCATGCTTTGATTTAAAGTTAGGTACAGCATTTAATAGTACCATGATGCTGACAGTTCTAGATAAATCCCTTTAATTTGAGTACAAAGAAACTATTTTGATAAAGATCAGATAACTTGGGGAAAAGTACATTACTTAAAAATGCTTCCAGGACATGTACTCTTACACCAATAACTTAATTGATAAAATAATTTTCTATACATGCTTTTAAAATATGTTCAAGTTATTTTACTATGTAGAGTATTTATAAACACATTTTGTATATATATAACACAATCTTTAATTCTTTCTTCATCTGTTAAATGTTCAGCATAATTGTCCTTACAACTAAGCCTTGAACTACTTCAAGAGACTGACAGGTAAAATGCTATTTTTTTCTATTTTGGAACAGAATACTCACTAAATGGAGACATTCTTAATAATCAGGACGATATCAAGCAATTGGACAATTTATGCTCAAATTCAAAACAATGTTAATAGAAAATGTACTGTGACCACTGCAGAAAACTTGCACCCAATGACGACTGAAACTGTACTCTCATTTGAAAGTACAGTTGCCAAATGAAGATAAAGCTTTCTCATATAAAACTGGAAGCATTATAGTTGCACTTCAAAAGATTTAAGGGATTGGCAGCGGTAGTTTACTTTACAAGTACAAAAGATCCTAATTCATGAATATCAGAGGCATGAGTGAATTAACAGGGCTTCTCAAACATGAAACATAGCCTCCAGTTGTTGCCTTTCCTCACCTGCACACCCCATCTCACAAGGAGTAGTGTCCCCAAGTATCATAGAAGAATGCAAGACAATGAATGGCACTTCCTTTGCAACTGATGCTATTGTGACATGACTTGGCATTGCATATTATGGTTGATACTTAAAACATAATGTATAGTGGTGGAGAAGGTGGCAAGAACAAATATTTTAAAAATCTTATATAAAAGTAGCCTATTTGTTTTTGAATGCACGGTTCAGGAAGTTTATCAATTCAGCAAAAGATCTCAAAAATGTTCAGATTTTAATAAAGCAAAACAGACTTAAAGTCAGTAAAATAATATAATTCTGTCATTAGTGATTTTATTGTTATGGATGGTAAAATAATGATAGGTCAATTAACATACATTCCATAAACATAAAACATATCACCATCCTAGAATGCATGATTCTGATCAGAACTGCTACAAGTCAAGAAGTTCCCATGGCAATACAAACATTCACATTGTTTGACACACCATACAGTAAACTTCAATTAATTCTCCCTCCCCCCACCCCATCTTATCCAAAGAGGTAATTAGATGAACACGGCAGTTTCTGGCTAGTTCTCAGCCCTTGCAAAACTACAGATGAACTGTCTGACTACAATTCAAATGCAGTCCTCATCAAGTTCAAGTACAATCAAAGTCTGCACAATAAAGGCAGTGCAGTGGCTCGCGTTCTCCTGGCAGGGGCTTAAGACAATGAACGTCTTGTTAGAAGGCATCTGAATACAAAGAGTCTATTCTCAGCTGTTAGCTGAAGCTGCTATTAAGGAATGAGGAAAAAAAATCTCAACCTATTAAGGTCTGACTAGCTTCAGCCTTTATGCATGCCTCCCTGAAAAATTTTAATAGAAATACAACCCTTGCTATACCAGAAGAAGTAATGTAAAATTAATCCAGAAAATATAATGTCTCTCCCTACTGAATCGAAGTTCCGCATCCCATTTGAAAGAAAAGAGAAAATTGCAAATTAAAATCAGAAAAGGTAACTCAATCTAATTTAACTTTTAACTGAGTTTGGCTTTGGATCTGCTTTTAGAATTTAGTAAACTGAAATGGTCAGCAAGTTTAGAGAATTAAATTTACTAGACACTAATACAAAACATTAAAAAGAAGTTTACTTTATAGGCACCGGTCATACATTCACAGACAAAGATGTGAATGCAAAATGACAGCAATTAATTAGTTATCCTTTAACCACCTGCATTATGATACAAATTCCAAAGTACATCCTTACAGGAAAACACTAGATTCATGGGAAAATATATCAGTCATTTGGTAAAGAAAATTTGCAGCATTGAGGTTCCATGAAAGAATATCCATAAGATAATATCACTGCTTCATTACCTGATAAATATGACCAGGAATATATCTATACATATATGTACTTAGTAACTACCAAATCAGTTTGCTGAAAGAATAAAAATATCAGCATCAATATAATGCAAACTACAAATAAACATGCCAATTAAGTAAAATTAAGCGTCCAATTTTCTATTTTGTCTGAAAGCAGAACCATTTAAATAAAGTTCTGGCAAGAGATGATAACTGTGCAAATGATTAAATTTCTATGCCCAAATTATCACCAAAAAACACTCCAGTACTCGATAACCTGAGGTTAGGATGGAATTAACTTAAATATATCATGAAGTCAGAGAGATGCAGTTAGCACATCTCAAAGAAGTGTACAAACACAAATATTGAATTTTTTTTTAGATATTCAAAGATATTTACGAGATTCATGTACCTTTTTATTCTGGTACTTGAAGAGCAATTTTATGCTTTTGGAGTCGACATTGCTGCTCTATCCTTGGCCTTCTCTTTTTTCTCATCTACATGCTGTCCCTCAACAACATCATCTAAAAAAAAGCAGCAGTTTCCACATGTAAGCTAATGGCACCCAGCTCTACCTCTAACATTCTTGACTATTCCAATGTACATTCTCTTGATACTCTAAAATGTCAAATGGCACAGTGGTTAGCACTGCTGCCTCTCAGCACCAGGAATGTAGGTCCAATTCCAGCCTTGACTGACTGTGTGAAATTTGCATGTTCTCCCCATGTCAATGTGCATTTTGTCCAGGTGCTCTAGTTTCCTCTCACAACCCAAAGATGTGCAGGTTAAGTGGACTGGCCATGCTCAATTGACCTTTAGTGTAATGGGGAGTAGTGAGGTAAATACATGAGGTTACGGGGATAAAACCTTCGTGGGATTGTTGTCAGTGCAGGCTCAAAAGACCAAATGGCCTTCTTCTGCATGGTAGGGATTCTATAATTCTATGAATTGCTTGCATCATATTTGACTCAAGCAACACCTCAATTTCAAAATTCTCTTTCTTATTTTCAAAGCCCTCCAAACCCCCTCCTTACTTCTGTATTCTCTTCCAGCCCTACAACCCTCAAAGGATATCTGTACTCCTGCAATTCTGGTCTCCTACATCTCCGATTTCAATCACTTCACCACTCGCAGCTGTGTCTTCAATTGCTTGGCACTGAACTCTAGAATTCCCTCCCTATAATTCTACTTCTACACTATTTAAAACTGACCTTTGTTCTGGTTGCTTGCCCCAATAACTCCTTATGTGGCTGAGTTTGAATTTTGTTTGATCGTGCTGCTGTGAAGTGGTTGGGATGTTTCGCCACATTAAGAGTGTTATCCAAATACAAGTTGTTGTTGTCATTGCTTGAAGTAGTTAGTGCAGCTTAAGGAATTGGTCATTAAGTTTCATCTGACTAAAAAAAATCCATCTGAATGTGCAACATGGCCAACTCACCCCTACAGCAGAACTGCTAAGCTGAACCTGGAGGAAAAACAGAAAATGCTGGAAAATCCTAGTAGGTCTAACGGCATCTGTGGGGAGAGAATACAGCCAAAACTTCAAGTCTAAATTACTCCATCAGAATTGATGAAGCTCTGATGAAGGGTTCAAAACGTTGGATTTGGTGTCTCCCCACAGATGCTGTCAGACCTGATGAGATTTTCCAGCATTTTCTGTTTTTGTTTCAGATTGCAATATTTTGCTTTTATACTAATTGTGGAGGGGTTACTTGGGTGTTTGTGCTTTCGCGAAATTTTGGCAATTGTTATACAATTTGTAGAATATTTCACGTACAAAATTTAATTATGATGCAATATAACTGTTGGGTTTATAAATGATATCGGCATTTATACCTCATAAACCTAATATGTGTACATAATTAGCAAGGACTGGGATGCTTCTGAATAATTCACTTTTAACTTTGTATATTTACAATAATTCACCAAGGGGAAAGATATCTATTTCATAGTGCCTGGGTTTGTGACCTCATTGTGTTGTCTACTGCTCCTCATTTGTGGCTTTCAAGGCCTCGCCAAACACATTTATGTAATATACTATAATGACAAACTATAACTGTTTTATTCAAATTCTTAATTATTACAAGGAGAATGAAGTTAATTTCATGAACTACCTGTAGCAATGAATCAGCTCATTAAATATTCTGAGTGTAAGCTTCAGCTTTTTGCATCTTTTCCTCTCCAATCACTTTTCACTTAGAATATATGTGGGAAAAAGGATTAGTTTCTGCATGATGGAATAATAAAAAAAACACCCCCCACCCCAACTGTTCTCTATTTTCTGTATACCCTTCCTGACCCAAACATAATGTTAATGCTTGGAGAAGAGCAGTTACCATAGAAACAATCCAAAGCTGTTCCAGAGGGTCGTCTTGTGGGTAGATTTGAAGTCATTCAATCGATGCCAATCAATGAGAACATTCTTTCCCGTGCCAAGTAATTCCAACTGTATTTAAATCAGTACTGTACACAAGTTTTCTTAACCTTTAACTGGCCAATGATTTATTTTAATACATAGAGCAAAGCTTCATGCAGCATTTTTAGGGTTAATGAAGACAACTAGTAAATCACAAAAAGTAGGTTTGAGTAGACTGCCAACACTTCTCTTTTTTGGATCTAAGCAATTGAGCAATTGTGATTTCTCCAACAGACTGAAGTTCTGAAACATTTATTCATATTTCAATATGAACTGAGTCATTCCAATGCTAAATAATAGCTTGTCTGTTGGCTACCTTCACAAATGGTTCCACAAATCTGATCAAACACAAGCTTTCACCTGATTGCCAGGTGAAGAGTCAATAGGAATTCACCAAAGCCACAGGACAAACCTACTACATGCTGAAGACTAACAGTGGTACAGTATGCACAGGCTTCAAGGCTGTAATTTTACTGGGTAACAATTATGGTCTGATGTTAAACAGTGGTTAAGTGATATTTTTTGATCTAAATGATGGTAAAGTGCTATTGCAGTTCAACTAAATTTTCTGAGTGTAAGTTTCTTTCAATTAATTTATCTATTCCTCCAGTTATTGTATTCGATGACAATTTACTTCATTGGAAGATATTTCTTTAGTCAACATTATGAAGGCAAAGTACCAGTTAATTGCATCGCACGTTAACTAACTTACAAACACTATTTGACAATTGTAAGCAGCCATGATGTCGCACACAAATGAAAAGGACAGTACCTAAGCAGTTAATGCTCACAACTGTGTGGCCAAATTCATAGACCACATCTCTTCAAATTGCTTCCTCCTTTCTCCAAAACTACAACAACTCCCAAAGCATTGGTTTGATCACAGTTTTGCAAAACACAATCACATTTTTCTAATGACATTAAAAAGTGTTTGGTAAATTATTATAGCAGCCAGATAGGGGATATCATAGACCCTTTGTGTCTGCTGTGAAATCAATCTGATATTTTTTTAAATCAGCATTCATGGTTTTAGTCAATGGATTCTTATTTTTCTTTTCAATGTTTCAGGAGAGCAGGGTGACTTAGCCATTCTTGGGAATATTGCTCTCTGTATATTTAAGGCTGAAAGTACTGTGCAACAATAAAACAAGTAATAACAAGTGAGAAAATAACAATTTAATTTCAGATGTAGATTAATGCGATACATGTGGTTCAGTGATTGTAAAACGTAAGCTCAAAGCATTTGTTTCAAATTACCACAAGCAACACTTAAATTTACTGAGGCTGTAACAAAAATTAAAGTTAGTTGGTCAGAGAAATCCAAGCGGTCACCCTGGCAAAATGTATTCTTAGCAATCACTAGGTGGTCAAACCACATTGCTGTGTTTATAATGTTGACTCATACCCACTCGGGCCTTTTTTCAAGTAACCAACTAATCTGTTGTGTACAGTTACACATTCCACAACTCCCGACTCAATTTTCTACTGAAGCTAGCGAGCAGTTTCATTTTTGAGGGCAAAGATACATTTGATTTATACTTTAACATTATGATAGATTTATTTTAAAAACAAATATTTTACTTCT
Source organism: Sphyrna mokarran (assembly GCA_024679065.1). Lineage (NCBI taxonomy): Eukaryota > Metazoa > Chordata > Chondrichthyes > Carcharhiniformes > Carcharhinidae > Sphyrna > Sphyrna mokarran. The sequence goes on from JAGIQG010000009.1 coordinate 42,515,104, forward strand.
CATAGAAGTTTCCAACATTTTATCTTAATAAGTACCAATGACTTAATTTTCAACCATTTGTTAATCTCTTGCGCGGAAATCCTTGGCACAGGTAGCTCTGTGACCTTCACTCCAAACTTTAATTATTTTCTGAAATTTTCTACATTTTAAATAATAATAGAGCTGAGCATCATGAAATAACTTTCATATACCACAGGTGATACGAATAGAAGGCAAGGTCTTTACAATCATTAAAAATTCACTTTTCAACATATAATTCCAAAGAAATTTTATTTTCAAAAAGGCAGATTCTGGAAAAAAAAATCAATTTTATTGAGAAATAAAATGGAGAGAATAGCAGGATGCAACCCAATTGTTAAAATGATTAGTTCAAGGAACTGTTGAAGTTAAATTACTAAAACTAACAGACATGTTAAAAGTGGTCTGTCCTATCTGTATGTGCTCCCACTTAAATCCCAATGCCTGTTGGTGGTGCATGTCAAATCTTGATGCAAGTTCTTGGGTAATAGCTCCTTCAGTTATAAATGGAAAGGGGCAAATTAATCACAGCTTTACATATCTACTTTACCTGTTTTGTACAACACATCAATTTTAAGATGTGGTATTTTTATATTTGAATTCAGAATACATAGTTGTTGACATAACAAATACTTGTTTCTTTCTTTAGAAATATTTTTATATATAAATAGAACTGCTAGTTAAGCATTTTTTTGCCTGGACATATTATTCATGAAATATACACTCAATAATGTTAACATTATTATTGAATTACTAAACCAATTACTACAATGAATTTATTTAATTGGACAAGAAGAATTTAGCTCTAGTATTACCAAATTGACAATGTTTCCCAATTTGCACCACTCAATTTATGCTTTAAAAAAATTAAGTTTAGTCTAACCCTGATTTTTGGCTAAGATTACACTATGTGGCCCACTAGAAGAAGATAATATATCATTGCATTATTTGAGAAAGTATGAAAGGGAACTGTTTCCCAATGAGAGGGGCATTATGTTTATTACATACAAAAATATCACTACCCAGTTAATAATTAAATAAAAGGTTAAACTGATTTGGATTGAGGGAGGAAAGAACTTATCAAACATCCAAAACTTTTCATCTTCTGTAAAAGAACTAACTGCTAAATTTGATGAAGTTCTAGATGACTGAAAAAGTGGCCTAGTTGAAAAAGTTGAAGGTGAGGATCCAATTCAGACTAAACACCAGTAAGTTAGGAGGCATTAAAATAAATAAGCAAGCCTCTTAATAAATATCTAAATCTTCATTTGTTTTTCTACAGACATCAAACAGCAATAATTTTCATTGGAGTCAAGACTAATTGTTCAAGACTTTGGCCCCAATTTTACCAGCACCGGCTGCCCTGAAATTGGGGCGGGCAAGGCTCACGATTGGCATTCCTTGTTGGCTTTGGGCACCATCTTATGATCCTTGGGCGGCAATGCCGGTAAAATCAAAGCTTTTATCTCCCTTCTGAGAAATTGTTTGAAGCTATGTTATCTAAGTTTAATTTTTTGAAGTAATCATTCAAAATACAAGAACTATCACTGTTGTGAACCGTGACAGCAGCCATATTGGACGCAGCCTGGAACAATCTGTTCATCCATTTAATAGTACTAAGTTACAATTACCCTAAATCATCAAAAACAATCACTTCATGGGCCCAACTTGTGCTAGCACAATAAAGTATTTAGAAAGAGTATGCAAAATAATCGACAAAGTAAAACTTTGTTACATTAACTGTAAAATCAAAGCACTAGTTTTCTGAATTAAAAGAACCAACATTAAATTGTCAGTACTGTCATCAGCAATGCCAATCTGTTTACACATTAACCAGAAAGTTCAGAGACATCCGTTTCCAAGGATGCATTTTGTGGCACTAATTACAGCGCGTTGAAACTTACATCCTTTACAACAGAGCTTATGAGAAAGTACTAAGATTCAAAAAGATGTTGGGGTAAAGAGCTAATCTGGATACAGAAGAGAAATTAAAACCAGTTTCACAAATCGGGATTTTTTTTTCTCTTTAAAACATCCTGCTTGAAGGCTGTTTAAGATGTTAATAACTTTTCCTCTAATAACACTGAGTGACTGCCATAGTTCAAAGTTTTTCTTTTCAGCTCTTTGTATAGAAAGCACTGCTGCTATTTGGCTTGGTCATTAACATATTTGGCAAAAATGTTACAAAAAATGTCAAATTAACAAACCAATGCCAAATTCTAGCCATGGTCTGGATGCAGCGTCCTGACAAATATTCTACAACTTAATGTTTTTGCCCATTTTATCTTCCAGTTGTTGCTCCATTAGAATTTGTAATCTGCTTGAGTACTGAACTGATTTTTTTATATAGTAAATTCCTGTATTGCTCTATCGGTCTCTATTAGAAATGTGTCAGGTGAATATGATGAACATCAGCAAGGTTAGCAATGATATTTACAATATACGTACTTCACCTGTCTGATTTACATCTGCATCTTAGTCAAAGGAAGAAATTTAAAATATTTTCTATTCTGTGTGGCAGACAAACAATCAAGTGTTAGTTCTGAGATCAAACGCACGCGGTTTTAATTCAACACAGTATTTGGAACCAAAAAATATATTAAAAAAAACTTCAGATCTTTACTGCCATTTGTGAAAATGTCAAAGTTATTTTAATGGATAACTCTAAAGCTAACCACTATGAAACACCAAAAGCCACGGGAGCAGGCCTGCATACTTCAAAAGCCTAGATTTAACCACAGAAGACAATGGCTAACAAAAAGTATTACTTTCATCCTACCCACATCTTTCTGACTACAAAGAGCACTCCCAATGACTATACTCTATTGGCTTTTGCTATGCAGGAATAATCAGCTACAGTAACATTTAGCAGCTGAACACTGGAAGCACTCCTGGTGTTGAGGGACATAGAAAAAAAAACAGGCACAATCACGCAGCTGTTCAATAAAGCTCTTGCGGTTTCACTGGACTAATTCTTTTTATCATTTGCATAAAGTTGGTCATAAATCTGTGTTCCTCATATTGAGGATTGAGTATGTTCAGGAGGGCTGGTGCTCTGCTAAGTCGAAACCTTCAAACTTCATTTTTTTTGCTGAAGAATGCTATCTGTAGTTCAAAACTATACTTGCCCATGAAACATTTTACTCCGACACAATAGTTCTGTGTTTTTATTTTAGAAGAAAAATTTAAATGATGAGTTTAAAAAGTAGCGCCCATTGTTTTATCCACAATTATTGAGTTTTAATTCCCTTGATGCTGTCTGTACAAGTAGCCCAAGGAAGCAAGCAAGAGTAATGCCTGTGATTTTTCTGTTCTATAATGCAACAAGGGTACAACCCGGGACCGGGCTGAATTATTTTGAAGCGATGACCCTTGTCAGGCATCAGCAAAGGAATGATTTCCATCCCCAATTGCTTGGGGGTGGGATTCAAACACCACTGTCCATGCCAACAGCTTGGCCTTAGTATACTAATACACTCCTAGAAGAGCACTACCGATTCAATGGACATTGCCAAATTTAATTGTATTTTTCGCCACAGTCCCACTTCCTACCCATAACCAACAGCTACCCTACCTCCACTTCTCACTGGCCTAGTCTGAAAACTTGCTTTTTTTTAAAACTTAAAGATTTCCCTATTGCTTAATCTTTACCAAGAGTAATCCAGTGGTTTCAAAGCACTCAGTGTGGCTTGTTTTCGTGAACTAATGGAGTGAGTCGTTAATTAAGTTATTTTAACATCTGATATGGCCTCAATGTTTGAAAGCATTAATGAAAAACGCCATGATTTCTGCATTTGTTGCAACCTTGGAAAATAGTGCAATTTCTGATCTAAAGCAAATGGTGAATGATGGACCAAGGACATGATTATGATATTAAGAGAAGAAAAACATATTAAACTTTCTGTAATCCTCGTTGGGAGTATATTAATTGCTAATTCTTGCTTAGACCACAAGATGGAGCAACTAACAGATATGGCTCCCCCATGTAATAAAGGGTGGATGGGGTGTGGGGAGCTAGTGATGTAGGGTGGGGTAAAGCAGTAGTCATTTCCCATCAGGTGATTGAAAAGGAAAATGTATAACGACCATAGAGGATTCCAGTGCTCTATATGCTGGGGAAAGCATGAAAGAAGAGGATTACTGCAATCAGGAATGATGGAAAAATCAAAAAACAGGCAAAAGAGCATGAAAAAGAGCATTGGAACAGTGACAATATGTCCCAATTTAATAAATATTCAATTTGGTGCATGTAAAAACGCTAATGATATAAGGAAACTCAAAAGTTGATATATCAATCCGTGAACTACTTTGACAAAGTGAGTTAGTAAAAATGAGGTCCGCTTGGACGGCCGATACAGAAATTATCCTGACCTTCCATGTATCTGCTATTTAATTACACTGACTGTTCTGAATGCCAATTATTGCTGTATTTTTTTCCTCCTCTGGAGTGTCAACATTTAGCAAATCCAAAAACTTCAAGCCATATTGTTCTCACCAGCATTTACAGCATGACTACCTAGAACTTCTGTTTGTCAGGAAAGGATCGAGAGAGTTTAAAAAAAATGGCAGTGCATTTGGTCACACAAAAGCATAAAGCCATGATTGCCAATGCAAGAACACGTCACTGCAACCAACTCATTTAAAGAAAACAAAAATGCATTCCCATTACAAATTCTTTGTTTTAAATACTGCCTTCATAACAGAAAAAAGTAACCTTTCAGCATTTAACATTACATTTAAGACCTGTAACCAGCAAAGGGTTGCCTACTATTTTTGTTAAACTATTTGAATGGGCATCATGAAGATTGTCAGATGTTACAATCAAACTCCTCCTAACACTGTACGAACATGTAGCTGTGCAAAATTTGATAAAAAAAATCCACATTTTTTCACAGCATGAAATGAGATACTTAATAAACTGACATCAATAAAAAAAATTACAAGAACATTCGTAATCATAATTTTTTTCCCCTATTTATTGTTGCTGTACCTTTCTTTAAAAGAAGTAAAACTATGATTCCTGGTGAGATCATTAAGAGAACTGGTAATGAGGAGTTACTGATTGAGAAAATTGACGTTATTTAATCCTATAGCCATTCATTCAGGGTACTGCATTCATTGTTTCAGCTTAGTTGTGCAGATTAATACAATTCCAACCTTCTCACATTGCAACCACTTACTTGAGAAGCTCATCAAGCAACTACTGCTACCTAAAATAACAGAACTATGTAAAAGAAAATAAATAATCAAAAAAGGATGTTAGACATTTAATTATTTTCAACAATACAACAGTTAAGAAGGGCAGTAAGGGAGATACAATCCTTTTAAAATATCCCATCTCTAAGGAACTCTACATTGTAAGATTTTGATCTTTTTTAAATTAAGAAAATCAAAGCTTTTTTTTAAAGTGTTCAAGGTCCATGAGAGGCCAAAGAATGGAGATTTTAACTCTATAAAAAGAAACAGTATCCATTTTGCAGTCTTACAAGGAATACATTTAATACCAATCAGCCATCATGTAGACGCACTTTACAGAGTTCTCGAGACTTCTAATAAAATTCAATCAAAGCAGATAATGGCAAAACTGCATTTTACTGCCCCGTAACAATATACTTGAAAAAACATTAAAAGATGATTTTGTTAAGGAATCGTTGTTTAGTTTTTTTTTGAAAGAGCTTGTTTAGTTTGATCTTTATTAGTTTTGAATAACAATTGCCAATGGCAAAGCAAAAGAGATACGGTCAAAAAGAAAGTCTACAAAGCAATTTCTCACTTTGTTCTCCTTATTGCACTCTTTTGTTCATTCCAGTAGTTTTTTTTAATCCAGCAAGAGGATTTCCAAATTAGCTGCTATGCGTGGGTGTAAGGCTAACCAGACATAATCTTCAGAAAGTGGGTCAGCCTGAAGCAGCAGAAGGCGTGTCAGGTAAATAAAGTTTCAACATGTTGGACATAGGACAGTTTGGCACAGGCTATCAGGACAGAGTTCAAAGCCAAGGAATTTATTTATACGGAAAGAAGCATCTGCACCATTTGTTCAATTAACACCTATGCGCCCACAACCATCACACTGCCGCCCCCCCCCCACCCCCAAACACACACAACACTGACACAAATACATGCACGCAAACTCAGACAATAAAGGAGGAAACAAAAATAAATTAAACTGGTCCATTAAGCAAGATAAATTGTATCTTATATTGTTGGACTAAACTGGTGGAACTTTATAAACAAATTAATTAAACATGTTCCAATTCATGTATATCATCCCCTCCCAAAGGACCAATACATTTATTGTAGATTTAGTCATACAGATTGATACATTATATTACAAAACTGCAGTCATTTAAAAACCCATTTTGTAAAACATTGTATATAAAGTGAAATTGAAATACAACAAAAAAAGTTTGCAATGCAACAACTGGTTTTAAAAAAAACTACTGCTAAAGCTTAAAGAGTTAATGAACGGTCTTCAATTAAAAAAAATTAAAACTGATAGCTTCCAAATACTGACAATGACACCCAGTCATTAGCTGGGCCTGTAACAAGCAGCAGAAGCCGATTACAGCCGATGTCAAAATATGCACCAATCCAAATCACTGGGGTCTCCCAGCAATGAAGCCAAGGTTCTAACCAAGTGAAATGTTCAGCCCTGCTGTGTGCTGCACTGACCACAACAAAGATTGTGGTTTCTACCACACTCACCCTAAATAGCTGAAAATTATTGTTATTCATCATGGCATGGGAAGAAAGGGAAATCTAAAACTGCTGCCATACAAAAGTGGTGGGAATTGCCCTTGTGATATTTAAAGCTTTGTTACCACTAGATAAAACCTGTGGCTGGTGATGGCTTACACACGAAGGATATTTACAAGTCTAGCAATTTGCATTTGTGGATTTTTTAAAATCAAATGTTCTTCTTCATTGCAATTTTCTGGAATTATATCAGGAGTTTGAGATTAACTGTAAATAATTATATTAAAGTTCTGTAGTTCAGAAATTTTAAAGTTTAAAAAGTTTATTCCAGCATATAGTTCAGTTTTTTTAAATGAATTACTGGATTATTTAAATATTAATTATATTTAATCTCAAAAGAGATAAATTGATGTGAAATTTGCACAGTACTTTCTTATAAATAACACAATAGTATCACTGTCACTTTAAGTGAAATGATTTATAAATCATGCACAAGGGATCACAAAAAAAATACAGCACTGGAAAAGACTCAGTAGTATATCTAACTTGTCCTATGCCTCACTCACTACCTCTCTCAAATTTTTAACCATTCCACATTCCCTGCGTTAATACATTAAACCTAAATTGTTAGTACTCCTTTTAAACCTGAGCCTGCACATCACAAGGCCCCTGGATTTACAGTTTGTAGTAACATCTAACATATTCAGTATAGATTTATATGTATTTATACATAAGGATAGTGTGAATAGTTGAGCAGAAGTTTCTCTGTTCACTTAATATTCACTGTCCCTAATAACTCAGGACAGCTTATTTTGGGAGCCCAGACAGCAATATCTTCAGTCCTGAGGCCCTTCAATGTAATTGCTGTTTATGGACTATCAGAATGCTACTTCAAATGTGGTAAGATGGGGCAGATTTACCCAAAAATAATTTCAAGACTTCTGTCTAAACTTAATAATCTAGCTTTTTGGATCAGCGTATTTTAACACAATGGTAATGCATAAAATAGCACTGATCAGAATTTCTATGTTAATGTCCTTTTTAAAAATAACTGATGCAGTGAGCAACACATTCGCGTTCTGCAAAAAGATCAGCAACAGGATGGTTAACAGACTCAAGTAAAAAAAATTGTTGTTACTTAATTAAAAGAATAGCTTGTTAATCTTTGTTCCAGTTTGCAGATCTTCCTAGTGGTCTTCTTGAGAAGGAACTTGATAGGGTCTATGGGCTTTATCACAGCAACATTTTGTCAAATTCAAACCAAACGCTCAACTAAACTGAATTATAGTGAAAGTAATTATCCACATTTATTGATCAAATCATTTTTTAAAGTGTTCCACAGGCATTGGAGTTCAAACTACACCTTTCTTTTGGATTACTTTATTCCACTTGTTGGGGGGAAAAAAGGGGAGAAGTGGGGAGATAAAAAAATTCCTAAAGGAATTTCTAAATGAAAACCAGCCAATGTTTGCATCTAAATTCTCATTCCACTTAAACTTGTCTGTGAAGGATTCCCTTAACTCTTGGACTCTATTTCAACCCAGTTTCCCTTGCCACAAACTGTTTGCATAGGCAGTGGGTCACAACAATACTAACAAGCTGAAGACAGCATTCGCATGAGTGCCCACTAATAAGCAAAGATCACCGTTTATCTAAGAGGTCAAATGCCTGGTGGCTGAGGTCATGACCTAAACAACTTAAGTCATGACCCTTACACGTGCCTGGACTGATGCCATTCTGACTTGGGTCAGTTGCTAATCATACACGCTATAAATTAGATCGTGCCTCACACTTCTTCAAAAGAATGTTTGCCTTCCTCCAATGCAGTATCATTCTAGGTTGTCACTTGATGGCTGTGTGGGGCATTGGACTGACAAAGCGAATCAATGGGTACAAAGAGCTTGTCTATTAACTAGCAAACTAAATGAAAAGATAACTGGATCATTTAGGACTGTTCAATCTACTTCATTAATGCGTTTTAATTCTCTAGTTTTGCCAAAAGGGTATTTCAAAAACTACTCAGTCATGTTAAGAATGTAATGAGTGCTATCTTACATTTTGTCATTTCAAACTTTTAAAGTCAGAATTATTTTCATCTTGGTAAAATGGATTTGATGGTTATGTTTTCAGCTATCAATGGCCCTGCATGATCATGATACCCTGTTTTATCTAAAGGCTGATTGCTAACATTGCTGATAATTTTCAACTATTATCCCTCACAATCTTACCAAGTACCACAATTCTGAGATAATCTGAATTACATAAAATTGTAAAACGTTTATCCCCTGGCTCTTGTGCTGTAATCATTATTTCATTTCCACACTTCTTCCACAAAGGGGGTTCTATAGAAAATGTTTTGAAAGTTGGCCTGTTGGTCAATAACTAATCATCTAACATGCTAAACAAATAGAAACTCAGGATAGGTAGCTCAACATTCATCATTGGTGCTTACCACATTACGGATCTTAGGAACAATCCTAACTTCAATCGACTAAAAACAAACAAGCCCTGTATTCAGATTCTAACAAATTGTGAAGTAAAAACTGTAACAGTGCAAGTCAACGGACAAACAATAAAATCAAAATGCATTATTGATCATGGTTTCACATATTTGTTAAAAAGAAATACTCCCAATATAGAAATACCACGTGTTTTTTTCACAATCACTCAGTTTGAACAACTACAATATGTGTATTAATAATATTCAGAGTAAAATATTTCCACACTTCACACTGTTGCTTATTGTCAGTAATTGGCTGCCTTGGTTTTTTGCAGCTTTGTGTTATTTTCAAAAAGGCTGAAACATTGCTGAATGGTTATTTAAATTTATTTAGACAAAAGATTCAGAGAGATTATTTAACCACCGTTGAGCACTTGTTGAGAAGTTCAATTATTTACACCAAGTATCATAACAGAAAGCACCCCTTTTCAATTTTAGAAGAAAACTGTTTGATTTAGTGAAAAAAACCTATCAGCATTATATTCGCTGCTCCCTAAAACATGGCGCTTCAGATCAGGCTACAGGAAAGAGTCGAGCGTCAGCGAAAAAAAAAAGTGGCCACGTATTCCCATGTTGGCTTTGGCATGTTGGACAAAGCACTTTTTAGAGTTCATGCTTTCTGCCAACACTGGCAGCTGCTCAGTCCATTGAAAACTCCTGAACCTTCCAAGCAGGCCAAAAATGGATCCAGTAGATTTTATGCACAAACTTTCAGTAAGCATCCAATTTAAAAATACGTTTTTTTTTTAAGTACTGCATACATTTTGTTCCACTTATTTCAATGAACATGCGAGTACACTATATTTACAGGATTATACATTTTTGTGCTTTGTGTTTAATCCTGGTCCGTCCGTCCCTCTCTGCTTCATAGTTTCAATAAAAAGTAGCATGCAATGTGGGGAACGTAATAGAATTTACTTTCCAATGTATTTTGGCTTCTTTGGCATGTCAACATTTAGTGGTTATCGCTTTGTTATTTCCAGAGCCAATGGTCACAAAGCTGACTCAAGTTTCTAATCTGCCAAAGCAGTGAAGGCTTAGGATAAACAAAACTACCAAAGGTGGCAGTAACAATCACACAAAAAAAATTCCAAAACACAAACTGTTTCAGAAAAAAATACAAGTCGTTAACTTTAAGGTTTATTTTTTAAAGAAGTGACAAGAAGAAAACTCGCTTGGTACTTTTTCCAAAAGTTTGATATGGTGAAGATCAGTGATTTGCAGTGATAGGTTTGCAACAGGAGTAAAGTGCAAGGCTTTGGCATTGTATAACATCAGTTCATGTTAAAAGTGACAAAGAGAAGCACTAAAGCTCTAAATGAATCAGGCGGCTGAATCATTTCCTGCATTTATTTTATTCATGACCTGTATTCTCACGATGTACCTGTAAATATAAGAATTTCTAAAAAGGATCTTTATCAATGAAGCTGACATAGAAAGATAACATGCTGGATTACTTTGCTACTGTAACAGTGTGTAGATTCCAGAGTTTGACACTTGGGCAGCAGACAATTTGCAGCACAAGTCTCCCTTAAATTCTTAGATACAGATTGCCACAGTTACACTCAAGCTGGCACAACTCTTGCGCCAACACCTTGGGGCACCAGCTGACCCTAATTTTCAAACCAATGGTCAGTCTTTTTCAGTTGTATGTACTTTGCTTTGTATATTACACAGCCCCACCTAAATTGATTGCAGTGATATTTTTAAACCATGAACAAAATATACTTCCTGTAGGAATTTTCATCTTCCATTGTAGGCTGTGAAGGGTGGGAGAGGGAAAGAAAGAGAGAATACTGATTTGATCCTAAAGAAAAATTCTATCATGAAGGGCATGAGAAACACAGCTGGGAAGTTAACCGCAGTTTTCAGATCAAGTCTGTTATGACCATTTGTCCTTCTTTTACAAGAAAAAGCAAATTCTTGTTTAAAATAGCAGATTGTTTTACCAACTTTAGGCTGTTCTTTGCAACAGGAAAGTTGCTAGATTAGCTATAGGAGCATGCAGTAGAAATTTACCTTTACAGAAAAGTATACACACAAGACAACCATCGCACAAGGTTAAATTTAAGCTGAGGACACATGCAACATAACTGTTTCACAAGAACTAAGATCAAGTTTATTTTTCAAAACTAAAATTCAAAGAAATGCTTCTGAAAAACGCACTTACCCGCTGCCTGCGCAAAGTATGCCAAATATAAATCGAGTTCCTTAACAGAAACTCCTATATGATGTGGCTGTACGCACAGCCCAGGGTTAGAGCACTGCGAGGACTTTACGAGTCGTTCACCATCAGTACTTTCGAGCGGAATACCTTTGAATAAAATCACCATAACCAGGTCCAGCCTCCAGACCTTGTCTGCTTGACGCAGACAGTCAATTCGCCGCATCTTGCCTTTCTGGTCTGGGTTTGAAAGCACACAGCATGGAGGTTTCTTCCCAGTGACTGTGAGCACAAAATCCTCTCGATACTCAGGTCGGATGTCTTTGCGCAGCTTTGCCAGTAGCCTGGATGCCCATTTCTGTTTCACCTCTTGTTTTTCACTTAGGAGTTCATCCTTCACTGCTCTCTCTTCCTCCTTTGACATGCGCTTCTCATGCTTCTTGAAGTATTTTCGCTTTCGGGCTTGCAAGTTGAACCATGTGTATGCAAAGGCTCGGACATGGGGCAGAAGTGCTTCAATGAAGGGATGGAATTCATCCTGTAAGAAAGAACAAAACCAGAGGAGAAAGAATAAGTAAAAGCGAAGTTTTAACAAAAGAAGTAGTGTCGCACTTGAACCTTCAACAGAAATATTTTCCTATTAAACAAACAAATAAAAGACAATTGAAAAATCCACGGACAGTTCACTTAAATAAAGAGATTTAATTCAATACCATTGTATATTCAGACCAGCGCAGTATTTTGTTCGAAGCTTGACTTAGGAAAATTTATGCCATGTACAGTGAGTATTCTTTGTGTAGAACAGTCAGAAAGATGCCGACAGCGTAACTGAAAGCACCCATGTAGGTAACGTCCAAAACACTTGCCAATTTTCAAGACGCTCCCTGCGTGTGCTCAGTTTGTTTATGAAGAGCTTTCCCAAAACAGTAGAGAGAAGGATCCCTCGACTAAAGCATGGGTGCTTTCATTAACCTTCGCCAGCTTTAAAAAAAAATGCAGATCTCTTCACTCTCCATCCCCAACCCCTTTGCATGTGGTGTAGCCAGCATGAGCCCGCCTATTTGGCAAATTCCACACACTAGAATGCCAATCAACAGCTCGTACGAGGGGGCTTTGTGCAAAGCAAGAGAGGATAAACCCCCCCCCCACCCCCCACAAGATGGTTTCAAACACAGCAAGTCTGTACAGTCAGAAAAAAATCTGCATATTCTTCATTGTGAATTCATGCTATTTTCTCAAGAAATGTCACATTGAGCTGTGCCCTTGTGGAAAATAAAAATAAGAAACACTCATACGTTATCTGGAGTTCCAATCTGGTGATGCCAAATAGGAAGTATCGAATACTTTATTAATAAGTAGTTTGTTTGCAATCCTGATTTGGTAATATGATCAAACAAATTTCACCCACATCACTTGCCCCTCGGCCCCCACATCCCACCACCACCAATAAATACACAAATATTGTAAATCTAGGCAAGGAACTCTAATCATTACTAACCTTTAAAATCAATAATATTAAAGTGACTCTGGCAAACTGATACATAACTACTCAATTATTTCAATATAAACAATAAAGCAAGCAGCCCTAGCTGATTGTGCACTGTTAAATGTTTATTTTAACTATTACATTTCACGTTATTTGACTTTTACAATTATCCAGTTAAAGCCCAACATGTTGATGAACGACTATAAATTTAAAATAAAATACACATTATAAATAAAAAGCTAGAGAAGAAAAAGGCAAAAAATTCTAAGCACAACTACCATCTGTCTTTTTCTTTTGTTTAAACTAAGTGTTGCATAAAGTGTGTTTTTTAAACAACAAAACAAGAGAACATCACTTTTACACAGACAAACACAAAACATCTGATCTCACAGCAGAAAAATATTATTTTGAAATGGTGTACATTTTGTATTCTCTCTGCTGAATAAAGTTGTGCATTTCTATTGTGTCAATGTAGCCAAAAGCTGTACAGGCTGGAAGGGATTTTGCTTAATGAAATAAATTAATGAAAAATGTTGCATTGGTGGGAACATTTAGAGGATTTTTAGATTAAAGTGAATTTTCATTTACCAACCTTTCTCCAGCCACACGACATCTGGCCTGTAATTCTTCAAGCTTAACTGAATTCCTTTACTACAATCATCTACACGTAGGTAACAATCTGTCCTGTAAAGGAGATTTTCAAACTGCCAAAACAAATAATGAAGCTCAAATTTATTAAGTGTCTACCCTAAGCACATATATGCTTCTTTCTACAGTATTGCAAAGAATGGGGAAAGGATAGGGCAATTCATTCCTTCCTGCGTAAAATTTGAAATAAATTTACTAATTTTAACAAATTATTTTCAAAATATTAAATAATGTAGCCATTCCTTTTTTGATTGTCTAATTTTTTTCATTCAAAAATTCCTTAAGTTAACCTTTACCATATGATTTAGCTTTGTCAAAGTATAATAAAGTAGCATGGAGATACAAATCTCTGCAAAAATACCTTTGTCTTATACCATTTTACTCAAGCGAATTCATTTATTCAATTCTACACTAAAATTGCTATTCTAAATATGGCACAAATTGCCAACTCTAAAATTAATTCCAAGGTAAAGATCACCTCCTGTTAAAGTGCATTTATGGAGTGAATATAGACATAGTACAGCTGTAGATAAAAACCTAGAGTCTGTATTTGACCTTGGCCGCGTGAATGCATGGAACAAGGGATGCCAGTGTGGTGATACTATGTCACCACATTGGTGTCCTTTGCTGTGGTCTCCAGATGTCACAAGTTCAAATCTGATCTCTGTTACGTTGTATCTGCAACAGACCTCAGGCCTGTAAACCCATGTACCACGGAGAGGAGTAAAATAAAACATTAAAAAAAGAAAACCTTAGCAACAACTTTGCAAAATACATATTATTATTTAAATGTTTTAAATGTATTGACTGACATATTTAAGGAAATGAATTTTGTGGACTAGTGTAAAATTTAAACTTTCTAAACAAGGTACTCAAGAATATTTGGCAGTGTTTTGCCAATGTACATTTATGTTTTAATCCAGTCAACGTCGACCAGTTTTATAGATTCTTGCATCGACTTTACGTTGGAAATCATCCAATGTATAGTTTCCCTGTTCTACCTCAAAGCTAATTCAGAAAAGAGGCTTTGAATTACTTTAGCTTTAGTATCAGCGTCAATCCTAAATCTTCCCCATCGCCTGACAACTTTCCTTCTCAGTCTCAAACTGGACTTAAGATACTTAACTTTTGCTGCAAAATAAATTTTAAAAAAGTGATAGTAAACCGAACTTTGCAGTAAAAACAAAAGTAAACTAGCAAGAGTTTTAGTTGCCATTATTAGTTTGATTTCTAAATATAGGAATGACTCCGCTACAGTCATTCATATATCTAGAAATCAGACGCAAAAAATATCAAGACTTAAACACCTGTAGCAGTTAAATAATGTTTTGTGAATTGAAGACAGTTTCCATTGCAGGGACTGATGACACTAAGGTGCAAAATGCGTTGAACTGTTTTTCTTTCCTTTTGCTCATTACATGATCAAAAAATAAACTATATTTTCTCATAACTAAAGCCTGTTCCACCTTTACATCTTTTTAAATGTAGGCCTTGAGTTTGAACTGATTTCTAAATATTCTAAACATTTAGAGGCCAAACCACTTAGTTCCTTAAGTGACAATCAGTGAAGTTGTGGTTTTGTTGTGGGTCTATTTTCATATAAACCTCAGCACTGCACTTCAGTGCAGCAAGCACATCCTTCCTTTGGCACTGCCACATCAATTAGTGCATACTGTATAAAATGAAGGAGCAAACAGAATAAGCACCAATTTTCTTTTAAGTGGTCAAAAACTTTGCATACTTGCACTAAACACCGATAATTGGACCACTTTATTGTTTACAAACAACTGTCTCTGAGTGCTGAAAATCAAATTGCCCACACGGCACCATATAATGTTCATGTTTCTCCTCACTTTTTTTGCCGTTAATTTATTGAAACAGCCTGGTGTTTTTTCTTAGATAATTCTAGGCAGTTCTTGTTCTTTTATGTGTATTTTTGTTTAAATTAAGTCTGCTGGGAAAACAGGATCCAATTTTGAAAAAGTTTTTTTTAAGTTTTAAAAAATTGACTGATTCAAAAGTGACTGATTACAAGCTTCTACATTTTTTCAACAGGATAGTTCAATAAAACCCTGTTTGATTCTATGCAGTACAATGACAACTGCAGTAATTGCATATTAACTCAAAAGATCCAAATATAATTTCAATTTCCTCCTCATAGAGCACTTGGTTAGTTTTAAAGAAAATCATGAAGCACGTTTGCTATTCAAAAATCTCAAAAGTGAGGTTGGGAAAAGGGTTGCAACTGAAGAGCTGTACAACTAAATTACTCATAATTATCTACCCCATTATTCAAAATGACAAAGCCAAAAATGTTGAAATGTAATAATACTGTGTGAAGCATTAGAAATGAGGTATTTCCTATGCATTAAATGGCTGTAAAAATAGGTAATACTTCGTACCAATAGATGACTAGAGGTACAGCAGAATTCATATTAAACTAGCATTTCATTCCTAAAAATATTGAATAACTCCCAACTTTCGACAAAGTAGTGAAAGACAATAATTTAACGTGTGCTTGTGTACTTGAAGGCAACAGGAGAGGCCAGCTTCAGACACTAAAAACTAACAGTTACTTCAAGATGGTCACAATGACTTTAAGTTGCTGTTAAAAATGTCAGCAAAAGATACTGCGAATCTTTTGTACAGTTAATAGGTTAGAAAGTTTCTGTGAAGATCTTGATGCTGTACCCTCAGCCAGACAAAGAAATCTTGCAGTTGATATTGAAGTAGACTCGCAGAAACATTGCAAATTTGTTGCTGAAGCGTTTTTAAAACTTTAAATCGCGTGCATGTGCGTTTTAAAAGGAACAGACTTTGACTGACTAAGGTTGGTTTTAAAAAAAATCGAAAGTGATTTTAAAAAATTAATTCCAGTTGGAGAAAAGCAGCGATCCTGAGTTTGCTGTGCAGGGTTAATATTTTAACGGAGTATGTCGAATTATCCGGGTTGGAAGTCCCAGGAGAGAGATGTAGGGCGCAAAATAAAGAAGATTTCAAAGTGAAAGTCGCGATTCGGAAACTTGGAAGTGTGGAAGAGAAAGAAAGACGGGCGCACCAGCGGACAGCGCTTCCACGGGGAAAACCCTGTACACTTTCAAACAAAAAACACTGCTGGAATAGCGACAATAAAACCACACCGAAAGATGGAAAGCTTTTTTTTGGGGGGGGGGGTGGCGGAGGGGTGACTAACAGAAACTTACCGAGAGGAATGACATTGCTGCGGGGAGTTAGGGAGAGAGAGAGAGAGGAAAGGGGAGGGAATCACAATATTGAGGAACGGGGGAAGGGAAAGCCGATCCCATCCCAGACCACAACGCCCGCAACCCATCCGAGCGCACCACTGTTACCCAAAGTTCAAGCCTCTCGCCCTCCCAAGGAAAAGTGGAGTTAGTTGACATGTGGACAGTCCACACCTGCTGGCGTGCAAATAAAACAAGAAGCAACACACACACACAGCAGAGAGAGAAAATAAATTTAAAAAAAAATACCACCCTGCCTTCAAATCCCTGAAAATCAGTGTGGAAAAACCGCCAGCAAACCCAGCCCGGAGGGGGGGGGGGGGTGAAACACACACACACACACAGACAAATACACCGAAAGCATTGGGAAGGCGGTGTAATCTGGTGAGGAAGCAGCAGCGGAATTGTTATCCAAGATATTAAAATTAAACTTCCGCGCTGCGCTCTTGTGAGTAAACTCCGTGCCTTCAAGAATCACAACAAAAGCGTGATTCCCCCATCGCCTTGCTTCCCTCCCACCCACAATACTGTAAAATAAGCAGCGATCGCCACACTTTGCTGCCCGCGAAAACTCTGAGGAACAAACAGCCTCTTGTCTCCCAAACCGCCCCCCCCTCGCCACCCCCACCACCAAAAAAAAGCCCTTCTTGGAAAATGTGTGTTTTTTTAAAAAAAAACAAAAATATTACGGTCTCTTCCATTCCCCCCCCCCCACACACAAAAAAAATAAATATTAATAACGTATCCGCCATTAGCCATGTGCCTTCAGTGGGGCAGATCGCTGAACCCAGACACTGATCTGAGGGAGAGGCATTGGAGAGGGAGAGGAGGTGGTGGCGGTGGGGGTGGGGAAGGGGAGTTAAAAAAAAGGAGAGAGGAAAAAAGTTTAATAAAAAAGACCATGACGAGCTCTGAAGGGATACAAATGTTGCAGAAATGTATCCTACCTGGGTGAGACAGAGCGGAGAGTACATTATTGTGGCGGTGCTGGTGGTGGTGAGAGGAAAAGCCGGCTTTCACATTTCAGTCTCGAACTGAAGCCAGCTCGCTTCTCCATCCTGAACTTTAACCCCGCCTATAGTTAGTATATAGTCTACATCCCAACTCTCCGTGGCTCACTCTGACAGTCCAGGCGCTGTTCCTCACACACACACACACACAAAACACACACCTTCCCCACCCTCTTTTTTTATTTATATTTTTTCCCCTCTTAAACCTCTCTCTCAACCCCTGCTTTCTACCCGCTGCGATCTCTGTCTGGATAATGTGAGGGAGAATATGAAGGGAAAAGTCAACACTTTTGCCGGGCTGTCAGCGAAGCGAAGCCCGCGCGCGCTCACTCTCGCTCTCTCTCCTTTCCCCCCGCGATGTTGGACTACTCCCCCTCCCCTCACAGCCTGCAAGCCGGCCCTCCCCGCAGCTCTCGCAGCCAAGCCGGCCCGAAGCTGGATCGAGCCCTCCTTGTCCCTTCTCTCTCTCTCACACACACACACACTCTCTCTCTCTCTCTCTCTGCGTCAATACACCAATGCAGCAGCAGCGAGAGGGGGAAAAAAAAGTCTGGCTGGAAGCGGTGCCTCAAAATGTGGATGCCCACACTCAAAAAAAACTTGGACTTGAACGTGAGAAAGAGCCCAGTGTCTCTCATCGCCTTTCACCAAAAGAAATCAGTCACCACCAATGTTGCTTCCCAACCCCCCTCCCCGCGGAAAAAGTTGAAGTCAGCCCGCAAGTTTGTGGTATGAATTATGAAGTGTTTTCCTGCCTTCGAGCAAAATATGTTTCGCCTGCACCAAAACTTAGTTGGGAATTTGTGTTTTTTTTTCTTATTGGGTCCGTGTTTTTATAAGATTGTAAGGCTTTGGCGCCTTTTTTAACAACAGTAAATTGCAATACATAACTAAGGATCATGCGGCTGTGTATTTGGGCTTTTTCTCTCCCCCCTCCTTTTCTCATCGCGTCACCTAGACCGAATGTCACGTCCACGGCTCCTCCGCCCGCCCGCCTGCTGCTCATTGTTTGACATTCTCTCTGCCTGCGCTAGTGACCCAGATGTAACACACTGAATGGTGAAGGATCGGCCGGCCAACGCGCATGTACTTTTCCTGCAACGCACCCTGGGCCTTGTAGTCTTTGGCCCTCTCCTGTCCACTGCGCAACTTCACCTAACAGCAGTAAATGAGGTAGTGGCTGGCTTGATCGCACGCCGTTTGGAGCAAGGGGTGCACACCAGTGTCACACCTTGTGAGATTTTCTGTTCACGTGTATGTTCAAATATCTCTAGAGAAATATGCATGTCTTGTGAGATGTTCCTCCCCCCCCCATCCATGCACTGGTTACATAAACAATAAATACTCAAAAAGTATTGGATTTGGGGGCCGTGGCATCTTGATGGAATGTCACGTCTAGAATGTGAGTTGGAATGAATGCAGCTCTCTCGAGCTGAAAAATCACAAATCCAAAGCAGGATGGGAAGACAGGAGGAATGAAAACATATGGCACAAAGTTAGGAGCCCTTCACAATATTGCTCAAAATATTCCAACATGTTGCAACCATAACCAGACTTGTTATCTCTTAAGACTTTTCACTGCGTCAGCGATTTAGCAATAACTTGAAAACACAGAACGGGCCCTTCTCATTAGCACGAGTTTGTTCATCTGTCCCTAAATTTTAAAACACATACACATCTTCTCGTTGTCCGAGGTTTAAGGCAACTGATTTAGTGTATCCCAACTAGTTGTGGCATAGCACCATTAGATTTTATTGTCCAATACTGCTCTCAGCAGGTAAGTTAATTTTATAGTGAGGTTCCAAGATTCTCCATTCAGAAGTCATTTTTGAATTTGACAGGCCAATATGGGTATTGTATCTTCAGAGAGTCTGGTTATGGTGCCCACACCCAGTTCTAAAAATCTATTCTACTGATATTTATCAATATAATACTCAGCCTATATATTATGTTCCTGGAATACTATGTTCCTGGAATGTTAAGAAGATAACGTGAGTCATGATTTAGACGGTGAGCAGAATGGAATGTGGCCGCTCTACAACAACGGAGAAAGCGGCATATGCAAAGTGCTTCTTTTCAGTGAAGGCATGTCTCTTCCCTTTCAAAGAGAATGTCATACTATACCTCATATATGTACGTTTGTTTAGTCAATACTATATACACAAGTCAATGTAAAATAGATGCATCATTCTTTCACACTATAGATTACTAAGTGCAACAAGGAGCAATCATTCTGAGGGCTACATTTTCCATTCTTGAGTTCACATGCTACAGAAATCCCTGTGGCTCTTGTCGCATAATTGATCGTCATAACTCATTCATAACCTTATAAAATCGATTTATCTAAATCAAAAAAAAACATTGCAGCAGCAGTCCTCGTCCAATTTCAAAGCTTTCCACTGCTCCCACTCTGACAGAACCTTCTTTCCTGACAGGACCCTTCCTCCAATCGCAGAGGAAGATACCTACAGTCTTGTTGTGCTAGCCCTACAAATTACTAGTCTTTTAAAGTCTGGCATGTCAACGCTTAATGTATGGGCAACATTCACGCGAGATTATTACTAGGGATACTGCCAAATAGTTTAATTGCATGCATATTATGTATAATTGCAAACGTTACATATAATTAAATGAAAATGTCAGCTTTTGTCAAAGTTCCATTACACGTCAAGAAACGTTTCAATAAATACACGATTCTTCTAAATCTATTCAGTATCTCCCGGGATTTAAATAATATCCAGACTTAAAAGAAACATTAGCATGGTTAGTGGTCTAACAAACACTGCAACTTATTTACTCCGTGGATAGACCTCACCTCATTTAGCACAATTACAATTATAAGACAGAAAATACATAACTTTTGCAAGGATGAGCCCTATAAAAGCATTGGTATGTTTTTGGTCACACAATATATATTTGGAAACATATTGTAATATATTTCATAAAAGCAGAAAATGATATGCAGGTAACATACAATCTGCTATTAATCCTTGGTAATACTCACTGATCCAGCTATACTGTACATATCTGAACTACAGTTCCCAAGATACCCTTCCAAAGTCTCCCATTCCACCTACATCCAATTTGACAGCGGAAGCCTCGCCTTTCTACGCATTGATTGGCGCAATGCAGCGTGAGGATGTCAATGGAAGTTTCGATTGGTAGCAACTGCTGTCTATCTTATCGGGTCAAGTTCATGTCTCGAGTTCGCCTAACCGTTAGGAGAAAAGGTTTTTTTTAGAGACCGAGTCACACGTCTCGACAGAGCGAGCGCGCAACCTTATTTTTTTTGCTCTCTTGGATCAGGTAAGCGACGGAGGAAATTTGCCAAGCTCAGCGCTTTCCAAGCTCACAGCGGCAGCCCAGTCTTGGCGCAATAATTGACATATTCCACATGGACACAAACTGGAACAGGCGTGACTTAAAAAAAAGACATCCTCTCATCAATTACCAGGCTGAAACATTTTTAAATATGCTTTAGATACAACATATCCCTGTTAAATCTTATTTTGCATTCAAGTTTAGAATATCTCTATTAAAATCATAATTAAAAAAGTTCATTATGTATCACGTACCATTGCCATGTAAAGAGTACGTGAGAAACTTTAAATTGTTCAGACGTTTAGCTTCATTTGTTGTCGCCCCTTTTGTTGCTATTTTTTTGGTTTTAATATATAAACTGGGAGTCGTTGCAAACCGGAAGCGAAACCATGCAAAAGCCGCTGCGGAAAAAAAAGTCGGCGAGAGATGCCGGAGATTTTTTTTTTGTTTGTTTCCAGAGAAGAAGCCCCTTTGAAAGCGTTCCAAGATTGCTCCCAGCTCCCTGGCTCTGTGCTGATGGCGAAAGAGCACTTTTTGCGGAGCGCCCTGAGAAGTTGCAATCGATTTGCAGCCCTTACTGTTTATTTCCGCATCGGTATTTGCATAGAAACCACGCACAGAGGCACGTCTAACCAATCGGCTTCCAGAATCCCGGGAGACGCGAGTCGCGCGAGCGTCTGGCCTGGGGTTCCATTCCCGGGCTCGCGTTCCATTCCAGCAGCGATACAGTCCGCACCGTCTGCAGCTTCTTTCACCTTATAGCACACACAGAGAAGAGATTTGTAACCGGTTGTGATTTTTTTTCCCAATAGCAAGTGTAGGTAAGCAATTGTAAAAGGCGATTGTTTTCTCTGTAAAGGAAAAGATCTGCGTGTACTCCATCCACAGTCATTTGCCCAGACCGTTTGGCAGTTTTTGTTTTGCTCTTTTATTTAATTTTAAGCGTACAGCAAAAACGATCACACGTATTAAACATATGCGTCAAGGAGTTGTTTAACTAGTGTATATTCTTGCAAATAAAAATAAGCATCCTGCTAACCTTGGTGTGAGCCAAGTAATAATACTGATTGCATGATTTATGCAGGAGTTTTTATTGATTTTTTGAACCAAAACTATTGTACTCAAATGGCAACAGTTCCTGCAAACAAGGAAACAAATCACTATAAATTTATTTTTTACTCAAGAGAATTAAAGTTTTCTTAATTTGGAATAAACTGTTTTCTCTCTACTTTGGCCCGTTTTATGTGTGAACACAGTTGCTTGAGAACATAATTATTCAACAACATTTTGACCTTGGTTGAGTGATCTATTAAATTATTCAATAAAGATCGTGTTTTCAAATAATGTTGTATCTATTTATATTAGCTAGCAAACACTCAACAGCTTGTTATCTGAAACAGGCCTCCTGTTATCCATGTGAATATTCATAACGATACGTTTGTTTTTTATGAATATACCTGGTTTTGAATGTTTCTTGGTAAAAAACAGTAAAAATCAAAGCTGTTTTAAAACTTTATGATAGGTTAGACAAATTAAGAAAAAAATCTTGATTTGGTGATCATTATATTTACATATATTTTAATAATGCCATTGTACAACAACTTACTGTAATAGACATTGTCCTAACTTGTATTTTGGTTGTCATTTCTGTTCTGAGTAACCATTGATCAAAATCGTGGTAGAACAGACTTATAAGTTTATTTTATGTGTTGTCACAACCTTGAGATTCTGTTTTCGTTAGACACAATCATAGGTTTGTTCAGATAAGTATGAAAAGATAATTATACACAGTATTTCAAGCCTTTTCGGGAATTCGCCTACTTATTTTGATCGTCATTTTCTTGTAAATATGCTACCCGCCTGGATGTATGTCTACAGATCATATGGCTATGTTGTTCGACCAATAAAATGCTCGCGCTTATAGTATAAGACGTATGGGAAGCGAAGACACCGTGCGACTGAACACATTTTCGGCCACGACGCAAGTAATAAATATGGAAATACACAGCCGCAAAAGGGCGCTCATGGACGTCTGTAAGATTTAAAACATTTTAACCATGGGCGTGCGAGCTTTTTGTAATTTACATGGTGTGTTTTAATATAAATGGAGACATTCAATATGTTTACATGTAGTGTTAGAATATATAAATAATCGGCACCACTTAATGTACTGCATTAGGCTGCAAATCAAGTAGTGCATATATACATTATGTACAACCCAATTGCACCGAGCTGTAACCAAAGTTAGTTGAGCACTGATTAAATGCAGTAAGGCACCAACTTTTTTGCGTACCATATGGATATACTACACAAGAAGTAGACAAATGCAGTGTTATATTTGCCACAGTTGCTTTCATCGCTGCATTTGTAAAGGAGTCGCTGATAAACGTTATTGACTTTTCCATTTTTTAAAATTTACGTTGTATAGTAGTTTGTCAAAAGTGTAAAAATGAAAGGTATACTTGTTTCCCCCTTTCGCCGGTTACAAGTTAATCCAGTCACAATTGCGGTACTCGGGAATACATTTGATCCGTAGTCTAGCGTCTTTTAAAAAAAGATTTCCACTGCGGATACACTGCAGTCTCGGTCAACAGCAGCAGCCAGCCAGCCAGCCTGCAAGCACCCAGAGGAACTTCGGAAAATACAGTATATCGATCATCGTCATTATGCTGATTTATGAAGACCAGGCATTCAGGGATTTTGCTGCACCTTATTTCAGCAGTGTCATTTTAATCAGATATGTTTCTTTTAAAAATAAAAAAACAAAAAATTCTGACGCCGAAGAGATTTCTGTAAATAAGAAAACTATTCGACTCTTAATAAACTAGGCAAGTGGAAAATAAAGTCTCAACAAAACTAGACACTGCGACAGCACGTACAAAGCGAGCTGACGTTTACTAAAAGATCACAATGCAAAATCTGCCCGGGTATTAAAAAAAACAAACACAGCATTGAATCATCTTAAGGCACGGAATCAACATTTCCCCCCCTAACACATGAATACATGTCACTTGCGGAAGTGTCCGTGTAAATTTGACGCTGGAGATACTGATCTGAAGACATTCCAGAACAGAGAACGAAAAAGACAGAAGTCTTTTTGTCATTTTTTTTACCCCCCGCAAAACCATCATGCTAAGATCCTAGATCTGGTGTTAACGCCGTGCAATATCACAACTAGAGGGCTCTAATAGCAACAACAAAAAAGTGATTTAGTGATTTTGGAAAATGTTGCGTGAGTTATATGCCCTCCCCCAGTTACAATGGTGCACTCCAGCGCGTCGCGAGTTTTTTTCAGTCTTTATACTATTGCAGCGTTTTGCTTTCCTCGCGAAATATTGCCCCTAAAAATAGAATCTTTACTTTTCTGCTACAATGTTTGAAAAAGGGGTAACAGTTATTTATAAGTAACAAAGTTATTTATTGTGTCCTTCCTCCTTTACCACTCTTTCGGCACCCATACGGAGGCGTATTCAGGAGATTTCTGACTAAAATGGAGTCGAGAGTCCAATGAACAGTCACAAATTCCTATTCACTCGCATTTAGATTTTGAAATATATCATCGTAGTAATGAGTGAAATGAAGCTGTTTACAATCATAAGGTGATTTAATGACTCAAGTAAGGGGATATGAAAATTCTTTAAAGAAGGGGATTGGGCCGCCAATGTTAACCAGCAAGTTCAATATTTTCACACTGGTTTGCAAATAAGAATTCGGCACCAGTTATCGACAAAACCTAGGATTATCAAAGTTCAATACGATATCAGAAGACATTTGTCTTTTTTTCAAATCTGGCTCCAAAATAGGTATACAATCTGCTAATAAAATAAAACTTTTCTTTCACTTTTAAGTTCAAGTCGTAGTTTATAAAGTTTTAAAGTTGTGTTTCGTGCAAAGACTTCACAGCTCTTGTTTATCACTGCCCAATAATTGGCGATCTTGTATTTAAGACGGTGAATCGAGGATTTTAGACTCCGATAATTCGCTTGTTACCTAGCGCGAAATGTTGCGAATTCATTCGAACTTCCTCACATTCACGAATCAATCTATCTCACCGATCTGCAGCATCTGCATTATTTAAAGATGTTTTGTAGAGCGTTGTTTCGGCAGCTTCGCAGTTTCAACTGTTAATTTCACTTGTAATGTTACACATTTTAACTTTCACTGAACGAGTCAACAGCGCGTCATAAAAGTTTTAATCGCGGCTCGACAGCGATAACTGTCTAAAACATATTCTGCCATTATTAGTCACGTGCAAAATTGAACAGGTTCGATTTCAAAATGATATTTTTCTATTGTATCCAAATTTGAGCCCAGATTACAGCTCAGGGCTTTATTTGCTGCAGTCGAGCACCTGCGCCGTTATAGCTCCTTAAAATAAATTATTTACGACAGGAGTTCTAACAATGTTTTAATTGCTTGAGCAATTTCACCGTTCGAAGAGTTGATACAGTTTCTTCCAAGAATTCCTCCAGTTGCTCCACTTTCGATATAAGTAATTAAAAATTGGCATTTAAACAATTCAGTTCTTTCAAAGTGCAGGCAAATTGTGAAATTATTTTGTGTAAACAAAAAATTAACCATTTCTGCACACGCACAACTCCACGAAGGACTGCGATATCAGCACATGCTTTGAAGAAGCCAACTATCTTGGAATTTCTTTCTCCAGTAATTAAAAAATAGGCACCAACTTAACAAGGGAATCCTGGACTAAACGGAGGCCAAATATATCTGCATTATCATTTGCAGCTTCCGGAGCTGCCGAAACACGAAATTTTAGTTTTGTTTTTACACGGGACAATTCTTAAAAATAAGGGAAAACGCGTTTTTGCTAATTATGTATCAAACACAAAGAATTCAATTATAACGCATTCTCAAATTATATCTCAGGTAGTCAGATTGGATTCCACTTATTTCATGCCTAACTTTAACATACGTGGCATTATTGACATTTCCAGTAACTAGTTCCCCAAAATGAAATATCTGCGTCTCTTTCAGGACAATGTAGTACTCGCAAAATTAACTAGTGAGTCCCTGTCGATATGGTGGGGTTTGTCAATGAGTTAAATAGCACAATTAAATATAAATTACATTTTTAAAAATCACCAGATTTATTTGAGACTGTATATTCAACATTTTTAACAAAGAGACAATATGATCGATTGGAAGTATACTACAAGCGAATGTTTCCCCTTTATTATCCTAATTTGGAAAATAATAATATAGCAAATGTAACAATCCAAAAAGCAAGTTAAGTTATTGATCTATTTTTGCTAATTAAATATTATCAATATGAAACATACTTTAAAATAAATCAATAAGATAAGTCCATTTTTGTTTATATTTTATGGGGACTGAGTTTGAACATTGGATAATTAGATTTGAATTCATTATGTGTACGATTACGTTGAATATTTTTTAAAAACTAACTCATATTAAATCTGTAATATCATCTACCATGACTTGTTTATTTAGAAAATTGATTAAGTAATCACTGCTCACCAGTAGCGATATATGATTATAGGGTACATCGACACAATGAATAATACCCGGAACTGGCACTTTTATCACACTTTTATCGATAATACCTCCTTTTAATTTCACTATTAGTTAAAAAAAAACAAACTCACACTTTTAAAACTCTCGGTATAATTCGTGACTTGGTGTACTACATGAATTCCAATATTCATTTATTTGATAGTTTACGCAATTTCTCCGTGTTACATGCTTGAAAGTCTTCGTGACAGCAAAGTCATTTCTAATTCTGTTTGTCTTTTCAGAATAAACTCGTGCTTAAAAAATAACAGTTTCAGAAGTGGACTACGAAACGACGGTTGATTATTAATTACCCAATTTAAAATACGATCAAGTTGTCGTTACTTTTTTGTGTGTAACTAATCAAGAAGGCGTTATATGACAACAGATAATATAAAAACAAAGGTATAGTTTAAAAGATAATTAACATATTTATTCACACACAATACAGGATGCAATATCGACTGTAAGTATCAGGGATGCATAATAAGCTGGATGAACGCATTTTAAATAAGCAAAAATTATCCCAACGTGATTGTGCAGATTTACATTGTATTCCAAAATTGGGATGAGCGACAGAAAAATACTATCTATGGCATGAATACTTTGAGGCCAGGTTCGTTATGACAAACTGGGAGATAATGAACAATTGAGAAACTATCTCAAAAAGCGCAATAGCAAAAAGATTTAAGGTGTATGTTTTTGACTGTAAAACACGCCCCTTTCAGAAATATGTAAAAACATACTGTTTAAACAGTTGTTTATTCAGAAATATGTGTGAAGTAAATTAGTTTATATCATCGCTGTGAGCAACTTGAAGGTTGCAGCTTCAGGACAAGACGCAATTTTGGAGCTTTTGGGAAAAAAGTTTTCAATCTATATGCCCAGATATATCATAACTTTTGGCAAGTTTGTAATAATATTTCTAAAAGGTACGCAAAAAAAGCAGGTCAAATATTACGATGCTCAAAGATGCTCGTTTTGTCAAAAGACACAGTAATCTCTCATTGGTAGTCTAAAATATGCAGCCTTGCACTCAATTCAAATATTTACTTAAAGTAAGTACAAATAATAATAGGTATCGGAGTTAACCAGGAAATCAACAACTGAGTTGAAATTTTTGATACTTGTTTGACTCGTTATATCTTCGTAACACTATCAGAATGAAAATTAACTCCATTTGGACTACACATTTTAATTCATTGATTAAGAGGGATGAGAGGATTCTCCGGGCAATATTTTTGTCCGTAATACTATTGGCATCGCATTTTTCATTACTGGCATTATTATTGATGAATTATTCATTATCCATTTTGGCGCTGAGTCCTCTATTCATTTTCTCTATTTTCTTGGAACATGAATTATTAAAAATAAAACTATCAAATCGAACGTATTAATCTATAAATCCATGTTTACAATTAAATTAAACGAGAAATTCAATGCTTCCAAGTTAAGTTAGATTACTGAATTCCTTCGTAATTCTTGTTCATGATTTCTTTATTTGAATGTTAGTCATGTATTTGAAGGTGAAAAGTTCCCAAACTGCAGATTAACTCGTGATTGCCATTAAATTGATCATTTTAATGCCATTATTCCCTCTTTCCTCCACTCTACACAGCTAACATTGGAAAAGTCTTAACTATTACAGTCCAACTGACTGTACCGTAATTAGGTATTAAGTAACTCTTTCATCGCGGGAACAAGATTTTTTTTTGGTTTCTTTTATGCACGAAACGAAATGCAAACTAATGTAGCCGATAAACTGAAATCAGAAGCTAAGGTAATATTTGAAACATATTAGATAGGATTTAATTGACAACGGATTTTATGTATTTCTCGAAGTAAGTTGCAGAATAGGACGACAGAAGAACATACCAGGCAAATTGGCAGGAAGTCGTTAGACGCTATATTCGTTTTTTTCTATAAATAGTCAGATAACAGATAAATGACATCGAATATTTTTAAACAAATATTATTAAATATAAATAAGATTTTGCATTGTGAGAACAGATCCCTAGAGTAAACACGATTCCGATATAATCATTTATTGTTGAATGTTTTCATTAAACGCATTCCGATGACTGTTAAAGCTAGCTCCGCAATAGAATACCGTCGAATTAATTCGCAGGTTGAGACGAATTTTTCACCAGTTGGTGGAAATAAATATTTCCCCATGTTTACAGCAAAAAAAATGCAACGAAACGAATATAAAATAAACAACGAAAACATCAAGTTAATACGCAGAATAATGAATAAATAACAACAAACGAAATGGTTAAAACCATGAAACATCATGTCCATTTTGACTTTGCTCTTTTCAGACTATGATGCTTATATATAATTTGTCTTTAAAAAATGGGCAAAAATTATTGTAGCATAATATAGTTTGTAAGTTTTTTTAAAGTACGTCGTTAAATTTTTGCCAAACCGTGTAATATTATACATGTTAAAATAGTCTGCAGGGAATATTGTTGACGAATCGAAATATTTAACTATCTTATCAATTTGTTTTGGAAACCAGTTACTTTGGGAAAAATAAGGGAGCACCAAGTGTAATATAAGTCATCAGAACCGAAAGATTTGCTTTGCAAAACTTGCATTTTGGAAAATATTAAATTAAATTGCATCATGTAACTAAAACGGCAAGCACGAAATATTATGATATAAAGCGTCATAATGCTTTAAATAAGTGAGTTCTGTGCTAATTTGAAGATTAAACAGAATTTTTAAATGGGTTGATAATATGCATGCTATCTATTCAAATATATCCGGGCACGTTAATCAAACTCTATTGGAACTAGACCAATTATGTTCAATAATAGAATACAGTACCCTCGATATTTGTTTTAAGCTTACGATATTTTGCATTGTCTTCTATTTTATGTAATTACAATTACGTTGATGTTAAAACTGAGGTCATCTTTGCGTGTTGTTTCTTAATATTTCCTTTTTAAAAAATCCAACACACGTATGTGCATTTGTAAAACTTCTGTCAAACAGAAATCCAAACAGTAATGGAGGAATATTTCAGACCACCAAACAACGGCGGCTTTACCGGAATTTGTTTGTGTAACGCGCAGTTTGTGCTATTAATGATCCGAATTCATCGGCTTCTGTATGAGATTTAGATGTCATTCTTCACATGTTTGACGGAAGAAATGCCCACGTTAAAAATGTAGCTCTGCTAATGTTATGTCCACAAAATGCAAGCCTGCGATTTTAACTTGTTTAACACCGTCAGCATCAATAATTAACATTTCAGGACACACCTTAATAAGTAATCTTGTAAAATAACTCCCTGAACACTAGGAGTACCTATTGGTAAAATTTATCCACACCTGAGATTTTCTTGGGTAATTTAATTCAGCCTGTATAACATTGTTTCGGTCATCGATTTAAAGGCGACTTTACAAAAACAAATCAACAGTCGGATTGCATTAGCAACATGGGCAGAGATTGAAACTAAAATACCCTTATAAATGTTTTTACTTACCTTAGATACGTAAAGAAAGAATATATGCTAAAAGATATCGAATAGGATAGAAATGACAAACTGGTGTTAAGGTGACCTATCTGGAATAAAGGCTGGAAAGAGGTTGTATATGGCAAATAGTCTGAATTAACGGTTAAATGCGGTATATTTTAAACAGAGCGTATGGTCAACACACATTGTAAACTATTCTCAATATTAAATATAGGACATATTCTAAAATACCTTAAATCATAGAATCTCTGATATCCTAAAATACCTTAAATTGTAGATACACATTTGCGCCATGCAAAATATCACTCATTGACTGCAATTGATGGTACACAAATCTTTGAAGTTATGAATATAGACTGCTAGATAATAAAATCACTCTATACCGATTCAATAAAAATGCCTCAATTTTTTGGTTTTCTGTCTCTTTCGCTGCAGAGAATAAATAATTTATTTATATTTGAGTATATGACTTCATACTTTATTATGTTTCTGTTTACTTTTGTGATAGAACGATATCCTGTAAGTTTTGTGGATGGTTGATCGGAGATTATCTATCATGCTGGATATTTATTGATGAAAGTCAGAAATTATGCGTTTTTCTTCAAGGTTTTAATTGTTTTATTTCCAAGATTACTCTATAGGCATGCCTATATAGCATGCCTGTGACAATTCGCTATTTTAACTTCGGATAGTGGCAGTAAGTGGGATCAGTAAAATTGTTCGAAGACTTGTCACTAACACGGGAGTCAGAGCGCCACGAAGAGGCAGAGACATCTCGCGCTACAGGTACAGGATCTCGGTATTTTATGCATGCATTGGAGTGCATGGTCGGAGGTGTGTGTGGCGAGGGGAGGCGGGGGGGGGGGGGGGGTGCGGTGGTGGGGAAGATGAGCATAGCTCGGTTTCTGAGCACGTTTATGCCTGCAACAGTGAGTTGAGTGTACGTGGGAGGAATATGTACTCGTGTGCGAGGCAATGTGTGTGTGTGCGCGCGCGCAAGAATATGCCGGTGTCAGGAGTGCATACATGTTTGCTTCTGTGTCTTGGAGGAAGGGCTTGCAGTGTATGTATGTGTATGAGATAAATCGTTTTCAAAACGATTTTGAAAATCTTGTCAATGTTAGCAATGTTCGTGATGTGAGCCCTGCCCTCGTGTTCACGGGAGAATGCATTTTTAGGAATGTTTGATTGTAGGAGAGTGAAATAATTCCTACAGGTTTGACAAGTTAAATGAAAGTGACAACGCGTATATCAGCGAGAGCCACTTGAATGGCTAAGTATTATTGAAGTGTGCATTGTGGTGCGAATGTGTGTACTTGAATATGAATGAGTGGATCGCAATCTGCATGAATGAATATCCGAGAAGCGTGTGAGTTTAAATTAGCGAGTGATATTGTGGCTATCTTTGAAAATTTAACGCAGTTGCAGGTTTCGGAGCAGTATCTGAGTGGCGATGTGCGCGGTTGAATGCACAAGCACACCCCTAACTCCCCTCTCTTTAATACTAAGAAAATAGGGGCGAGAGTGTCACTATTTCACATCCATATAAAACATGTTCACTTCAAGCTTCTCAAATGATCTCAGATCGTTTCATTAATCAGAGGGAGACCATTCAGCCTATCGAATTGGCACCGACTCACCGGCAGAACATTTTACCCAAGTTCAACCTTGATTTTTAACCCCACTAATCCCCAAGCATCTTGGGACGCTAAGGGGCAATTGAGCATGGCCAGTGCACCTAACCTGCACATCTTTGATCTGTGGAAGGAAACGAAACACGCAGAATAAATTCACGTACGGGGAGAACGTGCAAACTCTTCACAGTCACCCAAGACCGGAATTGAATCCAGGTCCCTAGTGCTGTGAGACAACAGCGTGCCACCGTGCTGAAATCTGATTTGGAATTGAGTTATACTGCCATTTTCTGCGACTGGACATCTTGGCAGAACAATGCGAGAGTTGTGTGCGTGTGTGTGTGTGAGGTTCCTGCACTAAATTGGTGTTGTGAGTGTATTTGCCCAAGGAAGTCCCATTATTGTGAGAGAAAAGCATTTATCTTTGCATGGAAACCAAGCTTTGTGAGAGCTTCTCCAAAAAGTCCTCTTCACATCTGCTCCTTCATTAGCACAACTCCTGTCCAACAACAGAGCTCTGTTTTAAGATGTCTATCCAATGTTCATATACTTCTTCTCAATGTTTGTTTTAAAGTTAGGAGAAACTGTGAGCTCCTGGCGACTCCTGACAACAAAATGAGCGAATGTTCAACCTTCCTTTATTATCGCCTCAACCACTCACAGATGTCTGTCGAATTGCAAGATGCCCACTTCACAGGACACCTGTTAGCTGCAGATGCATAAGTATTTCTGAAAGTGGATGTGACTAAGTGTTAGTACTCATGAGTCAACGCTGGTGTAAGCCTTCCATTCACTTCATTCCGAAACAATACATCTAGTCACTGTCAGCATGACTGTATTCATAACACAGTTCTTTTGATAGTAGAGAGTATTTTAACACTGTATTTTGATGATGAGCCTACATTATAACAGCTACTACACTTCAAAAGTACTGTAAATCGCCTGGAGACGTGACAAGGCCTTGAAAGGCCTTATATAAGTGCGAGTTTTCTTTTTGTTTTGGTTGTCGACAAAGTAAACTTTAGCTCCGTTTTCACTGATAATAGTACAATGCACACAGGTAAGCGTCATGTTGACTTGGCCTGATTGGACTGGAATAGATAGACGGTGCCATTTCCTGCTTGTATGTTGGTGAATTGTTAGTTAACAGACATACTCCAGAAACTACCCAGGCATTTCTCGATAACCTCTCTAAAAGCACATTTTATTCTAAAATGGTACATTTAATCCAGAAATAAGTGTGAATCCAGTTGCCTGAAAGGGTGATGGAAGCAGAAACCCTCACATTAAACAAAAACAACTACTTAGATGTGCATTTGAAATGCTGGGTTATGGATCAAGGATTTGATAGTGGGATTAAGCTGGGTAATTCTTTTCCCGCCAAAAAAAGGAGAGAATGGAATGAGCTCCTTTTATGCCGTAAATTTTCTACGATTTATGATTTTTAATAAATTGAGGATTCAATCCTCCCTCCAACTGCACCTCCGAAGCACACCGCCGCCCGGAAAAGAAATCGATTGCCTAGATGTCCGCATCAAAACCGTCCTCCTTGCAAAGAGGAATATCCGACCTCTGCTGATGGATACAATTCAGCTTTCCCAGGGCTGTCTTAGGAAGAGAACTAAAATACTAAACAGACCTAGACACCAATGCAGAAAAATGCCAAAATAAGCAACACAGTCTTGCCAAAACCAGCAAAAAGAATGCCATCAACTAAACCATGACTTTGTTATCAGTGAGATAAACCACGCTAACTTCTGCCTCTGGCCACACGTAATCTCACGAGCATTGGAAAGCTCGGCATCGTACTGAAACATTTAACTTTCCTCAATGAATTCTGCAGTTCCTGAAGTGAAACGGCCAACTTGCAGCGCTGGGCGATCGTTCCAAGATTAGTAGGTTCTCCTTTATTATTTTATTAAAATAATATGTTTTGATAACACAATGGAGTTGGCAAAACCCGGTGACACTGCTAGCACATTAATTCTGGGCAACCAAAAGCGTTAAGTAAATATTCGATACAACAGTATTTACATCAATAAACACAGAACACACACGAATTTATATAAATAGGCGTGGGACTTGGCCGAAAAATTAGCCTAATAAATATACAAAAGCTCTGAACCCAAATAAAGTAGAATGTAAGCAAAGTATATTAAATCGAGTTCACCCAGAATAAACTTGTCGCAAATTAGATTTAGATGGCTGTTATTCTATCCTGCAATATACTAACTACATCGATATCTAATCATGCTTATGTAAATCATGCCATAACTAATACAATGATCACAGCTCTAAGCAAATAATTTTTAATAATTAAACTTGTGTTTTGCAATTGTCCAGGCCAAGCTGTATTCTGAGTTTTTCTGAGTTTTGGAACTTTACCCTACTTGTTCGACACACTATCCTCTTACTCGTTTCAAAACGACAACTCTTCGGTAATGAAACGAGTAAACACGAATACTTTTTAAGGTAGATTTGATGTGTCACTTGTTGCTCGTTACAATACAGAGAAGCAACACTATCATTTGCACTCTCACTGAGAACCTGTCTGAAGCCTCCATCGTTTCTCCAGTAAATTAATGTAAAAACACACTTTTCCAATATGTTGCATTAAGTCGTCCTGTCAATTAGGCAACGTTGCAAAAGGGAAGTTTTGCGGACTGTCCCAATGCTTCTAAAATACAACGAAATCCCTAATGCATCACAATTTCGTCTTTGATACTAATACCATTGTTGCAAAATGTATGTATAAATAATGCTTAGAACCATTAATGCAAATGTGTTTTATTTTCTCGGAATCCATCTTTTTTTAAATAATGGAACTTATCCCTTCCAATACTTTGAATATTGAGATAAGTTGCATGGACTAAACTCTGCCTCCTCTTTAATCAAATTCGTGCATCAGGAAAAAAAGCGCATTAGCTAGTTAGGTACAAAGCTGAAGATATGTTAAGATATTATATTAACCTGCACTTTCTTTCCCTGAACAATTTGAAACTTCGAAATTCCCACTGTCACAATCCCACCCACTTCAAATGAGTTTCAAACGGAGTTTGCATAACAAGATAGAGAAAGAGAAGCAATATAAGATTGCCGTGTGTTGTCAGATAGACAGTAGAGAGCGCTCTATCAACACTATGAACCAGCTCTTCTACAATGAATTCGCCATCTGGAAAACAGGCAGGCTCATGGGACATATGGTTCGGGATCAATGCAAACAACAAAAAAGAAATATATCCTGGCCTTTGTGACAGATTAAAAAAAACTGACGTTTTGTTTAACTTATTCATCATCAGCTGTTTATCTTAAGTTGTTGATTTTGCAAAAAAAAAATAGCCATGGCAAACAAATTGAATAATTTTCTAGGCCAAATTAAGCACGTGCATTCCAGCAATCAAACAGAACCTCGTTTAGAGAAAATTATTGATGGAAAGGAATTGCTCAGTAGCAGAGCAGTTGCGTCATTCAGTCCATGCCTCTATGCTTATGGTCAGAGATAAAGAATGTGACATGTATACAGTACACTCACATGACTTATCATGGAGATACAAGAGCTGAAGAACAAGGACTGTGAGTTTGACATAATAAGCACAGAAAACTCAACAGTTTTTGGCCATTTAAGTCTTAAGGCATTGGAACTGGATTTCTGGAAGCAAAAATGGGAACATAGAGAATTGAATATATTGATGTTGGATTGGTGCTGGTTCAATTATGAGGCCTGTTGTAAACCCATTAATCAAAACACATTTTTCAAAATATGTTTGCAAATTCTTCATTTAAACATTTTAAAAGGGATTTGTTTAAACTTTAATTAAAATCAATGTAGTTTTATACATAGCAACAGTGACTACATTTCAAAGGTACGTTATTAGTTATAAAGTGCTTTGGGGTATCCTGAGGTCATGCATCCTGTCTGGTGCTTTGACACAGTTACATGGCAAAGGAGTTACTTCTCTACCACAATCACAAATATCAGCAATTGGTGACAGTGGTCCCATTATGAGTCTAAGAGTATACCTTCAATCATTTACTCCATCAGAAATTCAGTCTACTAATAATTAGGGGTGTGAATATGTATGTATTTGTAACTTTGCATTTTGCCAGAAAGTACTAGTCACCATAATTGGTGTATCTTAAACTTGAGAATGAGCTAAATTGAACTAAATTGAACTAAACTGAGAATTAAAATGCTACACTCAAATTTTTAATGTAGCTCCATTTTGGATTTTTGAAAAATTTAAATGTCTTCCAGAATAGCATGGTGCCAAGAAACAAATTTTATTCAAAACTCGACCAAAAACTGGAAATATTGAAAAATCTCAGCAGGTCTGACAACATCTGTGGAGAAAGAATAAAAGCTAACATTTTGAGTCTGGATGACCCTTCATCAGAGCATAAAACTTGTTTGTTTCCACTTTGAAAGGGTAAAGTGACACTATTTCAATTTCCAATAGCAACATTAATAATTTATTTCAGTACAATGCAAAGATTATTACTTTTATAAATCTATATTGTGATGGTAAATATCTACACGATGGAAATATAACTCTGGACAAATATTCTGAGTGCTAATAATGTCCACTCTCCCTCCACCATTTCTTTCAGTTTATTATATAATCACCAAAATATTGACATTCAGATTTGTTTTCCTGTGAATAATATAAATCACTCATACATATTGGTTTACATTTTGTCAGCCATGATGTGTTATTTATAAAATTAAATAACAGGAGTTGGAATTCTTTCTTTTTGAGACTAGGTCCTATGACAGGACATGTAGAATGTGTCATGCTGTCGATAGGAAAACATAGGAAATCTTCCAGCCCAAACTCATTAATTATGCACCCAGGTGCATTTTACCATGTTTCATGTGAGGCAGAAGGGATCACATGTAGTCTATAATCCTACCTGGGCGCCATATTGAAAAGGCACCCAACATCACTGACCCACTATTGAAGAAAAAAATTGGATCTGAAAATGAAGATAGATCTTCAAGCATACTCTGCAGCTAGAAGATGGACCACCTGAGAGGAAAGATAAGTTTCCAGGAACATTCCAAATCTGGAAGTTGGGTCCCCTGCAAGACACCTAATCTGGAAGCTCCACATGAAGATGCTTCCCTGATCTACTGAGGAGGTGTTCTGGAATCTATGGTTGCTGTCGGCCTCCATCCGGAACTCCAGGGGCAGCTTCTTGTTTGGATGAGTCCCTATATTGCTCCAGATGTGTTTCATGTCAGTGTGTTTTCCCAGCAACATTGTGCAGAATCAGGCAAATGGTGTTGGATCTTCATCTTCATCTGCATCCCATTAATGGAATGCAAGAACATAAGAACATAAGAAATAGGAGCAGGAGTAGGCCATCTAGCCCTTCAAGCCTGCCCTGCCATTCAACAAGATCATGGCTGATCTGAAGTGGATCTGTTCCATTTTCCCGCTTTCTCTCTATAACCCTTAATTCCCCTGTCTATCAGAAACCTATCTACCTGTGACTTAAATATATTCAGCAAGGTAGCCTCCACCACTTCAATGGACAGAAAATTCCAGAGACTCACCATCCTTTGAGTGAAGAAGTTCCTCCTCAACTCTAATCTAAACTTCACCTCCCCCCACTCCCAATACACACACACACACACACACACACACACACACACATAGCTGGATTGCCTTCAGTCATCTGTGGCTTAATTTCTGGAATTACTTTCTTAAGGCTTTACTATTCTTTTGCCCTTTAAGATTTATTTTATAATTATCTCTTCAGTCAGTCTTTCATCCACAAGCCCTAATACTTCCTTCTTCATTTTGGTGTCAGCTGTTACATTACACTCCTGTGTAGCAGCTTGGGATATTTAACCCTGTTAAAGCTACTGTATGAATGTAAGTCCCAGTGATCCATTTTTGTCTTTTCCTTTGAGTGAATACATCTCCCACTTCATTTGTTTGATAAAGCATGTTGATGATCTTCAACATTCCCTAGTCTTTAAAGTGCTATTTTTTCACACAACTAGAACAACTACACGATTCTGGCTTTCTCATTAGCAAATTACCACTCATTTTGCAATTTTTTCTTAAAGGTACTGAGTTTTACTTTCAGTTTGCATATGATTTGACTGATGGCCCACATCTCAATATCAGCTAATGTGATTTGTAGCTCTTTCCCAAATCTTGTTTGCTGTTCTGCTGCCAATCACCTTTGGATCTCAGTATCATTTTTAGCATAATGTGCCTCCTGTCTTAGGTTTTTGTAGGGTGTGGAACTGGACAAAATGATAATCAGCTTACTGTCTCTGAATTTTCTGTCTGTTAGGGTCATATTTCTTTGAGCTATTTTTTCCAGCTATCATATTCATAGCATTCTTATGTCCATGGGTGAAATTATATGATGTTTTGGAGGATTGTTACAGTGTCATGTCTAGTGTGATATACATTGTAGGTGTTGACATAATGTTGTTATATTTGCATAGTAGATGTTAAGCTCTCACAGTGCGAAGTCTTACAGACTGCATTCCATTCTTTGATTGTTTTCTGCAGTTGGTATTGAAGCAAAACCATCCATTGTTGATTGTTTCTGCCAGAATGCAGAGCTTAATTGTGTAATTATTTACTTGTGGCTAGTTCATTTTTCTTATATCAAAGATGGTAGCAGTTTTCATTTTTATAAGATACAAGTATTTCTGCATGTGACTTAAAAGTCATATATTGTATCTTTATTTTTATATCATATTTTCACATGACTTTATTTATAGCCAAATAGCAAAAGTTAAAGGAAGAGAAGTAAAGTTGATTGCAGTGTACAACTTCTGAAGCTGGAGTTGTCAACTGAGGGCACTGGAGTATCACTACTGGTGGTAGGGTGTAATTACAGTATGGCATGCTTTCATGGGCAATCTCAATTAAAATGTGGTCATAGGAATTTATGTAATGGGAAAATATAACATGAGCCATATGTCAGTGTAGCATTTTAATATATTAAATATTGATGGTCTGTGGTTGCACCCAATAAATCAGACAATGTGACCTCGCTTAGCTGACTGCTTTGCGTTGCCTTTTTTGTGTCCTTTTCCCCTTTTTCCCTTCTCTGGTTCTGACTTTATTTTTCTTTTCTTTCCTGCTTTTCTTTGTTTAGCTCTTCATTTTGGTTTTCTCTCTGTCTTTTCCTTTTATTTGGGATGGGAGATGATGGATGATTTAAAACAGTGCGATAAGGAACAATTCACCAAGAGCTTCTGGCTACATTCAGGGTGGGGGTTGTGGAAGGAAATGCAGCTCCATTCTCATTTCTTTCTCCATGTTTTCTTTCACTGCTACCATCCCCAATCACTTGCTCCACTCTTCTTCACCCTCCACAAGGGCAGCTGCTAAATTTCTAAAGGGCCTCTTTCACACTCAACAAATTTCTTTCTCCATTTCCACTGCTCATTCTGTTCTTCCTTCCTATATATACTTTTCTCAGAGGCTTTGTTTACCTTCAAAATCCAACAACTTAAAAAAAATCAAATCTGAGTGGGTGGGGGCAGAAACTGCCCACTTTATTTTTGACTTGGGTTCTTCCCTCTCTATCCAACCCTCTCTATCCTTCCAACTGTTAAAATCTCTGTCTGAAAAGTGAAATTATCATTGATCTCTGCAAAATCATAGGGACAAATTTTACCATCCCGCCTGCCATGGGAATCAGAGCAGGCAAGGGGTGGACTATGGAAAGGCATATAGATCTTAGGGAGGTTTTCCAGTTTTGGGGAGAGCGAGGCCAGAAAATCCTGTCTATAGAGTTATCATAGAACTCCTACATTGCAGAAAGACAATCAGCCCATCAGTCTGCACTGACTCTCCAACAGAGCATCTTACCCCAACTCACCCTCCCCACAGTCACCCAAAGTCAGAATTGAACCGTGGACCCTCTGTGCTAATCACTGTGCCACCACTCTCAACAACAACAATACAACAGGTAATGAGGAAAACACAACTGCAGATTTTATTAATTTGCAGGAATCTCGTTTGAAGAAAAATGTATTTACTTAGTCCTCCTTACACCATCCCATTCTTCTGTTTCATTTTCTAAAGTTTTTTGGAAAGAAGACTTGCATAAATTTAGGACATCCTAAAGCTCTTTACAGACAATTAGCACTTCTGAAATGCTATTCCCATTATAATGAAGCCTCACAGTACTAGGTTAAACTCCAAAAGGTTGGACTTTAACTAAGTCCAGCAAATCGAATTTTAACCTGGTGTTGTGATACTTCTTACTGTGCCCACCCCCGTCCAATGACAGCACCTCCACCTAATTATAATGTAGGAATGAAAATCATAGATGCAAAAGGAAAAGCAACAGGTTTGCATCTAGATTCCTGTCATTTTTACCCCTCTCATATGTACACATTGCCCCTCTGTGAATTTTTGCTAAAAGTTTTACTTGAATTTTATCACAGTGAAGCTTTTGATATTTTTCTATAGGATTTCTTCAAACAAAGGAATTTTTCAGTATAGCTGGCTGAAGAGTACTCCAGGGAAATTATGTGCACTGCATATGTTCAGACTGTGCAATCCAAATTCACCTCACACAGCCACAGCCCTGGGCAAAAATACCAATTGCACACCCTGAGTTTTGGAAGAGTCTGAGACCATCAAGTCAAAAGTTTCATCAATGTTTAATGAACACAAATGACAGCTCAGTGGTATGGTTTGCAAAATATGCATATAAAGTATTTTGGTTTGGTTAAACTCTTATTTTGGGATTAATAATTTCTACTTTGAGGAAAAAAACAGTGAAAAGTTATATTTTCATTAAAAAGGTTGAGGGAATTCTTGGATCCAAGGAACTGGATTGAGCAATTAATATGAGTGATTAGATTAGTAATTTATAAATTACTAACCTAATCACCTCACATTAATTATATCATAAATGTAAATACAGGAATATATGAGAGATATATAGTTGACAGTAAATGTGACACAAAAATTGGAAGGCAAAAGGTGATGATAGGAAGTCTGCATAAACCTAAGAGTTTAAATATATCATTTTCAACCTCTGGTGCTCTGCTAAAATAGGAATTAAGAATGTGGGTTGCATGGTGGTTAGCATTGCCGCCTCACAGCACCAGAAACCTAGGTTCAATTCTTGTCTTGGGTCACTGTCTATGTGGAGTTTGATGTTTTCCCCGTGCCTGTGAGGGTTTTCTCCTAAAGTCTGAAAAACGTGGTAAGGTGCAATGGCAATGCTAAATTCTCCTTCAGTGTACCTGATCAGCTGCTACCGTGTGCTGACTAGAGGATTTTCACAGTAACTTCATTGCAGTATTAATGTAAACCTACTTGTGACACTAATAAATAAATTCAAAATTAACCTTCAGGTGAAGCAGGATTAGAGACTGGGGATAATTGGACATGCAAAGAATGGTGTTATTTGATTCTCATTTTGAAGTAAAATATCCTTTCCTGACTTATATACTTCTATGGTGATTTTCTATGTCTACATCTATAATTGAAAGTGCAACTTTAAGTTATCATGCTTTTACCACAGCTAATCTTGCTCCACCCCTGGGAATTATTCCTGTGAGAGGCCAAAGATAAATAAAAAAGAGTTAGGAAAATAAAAAAAAATAGAAAATTATTCTCCAAGCTCTATAAATCCTTGTCACTGCCACTCCACTTAGCTTAGTGAGGTGTAATATATTGGATAGAATTTTGTCTCCCCTGTTATGAGAGGTATAAAAGCGGATGGCATGTTTGGGGGCATTATGCTTGTTGTCTACCACTGTTGCAGGTATTTTAGTAGATGTTGGGGATACATCAGGTGGTCCATCCACCCTTGGGTTAATTGAGCCTCTTAAGTGGTCAGTTAATGGTCAGTTAGTGGCAGAGATGTGTGGCAGGGGTAAAACCATATGGCAAGGCAGAAAGCTGAAATCAGGCAACATTGTTGTGAGCTGGGGGACTCCACCTGTTCAGACACCCTCTGTCCAATGGAGGACCCCCATCCAATTGGTATTTTACCCTCCTGTGTGTCCCCTCACACTGCCCTCCTGTACCTCTGCCTGACTTATCTAGATGATAAAACCCAGTGACAGTTTTCATTGGGGACTGGATGGAGTACTAAGAGTAGCCTCCATTGCCAGTGCTGGGGCTGGCGAATTTGATTAATTCACTGATTTGTCAACAGTTCTTGGTGTGGGGCTCCTGCCTAGGTGGGAGTAGAAGTGTGGCCCTTGGCCAATCAACAGCCTGAGTGCCCTGGAATTGGCTTGGGTTTTTATCCTCACATGGGACTACCACGTATGCATAAAATTCCACCCATAGTTAGAAAATGAATTAACAAACTCTTCATTTCTTGATCAGAGTCAACAGTATGAACTGAAGAAACTTTCTGTATACAAATCTTGTTAGATGTATAATGGAGAATACATCCAATTCAGTTTTTCAGGCTTCACAATTGCAAACATATACCTCTTCAAACAACATATCAGTAATATTCATGACTTTTTAGCAAGAAACCTTACTCTATCAATATTTTCAAATAGAATCATATATATTGAAAGATACAGAGATTCAAAATTATCAGCTCTGCTGGTTATTTATATATAGAGAGAGAGAGAGAAGGAAATATCAGATCAACATATATGAATTTTAAAAACTTAATGTAAGATTCTATTTTCAAATAATGCATGCAATGTCAGGATCTATCGATTTCGGTTTTGATGGATAGGTCTCTATATAAAAGGGCATTTCAGTGCAAATGTCTAAATGTAAGGCAGGCCTCGATGAGATGATTTTTCATACTCCATAACAGACAGCAATCAGTTTTATATTAACTACTATCAGAATGCATGTCAATGGCATTTGTAATGATTATTATAACCTTACATAAAGAATCAATCTAACCACATTTTGGAAATTGTATGCAACATCAGGTCCTATTCCTTCAAAGAGACTTTGGTAAGTGGTTGAAAGAGATACATAAGTGAAAACAAACTGATTTAAGTGAGGAATCATAGATTTGGTCCTAAAAGTTGTGAGAGGTATAAAAAGTAGGGGGCGTGATCTTACCTGCTGTTCCTGCTATGCTCCTGCTGCAGCGAGTTTGGAGAATTTGGCAGCTAGTCAAATTTCTGTTCACTGCAGCAGTATGCGAAAATCCCATTGGCATGAATGGTGATATGATTCTGATATACAGATGCCGGCGTTGGATTGGGGTGGTAAGAACTCAGTAAGAATTTAGCAACACCAATTTATAATCCAACCGATTTATTTGATAGTAAAAACGTGAGCTTTCAACACTCTGTGTCTTCCTCAGGCACTGAACACTGCATTTGCCTGAGGAAGACACAGAGTGTTGAAAGCTCGCGATATGATTCTGGCCAGGATGTAAATATGTTATTCAACTTGAACTGCACAGTAAAACTAAATGAGATTAACACAAAACTTAGATGTTGCAAAGTTGTATTTTAGAAGCATTTCACTTGTATAGAGTAGTGGATCTGTAATGTAGAGCTCAATCAAAATGGCTGTTGAAATGCGCTAGATGAAAAATAACTAAATATTTGTTCAAAAGAGACCTGAAAATCAGAAGGACGGATACAAAGTGTTACAATAATGAGGTTTATAAGATTGTTATATTTTCTAGTGCTGCCTTTAAATTTAAGGAAAAATGAAGAAAGTCATGTGACCTGTTTTGAAGTCAGCCTAACAGTAAGCCTGGGTGGTTCAATTGTTAGAGATCAAAGGAAGTTACAAATTGTTTGCTGGAAAGATATTTATACTGGTGGCAATGGCAGCAACCAATATATTAACAGTGGAGACAGTGAGCCTCCAGAACACCAGAAAAATGTTAAGATGTTAGGTAAATATTCTGCTTTAAACTATCCCATTGATTTGAAAATAAAAGAAAATTGAGTACTCAAAAATAGTTTTTATCATTTTTACATAGATACAAGGGCTATGTGATTTATATTATAATAGAGAAGGATTTAGAGGAAGCCATTATAAAAATCAGGTTATAATTTTTTCTGGAATATCACTGAACATCACAGACAATGTACCTGGACCTGGGTACAGGTAGAAGCTAGAAACTAAAATATTTCAATGGTTTGCCATGTGGGTGGGTGTTTGTGCTCAGATGGGAAAAGTCAAATTTATCCTGTGTTAAAACTGGGCTAAAATAATGGGCTAGAGAAAGAATCTTTAGGGGAAAAAAAACTTTGTTGTGAAAGATAGTTCTAAGATTGCAAGTTACCAGGTTAAGATGAGAAAAGAACAGGAACAAACACTTTGGAGCTAAGAATCAATTGGGAGTGAATGTGAGAAATTTGAATGTCTACATAAAGGACAGTGTAAAATATAGCTGTGAAGTGTATTGTCTCAGTTGAATCAAAAATAAGGAGGTATTCCACTCTCTGGTTTAAAGTACAAATTACCAAGAAAGATGTTAGTCATTTGTTACAGTAAATGTCTGAAATGTGAAATCTTGTCATGTCATTCTTTCGTAAGAAGTTGGAATTTATTTTTATAAGTTATTTGTCCCCAAAGGAATTGTAGCAGGCTTTAAATTTAGAGAATATATCGTTTCCTATACAGTGTGATCTGTAATTCAATGCTGTGAAATTACTGGGACCTCCAAAATCTGGACTGTAAATGGGAATTAATAAGCAGGATGGTTCAAAATTGTGCATAGTTTTATTGTAGGTGAAATGTGTTGCTCAGCAGATTGAAGTAGTTGAGTGCCTCCATAAAAGTGCAACCAGTCATTGTCAGTGAGGAACTGTATTTGATTTACCTAATGGCTGTTCCCATTCT
Source organism: Sphyrna mokarran (assembly GCA_024679065.1). Classification (NCBI taxonomy): domain Eukaryota; kingdom Metazoa; phylum Chordata; class Chondrichthyes; order Carcharhiniformes; family Carcharhinidae; genus Sphyrna; species Sphyrna mokarran. Next base: position 42,559,627 of record JAGIQG010000009.1, read on the forward strand.
CTGTTAATGTTTTTGTGTTTCCATACACATAAAAATAGAATTTTACATTGTTTACTGCACAGAAGGAAGCAATTCAGCCTGTCAATTCAGTACAAGCTCTCTGCAAGAAAAATTCAACTAGTCACACTCCACCACTCATTCTCTGGAGTGCAGTGACTTCATCTCTTCAAATAATCATCCAATTCCCTTTTGGGCCATGATTGAATCTGCATCCAGCACACAGCCATGCATTTAAGACGCTAAACCTATGCTGCATACAAAAGTTTTTTCTCATGTTGCCTATGGTATGTTTGTCATTCACATTAAATCAATGCCAACATTCTCAACTCTTACACAAATGGAAACAGTTTCTCTTTATTTGCTTTGTCTCAACCCCTCATAATTTTGGACGCATCTATAAATATCGTATCAATCTTTCTCTTCTGTAGGGACAACAACTTTAGCTTCTCCAATCTATTCCTTGGGATCATTCTAATAAATCTTTTCTGTACTCTTGCCTTTATATTCTCCCCAAAGTGTGATACTCAGAATTGGACAAAATAATTAAGTTGAAGCAATGTTTAATGTTCACCGTAATATTATTGTTCTTGCACTATATGCTACTAATTATAAAGCACAGGATTCCTTATTAACCAAGTTCTCAATTTGTCCTGCCACCTTCAATGATTTGTGTATATATCCCTGCTCATGCATCCTCTTTAGAATTGTATTGTTTATTTTGTTTTGCTTCTCCTTGTTCTTTCTATCAAAATATATCATTTCACATTTCTCTGCATTAAATTTCATCTGCCACATATTCACCCATTCCACAAGCTTACCTGTGTCATCTTGAATTCTATCACTGTCTTTCTCATCGTTCACAATAATCCCAGATTTTGAGTCAGCTGCAAACTTCAAAATTGTCCTCTGCACCCTCGGGTGTAGGTCATTAATATAACCAAGAAAAGGAATCATTCCAGTACCCACTATTGGGAACCTTCTCTCCCTCCAGTCCAAAAAACAACTTCTCACCATTAATCTCTGCTTCTTGTCACTCATCAACTTTATATCTATATTGCTATTATCATTTTATTCCATGGGTTTTAATATTATTGACAAGCTTGCTGTGTGACATTTAATCAAATGACTTTTTGAAGTATATTTATATCACAGAGCTGCATTGCCCTCATAATTGCATCTGTTACCTCATCAAAAAAATCAATTAAGTTGATTTGGCTTTGATATATCTGAGATTGGTCTTCCTTAATTAATCCATATTTGTCCAAGTACTTGTTAATTTTCTCCTAAAAGCTTTCCCACCACCCAGGTTAAACTGTTTTGGGCTTTCAGGCACTGGGCTCATTCACATCCTATTTTGAACAAAGGTGTAACATTTGTAATTCTGCCATCCCCTGACATGGCCTCTGTATCTGAGAAGAATTTGAAAATTATGGCTAGTGTCTCTGCAATTTCCATCATTACTTCCTTCAATATCTTCAGACATATGAATCACATGTGGTCCTGGTGTTTTATCAATTCCGATACAATCACCTTTCAAAAACTTCCTCCTTTTCAATTTGTCCATCCAGTGTCTCATCTACCTTGTCTTTCTCTATGACTTTGGCATATGCTCCTTAGAAAAGGAGGCAGCAAAGTGCTCAGTTATTACCATAAGTATATTTTCTGCCTCCTTGTAATAATCCTCCTTTTGGTCTCTAATCAGCCCTATCCCTTCTTTTATAACCCATCTCACAATTATATGCCTGCAGAAGACTTATTGATTCTGTTTAATGCTAATTGCTGTTCTCTTCTCATACCCTCTCATTGCTTCTCTTATTTTTTTCACTTTCTCTCTGAACTTCTATATTCAGCCTAGTTCACCAAGAAATGGATCCCATGTTTTAAAAGTTCACTCTCCCATTGAAAAAGCTCTGGTTTCAATGCTTAATCACTATTTACCTTTTCTCCCCTCCTAATCTGCTTAATACTGATGGTGCCCCACACTATGAGCATTGACATTTCTTCTAGCATTCAAAGCAAGAAAAAACTAGCATAATCACTTGGCTATTTCAACTGACATTGTAGTACAATAAAAAATGGTATATTTATAGTTCAAAATGTTGACAGTGAAATGTCAAAGAAAAGCATATTCTTGACATATTTCAAAGTTGGACTTATGTATAATTATATTTTGGATTGTTGATTATTACTCTGACAAAGGATTCCTAAATAAGAGGCGATTGAGTAGCATAGGAAGAAAAATAGTGAGAGAATTGGAAAAATATAACAAGTAAAGAAAACAGACAAAATACATCACAAATTTAAAAGAAAGAAGTAAAAAGAAGGTCCCAAGAAGATTATAAAGATTTGTTTACTATGAAGGTTCACACAGTGCATACCAGTAGTATTAGAATGGAATCTTAGTATTGTACTAGATACGAGAGAAAAGCTTCCGGAAGCCTGAATTTGCAAAGAAAACAATCAAAGCAGTATGTACACAGGAAACTTGGCAATAAACTGGATGGTGAACCACATACTTTTGCATCATTTAGATGGTTATCACTTGTGGTGATATGGTTCTAAGACTTTAGCACCTGCGTTCAATCCACATCCAACTGAAGTGTGATCGGTAAAGTGCTGCATGTCACGACCTGGGAACAAGAATGCCTTTTACTAATTTGAGCACAAATTCTGTTAATATGATATAGGTTGAAAAACCCAACGAAAATAAGCCTTAATAAAAAAAAATTACTGAAATGCACACCTGTTACTCAGATAGGGACAATGCTTGAGTATAATCTCCCATGACGATCTGAGAAAAGGGCTTTTCTATACTACTAGGTAATTACAATATCCCATTCTGTAACAGATTGTTACTGGGCCAGGAATAGCAACCTCCAGAACTAATGAATAAACAACAAATGCTAACATATCCCCTTTCTGAAATGTTATCATCCTCTCTAATGGCATGAAATATAGGCCTCGCTGTAAGCACGAGGAATAAGATGGAATTAGACTTGTTCAGTACTTCTTCATTTGAATGACATTCAGGTTCTGAAAGGACCAAAATTAAATGTTATAAAAAGCCTTCTACATGTCTTTGCAATATGCTTGACTTCACCTTTAAAGCATCAAATTCTTTTCATGATATTTTATTTAAGAAATATTTGAGTTCTGGGTTTTGTATTGCCTATTATATCTCTGGAATTTAACTTGGAGTTTATGATTGTCAAAGGTATTTCTGTTTGCAGCAGCTTAATTAAGTTTAACAATTACAATGAGATGAATGAATGTAAAAGGTGAAGGAAAGTTGGGTGTGTTGCAGTTATGGAAATAACTCACTTATACACAAAGAAGGTTCACTTGTTTGATTCCTGAGATGAGGGTTTTATCTTTCGAGCAATAGTTGAATAGGTTGGGCCTATATCCATTGGAGTTTAGAAGAATGAGATTATTGAAAAATATAAAATCCTGTGTGGAGGTGGAGGGGGGGGAGGGATGTTGGCAGTCAATGCAGAAAGAATGTTTCCCCTTCTGGGTGAGACCACAAATAGGGAACACAATTTAAAAATAAGGAGTCTCTCACTTAAAGTAGCGATGAAGAAAAATGTTTTCTTTCAGAATATGTGGAACTCTCAAAAATATTCAGTGACCCGAGAGGCAGGGTCACAGAATATTTTTGAGGTAGAGGTAAGTAGATTCTTGACTAATGTGGAAATCAACGATTATTGGGGGTAGGCATAATAGTGGTGATGAGGCCACAATCAGATCATCCAGGAACATTGAATGGAAGAGCAGGCTTGAAAGGCCAAATGGCTTATATTCCTATGTTTTCAATGCTTCAAGGCATATAATTTGTTCATCTACATTATTTGCATCCAGATTATTGGTGTATCTGAGTACAAATACAAAGGAAATATTAGGACATTCTGTTTTTTGGCAGTGATCCACTTGTTCTTTTTGGGTTAATTTCAATGACTCCCAATCAGTCTTAAAATTAAGTACAGAAAGAGATAGTGGTGACTGAAAATGAAATGATCAAACAGGTTACACATAAATTTCAAATGGAGCAGTCAAAAATATATCTGGTAAATCAATGTAATGAATTCAAGAGTATAAGTTAATCTTACAAATTAAAAATAGAATTTGACTTTTTCTCCGATATTATAGTTTACAGGAGCATTAATCCAGTTTCCCCAACTTCTAGAATCATAGAAACCCCACAATGCAGAAGGAGGCCATTTGGCTCATCGAATCTTCACTGACCACAATCCCACCCAGGCCATACCCCTCTATCCCTACATATTTACCCCCTAATCCCTCTAACTTAGGCATCTCAGGACATAAGGGGCAATTTTAGCAAGGCCAATCAACCTAACCTGCACATCATTGGACTGTGGGAGGAAACTGGAGCACCTGGAGGAAACCTATGCAGACATGAGGAGAATGTGCAAACTCCACACAGACAGTGACCCAAGCTAGGAATCGAGCCCAGGTCCTGGAGCTGTGAAGCAGCAATGCTAACCACTGTGCTACCATGCCACCCAGTATCGTGGAATAACTTAGAATATTCATCAGATAGAATTGTATATTTTGATTCAAACAACAATCTCTGTACAATCATGGAATCAATGATGCATGTTCTAACTTTTCTTCTTGAGGAATTGATTTTTTTATTGATTCATAGCACATGGCCAGCTTTCAATGCATATCCCTAAATTGCCCTTGAGGGAGCAGTTAAGAGTCAACCATATTGCTGTGGATCTGGAGTCAGACAGACCAGGTAAGGGTGGTAGATTTCCTTCCCTAGTGGACATTAATGAACCAGGTGGCTTTTTACAATAATCAGCAATGGTTTTATGATGATCATTTGCTGTAGCAGCACGGATTCGTTAAAGGGAAGTCGTGCTTGATGAATTTATTGGAGTTCTATGAGGAAGTGACTAATGCGGTAGATTTCGGGGAACCGGTGGTGTTTTCGGATTTCCAAAAAGTATTTGATAAGGTGTCTCACAAAAGATTGCTGCAGAAGGTTAAGGTGCAGGGAGTCGGGGGTATGTTGTTGGACTGGATAGAGGATTGGTTGTCTAATAGGAAGCAGAGGGTAGGTATTAATGGGTGCTATTCTGATTGGTAGCTGGTGACTAGTGGAGTTCCCCAGGGTTCGGTGCTGGGGCCTCAACTATTTACCATTTACATAGATGATCTGGAGGAAGGGGCTGAGTGCAGGATGACAAAATTTGCTGATGACACGAAGATGAGAGGAAAAGCAAATTGCGTGGAGGGTGTGGAAAGCCTGCAGAGGGACCTGGATAGGTTGAGTGAGTGGGCGAGGACCTGGCAGATGGAGTATAATATTAGCAAGTGTGAGGTTATCCACTTTGGTAGGAATAACGGTAGGAAGAATTACTATTTAAATGGAGAAAAGCTGCAGCATGCGACGGTGCAGAGGGACCTGGGGGTCCTTGTGCACGAATCGCAAAAACACAGTATGCAGGGGCAGTAGGTGATTAAGAAGGCTAATGCAATGTTGGCCTTTATAGCAAGGGGGATAGAATATAAAAGTAGAATGCTACTTTTGCAGCTGTATAGGATGCTGGTGAGGCCGCAGTTGGAGTACTATGTGCAGTTTTGGTCGTCGCATTCGAGGAAGGATGTATTGGCCTTGGAGGGGGTGCAGAGAAGGTTTACTAGGCTGATACTGGAGATGAGGGTGTTGGATTATGAGGAGAGACTGAATAGGCTAGGTTTGTACTCTTTGGAGGTTAGAAGGCTGAGAGGGAATCTTATAGAGACAAATAAGATAATGAAGGGGATGGATAGGGAAGAAGCTGAGAAACTCTTTCTGCTTAGCAAAGATAGCAGGACTAGAGGGCACAGCCTCAAGATTGGTGGGGGGTGAGGAGGGAGCGGTTCAGATCGGAGTTGCGGAGGAGTTTCTTCACGCAAAGGGTGGTGAATCTTTGGAATTCTCTGCCTGATGAGGTGGTGGAGGCTTCCTTGCTGAATATGTTCAAGTCAAGAGTGGATAGGTTTTTAATTGACAAGGGAATTAAGAGTTACGGGGAGAAAGCGGGAAAGTGGTACTGAACCACTACAGATCAGCCATGATCTTATTGAATGGCGGGGCAGGCTCGAGGGGCTGGATGGCCTACTCCTGCTCCTATTTCTTATGTTCTTATGTTATGTTAGTGGTCGGATTTGAACCTGAGTCAACAGAGCATTGTCCTGGGTCTCTGGATTAATAGGGCAGTGAAAATACCACAATACAAATGCTTATCACCTTCATCTTTTATTGTAATATGAGAAGGTAAATGAGATTGATTCTGGGTCACTGCTCCTCTGATTTCCTTGTAACTCTGCAAGGAAAAACATGGCACCTGCCACGATTTCACGGCTAGGATCAGAAACTTAGGGAATTACAGCCATGGAATTGTTCCATATCACTCCGTCGCACCTGAATTATTTTTCCAATCTTATTTTCTGAATTGTTATGATTCGTTATGAACTTGATCATTCATAGACCACAGGTTAGTGGCATTGAAATCAACCTAAAACTTAAAATTAGGTTACTAAACAGGATACAATGTATCCAGCATTTTCTTGCCTTTCGATATAATGCATAGCTACAACAACATGGATATCTAAAAACAGCCAGGATTGTGACCTCTGAATTTACAGATCAATTTTCAATCAAGCTGGAAGTACATTTTCCGGAAACTAAATTTCCCATTCTTAAATTGCTATTAATAAGACTACCCTGTAATGATCTTGAATCCAAGTTGATTCTAGTACCTGAGCTAAAATTTAAAAAAATCATGAATGCTATGGAGTTATACCAATTGAAAAGTTATGTATGCATGTGTAATAAATTTTTGGAGGCAGAAGTCCCTTCACTAACATCTCTTTATTTACAATTTCAGCAGCAGTACACATAATACTATCAGTCGGCAATCTACTTTCCGGAGTCCCAGAGGAACTGACATTCCTAGTTAAATGCAAGAAAAAGACTCCCTTACTGACCCATCAATTGGCTCCTTAATCAGGGAGTTCATATTCAAATGGGCCAACTTCAATGGTTTGATTGAAGTCATTACAGCATGTATGTATGTGTGGGATGTTCAGCGCAGGTAGAATTTGGTTTGGTTCTGATGGCTCCAACATTGAACAATGTACTGCCACTAACTATTCAGAACTGTACACAAATGGGTGTGGAATTGTATCTCAAAGAGGCAGCATCTTCAGGAAAGGAATCTTAGAGAGAAAATTGTTGGAGAAAACAAAACCTTTTGAAAAAAGCACACAATCCTAAGAGTAATTCCAGTGAGTCATGTTTGTCTTCAATTAAGAAACAATGATCAAGGAAAAACCAAAAGCTGTCCTTCTATACCAAGAACAAATTTATTTGCTGTTAAAAATGTTGGTCAGTATTACCATTTTTTCTATACTCCACACTATAAGACTTTGTATTATATTTGTGCTACAAATAGCGGAAATGTGAAGACAAGGTAGAAATTCAACTAGAAATTTTATTGGTGTTTTCCATTCAAGAAAGGGGCAAATTATTTTTATTTCACTTTGCTTATAAAGTTTAATATGAATGCCTGACAAGGCTAAGAAAAAAAATCTGGATCTTCAATTATTTCCCTACTCATGCAGTTGCTGATGTATTATTGCACCATTTAACCAATTGGCAGTCATCAATGACATTACACAATAATGTATTGCTCCCAATCAATTACCTTGTGTAACATTGGCCTAATATAATACAAGCATGAAGAGTATCTGAAAAGAACAGCTGTACTGCTGCCATGCAGGGAATATCACACTGTAATCAGTTTTAGCATGATTGCGTCTAATCGGAAGTTGAGGTATGACAGGATAACATGCCATTTATCTGGGATAACAGTCTTGTCAAAAGGATCCAAATATGTTATATTTTGTAAGGCAGCCTTTTGAACTGAAGACACAGCAATTCTGTGAATTGAACCTTACAAAAGCTATATTTCTAAGACATCTTGGCCAGTTAAATCTAATTTAATACAGCCAAATGTCATCTGTCAGTTTGTTCTATTATTCTGCACAAAGATTATTCTTAAACAACTTGTAATATATTGAATGAACACACTTCTTTGGCACTTGTAAAGATAAATGATAATGTTAGTGAGGAAAGTAATATTATTTCATATCTATGTTGGATATGAGACTTAAGGAAGCAGATTTATGACTTGCCAAATATAACCCCCATATTGTGTCAGTTATTGAGACTGAAAATGCTCCTATGCCAAACCTCTGGATTCAGTACAAAGCTTCTTAATGAAAAATAAAAGATAGAAGATGGAAAAGCCAATAATTGCCAGGTTTATCCAAGAAACTGTCTGAAACTTTTAGATCTATAATGTTGAGTCAAGAAACTAGCAAAACAATAAAGCAGCAAATTTCTCTGGTAAAATTGTTAGTATAATCTGCATTAATGATAATTCAGTTTTCTTAAATTCAGGATTTGCATTTACTCTGCAAAATTTCTCTTTAAACATTTGGGATTCTGTGGCCAGATTTTTTTTTTACCAAGTAGGAACTATAGCATTTAATGTATTCTGTGTCTCATATCTGGTCTCTAATGAAAGGCCCAAAAAAAACAAAAAAAGGGCTGCTTTAAGAGTTGAAGTCAGAATTGTTGCAGAATTGCAGAAACCAATTAGTGCAGTCTCTGCTAGTGAAGACTACTGGAGCTGTTTTCAGAAAATATGTTTATTTCATTCTTAATTTCATGACGTGCCAAAATTAATGACCTGGATTTTGTGGTTTTGTTGACAGTGAAACTGTCTGAATATGTTATCATTACTTTTATGAAACTTACAACAACCACTGGCATTTGAGCATGCACAATTGTTGTCTGTGATTCTCTGCTCTTTCACAGGTGTGGAATCTTCAGAATGGAAATCAATTAGAAATCACTGATTTAACATGAAGTTCCACTTTTTACTCTGTACATTTTAAAAGCTACAGCACAGTTTTGCCTTTTTGAAGAAGGTCTAACTAGATATATAATGATATTCTAAGTCATGGTGAAAATTCTCCCATCATATCCAACACAGTGGATGAGACAGAAAATTCGGCAGACTATTCAAAGACTTCTTGGGCAGGAATTTCTGGTCATGAGACATGCGTGATCAGAGAATTCCAACCATCATTGATGCTGACAACCTCTCTGGCTCTGTGAAATGATTCCATATTGTGGAATGTAAAATTCATCCACCAAATGATTCAAAATCTCATGATTAGATTTAACAATAATTTGAAATTTTAAAAACATTTTTGAAGATTTCCACAATAATATAAATTTATTTATGATACTTCAGTTTCTACCTTAAACTATAGTTATCCTAATCTTTAATTCATCAAATTATTTTAAAAAATTGCTAAAATCTGTTTGTTATTTCTTAGTTTGTTGTCTATCAATGTACTTAATTAATTTTTTTTCATTCATTATGTGGAGTGAACAAGGACATCATTTATTGCCCATTATTATTTTCCCTTCAGCAAGTGCTGATGAGCTACCTATAACTGAGTGACTTGCTTGGCTGTTTCAGGGTTAATCATATTGGTTGGGTCTAGATTCACATGTAGTTTGCAAGAAACAGTACTTTTCACTGTATCCCAATACAAGTGAAATAATAATTAATTCAATTCAATTCAATGTAGGCCAGACTGGATGAGGATGGGAGATTTTCTCCCTGAAGGACATTTGTGAACCAGATGGGTTTTTATGACAATCTGATAATTTCATTATTAATGAAACTAGCATTTTATTACAGATTTATAAATTAATTTAGTTTGAATTCCATCAGCTACTCTGATAGCATTTGAACTCAGGTTTCCAAAACATTAATCCAGCCCACCCAGTAACACTACCATTATGCTCATACCCCAATTCAAGATGTTCAATACATTTTCTGCTTGCAATTTCTTCAACTAATCTTTTTAACTGTTCTCCACTTTTCCCTACCAGACAATTTTGATATAATTCCTCATCAACCTGCCTGCTGTAGATGCATCTGTCCATGACAATATTGATAGGAGTGACTTAAGAATAGACCTTTGAGAGACAAAATCCCATCTTAATGTTGAGAATAACTCCCATCTTGTTATGTGGCATTACCACCTGCTAAATGGAATACATTTCAGAGAGATTTTACAACTTAAGATTGGACATCCATGGGGCACTGTGGTCCATCAGCAGCTGGAGAATTGTACTTCAGACAATCTGTAACCTCATGGCCCAGCATAACTTCTCTTCTTCCATTATCATAGTTCAATGAAGAATGCAGGAGGGCATGCCAAGAGCAGCACTAATCATAGAATCACAGAAGTCATAGAATCTCTACAATACAGAAAGAGGCCATTTGGCCCATCGAGTCTGCACCAAGCATAATCCCACCCAGGCTCTATCCCCATATCCCTACATATTTACCCACTAATCCCTCTAACCTATGCATCTCAGGACACCAACGGCAATTTTAGCACGGCCAATGAACCTAATCGGCAGATCTTTGGTCTGTGGGAGGAAACCAGAGCACCTGGAGGAAACCCACGCAGACACAAGGAAAACATGCAAACTCCACACAGCCAGTGACCCAAGCTGGGAATCGAACCCAGGTCCCTTGAGCTGTGAAAGAGTAGTGCTAATCACAGTGCTGCTCTGCCACTCGCTAGGCACACCTAAGAATGAGGTGCCAACCTGTGAAGCTCCAACACAGCACTACTTGTGTGCCAAACAGTATAAATAGTAAGTGATAGATGGAGCAAAGCAATTTCACAATCAATGGATTAGTTCTACATTCAGCAGTCTTGCCACATTCAGTCATGAATAAGGATAGATAATTAAACAGTATAGTGGAGGAAGAGGCTCCATAACAATCTCCATCTTCAATGATGGAGGAGCCAAACACATTGGTACAAAGGTTGAAGCATTTACAATAATCTTCACCCAAAAATGCTGAGTGTACGATCCATCTCTGCTTCCTCATGAGATTCCCAACACTATAGATGCCAATCTTCAGCCAATTTGATGCAGTTCATGTGATACCAAGAAATGACTGAAGGCTATGGGCCTGATAATATTGTGGCAATAATATTCTAGACATGTTGTTCCAGAATCTGCTGCCAAGCCAAACTGTTCCAGTAAAGCTACAACATTGACACTTGGCAATGTGGAAAATTGCCCAGGTATGTCCTGTACACAAAAACAGAAAAAACCCAACCCATCTAATTACTAGCCTATAATATCCTAACTATGTTAGTTATTGTGGGTTTTACACAGAAGAAAAAAAATGTGGTTTGCACATGTAGATTTAAACAACAGATTTTATGTCCAGGCATGTTCTTACGACATACTTTGAGTTTCACACCCCTTGGCTATCAAATCCCATATCAGTGGAGGCAGCTGATGTCTTAAATAGGCCTCCATGAAACACACATGCACGAAATGCAGCCCGCTCTCACAAAAATGCGCAGTGTGTGTTTGGGGGCGAGACTGGTGATTTTCAGGCAGTCCCATTATTTTTGGCATGACAGAGTCTTTCCATTGTGGTGAATGACTGGGCCATTTGGTTACAGTGAGAAAATAACCCACTTTCCCGCTGTCCCTCTTCAGGCATTCACTAAGTGCACTGTATCTGTTGGGCAAAAAGTACAGACAGTGTCTTCAATGTGAACCAAGCAGTTGCTGACTCTAGAGGAAAAAGACAACGATCTTCCATTCAGTCTTTAAATTGTCTTGAAGCAAAATGTGAAAGAAAGTACCAGGCATGGCCTGAAGCGATTAATGCTTCAGTCTATAGGGCATGTATCCGATTTACCTTTTTTTTTGGACATTATTAAACAATTTAACCTACTGTAACATTGTAACTCACTACATTGTATGTATGTGAATCTCTTGGATATATGCATGAGTGTGAGTTGGAATATTTTTTCTAGATTAGGTATGAAGTACAATTTCTTTAAAAGCTTACAAAAAAACCTACCTGACTGTGTCTTTTACAATCACAGCGTTTAAATAGTTAAACACTAATTTAATTGGTAAACAAATTATTTTTAAAACCCCTGTTTCGGTCAACTGAGAAACAGAAAGAAAGTTAAGATATTCTCCACTTCTGACCATGCTGTAACAATCACTTTAAATTTTTACTCCCTCAATCACTCCTGCAGAGTGATAGCAGTGTGTACCACCTACAAGATGTACTGTAGCAACTCATGTTTGACAGTATCTTCCAAAACCCTTGATCACTATCACCTAAAAAGACAAGGGCAGCAGATGAATCCAAATTTCCATTCAAGTAATGCGCCATCCTAACTTGAAACTACAGCAAGGTTCCTTCAACTGTTTTTGGGTCAAAATACTGGAGCTCGCTCTCTAATATAACAGTCAGTATACCTACACTACATGGACCATAGCAGTTCAAGAAGATTGTGCCACCATGAGGCAGCATAGTTGTTAGCACTGCTCCCTCACAGCGCCAGGGACCCAGGTTCACTTTCAGCCTTGGCTCACTGTCTGTGTGGAGTTTGCACATTCTCCTGTGTCTGCATGAGTTTCTTCCAGGTTCACAGATGTGCAGGTTAGACTGATTGGCCATATTAAATTGACCTTAAGGGGGATTAACAGGGTAAATATGTGGGGTTATGAGAATAGGGCCTGGGTGGGATTGTAGTAGTAGGGATAACCCTGTAATTATAGGCTGGTGAGTTTGACGTCAGTGTAGAGAAGCTGTTGGAGACAATTCTTAGAGATAAGATGTATATGCACTTAGAGCATTTTTATCTGATTAGGGATACGCAACATGGCTTTGCTAAGGGGAGGTCGTGCCTTAGGAATCTGGTAGAATTTTTTGAGGAGGTGACAAAAACAGTCAACGCAGGGTGAGCCGTTGGTGTCATCTAAGTGGATTTCAGTAAGGCATTTGACAAAGTCCCTCAGTGGAGGTTGGTTGAAAAGGTCAAGGCTCATGGAATACAGGGACAGGTATCTAGATGGGTTAGTAACTGGCTTGGTAATAGGAGACAGAGAGTAGTAGTAGAAGGGTCTTTTTTTAGCTGGAGGTCTGTCACTAGTGGTGTGCTGCAGGGTTCAGTACTGGGACCACTTCTATTTGTAATATGCAGAAATGACTTGGAAGAGGGAGTAAGTAGTGTGATCAGCAAGTTTGCAGATGACACAAAAATGGCTGGACTTGCGGACAGTGACGAGCATTGTCAGGCGATACAGCAGGATGTCGATAGGCTGGTAGATTGGGCAGATAAATGGCAGATGGAATTTAATCCTGATAAATGCAAGATGATGCATTTTAGGAGAAATAATGTAGCTGGGTGTTATATGATAAAGGGTAGACCTATTAAGACTATAGAAATACAGAAGGATCTGGGGGTGCAAGTGCACAAGTTGTTGAAGGTGGTAGTACAGATGGAGAAGGTTGTGAAGAAAGGTTATGGTATGCTAGCCTTTATAGGAAGGGGTATAGAGTACAAGAGCTGGCGTTTAATGTTGCAGTTGTACAGAATGTTGGTTAGACCTCATTTGGAGTACTGCGTCCAGTTCTGTTCGCCTTACTACCGGAAGGACGTGGAGACCTGGAGAGAGTGCAGAAGAGGTTTACCAGGATGCTGCCTGGTATGGAATGTCTGAGTTACGAAGAAAGGTTGGGCAAATTGGGGCTGTTTTCTTTAGAAAGACGGAGACTGAGAGATCTAATAGAGGTGTACAAGATTATGAAGGGTATAGATAGAGTAAACAGTGGTAAGCTTTTTCCTAGATTGGAAACAAATATTACGAGGGGCCTCGGGCTTGGGGGGGGGGGGGGGGGCAAGGTATAATTTGGATGTTAGAGAGAGGTTTTTCACACAGAAGATTGTGGGGGTATGGAATGCACTGCCAAGTAAAGTGATGGAGGCAGGCACGCTGGAGTTATTTAAGGGATACTTAGATAGGCACATGAACGGAATAGAGATGGAGGGATATAGAAAACTTTTAAATGGGGATCAAGAGCCTTGGGACGTTTCTGGGAATCAATTGATTCCTACGGACCTTCCAACATACTTTTCTGGCTCATTTGCTTTACTTTTGAGCTTCTGGAGATTCCCTTGAATGTTTGCATAAGATGTGCATATTATTGATGTTTTTCTTTTTTATTCCACAGGTGCTTCAGTCTGCCTTGTTGTCCAACAAGGGGCATCCATGCAATGAGTCGTGGATTTTTCAAGAGTAGCCTAGTGCTTCACATCGTTAGTGTACGCTTAAAGTGGACCATTTGATGGGCAACACAACAGCTCAGTGACTATCACTGTGCAGATATATGGATTTGGGCCAGTATCTGTGGGAGTTTGTGCATTCTCCCTGTGGTTGTGTGGGTTTTCTCCGGCTGCTCCGGTTTCCTCCCACAATCCCAAAGATGTGCTCTTAGGCTGATTGGTGAAAAACATTGTCCCTAAATTGTCTCCCCAATCTGGTTTCCAATGTGGATTTCCATAAACATAGACAAGGTGGACAGGGTGGAGGAGGGAAATTACGTTGTTAAAATGGTGGCGTGGGCTTGTTGGGCTGAAGGGCCTGTTTCCTGTGCTGTGTTGTTCTTTGTTCTTTGTGGTTAGTGCAGACTTGATGGACCAAATGGCCCCCTTCTGCACTGTAGGGATTCTAAGATGAATCACCTTTACCATCACAAGGTGGAGAGCAATAAACACTGGCCTTGCCAAAAACACTCACATCCCAAGAATGAATGAAAAAAGTAATTTTGTCCCTATATTTTCCATGGTGTTTATTATCTTATGTAATCATCGCTTTGCCATCTCCTTTCAAGGATAAAGATCTAAAATTCTCTAGTTTTCCCTAATTATTCATCACTGTGATGTCAGGGACTAGTTTCATTACTTTTTTCAGAACTGCCTCAAGGGTTGGAATGTCTCCCTTATGTTTATCTTGACAGCCTGTTTCACCACTTACTGGTTAAACTGATTCTTACTGTGTCATAAACATGGTCTAAATTATCTTGCCATCATTAATTTGCAGAAAACTTCTAACTTGTCAATAGATGTCCATCATGTTTCCTACGCAAGATTGGAACAGGTTTTCTTTCCTGCGATTTAGGAGAAAAGGGCAGAGAGAATTTGCATTTATATAGCATGCTTCAGGATGCCTCAAAGCTCTTCACAGCCAATAAATTACTTCTTGAAGTGTAATCACTGTTGTTATATAACATGCATATAACAATTCTCACACAACAAGGCTCCACAAACATCAATAAGATAAATGACCAGTTAGTCTGTTTTGTTGATATTCACCGAGAGAGTAATGTTGGCTAATAGAACTCTTCTACTCCTTTTAATCATGCATACTATCAAGGATATAGATTCTCAGAAGCATGAGTGAGTTTAAGTTGGCAAATGTAAGAGCAATGAATTGCCAATACTGCACAAAGTTTTTGTTGTGCCTGTCTTAGCTCAACCTGACATGTGGCAATCCCGTTCATGGGCCAAATCAAATTTTTGCCCTTGGAGCACAAGCCTAATTGATTGGTTTACATTTCATTGAATTGTGGATCTGTTTAGCTGTGATTAACACCTGTTTTTTCTGTGTTCGATGGAATATTATGAAGTGTTATAAGGCAAAATCTTGCTAAGGGAATGATCAGCAATCCCCACCTCCCCCGCTCCCCTGCCAATGCCCATGGATGCACCCACTCTGTAAGAGGGTAACAATAAGCAAGATACCTCATCCCGAGAAGATCAGGAAAAATGGGGAGAGGATGATAATAGAACAGGTGTACCATCCTCGAGGGAGCAGAGACAACTCCTTGACTGAGAAGCCTCTGGGCTGGTCTTCGTTTTTTTAGAATCCTACAAAGAAGGTTGTGGAAGCATTGGAGAGAGTGCAGAGGAGATTTACCAGGATACTGCCTGGTTTGGAGGGTAGGTCTTATGAGGAACGGTTGAGGGAGCTGGGGCTTTTCTCTTTAGAAGAAGGAGGATGAGAGGCAATTTAATAGAGGATTATAAGATGATGAGGGGAATAGATAAAGTGGACACGCGGAGACTATTTCCTTGGGTGGATGTAGCTGTTACTAGGGTGCATAACTATATGTTCATGGTGGGAGATATAGGAGGGATGTCCGAGGTAGATTCTTTACTTAGAGAGTGGTTGGGGTGTGGAATGCACTGCTTGCTGTGATAATGAAGTCGGACACTTTAGGAACTTTCAAGCAGTTATAGGATAGGCACATGGAACTCACCAGCATGATAGGGAGTGGGATAGATTGATCTTGGGTTCAGAAATGGCTCGGCACAACATTGAGGGCCAAAAGGCCTGTACTATGCTGTACTGTTCTACGTTCTACAGTGCAGAAAGAGGCCATTCAGCCCATCGAGTCTGCACCAAACACAATCTCACCCAGGCCCTATCCCCATATCCCCACATATTTACCCAATAATCCCTCTAACCTATGCATCCCGGGATACTAAGGGAAATTTAGCATGGCCAGTCAACCTAACCTGCACATCTTTGCACTGTGGGAGGAAACTGGAGCACCAGGAGGAAACCAACATAGACACAAGGAGAATGTGCAAACTCCTCACAGACTGTGATCTGAATTGGGATTCAAACCCAGGTCCCTGGAGTTGTGAAGCAGCAGTGCTAACCACTGTGCTACTATGCCATTAAAAATCTAAGATTCAAGAGCATTTGCAAGCAATCTTCCCTCATGTCCTGCATGACTTTTTCAGGTGGTGAATACATTGGTAGAGTCCATTATCCATATCTACAATGCAAAAGGAATTCTCTGATGTGAAGAAAACCCTGATGACTGTGGCAGTCTAGGAGATCAATGCAGCCTCAAGAAACTTAGAAGAGGATCCAAGAACACCTGTCACTTCTGGAGTGTCAACGATGACTATTTCTATAGATGGCCTACAGAGTACACAAGGCTTTCATAATTTATTTGGGATTATATGACCCACAGTTAAGCAGAACATTAGCCCGATTGGGTTTGTGCCCAGCACTAATGGCCTTGAAGCATTGATTCTTGCAAGCAAATTTCTGTGCAACTTTTTAATGAGTGCAACTGATTACACTTCCTCCTAACCCTTCAAAGCTCAGCTTGACTTCTAAAACATTTTGATAGTTATGTTTGTATTCATCGTATCAGAAGCTTAACTGTCATATTTGTTCTACTTCAGTTGATTTATTGCCAGTTGTACATTAATAGAAATGATAGCATCATTAAAAAATGTATTATCCTAATGACATTTTGAAGAATTGTTCCATTTTCTTCTTTCTCACTCACCTTTTTGTGGGTTAATACAGATTTTCATTGTGGTGCATGGCTGTATTGTTGAATTAGATAATTCTTGAATATTTAACAGACCTTCAAAACAGATATCTGCAAAACTCACTCACATCTTTCTAATATATTTATATTTCTGGATACTGAAGTGCTTTATATTTTCAGTGGGACTTTTCACTAAACTGTAATATCAACAGCAATTGATCAGTCAGGTAGTTAATGCTTTAATTCAACGGTATACAATACACTTTTTGATTAAATGCATCTGTAATAATTTAAACTGGCAACAGATATGTGTGAAAATTTGGTTATTGAAGAGCATAGTTTAGATTTGCATATCCAATCAAATATATAGAACCGCAAGTTTGATTGTCTGATTGGATAACGTAACATGTTTTGGCCATCTGTTGTAAGATTAAGCATTTACAGAATATATTGATTCCTCAGGTTTTTCATCTGGCTGGTTGTCTTTAATATGTTCCAGTGAAACTTGTGTACTTTATCTCCCACATCTGTTATATATGCTTAGATTGCAATGTGTAAGTCTCAAGACAATTACATTAGTCACCTTTTAATATTATTTTAATTGTACAAAATAATACATTGATTTTGTAGAAAACAAAAGTTTTTGCCTTGGTTGTTTAAACTTGCCAGGAGGATAATATACTGTGTCCAAATGTTGAGAGGAGTGGTATTTTACAATGCTGTACTTTAAATTATTAAATTTAAAAGTGACCTTGAGTTACCAGTACATTTGAATTTATGAAGCAGAATTTGCTTGAATTGGATTTGCTGCCAAGGTTTATTGTTTGATTGTCCAAAAATTCCACAAGGCTAATATGCCTCTTAATCAGGACTTCTGGCCCTCGATGCTATCTGAAGCTGACCCCACTGTTATTTTAAGAATCACCTCATTTGTACTTCCTTTGACAATTCATTGCAGTAAATCCCAAATATGGGAAAATAATGCAAGAGAAATTGGAAATTTGTATTGTAGCATTTAAAAAGCTAAGAATGGCTGAAGATTGCAGCACCAGACTGGGTAGCAGGAGGTAAATGCTAAATTGCTTGCCAGACTGAGTTTACTGTCAAGTATATGCCATGGAAACCTTCTGTATGATGTTGTGCCATTTTTAAAGCATGTCTTTAAATGGAGGACCTGGCAGAGGCATTTGAAGAATGCAGTATGGAGGCAGAGAAGAAAGGCTTAAAATTTCACCATCAACTGATTTGGATGAAGTGCATCTTATAGTAAGTGTGCCATTCTTCTAAACATCAGTTACCTACATGTAGAATTGGCAATAAGCCTTCACAGAAACTGCAACATCCCCGTGACTGGGCACAATACTATATGCCTTTTTGTCTACCTAAAGCTAAGGGAGAAAGGCTTATCCATTCTTATCTTGTGTCTTTTTCCTGATGGCATCATGACAGCTTTGGGGAATATCACAACCTCCAGGTGTTACGTTTTATGCTTTGGAGACATGCAGAGATGATGCACTCCAGGTTTGCAACAGAAATTTTATTCAATGCTTTAAAATGTCTTCTCATGTTTCCAGTTGCTTGCCGATAATTTAGTGTTTTTTTCAGTAGCCATGACAGGCTTAACTAACCATCCACAGTGAGTAGTCAACAGTCACCAGACATACATAATCAAACACCAAACAATTGAATACTACGCTGGACTGAGGACAATTTCCAAAGATATATGGCGACAGATATCACTCTGGGGTCTATAATTTTCATTTGTGACAAGCCTATTATTTATAGCAGACATTAATAGAACACATGACAGTTTCATGAGAACATATATCATTCCCCATCTCAATAACCTGGAAATAGCTAATATCTCTAGTGCAGACTGCTGATTTGGTGGCAATAGAAAATGGACACGTCTTTCAATATCCAAGTTTCATCTGAGAGAACAAAAAAAAGCAGAAAGGAAAACACATGTGCCTAATATCAGGTGAAAGTATAATATCTTATGTTCATTTATGTGTTGATTTTAATAAAGGAGAATGTATCCCTATTTTGTGTTCAATTATTCACGAAGATTATAGTCATTCAAGAAAAGGTGCACTTATTTCACACTGACTCATTGATCAGATAATTAAGAACAAAAGAGTTTAAAGTGATTAGCTTTGCTCAGATGCCTCCTGCAGCATTCACCGAAGAGTCTTTTGATGACACTTATTCTGATGCTCTCATCCTTTTACTCCTACATGTTCTCACAATGCAGCTATTTCCATTATCTCAGGAATGTCCATGTACAGACCTTTTTGATTGTAGCATATGCAAAGCAGAACAGAATATGTAAGTTAATGCCTATTGCGGAGCCTGTTCTCACTTGTCAAAACAGAAAGCCTCCCCACTCACCTTTAAGACCTTCATAGTCCTCTCAAAGACCACTTTGTTACCAGTGTGTTCCCCTCAGGCAGTGAGTTCCAGATTCCGAGTACCCTTTGGGTGAAAAAGTATTTCCCCAAATCCCCTTTAAATCGCCTGACCTTTACCTTAAATCTATATCTCCTGGCTTTTGACCCATCTAAGGAGGGGAAAAGCTCCTTCCTACCTACTTTATCTATGTCCTTCACACTTTTTTACACCTCGATCAGGTCTTTTTTCAGCCTTCCCTGCTCTAAGAAAAACAACTCAGCTTAACTACTTCCCTGCATTGCTGAAACACTCCAACCCATGTGAATCTCCTCTGCCCTCTTTTCTGTGCAATCACACTCTTCCTATGGTGTGTGAGACCAGAACTGCACACAGTATTCTAGTTGTGGCCTAATGAGTATTTATACAGCTCCATCATAACCTCCCTCCTCCTATTCTTATACCCACATCAATAAAGACAAGTATCCCATATGCATTCTTAACCACTTTATCTTCCTCTCCTGCTGCCTTTAGGAATCTTTAGGGACCTGCACCTCAAGTTTTTCTACTCCTCTGTACTTTCTAGAGTCCTGGAAGAAGTCTCACAACATCAGGTTAAAGTCCAACAGATTTATTTGGTAGCAAAATCCACTAGCTTTCAGAGTGCTGATCCTTCGTCAGATGACTTCTATTCACAAACAGGGTCTATAAAGACACAAACTCAATTTACACATTAATGATTGGAATGTGAGTCTTTACAGATAATCAAGTCTTAAAGGTACAGACAATGTGAGTGGAGAGCGCGTTAAGCATAGGTTAAAGAGATGTGTATTGTTTCTGACAACATATGAATGAACAATCACCAGGCAAAACTATTCTCTTCCTTTGGCAAAACTTCAGCAGTCATGGGCATTCGGCCTCTGATCTTCAGGTAAGTGTACTCCAAGGTGACCTTTATGACACACAACAGCGCAGAGTTGCTGAGCAGAGATTGACAGCCAAGTTCCGCACACATGAGAATAGCGTCAACCAGGATTTTGGGTTCACGTCACACTACCTGTAATCTCTATAATGACTTGCTTGGGCTTGCAAAATCTCACTAATTATCCTGTCTGTGAATAGACCTCCCACTCACCTGACGAAAGGGCAGCGCTCCGAAAGCTAGTGGATTTTGCTACCAAATTAACCTATTGGACTTTAACCTGGTGTTGTGAGACTTCTTATTGTGTTTACCCCAGTCCAATGATGCCATTTCCACGTCATGACTTCCTAGAGTCCTATCATTCCTTGTATATTCACTTAAATACGTTATGGACTGTTTCCAAAATATCACACATAACCTGGATGTTGAACAAATGGGACTTGTTCATGTTTAGGAAGTTGAAGGCATTGAATGTAGGAGATCATAAAGTAAGTGGGTACAATTTCTTTGCAGCCCACAGCAGCATAAGACTTGATCATACCTTACTGTGATTCCAAATTCCATAAGCTTCCCAACTGTGAGTTACTTGAACACATGCCATTCTGACACCTTGGCTGAATGTGCTACAAGAATTAATTTGGTGGCATAAACTTTGAGAGTTGTCATGATTTTCACAGGCAAAAGTATCTGAATAGAGATTATAGTTGCAGATAATGTAGTAGCTAGCACAGCTCCTCTAGTATATCTTTGGTGAACATACAAACATATGTATTAGAAGCAAGAGTAGGCCACTAGGCCCCTGGAGTATTCCCCACCATTCAATACAATCATGGCTGATCAGATTGTAATCTCAATCTCATATTCCTGCCTATCTTGATAACATTTCACCCTCTTGCGAATCAAAAATCTACCTAGCTCTGCCTTAAAAATATTCAAAGATTCTGCTTCCACTGCCTTTTGAGGAAGAAAGTTCCAGAAATTCATGAGCCTTTGAGAGAAAAGATTTCCCCTCACCTCCATCTCAAAAGAGACACCCATTATTTTGAAACTGTGACCCCTGTTCTAGAAGAGGAAATACCTTTTCCACATCCACCCTGTCAATACCCCTCAGGATCTTAAAAGTCTAGAGCAAGTCATTTCTTACTCATTCAAACTTTGGTGGATACAAACATTAGCTCTCCAACCTTTCCTCATAAGACGACTCATCTATTCCTTGTATAAATTGTGTAAAACTTCTCTGGACTGGCACGGTGGTACAGTGGTTAGCACTGCTACCTCACAGGCCAGGGACAAGGGGTTGGATTCCTGGCTTGGATCACCATCTGTGTGAAGTTTGCACATTCTCCCTGCGTCTGCATGGGTTTCCTCTGGGTGTTCTGCTTTTCTCCCACAGTCCAAAAGATGTGTGGATTAGATGATTGGCCCTGCTAAATTGATCCTAAAGGGACTTAGCAGCATAAATGTGTGGGGTTACAGGAATAGGCTTGGGTGGGATTGCGGTGGGTGCAGACTCATTGGGTTGAATGGCCTCCTTCTGTACTGTAGGAACCCTATTCCATAATTGCTTCCAATGCATTTACAGCTCTCCTTAAATAAACAAACCAATATTGCACACAATACTCCAGATGTGATCTCATCTATCCCCCTGTACAACTAAAGCATAACTTCTCTACTTTTGTAATCAATTCCCCTCATAATAAATTATAACATTCTATTTGTTTTCCAAATTAGTTGCTGTACTTGTATACTTTCGATTCATGCCCTAGGAAACCCAAATTCCTCTGCACCTCAGAACTCTGAAATCTCTCATCATCTAAATACAAGTTTTTTTTTTATTCTTCCTGCCAAAATGGACAATTTCATTTTTACCTTCATTACATTCCATTTGCCAGATTTTTGTTCACTTATGTAACCTATCTATAGTCTCCTTACATCCTCTTCACAATTTACTCACCTATCTATATTTTCCTTGTCAGTAAATTTAGCAATCGTACCTTCAGTCCCTTCGTCCAAGCCATTTATATAAATCGTAAAAAGTTGAGGCTGCAGTGCCGAGCCCTGTGGTGTTCCACTTGTCAAAAAGTGCTAACCAGAAAAAGACCCATTTACAGTGACACTGTGTTAGCATTGGTGCCTCGCAGTGACAGAGGGTGATGCATACATGGAATGAGCTGCCAGAAAAGGTAGTACAGGCAGGTACAATTATAACATTTAAAAGACATTTGGATAGGTATATGGATAGCAATGATTTAGAGAAATATGGGCCAAAGGGATTAATTCAGTTTTGGAAACCTTGTCGTCATGGATGAGTTGGGCTGAATGGCCTGTTTCTGTGCTGCATATCTCTATGACCTGGGTTCTACTGTGCTCTTGGGTGACTATCTGTGTGAAGTTTATATGTTCTCCCCGTGTCCACATGTGTTTACTCCGGGTGCTCCTGTTTCCAAAGAGGTTAAATGGATTAGCTATGGTGAATGCACAAGGTTATGGGGACAGGGAGGTGCATGTGCCTGGGGGTTGAATGCTCTTTTGGAGCGCTAGTGCAGACTTGATGGGCCAAATGGCTTCTTTGTGCACTGTCGTTCTATGACCCTCTAAAATTATGTTTCAAGAAATGTTTTGCCAACCTGAGCCTTTTGTGGCCCAAGCATGTTCTCATGCCAAATTCCCCAGTTAACAGGGTCAAAAAAAAATTGTGGTCTGAATGACCATGAGACTTCTGCATTTTAATGAGGTCTTTACCTGCCTATGGCTACGGCCTTTGAAGGTGCCCAAAAGACGTCTGTGAAAATGGTGTGGGACGCATTTACTGAATGAGGCAGAAGAATAGCTTATTGCCGTGATTTTAACTGCTCCTCACCACTGCTCTGTGAGCCTCATTCAATTGGCTTTCAGGATTTATAATTGGGGCTAAAGTTTCTGCACTCTTCAGCTCAAATCTCTGCATTTCCTCTATTTTCAGCTGTTCCTGGCCACAAAGCTGCCATAAAACCTCTCTGTAAAATACTCTTGTGCATTGCAAATGTAATGTCTGTAAATCCGGTACACCAACACCACTGGCCCTCATTTAAATAAGTGTTAATGAGCTCTATGGGGACTCAGCAGGCAGATTAGGGGAAGGCCAAAAACATGATCAGAACTCAGGCGCACGCACTGACTTTGGAGCTGACAACCTGCAGATTTCGCTTCTGCTGCAATTTTCAAGCCGGTACGTTGAATCCTATCCTCCCGGAAAAGGCAGAAAAAGGAAAGGTTATTTCAGTCCCTGATCTCATTTATCACATACAAACCAGAGAGGTGCAAAAAGATGTGGAAAAGCTTAGAAGGTGTGGTTGTGGTGTCTCCATCTGCAGCTGGGATCGCATTATTCCGCTTTATGCAGCAGCTGAAGATTCAATTTGGGCAAAAAAAAATTGCTTTTCTGAATTATCAGGCTCCATGTACAGCAGCAGCCCTGTAGGACAGGTGGTGCTGTGCTTGCCTCCTCAACCATATGGTTGCTGGTCTGAGCTTCAGTTCTGCCTGTCATTCAGATTTGTCTGTGACTGTTTGGCAACCAGTTCCCAGCCTGGCAGCTAGATGGAGCGCCGCACTATGCCATGTTGCTCCATCTGATGCTCAGGAAAAATAACTGATACAGTCAACTCACCTTGCTGCAAGTGCTCTTCCTCTTGGCTGAATTCAGAGCACCACAGAGAGCTACTGCAGAGTAATCCACACCCCAGACTGTCTTTTCCTGCATGGTGATAAGCAGCTCCCGTGGCAAGAGGGGAGGGGGAGAAGAAGGATTCAGAATGAAAACTGAAGCCTAACTGAGGAGCATAAGAACCAGCATTATGATTCTTTAAAGATCAATGAACTAAACTAATGTGAATCTGAATTCCATATAAAGTTAAATTCTCGCTGCTTTCCTGCCCTCCTGTACCACACATGTACCAGTCTATAATTTGATATTGGCCAGTGCACTCTCTGATTCGAGAACACTGTATTAATGCTGAGGGCTGTTGAATTCAATTTGACTCAGTAAATTTGATCTGGATTTGCCTGCCGTGAAAATGGGTCATTCTATTGCCAAAACTCAGGCTTAGTTACGTGCCTCAATTCAGGCTATTTCTCCCACTTTCCCATTGTTCACTATAGATTTCACCCTCGTCGCAAGGTTAAGCCTCTCAGCGCCTGGCGTAGCTAGTGGGGGAGTGCAGGTTGCATGCTTCACACATTTGTAAATAAAATTGGCAATGAGATCTTCATATTTAAGCAGCCTTACGTCTGTTCCAGGCAGGCAGACAGGTTGCTCACTCACATTTACGGGTCCACTCAACTGTCAGAAGGCCTCTGAGAATCAACGGTGCAGAAAGATATCTTTCACCCACCTCTGATTTTCAACACAATTTTTAGCTACGGAACAGACAGCTGCGAGTGGAAACTCATCTCTTTTACCAAAAAAAAACATTTGTTGTGGTATGAATAAGCTCAAGGTCCTCCTTTGGAAACACCTTCAGAAGCTTCCAGAAATATTGGTATCTGTCCCCCATGCAATTCAGAGAAGCTTCTGCTGGGAGCACTGCTGAAACAAAAGAAAACCACCTGGAAGTGCAAGCTGGCCTCAGGAACTGGATTTCTGCTGCAGTAGGCCTCAGGCTGACCTGCTGAAAATTTGACATCAGATGTGGGCTGGTTTCTTGCTGGTCCAGTCGACCAGATGAGACTCTCATTAGCAAGATTATAATGAGACCCGGGAGTTAGAATAATCAGGCTCCATTTTTGACTGTAGGCTTGAGGTTTAAATTGAAATTGAAATTCATCTGCCTAAAACTGATTGGAGTTCAAACACTGGTAATAATCCATATTATATTATATTGATTTTTTAATTTATTCCTGGTTAAAATGACAGTGCTGAATATCGCATTACATTTGCCAACGTTTGCTAAGAAAGTTTTAGGTCCTGTAAGTGAATGCTGTGTAATTTGGCAAGAAACAGGCAATGGTGGCACAGTGGCTGACACTGCTGCCTAACAGCTCCAGGGACCTGGGTTCAATTCCTGGCTTTGGTCACTGTCTGTGAGAAGTTTGCACATACTCCCGCCATCTGCATGGACTTCTTCGGGTGCTCCTGTTTCCTCCCACAGTCCAAAGATGTGCAGGCCAGGTTGATTGACCATGCTAAATTGCCCAGTGTCATGGAATGTGTAGGTTAGAAGGGCTAGTGTTGTAAATGTGTAAGTTTGGGGGGATAGGGCATGGAGTGGGATTGTTATCAGTGCAGACTTGATGGGCTGAATGGCCTCCTTCTCCACGGTAGGTTTTCTATGATACGTTAGGTTTCTCCCCTGCAACACAAGGGACATAAACTCCTACAGAATGTACTTTTAGGAGATATGGAATGGACTTTTTTCTTTTATAAATGACAGTGTCAGTTCATATTCTATTCCATAAGATTGTGACTGAGAAGTGCTGTTAAAATAAGATTCCATATAAAACAAGTACAAGTTTCTAATATTAATAATATTGGAAATGCATGTAATCTAAATCATGAAAGAATCCGCTGCTATTAATCGCTTATTATCCATGTATCACTGTATACTCATGCAGAAAAATAAACTTGAATGATGATGCCAGCTCTTTACGTATAACTTAAATTTATAGTATTAAAACTTGCCTCGCTGCAGAACCTCGTTAAAAACTAATTTGTTGAACTAAATTGGGAAATTCTGGGGTGGTCTAACTTGCAACTAATGGGCACATTACCAATAAATTAAACAGAAGGTAACCAAATGAAATTTGCACAATGGAGCTGATTATAATTTGGGTAAATTGGGTTAACCAAAAGAATTAAAATGGGGTTGGGAATATTCTTTTCCCATTAATACCAAGTTTTTGAACGGGGCTTAGCTGCATGCCCAAAACACCCACCTAATCAGGGCTGCTTTAATCTGCAACTTGAAATCTAATGATGTGCGTAGGATGCCAAAGGAAGAAATCAGTGCAGTGTAAATCATCCACTGATGGTACAGCTGCAACAGTCCCTCCCTCACCTCCCCAAATCGAGGTAAATTTACATTTACTTTTATGGGGCCAGGAGTTTTCCTCTGCACTCCACAGCTGCTGCTGTCACTGGTGATCACAAACATCCCTTTTCATCTGCCATTTAGTGAGGGCAGCATGGAGGCACAGTGGTTAGCACTGCTGCCTCACAGAGTTAAGGTCGATTCCCGGCTTGGGTGACTGTCTGTGCAGAGTCTGAACGTTCTCCCTGTGTCTCTGTGGGTTTCCTCCAGGTGCTCTGGTTTCCTCTCACAGTTCGAAAAACGTGCTAGTTAGGTGCATTGGCTGTGCAAACTTCTCCCTCAGTGTACCTGAACAGTTGATGGAGTGTGGCAACTAGGAGATTTTCACAGTAACTTCATTGCAGTGTTAATGTAAACCTACTTGCGACACTAAATTAAAAAAAAACTTTACCTGGTTGCCAGCTGGGCAGCCCATGATATGCTGAGAGCATGAATCTGGCAAGTTGAATTGGGTACTCATTTAGGACAAGTAGTTTTCTCGTTCTCTTCAAATGAGTCTCAGGCTTCAAATCAGCTCTTGTCACTTTTCCCCCCACATTGCCCCGTGCAGATTACCAAGATTTCAAAAGTTGCCCCATTTGTTTAAAAAGAATTTTAAACTTTAAAGGGAATGATTAACTTTTATTTATTTGCTGTTCAAGTCCAGTTTGAACAAATGATGCAGAAGTAAAATTACTCAGAAGTTATTGAAAATATTTCATGCATGACCATTTTGAATTGGTGAATACACAGCTTGATTTTCCCAGTATATATTTATTTTAGCACAAATACAACCGATACTTTCATTTCTTTTAAAAAAATGTCTCACTAACAATGAAAATTACATTTACCAAAAGGTCCTGGTTTTCCTGTTGGAAAACACTACTTGTAAAAGTTCCAGACAGAAAGGGTGGTATTTAATATAGGTGACAGGGATCTTGAGACGCCTGGAGAGACCATGTCACTTCATCTGTGTGGAGCCTGGAAAGACCATGTCACTTTATTAAAGTGATCAGCGGTGAGCCTTTCTTGGGATCAAGAATCTTGCAGTTGGATATTTTGCCCATTAGAGCTGCTAATTGGAGGTCAACAACTGTCCGTTGTAGTCAGCATCACTGGGTGAGTAATGCCAACAGCAGTCTCAATACACCCAGGAAAAGACCTATGATCACCGACAGACACTGGCCAAAGCCATGTAACGCAGTATCAGATAGTGTGAGGCAAGACGGCGAGCAGCATTGGTAGCAAGGACAGAGGGATCACTCTCAGATAGCCATACTTTCCTGAAGTTCAGTCTTTGGATCAAGCATTGAGTGTCATCCAATGAAGAACACTCCTGACAGCCGCAAACAGACCTGTTAGGGTTTCTTTGGGTTTCCTGAGCAGTGACCATCCTTCTGCAATTGGTTGAATTTCAATGGTGGCATTAGTTGCCCTGTTAAGGACCTCAAGTGGCAGTGGGATGGGAAGCAGTCCTCACCCAGTAGCCTTACATCTGCTTGATTAAATGCCCCCTCCACTTTCCAACTCACATCTGGGGAGGATATTCAATTCCCCCTATAAAGAAAGATTTCAACTCTGCTCCCCTGCTGAGCTGTAGTAGTTACCACTTGAGATTCCATAAGTTCTCATTTTAACTTGTTTTTTCCTGAACAGGAACAATTGGAGTCCAAAAGGATTCCAATTACATTATTCAAACCCAACTGCTATTTTAACTACAGGCCTACACAGCGAAGCCCTGTCAGCTGGTTAACTTAATGGGAAGAGGAGTTGGAGCCAGAAGAGGCCCAAAAAATTCTATGTCGATTCACTTTCGTTAACTTTACTTCTGGAAAATATTTTTGACTGCTCTGCACTCTAAAATTTCCCTGTCTGACATGATTTAATTCATACACCATGTGAAATTTATTCTAAGAGAAAATATTTCATTAATCCTGTCACTTTCCAAATTTTGAAATGCTTCCTGTTTGAATTTTGAAACTCCTGTTTGATCGATTCACCATTATCCTTGTTCCTAAAATGGTGCCTTTGTTACTTCTATGTTTGTCTTCTAGTTTTCAGTGGAAAGTGAATTCTATTGAATAATTTATAACTGGTCCGCCGATCCAAAAAAAAGGGCTGTTTACTGAAAATTTAAATAATTAAAAAAAAAGACTGTGGGCTGTGGACTGTAAAAAGTTTGACCCAGTAATTGCTCTTGCAATAGATCAATGTAATTGCATTTCACATTTTTTTTAATTTTAATTTTTATTGGTTATTATCTCCCCTGCCAGGATGGGAGTCAGAAGGGTTTCTACCGTACTTTTATTAATGTTGTTCAGCAGCCTGGAGTAATTAACCCTCCTTCTTACAGCTGCCCAATGACTCAATGGGTATGTATGCAAGCTATCTGGTGTACTTGTGGGCCATACTCAAAGCTCCCTTGTTCAATCCCAGCCTGCACTGAATTAGCTTCTCTCAGCCACGACAACACTTTACAGGCAGTGCAATTGGCTCCCATGTTCTTATGAGTGGAAGTTAAAAAAATATGAGCCAGAGCTTCCACTCTTTATTGCTACCCAAGTAATCCCAACTGGAACACACACATGTGGACATTGGGTGAGGATGGAATGAGCCTCAGCTGCAATATCTGCCTAACGCGATAACACTTGTGTTCAGGTTCCTGCATAAATAATGGCCACTTGGGAGGCATTAGATGGTTGTTGGCACCTGTGGATCCATACTCCAGCATAAATCATGCATTCAGGCGAGCAGGAGAGTAAAGAAAAAGAAAACAAGAAATCCCTCTCTCCCTCACATAGAATTTGCTGAGATTGAGAACTTGGCAGACTGAGGATCCATTGTCCTTTACCATACCAAGCTGTGCTGAAAGAGTAGCACAAGTTTAGAGCAATACTTCTGGTCGTTTTAAGATGTAATATTGATTAGATGTCTCATCTGCAAGAAGGCCGCATCAAGGGGAAGAAGGGGCACCCGATCATTATCTAATTAGTAAAGGACTGGTCTGGTTGGAACAGTGCAATATTTACTCTGAAGCGCAAGGGATTCCAAAACTGCAGTTTCGGAACATAGAATTGTCAAATTTCAATAATGAATGGCATGTGAAAGATCGTGTTTTAAAACATACATACGTATATAACTGTTAAACTGAAATTCTGGGGTAGAAAATAAGTTTAGTAGAGTAATTGTTCAATGCATCTCATCCAGCTAAATCATAATCACGAGTAACTCCAAACCGTTTTGCTCATGCTTGCAATGATCACCAAGATTCAATCTGACCCCTAAATATCCCATCATTGACCTCTAACTTTCCTCTTTCTTAAATTCTTCAAACACTTGTTGGAATTTTATCTCTTTAAGCTATCTTACACTTCCAACCTTTCCCATCTGTTCCTGGAAGTGATTTATACGGCTTGAGTATTCAGTAAGGAATGGCGCAGGGTGAGTGTTAAGTAATAATATTGTTTATTAGAACAGTTTCCATTCATATTTAATTTGTTTGAAATTTAAAACTTTTTATTCTATGTTAAACCTTATTATAAAATCAATCACAGCAGGTGCCATGTTGGCATAACCCAGAGCCAATTATGACTTATACTGTATGTGTTTATGCCAGTCATATACTTACGTCATGTGTAAGATGCTGTCAATGTGATTTCTTTACACCAGCTGTGCCTGGAGACCTTTAAGCATGGACTTAGTTCCAGTGCAGATTTCATATTAAGAAATAATATCAAATTATGCATTTAAGAATATTGACGAATAATTCATTTGCGTGAAAAAAATCAATCTCAGGAAACATGGTTGACAAATACATTGCTTCATGTCTAGCAAATAGCAGAACTATGGTGAATTGATACAATCCGTCATATTTCACCATGAAAATAAAAAGAACAGTTTGTCATGTAAAGTGAGAATCAATAACTAATCTACAATAATTTAAAAGTTTTCTTAAGTCCTATCTACATAGAAGACATTTAGTTGACTGAAAAACATTTTGTGAAAAATATTTGGAAAAGAGCAGTGTCTGCATTCTCAGCCAGAGTAGACCCATGAAAAGAAAGATGTAAATGCCTTAAAAGAGCTTGATTTTCTTCAGTATGTATTCTATTTAACAAAATTATCAACAAAGAATGGATTGGAGTGTTCATGGAACTCAGCCGAGAACATGGGGGAATAAAACAGAAAGTAATTTACGACTGATCTGGCTTTTATTTTCTTGATCTTTGTTTTTCATTACTTTTTGATCTTGCTTTCTGTTCCAGCACAACAGTGATGGATTGTTACTCAGGAAGAATTTTGAAAGGAATAAAAGAAAAAATGTTGTGTAAAAAGATACTTGTCATTCATTGATACATATCACTGGGCTAAATAATAATGGATGGCTATCTACCACTATTTTTGAAGTAGGCTGATTAATTTTTTTGATTTCTTTATTTGATTTATCATTGTCACATGTATTAGCATACAGTGAAAAGTATTGTTTCTTGTGCGCTATACAGACAAAACATATTGTTCATAGAGAAAGAAATGAGAATGCAGAATGTAGCCTTGCAGTCATAGTTAGGGTGTAGAGAAAGATCAACTTAATGCAAGGTAAGTCCATTCAAAGTCTGACAGCAGCAGGGAAAAAGCTGTTTTATAGTCAGTAGTCACCTCAGACTTTTGTATCTTTTTCCCGATGGAAGAAGATGGAAGAAGAATGTCTGGGGTACGCGGAGTCCTTAATTATGCTGGCTGCTTTGCCAAGGCAGCGGGAAATGTAGACAGAGTCAATGGATGGGAGGCTGATTTGCTTGATGGACTGAGCTACATTCATGACCTTTTGTAGATCCTTGCAGTCTTGGGCAGAGCAGGAACCATACCAAGCTGTGATACAACTAGAAAGAATGCTTTCTATGGTGCAAATGTAAAAGTTGGTGAGCGTTGTAACTGATGTGCCAAAAGTCCAAATCCTTCAACCAGTTTGTTCTTGTTAATTTCTCACTGAAGAATAATACAATGCAGTTGAATTCGCTTTATCGGTAGTTAGGCACTGCTTGAAATATTGCATTGACTGTGGTATTTATCAGGCAGTAAGGATGGAGCAGGGGTTCTGTCAGCGACCAGAAAATATGGGAAATGCTGAGGTCTGCCATGCAGCTAGATTGAAGATTAGGAAAGACTACTCTACTAAATAGCAGCTGAGGACCATTACGGATGATCCTCTGTAAATGACAGAATCTGAGATTTGATTTGGTGTACAGAATGTGTTGAGATCGAGAATGGGGGAGTGCTTAGATCATGAGGTGAGGAAGACACCTCATGGGGGGAAGGGGCGGGGGTTATGGACTGTGGGGTGGAATCCAGATTGTGGGGAAGAGAAATTGTTGCAGGAAAAGAGGAGGGCTGGGGAAATCAGATTATGTTGCGGGTTCAGATTGACTAGGCAGTTTAATAAACTTCAGGCAATTATTGTCAGAGCCCCCATGTGAAGAGTGGACAGTTAGGCAAAGTAGCAGAGAGTTGCTAGTGTCCTTAAAACCACATAAAGCAAGGGTCAAAGCCTACATGAGAAGAAGGGAAAAAATGAGAAGGGAAGTAAGAGCAATTGAGAAGCAATTCTTTATAAAGCCTTGACCAATTACTATAGATAAGAATTCTGCATTTTCAAAGACTACGGTTACAGATCAAACACCGTTTAAACAGTACTTATGGAACAAAAAGGATTTACTATGTAGGTGCAAGCAAATAAATAGTGCTCATCAGGACAGGTCTGCTTCTGAAACTAGTTTCATTAGTCCTCACAAGTCCAAAAAGCTAGTCCCTAAATTAGAGTATGAATATTAGTATTTTGCTCATATCTAAAGGACCACATGCAGTGCAGTGTATAGGATGCTCTTGAATAATACTTTCAGATCAGTGGTTTCTCAGCATGAACATTGATTACCTAGATGTTAGATGAAACTATTTTCATCCTGTGATCTTCAAAGGCAGAGCTCTTTTGCTGTTCTGTCAGTGTACTCTCTTATGAACTTGTGCTGATAATGCATATTCACATTCATACATCTCACCACGCTAACACAAATGCAAAATTGTGAACCTGTAATAATGTAGAAATACGTGCTTCAAGTTACATTACTTTTATACTTCACAACTTTTTGCTGAGACTATAATGAAACATTAATGGTAGCTGCAACTCAAACTGCAAAATATAAGCCTAAAGCACAAAACTTAAAAGAACTAGTCAAAGTTGAAAAAACTTGAAACAGCAGTATTTATATTGTGCCTTAACCATAGTGAAAGATTCCACAGAGGCATATTATTAAATAAAATTAAACACTGAGTTACATATGGAAATAACTAGTACAGATCACCATAGGCTTATTCAAAGATTTGATTTGATTTGATTTATTATTGTCACATGTCTTGGGATACATTGAAAAGTATTGTTTCTTGTACACTATACAGACAAAACATACTGTTTGTAGAGTACATAGGAGGAAGGAAAATAGAGAGTGCAGAATACAATGTTACAGTCGTAGCTAGGAAGAGGTAAGGGTTAAGAAGCATTTTAAAGGGAGAAAGTGAGACAGAAGGAAGAGAAGTTTAGGGAGGAAATTTGATAGTCTAAGTTCTAGGAAGCATGAAAACATGGCCAGCAATAATGGGACAATGGAAATAAAATTGGAGAAGTACAGAGATATCAATTAGGGGATTGTGGAACTGAAGGAACTTACAGAATAGAGGAACATGTCCCCCCCCCCCCCCCCCCCCCCCCCCCCCCCACAACCCCCCCGACTCAGCAACAAATTTCCTGGCAACGAAAGCAGCTCACCATTGGCCACTGATGGGATCTTTGGTTTGTTTGAGTTTGTGGCAATTTGTTCGTCCACCCTGCTATCAGTGAACCTGTTGTGGGGGCCACTCTCAGCAAGATTGTAAGATCCTAGTGGCAAGAAGGGCATAGGAAAGAGTGAGGGCACTGAATAATTGGCAAACAAAAATGAAAATTTGAAATTTGAGTTTTTACAGGAGCAGGAGCCTAGATCAGTGAGCTCAGGGATGGCGGATGAACATGGTTTGGTGTGAATGCGGAGCCAGACAGCTGAGTTTTGGATGACCTCAAGTTAATGGAAGATGTAAATTGGGAGGCTGACAAGATGAAAATTGGAATAGTCAAATGGCAAGATAACATAGGCGTGGAAGAGGATTTCAGCAATAAATGAATGTTGAGAGGAATAGATAAGGTGGATTCTCGGAGACTATCTCCCAGAGCTGAAATGGTCACTACGAGAGGACACAGGTTTAAGGTGCTGGGCAGCAAGTACAGATGAGATGTTAGGGGTAAGTTTTTCAC
The DNA here is from genome assembly GCA_024679065.1 of Sphyrna mokarran. NCBI lineage: Eukaryota > Metazoa > Chordata > Chondrichthyes > Carcharhiniformes > Carcharhinidae > Sphyrna > Sphyrna mokarran. The sequence goes on from JAGIQG010000009.1 coordinate 42,593,620, forward strand.
TCAGAGGATGGTGAGTGAATGGAATTGGCTGCCGTCAGTGTGGATGGAAGCGAACTCAATGGTGTCTTTTAAATAACTTCTGGATGAGTACGTGGGATTAAATGGGATTGGGAGTTACAGGTAGTTCTATGGCCTAGTATGGGTATGATCGGCACAAGGGCCTGTTTGTGCTGTAGTGTTCTATGTTCTATGAGTGGAGGCAGGGGTGTTTATGTGGCATCTTATCACATTTGTCAGATGCCTCCTAAAATGCCTTGCATAGAATTAATTACTTTTTATATGGTCATTGTTATTATTTAGGCACAGGAAAATCCCACAAATAGTCCTGAGATGTTGTTGTGGTTAAAGGAAGTATGCTGGCCAGGACAGGAGAATTCTGCTCTTTAAATGTTGCCAGAGTATTTTAATAGCCAATTTGTTTAATGGGGCAGGCAGATGAGGGTAGAGACTCCACTGATGGCCACATTCATTCATTATTCAAGTGTTCAAATAGATTAAATGCTCATGTAAACACATGGTAAAACACTGCAGATGCTATAAATCTGGAAGAAATACTCAAAACACTCAGCAGAGCAGTTAACATCTTTGGAGAGAACAGATAAGTGGAAAAGATTGTCGCACCCGAAACAATGAGCTTTCTGTTCTCACCACCGAAGCTAATATGCCCCAGAAGTTTCAAATTTTGAAATCCTTTCTCAAATACTAGACTGGGGAATAAACTCAAAATCATATGAGTGAGCTGACATTACTACCAAATGAACCAAATGCATACTTGGTTAACTGTTGGTTGGTTAGCTAATAAGATGATTGTTATATAATGGTGTTTGTGATTGGGTACGTGTAGTATGACCATCAGAGCCAAATAGGCAAGAAAAGCACCTGCTGAGTCCAGGCAGAATAGTCCATGATTTCAAATGGAGAAAACGTATAAAAGTGATTTCCAGCTTTACCTAATACCTATCTACTAAATGTACTTGCTTTATAAAAATAGATAAACCTGAAAATATAATTTCTTTCCAGCTTCTTCTTAGGGCGTTGGAGACAAAATTGCTCCTTCTGTTTTCTGGATGTGAATAGGTCCAGCACTTTCCAATTATTTTCACTGATTGCATGTGATCAAAAGGAATTGAGGCTTATAGGGATAAGGCTGGAAAGTGCAATAGAGGGTTATAGCAGATTAGCTATGACTTCACTAATGGCAGAACAGACTTGCTGGGCTGAATGGCCTACTTTTGTTCTTTTGTCTTATGATCTTGTGGTAAAGTATAAAAGAAATATGTTGATTGCCATATTGATTAGGGAGACCTTTAGTATTCCCAGGTATCTGCCTCAAGTAAGATTCAATTTTTATGCAGCTAATGTTTGTTTTAAACCATGTTGCTAAATTTTTGTGCATTCACTTACAGTTTTCTTTGGTCTTGAAACAGCCATAGCAATAAAAAGGAGGCTTTTAGTAGAAAGGGGTATGAAGAGTAATACTGCACTAGGCTGGTAGAGCAGAAGTCCTGATGCTCTTAGTTCACTCACCATGGGTTGAATGAAAATCAATACAAAAAAATCTGAACTATGAAGCTAGTTTCACTGATGGTGACCATCAATTGTAAAAATCCATCTGATTCACTAATGTCCTTTAGCAAAAGAAATATGCCATTCTTAACCTGTGTGGCCTATAATACGACTCCAGATCTACAGCAATGTGATTGACTCTTAATGATCTTTTTTACATTCCTAACATGCAGTTCCTAGTGTATCTGACTCAGTACTAGATCCTACTCTGCCATAACTCTCTACGAAATACTCATCCTTTTCTACCATTCAGCCAAATTATTACCTTGCCAGGTTTACCCTAAAATTGCAACACTAATAGCACTTTGTGTGGAGTTTTGTCAAATGCCATTTGGAAGATTGGAAATGTGTCATAGAACACGTCATGGAGCAATGCACTTGGGCTGTCACTTACTTGTAGAATTTGAGAAGGTTAATCAGGGAGGATTTTCCTCCCTTGAATTCATGTTTATTTCTAAGCTATTACGACTTTCAGCATTATCAAATTCAAGGAACAAAGAACAAAGAACAAAACAGCACGGGAAGCAAGCCCTTCGGCCCAACGAGCCCGCACCGCCACCCCGATGTTCCCACCTCTACCCGTGATCCCTGTCTATGATTATAGATCTATGGATTAAAAACCAAATTTGAGACAATTTAGGGAGAATTTGTTTTGCCAATTAGCCTAAGAGCATATTTTTGGGATGTGGGAGGAAACTGGAGCACCCAGAGAAAACCCATGCAAGCACGGGGAGAATGCGCAAATTCCCACAGACACAAGCCCAAATCCATGTATCTGCACAGCACAGCAATAGTTACTGAGCAGTCGCGCTGATAATTAGTTCCATTATTTTACATAGAATGGAAGTAAAACTAATTTAGACTTATTTATTTGTGCCCCTTTTAGACAAGAAGAATTTGTATCTAATTTGTATTGAATGATACCAACACAGTGGCACAGCGGTTAGCACTGCAGATTCACAGTACCAGACACCTGGGTACGATTGCCAGCTTGGGTCTGTATGGAGTTTGCAAATTGTCCCCACGTTGGTGTGGATTTCCTCCGGGTGCTCCAGTTTCTTCTTGCAGTTCGAAAGACATACTGGTTAGGTGCATTGGCCATGCTAAATTCTCCCCCACTGTACTCAAACAGGTGCTGGAGTGTGGCAGTTCAGGGGTTTTCACAGTAATGTTAGTACAATGTTAATGTAAGCCTACTTGTGACTCTAATAAATAAACTTTTCTGAAGGATTTGAAGAGGTTATCAAAGCAGGATCTTCCTACCTTGAATTTTTATTTTTCTTAATAGGTTACTATGATGTAAAACATTCTCAAATTCACTGATAATTAGTTCTATTATTTTTACATAGAATGGAAGTAAAATTAATTTAGATTTTTTTTGCGCTCCTTTCAGCCAGCTAGAATTTATATCCAATTTGTATTAAATGATGACAAAACGCGACCTTCTGTTCTGTGCAACCAATACGACAATGTATGCCCTTTGAATTACTAAATGCAGCAAATGAACAACTTCTGTGGAAAGTCCCAGCTGATTAATCTTCATTTCACTGCCAGTCCGATGTAACATTTTAGCTACAAGGTGGTCTTATCTCAGAATTTTCTCGATAGTTAGAATAAAATCATACTGGGCAGTTATGATATATATATATATAAGAACATAAGAAATAGGAGCAGGAGTAGGCCATCTAGCCCTTCAAGCCTGTCTCACCATTCAGTAAGATTATGGCTGATCTGCAGTGGATCAGTTCCACTTTCCTGCTTTCTCCCCATAACCCTTAATTCCCTTGTCTATCAAAAATCTATTTAAATATTTTCAACGAGGTAGCCTCCACCACTTCAATGGGCAGAGAATTCCAGAGATTCACCACCCTTTGAGTGAAAACCTTCCTCCTCAACTCCATTCTAAACTGCTCCCCCCCTCCTTATTTTGAGGCTGTGCCCTCTAGTTCTATTTTCCTTTCTAAGTGGAAAGAACTTCTCTACCTTTACCCTATCTAACCCCTTCATTATCTTATAAATCTCTATGAGATTCCCCCTCAGCCTTCTAAACTCCAACAAGTGCAGGCCCAGTCTATTTAATCTCTCTTTATAAGCTAACCCCTCATCTCCGGTATCAGCCTGCTGGACTTTCTCTGTAGTCCCTCCAAGGCCAATATATCCTTACGCAAATAAGAGGACCAAAACTGCACACAGTACTCCAGTTGCGGCCTCACAGTGCCTTGTACAGTTGCAGCAAGACTTCCCTGATTCTATATTCTATCCCCCTCGCGATAAAGGCCAATATTCCATTCACCTTCTTGATCACCTGCTGCACGTGCAGACTGAGTTTTTATAATTCATGCACAAGGACCCCCAGGTCCCTCTGCACAGTAGCATGTTGCAGCTTTTCACGCTTTAAATAATATTTCTTCCTACCATTATTGCTACCAAATTGGAAAACCTCACATTTGCTAACATTATACTCCATCTGCCAGTCCTTGCCCACTCACTCAGCCTATCCAGATCTCTCTGCAGACTTTCTGCGTCTTCCACACAATTCGCTTTTCCACTCATCTTTGTGTCATCAGTAAATTTCGTTACTCTACACTCAGCCTCCTCCTCCAGATCGTCTATATGTATGGCAAACAGTTGAAGCCCCAGCACCGATCCCTGCGGCACTTGACTAGTCACCAATATATATTATATTTCATTGTGATATAATTCAGTTCAAACTTACAGTAAGCTAAACTTGAAACTGATGTAAAAAAATGAGGCTATGAAATTTTAGAAACAAAGGAATTGTTGGTTGAGAAAAGACCAATGTCCACCTGGTGTTCCTTCTCCCAACTTGGCCGTCTTATAATGCAATGAGTCATAGAGTCAGAGAGTATAGTGTGGAAAAAGGCCCTTCAGCCCAATCAGTCCATGCTGTCCATGGTGCCTTCCCAGTTAGTCCCAATTGCCCACTTTTGGCCCATATCCCTCTAATCCTTTCCCATCCATGTATTTATCTAAATGTTTTTAAAATGTTGCTATTGAACTTGCCTCAACTACTTTCTCTGGCAGCTCATTCCATATTTACACCACCTTCTACATGAAGAAGTTGCCCCTCAGGTCCTTTTTAAATCTTTCCCCTCTCAGCTTAAACCTCTGCTCTCTAGTTTTCAATTCCCCTTCCCTGGGAAAGAGACTGTGTGTGTTCTATGCCCCTCATGATTTTTTATACCTCAGTAAGGTCACCCCTCATTCTCCTACAGTTCAAGGAATAAAGCCCTACTCTGGTCATCCACTCCCTATAACTTGGGCCCACTAGTCCTAGCAACATCCGGGTAAATTTTCTTTGCACTCTTCCCAGTTTATCAATGTCCCATACAGTTCTGGTCACCCATAACAGGGTGACTAGAATTGTACACAATACTCCAAGTGCAGCCTCACCACAACTTATACAATTGTAACAGTGCCCCAACTCTCATTCTCAATACCCTGACTGATGAAGGCCAGTGTGCTAAATGTCTTCTTCAATGAGAGTATCAATGACAATTGCTAATTAACCATACTCATCAATCTCTATCAATTGTTCTATAACCAACTCAGATTTGAGGTGAGAATGCTGACCAATTAGAAATTATTTTGGATAAGTGCACTGGAAAAAGTGGAAGAAATGCCCTTGTTTGAAAATATGTGAATTGTTTAATATAGATAAAAAACATGGACAAGTTGCCTGATGAACTTCGCAATAGCTGTGGAACAATTGGTGATAAAACATGTCAGGTCTGAGAAAAGTCTTGCAGCAACCAATGTGAGGGAATCTCGGCATTCAAATTTATTTTTTGAGGCAGACCATAACTAAAACAGTGTCCATTACCCATCAACTGTAAACTGTCACAAATAGCAAAGTAATGAGGTGCCACGCTAGTGGGCTGCCTTCAAAACATGAAGCAGGTTTGTTAAGACAGTGTTACTAGTTCTAGGTCTAAGATGGAAGAGACACAAAAACCACAAACCTCTCTACTTATGTTACTACAGATCATGTGATGTTATAACAAAAGAGTTGCACCAAGTTTGAATACATTATAAAACCAGACTGGAAAGGGAACAGAGAAACAGGACAGGTAAACATAGAAAGCAAACGGACACTCCTAGTTTCTGGTGTAATATAAGAATATTGAAGAAGACTGAAGAAGATACTTCAAATCCAGAGCTGAGAATAAGTTGCTGCAACTGTTTCTGTTTATTGAAGATAACATTTGTGGATCAGCATCATCCATTCTAAGTTGAGCAGCTTCTGCAAACGTATGCCATTTATGGTGAAGGTCGTACCTGTGAAACTCAGATAGTTTGTGTGCTGTTGTTGTCCGGGGATCTGATCAGCTCCAAGAAGGATCAGAGCTGACGTTCTCTGTGAGGAAGACAAAGTTTGAAGAGTTTGTGTTCACTAAAGTCTAAGTGGGCCAATGAACTCATTGGTAAGGTTTGCCTTATTTTGTATTTGCCAATTAGTGTGTAATGTGTAGTTTATAATCAATTATAATTTGTCTGTTAATTCATGTTTAACTCGTGTTAATTCTGGATGTAGGAAATAAAACATCTATATTTCTTCACTCTTTTGTTGACTCTTGTATTATAAAATAACCCTCCCGTTTTAAACCATGGAATTTTGTAGCTTTATTCTTTTAATAAATAGCAGATTTCAAATTTTCTCTAATTTAAAAAAGATCGCTGATCCCTACCAAGACTGTAACATCAATGTTTCTTTTAGACACCTAACTCGCAGAACTGTCTAACCCATAATTTGGCAACTATTTTTAATATTCTAACAGACTAAGGGTTACCAAAATTTTTTTCCTCCATATTATTATTATTTCATGCATTGTACATGGTTGGGAAACTCCACAAAATGTATTGGCTATTACTGCCATGTTTAAAGCTGTGTTAACTCAGGCAGATGATGGAGAGTACTTAATATGCTCAATCATAATGTTCTCAGTCTATGCTCCATCACAACATATACCAATGGAAATGGATCAAAATTTAAAAGACATTTAAATGAAAAGCCTTTACAATTCCTTTACTCAACAAAAATTCGCCAATAAAATATCTGATTCTCAAAGCATGAATGTCTTCTGAAGATCTCAAGAGGTCTTATGTTCTATTTTTGCTCCTATCTCTCGTGCTTTTCCAAGATTGAAAAGCTAGATTTAAATTGATGCTGATTTTTAATGCTAAATGTAATGACGAAGGTGTGAGAACTCTGATGGTTTAATTTAAATAAACTATTCAAATTAAAGTAGAAATTTTCAACATCCTGGAAGTAAGAGAGCAAAATCAAGGTTTAATTGAGCTATTGAATATTCTGGGTAATACCGTCAATTGAAGGGGAGGAGGATTGGATTCCAGTAAGTAGATTGGAGAATGTTGCTCTTGTCCTGTTCTAAAGTAATCATACTCTCGTCACTCTGATAACCACAATCCATTTACTTTCCAAGACTGTTTTCATAATAGCAAGCAGTTACTGTGCATATGCACTTCTACATCTTTTTAATAAGTCACAAATGGCAACCGATTCACTAGCATCCATTACTTATTCAATGTTTTGCAAAGTTCCATATGGATGAACAAAGGCAGCCTAAGTGGGTCAAACATGAATAGTCTAGCTCCTTAGTCCACCAGCCACAAGTATTATGACTGCCTCCAACATAAAACCAGGCTACATTTATGCTGTCATTAGAGACGTAGGCTGACTTCATCTCTTTTAGTGATACACACACATTCAAAAAGGAAGCCTGGCTTGCTCTTTGAATTAAAAGCTTTTGTTGATAGCAAATAAATAGTTTTAATGTACTAATATATGCGCTGTCACTTATGCTTTAACTGAAAAACAATGACTACATATCAAATGACTGTCAACTATGGCTCAGTTGGTAGAACTCTTATCACCAAGTTACAAATTCCTGAGTTCAAATCCTACTCCAGGGCTTGAGGACAAAAGGCATGGCTGACAATCCACACTGCACTGTTGGAGGTGCTCTCTTTTTGGTGAGATGTTAAACTGAAACCTCCATTTGCCCACTCAGGTGCATGTAAAAGATCCCATGGCACAATTTTGGATGAGCAGAGGAGTTATTCCTGGAGCCCTGACCAAAATTTATTTCTCAATCAACTTCAGATTGTTGTTTTTGGAAGTTCGCTGTGCACAAAGTAACTGCCACATTTCCGACATTAAACAGTGACGATGTTCCAGAAGTAATTAATTGGCTGTAAAGTGCTTTGAGACATTTGGTCATTATCAAAAGTGCTATAAAAATACAAATCTTTCCTCTTTGAAGATTTCAGAAAGTGCCATGTATGGATATTGAAAACTTGTTTGAGAGGAATCGGTTTTGGAAAGTAGTTAAGTTTCTTTCTCAAACTACTGAACTAATAAAAACAAAAGATATTTTTCCTATTGTAAAGCAGTTTATGGCAAGTAAAGAAAACAATCAACAGAAATAAAGAATCTGTTTGTGCACTCGATGTGGCAAAGTTACAAGTTTAAATACATTTTTGACTTTGCCAAGGATAACACAGGACAGAGAGGTTGGCCCCATCTCTTAAGGCTAAGTGACCAGGCCAATGGGAAACTGCATAAATGCTATTGCACATCAGGTAGAGACCAGAACATTCAAGGAATGACCAGTCAGAGGGCTAATGGCTCCCTGGAAACTGCTGGCCCCAAGACAGATGTCAGACCCTTGGAAACCTTCATTGCAATGATGGTCAACAGAGACAGACTTTGCAGGAAGGGGTGTCAGCAACCTCCCAGCAGATGCAGACACAACCGAGGGAGTCCGGAAGCTGCAGCTCACAAGAGATGGTTCCGACATTGGTACCTAGACCAATACTGCAAGGGTGGCTGTGCAACAGAAAATCTGGTTAATTTGTCAGTACCAAGATTTCCATCGCATGGCCCACTCACTGACATCCATGGCTGGGGCCTGGCCACTTGGACCCAGTCACACAGAGATATGTCGCTGACATTGAGAGAAATTGCCAATGCGCATCATAGCTTGGAGCAGCCACATAGGACCATGACTGAAGTCCACTGTATTGTCTAATAGTAGTCTAATAATAGTATGTGATAGTCACTGAGGGCCAGAGCTGAAGGTATCGAAACCATGGTGCAGACAACAGCAAGCCTTCAGGACAGATGGTGTCAGATGACAGTTTCTGGAATTCATTTAGCTGTCCCTCTATCCCAAGGAGTGACCAGGAAAACCAACAAACACCCTTAGGGAGGAGGAAGTGCTAGAGTCGAGCTCGGGGCCTTCAACATGGAGACTTAGGCCATTACCAGCCCTTCTGAAACCTCCCCTTTCTCGACAGTGGCTTTTCTTCAGTGAAGTTGGCCAAATACTGTGGCCCATTAAAGTTGGCAGGCCCCTCTAGGTTCAGACCCTCCAGAGGCCGTAAGACTCCATCCCTCAACTCTGCAACAGCAGAGTCTCCACAATGGTCTCAATTGAGCTTCTTTTGCATTGCCCTGAAAGCACAGAGGAGAGTGGCTCATAGACGAAGTGTGATGCCTTCCTGTCTGAGCCAAACTCATAGAAACACTACAGTGCAGAAGCAGACCATTTAACCCATTGAATCTGTACTGACAACAATCCCACCCAGGCCCTATTCCCGAAAGCTCATACATTCATCCTGCTTCTCTGTCTAACATACACATCCTGGGACACTAAGGGACAATTTAGCATGGCCAATCAACCTAACCTGCATATCTTTAGACTGCATTCACAGGGAGAATGTGCAAACTCCTCACAGGCAGTGACCCAAGCCAGGATTTGAACTCAGGTCTCTGGTGCTCTGAGGCAGTGCTGACCACTGTGCTACTGTGTTGCCCATTATTGTGTCAGGAACTTACGTTCCTGGGGAAGTGAAATCACTGCTGAAGAGTAATGGGCTGTCATATAGCGCCTCCAATCTTGGAGGGATGGGTTTAGTGGGGGAGGTGGGAAGGTGGGCTGGGGCCTGCAGGTTTAGAAATACTATCCACAGCCCTGTAGATGTGGCCAGATTGATCAACTGTGAAGCTGAGACAGAGACAAGAGGACAATTGTTAATTGGGCCTTGAGTGATTGAGTCCACAAGCAATTCCTCCAAGTCATATGAGCTGATTGGCAGAGCACTAATTCAGCTGATACTGGTTGCTGTGCTGTTCACAAAACTCTCCTTGACTGACGCCCTCCTTCACCAGATCAGCAGCTGGGACTGAGAGACATTGAGAGGGTTCGTACATGGGCCACCTTCAGTCTTAAAGGGACAAAATGTGCTTTACAATCCCATTGAGTAGGAACAGTTCATGGAAGTATGTCAACAGATTCGGGTTACTAGCTGAAGAATAGGCAAGCCCAGCAAACTTGTGGATTCCTTGAGTAATACAGACTCACAAATGAACATGACATTATTGTTGGGGAAGGAGAGATCACAAGTGAGGCATAAAACCAGCATTAAGCTAAATAATGACACGTCAGTTGCCCAAGAGTGACATTTTAATGCCTCCTCTGAATTCTTCCCCTACAACATGAGGAAATTTAGCCAAGCTATTCCCATGTCCTAGAGTCAGAGGAACTGGGGTGGGGGGAGAGGAGGGGTTGGCAGGGGTGGGAGGGTGGGTAGTAATGCTGGGGAGGAGGACATGTCTGAGATCACTGGCTCACCACCAACACAGACACCACTACCCACAGTGAACCCCCTCTCTACACGCAAGTATAACTTTCAAATGGCATCTTATCTTCGTGTTCCCCTTTAATGCATAGTCTACCAGATCCCCACTTCTCAGGACTTGTTCCAATTCATGCCTGTGTGATGTCCGGCTCGGGGGCAGGAGCACCTCAGAAGACTAAGGAAATTTGGCATGTCAGTTACGACTCTCACCAATTTTTACAGGTGCACCATAGAAAACATTCTTTCCAGTTATATCACAGCTTGGCATGGTTCTTGCTCTTCTCAAAGCCGCAAGGAACTACAAAAGGTCATGAATGTTGACCAATCCATCATGCCAACTAGCCTCTCATCCATTGACTCTGTCTAACTTCCCGTGCCTCGGCAAAGCAGCCAGCATAATTAAGGACCCCACGTACCCTGGACATTCTCTCTTTCACCTTCTTCCAAATTTGACATGCCAAATTTCCTTAATCTTCTGAGGTGCTCCCACCCCTCCAGCCAGAAGTCATTCAGGCATGAATTGGAACAGATCCTGAGAATTGGGGAACTGGTAGGCTGTGCATCAGAGAGGAATAAGGAGATAAGATGCCACTTGAAAGTTGTACTGGGGTGTAGAAGGGGGGTTCACTAAACATCTGTGGGTAGAGGTATCCATGTTGGTGGCAAGCCGGTGACCTTAGACAGTTCTTCCTCCCCAGCATTACTCCCTGTCCACTCGCCCTTCTCCCCCTCCACCCTCTCCTTTCCCCCGCTATCATGAGTTACAAGGACAAAAGAATTATCCTCTCATTATCATGGAATCTAACACCTAATTATAATCACAAAACCAGGGGTCTTAAAGATCAAAACTTATTATACCTCTGGAGTTGTTTACAGACTCATCTCACACTTAGGATTGTCTAGGTTCATTGCAAAAAGGAAGCATTGAGGAGAACAATGGATGTCTTTTGCATCTCAAAAATCTTCAAGAGTCACAGGGCAGGATTTTCCAGCTACACTTGCCCCAAAACCAGAAAATCCTGTCCAAGATCAATGGATCTTTGAATGGTCTTGTCCCGTCTGCTACGATCTCCTGTGGTGAACGCAATGGGAATATTCCACCCAGAAAATCTGCTTAGATAATGCTTTTCCAATATAAGACCTTTGATATGGGATGGTAATGCTATAAGAAATTAATGGGCCATTATCAGTCCTGAAATCAAAGCTAATTCCAGATACTGGAGGAACACCACTTTCAGAATTGTGGGGTCACATGACACAGGTGACCATTTTAAAAGTTTGAGATCCTTCGGAAACAGAGAAAACCATAGGCTGTTATTTTAGCACCAATGAGAAAGGGCTCCATCAGCTAGGCCTAACAAGCAGGCTGTTCCCATCCCTTAATTCTTCAAAACCGGTTTGATTTTAAAAGTTTCTGTCAAGCAGTCAAAGCACAGAAAGCCCATCATGCTGCAATGTCATTCATTTCAAGGGCTTTTGTGTTGTTAGGCCAGATTCTCCAGCCTCATCTATGGCTGGCAACGGCAGCTGTGTATCCAAGCAGAAACTCATTGGGACTGAACCCCTCAAAGGAGACACCCCCCTGGACTTTGACTTCTTTGACTTTGGAAATTATATAATTTAAAATTCATTTCTGTGAATCTTTTACCATTATTTTCCAAATTGGTGAATATGTATATGTATATGCGTGTGTGTGTGTGTCTGTGTGTGTGTGTTCTGCAAAAGAACACGTTCTGTCAATTCCTGCAGCTAGAACAGCTGCCAAATCCCATGCTTTGCACTCCTCTGGACCCCCTCAGTCCAGAGGGGGGTCTGCTATTGTAGACCAGAACACCTCATTCGCCTGACGAAGGCTACAAAGGCCGAATGCTAGCAAGTTTACTAACAAATAAATCGGTTGGATTTAAAATTGGTGTTGTCAGACCTCTTGCTGAGTTCACCCCCTCAGTAAGGCCAAAAGGAAGGTTCTGACACCTGGACAACCCAGAACAAACAGAGGGTTTGGGAAAACATATCAATGTAATGTAAAAAGTAATTCAAAGCATCTTCTGTTTTTGGACAGTTGGTGAGAAGAAAGAAGTTCAGTTTGTCTTTCTATCATGTCCATAACAGAATTTGGGGGTACATCTAGGATTGACCCATTACAAGCAAATTAAACGTTGACCAAAACTTTAACCAGTGTCCAAATCTAAAACCAAGCTGAATCTGATACATAAGGAACCAATTGGACGTCGAAAAGGAAAGATTCAGTTTCTGGAACAATTTGTAAAACACTGGAAAATTACTACAGTTTCATTTCTCTAACATAAAGAAACAACTTTCAATGCAGTGATGTGGATAAAGCAAAGAGATTTAAATGCTGAAACATTCGTGTCCCTAAGCACAGAATAACTGAAATTTGTAGCTAGAGGACACAGATATAAGAAAAATATAAGGAAATGATTGGCTCCAGTTGCCAGTACAGAATTTGGACCCAGTTGGATCCAAATCCAGTTGGATTATGCTGGTAAAATTCTGGAGTTCAACATTGGCTTTTTCCCATTCCTCTCATCAAGTTTCAGCTGGAAAATGCACAATGCAGCTAGAGTTTCAGGAGAAGGAAAATGAGAGAGAGAAAGAGAAGGGGAAGAACACCAACTGTAAAAATTGGAAATGCAGTTAACAGTTTAAAGGAAGAGAGAGGTAAGGAAGCTGGAAGCTAGAACCTGGAAGGGATAACCTCTCCCTACTTAACCACAGTCCCTATCTCCCTAACCTTGAAACAATTTCTGAGCCCCTTAAGCATGTTAGTTCATTTTGAAAACAAAAGAAAGCGACATGGAATCCCTTTTTCCATTGTTGGGAAAGTAATAATAAAATTGCTATCAGGTACTCAGACATTTTTAATTCAAGGGCAGCTATCTAGGAGACCCTAAGAGGTCTATTCCATGCAATAAGAGGGGAATAGATGAAATATGAGTGTAAGCTAGCTAGTAATATAAAAGATAGGATTTTTTTTTGATATATAGAAGGTAAGAGAGACAAAAATGGACATTGGACCACTGGAAAATAAGGCTGGAGAAGTAATAATAGGAAACAAAGAAATGGTAGAGGAACTGAATAATTATTTTGCATCAGTCTTCACGGTGGAAGATACCAATGGGATGCCAGAGCTCCAGGAGAATCGGGGGCATGGGTGAGTGAAGTGGCCAACACTAAGGAGAACGTTCTAGAGAAGGTGGATAAATCATCTGGATGAATAGGACTGCAGTCCAGGGTTCTAAAACAGATAGCTGAGGAAATTGTGGAGGCATTGGTAGTGATCTTTTACAAATCACTAGAGGCAGAAGGGGTCCCAGAAGACTGGAAAGTAGTTAACGTAAGACTGCTGTTTAAGAAGAGAGGGAGGCAGCACATGGGAAATTATAGGCTGGTTAGCCTGACTTTGGTCATTGGTAAGATTTTAGAATCCATTATTAAACATGAGATCGCGGAATACTTGGAAACGCATGATAAAATAGGTCTGACTCAGCATAGTTTCATCAAGGCCAAATCATGTCTGACAAATTCTTTGCATCCTTTGAGGAGGTAACAAGGAAATTTGGATAAAGGAGAACCAATGAACATGATTTATTTAAATTTCCAAAAGGCCTTTGACAAAGCGCCACATCGGAGACTGTTAAACAAGTTAAGAGCCCATGGTGTTAAGGGTAAGATCATAGCATGGATTGGCTGGCTGGCAGAAGGCAGAGAGTGGGCATAAAGGGATCTTTTTCAGGATGGCAGCTGGTGACTAGTGGTGCGCCTCAAGGGTTGGTGCTAGGACAGTAACTTATCACAATATACATTAATGATTTGGAAAAAGGAACTGAAGGCACTGTTGCTAAGTTTGCATATGATACAAAGATATGTAGAGAGATAGGTAGTATCAAGGAAATATGAAGGCTGCTGAAGGACTTGGATATGTTAGGGAGGTGGGCAAAGAAGTGGCAGATGGAGCACAATGCAAAAAAGTATGAGGTTATGGACTTTGGAAGGAGGAATAGACTATTTTCTAAATGGGGAAATGCTTAGGAAATCAGAAAGGCAAAAGTACTTAGGAGTCATTGTTCAAGATTCTCTTAAGGTTAACGTGCAGGTTCAGTCGGCAGTTTGGAAGACAAATGAAAAGTTGGCATTCATGTTGAGAGAGCTAGAATACAAGAGCAGGGATGTGCTTGAGGCTGTATAATGCTCTGGTCAGACCCCGTTTGGAGTATTGCAAGCAGTTTTCGGCTCTGTATCTAAGGAAGGACGTGCTGGCCTAGGAAAAAATCCACAGGATGTTCACAAGAATGATATCTGGAATGAAGAGCTTGTCACATAAGAAATGGTTGAGGATTCTGGGTCTGACCTCACTGGAGTTTAGAAGGATGAGGGGGGATCTTATTGAAACTTCCAGGATACTGTGAGGCTTGGATAGAATGAACATGGAGAGGGTGTTTCCATTAGTAGGAAAAACTAGAACCAGAGGGCACAACAGACCAAAGAGACAATCTTCTAAATCAGAGATGAGGAGGAATTTCTTCAGCCAGAGAGTGGTGAATCTGTGGAACTCTTTGCTGTAGAAGGTTGTGGAGGCCAGATCAGTGAATGCCTTTAAGACAGAGACATATACCTTCTTGATTAATAAAGGGATCAGGGGTTATGGGGAAAAGGCAGGATGAAAAAAATATCAGCCATGATTGAATGGCGGAGCAGACTTGATGGGCTGAGGGCCTAATTTTGTTCCCATGTCTTATGTCTTATGCTAATACCTGATATATCCATAAATTCTGAATAGACTAAGGCTGCCAACAAAGGGCCAATGAATTAGTTCCAGAGAAATATCACTAGCAATTCCAAAACATTGATTAAGAAGAACCCATACAAACCCGTGTCAGGTTTTAATGGCTGAAGTAAATTGTGTTTAACTGATAGATCTATTCTTGAAAAATGCTGTGGAATTGCATGACTTGATGTTGCTGGAGGAATTCAAACTCCCCAACCCAAGGGGATTCTTGGATAATCCTCACAGTCAGGCAGCAGCTGGCATCTATGACCTTACCCATAGGCCTGGAAATTCAGGTAGACCCTTTCCAAAGTATCCCCATGATCACTGGAAAGATAAGCAAGGTGATATAGATAGGAATGGCCCTCCACCCAGAAAGAAAAGTGCAAGTCTAAGGTTGTGTCCTCTGGTTCTAGTTTTTCCTACTAGTGGAAACATCCTCTCCACGTTCATTCTATCGAGGCCTCGCAGTATCCTGGGAGTTTCAATAAGATTTCCCCTTATCCTTCTAAACTCCAGTAAGTTCAGAGGATGTGAAACCAATGGTGACCAGTGTGTTCCCACAAAATAAGATACTCCGGAGTTGAATGCTGGTGGTTACAGCGAAGTCTGTGGGTATGATAGAGCTGAGTAATAATAGACCCCAGAAGGACAGTTCAATAGCTAGGGCAGTAGAGCAGGCTAAGAGCCTCACTGCATAAACTTGCCACACTGATGCTGGAGTAGCCAAGCCAGGCAAATTGCTAGAGAATTTTCAGAGTTTTGCTCTTCTAGGAATAGTATCCCTGTACTCATCCCGGAATGTGAGCAAGTCCATCATACTGGTACATGAAATAGGGGCCATGAGGATAAGAGGAACAATGCAGATAGATTGCTGTGAATGGAGTCCACATTGAATCCTTCACTCTTTGTCCAATTAACAGGGAAATTCCAGTGAGGAAATTCCTAAATGCAGCACAATGAGGAGGCCAGACATAATTGCTCACGGCATTTAAAATAACCTGTAAAGACAAGTGAAGCTGCACAATGCAGCTCTACCTAATATGGATGTGTGAGAAACTTTTTCCGTAAGGCAATGTCCTTATCATCTGAGTCCACAAATACTGGCTCAAGTTTGGAGAGGATTACCCACATATTTGAATACCCACTATAGTACCTTGCAGCAGTAACTGGAATACTCGAGTTGTGTGCACAAGCCAGACACTAAACGGTTATCCCTGTAGGAGGCCAACATCAAATTACACTCACCAATCTCCTGGGAATGAGATTGATAGCATACTTGGATTTGAGCAAAGAAATTTATAAGGTTCAAGGATGGAGAGTGGAGAGTTA
Source organism: Sphyrna mokarran (assembly GCA_024679065.1). Taxonomy (NCBI): domain Eukaryota; kingdom Metazoa; phylum Chordata; class Chondrichthyes; order Carcharhiniformes; family Carcharhinidae; genus Sphyrna; species Sphyrna mokarran. Next base: position 42,609,992 of record JAGIQG010000009.1, read on the forward strand.
AGTCTGACAAGAGCATCTCAAACCTGCCGTCAAAAGAATTCGTATTTGCAGAGTGAGAAACTCAAGAATACCCTTCACAGGACAATAACCCAGATCAGCTTGACAGTCACTCATAAACAGGGTGCGAACCACCATGTAAAATACCTCAAACACTTAAGACGATGAATACGTCATTGAGATTTGAATAGGCAATGAGTTCTGAAATCAATACATTTGCTGACACCTAACCCTCAAAAGAATCTAATCTCGGAACTGTCTTTTCTGATAATTTAGCTTTTGAAAGTAATCAGGTCATCTAAAATCATTCGCATCACAGGAAACAAAACTGTCATTGCTAATGCTGTATCCCAAGATTTAAACTTTAGGAATGCAGTAGGGGACTCACCTTGCATTTGCCAGCTGTGTGTTTGACTTTCCAGTGTGAATGAGACAATGAATGCAAAAGTTTTTTTACTTCTTTGTTTTCTTTTGCAAGATGACATAAAAGAATATAATTCTTTCCAGAGGGTGAGATGGCTGTTACGTCAATAAGACATGAAAAGAAATCCAAAATTTTTTCCTTCTGTTATTTTCAAAATGGACTTTCTGCTGAACAAAAAAGACGGCTGCCCTAGTCACATGACCAGCAGGAGTTACAAGGACAAAAAGGGTCCGCCTTTCATTATCATGGAATCTCATACTCAATTTTATGACAATATTATAATGACAACATAATTGCAAAACCATGGGGCTCACAGATTGAAACTCGTTATGCCTGCAAGTTGTTAACAGAGTCATGTCACAGCTGGACTGTCTAAGTTCATTTCAAAAGGAACCATGCAGTGGACAATGGACATCATTTGTAGCTTGATCACAGAAACCGAGTGTTTGGGTAAACATACCACAGCATACATTAAAAATAATTCAAAATGGATGGTACTATATGGTAGCATAGTGATTAGCACCATTGCCTCTCAGAGCCAGAGACTTGGGTTTGATTCCTGGCTTGGGTCACTGTCTGTATGGAGTTTGCACATTTTCCCAGTATCTGTGTGAGGTTCCTCCGGGTGCTTTGATTTCCTCCCAGATATGCAGGTTAGGTTGATTGGCCATGGCAAGGTAACCCTAGCGTCAGGAGGACTAGCTGGGGTAAATGCATGCGGTTATGGGGATAAGGCCTGGGTGGAATTGTAGTTGGTGATGGCTTGATGGGCCAAATGGCCTCCTCCTCTACTGTATGATTCCAAAGCATCTTCTACTCATGAACAGCTAGACAATTGGTGAGAGGAAAGACATTTAATTTATCCATAACAACATCCACAAAAGAGATCAATTGATTTTTAGATAGTGAGAGAATTAAGGGATCTGATGATAGTGTGAGAAGGTTGTAGTTGATGATCTTATTGAATTGTGGAGCAGTCTCAAAACGCTGAATGGCATATACTTGCTTACATTTCTTAATTTTACTTGCAAATACTATATGCAATTTCATAATTTTTTAAACTCTATTTTTCACACAGTCTAATTCATTGTCTGATTCTTGCTAACCTGCTGGCACTTGGAGGGAATGGTCTTGATGTAGTAAATAGACATTTCCCATGCCATAACTGTATATTTTCTTATGTTGTTGAACTGTGAGGCACTCACTGATAACCCTGATCGTGTCCTCATGAGATGTCTATGCTCATTCATGTTATTGTTTAGTGATCAGACTTGGGAATATTGGCTCACTACCATATCGTTTCTCATTATGTCACTGGAGAACTTTAAAACAAATTCTGAAGAATGAGTGAAGAATGGACGCTTGGGCAATAAAGAAGGAATGAACTTCTACTTGCTTTGTTTCTTTCATGTCTTCAGGATATCTCAAATGCTCCTCAACTGATTAATGGATGAGATTTTATGACGTCACTTGTCCCAAAACCTTAAAATCCCACCCGAGGTCAACGGACCTTTGCATGTTCTTCCCCTCATCTGCTCTGATTCCTGTGGCGGGGGTATGGTAAAATTCCAGCTAATGTTTTGGCGATATTGAGTGTAAGGCAGGACAGGAGAGAACTCTCTTGCTCCTTTTTGCACATTGCCATGAATTGATTCATGTCAACCTGAGCCACAGGTGTGAACTTAATGTAATGTTTCATCTAAAAGATAGGACTTCTGACCTTTCAGCATTCCCTCAGTCCTGCACTGAAATGTCAGCGTAGGCCCCAGAGTGATGCTTTTCAAAAATTTAACTTGGGGAATTTAAGTGAGTCTGACAAGTATATTTCCCATTCCTAGTTGATAAACAATTTGCTGAGTGAAATCACTTCAGAGGCCATTGCTGTAGAACTGGTGTTACATAGAGATGAGAACAGGTAATGACAGCTGGTTTCCTTCTCTAAAAAATATTAAAGAATCATTAGTGTTGTTATGATAATCCAACACCTTCCTGCCTGACACGACTTTCATCAATTTCATACTTCCAGAACTTCTGTGTTCCAACCTCAACTCCGATTTTCCAGAACACAATAACTTCAGTGTTAATGTAAGCCTACTTGTAACACTAATAAGTAAATTTTAGAAAACTTTAGCAGGAAAGTGTTTTGGGATGCCATGTGGTTGTGAAAGGTATTTTATAAATGCACACCTTTCTCTTCTTCCCTCTACAATTACTTTATCTATTTCCTAAAAAACCCTAAAGATATTAAAGTTCAGATTAATGTCCATCATGTTTGAGAATGAAGGGAAGAATTGCAATGAATATGCCCTTAATGTCCTTGCAGAATGAATCTTCCATAGAAAGGAAGACTTGTACGGAGATAATCCTTTCCCAAGCCAGGACATCCCAAATACTTTACACAATGATATTTTTTGAAGTCTAGTCAGTGTAAGTGGATTGTGTGCAATGGATGCCTCAGAGGGAGATAATAATCATACAATAGCTCTCTACAGCCATTTCAAATATAGTGTTGACAGCAACTTCTGAGCAAGTTTTCTATACTTCTGCCCCTACCCTGCAGCCCCATCAGTCTGAGAGTGCTGAGTGATGCGCAGAGCTATGAAGATTGTAATGAAAAGATATTTAGACAGATTTTTCCCTTCATTTATTTGACTTGTTATTTTCATTCCAAATCCAGTGGTTCTATTGGTCCAGATCTTCAGGTCAGATTACCCGTCCACTCGAGCCTTTCCACACCTTGATGCTATTTCAGGTTTCTTGCCAGGTCGTCAAATCACAGATTTCCATTAAAGCATCAGAGAGAAGACAGGACATGGACCTTTTCTACAGTGCTAGCTGCTGGATGGTAAGTTTAAAGGTGCCCTGCGGCTGTTAGTGATCGGGGAATGTATGAACGGATGAATGAATGGGCAGGGTGGGGGGAGGGTGACAGATGTGTAGGGGTGCTAGTTGGATGAGGTGGAAGATAGGTAGGGTGGCAGCTGGATAGATTGGCAGATGGATAGAGTGGCAGGTTGGTGAAGTAGGAGGTGGGCAGGTGGAAAGTGGGTAAGATGGCTTATAGTTAGGGTGGCAGGTGGATGAGGTGCAAGGTGGTTAGGGTGGCAGATGGGTGATGTGGCACGTGGATGAGATATTAGGTGAGTAGGGTATCAGATGAGTCGGGTAGCAAGTGGGGGAAGTGTCATATGGATAGAGTGTCAGGTAGGTGAGATGTATGTGGGTAGGGTGGCAGGTGAATGAGGTGGCAGGTGGGTGAGGTGGCAAGTGGGTGAGATGATGAGGTGATAGGTGTTTAGGATGACATGCGGGTGAGATGGTAAGTAGGAAGGATGCAGTTAAGAAGCATAGCAGCTGGGTTGGCAGATAGACACCTCAGTTCTGGAAGTGTAATCAGGTCTCGTTGGGTCGATACTCCTGGGGAGGGACAGTGTAGTAGGTGATTGGTGGGTATTTGATTGGGTTGGGGTGTAGTTGCATGGTCAGAGGATAGTTGTTGAGTCAGTGTAGGGGAGTCGGGGGGAAGAGATTAGTGTGAGTAATGGTGGAGCGCAGAGAGGACAATTTTTTAGTTACTGAATAGGATACTTCTGCTCAACATTCCTTGGTAACTATTCCGTTAAGTACTACAGAACTGTCTAAAATTCAGAGGGTCTAGCTCTGACTTGGAGAAATTCGCAGGCGGAGTAGGGTGGGGTTAGGGGGAGGTGAATTTCCAGAGGGCAAGTGAATATTCCTTTGGACTTTCAAACTGCCATGGCAATTCCCATGGAGATCAGCATGTCAGGACTGCTGCAGGTTCCTGATGTACTTTTGGCTTGTTGATCCGGTCTCAGAAAAGACTGAAAGATCTGCACTATAATTGTTCAGCTACACAAGGTTACGGCTCTGTTGTACTTAGCATCCTTTAAATGGCATGAATTCAACACCACAATTAATAAAAAGAAAGTGTGTTTAAAAAGTGTGCAATTTGCACCTTGTTGTGGGGCCCACCAGGAGGCCTCTTTGCGATATAAAATATTGTGAACTTTTTACTTGTGTGAGGAGAGAAAAGAAACATTGTAATCACAATGTGCAAATCTTACAGCCACCACAGGGGCTCGACATGTCAAAATTGTATCCTGATAAATGCATCATTATTTTGCCAAGAAAGTTTCTGTCAGCACCAGACTTGCACATAGTGGGAGTCAATGAGAATGGGTTTTTTTTTGTAATTTAATGCTTGAATGTGATCAGGTCTGGCATTCTTTAGACTGTCTTCGAAATAATCTTCCCTCTGGAGTCTGGAACTAAGCAGACTGCGAAGAGAAAGACCAATGTGATTTGCGCAGCTGGTGAATTAAGCTTGTTATTATGGTAAGGTGGGATTCATATCAGGACTGGAGCTGGGCTTCAAGCTGTGCCCAGACTGGGAAAGCTACAACAGGAAGCGATTCCTTTCTACCCCATTTTGTATGTTGTTTTCTACAGCACTTTAGATCATCGTTCATGTTGCAGTCCCTGAACTAAATGGCAAGCCGAGGAAACCCACTCTCAGAGCTGTGCTAATGTAAAACAAAATTTATTTACGAGTGTCACAAGTAGGCTTACGTTAACATTGCAATAAAGTTGCTGTGAAAATCCCATAGTCGTCACACTCTGATGCCTGTTTGGATACACCGAGAGAGAGTTTAGAATAGGTAATGCATCCTAACCAGCACGTATTTCAGCCTGAGGGAAGAAACCAGAGCACCCGTAGGAAACTCATGTAGACAAAGGGAGATCGTGCAAACTCCACACAGACAGTGACGCAAGCCAGAATCAAACCCAGGTCCCTAGTGCTGTGAGATAGCAGCACTAATCGCTGTGCCACCACGCCAACCTATGAGCAACAAGCCACCAGCTTAGCTTACCCGCTCAGTGTGCATCTCTTTCACTCTCATTTACATTCTTATACTGATGTTAATGACTCACCTGATCTCACTGATGAATTTTCTTCTCACTGCAATGTAATTTTGGACTGAACCTCAGATTAGGTAGCCCACACCTCTATTTGAAATAGATGGGAGCCTACTTAACGCTTAAGTTAGAATTCTACACTCTATTTAGCCTGCCGATGCAACCATAGTCTTCTACTGAGCAGAGTGCATGATTACCTCATGCCTCACCTGCTCTAATCACTCCCAGTCCACTCACTCTTATACACTCCTACTCACTCCTTGCATGAGTTCATCAAGGATTTTTGACAGTATTTTCCAAATCCATGACCTATCTTTTCGAAGAACAAGGGCAGCAGGTGCACGGGACAGATGCTAGTTGCTTTCCAAATCACACACCATCCTGAGTTGAAACTGTATTGCTGATGCTTCAGTATTGTTAGGTCAAAATCCTTTCTAACTCCTTTCCCAACAACATTGTGGGTGTACCCGTACCAGAAGGATCACAGTGATTCAATAAGATTACTCATCAATGCCTTCTCAACGGCATTTAGGGCTGTGCAACAAGTGTTGACCTCTGCAGCAATACCTACCTCACACGAAAGAAGAAAAAATCTGTCCTCACCAACTCATCTCTGTTCTTGACTACATCCTTGATCACTCTCTACTCTATTCCCGGCTTTTCTCTATGCAGCCGCTTGGCTAAACTATTGATTCTAGTCGAAGAAACGTGATCATAAATTGCCTTGACAGCATTGTAGTACTTCAGTCAATTTTATCACTTGACCCCCTAAGGTTTTGTTCCATGTTTCATATATGTTTCCATAGTAAGTCGTTCACATTTTGTAAATGTGCAATGTGATGAACAGAAATCATCATTAAAAGTATATATAATCTTTCAGTTTCCATTTTATATTTTTGGCATAGAGTTTATCAGATAAAGCCTAATGAGATTGTTCAATAATGCAACATGCCATGCAGTGCTGGGAGCCTATGATTGATCATGCCATCAGCACTTGTTGTCAGCAATTTCACTATAAGCAGCTATTGAGTAGGAGCAGGCATACTTGCAAAGGGAGAATCAAATCAAAAGCCATCCTGCATCATTCTTATTGACCTCCCAGTAGTCAGTTACAGAACACCATTGGTATAGGCTTTCCTGATTCTTTGCTGTTACATTACATGACAGAGTGGGACCAGAGGACTGGAAAGCATAATCATCATTGAAACAAGAAAGAAAATGATTTTTCTTTGCCATCCTGACAATTCTCCATAAGTTGAATCCATTTTCACTTCCAACTACTGAAGGAAACTTCGTAGAATTGGTCATTAGACTGGTGTTGAATGCATGTGGGTGGTATGTCTGCTTGTATACAATTATATACTTGGATATTTGAGAGACATATCTAAATAAATGCAGATATGCACAAATTGCTAAAGTGCAATGGATATGTATCACATGTATCTACATGTGCGATATTCCATTGTAAATATAAATATTTGAGCATGTGAGCCGGAGGCAAGTGCTTATGTATATAATTGTTCGTATGTGGGTACATTTGTATTGAGTTGATACACGTGTCACTTGTGTAGAATGTATAACTGGCATGGTATGACTGTTGTGTGTTATGTATAGGCGGGAGTGTTGAATGGATATATGGCATGTGTGCCCTGTATGTAAATCTCTCATGCAAGTATTTATAAATGTTCAGATACGTGTTTGTGTATTTCATTGGAGTGAAATTTGTAGCCGTGTGACATTGCAGCAATGGCGAACGATAGGTGCTTTTCCCTTGCTGCACTTTCATTGTACTGCACTTTATTCCGAAATAAATGAAACACTCCAATCCTCATCTCCCACCGAGAAAAATGCACTACAATTTTCATTCCTGTTTTGATTTACTGCCCTGCCACTGTCAGCTCTCTGATTTATTTTCCAGGATTCGTTCTGACTCTATATCTCACTGTAGCCCTCATGTGGAGATCGCTCCAAGCGTTTCTCACATTTCTGCATTTCCTTATTCTCTTCCATCTGTTCCACATAAACAGATTTCACACTACAACTGCTGTTCCTGTATTTATTTTTTGTCTCATTGCCATCTGAATGCAGAACTCTGTGCACCAAAAGTTTAACCAAATGACTCCATTACCCCCTATTCCTTTGGCAAGTGGAAATGGTTGAGCTGGAGGATTAACGTTCCTGACTAAAAGTTCTCCAGGGAGCTGAAATGTCCCCCAGGATCAAATTACGTACTAGAGTGCAGAATGAAAGCCCTTTCTCTATACAGTCGTATAGAAAATAAAATTCTGAATATGCAACCTGTACATTCCCGCAGGAGCCTATGAAAAGCTATTCGATTCTCATGAACCATCTTATTTATTTTTCAATATGTCAGTTTTAGGGAGATTTATTTATCCAAATTAAATCACCCTAGCTACAGATGGATGTATACAATTCACAATCTCCATTTTATTCTGAAAATTACATCATCAGCATTTAAATTTTTTTTTATTTTGGAGAGTGGAGCAGTCAGAGAAACACTAGCATCTTATTTTCAGGGTAGTGGTGCATCAGAAGCTTCCTTAAATGTGTCAGTGTAATATTGTCTCGTGGTTACCTCTAGAAAGAATGATACAGACACACAGCAAATCAAAGCAAAGACTTTTCCTTTCACTATTTTTTCATTCATACCACTTTTTTTGTTCCCCCAAATTTCCTTTCTGTCCTGAAGGCATTGACTCATTCCTGGGTACAGTTCCAAAAAGTACTGGCAGCCCTCCATTATTTTGCCCAGGTGACCATTCTTCATGTGTGAGACTAAACAGTAAATGCTGACAATCTATTCATCTGCAGTAGAAATCACAGCTGAGCCCAGTTCTGTTTTCAGCCAAGACTTATAAACGTACACTCTCTAGCAGAGGGTCACTAGGCAGCGATCAGAACATCGGACCTAGACAGATTTTCCCCTCCCTCATCTTGGGAAGGCAGTGGAGGGGCTGAGGCCAATTATGTTACTCAACTGCCATTCTGACTGTGAATATTTTGCTCTGCACAGAAACAGAATGGGGGCTGAGTCTGTGATTTTCCAGACTTTTATGTTCCACAAATACTCTGGCTGTTGAATTCATAGCAGACTTGTTGGGATATCTAATTTGATGGGAAAACATACCAAAGGCTGACAACTGTTCTTCATTTTTAAAATTTGGCTGCTTTTTTTTTGAAAAGGAAATGTTTGTATTTACATGCAACATCCAATTGTTTGACTGCTCTAAGGAAGAAGGTCTCTCTGGGCCAGGCACAAAGGAAGACGCAACAAAATACTATATTTATTCATATGTCGTGGAGAAAAAAATTGAAAGGTCCACTCATAGATGTACCAACTCAGAACACTGGCTCAGGCATGCTGGCTTGAGCGCAGGATGCTCCTCTATTTTGATCCCGACTCTCTACTCATTCAATGAAGGAGCAGTGCTCCAAAAACCTGTGATACCAAGTAAACCTGTTGGACTTTAAACTAATGTTCTGAGACTTATAACTGCTTCCTCTGCTTTGATGGTTCAGCAAAACCAATTTGGCCTGAAAAAGCAGGTGATCCAAACTTAAAAAGGGAGGGGATAGTGTTAAAATAATGGAAAGGCAAGGTCTGCAACAAAGATGACAAATGCAATTTCATAATTATGCTTGGCCGTGGAAGAAGACACCAGCTAAAACATCACCAGCAATTTATTAATGTTGTTAATGATAAGAATTGGATCTAGCTGTAAAGACCAGGTTTAATTCACATACTGTACTGAGTTAACTAATCTCATCAGTGGGGATGTTATATTTAGTCCTGTGTCCCGTAACCTTTGTAGGACAGTATGGAAGCCAGACAAGGACAGGACAGGAGTTGGCTGTGACTCTTGCCAACAGCCACCATGCCAAAGATGATTATTTAGTGAGGGCTTTGGAGGGCTGCCTCTTTCTGCTCCAACTGTTTACAAGCTACTGTACTTTGTTGTCATTTTTTAGGCCCCAGTTTGAACTCCAGGTCAGTTTTTGGTATGTGAGTTTTGGTTTCAATTTAAAAGTCACCCACTGCAGACAAAAACAGATCCGGAGTATTTTAGACCGTGGGCCTCATTATAATCTCGCTGGCAGGTTTCCCATTGAATTAACTGGCCTGACTAGAACCAGGCAACTTCTGGGGAACAATTTTCTATCAGTCAGCCAGAGGCCTACTTAAAGTGAGAATGTATCCTGTTACGAGGCAATACCTTCTTACTTTTGAAAAAATGTTTTTTCAGCTTTCAATTGATTACAAATTTTGCAATTTGAAACGAGACAGAGCAAACTACTTAAAAATACAAGGCCACCTTTCAAGGTGAATGTGGAAAACAACAAGTTAGGAAAGCATGAAACGGGAGACATTTCCTTTAATTTGGACTCATTGAAACTTATCACTGCTTAAGGAAGAGATGCAAATGCAAAGTGCTGGATATTAAAGCAATAACTGTCACAGGTAGACTCACTAAAACCTCTTATAAATACATAATGAGTGAAATGCACAATGGAGGAAGTAAATCAGGCTAGATTGCAGCCACTACAGAGTGATTGTAACAAAGATTCCAGCAAAAGAGAAAGCTCTCGCTCTCTGTCTTGGAACAAATGTTATTGACAGGTTCCGAAACCAACATTATAGGGAATTTGCCAGTGAACAAAGATTTCTTAATAATGGCAACATCTTTTACATCTGACCCTCCCACCATGGAATCAGCTAATCCAAATTGGCAGCAATGATTAAAAATCTACACTTCAAGGACAATTAACCTCGAAGGTGGGATTTTATGGCCTTGCCCAATCTGAGATTGGAAAATCCTGTCCAAGGTCAACATACATTTCCATTGTCTGCCTCTTGCCCACTCCAATTCCATGGCAGGTGAGATGGCCGAATTCCAGCATATTTGCTTTCAACTTTTTTACTGGAATCTAACTTCCTTTATTTCTGATATCTGTTTGTATGTGTGCTGTTGTGTTTTTCTTTGTTTTTCGTGGGTTCAGTGATGAATAAATTTGCCCTTTCCTTATCTCAAGGAGACCTTGTTTGATTGGATCCTCGTTGCTCACAGCTAAATAGTTAATTACATTAGAATCCAGAAAAGGTATAGCCACATGAAAAAGAAGCACAAACCATAAACCTCTGATGAGACCCAGCTGAGGAGATTGAATATAGGGGGAGCCAGTCTATTGATCATAACAACCCTTAAAGAAAGTTTACAATCCTTTGTGGCAGGAAGAAGAATCTTCTCAGTAATGAGTAAGAACCAAATGCAACAGTTTCAAATGTTTTTCTGAAGTTGCTTTTAGGCTGAGGACAAGGAGAGAATTTCAGCTTCCATCAATGCACGGAATTTGTCAAACAGGTTTGCCAGCAGTCATGGAAAGAGATTTCAGAATTCGCAGCTCCGGCCAAATCACCATCAGGACCTGGATGGAGTGCAGGAAGCACTTCAATGAGTTCAAGTAGCCGGTTTGAATACAGCTTTTCACTTATTCCTCTTTGTCTCTTTGTATTTTGCCAGAACTCCTGGTAGAAGTCCTTCATCCCTCTCCCAAGACCTGAAAAAATCCCTTTATTCCATCAATCCTTCACTGCCCAATACAAAGTTGAATTACACAGCCTCTCACTCTCATTATAAGCATACACTCACCTCTTCTTTGTTTCCTTCACACAGCCATTAGCACCATTTCCCCAGCTAGCCTTTGCAGAAACAGAAACTTAGGTCAACGTTTCTTTCTCACTTCACAATCCGCACACTTGCTTCCCTTTTTAACACCTTCACAACCTGCTTGCATTCTGCTTTGTTTTCCCCCAGTTGGCATATGAACTACTGGCACAAGCTTCACACATCTGCACTTTCCTTTTCAGAAGCTGTCACTTGCCATCGCATGTCAGGACAAAACAATGCAAAAATATATCAGGAGAGGAACCAGTCTGGAAGACAACAAGAACTAACCCGGTGATCCTGAGCAAACTGGAACAGCATGCCATGGAAATATTGAGCCTGGCCAGAGCTGTGCACATCAGGCACTTCAGCGCTAAGTGCTTTACACAACTCGCAACAGTTACTTGTATACCTTCACTGAGCCCTAGAAAAATTCACATCCATTATATTATATTATGGTGCATGTTTTCTAAATTATGCAGCCTCCCAAAGTCATTTTTAACCCCTGTAATTTCCTCTTTGAATCTTTTTCAATAACACATCCTTGTTCTCCCTAGGGAAAAAGTAGGGGATTTTCATTTTAATTTCATTGCAGTGTTAATATAAGCCTACTTGTGGCACGAATAGACTTTAAATTTTTAAAACTTTTAAATCCCAACCAAACAAAATATCCGCAAGCAGGAGAATCTTTCTGAGGTAGCACCATCACATGCTCCATTATTCTCGAGCACCAGCACAGAGATTGGCTCCACTATTCAGCTTCAGATTGGGATAGAGTGTTTTGAACATGCTGATGTAGTTAGCTGCCAAGTGTACAGGAGCAGAAACTAGTAATAGGGACAGACCAGGAGATAGCTCACGAGACGATGAGGATCACTCCCGCTGGGGGGACAGAGATGAGAACTTCAAGAATACAGAAATGAAACAACAACTGTTTGTTTGTCTAAAACAGATAAATTTAGGGACTGGAAGTCTTGCCAAGGGGTGCCATGAGTGAAAGTATGGAAAAGTCCACTTCTTTGAAAGTCTTTGTGGTGGCAACTCCTAGAGCATCAACATTTCTGAAATTTTGAAAGCCTGGCCAACTCCACGGAAACTGCTGTTTGACATTCAGAAAAGAAGTCAATGTTCACAGCCTGTACAGCTTTGAAGCAGCTCAAATGGTGTCATGTAGATTCTGTCCTTAGACCTCTGTTTTGCTTCAGATAAACAGAGACAAACCTTGGAGAAATTGGTGGAAAAAATGGGCTGGAACTTTGAAGGAGTCTCATTTTCTTCAGTCTATCCTTCTGTAAATCAGTGGTGAGCCATCAGACTGGCAGTGATATAGCAGGAATGGCACACATTGCCATGTACTCCCACACCACTACCGTAACTATTTTCCAATGTGGTGCAAATAAACAGCTGGGTAAGACTGATCTGGCAGAAGCTGAAATCTGCAGTCTTGCCTTCTCAGTCATGAGATTTCAAAGGTCGCAGCTACAATCAGTGCAAAAGTCACTAAATGAGAAACAGTGGACCACTGTTCTGTTGGAACCACTGGGAAACACTTCATAATGTAGTTATAGTATAAAGCTAGTTATAGTTAATTATAACACTGTAATTTGCAAATGACACTCAATATCCATCAGTGCAGGAGGTGGTGCAATACTTCATGATCCTACCCTTGCTTGTTGACCTCATGGCAAGAAAACCTGCAGTAAGAGATGTTCATTCAAGCTGACATTTTCCTTACCTCTGTACACTTTTTGTGTCAGCATGTGACTCACAGTATTAGAAGTGACAGTGAGTGAAGGAACAAGCATGGAACAATCTCTGCCATTACTGAAAATATTCAAGAAGGCTGCTGATCTCAACCAAGCAGAAGCATGGCTAGACTGGCGCCAAAGATTTACCTGATTCGGGCCTCATCATGAAGCCAAGTAGTGAGCAGATCTGTGCATCACTGTGTGCATAGGACATAGAACATAGAACACTACAGCACAAACAGGCCCTTCGGCCCTTAAGTTGCACCGACCATATCCCTATCTAACAGGCCTATCTATAACCCTCAATCCCATTAAATCCCATGTATTCATCCAGAAGTCTCTTAAAAGACCCCAGCGAGTTCGTCTCCACCACCACCGATGGCAGCCGTTTCCACTCACTCACCACCCTCTGAGTGAAAAACTTACCCCTGACGTCTCTTCTGTACCTACTCCCCAGCACCTTAAACCTTTGTCCTCTCGTAGCGACCATTTCAGCCCTGGGAAATAGCTTCTGAAGATTCACCCTATCTATACCTCTCAATATCTTATAAACCTCTATCAGGTCACCTCTCATTCTTCGTCTCTCCAGGGAGAAAAGACCTAGCTCCCTCATCCTATCCTCAAAAGGCATGCAACCCAATCCAGGCAACATCCTTGTAAATCTCCTCTGCATCCTTTCAATAGCTCCCACATCCTTCCTGTAATGAGGTGACCAGAACTGCACACAGTACTCCAAGTGCAGTCTGACAAAGATCTTATAAAGTTGCAGCATTTTTTCCCAACTCCTAAACTCAATCCCTTGATTAATGAAGGCTAGTACACCATACGCCTTCTTGACTACATCTTCCGCCTGCGAGGCTGATTTAAGAGTTCAATGGACCTGGACCCCAATGTCCTTCTGATCCTCTACACTGCTAAGAGTTCTACCCTTGATATTATACTCCTTCATCCCATTGGACCCGCTGAAATTAACCACTATGCATTTATCCGTGATGAAGTCCATCTGCTACTTCTCCGCCCAATCTTGCATCTTATCTATGTCTCGCTGCAATTTCTAACATCCGTCCAGACTATCCACAACACCACCAACCTTTGTGTTGTCGGCAAACTTACCAACTTGTCCCTCCACTTCCTCATCCAGGTCTCTTATGAAAATGACAAACAGCAAGCGTTCCAGAACAGATCCCTGGGGTGCAGTAAGTGGTTGTGCAAGAAATATTTCAGTCAAGCAAGGGATGGACAAAGGAAAAGCTATGTGCAATAAAGTAGTAAAAGTGCTTGCTGCCGACTTCAACCTGTGAAAGAACACCATTATCAAGTAAGCCAAATTTAACAACGACAAGTGAAATGTGTTGAAACATTGATAAACAATCTGTATAGACTTGCAGAAAACTATGAATATGGCAGCTTAAAAGATAAATAAAATTAGGGACAGGATTATTGTTGGAGTCTTGAACAAAGCATTGTTTGACCACTTGCTGGTGAGAAATGATTTAACCCCATGACTTTACTTGGAGAGATCCAGGAACCATGTGGAAGCTCCTGGAATACTGAAATCCTAGCAGAAGGAAACAACATAAGTTTTAAGTTCAACTCAGGTCCAGTAGTTTTCATTCTTTCTGATGCTAAACCCTGGTTAGAGAAAAGGTTTCTTCAGCTATACTAAAAGATTCTGTGAGCCAAGAGATATAAAACTTAGAATCGTAGGAAAACTGATCCTTTAATACAGAAGGATAAAAGTCTTTGAAACCGTTTATATGATCCTGAACGAGAGTTGTTAAATTCAAAGCAGGAAATCCTGTACAGGCTTGCATCTCATTTGCAGAGTGAAAGAATTGGAAAGCCAAGAAAATGAGCATAAAAATCTCAGGAGTTGAATTCCCACAACAGGAGCTATGGACTAGGAAAGTTGAGGATGGCCTATCACATCACTCTACATCCTGAAACAAAGCCAGTGTGCATGTTTACACTTAAAAAAGTTTCTCAGCCACTCATGCAAAAGGTAAAGAAGGAGATTGACTCATATGTTAAAACAAGGAATTATTTCACCTGTGACATGATCAATAAACTGTGCTTGGGAATTGTAAGAAGTCTCACAAAACTAGGTTTAAGTCCAACCAGTTTATTTGATCGTAATCCCACAATTTTTCTGAAACGATATTCCTTTGTCAGCTTGTAACCTCCATGACATGTCTGGGCTTGTAAAATCTCACTTACTGTCCTGACTGGAGACAATACACATCTCCTTAACCTGTGGTAATGCTATCTCCACTCACATTGTCTACATCCTTAAGACTTAAATAGCAGGTTAGCTGCAAAGACTTGCATTCTAATCAGTAATCTGTAAACTGTGTGTCTTTATGTGCCCTTCTCTGATCAGAACCTTCCACATACCTGACAAAACATAGAAACATGGAAGATAGGAGCAGTGAGGCCATTTGGCCTTTTGAGCCTGCTCTACTATTCATTATGATCATGGTTGATCATCCAACTCGATAGCCTAATCCTGATTTTTACCCCATAACCTTTGATCCCATTTGCCCCAAGTGCTATATCTAGACACCTGTTGAATACATTCAATGTTTTGCCATCAACTATTTCCTGTGGTAATGAATTCCACAAGCTCATCACTTTTTGGGTGAAGAATTGCCTCCTCACCTCTGTCCTAGATGGTCTACTCTGAATGCTCAGACTATGACCCCTGATTCTAGACTCTGCCACCATCGGGAATATCCTCCCTGTATCTTCCCTGTTTAGTCCTGTTAGACTTTTATAAGTCTCTATGAGAATCTCCTTCATTTGTCTGAACTCCAGTAAAAACAATCCTAACCTAGTTAATCTCTCCTCATACATCAGTTCTGCTATCCCCAGTGGCTACAGGAAGTAGGACTTAAACTCAACAATGAATTCTTGCAGCTGACTGGCAGCCAATTGTTAGGTTCCTTGGACAAATTATGGATGTATCTGTTTCTCTACAGAAGACAAAGGTAATCAAAGAGTTTCCAGCTCCACATATGTGACTGAGATTTTTGGGTATGGTTAACCAAGTTGGAAGATCTTGTTAGCCTAACTGCTTTTAATGAACCATTGCATCAACAGTTACATTAAGACAATACATGGGTGTTGGGAGGAAGCACAAAAGAGGCCTTTTGAAAAAAATCAAAGAAAAGCTGATATCATCTGATATTTTAGCTTACTATGTTCATATCATTGCTTCAGTTGTACCCTCTACAGGATTGGGAGCTACCCTTGGGAATTGGTTTTTTCACAGTATCCAATCCCTTTAGCTGTTTCTTGATATCACATGGAGTGAATCAAATTGGCTGAAGATTGGCATTGGTGATGCTGAGGACTTCAAGAGGAGACCAAGATGGATCATCCAATCAGCATTGCTGAGTGAAGATGGTTCCAAATGCTTCCAGCCTTGTCTTTTGCGCTGATGTGCTGGGCTTCCCTATCATTGAGGATTGAATATTTGTGCAGCCTCCGCCAGTTACTTGTTCGATTGTCCACCACTATTCATGACCGGATGTGGCAGTACTGTTGAGCTTAGACCTGTTCTGTTATTGTGGGATTGCACAGCTTTGTTCAGGGGTATTTTATATTTTGGAAGGACAGGAGGGAAGAAAAATGAGGTGGGGTAGATGCGTTCATAAAGGCTGAGACTAGTACAATAGTAAGAATTGATCTTGATTCAGAAATTTAGTTTCAATGCAGAATTAGTTTGGATGGAGATTAGAAATAGTAAAGGAAAAAAGTCACTAGTGGGAGTCGTTAATGGGCCCCCAACAGTAAATACACATTTAGACACAGCATACATTGGGAAATATTGGGGTCTTGCAAGAAAGGTGCGGCAATAATCATGGATGACTTTTGTCTCTACATCGAATGGATAAATCAAATTGGCAAAGGAAGCCGAGAGGAGGAGTTCACAGTTTCTTAGAACAATATATTCTAAAACCTAACAGACAACAGGCTATTTTGCACCTGGTAATGTGTAATGAGACAGGATTAATTAAAGACCTCATAGTAAAATATCCTCTCTGTAAGTGTGATCATAATATGATAAAATCTCACATTCCATTTGAGAGTGTGAAATAATTTGAGTCTTAAACTAAAGACAATTAGAAGTGTATGAAGACAGAGTTAATTGAAGTGGAATGGGTAAATAAGTTAAAAAGTGAGACAGTGGATGTACAGTAGCAGATATTGAAGGAGATATTTCATAACTCTCAAAGATATTTTCCATTCAGGAAGAAACATTACCCAATAAAGATGCATCATTCATGGCTAATAAAGCAACTTAAAAGTTGTAACAAACTGAAAGAAGAAGCATACAATGCTGTGAAAATTAGGAACATTTAAAAAACTTCTACAAGCATTTGAAAATGAAAAGAGTAGCTAAATTGAGTATTGCTCTCTTAAGAGGGTGAGACTGGAGAATTAATAATGGGAAATGATAATATGGCAGAAGGATTGTCTCTCTTTGGGAAAATACCAGTATTGATTTTTAAGGCAGTAGTAGCAGCATACTTCAGCCATAAAACATAGAAAAGTTACAATGCAGAAAGAGGTCATTCATCCCATTGTGATTTAGAAAATCATAGGACAATAAGGCAGAGATGGTTTTGTAAGAGAACTTGTGTTTGTTCTTTGAGGGTGCAACAATCAGGTTCGATAGAGAGAAACCAATGGATTTAGTGTTTTGGATTTCCAAAACAAAAACATTTGTAAGGTGTACTCACTTTAATGTGGTGCAAAATTAAAGAATGTGCTGTTGGGGTAATATATTAACATGGATGGAAAACTGGCTAACAGGAAACAGAAAACCAGGATAAATGGGCCATTTGCAGGATGACAAATTGTGACTAATGAAGTGCCACAGGACCAGTGCTAGAGTCTCAACTATTTATGATCAAAATTAATGACCTGGCTGAAGGGATCAACTTTATGCTTGTAGCCGAATTTGCTGACATTACAAAGATAGACAGAAAAGCAAGTTGCAAGTAGGATACTAAAAGTCTGCAAAGAGATTATAGGTATGTCAAGTGAGTGTGCAAAAATTTTGGCAGATGGTGTTTAATGTGGAGAAATGTGAAAATGGCTATGTCAGCAAGAAAAAAAATAAAAGCAAGATATTATTTAAATTGAGAGAGACCACAGAATGCTGCAGTGTAGAGGGATCTGGATGTCCTTGTACTTGAATCATAAAATATCAGCATGTAGGTACAGCAAATAAGTAAGGCAAGTGGAATGATGGTTATAAAAATAGGGGAAGTCTTGCCATAACTGTATAGGGCATTGATGAGATCACACCTAGAAAACTCTGTACAGCTTTGGTCTCTTTATTTAAGGATAAATATATTTACATTGGAAGCAGTTCTGAGAAGATCTACAAGGCTGTTTTCGGGAAGAAGAGTTTGCCTTATAAGGAAAGGTTGTGCAGGTTGCACCTATACTTAATGGAGTTTTGAACAATGAATGGTGGCTTTATTGAAACATAAATTTTGAGGGGACTAGCTGAGTAGAAACTGAAATGTTTTTTAGTTCTTGGGTGCAACACACCCAATATCCACAATGGGCCGACCTCAGGGACCATGGATGGGATTTTCTGGCCACGTTCATCCCAAAAGTGGAAAATCCTGTCCCAGGTCAATACACTGCCCAAGGTCAATAGACTTGAGCATGGTGCATGCCCCTGTCCACTACAATTCCCCTGGTGGGTGGGACAGGAAAACTCCCCATGTATTTGAGTTAAAGATGAAAAAAATTAAACTTCTAATTGAAAATGAACTCACCCATAATTTAAATCCCCTCAAGTGGTCATACTGTTGTAAAAATAAATAAGCAACTATTTTACTAACCAGATTAAAATCACTTAAACCTTTAATGACCTCTTAAAACTACTAATTAAAATTTAAACACAGCCCTTCCTGATACAAGCAGTTCTGGACATTTTGAAGCCCATGCATTTATTCATAATGAGTTCAGCCATTCTAAAAAATGCAAAAATGGAGTCTATTGAACTGTAAAAACAGATTATATTTATTTATCTTTGAAGACACAGCTCTCAAATCAAGTCTGCAGTAATAACGTATCAAACATATATCAAACATATAATAAAATATAAAACATTTCAAAGTCTGTCAACAAAAGAATTCAAGAAGCAGTGACTGTTCCACTCTACTTGGGACTAAAGGTTCCCCTGGTTCATTCTTCCTATGTGAGGCAATGAACCACATTTAAGTGCTGAAGGGGTCTGACTCTACGAGAACTACAGGATTTACTGTGGGATGGAGAGAGTTGTGGATGTGGAGGGAACGATGATGGCAGCTTGCATTTGAATTGCTCACCAATCCAATGACGCAAGATTGGGAGTGTTGGACTGACTCTTCACAGCTTTATCCAACAGTAGGGGAAATTTCCAGAAATTAGAATGAGCATGGAAATCTGGAATCAGCATTTTAAAAGGCTCTTGAACTCTCACAACTTGGCAAAAATCCAGACCCATTTTTAAGGCTTGTTGCACATGTATAGTTGCTTAGGATACTAAATATATTGTACAGAGTACTGAGTTAATGAAGAACCATGATTGAAAACATGAAAAGCGCATATGATTGATAAATTACATTTCATGCAGATTTCAAAGAAGATTTATCCTTGATTGTATCATTAAACCGATAAAATAAAATGCACAATTCCCTTTGATGCTCAATCACAAAATACTTAATGATCTTTTGATTTACAAGTTAAAGTCACAAAAGACATGAATTATATTTTCCAAAAAACTGGCTTTCAGGGGGAGTTTTGAGTTGTAAGTTGAAATTTAGAATTTTCTTCTGTCAGACCTAATTTAACTAAATAGTTGAGTAGTCCATTCTTTTGTTTCCAAAGTTTCATACCGAATGTGCACACCTTTCCTAATTCGGAGTGAGATTATCTGTTATAGCATTTTAACTTGACAAGTGTAGTTCTGGATTTTAAAATATCATTGATAGCTTTGTCAGTTAGTACTCTTTATACATCTATGACTGTGTGGCCAAATTCCCCTCCAACTCGATTTTCAAGTGTGCTGACAGCACCAATGTAGTGGGTCGGATCTCAAACAATCCTGAGACAGAGTACGGAAATGAGACTGAGAATCTGGTGAACTGGTGCAGCAACAATAATCTCTCCCTCAATGTCAACAAAATGAAAGAGATTGTCATCAACTTCAGAAAGCATAGTGGAGAACATGGCCCTATCTACATTAAAGAGGGCAAAATAGAAATGGTTGGGAGATTCAAGTCTTTAGGTGATCAGGTCACCAACAACTTTTCCTGGTTCCCCCCATACTGACACTATGGTTAAGAAAGCCCATGGACACTTCTATTTTCTCATTTCCTTCTCTATGGTATACTTTGTCTGTACAGTGTGCAAAAAACAATACTATTCACTGTGTGCTGATACATGTGACAATAATAAATCAAATCAAAAGATCAGCAATATGACAAACATCTGTTTAAGATAAAACTGAAATATATTGTACATGTTATTTATTATGTTCTGGAATCATAGGAAGAGTGCATGAAACTGTTAATGCCTACATGGGAGAAAAAAGGTGACCACTAAATTGCCCAAGTCTTTTGCATCTCACCTGGCTTTTCTTTTCAAATGGCTGGAAGACCCATTATGGTATTTTACAGAATGTAAGAAAGAAGTTTGGCCCTTCCTGTTTCCTTCTCAACTTATTACCTCTCCCCCAACCCTTTTCCTGTTTCTTTAACAAAAAAATTACTTTTCATACTGTTATCCACTATCCTTTTGAAAGCATTACAGCTTTGGTCGGATATGCCATGTTCAATTGTTGCATTGCATAAGATACATTCTTGTAAAGTGATGTCCTTAAATTTATTAATTTTGATTCACTGACTAACTAACCAGTGGAAATAGATTTTTCTCTTTACTTTATAGTTACCTCATAATTTTGAGTAGATTCGTCAAGTATCATTTTAACTTTTTCTGATCTGGGAGTAAAAAAACCCAATTTTGCTCGTCTCTCTTCACAGCTGGGCCCGAAATCTGGTCTCACCTGAGTTCATTTCTTTCATACGCTCTTGCTAAGTAGGAACTAGAATGCTCAAAACTGAACAAAGTATTGTAATGATAGTCTTACCAGTATAGGGTAGCATTACTTCTTTTTCATTGTACTCAGTAACCAGAAACTCATTATATTCTCAAGTACCCTCAGTTCATCAGCTAAGAAGAAGAACTGCAGCAATGCTTATTCCCTGTATCTCGTAAGCTCATGAACTCTACCACCTTGAAGGACAAAAACAGATGGCGCATTGGAACATCATCACAAACAAGTTTTCTTCTAGGTAACATGCCATTCTGATTTGGAAATAGATTGTCATTTCTTTATCTTTGCTGGTTCAGAATTCTGGTATTGACTGCCTAATGTGGGTGTACGAACTTATAACAAAGCATTTGATTTTTTAAAATACGTGCGATGTGGGCATTGCTGGCAAAGCTACTGTTTATTGCTCATCTCTGAAGAAAGTGGTGGAGCCATCACTGCAATTCATATTGAAAAGGCAGAGTTTAGCAAATTTCTGCATTGATTCCCATGTTGTACTGTATTGGAACAGGTTGGCTAGTGGCATGGCTATTTCTGGAGCACAACAGCACAAGTCATCAGCACTAAAGCCCAGGTGTTATTAGGGGCCATTGCCTTTGCTGTAACAAGTGTGCTCAGCTGTTTCTTGCTATCACATAAAGTGAATCAAATTGGCCGAAGACTATATCACTTGCAGTAGAAATCTCAATAAGCCAAAATAGATTAAAATAATATTAAAAAAATGACTTTTAAAGAAAATGCATTAGTGTCACAAGTAGGCTTACATTCACACAGCAATTTGTACCACATCTGCATCAATGTTAAAACAAATATAATCCAAATATTATGGGCAGAATTTTCTGGTCATTCCGGCCAACACATTCTTCAGGTCCCACTGATTGTGATCCCCACCCCGCCCCCACCATGGATTTCCTGGCAGTGGAGGGTGCAAACAACAGGAATTCCTGTTAACAGCACTCGGACTAGAATACACCTAACGAGAACGTCTTCCAGACTGTGGGAAGAAACCAGAGCAGCCGGAGGAAACCCACACAGGCACAGTGAGAATATGCAAACTCCGCACAGACAGTGACCCAAGCCTGGAATCAAACCTAGGTCTTAGCAGTGTGAGTCAGCAGTGCTAACCACTGTGTCACTGTGCCATCCATCAAAGAATCAAGCAAGAAAATCCATAGCATCAATTCACAAATGTTGAATGGATAGTCACAAAATTTGATGCTTCTGAAAATGTGGAGAGAAGATTTTATTCGAATGTGCACAATCCGGTAAGGAATTGAGCCATATAGACCAAGAAGTCCTGGATTCAATGCTTAGTCTGGGCTGAATGATCCTACGTTCCCACTCTTCATAAGGATCAATTAACCCCTTCTAGAAAAAACATGAATGTAGCCAGGATTGTGAGCAATAGATTACCAGTATCTTCTTCGAAGCTCACATGAAGAATAGCCACATGAGGGAGGAACAAGGGAATGCTGGGAACAGAATCATAATCCCACAATATAATTCAAATGTAGAAAACAAATGGTGCAATGTGATGGGCATTTTTGAAGCTACTGTATAAAAGAAAACCAAATTTTCTTCAGACCCTAGCTATGATTATAGCACTATATTCAGCAACTCATCCATTCCTTCTCTATGTACGGTATGCTTTGTCTGTATAGCATTCAAGAAACAATACTTTTCACTGTATAATAATGCATGTGACAATAATAAATCAAATAAACTTTATGGAAACCTTTGTCTCGCATCTAGCATTGCCAGATTGAAGAAATAACTCACCCTTTCCTTTTTTCACATTTTCTATCCATTCTCTATCTTTCTACATAAAGTGACTAGGTGTTCACCATTGAGGAAACATTCTATCTAACTTACTTCAGATTCTTGAAGTGGAATGAATATCATTAATTCATTCTGTGAAAGCCTGATGAGTTTTTAGCCAAAAATGCAGAGTATAGCCCTGATCAGCAATCATACAGAGATATGACTTTGCATCAAGGAGAATTCCAAAGGACATCTTCCTGTTTCACTTAATAAGATAAAAAAAATAGGAGCAGGAATATGTCATTTGATCCATCAAGCTTGCCTTGCCATTTATTAAGATCATGGTTCATCTGATTGTGGCCTTCACTCCATTCTCCTCGATTTTCTTTGTCAGTCAAAAACTCAGCCTTATAATATATTAAATGACCCAACCTCCACTGCTTTCTGTCAAAGAGAATTCCAAAATTAAATGACCCTCTGAGAGAAGAAAACCCTCGTTATCTTCATCTTAAGGGACCCCTTATTTTTAATCTGTGCACCTCTCAGTTCCAGAAAACTCCATAAGAGGAAATATCCTGTCAGCGTCTACCTTTCAATCTCCCTCAGTAATTTACGTATTTCAATAAGATCACATTTCATTCTTCTAAAGAATTATAGAATCCCTACAGTGCAGAAGGAGGCCATTCGGCCCATTGAGTCTGCACTGTCCACAACCTCAGCCAGGCCCAATCCCCACAGCCCCCATGCATTTATCCTAGCTAGTCCCCCTCACACTAAGGGACAATTTAGCATGGCCAATGCACCTAACCCACACATCTTTGGATTGTGGGAGGAAACCAGAGCACCCGGAGGAAACCGGCACAGACACAGGGAGAATGTGTAAATTTCGCACAGACAGTGACCAAAGCCGGGAATCAAACCCAGGTCCCTAGTGCTATGAGGCAGCAGTGCTAACCATCGTATCACCATGCAGCCCCACTTGAATGAACATAGACCCAATCTGCTCAACTTTCTTCTTAAGGCAATCTTTTCTTTGACTTGGATCAGGAATTGGCTAGCTGATAGAAGACAGAGGGTAGTGGTTGATGGGAATGTTCAACCTGGAGTTCAGTTACAAGTGGTATACCTCAGGGATCTGTTTTGGGGCCGTTTGTCATTTTTATAAATGACTAGATGAGGGTGTAGAAGGATGGATTAGTAAATTTGCTGACGACATTAAAGTTGGTGGAGTTGTAGACAGTGAGGATGGATGTTTCAGTTTGCAGAGGGACATAGATAAGTTGCAGAACTGGGCTGAGAGGTGACAAATGGAGTTTAATGTGGAAAAGTGTGAGTTGATTCATTTTGGAAAGAGTAACAGGATTACAGAGTATTAGGCTAATGGAAAGACTCTTGGTAGTGTGGATGAGCAGAGAGATCTTGGTGTACATGTGCATAGATATCTGAAAGTTGGCACCCAGGTTGATAGGGTTGTTAAGAAGGTGTACAGTGTGTTAGCTTTTATTGGTAGAGGGATTGAATTTCGGAGCCATGAGATCATGTTGCAGGTGTACAAAACACTGATGCAGCCGCACTTGGAGTATTGCATACAGTTCTGGTCACCGCATTATAAGAAAGATGTGGAAGCATCGGAAAAGATGCAGAGGAGGTTTACCATGATGTTGCCTAGTATGGTGGGAAGATCTTATGAGGAAAGGCTGAGGGACTTGAGGTTGTTCTCATTAGAGGGAAGAAGGTTAAGAAGTGGCCTGATTGAGGCATACAGGATATCAGAAGATTAGATACGGTGGACAGTGAGAGCCTTTTTCCTCAGATGGTAACAGCTAACACAAGGGGACATAGCTTTAAATTGAGGGGTGGTAAATATAGGACAGATGTCAAAGATAGGTTCTTTACTCAGAGGGTAGTAAGGGTGTGGAATGCCCTGCCTGCAGCAGTTGTGGACCCGCCAAATTTAAGGACATTCAAATGGTCATTGGATAGGGATATGGATAACATTGGAATAGATTAGATTAGAGGGTCATTAAATTGAATTGGTTACACTGGTCAGTGCAACATTGAGGGCCGAATGCCTGCACTGTACTGTAATGTTCTATGTTATCCAGGGTAATTATTTGCGTGTGTTTAGGGCAGATGATGGATGAAGTACGTCAGAGCTATGAGCCAAACTTTGTTACCTCCTCTTCCATGAAATGGATCATTCATTCTTTCTTGGGGTGATAATTCAAGTGTTGTTATTTCTATGTTAAGTTTATTCCCAGAGAGCCTAACTGTCACAAATCTACACTAAAATAGATAGTAACTTGAAAGCCAAAACCCTATTATCATATAACATAGCTTTTGCTGATCAATAAAATAACATGAGAATTATTAGAAATGAGAAATGTTCAACAAGATTCCTCATTTTTGATTTTGCTTTAGGATTGGCATTCTGCTTCATGAGTACTTTCATCCATTTTTGCCATTTTCAGAACCTTGTTCTTCATGTTCCTATTCTTCTCACTTGGTTACTTTACCTTACATTTCTCCCTTCCAGGTATAGCCTCCACTGCTCAAGCAACAGTGATTTATCTGTTATTGGCAGTGGTTAGTATAATGCTCAACAGACATTACGGCAGATGAACAGCCATAATGCAAGTGTCATCACTTTTCATAAAACACTATTGCTAGTGTTAAGAGTACTGCCAAGTTGTATGTGCCAGCAGAAAGTATCCTGACATACGTAAGTGACTTTGACTCAAAGGCCACTGTTAAGTGCTTGTAAAACATTAAACAGCAAAAAAAGCAGTATTTTTATCTCATAATTGAACAAAAAGTCCTGTTTGAGATTAAAGCATTCTTGCTTTTTCTTTGATAAGCCCAGCTTATATGATTGTGAGTGGATTTCTGAACTGCTTACAAAGAGCTCTGGTCAATATCAAAATTCCAGAATCGCTGTCTTTGCAACTGTCTGTTCAAAATTAACATTTAATAAGGTGTTATTAAATGCATTAAAATATTGCTTCAGGGCTAATGGCAATGGATGTGCAGATTGAAGATGACCTGAACAGTTGTTTGAACTGCTTGAAATAACTGACATGCGTAACATAGCCTTAAGCAGTGCCTTTGTAATTGACCCATTGCAATGGCAAATGGTTAACCCCATTTGTTTGGTACGGGCCTCTTAATAGGATAAACGGAATCATGTAGGTATTGAGGACTATTCTTTCATCTTGCTCTACAGATTTTGTTCCAACTGGTCACCCTCATTTCTCTTCTACCACCATCAGCGGCTTAAATCAGTCTTGACTGACTGTCCTCTAAACTTCTCTTAGAAGAGTTCTGTAAATTCAAGATGATACCCTGGCCTCTAAAGGGTCCTGTCTGCATTTTCCTTCAGAATATCCTCACAGTCTTTAA
The DNA here is from genome assembly GCA_024679065.1 of Sphyrna mokarran. Classification (NCBI taxonomy): domain Eukaryota; kingdom Metazoa; phylum Chordata; class Chondrichthyes; order Carcharhiniformes; family Carcharhinidae; genus Sphyrna; species Sphyrna mokarran. The sequence continues at coordinate 42,636,062 of JAGIQG010000009.1, forward strand.
CAGTGCCAATGATCTTACTGTGGATCACTGCAGTAGCATTGAACACAACTTAATTCATGGTTGATGATGCTCAATATCTGACCAAAGACTTCCACCTCACCCTTACATGATTATTTTTCCCACAAACTTCTCTGTCCAGATTTTGTAAGCAATCAAGAAGCCCACATTATTAAGTCACATATTGGTCTCTCTCTTTAGTCTTTTGATAGCTTGTCTGTTTTCAGGTACTTCACTGTTTTCCATTCCTTAAAAATTTTCATTATCTATCAACCTCTCCACAAGCCTGTTCCAAGTCTCTTCTTCAAGTTTCCTCTTCACCATAGCGTAGCAGACGATATTTTCAATGTCCTATATGACAGTATTCATTGTGGTACAACATAAACCAATAATATTACAATATATTTGTTACAAAGTCATGGAGAAAATTTTAACCCAGGGAAACATTTGGCTTGGGCATGGGCATTGGTTAAAACTAGCGAAACTAGAAGCTTAGGAGACTGAGCTGCATATGAACATGTGGTAATTTCTCAACTGGAGTGAAATTTCAATAGAGATTAGTATCACATCCATGGGTTTCTTAAAGCCTACTATTGAAAGTGTAAAATATGGATATGGCAATTGATATTGCATATTTTTATATTTCTGTGTTTGTGTATACATGCTGTGTAGATAAGGGTAAAGCTATGTCTATGTGCATCCAAAGTTAATCAAAGGGGAAGTTGTTGGAGTCAGATTGTCTGTGAAATCAAAGGGATGAAAGGCTTAAAGGTATTATTTTCTTGCATTTTACAATGAGGCTTTATGGTTGGTCTTAAACTGCAAGTAAACAGAGTAAAGCTGAAATTTGCATTTGTGGATAAGTATTGAAATTGATATGTAATTGTTGTGCCTCAGAGAAGTCTCAAAAGTGGCAAAGAAAATTTGTATTTTGTAGGAGATCACTGAGTAAACAGGAGCAGGCATTTTAAAATATTATTGATTCAAAATAGAGGTAAAATAGGAACATGAAAGATTTTAATATCTGGGAACTTGAGTTTTCAAAGAGTTATTAGGAGACAATTGAGAGCTAAGTTGAAAGGGGTGGAAAAGTATTTAAGAAACCTGATTATGAGCTGCAGTTGAATGCTGTGAAAGTCATGGACAGTGTTTTGGATTGCACTGAAAAGCTGTGAAAGTCTTTTAATTGGAGAAAACAACTCAGTTTTGTGCCAGGAGGATATTTGCCCTGAGAAAGTTTGCTTTGGATCTCCCTTTGGAAAAAAACACATCAACATGGATTAGTTCTGGGAAGTCATGAATTGTACTTCTGTTTAAAGAGAAAGCAATTTCTTGTTTGGGGTAATATTTCCTGGATTTTATAGTTCAGAATCTATTAGGGTTGTCACCAAAAATACACTTTTAATGTGTACCTTTGATAAACTCTTTTCTATATTATTTTATAAGTTTCTTTCTAATTATATCTTGTGTGTTTGAGTTTTATCTGTTATTTTCTCCTCTAATAAACATTTGAATTGTTCACATTTTACAAGTTATTACTGGAGTCCTGCACTTTTGTGTTTTTACAACACAGAAAGATTTACCTTCAGCTGAGACCAGGTTTGTTCTGTTTTAACATTGGTTGTGGTCGTAGCAGTAATAAATATTCAGTATTTACAGATGATTCCTCGCATTATACTGTGACAAGCTTTGATTGTGGTATTTGTGCTGAGAGTTTACTTTTTACAGAAAGGTATTTCTGAATCATATCAGGATGGGTGGTACCTTGACTGCTTTGGATTGGGCCTTGGACAAAGAACATTTTGACCAGCAGTTCAGTGACCAGTCTTCATATAGAGGGCCAACAGAGTGGAGAGCGGCAGAGGAGTGTAGCTTGCAAGACATACTAATTCAATGCAATTTGTACAGACAGAGGCTGATTTTCCTGACATATCTGATCAGTAGGACTTTTAGGTTAGTCTACATTTGGAATATTGTGAGCAATTTTGGGCCCCTTATCAAAGGAAGGATGTGCTAGCCTTGGAGGAGGTCCAGAGGAGGTTCACAAGACTGATCTCGGGAATGAAAGGATTGAAGTATGAGAAGCATTTGAGGACTATCTGTACTCCATGGAGTTTAGAAGAATGATGGGGGGAGGGGGATGCAGTGGTGGAATCTCATTGAAATGTACAGAATATTGAAAGGCCTGGATACTGTTGACACAGAGAAGACATTTCCATTAGTAGGAAAGACTGGAGTCCAAAGGCACAGCCTTAGAATAAAAGGATGACCCTTTGCATCAGAGATGAAGAGGAATTTCTTCAGCCAGAGAGTGATGAATCTATGGAATTCATTGTCACAGAAGGCTGTGGAGACCAGGTCATTAAATGTACTTAAGACAAAGATAAATAAGTTCTTGACTGGTATGGCTATCAAACGTTACAGGGAAAAGGCAGGAGAATGGGGTTGAGAAACATAACATCTACAATCAAATGGTGGAGCAGACTCAATGAGCTGAATGACCTAATTCTGCTCCTATATCTTACCACCACCATATCTAACCCAGCTTTCAAGTGATAGCAGACATCTACAATTTTCTAGAAGAAGATTTGATGATCATACTAGAGATTATTGAAGCCATTACTTCCATGGCTCAGCTTTGTGGAGACATATCTAGGGTCCTCAAGCCAGTGGGTTACAAATAAGAACATAAGAACATAAGAAATAGGAGCAGGAGTAGGCCATCTAGGCCTTCGAGCCTGCCCCGCCATTCAACAAGATCATGGCTGATCTGAAGTGGATCGGTTCCACTTTCCCGCTTTCTCCCCATAACCCGAATTCCCTTGTCTATCAGAAACCTATCTACCCGTGACTTAAATATAGTCAGCGACGTAACCTCCACCAGGCAGAGAATTCCACAGACTCACCATCTTTGAGTGAAGGAGTTGCTCTTCAACTCCGATGTAAACTGCTCCCGCTGCTTATTTTGGGGCTGTGTCGTCTAGTTCTGCCATCCTTTCTAAGCGGGAAGAATCTCTCTATCTCTATCTAGCCTCTTCATTATCTTATATGTCTCTAAAAGATCCCCCCTCAGCCTTCTAAACTCCAACGAGTAAGACCCAGTCTATTCAATCTCTCCTCATAATCTAACCTTCTGATCGCCGGTATCAGCCTAGTGAATCTTCTCTGCACTCCCTCCAAGGCCAATATATCCTTTCGCTAATGCAGTGACCAAAACTGCACACTATACTACAGTTGTGGCCTCACCAGTGCCCTGTACAGTTGCAGCAAGACCTCCCTGCTTTTATACTCCATCCCCTTCGCTATAAAGGCCAACATTCCATTCACCTTTTGCTCACCTGCTGCACCTGCAGATTGGGCTTTTGCGATTCGTGCACAAGGACACCTAGGTCCCTCTGCACCGTAGCATGCTGCAGCTTTTTGCCTTTTAAATAATAATCCCTCCTACTATTATTTCTACCAAAGTGGATAACCTCACATTTGCTAACATTATACTCCATCTGCCAGGTCGTCACCCACTCACTCAGCCAAATGCATAAGACATGATAGCTCTTAGCTCACATTGATAATCACCTCTGATTCTGCCAATGAGACTGACTGAGTTTTCAGGTTTGCATTTCTGAATGACTTCCCACAGGTGGGTCATTCACTGTGGGAATATGTCGCAATCTACAAGCTTTCAGACCAAGTAAATGTATTTGGGAACTGTATGGGCTTCTACTCCATCAATGGATATTCTTGTTAATGCAAGTTCAGATAGGTTGTACCATCAGACTGAAATCAACATCACATGCAATACTCTTCTGCCTACCCCCACCCACCCACCCAATGCCACAGGTACAAAGCTGTTCTGAAAACAATCAACCATGCCCTGTACATCTCCCCATTAATTTGTGCTTTCTCATTCATTATCAAACCATTAAAAGTGATTTTCCATCAGCAAACACAAGTGTGCAAGTTGTGTAATTGGTGTAAAATAATCAAATTGATACATTCTATGAAAGAAAAGAAACTAAACAATGTAACATTATTTCCCACACTAGTATGTATAAATTTAGCTCAACTCTTTTCTTCTTTTTTCTACCTCTCTTAGCTGGATCACTTTATGTGCTTTCAGTCTAGGTAGAGGCAGGCTGCTAAAATCATGTTCTGATCACTGAAGTGCTCCTAGCTGATGCTCTATTGCTCAAGGATCCTGCTAAATTCTCTTCCAACTGTGCCTGGACAAGAGTAAACTCAGTCATTAGGACACCATGCATTATGTCTGGTACAATATGAGCCAGAAGGTAAAAAGTGAAAAGATTTTGAGTTGTATACCCACTTCTTTGTCATCTTTTCCTATTATTCATCTCATGGGATGGCCTCACTTCATTCCGACAACTCTACTGAAAAGCAGGTGTAAGGCCAAGGTTAAGCTATCTGTCATCACTTAAAGCAGCAAATATATTTGTATTCAATGTCCCCATGGCCATGATTAAGGTATGCATGGAATTATTTATTTACCATGCTTGATGCTCCAAGTGATTGGACATTCTATCCACACTGGAAAGCATCTCTGCAAGGCAATAGCCTGCAATTCATGCTTGAGGAAGTCTCCGCTCTTTTCTCAGCAGTTGTGGTCAGGCTACTTGAAAGGCCTGTCAGTGCATTGCATGTTTTCTGCTGCTCTACAATAATTATCTTTTTGATTGATGACCCTGTGATACCACAAGCTGAACAGAGCTAGGAGAAGATTGCATCCTCCAACACAGACTCTCCATAGTTGTTACTGCCACCAGCATTTGGTTTTGATTACTTGTGATGTACAAGTCATCAAGTGAAAATATTGTATTGGTCCCAGTGAAATGTGAGAATCTGAGCTGATGCATGAATCCTGTGATAATGCACTTTTGAGAATGAATTGGCTCCCCTAAAGAGTTGTTGTCCATGTGATCTATGGAGTTCTGCTTCATGGGTGAAGGGTCTGGCAGAGAGGAAAAAAACATGAATTAGCATTCGAGAGATAAGAGTTTTACAGTTTTTCAGTATAAGATCATATTTTACAGGATTTCAAATCAAGCCAACATTAGTGAGTGTCATACAACATGTGGGTGATTAATATTTGATTGTGTCACCAGATAGCTGGGAGGTTCCTATTTCCAAAGGCCAGAGACACCAACACTAATCTTCAGCAATCCACATGCAGGCCATAGAAAAGTCAACACATTTCAGTTACTGGGCATGCATATATTTTAAGCAAATTTAGAGGCTATCTTGCCTTTCAATTCAAACATCATCCTAATAAATACTTTTTTTGCATTTTTTCAAGTACCCCTGTATCGGACCAAAACTATTCACAGTACTCTGTACACAGTAAATGTGCTCTAACCCAAAGTTTTAAACAAGTTTAATGTAACTTGCATTCTGTTCAATCTGTCCTCTGGAAATAAATCACAGTGTTTTATTGACTTTGTTTTAATAGCCCTATTAATCAGTAGTGATTAGTGATTTGTAATTTGTGGATCTTCAGATTGCTCTGGACCTGTATCCCATTTAGGCTCTCATTTTCCAAGGAATTTTTCGAAGGAATGGCCTTCTTATTCTTCCTTCACAAACGTACCATCTCACACTTATCTATAGTGAAGTTTATTTGTCAATTACATCTCATTCTACAACCTGATCAAGGAGGGGCATGAAATTGCAAAATAATGAAGGTGAGCAGGAAGGATAGATGGGGATGTGAGGAAGTGCATTGAAAGAGGATAGAAATACTTGCAGTGTAGTTGTATATGACAAGTGGTCTGACACACTGGGCTTGCCAAGGCAGAGTGAGGTGGTGCGGTGATGGTGCACAACAGGATGACGGTGAATGTGCAATCATATGCATTTTTTCTGGCTTGGTAAGGCATTTCCTGCACTGAATCCAGGATTGTGGCACTATTTCCTGACATCCTGGGCCATCTCCAGCTATATCTTCTTTATAGCAGCAATATTTCTTCTTCCCATTTCCGGGGAGGATTATCTCTCCTACACGTTACTGCAACTCTCATGAGGATACATTGGAGTAGGGTACACAACCTTTGAGTCTGCTGAATAAATTTAAAAGCTCAATGTTTCTTTCTTCCAACTCCAAACTCCTCCAAATTCTATTCTTTTGATGTTGGTGTTTTATATTGCCATGAGTGCCTTGTAATGCCAACTTCTGTACAATTAATGCCAAACCATCTAATAGTCATGAGGAGTCTTTGCTGTATTGTCTCAGGGAAATGTGATTCTAGGATTCACACACGATCTCAGACATCCTACTTCCAGCAGGCTTCCAAACTAATATAAGGCCCATGTCTTTAGCATGGAAGAAAAATCTCCAATCAGACACAAGAATCTTTTCTAAAAAAGCAAGAAATTATGAATCTGTTTTCATTTTTCCAGCAATATTCATCTGCAATGCAAATCAACATGGAAAACTGTGGTGACACATTTTAAGAAAAGGGTTCGTTAAACAATTGAAGCTGTGATCATTGAACAATTTTGTTTAAAGGATGCTGACGAAATGCATAAGGTCTCGCCAATTGGTAAAGAAAAATGAAACAGTAAAATTACAGTAATTTAAAAAACCGATTTGGCTGCTAGTCATTATAACTGTGAGTGGTGACTGGAGAATTCTATCATCCCATTACCTTACAGGCAATAACACGGTTTATATAATGTTATAAAATAAATAATCATTCTCACGCCAGGTTCTGTCATGCTATGTTTTACAAGAATTCTTTGCTCAAAACCTTATGCCACAATAACAATTGAGTACAATTTATATGCTGCAACTTTCATAATGCAACAAAGTTTCATCACAGTCTCTGCAGTATTTTGGCACACCACAATCTCCGGTGCACTGTAATATACAGTAGAAATCTAAAACTCTTTCTGATAATCTGCAACACTCTTGATATATCTAAACATTGCAGCACTCCAATACATTGCAGCATGAGGAGACATTGTAGCACTGTCTCTTCAGAGTTACAGTGAAGCTCTGAAACTTCCGAGTGAAGCAGTGAAGCTTCCGAAGCAGTGAAACTTCTGATCGGGGCTGTATCATAACCAGTGGCATGCTGGTTAGTAGTTGCATTTCAATTTGACCGAAATAACATTGCATGACAGAGGGAAAGTAGTAGGAATTTTCATTTAAATATTACCTTTCAGGACATAGATATAACCTGTGATTCGAGGGGAACTTGTACTCCCTTGCCTCTATTCTTTAAGGTAGTGAGTTTGAAAAATGCTGTCAGAAACCTTGGCGGGCTGCTGCAATGCATCTTGTAGATGGTATGCACTGCAATCATAGTGCACTAGTGATAGAGAGGATGGGTGTTTAAGGTTGTGAATGAAGTGTCAATCAATCAGGCCGTAATGTCTAAGGTGATATTGAGTTTCTTGAGTGTTGTGGACGCTGCACTCATCGAGATAATTTCAATGGCTTCTTTCATGCTCCTGATTTGTATATTGTAGATGAGAGATTATCCACTTGGCACTTCTTGCTGACAATGATTGCAAATACTAAAACTTTGATTTTTGCACTCATGTTCTGAGCTTTCCAATGATTGATAGGGATGTTTCTGGAATTTCTTCCTCCTTCAGTTGGCTGTTTTGTTGTCCATTGCCATTCACAACTGGGTGCAGTTCGACTTCAATCTGATTCATTGGTGTGGAATTGATTAACTTTGTCTTTTGAATGTTTCTTCTACAGTTTAACATGCTTACACTTCTGTATTGTACTTTCGTCAAGTTGGTACTTCATTTTTAGGTATTTGTGATGTTATTCATGGTATCCTATTCTACACTATTGAATATCAGGAAATGTGTGAATGTGAGCTGTGAGGAGGACACAAAGAGGCTGCAAAGAGAATAAAAAATGAAGAAAATTTTTGCTTGTACAAGACACACAAAATTAGGATGCAGTTACAGTAAGCAGTTAGGAAGGCAATGACATGTTAGTCTATACTAAAAGGGGAACCAAATACAAGAACAAGGAACTCCTGGAGTGTTGTATAGGACTTTGGTGAGGTGGCATGGCTTTCTCAGGAAATCAAGGTTGGTGAAGAGTAAGTGGGAAGTGGAGTTGAGGCAGATGATCAACTTTGAAATTATTGAATGGTGGACCAGGGCCATGTGGTCTACTGCTGCTCCTATTTATGTTTAGTTCTTATGAATCAGGATTGATCTCCTGGCTTGCTGGTAGAATAAAGGTTACACTTGGCAGGATAGTGGTGGGATATAATTCTACAATTGCTGTTAGTTCACAGCACCTCATACATACTCAGTTTGAGCGTTAAAGCTGTTCTGAATCAGTTCCACTTAGCACAGTAATAATGTTACACCATAAGAGAGATAATATACTCAGCATGAAGATGGCACTTGTTCTCCAAGGAGTGTGTGATGGGTTTATCAAGATGTGCAAAAGTAGATTGTTGAGGACAAGGTTAAGAAGGATTTTCCCTCCTGTTGGTTCTTTCAACACCTGCTGCAGGTTCATTCTGATAGGTGGGTCCTTTACAATTTGGCCAGCTCAGTCATTCGTGGCTACTGAGGTCTCTTGTTGATGAACATTGATATTTCCCCTCCCGGAGTGCATTCTAAACCCTTGCCACCCTCAAATAGTCCTGGAAGTCTTCAACACCAGCTGAGGTAGGATAGTTGGTGATAATCAGCAGGAAGTTTCCTTTCCCTGGTGCCACATGGCTTCTGGTGTCAATATTAAGAACTACCAGGGCCTTCCCCCGTACCACTGTGCCACTTGCCACCTCTGGTGGTTCTGTCTGACCAGTTGGACAAGATGTACCCAGGAATGATGATGGAAGAGTCTGGGATGTTAGCTGCAAGTTGTAACTTAACGAATGTGACATTATCAGGCTGTTGCTTGACTAGTCTGTAGGACACCTGTCTCCGTTGACATATAGTGGGGAATTTTCTTGATTTTCTGGTTTTGGAATGAGCGTGTCTGGAAAATCCCACCCAAGATGTTAGTGAGGAGGTTTTACAGAGTTGACTGGGCTAGGCCTGCTTTTGTTGTGTCAACAGTCCAACATGCACACCAATCACCTATACGTTGTCTGCACTTCCCACTGCCTCAGAAAAGCAGCCAGCACATTCAAGTATCTCTTGCACCCGGGCATATTCTCTTCCATCTCCTTCCGTCAGGAAAAAGCTACAAAAGTCTGAGGTCATGGACCAACAGAGTCGAGAACAGTTTCTTCCCTGCTGCTTTTCAATATTAAGCTGATCTTTTTCTACATCTTAGCTATGAATGTAACACTACATTCTACACTCACCCCTTTTCTTCTCCTTTATCGACTCTTTGTCTCTATATTGCACAAGAAACAATACTTTTTACTGTATGTCAATACATGCGACAATAATAAATAATTCAAATCAAATACTTCCTGTATACTGCAATGAATCATCAGCCTAGATTTCATCCTCAGATCTCATCTTTATTCAATGAACTTCTGACTCAGGGATGGGAGTGCTACCAACTGAGCCAAGGCAGACAGAGATGCTCAGAATCAGTCAAAAAAATATAATTCTCACTGGCAATCTTGCATTCTTGCAATATATAAATGTTTATATATTTTGACCAGTATGGTCCTGAAAGCTTGCCCTCAATGTTGAATCAGGTGCTGCTATGAAATTCCTCTCCTTGTCTATGATGTACACACAACAGGAATGCTGCACATTCCGGTGGTGGAGCTGCTCCCAGGAATTTTAGGACTGCCAACTTTAAAAATGCAGCATTTGCACTTAAATCTGTTTCAGTGAACAAAGTTATCATCACTGTTGAAGTTAATTAAGGATTAGTACATGGAATGTAATATTAGCCGTAGATCACTGTCAGATTATTGTGAAGCTCATTGGATAAAATAAGAAGCCTTTTAAGTTTTTAAATAAATAAGGCTTTTTTTTGTCATCATTAATTAAAAAGGTTAATTAAGTTTATTAACTTGGTGGAACTGTGCCAGCCGAGGAAGTGGTGCTTTGTGGACCTTTAAGCCATAAAAAAAAATGAAGCATGGAGTACACTCTGTATTTTGACAATTATTTAATAGTTGTACACAGTATGCATATGGAATGAATTGCATTTGAATGATCAATTTTGTCAGTAGTTATGCATGGTATGAAGAAAACAAGTCACGCTATTTATGTCAAAATCCTGAAGAAAAGTAGATCATCCTACAGCATAATGCAGCTTTACATTAAGAAAATGGAACATTCATAAACACATGGCAACAATTAGTGCTAAATCACATCCAAATGAGGAACAATGTGCAGCCATCTTTGGTTAAATATATTTTTCTTTTTAACATTTCAATGCGATTTAAGTGGAATTCTCCTGATGAACGCAATGCATATATTAAAGTCATTGCATTATGAGCCTTTTTTTCTGTCATGCAATGTCTTGCTCCTCAGGAATTTCTCTCTTATTAACTGATTGCAGCAGATCGATCGTGGATCCTGGACGAGACAGTGTCTACCGCAGTGCGTGTGCTCTGGAACTGTCTGGCAGTCTTCTCAAAATTGTCGCTGTTGCGACCACAATGCCATGTCTCCTTCTCTGTTGGATGCCTCCCCAGGGGTTTGTTGCTGTTGTCGCGAGCCAAACGAGGTGCTGGGTTTCTTTGTGGCCTCCTTCTGACTGCTGTCTCAGCAGTCCTTCACAAGCAGCATGCTGCACAGCCTATGTCGATAGGATTTCAGATGGTAACAGCAGAGCCTCTAAGTACCCATAATTAGCTGCTTGAACACTGAAACGTTAGGCAAAAAAAATGAAACCAGGTCTCAAAGGGAGATGCATTGAGAGTTCAAAGGCGTGGCCGAACATTATCCTTAAAAACTCCACAAGCAACTTTAATTTAAGTCACAAACGTTAAAAGATGCGGAAATCTTTGGGAGATCAATTTATCAACCAGGCAGCTGAGCTAAAGAGCTGTGTTTACATTTATTTTCAAGGACAAATTGCGCTTTTCAGCAGGAGGATTACAGTATGCTTAAAGGTGTTAAAATGGCTCACAGACATTCAGGCGTGTATAAGTACATTTACATTCACTAAGAAATGTTCGCCTGGATTTTTCTTTAACTTGCTTTAGGCATGATTGAAGTAACACGATTGAAGTGATTAAGTTAAAATGGGGTAGTGGTATCTCAAATCCACCCCCAAAATAATACACCAGAGTTTTCCATCCCAGTCAGCCATTGCCCCCAGTGCCCACTAAAACTCAGCCTACCATATTAAGTAGGGTCAGGTGGGCAACATTCTTGCTGCATCATTGCTAACGTCCATCCCAGAGCTAATCCTAATTAAAACAAACACCACATCAATGTAGACATGAGCAGCCCCAAAGCACTGAGAAAGTAAGTTGTTTGCTGGAGTTGAAGACCAGTGTTGCTTGAAGTTCTGCATGATCTCTCAGCACTTTTCTTTCTGCACTTAAGCATCTTTGCAGAAGTGTGGTTTTGGATTGGGACCAGACTTCCCAAGGAATTTCTCTCTACTCGTATGTTTTGAAACTGAGAATAATTTGTATATGAAAAGGACAAAATTAAAAGCACACTGAGGCATTCCAGAATGTACTTCTATATGTAAATACCCATTTCTTCATTTGCTGAACCCTTCCTCATTTGCCAGTGAATTGGGAAGACAACGTTAACTCCTGACTGAAGATTTCTAGCCCATTTCTCCCAGGAGGACTTTGCTGTTTATACCAGTCAAAGTTACATTGTATTTCTCTGCACCTTCCGGTGAGCATTAGGAGAATGGGAGGCAAGAGAGGAGATTGCAGAGCCTCTGGCTCTGATCTTCAGGTCCTCGTTGGTTACGGGTGTGGTTCCGGAGGACTGGAGGATGGCGAATGTGGTCCCATTGTTTAAGAAGGGGAAGAGCGACCTTCCTGGGAATTATAGGCCAGTGAGTCTTACTTCTGTGGTGGGCAAGGTATTGGAGAGAATTATTAGGGATAGGATTTATAGTTATTTAGAGAGAAATGAATGGATTGGGGATAGTCAGCATGGTTTCGTGAAGGGTAGGTCATGCCTTACTAACCTCATTGAGTTTTTTGAGAAAGTGACCAGAGAGGTGGATGGGGGAAGGCGGTTGATGTAGTATATATGGACTTTAGTAAGGCGTTTGATAAGGTGGCCCATGGAAGACTTCTACAGAAAATGCAGATGTGTGGAATAGAGGGTGATTAGCTAATTGGATTAGGAATTGGCTGGCAGATAGAAGACAGAGGGTGGTGGTTGATGGGAGATATTCATCGTGGAGTTCTGTGACGAGTGGTGTGCCTCAGGGGTCTGTTTTGGGGCCCCTGCTGTTTGTAATTTTTATAAATGATCTGGATGAGGGTATGAGGGATGGATCAGTAAATTTGCAGATGATACTAAAGTTGGTGGTGTGGTAGATAGTGAAGAGGGGTGTTTTAGTTTACAGAGTGACTTGGACAAGTTGCAGAGCTGGGCCGAGAGGTGGCAAATGGCGTTTAATGTGGAAAAGTGTGAGGTAATGCACTTTGGCAGGAACAATAAATGTGTAGAGTATAGGGCTAATGGTAGGGCTCTTAATAGTGTTGAGGAACAGAAGGATCTTGGTGTATGTGTCATTAGATCCCTGAAAGTAGGCAGTCAAGTGGATAAAGTTGTTAAGAAGGCATATGGAGTCTTAGCTTTTATTGGTAGGGGGATTGAATTTAGGAGCCGCAGCATCATGTTGCAACTGTACAAAACTCTAGTGCGGCCGCACTTGGGAGTATTGTGTGCAGTTCTGGTCGCCACATTATAAGAAAGATGTGGAGGCATTGGAGAGGGTACAGAGGAGGTTTACTAGGATGTTTCCTGGTATGGAGGGCAGGTCCTATGAAGAGAGGTTGAAGGATTTGAGGTTGTTTTCGTTAGAAAGGAGGCGGCTAAGGGGGGCTCTTATTGAAACATATAAGATAATTAGAGGTTTGGATAGGGTGGACAGTGATAGCCTTTTTCCTAGGATGGAAAAAGCTAGCACGAGGGGACACAACTTTAAATAAAGGGGTATGAGTTATAGGACGGATATCAGAGGTAGGTTCTTTACTCAAAGAGTGATTAGGGAGTGAATGCCCTGCCTGCAGCTGTTGTAGATGCGCCAAGTTTGGTGGCGTTTAAGAGGTTAGTTGATAAGTATATGGAAGAGAAGGGAATGGTTTAGTTTGGAGGGGCATTGCTTTTTATTTGGTCGGCACAACATCGAAGGCCGAAGGGCCTGTTCTGTGCTGTATTGTTCTATGTTCTATGTTCTATGTTCTAATGGTTAAGCCATAGCTCAGTTATTGTTAAGCCAAGAGAGCAAACTTGATAATTGTAAAAGATAATGTAAGGAATAATTGATGTGCCACTTAAATCCTTGAATGAGAGCCCCTTCAGTTTGTTGAACAAGAAAGGATTTTATCCAACGGTTTTGCGAATATGTAATGTTAGCCAGCTGTTCATACAGACTAATAACTCCTAACCAGGAAGATGTCATGATGCTTTCATTGGGTGCCATTCCCTCACCCCAGCTCCAATGATTCAAAGCCATGTATCAGAATTGGTGATCAGGGCTATGCCTTGAACTCATGGATTATAAGTTTTCACATACATAGAGGGAAAATGGATGGAAGAAGAGAAGCTGTTTGACATTTTTCCACTTTAGATGGTGGTGCTTTGCAATTCAGACCACTGAGAGTCCTCAAGAATCATTGTAGCTCGTTGTACATAATGATACGATGGAACAGTGCAATAAGAAAATCCTCCAATCGCAGGACGATAATTATTAAGAAGTCAACAAGAACAGATTTCCATCCCCATAGGCTAAGGAGAGCATACAGGAGAGAATGACATCAGCCAGCATTCAGAAAAAAAAAGACAGCTTCCAATGAATAAAAACTAATACACCAATAGAAAACATTTTACATCTCTCTGCTCTTTGCTGAATTTCTAAACATCCTTCACTGTCAAAGATTGTGCAAAAATCTGAAAACAAATCGAGAAATTAACTGACAGCTACAGTCAAATCAAACTTACTTTTGAGAATAACATTCCTCAATGATGCCAACAAGTCTATTGATGCATTATGTCTATTGTTATTTCTTACTGTTGTGTCTGCTTTCTCTCACTTAGGTTCCTGGTCTACTACTGATTCGAGCTACTTCCCAAATGATATGAAATTGAATGATGGATGACTAGGAAGATTCCCAAAGAATCTTAGAAGCCAATGGTAATTCTTGTCCTAATCCCTAGAAGCCATTGTCATTATTGTCTCCCTTAATTCGATGAAGTTGTCTATTCAGGATATAGAGTTGCATCGAGTAATTAAACAGGCCGATTCTTGAGCTATAGATCTTTGGGCGCTTGGGAGGGATTCACCATATAGTGGGATTCGGAGTACAGGATTAGCTTCCTTTTCTTTCCTGCTCTGCTGCTCCTCTGTCCCAGCATTAAGACATTGTGACTCATAGCATGAACAGCTTTATGGACAAGTTGTCATCACTTTGAACGATTAGTAGCAAGCTCTTCCCAGTAAATAAAATCAAGACTGCAGTGCTTCAAGGAGAGCTTCAGAGTGTCTTTTTTGATTTACCTACTACCTCTGCAATGATGGTCATTTGAGAGTTGAGAAAACAGGACTGGGTTGGGGAAATTGATTTTGGCCATTAGAACACACTGTCTAGATCTCAAATTTGATTTTGCAGGAGCCCTATCTTAAAGCTTGTGCAGCTTCTTGAAGGACATTTGTGTTTGTTCAAGCATCCTCCCATTGAGTCTAGAGGATGCTACAGGGGCATTGCTAATGGAATTTTTCTAATGTCCTTGGATGATGCACAGTCCAGGTTTCAGTGTGTTTTTGGAGCATGGTGGTTACAGTTGTACTAACACCTTTAGTTGGTTTGTGAAAGTCTTTGTTATCAAACACTCAAAGTTGAATCAGTATTAAGTGCATGTCTGGATGAAAAACTTTTTAATCTCAGTTGTCTCTGCGATAAAACTAAACTGACCATTATAGATTTACATGATTTACAGTTTACGCATGTGATAATATCATAGCCCATAGTGCACCAGATTCGATCTCTTCAATTCTGCATTTAAGAAATTTGGTTTTTTCCTTGAGTGCTGGCAAAACAAAATTCATCTTAGCCAATACCTGCAGCCAGATATTCAATTTCTCATACATGCTGAAGGAGAGACTCTGAAATACATTGAGAGCTTCTTATGCCTTGGCTGTCAAAAGGCCAGTATTTTCGAGGAGGTCCAAAACCTCAACAGGTATGTCTAATGTGGTGCCAGCACAATGTCAGGTCCATGTTTGAATCTCATTCTTGTGCAGAGACTGGAAGTGACATTCAGGAATAATACTTACAGACTACTGATACAAGCCATATGCTACTGGTTGGTATAATTTTGACCAAGTAGTCCTTTAAAAGTGCTGTATTTGGGTCGATGTTATTCTTATCTTATTATATATATTGTAGTAGTGCCAATTGCTATTCTGGAAACCAGTAAATATCTTTGAAGATCAGTATTAAAGCCCTGATGCCTTTGAGATCTGCTGGACTGTTTTTCCTTCATTATGTTAGTCATGATGTAATGAGTTTTCTACAATGCTTTGTTGTTCCTTAGAATAATCACTTTACAACTCTCCAGCTAAGTGTTTGGAAACTGAAACTACTGCCTGTGTCTGAGATTAATGCTCCCAAAATATTCTTCTGAAGACTGAAATTCAGATCTAGAATCCTCAACTGGAAGGTCAATTCTAAATCATTAATAATGGAACAGCACACTTCTCTTTGTACCCCTGTGTCCTTATGCTGTTGATACAATTACAATATCCCATATTATTACATCATTGGTTGTAAATCACTTTGAATACCCTGAGGTCATGAAACCTGTTAAGTAGGTAAAAATTCTCTCCCATTTCTTTTTTATTAACACTCAGCACTTCATCCAGCGAAAACACTTCTGACATCCACCTCCCCACCTCCCCATTACCTTCTCCTACATTAGTGTCTGGTGATCCACGAGATAAGCAGCTGTTGTGGGTCTGGATGTGGAAATGGTTATAGTTCTGGAAAGTCTCAAGTGGCTGCCAATTATTGCAGGTCACTCTCATAACTGAAAAACAGAAACTCCTTAGCTTTGCACTTAGTGATATTGCTTCTGATAAGATTTTGGCCAAGTATAAAATCATTTTGATATTTTGTGAAAGCTTATAAAGCTAACACTGTCCGTGATTAACTTTGCCCAACCTTTGCCAAACTTCTCCTCCCACCTTGCTTTCAGACCTCTCCTTTCTGTTTAATTCTGAGCTATAAATCTTCCTAATCATGTGAACCGAGGTCTCGCACTCCCTGTTACATTTCTTCTCATTGGCACACAAGATGACAGGATAACTATGGATAAGGAAAATAATTCTGCTACTCTTAATTCATGCACCCAGAGAGATCCTAAGGTCACTTCACTGTAGCATTCAATTGTTTTTTTGAAATAATTTTGTGGTCTTTGCCACTACTGCCTCTCTAAAAGTTGTTGATGTTACCACACATTGATCTCTCTACGCAAGAAAGAATTTCATATCAGTCTTAAAGTTAGCTTTTAATAATTTGAACATGTCTATTCTAGTTCTATTTACACAGTTTAACTGTTTTTCTGGATTAACTTTCTGAACAATCCTATTGATGTTGTATAATGTTATATAATCCAACCAGATCAGATCACACCTCTCTTGCCTCCTTTCAAAACTACAAAGTGTAAGTTTATCCAGACTTTCCTTGTACCACATCATTGAAACTGACCAATCTACCTTCAGACTGCATACAATTTTTAATTGTATAGGAAGAGGACAAAATGTTGAAGGAACATGAATGGATGGAAAAATCTTTCCCTATATCAGCACATGCGATAAAGAGATCTGTAGGAGCACTTTTCCATCAAACCCACTGCCATTTACGATTACATAGAAAAAGTGGCACAGAAAACACACCATTTGGTCCAAACAGTCCATTTTGGCATTTGTGCTCTATGGAAGCTTCCTCCCATTTTTCCTCAACTAACTGTCAGCATAACCTTCCAACCCCTTCTCCCTCACACCTCCACCGTCAAAGCTTCCTCAGCCGTTCCCTGTGGTAATGAGTCCTATGCTTTAATCAATCTTTCAACAGGACGTTTCTTCTGAATTTCTCACATGACTGATAGAGCCTATTTCGCTCTTCCTTGCTCACAAGTGGAAGCATTTTCAGTCCACTCCAAATAAAAACCTTTCATAATTTTTGAAGACCTCTATTAGAACGTCACCAAGAAATCCCTCACCCTACTCTTTTCATGAGAAAATGAACTCTGCTTGTTCATCCTTTCCTGATAGAAACATAGAAGATAGGAGCAGGAGGAGGCGGAACCTGCTCCGCCATTCATCACAATCGTGGCTGATCATCCAACTCAGTAGCCTAATCTTGCTTTTCCCACATAATCTTTATTCCTTTTACTCCAAGTGCTATTTCTAGCTACGTCTTGAATAAATTCAATGTTTTTGCAACAACTACTTCCTGTGGTAATGAATTCCACAGGCTCACTACTCTTTGGGTGAAGAAATGTCACCTCACCTCCATTCTAACTGGTCTATCCCGAATCCTCAGACTGTTACTCCTGGTTTTGGACTCTTCCACTATTGGGAATATTCTCCCTGCATCTACCCTGTCTAGTCCTGTTAGAATTTTTTAAGTCTCTATGTGATTCCCCCCTCATCTGAGCTCCAATGAGAACAATCCTAACCTAGTCAACCTCTCCTCATACATCAGTCCCGCCATCCGTGGAATCAGTCCAGTAAGCCTTTGCTGCAGTCCCTCGAGAACAAGAACATTCTTCCTCAAAAAAGGAGACTAAAACTGCACACAATAGGTTATACCCCCTGAATTTCTGTTAACATCTTTGTATCTCTTTCTTGCACTCTTTCCAATGTCCATCATTTTGTGGCAGGCAATATGAATTCAGACTGGCTGAGTTTAAAACAGTGCATTAGAATATTTGGAGGTTCAGTTTTGGAGAAAACAGTGACACCCAGGTGATGGTAGCGTGAGATAAGAAGATGACAGAAGGTCCAATCATTGGCACAAGATGTGTTTTGTGAATTGTGCCTTGACTTACCTTGGTTACACTTGTTGAAGTTCCTTCTGTATTGTGTGGCCATTTTTGGGCTGATATGTGTGACATTGAAGATTCAGCAACTGCCAATGTACAACCCGAACTACCCCATTGCGGAGAATTCTACTCCTCAATCCAATCAATATCTCTCTCCTTCAACTAGCAATACCTCTATCAACGTGCTTGTAAATCTCGGATATCATTCCGTTACTAAACCATAGTGCTCTCTAACATTGTTTAATTGTTGTGGCTCCCTGGCCTTCAAATATAATTTGCTGGAATTCTTCAAACCAATTAGGGATTCCTGAGGAAATCTTAGTTTTTTACTGGGGGAATCACCTGAATATTTGAAGTGCGTACTGTGCTGGCAATGCATTACCCAAGGTGAGATCGAGGGATTTGCCTTCTCATTAACAACTTTTAAAATCAAAACTTTAGAATAGAGTCTCTCATTTTGAGTGTAATTTATAACTTTCTGTCTAAAATTGCACCCATTTTGTTCTTTGGCATATTACCATATGTAAAATACACTACAAATCAGTATCATTGGGCAGCTCTCTTCAAATGCAATTCTTGTTCTTGTTCTTAAATGCAATTCTTTAAATGCAAGTTTTGTTTTAAAATGTTCCTTAATATCTATAAACACTTCCTTTATATACAGTTATATTGTAAATTTTCACTGTGGAGACAATTTTAGCTTTATTATTCTGAAGAACCCAGAAAGATAAACAGTTGAAATGGGAGGTGATGGCCTAGTGATATTATCGCTAGACTATATATAAGAAATAAGAAAAAAACTGGAATTAAGAATCTACTGATGATCATGAAGCGATTGTCAACTGTCAGAAAAACCCATCTAGTTCACAAATGTCCTTTATGGAAGCAAATCTGCTGTCCTTACTTGGTCTGGCCTACATGCGCCTTCAGCAACGTGGTTGACTCTCAATTGCCCTTGGGCAACTAAGATTGGGCAATAAGTGCTTGCCAGCCAGCCATGCCCATGTCCCATGAATTAATTTAAAAAATTGAAATGCAGTTATCTACCCTAAATTCCAAATTTAATTAAGACTTTGTTTATATGTTCCTCTGGTTCCATTGTATGCTGAAGATTCCATGGCACTATTCAAGAAGGGCAGAGAGCTCTGTCAACGTCCTGACAAACAACATCATCAAAAATGGAGTGACTGGTCATTTATCCAATTGCTGTTCATGCAGTATACAGAATGATTATATGATGCAAGCGACTACTCTGCTAGAAGTTGTTTATCTTGTGGTGAAAGAACTTTGGGATGTTTCAGAGAGATAATGATAAGGCACTGTATAGATGCAAATCTTTTTCTCTTTCAGGTCCAGTGCTGGAACGAAGCCCATTTGAAAAGCTTCCAAACATTTAATCAATTTGAATAATACAATAAGAAGCATTATATAAGAGAGAAATAGTCCTTTTCATTAGCTACTGAACTCAGAATTTGCAAGCAAAACAGCATGCTTCAAAGTTTTTGGGTGGGATTTTATAGCTTTATGCTTCCCAAAACTCTAAGATCTCGCCCCAGGTCAATGGATCTTTTCATTGTCCTCCCCTTGCCTGCTCCGATTCCAGTAACATGTGGGATGATAAAATTCCTACCTATATATAGGTCTATGCAGCACTAGCTAATCTTAAATGAACTGACATTTAGTGATTACAAATGGTCTCAGTAGGGAGGCAAGAATCAATGTATGCTGTTGTTCCTGATAGCTTTCCAGTGTTCCATGCTGACATTCATGAACATTCATTTGGACTGAACTGGATTGTCGATAATATATTCTGTGGTTGATAATCTGCCCGCTGTCATTGGGGTTTGATTGTCAGCCTATGATTTTGTTATTTATTAAAATGAGTAGGTAGAAATTCATATGCTGGCAAGCCCAGAGGTGAAAATCTCTGCCTTCATTTTCTAGCGTTATGCATGCTCAATGGCCTCACAGGTATGAATGAACTGGAAGCACTTGTAAAAACAGAACTTGGGGAAGTCATGAAGAAATAGGCAGAAAATTGAAAAATGAAATAATCTGCCACACAATGTATTGTCCCCCTGGAGTGATCAGTAAGCTAAGGCCAAATGAGGTCTTTACTCACATACATTGTTAGATCAGAAAGTGGTTTCATCTACAAAGATTTGCGATAGTTAAAAAAAAGTGAAGCAACCACACCACCTGCTGCAAGACTGACTAATCTACAGCTGCACAACGTTCAAAGAGAGTCAGGTTATCTTGGTGCATGGCTACAGCCCAAAACTCTAGAGAGATGGATGCTTGAACTCAATTCCAATAAGAAATCCAATGCCTCCCCTTTACTGCACACCCCAACTATATCTATTCTGGCTCCAATATTCAAGCATGCTTCATGTTAATAACACAGAGCAGGAAGCATCCTGCTTGAATAACACTCTGGGATGGATTTGAGCGGATTTATAGAACCGTGCAAAGGTCTTAAAAGGGATGTCTAATATGTTACTGTATTCTCTTTATTCCTCAAAACGTTCGGTCTAAAAGTTGTTTGAACAGGTAATACTAGAAACTCATTTGAAATTTGCCTAATTTCTGATGCGTAACAAGTTTAGACAAGGGAAAATTATATTTAAAAAAGAGCGCGATTTTTGGTTTCTGGATGAAGGTTATATTTTATATTAATTTACAATATTTTATCAGCAGGCAAAAATATGATTGATTTCCACAGTGGCAAACAAGATTCATTGGATTGAGATTTTCAACAACAGGAGGTGCTTTAAACTAGTATTCAAACTTGTTTTGGTTGAAGAACATTTTTTTAAATAGATAACTTACTAAATAAATTTGTAATCACAGAACTCGTTTCTAAATTAAAATAACAAATACCTTTATAATACGAAAATGCTCCAGGTGAAATATACATTCATAATGTTTTACATAAAGTTGGTATTTACTCAGAAATATCAGGTCACACCTGTCTTGTGCTGAAGACTTTGACTGTTTTTGGAAGACATGATGTGGAGATGCTGACGTTGGACTGAAATGGGCACAGTAAGAAGTCTCACAACATCAGATTAAAGTCCAACAGGTTTATTTGGCATCACGGGCTTTTGGAGTGTTGTTCCTTCAACAGGTGAAGGAGCAGCGTTCTGAAAGCTCATGATACCAGCTAAATCTGTTGGACTTTAAACAAGCATTTTTTAAAATATGCTTGTTTTAAGTTGATTATTTTTTGGGAAACGTTCATGAACGAGATTGTGTTTTCATTATATTGAACTAATAACTTGAATCTTCAATAATGAGTTAGCTATCAAGTTGTAGATTCTCTGAAGTGGTGAAATAGCTTCACCTCGACTCTATGGCTGCATTCTAACTACAATCTAAAACATTACAGATAAGTAACCAGAAACACAAATAACTTGGACAAAGAAAAACCCAAGTAATTTAGCTTCTTTTATTATCGTTTCATGTTTCCATTTATTTAGATGGGATGATCACCGACATTTAGTGGAGATTTAATGGAGCTAACAGTGGGAATGGAGTCTAACAAGATAAAAGAAATTAAAATGGTCATTAATTCAGCTTAAAAATATTTTATCTCTAATAAAATTCAAAAATTCAATGCTCATAATTTATTCCAGTTCTTATTTTTATAGTTTCTCCACTGAATGACTGCTATAGTCACCTGGATTCATACTTTGTAACATTTCTTCATCTGATTTGTTGCATTCTCTCTAGGGTTACTGCTCTGTCAACCCCAGCTTAATAATACTCTGATTGAGAATGAACAAGAGTAGATGATTGTAATAAGTCTTTGGAGGCAGAAGTCCCTTCACCAAAATGGCTTTATTTACAATTCCAGCAGCAGCACCAAGTGCTATCAATCAGCAATCTACCTTTTGGAGTGCCAGAGGAACTGACGCTCCCGTTTAAATACAAGGAAAAGACTCCCTGATTGGTCCATCAATGGACTTCTTAATCAGGGAGTTCATATTCCAATAGACCAACCTCAATAGCCTGATTGAAGTCATTACAATGACCAAACTTGCATCTCTCAACTGAGGAACAGGGTGTTAATGATCAAAGGTAGAAAATTTATCTGCTCTAGTTTTTGAATGTGGGAACTTGGCCAGAATTCTATAAAGTTCAGGTGCGCACCTGACCTGGAAGCATATAAAATTGTGTGAGAAGACTTTTGGTGCTCATTCCAATGTCATTGTGCCTTTGTGTGATATTTCAGTTTGTGGACATACACCAGAGCCGGAAGAGCACCTGCTGACAGTCAAGAACTCAATTTAAATAAATTAAACAGCAATTCAGTGGGATTTTACATGGTCTGTCTGCCTTTGCAGTTGGCAGACTGGCCAATTGGGCAGGCAGCCTTTATGTTTAAGCTGCAACCTTGATCCAGGTACGATTGAAGTTCAGGGCTCAAATAAAATGAACAAATGCATCTGGGGTCTGAAGTCTGTGTGAGGTTGTGCTACTTGAATACTCATGACATAGTTTGAACATTAATATTTATTTTTCATGGTCAGCATACAACAATAATATAACATTGTGGTCAATGGATGCATGTGAGAGCCAGACCTGTACCCAACAACAATTAAGAAGGCAATTTACCCCATTATGGGATCAATTGTCAGTGATTTTAATGGCCTGTCCACTTCAATGGTTGGCGGCAGGGCCAATTGGCAAGGCTACCTTCACATTTTTGCCACAAACTCTATCCACCGTCAAATATCTCTACATGTCTGCCCCCCTGAGGAGCGTATTGGAAATGCAGCCTACACCTTCCCTGGCAGTGCTCAGCCTTTCACAGGGTGCAGTGCAATTAAAATTGCATTTTGAACCCATTTCTGGGCCTGACAAGTGTGCACATCCAATGAGCAAAAAATTCTGGTCCATGATTTGGTCCACGTACATACCTAATCAGTTTGGGTGAGTAAGACACAAACTCTCAGAGGCAGAGTAGAATTGCCGCAGTCCACATAACACAGGCAGAGTTCTCTCTCTTAAAGGCAAGCTGGGAAATCATGCAGGCCTTTATAGACCAGATAGCATCAGTGCTGTAGAATTTGATTTTGCACGTACAAACTTCTGAATTTCTACCCCAGCGTTTGAAATTTTGGTATCTTTCCTTATTATAGACACATTAATCAAAAACCATAAGAGGCAGAATTTTATGTTTAACATCCGGGCGCGCTTCCGACCTGGAATTGTATAAGATATTGAGCGCATGTCCTAGCAATATTGATCTCGCATAGAACATTAATACAACATTGTGGTCAGCGGATGCTGTGGGAGACAGACCTGTACCCAACAACGATCAAACCCATCAAGAAATCACCTGTCAGTGATTTTACATGGCCTGTCCACTTTAATGGTTGGCGGCAGGGCCAATTGGCAAGGCTATCTTCACATTTTTGCTGCAAACTCCATCCAGGGTGAGTTAAGATATCCACGGTTAATGAAATAAAAGAAGATAGTTGAGAAATGAAGGGCTATGAGTTCTGCTGTTAGCTGCATTTGTGGCATGACATTTTCCACATGTTACATTCCCATGGCTCCCTGAGGCAGCCATGATATGAAGATGCTGGCGTTGGACTGGGGTAAATACAGTAAAAGTCTCACAACACCAGGTTAAAGTCCAACCAGTTTATTTGATAATAAACCCACAAGCTTTCGGAAACAATGTTCCTTCGTCAGATGTGTGGAAGGTTCTGATCAGAGAAGGACATATAGAGGCACACACAGTTTACAGAATGCTGATTAGAATGAGAGTCTTTAAACTAACCTACTATTCAAGTCTTGAAGATGCCGACAATGTGAACGGAGAGAGCATTTGGCATAGGTTAAAGAGATGTGTATTAACCTATTACTATAGGTTAAAGAGGTGAGACAATACACATCTCTTTAACCGATGCCAAATGTTCTCCCCACTTACATTGTCGGCATCTTTAAACTTGAATAGCAGGTTAGCTGTAAAGACTCTCATTCTAATCAGTATTCTGTATACTGTGTGTGCCTCTATATGTTCTTCTCTGATCAGAACCTTCCACACACCTGACAAAGAAACAGCGTTTCTGAAAGCTTGTGGGTTTATTATCAAATAAACTAGTTGGATTTTAACCTGGTGTGTGAGACTTTTCCCTGAGGCAGCTCCATAGCAGCTGTCAGCCTAAGAGAGCACCTGCATACAAGCTCACTTTTCTCAGAGCACAACCCTTCACCTGCCTACCTCCCAGCAATCATAGAACCATAGATTCCCTGCAGTGCGGAAGGAGGCCATCCGGCCACCGAATCTGCACTGATTATCCGACGCAGCATTCCACCCAGGCCCTTTCCCTGAAATCACATATACTTACCTGGCTAACCCTCGCTAACCTACACATTTTGGGACACAAAGGGGCAATTTGGCATGACCAATCCACCTAATATGTGGGAGGAAACCGAAGCACCTGAAGGAAACCCTCACAGACATGATGAGAATGTACAGACTCCACACTGGCAATGTTGAACCTTTCTGAGTGTGAGTTCCGTCAGCCAGTGTGAAATCATAGTCAGGGGCAGATTGTGGTCAGAACAGCACATGCCATCTGCTTCCGAGCCTACTGATCATGAGAGTCAGGCCAAGGATTTTAATGCTGATCTATGGTTTTCAATTCAGGAACCTGGATTTTTACAGAGTTGAGAGTCTGCAGACATTTAAAAATGGCAAGCAGGATATGGAAATTCCCCCCCCACCACCCCACCTCCCCCCACCATTTCTGGTAGATCCAATTTTTCCCAGCATAGGGAAGAAAGTGGAACATGTTATACAGAAATGATACCCAAGCTCAGCAGGACTATTTGAGCTTGGTGCTGAGTTCAAATTACCTCATTTTTGTTGCTGCAAGAGTCTTAATCACGAGTGTGGGAGTCATGAATTGATGAAATAAATGTAAATGTTTTTGAGTGACACATACAATCTGTTTGAGTGTCACGACTGGAAGTTTTATAAATCTCCCTCTTTTTAAACGTGAAAAAAATAGGCTGGGAATATCAACCAGAGATAAAAATGCCCTCTGCTCAACTACTTTAATTGACAGACTTGAAGGGTGGAAGGACCTGTTTCTGTGCTGTACTTTGTTCTTTGTTTGACAGGCCTTCTAATATAGGTTTAAAAACAACCATTACCATTTGGTCATTCAGTTTCAATAGTGTCCTTTGTTGGTATTTCCCCAAAGGCAGTTTGATTGACAGATTGAAGGCGTTGACTGTAATGTGGGGTCTGAATAAAAGTTTGTTTTTTTTATGAAAGATGAACTATTTGAGGAGATTTACACTTTTGATTAGTTTTGTTCAGGATCAAGTGTGTGGGATGAGACCTGTACTACATTGTTGGAATTTTTAAAAATATCATTGTGGCTCCTGAGATTTGCCCGTGTGGGAAACTAGGACAGTGGTTATGGCGGTAACATTGGAGTATGAGGGGTCATGGGATTGTATGGGAATATGAGTTGACATGAAAGTGGTAAAGGCTAGAGGGCCTGACAGTTCTATAATGCTCAGACATCGTCCCAGAGAAGTGAGGCGGGTCATATAACCAGTCCATCTTGGCACTTTCCCATCCTCATGGCTACCTAGGATCTGGTTCTGGGATTGCTAGGTCCTACTTGATTCCGCCCCATCTCCTGGCAGCATAAATTGGATCTAAAAGTGTCGTTTAAATTGAAGTGGCTTTATTGAGTTGGGGAATTTCTGAATTTGAGTACCCCCTTCGGTATGAAAAATGTACCCCGTGTTTTTGCAGCCAAGTGCTCGAGAAACATTAGCTTCTGATAAAACACAATCTCTTTAAAAGTGACTTTAAGTGCCTTATAGCTTTTCCTAAACTAATAAGAATATAATAAAGTAGCTGGAGAAACTAATAAATATCCATGATAATGTGCCAAATTCCTGTGTGGAAATGTCTGGCTCTGTTAGGTGTAAACTGATAGACATTTATTATTTTTTCCTCATTAAAGAAGGAAAGTCCAAGGTAAGTACTTTCATTGCAAAGTACTCCTTTACAAGTACACGATAAAAATAAGAATTGAACAAAAGTATTGTCAACCTGGCACAAATAAACATTTATTCCACAAGTTATTTTCTACTCTTTCAGAGATGCAGCATTTGAGCCAATAGTCAGTTTGACTGCTTTGGGATCATCTATACAATATACAGCGCAAATTTCAATACTAAAGATCCTCATTACAGCATTGAAGGCATGTTTCAATGTGCAGATTTCAGTGTGATCCTGATTTGATGCTGTGACATTTTCTCTCGGTCAGAGTCATTATCAAATGTAGGGGGTGCTCTCAGCTCTCACTATTAAGAGATGCAATAGTCTAAATTCACAGGACAACAGTTTAAAATCAGAAGACGACAACACAACAAACATATTGAAGAATATTGGGCAGTTTCTCACATAAAACACTTGGGTCATCGAAACACTGAAGGAGTTATTTTGACATGTACTAAATGAATACAGTACTAGCAAGAATAAGCTATTCAAAAGTTTGGATTTAGCACACTACTTGATTTTAATTTGAATATTCCTGCAGATTTCATACTCAAGCACTGATGAGATAGAATTTTCAATTTCTTAGCATTGACTCTGAACTCCTTGAAATCTCATGGCATCAGGTCAAGTATGGTTAAGGGAAACCTTTTGCTGCTTTCTCTCAGAAGAGCACTGATTCATCAACTGTGTTGACCATGACTTGAAGGAAGCACTGAATGTGGCAAGGCACAGCAAGTATTCTGCATGGGGGATTTCAATCTCCATCATTAAGAATAGCTTGGTTGCGCCTCTACACACCAAGTCTGAAAGTCGTGATGTGGAGATGCCGACGTTGGACTGAGGTAAACACAGTAAAAAGTCTCACAACACCAGGTTAAAGTCCAACCAGTTTATTTGATAGTAAACCCACAAGCTTTCGAAAACACTGTTCCTTCATCAGATGTGTGGAATGTTCTGAACACTTTTGGAGCCCTGCTCCTTCTGCAGCTGAGTGACTCACCTAATGAAGGAGCAGTGCTCTGAAAGCTTGTGATTGGAAATAAACCTGTTGGACTTTAACCTGGTGTTGTGAGATTTCTTATTGTACCTGTCACAGATGCATCTGTCCATGACAGCATTTCTAGGAATGACCACTGCACTGTCCTTATGGAGACAAAGTTCACATCAAGAATATGATCCATCATGTTGTTTGGCACTACTACTGTGTTAAATACGATAGATTTTGAACAGATATAGCAACTCAAACCTGGGCATCCATGAGGCAGTATGGGCCATCAGCAGCAGCACAACTGCATTTAATTCCAATCTGTAACCTCACGGCCCACTATATTCTTCACTCATTACCATCAAGCTGGGAATCTATCCTAGTTCAATAAATAGTGCAGAAGGGCATGCCAGGGGCAGCACTGGATATACCCAAAAATGAATTATCAGCCTGGTGACACTGTCATGCAGGTCTACCCATGAACCAAACAATGAAAGCAGTAAGTGAGAGACAGAGTTAAGGGATCCTACAACCAATGGATAAGATCTAAGCTCTGAAGTCTAGTTATGAATGGTGGTGGACAATTAAACAATTCACTGGAGGAAGAGGCTCCACAAATATCCCCATTTTGAACGATGGGGGAGCCCAGAACATCAGTGCAAAAGACAAAGCTGAGGCATTTGCCACAATCTTCAGTCAGAAGTGCTGAATAGACTATTCATCTAACCCTTCTTCTGAAGTCCTCAGCATCACAGATGTTAGGCTTCAGCCAAAAAGATTAATTTGTGATATCAAGAAATGGCAGAAAATGCTGGATAATGCAAAGGCAATGGCCTCTGACAACATTTCAGCAACAGTGCTGAAGACTTGTGCTCCAGAACTAGTTGTATTTCTAGCCAAGATGTTCCAGTACAGCTACAACACTGGCATTTACCCAGCAATGTGGAAAATTATCCTGGTATGCAAAAGCAGGACAAATCCATCCTGGCAATTTACCACTCCATCAGTCCACTCTTTGTCATCAGCAAAGTGCTATCAAGTAGCATTTACTCAGCAATAACCTATTCACTGATGCTGAGTTTGGGTTCCACCAGAGTTACTTATGCATGCCTCATTACAGCCTTGGTCCAAACATAGACTCAAGAGGTGAGAGTGATTGCCCTTGACATCAAGGCAACATTTTACCTAGTGTGGCACCAAGGAGTCAATGGGAATCAGAGGAAAGCTCACACCGGTTGAAATCATACCTAGCACGAAGGAAAGTGGTTGTGGTTATTGGACATCAATAATCATTGTTCCAGACCATTGCTGTAGCAGTTCCTGAGAATAGTATCCTAGGCCTAACCATCTTTAGTTGTCTCCATTATAAGGACATAAGTGGGGATGTTTGCTGATGATTGCACAATGATCAGCATCATTTGTGACTCCTTAGATATTGAAGCATCTGCATCCATATGTAGCAAGACTTGGATAACATTCAGGCTTGGCCCGATGACTGGCGATTAACATTTGTGTCACACAAGTGCCAAGAAATGACTATTCCAGTCAGAGAGAATCCATCCATCTCCCCTTGGCATTCAGTAACATTACAATCGCTGAAGCCGCCACCATCAATACGATGGGGGTTAACATATCCAAAAAACACTTTGGACCAGCCATTTAATATTGTCGCTACAAGAACAGGTCAGATGCTGGGAATCAGATGCGAGTAACGACTGTCCAGCATATAATTCTTTGACTCTGTAAAGACTGTCCAGCATATAAAAGGTGCAAGTCTGGAGTTTGATAGAATACCCTCCATGTGCTGGATAAGTGCAGCTCCAACAACACTTGAGAAGTTTGACACCATCCAGGACAAAGCAGCCCATTAATCACCTTCAACATCCATTTCCACCACCACTGATGCACAATGGTAGCAGTGTATATCATCTACAAGTTGCCCTGCAGTAACTCATCAAGGTTACAATGACAGCACCTTTGCTTATAGCCTAATATAAAAGGAAACAATGAAAACCTCATCTGATATGGAGGATGGAATTTTCTAGAGCTGCTATTGGCAGATGGGAATGGAACTGTAGAATCATAGAATCCCTGCATAACGTGCCTACACCAACAACAATCCCACCCAGGCACTATATCCATAACCCTACATATTCTGCCTGCTAATCCCTCAACACTAATGGATAATTTAGTATAACCAATTCCACTTAATCTGCACATCTTTGGACTGTAGGAGGAAACTGGAGCCCTTGGAGGAAACCTACGCTGACACGGGGAGAATGAGCAAATTCCATATAGACAGTGAACCAAGGCAAGAATTGAACCCGAGTCTCTGATGCTGTGAGGCAGCAGTACTAACCACTGTGTCACCATGAATTGGCATGGACAAATGGGCAAAGGGCATCCTGTCATTGCTGAAGTGGAAGTTGAGCTTAATCAGCAAAACGGATCACAGATTTAAGAATGCCTTTGATGAAGTGTCACATTTTATCCAAATCTCTTCCAACCTTTGTGGAATTGAGACGTAATGTATCAGGCTTAGCATCTTGGTCATCTACATCTCAGTCAGCTGGATCTATGAGTTTGTGCCTCAGCTACAAGGCTGAATCTAATGGTGTAGACGCAGTTGTATGGCATGACAGTGGCTTTTTGCTTGTGAGTGGGAGTTCTACTATATTTGCCCAGTGTTCATTGATCTGTTGCATCCATCAGTGAGAAGGAGGATTGAATAATAGAATCTGCGCTCAATTCTTGATGGCAGTGATCTGACTGAGGAAGCAATGGGCTTGCATTGCTGAGCACAGCTTTGAGAGGAGGTTCAATCTGAGGTCCATGGTCCAGGGTAACCCCTGCAAAACCCACAGGATGAGAAGGTTCGGCTCATTGCACAGAGGCTTTTCACATGAACAAGGGTCTACTGCGAAGACTTTCCTATCTGGAGATGAGAAAAGATAATGCCTCACACGTCTGCGTTTGTCAAGACATATAGTGGATTATATCCATCACACTACTCTAGCTATGGTCTTACCAAAGTTCTACATAACTCCATCATGACCTCGCTGCTTTTGTAATCTATAACTCGATTGATAAAGGCAAGTATGCCATATGTCTTTTTCCCCGATTTATTAACTTGCCTTTCTGTCTTCAGCTCGAAACATTTTCAAGTATGAAACTATTTACAGTTCCTCACAACACAAAGGTCTGAGGAGTCTTATTTGAGGCAGCCAATTGAGAGACTACCCCGGTATTTGCCATTGATTTAGGGACAATGGAGGATTGCCAAAGTTGTGATGCATTCCAATGGAGGCCAGCAGCGGTCACTGTGAGGATAGGCAGATGGAACAGCAGGGAGACACTACAACTGCAATTAGTGGCTGAAGATGTTGGAAATGTCAGTGCAGACAGAGGGCAGGGGGAAGATTCTGTCCTATTGTGGCAGTTCTGGAAGCCAATGGGACAGGAAAGTTGCAAAAAACCCTATTGGGGACAACTCCAGTCTACTCCAGTCCACATCCAAGTGAGTTGGGCTCCGGAATCAGCAACCTGTTGAATGGAGGCAGGAATGCAATTGGCATAATGAAGTCCTCAGTCAAAGGCCCTTCTCTGGCAGTATTGGAACTTGCCCAGCATCACCACCTCTACCACCACCCTGCACTCCCCCAACTCCCCGCTCCCCATCACCCCCATCTGTGTTGGGAACAGCAGAATGCATAGAAGGCAGTGCTATTGGAGACTGCAAAAGAGCTTCGAGGGCTCCATGTATCTTCAAAGTATTTAATCACAGCTCAGGAATTCTTGTGGAGGGGCTTCCTCTTCAATCTGAGATCTCTCATAGTTTGCATTTGCTTTTGTCAGCTGTGTTTGGAGCCTTTTGGGAGTGTTACCATTTTTAGGCTTGGTCTCCCCCTTCTTCAATAGTGCCCACCTCTTCTTGTGGAGTGGTTCACTGTGGGGATTTCTTTTGCACCTCAAACCATCACCCCATCCCCCACACCTCCACCCCTAGCCGCTCCCTTAATAGAACAGTACATGGAAAGGTGGCCTGCTAATTAACTGCCTTCTGAAAGATGTCCTCTGTGGGGCTAAGATTCCACTCAGAGACTTGTGTTCAATGTGACCCAAAACTTCTCTATGACCTATGAGTTAGGAACATGATAGAATATTAAATCATAGTAACACTCAAGCAGTGTAACACCATCTTGGTCAAAGCAATTTTCTTTATTGGTGCCTTGACATTGGATTTAATACCCTCCACCACTGATACATTCTGGCTGTAGTTTGTATTATCTACAGGACGTACTGCAAACAGCTTATTTCAACAGCATCTGCCAGCCTCACAACTCCTATCATCCTAAAGGAGAGGAGCAACAACATGCCACCACCTCCGAGGGCACCATCAATTCCATTCTGACTTAGGCATTTACTACTTTTTTTTCAATTGTTGCTAACACAATCGTTGGAACATGATCATCACAGGATTCTCTGGATTACCAAAAATGACAACAGCTTTGCCTTTATTCCATGAACAAATTCAAAATGATGGACGTGTGTTTAAGACACTGTCAATTGTGAAGCGGGCTACAACCGTAGAAAAATCTGCAGTGCAAGTACCCCAAAAGGAGGAGTCCAACTTCTTTACATTGAAGACTTCACCACTGCTGTTGTTGCCTTAGAAGGCAGAGTTGAGAGTTTGGTCTTTTCTGGTATCCAAATGAATGGTGTTGGAGTACAAACAGGTATTTCTCAGAATTCGAATGATCGTCATCATTCTAGGCAGCTTATTTTCACTTCTTATTGCACAACTGGGTTTGAGGTTCAGTTGTACCTGCCTGATCATATTTGCCTGACAGGTATGTTTTCTGACAATTACCATGCCTTCCCGCCTAACTCCTCAGATTCCTGAACACATGATAAGAGAATAACCAGAGCCAGAATTTCCTTGCCATTGCAGCAGAGTCACAACCAGCAGCAGTTTCCTCTGGAGCCTCGGCTGCTGCCCTAAAACATTTAATTAAATGGTACTTTTGATCAAAATCAAAATCACTTAAAAACAAGAAAACCTTAAGGATATTCAAATAGAGCTTATTTCATTAAGATTTCAATATTGACTTATTAATGTCCTAACATTTCAATACTGAAGTCAAAACAAAGCCCATGTCTCTAGCTTCATCCAGAAAACAGCTATGAAGTAGAAAGTGCCCAACAAACTTATACATTCCTCTTAATCTATTGTACAATACTTCTCATAAATTTACAGAAAACCACTTTCACAGATGTCACATGAAAAGAAAGACAGGCACATTTTGAAAGCTAGTGCTTAAGGAAAGGGAAACTTAAACTTCAAAAGCTTGTTTATATAGGCTAGCGAATAGGAAATTTGTCCTCTTACCCAATTTTCTAGCTATAGATTTATTAAATTTAATGCATTCCATTAAACAACATGCTTGTTATTCCTGCCAGTCAGCTCTTTTGGCAGGAACACTAACGTCAGAGCTTTGACACAATTTTTCTTTGACTGACTGTAATGTCCTTATCTACTAAACTGCGATGCATTATTGCACATGAAGCAAACATATTTCAGGCTCAATGATAAGGTGGGTTGAGCTATGTCACATCAATTGTGTGCAGCTCCACTCTTCTCAGTTATTTCCTTAATTTTTCCTCTTGACAGCTAACCTTGTATCTAACCTTCAGATATTGCAAAATGAAGGGTGCAAAGAGAAGCAAACTTTTGATTAATTCATCCCTAATCTCTTTCACAGGAATTAATAGAACAAAGGCAAAATTGGCAGAATTAATATCATGGTTGCGACATATGATTCTCTATAAATACTCCTAATCATACTTTAATCTTTAGCAGACTATTAGAGAAATAGAAGTTCCTACCTGAAGGTTAATTTTTTATATACCAGTCAAACAGAACATTAAAACTATAATGAAGATACACAGTTGACATTTGTTTTTGGCATTACAATGCATGAATGAAGTGAGCCTTTGACTGAATATTCACATTTCTGCCTCAAAGATAGAAGGCATAGGTTTCCAATTCCATTTCTGATGGACCTGGGGAGAGAAACTTAGTTCTTAATTTCCTGCTCCATAGGACTAGGTCCCTATTGTTTGTGTTAGGGGATTCCATAAAACTTTCCCAGATTTTAGAACTAAAAATCCTGGAGACAATCTCACAATTTAATCACACTGACCGATGGATGGCAAGCTGATAAGATCTCGAGAGAGCCGAGAAATTGGGTTCGTGTCACAGAGACACTGGATATCCAGCAAGGTCTCTGAAAAGAGCATGAGGCTGATTATGACATTTAAATGCCAGAAATCTGCATGCATACAAGTATGCCTTCTGCTGATATCAGCCGGATTTTGGGCGATTTGGATCCCACCTACTCTGGCAAATTCCAAGTTTGGCAAGAAACTTTTGATTAAGTCAGATAAGATTCAATTTTTAAGTTACCCAAAAAATGATGTGAATTTCTCCCATTTTCATGCTTGTTTGGGTCTTAAAATCTTTGGGGTAAGATCGCTATTCCCCCCTCCCCCCATCTTAATAGTCGAGATTTGAGCTCAAGGCTATTTTGTTGCATTCACTAGCCTGATACCAAAATAGTTTCAAATCCTGCCATTAAGAATGCAGTTCTTCTTTTCACAGATAAGTTACAAAAATGTCGTACACATTAGGGTGAACCCAGGATAGAATCATCCAGTCTTGCCTCTGTGGCCTTGCCAGTGGAGGTTTGCCTATGGTACCCATCAATGGAGATCAGATGTGATGGTGTCACTGGTAAAACTAAAGGCCATTGAGACTCCCTCAGGAGGTCAGTGGCAGGGGAGTGGCAGTTCCAACCTGGCACGTTGGCTGCCCATTGGGTACTGGGCATGGCCAAAGGGGTGTGGTCTAGGAGGGGTGAAGCTTGAGGCAGTGCAGCCAGATCAGGGATGGCCCATTTGGTAGGGAGACAGGGCCACTGTGCACTCTGCAACTGTGATCAAAGAGGAGGTGGGGGACTGGTGACATTCTGTGACAGCGATTGGATATAGGGGAGCAATCAGGTCATGCGGTGGAGAGGTTGGTGATCGACTCCATAGTAGCAGGAAGGGGGAATGACATCAGCCAGAAGGCTGGCTACAGCTTTGGGGGAGGCAGTATCAGGTTTCTGTGCACTCTGAACACAGAAATCTGCATACATGCAAATACGCCTTCTGCTGATATCAGCCAGCTTTTGGGC
Source organism: Sphyrna mokarran (assembly GCA_024679065.1). NCBI lineage: Eukaryota > Metazoa > Chordata > Chondrichthyes > Carcharhiniformes > Carcharhinidae > Sphyrna > Sphyrna mokarran. The sequence goes on from JAGIQG010000009.1 coordinate 42,670,482, forward strand.
GATTTGGATCCCACCTATTCGGGCAAATTCCAAGTTTGGCAAGAGATTTTTGATTAAGTCAGGTAAGATTCAATTTTTAAGTTACCCAAAAAATGATGTGAATTTCTCCTATTTTCATGCTTGTTTGGGTCTTAGAATCTTTGGGGTAAGATTGCTATTCCCCCCTCCCTCCACCTTAATAGTCAAGATTTGAGCTCAAGGCTATTTTGTTGCACTCACTAGCCTGATACCAAAATAGTTTCAAGTCAAATCCTGCCATTAAGAATGCAGTTCTTCTGTTCACAGATAAATTACAAAAATATCACACACATTAGGGTAATAGTTAATAGTAAAACTTGAAGGCAGACATGCAGGTATCACTCAGAGCTGCATAGTTTATTTAGAAAAGAACTGATGAGGTCAATTGTATAATTTTACAAAGTTGCCAGGGGAAAAAATGGCTCACTTACTGAAATTTATTTGCCCAATAGCATTCATTAAATCCTTGGCAAACAATGATGTTCATTTTAATTTAACACATATAAGTAGATTACATAGTAAGTTGCAAGAACAATGACTTCTTTTTAGCAGCGTAAAAATTACTTACCAGAATCCCAAATAATGTAATTTACTGTATTTAACATTAAGGACCTGGAGTGACTCTAGTGACCAATGTTAGGTGCCAAGTTGAATCTTGCAATTTAGCAGTTGAAGTTAATTTTACAGGAATGTTGGTTGGTGCCACAAGTCATCTTATTGTTATTTACAGCCATCTAAAGCAACTCAAAATCTTACTCTATTTCCAATCCTTAATTTCATACCAAGCCATCGGGGACGAACAGTCAATATTCTGCCACATGAGGATAAATCAGCAAAGGTATAATGGTTAACACTTGCTCTGTAGTTTGACAATAGCACTACTCCATGGTGAGAAAAGGTAAGAATTTGCACTTGGCTCATTGGAGGTATTATTGAGCCATATTTGGTGTGCTATGCAGAAATCCATCATTCAGAGAACATTCCTCCAGCTTGCAGAACTTCTATCAACTGATTCACCGGGGAGGAGTACTGATTCACTGTCAAGGAGATCTCCTGCTGATCACCAACACTCCCTTTCAGGAGATCTCCATGACAATGTTTGACTTGACACTACAGTACTGATGCCCTGAATCAGGGCCAAGCCCAATGACTAAACATCACACTACCCCACCTCTGTTTGTTCTGTCCTGCTGGTTGGATGACAGCCAGGAAATTGCAACTACAACTCTATTACTTGGCTTTTACTTGAGAAAGGATATACTTGCACTGGAGGGGATGCAGAGGAATTTCACTAGGTCAATTGAGAAGATTGGCTTATGAGGAGAGACCGAGCAAACTAGGACTATACTCATTGGAATTTAGAAGAATGAGGGGGAATCTTATAGAAACATATAAAATTATGAAGGTCATAGATAGGATAGGAGCAGGGAAGTTGTTTCCACTAGTGAGTGAAAACCAGATCTAGGGGGCATAGCCTTAAAATAAGGGGAAGCCGATTTAGGACTGAGTTGAGCAGAAACTTATTTACCCAAAGTGTTGTGAATCTGTGGAATTCCCTGCCCAGTTGAGGTCACCTCACTGAATGATTCTAAGGCAAAGATAGATCCAATTTTTGAACAGTAAAGCAATTAAAGGTTATGGTGAATAGGTGGGAAGTGGAGCTGAGTCCACAAAAAGATCAGCCATGGTCTTAATGAATGGCGAAGCAGCTCGAGGGGCCAGATGGCCTATTCCTGTTCCTGGTTCTTATGTTCTTACATTACCAATTTGGGTATACAGGAAGAATAAATGGAAGGTCAAAATAAAAATTTTAAAAAGGAGAGTAAAATATGAAAGTGAAGAAAGGGAAGTTAAATAGACAGACAGAGCAAGCATTTATTATAGAATAGAATCAGAGAATCATAGAAAAGAATCTCTACAGTGCAGAAACAGGCCATTTGGCCCATTGAGTCTGCACCAACTCTCTCACAATATCTAACACAGGTCCTACAGACCATAACCCTACATAATTACCCCACTAATTCCTCAAATCTACATATCTTGGACCATGAAGGGGCAATTTAGCATGGCCAATGCACCTAACCGGCACATCTTTGGAGAATGGAAAAAAATTGGAACACCCGGAGGAAATCCATGCAAACACAGGGAGAACAAGCAAACTCCATATAGCCAGTGCCCCAAGGTTGAAATGGAACTCAGGTCCCTGACTTTGTGAGGCAGCAGTGCTAACCACTACACCATCATGCCACTTTTCACAACATTCAGATATCTCAAAGTGTTTTACAGTCAATGAGGTTTTTTTGCTGTGTAGATGTAGTCACTGCTGTAATGTAGGAAACATAGCAAGCAATTTCCACACAGCCAAAAAATCTGTTTTAATCATATTGGTAGAAGAATAAATATTAACCAGAATACCAGGACAATTCTCCTGTTCTTTGAGTAATGGATAGCATGGCCCTATCCACATTGCTGACTATGTCCTCAAAGAACTCAAGTCAGTTGGTCAATTATGATTTTCCCTTCATAAAACCATGCTGACAATGGTGAATTGAGCTTTGTCTTTCCAAATACAGAGTCATCTCCTCCTTAATGATTGAATCCAGCAACTTCCTCATCACAGAGGTCAGGCCTATCGTTTCCCACTTTTTGCCTCTCCCTGTTATGAATAGGGGCGTCACATGAGCATGTTTCCAATCCACCGGGATATTTCCAGAATCCAATAAATTTTGAAATATCACAACCAATGTATCCACTATCTTAGCTGCCACCTACTTGAATACGCTAGAGTGAAGGCCATCAAGTCTTATCTGCCTTCACTCCCATTAGTTTATTCAATACCTTCTCCCTAGTGATGGCTATTGCACCAAGTTATTCTGTATTAATCCAGTTTTAGCAAAGTCTTCATTATTCTTTATCATGAAGACAGAGGCAAAATATTGGTTTGTGCCTCAGCAATCTCTGTGTTCTCCACTAATACCTTGCCAATATTGTCTTCTAAAGGACAAACATTTACTTTAGTTATTCTCCTCCTCTTTATATACTTGAAGAAGCTTTTGGTATCTGTGTTTATGCTTTCTGCTGGTTTCCTTTCATAGTTCATCTCAGCTCTTTCGATTCCATTTTTAGTAGCCTTTCACTGAATCTTAAAGTTCTCCTAACCTTCTGGCTTACCAGTAGCTTTTGCATTTCGTATGCCCTAGCTTTTGTCTTTATGTCCTCGTTGACTTCCATGTCTAGCCATGGAACATTTTCTTTCCTTTTATAATTCATCTTCCTCTCAGGAATATAGTTTAATCGAAATGTATGCAATATTTTCCTGAACATCCGCCACTGTTCCTCAACTGTGCTGCCCTCAATTATTTGAGCCCAGTTGACTCAGGCCTGAATAATTACCTCTGCCCAATGCCAGAACTCTAGCCAGTTGACGTTATCTTCTCTCGCTCAATCTGAATCTGAAATTCTAGCACACTGCGATCACTCTTTCCAAGAGGATCTTTGATAACCAGATAGTTATCAACCCTTCTTCATTACATTATACTAAATCTAAAATAGACTGCTCCCTGGTTGGTTCCATAATACATTGCTCTAAGAAACAATCCCTCATGTACTCTAAGAAATCTCTCTTCAGGCTATCTTTACCAATTTGATTAATCCAGTTAAGATGCATGTTAAAATCACCCATGATTACCATTGTGCCCTTCTCACAAGCTTCATTATTTTTATATTATGCACCACTTTGGAAGAATTCCTCAGGGGATTACTTCTAAAAGATGTTTTTACCTTTCTTTTTTATTTCCACCGAGCTCGATTCAACATTTGGTCCTTAGCGCCAATGTCAATTCTTAATTCAGACTTGATGATATCCTTCACCAATAAAGCAACTCCATCTCCTGTTACATTTATCTATCCTTTCAGAAGTGAGTACAAATTTTATGTTGAGAACAGCTTTGTGCTTCCTTACATTTATAGGAGGACCCATTTCTGTTCATCGGTCACCATGCACCTGCACATTCATGGTCATGTCTGAAGCTCCGACACACCATTTTGGAAACAGGAACAACTGCCCATTAACAACTGCACACACTCCATACTGCCCATTCACACCTGCACACAATCCATACTGCCCATTCACACCTGCACACACTCCTCACTGCCCACTCACACTTGCACACGCTCCCCACTGCCCATTCACACCTGCACACACTCCCCACTGCCCATTCACACCTGCACACACTCCCCACTGCCCATTCACACCTGCACACACTCCATACTGCCCACTCACACTTGCACACGCTCCCCACTGCCCAATCACACTTGCACACACTCCCCACTGCCCATTCACACCTGCACACACTCCCCACTGCCCATTCACACCTGCACACACTCCCCAATGCCCATTCACACCTGCACACACTCCATACTGCCCATTCACACCTGCACACACTCCCCACTGCCCATCACACTTGCACACACTCCCACTGCCCATTCACACCTGCACACACTCCAACTGCCCATTCACACCTGCACACACTCCCCACTGCCCATTCACACTTGCACACACCCCCACTGGTATTCACACCTGCACACACTCCACTTCAACCTGCACACACTCCCACTGCCCATTCACACTGCACACACTCCCCACTGCCCATTCACACCTGCACACACTCCCCACTGCCCTTCACACCTGCACACACTCCCCCACTGCCCATTCACACCTGCACACACTCCATACTGCCCATTCACACCTGCACACACTCCCACTGCCCATTCACACCTGCACACACTCCCCACTGCCCATTCACACCTGCACACACTCCCCACTGCCCATTCACACCTGCACACACTCCATACTGCCCATTCACACCTGCACACACTCCCCACTGCCCATTCACACCTGCACACACTCCCCACTGCCCATTCACACCTGCACACACTCCATACTGCCCATTCACACCTGCACACACTCCCCACTGCCCATTCACACCTGCACACACTCCCCACTGCCCATTCACACCTGCACACACTCCCCACTGCCCATTCACACTGCACACACCACCAACACTGCACACTCCCACTGCCCACCACACACTCCACCACACACACACCCACACATCACACCTGCACACACTCCACTCCCATCACACTGCACACCTCCCACTGCCACACACGCAACACTCCACTGCCCATTCACACCTGCACACACTCCCCACTGCCCATTCACACCTGCACACACTCACTGCCATTCACACCACACACTCCACTGCCCATTCACACCTGCACACACTCCATACTGCCCATTCACACCGCACACACTCCCCACTGCCCATCACACCTGCACACACTCCATACTGCCCATTCACACCTGCACACACTCCATACTGCCCATTCACACTTGCACACGCTCCCCACTGCCCAATCACACTTGCACACACTCCATACTGCCCATTCACACTTGCACACACTCAAACTCCCATTCACACTGCACACACTCCCCACTGCCCAATCACACTGCACACACTCCATCTGCCCATTCACACCTGCACACACTCCCCACTGCCCATTCACACCTGCACACACTCCCCACTGCCCATTCACACCTGCACACACTCCATGCCCATCACACCTGCACACACTCCTACTGCCCATTCACACTTGCACACGCTCCCCACTGCCCATCACACTTGCACACATCCCCATGCCCATTCACACCTGCACACACTCCATACTGCCCATTCACACTTGCACACGCTCCCCACTGCCCATTCACACTTGCACACACTCCATACTGCCCATTCACACCTGCACACACTCCCCACTGCCCATTCACACCTGCACACACTCCCCACTGCCCACTCACACTTGCACACGCTCCCCACTGACCAATCACACTTGCACACACTCCCCACTGCCCATTCACACCTGCACACACTCCATACTGCCCATTCACACTTGCACACACTCCCCACTGCCCATTCACACCTGCACACACTCCCCACTGCCCATTCACACCTGCACACACTCCACTGCCCATCACACCGCAACATCCACTGCCCATTCACACACTGCACACACTCATACTGCCCATTCACACTGCACACACTCCCCACTGCCCAATCAACCTGCACACACTCCCCACTGCCCATTCACACCTGCACACACTCCATACTGCCCATTCACACCTGCACACGCTCCCCACTGCCCAATCACACCTGCACACACTCCCCACTGCCCATTCACACCTGCACACACTCCCCACTGCCCATTCACACCTGCACACACTCCCCACTGCCCATTCACACTTGCACACACTCCCCACTGCCCATTCACACCTGCACACACTCCATACTGCCCATTCACACCTGCACACACTCCCCACTGCCCATTCACACTTGCACACACTCCCCACTGCCCATTCACACCTGCACACACTCCCCACTGCCCATTCACACCTGCACACACTCCATACTGCCCACTCACACTTGCACACGCTCCCCACTGCCCAATCACACTTGCACACACTCCCCACTGCCCATTCACACCTGCACACACTCCCCACTGCCCATTCACACCTGCACACACTCCATACTGCCCATTCACACCTGCACACACTCCCCACTGCCCATTCACACCTGCACACACTCCACACTGCCCATTCACACCTGCACACACTCCATACTGCCCATTCACACTTGCACACACTCCCCACTGCCCAATCACACTTGCACACACTCCATACTGCCTTCACACTTGCACACACTCAATCTGCCCATTCACACTGCACACCCCCCACTGCCCAATCACACTTGCACACACTCCATACTGCCCATTCACACCTGCACACACTCCCCACTGCCCATTCACACCTGCACACACTCCCCACTGCCCATTCACACCTGCACACACTCCATACTGCCCATTCACACCTGCACACACTCCACACTGCCCATTCACACTTGCACACACTCCCCACTGCCCATTCACACCTGCACACACTCCATACTGCCCATTCACACCTGCACACACTCCATACTGCCCATTCACACCTGCACACACTCCCCACTGCCCATTCACACCTGCACACACTCCCCACTGCCCATTCACACCTGCACACACTCCTCACTGCCCATTCACACCTGCACACACTCCCTACTGCCCATTCACACCTGCACACACTCCCCACTGCCCATTCACACCTGCACACACTCCCCACTGCCCATTCACACCTGCACACACTCCCCACTGTCTATTCACACCTGCACACACTCCATACTGCCCATTCACACCTGCACACACTCCCCACTGCCCATTCACACCTGCACACACTCCCCACTGCCCATTCACACCTGCACACACTCCCCACTGCCCATTCACACCTGCACACACTCCCCACTGCCCATTCACACCTGCACACACTCCCCACTGCCCATTCACACCTGCACACACTCCTACTGCCCTTCACACCTGCACACACTCCTCACTGCCCATTCACACCTGCCACACCCCTGCCCATTCACACTGCACCCTCCCTACTGCCCATTACCCTGCACACACTCCATTGCCCATTCACACCTGCACACACTCCCCACTGCCTATTCACACCTGCACACACTCCTCACTGCCATTCACACCTGACACACTCCCACTGCCCTTCACACCTGCACACCTCCTCCTGCCCATTCACACCTGCACACACTCCCACACGCCCATTCACACCTGCACACACTCCCCACTGCCCATTCACACCTGCATACACTCCCCACTGCCCATTCACACCTGCACACACTCCCCACTGCCCATTCACACCTGCACACCTCCCCACTGCCATTCACACCTGCACACACTCCCCACTGCCCATTCACACCTGCACACACTCCCACTGCCCATTCACACCTGCACACACTCCGCCCATTCACACCTGCACACACTCCCCACTGTCTATTCACACCTGCATACACTCCATACTGCCCATTCACACCTGCACACACTCCATACTGCCCATTCACACCTGCACACACTCCCCACTGCCCATTCACACCTGCACACACTCCCCACTGCCCATTCACACTTGCACACACTCCCCACTGTGTATTCACACCTGCACACACTCCATACTGCCCATTCACACCTGCACACACTCCCCACTGCCCATTCACACTTGCACACACTCCCCACTGCCCATTCACACCTGCACACACTCCCCACTGCCCATTCACACCTGCACACACTCCATACTGCCCATTCACACCTGCACACACTCCCCACTGCCCATTCACACCTGCATACACTCCCCACTGCCCATTCACACCTGCACACACTCCTCACTGCCCATTCACACCTGCACACACTCCATACTGCCCATTCACGCCTGCACACACTCCTCACTGCCCATTCACACCTGCACACACTCCTCACTGCCCATTCACGCCTGCACACACCCCCCACTGCTTAACTCCACAATACTCTTCCGCTGCTCCTGCTCGATGAACACGACATACATTCCTTGTGGGGGAATTTAGAATTCGGGCGCTGCGTTTAAAAATATAGAGTTCTCAATAAGGACTGAAATTAGGAAGAATATTTTCTTTTTTGATTAATTAGTGACGCATAGGTGTCAACGAATAAAGAACAAAGTAAATTACAGCACAAGAATAGGCCCTTCAGCCTTCCAAGCCTGCATCGACCATGCTGCCAAACTGGACTAAAACCCCATACCTTTCCAAGGGCCATATCCCTCCATTCCCATCCTTTTCATGTATTTGTCCAGATGCCCCTTAAAACTCACTATCTTATCTGCTTCCATTACCTCACTCAGCAATGAATTTCAGGCACCTACCACCCTGTGCACCTGTACACCCAGAGTCCTCTGTCTATGAAAATACTGTAACTAGTCTCAGAACGCCAGGTTAAAGTCTAACAGGTTTATCTGGTAGCAAATGCCACTAGATTTCGGGGCTTTGCCCCTTTGTCAGGAAAGTGGGGAGTTTTGATCACAAGCAGGGCATATAAAGGCAAACACTCAGTTTACAATGTGAGTCCTTATAGCTAATCAAGTGTTAAAAGGTGCAGGCAATGTGAGTGGAGATAGCATTAAGCATAGAGATATACGTATTGTCTCCAGACAGGACAGTAAATGAGATGTCGCAAGCCCAGGCAAGTCATGGGGGGAACAGTGACCATGACACCACACAACCCTGCCACTGCAACCTCTGCAAGACATGCTGGATCATCGACACAGATGACATCATTTCACATGAGAACACCATCCACCAGATATGTGATAAATACTCTTGCAATTGGCCAACGTTGTCTACCTGATACCTGCAGGAAAGGCTATCCTGAGGCATAATACATTGGGGAGATCATGCAGACGCTATGACAACAGATGAATGAATACCTCTTGACAATCACCAGGCAAACACTTAATGTTCCTGCTGGCAAATATTTCAGTGGTCAAGGGCATTCAGCTTCTAATCTTCAGGCAAATGTTCTCTAAGATGACTTTCACAACATATGACAGAACAGAGTCGCTGAGCACAGACTGATAGCCAAGTTCCGCACTCATGAGGACAGTCTCAACCAGGATCTTGAGTTCATGTCACACTATTTGTAACTGCTATGACTTGCCTAAGCTTGCAACATCTCATTTATTATCCTGTCTGGAGACAGTACACATCTTTTAACCTGTGCTTTATGCTTTCTCCATTCATATTATCTGCACCTTTAAAACTTGATTAGCTGTAAAGACTCACATTCCAATCAGTATTCTGTAAATTGAGTGCATGCCTTTATTTGCCCTGTTTGTGATCAGAACTCCCTCTTCACTTGACGAAGGGCAAAACACTGAAGCTAGTGGCATTTGCTACCAAATAAACCTGTTGAACTTTAACCTTTTGTTGTGAGACTTCTTACTGCATTTACCTCAGTCCAATGCCGGCATCTCCACATTACGAAAATACTCTTAAGAGTTCTACCATTTACTATATATTTCCTTTCTTTATTAGACCTTCCAACATGCATTACCTCACATTTGTCTGGATTAAACTTCATTTGCCATCTCTATGCCCAAGTCTCCAACTGATCTATATCCTGCTGTATCCTCTGATGGTCCTCAGCACTATTTGCAAATCCACCAATCTTTGTATCATCCGCAAACTTACTAATCAAACCAGTTACATTTTCCTCCAAATTGTTTATATATATTACGAACAGCAAAAGTTACCTGAGAAATGCCACTTGTCACAGCCCTCCATTCAGAAGCGCACCTTTTATGACGGAGCCAGTTTTGTATCTGCCTTGCCAGCTCACCTCTATGCCATGCGACTTTATCTTCTGCACCAGTCTGCCATGAGGCACCTTGTCAAAGGCCTTACTGAAGTCCATGTAGACAATTTCCACTCCCCTACCCTCATCAATCATGTTTGTTACTTCCTCGAAAAATTCAATCAAGTTCGTGAGACATAACCTCCCTTTCACAAAATCACGTTGCCTCTCACTAACACGTTCACTTATTTCCAAGTAGAAGTAAATCCTATCTTGAAGAATCCTCTCCAATAATTTCACTACCACTGATGTAAGTCTCACTGGCCTATAATTATCTGGATTATTCTTGCTTACCCTTCTTAAACGAAGGAACAACATTGGCCATTCTCCAGTCTTCTAGGCCCTCCCAGTGAGCCAGTGAGGATGCAAAGATTTCTCTCAAGGCCCCAGCAATTTCCTCCCTTGCCTTCCTCATTATTTTTGCATATATACCATCAGGCCCTGGGGACTTCTCAACCTTAATGTTTCTGAAGGCACAAATCAGCTGTGTGATGGAATACTTCCCACTTGCCTGGATGGATGCAGCTCCAACAACACTCAAGAAGCTTGACCCCATCCGGGACAAAACAGCCTGCTTGATTGACACCATATCCACAAACATCCAATCTCTCCACCACAATACTCAGTAGCAGTGTGTACTATCTACAAGATGCACTGCAGCAATTCACCGAATATCTTTAGACAGCTTCTTTCAAACTCATGACCACTTCCATCTAGAAGGACAGCCGATAAATGGGAACACTACCACCTGCAAGTTCCCCTCCAAGCCATTCATCATCCTGACTTGGAAATATATTGCTATTCCTTCGCAGTCGCTGAGTCAAAATCCTGGAGGTCCCTTCTTAACGGCATTGTGGGTCAGCCCACAGAACATGGGCTGCAGCAATTCAAGAAGGCAGCTCACCACTACCTACTCAAGGGCAACAAAGGATGGGCAATAAATGCTGGCCAGCCTGTGATGCCCAGGTCCCATGAATAAGTTAAAAAAATTCCATATCAGAATAGATTGGAATTCAAAGTGCAATTGTTTTATCTTGAGGTACAATTGTTCAATCATAGTACACAATTCGTATTGATACTAAATAGTTTGGTCCTCCAACAGTGCAAACTTGATTATAACTTAGACATGAAATTACCCTAATTAAATTAAAGCAAGGAGTGTGGAACTTCAGCTTTTTTGTGAACATTAAGAAGCAAATGGTATTTGAATGCCATTGAACAGAATATGTGCAGACGTAACTGCACATATGTATTCATTGTGGAAAGAGATTGATTGGTAAGTCAGGTTTGCTAGTTCTGCATTGCTCTGAACAGTAAGTGGTGCCAAACTTATCTATCTGTGATACAGAAAGTTCGAAACAGTGCCCAAATTTTTACTTTGGTTGAGATGTAACATCTTCATCAATCTTAGTATGTTGCCCAATTATGTACGTACAAAGAGATTCCTTTCTGGAATATGAAGTCCATGAACTTCTTTGACGACAGCTGCTTGTGTCTACTTGAGTACCACATGTCCTCAGTAAGAGTTGGGATAATCGTATCAGTAGCAGTGGGAACCAATAGTTAATTAATAGCCTGTTATTCCTTCCAATTGCACAATGAGGGCCAACTTCCAGACAATTAGCAGCACAGCAACCTGCAGTGACACCATTGACAGTTCACTTGAAACAGGAGAGATATTAGAAAGTGAAGTGAACTGAAGACAAATTTAAAGTTCCACAGAAACAAGCCACTGTAAATATTGAAACACAGTTATTAAAATACATTAAGCATATTTACTTTGGATGAACAATTTTTGACTGTCGTCTATTTGCAGGCATAACAAATATTTGAAATTTTATAATTAAAACCAAAAGAAAATTTCCTTCTGAAGTGTGTCATAGAATCCTACATTGCAGAAGGAGGCCACTCAGCATTGGGCCTGCATCAACCACAATCCCAGCCAGGCCCTATCAGTCTCCCTGATACTAATGGGCAATCTGGCATGGCCAATCCACCGAACCTACACATCTTTGGACTGTGGGAGGAAACCAGATCACCTGGAGGAAATCTGCACAGACATGGAAAGAATGTGCAAACCCCACACAGACCACCCAAGCTGGGAATTGAACCTGGGTCCCTGGCACTGTGAGGCAACAATGCTAACAACTGTGCTATCATGTCATCGCTATTTTGGGGGTAAACATGAAAAGCAATGAGCGCAGCTAGGTCCTACAAACAACAAGAAGATAAAATAAAAGATATAATTGAAGAAGCAGACTTGATTTGGTGCTCAAGTCCTGAGATGGTATTGAAACCTTCTGACTCAAGGGTGATACGCCTTTGGCCAAGATTGGTTTATATCATTTTTAAACTGCCTTTCCTCCTTCATTTTCCTATTTTCTTCCCTTGACTGTCCTCTGCTGGAGTGAGAGTGCCTCGCCCATGGTTCTGAGTCACACCGCTGAATGAGATTTCTTTATCTCTCTTCCTCCATGTCCTTTCCCTTTGATTTTGTATTATTTTCTCTTACTGCCACATCAGTGTCCAAAAGCTGAGAGGGGTTTCTCTTTGAGGTCATTATATTGCCTTTCTGATTATCAACAGATTGGTGACAAAAGTGGAGTTTATAATTTTATGGCATTCCAGTGCTTCCTTGAGATCTGCTTTGCTCACTGCAGACAATAGGTTAGGGTAATAAATATGTTCCTGGAGTAAATCAAATGATAGCTTCTTTGAAAAGTCAAAAGCAACTTACAGGCTGTTTATGTTGCAAGCACTCAAAAGGGATTATAATTTTCCCAGTTACTGTCATGCATTGAAAACAAATCATTGGAAATTTATCATGGGAGTTGGCAGACTGTGGAATGGACAAATTTAATTTCTTTGACTGATGACTCACTAAATGCATATGTTTGGAGTGAAGTAATTATACTTAGCCATTAAAAAGATAATTTTGATTCAAGACAACTGGCAGGAAGTAGCAGAGTATGTTGTTAAAATCAAAGTGACACACTTACTATGTTTTTCTTGCCATGTGGCTATTTTAAGACCACTGTTTTCTTGACCAATTCAGATAATTGCCTAACTCAGGTGAAAGCATCAGATATATGCAAATTGGGATCTTACCAGATAGATAGGACACCACCCTGATGAAATTGTAACTGACTAACTGAATAAGATGCCCTTTGCTGACAGAAATACGTCTTTGTGGAGCCAGGAGGAACATCAATACAGAATTAATGCCATCCTGGATTACAACGGTGAACCCCTCTTCAACCCCTTTGCATTGTTGGCGTCTATGCTGTTTCATCTTCACAATGTTCAACTATTTGACATTTCTCCTTAACAAACAGCCTGACAATACCAGGGCAGAAGAGGTGATGGTGAGATGGAATATACATGCATGTGAATCAGGGGCAGAAGTATTCAATTTGACCTCTCTGGATCTGCAGTGTCATTTTGATAAAATCATGGCTGATCTGATTATGGGCTCACCTTTACTTTCCCATCTATCTTCTATAACCTTTGATCTCCTTGTCAATCAAGAATCTATATAATTTGGCCATAAGCATCTTCAATGACTCTGCCTCCACTGTTCTCTGGGGAAGAGAATTCCACAGACTAACAACCCTCTGAAAGAAAAGAATACTCTTCATCACCATCCTAAAGTCCAAAGATGTGCACGTTAGGTGGAAGGGCCATGATAAATTGCCCCTTAGTGTACACAGATTTGTAGTTAAATGGATTAGTCATGATAAATGTGTGGGATTATGGGGATAGGATGGGGAGGCGGTGTGGAGGTAGTGAGCCTGGGAAAGATGCTCTTTCAGAGAGTCAGTGCAGACTCAATGGGGTCAGATGGCCTCTTCCTGCACTGTTGGAATCCTATCGGATTCTCTGGTTCTCATTGGGAGAGCTATTATTTGTAAACTGTCTTTCCCATGAGGGGAAGCATCCTTTTAGCATCCACACACAGGCGAAATTTTACCAATTGGAGGATAAGTGCCGGATCCGAATGTAAAACAGATCTGAGCTCGGTTGGGGGAGGGCAGTGTGTGGTGATGGAGGATGGGGGGGGAGGATGGACTTGGGAGAATCTCCACGACACCCCCCCTCCTAACCAGATATCCATCTGAGCTCGCCCCCCCCCTCGCCAGCTAGAGATCCATCTATGTCCGCCCCATCCTCTGGAAGACGCCAGCGGAAGGCAAGCAAATTGCTGCAGGCTCTCCAACGTGCATTAAGAAATCTCACAACACCAGGTTAAACTCCAAAAAGACTTTAACTTGATGTTGTGGGATTTCTTACTGTGTTCACCCCAGTCGAGCACTGACATCTCCAGATCAACGAGTGCAGGTCAGAAGGATGGTAGAGGGCGAGCAGCAATCCAGGTAGATTGGGGGTGTGCTCTGCCTGGGGAGGGGTGGGTGTCTGCCTCCTGGGGAAAGGTCTGATCATGGGGGGGAGAGGTGCCTACCTTTGGGGTGTCTGACTGGGGCGGGGGTGAGGGGAGGGGAGCTGCCTGCAGAGAGGGGGGAGTGGTCTGACCATGGTGGGGGTAGTCTGCCAGGGGCTGCCTCCTGGAGGGGGTGGGGGGGGTTTTGCCAAGAAGGGCCTGTCTTCCGGGGGGGGTCCGATCGTGATGGGGGGGTGAGTTCTGACTTCCAGAGGTTTGGATCGTGGGGCGGGAGGGGTGTTGGCAAGTTTGCTGGGGCGGTTAGCGGGCGCTCTGTGAAGGGTGTTCGATGAGGATGGGCTCCAGAAGTTCCCCTGCAGAGTAGGAATCTGCTTTGGACTTTTATTTTGCAGGTTGGTAACAGCGCGAGTCCGAAGACGGTAAAGTGTGGTTTGGCAGTAGAGTTGGGCGTGCGGTTCGTTAAGTCAATTTAAATGCATTTAAATTGTCGGACCGCCCAATTGGTGCACAGACTGGATCTGCGCCCAAATCGGGCGTCAGTAAAGGCACAATCTGCTTGGAATCGGGTGTAGATCGTGTTACAGGCCCAATGCCCGAATTTACCATGAATTTTTGGTAAAATCAGGCCCATCGAGTCCCCTCAGGATCTTAAGTTTCAATGAGATCACGTCTCATTTTTTGAAATTCCAATGGTTGCAGCTATAGTCTGTCTAAACTTTCCTCCTAGGATAACCCTTTCATTCCAGGAATCAGTCCAGTAAACCATTTCTAAACTGTTTCTAATGCAGTTATATCCTTAAGTAAGGAGACCAAAACACTACTCCAAATATCCTCAATGATAGCCTGTACAGCTGTAGTTTTTATATTCTACTCCCTTGCAATAAACGTCAGCATTCCCTTTGCCTTCCTATTCACTTACTGAACCATGACTTTCTATGATTCATGTACCAGGACACCCTTTTCCCTCTGTATCATAGAGCTTTGCAATCTCTCTTCTTTTCTTTAATATGCAGCTTTTCTATTCTTCCTTCCAAAGCAGACAATTCACATTTTCTCACATTATGTTCCATCTGTCAATTTTTTTGTCCACTGATTTATCTGTATCATTTTGCAACCTCTTTCTGTTCCTTTCACAACTGATTGCTCTACTTATCTTTGTGTCATCAGCAAAATTTAGCAATTGTGTCCCCTCATCCCAGTCATTGATATTTGTAGGCGGATTTGTGTTGGGCAGGGATGTTGACATCTCAAAATCCTGTTTCCTGACCAAATCGTGCCTCCAGGTTGCCCATTTTTGGCTTTAAGTTAGTCTGGAAGTAGAGCCAAGGGATCAGTCTGATACAAGGAAGCAGGTTAGAAGTTGAAATATGATAATGTATCTGTGAACCTCATTATCATTCAGATTTTCAACGTTAACAATGTCAAGGAGTCTGGCAGCTTCACCAGGATGAGGATTTAGTGATTCAGATGGCATGCTTTTACATCCATCCCCTGGATCTCAATATGTGTCTGTGAACTCTCTGTGATTGGCCCCCTTGCTAATGACTCACTCTCTCCCCCCAAACTCCGCCAAGGCCTCCTATCTCACCACAATGCCTCTGACCTATGCTTCAGCCGACACCATACCTTCCTTCCACCCCACAAATTTGCCAGCATACAAACTTACAGAATCATAGAACCCCTACGTACAGAAGGAGGTTATCCTGCCCATTGAGTCTGCAATGGCAACAATCCCAGCCAGGCCCTATCCCTGTAACCCCATGTATTTACCCCACTAATCCCCTTGACAGTAAGGAGGATTTAGCTTGGCCAATTAACCTAACTGATGCATCTTTGGCGTATGGGAGAAACCTAAAGGAAACCCATGTGGGCATGGGGAAAACATGCAAACTCTACACAGCATCTAAGGCTGGAACTGAACTCTGGCCCTGGCACTGTAAGACAGCAATGCTAACCACAGTATAGGTTTTCTTCATAACATGGGAACAGAAATTGGAACCAGCTCTAATGAGGTGGAAGTAGATCTAATCCTGAGAGACAAACAACTCAGGAGGAAACATATAGTTCGACTGACGCAGGTGCACCATATTGATGTCCCAGGAGGTGAATGTGAGTGAATAAAATAAAAGTTTAAAGTTATTGTCACAAGTAGACTTACACTAACACTGCAATGAGATTACTTTCAAAATCTCTTAACTGCCACACTCCAGTATTTGTTTGGGCACATTGAAAGTGAATTTACCATAGTCAACGCACCTCTTTCAGATTGTGGGAGGAAATTGGAGACCCAGAGGAAACCTATGCAGGCATGGGGAAAACTTCACACAGACAGTGATCCAAGCCAGGAACTGAACCAGGAGCTCTGGTGCTATGAGGCAGCAGTGTGAACCACTGCGCTAACCATTGTGGCACTATCACATTGACTCAGTAAGATGAAGTTGTACATGATGATGGAATCTCATGGTTACATCCAAGAGCTTAGCAACAATATTCTAAACTAGACTTAAACTTAACTATGAGTTTGGTATTAAAAACTGCTAAATGGTCAGCTATTAAGGACTCTAACTGTAAATGAAGTTTGCCAATTTAGTTGATTTTGAAAATTGACAGTATATTCATTTTGTGATAATTAATGTTCAACTGATGCTGAGTTACAATGATTTACTCGAACTGCTTTTATAACAACTTTACTAATCCAATCAGTGAATTATCTTTTTAAACAACTTGCATACAAGTGTTTAGTATTAACATATTGCTATTACAATTATTAACAAATAGTACTAGCAAATAAATGTTAGCTTATAATTTTATTTTTTTGAACCTTTAGATGATTTGGCAAGAAACAGTTGCCAAGTCTTGTGATCAGTTTCAGGTGGATTTCTTTTTAAAATGCTGCCATTTGATTGATTTACTTTTTAGTATGATAATTCTATCAGCATCAAATTTTCATTCAATGTGCACATGTATCTTATAGGCCTGCCAATATTGGGAATTACAGTTGGGATTAAGGATCCAGATTGATTATTTTCATAGCACTTCGAGGGTGGGATTCTCTGGCTGCATTCACCCCAAGATGGGAGAATCTCGCCCATGGTCAATGAAGCTTTGTGAAGTCTGCCCACCGCTGGCTATGATTCCCATGGTGGGCAGGATTGGAGAATTCCACCACCACTCCCCATCCCCACGCATACTAGTATTTGATTTATGAACATGTGAAAAAAGAGGGTGCAAGAAAGTCAAACAGATTCTGCAAGGTTACCCATGATGCAAGAATGTTCAATACAGATTGTTCCTCCTTAAACCATGCAATTATCCACAAGCGGCAATGGAAATGATTGAGATGACTGAACAATGTATCAACAAAAAAACCCGGACAATTTTGGAAAATCTCAGCAGCTCCGATAGCATTTGTGTAAGGAAAACAGAGTTAACATTTCAAGTCTGGATGACTCAGACATCCGAACTTTTTGGACACTCATCCAGACTTGAAACATTAGCTCTGTTTTCTCTCCACAGATGCTGTCAGACCTGCTGAAATTTTCAAGCAATTTTTTTTTGTTTCAGATTCCAGTATCTGCAGAAATTTGCTTTTATCTAATGTGCAACGTTTCTCGTGTCTTCTGTCCTTACAAATGTAGGTGGGAAAATAAGCTGTGAGGCAGGCACAAAGTGGTTTCAAAGGGATACAGGCAGGTTAAGCGAGTAGACAAGAATGTGACTGATGAAACATAATGACCGGAATTCTCCAATGTCATTTGCCCTGCCACTGCTGTCAGTGAGAATAGAGAATTTGGCACTCAGCCAAAGCTCCATTCACTGCAAGGTTGAAGAATTCTGGTCATTATCAAAAGTAAAAAAGCAAAATTTTTTTTTAGTGGTGAGAAATTTTGAACACAAATTACACCACGTTAACATGCAGACATGGAAAGCATGTGTATGTTAGCCTTTATTAGAAAGAGATTAAATAATCCTTATTGCAATTATGCAGGGTTCCTATTTCTTATGTTCTCACAAATAAACAATGTCCATTTCAGGAATGACTGTAAGAAATTTCTTACTAACTTCTTATGAGTAAACAAGACCTCAAGAATCTGCAGTAGCTCTCAATTCAGAATTGCAATAAACTAACAACTTCAATGATCCTCCAAACTAGAGAAGTTGCAGGTTTGATCCTTAATTTGACCTGAATGAGCTGAGCTCAACCAGGAGGCAGTAATTGATTACAATTTACTTTTATGCCCTTGAGATAGGGAGGTGAGCATTAACTGGTATTTGCCCTTGATTGCTACCCAGTGATGCCTCCCACTCACACACCATCCAACTCCCATAATTGGAAACATGCGTGTGTACATTGAGGAGGAACAGTATTAGATTCAACTGTGATGCCTCTGGCAGTCAAATAGTTTCCTTTGTATGAAAACCTCACATTTCAGAACTTTATTTACATTCAGAATCATAACAAAGACCATAGGCTATATCAAGTTTTTCCAAATAATTTTGTATGTAATGTGAACATGGACGCTAAAAAAAATACATTATCGTGATAAAGAAGCTTACAAGAATTCGCTGCCACAACGTGTGGTGGATGTTGGGATAGTGAGTACATTTAAGGAGGAGCTAGACAGATTTTTAATTGGCAATAGGCTGAAGGGTTATGGGATGGAGGCAGGAAAATGGGGATGAGGAGCATATCAGCCATGTTCGAAAGAGTAGACTTAATGGGCTGGATGGCCTAATTCTGCTCCTATATCTTATGAACTTGTGAAGATAAAATTGTTAAATGAAGAGAGAATGAACTTGACATGAGTCAGATTTAAATTGAATGATCATTTAATGACAATGCTGACTTGATGTAGTTCCTAAATGAAGAAATGATTCAAAAACAGTAGAATATATATATTATGATTATAAATAGTTGAGCAGCTCCTTGTGGCGATTGAGTTTCATCTTCCAAGATTATACAGTTTCTTTATAAATGATAAAATAAGTTAAATTAATCTGTTTCAAAAGGAAATCCAAAGAGTTTTAATGCAGGTTTCTGGTCTGTGGAAATGAAAAGAAATCCTAAACCACGAATGAAACACCCGGACATCTTTCAACTGTAGCCTCTGTTACGTAACACTGAGGTATGTCTGCACCGTTAGCTGACACCACCTTGGTAAAACAGAGTCCTTCTTGTAAAATTTCAATTAGATACCACTTCTCAGGTTCTTTCTACACTTTTCAAAAGAAAAAAGAGATCATTCAGCTCCACAAAGAGAGTCACAGATGTTTCAGATATTTTCTATTCTGAGCTTTTGGCACTGTTATTACTCCAGGATCCAGTTACTTTCTGATCCCCCTTCTTTCATCTGCTCAGAAATGTACTGCCTCATTATCTAGACTGCAATCTCTTTGCGTATAATGACCAAGACCTACTCATGGCAAATTGCTCCTTAATGCGTGAACACTATTTTCGCTCTCAACTGGACAACCTAAGAAAAGGCGCATCGATGTTTCATTACAATCTTCCGAATTCTGTGCACCCAAAATGTTGAATGAGGATCTTTATATTTATGGAACTCCCTTGAACATTTGCAATGGATTCAAACAGCTGTGACTTTGAGGCAATGGGAATTGCTAAAATCATGAATATTCAGGTATAGCCCCCAGAATGAACATCAGTTAATAGAATAAGCATCTAAACAGTTGAGAGAGGCCTATTGAGGCCTACTGGGGACGAAGTAATAAATTCCCACATTGTATTATTTCAGAGCGTGCAGACATGGCATTTTGGATACCTGAACAAAAAAAAACTTGAAAAGTCTTCTATTTCTATTAAGACTGTAGTGTCTCATGGGAATATTTTTAAAGGTTTGAGTAAAGAAGCCAATGAGTAAAAATATTTTCACTACACTTCCAAATTGTCAGAATCTCATTGTCTCAAAGAAAATCCATGCTTCCATTGTGGATATTAATTTCAGGAGTCAACAAGAATAATTTCTTTCTTTCTCAGTATTTGTTAATAATAATGAAAAAGAAGAATTGTGTCATCAGTAGAATGATGCCAGTAGAGAGGAAACACAGGTATGCACCATACCATAGTATTGTACAGGAAGTAATTCAGTCCATTGTTTCTGTGCCAGCTCTTTGAAACAGCTATTTAATTCATACCACACTATTGCACTACATCCGTAGCCTTACTATTTTTTTTGCAGTCCAAGTATAAATTTAGTTTTGGAAGTTACTATTAAATTTGCTATTTCAGGTACTGTATTTTGTTTCACTCAAAGAAAATCCTCCTCATCACCCCATGGTCCTATTGCCAGTTATCTTAAATCTGTCTCCTGTGGTTAAGATACATTTGCCAATGCAAACAGTTCCTCTTTCCAGCAAGACTCTTAATAATTTTGCAAAGTGGCAAGAAACCATGTCCATTGCACATACAACGTTGTAGATAAATTGCTGATGATTATTCAATCTATGCTGCCAAGTGAAATCTTTCATCATTTGCAACGACTGCTATATTACAGTTCTATCTGTACGTACCAACATTGGAGCATACGGACATATGACTAGGAGCAGGAGTAGGCCATTTGGCCCTTTGAACCTACTGTGCTTTTGTTAAGAACATGATTGATCCGCTTGTGGTCTCAATTCCACTTTGCTGTCTACCCCCAATTACACTTGATTCTCTTATCTGTCAAAAATCTGTCTAACTCAACTTTAAATCAATTCAATTACCCATCCTCTACTGTTTCTGAGGAAGAAAATTCCAGAGACTGCAACCACCTGAGAAAATAATTCTCCTCCTCTCCATTTTAAAAAGGACATCTCTTATTTTTAAACTGTATTCTAGTCTCCCTCACAAGAGGAAACATCCTCCTGATTTTTCCCATTATTCTTAAATAATTATTAATATTGATATTATTGTTTCTTTGAATACTTCAGATTCAGATTGGTTCACAATTATCAATAGAACTGAGAAAAAGAGCATCGGGTTTACTTGTTAAGACTTGTTAAAAGTCAATCATGAAGCACTTTGGCAGATTGACATATATAAAGTAATCAAAAGCTAACAAAGTGTGAATACTATAGAAAAAAAGTGGCAATTATGGAGGAGGTTCCACTGCATCTTTTAATACAGTTAGCTATACTGGGATCAGGCCATTGTTATTGTAACCTTTATACCTGATAAAGAACATAGAATATAGAACGTAGAACACTGCAGCACAAATAGGCCCTTCAGCCCACAAGATGCGCCGATCACATCTATATCTACCAGACCATAGAACTATTTATAACTTTCAATCCCCTTATATCCCATGTACTCATCCAAAAGTGTTTTAAAACACCCCAGCGAGTTCGCCTCTACCACTGATGGCAGCCGATTCCACTCTTTGACCATCCTCTGAGTGAAAAACTTATCCCTGACATTTCCTCTGTACCTGCTCCCCAGCACCTTAAACCTGTGTCCTCTCGTAGCGATCATTTCAGCCCTGGGAAATATCCTCCGAGAATCCACCCTATCTATACCTCTCAACATTTTATAAACCTCTGTCAGGTCGCCTCTCAAACTTCGTCTCTCCAGGGAGGAGAGACCTAGCTCCCTAACCTAAGGCATGCCTCCCAATCTAGGCAACATCCTTGTAAATCTCCTCTGCACCCTCTCAATAGCTTCCACATCCTTCCCGTAATGAGGCGACCAGAACTGCGCACAGTACTTCAAGTGAGATTTGACAACGATCTTATAAAGTTGCAGCATTACCTCCCGACTCCTAAACTCAATCCCTCAACTAATGAAGGCGAGCACACCATATGTCTTCTTGACCACATCCTCCATCTGCGAAGCCGATTTAACAGTCCTATGGAACTGGACCCCAAAGTCCTTCTTCTCCTCAACACTGCTAAGAGTCCTATCCTTGATATTGTATTCCTTCATACCATTGGACCTGTCAAAATAGACACTATACATTTATCCGCGTTGAAGTCCATCTGCTACTTCTCCGCCCAGTCTTGCATTCTATCTATGTCACGCAGCAACTTCTGACATCCCTCCAGACTATCCACAACATCAACAACCTATGTGTTGTCGGCGAACTTACTAACCCATTCTTCCATTTCCTCATCCAGTTCATCTATGAAAATGACAAACAGCAAAGGTCTGTCAGTGGTGGGAGGTAAAATGTGGTGGGAGATAGAATGCAGAAGGTTAGGGCTAGTAGGAAAGCTGGAATTCAGGCATACGGATGCCCTATGTTATCATTCACACACCTTCAAATCCCATAGAAAGCTTAATGAGCAATATTTATTCTGTACAGATAATAACAGAAAGTGATGCAGCTCAGTGTATGGTGCTTGTGTGAGGTACAAAATGCATTCACTCAGAGAGATCCAGATCTTTGACAGAAAATGAAAGTTGAATAACTAACTCTATGTGGACGTAGGTTACATATTGCCTCTGTTTATCTTGATGATAACCTGATACACGGGAGGCACCAGGTTCCTGACTGAGTGAATATTAGGGATGTTGAAGCAACATCATTATTGCACGAAAGAGTCAGTGGTTTACAATCTGTCCCAGCTGAGGTTAATTTTCAGCTGTATGCTGCATAGGCTTGTCCCAGATAGAGCATTGCAATTAACTTGAATAGAGAATGGCTGAAAGCTACGTAATACCAAGAGGCCAATGATGTGTAGCAGCCACCAGCAATTCACCTGATTGTACTGCAAGCAGGCTAGGTTTGTGAGAATCTCATTGCCCAGTACTTACAGTGAGCACCTGGATTCAAATAATTTCTATTTTATACATTTACAAAGGGACAATAATTATTTGTTTCACCCGTATTCTTTGCAGAGAACTATATATATTCAGCTCACTCTGTAAACAGTTGATGGTTTTTTTGGAATTAAGAAAGAAGGACCGTAAATCATGTTAAAGGTGCAATTACCTATGAAATATTTCAAAATTTGGGATAATTGGAACACATTCGCAATGCTGGTTCTCCTTGTCTGACAATACAGAAACCCCAAAGAAGAAAAGCTGCTTACATCATTTCTCCTGTGTTAATGCCAACCTCCCATCCAGGGCAGATAAGGAAATCCCTCATAGATAGTCATATTTACGTAAGATTTGGAATAGAATTGGGCCATTCAGCCCATTGACTCTGCTCCGCCATTCGATCATGGCTGAAATGCTCCATATCCCCAATTTCCTATCTTTTTCCCATAACCCTTCAATCCACTACCAATTAAAAATCTGTCTAACTCCTCCTTAAATTTACTCATTGTCTCAGCATCCACTGCACTTTGGGGTAACGAATTCTACTGTTCCAATTCCAATTCTATAATCTTGATTTGAATTCAGGGCATGTTTGGATGAGAAGAAGAGTTGACTATGAAGGTGAGGTCATTTTAATTTCTTGACTCTGAATGACTTCAAGATTGGCAGGCAGAAGCAAAAATTCATCCAGAAGCTAAATGTCACATAGACCATAAGGGAAAAGCAGCAGGTGTAGATCACATAGCCCTGTCTTGTCTGCTTTGCTGGTTAGTAGTGAAGCGAGCCGTGGTTTCCAAATAGGTGCCAGTTGGGAGGTATGATTGGAGCAACCCAAGGATTCCTTGCTGAGTTCAAAGGAGCAACCTCACAGAAATTATTTAAAAAATTGAATTACCTTGGCCTCTTCTGGCCTCTCTCCTGCCTTTTGAGCAGTGTGTGATATAAAAAATGTACTATAAATAATCACATGTTACTTCCCAGTCTCATTAACTAGAACCTCATGACAAACGCCCCCATTCTTAATCAAATTTCTGCCACGGGATCTTCCACTTTCACTGAAGAGGTCAGACAGAACCTCGTTTTAACATCCTATCCAAAAGATAACACTTCTGATAGTACAGAATTTCCTCAGTATTGTACTAGAGCATCAACATTGAATTTTGTTCCCAAGTTGTAGGAGTGAGACTTGAACCTACAACTTCTGAATCAGAGGTAAGAATGCTATGATCACAAATATGGCTAACATTTGATGATACCTCAGATTCTTCTCCTAAGACAATCAGTTTTTGCTTAATTATTTTCTTGCTTTCACAGATGCATCCCTATCCTTGGCAATGTTGCTAGCTTCTCTGGCCATATTTGAGTCTGAAAAATAGGCATATTGAAAGCTAAGTCTCTTTGCCAGTGTGACTTCAATAAAATTATAATTTAATTGGAACAAGTTTTGGAGAATTACTAGTTTTTAAACATCTACTTTGGATTATTAATACAGTTTCATATGTAAATATCACATGGAGAATCCAATTTCTGTGGTTTAAAATGGAAAGCATATTTTAATGTATTAATTGCCTTTACATTTGACATTCAACAGCATACACATACTTAACAACGGCACCACTGAATAATTATAATAGTGCTTCTTAAGTGAGTTATTCTTGAGAAAGTCAAGAATAAATGGAAACAATCTCTGCATATAAAGAGATTTATAACAGAGCAACTAAACACCTTCTTAACACTACCAAACATAAATATTGGTTAATATAATCTTATGTTTACAACAGCAAATTGTGTAGCTAACAGGATTTGTGGTTGATTTCTATTAATCTTTCAACAGTTTATATTGGCATTTATCCATGAGCCAATACTATAATTGTGGTCTGCAACCTCACTTTTAATGTACACTGGTGTTACTCCATTCTAAAACTCATGTGGACTACCCAGGAAAACCCAACCCTAACATATAACAGCGGATGTGAAAGAACATGCAGGATTACTGTTGCGTTCGTGTATCCATTACTAAACCCACAAGAAACTTATTTTCCATTCTGTTTTAATTTTACATATTTTATGGATGTTTCTGAAGGAGCAGAAGTCATCATATTACCAAATGGTTCTGCTGAAAGAATACAATTGAAGACTATATTTTATGTAAAATCTGCAGGCAGCTACGCTGCAGGTTTCGCATCAATATGAAGTAGTTTTGGCTTCCCATTGATACAAATGTCTGGGTGTGAAGTAAATTGAGCAATTACTGCGACCAGTTATTCTTCACAGTAATTGCGGTATAGCTGCAACAAGTGGAAAACAAAGGTGAAAAATTCTCAATTGAAGGTTTTTGAAATGTTTGATCGTATCAATGCCATGAGTTCTTTGTTCGAACTAACATTTAAGCAGTGTGTAAAATTCATATAATATCAGGGGATGTTTCCATTGAGGACACAAAGTATATTTAACCCCAAAACCATTCACCACTCCCTTAATGGTAGTCAAATAAAATATAATCATTGAAAATTCGGGTGTGCAATACTTATTAATGGGTGTAGTTTTCAAACCAAAACAGCATTTGGTCCACTCATGCAAATTGATGCTGCAGGCCACACCAAGCACCGATTTGGATAAGTCAGTAGCATGGGCACAGGGAGTGAAATATGCAGAGTCGGCTGACTATATATGTCAACATGTAATGCTGATTTGACATCAGCAATCTTTAATCTGAACTCTTCAGCTAAAATCTTCTCGAAACCTCACACATCTGAACATGTGGCCAATTTCAGGAAGGACCCCTCCCCTTGTTAGCTTGAATTAAAATGATTAATAGCTACTTCCAGGTTAGTTGTTGAGGGATTTCAACATATTGCTGCTGAGTTAGTGTTGGTGATTTGTACTGCTATTTAAACTTGCTGAAATCTATAGGAAATGGTATGGCATGTGAAGTGGCCTTGGTCCTGATTTCAAGGGTTCTACTCAGACCAATTGCTCCTAGTCATATGTAATGTCATTTCTATCCCCCAATTTCTATTTCTCCCACCTCAATCTGAGTGTGTGCAATGCATCTGCACCATTGAAATCTTTCCCCCTGTTAAAGGCAGAACAACAGCAGAATATATGACTGGCATTATCAATGGAAGTGGAGCTGATCTTCTTCTATGTTGGAACAGGTAACATTTCTCATGCCTACTACACAAATGCAAATTATTGCAGCCGCTGGAATCTGAAACCAAAAGAGAAAATGATGGAAAATCTCAGCAGGTCTGGCAGCATCTGTAAGGTGAGAAAAGAGCTGATATTTCGCGTCCAGGTGACTCTTTGTTCAAATTAAAAGGCATAGAAAGTGGGAGATAGTTATACTGCGGGGTGAGGGAATGAAAGATAAGGGAAGGGGATAAAGTAGGGGGAAAGAGTGGGGCAAGAAATAAAAATGAAGAAAGACAATAAAAAAAGATAGAGAATAATGAAGAATTAAATACAATAGAATGAAAACAAAATTGGGGGAGAGCAAATCATCTGAAGTCGTTGAACTCGATGTTGAGATCGGAAAGCTATAAAGTGCCTAGCTGGAAGATGAGATGCTGTTCCTCCAGTTTGTATTGAGCTCCACTGGAATATTGCAGCAAGCCAAGGACAGATATGGGAACAGGACACTTCCTTTACCTTTTCTCCTCATTTGCTTCCCCTTTTCTAAATTTTACCTCAGTCCCATCCATTTCCCCTGCCCTCCCCCAACATCTTCATTTTAGCTTCTCTGCTGTTTGGCCATTCACACACTTTATTTTCTCTGTGGACAGCCATTAGCAATCTTTTCCCCTGGTTTCTGTGGCTATGACTCATCTTTCATTCCCTCACCCTGCAGTATAAATATCTCCCACTTGCTATGCCTTTTAGCTTTGACAAAGGGTCATCTGGGCTAGAAATGTCAGCTCCGATACCTACAGTGTGCTGTTGCTGTTTGGTCCTGAAGCTTTGTCTGCAAAGGGAAGGCAGCACTTTTCATTCTCTTTTTCATGAGGAGTATGTGAAACAAACATGGGGATTTGTTGGGGAACATGCCATTGACTGCATACAACTCAATGTACCAGCAACTTAAGTAAACTCGCTATGAACAGCAACAGAAAAGCAATTCTCATCAGTGTGCATGCAACTAGCATGAACAAAATCAACGATAAATTCTGCGATGATCTCCACTCTTTGATTGTTACTGTGCCTACGTTGGGTGAATGATTAATTCTTGATTACTTTAATGCATAGGTTGGTGCAGATCAACAAGCATGGAAAATGGTCATTGGAATAAATGGTGTTGACATTTGATACAACAATGGTTTTCTCTTGCTGGAGGTATGTGCTGAGCTCCTAACTTCAAATGTTACTCCCCTACACTCCTGCCATTGATAATCCAATATGTCAATTATTAAGGAATTCCAGCTTCGAGGCTTTTCAATGTTTCTTAGGTGAAACTTTTGGAAGGCCGGTCAATGGCAAACCATCACTATCCAAGCAAGATGCCTGACAGAAACATTTGCAGGATATCCCTTATAAGCTCCAAGAGCTGCAAGACACTGCAGCCATGCCTGTCCTCAGCTTTAATGTTACTGCTGAAGTTGTGCACCAGCTTGTTCTGTGAGAGAGAGAGAGGGAAGTGTGCCAGTGAGTGTGGTGCAATGTGTTTGGGTGATGTAAGTGTCATGGTTGAATATGTGAAAGCTGTGAAATTTTGGGTGTGAGGCTTGCGGCACTGCTACATATTTGAGAGCGAGGTGAAGCTGTGAATGTGAGTTATGAATTGCGCTTGATAAGAGATTGTTGGTCGGTGAAGGGGGTGGAGAGTTGAATTTAGCAATGTGTGAGCTATAAGAATTTAGAAGATTGAAGCAATAAAAGATAAATTAACGGACCTTGACCACTTGTGTGAGGTCATTGTATATTATATGACACTATGGCTGGAATTTTAGCCTGCCCACCCACTGCGGAAATCTGACTGGGCGAGGGGCAGACCATGGAAAGATCGGTTGACCTCAGGCAGGAGCTTTCAGGATAAGTGAGGCTTTAATGTCCCACCCAGTGCCAGCTGCAAAGCATGACCAGACTTCCATTTGTGTGTTGGAAATCATTGCAGCATGCTCCCTATTCTGTTATACCATTCATTATTCCATGTTTCTCTTGCTCAGAAGTCTTCTCCAGTACCAACTGCAGCCAGAATACAGTTCCCCTTTAATAAGTGCAGGGCGACTTCAAG
Organism: Sphyrna mokarran; assembly: GCA_024679065.1. Lineage (NCBI taxonomy): Eukaryota > Metazoa > Chordata > Chondrichthyes > Carcharhiniformes > Carcharhinidae > Sphyrna > Sphyrna mokarran. The sequence continues at coordinate 42,699,213 of JAGIQG010000009.1, forward strand.
TCATGTGCAGACTAGCTTTAAATGCTGCTAGCCTTGTATGAACTTGAGCCACCTCCTGAGGCATACAGCCACCCAACAGTACGCTTAGCACAGGCTGTATGCTAAAATCATAGAGCAGAAAGCGCAACATATGCTTGCTGCCTGCAGAGGAAAGAAAAGGCACAAACTAATTGTGCATTGTAGTACCGCTGCTTGTTTTCAGAGATTATCCAAGTTTCTTGTAATATGTTTTAAAAGTGTAAGATGTGTAAGTCTATCTTTATGTTTTCAATTCAATTCCCAGTTTAATTTGCTTTGTTATCTATAAACAGACAAAAACGTATCCAGGAAGCTTGTGTTGCGTGATGGCATCCCACACGAAGCAACAGATGGAATAAATTAATTTGTAAATCTCTGTTTAACTCAAAAGGCATTTCAATGCGCGAGTGCCTAAGGAGACATGTGCCTGGTCGATGAGGCACATCACTGAATGTTTGGTGAAAACAGCCACAAGCTGGCTTGCAGTATTCATAGGGCTACAGTGAAATGATTTGAAATTACAATAGCAGAGCATTTGAAAGACAGGGAATACTTGATTCACAGTTCAGGAAGATGTTGTTTGAAGTTGAGTCCAGTAGGAAACAATTAGATAGCCTCTTCATTATGAATGTTATGGTCTGTATTTTACCTCAGGCGAGATCTTTTCATGCTCTTGAAGAAAAACATTTATTTTCACCAGAATAAGGAAGGAACAGATGACCTGACCTTTACTACAAAGTGATCATGACTAGTTTCCTTTGCCTTGTGACATTCATCATAAGGTGAAAATATAACCTTCTACAGACTGACAGCAGTTCTGCACATCACAGTAACACCCTGCATGGAGAGAGTGGTGAAATTAAAATATTTGGAAGCTTCCTATCAACACTCAAGGGCCGGACAACTTTCATGTAATGACACTTTACCCACTGTGTGATACTTTGAAAATTTGTTTCCGCAAAAGCACATGTTACATTCGTTACACATAATAATTGGTTTTATGGAAATTCAAACGTTATTTAACATTTCACAAATTTGAATTTGATGGTGCTGTTTAGGGTGACCACAGGTGCAGATTAGAAACACCGGACAAAACCTTTCTCTCAATGCGCCAATCTTGTGTAGATGCAAAAATGGTTATGAGGTATAAAAATTGCCTGGCCTGTTTTTATAATTAATTAATCCAATGCGCTGCTGCAGTTGGATTAATAACTAGACAAGTTTTTTTCTAGGCCTCAGCTATTTGCAATCTTTGTCAACAGATGCAGGATGGATCTAATGCAACCTTTGTCCTTACACTCGTAGCAACCTGGAAATGATCATGAGGGAGATGAGCTGAAAATTCGTTAACGGTGTGACCTTTCGGAGCCATCCAGCCTTTAACTGGTTGATTTTGCCACCATTTGTTTCCGATTCATCACTAAATTGGTCAGTAGGTGCCCACAAAATAAACAGGTCTTCCCTCAGCAGGGCTGTGAGGCTTTGTGAGAATTTTTGTACGTTGCAAGGCAGTAAGCATTTGAAAAAACGAATTAAGACCACCTGGCGCAACAATGGGACTCGAAATCTGGATTGCCCAGTGCGAAACCAGGTCTGGCCGGCCTACTGCTGTTAGATTTTAAATGTAATGTTTTACATGGGCAGCATGGTGGCACAGTAGTTGGCACTGCTGCATCACAGTGCCAGGGACCAAGGTTCAATTCCAGCCTCAGGTCACTGTCTGTGTGGAGTCTGCAAATTCTCCCCGTGTCTCCAAGGGATTTCCTCTGGGTGTTTCAGTTTCCTCCCACAGTCCAAAGATGTGCAGGTTATGTGGAATGGCCATGCTAAATTGACCCTTAGGGCCCAATTTTATCAAAAATACACACCCGTTTTCAGGCAAAATTGCGGTAAATTTGGGCGTTGGGCCTGTAACGTGCTCTGCACCCGAAACTGAGCAGATTGTGCCTTTACTGACACCCGATTTGGATGCGGATGCGGATCCGGTCTGTGCCCCAATTGGGTGGCCCGATGATTTAAATGCATTAGCATGCATTTAAATTGACTTAATGAACCATGCGCCCAACTCTACGGCTGAACCCCACTTTACCGTTTTTGGATCCGTTTCAGGTCGGCACTGCTATCCACCTGCAGAATAAAAATCCAAAACAGATTCCTATTCTGCAGGGGAAATCCAAAGCCCATCCTCCTTGAATACCCTTCGCAGACTAACCACTGTGGCAGACCCGGCTCCTCGTGATCCGAACCCCCTGGGAGGCAGACCTTCCCCAACAGACCCCAACCCTCCCCTCCGAGGCAGGCACCCCTCAGCAGAGCACACCCCTCCGCGATCCATGCCTCCTGACAGGCAGCACCCTCCACCCCCCCCATGATCAAAACTCCCTGGGAGGCAGGCCTCCCTGCTCCACGGTCAGGCACCCAAAGTATGGGGGGGGGGAGAATTTCCATCAACACCTCCCCGCAACCAGAGATCCATCTATGTCCGCCCCCTCCTCAAGCAGATCCCAGCAGAAGGCCAGGAAGGTGCTGCAGGCTCCCTAACGAGTGCACTAAGAAGTCTCACATCACCAGGTTAAACTCCAATAGGACTTTAACCTGGTGTTGTGAGACTTCTTTCTTGGTTTACCCTAGTCCAAAGCTGGCGTCTCCACATCAACAAGTGCATGTTAGAAGGATGGTGGAGGGAAAGTAGCAATCGAGGTAGGTTGGGAGTGTGTTCTGCCGTGGGGGGCCTGCCTCCCAGAGGGGTTTGGTTGTGGGAGGTGCGTCTGCTTCCCAGGGAGGCTGTCATCACGGGGGGTTCTGCTGGAGTAGCCTGCCGCCCAGGGTAGGTCCAATCACGGGAGGGTGGGAGGGGCTACCTCCCGGGGGGTCTGATTGGTGGGGGGTGGAAGGGCGGCCAGGCGTGAGTGGCCTGCCTTTCGGGGGTCCGATCGCGGCTCATCTCCCCCACCCCCCAATGGCTCTCTCTGATTTTGTCTTTTGCACCTGGGCGCGCTGTTTCAGATTTTTCTTGAACTGCACATGTGCAGTTTAGAGCTCCGATCGTTCCAGTAGTGCTAAGTCCCGCCCACAGCATGGACCGGACTGGAGCCAGCAAAAAGGTATGGGTGCACTGGAACGAGAATTCCGGGCTTGGATCCGTTTTACATCCGGATCCAGCCCTCAGCCTCCGATTGGTAAAATCTGGCCCTTAGTGTCAGGGAGATTGGCAGAGTAGATAAGTGGGGTTAAGGAGATAGTATCTGGATGAGATTGTGGTTGGTGCAGACTCAATGGGCCGAATGGCCTCGTTCTGCACTGTAAGGATCCTATGATTTTATGTTGTGGTCTGGTGAGATAAAAAATCATGCAAAAAATTGTCCATGACAAAGATTTCGAATTCAGCAAATAATTAAACTAGAAACTACGAATAGTTTTCACCTAGTGATACTTCTGATTCAGATATGGACTACTGCCTGGACTTTCTCCGAGCCATAACCCATAGGTAAGAGGCTGCTCACCTGGTTAATGGAAATTTAGACTCTGTGGAAAATTGTTCAATCTCTGTCAATGACACTAATCAATGATAATAGATCAAATCAGGAGATTTAAAAAAAACATTTCCAATTTCCGACCTCCTCCTGGTCATTGCCTTGACCACAGTTCTATTTTGCTCAGACACTAAATGAGACACTTAGCTTCCTGACTAGAATAATTCAGAAATATATAGTATTCAATTAAAACTTTGTAGATACTGAGTGAGTTGATCATTGCTGTAGCATGACCATAAATGTTACTCCTCACTCTCAGAAACTATGCATACTCTATAAAGTTCATTTGCCTGCCATGGAAAGAAAGAAAAACAGAACGATTTGCATTTATATAGCAACATTCACAATTTTAGGATGTCCCTATGAAGTTGTGTTTGAAGTATACTGACTGTATAAAATAGGAAACATGGCAGTCTGTTTTCACAGAGCAAACCTGCATGAATAGCAATGTGCCCATGACTAGATTATCTGTTTTGGTGACATTGATTGAAGAATAACTCCCTCGCTCTTTGAAATAGAGATATGATATTTTCAGAGACCATCACAGAGGGAAGATATGCCTCGGTTTAACATTTTATCCAGAAAGAGACCTCGTACAACATATATAGCATTCCCTAACTAGAGTGGCACCCTAGATTTTTGTGCCATATTCTACAAAGTTGATGTATAACAAAAAGTTACAGCTGCAATACATCAGATGAACCATGGTGAAAAGAAGGTACGTAGGTGCAATATGATTTTTACACTACTTGCAAGGTTGTCAACATAAAAATGTCACTTGTTCTCATTAATTAACCGATTGAAAAATGTGTGATAAATGTTCACTATTTAGCACGCTGTGAAGGAGAAGCGGACTGCTCTAACCTTTATGCTGACTGCCAGAAAATGCAGGTTGATACTGCATCTGACCTTCCCACTCTCATTATGAAAAAGCATCTGGCCTTTTCTTGGAGTTCCTTCACAGAAGTATGGATGAGATCGGGAGCTCACCATAAGGAAGGCAACACATTTTTACTGCTATATTGCCATGCTGCCAACAAATGGACTATTTGTTTATTCTTTTCTCACGTTTTAGAGCAGGTAACCCACTGTCCAATGCCTACCAGGCAGAACTATGTCACTGTGCAACCTACTCACATTTAAGTAATGTTGTAATCACGTGCCAATCTTCACCCAAATGACAACAGCAAAAGTTCTGTGCATAAACTTGTCTATAATGTTAACAACATGACTGACCAACAAGGAGTACAATTCAAGCAAAAGGGGGTAAAGCATTTTTGTTTTTACTCCTATCAAAGACTAACAAACTGAGAAGCATAAGGCAGCCCTACATCTCAGCTCACGTCTCCCTGGCCAGGAGTCAAATGCTCACCATTAGTTTGCCTCACAATTATTTAATTATGAAGGAAACTAAAAGGAAGTAGAATATTAGAAAATACTGGTAAGTGGATGCTGTCTTTTTCCAATAATTTACATTGACTTGTCAGTGGAGCAACAATCATTTAGAAATATGCTCAGCGGAACTAGGAAAGCAGTCTTCATCAAGCAGATAAGTTGTTTTCAAAATGGTTGATTGCAACAGGATGGAGGCATTTAATGCATCCTTCCGCCTCTGTCTGATCACAACAGTGCTGAAGTCTACATGTGTGTTAACCCTATAAGCACTAAATTATCTACAGTAAGGCTTTATGGCCTGCATGTAATCAAAATGACTGAAATCCTAGTTGTGATATATCTTTTACAAAGTGTATGTTTATTTCAATGCATGAATTGTAAAAGAAAATCAGACTATAGCTTAGATGTTATAGGCTAATATTACAATAAAAGAGATAGTTTCTAAATAGAAAATGGTCGATGCATGATAACCTATGGGTACACTTTCAATTTTATTTGTCAGCAGTATGTTATTTGAAACACAAAATGTCAGATTAGAGGGTGCTCAGTAACATGCTGCTCAGTTCACCCAGAAAGAGGGAGCAAGAAGCAGCGGGAAGTCTACTCAAGGTCAGTGGCCTTGGTGTCTGAGTTGGGATCCTGCTTCAGGCTCAGAGGAAGAAGGATCTGGCCACAGGAACGTCAGTGGAGGAGAGAAGCAGCAAGAGGGGCAGACATGAGGAGGCGGTGAAGTGGTGAGGTCTTCACCTGAGTGAATAATGTCTGTCTCCCAAATTCTTTAAAAACATCAACAACTTTGTCTGGAGAAACACTTTCAAGAGGACAAATAATTTTGAACTTGTGTTTGGCATGGAGAAGGAGTCCAGTCACTTTAAGAAATAGAGGTATTCGGATGGTTTTCTGTGTCAAATGAAGGACAGTGGTGACTGGTTCAGGTGATTGGGAGTCATCAGAGAGGTATGGCTATCTAGTGAATTGATGGTGCTCCTGGCTGCAATGCTATTGGTGAATGTTTGCCTGGGCGTTTCACTTTTTTGCTATTCATTTTGTGTGTATTTTTGTATTTTAAAATGAACAGGAAAATTTACCTTAATTCAGCCTTCAGCTGTAATGCAAGGTGACTTCGACAAATAATAATGATTCACATGTTACAGGGAGGTGCCACATTCAGAACCACCGTCGCCACCATGGGATGATAATGAGAAATATCAAAGGAGGGATCGATTAGGTCTTTCAAGCTTATAATATCTGCAAGTACCTCTCTATGCCACCCATCATCCTGGCTTGGAAGTATATCACTGTTCCTTCATAGTCGCAGGATTAAAATCCTGGAACTCCTTCCTTTATAGCATTGTGGGATAACCTACAGTTTGTGGACTGCAGCGTTTTAAGAAGGCAGCTTACAACCAGCTTCTCAAGGGCAATTAGGGACAGGCAATAAATGCAGGTCAGCCAGCAATACCTACGTCTCACAAATGAATGAAAAAAATATGTTGCTGTTTTGTAACAAATAGGCCCCATAAATTTGTAAGGACTTCTACCGGTCTCTTGCCATGACTCCAGCAGGAGAAGTCTCACAACACTAGGTTAAAATCCAACAGGTTTATTTGGTAGCAAGATCTACTAGTTTTCGGAGCACTGCTCCTTTGTCAGGCAAGTGGGAGTTTTGTTTGCAAACAGGACATATAAAGACACAAACACAATTTACAAAATAATGGTTGGAATGCGAGTCTTTACAGCTAATCAAGTCTTAAAAGTACAGACAATGTGAGTGGTGAGAGTGTTAAGCACAGATTAAAGAGATGTGTGTTGGCTCCAGACAGGAAGTTAGTGAGATTTTGCAAGCCCAGGCAAATCGTGGGGATTACAGATAGTGTGACATGAACCCAAGATCCCAGTTGATGCCTTCCTCATGTGTGCGGAAGTTGGCTATCAGTCTCTGCGCTGAGCAGTTTTGCAAGTCCAGGCAAGTCATGGGGGTAACACTGAGCACTGAGCAGAGACTGATCGTCAAGTTCTGCACACTTGAAGATGGCCTCAACTGGGATCGTGGACTCATGTTACACTATGTGTAACCCCCACGACTTGCCTGGACTTGCAAAATCTCACTAACTGCCCTGTCTGGAAACAATATGCACCTCTTTAACCTGTGCTTAATCCTTTCTCCACTCACATTGTCTGTACCTTTAAGACTTGATTAGCTGTAAAGATTCGCATTCCAATAAATATTTTGTAAATTGAGTTTGTGTCTTTATATGTCCTGTTTGTGAACAGAAATCCCATTTACCTATCAAAGGAGTAGTGCTCTGAAAGCTAGTGGATTTTGCTACCAAATAAACCTGTGGACTTTAACCTGGTGTTGTGAGACTTCTTACTGTGTTTATCCCAGTCCAACTCTACCATCATGTCCACCAGGAGACCCATGGAAAAATGGCAGAAATCTGGCTATACTCATAAGAAACAGAACTCCTATCCATCTTTTACAGGGAAAATATCATCAGGGAAATTTCTGGAAGTTACCAATTAGTTGACACTGATTGTCCTCCAGGTGCTCAGAAGACGCTGTTAGTTGAAGGCAGTGGCAGGTCGGTACAGTGGTGTGGATTACTGAAGAAAGGAACACAAAAAAATGTCTGTCTCTTTCCAAAGAGCCAAGGAGGATTTGGCTGAGGTTTGGCATTCATATGTCAGGGCTGCAGGCAGTTAGAGCAGCCTGTGACTGGCCAGAACAGGGCATTTGCTGGGAGTTCCATTCACCTGTGGCGCATAGCAGATGTGTCCCCGAGATCCGCCTTTACTGGATCCGCTTGTTCTTACTTGTCTGTTGCAAATTTGACACTTCTTCATAAGCCCTGTGAACACCAGTGGGCCAATTGCTGGAGGCAGCAACAGGCACAACTTCAATGTAAGTGCCAGAATTACTTTCTAAGGAACTTTGGAATCAAAAAATAGATTGCCAACATCTAAGAGAAGTTTTCTGACATCTGAGAGGAGCATAGACCAGGAATTTATTCACCCAGAGCCCTTTATTTTCTGATTCCCTATGTGTAATTTTCCAATATCTGGCAAAACAGAAATCTTAATTGAAGGCTTTTTGATAGTCCATTCACTCTGACCACCTCTGGTACAGCGTCAGATTTGTTAAATTGGGAGCATTTTTCACACAATCTCACAATCTAAGCTATTTCAGTGCTGTACTGGGGTGGGGGATGGTGTTACATTACTAAATGGGGTTGCCTTTTGGCTGAGGTGTCAAACCCTGTTCAGGTTAGACATAAAACATTTCATAGCAATTCTCCTATGATCTGTAGTAATATTCTTCCCTCTACTAACAAATAAAAACATGAATCTCATTTCCTGCTTCTGCGACTTTGTTTTGGGTACAAATTGTTCATGTTGTTAATTGAACAACAAAAGCTTTACCTCAAGAAAGGCTAAAAGGCAGCATCTTGGGATATGCTACAATGTGATAAGATACAACATGAATGCAAATACTAATTTCTAACTGCCATTGAGTAATACCAGGCTGATTTGTTTCAAATAATGAGAGCAAGTGCAAACTCAGCTGTTTATTCACATTGGTCCACAATTTCTCTGCGAATATTGCAGAATTCTTGAATTATATTACACCATAATACATTCCTAATTTCATGCCATCCCATATAACTAAACTCATGTCGACCTGTGCCCAGAATAGCTACAAACTAAGAGGTGGCTACAACATGGAGCAAATAATCAAATCTGACATTTCTAATGTGCCTTTTCCTTTTTTCCCTCTGTGGTTTACACTGATCTGGCACAGATCTGCTACATGTTGGTTTTCTACCAAGCAGATCCTTCTCGCAAAGTGAAGGAGAGAGGGAAAGAAAGCAATAGAGAGGCAGAGAGGAAGAGAGAAGTGAGAGTCAGAGAGCAGATGAGATTTTGACTCCAATAATCACGTACTGCTCCCAGATTGTAAACTCCTTTCAATTTGTGCAATCCTCACTTGAGTTAGGGAAATGACATTGTGAATATTTGGAAAAACCCTGAATCAACTTTATTTCTGTTCTGAATCTCAGTAAATACAATATTACAGCTGTTAAATGCAACCGTTCTGAAAATCAACAGTCTTGCTTCTCCAGGAGCTGCTCTTTCTTGTTTCTAGTTAAAGCTTTCTCACAACCTCTGTCAACACACCTCATCAACTCTGTTCTGTCCTGATGGTACGGTTCCTCACTCATCTAAAAAAAAACTGATGTATTTGACCTATTTTCAATTCTAATTTGATATCTTGGTATACAACCTTCTTTCATTGATGTCGCTGTCCTTTTTTTCTCTCAAATTACACCAATAACAATGGTAAATTAAAAGGTTATTTAATTCATTGTTGTTGTTGGTCCTGTTAACAAATTGACTGTCATACTGGTCCATATAATGATAATGGCTGTGAAATATTTTGGAATGGCAGAATGGCACAGTGGTTGACATTCAGCCTCACAGCGCCAGGGACCCTGGTTCAATTCCAGCCTTGGATGACTGTGTGGAGTTTGCATATCTCCCTATGACTGCGTGGGTTTCCTCTGGATGCTCCAGATTCCTCCTACAGTCCGAACATGTGCAGGTTAGACGGTTTTGCCATGTAAGTTGCCCTTTGGTATCCCAAGATATGTAGATTAAGGGGATCAATGGGGTAAATACATGAGGTTACGGGGATAGGGTGGGCCTGGGTGAGATGCTCTGCCGGAAAGTCAGTGCAGACTCAATGGGCCGAATGGCCTCCTTTGGCACTGTAGTGATTCTATGATTCTATGACATTCTGAGGCAAAATATGCTACTTAAATATAAGTTATGCATTGCTTAATTTTAAATCTTTTATGGATATCATGTTTTATCCGTTGCGTTCCCATAAAATCTTAGATTCAATAAAATTTCTGTTCCTGATGATTTCAATTTCATTAAAGGAAGTGTTTCGAAACATGAGCCAATTCAAGCCTCAAGACCAACTTCTTCTCTGGCAACTTAACCATTTTAACCCTGTTCTTCAGCAAGATCCATCTTACTATTTAAACCATTACCAATTGCTCTTGCAATGGTGCATTCTAAAGTTAAGAATTTTTGTTGTTTTAAGTAATCAATCTCTTTGAAAGTTCTTGTCTAATCCATCGCATTAATGTTATTTTTGTAATGGCTGTGCTATTGCCACTGATGAAGTAATCTGTACTGCAGAATTTTAATTGAACACTAACACTGAACAAATGATTTGTTTTTGCTTTAGAAATTGCTAAAGTTTTTGACAGCATCATATACATCAAAACAAGTTACTTTCATATAACTATCCTCAAAGTTAGATTGTGCTTATTTAATCCTATCCCTAATCACTCTGTCTGCGTTATAGTTGATAGTTCTTCCGTTCTACATTCTCTGCTGTAATTAAGACAACTCACAAAATCCCCTACTCAAACTGAATATTTTCCAAAAGCTCTAAAACATTGGACACCTCCACCAACCTAAGCATTTTCTCTTGCAATCTTCAAGTTTTGACATCCATACTTGGCATCGTTTACTCAATTTCAGCCAATTCATCTCATTTCCTCTTTTAGTCATTTAAACCTTGATTCTAAACAAAACTCATTCAAGGGATGTGGGCTTTGATGGCCAGGACAGCATTTATTGCTCACCTCTAATTGCATTTGAAACTCTGTGATCTAATATCATACAAGATGTCTTTCAGTCCTTCTCCTTGATTTTCTTTAAATTGGGAAAATGTATGCCTCATAAAAAAGACACATTTATTTTAGACTGTGACTGTCATATTGTAAACACCAATAAAATCAGGGTGTAGTGTCCATTCATGCCTGAAATAGGTGGTATATCTGTTATTTGCCTATTTGAAGGCCAGATTGTACATTTAGATTATCTCATGGAAGCTGGTGCCAGCTTTACTCAGGAAAAATCAGGAGTAGTTGTGGCGTAATAGACAGTTAGCATATTTGCAATGACTGACTTCCTTGGAAAAACCCAAGTTGAAGCAGTGACCTCAATCCAGCATTAGACCCTCTTATTTACTTATGCAAGGCTCTTGATATAGAAGAGAAAAGGTACCATTTGCTTTTCCTTACCCAAATGGCTTGTGCACTTTAGGCCTGCCATTTTGAGGTGCTGAATAACACCAGAAGAAAATGCACCACATAGTCTAATTTCTATGCCCATGTCTTTGGTTGATGTCATTGAAAAATAACATGAAGATAAGAAATAGGATGGGGACCAAGAATTGACCATTGGAGACTCCAATGTGTGGGAGTGGGAAGAGAAGCCACTGCTGGAAAAATACCCAACTATGATTAAATAGACAAGAAGCATGGAATTATGATAAAGATTTGATTAGATTTGAGAGGCAACACCACTTTCAAGGTATTGCTGTTGACTCAGAAGCAAATTGAAATCACTTAGTCAAGGCTGACATATTGGAGTTGATCTTTAACATTTTATTTGCTTACAATCGTTCTTAATATTTCATATTTACTACTTATAAAGATATTTTATTTTCCCCTTTAGACTTCCAAATCTTCCTTTTCATTACCTATCCTTCTGTTTATATTTCTCAAGATTTTTTTCAATATTGAAAACACAAATTTGATTATATGGCTCTCATTTAAATTTCACTTCAGTTTTAATTTTTCTATTCATTCAAGGAGCTTTATGCATTGGTAGAGCCACTTTTTGCCTGATAGATTCTTAAAAAAGTAGTATAATTTGAAGTTCTCAATCCTTTTTGAATGTAAGCCACTTATGTGTGTAGTTACAATATCATATCACACTATCCATAGCTCTTAATATTTACATTTTCCAAATTGTTTTGAATGCTGTGTACATTCACATACATATTCAGGATAGACATTAAACAAGTGGGAGGAGAATATGCATTCTTGCTAGACATCTTTTCCTCTACCCTGAAATCTTTTTGAGTTTACACAATTCCATTTTGTAGTAGAAATTTTTAAGAAGCCTTAGGATATCCGTCTGTTACATTGTCCATCTGTTCCATTGTTTCCCATAATATACCCTGCTTAAGTCCGCTTGAAGACCTTTGCATAATCTTTGAAGCAGCAATATTAGATGTCATTTTCAGAGACTCTATTTCCAATGTGAAAACTTGCCTGATGAAAGTGTTGACTAGAGTTAAAGCTATAACACTCGAGGATTCATTTTGTGACCTATAATCTTCCCTGTGGAAATGCCAGAGTTGTGCATTGTAAAGATATAGTCAAAAATAGAAAAATTCCTATACTTTTTCTGAAAATCAGGTTGGTTACTGATCACAAGTTTTGACTTCCGCTCAACAGCTGGCCTATCTTTCACATGCAAGTTTATTTTAAAGAGCATTGTGGACTAATTCATCTGTGATTGCTGTTTGTGTACGTTCTATCTTCCTGAAGCACTGATGCAGACAAGTGGCTTTTTCCATTTAACTCATATTCTCCTGTTTCTCACAAGTTCTTGAAGAAGTCTCAGCTCACCTGATATTCCATTAACATTGAGGTTCTAATGTTGATGTTTCTCAAAAATTTTCAGTGAAACTGATCTGTTTTTCAACAGTTTTGAGATGAAATATTTCCCCCATCAATTAATCTCTTTGAAGCATTGCTCAAGTAAAGCAGGTCAGAGGTGAGGTGATGGTGTAGGAGGTAGCACAGTAGCACAATGGGTTAGCACTGCTACTTCATAGTACCAGGAACATGGGTTTGATTCCCAGCTTGATTCGCTACCTGCGTGGAGTTTGCACATTCTTCCCATCTCTGTGTGGTTTCCTCCCACATTCTGAAAGACGTGTGGGTTAGGTGCATTGACCCAAACAGGTGCAGATTGTGGCAAGTAGGGGAATTTCACAGTAACTTCATTGCAGTGTTAACGTAAGCCTTAGTTGTGACTAATAAATAAACTTTAAGTTTTTTTGAGTGGTATTGTCACTGGACTAGTAATCCAGAAATGCAGGTTAATTCTCTGGGGACACAGGCTCAAATCTCACCACAGCAGATGGTGAAATTTGAATTCAGTAAAAAATCTGGAATTAAAAGTCTAATAATGACCATTAAACCATTGTTGATTGTTATAAAAACCCATCTAGTTCCTTATGAGCAATAAATGCTGTCCCAACTATCAATGCCACATCCCATGTATGAATAATAAAAAAGAAACCAACATTTTTCCTCATTGAGATAAGTTAATAAATAAGCCAAAATGCATGGTATGAAGATCAAATTATGATTCCTGTAACTATCAATCCCAAATCTTTAGAAATTAAATAAAATAAGGAAACTTCGGAACCTGTTCCATAGTAAGTGGCAGAAATTGAACCTGCTTTTCATGGAACTCCAAGCTGATTTGGTAAATAGGATTTAATAAAAAAAAACCCTGCCTGAATGAACTTTACATATTCTAAAATTTATTCCTTGACTTTTGACCATAGGAAATGAATATTGACAAGAAATAATTATGCTTTGGCTGTATTTGACGAATCAGGCAAATGGACACAGAAGAATTGAAGGGATCAGATAACAGCAAGAAATCAGAAATCACAATCGATTTGTGGCAGAGGGATAAATCACCTTGCAAAATCAAATCTTGTACAGTGAGCAGGCGAGTGGAAGAAATAAATACAGAAAAAAAAGACTCAAAGAGATTAAGAACAAAACTTCTAAATTAATTTACAATGATACTGAATTGCAGATGTTTATAGACAGAAAGCAAGAACCTCTGTGCAACTTTTTTTTTAGAAGTACTAACCTTGACCACCCAGATCCCAGTAGATGTTGCTCTTAGACATTAAATGCAGTGGAATCATGCTGGCTGTCCACCTGCTTCTGTCAGGTTTCCTGTCCTTAGAACTTATAAATTGATGTTCCATGCTGCCAAGTGCAATACGGCATCATGCAGAAGGACACAGGAAATGAGTGCCTCTGAATTCATTTAAAAACAGTAAATACACAAGGATATACCAAATCGCTTGGGTTTTGAGTGTACTGAAGGTACCAGTTTGAAAATGGAACCTGCTGGGATGACAGGAATTGGCAGTCTTGAGTAATAATGCTTGGTTTGAAGGCTTTTTTGTCTGAAAACTGCTCCCTTGCACATGAACGTTGGTTCAATTTTATTATCAAAAGAGCAGAGAATATATTAGGGGATATGCTATGTTAACAGCATTAAAATTAAACAGGGATTATAATGCAATTGTGAAGTTAGATTAGATTACCTGCCAAGCGGTGTCCCATCTCTTGTCTAGGTGCACTTCAGAGGATTTCACACTTGGATTACAATCCACATTTAACAGCTAAAGCAAAAATACTTTGCATTGACAATAATTTAAATTTTGACAGCACATTTTAATGAGCAAATCCTCTCAAGGTGCTTCACAGTCGAGAGGACAAATTTCAGTCTGTGTAGGGCGAGGGAACTAGAGGGAGGCATCCAAAATTGCAATCCAAAATAATTGGTTTTTTTGGTATGTAGAACCTGAGTTATGCTGAAAAAAAGAGACATATTTTGTAAAAGCTTTTCATCTTGTATTCATCAAAATACCAATCTCAGGGTGGGGGGGGGGCAACACAATTATACTGTATGAAAGGAAAGTGCTGCTTGGCTAGCAAGTGGGCTTTGATTGGTAGAGGTGATACCACGGGGAATGTACCAGTTGCTGGGAACTGACAGTTAACTACTAAGCATTGTTTGAAATCTAAACTGGACTCTGATTAGTCAAGCTTTGCTTTGAACTGTTGAATATCTGTCACTTACTTTGTTCAGCTGAAACAGCATAGCAACAATATTCACCACTAACAGGATGCTGCCGTTAAGCCTAAAAGATGTTCTGCCTATTACACAAATGAGTAATGTGGTATATAAATTTCAGTGTCATTGTGATGCTAGCTATGTAGGCCATACATCTCAGTGACTGGCAGATAATATCGAAGAGTATGTCTGTTTCACTGTTTGCAATGGGCAAGGTACAGACAGTACCCAACCAGCATATACTTGCATAAATCAAAACATGTGTCTAAAATTAGATGAAATTCTGTGATTGGAAAACATTTGCTAAGAATTATGCTGACAATCCATTTAAAATTGTCAGTTGGGTTTGTAGTGTGGCACATTCACATGTACTGGAAGCTACATCTGTATAAATACACAGGGCCCTGTTCCCTGGAGACAGAAAGAACATATACGCATATTATGCCTGTTTCAGCTGAAAAAAAAAAGTAGCAACTATTCACTGGTTCATTCTTCAGTCTGCCATGGCCAATCAGAGTTGACAGGGCCTATGGGGAAGGTTAGGTGTCATTTGGGATTGCTGAAATTTAGTGCAACAAAGTGCACTAAAAATGCATAAATCATTGAAACTATGAAGCTGTCAAAAGTATCAGGATGAACTGCCAAAGGAAAGTTTCAAGCTATCAAGACATTTGAAACTCCTGCCCTTTAATTTTTTTTGGAAAAAAACTCTCTGGATTTTCAAAAATTGATTGTTCGCTATTTCAATTTGTCTGTTGACGTAAGCTTTAGGGTTATTATTACTTGATTAGTGCTGCATGGTTGATTATCACAGTACAGTGCCTGCCTTTCATTATTTGATTGACAGTTCCGTGCAATTATTGACTTTGAATTGGGACAATGAATTTTTTACTTGTTTTTATAAGGAAATGTGCAAATAATTTAAAAATGCTGGCTTCACCACTGATATCCAAACCTCATGAAAGAATAAAAAAACCTTGAATGTAAGCTCTCTGGACCAGGTGATGTACCTATTCTAAGTATTGCCAGCCTTTGCAATATATCTTGCCATTCAATTTTTACCTCATGCATTAACTCTACCATCTCAGCATCTACTGATAACCTGTCAGTATTCTACTGATAATATGTCAATATTCTCTTCTCTAGTAAACACCCAATAAAGTATTGGTCATTGAGTGGATGGTTAATTGGTAAAATCATTAAGTGTTCTAGCCTTGCCTTGAAGCATGTATCACATCCTTGAAGCATGTATAAAAACGCACCGCACTTCTTACTAACTACTCACTATCTACATGCCAGTTTTGGGTTTCATTTTGTGTCAACTGCCATTCAATTCTCACATGCTCTCTTCTCTAGTTGTGTTTTTGTTTTCACTTCCATACACAACATATGTTATTTAATCTGATTCTTCCTCGAAGAATTCATCTTAAATGCATCATAAACCATCTTTTTTTGTCTCATTATATTGTCTCGCTTGTCATCCAAGGAGCTCTGGTATTGTTTCCTCAAATTTCCCCCCTTGTTGGTCTCTACCAAGCCTGTATCTGAAACATCTTCTTCAAGATCAACATCAAACTATGATCATTTTTTGTGTCAGATTAGATTGCCTTTCATCTTATTGAAGTTAGCCTTCTTCCAATGAAGATTATCTATTTTAGATTGCTCCTTGCTATTCCTCATTACTAATCAAACCTATAGCAAGTCTTATCCAAGTGTTCCCCTCCATCTATTTGGTCCACTTGAACTCATCTTATTCCCAACAAAAAATCCAGCTATGCCTCCTGCTCAGTTGGATTGCAATCATATTGTCAAGAAAGTTTTCTGGAACATATTTCAGGAAATCTTCCTCTTCTTACCATTTACTTTAATAGAATCCTAGTTGTTATTTTGGGTAGTTAAGTAGTACCACCCTCTGATTCTTTCTCATTACTGTGATTTTCCTGCAGATTTCCTCCTCCATATCTCTCATAATTTGGGAATCTGTAAAGAATCCTAAGGGGCGTAATCAGCCCCTACTTGCTTTTCAACATTGACCAAACAGAATCTGTCCTTATCCCCTCAATGATATTCTCTTTCCAAGACTAAAATCTAGTCAGTACTGCCAATTTGCTTCCCTTTTTCCTTCTCTATAACTTCTTTGAACACGTTTTAATCTCTGAATATTAGTCCTCAATATTTTCATTTACCTTTCTGTTGTTACCACTATATTACATTTCAACAAAGCTAGTGGCACTTATAGATCACTATTCTATTCATCACATTTATATGAGCTTACATGCACTCTAAACTTGACATTGTACTTGTCACATTATTTCTTAGTCTATTCCTATCTAATGTAACTTCATTCTCTCATACTATCCAACACTCTCATTTCTTTAAGCACATTATTTCTCTTTTTTACTTCAGTACATGGGTTTCAATTCCCCAAAGAATTTAATTTAAAACTCTCCTGTTGCACTAATGACACCCCCAACCCTGACCCATTCGAGTAGATGCTTTCAGTACCAGAAACTGTTCCTACAAAACCATGAGAATTTGAAACTCACCCTCATGAACCATGCATTGATTCTTCCCATCTTCCTATTTCTAAATTTCCCTGTGCAGAGCAATGGGAGTAGTCCACAGGTAGCTCCTTGAGAGATTCTACTTGTTAACTTTCTCCCTAGCTCCTGAAAGTCTGACTGTAGGATTTCAATGCATACCACAACTATTGCCTTGCACCCTTCTCCCTGCAGAATATTCTGCCCCTCTTTGTGATGTCCTATACCCTGGCAGTGAGGAGGCATACCATATGAAATTCATGATAATGGATCAGAAAGCTTGACTGTCCCTGAATATGAGATCTTTTATAATGATTGCATTTCTTCTTTTTGCTGGCCCCTCCTATGCAGTCTCTTGTCCATCGATGCCACACTCTGGACTGCACTCCTTCAAGATGTCATCACTCCCAGCAGTCTCTGATGCTGACTACCATTTTGCAAAGTTTTCTTTTCCCTGCAGCAGATGGGCTGAGACAGAGGTGAAGTTAAGGAAATAGGTGGTTTTACTGACAGTATGGAAAGCTCACCTTGGGGTCACTGATGACACCAAAGTTGTGAACACACTACAGTTTCATGCTGTTTCCAAGGAGAGGGATAGAGCCTGTAGCTAGTTTGCAGCAGGGTCTACAAACAATGGTTTCAGGTTTCCCAAAATTTTATTACTCACCCATGTCCACTGCATGTTAAATTTAATTACCTGATTTACTTCATTTTCCACATACATATACAACAGGTTTGAATTTTTTTAAATCATAGAGTCAATCACACAGAACAGAAATCCTTCGGCCCATCAAATCGGCACTGACACACAAGAAGCACCTCATCTCCCACCTAATCCCATTGCCAGCATTTGGCCTGTAGCCCTGAATGTTATGTTGTGCCAAGTGCTCATCCAGGTACTTTTTAAAGGATATGAGGCAATGCATTCAGATTATCACCATCCTCTGGATATAAAAGCTTCCGCACATCCCCCCTAAATCTCCTGCACCTCACCTTGAACTTGTGGCCCCTTGTGACTGACCCTTCAACTAAGGGAAACAGCTCCTTCCTATCAACAGTGTCCATGCTTCTCATAATTTTGTACAGCTCGATCGGGTCACTCCCCGGTCTTCTCTATTCCAATGAAAACAATCCAAGTGTATCCAAATATTTGGCTAAGCTTCCATTGGCCACCAAGGAGTTTGTATTCCTAAACTATTGAATCTTACAGTTTGACCGTGAAACTTGATTTTGTTACTATGAGGAACTTGGGTTAAAAGTTAAGTCATGTAGCAAGTAGTTAATGCATAAACTATGAACTCTTGAAATGATCTGCCTTGTGAAAACTTGACTATCTGCTGATATAAATATCATTACCCCTCCTCCTTGCCTGGTTCTAGAGAGATATGATTTATTGGGTGGATGCAACCCTCATGTATTTCATTTAAGCAGTTTGTCCTGTATGAGAATTGGTAGTGAGAGTTTGTAGATTGTTTTTCTGTGAATGATACCAAGATTATATTTTCTATTCACTTTTCTTCGCGTTTCAGCATAGCTCATGGATAGCAATAAAGGAGTGGGAACTGATTTATTGATCTCCAGCCCAAAAGTCAATAAGGCCCAATTATATCCCTGCAAACTATGAACTGTTCTTTTCTAACATTTCTTACTGTGGTGAAGAGTTAAGATTGCCATATCAACAGTTTTCTTTTCTCCACAGATGCAGCCCAACTTAAGTGTTTCCAGATTTTTTTTTTATTTTTGTTTTTTGACATCCCAACTGCTGCCTTGGCTGGAATCAGTGGATTCAGCCAAAAAGCTTCTGCCAAGGTTAGCATTGCACCTTGTCATATTTGATCCAGTATGGCACTGCAGATCACATCCTGAATTAATCATTTTTCTATATCCTAGCTGCAAACTATAAAATCAAGTGTTTCACCATATCTGTGGGCATAATAAGTTTGAAAGTAACTGGCAAAGTGTGTGGGCACATAAAATCACCAAACTTTAAGAAAATTGCTTCATAAAATGGATTAATTAGTCAATGGCAATAAAAATTGATTTGAAAACTTGCAATGTTCCTCTAGCATTTATTCCAGAGCAGTCAAGACAAGCCAACTTGTGGAGATCTGTAACCAGTGATGTTCCTGAGGAATTGGTGTTGGGTCCACTTTTATTTGTCATTTATATTAATGATTTGGATGAGAATTTAATAGGCATAGTTAGTAAGTTTGAAGATGAAACCAAGATTGGTGGCATAATGGACTGTGAAGAAGATTATCTAGGATTGCAACAGGATCTTGATCAATTGGGCCAGTGGGCTGACGAATGGCAGGTGGAGTTTAATTTAGATCAATGCAAGATGATGCGTTTTGGTAGGTCGAACCATGATAGAATTTACTCAGTTAATGGTAGGGCATTGTGGAGAGTTACAGAACAAAGAGATCTAGGGGTACCGGTTCATAGCTCCTTGAAAGTGGAGAATGGTGAAGAAAGCATTTGGTTTGCTTGATTTCATGGGTCAAAACATTGAGTACAGGAGTTGGGACATCTTGTTGAAATTGTACAAGACATTAGTAAGGCCATATTTGGAATATGTGTATAGTTCTAGTCACTCTATTATAGAAAGGATATTATTAAACTAGAAAGAATGCCAAAAAGATTTACTAGGATGCTATCAGGATTTGATGGTTTGAGCTATAAGGAGAGGTTGGGTATACTGGGATTTTTTTTCCCCTGGAGTGTAGGCTTAGGGATGATCTTATAGAGGTCTACGAAATAATGAGGGGCATAGATCAGCTAATTAGTTAATATATTTTCCCAAAGGTAAGGGAGCCTAAAACTAGAGGGCATAGGTTTAAGGTGAGAGAGAAGAGGTGCAAAAGGGTTCAAAGGGGCAATTGTTCACATAGAGAGTGGTGGTCTGGAACAAGCTGCCAGAAGTAGTTGTAGAGGCGGGCAAAATTTTGTCTTTTAAAAAGTGTTTAAATAGTTACATGGGTAAGATTGGTTTTGATGAATATGTGCCAAATGCGGGCAATTGGGACCAATTAGACATTAAAAATGGGGCAGCATGAACAAGTTGGGCTGAAGGGAATGTTTCCATGCAGTAAACATCTATAACTCTATGATTCTACAATTCATTTCCTTACTCTTTTGTTCAAAATGAACAAGTCAACCAACATCAGGACTCAAAACAGAAGAAAAGGATCATTAGCAATCAGAATGAATAAGAAAGCTCCTAAAATATGATGTTGAATTTAGTGGACAAGCAATGAAGAGGTGTCAAATAGATTTATTTTAGTTCAGTTTTTTTTACATTACAACAGTTGATTACAGTTCTACAGTTAATTAGTTTTAATTTGGTGCTAATGTCCTTAGGACATCCTAAAATAAATTTTGAAATGTCGTCATTAATCTTCAGTATGATTTGATTTATTATTGTCACATGCATTGGGATACAGTGAAAAGTATAATTTCTTGCATGTTATACAGACAAAGAATATCATTCATAGAGTACATTGGGATGAAGGAAAGGAGACAGTGCAAAATGTAGTGTTACTGTCATAGATAGGGTTTGGAGAAAAATCAACTTAATGCAAGGTAGGTCCATTCAAAAGCCTGATGGTAGCAGGGAAGAAGCTGTTCTTGAATCAGTTGGTACGTGATCACAGACTTTTGTATCTTTTGTATGTAATTTGCTCACAGCATTTCTCCAGAAACAATGAATGACCAGGGAATTTATTTTAATATTTCTGATCAACGGATGAATATTGGCTGAGACACTAGAAGAATACCCCTGCTTCCCCATTGAAAATTTGGAATCTTTTATGTCCACTCAACAGGCAGATGGAGTCTCTGTGGACTTCATTTGAAAGGCTGCACTGTTGGTAATACAGTACGTCCTTAATATGCCACTAAAAATATCAGGTTAAATGATATATTCAAATCCTGGAAGGTAGTAAAAACACTTCACCTTGTGACTGATGGGCAAGACTGTTGTCAGCTAATGCTAAAGCTAAAACATAACCTATTGTTACGGGACTTTGTTTTTTCCTGTTGGAATGTAGACCAGACAGGAATTTGAACAGTAGTGTGTATCTCTGATGGCTTTGGATGAAATTGAGCCAATCAGACCAGTAGAGTTCCAGCTTTATTTTCTGGTCTGTGTCAAGCTCTATGATGGGCTCAGCGCTCAGACTATGTTCAAAAGAGCAAATCTTCAGCAAAAAGGGGAAAGCTTTTGATTGATGAATCACACTTGGAGAATATCCGTCTCTGTGGAGTAATATGTGGCACCTTACTCTTTCCAGTGAAAGTCAACTGTAAGAGAGGAATGGAGAGTAAAAGACAAAAAAAAAATCTAGGTCAAGTGATAACCCTCAGATGTGATTTTATTGGGATATTCGGTCACTATGGAAGTATGGCTTAAATACTCCTTGTAGGGCAGAAATACCCTGAATTATTATTAATAGCCTCAGAAATTTCAATGCCAAAAATGTTTTGAAAAGGTAAATTACTTGTAACAGCAGACCATTCTGTTAAAAGAGAAACATTTTATGGTTTTTACTTCAGCTGTGTTAACTTCAGTGGTCTAAATAGTTTTCAGAAATAATATTAAGTTGTTTGAGTTTTGAAAGACAGGGCTCAGGTATTCCACTTCTATGGAATTGTAGTGGTTCACTGACATGGTGGATTATTTGCCTCTGATGATGGTCTTTCAGTCTTGAAGCTATTTAACTATATTTAGCTAGTTCTCTGATCACAGAGCTGTGATTTCCATATACCTGGTATTTACAAGATGCTTAGTTTTAGCTGGGTAAACTCTAGCAATATTTCTATGCACATTTAGCAGTTCTTAACCTTTTTCAAAAATCATGTAGAGTATACAGCATACATACAAAACATTTGGCTTTACCAATCCATCTGTTTCATCTCACTCACTTCCTCCTATATCTCCCTCAGTCCATTGACATAGCCACCTTTCTTCTCTCACCACCCTTTAGTTGCATACATACAAATTGCCTGAACCACTCCTTGTGGCAGTGAGTTCCACATTTTCACCACTCTCTGGGCAAAGAGGTTTTCTCTGCCATTTTGATTTCTTGATGACCATCATAGATTGGTGGCTTCTGGTTTTGTTGGACAACATTGGCTCTGCCAAGATAGTGAAAGGTTAATGGGGGTAGGCAGGAATGTGGAGTAGACCAATCAGCCACGATCTTATTGAATGCTGGAGCATTCTTGAGTGGCTAATTGGCCTACTCCTCCTCCTAATTTGTATGTTCATATTCTAAAATCAAGAGAAAAAAAGAGCAGAATAATTTTCCCTTGGTTTTGCCTTCATCAACATTATGAATATATCTGCAACATATGGACTGCACCTTCAAGGAGGTGGTTCAGCACCATCTTCTCAAGGACATTTAGGAATGGGCAACAAACATTGACTTTGCCTGCAAAACCCAAATCCCACAAAAAGATAAAATATATACTTATCAAGATAAATGCAAGTTCTTTGCCAAACAAAAAAGTATAATATTTGAGGGCAAAAAGGCTAATCAAGAGGATTAATTGACAAATTGACATTCTATTTATGAATGAAATCTACAGAATAGTCGATTAAGGTTGTGCTTATTTTGAATTTGGGAACCTAGGCAACAGACGGTAGTACAGAATGCCATCAGGAGATAAAGAACGATAGCTGAGATAAAGGACATCAGGAAGTAGTGGTCTCTTGGCATCAGTTTTCAAATCTGCAGCCATTAGGAACAAATAAGCTCCTACCTGCAACATTAAATTATCTTCTCCTTTGCAGCTGTAGACTGATCTGCTTCATTTTTAAGTGTTGTCCGCTCTTATTTTCAACCCATATCAGTTTCTTTAGATGGGAAATCTGCCAGTATTTCTGCTCCGACTTAATGAAAGTGTGAACATTGGCTGAGGACAAGATTGCACTTGCCCAGTTTGATCAATAGCCTGCAAATATTCATTGTTGAGACACACATATGAATATTAGACATCTGTGCCATGCTTTGAAAGAACGATCCAATTAGTCTCACTCCTTTGCCATTTCCATATAGCCCCGCGATATTTTCTTTTCCAAGTATATTCCCAATTCCCTTTTGCAAGTTACTGCTGAATCTGTTTCACACCCTGTCAGCGTACTACAGATCAGAACAATTCACTTTATAAAGAAAAACTCCTCTTTGGTTCTTTTGCTAATTACCTTAAATCTGTCATCTCTGGATATTTATTGATGCAAATGTTTACTCAAAGCCTAGTACCATTTTGAACATCTCTATTAAATCTCCTCTTAATTGTCTTTGCTCCACGGAAAACGATTGCAGTTCCTTTCACCTGTCAACAACATTAAAGCAGCAAATTACCTCATACTTCTGACAGTGAATTTTCATGAGCCAGATAGTGATTTTGAATCAATTTCCATTGAAGTCCATTTGAGTTCATAGAATATGAAATAGCAATGTTTTATAAAAGATTTTTAATCATTTTCGAACATCTTGAATGGATTCATTCATGGATTGATTAGAACATGAAGCATAATGTTGGTATACTTAGCCTGTAATGAGGGATAGGCATTGTTTTATTTCTCAACGAGGTGGATGAGGTTGGCTTTTACTTGTTGAGGCAGATATAGAGCCAGAGGGCACCCAGCAATTGACTTCTCTCCAAGGCTGAGGTTGTATCGACTTCACTTGTGCTGCCTTTAGGGGGCTTTACACTTGTTGAATGTCAATTGTTTAGGCATTAAGGATACTTCACTAATATAGTTGTTTATATGTCCATTACAGAAACACTTACCTACATTCAGGCTTGAGGGGATGAATTGCCTACTCCTGCTCCTAGTTCTTATGTTCTTATATGCAGAGCTCCAACATATTTAATATCCCATTGAACAGCAACGCTGCGCTTTTCTTGTGTATAAATAATTCATCATAGTGCAGAAAGATATTACTTTTTATTTTGCTGTGATTTTTCTCTCTGTCTCTTCGCACTCTCCACTATTTCCTCAATTTGTCTTTCTGTTATTTTCTGCTTATATCATGTAACTGGGCTTTCTTTTGAGGCGGGTAGCAGAGGTTGGGAAAATTCCCAGTTTCACTCACCTGCTTCAGGAGAAAGTGCCCACATAGATGGGATCTTCAGTGTCAAAGGTCGGGGTAGGCTGCAGTCAGACCAGCTGACCCAGTAAAGAGGTCAGAGGCAGCCAGATGATGAGGCGGGCTGTTTGAAAGTCCTGCCTCAGTGCTATGGGACTTTGTCCCATTTATAATGAAAGAAATGAGGCCTTCCATACCTCACCACTCATATTACCTACCCCTCACACACTCATCCACGCCACCTCATGCTCTCCATGCCAGGCTATGTACCCTATTCATCTCACATGCCCCATCATGCTCTCCATGTCAAGGTATAGTATTTCAATTCCCATTCATCCCTACACATTGTGCAGAACAAATGAACTAAATACTTACATAGGATGTGTAAACAAAATCTTTAAAAATGCAGTAATTAATGCATTCCCTTCTCTACATTAAAAAGTCTTTTTTCTATGGGCAATAAATGCTTCAAAAAAAACCCCAGACCCTTTAAAGCTTAAATAGTAGAAACTGCAAGCACTTGAATCTTCTTAATGTTGTGAAAATAAAAACTGCACAATTGACAGCAGGGATCAGAGAGCTACACCTATCAATGAAGGGATGCTTTCTATGTACCTCAGGTCTTTTTGAACTGTAATGGGTGACTGAGCTCTCAGGCATAATAAAGCTTGGGAGAGAGCTCAGGAATCCATTACTTTGTTGAAACACCTGAGCCTAGAGAAAACATTACTTGATTGACAATTGTGGCTCATTTACATACCGGTTGGAGATTTTTAGGTTCTATTTTATATCTCTTTTACATTGTATTCACAATTCTTCACTCTCTTTGGAACTGCACAGAGAGCAAATGGAGGTCAGAGAAACAACACTTTCAGTGTAACCTTATCTATGATATGTTTTATTGACTCTCAGGAGATGAGTATCGTGAGCATAATTAGCATCTTACACCCAGAATGGCTCCTCATTGCCAGTGGTGTGATGCAGAAAATATTGCTTGTGTTACTTAACCTGTTATCTTCTTTAGTCCCTCCCGTTTTTTCTCAGTATAACCCAATTAAAGCCAGTATTATCAAAAATAATGGAAGAAATAAGAAAAGAAGGATGGTATAATACATTCCCTTTTATTGGGCAATAAATCTGGAAATAATACATCATTGGACTCTTCATTTAAATACTATGGTTACAAGAGCAGCTCAGAGATTGGGAATTCAAGTGACTTATCTTGTGACTCCCTAAAGCTTGTCCACAATTAATAAAGCACAAGTCTGTAGTATTCTTTTCTTGTTTGGGTGGGCTTAGCTCCAAGAAGACAAAGGAAGCTTGACACAATCCATGTCAAAGCATCTTCCTTGACTGGCACCCCATCTTCTCCTCAAATTATTGCTCCTGCTGTCATTGGCACACAATGGTATGCTGGGTACCACAATGCAAGAACTCACCAAGCTTCCTTGACAGCACTTTCTAAACTCATGGTCTCTATTACCTAGAAGGACAAGGGCAGCACAAGATGGAAATACCACCATCTGCAAATTTCTTTCCAAGCTATACACCAGCCTAACTTGGAACTATGTTCTCATTCCTTCACTGTATTTGGGTCAAAAACCTGGGACTCCCCTCCTAACAGTCAGAGCATGAATTGCAATGGTTCAAGAAGGCGGCAATGGATCACCACCTCTTTCTCAGGGACAATCAAGGATGGGCAACACTTGCCAGTAATGCCCACATCCCATGAAGAAATAAAATAAATGTAGTACATGATGCTATTATCCTCTGACCTTAAATGGAATGCACAATTATACAGTTGAATTGAAATTCAGGGTATCTTGAATGAAAATGCACTTTGTGGTTTAGGCTCTAATACTTCTCTCTTATTAACAAATTATGCTCCAAGTATATATTATTATTGTCTATTCCATATTTATAGTTCCAACTTTATAAGACCCTTGTCATGCAACTTTATAAGACCCTTGTCAGACCCACTTGGAGTACTGTGTGCAGTTCTGGTCGCCTCACTATAGGAAAGATGTGGAAGCTATTGAGAGGGTGCAGAGGAGATTTACAAGAATGTTGCCAGGATTGGGGGGCATGCCTTATGAAAATAGGTTGAGAGAATTAGGTCTCTTCTCCCTGGAGAGACGAAGGTTGAGAGGCGACCTGATAGAGGTTTATAAGATGTTGAGAGGAATAGATAGAGTGGATTCTCAGAGGCTATTTTCCAGGGCTGAAATGGCCGCTACAAGAAGACACAGGTTTAAAGTGCTGGAGGGCAAGTACAGAGAAGATGTTAGAGGTACGTTTTTCACTCAGAGTGGTGAGTAAATGGAATCAGTTGCCGTCAGTGGTGGTAGAGGTGAACTTGCTGGGGTCTTTTAAGAGACTCCTGGATGAGTACATAGGAATTAATGGGATTGGGAGTTATAGATAATTCTATGGCCTGGTAGGTACGATATGATTGGCACAACTTGTGGGCCGAAGGGCCTGTTTGTGCTGCAGTGTTCTATGTTCTATGTCATATTTATCCATATTTATGTCAGAGTGTATGGATTATGGATCAAAAAGCAGAACAATGCAACTGTGTTATGCCAGTTGTCTCACAAATATTCACAAAATTTACTCTGTTAATTTTTACAGTATAATCACATTTATGACATTTCATGTGACTTAATTCACCTCACCCAATATTTTTCTGCTTTCTGCTCTCTAGGCTGGATATTTACGCAGGTTGAGATTGTAAATCAAAACTTGCTTTCTAGGATTTAAGATGAACTATTTGGTCTTGTTTCCTGAATCGATGACGGTCTGCAATCTGACACTTCTGAACTGGTTCGTTGGGTCTCTGTGAATGTTGGGTTCTCCGTGTTTGTCTCATCAAGCAGCTGTGGAGAGCAAAGTCAGGAGAGATCAGGCAGAGCCAGAGACGCAAGCCAGCAGTGCATGTTAATGAAGCAGATGGATTCACGGAGAGAGAGAGAGAGAGTGAGAGAGTGAGATAAATACATGTTGGAAACAGAGGGAGTAAATGGTAAGATCCAGACAGACCCTTCAATCTATATTTTCCAAGACCAGTTGAAAGCACAGCAGAATGGGACTTCTGCCCACTGATTAATTGTGCATGTAGCCTTCAGCATTTTTGGACAGGATAATTTAATATACAGGATTGCTGTAACGTGGGAATCCTGCTCTGCATTTGTGGTCTATTGCCAGGCAGAAAATGGAGAGAGGAGGGTGTTGGAGCATGGTTTACCTGAAAAACTACAGGCTCATAAGCTCAGGAAATGCTCTGGTAAAGAGAGCAAGATTACAATAAGGCAGCAAGAAATTGAAATGATAAAAGGAGAACCTGTGTTGGATTGACCAAAATCCAGGGGTGGAATTATCTGTTCTGGAAACTAAGTGCAGCGGAGGATAGACCTTGCGCCATATTTTCCTTTGGGTGGTGCGGCAGGAAATTGTGCCTGATTTCATGCTCAGAAACTCATCAATTATGCATTGGTGAGTTGCTGTCCCAATCATATGGTGAGATGGGTAGTGTTTTGTCCATCCCACCATTACCTCATGGGATCATGGGCCTGGGAGCCAAATTTAAATATCACCTGAACACACACATTACTCTGCAGGCCAGCTGGCCATCAGGAAACTTTCTGAAATGGCTCCACCAAAGGGAAAAGCTGCTTCCAGATTCAGAATGATTCCTTAATGATCCTCATCTGTGCAGTCAGCCAGCACTAGGATGTCCTTTACCTGTGGGATAGCTCCAAGAGGCTCACCAGCCTCACTGCACCAGCTTAGGAGGCGATTGCAAGGGAGATCAGCTCGCTGGGCACCCATCTGAAAAATGCCATCCTGTGCAGGAAGAGGGTGAATGATCACATCCACTCCACCAGCATAAGTTAACATTCAGTCACTCCAATCTGACACTCTCACAATGGCATCATGCACTCAAATGATTACATTACTCAGTGATCCCGCTGAATATTAGTGAAGAAGACACCAGCGCTGATTGTTTTATGGACTCTCTAACGTCAGCAACAGCTCATCTATAATGCTGCACAAACTCCTTTCTCCACGCTTACTCAGGAGGGCTCAGCGCACACAGCAGCTGTTCATGCTTCCCAATCTCTCCTCCATCTCTTATCTTATTCCATTCCATGCACACCGAGCTAGCCCACAACTATCCCAGTTGTGGAGGAGAAGGATCCTCCCAAGATTGCACCAAGATGCATTTGATTGTGCATAAGATGGCGCCTGAGTATGGCAAATTCTTGCAATCTGTGCCTGGCATACCTTCTAATTCTATCTTTTACTCTTATTATATGATTCTAAAACTTTATTCTATCTCTTTTACACTGTCTAACAATGCATATTTCAATCTCTTACAGATTTGGGGATCCTTACAACCCTGGAGCTGACCGGGCCAGCCACCCACGTGGGACCTGCAGAAGCTTTCTATATGCACTGGCTCCTAGTGCTTAGGAAAACACGCTAGAAGCCGGAGCCTTCACTCAGCCAGGTTGCAGAGATCAGGGAAATGCCCCACAAATCAGGGCCTTCATTCTACGGGGTCTCCGGAGATCAGACCCGCAGACTCCCTGGAGTTGGAACCTTCTTTCCCTGCCCCCAACTCCCACTGAACCACATGGCCAAACCAGCAAGTTTGGACCCAGAGCCTCCACTCCACTAGAGTAATCCGGAGAGCTGTGGCCTCCTGCAGGCCCACGCACACCCCTACTCCCCCCATTCTGTAATAGCTCCCACTGCCTAAAAATCACTAACACTACTCTTTTAAAATTACTTTCAGGTTGAGAGATCCTCCAACCTCCAAAGGAAGACCCCAACCTGGCAGTGATCTGAGATTCAACATGTGGATTCAACTATCGGCTTATCCGTGACTGTGACCCCAGAGAGGTCATTAGCTTATCGACCTTTGACCTGTCCACGCCAGAGGGTGATCTGGGCATCCTCTGACCTCTGAAGTCAAACCGCAGCCTGATAGTGATCCAGAACACCCAACCGCGCAGACCCATCTACTGACGCAGGAACCGCAAACAAGGCAACAAATCTTCCATCCACATACCAACCAGAGAGAAGAACCTCATTGGACACAACTATACTCTTAATACCACAAACTACACTCACTGTCTCCCAGGCTGGAAAAGAAGCAGACACTCCAGGCCTGCAAATGACAGTGAAACAACATGGTCTCAAGGGCCCTTCTCCCCAGTTTACTCCTTGCAAATGTCCAATCTCTGGAAGGCAAACTAAATGAACTTAAAGTCAGATTCACTTTCCAAAGAAAACTGAGGGATTGCTGTGTATTCCGTTTCATGGAAACATGGCTCACTTTTGCTTCATCGCATTGTACCCAAGAACCAGAAGGTTTCTCGGTCCACCAAATGGACCATACAACAACCTCAGGCAAGGTTAGGAGAGATGGGGTCTGCCTCCAATCAACACCTTGTGGTGCCTAGATGTAGCAACACTATCAGGTCTCTGCTTCCCAGATCTAGAATACCTGATGCTAAAATGCCACCTCCATTACATTCCGCGGGAGTTCACCTCTGTTATCTTAACAGCAGTTTACATCCTACCCAGATGTGAAGACCACATTGGACAAAATATATACCACCACAAATAGCATTGAGATAAACATCCTGAGGTCTTGTTTATTGTGGCCAAGGATTTCAATCAGGCCAAGCTCAAGAGTGTCCTACCAAGATATTACCAATACATCTCCTGTTCCACCAGAGGCCCAAACATCTAGCACCAACATTTGATTTGATTTGATTTGTTTTTGTCACATGTATTAGTATACAGAGAAAGTTATTGTTTCTTGCTTGCTAGCCAGACAAAGCATACAGTTCATAGAGAAGGATAGACTGCAGATTGTAATGCTGCAGTCATAGATAGGATGTAAAAAAAATCAACTCAGTGCAAAGTAGGTCCATTCAAAAGTCTGATGGCAGCAGGGAAGAAGCTGTTCTTGAGTCAGTTGGTAAGTGACCTCAAAGTTTTCTACATTTTTCCCCATGGAAGAAGGTGGAAAGAGAATGTCTAGGAAGCATGGGTTCTTTAATTATGCTACACAAACATGCCTACCACTCTATTGCTCACCCATACTTCAATTAATCCGACTACAAGACTGTACTCCTGCTCTTGGCTTACAAGCAAAAATAGAAAATGGGAGAATCCATTAAAGAAAGTCATGCAATGCTGGTCTGAGGAATCAGATGATCTCCAATGGAGCTGCTTAGAGTTGGGTAACTGGTCAGTACTTAAAAACTCTGTAACCAATCTGATGGAGTATGCCATCTCACTTCATTATAAGCGTATAGAAGACTGTGTGTCAAAGAAATAAATCCATGTTTCCCAACAGGAAACTATGGATGAACAGGGATATCCAATGCTTGCTGAAGTCTAGTTCTGAGGCGTTCAAGTCTGGTGATCTGACCTATATAAGAAATCCAGATATGATCCAAGGAGATCAAAGATGCCAAAAGATAATACCAGACTAAGCTAGAGTCCCAGGCTAGCCACAGGGACCTCCATTGACCAAGGCAGGGTCTGTCAGACATAACAGGCTACAAGATGAAGGCAAGTAAATTGCCAGCACCAATGCACTCCTCCCCAATGAGCTTAATGCATTCTATGCCTGTTTTGAACAAGAGGTCAAGAGGTCCTCCACCCTGGGAGCCTTGGACAAGCCTGTATCTGGAGTCACCATTGCAGACATCAGAGCAGCCTTCATGAAGGTCAACCCAGGTGGGGAATCCAAATGAACACTTGGTTCTTGCTGGACCAGCTGCCAGGGAGTATTCGCAGACATCTTCAAGCTTTCTTTACAACAATCTGAGGTCCTAACTGCTTCAAGAAGACCACTATCATCCCAGAACCAAAGAAAAGCATTTATGACCATCGTCCGGTGGCTCTGACGTCCGTCATTATGAAGTGCTTTGAAAGGCTAGTCTGGCACAAATCAATTCCAGCCTCCCGGACTGCCTGGATCCATTACAGTTCACCTACCACCACAACAGGTCCACAGCAGATGCCATCTCTCTGGCTCTGCACTCAACCCTGGAATACCTAGATAACTAGGACACCAATGTCAGATTCCAATTTTTGACTATAGCTTAGCCTTCAATACAATTATTCGAATAAAACTCATGTCCAAAACCCATGCCTGGGGCTCAGCTATTCTCTTTGCAACTGGATCTGAACTTACGAACCCGGAGACCACAATCAGTAAGGATAAGGAACAACACCTCCTCCAGATCATCCTTAACATTGCTGTCCCCCACAAAGCAGTGTCCTCAGCCTCCTACTATATCGCTTATGCACTATGACTGTGTGGCCAAATTCCCCTCCAACTCAATTTTCAAGTCTACTGGTGACACCACCATAGTGGGTCAGTTCTCAAATAATGATGAAACGGAGTACAGGAAAGAGATAAAAAAGTCTGGTGAATTAATGCAAAACAATAATCTCACTCTTAATGTCAACAAAATGAAGGAGATAGTTATTCGCTTCAGGAAGCGTAGTGAAGAACCTGCCTCTGTCTACATCAGGTAGAAATGATTGAGACTTTCAAGTTTTTAGGTGTTTGGATCACCAACAACCTTACCTGGTTCCTCCATGCCGATGGTCTAGTTAAGAAAGCCCACCAACGCCTCTATTTTCTCAGAAGACTACGGAAATTTGTCATGTCCACTATGACTTCCATCAACTTTTACAGATGCACCATAGAAAACATTCTTTCTGTTTGTATCAAGCTTGGTACGTCTCCTGCTCTGTCCAATACCTCAAAAATTGCAAAGGGACATGAACGAAGCTCAGTCCATCATCAAACCAGCCTCCCATCCATTAACCATGTCTACACTTCCCACTACCTCAGAAAAGCAGCCAGCATAATCAAAGACTCCACACACCCCAGACATATTCTCTTCCACCTTCTTCCGCCAGCAAAAAGATATTGACTCAAGAACAGCTTCTTACCTGCTGCCATTAGACATTAAGTTGATCTTTCTCTACACCCTAGCTATGACTATAATACTACATTCTGCACTCTCTCCTTCCCTCCCGATGAACAGTATGTTTTGCCTGTATAGCGTGCAAGAAACAATACTTTTCATGGTATACTAATACATGTGACAATAATAAATCAAATCAAAGAAAGACAGATGTCCAGGGATTGTCCCAGTTTGAGGAGTATGCTGCTGATCTCCTGGATATCTGCTGCTGATTTCCTGGATATCTGCCATGACTTCACATATTACAGGACACGCAATCTATGGCCCTAACTTTCCTTTATTCCAGATGTTAGTTTTTGACATGCTGCCCCTTACGCTGAGCACTTACCAGCCAATCAGCTTCTTTGTTTCATGTGACATTAGGATGGTCTTTTTTTTCCCACTGCTGTCTCACAGCAGGGAAAAACACACTGAATAACGAGCCCCTCTTCCTGTAGCACAGCAAGATGACTGCCTGTAGGGCGAAAATGTTAGCAAGCAAAAAGCAAAAGCACACATTCTTCCCCGAGGCACTGAATTCCCACTTTGGTCCAAATTCCAAAATGTACTTACTCAGTCTGCGTCTCACTCAGGATGAAGTCTCTTTCACTACTTGTGTACCACTTACTGACTTGTCTCCACCTCTGTAGCAGTCAGAGATGGAGACAAGAGACAGCCCAGCTTTGTGACACTCAGAGGACATTTGGACATCAGGCACTACCTGTGTCTGCATAAGATGATGAGCTTCTACAACTGGCAATGCACTAACTGTGTAAAATCAGGTAGAGTTGCCTAGGCAATCATTAGACTAGGTTAAAGGATGAAGGAATCCGTCTGTGTTCTGTTGATATCGTGGTTTCAACATGTGAATGCCTTAAAGTCTTTATGGGAAAGGCAACGGTCACCTTGGAGATGTTGGTCCAGCAGGTTTTGCTGGCTTTGCACTCAGACTTGCACTGCATCACTATATGCTTTGGTGAAACCCATCAGTGGTTAAGTTTACTGATGAGTGTGTCACAAGCAGGCTTACTTTAATATTGCAATGAATTTGTGAAAATCTCCTAGTTGAAGCACTCCAGTTTGTACACACTGAGGAAGCATTTAGCATGGCACCTAATTAATATGTCTTTCTGACTGGGGGAGGGAACGAGAGCACCCGGAGGAAATCCACACAGACATGGCGAGAATGTGCAAACCCGAGCCAGGAATCGCACTCAGGTCCTGGAGTTGTGAGGCAGCATTGTGCCACTATGCCATTTGTGTCAGGTAGGTGAGAGATGGAAAGGGCTCCTTGACCTCCCTTTCTCAGAAGGTCAGGCAGGGATCTCATACACAAGAAAAAGAGGACCAATTGCTGGACAGCACAGGGCCATCCACCGAGGTAACTCTGAGAGTGTCCTGCCAAACCTGATCCCCTCCATCTATGACTCCACTAATTCCAGCTGCACTGACTGTGGAGGGCACACCTAATCCACAGCAGGAAACTCAAAGCATGCCTGGAACCTCGAGATAATCAAAGGCAACAAAGCATAACTCTGGCTGCATCAATTTCTGCTGTGGATTTCAGGGATGCATTGAAACATAACAGTAGGATTGGCAAAATGACAAAACTTTGACCTCACTCTGGGTCATGGTTGCTCAATCACTCTATATCTCATGCACTTTTGTAAATATATTTGCTGTTCATGAGAATGGTCTCATTTATTTGAAATTTGCATCTTTGTGCCCTCTTATTGTGAGGGTGAACTATGCTCCCACTCATAGATTGCCTCCTTTGGGAGCCTCACATTCATGTGATGAATAGCTGAATCATGATAGTTAATCGATCCTTGTGTTATGTCAGGGAGATGGTCAAATCTGTTACTGAAAGTGTTTATAAAATGCATTAGTAACCTTTATTCTGTACAAGACAATATGGTGTTAGACATGCTTAATAGTCTTGAAGGATGAGCTGGAATTGCTTCTAAAAATGAGATGGCTGACTTCACTGTTAGTGCCAAAGCATAGGGCCAGCTTCGATGATGATCCCTTCAAACTTGTGCACATCACAGTATCATTAAAAGTTTCTCATTAAGATGACAACGGGTTGTATCACATCCTTTGATGCAGTATTTGTGCTGTTATAGCAATTTTCACTTCCCAAAGTGCACAGATACAGGTTCATGATTGATCTTATCATAGAACAAAGAGCAGTACAATACAGGAACAGAACCTTTGGCCACCAAGTTTGCACCAAAACATTGTCCTATCTAGACCAACCACTTATATTGCTCTATTCTGCATTTGTTTATATGCCTATCAAGATAAGTCTTAAATGTGGCTAACGTATTTAGATGGTTAACGGCCTCAACCACCTTACTTGGCAGTGCATTCCAGGCCCTCACACCCTCTGTAAAAACCTTCCCCTACTCAACTCCATTGAATCTTTCCTCCCTTACCTTGAACTTGTGCCCCCTTGTGATTGTCATTTCTGCCCTTGGATAAAACTTCCAACTATTCACCTTATAATTTTATTAATTTCTTTCAGATCACCCTCAGTCTCTGCCTTTCCAGGAAGAACAATTCCAGTTTATTCAATCTCTTTTCATAACTAATACCCTCCAAACCAGGCAACATCCGGGTAAACCTTTACTGTAGCCTTTCCAAAGCCACCATGTCCCTCTCGTAGTAAGGTGCATAGAATTGGACACAGTATTCCAAATGTGGCCTAACAAATGTTTTATATAACTGTAACATAACCCAATTCAGACTTGGTGAATCATGAAGGTTGAAGGTGAAAGTCTGAATGCTAAACTTACATTGGGATACAGTGAAAAGTATTGCTTCTTGCATACTATAGAGACAAAGAATACTGTTAATAGAGTACATTGGGGAGAAGAAAAGGACAGAGTGCAGAATGTTGCAGTTACCAATAGGGTGAGGAGAAAGATCAGTTGAATATGTGATAGGACCACTCAAGAGTCTGATGGCAGCAGGGAAGAAGCTGTTCTTGAGTATGTTGGTACTTGTTTTCAGACTTTTGTATGTTTTTCTGACAGAAGAAGGTGGAAGAGAGAATGTCTGTGGTGCATCAGGTCTTTAATTATGCTGGCTGCTTTTCCGAGGCAGCAGGAAGTGTAGACAGAGTCAATGGATGGAAGGCTGATTTCAGCAATGGACTGGGCTTCGTTGAGAGTTAGTCATTGCAACCTATGAGTTTATACCTCAGCTACATCACTATTCTTTCCTAATGCAAGGATACAACCTGGACAGTGCTTGGGTGCTACCTAAGCATGATTCTATAGAACATAGAACATTACAGCGCAGAACAGGCCCTTCGGCCCTCGGTGTTGCACCGACCAATTAAGAAAAAGCAATGACCTCTAACCTAAACCATTCCCTTTTCATCCATAAACCTATCTACTGACCTCTTAAACGCCCCCAAACTTGGCGCATCTACAACTGTAGCAGGCAGGGCATTCCATACCCTTACCACCCTCTGGGTAAAGAACCTACCTCTGACATCCGTCCTATAACTACCACCCATTAATTTAAAGCTATGTCCCCTCGTGCTAGCTTTCTCCATCCTAGGAAAAAGGCTATCACTGTCCACCCTATCTAAACCTCTAATCATCTTATGTGTTTCAATAAGGTCTCCTCTTAGCCGCCTTCTTTCTAACAAAAACAACCTCAAATCCCTCAGCCTCTCTTCATAAGACCTGCCCTCCATACTAGGCAACATCCTGGTAAATCTCCTCTGTACCCTCTCCAATGCCTCCACATCTTTCTTATAATGTGGGGACCAGAACTGTACACAATACTCCAAGTGCGACTGCACTCACCAGCTGCACATTATGGGGGGCAGGGGATGAGGGGGAAGGGAGGGAGGGTTCTCATGCTGACACCGACATGAATGGCCACTGTAATTGGGGTAGGGGTGGAATGGTGCATACTGTCAGGGATAAAGGCCCAATAGTGATATTTAAATACAGCTGTGAGG
Organism: Sphyrna mokarran; assembly: GCA_024679065.1. Lineage (NCBI taxonomy): Eukaryota > Metazoa > Chordata > Chondrichthyes > Carcharhiniformes > Carcharhinidae > Sphyrna > Sphyrna mokarran. The sequence goes on from JAGIQG010000009.1 coordinate 42,735,543, forward strand.
ATCCTAATGTTGATTGTCGAGATTCCTGTTATGACATTGATGTGTTGGGGTGGTGGTGGGGGGGGGCAATCGGAATAGGAAATCCTGTCAGAATAAGTTTCATTTTAGAACTCCCGTGGGATATCTTGCTCCAACTGCTGATCCCACTCCCTGAAAATGGGAAGGGGATTCCTCCCTCTTCTTTTCTCTCAGCTCTGACTCTATTGCAATGTTGTGACTCTATAACAGTTTGAGGGTATCCCAGAGAAGACCCTTAGTCCATCCACACCGGACTCCTCCCACACTGCCTATTTCAAATTTTGATTTCAAACTGCACACTAATTTTGGGCTTTCAAGATGGCGGTGCTGCATTGTTATCTTGAGACAAGTTTCAACCTTCTGCTTTTAAGTGTATGCGTCCCTTCAACCTGGAACACATGATGTGCATGTGGACATCTATCTGGTTATCCCAGTCCCCCTAGATCCCACTTTTATTGTTGTGGATATTCCAGCCCTCCCCCTAAATCCATCACTGTTGATGTCACCAAGCGCTATGTGGAGCTCACCCTTCTCCACCTCGAGGCTTTGTGCACAGTAACACAAATTTTCCCAGGGAAGCTCCAAATATCTCCCTTTATATTACCTTTTCCCAGGTAGCACGGTGGCACAGTGGTTAGTAGTGCTACCTCAAAATGCCAGGAACTTGGGTTCAATTTCTGGCTTGGGTCACTGTCCGTGTGGAGATTGCACGTTCTCCCCGTGTCTATGTGAGTTTCCTCTGGGTACTCCGGTTTCCTCCCACAGTTGGAAAGATGTGCAAGTTAGGTGCATTGGCCGTGCTAAATTCTATTTCAATGTATCCAAAATGTGGCAACTAGGGGATTTTCACAGTAACTTCATTGCATTGTTAATGAAAAGCTACTTGCCACACAAATAAATAAACTTTAATTTACAGGCTGTAGATACCTCTTCTAACTAGGGCCATCCCATCTGCAGCCCAGTACTAAGCCAGACAGCACTATCATCAAGACAATGACTATTTCCTGCAGAGCCCTGGTGCATAATAAATAGTGTTGGTGATGGGAAATTAGTGTAAGTTTGAGGAATCCACAACCCTCATCTGTAGGGTTAAGGAGTTAAGGCAAAACATTCAGAACACCATGGTTAAGGTATCTACAAAATGTCAGGAGCAGATTCTAATGGTGACTGTTGCTTCTGGGATGATAGCCATGGCTCCCACCAAAAGCTTTGTTACATGACATCCTCAGGATTGTGAAAACAACTCCTTTGTTTATTTTGTGTCTTCTCATTCTGACTGTTGAGCTGGTGCCCACAGGTGCCACCACTTCTTATGGCATTCACAGTTATTTTTTTTTAGATATTAACAGGCTTCTAATGTTTTTGAGCATGTTATTAATAGAATCATAGAATCACATGGTGTAGAAGGAGGACATTCAGCTCATTGAGTCTACATTGACCACAATTCCGCCCAGGCCTATACATACAACCCCATACATTTCCCCTAGCTAGTTCCCGTGACACTAAGAGACAATTTAGCATGGCCAATCCACCTGACCCGCACATCTTTGGACTTATATAAGTTATACAAACTTTTATTTTGAAAAATCCTGCTACAGTATTATGAACTGAATCAGTTTAAGTGTGTTGCATGACAAAAGAGCTCTTATTGTTATTTTAGACTTGCTGACAACATAGAAGGCACAGGCAATTTTTAAGAGGTGGCAGGAACCACAATGGGAAAACCATTGTAGTATATCTACGATAATAATCCTTCAACATTTCTCAAGCTGTTAACAAGATATTTAGCAATATAAATGTCAAAAGTTTATTATTCCAATAACAGACAGGACAATTATTACACAAAATAGCTAAATGAAATTCAGTAGAGTCCCCATTTAGCCACTAAGTATTTATCAGGATCTCATATGAAAGAAACAGCGCAATAGAATGTGTCAAATCATTTCCAGTGATATTTGTAAAGCTTTAAATGCCAAATATTATACAGCTTTTGTATAAAACATAACCTCATTTCATGCATTTCCAGGCACACATTTGTAAGTGAGGTCAAATGTTAATGTTCAGAGTTTGCTTGTAATGAAAAATGCAAGTGTCCTAATTCTCCCCAAGTACGTTTACAGCAAACAGTATTTTTGCATTAGTTTGAATGATTTTAATATCAAATATATAACAAAAGCTTATCTTTATAGAATGATTGTATAATATTTGACATCCAAAGCTTTTAAGCATCACTGGAAATAGTTTGACATATCCCATTTTACCAATTCTGTCATATGAGAACCTGATAAGCATTTGCTCTACAAATGTATATTTTGCCATCAATGAGCAATGGAATTTTAAATTTAAAAGTTAAAGTACGTTCATAATGCTTCATGTCCCAATTATTAGAATTAGCAAGAAATTTCAACTTTAACTTATAAATATGCTTCTGAAAAATAAAATTGCTTCTATTAGTACTGCTGTCCAACTTTGTGGCTTATATGGAAAATTCAGTAACCACATATTACTGCAGCATGAAGATATTAAATGAACAGATGTGCATTGAATAACACATCAATTGCTGTTCCAAATTCAGTCCATGATTTTTGCCACTTCATTATTGTTGGATTTATTTTTCAAGTTTTTATCCTTGCTTCTATTTTTAATTAATTTATTGTTGTTTCTGATTTCTTTCTATCTCTCTTCTTCTTATGACTTTCAACTGTGTAGGAGTACTGTAAACTTGGCAAAGTGTTAAGAAACACTTGTCCTTACTTTGCTTCAAAGCAGTTTCGATATTAAGTGCTGTTATCATAGCAAAACTCTACAAACTGTATATAATTAAAACAGCTTCCATCTAGTGTTTTTTAAAAAACTGCAACCATTTTTTCTACGTCAGATTACAGAGATAGAAGCTGGATGGAAATGTTGTTGGTGCAGGTTCAATGGGCTGAATGGCCACTTTCTGCACTGTAGGAATCTTATTTTGTTATTGAGGAACAGAACACTGGCAAAATTCCGACTAGAATGCATTGGACCATCACTTTCAACTGGGTTACGCCATCATGACAATAGACTTTTGATCAGTGTGCATTATAATTATGATATACTGGTTTGTGTTATAACTATGATACAGTAGTATGTATTATCATTACGATATTCCAGAATTATGATGTTCCAGTTGATCTCCTGTGGCAGTGGAATTGGAGAATCAGGATCAAATTCAGGTGAAGCAGAGTTAGAAATCAGTCAATTAAAATATGAGGATGGACAGATGTAATTATGACTTAATTTTATAAGTAAATGTTTATTTTTATAAAATACATTGATTTCATATTGTGTATGGCTAGCCAGAAAATGTACTTTATTTGAAATAACGCAGAAATAAAATTGATTGCAATATGGCTTCTTTACAGCTTTGGAGCTCAAAGTTGCAAAACAGAGAGGCTACAGCCCCATGACTGGTGGGAAGATGTAATTAGACTGTGACAAATTTACATATGTGGTGTTGACATAGAAGTGTAACAAAATATGACAAGAAGAAGTGGTGTCGTAACCGAACACTGCGCATGCATTGAGATGTCTGATTTTTGGGTAGATTTTACCAAAAAGGAAGCAGATCAGCAGATTGCACTAACCAGCTGCCCAGTGGTGTTTGTGGAGACTCAGTCTATTTTGAGGTTTGGGGCCAATCAGCATACGTACAGGAGTCTGCAAGCTCCAAATGAGCATCCCAACATAGCTCACTGTTTCCAGCATAGTACAATATAACAGGGACTGCAACCCCATCCGGTTGAGTATAGGGTTAGCAACTCTGGCTGGATGTAATCCTGGAGGTTTCAACACATAACCTTGTCCATTCTCACAGGAGAACCACATTTCTATATCAATTGGAAAACTTATATATTTAAGTAGTTGATGGCTTTGAGAGCAGTCCTCATGATTGGATAGTGATGTCATTGGGGCGTTTCAGAGGCTCCAGCCTTTAGCATCCATTTGTACTCTGAATGTGCAAGAGGTCCGAGATTAAATCTGTTGCTGTTAGTTCAAATCTATGTGTGAAAATCACGAGTGGAATTTTCCCATCCTGTCTGCCATGGGAGTCGTAGCATGCAGTATTGGGTTAGAAGGTCTGTTGACCTCAGGTGGGATTTTCTGGCCTTGGGATGAGCGCCTCCTGAAAATTCCACTCCACGTCTTTCTCTTTTTGTGTAAAACCCAACAACCCCTAACATTGTTAGGACATTACAATAGCAAACAGACTCTTTGTTACTAAATTGACTGCCAGTGATGCAGTCTTACATTTTTCAACTCCAGCGAATAAACAAAAACATCAAAATGACATTTTTTTTTAAATTGCACTGAGATTTTCCTCTGGGCTTTCCCCAGCAATACAGTGAAGAATATTCTTCAATTCCTGTAAACTCCAGATCAATCGTGGAGAGTTGGCAACGTTAGTCAGGAATAATAAATCAGAGGGTATGATGGTGAGGGATGGGAACTTGAGCAGCTCCTATAATCTGAGGGACAACACCCTGGCCTTACCAAATGAATTTCAGAGTTGATCTTTGAGCTTTTCCTACTGCACTCAGTTTTAATGAATGAAATATCCATGAAAAACAGACTTAATTCTACTACTGCTCCATTTCCATTGGTAAAAGGAAGTTTAAAATTGAATCCACTTTGTCTAAATTTCTTTCCTTTCTTGTCTGCAGACAAATGGAATGAAAATATCTTGCTGGTGGAAGCATTCACAGGAGTAAGTCACAGGACAAAGCTGCTCCTGATTTGGGGCTACTCTGTACTAAACTGGAAAATTCACTCAGATAAACCAAATAATGGTATGGGGATAGTTACTACATTCGTACAATAAGAGTGATCTTTGAGGTTAGGCCTCAGGAACATTGTTATGACTAAGTGGAATACTTTTACTCTACATCAACTGTGCACATGACATGATTTATCAAGAATATGAGGTTAACAAACTTTAGGAAGAAGCAAGTACAGTTTAGTAATCAAGTGGTTAAGTGTACTACACAGCTCCCATTAGCCAGTATATCCAGCAAACACTGGCATTCTTTGGCCAAGTGAACAGAGCATCCAGATTCGATGACTACTGCATAATTTAGCAATAACATTGTACCCGTGCAACTCAAGAGTCCTTCTCATGATTAGAGATGGCATTATGTGTAACCCATCTTTCTTTGTCACACAACAAAGGGCCCCACGCAGAGACACTGGCCGCTGAGTGACATTTGTGGTCTGTACCAGACAGTTCCACAGTACCAGATGCTTCAGCTAGTAGTTAAAGCAAAAGAAAATTGGCTGCCAAGCTATGCTATACCAGGGCAACTGTGCCAAGAAAAAGTTTCCTTCATGTTCTCCAACCTCTGACCCATCCTCATCACAGCATGGGGCCCACATTCACAACCTACAAACAATTGCATCATTCATCCTACTAATGCAAACTGTCTACAATTTAACCATCAAAGGCCTGATCTTACTTTCGCAGTCTACAACAGCAAAACTACTTAGAGGAACTACAGTTACACTAAAAAGCGAGACTAGATGAAGTATTTAATATTTAATTTCTTGGGAGAGTAACTGAATAACTAGATAAATCATGTAGAAGCTGTTTGACGAGTTTATGGTCGTCATCTGCAGTTCACATGGGACAAATTTATGTATGTGTTTCCCATTATATATGTGGTCAAAATGGATTTATAGTGGAAAAATGTTGACACCAAAATGACAACCAGTATGGTTTTGAAGCCATGATGATGGATTTAATGAGGCTGTTAAATAACTTCCAGTAACCAATTTGAATATTCCTATTTTTATACATACATTAATATAACATATCCTGAATACTTTCAGTGAATCCGTTACCAAACAAAAACATTTTGGTAACGGAATCAAAAACATGGAATTTTTGATTCTTTGTTATTGTTTTATTACCACCCATTCACAGCTCTCCAGTTACATAATGATGAAGGGAAATATTTTTAAAGTTATTATAACAAGTACCTGATAGTGAGTTTCAAGATACATTTAATTGGGTGTTTCCCTGTAGTTCGTAATGCATCTAAACCTCATTCTTGCACTTGAAGGAATTACAGCTTTGTGAGAGATTGCTAGTCATCAATTAATCTACATTTTAACCTGATAAGAAATTGCTAATTATCAAATAATCCCCGGGATTTTCATTTGCACAAAAATAATTAAGAATTTACAAGATGGCTTTCCATAGCCCGCATCTGCACCACATAATCTAAGCAGTACTCACCTTTGAGGTCCTTTTCAACAGGACCTCCAATGCGTAGCAGTTGGAGTGAGTATATGGCACTCTCCATCCAGTTGAGGTCAAAAATGGCAATAAGGTCAAATGTGTGTTAAAGGATCCTGATTTATGTTCAAATAGGCCTTGCTCTAGGCCCGAGGAATATAGTGTCTTGATGACAATGACAAGGACTACAGAATGATTTTTCCCACCAAAAATGGATACTACCAGCCCTTCCAGGTCAGAGGCCTGGAAATTTGTCTCTACCTGTAAACTGCCTTGGATTTAACTAATGCAGTCCTTATAGGTTTCTCAGAGCTGCTGTCCTATCCTCAAGCTTGTCATTAAAATCTGAAAACATTGTTTGTCAAATTCAAACTTTTAATATTCCCCCAAAAAACTATATCCTATGGAATGTATGTCTGTAATGTGCAGCATTGAATAGATGGAAAAGTTAAGTGACACAATGTTCCAGTAAGTTAGTATATTTGTAAGCAAAATAAATATGTTCCAAAAATCAAAAGACCCTTTGAAGTAAGTTTTGTTTTAATCATAAGAATTCATATTCACAGAATTCATACCTTACTTCATTTAGTGAGACTACAACATAAAATGCTGTGATATGAACAACATAAAAATAGTCAAATTCTATTCAATTCAGCTTTACCAATTTTGTAGTCAGGAACAAAATGAGTGGGTTGTAACTCCTGCTGGAGTTACTGTTTATGATAAATATCCTTGAGTTAAACTCTATATACATATTATATATATGTTTGCATATATATGTCATTTGATTTAAAATAGTTTCATTTCTAAACTAACTACACAAAAAGACAAGTTGATAAAAATCTTTGAAGGATGTGAATGTAAAAACATTTTGAGTTGAACATTTTATGAGAGGTTTACCATACAATTAAGAGGAATTTATTAACATTATTTAATAATAAGCTGCTTACAAATGAGTTGCTTAATAGTTCAGTCTGAGAAGTGAATTGTAGCTTTTGTAACTAAATGATAGTGAAGGGCTTCTGTTACTTCCATTACAATCTAACGGAAGAATTTCTAAATTTCGGCTGTTTAAGTGCTGCATGTTTAGTTCTCTTTACAATTTTTTGTAATCAGTAAATGATGAAGGGCTGGCAATGATTAATTTGCTACAATGCTTCAATTGTAAAAAGAAAAATTAAGTATCAGAAATATTTCAGGTTTCAGGAAATATGAGAAAGTAATATGTAAAAGATACTATACTTGTGTCAATACAAAAAGAGAAACCTAGGCAAAACAACTCAGAATGAAGGGCACAAACTGGGTTAGAAAGGCAAAAGTGGGTATCTAATTGGTGTTTTCCTTAATGGAAAATCATTCAAGAGACAGTTTTGAGATTGTTACTATTAACTTAAGATCTGCTATAATCTTCAATTTCTTTCTATTCCTTTAGCATTGCTTTTCATATATGTGACCTGCAATGGAAGAAAATTTGGCTGGTTAGAATATAAAGATTAAATTTCAGACATGGTGACCGAGTTGTAAGTTTGGTGGGTAGATACGCTTGTGCATTCAATCTGAGTTTTTGCTATCTTTTTCAGGTAAATATTTTGACAGCTTCTACATCACAGGTACAAAGTCTGTGGAATTTAATCTTGGTACTTAAAATCATTTAATGCTGTAAAATAATCAACTTGGTGTTTCGTGTAGGAGGAAGATGGCAATTCCAATACTATTGCCAACATACAGGATCTCCCTCTCTTTCCCAAAGTAAATTTCCAGGAATAAAGCTAAATGCAGTGACTCCTGTATAATTTAGTAGATCGAGTTGAACATATACACACATACAAACACACACAGACACACATATGACAGATACTTGCACAAATATTTATGCATATGTGTGCATACATTTATCATACCTAAGCACAATGTAGTTCTGCTTATCTTCCAAATCATGTTGTCTGGTGTGTGCTCCAATGAAAGCAGCACACACCTGACGGACAGCTCTGTTCCATTGCACCTGACTGCTGGCTCACATGTGGATCCGTCTGCTTGGTAGTTTTTGCTCTGTATGAAGCTAATGGAATTTGCAGTTGATTAACCTCAAATCTGGAGTAAGCTCTTGCCTGGCATAGCAGCTGGCGATGTCATGACAACTTGTATTTCTTAAGTGGATAAGACAGCCACAGCATTATTGTAGCACTACACTCAGACATTGAGGAGGACACCTAACAAACCATGGAGTGTAAGGTAGAAGGAGATAAAAATAAATCAAGAAGGAAGAGGAGTATTTAATACCATAATAGTGTAAAATAATAAGAAAATCAGAGACAGAGGAAGACAAAAGCAGTGTAATTAATGTCAGAACCAGCAGACTAACAGGAAGAAACTAAAAGTGTATTTACACTGGTATTTTGCTTTGCACTGATACTGAGCTGTGGTGCCTGGTTTGCCACCTTAACTTCAGCTGAACCTCTGAAAACCTAGATAAATGCTTAAATGGAGCATTTGCTAATCAAGCTCCGAAGTTGCATTGGTTGATTGTAAGAATCCCTAAGGAATTTCTTGGCAACAGTGTAAGCACAGATTCAGAACTGGATCTGAGTCCAGAGCAAGATCCATCAGGGCCTAGATCTGGTTTTTCACACAAAACTTTACTTACAGATAGAGTGCAAATGCACTCAAGGACTGACAGAGGAAATGCTGAAACAAAGAGGAAATGCTGGGGTAAACAAAAAGACAAAGGATGAAACCAAGATGAAGACTAAAAGTGGCAGGAAAAGTGGGAAATGTCAGATGATAAAGAAAAGTGAGAACTGTGCATGAGTTAGGAAGGAAGACATCAAATCAGGCAGGAGAGTATCACAATAAAGTATAGCCATCCTGGAATCTTATGGAAGACTAGGAATTTGAAACAAAACTTGGAAATAGATAACCTTGAAAATAATGAAACCCAAAGGGAAACAACGTGATATAATGTGGAATTAGGCAAATCACAGAAAGGATTAAACACAACAATTTGAAGAGGAGCTCTTTTCATTACAGGATGAAAAGGCACCAATGTATGATCAGAGTTGAAGACACCAATAAACAGTCAACCCAACATGCAATACAGCTCTTCATTCAGGTTTAATGAACTTATATTTTTAAAGAACGGTTATCGTCAACATGATGTAACAAGCTCATTGCAGTGGAAAATGACTTCAAAAATAAAAACAAGTATAAAACATATCAAAGGTATGAATATTGTTTTTGGGTGAAGTGACACTGAGGATCAATCAGATGTTCTTTCTTCACTCATTAGACTCATTTTCCTGCAACTTTTACCAGACTTTGCCCCCATTGCTACTTTTCGTTGTTTACAACAGCATCAGCTGGGTGTCGTGCTAATAATTTGTTAAGCTGACGCTCTTTCTCCTGGTAATCATCTACTCCCTGCACTCCTCCATCATCCCATCCCCCCCACCCCCTAGTCAGATCTTGATAAATAGAATAAGAATTTTAGGATTGCAAAATGGACAATAGGAAGAAACAATGTCGTGGATGTTGGGGAACTGTGTATGTACAGGCAAGTTGGTTTCTCTGACTCACGCTCAGTGTGGTTATTAACCCTTTAACTGGAGTATCATGTTCAATCTGCTAGTTGCTGCTGTTAGTTGCTCACCAAATTGATACTCAGCCAAATATTCATAAATACAAGCCACAGAGCTCACTAATATTTCAGCCACGTTTTAAAGTCGAAGTTAACTTGGTTATTTGTTGCAACACCTGAATAATGAAAGGTTGTTTTGTTCAGAAAGTGGCAGGGCAAGGTAAGTTTATTCAGCGCTCTTCATCCTCCAGCACCGGACTTGGCCATATCTGGCGGTCTCAGGGTTAGACAAAGACGCCCTTACCATTAAGCTCCTATTATTATGATGCGGGTTTTATTTGGACTTGTTGTACACGTTACGGTTAATCCAATACGCCATGGTCAATATTGACTCGAAACTTTTAACTGTTACCGGCAGCAAGGCTAAACTGATACATTAAAAAGTTTCACTTGCGTAGTATCAACATTTGTTCCATACAGAGGATTTAAAGTTTTGAACTATCGTTTGGAAAGGTGACCCCTAAATCAGAATGGGCGGGGAGGGGGGGGAACAGCGTCACTGCTAAACAAACTTTTCACCTGATATTTGCATAGAAATGTTTCGAGGAAAAAATGAATTCCGGACATGAGAGAAAACTGCATTTTAAATGACATTTACAGAACTGCTCTCTCAACCTGTCCACAGGTTATATACCTTGCTGAAAGTTTCTGGCAACTCATATTGAAACAAATACTTTATTTAATGTAATGTGCGAGCCTTATTCAAAAATGAATGAGCAAGTTCCAAACACGGAGTGGCTAAAGACAGGCACGGGGTTTGTTTTCAAAGAAATGATGCTTATAAGGACGGATAATGATCGAATTAAGTGTCCCCCGGCTCAACAATTCAAATTCGCTAACAGAAACATTCAGAGCAAAAACAAATGACAACAAACGTGAAACAAGTGCAATTTGTACATATCGATGAAGCTACCACGGATCTGCAATGTCTTAGCCATCAGACGGTCGAATATACTTCAAATAAATACACGCAAAAAATAAATGTCACCGTGAAAATGATTATGAATTCTGCTCTGAAGTCACAGAATTGATGAATAAACAAAAATAATTCATTAGGAATATATTTGTCAGTGCGATGGTGCACTTAGAGGTAATTTACACAGAGTCATCTTAAGGTGAGATCACCCCGAGTATGTGTAGGAGAGATGAGGACGGCGGTGCAAACAGACAAGCTGCTGAATGTTAAGTTGAAAAGCTTGGATTGTTTTCAAATCAAATCGCGCCGAGCATACCTTGCGCGAAGGAAGAAAATAAGCATAAATTGGATCAACAAAAATACAATGCCTCCTCCATCTGCTTTTAAAAAAAACAGCCCCTAAGTTCTCCATATCAAGGCTGAAAATATCACTGTTAGTAAGGCAGTATATAATGGTTCAGATTGAATTGCAGTTGTATTTTGATCTGTAATATGGCAACACTGGTAACCATTAAATGATCATTTTCTTTCACTTATTGGTGCTAATTTGTGCTATATATGTATCTATTTGATCGTTGCCTTTATGTGTGGAAACACCAACAGCTATTATTACTTAATAAGAATCACACTTACCTAGACTGTTTTGTAACCAATATGTGTTATTCCAAATGATTATTCAGAACAATTCTGAGTAGCGCAGACTTCCCAGTAGCAGGTATGTCGTAGCTTATGGAATTTTATATTAGAGCAAGTCTTTCTTTGTAATGGGCAAACATAGCCACGTCCTCAGTGACTGGTGAATTGCATATGGAAAGGAAAAACTTTATTTACCATAATACAGCTACAGTTTGAGTTTTCAATAATCTACATTGTCATTGAGTTCCTTGCACAGTTTTTGTTTCAGAACTAATAAACACAATATGTTTTCAGGTGCTGTATGAATTATTTAGCAGTTTATATATCTGTGCAAGTTTTGTTTAAGAAAATCAATTAGTTTTCCATTTTGGGGAAAAAAAAGTGAATGATTCTTCCTGTCTTTATGTAATTGAAAATGTAGTTTCTCCTTTTTCCTGTCAATGATCTGTGTGTCAATCTCAGGTCAATTTCATACTTTCTGAACCAACCAACCAGGGATCCCTATGCACCGGAGTTGAATTAAAAGGAGGAACATTAGCAAATGTAAGTTTGGAATTATAATGTAATTAACTTAAGAGAAACTATCCAGTAGCAAATACCATATCTATTCTAGTGGGGTGAAATGTATTTAGTTACTGTGATTTTTAATATTATCAGTAAAAATGCATAAAAGAAGACAAGGAAAGCAAGTAAGATAAAATGGACCAACCAATCATAATAAAGCAAAAAAAAAGCACATTCAGGAACTTATTTGGAAAAAAATTACAAGATTTAATAAATATTGTAAGTTTCTGAAAGCCATAGTCTTTCTCACAGACAATGAGAGTGACTAAAACATTTCAAAATTTTCGGCTTCTTGATTGTCAATAATGCAAAAAGCACATTTCTGACACAAGATTAGACACTAAAAAAAGTTTGTAAGAAAAACACAGCTGTGTGTAGATGCTTGCTTAGAGTACGGGTCATTTGAACAGCGAGCACTGCTTATTAAATTTAGTCCTGTATTGCCTTTGGCAACAAAAAAAAAATCAATATTAAAAAAGTTCCATGCACAGGGTTTGTTTTTACAGCATGTTTAGAATCTTTTCTGTGCAATTTAAAGTCTAGAGACAGAAAACAGTCTGCATACCACACCTTATTGAGTTCTTAGAAAAACAAAATTCATTACAGTACTCATTCCCAGCACTGAACATATGAAGCACATTAAACTCAAATCATATAGTCATAAATATAGACACTGCATAACATTAATTCACTCCAAAGCTGTAGTCATCCTATAGAAATCAATGTAATTGTCAGTTTTATACTCCATCGCATTTAATGGCAAAATTAGAGGCAGGCCATTAAAAGTGGATCAGAAAGTAGTACTGTATGCACATCTTCTTTTAAACAGCTGTGTATTAACTTCACATGGATCGCTTCTCTGTAAAGTTTTAGTACAAAGCACCATTGAAATTTGATGACAAAAAGTGGTAAGCACACGCAGAGGGAAAAAGACGCCTCCTTTACTATATTGAAATGTTTACAATTCATTAAAAATAAAATTCTCCTGTCACAGCAGCAGTCGGAGAGAGGGGGCAACCCTTCTCCTGAAAATAAATTCTGCTATAATTATAGTTATCACATTGTAATTTAACTAACAATGGCACAATAGCACTTGCATTATTACTACTCGGCTTGAATGTACCAGGAAGATTCTGGCAGTCCTGCTGCTTCTGCCTAACCTGACAGGAACAAGCATGTAGATGCAATCTTAAAAACAGAGATTTGAGAGGAACGCAAATAAATATGACGCAAGACCTGAGACAGAGGTCATGAATACCTTGACTTAAAACTCTTCACATTAATTCCCCCCTTGAGACACCATATTTCCAAAACTGCTTCAAAGGTTTGTAAAAGAAAGTCACAAACGTTCAGTTTGCCAGCAGAGAAAGCAGAGCAAGATGTCCTGTACAAATCCACTTGCCAGGCTTTATCCTGATATTGATGCAGAACAAGTAAGTTTACGGTCCAGTTGAAAAAGTATAATGCATTCATTGTCCCAACAAACTTTTTTCCCCCTTTTCTCTTTCGCGCAACACCACCCCCCCAACTCACATTGGCAGAATTTGTGCTTGCCTCGAGAATAATAATGACTAAAACAAATAATCACTTTTAATGAATCGCAAGCTAACATACACGCTGAAGCACACAATTGTGATTCGCATCTCCGTCTCTCGCAACAGAACTCATTTGTATCTAGTACCACAATGGACTATTGTGCATCCTCCTGCATTCCGTGTATCCTTTTTGATTCAGCAAGTCAAAGGTTGTGTGGCTCGACTGACTGTGAATTGTGTGTTAACCTCTCCGCACTGCGCACCGGAACCATTCAACGACTTAATCGGACGCAAAGTTTCTAACAAACTACATAATGTAAAGGAACGCAAAAAACACATGACTTAACTGACAATAACACAGCACCCCACTATAATGAAAACAAACAGAAATTACTGAATATTCACATCAGTGGTATACAGAAATACTCCAGCATACAGACAGTAACTGCTAGAAACAGCTATAACATGTTAAAGTTGATCAAATCTCAAGTTGAAGACAACTCTGAATATTGAAAAAAAATATAGATTTTCATGCAGTTATTTTAACCTAGAAGAAACACCATAAGTCCCACAGTCACTGAAATAATTAATTACAAGAATTCTGAAACACACTCAGTCTTGCATGCAGGAGTCTACCTGATCAACAGATACTTCTAAATAGCACAGCTCTAATTTCATGCTTTTTATAAAAAAATAAAGCAAAATTAACACTTTGTCCTGTCAATCACTTGTACTTTCTTGCACGATTCCAGGATAAGCGGGTTACTGTGTAGTGGTCATTGTTCAAAAAGCACAGAGGAGAAACTGAAAGTGTGAGATTACAGCTCTGAATAGTGTGAAAATCAAATGTTAATTTGATGAATGCAAGGTCTGGGACATTCAGTCAAAGAGGGAGGGAAAGTTAAAAAAAAACAGCTTTTGCTGCCAACTCACCATCCACCATGTCCTGGCTGAGATGTCATAGCACAGCTGCCATTTGATGGAGCTGTCGGAGGGTTTCCCGGCCATTATGCTGTCAGCAACCTTCATCTGATGCAGCTCACGGGAGATAAGACACCTAATTGAGAAAACATTTGCAATGGCATGTTGGGCAACATTGTAGCCCAATCCATACCATATGGAATCATGGGTAAAGTCTCCTTGACAATGAACCAATCTCACAGACCCAGTGGCAAGGTGAACAGGAACTGAGGAGTCATCTGTTCAGCACTGTCTTCGCTTTAAAAAAAAGAGCTCAGTGCTCAACATCAAAGTGAAGCGGCAAAATAAGGGTTTCAACACTGAGATGATTCAAGTCTGCAAGCTTTTGGTGAACATGGGGATTTAATACGAGAAACACAGGTAGTGGACTATGGACTGAGAATGCCATAGGCTATTAGCCGAAAATTTCTGCATGACAGATGGAACTGCTTAGAGTATCATGCAATGTTTTGTTTTTACAGACTTCGAGGCTGATGCAGTATCTGTTTCTACATTGCATGCGTAAAAAGCTAATTTTCTCAAACATGAAGAAAAATGTGCTGTTTTTTCTGCAGCTCTATTCATGTTTCAGCTTTTTAGCACCTAATATTAAGCAAAATATAAATGTCAAACTGTCTTTAAAATAGGAAAAGCACTTTCATCAGAGAATGAAGATTATCTGTGTTTTAAATAGTAGAATTAATAAGAATTGTAAGGAAACACTAAACTATAAGGACCACATTTTTTTTTGCACTAATTACATTGCAACTCTTAAGCGCACAATGCAATATTATCATATAACCTTTATGCACTTTTAAGTATTTTAATTCTGATCAACAATCACAAGCAAAATTGGCATTTGACAAGCAGCATCCTTGTGTTTAGTCACCCAGAACATTTACCGGCTTATGTTACTTCGAGTTTTATTAAAATCAAACCCCTTTTTACCCTAATTACAAATTCTTTGCCCTTGGAGAAATTTGAAGACTGACAGAACTAAAAAAAGGAATAATTTTAAGACAGCATGGATGCTTTGGAATTGAAAACAGATATTGTCTTGGAGCTAAACTAAATACAAACAAAACAAAAAGTGTGCCCCGGTATTTTTTCCCTTTCTTTACTAGCAAAACATGTTGCATCAAAATCAATATCATCTTGGTGTCTTTGAAACAGGAGAATCAATCATGCACATCCATTTTAAGTTATCCAAGTCTAATCAATTCCTTATGGTTGTAATTGCAGATAAGTCCTTTATTTCTTTCAAACAACACACTAGGAATCAGAGAGCATCTTACTCATGGATAGAGGAATTAAATATTTGAATTAAAATATAGATTAAGGAAATGAGAAAGTTCAGTATTTACTGAACATGACAGCTTCAATTCAACATTTTGGCATGAATTGGGAACTCACACATTTTATCCTTCTGTACTTTTTATTTGATTATTGCTTAAAACTGCTTTAATTAAACCTTTCAAGGTAGGATCTCATTTAACCCCCTATTACTTAAGGGACAGATTAATCTGAAAATATGCATTGCCTCACTGTTTTGGGAGAAATTAGGAAAAGTGAATGTTTCCTTATTTACAAAGTGTAGTTCACGTACAACTCTCCGAGCCCACCATACAGTAAGTATTTTTTAAAAAGAGCAAGTATATCATTAATGCAATAACTGTGATATCTACAGTTAACCAGCATAGTAGGTGCAATTGACTTCAATGATTAAAACAAATAGACTACAAATAAATATTTTAAGAATTTATTTACATCCAAAGTTGTTCTAGCTTGAATTTCACTTCTTAAAAATTGCAAAATTTCTGTCTAATGCCATCACGACAAAAAATGACACAGTGCTCTTTTCCTCCCAAAAGATATTTCATATTGGTTTGAGAAATGCACCTTCTCTTCTGGATATGAAAAATGAAAACCTTTACATTTTTATTTTGTAGTTTAATATAAAGGAAAAACAGCAGCAATTTGTCTAAAAGCAGAAGCTACTGCTCTTAGTTAAACAGTAGCTTGCTTGCATGAAAAACAGAAACATCTTGGGATTGCAGAAACTGTTCTGTAAGTGAATTTGACTACTTCACTGTCTCTTTAAAAAATTCATCTAATGTCGCAGGTGAAAATGAATGATTTTAACAACTTGTGGGGGGAAAAAAGAGCTGAAGGAAAGCAAAGGTTAATATAATCTAACTATGCATCAGGTATAGAATGTCAGATCTGTCAAATTTCATCATAGTGTGCTGGTCTGCTCAGAGATTTGATTTTTCACTGCTGTCCTACCATGTTCAAGTCACAAACTGCCAGCAGCAACCAGCAAACAACCATAGGCTTGCAGTAACAGGCCTGAGTGGGAAGCCAGCCGAAAGAACCATCTGCTTCCGATTTCTAACAGAGCCAAGATGTGCAGTGAAGTGTCCTTACTGGCTCAGCCAGCCGCCCCACTAAAGTTATTAGCGTTACAAGTGAAATTATCTCTCCAAACAGTGGGGGTGCTGTAAGTCACCTCATGACAGAGCCGAGCAGCATCATTTTCACTTCAGCACAAAGATGCCGTTCTTACAGTTTCACCAAAGGCAGGAGCAACAGAGCACTCGCTATATACCAGGTCCTGCGTGTTCGGTTCCAGTCTACAGGAAGTTCAATGGCTTCTCTGTGACTGGATTTCATTGCAGAACAAAGACAAGCTTCTGTTCATTTTCTTTCTCCCTATAATGTCACATTGTGCTTACAAAAACAGAATTCTTTATCTTGCAGAAAAAAAAAAGAGCTTCAGCTGCGAGAAAGAAAACCTTGGATAAAATTATTTAATTCCAAACCCTGCAGGCAACCATTTAGTTAAAAAAAATGCAAAAGTTTCACCATACATAAAACTGCTTTTTAGGATGGTAGAATTAGTAGATAATTTTAAATGTATTTAATTTCATGAAAACAATTTAATTCGGAGGTAATTTTGCATTATTTTACATATCCTAAATTACAAATCTAATAAATAAGCTGACAACTCGTGTAATTAATTACTAAACCAGTTTGTATTCACAGCGGGAAATTTCCTTGGTCTGATTGTGACCTGAGGTGGGCTATTGACTGTAATATAACTTGCCTTAAGAGTTTCAAAGAGGAAAACAGCCAGGCTACCTCTGCTGACCACCATGCTGTGAGCGACTCCTGGAAAATAAATATGACATTAGCTAAAGTCAAACCCAAACTTTTCTGTGATGCCAAACATGGCGGAATAGCACATCAACTTACTCCTGTTTTGATTCATGCATGAAGAGTGACTCTTCTTAGCTAGTACTTACGGAACTATTAAGCTGCCAGGAGTCAGGTACAAGATTGCAAATTAAAAAAAACCTGCACCCACAACTTGTGAACAATTTTCTCTCTCACAAAACAGATATAATTACCCAGGAATTGCATTTTTTGAATCATAGAATCTCTACAATGCAGAAGGAGGTCATTTGGCCCATCAAACCTCCACCAACAACAATCCAACCCAGGGGCTATTCCTCTAACTGTATTTACTCTGCTAAACCCCTGATGCTAAGGGTCAATCTAGTATGGCTAATCACCCTGCACATCTTTGGATTGTGGGAAGAAACTGGAGCACATGGAGGAAACCGACACAGGCATGTGGAAAATATGCAAACTCCACACAGTCACGCAAGGCCAGAATTAAATCCAGGTCCTTGGTGCTATGAGGCAGCAGTGCTAACCACTGTGCCTTTTTACCACCCACAATTAATTCAATAACATTAGAAGTTTAACTAATATATAATAGAAATTAGGAATAATTCTTGTTATCTTTCAAGAATCTGATGAATAATGAATTTTTGCAGCCTGGTACATTGGAAAAGGTCTTATACGCATAAAAGCATTATCTGGGTGCATGGTACTCAGGAAGATTAGAGTTCATAGTCAATCATTATTTTTATGATGGATTTTTAGATGAAAAATATTTAAGAAGGGCCTCAGTAGAAGCCAGTTAATGTGATAGCTTATTACATAAATACATAGGATAGATGGCATAGGCACAGTCCATTTAATCCAACCAATCCATGCCAGTCTTTATGCACCACTCAAACCTCCTCCCATCTTTCCTCATCTCAATCTATCAATGGAATGCTCTCTTCCGTTCTTTCTCATATGTTTGTCTAGATTCCCAATAAGTGCAGATTCTCTTTTACCAGTCCCTGAAGTGGTGAGAACAAAGAAAATTGCAGCACAGGAACAGGTCCAAACCTGCAACGACCATGTTGCCCAACTGAACTAAAACCCCCTACCCTCCTGGGGACCATATCCCTCTATTCCCATCTATTCATGTATTTGTCAAGATGCCCCTAGAAGTCACTACTATATGCTATATAGTCACTACTATATTTCAGGGAAATCACTAATTTCCCTGGCAATGAGTTCCAGGCACCCACGACTCTGTGTAAAAAAAATCTGTCTCATAAATTTCCTTTAAATCTCACCTCTTGCACCTTAAACCAATGCTCCCTAGTAATTGACTCTTCCAACCAAGAAAGAAGCTTTTGACTATCCACTCTGTCCATGCCTTTCATAATCTTGTAGACTTCTATCAGGACCCTCCTCAACCTCCGTTGCTCCAATGAGAATAAACCAAGTTTTTCCAATCTCTCCTCACAGCTAATGCCCTCCATACCAGGCAAATCATAGTAAATCTTTTCTGTAGATTTACAGAAATCTCCAAATCTCCACATCCTTCTGGTAGTGTGGCGACCAGAATTGAATACTATATTCCAAGTATGGCCTAACTAAGGTTTTATAAAACTGCAACATTACTTGCCAATTTTTAAACTCAATAGCCCAGTCGATGAAGGCAAGTATATTATATGCCTTCTTGGCTTCTCTACCTGCATTGCCACTTCCAGTGATCTGTGTACCTAGATCCTTTTGCCTATCAATACTCTTAAGGGTTCTACCATTTACTGTATATTTCCCATTTTGTTAGACCTTCCAAAATGCATTACATTTGTCCAGATTAAACTCCATCTGCCATCTCTCTGCCCAAGTCTCCAACTGATTCATATCGTGCTGTATCCTTTAATGGTCCTCATTGCTGTCCGTAAATCCACCAATCTTTATGTCATCTGCAAACTTACTAATCAATCCAGTTACATATTCCTCTAAATCATTTATATATATTACAAACAGCTAAGGTACCAGCGCTGATCCCTGAGGAACACCATTTGTCACAGCCCTCCATTCAGAAACATACCACTGCTCCCCTCTGTCTTCTTTGACGGAGCCAGTTTTGTATCCACTTTGCCAGCTCACTTCTGATCCCATATGGTTTCACCTTCTGCATCAGTCTGCCATGAGGGACCTTGTCAAAGGTCTTACTGAAGTCCATGTAGATAACATCCACAGTCCTACCCTCATCAGTTATTATTATTAATAATAATTATTATTAATAATAATTATTATTATTAATAATAAATGATTATTATTTTCACCATAATCCAGATAAAGATATTTCTTCCAATAGATTTCTTGGTGACTATCGACGACCTTTTAGGTATGATCATCCTTACAAGAGGAAACATTGGACAGAATTCTCTGACTGTTCATGCCCCACTACCACTGCAAGCCCAATCTCTGTTTGTTGGAGCAGGCCCAGAGAATGGTCAGTGAATCCTGCCATGCTCTTTTTATCCACTCTGTCAAAACCTTACAGCATTTTTGGTGTCTTAGTATGGTTGACCATTTCCAAAAGAACTTTACTGTTTAGTAGAATCATTTTTTATGGGAATTTGGTAGGTCCATCCTCATTCTTAAATGGCACAATCACTTCTACATGTAAGCAGCTCAAAGTTTTGGTTTCATGCTCTGAACTCTCGAAAGCATTTAAACACCAGTTTGCATCAGAATTTAAACTCACCAGGTTTTGTCATAATTTCCTGTGCTCTTTTGAAGAGAGTGTCTATGCTGAGCACAAGGCCACAAGCATGGACAACATTTTGTGGAAAATAGATAATAACTGTCAGCAGGCCTTATGGTGAGCCCAATCTTGTTCTTACCTACTGAACACAAATGTTATTTTTGAGCAGGCATTATTAAATAACAATGAGAAGTGACAGAGTAGGCTGATTTTCTATCCCAGACTTGGGAACACTGAGGCCAATTAGAATGGTAACATTGTCACCACTCAGCTCAGCAAGTGTGGAGCAGGTACCCTGACCTTTCTGATTTACAGGGCTCAGAATTAAACCTCAGGTTTAACAAGCGGGGAAGCATTTTAGCACAATACACAAAGGCCAGTATTTTACAACCTTGCTCGGGCAAGACTTGTAAAATCCCGACCAAGGCCAATGCAGAATTCTGTTCTGCGAGCTTTGACTTACCCCAAATTCCAGGGCAGGCATGGTGGTAAAATTCCAGCTTAAGACCAATGCCACTTGAAGTTACACAATGCCTTCAACAGGATAATAGAAAATAAAAGCAAAATACTGCTGATGCTTGATTTCTTAAATAAAAACAAAGTGTCGTGGAGGGAAAAACACAGTTAACGGCTAGAACTTTTTGGCCATCCTTAGCAAGATTTTGTGATTCGCTGACAGCGTATCCCCGTGGCTGGTTTCCTGATGCTGAGGGGTGTGTGCCATGGGAAACCCCATTGATAATGGTGAGACCAGAAGGTCCTAAAAGATTGTGTGGTGGATTTCTTCCCGGTGCTCTGGTTTCTTCCCACAGTCCAAAGATTGGGTTAGGTTGATTGGCCATGCTAAATTGACCCTAGTGTCAAGAGAATTAGCAGGGTAAATGAGGGTTATGGGAACGGGACTGGGTGGGATTGTGATCGGTACAAACTTGAAGGGCTGAATGGCCTCCTACTATACTGTCGGGATTCTATGATTCCACTATCGGCCAGTTGTGTATCACCTCTGCTGCAGTGGGTTTTGCAGAAAATCCCCACCCATAATTTCAAGTCCAATATAATTCTTCTTTGGAATGGAAGAGAGGTGGAAATGTAAAGGGCTTAATGCTGATGGAAAAAAAACGGCAGGGTCACGTGAAATAGAATAGGTTACATGAGCCGTTACATGATAAAGATATAATGGAAGAAAAAGTAAAATGAGTGGTAATGGCTGTAATAAAAAAAAACATTTTTCCAGAGTTAGCATCAATGGCAGAAAAAAGAACATCTCTGTCTGAAAGTAAAACTGGACTGGCACTTGACAAACAAAATTCAAAATCTCTGAAGTTGTTGAACTCAGTGTTGAGTCTAAAAGGCTGTAATGTGCTTGACTGGAAGATAAGGTACTGTTCCTCAAACTTGCATCAGGCTGCAATGAAAAGACCAAGGACACAAATGTGAGTATGAGAGCAAGGTGGTGAATTAAAATGGTAAGCAACTGGAAGCTTAGGGACTTTCTTGCAGATGAAGTGGAGGCATTTTCACAAAGCCGTCACCTAGTCACTGTTTGGTTTCCCCAGTGCCGAGGAAACTTTACTGTGAACAGTGAATGCAGTAGACTAAATTGAAAGAAGTACAATTCACTTGCAAGGAGTGTTTGGGGCTTTGGACAATCAGGAGAGAGTACTTAGAATCATAGAAACATTACAGTGCAGAAAGAGGCCATCTGGCCATCGAGTCTGCACTGACCACAATCCTACCCAGGGCCTACCTCTATATCCCAATACATTTACCTGCTAATCCCTCTAACCTATGCATCTCAGGATCCTAAGGCACAATTTTAGCATGGCCAATCAACCTAACCTGCACATCTTTGGACTGTGGGAGGAAACTGGAACACCTGGAGGAAACCCCAGCAGACACAAGGAGAATGTGCAAACTCCACACAGACAGTGACCCAAGCTGGGAATTGAACCAGGTTACTGGAGCTGTGAAGCAGCAGTGCTAACCACTGTGCTACTGTGCTGTCTAGATGTTAGACTTGCCATAAGTGGGCAAGTCTAACATCTCCTGTGATTGGATGGGAAGGTGCTGTGAGAAGGGGCTGAGGTGGTAGGAGTGATAGAGAAGTGAACCAGGGTGTCACGAAGGAATGATTCCTTCCTAATGCTGTTAGGGACGAGTAAGGAAGAGAAGGGAATGATGTGTTTGGTGCTGATATTAACCTAGAGTAGGCAGAAGTCGCAGAGGATGATTTTTCTGAATGTGGAGACTGGTGATGTAGAAAGCGAGGATAAGTTAGGGGAACTGTATCATGACTCTGGGAAGAAGAAATAATGGCAGAAGTGCAGGAAATGCATCAGAGTTGATTGAAGGCTCCGTTAATCATAACGTGGAGATGCCAGTGTTGGACTGGGGTAAATTCAGTAAGAAGTCTCACAACATCAGGTTAAAGTCCAACCAGTTTATTTGATAGTAAATCCACAAGCTTTCGGGGTTTGCCCCTTCGTCAGGTGAGTGGAGAGTTCTGGTCTGAGACAGAGGTTGAAACCAGCTGGTCTCTGCAATGTGCAGTGGCCTCGAACTGTCAGCCTCTTGTTTAATGGCCAGCTCAAATACTAGCCAGCCCAGGAACCCAGCAGTGAAGCTCCCAGCCCTCCCTCCCCATGGCCTAATCGCAGCCCTTCCAACCATTCCCAGGCCAGATTCAATCACTTCCTAGTCGTGGACTGGCCCGATTTCCAGCCCCGCTCTTTGCCTGCAGTACCAAACACCATCTGTGCGCTTCTTCATAGTGCAGACATCCCCGCAGTCAGGCACCACCCATTGCCCACCGGCAGTGCCCCCCCAACCACAACCGAACCTGATCGCTGGCCTTTCTTCTGCCCCCATTTATCCCAGTGGCAGAGTGGCAATGGGACCTTCCACCCCCACGAATCTAGGCCTGCCCTTTTGGCACTGCTCCATTCTTGGTGGGCTGTACCAAGGTGCCCCTGAACATGGGCACTTTGCCGTTGGGTAGTGCCATGGAGCACAGGCTGGCACTACCGGGGTGCCATTCTCAGGAGGCACTATCCCCAAGGGGCCCAGATTGCTCTCCCTTCACTCCAAAAGTGGGGAGTTGTTGTATATCCTGCTGGAGTGAAATATGCTTGGTGGGGTATGAGAAGCTAGCTAGCCCAGAGAATTCAATCCAGAGCCTGCTAATGACATTTAAATGATATATAAAATATTATTTAAATGCTAGCCCAGCCTCCTCACTGACTTCCACTGACTGACATGCTGGCAGGCGCAACCTCTCGCACGAATCCTGTTCATCGTCCCCTGCATGGATTCTCCTGGCCTGTTGTGCTAAAAAATCAGCACAGCAGGATGGGAGAATTGCCCTCTCTTATTACTGAAGCTGTCATGACTGCTTTAACTTGTCCACAAGCTTAAATGTGCTTAATAGTAAATCACTTACATAGATACTCTGTGGGGTACTTGTTAGACTTTCACTCCATGCTGCTTGTCATTTTTCCATCACAACAGTCAGGTAGGATTCATTCCACCGTGCAATTGGTGCACAAGATACAGATGTGTCCTCGGGCTGTTATCTAGTGGAGGAAATGTTCCAAGGTGTTTTGCTCACCTTGGTGTTTGCAAAATATCATAGGGTTGTGGAGTTAGTAGTTCATCTGGGAATAGCCATGCTGGCCATGCTAGGAGAGAATTGTATCTGCTAATGAGTGGAAGGGTATGATCTGGCTGTGATATGGAGATGTCAGCGTTGGACTGGGGTAAGCACAGTATCTGGCCCTCATGGAAGAGCTTATCTTGTGATCTCTTTTCCAGACTGGGCTCTGAATCACCCGATGAGTCAGTGTGAGAGCTCTCTGCTGTGCCAAATTATGCAAAGGGCTGGAACAAAGAAAATAACAAGCATCCTGGGGCCTGTTTTTGGAAACCCTCAAAAGCAAATTGCAGCCCCGACTCCACAGCACAAAAATTCGGCCAATGTTTCATGAAGGGCAATAACCTGAACTAAATAATAGATTAATAATAGGAGCTATTAGTAAGAGTTGCATTGGATGTCTGACAATTCTAGTTCTTAATATGTATACGTAGAGGATTTATGAATAGTAAGCTGTGCAGGCAGGTTGGAAGGGATGTCTCTTTCAAAATAGCAATGATAAGTTTCCCTGAGGGTTGGACAAGTCTGTGGGCCTGAACTGCTCAATAGTGCCTGAAATTTGGTAAACAGATTCTCTGCCTTATGTTGAAAATACATCAAGCATGTCTGTGGCACCTTATCTACTCAGAGGAACTTGAAGAATGTACAAAGGTTCTATGACTAAAGGTCAACTCTAGATCTTAGAACAGAAGTTATATTTATGCAGCACCTTTTAACATAACAAATTGTCCCTAGGTGTTTTACAGGAACATCATAAAACAAATATGACAATGTGTCATATAAGGAGATATTCAAGTCAAAAGGACAAAAGCTTGGTCAAAGAGGTCATTTTTAAGGAGTGTCATAAAGGAGGAAAATGAGGTAAAGTTTCAAGAGTACCAAAATTGAGGACTTGGATAGTTGAAGGCACAGGCTCTTAACGTGGAATGATTAAAATAAGGGATTTTCAAGAGCTAGATTTAAATGAATGTAGTACCTTGGTGAAATGTATGATTGAAGGACATTTCCAAGATGAGGAAGAGTGAGGAAGAGGAGAGATTTGAAAACAAGCATGGGAATTTAAAATCAGGACACTGGAACCAGTGTGGGTCAGCGAGCAAAGGACTGATAAATGAATGTCATTTGTTGTGAGGTTAGCACAGAGGCAGGAGAGTTTTGGATGAGTTCAGATTTATGGAGGGTAAAATGCAAGAGGCAAATCAATCCTGCAGTGAATAGTCAAGTCTCGAGGAAACAGGCATAAATGAGGGTTTCAGCAGAAGAGTTGAGGCAGGGATAGAGACAGGTGTGTTACAGAAGTGGAAATCGGCAGATTTAATAACAGATCAGATATGTGGTTGAAAGCTAATTTCAGGCTCATACGAGACACCAAGGTTGCAAACGGTCTGGTTCAGCCTTGTGCACTGGGTGAAGGACTGAGGAGGGGATGAAACACAATTGCATCAATCTTTCCAATATTCAATTGAAAGAAAATTCTGGCTGGTATTGGATGTTGATGAACAGTCTGACAATTTACAGACAGTGAAGGAGTTGAGAGAGGTGGTAGTGGAGTAGAGCTGCATCTCATCAACAGACTTGTAGAAACCAATATGATTTTGGATGATGTCGCAGGGGGTGGGGGTGGGGGGACGGTTAGCATGCAGATGTGAAATAAGAGTGTTCCATAGAACATAGAACATTACAGCGCAGTACAGGCCCTTCGGCCCTCGATGTTGCGCCGGCCAGTGGACCCTCTAACCTAAACTATTCCAATATCATCCATATGCCTATCCAACGAACATTTGAATGCCCCCAAAGTAGGCGAGTCCACAACTGCTGCAGGCAGGGCATTCCACGCTCTCACCACCCTCTGTGTAAAGAACCTGCCTCTAACATCCGTCCTATAACTACCACCTCTTAATTTAAAGTTATCTCCCCTCGTGTTGGTCATCACCATAATGTTCCAAGAATAGATCTATGGGAACACGAAAGGTAATGGTGTGAGAAGCCATTTCAGGTGATTCTGTGGCTACAATTAGAGAGATCAGAATCAGGTGAGTGTAATTCCACTCAGTTGGATAATGGATGAAGAGAGATTGGCTTGGGATGGTGTGATCAACTGTGTCAATAGCTGCAGACAGCTCGAGAAAGATGAGGAGGGATTATTTTCCTCAGTCAAATAGGATGTAATTTGTAACTGAGATAAGAGCTGTTTTGGTGCTCTGGCAGAGGCAGCAACCTGATTGGAGGCAACGTTGTAAAGCCAAAATATACAATGATTTCATAAAACGATGCATGAAATCAACATCTAATCTAAATCTACATCTAAATATATAATGCTTCATAAAATATGCATGTGAGCAGATTTATTGAACTCTTATAAAATCAATTGTAACAGAATACTTCAATGGGACTATATATATGTATATATATGAATTATTTTGAGCAGAGTAATAGTCAGCATATAATTTAACTTCATTTTATTTTAACAGAGATAAAAACAACTTGCATTTATATGGTGCTTTTAATATCATAAAACTATCTCAAGCCCTATCAAAGGAACATTATCTAACAGAAGTTGACACTGGCTCACATAATGAGATGTTAGGATGGATTTTAAGGAGGAATTTGAAGCAGAGAAAGAAGTGGAGAGACAGAAAGGCTTAGAAGTGAATGCCAGGATCTCGGCAGCTGAAGATGACAACTGCTAGTGGTGAGGCAGTGACTTAGTGGTGTTATCACTGGACCAGGGATCCAGGGTAGTGCTGTGGGGACTCAGCATTGAGCTCCACCATTGCAGATAGAATTTGAATTAAAGTCTAAAGTCTATTGTCAGAAAAACCCAGATGCCCTTTAGGGGAAGGAAATTTGCTGTCCTTACCTTGTCTGGCCTAAGTGTGACATCAGACCCATATTATCTTAAATGGCCTAGAAAACCCATTCCTATGAATGAATATTAAAAAAGTCAAAATTTAAATGACAAGGTGCCAGAATTGGAACAGTACACGTATTGGAGGTTTGTAGAGATTGAGATAGGGATGGACAAGACTATGGAGAGACAGGAGGAGAAAAAGGTATCAAAATTTTAAAGCTTGAAGTCAGTGTAAGTCAGTGAGCATAGGTGTAATGAGAGAAATAAACTTGATACAAGTTTTGAAATGGAAAATAAAATTTTAGATGAGCTCTAGTTTATGGAGGTAAAAGTAAGGTGACATATAGTTAGGTTCTTTAAACGCTTACAATTAGGAATTATCTTTATCTGAGAGGGTTATTATTAATGTACATGAAGAAAGCAATGTAAGTTTCATTATTCTGAAAGAGAGTCATATGAATGTTAGAAACACAACTTGCCAGTCAACATCTGCGGACAGAAGAGATGGCCCCGTCTTATACTCTCCTTCAGCTTTGAAAAATAGAAGATGGACAGACATACAGAATTCACATATTTAACAATGTAGTCAACTAACTAACGCATAGAAAAAATAAAAGGCATCGGAGAAGCAAATATTGTGTAGATAAGCAAGAGAGAACGTAAAGGAAAGACAATAATTTGGAAGTAACAAAGATCTGGAAAACCTCAGATTCAAATCAAGAATTAAATTAGAAACATAGAACAGCAGAACAGTGGTAGGCCATTCAGCTCCTTGAACCCAGTCTATCATTTGATTAGATCAGGGCTGATCTGTACCCCAACTCTTTTTACCCATTTTTGCTGTGACATTTTTTTTTTTGCCAACAGAATTTACTGATCTCAGTTTGAAAGTGAAAATATGGTAAATATCTGAAGTAGTTGTAGTCAGTCTTCAGATCAAATGGTTGCAAGATGACTGAGGAAAGATCAGATATGGTTCATGAAGACTGTCTTGAGCTTTGGCCCAATACATTTTTCTAACAATGAGCAAGAGTCAGAACAGGGATGAAAAGGAAAGTTAATGAAGCAAATAACAATCGTACTTAGCTCACACAGAAACAGAAAATGTTGTAAAATCTCAGCAGGTCTGACATTACCTGTGGAGGGAGAATAGAGCCAATGCTTCAAGTCTGGATGACTCTTTGTCGGAGCTAAGTGTACTAAGCAAACTGCTGTAAGCCTAATGGCAAATACAGAACACAAAGCAAAATACTGAAGGATCTTGCGAAGTTGAAATTAAAACAGAAAGTGCTGGAAATGCCAGGCAAATCAGGCAGCATCTGTGGAAGGAGAAACAGAGTTAGGGGATATGCTAACTGATTGGATCGTTGTCTCTCCGCACTTAGGTAAAACTGGGTATTGTGATTCAGATTCAGTCCCCAATAGTATGATGCCCATTTTCCAATAACATGGAAGGCGGGCGGGCTACAGGACTGGAAGCTTGCCCACCTTCTGATAAAAGCCAAAGAAGAAATTTTTTGCGGCAATTGAATGGTCAGTAGATGCCAATTTTCACTCCCTATGTTGTTTGAGCAACATGGTTGAGGTGGAGGGAGGGAATCACAGCAGAGTGATTTCATCAGCCTCAGAATCATTCCAAAGGTGATCCAGAGATCTCTGTAAAATTTCCCAGTTAACAGCTCACCATTGCATTAGCTTTGTTACAGATGCAGCGTTCAGGAGGGTGGAGAACTGTACCAGATTCATGAGGACAACCATGCTGAGAGTGTCAGAGGCTTTTGAGGCCATCACTAGATTTCCCAACGTGAAATGGAAAATTGATCAATTGTGGTTGTGGCAAACAAAGCACCCTCAGGGTACCAGGGATGTTTGCCAACTTAAAGAGATTTTCTTCCCTCAATGTGCAGGTTGTCTGTGAACTCTCCCTGTGGTTCTTGCTGGTGTGTGCGCATTACCCTGGAAGTAGCCAAATACATATCCCCACGCATTACCGGCTGCATAGCTCTTTACACCATCAACGCAGCTAGCTGGCTGGATACTTGAAGACAAGGGTTACCTTGTAAAGAGGTGGCTCATGATGCCAGTCAGGCATCCATGCCCTGAATTCAGATATGCTGAGAGCCATATATCCACTAGGCCTACCATTGAGATAATCATTGATTTTCTGAAAATGAGATTCCAATGCCTGGATCAATCTGGTAGTGTCTGGCATTATGTACCAGTTTGATTCTCCCTGATGCAGTTTGCTGTTTGCTTCACAACTTGGCATGGGGGGGAGGGGGGTATAAGAACTGACATATGAGGACATCATAGATTGGCAAACATCTTTGGATGAAGAATCCAATGATAATTGAGAAAAGGAATGTCAGGATGAAGATTAAAATGCCGCACCCCTGAAAGCCAGCATAAAGTAGACGCACTTGCAATTGGGTGAGACATTACATGAGTAAGACAGTCCAAATGAGTATATTTGGGGAGTTGGAACAAAATGGGAACTCAGTGTAGAAAGGAAGAGATGCTTTTTGCTTTTTCTGTTCCTAACCTTTTCACCCTTCACAAAATGGTGCTTGGTGAGTATTTCAGCTACAATGAAACAGCAATGGGGGAATAAACAGACAACCACGAGGTCAAAAGAAACTGGTAAGTTGATAGATTGGCAAACGCTTAGTGTCAGGAACAGTGTGTGCAAAATCTATGTCTGGAATAAGGGCAAGTTAGGGCCTGATATGGTAAGATGATACAGGTAGTCCAAAATAGAAGTGTTAATATAAGAGAAGTGCCCCAGGATTTAAAATAATGCACACTTTTGTGGTTATTTATTAAATTATATATAAAAAACACATAAGTTAATAATTTAATTAAATAATTATTTCAAATACATTAAGGATGGCAGGACAGGTTTGTATCAAAGCTGCAGCATGTGGTGGTAGCTTGTGCATAACATTGTGATCCAGGGCAAACATGTCTTGGGACAAAGTGTTAGCAGCTTGAGGATATTTGACACAGAGTCACTGAGCTGCAGGTGGACATTGCGACACATCAGTGAGGGAGAGAATTACCTGGACTCTGTTTCCAGAGATGGTTATACCCATAGGATAGCATCTTCTGGCTTGGAAAATGGTCAGAGTCAAGTGAGTGCAGCCAAAATAGGTAAAGCAAACCAGGAGTCAGGAATGTCAGCCTTTGTAATTGTCAAACAGGTTTTGATGTTTTCACAGTTTGATTGAATGAGAGTGGGGACTGTAGAGTGGATAAGCTGATGGACCATGGCACACTGATGCAGGCAGCCATTCAAGTTGGGGGGAGGGAAGGAAATGAGCATGACACACACAAGGATGTAGGGGTGGTAGGAAACTGTGTAGTGAGGGGAATGATACTGTTCTCCACAGCAAAGAACCAGAGTCTACGCAGCTGTGTTCAGGTCATCTGCTCCAGGCCCTGGAGGAACTTGAGTGAGAGGAAGAGAATCACTATTTGGGTAAGAACAAGAATAGAGGCTCTATATAGAGACTTTGAGAAGCTAGGCACTAAATTAAACCATAGATTATCATCTTCAAGGTGATAATCTCTGGATTATTACCTGAGCTGTGCTGGGTATATAAAATTAGAGAGATGAATATGTGCTCAAAAGCTGGTGTGAGAAAAAGAGGTTTCAGTTTCTGAGGCATTGGTATCACTGTTGCGGAAAGTGAGGACTATGTTTTGGAATGGGCTACACCTGACTTGTGCTGGGACCAGTGGTCTTGTATAATTAGGGAAGTAGAGAGGGCTTTAGACTATATAAATAGGGGGATGGTACTGGAGAAACTTACAAAGCAAAGGACACAGCAGCATTGCAAGGTAGCTATCTGTTACCTTACCCAGAATGTGACAGGAAGGGACAGAGTATACAAACATTTAATAACCAGCACACAGAGTCAAAGGGTGAAACATAGTATAAAAGCAAAATTAATGGATCTTTACAGAAACGCACACAGTATTTGGCACAAGATAAACAAACTAATAGCATCATTTGAGGTGAATAGGCATGTTCTTATCAACATTACAGAAACATGATTATTACAAGATCAAAATTTGGAATTAAATATTTATGGGAATGGAACTTTTTTGTAAGGGAAAGTTGGTGGGGTAGTTTTGTTAGCATGAGATAGAGTAAGTATGAAAGCAAGAAATGATCTTCAGGTCATAGAATCCCTACAGTGCAGGAGACCATTCAACTCATCGAGTCTGCACTAACAACAATCCTACCCAGGCCCTATCCCCATAATACCACATATTTACTCTGCTAGTTCCCCTGACACTAAGGGGCAATTTAGCATGGCCTACTTAACCTACACATCTTTGCATTGTAGGAGGAAACCACAGCACTCAGAAGAAATACATTTAGATATAGAGAAAATGCAATCTCCACATAGGCAGTGACCTGAGATTGGAATTGAACCCAGGTCCCTGTCTTCATGTGCCTCCTGTTGAACATCCAACATCTGCCTCTTAGCAGACAACTCCAGAGACTCTTCATTTGCAAAGGGTGCAATGCTTTCTGGTCCCTCACAGTCCTCCGAGAGTCAGAGGCTTAGATTGTCACCACCTCCTACAGCTCGTATGGTCCTGTATGGTGTTCACATCAGCTGGTGCTGTTGTTTCAGCCAATGTGTATATACTCACTTGTGTGATAGTATCTGAGTTGGCAAAAGATGCAGAGCACGGATGATTCAGTGCATCCTCTGAAGTCACCTTCTTTTCCTCAGAGTTCATAGGGCTGCTGTGTGCTGGGGCAATTGACTGACCTATTGGAGAAAGCACAAGAGTGAATTAAACTCAACATTGCAGATGAAGACTAAGTAAAGGTCGCTGCATCATGGACAGAGATGCAACGATCTTTTACAAGTTAATATGTAGCAAAATGTTGCGTAGTCAGCCATTTCCACACATGCTGTCCTATTCCAGCCATGCTCCATTCATCCATGTCAAGTGATGTCCTAGTCCTTCAGACTAACTCTGGATTCTCATTGTCCAAGTGATCTTTACCTCAGTGTTTGCAAGCACTCTCAGCCAAACGTATCATTTCAAGAGTACTTGACCTTCTTGCAGGATCTCGAGCATTAAAGGTGCCAGTGTCCAGTCAATTTGGCAATTTGATTCACTCCAAGTATCATTTTAAGTACTTGAATTTTACAGACATAAGAAATGTTATGAGCTCTAACAACACCTTGCTGAGGGAGCTAAGACCTGTGCATCAGAGATATCCACTCATCCTAACTAAGCACTCATTACACCAACGGATTTTCAAATGAGCTGACTGAATAAGGAAACTCATGTTCCAGAACAGATTTAATAAAACTTATTTTTACTGATGTATAAGAGATCCAATTCACAGTGTGAGAATTTATGGCAATAGAATTATTTCTCTTATTTATAGTTTTGTCCACAAAAAGCTTGAATCTAACTCAGAATTACAATGCTGACAATGTATAATGAAACAACCAAGAATAGTTGATATACCTTTTAATTCAATACACATTGAATTTTGGATATTTTCACATTTAAGCATAAATTGTCTGAGCAGAGCCATTTAAAAGTTATAGAACAATTGCTGATTTGATTTGTAGTTTGATCATTCTAGTCTGAAAATGTATTGTAGGAGACTTCTTCACAAAAGAATCTTTATTATCCTGCATTCCACTGAATATGACCAAAAGCAGATGAGTTGGTCATTGACCTTATGTTGTTTACAGCTGTTTTGTGTGTCTACATGACAACAATATTCTTCTACTCATTACAATAACTTAATTGGATGTGAAACACAAAGAAATCCTAAAGACGTAAAAGGGTATTTTTTCCAATGATTTTTGTCCTCATGGACACATGACAAAGCCAATAACCCAAAGGATTGTAGTGAAAATAGGGATCCACAATTTTGTTTTAAAAAAAGCACTCTTTATAAGCAAATGGAAAAAAACTAAATTTCATCTGGAATCTTAAACTCAGATTAACACAAGCTCCACCCAAAAAAACACTGAAATACTCATTAACCATTTGATGAGAAAATAGTGCAATTTCAAAAGGATTTCCTAGCAGTATTAAAAAAAGCTAAACCAATCAGATATTCTAAGTTTATACTTGTATAGTAATAAGGGATATCAAATAGATTCTTCATTCATCTCATACAAGAGAAATGCCCACAAGGGGGCAGAGCTAGGGAGAGATTCCTCACACCAGGGGTTATAGAATCCCTACAGTGCAAAAGAAGGCCATTTGACCCATTGAGTCTGACTGACCACAATCCTGTCCAGCCCTATTCTCGTAACACCACCTATCTCCGTACACCACCATAGTGCTAATCCCCCTAATACTGAGGGGGCAATTTAGTATGGCCAGTCAACCTAATCCATACATCTTTGGACGGTGGGAGGACACCGGAGCACCCAAAGGAAGCCCATGCAGACACAAGGAGAAGTGCAACTGCCTCACAACTGAATCCAGCTCCCTGGCCTGTGAGGCAACAGTGCAGACCACTGTGCCACTGTTCTTCTTCCTTTGACTTAGTTAAAATCTATTGTAAGCAGTTGAGTGCAGTTTGCTACAACTTATGTTATTTGCAATTTTATATAGTTCAACAGTATTTATTAACTACTAGAAACTATGTACATAATTCAGTAAGCGTTTAAGCTTGGAGGTTTCTCCATGTTTGCTTTTACACACAACTCTCTCCAACTCTAGATGATCTCTAAGTGTGAGTCATATGTTCTGTTGCATTAATCACTGTGTGAGTCGTATTGTACTCAATTAATTCTTTATGTACTAACCATTATACTAGAAGATCGGGTGTATCATGGATGATACATTTTGCAAAATGAGACCACTTCTGTCTCCACTGATGGGATTCCGGTTTCGAAATGGCTTGGATTCCCAAGAATGCTAGAAGTTTGGTTTAAAACATTTGTCAGAATCAGCATTATTGTTCAATGGACCAAAAAGATTCATGGTTGAGATTAGAATGAATCCCTGGGCAGCATGCCAACCTTTCCAACCCCATTCACCTCTGCTCTCTCCTCGCTGTGGCTGGCATCAGAGCTTTTGACTGCATAACATATCAACATGAGATCTAAGAGCAGGAGCAGGAAATTCAGCTCCTCAGCTTGCTTTTCCATTCAATACAATCATAGCTGATCTCATCTCGGTCTTATCTCCACTTTCCTGCCCTTTTCCTAAGACCCTTTATCCCACTACTAATAAAAAATCTATCTATCTTCTCCTTAAAGTTGTTAAGTGTTCTGGCATCCACTGCCCTCTGGAGTAAAGAATTCAAGACCTTTTGAGTGAAATAATTCCTCTTCATTTCTGTTTTAATCTGGACCTGTTAGCCTAAAATTATGGCCTTTTATTCTAGAATATCCATCAAGGGGAAATATTCACTCTGCATCTACCCTATTAATCCCCTCATCATCTTGTATACCTTAATTGGATCTCCTCTCATTCTTCTAAATTCCGGTAAGTATAGGCCTAAACTGCTCAATCTCTCTTCATAGGATAATCTGGAATCAATCTAGTGAACCCTTTCTGAACTGCCTCCAAAGCATTTACATTCTTCTTTAAGTAAGGGCACCAAAACTGTGCACGGTACTCCAAATATGGTCTCACAAAGACCCTATACAGTTACAACAGCACTTTCCTACATTACACTCTATTCCATTAGCAATAAGTTCCAAAATTCCATTTACCTAGTGGTATTATTGCTAGACTATAATCCAGAAACTCATCAAATGGACCCAGGTTTTAATGGTGGAATTTGAACTCATTAAAAAATATCTGGAATTAAGTATCTACTGATGACCACAAAACCATTAGCGGTTGTCAGAAAAATCCATCTGGTTCATTAATGTCCTCTAGGGAAGGAAATCTGCTGTCGTTATCCAGTCTGGCCTATGTGTGACTCCAGACCCACAGCAACGTGGTTGACTCTGAACCACCATTTGAAATGGCCTGGTAAGCCACTCAGTTCAAGGGATGGGCAACAATTGCTGACCAGCCAGCAATGTTTGTGTCTGACAAATGAATAAAAAAACCCTGCATATTAACTTTCTGCGATTGCACGGGATAAGTAGTATTCAGAGATGTGGCATTGTCACAATCACACTATGCTATATCAGTCACAAATACCATCTGAGTCAGTCCTGGATGTTGTCAGGCCAAACCCTCATTGTATGCATGGTGCAAATGTTAGCATGTTTATTAGTTATGAAGAAAATAAAATTTTAAACCAAGATATTTATTTCCATGGAGCGAATAGTTGATGATAAATTCAGGAGATGGGATTCATTGGTATGGTCCACTGGTGTTAGGATTAAAGGAGAGAGGGAGAGAGAGAGGAAGGAATCATTGACTTGTATAGAATTTGCCATGTTCACAGGGAGTGACTAAAGTACTTCACAGTCAATAAATTACAGTCAATGTTGTTTTCTAGCAAAACATGGCAGCCAATTTACGCTGGGAAATGTTCCAAAACAGCAATGAAATGAATGGCCATTACTGTGCTTTAGGCGGTGTTGCTTGTGGGATAAATGTTGGCCAGGACACTGGGAAAACTCTTATCTTTTTTTGAGCAGTGGTGTGGTATTTTGCACATTCATTTGAGAAAGTAGATGGGAGCTCAGTTTAGCATTTCATCCTCTATTAAGATAGTACTCCATCAGTGTAGCTCTGATGGGGATTACTGCTATGATTCATTGCCTCAAATCATTGCAACCCCACCAGACATAGCTAACTGAATAATATGTGAGTTTTTAGTACTCAAACAGATCTGTCATTGAACATACTTTGATCTCCACTATATTCACCAGTGTTTAATACACATTGTTCAAGTTAATATGCATACTAATTTCATTCTAATTCCATTAAATTGTGCTGCTTTTAAATAAAGCATTTCATCAGCTTCTTTTTGAAGGAACTAGGTTTATTTTTGACATTTCTTTCAGGTTTTTTTTGCACAATGATCATATAACTGCATGGGCTGGTTTGGAGGAATCACTGATCTCGGTGGCACAGATCAACTGGCAGATAGCATGGGGAAAATGTTCTCTGTCTATACTTTTAGTGCCTGTGGTTCAAAGAGTTATTGATAACTTTAACTGATGATATCAGACAATACTCCCAGCCAGCATTCTTGATAGTATCAAACACTTGTTGAATTGGGAACATTAAGAAATTTTCAACAGGTGGATTATTTCAAGCTTATCTCTGAGGGTTTAATTTTGAATGGAAGGATCTTTATGATTGGACTTCCCTGACGCCTAGGCTAAGATTTTGCTAAAGCGCTGGAGGTCATATCTTCAGGCTGGTTTCCGGATCACCAGTCTCTTTCGGCAGAGATGGAACTTCTCTGTGATATTGCTAGAAGTAGTCAGTTAAGAGGAGCCAGCCAGATAAGAGCGGCAGGCAGGTCCACATTGCTGTTCATTCAGGAGGCCAGGAGTTCTGGAACTTGGGCAACATCACAGTGAGACATGGCCACTGCTGAGACAGCAAGAGAATGCGAAGGATGTAGAGTGGAGGGTGAGCAGTGAATAATTTGATATGGACCAAGCAGGCAGCACCTGGAGGAATGGAGGTGAAACCCCTTCTGTGGTAACACCAAGTGGCTGGAGAATTTGCTGGACAATTTGCTGAAACCTCCCTAGTCACGACATTTCACTATCAAGATAGTATTACCATCACTCCCCCCCTCAACCCCATTCCCCCCCTGCCCCATCTTTACTCCTCTAAAAGTCTATTCCTGAACTTTCATTCTTTATCAACCAGAAATGCAGGGTTTTGCCATGATGCAAGAAACATTTGTTCACCAATATCTGTTTAACTTTATCTTTCCAATTTATTGCTTTATACACAGCAATAGGTCCACTATAATTCTTCTCTTCTCTTGTCTGAATCGATTGGATTTTCTTCACCTTGTGATGTAGAGATGCCGGTGTTGGACTGGGGTGAACTCAGTGAGAGTCTGGCAACACCAATTTTAAATCCAACCGATTTATTTGATAGTAAATCTGCTAGTTTTCGGCCTTTGTAGCCTTTGTCAGGCGAATACTTTCTTCACCTTTAGCAGCCTTTCTCATCATTCTCTGCATCACTATAGGATTGGCTGATCTCTTATGTTTTAGTGATCAAAACTGAACACTATATGGATGGCACAGTGGCATAGTGGTTAGCACAGTTGCCTCACAGTGCCAGGGATTGCATTCAATTTTTGGCCTTGGTGACTTACTATGTGGAGTTTACACGTTCTCCCCACATATGCGTGAATTTCTTCCAGGTGCTCCAGTTTGCTTTGAAGATGTGTAGGTTATTTGGATTGACTATGGTAAATGTTCAGGGTTTTGGGAATAGGGCAGAGAGAAGGGCATGGGTGGGATGCTGTTTCAGAGAGTTGGTACAGACTCGATGGGCTGAATGGCCACTTTCTGCACAATAGGGATTCTATGGTTTTATGACCTATTCAGAATGTCCACATTCAAAATGCCGATTATCAGCTTAACTCATCTATTCTGTTTGTTGGTTTGCAATGATTAAACATGATTGGTATACTTTGTTCAGCTTCTTCACTTACATATTCAACATGATTCATTAAGTAATAGTAACACTTTGTTTTCTTTTCTTCTAATCTGCCATAACTTCTACTTGAAATGAATTGCAGAAGCCATTATTCCAATCACTTTTAATGTTTTTCCTTAGTTCTTCTGTAGTTCCTCAGCTTCTTTGAGACTCAACTGTCCTCATCCCCAGTTTAATATCATCAACAAATACTTTGGTTACGTAGGAACCTTAATTCCTGCACCATTCCACTTACCTAAGCCTAAAATCATTCTCCTTCTTAGTACTTCTTCTATGTCAGTCCTTCCATGTCAGTCAATTTTCATGATGTGGAGATGCCGGTGTTGGACTGGGGTAAACACAATAAGAAGTCTCACAATACAAGGTTAAAATCCAAGAGGTTTATATGGTAGCAAAAGCCACTAGCTTTTGGAGGGCAGCTCCTCCGTCAGGTAAATGGGAGTTCTGTTCCCAACAGGGCACATAAAGACACAAACTCAATTTACAAAATAGTGGTTGGGATGAGTGTGTTTACATGTAGTCATCATTTCACATGAGAATACCAACCACCAGGTATAGTCTTGAACTCGGCCAACATTGTCTACCTGACATGCTGCAGGAAAAGATGTCCTGAGGCACGGTACATTGGGGAGACCATGCAGCTGCTATGACAATGGATGGATGAACATCGCTCGACAATCACTAGGCAAGAGTGTTCTCTTCCTGTTGGGGAACACTTCAGCGGTCATGGGCATTCGGCCTTGATCTTCAGGTAATGGTCTCCAAGACGGCCTTCACGACATACAAGACAGAATCGCTGATCAGAGACTGATAGCCAAGTTTTGCACACATGAGGACGACTTTAACCGGGATCTTGGATTCATGTCACATTACCTGTAATTCCCATGATTTGCCTGGACTTGCAATATCTCACTAACTGTCCAGGCTAGAGACAATACAATTCTCTTTGACCTGTGCTTAACCCTCTCACCACTCACATTGTCTGTACTTTTAAGACTTGATTACTTGTAAAGACTTGCATTCCAACCATTATTTTGTAAATCGATTTAGTGTCTTTATATGCCCTGTTTGTGATCAGAACTCCCACCCATCTGATGAAGGAACAGCCAGCTAGTGGCTTTTGCTATGAGATAAACCTGTTGGACTTAAACCTGGTATTGTGAGACTTCTTGCTGGTTTTCACCCAGGAGATTCATTGCTGTCAGCAGCAATTCCTGCTTCACAAACTTTCTGGAATTTTAAGAAATCTATGGGGCCATAGCGTGCTCCTTGGGAAATTGGGTGCAGAGGCCTGAGGCGTACCATATAGCTGCGTATATAATTAACCTCGGTACAGATGATGAAGAGAAAGAGTCTGGGAGATTGCACACAGATTGTTTAAGTAGCTCATTAGGCCTCGTCTGAATGAGGTGACTACCATACTATAACTGGAGCACCTTGAAGCATTTAGGTGCCAAGCAGTATCTTATAAGTATGTTTTCAGGGAAGGTGTATGTAAAAGCTGAAATCAGGCGATATTGATCCAGAAAATAAAATAAAACTTCAAGATGGTGAGGCTTTCACCATCTCGTGGATTTTTCTCCCCCTGTTTGGACTGATCATAAGCAATCATAGAATGATAGAGCACAGAAGAGGCTCTTCAGCCCATCAAGTTTGTACTGAAAATGTCATGGAATCCATACATAACTTTCAATGAATGTAGGAACAAAATTTTCAATGGAATTTAAATCAAATAAACATTCTTGCATTAAACACAGTAAATAATTCATATCTGATCATGTTTTCAATAATAAGCATATAAACATGCATGCTCTTGTTCAGCATTGTGGCAGGAGCAAATAATGAATAACCCATAAAATATAATTTGTAATACTGAAAGTGTCACCGTCTGTTCTTGTGATGGATACTGATTCTGTTCAGATATTTTTTACTGATCTCCTTACTTGCCAAAGAGTGGAATGGTATTTAATGATG
Organism: Sphyrna mokarran; assembly: GCA_024679065.1. NCBI lineage: Eukaryota > Metazoa > Chordata > Chondrichthyes > Carcharhiniformes > Carcharhinidae > Sphyrna > Sphyrna mokarran. Next base: position 42,775,058 of record JAGIQG010000009.1, read on the forward strand.
CTGAGCGCTGTGACTGGATTTGGGCCATTGCTGTAAAGGGTTGCCAAGTTCACGGTAGCCTTAGGTCTTGCTGTATTCTGTTGGTAATGTGTAATGGGTCACCTTCATGGTATAAATACTGCTTTATGTTGCTGAACTGATTGGTTTTATTTAAAGAAGATAAAACGAGTATTTCTAAGAATGATCACCAAAAGACAGCAGACTTATCTATTTATCAAATGACATTTCTTGTGTCTGCAGTTGCTGTTGCAACTACTGTGAGCATATGTCAATTTTATTATTTCTCAACAGTTTTATAACCTTTATTTTCTCAATCCAGGAAAATGAGAGCAATGGGTACTCACTGCAGCAACAATGATTGGGATAGGGGGGCTTTCTCAGACTCTATTTTTTGAATCTCCTGTTTTTCTTTTATTTAATTGATCTTTCTCTGTATGGATATCTTACACAGGCAGCAATCTGGTTAAAGTTTAAAGTATAGTTATTAGTTATAAGTAGGCTTATACTCACACTGCATTGAAGGTAATGTGAAAATCCCTTGGTTGCCACACTCCGACATCTGTTCGGGTACACAAAGACAATTTAGCATGAACAGTTTACCTAATCTGCACATCTTTGGACTGTGGGAAGAAACTGGGGTACCTGGAGAAAACTCACGCAGACACAGGGAGAAAGTGCAAACTCCATACAAATAGTGACCCAAGCCAGGAATTGAACCCGGGTCTCTGGTACTCTGAGGCAACAGTGATTACCACTGCGCCGTCATGCCATCCCTGATTCTGACTTTGGTTGAGATCCAGTCAATCTCATTGTTCTCCTTTGAAAGGGAAGCCATCTGCAATTTTTGTGTTGTAAAGGAGCTGTAGAATGGGGATTCTGCTAAAAATGTTAGCCTTGCATGATGAATTTTGAAATCCTTGCTTTAGAGAAGGTGATAAAGGAGGTGAAGGCTGCTGATGAAGAGCTCTCATCTGTCAAATTCTTGGTGCCAACTATGTGGATGCAGACAACAAAGAAGATGAATGTAATCTTTCAGGTCTGGCGTACTTGTGCACAAATGTGTAAAGGGTCAATGATGTTGGGACAGATGCCTAGATGAGGCTTCTTTCAATATATACCTATTTATCCTTTCGGTTAGGTACACACTTAGTACAAATGAAATATTGGGAATCTAACACACGCATCTTACTTGAACATTTATCTGCAATTCAACCTGTCTAGTGCATTTAAAATCTGGAAAATAAAAATATGAAAATAGCACAAAGGGATGGCAAGGGTGCAGAATATACTCTTCAATGTACATCACCAAGAGATGTTCTGTAATACCACCACAGACCAAACTGGCTGGATCCTAAAGGATGCTACACTGGGTCTGCAGCAGGTAATGTGGAAAAATATACTTGACTTCACCTTCACCAACCTGCATCTGTCTATGATCGCACTGGTAGGAGTGACTGCTACACAGTTCTTGCTTAGACAATGTCCCATCTACACATTAAAGATGGCCACCATAGTGTCATGTGACAGCACACTAAATGGATAGACTCCAAACAGATTTAGTAATTCCAGACTGGGCATCTATCAGGCACTGTGGGCCATCGGCAGCAAGAGAATTGTACTCAACCACAATCTGTAACTTCATGACTAGGCACGTCTCTCACTCTATCATTACCACCAGGCGAGGGAATCAAGCCTGCGAAATCCAGCTGTGAATGGTGGAGGATGCTCCATACATATCCTTATCTTTAATGATGGCAGAGCCCAGCACTTCAGTGTGAAAGATAAGACTAAAGCATTTGCAACAATCTTCACCCAGAAATGCCAAGTGGACAATCCATCTCAGCCCCCTGCAGATGGTCCCAGCATCACACAAGTCAGTCTTTATCCAACTTGATTCAGTTCTTATGATATCAAGAAAAGGTACTGCATACTGCCAAGGTTATAGGCCCTGACAATGTTGCAGCAATAGCCCTGAAGACTTGTGCTCCAGAACATGCCAAGCTGCTCCAGCACAGCTACAACAAAGGCATACAACCAGCAACGTGAAAAAATTGTTCTGAACACAAGAAACTGGATAACTCCAACTCAGCCAATCACTGCTCTATCAAAATACTGTCAATCACTGTCAAGTAATGAAGAGGTCACTAATCATGCTATCAAGAAGCACTTAGCCAGCAATAACCAACCCTTTCATATATAGTTTGGGTTCTGCCAGGGGCACTCAGCTCCTGCCTCATTACATCCTTGGTTCAAACATTGACAAAAAATACTGAACTGGTGAAATGATGTGACAGCTCTTGACACCAAGGCAGCATTTGACCATGTGTAGCATCAAGGAGTTCTAGCAAAACTGGAGCCAGTGGGAATTGGGAGAAATCCCACCATTTGTTAGAATCATACCTGGCATAAAGAAAGATAGTTCTGGTGGTTGAAGATCAATTGTTTCTGTTCCACAACCTACCATAGGAGTTCCTCAGGATAGTGTCCCAGGCATAATCGTCTTCAGCTGCTTAAAAATGAAGCATCGTGAGGTCATATGTGGTTGGCCGATGACTGCACAATGTTCAGTTCAATCACAACTCCTCAGATACTGAAGCAGTCCATGTGCAAATGCAGCATAACCTGGATAATATTCTAGTGAAGGGACGGAAATGGACAGGAGACACGAGTTTAAAGTTTATTATCACAATGAAGTTGCTGTGATAATGCCCTAGTTGCCACACCCTAGTGTCTGATCAGTTACACTGAGGGAGAATTTAACCTAATCACCTAATCAGCACACCTTTTGGACTGTGGGAGGAAACCAGAGCACTCGGAGAAAAATCTCACACATGGAGAAAACGTGCAGGCTCCATGCAGACAGTGACCCGAGGCCGGAATTGAACCCAGATCCCTGATACTGTGAGGCAGCAGTGAGCCAATCATTGTGCCACTGTGCCGCCTACAGTTTGAGAATTGTAGATACTTGGCAACATATTCCTGTGAGGCCGTTCACAATCATCAGGAATGAACAGGGACAGATACTGAACAGCCAGAGTGGTATCAGGAGATGAAACCTCCACCCCCAATCTCATTGATTGAGAATCTATAACTTAACGATATGCATTGTGCCAATATCCAGTAAGTGTTATTCACTTACTGTGATCCTTCATTTGTAGATCCTATATAAACTTGATACATTTACTAATAAACTGAATGATGAATTATAGTTTTTAAGAATTTAATGCCTAGAAAGCTATTGATTGCTGGATGGAAACAATGTAAATGCCATTGCTTTTCTCAATCTTCAGGTTTTCACTACTCCTCCAGGTAAGAAGATTAAGGAAATAGTGGAATATCCCTGGCATCTTGCATCAAAGTAAATTGTGCATTGCAGTTCCACCAAGTACCAGCCCAGCTTGAAAGTTCCAGTCTGTAATGAAGATCGAGGTGAGGTTTTTTTTTGAGAAAGTCAAGGTGACAGCAGAAACTGCAGGTACACATGGTCAGCCTGTGAGCTCACAACTTTTGGCAACTGCAAGGAAGAGAAATAGAATCCTTTTGGTTTCACTTTCGTCAGAATTTAATGTGGAAAGAGACATCATTTCCATATCCTGAAAGGCTATTATGAGCAGTTGTCAGGGAATGTACTTAGAATTCTACAGTGCAGGAGGAGACCATTCAGCCCATTGCACTGACCACATTCCAATCAGGCCCTATTCTCAGAACTTAATGTATTTACCTAGCTAGTCCAGTTCACACTAAAGAGCAATTTAGCATGGCCAAACCATCAAACCCACACATTTTTGGACTGTGGGAGGAAACTAGAGCACCCGGAGGAAGTCCACGTAGACACGGGGAGAATGTGCAAACTCCACACAGACAGTAGCTCAAGCTGGAATCAAATCTGGGTTCCTGGTGCTGTGAGGCAGCAATGGTAAGCACTGTTTCACAATGCTGCCCTATATCATGGCAATCTTGCAAGGGAAGCTTACTGGTAAGCAAAGTACCAGAGAGCAAGTACAGTAGCATAGCTATCTGCACAGAGTGAATAGATTAAATTGTGCACCCAATGCCATTACTTGGGCAACATCATCAAATATGCTTCAACAATTCAAGAAGGTCAACTATTGCCTTCTCAATGCAACTAAGGATGGAATAACTTGTTAGCAGCTTTGATCATGTTTCCCACATTCTGAGATCATATTCTAATAAATTACTAGTCACTTATCTTGTTCCTGCAGTTAGTATATTCCGAATACTCACAACAGTTTTGGTTTAGATTTTCTGATATTGTGAAATTAGGACCTACTTTCATTGTCGTGGCACTTTCAATTGTCAAAAAAGATTTTCCCTAGCCAATATAATTTTGGCTGGGCCAATGACTACCACTGGAAGGAATGATTGGCTGCATTGGGCCACCAGGGTGTTCCACAGTGTAAAGTGGCTGATGGTTGAAGATTAAAAATGTTTGGATATCTTACCAAAAACCTGCTTACACTGGCCTTCCTGGATTTATATTTTGAATATCCACCTTTCATTGCTTTAGCAATATTGGACACCAAGGACAAGTAAGCATCCCCGGTGTCCATGGCAAAAATGACAAAAGACATGTCAGGTGATGCATTTCCATCATTGAACAGGGGCTGGTGCACATCTTACATCTTGCGCAACATTCCAATATAAAACCATAACCATAAAAAAAAAATCAGCAGAGAACATTATCAAACTCTTTCCTGGTTCCACCATTCCCATTCCATTGGAGGGAATAATGTCAGCATGAAATAGAATTTCCCCATATCGTAGTGCTGAGTTTCAGCGTGACTGGGGTGATCAAGAAATGAACATTTCTGACCGTAAACTGCTTCAAAACATTGAATAAAGTTACTAATATGGTTTTTGTGTCTGTTTCTAGACCCTCTGTGGATGGCTTTCCCCAGTCCCCAGAACCATTGACGCTCTGCTCCTTAATGAGAAACTTCTGGCTCAACTTTGCAGCACAGATGCTGAGTTCCTCATGCCAGCAACCACTTCTCCAATCCCCACTCCCAACCGCAAACAACCCCCCCCCCCATGCCCCCACCACTACCACCCCCAGCCCCTAACCTGATCATCGAGCTGTCTGTCAATGCTCATTCAATATTGGCAGTTCACTGATTCTCTCATAATCAGGCTCAACCATGAAAATGGTTTAAGCCTCCTGTCTACATCATCAGCAGGTGCAGCATACATCCTGCCCTCCATCCACCAACTATACATCGGATGCCAAAATTAATTCTCCCTGCGGTTCCATTCATAGCGTAATGATGAAAGGCAGTGTTTCCCTACAGCCTGTTGTCTAAGCAAGTTTGAACAGTCTAACAGATGAAATTGATCCTGACATTGCTGCAGAAAGGGTTTGCACAGAATATTGATTTCTAAGCTCATACCCATCAGTAGCTTTAAAATATTAGGAATAAATTTTACTGAGAGATGTCAGTTAAGTGTACAGATATCTTCCTTTTCATTATATATACAATGCCATGAGATATCTATGGATGAGGAAGTCCTTTGGATGAATCGTATATACCTACACAATTCACTGTTTATGTGATCACCTCTCCAGTGCCTACGTTTCAGATCAAAAGGCCTAAATACCTCAAAAATAACTCAAGGATTTGTCTTAAGTTGCATCTCTGCACCTCCAATGCGCAAATGTTTTCCTTGTTTCTCAGTATATAGTTCTCAAGGTGCTGTCTTACCAGTGCACAGGACAGTTTGGGATCCTGCCTCTCTTTTAATTGCATTTTATTGCTTTGGTAGTGGAGTTTCATGATAATTTAGCTTCATTCTGGATACTGAAAGACCGTTGGAGTTATAACTTATATCAGTGACATGGATAAAGGGACAGAATGTATCATTTGCTGGCGACATAAAGATAAGTAGGAAAATAAGTTGTGAAATTTTGTAATTTTGGCACCAAGCTTAATAAACCTGGATATGTACTGACTATTTTTGGCAGTAAGGATGATGTTGTGTTAATGGTGGAAACAAGGGTTATCTGTTGACTGCCTTGCTCATGACTCTGGTGCACAACATACAAACATATGGGAAGCATATTTTAACAAGAGCTATGTTGACCAATGAAATTTCAGCAAGCAAAACACTGAGATCTGCTCTGCCATTCAATAAGACCATGGCTGATCTAACTGTCACCTCATTTCCATATTCACACCTATCCTTGATATTCTTTGGCTCCTTTGTTAGTAAAGAACCTGACTTAAAAATATAACAGACCTTGTCTCCACTGCTTTCAGGAGAAGAGAATTCCACAGACTTATGATCTGAGAGAAAAAAAACCTTCTAATTTCTGTTTCAAAAGGGGACCCCTAAGTCTTAAACTGTCTCCCAAGTTCTAGTCTCCCCCACACATAGAAACATCCTTCCAGCATCCACCATGTCCAGTCCTCTCAGGATCACCTCTCAACTTTTTAAACTCCAGTAGATCCATGCCCAACTGTCCAACGTTTCCTCGTACGATAATCTACCCTCCACTCACAATCCAATCCCAGATATCAGTCAAGTAAATCTTGATAGGATATGACGAAGCAATTCATTCTTAAATAAGGAGACCAAAACTGTACACAAATAGACCTGGGAATAAATGACAACATTCCATTTGTTTCCCAACTTGTTGTACTCGCTTGTACAAACTTATTGTAATTCATGGACCAGGGCACTCAGATCCCTCTGACCAAGAAAAGTTTGCAATTTCTCACCATTTAAATTATTTATTGCTTTTCTATTCTTCAAGCCAAACTGGATAAGTTCACAAATGCACACATTAGACTCCATCTGCCATTTATGTCCCCACTTGCTTAACCTATCTATACCCTTTGTAGGTTTCTTATGTCAATTTCACAACTTTATTTTCCTACTTGTTTTTATGTCATCAGCAAATTTAGCAATCATATATTCAGTCCCTTCAAGCATGTCACTGATATAAATTGTTAATTGCGGATATAGCACTGATCCCTGTGGCATTCATTATATCTTGCCAAGATAGAAGTGACCCATTTATGTCTATTCTTTGTTTCCTGTTAGCTACCCTCTGTTTATCCAAATATGTTACCCCTACGCCATGAGCTCTGATTTTGCATGGTAACCTTTGATGTGACTCCTTTTCAAATGCCTTCTAGAAATCTAAGTTCAGGATGTTCGCAGATTCATCTTTATCCACATTGCAGTTCTTTAAGGAAATAACAAGCAATTGACCTCCTATTGATCTGTCTCTGCTTTAAGAAGGGCAGTTTGATTTTACAATAGTACAAGCTCACGTTAAGTGGCGCTAATCCCACATGAACTTATGCCCATTTGTTATGACTCCAACTGATGTTAGTAATGAACAAGTTAGATTCCGGAGGTAGCTTGGTAGGTCTTAACTTGTATTTTTAGAAAGCCATGGAGAAAAGTGACTGAACAAATTCACAGGAGTCTGCTAATGAACTTCTAACACACACAAAAAAACATTTATTAAATAGGAAAACTGAATGATACTACACCAAACAAAAAGATTGGAAAAATGTCAATACCAATACAAGAAAATAATTCAAATCAAATAAGTCCTTTACTCAGTAATATTGTTTCAAGACACACACAAATTCAGAAAGATAAAAAATTTACAGTATCTCGTTTATACTCTAATATTCAGGGTAAGTATGACGTACATAGAAATTAACAGGCAAATTATGATCAGACACACCACACTTCAAAATAAGTGTCAAGTACAATCAATGTAGAATTCATGGATTTCTCGACAGCCTACCCATACATTCAGATTACATGACATGCATTTCAAGCCATTTCCTCTTCTTTTCTCTGGCAGAGGTGCGCAGGGCCAGTTCCTGGCCTGAAGATGTGAAAAGCCCAAACTGTGCACATGCCGCCATTGCCCAGTGAAAGGCCTGAGACTCATGGGAACGGGTGTTCCCAGCTTCCAATTTTAAATCAAGTAATTTTATTTCTGTTTCTGAACACTGTGCTGAATTTAACGGTATCTTCAGTGCAGTATGGCACACCGCAAGTATGTAAATAAGCAAGTATCACAAAGTATGCATGCTGACTGCACCTAAAGGAACAAATGGGGGTGGGGTGAGGGGTGGGAGGGGGGAGGATGGAGGCAGTGTGATAATCACAAATTCTTCCCATTTTTGAGACCATTCCAATTTTAGGTTATATTTCCCATTTGAGTTAAATTTACCCTGCCAAGGCTTGATTACCCTGGTGCTATTTTCTATTTTTTTTTTAAATTCTATAGTGACTTTTGTTTACTTTGCTTCCCAATTTAACTGATTTCCTTAATATGCATGGTACATGACATGGCCAAAAGTAGTTCAATGGCCACTCTCATTGCGGGTTCCTGTTCATTATCCCAGATCACTTTTTTCGGCACTATGTGAAGGCACTTGTCCTAACCATGGTCAAGTTTTCTATTTCCTTGAGTTGATTCATTTGAGACAATTAAGGGGAACTCACACTCTGAGGAAAGCGAAGGCCGGGATTCTAAGACTGCAGGCCTCCGGATGAGAGGATCCAACATTAGTGTTGCAGCTGCTGGTATTCTTCAGTGGGATTAATAAAGATTGAATGGGTTTGAAATATTCTATCAGTTTTCACAGTAGCAACTGGGAATTGAGACAAACAAACTGCTTTTCTGTCGGATGTAGAGTTTGATTTCTCTAATTCATGGTTTTCAAGCACTCCATTCAATTTATAAAAAAAAAGTCATGGATATGCAGTACAGCCTTTTGACAGAGTTTGAATTCTTATGAGAATAACTTATACAAAGGTCAAAGAAGAGGTTGCTATGCTACATTTCTATGCGAATGACCAACCCTAATAAAGCAAGTAATTATCAAATTTCTGTTGGTGAGCTTGACAATGGCACCATTGTCCAAATCTCTTTTCCTTCTGTGGGCTTTGGGTGATACCTAAGTATACATCAATAATGAGTTTCCCCAGGAGAAAAAAAGTGATGTATTTGAAAAGTCTTTTAGAATGTCTGAAATTATGGATCTTCCTTCACTGCAGCTTTGATGTGGTTAAGCAATTTAGAATAATTTTCGTAATGGATGAAACTAGATACAATCTCACTTTTTGGACAATTCATACATACACAGAGTGAAAAAAACCTCTTGGGTTCTTCCAATTAGAGGGTTAGATGAAGTTTCTAGATATTAATTTAAAAAATCCACTTCGGGAAATGTCCTGAGTGGGTGCTCCCTCTGCATTAATGCAGGAGAATGGAACATGTCCAAGGGAGGAACTTTATGGTTCCCTTTCCCAATGGGATCTTGTGGGCCCATGAAAGTCTTTTGTTAATTTCATTGCAAGATCCAATGTTCTCGTGTTCCAAGGAAACCTTTTTAAAACTTTTTAACTTATCTTCTAAACAGGTTGAGGACTTCTTTCTAAAACTTCAGAACTTGTTGCCAGGGTAGGGACCAGTATCCGGACCCCATTCCCTGTAGATTCTGCTTGGATCGGCAGCCTGCAATCTCAACCTTTTCAATTTCCCGCATTCTGGAGACAAAACTGCAACCCCTTAGGGCATTTTTTTTATTAGTTTTCAATCAAAACTCTACTCTGTGTTCTCTTTGCTTTCATTTTATAAGAAGAAAACTTGTAATAACTCTTTGTCCTTTTTTAAAACTTATGTTCCACTTTTCTTTAAACACAAAATCACAACTTTTGCTTCTGACAGTTATTTTCTCTTCATTTTTTTTCCTATATATTCCTAAACGTCTAACTGATCTGACTAATATTCAAATTTTCTCTGCTTTTGTCCCTCACAATCTGGCAATATTTCAACATCCGACAGCTCACAAGTTACTGGCCATGGGCATTGTCCTCATAGTTTATCCCATCCTCGTTGCCAATGTAATGATACACTCGACAGACTTTGTCAGGGACATCAAAGATATAGACTAACAAGGAAAAACTGTACAGAGGCCAGCAGCATCACAGCTGCCCTGGAACAATATATCAGCTATCCCATCCCTGCATGTCTTCTACAAAGCTTCAGACTATCTTCTGATTTGATTTGATTTATTATTGTCACGTGTATTAACACAGACTGAAAAGTATTATTTCTTATGCGCTATACAGACAAAGAATACCATTTATAGAGAAGGAAATAAGACAGTACAGAATACAGTGTTACAGTGATAGCTAGAGTGTAATGAAAAAGCAAATTAATGCGAGATAGGTCCATTCAAAAGTCTGACGGCAACAGGGAAGAAGGTATTCTTGTGTCGATTGGTCCGTTACCTCAGACTTTTGTATCTTTTTCTCAATGGAAAAAGGTAGAAGAGAGAATGTCTGAGGTAGTTAAGGAATCTTAATTATGCTGGCTGCTTTGCCATGGCAACAGAAGAGTAGACAGAGACAATAGATGGGAGGCTGGTTTGCATGATGGATTGGACTACATTCACAACCTTTTGCAGATTCTTATGGTTTTGGGCAGAGCAAGAGCCATACCAAGCTATGATACAACCAGAAAGAATGCTTTCTATGGTGCTTAAGAGAGAGTGCCAATCCATAGGGTGATTTTCCACTTTCAGTCCCAATTGGTCCCTTAGCCAGATATCCCTCTTCTGTTGTTTTGCCTGTAAAAGGACAATCACCACAATCACCGCAGTAGGTCTTGGTACTGGGAGAATACCACATCAGAAACACAAAGTATATTATAAAGCCAGACTAGACCCCAACATTTTTCTATTGGGGTATTAATGTGAGGATCAGATGTTTGATTCCAGATCCAATTCTACTGACAAACTGGAAGTTTTTATCAAAACGAAGTGTATTTTCTAACACAGTTTAATTGTAATGAATTAATTAGCTTAACTTTTAACAAATGAACAATACTTAAACAAGACAAGTCACAATTCTTAACTGCAAATCCATCACTATAATTTCCAATCAAGCAATATTTCTCTTCTACACTTAAACCACTCTTTAAAATTCGTCAGCTAAACAAAAGCACACTTGCTTCGACTTAGAATACCAGCATGGAGCTTTCAGAAAGTCTTTGGAGAGAGACACTGCTTTTTCCTGGCAACCCAAGCAGTAACTGCTCTTGGTTGTAAAATGAAAATTAAACTCTTTCTTTCCTGTAGGCTTAGCTCCTCCCATTAGCGACATGATTTTGTCCTTGTCAATCAATCTAATCAAATTTCACATGATTCTTTATAGCAGACAGAATTTTGCCAAAATAAAGTGTTGAATTTGTGGGAAAAATGGACTAATTCACATTGGTTTTTTTCCAGTGGGAATTTACACCAGAATATCCCACATTCTGTGCAATGGAAAAGCCACTAACATGTACAGCGCTAGACTTCAGGGGGATGGGCCTATCCCCATCCAGGAGCCTGAAACCAATGGGCCTCTGTGCACATGCAGTGGTCCCAAACTGTCAGCCTCCCATTTGCTGGCCAGCTCAATCATTGGCCAGCCCATGCCCCCGCAGTGCTGCCCCATCCCCCCCAAATCTTCCATGGTCCAATCATGACCCTGCTGACCATTCCCAGCCTACCCATTCTACACCATTCTGATCTCCTGCCTCCCTCTGCAGTGCTAATACTCCCTCTTCCCTGCAGGTAGGCTTGTCCACGGCAGACCCTCTGGTAGATCTCCCTGGCCCACACTCCCTCAGCCCACCCCCTTGAACAGTGCCAGAAAGAAAACGCTGGTGTTGCCAGGTTTCCCATGCTCAGGGGGCACCACCACCAGCCCCCAACCCCTTGAGGTGGCCCCAATTGCCCTCTTTTCACTCCAGGCCACTGTAAGATTGGCGAGGGATCAGCAGGGTTAGTGGCCTCGCAGTGGAGTCCTGATGGGTGTCACTTTCTCAACACTACAGGTTTCCATCTGAGAATGGAACTGTCTGGTTATTGTGCACCAAATCAGTCAGACCGCTAGTTCCCTGAAAGTAAGAAGCTATTCTAAACCTGCTGGAGTGAATTGCTCTGGCAGGTTGGGAGAGGCTAGTGGACCCGTTCCTGGGTCCACCAATAGCACTTAAATGATATTTAAGATATCATTTAAATTCTAGCCTCGCTTCCCCCCGAGTTCCGGTGCAGAGCAGATTGCACCGGAAATCTGGCACTGGGAGATGCCAACGAATGGTCATAGGAACCCCGCGAGTTGCCCTCCATGATAAAAAAATAGGGTTGCAGTTTGGAAGAACTGCCCACCTAGTCTGAAAACCCAGCAGAACTTAAATAATCAAAAGGTCCATTAACTCGACAAAATTACACATTCTTAGCTAAAATCTGTTATCAGCCTGCATTCTTAGCTACGTTTCCCAGATAAAACAACTTTTGTAACAAAGCACTGTTTCTTAAAGCAGTTTCACCTTAAACATAAAATATATCAAAATAGCATAGTATCGTCACAGTTTAACCTTTGTAGTCTTCCAATATTAGCATTGATAATGCCATCTTTTGCAATTAATTTTCAACAAGATCAATTCTTTAGTAGAACAAACGTTAGAAAGTGCATTGTTTAATTTTAATGTTATGCAAGCGGTTTATCTCATGATTTGCAGTCACTTTGTATTTATCTTTTTATATCTTTACTTTCACTGGCATTACCCTTATCATCAATTCACAAAATAGACCAGGCAAATTACTGGATAATTTTCTATGCACCCTTACCCATCTCGAACCTTCTCTGCCCAATATTTTATTTTGTGATTGCACTATTCTGTATCAGGTAGAGCCATTCTGGTCATGATAGTTTCAGGTTTCAGGCTGGTCTGTGCTGAATTAACTAATCTCAGCCATGATTGTACTGGAGGTGCCACAATTGGCCTCAGAATGCATGGGCTACAAAGAGAAATGATCGAGCCAAGGTTTTCAGTTCTACTTACTAGGCAATGACTCCTGCTGGAATGTACGTGCTTTTGAATGTCTGGTGAGGACAGGTGCAGGCTTGGTTTTTCAAAGCAGTAAAGAGCAACTCTCTTTCATTCTATTGTGCCATCAGTAATCAATCAACTATTCATTCTTTGTTGTCAGTTTTCTCCCTTTCCTTTCCAAATATGTTTCAAGTAGCCTCTGGTAACTTGCCCAAGTGGTCACTAATTAATCATGCATGAGGCTAGGCAGCTGACTAATCAACTTAGAGAAAGGTCAGAGGAAAGAGGAATCACTGTGGAACGTGCTTCTTCCTTCATCCTACAACTCTGTGCACGTTGAGCTCTGAATAACAATCATGGGATTCTGAATCTGATTAAAAATTCCCAGTAAGTGGTGACATTGCGCCAAGACCCAGTGCATATTGTCTGCCTCTAGATCTGACCAAGTTGTAGGTCTTTATGTTCATAAACCTTCTCCAAGGCTTGAATGGAAGTACGTAGATCCGTGGTTTACTAACACAATGCTCATTTATTAATCCAGGCAAATTAGTGAGATTTATTCTAGAAATTGACTTTTGGAAAAAAATTAGATAGATATGCACTCAGTTGTTCAATGAATTTTCTCTACCTCAGCACATACATTTGAATCAAATATGAGTTTTCTTTCTATGTTGGCTGCATGTTTCTTAAGTGCAACAGGTTTGAGACAGTGGCATTACAAGAAATGGAACTGTGGGTTACACAACTTTATAATAAATAGGCCACAAAGCAAAGAGCGCAGCTCACCTTGTAATTGTAGCTTGCCTGACGCTTCTCAATCCCATCGATTATGAGAAGGACTTATTGAGTCAGCAGCTGCTTAGATGTTTGTAAAGAACCAATGGCAAATTAATATTAAGCCTGTCACTTAATGTATCTAGTGTGCAGTAGTGCAGTGACGCCTTGATCAAGTCACTTGTTCATCAGAGACTGTCAAAGAGCTCTGACGGTATAGTCAGAAATGAGAAGCTGACATGTTGAGATCAGAAAGATAGCAAAAGCTCAATCTAGACATTCATACCCGGTGATTCCGCAGTTAATTGGGTAGTAATAGCCCACAAATGGATATGTCTATAGCCTGCGCAACATCTGTCTTAATAAAGATGGTGCCTATGTGAAATGGAAGTATCATGCAGATGTAGTAAGGACTGTGATTGAAGCACATTGTTAAGACCAAGCAACAACAATAAAAAAGACTTGCATTTATATGGAATCTTTAACTTAGTTAAACTCTAGGCATTTCATGGAAACAATATTAAACAAATTTCATCACCACGCCACACAAGAAAATGTTCAGACAAGTAACCTAAAGTATTATTGCAGAATTGAGTGAGATGGATGGGTTTATGGAAGGAAATCTCAAGTCTGAGATTAAGGCATGTCAAGGCACAGTTCTCAACCATGGCAGGAAGAAAACTGAGAATGATCATGAAAGCAGTATTGGAGGAATGCAGTTATCACAGAAGGTTGCGAGGTGAAGGAGGTTGAGGAGATGGGAGGAGGGAGGGCGAGATCATGTTGGGATTTGAAAACAAGGTTGAGAAGTTTAAATTTGAGGTGTTGATTGAGGGAAATTGAGGTAAATCAGCAAGTACAGTAGCAATGGGAGAATGGAACTGGGTGGGATTTAATTATGGGCAGCAAAGTCTTGATGATCTTATATCTATAGAGGCTGGAATATGGATTGTCAGTCAGGAAACCATTGTTCTTTGCAGACAAGACTATTCCAAAAGCAAAGCTGAGGAATTCAAGAATCCATGCATTTTGGTAGAGCAGAAATGAATGAATTAGGAAGGCATATGGAGTCTTGGCTTTTATTGGTAGAGGGATTGAATTTCGGAGCTGCAACGTCATGTTGCAACTGTACAAAACTCTAGCGCGGCCGCACTTGGGAGTATTGTGTGCAGTTCTGGTCCCCACATTATAAGAAAGATGTGGAGGCATTGGAGAGGGTACAGAGGAGGTTTACCAGGATGTTGCCTGGTAATGGAGGGCAGGTCTTATGAGGAGAGGCTGAGGGATTTGAGGTTGTTTTCGTTAGAAAGGAGGCGGCTAAGAGGGGACCTAATCGAAACATATAGATGATTAGAGGTTTAGATAGGGTGGACAGTGATAGCCTTTTTCCTAGGATGGAGAAAGCTAGCACGAGGGGACACAGCGTTAAATTAAGGGGTGATAGTTATAGGACGGATATCAGAGGTAGGTTCTTTACCCAAAGGGTGGTTCGGAGTGGAATGCCCTGCCTGCAGCAGTTGTAGATGCGCCAAGTTCGGTGGTGTTTAAGAGGTTAGTTGATAAGTATATGGAAGAGAAGGGAATGGTTTAGTTTGGAGGGGCATTGCTTTTTATATTGGTCGGCGCAACATCGAAGGCCAAAGGGCCTGTTCTGTGCTGTAATGTTCTATGTTCTATGTTCTATGTAGTGCAGAAGTGGAACTGGCTGTCTTGATGATGGGAGAGAACACAGGTTAAAGAGCAGCGCCAATTATGATGCCAGTGCTGGAAATGGTTTAGTTCAATCTCAACCAGTGGCTGGTAAGTGGGATGGAATTTCTAGCTAGGAACAGAGTTTTTGATGGAGGCATATGACAATGATTTTGGTCTTCCCAATACTTAATGGAAGGAAATTTCTGCTCAGTCAGGACAGAATGTTGGGCAAGCAGTGTGACAAAATCAGCAGTGGAGGAATTGAAAGAGTAGTTTTATCCCTTACCTGGTTTGACCTAGAGGAGTTGATGCTTGCCCATTGAATTTAAAAGATGATGTGGTGTATTTCACACAACAGCAATAACGTACTTTACCCTAGTATAAACATTCTGCAACCTCTTTGGTAACAACATGTCTTTGAGTACATTAGCATATATATGCAACAACACCACTTGTATTTATATAGCACCTTTAATGTAATAAAACATCTCAAAATACTTCATAGGAACATTATAAAACCAAGACTGACACATCCAGGGTAGATGATTCCAATGGATTGGTAAATGCATTCAATAACAGAAATTGCCATATATGCAATCATTGTAAATAAATTGGCCTAGTAATTGTAATTAGCAGAGAAAGATGCACAATGTTGATGTATTTAAAGGTAAAAATTAAGACAGTCATATTGTGGTTAGATTGAGGAACATTTATAAACCTGAACAATAGTAGGGTACTGACTATCCTAAGTATAATAATGAACCAATTAAAAATCAATTTTCCAATAATATATTTATTTTAGATCTTTCATCAAGACAACTTGGTTTAGCTAAAGCAGCTAGTTTACAGGCACCTTTAACTCTTTCACAGGAATATAACTGCAAATGTGTGGATAAACTATTCTGTTCCAGTGCAGCATCTACCATACTGGGTTGACTTGATGATTACTCATTTGCTGATTGAAACCAGAACAGTCCCATATTTTGGATCCCTTTACAGAAATGAATAATCAAGTTCCTTATTTGTGATTGAGAAATTCACTAGGAATTTTGGAGTTGTCTAGCATGGGGAGTCAGCAATTGCAAGTATTGAGTAATCTAACTGATCTTGCCGAGGCTATAAAGTTTAGATTTCTATAAATATCTGGCAAACTTCATTTAGCTTACTGGCAATCCAGATGGTCTTGGAAACAAAAGCATTTAACAATGATCTTACAAAGTACAATTGCATTTCAGAATGCATGGCTAAGTAAGACAGACAGTTAGATAAATGGAATAAAACTTGTGCCGATAGGATAACTGGGAGAGGTGTAAAAGTATTTATTGCTACTAGGATATATAGAACTGCCTAAAAGGATGCTAAGTTTAGGGCAATGATATCTATATGACACTTGGAGGCAATAAATGGAGGTTAAATGCATTCCTAATTAGGGACCAAAAACTATTCAAGGAAAATAATCTCCAGTCTGTTCTTCTGCACCTCCCAGTGGACAGGCACATGAAAGTGAATCACCTGCTTCCTTAGTGTTCAACGCACAAACTTTGGAAATCTCAGGCCAATGTACAGCTTGTTTTCCAAGAAAAAAATGATTAGCATTAATTTTTGTACCTCCACTTAATGTAAAAACATACAAAGGTATACATCTTGCAAACAAAATTTTAATGCATCTAATAAAATTTTCAAGATCCACAAAAAAGTAAGGCTCAGCATTTCTGGAAGTGTAAAATTTTTCTTGGTTTATGTGCACACAAACTGGAAACTATTTTATTACCGACATGATAATATAATATATGAAACAGCCATTTTGGCCCACCATTATTTGAATTGCCTCACATATAAACAAATTGGATAAATTAACAATCTCTATTTATTTTAACTAAAATTCTTGCATTTTAAGATCCTGTCATGTGAGGCACTGTACATTGTGTTCATTCAAGTTGGAGAAAATGTTGTACGGAAACAAATTAAAGGTTTTCTTGTGTGATGTAAAATAATAATCTAACAAATGTAATTAAATAAAATTCAAGGTGTAGACAGTTAAACAGCATTCGATATTATTGCACAACTTAAACTCAGAACTGTAGTTTGGAGAGCGGGCCCATCAATCTGTGTTAATACATGATGTGAGAGCGTTTGGATTTAAATTTAATGAAGATGGTTTTAACATCCAAGAGCAGATTCTTCTGTTTTTTATTTTTGCTTATTTCTTCAAATTTGAAACCAAAAAAAGACGTGAAGTTCAGTATTATTTTTTGATGCTCGCTCTTACATCACTTTATCATCTTACTGCTTCATGACAATTATGAATTGAAAATTAAGGAGGCAAAATAAAAAAAAGTTTATGTTTGAAACAAAATACTCCCATATGATAATCATATGTTCTAACTTTGGATATCCACTTACAAGTTTTCCCTTTTTGCAATCAGTACAATGGCTCATTAATGTGGCATCCTGTGCATTGAAGTACACAGGGAAAGCATAAATACTAACAGACCAACCTCACCATTCAACTGAGTTTGCATGGAAGTGACTGAAAATTGTGCAGGAGAGAAAAGGGCGCACAAAGATTTTTCTTAGGAGTTAGCATTTGATTTCAGTTTTCCCAAAGAAAACTAAATTGTATAAGGTAACTGGCAGATAATGAAGTAAGACAATTGAAACAGAACATCTACAAGAAATAAATGTTATTTCTATGATTAAAAATAATTTGTGCCCTAATGTTAGAGCAAAATATAATAATATAGGGTGATAATAAAGGTAATGCCATAATTTCATGTTCTCCCTGTGCCTGCGTGTGTTTCCTCTGGGTACTCTGGTTTACTTTACACTCCAAAGATATGCAGGTTAGATTGGTTGACCATGCTAAATTGCCCCTTAATGTGCCAAGATGTGTAGTTAGGGGGATTTATGGGGTGAATGTGTGTGGTTACAAGGATAGGCGGTGGGGGTGGGCCTGGGATTCGCTGTTGGAGAGTTGGTGCAGACTTGCTGGGCAAAATGGCCTTCTTCTGCACTGTAAGGATTCTATGATTCTATGAATTGGTGAGAGATTAAACAGGAGATGTAAGCAAAAGCTAATGGTACTTCTCTTACTAAATTGAAGAACGAGTGAATGAGATCTTCAGCAACAAGGCAACTGCATTGTTCAGACTAAAATATTTCAATAACATAAGGTAAGGTTCTGTGTTCTCTCTGTGTTGGAGTCAGAAGGGCCTTGGAGGAGAGATCAGAATCATGTGCTGATCAAATTGTATCAGTCAATTCTTTTTCTCTAAACTGTTCTAAATCCTCAATGAGCTGCTCATTGTGACCATATTAGTGTTAACAAGGAGATACCAGACCATCATTCCTTTAAAAGTGACATCTCAAGATAACATCTATGCTCTCTTCTCTCTGTTAGACAGTTTCTCTGAGTCGAGGATGACTTAATGACTTATTTCCACGTTGAAAATGAGTTCTCAGGTGACTGAGGAGTCTAAAGTGCAACCTACAGTTTCTGTTGTAGACATTGCAGATGGTGGTTGGAGGACCAGGTGGGTGGTGTGCCCATGTTACCACATACACCTTTCATTGTTGATGCTTGCCTTCAGCTTGCTTTGTGTAATGAAACCCGATAGAATGAAACAATCCAATCCCCGTAACCCCTGACAGTAAGAGCAATTCAGCATGGCTAATCAATCTAACCCCCAAACATCTTTGGACTGTGGGAGAAAACTTGACTAACTGGAGAAAACCCATGCAGACATAGAGAGGACATGCAAATTCTGCACAGACAGAGGCTGGAATTGAACCCGGTTCATTGGCACTGTGAGGCAGCAGTGCTGACCACTATGCCATTGTGCTGCCTTAGTCCTTCACTTGAATGCTGGTGTAGTTGAGTGGGTGTCAGTGCTTGAAATGACAGTGTTGCCATAAGGGCTTGTATTTGTCTCTCTAACAGAACAGGATGAAGCCAACAAACCTAATTTACACCACAAGCTCCTTGATAAGAGAAACAAGGCTGTGTTCTAGGCATTTTGTAAGGAGCAGGGTACTATTAGCGTTGAATTTGTTCAACTGTTCTCTGCCATTACATCTCTCTCAAAGTTTGTTCTTTCCAACTCTGGCTTTGAAGTCATCACAGAGGATCAGCTTGTCACCCATTTGGACTGGATCCAAAGATTGTTCACAGCTGAAGTAAAATTTCTCTTTGGACTTTTCTGTAACTTCCAGTATTGGTGTGTACACGCTGTGGACTCTTGAGCATGGTTCTGCTCTAGAGTGAGCTGAAAGGTCATAAAATATTTGCTTATACTGCAAAGGAGACTCTCTGAGACAGCCAAATAGTTTGTGCTAATGTTATAGCTATAGATAAGAATATATCTAAAATATGAGCACTGAAAATGTTGATGTAGGTATGCAAATGTAATGGGGAGAAATGCCAGCTGAAATTTACAATTCATCAGTGGCATGTAATATATCAATTATTGAAATTATAACCTTCAGATCAAAATTAGCAACAGAAAAAGTAAAAATGAAATTCCACCTAGAAATATAGCATCCTTCCATACACTTTTGATTGCAAGTTATATAGGCTAGTTAGTGTACATGTGGTTTCAGCTTTTCATTGACACAAACTGCTAATGTGTAAAAGGAAAATTGCATTGTGAGGCAGCCTTCAGCAGGTTATCATACCCTGCTGCATCTTCATACCTGATTGCTACAACATAAAACAAGATTTTGAGCAGCTTTAAGTAAGGCTGTCTGCTAATATTAAAATTTAACCAGTGTTTGACGGTCAGTGAGTAGGGCCCTATGGTTGCATATAAGCTCAGAGCTTGGTTTTCTCCTATCAAGGAGCTTTTGGTGTAAATTAGGTTTGTTGGCTTCATGTTGCTCTCAGTAGGTACTGGTCTCAAACTGGTAACTACAATACAACAATGCCCATAGATTATACAATGACTGTGCTCTACCAGCTTCCAATTACCATGAACAGTCATGGAAACAAGTAATATGCCAGAAACCACCAATGAATATTGTTCAAACTAAATATTTAATGTGTTAGAATGTGATTATTTTAATAAAGAAATCCAGATTTAAAAATAAAGAGTACGTTGTTTTTGTCTGGCTGCTCAGATTTGAAGCCCAGACCACAAAAATCTTCAAAAGCACGGTCCTCAAACTGAAAAGCTGCAGCCACTAAACACTGTCGCTTCTAGACAATGTGTTCCTTAATTAAAAATCATTGCATGCACTGCCGTACACCACTTGGTACAACATCAAGCAGAAAGTTCTAATGCTTCATCACCCTTGCCAATGCCCTTTATGAACTGCCTTCCATGCGTGTCCCAGTTGCACTTGTCATGTTTAAATTATTGTGCTGGCCGCAGTATTTGAACTTTTATCAATAAGAAACTTCGGTTTCACTGGGTATTGCAGGGAAGCCCATGGTGTATGACATGTTTGTAAATATCAGAGGGCCAATATGAGGTGATCTTGGCCCATGGGTCAACCCCCCAGCATTTGAAACAGGACACTTTTGCTGTGTTTTTGTCTATTTTGAGCTGTTTTGCATAATTAATTTGATCAGCGCAGCTTGCAACAAAGCCCACTTTTTATTTTTTGCCTTCAGTGCCATACTGTGAGTCAGTTCTCGCATTAGCCATATAACAGGGTACAATATGATGTGCCACAGAGAATGTATATTATGTTATCAATATTCTTTCATTAACATGTCTTAAAGTGTACGATCTGAAAAGATATTTTTGAAAAGCTTATTGTATTTAACCATTATCAGTAAGGCATATACCAAAGTCACAAGGATTTTTAAAAAAATAAGGTTGAAGTACTTGGACAATAGATCATGATGCATGTGGCAAATGTAAAAATTCAGAGGATATGTTGTGGGATATGGCACTGCATCAATTACTGCCAATATTTAGGCCTGAATTTTGTGGGTATAATGACAGTGAAGCTATCAGCAATTTGGTTTACGAAATTGGTGACAGCACAGTTAAATATAGAAATTCAAAAGTAGTTGCCAGTGATTCCCCACTCCCCCAAGTGTATGCTGTCGAAGCTTTTGCAGATGGAAATCAATTATATATCACTGATTTCTCTTGAACTTCTAGTTCTGGCACTATTTCTGTGACTAAAAGCTTGAGAAAGTTACATCTTGTCGAATGAACAATAACTGAGTTTTTAAACAGTATACTAATTTGTGTTTATGTTGAACAACATCACCTCTGAAAAAGATTTACTTTATATTTGTGGCACGGAAATTTCTCCATTCTATGATTTTAAAAAATCCACAGATTTTTGTGTCAATAAGAAAATTATATATTTAGGTTTGTGATATTTTAGCTTCTACTTTATTCCTTTGTATATATTCCAAAGTTTATTTTAATTTCTGAAATATCATAAAAGTAAAGGATAAAAATTGCTTGCTAGTTGCTGCTTTTCTGTCTCTGAGAATTGGTCAGTGTGATTGGCTACTTAACCTGCTTGATGAGACTGCTGTTGCCAGATGCTCGAGTTTTGTTATAGCTAGTGCCAGAATCAATCTGCCTTTCAGAAAAGTGAAAACTATGCCGGAGAGATGGCTAGGTCTTTGTGAGGATCTTTCTCTGAGACCACTGGCAAGCACTATCACTTTACTGCTGATTATCAAATGTGAACCATAAAAAATAGTGGATGGGAAAAACTCTCAACTTCAAATATCTAAAGCTTTGAAATAATTGTTTACAGAACCATAGAATCCTTATAGTGCAGAATGAGGCCATTTGGCCCATTCAGCCTGCACCAACAACAATCTCACATAGGCCCTATCCTCGTAACTGCACATCTTTATCCTGCTAATCCCTCTGATACGAAGATCAATCTACCGTGGCCAATCCCACTTAATCTGCATATCTTTGGGACAAAACTGGAGCTCCTGGACGAAACCCACACAGACACAGAGAGAACATACAAACTCCACACAGACACTCACCCGAGACTGAAGCTGAACCCGAGTCCCTGGCGCTGTGCTAGCCACTATACCACCATGCCATCCCTTAAATATGATTTAAAATAGTGCTGGTTAATTTTGTTTTGAATCCAGACAGTTGTTATACAACAGATATCAGTTTGAGAACAGTTTCTTCTTAAAAAAGGAATAACTTAAAGTAGATCAAAGCTCCAACACTGTGTCAATGAGTGCCTGAGCTGAATGCATAAACACTCCATGTTAACGAGCTGACTAAAGCTGCCATTTGATAAACTATCCTGAAACTTTAAAAGTTCACTTTGCATAGATTGCAACAACACCACTGCCAGTGTGAAACCAAACCTTACAGAAATTCAATTAGGACAAACTCATGTCTAAGTTATACTACACAGAATCTGAAAACACAGCAGGATGATAAATTTATGCGACCCTCACATTTGTAAAAAAAGTAGGCTGATCAGAATATTATGAAATAGTCCTTATATAATATACAAATCAAAAATTGTGTTCTAAATACATCAAGCACGTTAATTCACTTTCATGTTCATTAACTTCCATCATGAGGTTATTGCATGTTCACGCTCTTTATGTTACCTTCACTTCTTAATTCCTGCAGCAGGAATTGCTTGCTGTGGCATGAAAGGACAATGTTTTAAACTTTGGATATATAAAAACAAATGGTTACATTGTGAAGAAATTGCATGTAGTGAAGGAATTATAATGCAATAATTGAGTCAAGATAACTTGATGCTGAGGTACCTGTGCGAAAGTACATCATACTTTTGACAGCTGTATTTTTATGTAGCACCCATATACCGTTTGTCAGGAAACTGTGACAAGACAGTATTTGCTACAAATTATGTATGGAGAGGGATTTATCATTCTGAAGCTGAACAAATTCCACAGTTCATTGCTGATATTTATTACGGAAAATGATTCCCTCTGAAAACATATTCAGATATAGTCCTCAAAGTAACATGCTGATGAAAAAAGATCATAAGATGTTTGGATTAGAAAAACACGATGTGGTTCAGCTGGTAAATGCACTATGTGGTGTAGTATGAAACAATACAGGCAGGGAAAGTGCTAAGTCTGATCAATGAGCTGCACTGAATAAGCAGGTCGTACCTAATCAATAATGTAATTGGCCTCAGACGAGGAAAGAAAAGATATGAATTCAGGGCTCCAGTGCTTCCAAAGACTGCTGCTGGGAAATACTCAATCAGTACTTGGGCTACTCACAATATGCATCAATGATTTGGATAAGGAAACCAAATGTATTTCCAAGTTAGCTCGTGACACAAAACTTGGTGGGAATGTGAGTGATGAAGAGGATGCTAAAAGGCTTCAAGATGATGTGGACAAATTGGGAGAATGGGAAATATGTGGCAAATGCATTATAACATGGATCAATGTAAAGTTATCCACTTCAGACTGAGAAACGGAAAGACAGAGTATTATTTAAATAGTGACAGGTTGGGAAATGTTGACGTACAAAGGGACCTGGTTGTGCTTAGACACCAGTCATAAAATCATAGAATCCTCTCAGTGCAGAAGGAGGCCATTCATTGAGCCTGCACTGACAACAATCCCACCCAGGTCCCAGTTCCGTAACCCTACTCATTAACCCTGACACTAATGATCAACTTAGCATGGCCAATCAACCTAACCTGCACATCTTTGGAGTGTGGAAAGAAACCAGAATATCCAGAGGAAAACCACGCTGACATGGGGAGAATGTGCAAACTACACAGAGACAGTGACCCAAGGCTGGAATTAAACCTGGGTCTCTAGTGCTGCGAGACAGCAGTGTTAACTACTGTGCCACCATGCTGCCCTGAAAGCAAATATGCAGTTAGGAAGGCAAATGATATATTGGACTTCATTGCAATAGGACTTGAGTACAGGAGCAAGGATGTTTTACTGCAACTGTTCAGGGTCTTGGTGAGAATACAGCTGGGGTATTGCAATTTTGGTCTCCTTATTTAAGAAAGGATATACTTGCTGTAGAAGTTGTGTAGCAAAGGTTCACCAGACTAATTCCTGGGATTGCAGGATTGTCATATAAGGAGAGATTGAGTTGACTAGATCTGTGTCCACTGGAATTTAAAAGAATGAGATGGGTTCTAATTAAAACATACAGAATTCTGACAAAGCTGATGCAGGAATATTATTTCTCCTGGCTGGATTGTCTAGAACAAGGGGTCACATTTTCAGGATATGGGATACACCATTTAGCATCAAGATGAAGAGAAACTTCTTCACTCAGAAGGTGGAGAACCTGTGGAATTCTGTACCACAAAAGGTCAATTCACTGAATATAATTAATAAGAAAATAGATAGATTTTTAGACTCTAAAGCCATCAAGGGATATAGGGAACAAGCAGGTGTATGGCATTGGAATAGAGGACCAGCTATGATCATATCGAATGGCAGAGTACAGAGAATGGGTCGAATGGCTTACTTCTGCTCCATTTTTGTGTGGAATAATTTGTTAAGACAACACATGATGAATAGTCACATGGGTCAAATTACTTCACACTACTACCATCTATGTGACTAGGTTCTTGAGAAGAGAAATTAAAATAAAGAGAGGATGGTGAGGGTAAAGAAAATGGAATATATGATTTGGAATGATTGAGTGTTGGACTCATTGGCCATTACTGAATAAAGTCACTTTCAGGAGATGATCTAACAAGGAGGAATGGCTTATTAAAAGCAATATCTCTTGAGATACCATGGTATTGTTCATTTTTGTAAGTTGTATTAGTGTTAAATTCAAGTATATGTCAACAATATTCACTATTGAATTATACTATATATAGAAAAGCCTGGCCATGTCAGTAGGATTCCCTTATGAATTGAGCTGGATGTTGTTTGTGTTACGTGTATTGTTGCTTGTTCTTTCCCAATCTTTTTGAAGGCAGACTAAGAAGTATAAAATGAGACATGGCCAGACGTCATCTGTAAAGCTGATTTACTTCACAGACATAAAGTATGCATATGGAATAAGTAATTCTCAATTGTGTTTAGTCTATAAAAACACTCATGGAGACCAAGGCATGCATAGTGCTTCACTAGCTTTACTTTTAAGGCAACCTGTATGACTTAATTCTCAGAAAACCTCCAACTGACCTCTCAAGATCCGAATCTTTGTTCTTTTGCTCTCCTTTGCACTTGTGGCTTTGTTCCTATTCTCTTCCCCCTGGGCAGTCATTGATCCAGAAATTTATAATTAACCCAATCTCCACACCTGTAATTTGGAACAAACTTTGTACAAGGAACAATAAGGTGAAACACACCAATGACTTAAGTGTGAACATTTCCTGGGAGATAGGGGATGAAGTCTTCTACCTGATCATTATTGGTAACATTCAATCGCATAGCCTTCACTGAATCCCCCAATATAAATATCGCTGGGGGTTACCATTGACCAGAAATTGAACTGAACCAGCATCTAAATACTGTGGTTGCCAGAGCAAGTCAGAGTTAAAGAATTCCTGTGGTATGTAACTCACCTCCTGACTCCCTAAAACTTGTCCACCATCTACAAGGCATAAGTGTGATTGTATATTCTCCACTTAATCAACAACATTCAAGAAGCTTGGCACCATCCAAGACAAAGCAGCCTAATTGATTCATACTCCATCCACAAACATTCCCTGTTTCTTGCACTGACACTATGCGAGCAAGGTGAACCGTCTACAAAATACACTGAAGGGTCATGGAGAAGATGGCATATAACAAAGATATTTGACCTGACAGATCTATATTAGCTCTCTATAGAGCAGACCAATCAGCGTGGGGCTGGGCCACAAAGTGATCATAATACGAGCTGCTGGATAGACAAAAGCTGACACCATTTTTATGGTCTTGCCACCCCTACATTCAATCCTGCTTCACTGATTAGGATGACTGCAGCAGCAATGTTGAGAAACTCCAGCCTCCAGTGCACACCTTCGCCTCTGTGTCTGAACTCTGCAATCCCTATACATCCACGAGACTAAGCTGAGGAATCAAAGGTTCAAATAGGAGTTGCAACAAACATATTGGGAGAAAGACATCGGGTGACCTCACATTTAGCGGTGTCTTCCTGCACATTCTTCTCCAGACTGCAAAGACGAGGGAGGAGGTCTTTTTCCCAGTGGATATAAGAGCCCAGCCTGCCTGACAAAACAAACCTGGACAGAAATTGCAGTAGTCAATTTCTTACCTGTTGGGTCAGTGACCTTCTTCATCCTCTAGGAAATTGCTTCAAAAATTAATTGTATAACTTCCAGTATTCAGCTGTGTCTAGTCAATATGATGTTACCAAAGCAAATAACTGACAAATATTGGAGGAGTCCAGCATGCCAGTTTAATATTCAGAGCTAGATTTAGTTGCATACTCTGGGTACCAAGATTAGCCCTTTGGAACAAGAACCCCAAGAATATAAATGTGTCTTTCAATTTAACCTTTAGTAATTCACAGCTTACACTTTGGAGCACCACCCTAACCCCCCCACCCCAGACAAGGTAGTATGATCATAGCTGGCATTACTGCCCCTGTTCAATATCATGTCTGGAATCATTTTTGACATGCCCAGACAGGACATAGACCTTGTTGCCATGCATTCTATCTAATGAAGTTTAGCACTATGCAAGGTCGGGACTTAGGTTCTTTGGTGGGGGTGGGGGTGGGTATGCAGAATGTTTGGGCCAAATGCCACGAAACAACGGTGGCTCAACACTATACATCCTGCTGGAGTACAGAGGAGGCAACGTGGGGATGTGACAGTAGTGTCGTAGGGGTGGTGTGAGGGATAGCAGAAATTCACACAGGTGATGTGAGCAATGGAGTGGGAGTCACTGACTCATGGAACAATGAGGATCAAGGCTCTGTTATGACTCCTCAGTGCTCATGGTGGTGTGCTTACTCTTTCAGTTCATTATTTGCCAGAATCATGGAGCCTGTTGAGTTGTCCTTTCTACTGATAGGGATAGACCAGCAGCAGAGACATGTTGCTGTACAGGGCCAGGACCAGTGACCTGCAGCTGTTCAGGAGGCAGGACCAAACGCTGGGTATAGTAGTGACCGAGAGCTGCCAGCATCGATGTTCCTACCTTCAGTTGTCCAAGTCGCAGTGGCAGAATAAAAATAATCCAGCTGTCCACTTTGGAGACTTTCTGCCGATGGCCAGCAATGGATTCTGTTCTCTACTCTTCCCCTTCTGGTCAATGAACACTCTCACAATGGCAGACTTTCAGAGGCAACATTCAGGCATTGCTGCCATTTTTAACCAGTTTATGATTTGAAGGCCAGTGATGCCCATATGCCATTCAGTAAACACAAGCCACCCTTAAAATTACATCCAGTTACAAATTCATCTTAATTACCTCAATGACCTAAATAGATGTCCTGCCATGTCACAGTGGTGACTCCACCCTCTACCTATCCTGCCACTCAAAAAATATGATATACAGATGCCGGCGTTGGATTGGGGTGGTAAGAACTCAGTAAGAATTTAGCAACACCAATTTATAATCCAACCGATTTATTTGATAGTAAAAAAGCGAGCTTTCGACTCCTGTGTCTGAGGAAGACACAGGAGTCGAAAGCTTGCTTTTTTACTATCAAATAAATCGGTTGGATTATAAATTGGTGTTGCCAAATTCTTGCATCACTGCTACGTACTGTGCTCCTGTGTCTGAGGAAGACACAGGAGTCGAAAGCTCGCTTTTTTACTATCAAATAAATCGGTTGGATTATAAATTGGTGTTGCTAAATTCTTACTGGACTCAAAAAATATGACATTGAGTTTCTAGACGAAGACATCCTCTCCTATTCTATCATATTCCATAATGTGGCAGCTCAGTGAAACATAAGCTTTTTGTGCTGTGTAACCGTTAATTTTCTTTGGTAGGCTGTTGTCTTCAAGACTTAATCTCTTTCCCCTGCAGCAGCTGGTGTACAAGTCACTCTGCAATGAGATTTTCTGCTGATCAATTTATCCAGTTCTCCATCCTCCTGTGTGATTGCCAAATCCTCCAGTTCTGACTCTTTTACTCGAATCACTAATCTATCTGAGCTGTCAGTCTCTGAGCTAAGGTTTGCCTACGTAGCAGTGATGCATATTCTGGCAAGATACCCTCCTCTTCCCAGTTCCTGCTATTCCTTTCCAGGCTTTGCAATTTCTCAAATCTCTCTGCAGGTCATGCTCGTGATGTGATCCTGATGCCTGCAACTGTCTCTTCCTGAGAGGGTGATGAGCCTCTCCCAGAGCGGGTGTCCAACCTCTCCAGGAAGGGAGCAGTGAGTCTCTTCCAAAGGGTGTAGTGAGCCTCTCCTAGAATAACTGATTGTTATTCTGCACCAATGTTTCTTGCAAGAACAAAGGGCAATTGTTAATATTTGCCTAGTGATCCATTCTGCGCATGTTCATGAATAAATGTAGTTATATTGTAGGCAGATGAAACATGGCAGGAGTATGAGGAGATCAGAGAAGTGATACTTTAGTGGTATGTGATGGTTACTGGACAAAGTAGAGAATGAGGAGAGTGTAATCAAAAGAGAAAATGCTGGATAATCTCAGCAGATCTGGCAACATCTGTAAAAAGAAGAGACATTTCGAATCCAGGTGACCCTTTGTCAAAGATGACAATAAGGAGATTAAGAAGTTTCACAACACCAGTTAAAGACTAACAGGTTTATTTAGAATCAGGAGCTTTCGGAAAACTGATCTTTCCTCGGGTACTCACCTGAAGAAGTAGCGTTGCTCCCAAAGCTTGTGATTTCCAAATAAACCTGTTAGAGTTTAACCTTGTGCCCTAAGACTTCTTGCTGTGCCCACCCCAGTCCAACACCAGCATCTCCACAATAAGGAGAGTGTAATTGATGAAGTAAGATTCGCTTGTATTAATTCAGATACCTGATATTGTTGGAGTTCATAGAACATAAAACATAGGACACAACAGCACAAACAGGCCCTTCAGCCCACAAGTTGTGCCGATCATATCAGTACCTACCAGGCCATACAACTATCTGTGACTCCCAATCCCATTAAATCCCATGTACTCATCCAGAAGTCTCTTAAAAGACCCCAGTGAGTTTGCCTCTACCACCACTGACGGCAGCTGATTCCATTCACTTGCCACCCTCTGAGTGAAAAATTTACCTCTAACATTGCCTCTGTACTTGCCTCCCAGCACCTTAAACCTGTGTCCTGTCATAGCGACCATTTCAGCCCTGGGGAATAGCCTCTGAGAATCCACTCTATCTATTCCTCTCAACATCTTATAAATCCCTATCAGGTTGCCTCTCAACCTTCGTCTCTCCAGGGAGAAGAGACCTAGCTCCCTCAACCTATTTTCATAAGGCATGTCTCCCAATCCAGGCAACATCCTTGTAAATCTCCTCTGCCCCCTCTCAATAGCTTCCACATTTTTCCTATTGTGAAGCGATCAGAACTATACACAGTAGTCCAAGTGGGGTCTGACAAGGGTCTTATAAAGTTCAAGGTTGAAAGTGGAGAAGTGTTCCAGAGTTGGAATCTTAGCCCTCATCAGGCCACAGTTTTTTTTTCCCTGTATTGGAACAATGTTCCATTTTGTCCACTGTTCTTAGGAAGCTAGCCAGGATCCCTTCTTGTCTGCTAGTTCACTAGTGTTGAGAATATGGCCAATTGTAGCCTCAGTGCACTTGCTCTTTAAAGAGGTGTTGATTGCTTTCTATTGACAAGTAACACCCAAAATTTATGGCCAATTTTGGACACTTAATGTCAAAAGTAAAAATCAGAACTCTTCTCCGCTTTCAACATTGAACCCCAACAATGATGGAGTCTCAATCAATACAGGAATATCTTATTTCATCAATTATACTTCAATAACTGTGTGGAGTCTGGACATTCTTTCCATGGCTTTCCTCCAAGTGCTCTGATTTCGTCCCACACTCTAAAGATGTGCAGGCTAGGTTGATTGGCTATGCTAAATTGCCCTTTAGTGTCAGGAGGATTAGGGATTCTTTGACTTCTTTATTTCACTAAATGGGGCACTTTCCAACTATGCTGAAAGACAGTGTTACAGAGACAGCTTGTATACTTAACTTACATGTCCCTTCAAACTTAATTGATTCATTAGCAATGGCCCGTGTTAGCTGGACTTTTCACCACTATGTCCAGTAACGCTGCCTGCAGTTAAGAAGAAATGTGGCATGTCAGCATCACCAAAAATGTTTGCTTTATCCTTCCCATTTGGCCAGCTCTGATTTCACATCTGCCAAAACAAGAATTAAACATATGCAGCAATTTCACACTTAATTATCTTCATTGCATTCTTTACAACTTCAAGACACGAGGCAAAAAAAAAACAAGGATTCTTAGCTGGATGCTTTCTCCAGCAGCTAGAAGTCATGCTCCAGTTCTGGATTGCTGATACTGTTTGATTCTTCAATCCATCACCCTGTAAGAGCAGCAGCCACAACTCAGCCTATCGGCAACCCCTTTGTCCCTCCTATTTTTTCACCTGGAAGACTTTTACTTTTTAACTCAGATCTGCTTGCAGAGGAACAGCTGTGCTGCTGCTAAATCCCCAGTTGTGAATGATTAGCAGAAATTATCATGTGGCTTTTTTTTAAATAGGCTCATTTGTTGTAGTTAAAGCCTCTGGAAAAAAAATCCATTTCTCCAAGACAGCAGGAGGAATGGCCTGAGTACTGAGCACTGCTGTCCTGAGGTATTATCCTCACAAAGAAATAAATCAAGAGCCTATTGGAATTATTCACCCAAGGGATAAGCCCCA
Organism: Sphyrna mokarran; assembly: GCA_024679065.1. Taxonomy (NCBI): domain Eukaryota; kingdom Metazoa; phylum Chordata; class Chondrichthyes; order Carcharhiniformes; family Carcharhinidae; genus Sphyrna; species Sphyrna mokarran. The sequence goes on from JAGIQG010000009.1 coordinate 42,806,143, forward strand.
ATTCACTGAAAACCTTCATTCATCGTATCTTTTTTGCTCATCGGAATGGCAGAATTATTTTTCCATCATTTCTACAAAAAGAAAATCGGTATTGTCATGTGGGATTTAGGCTACAATCATAGAGGATTATTTGTAATGTGAACAAATCACTGCAGTTGGTTTGTCCTCTTAAAATAAAAGTAAGACATGCATTTCCACAACACGTTTCATGGCCATTGGACACCTCAAGTACTTTACAACCATTTATGATCATTTTGAAATGTAGGCACTAATGTAACATAGTAAACATGGAAGATAATTTTTTTTATTTATGTGGGGGTGTCACAGGTTGGGCCAGCATTTATTGCCCATCCCTAACTGCCCTTGAATGAGGTGGCTTCTAAACTAATTTCAGAGAACATTTTAAGAGTCAACCATATTGCTATGGTCTGGAGACATATATCATGGGGGGGCCAGCATGGTGGCACAGTGGTGAGCACTGGTGCCTCACAGCGCCAGGGAACAGGTTCAATTCCAACCTCAGGTCATTGTCTGTGTGGAGTTTGCACATCCTCCCTGTGTCTGCGTGAGATTCCTCTGGGCCCCTCCTACAGTCCAAAGATGTGTAGGTTAGGTTGATTGGCCATGCTAAATTAACCCTAATTAGGGATATTCGCAGGGTAAATATGAGGAGTTATGACAATAGGGTCTGGATGAATTATGTTAATGCAGACTAGATGGGCCAAATGGCTCCTTTCTGCATTGTGAAGATTCTATGGCTCTATGTAAGCAAGGCTAGATAAGGATGGCAGATTTCCTTCCCTAAAGGACATTAGTGAACATTTGCACACAGTGAAGTCCAAGAAACAGTCATGTCATCTTGACTAGATAATCTGTTTTTGCCATGGTGATTGAGGGATAAATATTAGCATGGGTCTGAGAAAATTCTCCCTGCTTTTCTTCAAATAGTGTCTTGCTATCTTTTACATCCATCCAAACCGGCAAATGGCAACACCTCTAACTGCATAACACTCCATCAATATTATACATGTAGCAGCTTTGATTTATGTGCATTTAAAATGGCTGGGAAGGAGACATTTGATTAGGATTAGGAACATTTTTCCTCCTCCAATGGTGCATTCCAGCTGTTGTCAACTAAGATCAACTAATGTATCACAGGTTGAAGAATCTTATGGCCTTGTATCACATTGCATCGTGCGTTGAAGCAACAAGCCATCAGCTAGCGACCTGATGAATGTTTTGATAAGGTTGTTTATTACAGGGAATTTTTGAAATATTGCTGCATGTTGTTTAGCTAGTGTCAATGCTGATTAGTGATTTCAGCCTAGCAATTGACCTAACATGATTCAGATCATAAAACTCTAAATCAGATCCATGCAAGCAGTGTAGAAGTCAAGAATGTAATGCAAACTTGCTTCAATTCTAAGTGATGTGGCAGTTCAGCTTTGAGTAAGGAACGATGAAATCTGTCATTTTAACAGTTAAAATGTCATGAGCTGTTTGATATTATTAGGCATCCTGTAGACATGTCAAATAGTTGCTGGAGCACAATGGGGATAATTGTGGCCTTGATTGATACTGTAAAATGTACAATATCATGGATACTGTAAAATGAACAATATCTTAAAATGAACAATATATGGATTGGGGGACATGCCTTATGAAGATTGGTTGAAAGAGCTAGGTCTCTTCTCCCTGGAGAGATGAAGGTTGAGAGGTGACCTGATAGAGGTTTATAAGATGTTGAGACGAATAGATAAAGTGGATTCTCGGAGGCTATTTCCCAGGGCTGAAATGGTTTCTACGAGGGGACACAGTGCTGGGGGGCAAGTACAGAGGAGATGTTAGAGACAAATTTTTCACTCAGAGGGTGGTGAGTGAATGGAATTGGCTGCCATCAGTGGTGGTGGAGGCAAACTCACTGGGGTCTTTTAAGAGACTTCTGGATGAGTACATGGGATTTAATGGGATTGGGAGTTACAGATAGTTGTATGGCCTGGTAGGTACTGATATGATCGGCACAACTTGTGGGCCGAAGAGCCTGTTTGTGCTGTAGTGTTCGATGTTCTATGTTCTAATATCAAATCAACCAAATGTTGGCTATCCTAAACCTCGAATGATAGCAATATGTGCTGCCATAGAAGCCATCTGACCTTCCGTGTCAACACGAGCTGTTATTATAGATCTATCAGGGGATATGCCATTGTGGTAGTTTCCATTGTGATCTTGATTTGTGTTAGTACAGAATGGCCTCCAAACTATGTGCAAAGCCTTGACACAAGTTGTAGCTGGATTTCCCGGTGTTCCATGGCATTTTGCACGCTCTGGCATTGGAGAAAGTAGAACAATATTTTGTAAGAATTTTTTGATACCACACTCAGTCAAATGCTGCCTTGATATCATGACCATGGCAGTCATGCCCTTGGCATTCAACTCTTTTTGTCCATGTTTAGGCAAAGGCCGCTTTATGGTCTGGAGCCAAGTGTCCTGTTGGAATCAAAACAGAGCAGCAGTGAGCTGATTCACGCTAAGTACCACTTGGGAAAACTGTCATCAACCCCTTCCATCAGTTTACTGATGATTGACAGAAGACTGATGGGATAGCAATTGACTGGATGGAATTTGTCCCAGACAGGACACAATTTTCGCTTTGGCCAATAAATCGTGCAGACAATGAAAGCCAAGCCACCACCAGAAATATCATTGGCTAGGTTCCAAACAGTGTTTCCAGATTTGTGATCATGTGTTGTTTGTCTAGGTGAAATTAGGAACCTGCATATTGTAAACATTGTTCCCATGTACAATTTGCAGGATCCTCCTGTCCTCCTCAGTTTCATTGCTGAAAATTTGTGTAACAAAATTTATTTATTAGAGTCACAAGTAGGCTTACGTTAACACTGCAATGAAGTTACTGTGAAAATCCCCTAATCGTCACATTCCGGCACTTGTTTGGGTACACTGAGGATGAATTTAGCATGGCTAATGCACCGAACCAGCACATCTTTTGGACTGTGGGAGGAAACTGGAGTATCCGGGGTAAACCCATCCAGACACAGGGAGAAATTGCAGACAATGCACAGACAGTGACTCAAGCTGGGAATCAAACCTGAGTCCTTGATGCTATGAGGCAGCAGTGCTAACCTCTGTGCCACCATGCCGTCCCAGTGTGTGAGTAATCCAGCTTATATGTTATCCCAGTTCTGTAACAGCCTGATTGAACACATGTACAGGGCATTTTGGAGACAATGGGCGGAATTCTCCGATTTTGACTCCTGAGTGCTCCTGCAATGTCAGAACAGGAATGATTTGTGCTGCTGCTCAGCAGAGGCCATCCACCATGTTTAAATAGGCCAACCTGCCTCCATGAGAAACATAGGGATCCTCCCAACTCCAGCAGTGACTGATTTGCTGAAGTCAGGAATCAACTCCGGGACTAACAAATGGGACCAGTAAATCAGTGCTCCCTGAACACTATACATTCACTGCAGCAATTAACACAGCAGGACCAAGAGCAGCCCTAAGATTTCTGAATGTTAATGTAAACCGGATGCTGGATGCCATTGAGGAGGGTCACCCTGTTCCTAAGGGCAAGCAGGAGACTTCCTTCCAATGCTGTTGCAGGCAGCTAGGAGGCAATATCAGAGCACCTTCTCTCGTTGAAATGGCAATCAGCTGCATGATCTGGAAATTAACAGTCTATTGGTTGTACTTAGTTCCTCAATACCCCTCTATCTTCCTTTCTGAAACCCTGGCCTTCTCCAGGAATTACGGAAGACACTGCAGCCCTGCAGCCTTCAAGGTGTGTGTTCCTGAACACCCTTTGGTTTGTAATACTTCAGTTTTTGTAATCCTTCCGTGTTATTGAGCATCACTGTGTCCCGTCTCCAATGTCTCCCAAGGGGTCCAGGGGTAGCAGAGAGGGTGGGTGCATGACGGGAGGCTGCTGCAGGGGCTGATTGGCCCACTAATGACATTGAAATCAATAGTTTTGCACAATCATCGATTGCTGCCCACTCTGGGAAGGAACCCAATCGGGACCAACAGCACATTTTTTCCAAGATTCAGTTTGGGTGAATCTTGACTGCCTTGAGTTTAACAAATTCTGACCAAATTGGGTTTAGCAGCAAGGCTGGCATCTGTCCCTGTTTAAACTTGTCAGTTAGCCAAGCCAGTCATATCTATCTGGCAAAAAAAAATAAGGGTACAGTTTGAGTGAAATCTGCTTATGGATACATTTGTTGAATATACAATGTTCTTTAATCCAGCTCTTTATTCATGACTGTGGGGTTTTCTTTGTTTGATGTAATACTACATTATGACAGACAAATGGAATTCATGTATTCTAAACAACCTTGCAAAAACTCTAAATTGAACATTAAATACAAGAACTGAAGTCACATCTCACTCCTGGACTTAAATCTAAAGAGTGCTGGAATTATACCAGCAATATAATTGTTTTGTACACAGAGAACAAGCTGCAATCCCAGTTTTGTCTTCTCTTTCAGACAGATTGTGAAGAAACTATTGATCAGTTGGTCCCTTTACACTTCAATGTCCACAGTCATATACAGCAAGGCACACAATATTTATTTTTACGAAACATTACTGTGAGAAGTTCTTTATACAGCAATCATTGGGGATTTTTAAAGATTTTAAATCATCCTTAATGACTTCATATTTCATTATTCTGCTCAAAATTATACAGTGTCAGATACTGCTTCACAGTTATTGTCTTGCATAATATCATAGAATCATATAACCTCTGCTGTGCAGAAACAGGCCATTCAGTCCATCAAGTCTGCACTGACCACAATCCCATGCAGGCCCTATTGTTGTAACCCCACATATTTATCCTGCTAATCCCCTGATATTAAAGTCAATTTAGCATGGCTAATCAACCTAACCCGCACATCTTTGGATGAAAATATCTATTCATTATGAAAGTATTGCTATGTAGTGCACATAAATATTTTGCCTGAAGACTAAACAGAGTATTATAAGACCTGGAGAACGAAATAAGACTATTTATGAATTTTTTTTTTATCCACATTTGAATATGCTACAAAACAGCATTTCTGACCAAGACCAGAGCAGACAATTTGTCCCCATATCTTTCGCTTCAGTATTCTTGAGACAGAGTGTATCAACAGTCAAATTTTTGTTCTTCTCTCTCTGGCTCTTTCTTTGCCTCTCTGTTAGAAATTGCTCCTCTTTTGCTCAGTACCATTGAGGACCAAGACTGAGTTCCTCTCCTGATTGCAGCAGACATTTTGTGACTGGAAAATACGTTGAGAAGGCTCTAGGTATGTGTTCTTTTGGAATAAAAAAGTACGATTGCCCTCCCCTCATCAGTACTGGGCCATGTTTCCTGCCATTCAATATCAGAGGGTTATTATAATAAATTTGCATCTTATTATGGTGGCCACGCAATGGAATTATTCTCCCATGGGATCTCAAAATGGCGCGATGACTAGTTTTAGAAAACGTGCACTTGGTGAGCAGAATTCAGAGGAGAATTTGGAGGTGATTGCACATAGGCTAGTGTAGCGTTCAAAGACCCCAATTCAAAAAAAGAGTATCCAGATGGAAAGGAGTCACAGGCAAGTCTCCACAGCAGCTTCTTTGTGGTGCCAATACACAGGGAACAGAGTGATGAGGTAGGAGAGGACAAGAAGAGGAACCCTGGGGCACTAATTATAATGCCAAGGGGTTGGCTAGTGGGGATCAAGGCAGCAGTAATAAGGGCGGAATAAGAACACATGGGGCAGTGATGCTTAGGAAGGGGAAAGGGGGGAAGAAATGGCAATATTAATGGAAAAAATGTGTCAAAGATGAGTACAGTTTGCAGCTGAGACTGGTTAGCTTGAGCTCAATTGACATCCTTGGAGTCAGGCTAGTTAAGTAATTGTGCCCACTCAAGCAGCACTCATTTCTGAGAGTGTCAGTGATTGCTGCTCTACCTTTAATCCCTGGCACACAGACTTCCATATCCAATGAGTGCTATGGTTTGGTGGAAGCATTAGGTGACCAAGCAAACTGGAATATCCCCTTAAGATGAAAACTGGGATACGTGTTGAACAGAAATATAAATGTAAAGCCATCAAACTTGTGTAATTTAATTTGTGAAGATCCAATTTTTATTCTGACTGTTATACATGCCCTAAAGTACGCTGGAAAGGAAAAGTGGTTTTATTTCTGAAGTTTGCCATGAAAGAGCACAATTAGGCAGTATTTTAAAACATTTTTTTTCAAAACATTTTCTTTAGAAAGCATTCTTAAAATATATTTAAGAGTAGCGACTTGGTGCAATTAGATTAATACAACTGAAAATGTTTTATTTTCTCAAAAAATGAGCATTTTAATCAGAGTGGCTTGTCCACCACCTGTGAATAACCCAATTTTAAATAACTTAAAATTATTTTTGAAAAATTATTATATGCATCCATTTGCTATTCTAACTGCATATAGAAGTCAGTTTCCAAGTAAATTGAAACATATGTGCTTAAATACTTTTAAATCATGTTTGTCAGTATCTTTGCACCAAAAGTTAAAAAAACCTTGATTTTGAGAACCCTCTCAAAGGTTAAAAAAGTTAATATTATTAGTGTGAAACCCCAATGATGACTCAGTTGATCAGGGTGCACAATCAGCTTCTTCAGCACGTCTGGCTTCTAGCAGGATATTTTTAAAGTGGCACAAATGATCATCCGATTTTGATTTAATTTAATTCATTATTGTCACACATATTGGGATACAGTGAAAAACATTTCTTGCGCACTATGCAGCCAAAACATATTGCTCATAGAGTACATAGAGGAGAAGAAGAGGGAAGGGTGCAGAATATAGGGGGTGACTCTTCCAAAAAATTTTAGGCTTCAAATATGCATTTAAAAATAGGAGTAAATCCCACTGTTCTTTTTCAAACAATTTCAAAATGAATCTCCCACACTCAGTGCATAGCGGTGTGCCCTAATGTGAATCTTATCATAAATCAGAGGGCAGGGCCTATCCCCATTGGAAAGGCCGGCAACATAGTGCTGAGGAGACCACTGCACACGCACTGAACTTTCAGACCAGAGATCAAATTGGCCGGCCTCCCGATTGCTCGCCAACTCAATTGCCCTGCAACCCCTGCATTGCTGGTCCCCTTAATAGCCTTGTACCCCACTGTGCCCCTCCCCCCACCTCTTTCCCCAGTGACCAGCCCTTCTGTTCCAAAATTTGGAACTTGTAGGACAGTGAAGCAGTTTTCATATACTAATAGGTGTTGTATGCACTCTACATGTTTCCCACAATGGTCCTAGACATTGAGAGACCTAACCAGTGGCCCTTAAAAAAGCTCTTGCAGGGGGATCATTAAGAGTTAAGCTTAAGACATAAAGTGATTTTTGTGAGATCAGGAAGAGCCTCTGAAAAATTGACCACAGGAATGTGGCCCATCTTCAATGATACATCACATCTTGACCACCCCAAAGCCCCCTTGGTTTAGCAGTGTCTTTGTCCTCTTTTCTGTTTTCATACTGTAAACTCACTCCTACTCAATTTCCACCTCATTTCATGTCCAGTATCATTTAACAAAAAAATGGTTTGAACACACTGTGAGACGAGTATTAGTAGAGGCAGACTCAAACTTATCTGGGAACAAGTACATTAACACAACGCCGTAGGCATTTTCCTTCTGTTGCAATCATAGCGATGACATTTGTGATTTTGACAATGGCATTTAAATATGCCAGTTGCAGTCAGTGGTCACTCACCTCATGTGGCAACTGCGAAAGTGGCAGAGGAAGTACAATAGGCAGAATTTAATCTTCCTCCCCTCCCCACCACCACATTTGCTCCTGCCCCTGTGCTCAAATAGCCCCTCCTATCTGCCACATTTACCCATTCTAACCCTGGCCTCACTGGCCCAAGTGAGCCTGTCCAACCTATCTGCACTCCAGGCCGTGCCCTATATTGCTGCTCCAGAATCAGCTGCAGTTCGAGCAATAGCTATCACTTCTGCTTTGCATGGTTGGGACTGAACAACTACAGCTTTCTGACTGACCAGCAGCCTTTGGAGACAGAATCTTTGCCCTTATGAGCTCAAAGTCTTGACAGCAGGCAGACAAGTGCTGATTTACAGTAAATCCCATTGGGTTTCCGCAAAATATTTATGGCACAGGTTGGCCTTGCTTTCCAGCTGATAGGTGGAGACGATGTCATTCAGTCCAATGTTTCAGTTTGTTCTTTTCTCTTCTATCATCCTCTGTCAGCCCCAATCTAAATGTGTAAAGAACTCAATAAAGGAAATATTTCACTGATTTCACAGGAACAGAATGTGTTAAGAAGCTTCAAAAAAATCAATCAGGTGATGCAATAAATTAGACACGCAATTGACTAAAGAATCATAAGATATTCTGATGTTACATATTGAGCAACAATGTTCGAAGGATTTTACAAGGACTTGAATGATGGATTACATATTTTGTTAAAGAAACATTTTAGACGGCACAATTCATTGAAGAATTACATTCGTATAAAGTGCCACAATGAGTTCTCTCACAAGCGACCACCTCACCCCCTCTCCCCCACCCCACCCGCTAACCCTTTCCATGGCTGAGCTGATGCTTTAATTACAGATATAGGGGATGATGCTTGATCAAGAATAAGCAGTACAAACACAGATCGGAAAATAATTCAATGGACAGGTGGAAGTCCACCTTTTTTATGTGGGCAGTCCTGGCATCTATTGCCCATCTCTAATTGCCCTTGAACTGAGTTTATTTATTGGTGTCACAAATAGGCTCACATTAACACTGCAGTGAAAATCTCAAGTCGCCACACTCCAGTGCCTGGTACACTGAGGGAGAATTTAGCATGGTTAATGCACCTAACCAGTCTTTTGGACTGTAGGAGGAAAGTGGAGCACCTGGAGGAAATTCAAGCAGACATGGGGAGAATCTGCAGACTGCGCAGACAGTGACCTAAGCTGGGAATTGAACCCAGCTCCCTGGCACTGTGAAGCAGCAGTGCTAACCATTGTGCCACTCTAGTGGTTTACTAGGACATTTCAGAGGACATTTAAGGCGATTGAGAGGGTATATTGATGTGGATCTGTAGTCACCTGTAGGCCAGGTCAGGTAAGGATGGCAGAGTTTCTTCCCTGCCTAAAGGGCATTAGTTAACCAGATGGGATTTTTATGAATGTTGATAATGTTTTCATAGACTGTGAATTCTGGATTTTTATTGAATTCAAATTTCAATGTGATTTGAACCCAGGTCCCCAGAGAATTGTCCTGGATCTCTGGATTACTGGTCCAGTGACAATACCACTATACTACTGACTTCCGTCTGTCATTCAGGGCCAGAAGTTTGCAGTGCACCTGTCACATACTAGATGTAAAAAATCAAAAATAAGCAATAAAATTCAATCCCCATTAATCTTCATTCAGTAAATTCTTGTCTTAAATTAGGGCTAGCAACTTTTTGATTGTAATAAAGCTCAGGTCAATGTCACAAGTTGAAATCAGTGACATCCATGCATCCCATCTTGTTGAGAATATGCTCCAACAGTGAATATATTATAGCAACACAATTTAAATAAGCTCCATGCAAAATTATAGACAAGGGAATAACTGTAGAAATACAAACAGAGGCAAGGTGACTTCAGTTTGTTAGGTGAATGTTTATAAAAGGCCCGGAGAGAAGGATTTTTAATAGACTATTTTAATCAGTCAGACCTGCCGGTCTACGGCTTTCCCATCTGGAAATATTAGCAATTTCTATTGCTTGCGCAAACATTAAACTCGTGGATCATAGCACAGTTTTGACGAACTTCCTGAGATCTGTTCCTCTATTAATTGCTATGTGTGACACTGCATGTCATTTCTGTGCATAAAACACCATGTCCCATATGGTAATTCGGATGCACATGTGACAGGTTTGCAACCTGCCACCATATTGGATTTGCTGAGCCAAAAATTTAAACCAAATGTTCACCCTATTTCTTTTGATGCCAAATGAAAAGTATCCCATGCGGAATGGCAGGGAAGACTAGCAGCAAACTACTCAGGCGTCTTAAAGAGACAATTCTTACAGGTTATAGAACATTAACAATGGGATATCTATTGTTTCACTTTCGGCAAAGTGTCAGACAAATCATAAATTCTACTGCAATTAGAAAATTACTGCAATGTTCAAGTGCATAGCAGCACCATGTTTTTTTTCCACAATTTACTGAATATCAGTGGATCTCCCGTATATTGGAGAATCCCAGAGCTAAAAATCTATGGTCTTTCCAACACATTGGCCAGAATTTTACCACTCCGCCCACCACAGGAATTGGAGTGGCCCAGGATTGGACAACTGGCGGATTTTATGGTTTCGGGATAAACAAGGCCGTAAAATCCCACCCATTATCACCATGATTTCAGCAGGAGTGCTGCATAAATTTTGGAACTTAGGCTGAGACTCAGTATATTGCATCCAATGTTGGGATTTCCACAGTCTTAAAAGGCCACAACAGAACAGTGGCAGGACCAAAACAGAGACCTACAGCACTTGGAGTTTTCACATCCGCAGGCACCTGCTAAGATCAGGCAAACCAGGCTTTCAACAGAGGAAGATGTCTGTCCCTAGATTATCCCAACTGTGGCTAAAGGAAGAGGAGACAGTAACAAATGCAATTGCAGCTTCACTCGGAACAAATAGAAAGAGGCAGGTTGCAAAAATCCAGACTCTCCCAATAGAGTGTATATACCCAGGAAAATTGTTACTGGAGGCATAGTGCACAATTAGGCTTTACCCCTCCAGAGAGGCCTCCTCTAGCAAGAACTACAATTATCAGAGATAAAGCTGCATTGTTTATTGATGCAAGTACACTTTTGGTCACCTTGCTCATGCAACAGGTCCACCGCAGACGCCATCTCCCTGGCCCTGCACTCAACCCTGGAACACATAGATAACAGAGACACCTATGTCAGACTCCTATTTATTGACTTCAGCTCAACCTTCAACACCATTATTCCTATGAAATTCACCTCCAAAATCCAGGGCCTGGGCTTTGGTTCCTCCTTCTGCATCTGGATCCCGAGCTTCCCACAATCAGTAAGGATTAGGTCTGCATGGTAACACTATGGTTAGCTGCTTCACAGCTCCAGAGACCTGGATTCGATTCCCATCTCCGGTCACTGTCTGTGTGGAGTTTGCACATTCTCCTCGTGACTGCGTGTGTTTTCTTTGGGCTGTCTGGTTTCCTCCCACAGTCCAAAGATGTGTGGGTGAGGTTGATTGACCATGCTAAAATTGCCCCTTAGCGTACTAGGATGCTGAGGTTAGAGGGATTAGCAGGTAGAATATGTAGGGATATGGGGTAGGGCCTAGGTGGGATTGTAGTCAGTGCAGACTCGATGGGCCGAAGGGCTTCTTTCTGTACTGTAGGGTTTCTTTGATTTCTATGATTCTATGATAGGTAACAACACATTCTCCATGATTATCCTCAACTCCGGAACCCACAAGGCTATGTTTTCAACCCCCTATGATACTCATTATACTTCTACAACTGTGTGGCCAAATCACCCTCCAACTCAATTTTCAAATTTGCTGAAGACACCACCATAATAGGTTGGATCTCAAATGATGAGACAGAGTACAGGAATGAGATAGAGAATCTGGCGAACTGGTGCAGTGACAAAAATCTCTCAATGTCAACAAAACAAAAGAGATTGTCATCAACTTCAGGCAGCGTCCTGGAGAACATGCCTCTATCTATATCAATGGGGATGAAGTAGAAATGTTTGAGAGCTTCAAGTTTTCAGGTGTCTAGATTACCAATAACCTATCCTGGTCCCCCCATGCTGGCACTATGATTAAGAAAGCCCACCAATGCCTCTACTTTCTCAAAAGACTAAGGAAATTTGGCATGCCAGCTATGACTCTCATCAACCTTTATAGATGCACTGCAGAAAGTATTTTTTCTGATTGTATCACAGCTTGATATGGCTCCTGCTCTACCCAAGATTGCAAGAAACTATAAAAGGTCATGAATGTTACCCAATCCATCATTCAAAACAGCTTCCCATTCATTGATTCTGTCTACGTTTCCTACTGCAAAACAGCCAGCATAATTAAGGACCCCACGCACCCCAAACATTCTCTCTTCCATCTTCTTCCACTGGGAAAAAGGTACACAAGTCTGAGATCACCAACTGACACAAGAACAGCTTCTTCCCTGCTGCCATCAGACTTTTGAATGGATCTACTTTGCATTAATTTGATCTTTCTCTTCATTCTAGCTGTGACTGTAACACTATATTCTGCACTGTCTCATTTCCTTCTCTATGAACATCATGCTTTGTCTGTATGGTGCGCAAGAAACAATGCTTTTCACTGTATACTAATAGATGTGATAACAATAAATCAAACTAACTTAAAATCAAATAAATTTGAGGCAGTTCAGAAAAGATTCACTCTGCCAATTTTTGGGATGAATGGGTTGTGTTATGAGGAAACATTGAGCAGGTTGTGACTCTATTAGTTGGAACTTAGGAGAATAAGAATAGATCTTACTGAAATATGCTGAGGGAGCTTGACAGGGTAGATGCTGAGAAGATGTTTCACCTCATGTGAGTTCTAGTTACCAGGAGACACAGTTTATAAATAAGGAATATTGCATTTAAGATTGATTGAGGAGGAATTCTTTTCTTTCAGAGGGTTATTAATATTTAGAATGATTTTTTCCAAAGGGATTATTAAATATTCAAGGTTGAGTTGTACAGATTTTAGATTAACAAGGGTCACTGTGGGTTGGTGGATGGTGGAGGCAAAAGAGGTTGTGAGGATGTGAGTATGTCAGACAGTCTGATAAGTGGAAGCAAAGGCAGAATCACGATCTTATTGAATGGCAGAAGAAACTCAAGAGGCTGAATGGTCTTTTCCTATTTTTCATGTCCATATGTTGTCAGTAATGCCACCGCAACTCTGGATTTCTTTGCCTCTTACTCTTCCAATGCTGCCTAAGGGTGTATCAGTAAGATCAGTCAGCCTTCAGTTCATTCTTTAAGCAGATAATTGATGCCGTATTTGCTGAACAAACATCTTCATCACTTTTCCCATGGACATCCAGAAATAACAGCTAGGACGCTAAGGTGCACGCGGAATTCTGCCTTCTGCTAACTCCAGGACCTCATTGAAATCATTCACATCAACTTGCTGACAATTTCAGCAAAGCTTCATACTTTCATGAATTGCAATGGCTTCCAATCCATTAATTTGAAAACTCTGTGATCATCAGCTGTGCAACCTGGAGGTCTGTGCTTGCTTCCCTGGCAGTTGAAATGACATAGGGTTTCTCCATTATCTCTCTGCTCCTATACAGCTAGTGAGGGACTGCCTTCTTGAAATAAAGGCAATGTCCATCCCAGGTGAAAAAGTGGTGAATTCCAGAACCTACATAGCCCTGAACGGCATCCCAGAGAGCCGCTAACACTGCTGCCAAAGGATCTTTCAGGAAGCCTCTGCAGCAATGTCCATAGAGTTGATCAAATCGTTGTCTGCACAAAATCATTCCGCGTACCTCTCCCCTCTTCCCCTGCCTCAGGACACAATATAATCAGCCCCTCTTCCCCCCACACACAGAATGAAATCGGCCCCTCTCTCCCCCCCCACATTAATGTAATCAGCCCCACTCCCCTCTTCCCCCCTCCCCCCCCCCCACACACAACACAATCAGCTTCTCTCCATCCTCCCACCCATATAATGTAATTAGTTCTGCGCCCCCCTCCACACACAATGTAATCATCCCCTCTCCCCCACTCATATATGCAATGAAATCAGCTCCTACCCCCAACCACATTCGATGTAATCAGCCCCTCTTCCTTCTTCCCCACTCCCCTGACACAATATAAGCAGCCTCTCTTCCTCACATACACACAATGTTATCAGCTCCTCTCCCACCACACGTTGAATATAATCAGCCCCTCTCACCCCACCCCCACACACAATGTAATCAATCCATCTCCCCTCTGCATATGATGTAATCAGCCCCTTTCCTCACCCCCCACACACAACGTTATCAGTCCCTCTCCCCCCGCACACACAATGTAATCAGCCCCTCTCCCCACACACAGTGTTATCAGCCCTTTCCTCCTCACACACAATGCAATCAGCCCCTCCCCCCTCCCACAGTGTAATCAGCCCCTCTCCCCCCACATACAATGCAATCAACCCCTCTCCCCACCACACACATGTAATCAGCCCTCTTCCCCCACACACATGTAATCAGCCTCTCCCCCCAGACACAATGTAATCAGCCCCTCCCCCCTCCACACAATGCAATCAGCTCCTCTTCCCATACACAGTGTTATCAGCCCCTTTCCTCCTCACACACAATGCAATCAGCCCCTCCCCCCCCTCCACACAGTGTAATCAGCCCCTCTCCCCCCACACACATGTAATCAGCCTCTCCCCCCACAACAATGTAATCAGCCCCTCCCCCCCTCCCACACAGTGTAATCAGCCCCTCTCCCCACACACAGTGTTATCAGCCCCTTTCCTCCTCACACACAATGCAATCAGCCCCTCCCCCCCTCCACACAGTGTAATCAGCCCCTCTCCCCCACACACAATGTAATCAGCCCCTCTCCCCCCACACACAATGTAATCAACCCCTCTCTCCACACACGCGCAATGCAATCAGCCCCTCTCTCATCCACACAATGCAATTAGCCTCTCTTCCCCATACATACACAATGTAATCAGCTCCTCTCCCCCACACACATTGTAATCAACCCTTCCCCCACACACAATGTAATCAGCTCTGCTCCCCCCACACATAATGTAATCAGCCTCTCTCCCCCCCACACACAATATAATCAGCTCTGCTCCCCCCTCTCATAAGGTAAACAGGCCCTCTCCCCCCACGCAATGTCATCAGCTCATCCCCCCCAATAATGTAATCAGCCCCTCTCACTCCATATATACACATAATGTAATAAGTCCCTCTCCCCTCCTACACACAGCCCTTTTCCCCGATGTAATCAGTCTATCTCCACACTCGGTATCCATCCCCTTTTTTCCACACTTTTCACTAGCCCAAACACACAGTAATCAGGCTCTCTCTGTTCCATTGTGTTGTTGAGGTCCAGATGGCAATTGTCTTTTCCCTTATTAGAGGGAGAAATTAACCCTTTGGCGGCCATGACTTCCTGATATTGTGAATGGTTATTTAGGTATCTTAACTTTCCAACAGCAAAGTTCATCTGAAAAAATGAGTGCAGTTCCAGACCATTATGCACCTGTCACTTTAACATTGCCCTAGCTGTTTGAAAAGGGTTCTTTTTGTTGTGGGAGTGGGAGTGGAGGGTTGATTCTGACCCATTGTTGTGGATATGATTTCTTGACCAAAATGAGACAAACTGAGAAATTTCAGGTGTCCTTGCTTATTTTTTAGAGCTTAGAAAAATCAATTTGTTTCATCCACCAAGGAAAGATTGTTTGGAATTCAAACAGATCCAACAATTTCTACAGAGAGAATAAGACAGAACTTGCACATCTTAGACCCATCTGACATTGAAACCCTCATCCAAGCTTTTCTCATCTCCTCTCAACATTTTCCAATATTCTTCTTGTCAGTCTTCCAACCTTTATTTTCTGTAAACTTTGAAATACCCTACCATCATGTCGATCCATTGTTTAATCCAAATCACCTATCTACCTGCTTTGGACAGATCTATATTGGCTCCTGACTCCAAAAACATCAATTTTAAAGTTTTCATCCTCTTTTTAAAATTCCTTTGCTCGCTCATCATTCATTTTTTTGATCTCGATTCAATTCTTGCCTTGGGTCACTGTCAGTGTTGAGTTTGCACATTCTTCACTTGTCTGTGTGGGTTTCCTTTGGGTGCTCCAGTTTCCTCCCACAGTACAAAAATGCATGGGTTAGGTTGATTGGCCATGCTAAATTGACCTTGGTGTCAGAGGATTAGCAGGGTAAATGCTGGGGAGCTATGGGGATAGGGACTGGGTGGGGTTGTGATTGGCGCAGACTCAATGGCTGAATGGCCACCTTCTCTCTGTAGGAATTCTATGATTCTACAATTGATAACATTTCTGTGGAGGACTTTGGAATATCTTTCCTTGTTATTGTTGATTATGCCAGATTTGATGCTCTCAAAATAAGAGTGAAGCTAATTGTGCTAACCGTTATATATCCATAAATTATACAACAACTTCAGGAGAGATGCAGTTATGCATTTAAAGGTCAGTATTGAAAAGCTGTTTCTGAGATGTGTGATTCCACAATTAGCTTTGCGAAAATGCCATTTGTTGCCTCCCCACCATTAAAAGACATTGAATGTCTTGAATTTATTGGTCGGAATTTTCCAGTTCTGCCAATGGCATATCCCAGGCAGTAAGCAGTGCATTCTATGCGAAACCCTGTTGACAATGATGGGAGCAGAAGATCCCACCACTAGCCAATAGTGAGCTGCTTCCACTGCTGCAGAAAATGCTTGGGTTGCACTAAAAATTCCTCCCACAGTATCTGCACAGTTGAGACGTATTCAGCTGTCTGAGAAAGTTTTGTCCAATTTGGACTCACTCAAATCCTATTCATTTATGCAGAGTTAAAATAGGCTCTTAAATCTTGTCATTACAAATACACTGTTTAAACATAATAATTGTTGCCTCACTGACACTGAAAATGAACTATTAATATTGTGAAGGCTCATTTCTTCATATGTTTATTGTTATTAGATATGTAGACCATAGAACCCCATATCCCTACATATCGTACCCACAAATCTCTGCATCCCTGGACACTGAGGGGCAATTTCTTAGCGTGACCAATCAACCTAACCCGCACATCTTTGGACTGAGGGAGGAAACTGGAGCACTCGGAGGAAACCCACGCAGACATGAGGAGAATGTGCAAACTCCACACAGACAGTGACCCAAACCAGGAATTGAACTCAGAACCCTGGAGCTGTGAAGCAGCAATGCTAACCACTGTGCTACCATGCTGCCCAAGATGTGGCAAGATCTTTCCAAAAACATTCTGCAGAATGAGCGAGAAAACGGAACAGTTTCAGACATGTTTTTTGGGGTAAGTTTGAAAATGCAATCTTATAACTCTGTCAGTTTTTTGGACACAAGTGTGATTACCACCAGCAAGAAGATGAGTGGAAGAGCCTAAGCTTGCTGGTGAAGTCGTACAGGTGCCACGATTTCCCAATGCATTTGGAGATATCACCCACTTCCCAATCACTTCGAGTGTCGATCTCTCATCAGCCCCCTGCTGATCATTCCCTGTGTCAGTTGGTGGATCACCATTCCTGCAACGTTCCCCTCCTCATTGATAACTAGCCTTGCAAAGCTTCCTCCTGCTACCACTCACCATGCAGAGCTCCCTCCCATGCTTCCCCTCGTATTGTCCCATCCTCACTCAGGCTCTACCTATACTCATGCCTCATCCCCTTGGCCTTGTCTCCATAGAGTTATGGTGTCCGGTAGGCTCTGCAAGGTGCCCAGGAGGCATTTCCAGGCTGGCACTATCCTATGAATACTAGCCGACCATGGCCCCATCCACCTATGGGCTTCCCTCACGTCTGGTCCTATTGGTGGTGACCATGAGTGATTCTTGTTGGCAAGGGAGGGAATATCCAGGAGGCCAGAAATGGACATGTCGGGCACATTAAAGACATGTAAAAAGCTGGCAAACTTTTGGTGTGAGACTGGTTCACGCTCAGCACAAAAGCGTCATATCTTATCTTATTGGCTCACCACTACAATCAGTCAGAAAGATCACGGCCATGATCTTTTTAATTTTTCCCTTTTATCTTTTTTCAGTCTCACCTTTTATCCAATTACTTTCTTCTCTTTCTGTCGTGACTTGACATTGAATTAACTCTCTCTGACTTGCTCTTGCTTCTCAGTCACTCCGAGTTTATTTCTCAATTTTTCAATGTGCTCTATGAATAGAGACACACAGTTGCTTGCCCAGATCACACAGATCCCAGCTACCTCGTTTTTCTCATTGTGGAGTCATCAACTTGCACTTCCAGTAACTTAGTGGGCAAAAGTGTTTTGTGCTGGGGGTTCAGGGCAGGTATAATTAACTCCAAGTACTGTTAGATATACTCTGCTGTGTGAAAATCAGGTCCAATGAAAATGCACGTTGTTGACTGAGGGAGAAATATTTGGGATGCTCCCGTTATCTGCTTTGATTATGACAGGAGCTTTTCATTCCATCATGCATGTGGACTTGGTTTGAACACCCGATCTTATTGATTGCAAGGTATATAATCAATACTGTGCACCATATCTGATATGATTCTTCCTTTATGTTTCACATATGCTCGTGCACTCAAAGGGATAATTTCCTCTTTAAGAAAACCATGTAATTTAAAATGTCCCGAGGTAAACTTTTTGATCTTTGTCCTCTAGCCTTTTTCCAAAAAAAAACTGAGCAGAAACTGCTAGAAAGCTAAATAAAAATGTTACATCAGTTCAGTTGACTGAACATTACTTATATCCTGTCAATGTATCCTGGCAAATTCAACACGCTCAGAGCCAGCAATACATTGAGAACTTCTGTCAACTGAGCTAATGCACAATCCTTGCATTTATATTGCACCGTCAATAAAGAAAAACATTCAAATGCCGTTGGGCAAAAAGGTAGATGCTGAGCAATTAAAGGATGGTTTAGTAGTTTAATTGAGGTGGGATGAGTGGCAGTAATTAAAAGCAACCAGATCAACTCAATGGGATTATTTCAAAAAAGGACACTTCACAAACAGTGCCCTAGATCAACATGGATCATGGTATCTGATGGGAATTGAGAGTACATGTCTAAACTGTTTAGGAATTGAGTAAGCTGATCAGAAACTAAGGCACTTGAATAAGTTCTCAACTGGAGAATGGTAGCAGATGGTTACCAAAATTGGGGCAGAGGTTACAAGATAGAGGTTACATATCAATTGATCTTGAATTGGCCGAGAAGGTATAAAAGATGGTAGAAGTTTTAAGGTCATATGGTGCTTCAGTGAAAACAGGGAGCTTATTAAACCAATTATACAATCAGGCTTTTGGTGAATAGGGTTTTAACAGACAAGTTGCATACAACAGTCAGATGCAGGCAGTGCTCTTTACTTTCTTCCCATCTGTTTGACTTATACTTGGAAGGATCACGATTGACACTCTTAAAGAGTGCCAAGGAAAGGGATGAATGGATGAATTATTAACAACCTTACATTTGTTGAAAGCATTAATTTTCAATGACAAACAAGGAAGGATTGGCGGGAGCAAATGGCAGAGTCGTAGAAGCCAGTAACACAATAAAATGGGCCCAGATGCTAAAAAGCTCCAGACAATGGTATTTTGCAAAGGTGTCACAGAGAAACACTGCACATTGTTAGTGCAGAGCAAACATAGCAAATTGTGACAGAATTCAATTGGTTGGGCAGTACTTTAGAAGCATAAAAACAACTGTTTAGTGATGATAAAACCAAAGGGTAAAATTGGCAGTGTGAAAGGACAATAACATTACACACCATGCCAAAACTGAAGTCTTGTATTGTGATGCTGAAACCTGGAGTCAATGGACTTACAAAGGCTACCAGCAAAGACTGATTAATAAAGAAAGGAGACATTATATGGCAAAAAAATGGGGAATAATCATAAATCACTCCAATTGATTTCAAATGTCAAATTGCCCTGTATTTAGGTTCAGTTGTGCACCTGTGTCAATTCTGGTTGTACTTATTTAACAAAAAAAATGTAAAAATCAAACATAAAATGGATTTTCTGGAGAAGTTTATTGCTTCTATTGTTGCTCTTGTTCTTTCATGAAGTTAGGTAGGAAAACTAAAAACTGTTATCTTGCCTGCAGATATACTTTTTTTGCTTATATCCAATTCAATCCATTCAAAGTCCAATTCAAAGTCCCCTTAGCAAGTGAGGCAATCCAGATCCAAGCTGACAAGACAGGCTCACCACTTCCTGTCTTGGGCTTGATCTACATGATTCAAGCTGATTGGAGCAAGAATTGCACATCCTCCAAGGCTTGATCTCATTTGCATCTTAGCCAAAAGGCTGAGATGCCGCTTTAAAAAATTGCTTCACATGAAGCCTCAGTGTAACCTCATGACTTCAACCAAGTGAAGGATGCCAAAACTACTCTTGATCTTAGCCAAGAGGCTTGCCTAAAGGTACATTTTTTAAATTTCAAAAATATTCTTCATAAAAACTCTGAAATAAACCACTGCAAAACAACATTTCCAATAATTACAAACACGGCAAAAAAAGTCATATTTACAATACTCTACAGTGCTCAGTTACAAGACATTGCATTCATTACAGTTCAGTTCTTCAACTTTGTACATTCATCACGTTTCACTGTGTGCTGTTGTATTTTCAGATTAGCACGCAGTTTTTTTATTCCAATTCAATCAAATCAAGTTCAATTCAAAGTCTCAACAAGTTGAGACATTCCTGATCCAAGCTGACAAGACAGGGCTCTCACCCCATGTCTTGGGCTTGATCTACATGATCCAAGCTGATTGGAGTCAGCATAGCTCCTCCTCCAAGGCTTGATCTCATTTGCATCTTAGCCAAAAAGCCTAGACGCCGCTTTTAAAAATTGCCTCAAATGAAACTAAAATGTAACCTAATGACTTTAACCAAATCCAGCATGTCATACTACACCTGATCTTAGCCAAAAGGCCAAGAAGATTAGCACACAGTTATGCAGTCCGAGGGTGTTCTACAGTTATTTGGCCCTCAGTCTGCCTTGGTGAAAAGGTTTTAAATTGTGGCCTTTCCCCTTTGTGCCTTTGCAGTGACTGTCCTAAGCTTGAGAATGTCCCGCAGCACAGTCCTAGACCTTACAGTCAAAATACCTCTGCTAAAAATAAAGTATACCAAGAGATGCTGTACTATTCTCATGACTGCTTTTTATTGTAATTAAGGGTGGAATTCTTCCATCCTACTCGTGGCAGGAGAGTGTGAAGAATGTAGTGGGAGGTGAAAAGTCAGACAGAAAAACAGTTTGAAATTCTTCCAGTTGTGGATTTGCTTGGTTTCCCACTGTGTGGTGACATGAATGTCATTTGCATCTCATGAAACACGTTAAAACAGCTGCTTACTGAAATCTCCTCTGGCCTTCCAATCTTGTGTCATACTACTGGGAAATTACATAGGCCTCAAACCCATTTGAAGAGTGATGTGAATAAGGCACATCTCAGTTCAGCTGAGACTTCGAAGTGAGTTTGACATATAAAACCTACCTACTAAAGAGCTGCACCATTCCTGTTATGCCAAGTGCCATTCTGCTGCGGCAGACTGGGTCCTGCCCTCCAGCTGGTCTTGACAGACAGCACCCCACTGCAGTACTCGAGGAGTCTCCATTTTACTTACTCAGATCAGCACTATGGCCAGTGTTGGGAAATATAGGACTCTTCTGCTCCTGGTGCCACACACTGATGTCTGATGTTTGGCTGGTAGTGGGGTATGATGTTAAGAATGTTACTGAAGAACACCAGAAGACCACAAGATGATGGAGCAGAATAAGACCATTCAGCCTATTAAGTTTGCTCCATCATTCAATGAGATCATGACTGATTGGATATGATAATCCTCAATTCTACTTTCCCATCATATCCCCATAAACCTGGATTCCCTTACTGATTAAAAACCCGACTCTCTCAACTTTGAACATATCCAGTGACCCAGCTTCTAAAGCCCTCTGCAATAAAGAATTACACAGCTTCTGAGAGGAGAAATTCTTCCTTATCTCTGTCTTAAATGGGCACACCTTACTCGAAATTATGACCCCTGGTCCAAGTTCTTCAGTAAGAAGTCTGACAACATCAGTTTAAATCCAACCGATTTATTTGATAGTAAACTCGCAAGCTTTCGACTCTATGGCCTTCACCTGACGAAGGCCATAGAGTTGAAAGCTTGCGAGTTTACTATCAAATAAATCGGTTGGATTTAAACTGATGTTGTCAGACTTCTTACTGTGTTTACCCCAGTCCAACGCTGGCATCTCCACATCAAGACTCTTCCACAATGGGAAAACAACCTCGCAGCATCTACCATGTCAAACCCACTGAGAGTACTCAATTTCTCACTTCTCATTCTTCTAAAACACGAGTATATCCTAACCTACTTAATCTTGCTTCATAAGAAAATTCCTCCATACCTGGGATTGACTTAGTAAATCTTCTTTGGACTGTCTCCAATGCCTATATGCCTTTCCTTAGATAAGGGGATGAAATTGTTCACTCTACTCCAGGTGCTGTCTAATCAGTGTCTTGTATTGTCTTGGCAAGATTTTCCTTTTTTTTACTCCATTCCCTTTTGAAATAAAGGCTAGCATTCCATTTGCCTTCCTTATGAACTTGCTGAACTTACATGCTAGTTTTCTGTGATTTATGAACAAAGACATCATATCGTTCTGTGTTGCAATTTTCTGCAGTCTTTCTCCATTTAAATCATGACCAGCTCCTTTATTCTTTCTACCAAAGTGCATAACTTCACATTTTCTGTCATGATGAGCAAAATTTTCTCAAAGAATGGCAAAGTATCACGTTCTGACTGAAAACTGATATTTTTCACCCCACAGCTAGGCTTATGTACCAGATTTTCTGACAGTTGTTAAAAAAGGCAGTATTTTGCACTATCATTCTTGAAGGGTGTGGCCTAAGGATGTCAGGAAAGCCAGCTTCAGAAAGACCAGATGCCATTTTTAATGGGTGTTCCAATTCAAATTAAGAGACTGATACCCCCTTGTACATTCTCCCTATCTGCCTTTCCATGTATTTTTGAGTCATTCACAAACTTGGCAATAGTACATTCACTTCCCTCTTTCAAGTCATTAGTATGTAAATTGTAAATAATTGTGGCTTAAGCACTGATCTGCATGGCACTCCACTAGTTACAAGCTGAAGAAACCCCTCTTTTCCCAACTCTTTGTCTCCTATTAGTTAGATGAGTGCAAATCCAGCAAGACCTGCTGGACCAAGTCTCCATGTTGGTTGCTAACCTTTTCATCGTGGCCACAAGGAGTTTGAATATCAGAACCATGACATTAGACAGAATGTGGATGAACTCCTCCATTGTGTGTTCAATTCTGTTCAGTGACTGTTAAATCTCAGATCGACTCTTCCATCTTATGTTTCACTCTGTTCGGTGACTGTTGAATCTCTGTCTGATGTTCTGTCACCTGTTGTTGCATCTCCATACATCAATCTCCAAAAACTCCTCATCTGATTGGCACTGAGCAGATGACTGGTCTCTAGCAGGTGGCTGTCCCTGCCTCTGACTGCTATGGGGATGTGTCTATGAAATGTTCTCCAGAAAGTGACCTTGAGTCTAATCTAGAGTCAAGATCCGCCAAGATATAAGTATCTGTGCTTGAAGGTTTTCCCTCAGCCCCTTTGCCTTTGGACATGCTCCGAGGGCTTGGGAGTGCCCCTCAACTGTGTGGATGGCCTCTAACTACTCGTATCTGCAAGAAATAAATGACAGTTTCACTGTGATTGTCAGGATTTGATGAAGTAATGAAGGTGAAATCTGTAATAGGATGTTCAGTGAGGCCAATCTCCGTGTCACTGCAGGAGTGATCCCTGGCCTCCCAGCAAGGTCAACTGCAACCTTCTCAAATTCCCTGTGGACAATAATCCCTGCTGTCCATTTCCCGGTCTGGGCGCATTCATATTTGCTCTATATGAAGACAAAAGAAAGGCATATACTCAAAGAGATGGAGCAATGGTTAGGAAACGCATGTCCCCTCTGTGTAGTGAGCCTCCCCGGAAGGATCAGAGGATGAAGTGTGAGCAACATAACAGATGCAGTGGTGGTGATGTGAAAGTCTGTGTGAGAGTGTGAGTGCTGATATGTCTCCTTCGCGAAGGGATGTGTGAGATCCATGAAGAGAGCAGCCATTTGAATATGTAATGCCATGCTGAAAGTTTGATTTTGGAGGGAGTTGAGAAAGGGCTTACCCTGATGGAGCAAATTAGATCATTTATCTATTTCCTGCACTGAATTCGCACTTCTGGTACAGATCTGTATTCATTTCCTGGACAATGACTTCCCAAGTTATTCAGGTGAAGTTGCTTTGCTTTCTTGTACCATCCCTGATGTAGAGGATGTGTCTCTGTGTCTGGATTCCTCATGGTAAGGCCTTGAAGACATGGTGTTTGAAATGGGATAAAGACTTCTCCTTGAGGCTACTGGCCTTTTACCTCTGGGTTGCTCACATCCTGTACAGTTGTGTTGCACTGGCGTTTAAATATGGCACCATTGAACCTACCAAATGCACGAATTAGCTCCCAACTCACTCGGTGATTCAGAGAGATGCTTGCATGATTAATGAGGCTCCAAGTGTAGAATCAGGCACAGCTTCACCCCATTCCAGCCAGCAGGAATGGTGCCAGTGGAACCATCCTCCACTGCATGTAAACCAAAACAATGGATAATTCTGCCCTAGGAGTGTTCACACCAATTCCTAATTCATAGCGTTAAGTCCACACTGACAAAAATAAGTAAGTTACAAGAATGGTTGTTTCCAATTCATTATCTATTTATGGAGATTTGTTGGGGCAGTGGCACAGTGAGTGGCACTGCTGTCTCACAACGCCAGAGACCCTGGTACAGGCTCATGGGTTGAATGGCCTCCTTTTATACTGTAGGTATTCAATGATTCTAAGTGGTAAAACAATCAAATTATTCTTCTGAAAGCTACAAAGTATGATCAATTCTTGCAGGATTAGTTTATAATTTCTCACAATTTATGATCAGGAAATGGCTTGTTGCAATTTAATGGGATGAGTAACAGGTTTAAGCGATAGAAAAAACATATTCAATTTGAGAAAGAAATTATCCTACTGGGATTAAAACATGCAAATCCAGACTGTGTGCTGTTAATGGAGTCAAATGAATCCATAAGACAGGCATCATTAATTATCTCATTTAGGCACTTAGTAGAGGCATCTGTTTGTCGACTGCAACAATCAAAGTCAGAGGAAACACAACAAAAGATTTTATTTTCAGTTTTTTTTGCTCCAGATTCGCAGTAAATGAATTTGTAGATTTACTTATTTCAGCAGAGGTCAAAAATTCTTTTCTTGGATCCTTTTCACCAATTGCCAATAGTTGAGTTTCAGAAGTATTAAACATGAAAAGAAATCCAAGCAATTCAACATTCTTATTGAAGTTATGGAAAAGGTAGGTAATCAATAAAATGAATCATCAATAAACCTTTGATTCAATAGCACTCATTTCACTTGGAATAAATTATGTTTGACTTTTTCCGATGTAAATATTTATTTTTTTTACAGGGTCTACAAATATCAGTTAACCTGCTTTTGGTGAGGGCATCATAAGAACCCAATTTTGTTTCAGATAGTGCATGGGAACCTGGTAATTAGAGGGCAACTGGAAGCGAGGTGCAAGGGGCTTAAGCGGTCTATGATACATCTATTATATTGTATTAAAATTATATTGTATATTATTATTGTACTGTAGTATAGTATTATATTAATATGATATATTAACACATCATGTTTATTAATATTTATTTTTGAAGCCAGCATCACAGCACTGTTCATTTCACACCACTTAAAGGTGGCCAACACCTCTTAAAGAAGAAATGCATCTTGTTTCTAGGTACTAGGGAAACATTACTGATTGAATAGGTGAGAAGGCATCAAAGTTCTCTGCTGTTGCCCTTGAGGCCCCAGTATATGTAATGTGGAGAAAGAAACACATCTTTCTGGCTAAGGAATAAGAAACCCTCCAGGCATGAACTCAAGAGATAATTGGAAAAAAAGATTGCTGAACAGTTCAATGCCGGGAGCTTTGCTCTTAGCCCATGGCTGCAATGCCTGAAGAAACCTAATGATCTGACTCGATATTTTATAAGAATGCCGCTCTTAGACTTTCTGGTGACAGTTTCAACACTTATTTCAATCATCATTGCACCGTTAAGTCAAAAGGATTCCTCAAATCTTACTTTAACCCTCCCACCAGTAGATGCATGGGGACACCACCACTTTCAAGTTCCCCTCCAAGCCACACACCATCCTGACTTGGAACTATATCCCCAACCTGTATTGTTGCTGGGTCACATTCTTGGAATTCTTTTCTAGATATCGCTACACCTACATCACATACACACCAGATACATACTCTTTCTCTATTCCCCCTTGTCTCTCTGTTCACCCCTCTCTCTCTGTGACAGCCTCTCTCTCTGGTTTAAGAAGGCAGGTCAATACCACAACCCAAGAGCAATTAGAGATGGACAAAAATATTGGCCTAGCCAATAATGCCCAAAGCCCTTGAAAGAATAAATTTTAAAAAATATTGTGCCCCATCTGTTTCTCATCATAATCATACCCACTTATTACAAATCTCACTTTACCCACACCTACTACCTCACACGATAACTATCAGATATTCCAGCATGATAAACATATTCTCCAAACTTCTCATGAAACTCTCATGAGCACATTCACATCTTTGCTACAGCACAAAGTAGCGTGGAGTACCATTAGAGAAGAAGATATCTGCTATCCCCTTCAAGAAAGCTAATGGGCTGATGTAAAACTTATTTATTGGCCACAAGTCGACTTACATTCACTCTGTAATAAAGTTACTGTGAAAATCCCCTAGTCGCCACACTCCAGTGCCTGTATGGGAACATTGAAGGAAAAGTTAGCACATTCAATGCACCAAAACTGAAAACTTTGGACTGTGGGGGGAAACCAGAGAAGCAGGAGGAAATCCATATCGGGAGAATGTGCAAACTCCACACAGACAGTGACTCAAACTGGGAATCAAACCTGGGTCCCTGGTATTGTAAGGCAACCATGGTTGAGACCATGGTGACTGGCAATACTGGATGAAATAGTATTCAGGGTTTTTGTTATATTTAATACTCTTTATCCTTTCCAATGTGCCTCTCACTCCACACATTTCTTATGACAAGCTGGAGATACTTTCAACGTGTATTTTTCAATTCCTACTCTCCCTCACAGCATGAACTATTCCTTGTGCTTCTTTTGAGCTGTTGAGAATATGAAGGCCAGTTGAAGAAGACCTGGCAGACCAGATTTTAGAGACTAGGCCAGAGAGAGTGTCCATACATGGTGACACACTTGTGAGTGGGAGCTGGAGCTGGGTGTGAAGGTGCCGCAGTGCCACCTAATCCTAGGGTGAGATTACATAGTTGGCTTCAGAGGATTCAGATGTGAATTTTGAATACATAGACTACTGAAGAACGCTGATGGACATGTACCAGAAATGCTGGGTGCACTGGGAAGCTTGCCAGAGAACTTGTGCACTGTGTTATCCGGTTCAAAGCTGCCTGAAGACTTAGTTCAGAGAACAGTTCTGTCCAACAACTCCATAAGCAACACAATTGCATCTACCATAAACACAGTGTCTGCTGACAGTTCTGACAGATTCCATAAATGACTACCATAAGGGCTACAATGGCACCTTGCATAGAAACATATAAACTAGGAGCAGTAGTAGGCCTTTCAACCCTTTGAATCTGTTCTGCCATTTAGTATGATTGTGACTCGTGCGTTGATGTTAGCTTTGGTCAATCAAGAAAAAAGAAAAGTTTTTCTCATGAAAGGACACTGTTAACTCCTTCAGTTACTGTGTTTTGCTAGATTTAGAATAACAGACAATATGGAAGTCACTATTGCTTTACTTTTACTAGCTTTCAGCTCACAACTTCACACTTAGAATGTGTGCATATAAACTCAGTTGTATTCATTGTTTCATTTCAAAGCAATATATGACAAATGTGTTTTATTAGCTGCCCTTCTTGAAGTGAATGTAACTTTTTAATGAGACTCCTTTGGGAGCAGGATTTCTGCAAAATCAATCCTGTCCGGGTACAGGCCATGATTCTCCTAAAAAAATTCTAAGTGCCCAATCCATGGAAAAACTGGAGTAAATCCGGCTGTTTTTATCAGTGGGATTTTTAAAATGGATCTCCCACACTCTGTGTAGGACAGAGGGCATTAGTGCGAATCTCATGAAAAATCTGTGGGCGAGGAATATTCCCGTTGCAGAGGCCGGCAGCATAGCGCTAAGTGGGCCACTGCACACGCACCGATCTGTCAGAATGGAGATCTCTGGCCAACACCGCAGCATCGCAATGTTTCCCCTCTGACCCTCCAATTGCTGGCCTCCTGGGTGTTCTCTGGGCCAGCTTTGAGGTCCCCCCCTCCCCCCAGTTAACCTTCCCAGGGCAACCCAGTCCTCTCTCCCTCCCTCTATCACTGATCTCAAGTGCCCCTGGGAATTGTCACTTTGCCTCTTGGACAGTGCCAGGGAGCTTCCATGACTCCCTTCACTCCAGCGAAGTTGGACCATCTGCTAGTGGGGAGCTGTTGTAAACCCCATTGGAGTGAATCAGCTCTGGTGGAGGGGGGTGGGAGGAGGAACGGGGGTGGGGGGGAGAGGCTAGCAGGCCTGGAGATATTTAAATAAAGAAATCCAGGGCCCAGAGATGCACAGAGGCCGTGGCACCCAACAAGAAGCCCACTAAATGGCTTCCGCTTACATCTCCCGGCCTGTTGCGCTGCTAGAGCAGCAGAGTGGGCTGGGAGCATCTCCCCCATTGCCTTTATTTTAGCTTTGTTTTGCAAAGAACCCATATCTTTACTCCACACACATTCAGTTCTTACAAAAAGATAGTTTAACCAGGGGCCCATTTTAACTTTGAATGTACAATGGTATCAATAGTTAAATCTAAGCTACATTTCGAAACAAATAGATTGAATGATTTGATTTAGGTGTCTTACTTGATAACTATCATCATGTTCCAATAAATTTAGCCACAGGAATACAGAATGCATTTTATTATTTGTGAGAGAGAAAGTCAAGGGCTTGGAACATGGACTAAAGATGTGTGCCAGTAAAAATGTTTCATATTAATGACAGGGGGAGAAGCATTCATTTGGAGTTGGTGTGGCAGGGGATTCACATAGGCCTGTCCAAATTATCAGGAGATATATTGCGAATCTGTTCAGGATGTTGAAGTGTCTGGACACATTTGTACAACTGGTTACAAGTCCACTTCTTACACACCTATAACCCAGAGTAATTTTTGGATTTTGGGGGTTCCCAGTGACATCTGCCTTGGAAGAAATCTACAATCAGCCCCTTTCCAGTCTGCTATACACATTTATTGCCTAGTTTAACACAAACAATTTACATTTTAGTTATCTTTCAAAACACCTTGATTTTGGTTCCACTCACTTTGGAGAAATGAGGCAGATGCGCAATTGAGATTGTGAAAATCAATTCCCCATTCCACTCCCACTGGACCACAGAGATCATTATTTCAACTGTGGCACTGAATTTTATGGGGAGTTTCTGGAAAGATGTGAACAATACGTACAATTCACAGCTCCATGACATCTTTGGGATCGAATACTATTTTAACTGGGTGCAATAAAAGGTAAAACCATGGAACAACCTGCTCGGTAAAGCCTTGTGAGATTGGCTTCAGAAAATGACAGTCTAGAGTTGTTACAAGAAATTCAAGGCAAACTTCACTGAAAGCAGGAGATCATAGTGATGCTTGTTAATTGTACATCAATTGTGTTTAATTATATGCAGGTGGAAGGTATTAATTTCACTTGAGCACTTATTGGAACGATGGTGTGGTTGAATTAGGAGATGTAGACTTCTAATGCTTCCGGCTGTAAATAAATGTGAGACTGTGCTAAGGTTGGCTCCTGTATCATCCATCGCCAGCTGGCTTTTGCAAATAGAACAATGCTTATGCTACAGAAGTTATTGGATTTTCAACTGATTGTTAGGTTCCCACATTGATTTTCCTTCTCCACTTTTGGCTTCATGTGCCTTAAATAAGCACTCGCTGCTTGTCACAGGAATTGGTATAGATTATTCACTCTGCTTGAAGTGACAGTTGGAGGGAAAAGAGAAAAGAAATCAGCGTGAGTAACAATTGTGTTTTTCAAAGTGCAGTGGACAAGAGGGTGGCATCAAGAAGAGCCAGAGATCAGTTGATGGGAAAGCTCTTTCATTGACTTGCTAACTACTCTCCAAAAAAAGTTCTAGTATAGATAAAAAGTACCATTTTATCAATGTTCTGACAATGGCGGCAAAAATGAGAATGTTTGTTGATGATTGCACAGTGTGCAGTTCCATTTACAGCTCTTCAGAAAATGATGCAGTCTTTGCCTTCATGCTGCAAGATTTGGATAATATTCTGGCTTTAATTAATAATGAGCAAGTAACAGCCAAAATGTCAATAATAACCATCTCAAACAAATAGAACACTACAGCACACAACAGGCCCTTCGGCCTTCGATGTTGCACCGACCAATATAAAAAGCAATGCCCCTCCAAACTAAACCATTCCCTTCTCTTCCATATACTTATCAACTAACCTCTTAAACGCCACCAAACTTGGCGCATCTACAACTGCTGCAGGCAGGGCATTCCACTCCCGAACCACCCTTTGGGTAAAGAACCTACCTCTGATATCCGTCCTATAACTATCACCCCTTAATTTAAAGCTGTGTCCCCTCGTGCTAGCTTTCTCCATCCTAGGAAAAAGGCTATCACTGTCCACCCTATCTAAACCTCTAATCATCTTATATGTTTTGATTAGGTCCCCTCTTAGCCGCCTCCTTTCTAATGAAAATAACCTCAAATCCCTCAGCCTCTCTTCACAAGACCTGCCCTCCATACCAGGCAACATGGTTGGCAAATGGGAGTTTACCAGGCAATTGGGAGTTTAATCACCCTCCTTGACATTCAACTGTACTGCCACCGCCAAATTCCCCACCATCAACATCCTGAGGGTCACTATAAGCAAGAAACTTAACTGGACCAGCCATATAAACACTACAGCTTTAACAGCAGGTCAGATACTGGGTATTCTGTGTCATTTGACTTCCCCCTGACTCCCCAAAGCCTTTTCATTATCTACAAGTTCAAGTCTACAAGGGGAGGTATGGCAGCACAGTTGTTAGCACTGCTGCCTCACAGGAACCTGGATTTGATTCCCAGCTTGGATCACTGTATGTGATCATTGTGTGGAATTTACACATTCTTCCCATGTCTGCTTGGGTTTCCCTCGGGTGCTCTGGTTTCCTTTCACAGTCCAAAGATGTGCAGGTTAGGTTGATTGACCATGCTAAATTGCCCCTTAGTATCAGAGGTCTAGCTAGGGTAAATAGGGATCGGGCCTGAGCGGGATTGTGGCTGGTGTGGACTCAATAGGCTGAATGGTCTCCTTTTGCACTATAGGATGCTACGATTCTATGATTCTAAGTCAAGGATATGATGGAGTACTCTGCATTTGTTTGGATGAGTGCAGGTCCAACTATATTCAAAAAGTTTGCTAGCATCCAGAACAGTACAAAGAACTTGACTGGAATTAAATAATCAGTCCCTCCAGCACTGACACATTGAAACAGCAGCATATACCTATCTGTTGCATTGCAGAAACTCACCAAGCCTTCTTTGATAGCATCTATCCGAACCACAACTTCAACTGACTGGAAGAACAGGCACATGGGAACAACATCACATCCTTGTTTCCCTCAAAAGGTGAAATGAGATATAGGTCACAATTCTTCTGGATTGGGATTAATTGCCTATGCCAGCAGGAAGCCTGGAGTGTTAACAATAACTATCAGCTGAGGTTCACCCACCTGATAGATGCTAATACATTAACATAGACAAACTACTTTAAAAATGGTGACCCGATCTCCGTGCTCGTTTACCGGTTCCCCTCCCCCAAAAAAATGAAATAGTGCCCTCCTTACTACCAGGAGAGCAGCACCAACTCTTCACCAAAGTAGGGCATCCTTTCCCCCACACACAGCGCCCTCCCCCCAAAACCACACAGGCATTCAGGTGATCCAACATGACCTCTCTCTTCAGCTCCCCTCTCCCCTTATCCCTCAGTCCCCTCCCCCACTCAGGCCCTCACTCAGCCTCCTTTCCCCCTCAAACCTTCTGCATAGCATCCATGTGCCTTGGCAGTGCTAACGTTGCACTGCTGCCTGGTAGCCTGGCAATGATACCGTGGCCTGGTGCATTGGGCCCTGAGGGGGCAGAAGGAAGAAGATGCAGTGACTGCTCCTTCAATACCCTACTGAACCTGACCACAATATCATCAGCGGCTAATCCTGACTGAAAGCCTATAGTTTCACTTCCTGTTTTGCAAACTACTGCAATGCCAGGATGCCAGCGGGCAGTGCCAAGGCATGTGGCCTGAAGTGGCCTGAGGGTGTGGGGAGGAAAGGGGGGCGTTCTGAGAAGGAAGACTGAACTGCGGATCTGATGGGGAAAGGGGGTTTGAGGTGATGTCTGAAGGGGAAGAAGAGCTGAGTTGGGGATCTGACAGGGGAAGAGATTCTGAGTCGGGGTCTGAAGGGGAAGGGGAGCTGAGTTGGAGGGGTTCTGGTTACCCTCATGTTTGCATGGTGTGCGGGTGTGCGGGGATTACCTGTTATTTGTGAATGGAGAGCAGAGGATGCTCTCATTGGTGAGGGGTTGCTGATGCACCCCTGGTCAGTGTGGGACCCACCATTTATGTTTCTGTAGGGGGCAGCCTGTCTTCAAATGCGGAGTTCGGGGACCGGATTTTCAGGCCATGCTCGCTGCCAGACCAGAAAATCCTGCCTGAGGTCAATGGACCTTCGCATGTTCTTGACCGGTCCATTACAATTCCCATGGTGGGTGGAAGAGGAAAATTCCACCCTGGGTCACCATTTGAAAATGGTGACTTGTTCTTGGAACAGCGGGGCTGGCCGATGGGCAGTCCATTATGAATAAATTAACATCTATCAGGTGGGAGAATCATATTTGTGCAAGATGTAAGGATCTTTACCAGGACCTTGATGAGCTATGTACAAAAAAGCTTCCCCTTGAATGCTGAGCTTTTGTCCTCCACTTACTCATCTGTTGAAATATCTTAGAATTATCTGTCCTACAAGCTGGGGTTCCCCTTCAATTGTCCAACTGTGTTGGCCTTGCATTCCGCTCATCTCCACTGACCCAACCCCCATTGGAGTATCACTTTGAACCTCTGGATAGTTATGAGCAGCCATAGTGCACTCAATCTTTCAGAGTCAAGCACCTTCTAACCTTCCCTTCATAAGCATTGACCCTCCTGGTGGTGTTTGACTTCTCACAGTCACTCTACAACCCTGCCCGATCATTCTCCATCCCATAAAGGTAATGTCCATGTTTATTATCTTCCCTAGAAGCCCACCCCCATGACAATAGACATGATTGCCTCATCCTGCCACTCCCTGAAATTGTTTTTAATTTTGTATCTCTCCAAACAACCGCAGTATCACTTGGCATCATCGTATGACAGTCAGTCTCCCACCCTATTGGCTCCTATTGCCTCCTTTAACCCTTACCATTACATTCCATTCCCAGTTCCCTCAGTTTACTCCCGAGGATTCATCAGCTGACACCAGCATCCTCTCTCTTTTTTCCCCTCACCCCCCACTCCTTGCCCATTCACACCTATACACCCCCTCCATACCCATTCACCCTTACACCCCCTCTGTGCCCATTCACACCTGTACACTCGCCTCCATACCCATCACACCTGTACACTCCCTCCATACCATTCAACCTGTACACTCCCCTCCATACCCATTCACACCTGTACACCCCCTCTGTGCCCATTCACACCTGTACACTCCCCTCCATACCCATTCACACCTGTACACCCCTCTGTGCCCATTCACACCTGTACACTCCCCTCCATACCCATTCACACCTGTACACTCCCCTCCATACCCATTCACACCTGTACACCCCCCTCTGTGCCCATTCACACCTGTACACTCCCCTCCATACCCATCACACCTGTACACTCCCCTCCATACCCATTCATACCTGTACATCCCCTCTGTGCCCATTCACACCTGTACACCCCCCTCTGTGCCCATTCACACCTGTACACCCCCCTCTGTGCCCATTCACACCTGTACACTCCCCTCCTTACCCATGCACACCTGTACATCTCCTCCATGCTCTTTCACACCTGTATTCTCTCTCCATGTTCATTCACACCTGTACTCCCCCCTCCATGTCCATTCACACCTGTACACCTCCTCCAAGCCAGTTCCCACCTACATAATCCCATCCATGCATGTTCACACTTGCACACCGTTCCTTGCCTACTCATACCATTGATCTTCTCACCTTTTGCTCCATGAATCACCTCACCCATTCACGACTTTCACTGCATCTCTCTCTCTGTCGCTTACATCCCATACTCCCCCCGCTCCACTCTGGGCCTCTATACTCACCCTAACTCTTCATTCCTCTCCTCGCCATCTAATATCCCATTTGTTGTGACCATCGCCACCTCACAGTACCTGGTGTAGTTAACCATCGGTAGCCTAAAGATTCACAACATTGATGCTCCTGCAGAATGAAGGCCTGCATGGCAGATGCTCTCCCTACCCACTATAGCATGTGGGGTTTCAAGGTACATGGTCACTGGAGGCCTCCATCATCTACTATCCACATGCTGCCCAAGCCTTCTTCCAGGTGAGTCCCAACATCTCCACACACATTGGCCCTGACATGGTCCGGACCAACATGATATCCTGCTGCCATCACAGACAATTGGACTGGGGAGCATGATTCTGGTTGGGGCTTCATCTGCATCCCATTAACAGGATACAAAATGACTTCACACTGGTCTTTGGCAGGAATGGCAACCTGCCATGACATGCGCACACTCCCACTTTCGTTTCACATCGATGAGAAACCATATTTTCAGCTGCTTCCACTAACCCAAACCCCAGCTGCCATTAAATCTTCTGCTACTGGGATTGGTAATTCCAAGCCACTGTCTCTCAGGCATTGAGAGCAGGTCCAACAGTAGCCAGGAACAAGAGAAACATGTTTTAAAAGCTCTTCTGTAGCTCAAACAATGCATCATGAAAGTTTCTTCAGGCTACAAGCACTGAAGTGATTTAATCCAGGATGCTGAAGCTAGCCACTGGGTATAGCTCAATTATCCTATTCTAACTGAACCCTGATGAATTGCAATGTAATATTCAGGATGCCAGGTTCCAGCATTCACCTATATTTAAGTTAGCTGTTTACAGGATCATTGGGAGGCCTCAGGCTTAATCATCACTTTTATTACAGTGAAAGAATTCAGTTGAAACAGATCCCACCCGAGAATCCATTACATTAAACACTTCTTGCACTAACATAGCACTTCATGCCAGTAAAAAGAAATAGTTTGAGGCCATGTTTTAAACATTCTGTCATGCATGGAAATCAGTCTTTTTCTGCCACATACAAACATGATACTGTCAATGAAATGTCTATCATGGCTTTGACAAACAATGAGTTATTTTATGATAGATTGTTGTCTTATTCTAAGAATGTTATACCACATAAGGGTGGCACGGCGGCATAGTGATTAGTACTTCTGCCTCATAGCACTAGGGACACGCATTCGATTTCTGGCTTGGGTCACTGCTTGTGCAGAGTTTGCATGTTCTCCCTGAGTCTGCGTGGGTTTCCTCAAATGCTCCAATTTTCTCCCACAGTCCGAAAGACGTGCTAATTAGATGCATTGGCCATGCTAAATTCTCCCTCAGTGTATCAAAACATGAACCAGAGTGTGGCGACTAGGGGATTTTCACAGCAACTTCATTGCACTGGTAATGTAAGCCTAATTATGACACTAATAAACAAACAGTTGATTAGATCAGAAAAGTCAACTGTATGCAGAAAGGATAAAGGGAAGATTTTGGAGGATTTGTTTCCTGTTCCTGCATGGTTTCAAGGAAGAAGATAGAATATTCCAAAAGATTACTCCTGGAATGATGGAGAACTTGTGATTTGGTGCTCTTGGGAGACAATCAAAAACCTTTTGAAATTTCTCAGCATCATTTTTATGAGGCACATGGAAGGTGACTTTATTTTTAGCTTCGGGCATTTTAAAAGCTGCTAACGTGCATTTGGCATCAAGTTCCAATTAGAGAATTAACCCATTAATATGCAGTCTAATGAGCCCTGCTCACTGCAATTCAGACAGAATTATTGGAAAGCAACAGCAGGCCTGTGAAGTAGACAAGAGGTCAACACTGAACTTTTAAAATTAATTTTAAAATATGTTATGACCAGCCCCAGGTGGAGGTTCCCCAAAAATTGTTAATCTGGATGAGACGCCTTGATTTGTCACCATCTGGCTAGGGTACCCCAAATTATAACAAACCTGTGCGGAGAATGGTGGTGCTTGACTTCATGTCTTTATTTAACCTAACCTCTGGTGGTATCAACAGGTTTAATCTAACAGGCTTCCCTTTCCCTCGGATACCCTTTCCAGATCCAATAGCTTTATTTAAAATTGAGCCAATTAAAGCAGGCTTTTTGCATTAAGATAGAGCAAGTTTATTAACTAATAAAAAGATAAGGAGAAATGGTAAAAACAGATGCTTCTACGTTCATATGGATTAGAATGAAATTTGAGTCCAATCGTAAGCAAGTATAAATAAAATATTCTATGGAACAGTCCTCAAGTTGTGAGGAATAGCTACAATCCCTACAGGGCAGAAGGAAGTTATTTGGCCCATCGAATCTGCACTGATAACAATCCCACCCAGGGCCTATCCTCAAAACCCCATGTATTTACCCTGCTTGATCCCCCCAACACTAATGGACAATTTAGCATGGCCAATCAATCTAACCTGCTCATCTTTGGATGATGAAACTTTGCGGCCATTTCAAATTGATTCCAGTCCAGCTGACTTCTATTGGTGAATCGTTGATTCTTGGGTTCAGATGTTCTGTGCTTTGGTGGAGTTATTTTAGTTCTTTTTTGCAGCTGCAATGCTTTTTAGTTGATGGTTGGCTTTCCCAGTCTGAGAGAGTGTTTTTACGTATCCCTTCAAAAAATGTCTATTTCCTTTCCATAGGGGCACTACTTCCAGTACTGAATCATGCACCTTTAGTATGGAATACTTTTTTACAGCACACACAGATCAATGAACATAGGCAGACCATGAGTAGTTCTCTCGGCTAGCATTTAACTCCATTCTTTCTATATTCTGAGAGAAAACCAGAAAACGCTAATCAGTTTAGGTAATTACATCCAGGGTCTCTGAGATGGGATGGCCATCATTATTTTCCTTTGTCTTTATCTGGGATGATAATCAGTCTAAGCTTTCTTTTCGAAATACCTTGTCTGGAAACTCAAGAAGGGTTTCCGTTGTTCCTTAGAGAAACACCAAGCATTCTATACCTGTCAGTAGTTAACATCCATTCTCAGCCATTTTCGGGTTTGTAACCATTTTAAAATATACAATTCAGGTTTTTTTTGAAGTCTAGTAGTTCCGTGTATAATTTTATGGGCGTTTTTTCTCCATCATTATAACATATAGCCTTGTATTGATCGCACAACTTCAATCAGTGCTGAATAATCAGTAATTACTGTAATCTAATTCTTGGTAGCCCAGTCTCCAGTAAAACTAACTTCTAATAGGAATTTACATCTGCACTGAATCTAACCACTTAATATGAGAATTGCAAATTTAACCCCACCAGATTCCCTTGTTAGTTAGCCTTGTGCATGCTCCCCTTCTTGTCAGGTACTGACTCTCTCCCTTTCTAAACCAATGTTAACATATAATTCCTCAGAAGGTCTACCATTCACGACTTTCCCCTATCATTACCAGCTCCAACTATTCTTTTCCCTCCAAAGTTCTTCGATGTGTTGCCGCCTCCCTTATCCATGTCTATTTTTCCTGCAACTCATATTTGAATCTTTAATTAGGTTTTTACCTTGTCACAGGATTGAAACAGCCTTAATCAAAGTCATAACAGCAATTGTGATGCAAAGTTCCCTTCTTCCATCTTGATCAGTCTGCAGCCTTAAACATAGGTAGAGGAGGACGCTCACAATGTTAAAATGTCGGCATTTGGGTTCGTTGGGCTGAAGGGCCTGTTTCCTGTGCTGTGTTGTTCCTTGTTCTTTTGTTCTTTATCATTGACCTTCTCCAATATTTTATGCCAGTCTGTGGCCTGGATATTTACCAAAATAGTCGAAAATAGCAGAAGTTGTTGATAATCCTCGGTTCTGCCCGTGAATACAGCAATTCTCATTTTCACCGGGTAGAGCATGTTTTGTTTTATACAGGAAGCTAGTCATTTAAATCATCAGCTGCTTTTTTCAAGTAGGATTTTAGTAGCCTTAGTGTGTAGAACCCAATTGTGCAGATTAGACATGGTAAGTGGGGGTCTGAACTTAATGGATTCATTTGTATCCCTTCATAGAGATAAGGTGCCTTTCTGGATCTGGTCCAGGAACATCCTTGGGGAGATAAGGTGCCTTTTGGGGTCGGTCAGATACCCTGTGAAGTTAAACTTAGGCATAAATGTGTCGAAAAAAGCATAAATTCATTTCTGTCAAACTCATTGTAACTGTCACAGACCTGTCAAAATAAACTGTCAACACTGTCAGAAACAAAAGCCAGAAGAACCTGTCAAAGGGAGTTATAAAGTTATCAAGGCATTTAAAAATTTTGCCCTTTAACATTCTGAAACCCTGGGCAACATTTTCTGTGTTTCACACAGCAGAAGCATCCAGCAATTTATTGGTAGTGGGATCTTCTCATCCCACCACTGTCAATGGGATTTCCCACTGTATGCACCCCATGCCATTGGAAAACTCACAGCAGGCATTCACCGCCGGGAGGAAAGGAAGATAATAGCTGGAAAATTTCAGCCCACGTGTCTAAAATGTCAAAAAAAGATGGATTGCTATTTCACTTTGCCTGTTGATAAAAGCCTACTAAATCAGTGCAAAATGCCTGATTTTACAACCATCCATTATCACAGTAGGATGCATGCTATTTCTCACGTTCACTCTGATATGGGACAAAAAATTCTAATGCTTGTTGCTATAAAAGATTGAGCATTCAAATGTTATGGTTATTATTTTCAGGCTTCATTTGGTTGAAGGAAGGTAAATGCTTTTTTTACGGATAAGTGATTTTTTTTTCATTTTTGTGAAGTAATCATAGGATATTCAATTGGTAGGAGCCAAAAAGTCAATGGGAAATGCTTCCCAAGCAACTCCAGCAGACGCTGCTGCCATTTCACACTCCAACAAGTACTGATTGGCAAAAGGTGGGACTTCCTGGCCAGAAGCTCGTCAGTCATTCCAGGAACAGCTCTGTTTGTGACTAGAAGAGGCATAGCCTCTTCTGGAAATTGGTCACCTGGAAATTGGTCACCTGAAAATTGGTCACGGGAACCAGAATAAAGGTAAGTGGCAAGGGTTAAGCGGGGGTGTGCGTACAGAAGGCCAGGGGGAATGTCAGGACTTACAGGATAAATTGGTGGAGTGGTGAGGCAGTGGGGAGGAAATGTGGAGGTAACATGGCCCTAAGAGAAAGGCAGCCCAATGAGAAAAGAGCAACTGTGAATGAACATTGTTTAATTTTGGTTCTCACCCCTGATCTATCATCCATCTACCAGCCTCTATAATGAGACTGGGTGGAAAAAGTTCTAATGTGGCCTTTAAGTGTTGACTTAAGGGCTTTATTTTGAGCCAGGGCTGGCTTCCGTTCTGAAGCCTTGCCCAACCTAATGTAAAGTTACAACCAAGTTAGAGACAGGATGCAATATCCGTGCAATTTTATGCTCTCTTGCCTCAGATGTGGGGGAGGGAGGGGACATTAAATCCTGACCTTAGAACTATATTCTATAGAACTTTATTTTATCACATCTTTGGATGTGTTCCAGGTCTGCACCTGATGGGTATTGGATGAATTTGGCGGCACAGGTTTAAGGGCAAATGATGTAGGGTGGGACAGGGAAGGAGTGAGTGGGCACTGATTGTCCATGGGATTATACAGGGCCAAGAAGATTATTAGAGTGGCATAGGTTGATATAAGGACTATTAAGGGTCACAGAGATTGGGTTAAGGGACATAGGTTGGCAAGGAGGCTAAGGGGAACACGGAGGGTGGGAGGAGCCTGAGGTTTCATGGACAGTACGAGGAACTACAAGAATTAATGGGGGCATGAGGTGGCATGTGTTGGCATGGATGGCCGATGGGGAGTTTATTGGGGAGATATGGTATGAGGGCTGGTGGTATGTTTCATGTTTTACTCTTTAATTTTAAACTTTGAGTAAGTGCTGAAACGCCAAGGTGGGTCTTCCACCCGGCCCACCTTCACATCAGGCATCCTCATCACCACTTCTGTGAATGCTTATCTTGATTTTTAATTGAGGCAATCTTTCTGGACCAAAAATCTGATGTTTGGCAACAATCTTTAAAAGCCATATTTGTGGAGTTGGGAATTTTCTCTGTGTATCTGATCTGAGAACCAAAGTCTGTGCCTTTGTGACCCATAATTTAGCTTCTTTATTTTTCTTATAAACCTTTGATTGTCTCTTGCATGTTAACATCTCTTAAACTATGAACTATGAAAGTCTGTGTGAA
Organism: Sphyrna mokarran; assembly: GCA_024679065.1. Lineage (NCBI taxonomy): Eukaryota > Metazoa > Chordata > Chondrichthyes > Carcharhiniformes > Carcharhinidae > Sphyrna > Sphyrna mokarran. The sequence goes on from JAGIQG010000009.1 coordinate 42,846,629, forward strand.
TCCGGAAGAAATGGCAGAGGTGCTTAATGAATACTTTGCCTCGGTATTCATGGTGGAAAGTGAACTGCGAGATTTGCGGCATATGGAAAAGATTGAGTACGTGGATGTTAGGAAAGAGGATGTGTTAGACTTGTTAAATTCTAAGAAGATAGACAAGTCACCGGGACTGCATGGGATGTACCCCAGGTTATTGTGGGAGGTGAGGGAAGTGGTTGCAGAGCCTCTGGCGATGATCTTTGCATCGTCCATGGAAATGGGAGAGGTTCCGGAGGATTGGAGGACTGCTGATGTGGTTCCTATCTTTAAGAAAGGGAACAGGGATAGTCCAGGAAAATACCGACCGGTGAGTTTGACTTCAGTGGTTGGTAAGCTGATGGAGAGGCTTCTGAGGAATAAGATATATGAACATTTGGAGAAGTTTGGACTGATTAGAAATAGTCAGCATGGTTTTGTCAGGGGCAGGTCATGTCTTACGAGCCTAGTTGAGTTCTTTGAAAATGTGACTGAACACATTGACGAAGGAAGGGCGGTGGACGTAGTGTACATGGACTTTAGTAAGGCGTTTGATAAGGTTGCACATGCAAGGCTTCTGGAGAAGCTGAGAGAGCATGGGATCCAAGGGGCTTTGGCCTCGTGGATCCAGAACTGGCTTGCCGGCAGAAGGCAGAGAGTGGTTGTGGATGGGTCTTGTTCTGCATGGAGGTCAGTAACCAGTGGAATGCCCCAGGGATCTGTTCTGGGACCCCTGCTGTTTGTCATTTTCATAAATGACCTGGATGAGGAAGTGGAGGGATGGGTTAGCAAGTTCGCCGACGATACAAAGATCGGTGGTGTTGTGGATGGCCTGGAGGGATGCCAAAAGTTGCAGTGGGACATAGACAGGATGCAAGACTGGGCAGAGAAGTGGCAGATGGACTTCAATGCAGATAAATGTGTAGTGGTCCATTTTGGCAGGAATAATGGATGAAGGAGTACAATATAAGGGGTAGGAGTCTTAGCTGTGTTGTAGAGCAGAAGGATCTTGGGGTCCGGGTCCATAGGACTCTTAAATCGGCCTCGCAGGTGGAGGAAGTGGTCAAGAAGGCATACGGTGTACTGGCCTTCATTAATCGAGGAATAGAGTTAGGAGTCAGGAGGTAATGATGCAGCTCTATAAGACTCTTGTCAGACCCCAGTTGGAGTATTGTGCGCAGTTCTGGTCGCCTCATTATAGGAAGGATGTAGAGGCTATTGAGAGGCTTCAGAGGAGATTTACAAGGATGCTGCCTGGATTGGGAGGCAGGCCTTATGAAGATAGGTTGAGGGAGCTGGGACTCTTCTCACTGGAGAGACGTAGGTTGAGAGGCGACCTGATAGAGGTTTATAAAATGTTGAGAGGAATAGATAGGTTGGACTCTCAGAGACTATTTCCCCGAGCTGAAATGGTCACTACGAGAGGACACAGATTTAAGGTGCAGGGAAGCAAATACAAAGGAGATGTCAGGGGTAGGTTTTTCACTCAGAAGGTGGTGAGTGAATGGAACCGACTGCCATCAGAGGTTGTTGAGGCAAACTCACTGGGGTCTTTTAAAAGACTTCTGGATGAGTATATGGAAAAGAATAGGATAGGTGGTTATAGATAGGTCTGTGGATTGGTAGATGTGATTGGCGCAACTCGTGGGCTGAAGGGCCTGTTTGTGCTGTATTGTTCTATGTTCTATGTTCTAACTCGTTCTTATAGTACACTAGAATCTTCAGAGTGCAGAAAAGGTCCTTCAGCCCAGCAAGTCTGCACCAACTCTATGAAAGAGTATTTTACCCAGACCCTGTCCCCCTGTAACTTCACCCATTTAGCATGGACAAACCACCAAACCTTCACATCACTGGACACTAAAGGGACAACTTACCATGGCCAATCCACTAACCTGCACATTTTTGCAGTGTGAGAGGAAACGGAGCATCGGAAGAAACCCACTCTGACATGGAGGGAATGTGCAAACTCCACACAGTCAGCCAAGACTAGAATTAAACACGGGTCAGTAGCACTTTGAAGTAGCAGTCTAGCCATTGTGCTACCATGCCTCCACTGTACACTAGAGCACCTTACATGTGTTTCTATTTTGTTTTGCTTCTCTGCACAAATTTTTATCCCCTTTATCCTGTCCTATTCATTGCTGTTTATCTGTTTGGCTGCACAGATTCCGACTGTCCCAGTGAGTCTCTGTTTTGCTGTACATTTCCAGCATCTGCAGTTTGTTTTTACACATTATCTTAATTAAGTATACTTTCATTTTTTATGTTCATTTGTAAAAGTAGTATTGGCTATAAATACAAAGTGCTGTCAATTCCTTCCATGCTTTTATATGAATATGAACGTATCTATTCCTCTTCATTTATCTTCACACAAAATTTACTTGATGCAGCATTTGAAAGCATCCTGCTTCGATTACTTAAAATGACCCAACAAATTAAAATATAGTCACTGTGGAGCCTCCAAATAAATATTTCATTCTATCTGATTTTATTTTTATCTTTCAGTTTTTTTAAAGCAAACATAGAGGGTGTTTCTAGGAAAAAGTGGGGTAATGCCATAGTTTTGAAATAAAAATTATTTTGATTCCACTTAAAGATGTAAGAACTTGAAGATTATTGAAAGATATTAATAATGACTGACAAACGGCCTTCCCTTGCGTGGAAGGGATCTAAAGGTAATTGATATTTTCTTTGCTCCAATTATGATTCAGATATAGAAAAAGTGACATTTAGGGGCTGTGGTATGAAATGTCAATTACTCTCCTAATGAATGAAAGTCATCAACTAATCAAAGTCTTCCAGATATGAAATAGAATTTTTTAAAGAACTGAATACACAAATTACTGCGGGGGTCTTTCTGTTAAGTTGACAATATTTTTGCATCAGGAAATATGCCAGAGTAGCACAAAATACTGATTGGAAATTGAATGGAGAAAGAGCAGAAGTTGGCAGCATCTCAATATTTTTCGCTGGATGTGAATTGACTATTCACAAAGTGATGTCCTAATTCCTACCATGATATTACATAGCAATGATCTGACTGAGGTAGTCAAATAGTAGCACAAACTTGCTTTATAGTTTATAAATCTTACAACACGGACACTTCCTACTTTATACTGTAAACTAGATAGGTGTGGGTTTTTCATGCTGTTTTCATTTTACATGGTAATTGTGTTGCCCCCAGTGTTCAATGTTGATGACAATGTTGACAAAAAAAATTAATAACTGATGTAATTACAGCACATTTATTAGCATGCTGGGAAATAATAGCTATAGCCTATTGTACAGTTAATTTGGAGTCTGATATTGATGTGTATGCAATTGTGTATGTATTATGACTGAATTAATAATTTTGGCATCGTTTAACATCAATTTGTACATTAAGAATGAATTATAATCAATCCTCCAAAAATTGTTTTTAATGCAGTTATTAAACTACCTACATCCCCTTCAGGATATAATATGATATCATTACTTGATAGCTGTTATGAGTTTATATAGTTATGCGTAGTTTTTACCGAGCATTTGAAAATCAATATATATATTCCATTTGATAAAAGCTGTGTGCACAACTTACTAATAAAACCTATTCTACCTGAAATGACAGCCATATGGGGGAAGTAGTGGGTGCATGAAGCCCCAAGGTGTCTTTAGCCAGTGCACGTGAAAGGTAGAGTCTGTCCTGTTCTATCACCCAGCAGCAATGGAACGTTTGTTCCCTCAAGGTAGGGCCTGTTGCCAGTAGCAGGTGTTGGGCTATCCTCTGGGATAGAGGCAGCAGGAATGGGCACTGATGTGTGGCTGAGACAAGATGCTGCAAATATGCTCTCATGTAGAATGTGACAGCAGCTGCGACAGTGCTGGAAGTCACCATTCTGTCACCACAAAACCAGATGCTTCCTTCTTCGGAAAAGAAATTTAAATATTTCTATAAATGTGTGTGCATTTTTATCAAATAATCTCACCGGTCTATCAATACAATATTTTTACCTTTTAAAACAGTACTAAGATTTCGAATTTGCAATACACACAATAAATATATTTATTTCTCTTCCAACTTGACCTCACATAGAAGGCCTTTTGTTAGTGGAATTACAAGTTCTCACACTACAGTGATTTTTTTTGCATGACAGGAATACCAAAGATCTAAGCATTGAAATAAAAATTATTTGAAGGAGGCAATTAAATAATTATTCTGCCATTGAGCACAATTACCTTACAAATAGGCACTGAATTTATTGTTTTGTGGTCTTTTTCTTTCTAAATAGTCCTCACATTAAACTGTGGACCAATAGAATGAATGGAGAGAATATGTGAATGTAATTAGATCCAATCACAGGGTTGATTATATTTGTGGAATAGCAGGTAAAAGGTTGGCTCACAACAAGAAAAATGGGATTGGAGAGCTAGATGTCTCAGCTTATACCCAAAGCAGTAGGACACCCTCTGGTGATACACCTGCTGATAACTGACGAAACTCATCACACATATGGTGAGCAGGTAAGGATGCCAAACCCACCTGGGATCCTAATGTGCAGCAGGGCTGATGTGAAGTATGCTGTTACACCACTGTAAAGCTATTACTATAAACCAATAAACCTATTATGAGATTTAATTCTGAAATAATTGCAATGTCATTTTAATAAGAAGTGATATTAAGTTGTTGAAATTGTCTTGCCAAATTTCACAGGAATTATTCATCTTCAATCCTACGTTTTGGTTCTCTTTGAGTATTCCAGAAATAAAGGGAGCACCATCATTCACATAGCACTGTCAGACAGAGCTTTTTGTTTTTCTTTTAAGTTTAAGATGTGACAAGGTGACATTGTTCATTTTGTAATTCTTGTTATTCACTTTGCAAAATAAGCTGCCACCTTTAGTTTAGGTTAGTCATTTCACAACATAGAATGGTTAAGAACTGCACAATTGCAATTCTCTTCACAAAATGTCAGCAGTCCCCTTTATCCTTAAAGCAAAATGAAAAACATTAGATGTTTTACATAAAGCATAGTGTATATATAAAATAATTGCCATAGGGTTGCAAGTGGGTGATTCAGCCAAGCAAGTTTGATGAATTAAATGAGGGGGTAAAAAAACTGAGCAGTTTAGACAGCAGAATCCTAAATTATTCTTTCAGCTTTCCCCCATTGTGTAGCAATGTGTGCTAGACGCTATTTTGAACATGAGGTATTATGATACAGATGTGCTAGCATTGCAGTACTTAGTCTCAACAGCTTTCAGAAAATAAGGAAGGGTTCAATGGAGTCCACTTAAAAAAAAGATTCATACTTTTTCCTTTCTATAAGCAGATCTACCAGTATTTCTGCATAGAATGGTCCTACAGTTTAAATTTAAATTAGTAAAACTCGCAAGATCTTAATTTGGGGATTCTTCCAAATTTCTTTGGTTGATTAAATTCATTGTCACTAAAGCCAGTAAAAAGGATAGCGAAAGGCGATAGATGATCATGAACTGTTGGTATTTTTCAAAACATCTGATAAACCAAATTCAGTATTAAAAGGAAATAATTTTAAGAGCGTTTTTGAGTAATGCAACTGGATGGGAACTATGCCAAAACAGTCAGTAACCATATGGCTCAGGGACTGTACCAGAACTTGCCATATGGGGGTGGGTGGCATGAAAAGCAGCAGGCCTTTTAAGCATAAATAAAATAATAATAAAAAAACGCACTAAATTATTCAGGTAAGAATCAATTTAATCTCGTCTAAATATCAATTTATTCATGTAATTATTCTGTCAGACTTTAATTTTCTGTAAGCAAGTACATCACTTAATTGATTAAGGATCCTCCTATTAAGAATAATAACTGTTCCTGGCCAGTTATTTAAAAAAATCCTTCTTGAGCCAGAATGGTCCTACAGTGGCAATCAGATAAAGGAAAGATAATTCAGGTCCCTGTTAAGGTCTGTGGATCATTCAGCAAATGAGTCAGGATTGTTTTTTGTACCGAGCAGTACAAGTTTGACACAGTTAACTTGACAGTTTGATAAGGTGAAAATCTACAGCAGTGAATTACTTAGTGATTATAAATTCTAGGATGCTTACAACAACAACTTGCATTTATGTAGTGCCCTAAATGCAGTAACTTCCCCAAGGCACTTGGTAGGAGCAAGCACAATGTACTTATTGAGCCACATAAGTTAACCTGAGGTGATGGGACTTGGTGCAAGTTGGAACATGGGCAACAGAGTTTTGGATGACCTTGACATCTGGACATTCCTAGGGGGCTCTGCAGGAGTACAACGAAACAGTCAAGTCTAAGGATGACAAAGATATGGGTGAAGGTTTCAGCATCAAATTGCCTGAGACTGAAACTAAGATAGATCTGAACAACGTTGTGGAGGTGGAAGTAGGCAGTCTTAATGATAGCACTGATATATGGTTGGAAGCTCATCTCAGGATCAACATTAAAATTGGAAATAGCTTATTTCAGCCTTAAACAGTTGCCTGGAGTTAGGAAAAGGAATTAGTAGCAGGGCAGACAATGGCTTGGGTCTTCCAAATACTTAATTGTAGAACATTTCTACTCAGCTAATGTTGGATGTCTGGTAAACAGACTGGTAATTTAGAGGCAGTGGGGAATTTGAGAGAGGTGATGCTGTTGCCAATGCACATCTGCAAATTTGCTGTGTTTTCAGATAATATTACTGAGGGGCAGAATGTAGATGAGAAACAGGAGGTGCCAATGGATAGGCCTTTGGGGGAGGGGTGCATGAGTTAATGGTGCAGTAGCAGGAGGTAAAGCAATATCATGTGATTATTAGATAATTAGAACCAAATGAGCGTGGTTCCATTCTATAGGACAATGTTAATGAGGCATTTGCAAAGGATGGTGTGGTCAACAATGTCCAATGGCTGCAAACAGACCAAGAAGGATGAGGAAGGAATGTTTATCTTTGCCACAGTCACATAGAAAGTCAGCTGCGATTCTCCCAAACGTGCTGACTTGGTGGGAATCCCAACTGTTCTGATAGTTCAGCTTTTCACCAGAATCTCCACCCTCTGTGCCACTGAAGAAGTTCCAGTTGTGAATGTTATTAAAAACCAAAGGAGCTGGGTCCTATTCGTGCCAGAGTTTGACAGTTCTGGAACTTTGTGCATGCGCAGTGGTCTCAATCTGTCAGTCTCCCCATTTGCTGGCCAGATCAATCGCTGGCCAGCCCAAGATCCCCATAGTACTGTGCCTCCAGCCTCCCCCACAGCCCGATCATGGCTCCCACAATAATTCACAGGCCAGCCCTGGCCTCCCCTGCCCCGGAGTGCCCCAATGTCCAGATCTCACCTCCACACTCCCCACCCACTGCCCCAGCATTGGCAATCCCCCAACCCTTCATTCTGACAGACCTTACCCCCAGGGTCAGACAACCACTGGGCAGCCCCCCCACCCCCTCTCCGCCCCAGCAGCCCCTCCAGCCTGCCCCAATCGCTGCCCTCTTTTTATCCAAGATCGATCCTGTCTGCAGTGGCAGCAAGACCTCCCCCTACCAATCACCCAAAGGCCCCACCCATAATAGGCCCTGTCCCCATTGATGGGCAATACCAAAGTGCCTCTGGGCATGGGCACTTTGCCCTTGGGTAGTGCCAGGGGGCACAGGATGGCACAGCCAGGGTTCCAGAGGGCATCAGCCCCTTGCTGACTGACCCACTAGGGCCTCGATTGCCCCTCCGCTTCATTCTGGCAGGGTATCCCATCGGCAATGGCAGAATGTGGGGAGCTAGTCTGAACCCTGCTGGAATGAAGTATTCCTGACACGGTGGGAGATTCGATTGGAACCTGAAAGGTCCCAATAATTACATAATATGCATATTTAAACAGATTAAAAACAGACTTAAATTACTTACCTGCCTTCCCACTGGTTTCCAGTGTGATCTGAGCTGCAACTGTTCGCTGGTTCTGGGATATGTGCATGTGTTTCCGGTGCATGTGCAAATCCCTATTCAAGTCCGCAGACACGTGTCTCCAACAGCGACCTGACAGAAACGCTACAGGTCACAATGGGAGAATCACAGCCGTTATTTTTGATTTAGATAAAAATTATATTGGTAATGTGGCAGAGGCAGAAATCTAACTAGGAGAACTCCAACATGAATTTCCAAGAAGGGTGGCCATTGATTTTGGAGACAAGGACTTTAGAGAAGAAAGGTATACTGAAGATGGGACGGACACTTGCAAGAACTGAGGTTCAGGGGTTGGTTATTACAGGAGAAAGATAATGAAGGGACATTTGAAATAGAAGGGGGCAGAGTCATCAGACAGAAGTGCTGAGTGGATGATCCATCACAACCTCTGGAGATGGTCAGAGCACCACAACATCACAGTCAATTTGATTCACTCTACATGATGTCAAGAAGCAGCTGAAGGCACAGGATACTACAAAACTATGGGCCCTGACAACATTCTGGCAGTAAGACTGAAGACTTGTGGTCCACAAGCAGCCATGCCCTAGGCCAAGCTGTTTCAGTACAGCTACAACACTGGCACCTACATGCCAATGCAGAAAATTGCCCAGTATATCCTATCCACAAAAAGCAGAAATAAATCAAAATTGACTAGTCACCGGCCCATCATTCTACTCCTCTTCATTGGTTAAAATGATGGAAATTGTCATCAACAGTACTATTCAGCAGCACATGCTCAGCAATAATCTGCTTACCAATGCTTAGTTTGGGTTCTGCCAGGGCCACTCAGCTCCTGATCTCACTGGAGCCTTGGTCTAAACGTGGATAAAAGAACTGAATTAAAATGTGTGGTTAGAATCGCTATTCTTTACATCAGGACAGCATATCAAGGACTCCTAGATAAACTGGAGTTAATGAGAATCGGGAGAGAACTCTCCATTGGTTAGAGTCATAATGGTCAACAAGGAAGTTGGTTGTGGTTGTTGGATGTCAATCATCTCAGTCCCAGGATATCACTGCAGGGGTTTCTCCAGATAGGCCTAACTATCTTTAGCTGCTTCATCACTGATCTCCCTTCCATCATAAGATCAGAAATGACGATGTTTGTTCATGAATGCATAATGCTCAGAACAATTTGCAGCTCCTCAGATGAAGCAGTTCATGTCCTTGTCCAGCAAGATCAGGACAATGTTCTGGATTGGACTAATAGGACACTATCCAGGATAAAGTAGCCTCCTTCTTTGCCAACTCATCCACCATAATAAACATTCATTCCCTGATGCACAGTGGCAGCACCATCAGTCACCTACAAGATCCTCTGTTGCAATTCACCACAGATCCCTTGACAGCATCTTTCAAACCTGTGACCTCTACCATTTAGAAGAAGGGCAACAGATGTATGGGAAAACCACCACTTGCAATTTTCCTCCCTAGGTCAGAACCATCCTGACTTGTAACTAAATCTCAGTTCCTTCACTGTGACTGGATTAAAATCCTAGAACCCTCTTCCTAAAACATTGAGGGTGTTTCTACAACACATGGATTGCAATGGTTCAAGAAGGCAGCTCACCACCACCTCATCAAAGACAATTTGGGATGGACAATAGCGTTAAGTTAACATCCCACAAATAAATAAACAAAAGAATCTGGAGAGAGGGGACAATTTGCCACTTACTAACAGGAAAGGAAGTTGGCTGGTCAGCTATCTAATGGGTTGAGAAAGCATGGTGTGGATTTCATAGAGAAGATGAACTTAGAAGTGGCACACAAGGAGATAGGAAAAGAATGAAAGAGAAGTAAACTGTGTCTGGGGGTACCATAAAGCAAGTGCAGTTTAGTGGGTTAATGGAAGGTGCTTCATGTTCAAGGTCAGCATTACTTTCTCAGTGTAAGTCTTTATTGAACTTTAAAACCTGGTAGGGGTGAAACCAAACTCATGTCGGTGGCTTATGCAGGCTAAGCTAGACTAAACAATGAAGGTAGGCACTGAAGTTAAACTGAGGTATCACCTTATGCAATGTTCCAAAGCCATCTCAGCTTTCTTGTCGGAAATGAAGCATCAGGTCAAGCCTGTGGAGTGTAGTGCTTCATTTTGTCAGTTTGGATCTTGTTTGTTCCTCTTGTGGGGGCCATGAACTGTGTTCAATTTGAATTTGGTTTTTTGGACAGAATAAAATGTTTTTTTAAAAAAGTAAAGTATCTGCTTATAGATAGAGTGCCTCATGGCAGAAATTACATGATTATGGCAAGCCACATTGGATTTGTAGTACTGTTGCATTTAAAATCCCAAACATGCTCCTTTGCATAATGAACAAAAGACACAAACAATCCCCTTTTTCTAATGAACAAAATACAAATTTGCATGCACAATCATGTGTAACTGTGAGGTACCAATGTTTTCCACTATGCACCCACTGTTCTCATGCATTAACAACTATTTGTTTCCATTGTTCAGTCTCTGCACCTGCAGTTTATATACTGTTTATATGTGGTTTATATATATTTGCAAGACTCTTAATGGTATGTCCACACATTATCATTGGCTGTTCATCTGAATGATGTTCCTTTTCTGGACAATGTCAATCCTGTGGCACTTGTCATGGTAACTGAAGTTGTTCCAATGTCATTGTTGGGAACATGTGATTCTCTGGAATTGATTGTAGTTTTGTATTCAGTACAGCTGTTGAGATTCCTTCTCCCTCACCAGCCCATTGTAGTGATGGAACAGCTTTCTGTTTGTAAATGCTGGTGCTTCCGTTGGGATTATAGGTTGTTCACTTCCATTGCATACAAGTGAGATGAAAGTACCTTTATGCATGTCCCAACTTGCCATGTGAGTGACCCCTGTTGAGTATTGAAGGTTCGTAACAGGACTAGCTCTCCAATGTTCAACCCTGGTAATAGTTTGGCAGTCTTGTCACAATGAAATGTGGCTCTTTACCATGATTTCTTTTTTCACTCATGCCTATTGCTTCTAGTTTCAGAAGCATTTTTGCTACTGAAAATGTAATTTGTGTGTGTCATGACATGTCATCTCATATGTTTCTCCAATTGAGGATTGTCCTGTATAGGTCCAATGTCTTGATGGTTCCTTTGGCAATTTTCACTGCCACCCTTATATTTCTATTAATTTAAGGATAGTGCAAAGATGATGCATCATGTTGAATTTCCCCATCCTTTGTGAAGCAGCTGAATTCTTCACTCATGAACTGAAAGCCATTGTCACTCATCACAATGTGTAGAATGCCATAGTGATTGAAGTGCGCTTTCAGGAATGCTACTACTTCTCTTGTCACCATTGAAGTCAGCCAGTCTAACTCTTGAATAGTCAGAATAATAGTCGACAATAATAAGATAATCAGTTCCAGCTAGAGTGAAAATATCTATTCCCAGCTTCATCTATGGTCTGTCTGAGATGTCATCATCAATATCTGTCCAACCAGTTTAGCATGATACTCATTGCAAGCACTGCACTGGCCTATGTAGTCTTTAATTTCCTTGCTCATGTTTGGCCAGTAGAGCAGTTCTCTTACTTTTCCCACACTTGATTCAATTCCTTAATAGCTTGCATGGACGCACTTCAGCATTTTTCCTCTCATCTTCTTGAATGACAATGAGGCTTCATGATTCTGTTTTCTTTGTACAAGGTGCCATCTTGGCCATCATTTCATCTCACTCTGCCCAATATACTCGTGTGACCATAGATGTGTTCTTGATTCTCTCAGGCCAACCTTTCATCATTATTTTCTCATAGAATCCTTACAATGCAAAATAAAGCCATTTGGCCTATCAGGTCTTTACCGACCATAATCCCACTTAGGTCTTGTCCCCTTACCCCCACATACTTACTCTGCTATTCCCCCTGACACTATGGGGCAATTTAGCATGGACTATCAATTTGGAGTGTGGGAGGAAACAAGGGCACCTGGAGAAAATTCATGTATGCACAGAGAGAATGTGCAAACTTCATACTGACAGCCACTTGAGGCTGGAATTAAACTGGTGCTGTGAGCCATCAGTGCTAACCATTGTGTCACCGTGCATTATTCTCATAGCACTTGGAGCGTTGAACCATGTTGGATAGGTCACTTGATTTGAGCAAGGTGCTTATCTCTCAGATCTAATGGATGGGATTTTCCATGCTTGCCCAAGGATGGAAAATCCCACCTGATGTTAACGAACATTTGCATGGTGTCCATACCTTGCCTGCTATGATTCCTGTGATGGGCGTGATGGGAAGGTTCTGCTCAATGGCCAGAATTTTACTGTCTTGCCACCATGGGAATTGGAGAGCGCAGCGTGGGATTTTACAGTTTTCGAATGAGTGAGGCTGTAACATCCCGCACAGTGTCTCTAGTGTGTTGATGATTCCCATGTCATGTTGAGCTGTTGCTTCATATTGAATCTGGAAGACTTCATGTTGTGTTTTATGTTCCCCAACTATCTTCATGGAAAGCACTACTCTTGCCATCATGTCTACAATCTACATCTGTTTCCCTTCCTTCTATGTCAAAACCGCAACACTACAAGCTATAGTGGATAGTCTGCTAGCTTATGGATGTGGAGGCATAATGGAAGGAGCAATAGACACATTTGCAGGTGCTTGGGAACAGATAGTAGAGGTTTGAGAAAAATGCTTTGTGGTATCTTGTGGCCGGACTCCAACATTGCCTCTTCCAAGCAGGCACTGATGAAAATGCTCACAAACAAAAACAATAGCCAAGCACTATTGTGTTGGTTTGAATGTATCATCATCCTGTTTGTATTATCGCCCTGGATGTAAATGTGACTGGTCACTTTTGTTGCATTAGAGTTGCCCCAAGACAAGTCTTGCTGACATCACACTGCAATGTGATTGCATCATTGATATTATAGTATTTCAACACTGATGTTATTGTCCCTAGTTGTTTGATAATCATGAATATTGCCTCTTGTTCTGTTCTGCAATACCACTGCACCTTCTTGGCAGTAAGCTGGCATAATGGTTTACACTCCGATGAGAAGTTGGACAAGAATTTGCTAAATAATTCACAACTGCAAGAAATTATTGAAATGCTTTTACATATGTTTATTGCTGCATCACTACTATAGCTCTCATTTTATCAGCATCCGGGCAAAGACCTTTTGGTGGGTCAATACATGACCTATTTATTTGACTTCAGGCATTTTCAATTACTTCTTTTTCTTTCTTAGCTCCATGTTCATCTGCAAGCTCTCTCGAGCAGCCTTATTAAATTCTGATCATAATAAGATATGGCTTCTTCCAATATGCTTCTACATCCATAAGCTAGCAGATCATCCACTATGGCTTCCATTCTAGGAAGATCACTGACAATCGTGTCTGTGTTGATGCTTTATGGAGCCATGGAAATGTCATATGTCATGCGCAACATTTTATATCTCCTGATCAGCATCTAGAATGTAGTTAGAAAGCTACTGCTTTCATCCAGTTTCATTTGTTAGTAACCATCCTTTGTATTTCGGGTCATAAAGATCTTAGCCTTGGCAAGCCATGGTAAAATTTTTTCAATGATTATTAAGAGGGAGTGAGATCTTTTCAGTTCTTTAATTAAATGCTTTGGATCTAAATGTACTCGCTGCTTTCCAGGTTGTTTCACTGCTACTGTGTGGTTAATCCAACCTGAAGGAGTTGTCACTTCTCATGATTACGCCCTTCCTTTCTAACTCTTATCTCCTGCCTTTTAGATTTGATTTGAGTGTAGCTGGAACTCTTCTCAGCAGATACTGCCTTACATTCTCATCTGCTTCAGCATGAGATTCTCCAGATAGACAACCAACCCTGCACAACAGCTTTGTATTTTCCAAGATTTGACAAGCAGTCAGTGATTTTGTGTGTTGTGACACATTGTGAATATCTGTTGGAATGGAAGGAGGAATTTTGGGAAAAAGCTGGATAAGCTTGTAACATAGTCAACTTAAGAGACAACAGTGAGGTAGAAAAGGGTGATGGAAAAATAGGCTACCTTACTATAAGAACCTTAAATTTCAGTTACAAAATGAAGAATGAATAAATGCTTAGACAGCAAAAACATAACCAGCTAGATAAAGATAGCCTGCATTCTAACCTCTAGATCTGGTTATGTACCGAAGAGAAGGATGGACAAATACACAATAATGAGATCTAGAGCAGAGAAGCAAGTACAGATAGGCTCAGGTCAGGGAGGTTATTAAATCATAAATCCCTTTGTAAGGAGATATCAGACAAACAAAAACAAGATCATAATGATGGATAACGATTAAAACTAAAGAAATCAAAAGCTAACATGTTTTTTGATGTTTTTGTGAAACTGCATAATCTGCATGTAATCTTTGTAATGTGAGTACTATAAAAAGCTATGAGTTGTTCAAGTTGGCGAAGTACTTCGAGCCCTCACCTGAGGTGTTTCCAGGCATATGTTGTTTCCAGTCTGAATAAATCACCTTTTTCGAGAAACTCACCATTACTGTATGAGATCTTCCTTGTGTGCTGTCTCATCTGAGCCGTAATTAAGAGTGCAACTGGGCCCCACATGAAAGCCAGGCTCAGGGTGCAAGTCTCACACACAACTTCCTCCAATATGTATGGTTAGGATGACCAGTCCAAGCTTTAAACATGCTTCACTGAGATGAGTGTTGGTTGCATCATGTCAATGATTTGCAAATCTAGATCTTCCTTTTTGACATTTCATTGGGCTCTTAGGTTAATTTGTCCTTTTAGTATGAGTCTTATATCATCCTGTAGCTCAACCTTATTTTTATGGGCTTCATTTTTGAATTTCCATATTGAACCAATGCACTGGTTTGTGAAGGTCACGTTTTTGCATGATGGGCTCTCCTTTCGCAGCCATCATTGTAACAGTCACTAACATTTATTGCTTATAGATTTGGTGGAGCCATTCTGTTGTATTGTGCACATTGATTCATCAGACTCTTCAGCTGATATCTCTCCAATGGCCAACTGTAAAGTCTTGTTTTGCTTCTCTCTAACCAAGCACTTGTCTACAAAATGATTCAGTTTTTTGCAATTAAAACATTACTTTCCCCATGCTGGGCAATTCTTCTTTACCTTTGGATAATATTCTACTCCTTGTCTGTGATTGTTCTGAACTTTTGGCCTGGAACATAAGATCTTGGAGCACCAGTCAACAATTCAATTCCTCAAGCCTATTCTACCACTATTCAATACAATCATGGCTTATCTAACCTCCATTTCAATTGATTCCAGAGTTATGCGATTTGTCTGATGAAGAAAGATTGAGCAGTTTAGGCCTACGCTCTCTACAGCTTAGAAGAATGAAAGAGTTCTAACTGAGCTATATAAGACCATTATGGAGATTGACAAGGTAGATATGGAAAGGATATTTCCTCTTCTGAATTAATCTAGAACAAGACGTCACAGTTTTAGGATAAGGGATAGCAGATTTAAAACAGAGATGAGGAGGGTTGTGAATCTATAGAATTCACTAACCCAAACTGCGGTTGTTGTAGGAACATTGAATAAATTTGAGGAAACAGACTGATTTTCTGAACTGCCTTCAGTGCAACTGCATCTCTCCTTAAATTAGGGGATCAAACCTCTGCACAATATTCCAGGCATGGTCTCACTGATGCCTTGTTTAATTGCAGCAATACATCCTTACTATTATACTCTATTCCTTTCACAATAAATACAATAATTTTGCTTTTCTTATAACCTATAGCACCTGAATTTGTGTTTTCTGAGATTTATCCGTAAGGACACCCAGATCCCTCTGCACTGAAGCACTCTAAAGTTTCTCTCCATTTTGATAATTTGCCTTTCTATTTTTCTGACCTCACAATTAACACGTTTAATCCCATCTGCCATATTTTGGCTTATTTAGCTAACATATCCATGAACATTTACAAATTTTGTATTTCCTCTTTGCAACTTTATTTTAGTGTTATTTGCAAATTTTGGCTTAAGTATCTTATATCCCTGTATCCAAATTATTAATATAGATTGTAAATAGTTGAGGCTCAATGACCAAATCCTGTGGCATCCCACTAACTACATCTTGTTAACCGGAAAAAGACTCATTTATCCTGGCATTCAGCTTTTTGTCAGTATGACAGTCCTCTATTCAAGCAAATATATTACCCCTAACCTCACATCATCCTATCTTGTGTATTAACTTTTTGTATGGCACCTTATCAAATGCCTTCTGGAAATCCAGAAATACTACATCTACAGGATCCCCAATATCCACTTTTCTTCTTACATTTTTTTGAAGAACTCTAGTAAATTCGTCAAACATAATTTACTCTTCATAAAACCTTGTTGACTCTGATGGTTGTATTTTGATTTTCCAAATGTCCTGTTACTACTCCCTTATTAATGGATTCTAACAATTTCACAACAATAGATGCTTATAATTTTGTCATTGCAGAAGGAAAAACAGCCAATTCAGCCAAAATATTCCTTCTTCTGGAGCAGGGAGTAGAAAGTTTACAGCCTCTGTTACACTCAGGATTTGACTTGCAGCATTCAGCAAGCGTTTGCTTTTCCATGTCCTAGTTCAGCAGATTTTTGCAGATTTGAACATTTCTGAGTGCCTTTCGGTACTATGACTTCTCTATAGAATTCTCAGGGTTTAAAAACTCTTAATTTCACATAGAATATAGAACATAGAACACTACAGCACAAACAGGCCCTTCGGCCCACAAGTTGTGCCTATCAAATCCATACCTACCAGGCCATAGAACTATCTATTACTCTTAATCCCATTAAATCCCATGTATTCATCCAGAAGTCTTTTAAAAGATCCCAGTGAGTTTGCCTCTACCACCACCGATGGCAGCCGATTCCACTCACTCACCAACCTCTGAGTGAAAAACTCACCCCGACATCTCTTCTGTACCCACTCTCCTTAAACCTGTGTCAGCCTTGGGAAAGAGCCTCCGAGAATCCACCCTATCTATCTCTCTCAACATTTTATAAACCTTTTATCAGGTCACCTCTCAACCTTTGTCTCTCCAGGGAGAAGAGACTTAGCTCCCTCAATCTATCTTCATAAAGCATGCCTCTCAATCCAGGCAACATCCTTGTGAATCTCCTCTGCACCCTCTCTGTAGCTTCCACATTCTTCTTGTAGTGAGGTGACCAGAGCTGCGCACAGTACTCCAAGTGGGCTATGACCAGGTTCTATAAAGTCGCAGCATTACCTCCCGATTCCTAAACTCAATCCCTCGATTAACCTAGCACCATGCTTTGTCTTCAGAGACAGCAATGCTTTTACAGTGTAAGTCTTTACTGAACTGATGTACAGAGAGAGTGTCTCAGCCAGAGTTCACACAAACACAGCGATCCAGATAGATCATGTAATACTGTTGCATTTTAAGACCTCAACTGAAGTGTGGAAAGTTGCACAGGCAACCGATTGGGTGTTTTTAAACTTGGTGACAAAAAAATCCATGAGCTTTTTGCATTTGTTGGAGATATGTGTGGGGAAAGCTAAAAAAGGAGTTCTTGCAGTTGGTGTGTAGTGAAGAAAGAAAGCCGCCTTCATTTTTTCCTTCTAGGAGGAAACTGGGATAGTGAACAGATTCAGCAAATGAGAGCAAGAGTCCACTGTTTTATGTAGCCCAGTCAAATCTGACAATGGATAGCTAAATCGTTTGTTCCCATATCTATTCAAATCTGTGGCCCTTGGTCAGAAGAGATGAGGGTAATGCCAGGGGAAATCACCAAGCTGAGAGAGAGTAATGCTTTTAATAGGGACGAAGGCATCAAATTGAGAAATTAGGATATGACTGAGCAGATTGATAGCTACAGAAATAGCTTGGTAAACAGAGGGTAACAGCTGATCAAAGGATAAAGATTTTCAATGAACAATGTGAAGAAAATAGGCAGGCAGCGAGTAAATGGAGTTGGAAGGAAGAAAAGGATGTAGTTAGAGATTGATACCGGGAAATGATCTGGATGAGTGCAACTGTGATTGATACAATGGAAACAATGAAGTCAAATGAAATGGGAAAGCCAAGGGAGTGGCCATGAAATTGGGTTTGGGATTTTTAATTGCAGAAGAAGCGTAGCTTGCCTCCAACACTGAGAACTTTGCTCCTGTCAAACACTGAGAACTCTGGATTTTCTTTCAATTTTTGCACATTGTCAACATTGCCCTTTACTGAACCACTTCCAGGTGTATGTGCCAATCTGCTTGGCCATCTGTGATGAACCCACAATCTGACTGGTTGAATATATTCAAGTTATTTGGTAGCACAAGACACAAGCTTTCAGAGCACTGTCCCTTCATCCGGTGAGTGGGAGTTCTGTTCACAAACAGGGCATATAAAGACAAACCCAATTTACAAAATAATGGCTGGAATGCGAGTCTTTACAAGTCATCAAGTCTTAAAGATACAGACAATGTGAGTGGAGAGATGATTAAGCACGGGTTAAAGAGATATGTATCGTCTCCAGCCAGGACAGTTAGTGAGATTTTACAAGCCCAGCAAGTCATGGGGGTTACAGATATTGTGACATGAAGCCAAGATCATACTACGACAATGGATAAATGAACACCACTTGACAATCACCAGGCAAGAGTGTTTTCTTCCTGTTGGGGAGGTCATGGGCATTCAGTGTCTGATCTTTGGATAAGCATTCTCCAAGACGGCCTTCATGACACATGATAATACAGTCGCTGAGCAGAGACTGATAGCCAAGTTCTGCAACATGAGGACAGTCTCAACTGGGGTCTTGGGTTTCTGACCATGAGATCTCCAAGACTTGCACCATTATGTGTCCAGTATTTATGCCCTGCAATCACTTTCTCCTAATATAATCACCAACAGTCTCATGTCTCCAGAGATAACCACCTTGACAGCTATTAATAATGCAAAACCACTGGGAAGGAGGTCTTGTTCCAAGATGCTGCGGGTATCAGCAATGATCCTCCATGCAAGCCTGAAAGCCCTGAAATGCTTTGCTCAAACATGTGCCGAGATCTGATCCTCCATTTGTAGATTTTGTGCCTTGCCTCCTTCCAGTTGGATCTCTTGGTCAACCCCCTGTCCTATGGAACAGAATGTGGCTGAAGAGAAGGAATCTACTGCTGATATTTCTTCAGCTGCTCCTAATGCTATTGGTGTTGCTGCTCTACTTCCTGATCAGAAGTACAAGGTAAAGCTGCACGCCCTACTCCATGCTGCAGTGAAAGCTGACATGATCAATGTCAGTGAAGATCAGGGCAGGTGAACTGACTCCCAGGAAGTTGGAAATCATCTGTCAACTGGTAAGAGCAAAGCCTCAGAAGAAACGTTGCGAGCAACAATCTCACCTATATGTTGTTACAGTTATTCAGTTTCACGGAAGCTTCTAAGCCGGTCAATTTCATTGAAATAGCACTGCCCTCTCTTCTGACTCCTGTTGAACCGGGAGGTTGCAAACAATCCAGGAAACTCATGTGCTAGCTGTTAAAACAGAATTCTGTGTTCAATCCTTAGCTAGTTGCCTTCGAATATTTATAAGTCTTACCTGACAAGTTCACAAGGGTTGCTGATTTGCCTGTAGACATGGCTTACCTGAAAAAGACAGGATCATATCAGATTCCCAATGTGAAATCACTTTTTGGGGCTTTAACCTACCTACTCACACACAGACCCACCTCTTCTGGCAGTTAAAATTCTGCCCCTTATTTCTGTAAAATAAATAAAAATTTATTATTCATTTCTAATAAATTAACAGTGTAATACATCAATTATCAGTTATAATTCTATTTTAAGGTACTGCTGGCATTGGTTGGAAACTTTGTTGTTTTTGCCAACAGTTCTGGTCTCTTCTGATGAGGTGAAAGCCTCATTAATTAGGTTCCTATGATAAAATAGGAGCCCAGCTCCATCTGCAACCTCGCAGATATTGAAGCACTCTGCACCTGCATGCAACAAGATCTGGACCACATTCAAGTTTGGGTTACACAAGTAACATGTGTGCTATACAAATCTTAAGCAATGACCAGCTTCGATACAATAGAAGCTAACCATTCCATTCAAGGAAATTACAATTGCAAAATTCTCCACTATGCACATCCTAGGAATCACCATTGACCAGAAACTTAACACTTACGAATACTGTGTCTGGATGTTTTGTGGTGAGACAATTGCTTCCAATGCCTGTCCATCACCTATAATTGAGAGCTTGATGAAATACCCTCCATTTGCTTGGATGAGTATAGCTCAACAACAGTCAAGAATCTCAACATTATCCAGGACAAAGCCGCCCACTTGATTGCTATCCCATCCATTATCTTAAATATTCACTTCTTCCACCATTGGTGTACTGTGACAGTGGTGTGTATCATATACTAATTGCCAGTAATTTACCAAGCCTTCTTTGACAGGAGCTTTCAAACTGTAACCTCTATTGCCAAGAAAAACAAGATAGCAGGTGCATGGAAACACCACTTCATCCAAGTTGCACCCGACGTGGAACTATGTCACTGTCCTTCACTGTCATTGAGTCAAATTCCTGGAAATCCCTTCGTAACATCACTGGGGAAGTAGTTTCATCATACAGACTGCAAAAAGGTGGCTCACCATTACTTTCTCCAAGGCAATTCTGGATGAAAAATAAATGCTGCCCTTGCCAGTAATGTCTACATCCTGTGAATGATTTTAAAAAATAATTAAACAAATTAACATCTTATTTTGTGTTATCAATTATTGACCACATTGGGTAATGCAGTTTAAGTTGAGACAAGTTCATGTACAACAAAACGCCCTTGGGTATGGGTATATATGTTTTTGAGATTACTGCTACTTTCTGCATTGTCTGTTTCCTGACACCATCAGCTTTCCAGCCTTTCTGAATTATTTCAGTCGATGTCTGTATTTTTACCTAAGTTTACCTTTCTGACAGAATAGGAAATTTTTTCTGAAGTTCCTCATATTTTCTTCTTATAAACTTTAGACCAAGTATCTATTCATATTGCTGTCTGTTCCCCATTTGGTGTATATCCTTGCTATGGTAATTAACTGGCATCAACCTGGTTAGAATGAGCCCAGCTTGGCTGAAACCACATTAACGAATGCATATGTCAGCAACACTTCATTACACATTTTAAATTTTCAAGGATCCTGTACCAGAAACACTTCTAAGTGAATGTGAGATTAAACAAAATTGATTTTCTACCGCTGTTTTAGCTGGAAGCTAGGTAACTGTGTGTGGTCTTCCTGGTGCTTTCTTCTTTCTCCTGTTTAACAATAAATCAGAAAGTTTGTCATGACCTGCATGGCGATTACAATTATACTGATTGATTATTTATATTTTAACTTCAGCTGAGGTGCAGAACTGCAGGATGTACTTTCAGATTACGCTTTTATTTAAACAGGCACAGTAGGGTCATAATACATCATTCCCATCTTGAATTGTGCCTTTGAATATTTAACAGAGTATATTTCAGTTTTGTGAAGATCTTGACTTGTACAGTTTCTTCATAATCTCTTTAGAAACAATTTTTAAAGATTATTTAATTCTGTGGAGCAGTCTGCTTGAGATAAAATACACGCCAAAGTGAGAGTTTATCTATTGAATCAGTGTGGAGCACAGCCACATTAAGGCCTTGTTTAATCCTGGTCTATGAGGAGTTTGATGATCTCAGCCAGGATAACATTTGGGATGCTACAATTAGTATTAACACTTCTGGACTTGGGAAGGGGAAAAAAGAATCAGACTTAGTTCCCACTACAGAAGACAATACACTAGCACTAGTTAAAAAGTGCATGTGGGTTGATATTAGGTAAATGCAGAACTGAGCTTCATTGTAATTCTTAATTGAGCAAATAGATTTTTTGCCACTGTGTGCTCCCATATTAAGCTTGGTTATTTGGACAAGTATCACTGGGCAAGAAGTGCCCACCTTGATTCTACAGGAGAGGGCAGGAATTTGAATTAAAAAGAGTTCTTAAAGTGAGGAGACAAATCAACAAATAATCTACATTAACATACTAAAGAGAAAAGGGATATTGTGATAAATATCTTTAAGAAATGTATTTAATCATGTCTTTGCAGTTTTTTCAACCAGGCCTGTCCTCTTTGTTATTGTTGCTGTGATGTCAATCCCAAGACCTTTTGTTGTTGCTGAAGCTTTCTATTTCTTTTTAATCTGGACCTAATGCAGTGTCCTGGAATTTTATGACCTCTCTGGAATTGTTGTTTGGAGTCTGATTGACAGGTTGGGTGGTACGGTGAGATTTCACAGAAGAAATCCAATAGTTTTAGTTTCAGTTTGGTTTGAAGCTGTTTGGACTAAAAATGAAAGCAGTGTTCTCCATCTCTCTGGACTAAAAATTCTATTGTCAGCTGGAAGCTAGAGACAAGCAGTATTTCTGGCTGTCTCAAGGTGTGCTGGAAGTCCAAGGGCTAGGAAGTCTTAATTGTGGTCCAACATTTCAAAGGACCAATTCGCAGCAGGTGTTGCGAAGCTGCAAAATCCAGCATCACATGAGCATACTTGCTTTCTGTGCTAAGCCTAGAATGGGGTGTGAGTTTGTGGACGTTGTTTGTATTGGAACAGTACACTGTGCTCATACAAACTTCATACCATTTTATGATCGTTTTTTTTTGTGATTAGTAAAAGTTATGCTAATTTTCTTATTTATATGTTAATTGTGTTCTTAACCTTTGTTTGATAAAAGTGGGTCACTTGAAACATCCTATGCTTACCCATGCCAAATTTAAAGTGCAAAATTTATGGTCGAGGCAGACTTTATAAAACATCTTGGAGTTTCTGACCGATAACAATACAGTACAGCAATGATGCACTTTAAAATATATCTTCATAAATAACTGTATAGAACTTAAATGTCTGAGGATAAGGGGAACCTGACTGAGATTTACAAGATTTTGACAGGGTTAGATTGAGTGGATAGCTAGGGTCCTTTCCCCAATGTCGAAGGGTCAATTACTCTGGGCATTGGTAGAAAGTGAGAGGGGGAAAGTTTAAAAGAGATGTAAGAGGCAGTTTTTTCTCAAAAGGGTGGTGAATGCCTGGAACGCGCTGCCAGAGGAAACAGATTATATAACAATGTTCAAAAGGCATCTGAATAGATACATGAATAGGCAGGGAATAGAAGGATGTTGACCACTTAAAGGCAAGAAAATATTAGATTAGGGAGGCATCTGTGTCACCCCAGACTTGATACACTGAAGGGCCTGTTCTTGTGCTGTACAATTCTTTACTCTCTTTGTACCTCTTCCTGAAGTTGATTGCAATATTCCTTGCAGATTCCAACCCCAGGGAATTATGGTCTGCATTGGTTATCATCTCAGAATTTTTGAGTGGATTAAGACAGTCATCAAGAAAAGAATATTCAAAGTGTGGGAGAATGAAAGGTCTCTTGCAGCCTTGCATGGGTTAAAACCTTTTAGCAGAATTACAAAAGAAGGGAGGAAGAATAATAATAGTAATTCAAACACAATATTGTAACAGGGGACAAAGAATGCTTAATTAGAACAGCTATGCAAATAGAGTCTCTATTGAACAAGCTGGAGAGTAGCAAAGATCAATCATAGTAATTGGAAAATATTAAAGATTAGAATGGTAGAGTGTTGAGATGTGACAGAAAATAAATGCATATCTATGGCATCCAGAATACTCTGTAAGCAATTGTCATTTTTATTTTTTTAATGGATAAGACTTTCCATGACTAGCAATGACTCATACTAGAGGAACTTCTAATCTTCAGAAAATGAGCAGGGATTGGGAAACATCACTTAAGCGGATGATAGGCTATGGCACTCATTCAAAGACTGCATGGACAAATTGCAAAAGTTGTTTATTAATGACTGGCATAAAAGTAAAATGGGAAAGGTGGCCAAAACATGACTTATAAGGGAAATCAGAGATATATTAGATCCAGGTAAGAGGCATGCAAATTTGCCAGAAAAACAGACCTGAGGATTGAGAACAGATTAGAATTCAGCAAAGAAGAATAAAGGAAAAAGAAGGGGGAAATAGAGTAAGGGAGTAAGCTTGTGGGGAACATAAAAACTGGCTGTAAAATTTATATAGATATGTAAGGAGAAAAAGATTGTTGAAGACTATGGAAGGGGATTCCTAACCGGCTAATAAGAATTATAGGCAGAATGCAGTCTTTCAGTGAAAAAGACATCAGTAAGGAGTTAAATGATTCTTAAGACAACTAACACTAACAGTTTACACATATGAGAATGCAGTAAGACAATCAAAACAAGTAGTTATGATTTCAAAACATATATACTGATATTCTATGATATTTTAAAAGTAATGTTTACTTTAGCCAAGCAAAGTTGCCAAAAGGCACAGTGGTAAATGTCAATAATTTAAAGCCAAAAGTTATGGGAACTGGTTAGTCAGCACTAGTCTTATGGGAAGGATTCCTATAAGGGAACATATTTTGGTACATTAATAAATAGATGCATTCACTGCCAGACACAAGGATAGATATGCTCTTGGATGCAGGAACACACGTTTATTCAACTTGGCAGTAAGCCGGTGGGAATGTCCATTGTGACCTTATGGTAGCATTTGCCATTACCAGGCAATGGGGAAATAGTTAGAGCCAAAATGGGAAGCAACCTCTGGTTTAGTTGGATGAATAAGATATCAACATGCTATTAAGAATCATATGGTTGGCTGAGGTACTTGACAGAGATTGGTATTGATGCATGACACTTACATGCTAAGTTAATGAAAGGTGGAATTATTGATTAGAAAAAACTGTAATTGACCTGTATTTGACTTTGTACTTTAGATCTTTCGAGGAGGTTCTGTCACTCTATTCCCAGAGCTATTTTACCTTTTATGAGTCTCCACTTGGCTTACGTTTGTTTGTTTGTTATATGTCTTACTTGTTATGTCTTTGCCTTGTAAGTTTGAATTGTCTAAGTTAAAACACAATTGGCCATCTTCAACTTTCCCCTCATCAAAGACAAATGTCAGAATCAAGGGAATTTACAATGGAGAACAAAGAAATGGCTGACCGACTGAAACATACTTTGCCAGAAAAAGCTGGAAAATCTGAGCAGTTTTGACAGCATCTGTGGAGCTAACATTTTGAGTCAAGATCATCCAGCCTTGATACATTGTAACAACAGTATTGAAATGGATGATCCATTACAGTTTCTGGTCAATGGTAAGTCCCAGGATGTTGATAGTGGGGGATGCATCAATGGTAATGCCAGGTTACAATTCTGCTGTTCATAATATTTTCAGAACAAGAACTGCTCTATCAGTAAAGAATCTTGAACTGACTACTACCTTGGGTAAATTTCAGCACCCTTAGTCCCTTCTGAGCAGCAATTGGTGATACCTAGCACTATTTGCAAAATATCATAGCTAGCGTGGATGCAGCAAGAAGATGGCAAATGTCTTGTTTTCAATGAAAACTCCTTCATTTATTTTCTCATGGAAACAAGGCAACAACAAGTGAGAGAAGCTACACTTATGTTATAGCTAGCATTCCAAAATTCACTTTGGATTCTACTCTCATGATAAACAGAATAAAACCTAAATCCACTAATGGGCAGCAAGTGGGTCAATGACCAAAGGCTTAGAATCACACAATCCAGCTAGTAACAGTCACAATAACTGAAGGGTCTGGGTAGAGATTTTGCAGCTGATATCCAATATGAACATACTACCCCACGTTGTGGGGCTCCAAGGCACAAATCATGTTGCAAATGTTCATTTTATGGATTTGTGCATAGAGTTGCATAAACTTACAATACTTAATCCTTTGTGCCAATGATGCAACATTGACATCAGTTACCTTTTCTCAAACACATATCTTGCTTCCTTCTCTTTATCTATATATCTGAAATATTCAGCATATTGAAACTCAATTTAACTGGTTGAGAATATTCCCTTCACAGTTTTCATTATCCTGTAATGTCATTTTGAGAATTTCAATTGACACATAATTGCTCCATAATTTTCATTGTAAGATTATTTAATGAAGTACCTTGCAATTTGAGCTGATCTATTAAAATATAAACAAACTGCACATCTTGCAATAAAAGCAATTGCAATTAATTACATGAAGAAACCTCTAAAGTGTTCTACTGAACCACAGTGTAGCACTTTCATGGGCAGTTTCCCCTACTAAGTTGGTTATGGAATAAGATTTGCTTATTGGCTCATGAGTTTATTAAGCATCCAGGAGGGCCAAGCCTTGTTCTGGGTGATGAACTAAGTTCAAGTAGCTCATAGTCATCAGTTGTGTCAACTTAAACATCTGCTCGTCCATCATTTCCCTCGATGATTTAACAATCTCTTCATCAGGCTATGATGGAATTATTTCAACTTGTTATGTACGATACCCAAAAATAAATTGTCAGCTTTATTAAAGTACTCATCAATGACAGACCACTTGGCTTCCAGAATCTTGCCAGATGTGCATGAGTTTATGTAAACCATGGAAAACCAGATTGGAAAAAATTCCTAAATGTTTTAGTATGTGTCCACTGGCCTGTTTGATTTTACATTGCAATTTTCATAATGGGGTAATAGGTCATTCTCTGACATACATAATTCCTGCATTAAAAATTCCTAACCATATCCTGAAGTTCATAGAGACTTTACAGTGCTGAAGGAGGCCATTTGGCCCATCGAATCTGTACCAACAACAATTCCACTCCAGGTATCCTCACACATTTACCCTGCTAATCTCTCGAAGCTACCTATCTCATGACAATAAGGGGCAATTTAGCATTGCCAATCAACCAAACCTGCATGTCTTCGGATGATGGGAGGAAACTGGACAACCAGGAGGAAACCCATGCAAACATAGGGAAAATGTGCAAACTCCACACAGATAGCGACCCAAGCCAGGAATTGAACACATGTCCCTGGTGCTATGAAGCAGCAGTGCTAACCACTGTGCCACTGTGCCCTCTAAGATTCCAGAGTTCTGAGATTCTAAATCTGCAAGGCACTTATAAAGGACCTTTCAAAACTTCACGCAGTCTCAGAGCATTTCACAATTAATGAAGTGGTTTTGAAATGAAGTCACTTTTGTGATGTGAGAAATGCGGCAACCAATTTGCACCCAGCAAGCTCAAATAAACAGTGCTTAGAGAGTAAAAAGCTAATCTATTTTAGTCTCAATTAAGGAACAAGAATTGATCAGGGTCAGAGAGGCAATCTCCACATCCTCTTCAAAATACTGTCACTGGATCTTTTGCCTCCACCCAGGAGGACAGACAGGAATTTGGTTTAACTTCTCTCCTAAAGTACAAAGATAGTCAAAATGCAGATACTGCTTAATTGTGAGATCATAAGAAGTAACAGAAGGATTAGGCCATATAGCCTCTTCTCCACCATTCAGTTTGACCTGGGTGAAGAAATTACTCCTCACCTCAGTTCTAAAAGGTTTATTTCTTATCCTCAGATTATGACCCCTTGTTCTGGACTCGCCCACTTTGGGAACAGTCTTTCTGAATTTACTATGTCTAACCCTGTTAGAATTTTATAAGTGTCTATGAGATACTCTCTCACTGTTCTAAACTCAAATGAATACATTCTAACTGGCTTAGTCTCTCCTCATATGACAGACCAACCATCCCAGGAATCAGCCTGGTAAAGCTTGTCTGCACTTCATCTATAACAAAGACATCCTTCCTCAGATAAAGGCACCAAAACTGCACATGATACTCCAGGTGTGGCCTTACCAATGAGCTTTACAATTGCAGCAAAACATCCCTATCTCTATAAGGAAATCTTCTCGCTATGAAGGCTAACATACTATTTGCCTTCTTTACTGTCTGCTGTTCCTATGCGCTTACTATCAGCGACTGATGCATGAGGACAACAAGGTCTCACTGAGTATCCACCTCTCTCAATTTACGCTCATTCAAATAATTATCTGTCTCCCTATCATTGCTACCTTACATTTATCCACATTACACTGAATCTGCCCACACACTCAGTCTGTCCAAATCATGCTGGAGCATCTCTGCATCCTCCTGACAGCTCACCCTCTCACCCTACTTTGTATCATCTGCAAATTTGGAGATAATGCATTCAGTTCCCTCTTCCAAATCATTAATATATAATGTGAACAGTTGGGGTCCTAGCTCAGAACGCTGCAGAACCTGTTGGGCAACATGGCAGCTCAGTGACTATCGCTGTGCTGTGCAGATACATGGATTTGGGCCTGTGTCTGTGGGAGTTTGCGCATTCTCCCCGTGCTTGCGTGGTTTTCTCCGGGTGCTCCGGTTTCCTCCCACATCCCAAAGATGTGCTCTTAGGCTAATTGGCAAAACAAATTCTCCTTAAATTGTCTCAAATTTGGTTTTTAATCCATAGATCTATAAACATAGACAGGGATCATGGGTAGAGGTAGGAACATCGGGGTGGCAGCGTGGGCTTGTTAGGCTGTTTTGTTCTTTGTTCTTTGTAACCCCACTGGTCTCTGATTGCAAATCAAAAAAAGACCCATTTATGCCAGCACTTTGCTTCCTATTTGCTAAGCAGCTTTCTATCCATCTCAAAATATTACCCTCAATCCCATGTGCTTTAACTTTACATCATAAACTGTAATGAGAGACCTTGTCAAAAGACTTCTGAAAATCTAAACAAGCCACATCCACTAGTTTTCCTTGGTCAACTCTACAGTTATATCCTCAAAGAATTCCACTAGATTTGTCAAGCGTGATTTCCCAGTTGCAAATCCATGCTGACTTTGTCAGATTACATTCCAAGTGCTGAGTTATGAAATCCTTGATAATAGATTCTAACTTCCTCAGTACTGATGTTGAGCTCACTGGTCTAAGTTCCCTGTTTTCTCTCCAACTCCCTTTTTGAATAGAGGGCTTATATTATTTACCTTCCAATCCATAGGAATTATTCCACAATCCAATAAATTTTGGAAAATAACCACCAGTGGATCTTCTATTTCTAGGGCCACTTCTTAAGTATTCTGGGATGAAAATTATCAAGACCTGATGATTTGTTCATCTTCAATCCCATCAATTTTCCCCAAATGATTTCTCTCCTAATGCTGATTTCCTTCAGTTCCTCACTAAGACTTGTTTCTCTCAGAAATTCTGGTACGTTATTCACGACGTCGTTTGTAAAGCCAGCAGCAAAGTGTGAATTTCATTCCTCAGCTATTTCATAATTCCCCGTAATGAATCCTTGTTAGGGACCTATATTGATTTTTGTCAATCCTTTTCTCTTGACATACCTATCAAAACTTTTACTGTCACTTTTTATGTTCCCCACTACTTTACTTTCGTACTCTATTTTTCCCTTCTTACTCAATCTCTTGGTCCTGCTTTGCTGAATTTGAAACTGTTCCCAGATGTCAAGCCTATTGATTTTTCTTGCCAATCCACTCTTGAAATGAAAGCAGTATGAAACAAAAAGATGGGCATTATTTAGTGGGCCACTCCATTAACATTCTCACAAAGTACTTGCCTATGTCCTTGCTCTTGTGCTATCAACCATTCCATTTTTTCATATTACTTTAGTTGCAGCCCACCCGTACCTGGTGACGCATCATGTGCTGGTTCTAGCTTTACATTGGCTTCCATGTTCAGTACAGAGTCTGTAACAAAGCTGGTGGCTGCAAGTGTGAAAACAAGTGATGGCACCAATGGATCAGTATTGTGCTTTTGCTTTATTTCTTCAATGCTGAGGCTCCTGTGGCCAAGCTGGTATCTGCAAGTAGAAATTCCAAAGGAGAAGCATATTGTGTGGGAAGTGCACTGGTGTGGGAAGCAAGAGATCCATGGCTTACTCCTCGGGCCTGATAGCACGATGAAGATATATTGGGAGCTGAGTAGGGGACATAAGACTGATGTATTCCATCATTCTCAATGTTCTCATCATTGTCAATAGTGTGAGCTCCAGTAGAGACAACATATTGATACTGCAACTTTTTCTGATATAGATTCTGGAGATGCTTTCCTGTTCCCACCAGTTCCACTTTCTCCCTACTACTGTTTGCCACCTCATCCTGTTAGAGAGAGGGAAAAATGTCAATGATTTTTGTAGCTCTGCATTTGAATGATGTGTGTGTCTCACTTGAATAGCTGGAAGTGGCTGTGAAAGTTGGTTGTGAAACTGACAACATCGGTGGGTGTGTGATAAGATAGAGGATGTTGATATTAAGCTTGAGTGTCAAGTGCCAAGTTCTGTTGCTGATGAATGATGAAGGTGCATTGCACTGAGCAGTGTGAGATGTTGGGGGAACAGTGGGTAGAAGATATCAGGTGAAGATGCATTCACTGCTATTGGCCACATGATGTGATTAGTTGTGGCATGGTTATCAGGTTCTTGGGACTGGGCTATGGGCCAAGCACTGGTAAATTGAATCAAGTGGGAGGCCAGATGTTTCCCACATGTCAGTATGGACATGATGCACATACAGCCTCTTCTACACAGTATGATTCTAGATTGAGGGAGTTGGCTTTTCTTGTTAACTGCTCCTGTTCCCTTCTGAAAATCCCTTGGCTCTCTGCAGCACCAATGTCTCCAGCACCACACTCATTGATCTGGATTCCCCTGCCTGTTCTGGTGTTCAGTTTCTAAGAATTTCAATTTGCAATAATCTTTTGTGAAACTTCCCCTTATGAAGCAGCTTGGCTTTAAGAAAGACTCGACTGACTATAACCACATTAAAATTAAAGTTTATTTATTAGTCACAAGTAAGACTTACATTAATGTTGCAATGAAGTTACTGTGAAATTTTCCTAATCATCACACGCTGGTACCTGTTTGGGTCAATGCACTAACCCGGAGGAAACCGTCGCAGACACAGCACGTGCAATCTCCACACTGACAGTGATCCAAGCTGGGAATCAAACTTGGGTCCCTGGCACAATGAGGCTGTGCCACTGTGCCACCCACACACAGTGCAGCCCACATAGGTGTGCAGTAAAGCTGGATGCAGAGTTTGCTGGCAGCACTGAGAAAGTGAGGGCAATGCTGGAAGTGCAGGAACCCATGCCAAAATCATTTAGATGAGATATGTAGATGAATTTTACTGTCTTACCTGCCTCTATCTGAATTGGTAATGTCACGTTACAAACTCTGAACCTCTTCCAAACATTTGTGTGCATAAATTTCATGCTTATAAACTTCAGTCTGCACACTCATCTCCAAACTAGGCTGTGGTTGGTCATAACACTAAAGACATGAGAATTGGGAAACTGGTTGATAATTTTTCCATCTTCATTCTGATTCACCCCTCTGAAGCTCTTCAGGGTCACAATCATCAGCATTACTATCAATGGGTAAGACATTTCTCCCAGGTCTCATCACCAAAGCAAACAAAAAATGATGCATCTATGAACAACAGAATTCTGCTGCCTTATGTTTCTATAGTATTTCTTTCAAGCAAGTTGCTGCTTTTAATTATATGTAATTAATATATATTGGTATGCATTACACAGTACTTAACAGCCATGACACATCCAAAATCAGCCTCGGGCATTGATTTTTGTAGATGTTTCTGCCACAAAGACAAACGGATGATAACTGGTTTGAAATGTTGTCTCTCTACACGGCTGATGAGACCCTTTGAATCTCTTTTTGACTTGGGCATCCTAACCCATCATCACCAAATTATACACTGACCTTATACTTTTTCATAAAGTCTCAGATTACGAAAAAGATAACTGACAGGTAGAAGCCATATTTGCATAATGAACTGTTTAAATATTCAGATCTCATTTGTGCTGTAAGGCATTATTTGTCCGTAAGAGCCTTAACAACTACTGACCCTTTCAAAGCCTACATCGTTTGTCAAATCACATTAGGTTCAAATTGGCTTACTGACAGCTCTGATCATTCCCTAGTTTTTCAAGCAACTATGAAATAAATTTTTGTGACACAGCCTTCTTTATATATGCAAAACATTTCTTCTTAAGTTCTTCGGTGGTCACAAATATGTTACTTTGCTCTAAGGTAAAAGAACAGTGCGGGTCAGTTATATATGCAAATTTGACATTTCATAACTCATTAACAGATTCACAGATTCACATCTCCTCATACCACAGCACACTGCCACATATTTTCATAATTCTCACCTGGTGCACTTAACATATAGAATCAGATGGCCATTTGTGTATGTACCATTAGGGTCAACATAGCTGCTTTAAAAAGGAGATATATTAAAGCTTTTTCAAAATTGAGAGATCTAGATATGAGCTAAGTTAGACTAGGAGAAAAGGTTAAAGGTACCAAGAGCCCAAATATAAAATACAAAGCTCATAAATCATGGGAAGAATGGAAGTGTGAAAATAGTCGAGTTACATATGCTTGGGGTCCTGCAAAAGCATAACTGAGATTACTCCTTAAGTGAGTCCTGATGTGGGTGCAGTTCATGCTTTACATATAGAACATGAAAAATAGGACATGGAGTAGGGCATTTTATTCTTTGAACCTGTCTCCAACCCCCTTCCAATATGAACAGGCAACAGGACTATGGCAAATTGATCTTTTGGTCTCACTTTTATTTAGAGATGAGATGTGGCCCCCAATACAATTGCAAAGGCATTCACTATGGATGTGTATGGATGTCTGTGTATATGTGTATGTGTGTGTGTGTGTGTGTATTGGGGGGTTGGGGGAAGATGGTTTGGTAGGAGGTGGGAAAATACCTCTATGACACAGGGGTGCATCTTGTGGATGGTCCATATTGCTGGCACAGTTTGTCAGTGCTGAAAACAGTGAACATTTCTGGATTGTGTATGAATCAATCAGGCAACTTTGTCCTGGATGGTGTCAAGCTTCTTGAATGGAGTGGGGGGTGATTGGTAGAGGGATTGGCAATCACGAGGGGTGTACATGTGATCCAGCACAGTCCACACACTCCTGCTCCTCCCTGTTACAAATTCAGCCAAGCAAAAACCTTACTAACTGCGGTGCTAATAAGATCCTGGCAGTTGACTTTCAGGATTATTTTTAACAATTCAGAATCCAATTTTTCAGGCAGTAGATTCCTTTAAAAGTGGATCAAGAGGTGTAGATGAAGAGATATAGTGCTGAAAAATTTGCTTCAAATGGTCCAAATCATTAGTGTAAGTGTTCAGCATCTGTTGTTCTATTGGCATTGTCTGCAAACTACTACTTTGCTGAACAGTTAATATTCATGCATTAAGTCTTTACAGTGAGGCTGTTCAATCACAGGGACATACAGTCTAGGTTAACCCTACACCAGTCCAAAATTTAAACATGCAGACCTTCAACAGTGGGTTGCTAAATAGCAATCAGAATTGTGAATATGACTGATTTTGTCCTCATTATCCTGAGAGCAATTGTTGTACCACAGTGAATAATATGGCTGTAATACACTAGCTAAACACAACCTGAAGCACAAATACAGGATAAAATAAGCCATTTAGAGAGTTCAGAAAAGTATTTAAAAATTAGAAAGATAAATTAGTTCAGATAAGATGAAATAAAAGTTGAAATAATGGAAATAGCAGAAAAGTTAATGGTTATATTGCTTTCACTAATATCTTTTAATTAATTTGCAGGATGTGGGCATTGCTGACTAGGCCAGCATTTGTCTTCCATCTATAATTACCCTTGAGTCGATGGTGGTGAGCTGTTTTCTTAAACAATGAAGTTCCTATGGTATATAAGTACACCCAGAATGCTGTTAGAGAGGGAATTCCAGAATTTTGATCCAGTGATGGTGAAGGAATTGCAATATATTGCCAAGTCACAATGATATGTGATTTGAAGGGGAACTTCTAGGTGGTGGTATTTCCACATTTCTATTGTTGTTGGCTTTCTAGATGGAAACAGTTGCGGGTTTGGAAGAGTGATTTAAGGGTGCTGTGATTTCTTGCAATGCATCTTATGGATGGTGCAGTCTGTAACCATTGTTTGTCAGTGGTAAAGGGAGTGGATGTTTATGCAAGGGGTGCAAATGAAGCAGGCTGCTTTATACTGGATGGT
This sequence comes from Sphyrna mokarran, assembly GCA_024679065.1. Lineage (NCBI taxonomy): Eukaryota > Metazoa > Chordata > Chondrichthyes > Carcharhiniformes > Carcharhinidae > Sphyrna > Sphyrna mokarran. The sequence goes on from JAGIQG010000009.1 coordinate 42,880,474, forward strand.
ATCAAGCTTTCTGAGTTGGAACTTCACTCAATCAGACAAGTAGGGAGTGTTGCATCTCATTCCTGACTAATGCCTTGTAGATGTTGGACAGGCTTTGTAGAACAAAGAAAGAACAAAAAAAAACAAGAAAAATACAGCACAGGAACACGATACCCAAACTAAACTAAGAAAAATCTTCTGCTCTTACGTGGGCCTTATCGTTCTATTCTTTCAATTCACTCCTTATTCATGTACCCATCTAGATGCCTCTTAAATGTTTTTTGTGTGCCTGCTTCCACCACCTCCTCTGACAGCATTTTCCAGGCAACTATCAGTCTCTGTGTGAAAAACTTCTTCATATATCTGCCTTAAACATTTACCTTGAGCCTCTGTAATAGATACTTCCACCTTTGGGAAAAACCTCTGATTATCCACCCTCTCTATGCCTCTCAGAATTTTGTAGACCTCTATCATATCTCCCCGCAACCTCCATCTTTCCAGTGGAAACAATCCTGGTTTATTCAACCTCTCCTCATAGACAACACCTTCGAAACCAGGGCAACATCCTATGAACATTTTTTACACTCTCTCTCCTAAGTTTCTATGTCCTTCTGAAGGTGTGGTGACCAGAATTGCATGAAATACTCCAAATAAGTGTGTAACTTGTTTCAGGAGTGGTAGCCTCTAACCTGTTCTATTTTATTTCACAGTATTTATATGGCTAGTCCAGTTCAGTTTCTGGTTAATGGTAACCGTCAGTATGTTGCCAGAAGAGGATTCAGTGATGTAATGTCATTGACTATCAAGGGGATATAATTAGATTCTCTTTTGTTGGTGATGGTAATTGCCTGGCAAGTATCTGGCGTAAATGTCACTTGCTACTTGTCAGACCCAAGCCGTGACATTGTCCAGGTCTTGCTGCATTTGTTCATTGACATTTCAATATCTGAGAAGTCGCAAATGGTGCTAACATTGTGCAGTCCTCAGCAAACATCCCCACTTCTGACCTTCTGGTGGAAGGTAGGTCATTGTTGAAGCAGAGTAAGATGTGTGGCCGAGAACACTATCCTGAGGAACTGATGGGTGGCATGGTGACACACTTATTATCTGGATTCAATTCCGGCCTTGGGTAACTGTCTGTCTGGAATCTGCATTTTCTCCCCTTGCCTGTGTGTATTTTCTCAGTTTCCTCCCATAGTTCAAAAGTGAGCAGGTTAGGTGGATTGACCATTCTAAAATGCACCTTTATATCCAAGGATGTGTGGTTTACGTGGAAAATGCACAGGATTATGGGGATAAAGTGAGAAGGGAGTTGCAAGGGCATGTGATGCTGGTATGCTAGTCTTTTGGAGAGTTAATGCAGATTTGATGATCTGTACCAACTCTCCAAAAAGCCTCCTTCTGCACTGTAGGGATTCTGTGTTCTCATTTCTGCAGCAATGTCCTGGAACTGAGATGATTGAATTCAGGCACCACAACATAAAGTAAGTATAGATTTACCAAAATCTAATGAAAAGATTTTGTTTGGCATATACCTGAACCAAACCATCTAGCTTTACAAGTGTGAAGTTGGATTTTATGTTCTGCCAACCAGCTGAAAACTCAGGAGCAAGGCCCTATCAGCCAGCCCAGGAAAGTCAGGAACTGGCTTTTGCAATTGCATGAGGTTTGGGGAGGATGTCCTATCACTAGGATCTGCCAGTCAATCTGCAGTCAGCAACATCAGGAATGGTGGTCACTGATGGGACGTGGCTGGGGTCCAGGCTTAAGAAGTCATTCAGAGAGGGAGGAAGACTTCAACTGACTCCCAGTTCTCATTTTAAGGCCCTCCTGAATCTATCCAGTCACTAATATGAATTGAAGTGGAAATGTGATGAACATAGCAACCATGTTATCCCAGCCAATGTTACTGTTTGGTTCCTGAAGAGAGAGTGGGTCTAGAAGGGGTGGAGGAAGTGGGGGGGCCGCAGTGAGGTGGGGTCAATGGGGGATGGGGGCTACAGCAAAGAAAAATGTCAACCTAATGTATTCTTATGTAAAGTTGCAAAATAATTTTATAACCAATGATGCTTGTTAACTTTGCTGGGTTTAAAAGAAAACCTTTATTGACTATTTTACCATAAGAGGCAGGTCTACTAATTCTATCCCTATCTTGAAATAATATTTACACTTCCCAGTGAAGTGTAAACATTATTTACACTTCGAAGCAATCAAGAACTGGAAATGTGGTCACGAAAGCTTCAACAGTGGAGATTAGCTGACTTCAAAGACTGGAACTCAAACCTACATTTTTCTGGTCTGTATTCAGTATTGGTCCATTGAACCATCAGAGATACAAAATCTGATTTTCCAACAGTGAAATGAGGAAATGCAGCATGTTAACATCTTTAGCATCCAAATACTGGATTGTTCATGAATCAATTAAATGAGAAGCAGGCAATGCTTATTTGACTGAGAGAATGTATTGCATATAGAACAAATGTTATTCTTTTGCATACTCATTACTGATAATGCATGCTACCATTTGTATATCCTCTCTGTAGTTGGGAAGATGCTGATTAAAACAACGTTGCCAGCATTTTGTTGATTTCTCTAGATGGTTAATTTTGTTTTATTTCTGTTTAATTTGCTTGATTGTTACATACAGTATTCATGAGTTGAATAATATTTATACCAAATAAAATGTTGATTTAGACAGATTAATCCTCTCTAATTATTCAACAGATGAAACACTAGCTATAGAATCCCAATGAATCCATCAACCTGAGGCACTGAATGCAACGTCAAGCCACTTTCTGATTTCAAGTGGAAAACAAACTAATTATGTGGAAATATGGTAATTTAATGTGCTGTAGGACTGGTTCCTCATCTCATTAGTGTTGATCTTTATTATCTACTCCCTGTGTTATTTCTTCCAGGAAGAAATGCCCTTTCTAAACACATGAACAATTCTGACCAGTCTACCCATGTTTTATTTCATAAAGTTAATTTACATAATTGGAAGTTACTGTTCGGTAGAAATGATATCTTTAAAACGGACAATTATCATTTGCTGCTTTATTTTTATGCTAATGTTCAGTTCCTAATTCTAAGTAAAAATGGGGCAAACCATCTATCTGGCTAGATACATCAACCGGATACTGGGCCACCCAGTTTGTCAATGTATGGTAAAAGTTATAATTTAATATATAACAATATCTATAATTTATTTTGGCAATAGTATTTTCACATGATTTGTTTTAACTAAATAATGGGTCGGCTCTGAAAATTACTTCAACTCTCATCAATTGTATTACATTCAATATATATATTTTATAGGTTTTCATCCTACATAGGGTTGCACAGTGGCAAAGTGGTTAGCACTGCTTCCTCACAGTGCCAGAGATTTGGATTCAATTCTTGGTTTAGGTCAGTGCCTGTGCAGAGTCTGCATGTTCTCCCTGTGTCTGTGGAGGTTTCCTCTAGGTGCTCTGGTTTCCTCCCACAGTCCAAAAGATGAGCTGGTTCAGTGAATTAGCCATGCTAAGTTCTCCCTTAGAGTACCTGAACAGGCGCCAGAGTGTGGTAACTAGGGGATTTTCACAGTAACTTCATTGCACTGTTTAATGTAAACCTACTTTGACATTAAACAAATAAATAAACTAATTCTCTTTCTGTTAGTTATTTTTGCTGGTCCCTAATAATAGGTCATTAACTGTTTGATAAAAAGATAACACGGCGGTTCAATATTTTCTAACCTTCCTTTCCCCTTAATATTCACTTGTATTGCTAGTTATAATCTTGCAGCATAACCTGATGACGCAGCCCTATTTGCAGAATCAAAAGAGGCACTACAAAATATCGTACTCAAGTAAATTCTTGAAGTTCAAAATGGATGGTAATGAACACCAGAAAGATGAAATCTATAGTAGTCAGAAAGAATACATTAGAAGAAACTAGGGTGAAGGTTGAAATGAAACTAGTGGAGAAATTTATCTATTTGGGATAATTAATAACTATAGATGATAGACACAATCTTGAAGCCAGTGGAAAGATAGAAGGAGCCAGAAGTAATTTTGTGACAATGAAAGAAATGCTAACAAGGAAACTCAAGAACATAATAAGGAAAAAGCTCACAAGATGCAACTTTCTGTCCACTTACCCGTCTGCCTCGGGGCAATGAATCTGTCGAAGAAAATAGAGGTCTTTAAAATGTGGATGCTAAGAGCTTTGCTAAATTTCCAGAATATAGACCATCAGGCAAATGAAGAGACATTTGAAATTGCAAGAGCAAAATGAACTCTAAAAGGTGGCATTGAGTAAAAAAAAAACTGACCATCTGATTAGAGCTGAAAAACTACTAAGCTGTCGTCTGGAGGGCAAACTGGGGGGAAGTAGAAAGATGAATGTCACAAATTGATTGTGGACGCGTCATTGTAAGATTGGTGCAAGGCAGATGAGTGTGACTTACTATGACGGCAGATCTCCTGATAGCAACAGCTACAAGCAACCACAGTAATGCTAGCATAGATAATCAATGTATATTCTGTACAACAGTTTCCAGAATCTTCACTGCCAGTTTGTTATTTATAGAGCATTGTTATAAAAGTTTTTCTGACTTGTACCAGATGCAACAAAAACATTTTTTTAAATTAATTTGTGGGACATGGGCATTGCTGGCTGGCCAGCATTTATTGCTCATCCCTAGTTGCTCTTAGAGGGTAGGTGAGAGTCAACCACATTGCTGTGGCTCTGGAGTCACATATGGGTCAAACCAGGTGAGGATGGCAAATTTCCTTCCCCGAAGGACATTAGTGAACCAGATCAGTTTTTCCAACAATAGTTTCATGTTTATCAGTAGATTCTTAATTCCAGATATTTTTTATTGAATTCAAATTTCACCATCTGCCGTGACAGGATTCAAACTTGAGTCCCCAGAATATTAGCTGAGTTTCTGAATTAATAATCTAGCGATAATACCACTAGGCCATCAACTCCCCAGATTAAGTCCATTAAAAATCATCCTTACATTCATGTGTTCCGAATGATGGGGGTCAGCTCACCAAAAAAATTCTAAGTGCCAAAGAAGATTGAAAATGGGAGAGAACCACAACCATTTTTTGAGTGTATGGCACTTAGCGCAAAAAAAGAAGCAAAGTGTGATTCTCGCTATTAGCGGGACTGCACAGAGTTTGTTCTCGCTGCGAAGCTACAAAGGGTCATGTATGAAGTCCAGGCCACCACTCAAACCAGCCTCCCATCCATTGACACTATCTACACTTCCCGCTGCCTTGGAAAAGCAGCCAGCATAATCAAAGACCCTATATACCTTGAACACTCTTCTACCTTCTTCTGTCAGGAAAAAGACACAAGTCTGAGATCATGTACCAACTGACTCAAGAATAGCTTCTTCCCTGCTGCCATCAGACTTTTGAATGGACCTATCTTGCATTAAGTTGATCTTTCTTTATACCCAACTATGACTGTAATATTCTGCACTCTTTCCTTCTCTATGTTCGATATGCTTTGTTTATACAGTGCGAAAGAAACAATACTTTTCACTGCATACGAATATATGTGACAATAATAAATCAAATCAAATCAATGTAAGCAGCAATCACATTGCTGCTAGGTTTATATAATCCTAATGCATGATTGCATGTAAAATAGCATGCGTTGGAATATGTTGCACTTTTCACCCATCAGTAAATCACTGCTGCATAATTGTGTGTAATACTTTAATATCAGAATTTAATTTCTCTTCTTCTCGCAGATGAGCTACAAGGATTTACAAGCTTCAGTGCTCAAAATATGTGGTTCAAATGCTACTTGTGGTAATATAACTGAGACACATGCCTCTATTTTTTTAAGGTAAGTGGATGACTGTAATTTTTTCATTTCATGTATGAGTCTTCATTTTGTCTTCGATCTAAAAACATCACATAAAATGGCATTCATTGTATGCTGAAGTTGACTGCTTGCTGTACTTTTCCCACACCAAGCCATTATTAAATTCATTTTGAGGAGAAGGCTTCTTAAGATACCAATATTTCAAGACGTACTAGAAATTTTAAAAAGCGTGGTTAAGTATGTTGGACTTTCTGGTATATGAATATTTTTCAGGTTGAACCTAAAACACATGAATCAAGGTATCTCCTTCCTTATTACCATTCAAGCTTAGAATTACCACCATGTGTACACAATTTGTGTTGCAATTTGGCCTACATTTAACTAATTTGTTTAGGAGACAAATATCTAATTATATGCAGACTGCTATAATTTTGATCACAATGATAAGCTTCTAAGAAAGATTACTTCATCAAATATTCCTGTTCCAATATGCACTTGGTCAAAAATGACCTCTTCTGCCCATGAATATTTGTACCAAAGTTATTTGATTAATAGCTATATTACACCTGTATATCATATATTACTGATTAAAATGGAAAATACTCTTTTACATTCTTGCTTTCTGTCTCTGCCATGTGAATTAATGATGAATGCTCTCTGCCTGGAGTTCCTGGTTCATTTCTTCATCTCTACTTCTAAAAATGAAATTGCAGTTATGTCCTCTGGTGTAAAGCAGTATAAAACATTGAGTTATTACCTATTTTCATGTGGTTTTGAGAAAGCTAAACTCTAAAGTGGTCAGTAACAGCTACAGCCTCAAATCTGACAGTAAAAATGTACACCAAAATTCTCTCCCCAGTATAAGCATCATTTCTTTTTAAGACACGTAGAGTCTACAATGCTGCATTTAAACTGAATTAAGTGGGTGTGATCAACTCTCTCACATCAGCCCAAAACCTGATTCTAACTATCATCTCCAATATATAACAAACAGTATAAAAAGCACAAGTCTCTGTATTAAGGAGACCATGTATGCTGGTTGCAAGTTGAAAGTTTGTTTTATTTTGCTGAATATTCAAGCTGTTTAGTACTCGGGAGGGAGGGGAAATGTGGAGGGTTCTATCAAGACTTCTGCCATCTTAATTAGTCAGTTCCGCAGCAAGTATAATTGTGGAATGAGGTGTGGCTTTTCCAAAAAAGAATTCCTCTTTACCAATACTATGTTTAATTGTATCAAATACTATGAAGTGGTTATGAAGGACAAGGAACCATAATGCATCATGAGTACAGACAACTTTTGCGAGGACATTTCTAAAGGCAGAAGAGATTCAAGTAGGAGGCTTTGGGAATGGTGGGCACAGTGCCAGATGACAAAACTTGAAGCTGAAAGGAAATGTGGCAGACATCTGTATGGATGGTCTCAGCCTTTAGAGATATACAGTTAAGTGCTTTAGATGCAGAAGTTAGCCCTTTAAAGGGCGTACATCAGATGGATCATAAGACTCAATCACCCAATGGGGAAGGAGCTCTGGGACGTTGGGGCAAAGCCTGGGTTTTTGTAGCCAGATTGACCTGAGAGCTGAGAAAGAACACTTTGATTGTAGCACCCTGTATATAGCTGTAAATTGTAATAAATCCATTGTTGTTTGTTGGCAAACTGATGGTCTCCAGTTGTCATTACAATAGGCAAGAAATAGATGACTAATCCAGAGAATATAAGGGAATGAGAAAATGCAGATGAGAATTACAGGGCTCTGCCATGAAGGGAAAATGGTAACAGACTCTGACATACATGGGGTTCTGCAAGGCTGCTCCCAAGATGTGGCGTTAATGGGTAGGAGAGGAATGAAATCAATTATATTGTGTTGCACAAATATCTGAAAGAATTCAAACTCCATGCAGAGCAACTTCTTAAGCCACGTATTAAAGAACACAGAGCAGCAGCTCGCATGTACTGGAGGACATTCTGTTAACTTCCCTCAGCGACTGAAAACTTTCTAATTCTGTAAGGTATGTTCTCTCTCAGATCACTGGTAACTCATTCCTCTTTCCTGTAGCAATTGGGTAGTTTGTCCCTGTTCCTCAGAGACAGAACTAGGGTGTGATAATTAAATGTGAGAAACAGCAATTTTGTTTAGATCTCAACTGGGAGGTTGGTGAGAAGAAGCAAACCTTTGGAGGGCTCAAGAGGTCAAGATATTGAATTCGATGATCAGCCATGATCAAAATGAATGACGGAGCAGGCTCGAAGGGCCAAATGGCCTCTTCCTACTTCTAATTTCTATGTTTCCAAATGATCATATTGTGAGGTGTACTGAGTCTGATCCTCATCTGTCTAACAATAATAGCCACTGGACTGGTTTTCTGTTCCTCATAACCATGCATTCAGCATTTGTAATGTCATCTGGTTTCTGGTATCCTCCATGACATTTGCTATCATTCTTTTCTGGCTTGTGAAGTTGTGAAAATGCACATATTGCACAATTCACTAAACAATGTTGGCACACACTACAAGACAGTACAAGACCAATGTAGACACTGGAACCTTCTTTTGAAACTTCTAACAGCCAATTTCTCAGCTTTTCCTTATGTAATGTACTCTGTGGTGTCTCCTCTACTAGTGATCTATAACGAGACATCACAGACCATGCATGGTGCTGACCTAATAACTAGCTTATTCCTTAGCCCTGCACTCAAGCTGATGAAGTACAAATGCATCAAGGAACTTCATAGCAGATCATGATTTCATGTGCTAGAGGCGATTCCTGTCATTGTTAAACAACGCAACTAGTGGGCCGAAGAGCTTGTTTGTGCTATAGTTTTTCTATGATCTACACGTCGTGAAATGGAAATCTTTGTGGTTCGGTTAAAAGTTGGTGTTTGTATTTAAAGCACACAATGTACCATTTGTGTAATCAATAACCCTCACGATGATGGAGAATTCAGCAATTATTAAAACTTGGATGTCCTTTTCAGTTACCTATATGAAGCATTTTCAAATTGCACGTATTTGAAGTGTTCTGCTCAAAGCTGACATTGGTGACTTGTGTTATAGAGGAATGCATAGTAAATTGGTTGATTCAAGCATATTCCCTGTAGTTCGCTGGAATGAGTTTGCAATGTTGACAGCTGTGATCACTTTTTCTACCAGTCTCACAGAATCACAAAACCACAGATCTCTACAGTGCAGAAGGCGGCCTCCCAAGTCTGCACTGACTCTCCAACAGAGATCTCTTCTGAAATGCCTGATCAATCTTGCTACTGTCACAGTTCACTGTTACCCATTGTCTTCCAGTATATAGATCATGTGCAATATTAGTGTTCTTGCTCAGACCAGCAATCCCAGCATCGGAATATTGACTATGCTTGATTGATCCTGCTGGGTGGGACACATCATCTACAGGCCTGACATTAGACTCCCAAAACAAGCACTCTACTCAGAGCCTCGACGCAGCAAGTGAGATTCAAGAGGGCTTCAACCATCATCTGCTCCATCTGTGACAGAGAAAGCACATTAGATTCCTCATTCACCAGACAATTCCTCTGTAGTGTGGAAGCAAATCATCCTTAACTCCAAGCGACTGCCTAAAAAGATCATATAAAGTTAGGGTCCATTGGGTAACTCTTTTGCTAACTCAGGAATTCTCTTTAAATAAAATGAGACGCCGTTGTTTAAAAAAGGAGGTAGACAGGTTAGTTTAGGCCGGTTAGTTTAACTTCTGTAGTGGGGATACTGCTTGAATCTACTCAGAACCTCGACATAGCAAGCAAGATTCAAGAGGCCTTCAAGGATATTCTCAAAGTCTCCTTGGAAAAATATAGCTTCTCCACAGACACTTGAGAATCCCTGATACAAGACCACCGGACCCTGAGGTAGAAGAAAAACATCTGAGAAGCACTTAAGAGCTTCATCGCCAAGAAAAAAATGGAGTCAAGCATCTACAGTGAAAGGACAGCGTGACGATCCAGGGTGAAAGCATGATCAGATAGGAACAAGGGTAGCCCACTGTATTCCAGATGTACTGACACCTGCAATTATGATTTTACTGAGTAAGGCTCAAGTAAGCGATTGAGATTGCACTGAGGCTTTACCAGATGCAATTTTTCAAAGCCTTCTCGGCCTTTTGGCAAAGATGAAGTGTTGGATCAAGCCTACGAGAAGGTGAAATGCCTCATTATATCAGCTTGGATCTTATTTGATCGAGTCCAAGATGGGTTGTACATCTTTGTCTTGTTTGCTTGGATCTGGTTTGTCCCTCACATGGGGACTCTGATTGGACTTGATTGGCTTTTTTGATTTGGAATAAAGTATAGAAAGGTCCAAAAAAGAGCATGACAATCCAGGCACTACACCCACCCAGGGTACTCATCTACCCACTCATTCAACCATCATCTGCTCCACCCGTGACAGGGAAAGCACATTAGATTCCTCATTCACCGGACAATTCCTCTGTAGTGTGAAAGCAAATCATCCTTAACTCCAAGCGACTGCCTAAAAAGCTCATGTAAAGTTAGGTTCCATTGGGTAACTTTTTTTTAGCTCAGTAATTCTCTTTAAACAAAATGTTTAAAAAAGGAGGTAGACACAAGACTAGTAATTTTAGACTGGTCAGCTTAACTCCTATATTGGGGATATTGCTTGAATCTATTATCAAGAAAGAAATAGTGAGACATCTGGATAGAAATTACCCCATTAGAAGACACAGCTTGGATTCATGAAAGGCAGGTCATGTTTAACTAATCTACTGGAATTTTTTGGTGGACCTTGGGGAACTTGTGGATGTGGTGAATCTGGACTTCCAGAAGGCATTTAACAAGGTGCCGCACATAAAGGCTGCTGCATAAGATAAAGGTGCACAGTGTTTCAGGTAGCGTATTAGCATGGACAGAGGATTGGTTAATGAACAGAAAGCAAAAAGTAAGGATAAACGGAAATTTTTCTAATCGGCGAACAGTGGCTAGTAGTATGCCTCAGTGATTAGTGTTGGGATTGCAATTGTTTACAGTTTATGTAGATAATTTGGAGTTGGGGACCAAGTGAAAAGTTCCCAAATGACACCAAGATGAGTGGTAGATCAAAGTGTGAGGAGGACATTGAAAGTCTGCAAAGAGATTAAGAGAATTTATGAGTGGACAAGAATCTGACAGATGGAGTGCAACATTGTTAAATGTAAGGTCACCCATTTTGTCAGGAATGAGAGCAAAATGGACTATTATTTAAATAGTAAAAAATTGCAGCATGCTGCTGTGCAGTGGGACCTGGGTGTCCTTGTGCAAGAATCTCAAGGAGTTGGATTGGATTGCAGATGCAGCAGGTAATTTAGAAGGCAAATGGAATTTTGTCTTTAATTGCTAGAGGGATGGAGTTTAAAAACAGCAAGGTTATGTTGCAGCTGTGTAAGGTGCTGGTGAGGCCACACCTTACTTGAGAAAGGATTTAAAGGCACTAGAGAGGGTGCAGAGGAGATTCACTGGATTGATTCCACATTTGAGAGGGTTGGCTTATGAGGAAAGACTGAGCAGACTAGGACTATATTCATTGGAATTTAGAAGAATGAAGTGGAAATCTTATAGAAACATATAAAATTATGAAGGGAATATATAATATTGAAGCAGGGAGGTAGTTTCCACTAGCATTCGAAACTAGAACTAGAGGCCTTAAAATAAGGGGGAACAGATTTAGGACTGAGTTGAGAAGGAACTCGTTTCTTCCAAAGGGTTGTGAATCTGTGGAGTTCCCTGCCCAGTGAAGCAGTTGAGGCTACCTTGTTGAATGTTTTTAAGGCAAAAATAAATAACTTTTTGAATAATAAAGGAATGAAGAGTTATGATGAGCAGATGGGTAATTGGTGCTGAATCCATGAAAAGATCAGCCATGATCTTATTGAATGGTGGAGAAGAACCCGAGGGGCCAGATGGCCGACTCCTGCTCCTTGTTCTAATACTCTTATTTTAAGCAGTGGAGGACATTCTCAATGGGCGATGGAAAAGGAGAAGTAATGAAACGTCAGACATTGGGGCCATTCCATCTTATCTCTATCACTAGCATGTGGCTGTCACTGAAGTGTGTGCTTATTCAGTACACCCTGAAACTTAAGGGCATTTATATGAGGCACTTCTTCATAAAAATATAGTAAGAATCAGCCCTATCAAAAATCCCTGCCCTCCAGAAAAGGTTCAATTACTGAATTACACCCTTCTACAATCCACAGCATGTGGATCACCTTCAAATAACTGATTTGAGAGTCACTCTGATTTATTCTCAGTTCACATGTTGGTTTAATTTAAGGGGGTAGGTGATTTATTATTCCCACATGCTTTCTTTTGTTTCAGTCTATTTTACATGAACTGTAGCTATTTCCTCAGGGTCACACCATAAGAGAATAAGTAACGAAGAGCTTTTCTATGTTGATTATTTTAATTAAAAGGATATAATTTTAAAACTGCTCCAAATTGAGGGGATGAAGAATTCCTCTCCTTGCTCATACTTAGATATATTTCTGAAACAATTTTAAATGTATTGTAACCTTTCCTCAGGAAGTAACTACAGCCTAATGTCTACTAATTACTTTACTTAAGTTATAATGTTAGGCCTGAGGCAGTACGTAGTTCCAGATGGAATTCTACATTTATAGCATACAGTTGCCATTGAAAACCTTCAGTAGAAATGGCAGGGAGAACTTACTTTGCATAATTTCCTCCTTAAATGGGGCCAATCCTTGCAATAAGAGCTCTATTGAATGAAGAACTCATAGGGGAAAGTTATGCACAACCATGCGTCATTTAAGACATCTTAAGGTGCAGCAAACAATGCCTGTATATACTCTGTCAGCACATCCATTGATTAAAATGAATAAAAATTATGGGAAAGAGCCCCTGCCATTATTTTGATAACCCAGCGCAATGTTCTGACAAAGCTGAGGAGGAACAGAGAATTCTGCCCATCCAGAATCATAGAATTATAGAATCCCAACGGAGCTGTTTGACCTATACCAATTCTCTGAAAGAGCATCTTACCCAGGCCCAAGCCCCTGCCTCATTCCCATGCGTTTACCATGGCTAAACCAATTAACCTACACATCTTTGGACTAGCCAAGATCCATTGATCAATAAAGATCCTAGTGAATGATTCAAAGCAGGGCAAAGCATTCTCCTCTCAAGAAATAACACCAAGAACAAATTATCTAGGCCAGGATTTGATATTGCAACTACCCCAGCCTCCCCCAGCATACAGACCAGTCAAATTGTCGTTGGTTCCAATAAGACAACATTATCCTACCAGGCAGTAGAAGCCACAATGTCCTGGCTCTGAAGTCAGCTGTGGCTCGGTTGGAAGTCTCTGGGTTCACATCCCCTCCAGTGATCTGAGCACAAAAACCTTGGTGATATTCCAGTTCAGATTGAAGATATCTTTTACTGAAGGGGGGATGCATTCTTTCTGATAAGGTTGAAACAAAGACCTGTCTACATTCTCAGATGGCCATAAAAGATTCCATGGCACAGTTGCGAAGAAGAGGGATTTAGGCCTCACATTCTCCATGCACAGGTTTTCCTGAGTGTCAAAATGCCCTGAGAGTTTAAAAGTGCGATTCACATGTAATTGAGAGATGTGATTTTCAAAACACTTAGTTGGCGCAGCAATGCAGATCACACTGAGGAAGGTTGAGAAGTCAATTTTAATACATTTGCAACTCATTATTATCCACACTCATGGGATTTTCACCCCTCGTGGAATATTTGAGTCGCCAGAGTGACATCACATATGTCAATTACAACAGTTCCATTAAAGTATGAACCTGGTGCTCATAGGGGTTCTGAGGGAGATTTTATGTTGAGCACTCGGGGGGCATCATCCTACAGGGTGCTCAAAGCTCTGAGAGGACACATGGAATGCAGGTAAGTGAACTCGGTGTCAGGGGTGGGGGTGCGGTTTAATCATGCAATCTTAGGGGGAGGGGTCCCTTGCAGCCTTCACCTTCCACTCATTTCAAGGCGTCCCCTGCCTCAGGGGGTCACTGGCAGGCAGTACCTCCCATGTCCTCTTTGCTTTTCCATTCTGTGCAGACTGAGCGCTCTACCTTTGTGTGAGCTTGAGGTTGGGTTGCATGAGAGGAATACAGAAGGTCAGGACTGGTTTCCACTCTGAGCTTCCATGGTGTGAGGGAAACCTCTGAGGGCGCAGTGGGCCTTCTTAGTTCCTTCTGCATGAGACTCTCCAACATGGGGGAGGGTGGCAACAGTGTATTTTGAAACCCATACTCAGGCAATAGTGTGAGCCCAAAGGGGTTTAGCTGCATGGAATTTCAAATTCCCTTCTCAGGGAAGTTTGACTGTCAGGAATAAATCTTGTTGTGCATGTCTGTGGCTGATGGCTGGCAGTTCAACTCTACAGCCCGTGTGAGCTGGGAATATGAGGGTGCCGTTGAGGAATGTGCTTGGCCTGCTAACTGCAGTCCTCTCCAGTAACAGTTGTACCTCTTCAGCCACAAAATGAAGCCAGTTGCCACAAGGACAACATCATCCTTCCTTGACAAGCCAATCCTGCCAATTAAATGTCCAGAATTAAAATCAGCTTCACTGATTGGAGCTAAGCCTCTGGAACTCTGCGCCTCAAAGCTCATACAAGCTTTAACACAACGCAGCTTACACTGATGTGAACCCCTGTGCAAGGCAATGATGGTAATGTTTATCTTTGAGGTACCCACTAAGGACCCAGAAGCTGGTCTCATGCATCCACTCAACTGCCCTTTGAGATAATGCCAGATGTTGGGACAGGTGGGGGTGGAATTCAGTTGTTAGATGCCACTGAGATTGTGGACCCTATTTTACTATTCTGATTCTAAGCTCTTGGCGGACTTGAAACTGGGAGTGTTTCAGATCTGACTTTTAGACCCGTTCTCAGACCTCCCCAGATACACTCTATCTGAAAAAATATCAGCGAGTCCGAATTGTGGTGCAGAAGCCTGCGGGCGGGGCTTAACACACCCAAAATCCTGCAGCTCTGATCGGCACCTCCAACAGCACATGCACATAAAAAAATGAAAGAATGCTACTCCCCTGTCACATCTCTCTCGGACTGGATAATGCTTCCCCCAGTCCCCACAGACATTACCCCTCCCAACAAATTACTAATCCCCTTTTATCCCCGCCTGCACCACACCCAGACCAAATGTGGCCCCTTCCCTCTCACTGATCACAGACAGAGTGGCTGCAGACCACCCCCCCAAACTTCCCATTAATGATTTCAGGCAAAGTGGCAGCGGACATCCCTTCCCCCACAACCGAACTCAAGAAGAGAGCTGTCTGACCCATCATTCCCTCCCCCACCGATCTCAAGTAAAGAGTCATCAGATGCTTAGTACTTACCTCCTCACTAACTGGAGCACCGGAATCAGACTTTTGTAAAGCATGTTTATTTCGCGCTGAATCTGGATGGGCAGACGCATTGGTAAAGGGGGAGGTGCCGGTAAAGTTGTACATGCAGCGCATTAAGTCAACTTAAGTGCATTTGAATGCATTTAAATGGCTGCTGTGCCTGTTTTGGGTGCAGTTCTGATTGCAGCCATTGTTAGGGGGAACTAGATAAAGGGGGAACTAGTGCGGAGGTGGGCACAGATCACGCTACTTGCCTTATGCCTGATTTTACCAAGTTTTTGCACCTGTAAACAGGCGCAACCTAATGTGTCTCAGAGGGTTCCATGCGTTGAGAGAACCAATGTGGAGATATAGCTGCAGTATCAGAAGGAGGGTGTGAGGAATACGGAGATGCGGTCATCAAGTGGGGAGTGTTTGGGTCGAAATCTCAGAGGCATTGTGAGACGAGGGTTAAGGATCTGTTAGAAATCCTCATTGTTCATTGTGGTGTTCTTCTCATTTCAGTGCATGATTCTGGAGAATCATGAAGCCAGTTAAACTCATTGCAATAGAGCAGCAACAGAGACACTATCGTACTGCTGCACGCGTCCTGGACCAGCACTCTGCAGATGAGGAGAAATCTGGGTGTGTAGTTATTGTAGGAGCAGCGCTACAGATGCTGGAGCCTCAAAGGAGACTTTATTGGCAGACAGTCTTCCTTGTCCCCAGCCAGCTCAAGTGTTCTTTCCTCAAGGATTGTGAGGATTCTGAGCTCTGACACTACTCCTCAATACTGTGCCTACATTTGCCTGTTATGGTGGTGTATGTTCTACAGTGAAACAGATGAGGAAAATGTAGACAGGATTCCTACCAGTTCTGAGAGTGATTAGATATTTCATGCATGGGACTTGAGTGAGGAGCATAGCAGCTAATGGGGGAACATAAGATTGCAGGGGATAATGAGGAAAGATGGTCTCATGATAGGCGTTAGCAACCTGCAATGCAGTTGGTTGAGAGATCAACTTGGAGGTGTGAAGGGTATGTGAGGGCATCCAGCAGGAGACTGAGGGAGACACATTTATCCTGGCCACACTTACACTTAATGCTGTACTGTCCTCTTCTATAGTGAGCTGGCACTCACTAAAACTGCCAGAGCCTCCCAGGCAGGGGCACCTTGTTAGAAGAAAGTCTGCGCAACTATGGATAGAGGATGTCCCGTCTCTGCTGCGCATCATCCAAGAGTTTAGTCATGGCTCCCTCTGAGAAACATAGTGCTCGCTTCCTGGTAGCAATTCCTGGTAGCCATCCCATCTAATCAATCTGAAATAAATGCTGGGGAGTGCTGGAGAGATATTTATCTAATGTACATATTAATTTGACTCAGTGTGAGCAAATCAGAAGGAGGCTGCCACAAGCAGTGTGTGGATCACATTGGATTATGCGGTTCAAAGTCCCATAAGAAATCCTGCTAACATTTGCACCATTTTTCTCACTATAACTGACACTGTCAAATTCTGCTAAGTTCCCCCCCTTCCCCCCTGGAAAAAAGGATTATCTGATCATTATCAAATTGCCGTTTGTGGGAGGTTGCCATGTACAAACTGACTGTTGCATTTCTACTTAACCACAGTGACCACTCTTTAAATGCATTTCATTTGCCGTAAAGCACTTCGGGAGCTGCTGAGGTTGTGAAAGCTGCTACTTTAAAGCAAGTTTTTCTTTTCTGTGGTCACTGAGTTTCTTGCTATTTGTGGGTTCAGGCTGCTTATCTTGATGGATTAAAGTCTTTGTTGTTCAGGCATAGTGGGATTGCACTGGGGTGTCATGGAGAATATTTGTAACGAGATCTCAGCAGTTATTCTACAACTTTGTGCCAATGTTCAATACTGGAGGGATAGCTCAGGAACATAGGAATGTAGGAATATAGAATGAGGACCTGCTCCACCATTCAATCAGATCATGATTGATCTTCTACTTCATTAGCTCATACTCCTGCAGAAGTCTGCAATAGTTTTTCTGGGAAATGCAGCCTCCTAATGGATTTTCTGTGGTTAGCTTCAAAGAAAACATTCTTGGCCTCTACACTCTCTGTGCAAGATAGACCTCTTACATACAGACCACTTACCCAAAGTTTTCCAATAGCTCAGCTGCTCCTTTTCCCCCATCCAAATGGAACTTCTTTTCTATTCATCTGTGGGGCATGAGCATCGCTGGCTGCCCTGCATTTATTACCCATTCCTAGTTGCCCGAGGGCAGTTGAGAGTCAACCACGATGTTTGGAAGATGTGAGTCTGGAGTCACAAGTAGGCCAAACCAGATAATTTCCTTCCATCAAGAAGTGACCCAGATAGGTTTTTCCAACAATCAGCAATGTTTCATGGTCATCGATTGATTCTTAATTCCAGATTTTTCTTAATTGAATTCAAATTGCACCATCTGCCATGGCAGGATTCGAACCTGGGTCTTCAGAACAGTAGTTGAGTTTCTGGAATAATAGTCACTAGGTGACTACCTCCTCCCATCCACCATAAAATAATAATAACACCTTAGAACTCGCTGAAAGACAGAAATCTTGGAAAGAAGCTGAAAATTCTTCTGCCACTCCAAACAGTACAACAATGGCACAAAGATCCTGTAATCCAATTACCTGCAGCAGAGTGCCCCTTTAAATACTGCTTCAGTGATCCTGAGAGATCGACCCCTCTTGGTTTCAATGGCAGGTTAGCTCCTGGATGATTCTTTGCAATTCCACATTAAATTGCATGGGGGTCCTGATTGCGTTATAGGTTCTCAAATTCCACAAGGAGTGAGGAAGGTTAGAAAAAGAATAATTTGTATAGAGTCACTTGAGCAATGGGTTCCTCTGCCGCTGGAGATAATTATGGCAGAGACTCTTATACTTTTAATGGAAAGTGCAAGCAAATATTTGAAGCAGTGGGAGATATGAGGCCATGGGGAGAGAGTAGGGCAGTGGAACTTATTTTTCATTGCTCCAGCAAGGAGTTGGCAGGCAAAACGGGCTGAACATTTCTATGGTTCAATGCCAGAGCTTGTATTTGTTAAAGATGGAGCTAAGCCACCTCATATCAGATACAAAATAATGTTATAGCTGACAAAAAGGTCTGAAAAAGAAAACTGAGGATGAAGGAACAAATTGCCGGATTCCTGTAGTTTGTCAAGACTTCCTTCCAAGATTTGGTCACTTGAGTTATTTTTACTGAAGGCATAAAATGAGCATTTTTTTGTGGTACATCTGCATGTGATTTGGTTGCTGGGAAATAAACTGGGAAATAAAATTAAATTAATACCTTTATTCATTCACTTCCTACCAAGCTCCAATGTGATTGTCTTTCTTTTAACAATGGTTTCAGCTTTCTTTGCCTTGCCGATCTCAGATTCTGGAGCCAATGTAATTGAGAACTCATTTTATGCAAACTTCACACCCAATTCTACTGATGATAATGGGAATGTTAGGTATAGCATACATCAGGGATTTTTCACTTTGCTGCATCTCAATGTACAATTAGATTTGTAAAGAAACCTCCCCCCCAACCATGCATGCCCCCCCATACACCTTCACCCACATCCATAATATTGAAGAATTATCACTTAAATCCTTATGGCACAACCATTGACCTTGCCAGAAGTTATTCAAAAGTGTGAAGATATTCATGGTATCTGCAAGATATTGCGCTGCATAATTTTTTGGTGTGCATTTAACATTTTTTGTAATTGCCCCCAGCCCAAATTATTTCTCTCCCTCTCACAAATTGTTGATTGCATTGGAGAAGCCATTTGCTATTTGCTGGTCACCAGCTATATTCAAATGAGGCTTCAACTTGAAAATGGCTTGGTCCTTCCAAGGCTTGTTTAATGGCAGGGAATGCTGACTCTCAGCGATTTGGATATATGTTTAGAATTATGTACTTCACGACCCTTATAAGTTCTTTTTACTGGTACCATTATAACACGTGATAAAGTATTATTGATGTTGTTTTATCAGATCTGTACATTGCATTACCACTGTTTGGAATGGTTGGGAGCAAAATTAGCTTAAAGGATTTGTTCCCTTCAAGTAACCAGATGAAGAATTTCAGAGTTGTAAAATCGGCATTTCTCATAAGCTATAGCTAAGGGTCCAATACTCCAGTTGGTGGCATAGCCAAGAACACTGAATACAGCAACACACAGACAGATATACTTCTAGATTCCATTACCAGTAATTAGCATATACTAAAGACCTGCATTTGCATAGATGTTATCAATAGCCACTCACAACTATCAATTAGGTTTACGTCATGCATAACGTACAGATACAACTAACCAATTACAATCTGCACACATTTACCAAATAATATTATCCAATAGCGTAAAAACTCACATGTACTATCTGGTCCAATTTACTCCTGGAAACAACTTGTTCTTAGCATAACAACTTGTATCTGACTTGTGGAGTTCAATCATCATCCCTGTCCATGCTTAATGAATTCTCCCAAGCTAGGGAGGTTTGAAGATAGTATTGCCTCCCTATGTTATTTTTAGACAATTTGGTTGTCATAGCAAATGGTAGAGCAAACTCACATTGTTTTTACAATCTCTGAGATTTAACTAACAGCTTGCAGTTTGTATCCTTGGGTCCTTGCTCACTATCCACAGCTAAACCAAATTTTTTAAGCTTTTCAATGACCACAAATATTAATACGGTTGCTATCCCCCCTCAGGAAATAAATTCTATTTTTCTACCATTATAACTTACACCCTTATCATGATTGTCATACAATTTGAAATTGATTCCAGCATTGTTATAATTTTCCATTTATCACTGTCCTTATTCATAGGTTCATAAGTTCATAAGACATAAAAGCAGTATTAGGCCATTCAGCCCATTTCCAATTAAAAATCTGTCTAATTCCTCCTTAAATTTACTCACTGTTTTGGCATCAATGACACTTTGAGGTAGCAAGTTCCACTGATTCACAACCTTTCAGAGAAGTAGTTTCTCCTCAACTCTGTTTTATTGACCTATCCTTCAATGTATTATTGTTTTTGCTACTTTAGCATCACCATGTATTACCTTAATTTTGTCAATTAATCCCCAGTCTCTACTCACTAATTAGTCCTTGCAAATTTCCACAGAGCATTTTATTTTCCATACAGTTTTATGTATTTAGAATTCTTGTGCCCCATCATGAGAAAGCAAATATTATAACTAATACATTGATTATTTCATATTAGTTCATATTATAATAATCCAATTATCAAATTTCCTCTCGACTTTATAATGTTCACTCTAGTTTCACTAGTATTGAAAAAAACCTCAATACTTCCTGATTAGATACAAGTCTGGGGCTTTGTACTTGTTCTGCACCAGTTCATGAGAATATCTGGAATTGTGTGGGGAATGGGTCATAGACATGCTCTAACTTTCTTCTACCCACTTTACCATCCCACCAATTTCCTGCACATTATGTCAGCCCATGTTTGGCACAGTAGGTGGGAGGATCTAAATACATTTTATTGAAGGAAATATGCCACTCAACCTAGTTTCTATCATTTGCACCCCAGTCCCTGCAATTCAATGTTGTTATGGCAGCAGACAGGGTTGATATAATGTTTAATATTTGGGAAAAATATGCAATAATTATGCAATAATATCCTTAGTTTATAAAAGGATTATCAATTGCACATTTTTCAAATGTAATTTTTTTCCAATCCTTGGTTGGCTGCTTGGGCTACCAGCAGCATGCCTCCAAGCCTTGCTGTTTCCAATTTCCATTCCAATTAAAGGCCTGGCATGAGTTGGGAGTCCAGCAAGAAACACAAATGGCGTGGAATTGACCAGGGGTGCATCCTTAAGGTGGTGTGTATAAAGATAGAGGTAGAAGATCAGCCATGATCTAGTTAGCAGACAAAAGGGGCTTAAGAGGCTGAATAGACTACTCCTGCCTCTATGTTCCTGTATCTCAATTCTGCAAAACCAGTAAATCTGGGCCACAATCTCAAACACATTGCATATTTTCACTATGGTAAATATTCAGATCAGCCATGATCTAACTGAATAGTGGAACAGGTTCAAGGGGCTGAATGACCTTCTCCTGTTCCCATGATCCTTGAATTATGGAAAGAAAGAAATATAGGTATATCCTTTTATGTTCAGAACATATATAGGTTTTGATATATTATCTTTATTCTTGTTGGATGTGCCTAAATTGCTAACTTTCAAATATATTCTCAAAATGTATTTAAGTGAGCCACTCATTAATCATTCCCCACTGAGAATGTAAAAGCAAATACATAGAACCTCACAGAGGACAAGGAACTAAAGCTGAAAAACATAAAAATCATAATAATGAAATTACATCATTAACCACTGATGTTAAGGCAATGGAATTTAATTGAATGTAGTTTTGTACAGAAACGTTAGCTTTATTATCAAGCAAATCCATTCAGTATTACCAAGCACTGTGTGCACAGAGTTAAGAGATATTTCCAATCAAGAATTTTTCTTCAATGCTGTAATGAGCTCAGTAGACCAAATAGGAAATGTATTCCATGAACAATAATATACTCAATCCCTACATTGGCAAGAAAGCCTGGATTGAAACTTTTTGCTTTCTGATGCACCAAGTATTTGACTTCAGCATCTCATCAATACACCTTAAAAGTACAAGATTGCTGCTAGTATACATAAAAAGGCAAGTTAAAAAAAGGTTAGCGTGATCAACTTTATTTTCCTTTATAACCAGGCCAATGATCAGATACTGCAAACGGTTTCTCCAGAAGAGAATGAGGTCGAGTATGAGTATTGGCAGACACTGCTCATATTGGGGAAAAAAACGTTATGTAGAAATCAAGTACACATTTCCAACACAGAGAGAAAAAGATAGATAATTAAATGTAGGAAAATGTGAGCATTTGTTACAGATGTACTGGGGTCACGTTAAATATTTACTCAATGAATTGACCGATCGAAAAACACAGAAACAACAAAGTTGTGAAAATACTGTCATCCACTTTAGAATAAGTGCTGCATCCTTTTTGTATTTTCTACCAAAACTGGAAAAACTAGTGCTTTGAAAGAAAAATAAATTACGGTTTACATACCACTGTATGTTGTACGGTTAAAATAGCATGTCTCATCTTATGGGCTAAATGTTATAAAAGAAAATAACTTCAAACATTTAATGACAATACTGAATAATATCCAATTTCTAAAGGTTTCTCAACTTTTTTATCTTCATTATTACAGCAAAGAAGTTCTGTGGAACAGAATCTACATCAGCCTGAAACAACAGAACATCAGTTGGCCTATTAAGTCCACACCTCCCAATGAACAGATATTATAAATTCTAACCCAGCCATTTAATTTTGCAAAGAAAAATCCTGGGAAAATATTCCTTCATCCAAAGGTATTTAGCCAGCATTTGAGAATTTTCGTCTGTTTTCACGTAACTCCCGTTCATCTCTGGCCTGTTGTTCTCTGAAGATAACGTATCTGTTTTCACACTCTCCTTCCATTCCAAGCGGCAGAGAAATATCAGCTTCCACAGGCATTTATTCATCTTACTAATCCCTTTAATCTGCACCCTTATTCCTAACCAAATATTTATTCAGGCCATTTTGGAGTTGAACAACCCAGCTACAGCAGCAAAACATGGATGATGCTAAAATATTGAGGAAATCTGAAATAAAAACAGGAGATGCTGAAAAAATTCGACAGCATCGGGGTAGAGAAGAACAAGGTTAATAAATCAATCATCTTATCTCAGAACTGAAACATATTAGAGATGTTATAGTTTTAAGCAATTGCAGAGGCACAAACAGGGCGGGGAGGTGGAAAGAACAGAAGAGAAAGTCTAGGATAGGGTGGAAGATAAAAGAGATGAAATCATAAAAACGATAACAGTTCAAGTCAAAAGGAGATAGTAAAAGAAGAAAATAAATAAGACATGAGTGCGAGTGATAATTGCACGAGCATTACCAGGAATTGCTGACTAAAAAAATGGGCATGGTGTTTATAATCTGAAGTTGTTGAACTCATTCACTATTTTATTTATTTGTGGAGCATGGGCATCACTGATTGGATCAGCATTCACTGCCATTCCCAATTCCCCTTGAACTAATTGATTTGTTAGGCCATTCCAGAAGGCAGTTAAGAGTCAACCATAATGCTGTGGCTCTGGAGTCACATGTAGATCAGACCAGGTAAGGACGGCACATTTCCTTTCCTAAAGGACATTTTTTAACCAGATTGTTTTTTCCAGCAATCGACAATTGTTTCATTGTGATCGGTGGATTCTTAATCCCAGAAATTATTATTGAATTCGAATTTCACCATCTGCCATGGTGGGATTTGAACTTGACTCCCCAGAACATTAGTTGAGTTTCTGGATTAATAGTCTATTAATATTACCACTAAGCCATCGCCTCCATTACCGAATAAAATAACTAAACTTTGAATTTGATCTTTTGCCTCTAATTTTCCAACAGTATTTTCAAATTTCAGTTATGTAAGTGAAATATTTTGGCTGTTTCTAATCTCATTTATGAGGCTATGCATATGCATCTCGAAAGGATCCTAAAGAAAAGTGGATGAGATTAGTACAAAACAACAGACCCGGGCTAAACTTCCTCAGACTTAAAAAGCATACATCAAAACTTGTTCACATTCCATCAGCTTAAACAGAAGATTGTAGAAATCTGGGTACGTTGTGTCAGATAGAATGACTTTTCATTATCTAACCTTAGCCATTCTGCACCCGACATTTGCAAAATATGATTGAAGGCAGATACTGTGATGCTGCATCAATTACCTAATGCAAAAATCTGCATTTGCTTCAATACATTGCTGTCAGCTCATCAGTTTAATGGTTTACACTTTATTTTTCCCATCTTTCCTACACTATGTTTACCACTTACAATAGTTTAATTTTCTATTAAACTATTTTCTAGTTGAAACATATCAGCAGGAGTTTAGTTTTGAACTTCGAGCTATTAAACACTGCATGTGTTTCTTCTGGGTGCTTCGGCTTCCTCTCACAGTCCAGAGATGTGTGAGTTAGCTGATTGGCCATGCTAAAATTATCCGTTAGTGTTCTGGGATCTCTAAATTAGAGGGATTAGCAGATAAATGTGTCGAGATGTTGGGGTAGGGCCTGGGTGGGATTGTGGTCGGAGCAGACTTGATGGGCTGAAGGGCCTGTTTCTTCACTGTAGGGTTCTATGTTTTATGTTCTAAAGAAAATTACAGATAGGAACAGGCTGTACGTCCCCCCAAGCCTGCAGTGTCCATGCTGCCCAATTGAACTAAAACCCCAGCCTTCTAGGGACCATATCCCTCTATTGCTATTTATGTATTTGTTGATATGCCCCTTAAAACTCACTATCATATCAGCTTCCACTGCCTCCCCTGGCAGTGAGTTCCAGGCACTTGCCACCCTCTATATAAAAAAAACTTGCCTCGTACATCTCTTTTAAATCTTGCCCCTCGCACCTTAAATCTATTCCCCCTAGTAATTGACTCTTCCACCCTAGGAAAAAGATTCTGACTATGGAGTCTGTACGTTTTCCCTGTGTCTGCGTGGATTTCCTCCACATGCACCGGTTTCCTTCCACCATCAAAAGATGTGCATGTTAGGTTGAATGGCAATGCTAAATTGACCTTAGTGTTGGAGGGACTAGCAGGGTAAATATATGGAGTTGTGGGAATAGGGCCTGGGTGGGATTATGATTGGTACAGGCTCAGTGGGCCAAATGACCTTCTTCTATCTTACAGGGATTCTATGATTCTATGATGACTTATTCACAGAGGACCAACAGGATAAATTTAGCAAATTCCAAACCATTGGTAGGGCTCTCCTTGCAGCCATTGCAAATCAATGACTGGCAAATAGTAGGCTGTCCTGTATGTGCTGGGATTGCTTTGCGAACACCTCCACTCAATCTGTTACTGATTAGCTGCCTATCATTTCAACTTACCACCTTTTTCTCTTCCTCTCTCTCTCTCTCTCTTTCTCTTCCTCTCTCTCTCTCTTTCTCTCACACGCTTTTTCTATTCCTCAGGCACAGATCCCACAACCTCACCCTGCTCCTGCACAGGTTTCTCTCTCTCACCCCAACCTCACCTTCAGGCATGTTCCTGTTTACATTCTCCAACCACACTGCTGCTAATGCTTTAGGAAGTCGATGGATGGAGTCAGGGTGGTATGGGGGGATAATGGAATTCCGAGCACAGATTCAATGTCCTTGGAGCTGGAGACCAATTTTTGTTTTCTAGATCCCTCCTTTCCTACCCCTTCAGCCATTGAAACCCAAGGCCCAAGTATGTCCAACTGTGTACACTGCATCCACAGCAAAACAGCTGGGTGCTAAGGTGATGCCTGTGGATACTGGAAAGAGCCCACAGTACAATGTTTCAAGTGGACTATCCATTGCCAATGGTAATGTGAACAGCCAGTATGATGTAGAGCTTCTCAGTCTTCCTGTGAGTTTGAACCTAACCATGCTTCACTGTCCTATATTGTTCAGATAGCATGTCAACCTGTCGCTTTGCAGGCTAAGTAGTTCCCACTAAAAAATTGCTGATAAGAGACCAGCAACTTGAAAGATTGGGCAGAATCTTGCCCACTTACCCCCTACTGGAACAATGGGACCATTTTTTGGGTCCAGAACTCAATTTTCTAATTCATGTGCTTTGACAAGACCCTCCAAAAGCAATGGAATTATCATCCCACTCTTAGGTTTTCTGGCCAACCAGGGAACAACAGACGTATGATTTATTCATTTTGATAAAGGTATGATTTCTAATTAAAGGGCAATGACATAGATAAGTACGTTCACTTGAGGTTGCAGCAGCCGCAGGAGTGGAGAGTTGACTTGTGAAAGACTGCTCCCTGAGTCTACCATTCTTACTGGGAGCTTCTGCTGCAGCATCTGAGGTGCTGCAGGGAAGTGAGAACCTGCAAGACCTCTCCAAACAAGCAGGCGTGGAAGTCAGCAGCAGGGGTTTGCTTCCTGCAGTCTGGAACCAAGATCTAGGACCTTAGAATGGCTAGAAAGGCAAGTGGAATAACCTTTCCAGATGTCAAGCACACGCTCTGGGTGTAATCTTACTGGCTCGTGCCAATTGATGCGAACTAGTTTGGTGGTTTCCCAGCCTCAAAGCTGGCAAGACCAGGCCCCAAGGCCACACCAGGAGGAATGCGGGACATTAACATCTCCAGGTTGTCAGGGGTATGGCTGGACAGTGCCCATTGGGCAGTGTCAGCCTGGCAGTGCACACCTGGTACCCCAGTAGTGGGCACCATAATTGTGCCAGGGACAGTGCCAAGGGGTGAGGCCTGAGTGTGAGTGGGATGGGTCTATGACAGGGGCGGAGGTATGCATGATGATGGTGGGGCTTATACAGGAGCTCTGCGAGGGAGTAGTATTCAGGGGGAGCCCTGCGACAGGGGTCATGCAGAAGGGGCTCTGCAAGCAGGGGGTCATCTCAGGGGCAATGCAAAGGTGGGGGGGTGGGTGGTTCATGCAAGCAGGGTGAGGCATGCTGGGTGGGCTACAGAGTGGGTTGTGATGTAGGAGGGCATGTCAGGGGACCGCCAGAATCCTGATGCACAATACCAATGAACTGTGCTGGTGTGGGGTGGAGCAGTGCTACTGATGGTGAGGGTGAGGTCTGATGTTAACGGGGGATGATGATAGCGGGAGGAGGTCTCCGAGTTCAGTAGGAGATTGCCCTGCACAAATCTGCCTGGGCACTCTGCAGCTTGTTTCCCCAGTGTACTTTGATTCCTTTCCCTCCTGCCATGCATAGCTCGAGCTGACAAACAAAATAACAGGGCTTAGGAACATTGCTGTGCCGATCTTACCCAAAAGACCAGTGTGGAACACTGCTGTTTTCAGATTCCACCACTTCTGCCTGTACTGTGATTTTTGTGAATTTATTTAAATTGACGATGATAGCAAATGTTTCCAAATATTGATATTGCTTTCTATTCAAATATTTATTCTTTATATCAATTTAAATAGATTTAAAAGCAAGGGATACAACATTTAATTGGTGCGTGAAATACGTTGCCATCTCTCAATGCACTTGATGTTCAGCACATTAATTTTTTTTCCCTGAATCAGGTTTTTGCATTTAAATGTTCTGCTTTGCTATGGCATTCTATTCAGTGGGTCTGAATAGGATGTAGTTTCGTCAACTGAAATTGTATACTTGGATCAGCATTCTGCTGGAAGCAGCGACTTCTTTATCTGCAGTTAACTGTTGTCTGCTTGAATGGATATATACATGAGAGTTCGTAAGGTTACTTGGCACAGTACCTGATGCATGCTTACTCTCATTATACCTGCATGATCTACAATTTCAAGTTAACTATTGGTCTTGCAGCTTGCAAAACATTATGAAAAGTTCACAACACTTATTTTTTGGCATTACAAGCTTACCTTATATTCACCTTTGCACAGCAGATTTCGGGGAGTCTCACAGAATCCTTACAGAGCAGAGGAAGGCTCTTCAGCCCATCCAACCTGCACCGACAACAATTCCACACAGGCCCTCTCCCCGTAAGCCCATACATTTACCCTGCCAGTCCATCTGGCTCTAAGGGACAATTTAGCATGGCCAATCAACCTAACCCGCAAATCTTTAGACTGTAGGACGAAACTGGAGTACTGGGAGGAAACCCACACAGACATGGGGAGAATATGCAAACTCCACGCAGACAGTGACCCAGGACCGGAATTGAACCCAGGTGCCTGGTGCTGTGAGACAGCAGTGTTAACCACTGTGTCACCATGCTGCCCTGCCAACCGGCATGGTCTTATCATAATGTTATAAATAATTTGACAGATTTGGTGATGAAGCTGAGGTTTTACATCCTTCTTGAGAGTTGGCTGGGAGGAACTGGATGCCATGATTGCCACCTCTCCTCTGGGATTTTACCAGGAACAAAGCAACCTACTTACCCTTTGGTCAACCGAAGCCTTTGAGTAGCCAATTAATGTCCATTCAAGAGCTTCTTCCCACTGCTTCTGATATTAGATGGGCACGTTGTCAGGTGGGGAAACTGCTCAATTGAACCTGGCAGCCTCTTTGCCCTCTTAGTCCTGACAAAGTGCCATACAGCCTCAAAACTTTGGCTCTATTCTCTCTCCACAGATGCTGTCAGACCTATTGCATTTCTGCAGCATTTTCTGTTCTTGTTGTGGCCTCTTTGCTGACTCCTGGGGGAGAAGTCTCTCCTGGTAACACCCCCTGTACCTACAGTGGGTACACCCAGCACTATGTGCCAATGGGAGATCCTGCTACCCTTGTAATTGACTCCTTTTCCCCTCAGTGATGCCTGCCTGATTGGCTTTGGTTATCTTTGACCCTGGGCTTCCTCAATGGCTGTTGCACTGGACACTGCAGACACAGCAATGGCCACCACTCCCATTATTGCGAGTGCTTTCTTAACATGAATTTATAGGAGGTAATTTTCTAAACTGCTGTAGAGGAGATTTCCCCACATACAAGTTATAGAAATGCACTGACCATGATGTTCTGTTTATTCATTGAGATGTCTCAAAATGATAGGCAGTGGAACTTGGAAATTAACAACCTGGTTTTTTCTTCCTCAATAGTGGTGAACACAGTGAAATTCTACAGTTATTAAGAACTGTAATGACACTGCAGCTTCCAGTGATCGTACTAGTTCCAAAATCCACAAGTTGTGATGTACCTGAATGTGACCTGAGGTTGCCCACGCTGATGCTCCCACTATTCCTATTATTTTAAAGTGGCAGAGACCATTCATTCAAAGCCTTTTGCATATTTGCCTTCAACTTGCATGGATTATTCCTTACAAGAGTTTGGGACTTCTCACCACTGGAATAAATCCAGCAGTCAGTCGTCCCAGGTTCTTATGCACTCATCCTCAAAATAGTCAGATGATTGCTAACTGTGATTAATAATTTCATCCCCTATACCCCTCCTGTCACTCACCCACCCAGCATTCCTGGCTGCTTGTGCCTCCCTGCCTCAGCACCCCTGGCTCCTCCCCCACACGTACAGTTCCTCTATCCGCATCTCCCCCCACCCCCCCAGTGTTGTATCTCTGGCTTCCCTTAAGCTAGGTTTGCCAACCCTCTTCACTGTCCCCCTCTGCTCCTTCCTTCCAGCTGCACTTTGGCTCCTCCAGCTCAGCACTGATCCCCGTTCTCTCTCCTTCCATCCACTCTCATGTCCACAGCTCTGCTGTTGTTGAAACTAACATTGGGAGGAGGGGAATGAACCTTTCTCTCCTCAATGAGAGCCTTTTCTGACATCGGAGAGAAGGGGGTCAGCTTGAGTGGAACCATAGGAACCAAGGAGCAGGTGGGGAGGCAGAGACACTCGGATGGGCGGAGGGGGTGGTGAAAGAGCTGAGGATGCTAGGTGTAAAAGAGGGAAGGGAAAATAATACCAAGGTTGGGAAGGTTTGGAAATTGGTTAGGAGTTGGAAGTGCTGGGAATAGCAGAGAAGAGAGAAGCTGAAGGGCCAGGTTGAGAAGGAAGAGACAGGTGTTGAGGGGTGAGATGAAGGTAGCATTAATGTCCAAGACACAGATCCTGACAGACTTTGAAAAACTATTATAAAATTGTGTTGGTTAAAAGTTTGCAATCGTTTTAAAAAGTGCCAGAACTGTTTAAAAACATTTATAATTATTAAAAATATGCCCCTTTGACTGGGCTGAATTCTGACCTCAAAAGGTAAGCCTTCAGCCCTGACATCCAAGGGAGCATGGTTTCACCAGGGGTCACATCTGAGGATTTGGCGTAGAACATTTAGGACAGAAGTGAGGGGACATTTCTTCACCCAAAAAGTGGTGAGCCTGTGGAATTCATTACCACAGAAAGTAGTTGATGCCAAAACAAGAAGCGGCTAGGCATAGCACTTGGGGCAAATGGGATTAAAGGTTATAGGGAGAAAGCCAGATTAGGCTATTGAGTTGGAGGATCAGCCATGATCATGGTGAATGGTGGAGCAGGCTCGAAGGGCCAAATGGCCTCCTCCTTCTCCGATCTTTTATGTTTCTATATTTCTAATCCATTGCGCTGGGAAGACTCATTACTCAGAACTCAGCTGTGCATGTCCAGAGAAAACTTAGGCCAATGCTTCTTGTAATGTCCTCAACGAGGTCCATGAGAAGGGTCTTTTGGAGTATGAGCTCCCTGATTGAAGTAATGATTGCCTGCCCAATCAGGAAGCCTCACTTGTGTACATATTGTGGCGTGTCAGGGCTACTGATAGTTCAGATCCTGAATGTGTACCTGAAGCATTCCTAGGAGTGGAATTGCATTTGTAAATAAAGGGAATCTGCTGCAAGAACACCAGTCTCCAATGAGTTATTTCACTCTCCAACCCTGAGTTACCAACTGGTCCAGGAAATGATGGGTCCTATGGGCATGCAAGTCTTTTAAAATTCATGCAAAACAATCCTGAAATAACTAAATAAAGCCACCAATGGTGGGATTCTCCTGTCCTGCTGGAAATCAATGGATATTGGGCTTGAAGTGTGCTCCCACCACGACGGGGCTGGAAAATCCTAACACTAATTTCCCTTTCTAATTGTTACAGGAGGGGGAAATGATGAACGAACAATAAGTGGAACAACAGGAGTTGTGGGGGGAGGAATAAGAACATATTTTAAACCTAACGTCTCGCTGTGAGTGAATGTATTATCTAATTCTGCGGCTGGTTGTCTGCTGGTGTTTACTGTTTTCTCACAGAGTGTGCAAAAGCTTCATTTAAGTGTCAAAATTCATGGAAATATACGAACAATTGGAGAGTTCCTGACGTCCCAGGGTTTTTGTGCGTACACGCAGTGTGCTCAGTTCATCCATTCATAACAGATGTTGAAGGCCAGTTGCACTCTGGAATTTCAGGAAATGATTTCATGTGGCTGGATTGCTCTATATATCGTGGCTGCTGTTGAATTTGAAACTTATGGGCATTAGCTCCAGTGGCCTCTTTATCTGAGATTTGCAGGGGTGGGGATGGTTGCGGAAAGAAACAGATCACAAAGAGAGAGATATGCCTGTGAGATCCCAGTGCACCAAGGTGACTGCTCGCAACTGCCAACACCCAGGCAACCTTTCCACAGCCCCAGGCTCAGACCTGGCAAGGTTAGTGGAGAACTGCCTTCACTGGTTCAAGTTCAAGTTCAGCCAAGAGGCAATTACAAAGCTGTGCCATCTGTTTCAAACAGATCTGCAAACAGCCCCTATTACAGGAATAGTACAGCCGCAGCAATCAAGGTCATCGCTCCCCCCCCTCCCCCCACTCCCCCCAGTTCCATGCCTCCAGCTCCTTCGAGGGGACATCTGCAATACAAGGCAATTTGTAGCATACAGATGTATCAAATGAGTGACTGTGCAGTCGGGCCAACTGTTCCACTCAGCAGAAATGACAACATTAACGGGTTTCCCAACTCCAGCACTTTGCCAAATCCTCCAAAATGAAGGGGCCTTTGGTCACATAGGTTCAACCATGCTGGGCCACAGGACAGCAAGTCGATCGGGGGAGGGCGCAGATCGTGGGCTTGATCTCCAGAGGGGAGTGACGAGGTGATGGGGTTTTAGTGTAAATGCAGGAAGGGCCTCAGAGTACGTCCATGAGGACAGAAGTCAAAGGTACCCCTCTCTTCCAAACCTGCCCTGCAGAACCCTTGGCTTAAATTGCAGCAGATTGGCAGTGAAGTCACGTGGAATAGCACTAATCTGCTTCGACTGTTAATTCACCAATGAGAGGAGAATCTTAGCTAACTTCTCGATTTATTGCAGTGACCTTATTATCAAATTTGTATCAAATAGTAATTTTTAAAAATGTTTGTAATGTAATTTGTAGTTATTAAATAGAAATTGAAAATAAACAAGGGAGTAATAATTGTATTAAATTAAGGAGGAACTTTGTAATGAAATAATGCGGTCGATTTATATTTCAAATTTCATTTTCCTTTCTTACCACAGGAGGGCAGCAAATATAGCACTTCAGAGATAACTATTGAGGGCTGGCTGACCATTCTACTCAAGGTAAGTCTCCAATTTTGAATATTTTTAAATGTTTTACTGTGCTTAGTAACTAAATGGAAACTCTATTTGTATTTTTTTTTGGATCGTCATCAATTTTCTGAGAACACCTTGTGAAGAGCCATGGGATGTTTTACTCTGTTAAAGACGCTATAGGAGAAACTGTTTTTGACACTAAGTGCAGCTGGAGGCACCTTTCCCATTGCCCTGAATGGTGCGATCTCACGCCAGAGTCTACACTTGGAATCTCATTAATTATACACACTTTGTCTTCTGATCCTCTTGGCAGGCCTGCTGTGAATTAGCAGGTTCAAAGATCCCAGCACCATGTTTAAATACCAGTCCAGCACACTCATATCACTCTCTCCAGCCCACCTGTCTTCACTGCAGGATGCCTGGATCCTAGAAGCAAAGAGTGAATAGCCTCAAGAAGGGGCAGCACTAGCTTCTACCGCTAAAGCCCTCGAGATCTTTATTCATAGAATCTTACAGTGCAGAAGGAGGCACCGTCTATTGAGTCTGCACCAGCCAAAATCCCAATTAGGCTCTAACCCTGTAGCCCCATGCATTTACCCTAGTTAGTTTCCCTGACACTAAGAGGCAATTTAATAGAAGCAATCCACCTAACCTGCCCATCTTTGGAGTGTGAGAAGAAACTGGGAAGAAACTGGAGCACATGGAGGAAACCCATGCAAACACAAAGACAGTGATCAGAGGTCAGGAATCAAACCCAGATCTTAGGTGCTGTGAGGCAGCACTGCACCACTGTGCCACCGAAAAAGTCCAAGAAGTCCATTGTGCTGCCTGCTGAAGGAGTCCAGGTCCATCAACAAGTGCTCTCCCTCCTCAAGGGTTGGTTCAAGGAAGTACATGGATTGCACCTTTCAGGTCTGGGAGCCCATTTCCAAGTAGGTCAGTATGGCTGTCACCTGCCCAATCACCATCTTACGGAGGAAGTGGATGAATGATCTCATCCGCTCCGACTCTCTCAGGCAAAGTTGTAAATCCTCTCTAGTGCCTCCACTATCAAATTCTCCAAGAGGATCTCACATATTCAGTCGCAGGAGACACAAGTTAACACTTACTCTCTCAACAAGACTTTCACAACACCACCATCCCATCTGTCTTGTTGCTCAATTTGCATTATCTATCTCTTCTAGGTACTAAATACCACACATGGCGAACATGTATCCCACCCACCTCTGCTCCGTCCTGTCTGGACACATGTCTTTCTTTGATCTCCCTACATGCTAAAGTTGGACGCAACAAGCAAGAGCATGCCCAGGCCGAGGAGGCATGGCAAAGAGGAGGCTGCAGCAGAGCTTGCCTATGAGAACAGGGTTTGGCCTCTCCAAAACATTTTGCCAATTTCATCCTTATACCTTTGTAATTTCTCTTCTTTAAGTTTAACGCTCAGTGATGCCCAGTTTGGGATTTGCCAGGATCACTCAGCTTCTGACCTCATTACAGCCTTGGTTCAAACATGGACAAAAAAACTGAATTCCAGAAGTGAGGTGAGAGTGACAGCCCTGCTGTCACCATCACCTGACAAGGCTGCATTCAATTAAGTGTGTCATCAAGGACCCTAACAAAACCAGATTCAGTGGGTAACAGGGGGCAAACTCTCCACTGGTTGGAGTCTTACCTGATACACTGGAAGACGGTTGTGGTTGTGGAGGGTCAGTCATTTCAGCTCCACAACATCTCTGCAGGAGTCCCCCGGGGCCAACAATCTTCAGCTGCTTCATCAATGACCTTCCCTCCGTTATAAGGTCAGAAGTGGGGATGTCCGCCAATGATTGCACAATGTTCAGCACCATTCATGACTCTTCAGATGCTGAAGCATGTTCAAATGCAACAAGATCTAGACAATATCCAGGCTTGGGCTGACAAGTGGCAAGTAACATTCTGCCACACAAGTGCTAGGCAATGACCATCACCAATAAGAGACATGCTAACCACTGTCCCTTAACATTCAATGGTGTAACCATCACTGAATCTCCCACTGTCAACATTCTTGGAATCCCATTGACCAGAAATTAAATTGGATTCACCACATAAACACAATGGCTACAAGAGCAGGTTAGAGGCTAGGAATACTGCAACGAGTAACACATTCTCCCTGTGTCTGCGTGGGTTTCCTTTTTCACCTTCAAGAAGTTTCCTCCTACAGACCAAAAATGTGTAGGTTAGGATGATTGGCTATGCTAAATTGCTTCTTAGTTTCAGGATTAGCAGGGTAAATAAGGGGGCTACGGAGATAGGGACTGGATGGAATTGCTTTCGATGCAGGGTCTTCTTCTGCACTGTAGGTATTCTATGTATTCCCCCTGAAATTGAATCCTTTATCATTATATCCCTACCACTCTTTTTCCTCCCCATCTGCACAGTTGAGTCACCTGTGATGTCAGCAAAGTGGCATTCAGTGCATTACGCTGAAAAGTCATTACTCCCCAATAGTATCCAAAGCAGCATACCTATTTAAAAGGTATTGCCCCAAGGGATCCTACGCTACCTACTCTGCTTGGCAGTCACCTGTTCTCTTCCTGCCTGTGAACTCTTAACCTGGGGTGTGACCAACTCTTAAACATGCTATCCATGAAAATTGCAACCTCATGAATGCTCCAGTATGACTACAGCCACCACTCCAGGGGATTTTCACTGTAACTTCATTGCATTGTTAATACAAACCTATTTGCAATATTAATAAAATAAATAAGTGACACATGCAATTTCAGTTGCTGTAGTTGGAGACAGTTCCAACACACATGTTCATTTTAGACACTGGAAATGTCCCTGGCTTCCCACATAACACAGGAGGAGCATTGTGGCCAAGCTGTCTTGGCATGACTTGCCCTTAGATCCCGTTACTACATCCAAGTTCAAGAACACCCAGGACCCTTTCCTACTCCAATTCTGACTTTGCAACAATATACCTTACCTGTATCCTTACTATATTATTCAGTCTACAGTATGACTATACAATCATTGCTGTCTTTCTGAACAATTGGATGCTGATACTGAGAGGCAGACAGATCCAGCAAGATCCACTTCCACATATCCCAATGATTTGGCAGTTCGAGCCTTTTAGAAACCTTTACCCTCAGTTTTCCTCCCATTGGTATGTAAAAGTCCACCAATAGAAGGAGCATTGTGAACATACAATTACCACGTGTTCTACTAAATTGAGATGGAATTAGTAGTGAGAGCAAAACAGTTTAATTCAATGGGGTCTCCTAGTTAATCCAGTGGAATATATTTCTTGATGGCGAGATTTGAAATCAGCAAGAGCAATCAGCAGTGAGGATATTTTTAAGTATCATGGATCAGATTCAGTGAGATATGGATATAATTAGATAAATTCACTATTTGTTTTGCAGAATATGTAGTTTCTGAGCAGCTAAAACCATATTCTTACAAATGCAAATACTTAATAGTCTCATTGAGAACCCTTACATGCAGGCATATACATAGTTATACACTAACAAACATAAATTAATTAACAGTGGAGTAGAAAGGAGAGAACTTGATTTTATTCTGGGCAACTTTCTTACACAAATTCCCACTCTGAGGTGATGGTGCACAGAGCAGTTGGAGCCTCAGCGGAACCTGAGCTCCATTTCCAGCTTCTCAAACTGGACAGAGCCATGGAGAAGCTGACAGATGGAGTGACAGCCCAATCGGAGGCAGCACCAAGGGATCAAAAGTCTTACTGGGTGTGATGCATCTCCAATGAGAAATGTACAAAAAAAATACTTTCCAGGAAACAACCAAGGAGTTTAAGAGCCATCAAGAAAATGAGAAAAGACGAGTAGAGGAGTGAGCAATGTTCTTAGGTGGCAGAGTGGGCACCTTCATCACTCACTCATCACTCTAGGGAACCCCTGTATTTTAGGCGTCCTGTGCTGCAGCACAGTGTATTTCATTGTAAATTCACCCAGTTATATTAGTTAACGTGGACAGTCTCAATTGAAAATGTACCCTTCAATGAATCAGATTATATTGTCAAGCAGTACAATAAGCAACAATGAATTTTAAAAAATGACTGGCATCAACACTTCTGATCTCATGAAATGTCAACCTGTAAAAATACAACTTGGAGAGGGACAGAGCTGGGAGATTAGGATAATCAAGTGTGGTGACAGGTAACATCTGAGAAGTGAGCCTTTAATCAATGGAGAAAGACTGAGTTTAGTTTAATTAAGAAAAAAGATTTAGGGGAAACAGGATCCAGATTTTTATAATGCTGAAGGTAAAATAGACTGAAGCCCCTTGATTTAGACTTTGATCAATGAAAAAAGATGACTTGCATTAAAATGAGTGAGTTTCAAATGGAACTTGAAGTTAACGTAAACTATTTTCTCCAGAAAAAAACACTTTGCTTCATTTCATTTCTGCAAAGAAAGCTCTCTGCAATCTATTGATTGTTTCTCTGTGACAGGAGTCAGCATTTTTGATGATTAAAATATACCTGATATTCTTCTCTCCCTCCATCTTGTTCAGATTCCTGGTTTCATTCAGGTGCTTTGATGTAAAACATTAGCGTATCTTTTCACTTTCAAGAAACTGGCAGTGCTGTCTTCCTAGCATGATCATTTTTTAAATTTTCAGACTTGTAGCATTTCCAGTTTATCTCTTTATAATTTAAGTATGTAATTAGCTTCAGGTTAAGATGTTCCAGTGATCTGATTACTTTGATGGACCTGACTTCCCTGGGTTCTAGACAGTAACAATGTGCCCTAACTATTTCATACCTAACATCACCAGGTTAAAGTCCAACAGGTTTATTTGGAATCACGAGCTTTCAGAGTGCTGTTCCTTCCTTAGGTGAGTGGAGAAGTAGGTTGCACAAACATGGCATACATATCGTGTTTGTGATTTATATATACCATATATACCGGTTTGTGAGATCTACCTCTCCATTCACCTGATGAAGGAGCAGCACTCCGAAAGCTCATGACTCCATATCAACCTGTTGGACTTTAATCTGGTGTTGTGAGACTTCTTACTGTGCCCAGCCCAGTTACGCCAGCATCTTCACATCATATATTCCAAATCTGTTAAGGATCCTCTGCATCTATCAGGTTTGCACCTAAAGTTGCTTTTCACCGGTGCATTTGAGTTCATAGCTCTGTCACCAACTGGGCCTGCCTGGGATACTTAATGAAACTGTGAAGAATTGATAAGTAATAGGGAGCTTCGCTTGATAACCATTATAAACCTAACAGTATACAGAACTCTAATTTGGAGATTAAGTAAACAAAGTAGTCAGTGACGG
Organism: Sphyrna mokarran; assembly: GCA_024679065.1. Taxonomy (NCBI): domain Eukaryota; kingdom Metazoa; phylum Chordata; class Chondrichthyes; order Carcharhiniformes; family Carcharhinidae; genus Sphyrna; species Sphyrna mokarran. The sequence continues at coordinate 42,917,967 of JAGIQG010000009.1, forward strand.
ACAAAATTATAAACATTAATGCCATTTTCTCAAGATGGCAGATGGGAGAATCCCTCACAAAAAGCTGCCCCAGATGCCTACCTGTTCAATGGTCAGTAACTCAAAACACTGGGTGCCTATTTGCTGAGGCTGTGGGCAATGAACTATTGTGTGCAGCTGATTGGTCAACGAAAAATAAAATCAACGCTAAAGAGGTACATATTCCTATTTGGGGCTTATTAATGTCAACATTCTTACTTGTAATATAAGACATGAGTGTCACTAATTGGCCAGCATTTATTGGTCCATACTTAGATACCCTTATTCAAAAGGTAGTTGAGAGTCAACCATATTGCTGTGGCTCTGGAGTCACATGTAGGCCAGATCACGTAAAGATGGCAGACTTCCTTCTCTAAAGGACATTAGTTAACCAGATATATTTTTCCAACACCTGACAATGGTTTCTTGGTCACCAATAGATTTTGAATTCCAGATTTTTTTTACTGAATTCAAATTCCACCATTTGCCATGACAGGATTCAAACCCATGTCCTCTGAACAATAGCTGAGTTTCTGGATTAATAATCTAGCGTTGATACCAGTTGGCCATCACTTCCCTTCTCACATGTTTCCTATTGGAAAAAAAGTCTTTCATGATTGTTAATGCAAGAAATCTGGCTGAAGAATTCTAGAAAATATCACTTTCTGACTTTTAATAGCCACCTAACAAGTATATGTAACATTTAATAATGCTAGGACGGCTGCAGAAACTATAATCTGGGGAACCGTGTCATAGCTTTTATCATTTTTTTTTCCCCCTGTTATCTTGTTAGCTGTAATAATGGATTTCCACCACTCCAACAAGCCACTTCACTTTGGTTTGGACACAATTTAAGCAAATTAAGGTAAGATCAATTTCTTTGGATTGTAAGTTTTAGAAGAGGTTTACTTAAGGAAAAAGATACACTTAAGAACTCTAAGATATTTTTCTTTCAGCATTCTCTGGCTGATCAATCCACAGAAATGCAGCCCTCTCGGAACTTCTTCTTTGACAGTAGCTGTCAGGAGTTTTCAGCACTTGCTTACAATGGTGGAAACACAGTTAGTGGGGCCTTGTGGTCAGCTTCATTTTACAATCCTCCACGTATAGAAACAGCAGTGGTTGGGTTATGGTAAATTATAAGGCAATCGTGAACCATCCAAGAAAACAGTTATTCTCTACTCATTATTGTTGATGTCATTTGAAATGGTGTGAATGAAATAAAATTATTTTTGAAATATATTTATTTTTGATGTCATGGATCTCTAACTGACCTGAGGGTATAGGGATCTAAGGAAAAACCTTGAGATGATTGGAGTCACACTCGATTAAAAAGGGAGATGATAGTCATTGGAGACTGACCATTATAGACAAAGAAGAAAGAACAAAGAAAATTACAGCACAGGAATGTTATAATCTTTGGCCTACGAAGCCTGCACCGACCATGCTCCCTGACTGAACTAAAACCCCCTACCATTCCGGAGACCATATCCCTCTATTCCCATCCTATTCATGTATTGTCAAGATGCCCCTTAAAAGTCACTATTGTATCTGCTTCCACTACCCCCACCACGCACCCCCACCATCCCAGCAGTGGGTTCCAGGCATCCACCAACTCTGTGTAAAAAACTTGCCTTGTACATCTCCCTTAAACCTCACTCCTCGCATCTTAAACCTATGCCCGTTAATAATTGACTCTTCCACCTTGGGAAAAAGCCTCTGACTACCCACTCTGTCCAAATCCCTCGTAATCTTCTTATAGGCTCTATCAGGTCACCCCCTCAACCTTTGTCGTTCCAGTGAGAACAAACCAAGTTTCTCCAAACTCTCCTCATAACTAATGTCCTCCATACCAGGCAACATCCTGGTAAATCTTTTCAGTACCCTTCCTAAAGCCTCCACATCCTTCTGGTAGTGTGGCAACCAGAATTGAACACTATATTTCAAGTACAGCCTAACTCAGGTTCTATAAAGCTGCAAAATTCCTTGCCAATTTTTAAGCTCAATGCTCTGACCAATGAAAGCAAGCACGCCATATCCCTTCTTGATTACCTTCTCCACCTGCATTGCCACTTCCAGTGACCTGTGCACCTGTACACCCAGATCCCTTTGCTTACCGATACTCCTAAGGATTCTGCCATTTACTGTATATTTCCTATCTGTATTAAACCTTCCAAAATGCATTACTGCACATTTGTCTGGATTAAACTCCATTTGCCATCTCTCTGCCCAAGTCACCAAACGATCTATATCCTGTTGTATTCTCTGATGCTCCTCATTGCTATCCACAAGTCCACCAATCTTTGTGTCGTCCCCAAACTTATTAATCAAATCAGTTAGATTTTCTTCCGAATCATTTATACATATTACAAACAGCAATGATCCCAGCACTGATCCTTGAGAAACACTACTTGTCACAGCCCTCCATTCAGAAACGTAGCCTTCCACTGCCACCCTCTGTCTTCTATGACCGAATCACTTTTGTATCCACCTTGCCAGCTCACTCTGATCCCATGTGACTTCACCTTCTGCACCTTGTCAAAGGCCTTACTGAAGTCCATGTAGACAACATCCCCTGCTCTATCCTCATCAACCATCTTTGTCTCTTTCTCAAAAAACTCAATCAAGTTAGTAAGACACGATCATCCCTTCAAAAAACCATGGCGTCTCTCTCTAATACTTCCACTTATTTCCAAGTGGAAGTAAATCCCTTCTCGAAGAATCCTCTCCAATAATTTCCCTACCACTGATGTATGGGTCACCAGCCTGTAATTACCTGAATTAGTTTTGCTATGCTTCTTAAACAAGGGAACAACATTGGCTAATCTCCAGTCCTCTGGGACCTCTCCTGTAGCCAGTGAAGATACAAAGATTTCTCTCAAAGCCCCACCAATTTCGTCCCTTGTCTCTTCCCTAGAGTTCTGCTTTTTAAACTTTCTACCTAACTCCCTAAACTGCAGGACCTCATCATTCTTCCTATCTACTTTGTTAGTACCATTATGTACCATGACCTCTGGCTATTCACTGTCTCCCTTCAGAATGCTTTCTGTCTGTTCAGAGACATCCTGTATCCCGACGCTAGGGAGGCAACATACCATCCTGGAGTCTCTTTCACATCCACAGAAGCATCCCTAACTATTGAGTCCCCTATAACTATTGCTCTAGTTATCTTTGCATTAGACCTATTTCCTATCTGTATTAGACCTAGGCCATAGCTACAGCAGTTTGTTAGGACTACTTCCACAATGATTATTGTAAGGTGAGAAGAAAGATTGGTAGCCAATCTTAATTAATCTAATAATTAAGCAGCCCATGTTAGTCTACAGCACGATTTAGACAATACCTCAGCTTGACCTTTAAGTTTAATGTGATATTTGCATCACTGGTAATCTCCAACAAGCAACAGTCCAATTGCCTTCCCTAACCTTTATTACATTGTAACATGTTGGGTTCACCACTGACCGGGAAGAAACTAGACCAACATGCAAAACCAGGCTAGTGGCAGAGTGATGGGAAATAAATGTGGTCTTGCTATCATCCCCAAAAGAACAAATATTTTTAGAAGTTGTATTGTCATAATAACAGAGAATCATTAATGTTCCATGTTGTCTGAAATATTTCCGTCCCAGAAAATGGCTCCAGAAATCTGGTCATTGGAATCTCTCAGGGGAAATATGTTGCCCTGTGTATATTTTAGTTCTGTACAATCACTTAATTTAGAAGATGGGTAACTTTGAGAAAGTCACAAAAATCAGAAGTGTCCACATGTCTCCAGTTCTCTTAATGACACCTATTTTTGATACTTCAACTATAAATCTTAGCACAGAATACTACAAATCACGGATCTACATATATGCTCTGCTAAAGTCATAAAATTTCGGCAACACTCACAGGGGTCTGCACAGTAATGCACATTAGTGTTAAGTAAATGTTGCTACTAATTAAAATGTCATGCTGCCTATGCCTGTTCTGTGAATAACAAGGGATAACATCACACTGATGAGCAACTGGTAAGATGTAAGGCAACATTGGGCAAGCAGATAGGATACACATCATTAAAGCTAACATATGGCAAATGTCCTCATGCAGCCGCTCGGGGGAGAAAGCCATCAATCAATTGCCGCTATGGTTCTTGTGCTGCCTCTGGTCTTCCGTGGGCAGATGTTATTGCCCCTCCCTGATGTCCTTTTGCACAAGAATGCACTGATCATTGGTGAATAACATGTTAATGTCTCAAATAATGGCAGTGTTGTGTATACTATATTGCCTTTCAGGGCCACACACACATGGCAGTCATCATGTCAATCCAGACACCAAAAGTACCTCTTTAGCACTTCAAGGGCCTAGTTTAGTTATATGCCTTAAAGCTCCTAAACAAATTGTGCAGGGACAATATGAACGATAAGCAAAATGTGTAGTCCATGTTTTCCAGCTCTCCGAACTCAAAGAATTCCTGAATGACTGCTGCAGGGAATGACATACTGGTTAGCACTGCTGTCTCACAGCACCAGGGACGTGAGTTCAATTCCCAGCTTGGGTCACTGTCTGTGTGGAGTTTGCATGTTCTCTCTATGGGTTTCCTCTGGGTGCTCAGTTTCCTCCCACCAGAAGGTGTGCTTGTTAGGTGCATTGGCCAAACTAAATTATCCCTCAATGTACCCAAATAGGTACTGGAATGTAGTGACTAGAGGATTTTCACAGTAACTTGATTGCAGGATTAATGTAAGCCTACCTGTAACACTAATAAACTTTATCAAAACACATTTCACTGAAGTCCCTTATGTATAACATAGTCTAACTTTGGCCCTTATTTTGCCAAACTGATGGATAAAGAAAAGTTCCATTAATCCATGACCCTAAAACATGTTAAAACTACTTTTGCCTTTACATGAGTGTGCTAATAATCATCAGGAAAATCAACATCAGATAATTTATCCTTTACTGAATGATTCGAATCTCCATTGAAAACAAAGGAAGCATTCAGCTTTATCACAGTGAAGTTCAAAGGTGATCCAATCTCATCTTTCCATACATTAATCAAGGTCTGGATTTTATGCTTCTTTGTTGGCAGGTTTGAAGGCCACCTACTTTCTCACCCCTCCCTACAACACAATTATATGAGCATTGGAGGTGGAGATGAAGCCCTCAACAAACAGCCTTCGACAAATGGTCATCTGGACTCAAAAGATCAGCTCTTTTCCTTTCCGTCCTTACAAATGATATGATGCGGAGATTCCACTTACCTGACGAAGGAGCATTGCTTTGAAAACTAGTGGCTTTTGCTACCAAATAAACCTGTTAGGCTTTAACCTGGTGTTGTGAAACTTCTTACAGATGCTGCCAGACCTGTTGGGATTTTCTAGAATTTTCTCCTTTGGTCACAGATTCCAGCATCTGCAGTAATTTGCTTTTATAAAGCCCTTATGTTGGCAATTAATTCCTCCTTAAAGGTCTCAAATCGCTGCACATCTGGATTTAACTGGTGGTGAGAGAAGGACATGCCAAGTGGCCAGCCTAGCGAGTTTCCCTGCCTGGGCTGGTGATGGACTGGGGGTTTCCTCCTTAACAGCCCTCTAGGACCCATTGAGGGTATTTACCAGGTTTTACGACACTTACTTTCCAACCTTCCCATTGGTCTGTCAGATCCCTTTATAAGACGCTTGTCAGACCCCATTTGGAGTTCCGTGTGCAGTTCTGGTCGCTTCACTATAGGAAGGATGTGGAAGCTATTGAGAGGGTGCAGAGGAGATTTACAAGGATGTTACCTGGATTGGGGGGCATGCCTTATGAAGATAGGTTGAGAAAGCTAGGTCTCTTCTCCCTGGAGAGGCGAAGGTTGAGAGGTGACCTGATAGAGGTTTATAAAATGTTGAGAGGAATAGATAGAGTGGATTCTCGGAGGCTATTTCCCCGGGCTGAAATGGTTGCTACGAGAGGACACAGGTTTAAGGTGCTGGGGAGCAAGTACAGTGGAGATGTTAGAGGTAAGTTTTTCACTCAGAGGGTGGTGAGCGAATGGAATCAGCTGCTGTCAGTAGTGGTGGAGGCGAACTCGCTGGGGTTTTTTAAGAGACTTCTGGATGAGTGCATGGGATTTAATGGGATTGGGAGTTACAGATAGTTATATGGCCTGGTAGGTACTGATATGATTGGCACAACTTGTGGGCCCAAGGGCCTGTTTGTGCTGTAGTGTTCTATGTTCTATGTTCTATCCCAGCCCTTGGTCTACTTGCCAGGACTTGCCAATTTGGCACCTAGTGAGGTCCATTTACTTAAATTCCAATCCAAAATCACATTATCTATGTCATAATAATTTTATGCGACCTTAAGCTTATTTGCTCTACAAGATATAAAGCACCAATTGCTCATTAGCGATTAGGTAAACATGTTGTGGGTTCACTTATTAAGATGAAGCACATGAGAATAGTTACATACGTAGGTATAAAACTTGAAGACATCAGAGCTTTTTATATATGCTCAGCTTAGCGCAAAAGTAAAACTAAAACTGGATCACATGACACATTTCTCTTCTAGTAATATCATGCTGGTATCTCTTGCAAATTTACTAAAACCCCTCAAAACGTACTTATGCATAACACTCACCTATTCTTCATGTGGCATCTGTGCTTACACACTATCTTGAATTCTGTGAAGTCTGGGTCATAGTTTCAGATGGCCAGTCTCATACAATCCACCAGATGTCAAATGAGCATCTATGAGATGAGTGCAATGCCTGGACTTGATGATTTTCATCTGGGAAAAAGCCACTTCACAGAGGTATGTGGAACCTAAGAAAACCTTCACGCTGAATGCAAATGTTGTCAGTAGAGGGCACTGCTCTCTGTTTACAAGTCTCCAAAAGTCTTTGTCTCTTGAGCCAGCTTTCAGTTCTATGTCATTTTGCATGGTGATTATCCCCATATCAAGTCCACTGCTTTGTTCGAACATCTGCTAAATTCTGCTGCCAGTTCTCCAATGTCCCACTCGAAGAAAAAGGATTTGAGACAAACAAGATGATTTGTTCCATCTCGTCTAGCTCCTGAAATTGTCTATTGAATTCCTTTTCCAATTTGTTCAAGTGGTCACAGAATGTATTTGGATGGAACCCCTTTCTGTTTGGCCTGTTGTTGGATTTTCTCCAGGTTTGGGAAGTGCCAAGTAATTTTGTTCTTTAACTGGGAAGACAACAGGCCCAGTTTCAACATGAACACATTCACTGGACTGATCATGTCTGACAAGTCTTTGACCCTTCCCTGCAGTTTACAGTTCAGCTCATTTGATTTTGTACTTATGTCCATAAGAAACACAGCCATATATTATCTGACAACTCACTAAATTTCATGATTTAACAGTGATAATTTCTGGGAGCAGGTCTAAAACTCTCTGAAGGATTTTCCCTCGACTTAACCACCTCACATTTGCATGAAGGATTAGCTCACAATCAGTGATATCAAGCTTATCGAGTAATAATTTGAACAATTGATGTTTCAGAGCTCTGGCATCAATGGAGTTGACAATTTCGACAACAAGTAAATAATCTTGCTCACTGGTGTTTGTTGTGGACACCATAGTGCTAATTAGTAAGGATGGGAAAGTCAGGATCATTCCTACAAAATGCAACAAAGCCTGCATTGACATCCACTTTTACTGTGCATCTTTAGTTGTGATTGAAACCTATTTCTTGATTGGAATGTTTTTCTCAATCACTTGTCTTTTAAACTCATTGTAGACATTCTCGCCCTTTGTTCTCTCCTTGAGTGAAAAAGAGTGAGAAAGTCCTCCTTTGTTACTGCATCTTTGAATGCCATGTGAACGAAAACAATCAGCTGTGCCGTGTTCATGATGTCTACTGACTGCAGTGAGAAACATTCACAGCCCAATAAGCCTGAGAGCGTGATACTCCAGGCCTCTGAGCCGTTCAAGCTGTTCAACAGGCTGGGTGACATCAACGGGGACCCTACAGCAAGAGTCAAGAGTGGCATCCATCTAGCCAATCATGAGTCTCCCAGGTCCTTTTCTTGATGTAATCAGCCTTGCAGCAGGAATCAGCATGCTTTCCATATCATTAGTGAGCCCGGGACAGTATTCTCTGAATTCACTAATGTCTCATCCTCCCACCTGCCAGAAGAGGTTCCCACCAGCGTGAATTAAAGCTGGTCCTGATCAATAGGGACCGGAGATCTTGGCGTGTCTTGTGATACTGTTCCAAATTGTCTCTTTTATTCAAGGCTACACTCTGTTGATAAATGTTGTTGCCTTTGACATTTGTAAGAAGAAATTCAATTTCCCATTGCTGATGGAAATGGTAGGTTTTTGTCCTCTTGGAGCTTCTTGGTTCTTTGCTCATCAATTTGTTTTCACCCAGCTTGTCCATGTTTTGGCAGTTAATGAATTGGTTCACTCGTCACCACAAAAAGCCAAGTTCCATGTATTTTTGATGTGGTTTGGCAGACAGTGAGCTGAATCTCTCATCATCACCTATAGCCTCAGCATTTTCAGCAGAAGTTCGACAGCCAATGACAATCAATTTTTGAAACCCCAGGATTGACTGTCAATCATGATTGACTGTTTGGAGACTTCTTCCCTACAGAAGTATAAAAGATGCAAGGGATACTTAAAAAAAATAGGACAATGAAGCGAGGACATGAAAAAGCATTGGCAGGCAAAATAAAGAAAAATTGTACAATGTTTTATAACTACATTATGGGCAAGAGGGTAACCAGGGAGAGAATGGAACGAATTTTGAACCAAAGTGGCAACTATGCTTGAAGGAAAAGATGTAGGTGTGGTGTTAAAGAAGTATTTTCATCTGTGTTCATTATGGAGAAGGATGTAAGTGTAGAAAACAAGAAAGAGGACTGTGATATAATTGAACAGACTAACATTGGGAGGAGGTGTAAACAGTTTTAGTGGGCTAAATCACCAGACCCAGATAAAATGTACCCTAGGCTGCTGTGAGAAGCAAAGGAAGAAATTGTAGGGGCTTCGATGCTATTTTTTAAATCCTCTCTGACCACAGTAGAGATGACAGAAAATTGGAGAAGGGAACTAGGGAAAACACAAACAACTATAGGCCATTGAGCTTAGTATCAGTGGTAGAGAGATTACTGGAAAGAAATATGAGGGATAAAATTATAGAGGGGGCAATGATTAATCAAGGATAGGCTTTATAAGATGGCTATCACATCTCACAACTTTGATTGAATTTTTTGATGAGGTGACTCAGTATGTTGATGAGACTAGTGTAACTGATACATAAGTGTTTGATACATAACTGATACGTAACTGATACATAACTGATACGTAAGTGTTTTGACAAGATCACACATGGGAGAATGTTCAAGAAAGTAAGAGCCCATGGCAATCTAGGGTGAATTGGCAAATTGGACCCAAAATTGCCTTAGTCGTAGGGGGCAGAGGGTGATGGTCAACGGTTATTTTTGTGGTATATTATAGGGATTGGTGGTGTTTGCTGGTAAATCTTGAATGATCAAGACATGAATGCCTGAGATATGATCTGTAAATTTGCAGTTGACACAAAAACTGGCTGTGTGGTAAATAGTGAGAGGAAAACCTTACATTACAAGATGAGATAGATGGGCTGGTCAGATGGGCAGAACAGTGGCAAGTAGAATTTAACCCTGAAAAGTGTGAGGTGATAGATTTTGGGAGGACTAACAATGCAAGGACATACACAATTACTGTGAGGACACTAAGAAGTACAGAGGACTGGGGGACTTAGGGTGCATATTCAATGATCCCTGAAGGCAGCAGGACAGGTAGATAAAGTGATACTTGCTTTTATTACCCAACAAATATAATAGTAAGGAATTTATAATGGAGCTATATGAAATGCTGTTTAGTCCACAGCTGGAGTATTGCGTGCAGGATTTGAAACTTCACATTAGAGCCCCTGAAATCTCCTCCCCTGCTTCACACAGCAGCCAAGGATACATCTCATCTAGGCCTGGGGATTTATCCCACTGAAACCAGTAACATCTCCTCCCTCTCAATACTAATTTATTCAATAATATCAGAGTGCCCTTCCTTGCTTTCTTTTCCTGCATCCTTCTCCATAATGAATACAGATGCAAAATATTTATTTATGCCACTCTATAGGAAGGATGTGAATGCACTCAAAAGGGTGAATTCACTAGAAAGAGGAGATTCACCAGCATGTTGCCTGGGCTAGAGCTTTTTAGCTATGAAAACAGGCTGTCTCAGCTGGGGTTGTTTTCCTTAGAGCAGAGAAGATCGAGGGGGGAACTTGATTGAGGCGTACAAAATTATGAGGGACATTAATGAGGTAGATAGGACAAAGCTTTTCCCCTTAGTACAGGAGTCAATAACTAAGGGGCATAGATTTAAGGTTTGGGGCAGGAGATTTAGAGGGGATTTGAGGAAACATTTTTTCACCAGGGGATGGTGGGAATTTGGAAAACAGTCCTTGAAAGGGTGGGAACTCTTATAACATTTAAGAAATATTTAAATGAACATTTGAAACGCCATAACATACAAGAATACAGACTTGCTGCAGCAAATGCTAGAAAGTGGGATTAGAATAGATCATTGCATGATGGCTGGCACAGACACGAAGATCCTCTTTCTGTGCTGAAAAGCTATGATTCTTTATTGAATTTCATGATCACCGGACATCACAAAACCAATTAAGTTCTTTTGAAGTGTAGACAATGTTGTAACGCAGGTCAAGTGGGAGCCTATTTGCAGAATTCAAGGTCCCACAAACAGTAAAGGGATTAATGACCACATAATCAGTATTAGCGATGTTGGCTGCTGGGTATATTTTGGCCAGGCACTTGGAATTTGACATTATAAAATGCTGATCTGTTGACCTGTAATCCTGCCATTATATGTTATCATGTAATAAGTGTGACTCAGAAGCTGGGACATAGGAATTATAGTGAATATACACAAGTGTGTATGCCAAGCAAAATGTTTATATAGCTAAGCTTCAATGGGTTCTAGATTCAGTAAGACTTCTACTGTTTATTTCATTCTAAGTAAAACAGTCAGCTCTCATTCCACATTTAGCTCGATAGAAGAATGTTTTGAATTAATCTACATTGACACCAGTTTTAAGATAACATTCTCAACATGGCCTCAGATTAGTGAATAATTAGTACCTGTGTCTGTGTTATCTGACAGTGACAGGCTCCAGTTAAATATTCTGCGCACTAGTGCATTTTCAATATGACATTGTGACACTTAATTAAGATAGACAATTTGTTCAAGTGGTTCAGTTTGACAGTACCAAACCCTATCTTTTTAATGTCGAAATGCCTTTGGCATTTGAAATTTACCAATGTAGACAAAATTCAATTAAGATTAGTCAACCCCAGGTAGAAGCAGACATGTAACATAATTCTGATCTTTCTATGGATTAGTATCAGAGCATATATCAAACATTAAAAACAGACTTATTGTTTCTGGGAGAGAACAAGTATGAAATAGTTCCACTATATTTTTGTATATTAGTTATCATTAGTCTGCAATTCCCTCTCTAAGCTTTCTGACCTTCTGACTCACTTTCCTCCTTTAAGACTATTCATAAAACCAAACTTTTGATCAGCTATCTCTCTCTCTTTATGTGACCCTGTATAATATTTCGTTTTATTATGTTCCTGTGAAGTGCCTCATGCTGTTTTATTGCATTAGGTGTGCTATATGAATAAAAGTTAGAGGGACTGAAAAAATAACCTACACATTTGGCAGATTATCTTATCGAATGAGCAGGGTCAATGGGTCAAAAGGCCTAATTCTGATTATTTTATTACTATGAGATCATAGAATGTGTGGCATGGTGGAATTAGTTTAATAATGTTGTGAGCTCAGGACAAGTATAGCTATTTCAATATTTTCACAAAGTCTAACATCAGAGGTATTGTTCGCTCCTTAAGGAGATATCACATAACCAAGGTGAGTAAGACTGGACTTGAAAGGGACAGCTCCCTTACTTTGAACAATTGCCCTTGATACATGCAGGGCCAAGTCTATCAAAAGAATGTGAGAAGGATTGTTTAGTGCTGCCATGGTAGAGGAGGTATTTTCCTCTCATTTGAATTGTTGTTCTCTTTAATGACTTATTTAATTTCAGTAATTCCGAAGCACACTTTGTAAGTCATGGGGATTATCACAAATTTTGTTAAAAGGTATTCTGTCTTTTGACACCACAGCAGGATGCCTTCAATTTGCTATAAAGTGGATTCTCAAGATGATTTGTTTTTGCACTTCACAACATGTCATATCAAACCAAATTTCCGCTTGAAGCATGCACCTTTATCGATACAAGAACAGTACACATTTAGACATTGAGCTTGAAGACAGCAATTGGGGGGAGGAAGTGCAAGAAGTATTTATCAGCGGATGGGAGCAGCTCCCATTTTTCAATTGCATAGGCTTGGGATTAATTCCTGATTGTGGCTAACTTCAAGCATAAGAACTAAGAGCAGGAGTAGGCAATTCAGCCCCTAGAACCTGCTTCACTATTCAATGCCTCAGTTTTGCTTTCCTGCCCATTCTCCATAACCTTCAGCCCATTATTAATTCAAAATCTATCTTTTCCTTAAATTTACTCAAATCCATGATATCCACCACATGACCTATAGTTTCACAATCTTTTGAGAGAAAGCACTTCTTCTCATCTCTGTTTTAAATCTGCTACCCCTTATCCTAAAACTATCACTTCTTGTTCAAAATTGCCTCACAAGAGGAAACATCCTCTCTATATCTACTCTGTCAATCGCCATTATCATCTCTATATGCCTCAATTAAACCTCCTCTCGTTCTTCTAAACACCAGTGAGGAGAGGCCCAAACTTCTCAATCTCTCTTCATCAGATAAGCTTCTCATTTCTGGAAGCAATCTCATGAAAATCCTTTTTATTGGCTCCAATGCAACTACATCCCTCCTTAAGTGAAAAATACACAATAGTTTAAGTTTATTTATCAGTGTTGCAAATACGCTTACATTAACACTGTAATGATGTTATTGTGAAAATCCCCTAGTCACCAAACTCAAGCACCTATTTGGGTACACTGAAGGAAAATTTAGCATGGCCAATGCAACTAACCAGCGCGTTTTTTGGACTGTGGGAGGAAATCGGAGCACCCACAGGAAACCCATGAGAACACAGGGAGAACGTGCAGACTCTGCACAGACAGTAATCCAAGCTGAGAATCGAACTTGGGTCCCTAGCGCTGTGAGGCAGCAGTGCTAACCACTGTGCCACTCTGCCATCCCACACAATACTATACACAATACTCCTGACACATTTCACTTGTGCCATGTATAATTGCAGCAATACATTCCTAATTACATACTGTATTCCATCAGCAATAAATGCCAAAATTCCATTTGCCATCCTTATTACCTACTGTACCTGCATATCAGTTTTTTGTCATTCATGTATGAGGACATCCTAATCCCTCTGTGCCAAAGCACTCTAAAGTTTCCCTCCATTTAGATAGTTTTCCCTTTCAAAAGGGGATATTTCCCCTTTCAAAATGGATAACCTCATACTTATCCTTTTAAACTCCATCTGCCAAATGTTGGCCCATTAACACACAAGGTAGGATCACATGGGGTTAGGGTTAATTTATTAGCTTGGATAGAGGACTGTTAACCAATGGAAAGCAGAGACAGGATCTTTTTCTGGTGAGCAAAATATAACTCATGGTGTACCACAGTTTTGGTCCTCAGGCCCCAACTACATATTTAGATGCAGGGATGAAAATAAAATAGCCAAATTTGCAGAAGACACTAAAATTAGTGAGATAGTAAGTTGCAGTGAGGAAATAAGAAATTCACAAATGGGCATGGATACTTTAGGTAAATGGACACCTGTCTCTTCCCAGATGTGGTTTAATCTTAGACTCCAGCTCATCAACTCAAAGTCAGAGTTCCTCAACAGCTAATATGTACTACAGGTTAGTTCAGTAGGAAACAACTCCCACATCATGCATCATCTGACTCTGCACCTCTAATTTATCTAATTAGTTTTTAATTTGTTTTCTCCATTTCTGACTGGTCTTCAGTTTTTTTTTTAATCTGTAAAATATTTCTCTGAGGTACCTTTAATCTGAAAACAATTTAGACTAGGTCATTCAAATTAACAGTTACTTGTTAACTAATGAGTCCGTGATTTTTCTGTGATTTCACTCTTTGCTTTTCTTCAGTGATTGTTATTGGCTTAACTGACATAGGCCAATAAACAAATCCAAGTCCATCCTTGACCGACTATCATTCTAGTTTCCTGTTAATAGATTTCCTGTGATATTGCTCATGAGTAGGCTGGGGCCGAGATTGTGGACCGCAACATTCTATGGTCCATACATGTTCAATTATTATCTGTATAACAAAATATTTACAGCATCAAATTTATTTTACTTGAATTGCATTAACCCTTAGTGATTCACTGCCATTGGAGGGATGCAAAGTAAAAGTAATCCCTTTTCAGAAATTACTGATTGATAATATTCCAGTGTATGTGTTGGGGTGGCACAGTGGATAACATTGCTGCCTCACAACGCCAGAAACCCGGGTTTGATTCTGGCTTGGATCACTCTCTATTCAGAATCTGCATGTTCTCCACGTGTCTGCTTGGGTTTCCTCCAGATGCTGCAGTTTCCTCCACACTCCAAAAGACATACTGGTCAGGCTAAATTCTCCCTCAGAGCACCTGAACAAGTGCCAGAGCGTGGCGACTAGGGAATTTTCACAGTAATTTCATTGCAGTGTTAATGTAGGCCTACTTATGACACTAACAAATAAACTTTAATGTTTAGCTGACCCCCCCAATCGTATTAGTTCTTTCTTGTAGGGAAATCACACTGTAATGGTAATGTCACTGGGCTAGTAATCCTGAAGGCCCAGGCTAATATTCTGGGGAACAAAGGATTCAAATCTCTTGATTGCAGCTGGTGGAATTAAAATTCAATAAAACCTGGAATTAAAACTAGTCTCAATAATGGTGGCATGAATCTATCTGGTTCACTGATACTTCTTTAGGGAAGAAAATCTGTTTGTTACCCCAACCCATTCGGTATTACATGTGACTTCAGACCACCATGTGCTTCATTTTTAAATAGCCTAGCAAGCTACCAAATTGTAGCAAATTGCTACAAAGTGTTCAAGGAATGAAGCCAGACAAACATTGTACCATAAACGATAATGGCAAACCCGGTCTTGTTGAGCCTGCAAAGTCCTCCTTTATAATAGCTGGAAGCTTGTGCTAATTCTCCCACAAACTAGTTGAGGGACATTCTGATATAGTTATGGAGTCATACCTTCAGATGTTGTCCCAGAAATTATGATCATATGTCCTGTCCCAATATCAGGACAGATGCACCAGAGATAGTGGCACAACAGCATATGGATGGGAAAGAGTTGCCTTGGAGTCCTCAACATTGACTCCAGATCCATGCAGTCTCATGGCATCAAGTTAAACATGGGCAAACAAACCTCCTGCTGGAAACCACCTCCGACCACCGCTCCCTCCTCCCCTCGCTGATTCTCCACCTGGTGAATGAGTGCCTCTCCACGTTGACCAGCAATTGGAAGAAGCACTGAAGGTGACAAGGGAACAGAATATACTCTGGTAGAGCGAATTCAATGATCATCACCAAGAATGACTTGGCAGCACCACTTTTGACTGAACTGAACAAATCCTAAAGGACGGAGCTGCTAGACTGGATTGTAAACCAACAAGAGGGAAAAACCTATTCAAAACCTCATTCTCACTAACCTGCCTGTCCCTGGTATAGCTGTCCATGACAGTATTACAAGGAGGGACCACTGCATAATCCTCTCCATCGTGTTGTGTGGAACAACCAGCATACTAAACATGGCCATTCAGCCCATCAAGTCTGCACTAACTTTCTGACAGACCATTTTACCTGGGCCTACCCCACCCTTTCCCTGCAACCCTGCATATATACCACCTAATTGTCTAACCAACACATTTTGGGATACTAAGGGGCAATTTAACATGGCCAATGCACTTAACCTTCACATCTTTGGAGTTTGGGAGGGAACCAGAACACTTGGGGGAAGCTCATGCAAACACAGAAAGAACATACAAACTCCACACAGACAGTTAGTTACCCAAGGCTGGAATCAAGCCTGGGCCCTGCCACTGTGTGACAGCAGTGCTAACCACTGTGGCACCTTGCTGCCCTTAAATGGAATAGATTTCAAATAGATCTAACAACACAAAGCAGGGCATCTATGAGGCACTGTGTACCATCATCAGCAACAGCACAACCACAATCTGTAATCCCATGCCACAATTACCATCAAGCTAGGGAAATGAACAGTCCAAGAGCAGCAGAAGGCATACCTAAAAATGAAGGGTCAACCTGGTGAAACTACAATGCAGGACTAATTACATGCTAAACTGCAAAAACAGCATGTAATGAATAGAGTTAAACAATCCTGCAATCAATGAATCAGATCTAAGCTCTGCCATCTTGTCAAATCCAGTCCTTAATGATGGTGGACAATTAAACAGCTCACTATAGGAGGAGGTTCCAGAAATCTCAGTTCTCACTGATGGGAGAGCTCAGTGCATCAATGCAAAAGAGAAAGCGGAAGATTTTCCAACCATTTTCAGCCAGAAACATTATTTCAACCATGAAGCTGATGGAATGAGCTATACTTTGGATATCTCCCGCCACGGATCTGACTTCAGTCTTAGGCTCTCCACTGCAGCTGCTGTCCTTGTAGCGTTGGCCTCGAATTATTGGCACAATGTCCTGCACAATTATCTATAGAGTTCCAGCAACCGTATAACATTAGACCATAATGCCTAGAAAGCGGTAATATCGATATTTATTCAGCTGACTGAATAAATAGAGCATACAGAAATGTCAGATTCTATTATTTGCTTATCTTTATAATATTAATCAGTTTAGTAGCTATGTTACACTTTATCAATGACTGACTAAGGAGCCTGAGTTTATTTATGATCTCTATCATCATATTAACAGTACTCAATACTATGATCCTGAACCAGACCTCTAATTATTTGGAATTCCAATAGGAATCAGTAACAATTTTTAACTCAGCCCAACTTTGAAACTTGCTAAGAGAATAAAACCACAAAATTTCATGCATTTTGAACAAACAAAATAAACGTTACTATACAAGGTCAAAAAGATAATTCAATTTATCTTATACTTGAACGTTCACAATTAGCATGAGGTACATATGAATTAGCAAGCCAACTGTGGTCAGACACACCACACTGCAATAAATGGCAAATGAAACTAAGACAGATTCTATGGTTTTCTTAACAACCCATCCAGGCATCAGTAAACACTCTGAGCCAATCAATCTCACTGAAAAATTGTTTCTTTCAAAAGATTCAATCTCTGTGAAGATCTTAACTTAGAAATCTCTCCAAATATTGCCTCAACTCGGAAGGCCATCATAATGACCCACCAAATTGGGAAACTTTTCCAAGACTCATCTCTTCTTGATTCCATATTTGGACTTCAGCACCAATTTACAAGCACACTTTTAGCTCTTCAACGGCCCAGAACAGAACACTACTGTTTTTTAGGGGCACATTTGCCCTCAGTGCCTGTAGCTTTCTTCAATCTTCAGCCCTTCTCCGTAGCCCTCATTACTTCAAGTCTGCCAGCCATAACCTTTTTCTGCTGACAGTCTCTTTCTTTACTCCTCTCTTTTCCCTTATTGGACTTGTCCTTTGCCTCTGTCTCCTCTCAGCTTCTTGTCACATGATCTGGATTTTCACACTAGTTTCTTTTTACAAAGGTATACTTGGTCCATCCTCTGCCTGAAAATATTTAAAGCACTGGATTGTACATTTCCTGCCCCTTCTGTGCATGCACAGAAATTTCTGATGCATGGTGAGCAGAATTGTTCCTGCCCCCCTCCCCCCTCCACTCAAAGAGAATGTAAGTCAGATCTCTTATCAGTCTACACCTTGAGTTTAAAATCCCTTTCAATTAATCACATTTACATCAAGATATACCTGAGATATTAATGTCTGCTGAAAAATGTAGCGTTCAATAGTTTAAATGATCAGTGTTTGATAATGTTAGTCTCGAATCTTGAATATTAGATGACCTATATCATTATTCTTAATTGATTAAGCCTAAACGTAGCTTCTGAGAACAAAAGTAAATGGAAGCTTTTAGAGAAAGTCCTGAAAAGTCAGAGCTGGGAACACGTGTGTAGAAAATCTGTAATTGCTGAGGTATTTTAAAACACTGTGAATAATCCTGTTGTTAACTTTGAACTAGTGTAATTTCTGCATTACTTTGAAGTAATTCAAATATATAAGATGTACAATGAACTGGCAAATGTACACCAGGAAGAGGTGAAAGGTCTATTGGTTTTAGTCGTTTTTTTTACAGTAACCTACTATGGTCATTTTTTCAAATTTATTGTTACTCCTTAAATTATGTATTAAGCCAATTTTTAAACTCAATTTCTCGGTCACGCTAAAATCATATCACAGTGGCACAGTGGTTAGCACTGCTGCCTCACAGCCCTATGGACCCAGGTTCAATTCCCTGCCTCGGTCACCGTCTGTGTGGAATTTGCACATTCTCCTCGTGTCCACATGAGTTTCCTCTGGGTGCTCAGGTTTCCTCCCATAGTCCAAAATATATGCTGGTTAGGTGGATTGGCCATGCTAAATTCTCCCTCAGTGTACTCCAATAAGTGCCAGAGTGTGGCGATTAGAGGATTTTCACAATAACTTCATTGCAGCGTTAATGTAAGCCTACTTGTGATTCTACTAAATAAACTTAAACTTAAAACTTGTTTGTCTCATCAAGTTAAAATAAAAGCTTCCCATTACTGACAGCTTAATGACAAACCAAATGCCTTCTCCAGTTGACAGCAAATTCTTTTTTTTGCATTAATTTTTTCTGAAAGGAAGTCAGTGGTTAACTGCCATAAATTATTATGACAAGACACTACTGCCAGAAAGCTCTTGTTAGCACCACCTCATTAGGGGCTTCAGTTTTATACAAGAAGGTTGTTTCGCATTGATAAAACTATAAAAATTATTCTCAAAGCAATACAAATATGACATTAAATGTTGGCGAATAATTCCGCAGGAAGAATATTGCACTTAACTGTGTCATCAATATGCACAATATTAACGGTACACAAGGGCAGAACATACTTAGTTCACACAAACATGATTTTGTATCACTGGCTTGCAGCACTCTCAGGGTTGTAAGGTTGGTACACTATTTCACTACTGTAAAGGAACAGGTATGAAAGCCTGATGGAGCTATCTTCCCAAAACCATCTTACATGACTTCTCAAAACGCGAACTATATGCAGATTGGCAATCTTGATCTCTCTGTTTAGGTCAGATAGTATAGACATTTCCTTTGAAATTGTTGACTTTAAATTATGGCACAGTTTGCCTGAAAATTATTTGCTGCACACATTTGGAGGTGGGAGCCACATATTTGATAAATCTAACTCTTATAGCTATTTTATTAGTCAGTGAAATAGAAAAAATTTGAAGACTGACAGTCAAATTATAGAGGTGACAGGTTCTACTTTGATATATTCTTGCAAAGAATGAAAGACTGACATGTATATTCATTAGCTGTCAAAAAAACAAATTGAAATGTGATGGGAGAGTATAAGTGACATTTTCCCCACAAAAAAATGGAAGGGGTGTGTTGGAATTGGCCCATGCTTTTGGGTAAACTACAAAATGGTGTTTGTGATGTGCGCATACAGTTTTGATGCATAATGCACTGGGCACCATGTTCATAAAGCGGTTTGCACATACACACCGAACAACTTCAGACCACTTGCAGAACAGAAAAGTGATTACATCTGTCAGTGTGTAATACTGATTTAACACCAACACTATCAATTTGAATCTCTATGCTCCAGCCATGACCTCTCTTAACCTTACACACCTTCTGCTCAACAGCATAAAGAATTTCCCACCAATGCTAATTAAAGGGATGCTGAACTACATACAGGTTAGTTGCTGGTTATTTCTTTCAGCTGTTGTTACAACTCTGTGTCCTCCTACAATGTTTTCAACAGTCGAGGGGGAGTGGTCTGGCTAGACTCACTACATACTTTTGTGGTGACTTAAAAGCAAATCAATTGCTTCTGGACATGGATGACCTCATATGGCTTCATTTTGGCATTGGCTTTGAAACAGTTCAAATACATTTTTTAATTCATTTTTGGGACATGGACATTGCTGGCTGGCCAGCATTTATTGCCCATCTCTAGTATCCTTGTTTAAAGGGCAGTTAAGAGTCAACCACATTGCTGTGGCTCTGGAGTCACATGTAGACCCAGACCAGGTAAGGATGGCGGACTTCCTTCCCTAAAGGACATTAGAGAACCAGATTGGATTTTCCAACAATCAGCATTGGTTTCTTGGTCATCAGTAGATTTTAATTCCAGATATTTTTTACTGAATTCAAGTTCCACCATCTGCCCGGATTCGAAGCCAGGTCCCCAGAAACATTAGTTGAGATTCTGGATTAATGGTCTAGCAATAATATGACTAGACCAGCACCTGCCATCTGTAATATCAAACATGAAGATTTAAATTCCAGCCTGTTTGTAAATCTCTCAAAAACTGGTAGTGAATTTTGTCACCAGGAAGTTGTTAAACTGCTGTTAAACTACAAAGTATAGTTATGATCTCATTGAATGGTAGAGCAAACTCAGTGGGCCAAATGGCTTACTTCTGTTCCTTTGTTTTATTGTGTTGCAGACGGAATTCTTCAGAGAAAAGAAATGATGGTGTGAAAGCATATCAATAAAATAAGGGCACAATATGATGGCACATTGGTTAGCACTGCTGCCTCACAGTGCTAGGGACTCTGTAAGAGGGAGGAGACTTTTAGAACATAGAACACTACAGCACAAACAGGCCCTTCGGCCCACAAGTTGTGCCGAACAACTCTGTGCTCTCTGGCC
This sequence comes from Sphyrna mokarran, assembly GCA_024679065.1. Classification (NCBI taxonomy): domain Eukaryota; kingdom Metazoa; phylum Chordata; class Chondrichthyes; order Carcharhiniformes; family Carcharhinidae; genus Sphyrna; species Sphyrna mokarran. The sequence continues at coordinate 42,938,952 of JAGIQG010000009.1, forward strand.
ATCTACACCTATGCTCTCCTTTTTCCAACACTAGTTCAGTGCACTTGTACCCAGTATCCTATTATTCAGCCCAAACTTTTGTCCATGAGTCGGGAGGGCAAAGTCAGGTGAATTCCAGGTTCCATGGATTAAAATGGCTACATAGCCATCTTAGTTCAGCTGTTTGCAGAGACCAATTATATTAGGAGTCGGGGCGAGTAGTCCAAGAAGTAGTGGGAGCAAGCCAGGTGCAGAGGTAGGTCACATCGAATACCTGCCTCAAGGCCTGACGCTGTGTCCACTATTTTTTTAAAGAATAAAACATAATCCCATTAGCCTTTACCATTCACACAACCCTCATGCCTCATCAATGCCAAGCTATGCCAATGCATGTCCTGTACCCACCCGATAGCTCTTCGTACCAATCTATTTTGCTGTATCAAACCCCCATGGCTCATTGCATTCTTCAAGCCAACCTATGGGCCCTCATACCTTCCATGCCAATCTATGGCCCTGTAACAAACCATGGCCTTTTCTAGCCCCTTAGTTCCAATGTGCCAACCCATTTTCCCCCTCAATACACTTTGCTCTTACACCTATCATGCCTGCTCACCCAGGATTCACTATGGGCGGACTTCAGGACCCGTGCAGATATGAGATAAAGTAAAGTTCCATAAATTGGTGTTCTAAATGTCTATTCCAGACTTTACTGTTTGAAAAAAAAACAATTGTAAACTTTTATAACAACAAACATTTAATTCAAGTGCACAATTCCTTATAATTACTAGCACTGGAATTCATAGTGTCACTTCAAAGAATCTATAACCACTCAAACCATGAAATGGCAGGTACCTTACTGTGACAATGGATGGAAATTTGAATTGGTGACAAGGGAATCGAGTTTGTTGAGATGATGGCCCTGGACTGTCTAATGTTCATCTGGAAGAATTACAAATCAGCTGCTAACAACACAAAGGTGGCTGAGAGGTCAGCAGAGTGTCATCGGTATACATGTGGAATTTGATGGCATGTTTTACGATATGTTTTACGACAATGTCACTGATAATTACACTCACCAGAGCTTGCAGGGGAATATCCTAATATGGTGGAAATAACTTAATTTTATGTTTATCGCTTAGTAAGCATAATTATATTTCAATGCATTTTTCTGTTATTGAAACAAATTACTGATCTTTATTAAAGACATCTGGACTTGGTAGGTTAGTGCTGCACAATTGCAAAGATCAATTCGGAATTGCTAATCCATTAGTAAAGCAAGCCCTGGATCTGAAAGGGCCAAAGGATCTGACTCTTTTTTTTATTGTGTAGCCCAAATAAAGGGCTAAGCTGACAAGTAGATCTCCAAAGTCGTAAGGAGCAGGAGAAGTGATTAGCTGATATTCAGGAACGACAGTAAGAAGTCTCACAACACCAGGTTAAATCTAACAGGTTTATTTGGGGTAGCGCAAGCCACAAGCTTTTGATACAGCAAAGTAGATTTGTACGAAAAGCTATTGGATGGATCCAGGGCATGCGAAGAAGGAGTGTTACTCCTTCTTCAGATGAGTGAGGAATTGTATTCACAAACAGAGCATATATAAACACTGCTGTAGGTAAAATAATACCTCTGAGACTATTAGTGAGTCAAAATACAGTGGTTTTATTTCAAAACTCTGGGGTTTATTCCAGAATTTTGGGAGAAGTAGGACTACCAGACTTCTCATAGAACACAAACACAAGTGGGCATTTATACATCATGAGTCTTAGTGTCAATCACGATTCCAAGGTCCAATTCCTGCCAGACCCCTAGATCTTCTTTCCTTGGTCATGATGTAGCCCCACATTTAGTCAGGAATTACAGTCCTACAGTCGTGACACAGGCTTAATCTGGTCATGATTCAAACCTCTTCTGCAGCAGTACCAGCATTCCTGTCCTTGAAGTTACTTGTGCGATCGCAGGCTGTCCCAGCAGGACTCTTCCTGTTAAAAGCCGGTATCGTAAACTACCATCTGTGTAACGATGTCCAACTAATACAAATAAGTAAATTTGCAAAGTCTACAAAATAACAGCCACATTAAACTATCTGCCTTTATACAAATGAGAGTTAAAGCATGTAAGACATGAACAGATAACTTATATTAATGCTAGAAACAGTATAAGCTAAAGGAGATGAAGAGTTATGTTTGTGAAATATTCTAGGTACAAAATCCATTAACCCTTTCCCTTCTTCAGGTACAAAATGCTTTCACCCTTTCCCTACTTCAAAACAAACTCAGTTTTCAAAATAATGGTTGGAATCTGAGTCTTTATAGGTAATCAATGAGAATGGAGACAAGGTTAAGCACAGAGATGTGTGTTGTCTTCAGCCAGGACAGTTAGTGAGATCTTGCCAGCCCAGACAAGTTGTGGGAGGTATAAAAAGTGTGACATGAACCCAAGATCCTGGTTGAGGCAAAACTTAGCTATCAGTTTCTGCTCAGTGATTCTGCATTGTCCTGTGTCGTGAAGGTCACCTTGGAGAATGCTTACCTGAAGATCAGAGGCTAAATGCCTGTGACTGTTGAAGTGTTCCCCAACAGGAAGAGAATACTCCTGCCTGATGATTGTCAAACGGTGTTCATTCATCCGTTGTTATAGTATCTGCAAGGTCTCCCCAACGTACCATTCCTCGGGACATCCTTTCCTGCAGCATATCAGGTAGATAACATTGACCGAGTCACAAGAGTATTTATCGTGTACCTGGCGGATGATGTTCTTACATGAGATAATGGCATCCGCGTCGATGGTCTGGCATGTCTTGCAGAGGTTGCTGTGGCAGGGTTGTGTAGTGTCATGATCACACTGTTCTCCTAAAGGTTGGGCAATTTGCTGTGGACAATGGTCTGTTTAAGATTGTGCAGTTGTTTGAAGGCAAGAAGTGGGGGTATGGGGATGGCCTTGGCGAGATGCTTGTCTTCATTGATGACATGTTGAAGGCTCCAGAAAGACTTCCATGATTGGGTTAGGGCACCTTTTAGGGACAATTTTCACAATCTTTGCCTGGTGGGAACAGGCAGCAACAGGATGAAAATGGGAGTGCATCACCTAAAACTGGGTGCCAAAAGCACTGAAATTGTTTCTGGAGCACCTGACTGCCTCGGGCAACTGGAACATCTGTAGCCAATTCCTGGGGCAGGGGTGCCAAGGTACCCAGCCCCCCCAACTCCTTCATCAGAAAGAACGGAAATGCTTTGAAGTGATTTTAAAATATATATTCCTTTGGAATGCAAGCCACAGTCCAAGACTAGTTGTCTGAGAGTACCTTTGCCAAACATGTGCAGTCCAGTCCAGCTGTTTGCTAATATTGTTATATAATTGTTCACATATTTGGGTTCCCTGTCTATTCATAGAATCCTGACCATGGAGTATTGAGGAACTGGGAATATTAAACAACACTGCAGACTTTACCTTGTTGTGAAGCCTGGTGTCAGTTTCATATTGGTGCCTGAAATATAACAGTGAAATTAAAGATATACAATATTATTGGGAATATAAAATACAAGTATGTAATATAAGATTATTCATCACTATTGGATATTTTGTGGGTGAAGTATTAGACCAGCAGCTGTCCCTCTTCTTTAACTATTTCTTTCATTTATCAGTCAATTAACATGTTGAGCTTCCTGGCAAAGAAAGGTACTTTATTTTCTGTTAGACATGCCCCACGCAGTACCAGTATACTAATTCTGCTTTCAAGTAAGAGGGCATCAGGTACAAATTTTAAAACAGAGACAAACTACGATACAAAACATTCTGAGTCACCATTTTCATTACTATAAAAGGAAAATACTGTGGATGTTGGAAATCTGCAATAAAAACGGAAAAATGCTGGAAACTTTCACATTATCCTCTGCAGAGAATTGCATACATAACTAAAACACAAAATAGTGGAAAAATCTCAGCAGGTCTGACAGCATCTGTGGAGAGATAATATTGACTTTAAGTCTGGATGATGGTTAGTCAGATTCTTTCTCAGCAGATCTAACAGATGTTGTTTTCTGTTTTTGTTTCAGATTCCAGCATAGGTATGCTTAGACAATGGCCTGAATTTTCCACCTGTCAGGCACGTAGCACACAGAACTGGGCTGAAATACACTCTCACTTGGCTCCAGAGCATGGTTTCACACTGGCCCGCAAAGTAACAGATAGCTAGAGTGAAGCATGTCACAAAAAAAGTAAATAGTTCTGACGAAGAGTATTTCAGACTCAAAATATTGGCTCTATTCTCTTTCCACAGGTGCTGTCAGATCTGCTAAAATCTTCCTGCACTCTCTGTTTTGTTTCATATTCCAGTATCCACAGTAATCTGCTTTCAGTTTGAACACATAATCCTGGCTGACTCTTTGCTGCAAAACTGAAGGAGAGATACATCATTGGAGGAGCTATCACTTTTGGTAAGTTCTTAAACCAAGATTACATCTGCCTACTCAATATATTTCAAGTAAGAAGGTTAAATAACAACATTATTAATCTTGCTACAGTGTGAGAAAATCAGCTGCCATGTTTTCCCATAAAAGTTGTTTTTATATCATCACATATTTTCCTTCGAGAATATCGTAGAGTTAAAGTTACAATTTTCAGGCTGATTAACAGCCTAATAGACTGTGGCGTAGACAGTCCTTCAATGCTCTGAACCACCTTTATAAAAGACAGTTAGACCTATTTGGATACCACCAGCCTTATGATGAAACAGTGTGATACCCAATTGAATGTTAAACAGAATTCAAAGCCCAACTTCGATTTCCACTCTGGTGTAAGAACTCAATCCATGTACAATGATCTTCAAATCCCAAACCCACATTGATGTTGAAGTGTAGGAATGTCACAGCTTTATTCTACAAGATACTTAGTTGGACAAGTATCACAGTTGTCACCCAGTTCACAACTGTGAATGTGAGTAGGAGACAGTAAGCCTGGTTTAAAGGGCAAGAAACAGTCATGGCTGAGGCTGTAATTGAGTCATCCAGAAGATGGAAGCACAATGTGAGCAGAAGGCAAAGGATAGGAAGGACCCATTTATGAGAAATAGGGAGTAGGTTCATGAACTTCCTTCAAAGAGTAAAGACAGACTAATCCCTCAGGTACAGATCTAACCAATTCTATCTGTAGCAAAAGTTTATATTTATATAACATGTTTAATGCAAAGAAACTGCCAGTGTGAAAAAAACGAAACCATCGCCTTGTCCAAATTTGTGAACTGAACAAGTTGACACTAAGCTCACTATTGGCCTTAAGAGTTTTGGATGAGTTCCTTTGGATCCTGTTGATGCATTATAAAATCTAAACCTGCTGGTCTCATGCTGGGAAACTGGACCTGCTAGCAGGGGGTTCAACAACTATTTAATCTTGAACCTGCCCTCTTCAATAATCCAAAATCCCAGCCAGTGTCATGACCACCAAGTGAATGGCTCAGCCCATTATGAGAGTGTAACATTTTTCAGGATTCGAAGCCATGGGGACTGGGAAGACATCCATTGACAGCAGCTGTCAAAGTCGCTGCTACTCTTAACATCTATGCAAGAAGATACTTCAGCCTCATCTTGTCCTGACTCCCAGGCCATTTCTGTCCTTAACATTGCCTTCCCATTAAGCTGACACACTAGCATGTTCAAAGGCTGAATTGGCAGCAACACATCATCATTTAGAGTTCTCATCAGTGACCTTGGTGACTCTTTAATGTGAGGTTATTACACACAATGTCTGGCACAATATTGCTTCCTTGAATTGTGATGAGAGCTTTGTGGGTACTATGCAGACAAGTAAAAGGCAGGAGAAGCTTAAGGTCTGATTGAGCCTGCCCCACCAGCAATTTAGGAGCTAAACGATCAGGATGCAATTTTAAAAGGCTGCCTTGATCCAAAAAAATTAAAATTAGAAGCTTCCCCGCCCTCCTTTCATCCTCAGCCAATGCATCCCCAAATATCCCTGGACACCATTCCCTTATCCCATTCAACATCCCTCTCCACTTAACTGCAGCCTACCCTCAACATCCACTCCCATGGAGCCCCCTCAGATTGGATGCTGGCCCAGCATCACTTTCTGCCGAGGCAATGTCTGGACAGTGCTCGGGCAGTATCAGGCAGGGGGCAAGGACAATTGGTATGCTGCCGATTCCACCACTCCATCCAAAAACAGGGTCAGAAGATTTACCCACATAGCTAGTATGACAAAAAGCAAGGTATGGAAAAACACATCACTGACGATTATTATTGATTGATTAATCAAAAGCGCAATCATAGTTGCGTTCAGATCAATGTCTACCAAGTAAGGATTAATATTAAATGGCTCTAAGTATTTACCATAGTGAGCGGCAATGTACCTTGAGCTAAAAATGTGTGAGATTTCTGTGGTGTGTCATCCCGTGAAAGGCTAATGGATATTTACTACTGTAGGAGTTGAGAGTGATGGCCTGGTTGACTTATCCAGGGGGAACATATGAGATCGTTCATCCTTTTTCTGCACTGGATGGTTGAAATCTTCTGTCAGCATTAGCACTGACTGCCTCTGTCTCTGCTTGCCAAGTGAGCAATGGTGATGTTGGTGGATCTCTTCCAGCTAGAGCTGGGGTAGAAGACATTGTGGCAACCCTCCGGGGAATCCAGTGGGTGACCCAGGGATGCATCTGTTAACCTGGAGGAGTTGCCGTCCTCTTGCCTTTTGGAGTTATATCTTCACAGCTGCAGGTATGTTCTAGAGTACAGGCCTAGATGCAGTGAGACTTCTGTGCGTGGTTGCTGTTTAAATATGGAACCCAGAGTGTCAGTAATGATGAACTTATGTCAGGGTGAGCTGAATCAGAGGCTGTCCACCTGCTATTTGACATTTTGCCTGTGTTCACATAACTAATGAGATGGATAGTGGATGGTAAAACCTGCCATTTTAGCCGACAGATAAACAGCAATCTCTACATTTGCTACCACACTTAGAGTCCAGATGGGAAAATCCCACCTAGTATTTTTGTTAGTTCCACTTTTGTTCTGATTGAGTTTATATGTCAAGGCATGGCTTTCCCTCTGTGAGAAAATGAAAACACATATTGTAGGAGTTCTCCCACAGGCTCAGTGGTTACACTCGCTGTGAGCGTGCGAGTGAATTATATCGACAAATCTCAGTCCAATCCCTGGTGAGTGCTAAATGAGACGATCACAAGAATGCAACAACTGATATCAACAGATAAAAGTGGAACCATCAGTGAGGATTCTGTAACTGGATATCGTTATTCCGTTACCTCTACGCTAAACGTTTTCATATGCGATGAAGAGAACATATACCCCTGTGCTGAAACCATGCCCCCCCCTTCCCATCATAGTTGAACAGAGTGGTAACCCTTGATGCCCATGGTCACATATGAAAAATGGGCACCTTGCCAAGGTGCCTGATTACCATCAGTGCCTATGGTAACCGGCTTCACAGATTCTTTAAGAGAGGTGGCGAGGGATTTGTTCTTCAGATTCCTCATTGAGTATTTTTCCAGTTAAAGTTTATTTATTAGTGTCACAAGTAGGCTTACATTAAAACTGCAATGAAATTATTGGGAATATCCCCTAGTCACCACACTCTGGCACCTGTTCGGGTCCACTCAGGGAGAATTCAGCACAGCCAATGCACATAACCAGCATATTTTTTTTGGACTGTGGAAGGAAACTGGAGCACCCGGAGCAAGCCCACACAGATAATATGCAGACTCCACACTGACAGTGACCCAAACTGGGAATTGAATCCAGGTCCCTGGCACTGTGAGGCAGCAGTGCTGACCACTGTGCCACTGTGCTGTTAATTGAAAAGAATTTGCTACAAGTGAAGGAATTTAATAGCAACAACAGTAATATCAGCGTTCTTCACTTGACTGGAAATATCAACAATGCAAGTATTGAATTTCCCAGAAACATATGTCCAAAGTATGTAGCAAAACTCAGTGCCCCCATCCATCATTTTCCAGTAAGGGAAGTGCAATTCAGACTTTTAAGAAATGTATGCACTTATTTGGCACAAACTCATTTTTAAATGTTATTTATATTTGAAATTCCTGCACACAGCTGCTTGTCCACATTGTTGCTGAAATCCTTACTCCATGTTACGGCTAATTTGATCATTTTTGCAGCTTGTATCCTTCACTCCACTCACTCATTAAACTCCTTGCCTAGACTGAGCTCTGAGAAAGGATTACTGGAGTGATTTGCTGCTGCTGAGTTCTGCTGATGGATGAAATGATTTGTAGCGTGCTTGAAAGCTGTTGATACAGAATTACCTCTGGCGAGGATTAGTGTGACCAGCAATCTTTTTACAAATGTCAGGCAAAAGGTCAGATGGAGCTCGATCATCACTATACTATTTATTTATTTAGTTAGAAAACCCAAGTTCACTCTAAGAGCAAACGGAGTGCATGTTCCTCTGGAAGTTAATGATACAAATGCATGTGTGTCCAAACAAAGCAGATAGCTTGCCGGTAAAGGAGAAATTCAACTCTGAGGAGTTCAAAAATCAAATGAGATGAAGATAACCAGATGCCTGAAACATAGAATATAACTCTGAACCAAGAAAACCTGCCCAAAGCAACTGAGCATATGGCACTGCCAAACGTGACCTGTACCTGGAAGAATGGACAAGGCTGCAAACCATCTGAACTCATACAGTCAGAGACTTGAGGGGTATGAGGGGAGAAGATTGTATTATAAATATGTCTGTGTAAAGACTTTGGTAAGGGGTGGGAGGGTGATGTGCTATATGGGTATTAAACATAGCAATTGTTAATGTGGAACTGGAGAACACTGCCACCAACTATAACGTACAGAGTCACAAAATAGCAGACGGAATAAAGTAGATTATAGTAGAAGAATGGAGATAGTACAAAGTCGGGATTTTATCCTGGTTATAGTAATAAGTAGTGAATAAACACTTAGTGTTCAACAACACCAGCCTCCAGACTTCTTTGTGAGAGACAGAACAAATCCTTACAACATAATATGCTATGGGTGGCCTTAACAAGATGGAAGGAAATTCCATCCTCGAGAGCTGTTGGCCATTCCCAAAACAGAATACTGAACACTGCTGGGATTGCAACAAGGACCCAGAACAAATGGAATGATTAGATGCCGGAAACATCAAGCCGCATTGGAGAAAGATGTCCAAAAGCTATGCAGATTAGGTGGGTTGGCCAAGCTAAATTGCACTTTAGCATCATGGAGATTAATAAAATAAATAGCTGGGGTTAACAGGGTAGAACCTGGATGGGATTAGTTGTTGGTGCCGGCTCGATGCACCAAATGGCCTCTTTCTGCATTGTATGGATTTGAAAAGGGAGGAATCAGGCACTCTAGACAAAGGGTAGGGGGTGGCTTTTGAACTATGATCTTAGGGGTGCCCTGATGCATGCTGAGCACTGCACTTCGATACCCCCAATGGATATACTATCTTCTTTCATGAACTTTCAGCAACTTGGATGGAAAAAGGCCTTCTCATTCTCACCTTCCTTTCACTGCCCAAAGTATCCAGTGTTTTATGGAAGTGGAGGAGGTTTGAGGGCATAAATCATCTTAAAGGCAGCCTGGCTTAAGAGTGCCTTATGTAACACCACCACTACTCTCTCCCTCCCCCACCATCTCCTCCACCTTCAACCTAAATCACGAGGGCTGGGTCAGAGGTGGCAGGAAGGTAGTCAACTAGCCACCCAACATATTTTAGTGCCTCCCCTAATACCCCATCCCTGCCAGAGTTGCACCCAGTGGGGAGCCTATAAAATCTATCCCACAGAATCTTAAAGCTACTGCTCAGGACATCTCAAAATGTTCCATTTTAACACAAAGAATGATCAAATTATGAAACAGACTGCAGAGAATGTGGTGGAGACCAAATCATAGAAATCATTTAATTTGTAACTGAATGTTCTTAGAGAAGGTCTGCAGCTTCTTTCAGGATGTACCCAATTAATTTTCCCATCTTTATGTATTTTGTGATTTTTGTAGGGAAAGAAAAAACATTATTTGGATATGTTTGTGATTAATCTTACAAAATAGATGAATATCACTGCTGTATTCAGAATGGAATAGACAAGGGTCATTTTAATTAAACCCATGTATAAACTGTAATATTTGTAAATCCTATTTCGCTCTCAAATCTTTCTCTAAGTTTTTTCCTTTCTCCTTTACAGTCAGTGTGCACAATATGTGTCAGTTATAAAAATTTATTATAAACAAATATATACTGCTGTGTTCAGTAAAGATCCAACTATAACTCATTGGAGTGTTATATTGCCTGGTTTATTCATCACTGTGTATATAATTACATTTATAGTGGAGCAGAACAGCTGGAAATTTTTTAAAAAGACACAGACTAATCCATTGCCTTGTTTGCCTGGAGGTCACTGTTTCTGGCTGCTGTTTATTTAACCCTATACCTTTGTGGTTAATGGCCCAGGAGGGAATGGGCATGTCATTATTTAATGACCATGGAACCCTGTAGTCCAGGCCACAGATTCATTGCTGCACTAACTTCTTGTAGCCTAGAATGCGTATCTAATAGCAACCAATTCGCTTGGAATCCATTTGGGGACTTGGGAATTTCTATCCCATAGAATCAGTAACATCTGTGTGTGGGAATTCTGTCAGGAGAACTACACACAAAATATCCTCGTTTTTAGCACTCTTTCCTCTCCTCCCCTTCAACATTATGAACTGAGAGGCATTTGTATGGATGTTGTTAAATCGTTCTTGATTGTAACTGAAGAAAAAAAATAAAAGGACATCCTTAAGGAGGCCTATTAGAATTGCTAGAAGTTCTCCTATTGCAGTTGGAACAAGATTGAGAAACCACAAGGAAGTACACCACAGGTATGTCTTCAGTATTCCTCTTGGCAATGATTTGTTATGTTCGCTGCTCATTCCAAAACAACTTTGATACACTGAAAGCGAGACTGGAGTTCAGTGAATGCATTAAACACACACAGACAAATAATATTGTAAATTGCTTGATATGATTCAACCATTTGTTGCTGCGACAGATTTTAAAATAATTTAGAGGGGATTCAGAATGAATCAAGCTGAGGTTCTTGCTGTCACTGTACATTTGTCTTTTGAGTGAATTTTAGCTTTCCTTTGTCAGTGAATGTCACACCATTCTTGCAAAAAAAAACTAATTTAGTTTGCATCATTAGAATAGAAAGCTTTATTGGACAACATCAGTTCTAAATTATGGAAATCTTCTGGACAATCAGTTGTGCTTGGCAGATGGAATTATTCAAATGAATCTGTATATTTTATTGCCAGGTCAACTTGCATTGCAAATTCACAAAGAATCATGTTTTCTCTCAAGATTTTTGTTCAGAAAATTCTGTTATGGTAATAAACAAAAGTCGATTTAGTAGCACTAATATTTGTGAGGATAGTTTCTAAAATGTGCTTATTTTGTAACAGAGGAATGCATTGAAATGACTGAGCACAGGAATTGCTTGGCTTGCCTCACTAAAATCAGCCAGCGGCATAAACTACTTAAAGGTGCATAATGATTGATAAGCTTCTAGACTGCTTAACAAATGAGATTGAAATCACATCATGGTACAGGCATCTAATTGAAATCATTTCTCAAGACACAGTTTTGCAATTTTTAGGACCCCTTTAAATTAAAGTATTTTATTTGTGTCATGATAAGCAAGCTATTCCAAAGAAAGATTTATGTTATACTGTTTTTCTCTGCTGATCGTAACCTGACACTGTTAAAATTTTACGTTCAGCATATTAGTTTATGTAACAATATTTTGAAAATGTCACACACTGATTAACAGACTTGGTACTTAATTACTGTGTCAGTCACTTATCCTTTTTAACCATTGCAATTAAAGGCAAATTAGTCAATTAATATTGAATTGCATTGCTGTATCACAGAATTGTAGAATCCCTACAGTGCAGAAGGAGACCACTCAGCTCATCGAGACTACACTGATAATAATCCCACCCAGACCCTATTCCTGTAACCCCACATATTTAGCCTGCTAGTTCCCCTGACACTGAGGGAGAACTTAGCATGTACAATCTACCTAACCTGAAGATCTTTGGACTGTGGGAGGAACTGGAGCACCTGGAGCAAACATGTGGGGAGAATGTCAAAACTCCATACAGACAGTCACCCGAGGCCTGAATTGAACCTGGATCATTGACACTGTGAGGTAGCAATGCTAACCATTGAGCCACCATGTTGCCACAGTAATTAGAAAACAACATCCATCATTTATCCATAAGATTACGGGCAGAATTCTCTGGCCTCCCCAAGACATGTTTCTCATGGCTGTCAATAGAATAGAGGATCTCTCCTTGTCTGCCTGGGTGAGAATACAGTCAAAAGGATTCTCTGCACCATCCCCCAACTATAAGTGGCCTGGCTTCTTTTTGTACTTTGTAAGTACAGCTTTAAGATAAGTGGCTGAGAGAGCGCCTTCTTGCTGAGGTAACCTCGTACTGCAGCCAGGTGCTCCTCCACCCCCTCCACCCCCTGCCTCTGCTGGGAGACCTTAGATGCCATCCAGTGTCTGCTGCTATCCTTAACTGACAGAGAAATTCGTTGCCATGCCAATTAACCATACTCTAATCAAAATTTCAGGTCAATAACTGTCAGGTTTGGGGGCTTGAGAACAGTCCTGGTTCATGCTTCCTATTCTTGAGTATAAATGCAGTCCACAGATTTATTGCAATGAGCAAGGAGGCTGTTCGGCCTGTCAGGTCCACGCAGGAGCAACTCAACTATTCCATCTGTGCGAGTCTACACATTCTCTTCGTGTCTGCATGAGTTTCCTCCAGGTACTTCAGTTTCCTCACACAGTCTGACAGATGTGCTGATTAAGTGTGTTGTCCATGCTAAAATTCTCCTTCAGTGTAACCTGCAAAGGCACTAGAGTGTGGCAGCTGGGGGATTTTCACAGTAACTTCATTGCAGTGTTAATGTAAGTCTACTTGTGACACGAATAAATTTTTAAACTTTTCTTTTCATTGTAGTCCTTCAAATTTTTTCTCTTCAGTTGAAGATCTTTTTTGGAGTGACAACTTGACACGTTGCCAGAAAGTAGAGGAAGTAGCATTATTCAGTTTGAATGATTGCACATGTTACTTTTTCCCTTCGGTTCCCCACCTACAGGAAGCCTAAACAGTGAGTGTCAGTGGAATATTCCACTCTTATACCAGAGCATGATCCTGTCCTGGCCGGTGTCCGCACTGATGCCTTCAGCAGAGTCCACTACATTTCTGTGTTCTGAAGGGAAATCTTGATTAATGTTTCTCATCCTTAGCACTGGGATGCTGAGATTACTTAACGCCTCACTTGTCATTGTCTGAAATCTGCTATCTTGGCCACAAACCAAAGATGATACTTCCTGCACCTGGTGTAGTACCCAAACCGACAGAGGAGTTTATAGGTTCAATCCCAGTTCTGTGCTGAGTTACTCAGCCGTGTTTACTGTGCCGACATGGCAATTGTGAACCAAGCCTTCTAATTGTTTATCTTCTGACCACCTCCTCCCTCCCCTCTCCAAATGGAAAAGTGTGCATGAGCAAACATCAACTGAGCGTTGGGATGATTAAGTAAGTTGCTGATGGCCACTATCCAGCCTTGAGTGGAAAAATGGCCTCTTGGTTGAAGTAAAGGTGAGCTGGTGACCATCTTGGAATGATATCCCAGCATTTTCAGGGCAGGAGGAGAAAAATTATAGAACAAAAATAAAATGAAGTGCAGAAGGTAAACACTCATAGCAAGATATTTTTGATACAAGGTAGAATTGCTTAGCAAATAATTGAATAGAATCCTACAGTGCAGTCAGAGGCCATTCAGCCCATGGAGTCTGCACCAACCACAATCCCACCCAGGTCCCACTCCTGGAACCCCACACATTCACTCTGCTAATCCCCCTGAACTAGGGTCAATTTAGCATGGCCAGCCAATCTAGCCAGCACAGCTTTGGATTGTGGGAGGAAATCTGAACACCCAGAGGGAACCCAAGCAGCCACAGAGAGAAAGTGCAAACTCCACACAGACATTGACCTGAGGCCTGAACTGAACCTGAGTCCAAGGCACTATAAAGCAGCAGTGCTAACCATTGTGCCACCATGCTGCCCACAACAGAATCCAAAGATTCTTACTGTTTTAATCCCTCTCCTGCAACATTGATAGATCATCAAAACTGTTTCACTAGTTTGCAAAATAAAGAACATTTTGTATACAACAGTAATTTATAGCTACTTATGCTGGATAAAGCTATAACTATGTAAGTAATACAATCACAAAGCATATATGCTATTAAATGAATTAAATTACTTCTCTACCCCCTTTCTATTGTTTTTAAAGTGGTATTTGCTTATTCAAAGCTGATTAATGTAGTGTTCATTTTTCTTTGCTGCTTATGCATCTAAAATAGAGTTTGCCTGGAAAAATGACCTTGGGGTCTTTCGAAAGTCTGCTGAGAAGTCACTTGATGTGCAATAAGTGATCAGATGTTAACTCTTAACAGCAGTAACTGATCAAATTCCTGAGGAACATGTTAGCTAGTTATTGCTTTCAGAGGATACTTAAAACTCCAGCTCTGACCTCTTTCTACTCTTCTGGCTTCTGCCTCAAGGTGCTGATCCACGCTTATTCTTTTCTTCATAACTGTCACCGACAGAATTTATGGGTGTGATCTTACTAGTTTGCTGCGCCCGGAGACCAGATGCCATGGCTATAGCAGAGGGAATTGGAGACCACTGAAGCCCTTGCTGGGCAGGGCCCATTGGGCAGTGCCACCCTGGCAGTGTCCACCTGCACTCTGGCAATGCCCAGTTGTCATACCAGCAGTCTCCAGTTGGCACCCTAACCATTGACATCCTTGGGCAACCTAAGTGTGCTGGAGCAGTGCCAAATGGGTGCATAAGATGCATGTTGCTGGGCTGGACTTTGGACGGAATTATGATGGGGAGGGGGGCATGTCAGTGTTTCTCTGCTGGGGACTGATCGGGAGGGTCCCGATGCCCTGATGCTGGTGAACAGTGTTGATGTTTGGATTAGCAAGGCAGATTGTTGGGTAGGGGCAGGAAACAAAATGGTGGGGTAGGGGGAGAATGTCTGATGTCTGTGGGAGTCCTAGTGCACTAGTAGTTCAGGGCAATCCATGCACTCCGAAGCCACTTCCCTGAAGTACTTTGGCTCTTCCACCACTAACCCCCCCCCCCCCCCCCCCCCACACACCACACACACACACACACACACAACACACACACACACACTACCAACCAGTGCAAAGATGTCAGAAAAATGGACGGAGTGCCAGAGGATTACACTGCCAAAGTCACCCAAAAGACCAGTATATTTTCTCATTGTCCATGATCAATGTGTTTTGTATGTGAGTTTTGTGTATTTTCTCACCTTCAGAATGATTGTTCCAATTTAAATAATCCTAGTAGCTAGTTTTTTTGTGAGTTTTACAAATGAAGCAAGTTATTTGCATCAGATATTCAAAAAATGCAACATCTCACTTACTTGACTCATACACAATGGGCAGAATGTTTCCATCCCATTTGCCACAGGAATTGTAGTGGGCAGGAACGAGCCATGCAAAGCTCTGTTGATTTCAGGTGGGATTTTCTGGTCTTGGGGAGAATCCTGCCCAATGTTATTCACACAAAGACTAGATATAGAATCAATTATTTCAGTATCTATTTTTTGACAGTCCCATAGTTTCTTAGATGAGTTAATGCTTTTAGCTGTAGAAGATTCTCAGTGAGTTGTGAGGTTTCTTGCAGTTGAATTTCTAGAAGGATAGTTCTCAGATGAACTTGAAGTTGTAAGAGGCTGGGGAGAGTTTGTCTCTCACTTTCAAGAATTGCTGTTTATTGCCTTAGCTGTGGAGTTGACTACAGCTAGTTCAATATCTTTCCGATGGTCTCTCTTCCGCTCTCTCTGCGAAGCTGATTTTAAAAAATTCATTCCTGAGATGAGGGCATCGCTGGCTGGTCCATCATTTATTGCCCATCTCTAATTGCTCTTGAATTGATAGGCCATGACAAGTGGCAGTTAGGAGTCAACCACATTTCTGTGGATCTGTAGCCACATGTAGGTCAAACCAGTTAAGGCAGCCATTTTCTTTCCCTGAAGGACATTAGTGAACCAAATGGATTTTTACAGCAATTGGTAATGGTTTCATAGTCATTATTAGATATTTGATTCCAGATTGTTATTGAATTCAAATTGCATCATCTGCATGGTACGATTTAAATCCAGTGATGATGCTACAATGCTACTGCCTTCCCCATTCTTCCTTTTCTCTTTAAAAGCAGGCAACAAGTATGGCTGTTTCACCCATGTTATCTGTTGCAAGCCCAGAGAACTACCAAATAAGGTGGGGGGGCCAGATCACCAATTTGAGGAAAATGATGTATTTTAATCTAAAACAATCTATCCAATTCGATACTAACCTTTAGTCTTAATTTCAGGGAAAAGGCATTGGCTGGAATTTTTACCAGCATGCCTGCCTCAATTCCAGGAGCAGGCAAGCTTCGGAGAACGGCATTCTCCATTAAGCTCAAGTGGGATCGCATGAACCTTGAGTGGGCAAACCAGTAAAATTCTGCTCATTGAGTCACTATCTGTCTACAAAACTTATTTTGTTTCCACTTGAGACAGGGGAGTCTATCAATCCACAAGAGAAGGCCAGTGATCTTTGGGCAGCTACTGTTTTGTGGCTTTTGTGTGAATTTTGAAAATATAGAGGGTGGAATTTTATCATTTTTACAGCAAGTGGCACAGGTGAGAAAACCAGCACGGAGTTCACCCACTACACAGCCATCATTTCCCGACAGATAGTCCAGCACTTAACTTCAAATAAAAATAGAAGTGTGGCTAGGGACTATCAAGCTGGCACGGTGGGACCAGGAAAAGATGGCCGGGTTAGGAATCTCAATATCAAGCGCCTCCGCACGTACATAAAGACCACTGCCATGGGTCCAAAATCCTAGCCAACATATTGATTGGGTGTTCATCGTATTCTGGAACATAACAAATTCCTTTGCGCTATGTGCTCGATTTCGTGTATGACATTCATCAACTTAGCATCATGACTTCAGCTGGATGATTGCATATGCCACTCAGCTCCTATTTGCGGCAGAGAAGTTACAGAGAGATATTTGTGAACCTATTCCTTCTTCCTGGCAGGATCCTCATCACCTCACATTGAATAAATGTCATTCTGCACTAGACGGAAATGTCTTCCATATAGATTTCATCAACGTTACGTCTTATATCAGGATTTTTGATTCACACCTTTAATGTTGAATTTTAGCACCATTAAAATTCTGTCAATAAATCCCTGGGGAAACCAGTTAAATCGCTGAAACAAATAATTCTATTTTTTTCTTAGAAACTAAAAACCTATTAATATCCAAAATGAGATGTTAAACAACATCTATTTAAGAAAAGCACTATTAAATGTATTCATTGAATTAGATTTTATCTTTTAATGCTTTCCAGAAAGTTTTTACCTCATCTCTCTGAACACATTTTTTGAAACCCCACCAAAAACATGGGGCAGACTTCTCCCATTTTGATACAAAAGTCAGAAATCTTACACATCCCACTGCCAGTGGCAGTGAGAATGGAGAATTTGGTGCTCAGCCAAATCCCCATTCACAACAATGTTCCTGGGCTATCCCAGCTGCGGAGCAGGTTGGAAAATTCCAGTTTAAGTATGGTGATGGATGGATCCGGCAGCCCATGTCCTATTGATCAGAATAGTGGGATCCCACACTAGCTTCTGTGCTTGCAAATTCCTGCTGACTCTCCCGGTGGACCAGGCAGCTGATTTGTTGGCGCTCCCTCAGCTGATTGGTTTGAAAATCCCAGAGCAATATTTAAACATCTCTTCAATACACTCATATCACCCTCTCCAGCCCATTGATCTTCATCAGACAGTGCAGGGTGTCAACATCCCAGAAGCAAAGACTAGCAGCCTCAAAAAGAAGTTTATTCCTTGATTCAACCATACTCCCCCACCACTCTGCCCATGAGCCCATCACCTGCAAGGTGCTCCTGTCCCACTTGAACCTTTTTTACCCACCACTTCTGGAGTCTTGTGCATCTCCTTCCAGTAAATGACATGGTATCCTTTTGAACGCACTGTTGGGGTCCAGTTTCCCTTTCCTCAACCTTCTCTCTGCCTTCCATTGTTCATCTTCTTCATACAACTCCTTGCTTGTTTCTCTGCCTGCCCTCTTGAGTCCTCGCCCTACTGCCCCATCATATGAGTACAATTATACAACTCTGCTGCTTTCCCCTTGTCTTCAATAGGGTGCCACCACCCCCAATCCATCATCCCATGCTCTAGTCCCCAATCAAACTTCAGATCTTTGTTGCAGCAGCTGCGTAAGTCTCATAGCGCGGTGCTGTCCAGATAAACTTTGATGTAGGGTACCAGTGTGAGCAGTTCTTTACTTTCCAACCCCAGATGCAGTACTGAACTGACTCAGTAACATTGAAGGGTCCATGGCTCCAGCAGCACAGTGTGGTCCATGAAGTCATGATGTGGAAATGCTGGCATTGGACTGGGGTAAACACAGTAAGAAGTCTCACAACACCAGGTTAAAGCCCAACAAGTTTATTTGATAGTAAAACCACAAGCTTTCGGAGACACTGTTCCTTCATCAGGTGTGTCGACACACTATTGAAAGAACAGCATTTCCGAAAGCTTGTGGGTTTACTATGAAATAAATTTGTTGGATTTTAACCTGGTGTTGTGAGACTTCTAGTCCATGAAGATCAGTTCAGCAAGAAGATGGAGAGCAGAAACTGTCTATCCCAGTACAGTGGTGAAGTCATATCAGGAATAGCACAGCACAATAGTAGAAAGGCTTTGATGCACACACCTTGGAGCTGGCAAACCAAAGGCCACCTTGCGCACACCATTCTTTACCAACTGAGTTTCACTGACTTGATGCAAGATTGGAAGGGCTGATGTATTCTGGCAGGCAGTTATTTTGATGTGCATTCGTGAGATGGAAATGAATGCAAATGTCAATCACACCATCTTCAAGGAGGAAGACCAGCCCATCACCAACCCATCATTGGGAGAATTGAAATGTAGTATTATAGTGGTGGGTTTTTGACTCTTTGGCTTCCGTTATATTCACCAAACACTCCGTGAGCTGGTTTACAGAATTCTACCCATCATCAGGGAATGCAGCCCTGTAGATGTCAACTGCCCAGCAGCTGACTCAACGGGAAGTCCTACATTAAAGAACCATGGGCCAATCGGATTGACTGATGGCTCAGGAACCTCAAACATGCCATCAGGAATGGGTGAGGAAAGCAAAGGACCTGCAGTCTATAGAAAGTAGGCTGAAGATGGCTAAAAAAACATAAACATTTTTTGATAGAGGGAAAACACCTCAGATAATCTTTAATATCATAGGGGCTGTATTCTCTGCCACAGAGCCCCCTTCGAGTAAAAAAATACATTTGGATATCTGCACAATGGTTAGCACTGCTGCCTCATAATGCCAGGCATCTGGGCTCAATTCTGCATTTGGGTCACTGTCTGTGTGGAGTCTTCACATTCTCCCTCTGTCTGCGTGGGCTTCTCTCAGTCTGAAAGATGTGTTGGTTAGGTGCAATGGCCATGCTAAATTCTCCCTCAGTGTCACGAACGACTGCAGCAACTAGGGGGTTTTCACATTGCAATGTTAATCTAAGTCTACCTGTGACACAAATAAATAAATAAAATGTGAACTATTCGATCTGCCATTAGCAGATTTGGCATATCTTACTCCCTGCTCCCTCCTGCTGAGACCTTTCAGATCCTCCTAACACCAACTCCCCATGATACTTCTGATTCAAGTGGGCCAACACAATTCCTTGGCTAAAAGCTTCCTCCAGTTGAGCCAGTAGTTTTGAGCAAGTGACATCTAATGAATGACTAGAGTCCATCAATATTTTCCTCTGATGTGAATTGAAATAGTTATACATGAACTCAGAGAATTTGTGAGTTTCTTTGCTTTTTCCACAAGGCTTCAGAACAAATTGGAGAATTCTCAATTTCATTTCAGACAAGTTTCAGACTCAAAATAGTAATAACAGTTGTTTAGATTTGACAAACTTTTCCATTTTGATCTCAGATTGACAAAGCTCATGATGGACAGTCACCTGTGGTTAGATACGCTGACCTTGGAATGCAAGATTAAGATCATTTGTAAAGAGTAGAGTTCTCTTGAGTGGAAAATGTGATTTCATATTGATTATCTAAGGAATTTAAATATAGTTGGGATTCTCAATTATTGGGATTCTCTTATTTGGCATGCAATCCATTTCCATCTGTCTATTCATTTTGGTTAAAAGAAGACTTTTCTGAGAAAGGAACTGAATATCTCTAAGGTGTAAAATCTTGTGTAAAAAGCTGTATAAAAACTTGGAAACCATAAGTGAACTTTTTGAGTATTTTATTACTGGAAATTCATTTTATTCACAGAGTCATAGAATCCCTACAGAAAGAGGCCATTCACTCCATTGAGCTGCATCAATAACAATCCCACCCAGGTCTTATGCCTTTAACCCCATGTATTTACCCTGCTAATCTCCTGACACTAAGGGGCAATTTAGCATGGCAAATCAATGTAACTTGCACATCTTTGGAGTGTGGGAAGAAACCTAAGCACCCAGAGGAACGCCATGCAGACACAGAGAGAATGTGCAAACTCCACAGAGACAGTGACCTAAAGCCAGAATCGAACCTGAGTCCATGGCGCTGTGAGGCACCGTGCTAACCATTGTGCCACTGGGCTGCTCAAGTGATCATTAATGATTGTTAATGTGGAAGGCTTTAGAATGAGGCAGAGGGTAGAAATTGTGGAGTTTTTTTGAAGATCTGAAACGAACTGTGGCATATTGGGGAGTGAAGGGTAGTTAACAGGTGGGAAATATTATGTGTGGCCTGGTGGCCCGAAAGGAGCCAAAGGCATTTCAGTCTTTAATCTCTTCTGACCCATTCTTCCTTCAGATTTCTAATCACAGCGCTCCCATTTTGAAAGGCAATGGGCAGACCACCCTTCAATATTCAGTTTCTGTAAAAACCATGTGTAAAGGTTGCTTGTTCAGCACTCATTTACATACAGGTTAAAACCAGGCAGAGACTTGCAGTCTCGTGGCTGCAATCAACTCCACTCATAACTCCGAGTACACAAGTTCATGCTTATCAGGGTTATCTCCATCACAGCTTGCTGATAGGTTCGCTAGATCGTGTGACCCTTATTCTGCAGAGTGATCCTTTAAGAAACAATCATCACGTTCCCCCCACCACCTCCTCCCGCTCCCCACAGCATGTCCTTTCATATAAATGTCCATATTAAATTTACACAGTCCACAACAATTAAACAATTAGTACATGAGGTTAGTCAATTATAAATTAGGTCTTCCAGGATGTTCGAAATCTGCTGTCTGGGGTGCTTCCAAAGGATTGCTGTCAGCTAAAACCACAATGGCAGGTATCATAATGGAATACAGTGTACAGTTCTGGTCATCGTATTATAGAAAAGATATTATTAAACTAGAAAGGGTGTAGAAGAGATTTACTAGGATGCTATCGGGACGATGGTTTGAGTTATAAGGAGAGGCTGGATAGACTGGGACTTTTTTCTCTGGAGCGTAGAAGATTGAGGTGTGATCTTATAGAGGCCTACAAAATAATCAGGGACACAGATCAGATAGACAGTCAATATCTTTTTCCAAAGATAGGAGTTTCCATATTAAAGGATATAGGTTTGATGGAGAGATCAAAAGTATCCAGAGGGTCAATTTTTTCACAGAGTGTGCTGAGTGTCTGGAACAAGCTGCCGGAGGTAGTAGTTGAGGTAGGTACATTTTTGTCTTTTAAAAATCATTTAGATAATCACATGGGTAAGATGGGTATAGAGGAATATGGGCCAAATGCAGGCAATTGGGATTAGCTTAGGAGTTTAAAAAAGAAAAAGGACAGCATAGACAAGTTGGGCCATGTTTCCATGCTGTAAACCTCTATGACTCTACCTCTTCAGGCACAGGCAGTTCTATCTGTTTCCATGGAGATGTCTATTGTGCCAGCCACAAAATGACCAGCTACTTCAGAGCTAAAACAGTCAGCAACATTCCCATGCAATATACTTCCTGAAGGTCATACTGGCGGCTTTCTTTTTCTCAAATGGTTCTGCGTCTTCAGACAATCCTTCCCTCTAGGTCCACTTGATAAGACAAAGTTCCAATGTTTGAGACGATTCCAATTTGACCCATGATGAAAATTCTTCGTATACACAAAATTATATTTCAAATTTTTCAAAATTTCTTAAAGAAGGCCTACTCAGCCAATAATGTTAGAAGCTAAAAGAAAATATCCCACCAGCAGAACTAACTGAGCACAACTGCAGCATGGTGGCACAGTGGTTAGCACTGCTGTCTCACAATGCCAAGGACTGGGTTGATTCCCGGCTTGTCTGTGCAGAGACTGCACATTCTCCCTGTGTCTGCATGGGTTTCCTTCGGATGCTCCAGTTTCCTCCCACAGTCCGAATGTCATGCTGATTAGATGCATTGGCCATGCTAAATTCTCTCTGTGTACCCGAACAGGCAGCGCAGCGTGGTGACTAGGGGATTTTCACAGTAACTTTATTGCAATGTTAATGTAAGCCTACTTGTGACACTAAAAAATAAATATAAACTGGTATATCCTGGGAAATACAGTGCATAATCTAAATTAAGCTCACAAAGTCACAATTTACAGCACAAATATCAACAAGATGGCTAGGTATCTGGGAAAGACTGAGGTTTATTAATAAAAACTTTAATCAGTATTAAAAGACACAAAAACAATTCACTGGAAAAAAATATTATGAATTGTGTAGAGTTTTTTTGAATTTATAAAATATGTTTTATATTGTTGCTTTGGACATTAACGATTTTAGACTGGGGAAAAATGGGTTTATGGGAACTCATTGGGTAGTTGGTATCATCAAAAGATGAACTACTCAAAATATGAAATTGCAGCTGGTCATAGTGTGACACCTCTGAACGTTGAAAATATCCATTATTGCCACCTACTGGATTAAGTAGTACTGCATGTTCTTACAATAAGTTTTCAGGGCAATCCATTCCTGCTAACTGTATTTAGTTTCTAATAATTTATTATAGATACAAGTGTCTGTAACTCTGCACAATGGCATATGGAGCCATCCATCAATATGTGATTTGAGTCTTCAGACAGGAGAATGTTAGATTTTAATTTTGTGTTTAAGTTTCCCATCTAATGTGAGTGAGTTGAAAGCACTGGTGAGAATTTTAGGAGTGGAATGTGAGCAAGGATCTGTGGTGATTGTCCCTTTAAGGACTGATGGGCAGAGTAAGAGTCACATGACCCAGAGAATCAATCAGGGAGCAGGATGGTGGGGGGGGCACACTGGTAAGCCCGGGTAATCCAGTCATCTTGGCAGCAGATTGTGGCCATGAGGCTATAAATCTCTATAGTTTTAACCTGAAAATGCATAATTTGTTTT
Organism: Sphyrna mokarran; assembly: GCA_024679065.1. NCBI lineage: Eukaryota > Metazoa > Chordata > Chondrichthyes > Carcharhiniformes > Carcharhinidae > Sphyrna > Sphyrna mokarran. The sequence continues at coordinate 42,962,484 of JAGIQG010000009.1, forward strand.
TTCTCTTAACTGGTGAATGAGCATCTTTATCTTTGGTGATGCTGATTTAAAAAAAAAGTTTTCAGGCTGCGAGTATCCAGTTTATATGAAAGTTAAAAAAAATACTTACCAAGATGCCCCTCTTTGGGTGGATAGATCCATTTGACTCCTCTGTGGAGGACTGGACACAGTATTTTGGATATTACTTCCAAATCAATAAAATAGAAGAGTGAAGCACCAGGCAATTCTGCTGAGTGCATGTGGAACCCACACGTATAATCTGATTTGCAATCTCTCAGCCCAAACATGTCCAACTCTGAATCATTAGCATGTGGAATTGGTGAATTCACATTTCCAGCTTAAACAACTAGTCACACTCCAAAGATTCAAATTTATTTCAAGGGGGAAAATCCCAGATGAAATGATTGTAACTGATATTACTGAATTGAAACAGATATCAGAGCATTGCGATTTTTGAGCCACTCTGAATGATATGTTTCGAGACAGATTAGTCTGCGTTGAATAATAACATGATTCAATGAAAATTATTTGCAGTGATCAATATAAATTTTAAACATGCAATGGTGATAGCGTAGGCAATGGAAAACACTGAAATCATGGCATAAGAGTTACAGATCTCACAAAATAGCACTGTTCACTAGTTAGGACGGGAATCTTCAGTCAGCAGTGGCCCCAAAACTAAAAAAGTTTCCATGAGGTGAGAAAGGAGTTCAACCAAAAATAAGACAAGAAGATTTAGAAGAGGCAATCAAGATGTTCGACCTTTGAATTTGAAAAGTATCGTGGCCAAGTTAACAACTACTGGAAAAGCCATACAAATAGTGGGCACTGCAATGGTAAGCTATGAGCAAAAGTCTATTTAACTCCTTGTGATCACAGTGACAAGCAAAGGATCAAGTTTTCTCGGCCATGATTGGTTTAAAGATATCAAGTTAAATTGGATGGATTTTCCAAGTGCAGGAAGGAGGATTGCTTGACCTGATGAAGGAATACAAGAGCATCTTCAAATATGAATTAAGCAAAATAACAGGCCTGCAAGAAAAGATCTATGTGGATCTGGAGGTGACACCTTGATTCTTTAGGGCAAGGCCAGTACAATATGCTTAATGAGAGAAAGCAGATACTGAATTAAAACCATTGGAAGAACCAAGCATTATTTAGCCAATTCACTTGTGAATGGGCAGCACCTATTGTTCCCGTATTGAAAGCAGACAGAACCATCCGTATTTGTAACAATTACAAGCTAACAGTTAATCTGGTTGCCAAGTTGAATAATAGCTAATCCTGAAGCTTGAAGACCTGTATGCAAAGCTGGCTGCAGGTCAATCTTCTACAAAACTGGATATGAGTCATGCATATTAGATGATGCTTCCTGAGGTTATAACATAATAAACACACACAAAGGATAGTTCCAATACACACAACTGTCCTTTGGCATGTCTTTGGTATGTGCAATTTTCCAGAACACAATGGAGAGAGGGCAGCAGGGGATGTCACGAGTTGTGGCGTACCTTCTCATAACTGGAGCAAGTCGTATAGTGGCTAGCACTGCGCCTCACAGCACCAGGGACCCAGGTTTGATTCCCAGCTTAGATCACTCTCTATGTTCTCCCCATGTTTGCCTTGTCCAGTTTCCTCCCACAGCCCAAAAGATGTGCTGATTAAGTGCATGGCCATGCTAAATTCTCCTTCAATGTACCCAAACAGGTGCTGCAATGTGGTGACTCAGGGATTTTCACACGAACTTCATTGTAGTGTTAATGTAAGCCTACTTGTGACACTAATAAACATAAAACTTTAGAAGCCGAGCATCTAGCAAACTTAGAAAAGTGCTGAGGAAATTTCAAGAGGCTAGAGTTTGCCTCTGGAAGAAGAAATTTACTTTTCAATTCACTTCCTTAACTTACCTAGGATGCTGTGTATATACACAAGGATTACACCCCAAGGAAGACAAGATAAAGGCTGTAAAGAACATATTTGCCCCCAGAAACACAACTGAGTTTGTAATTTTTGGGAATGGTAAATTACTATGGACATTCTTTACCCAACTGGTCGATGTTATTGGCCCCCTTGCATATTTTGCTAAAGAGTTTATTAATTCATATATATTTTTGTCTTAGAACATTACAGTTCTATCCATGAGTATTTGTCTTTCTTAAATATAATAAATAGCATTTAGTAATTAAGATGGCACAGGGGCTCAGTGGTTAGCACCAGTGCATCAGAGTGTCAGGGACCTAGGTTTAATAACCTTGGGTGACTCTCTGTATAGAGTTTGCAAGTTCTCCCCTGTGTTGCATGGGTTTCCTCCCACAGTCCAAAGATGTGCAGGTTAGGTGAATTGACCATGCTAAATTGTCCCTTAGTGATCAAAGATGTGCAAGTTAGGTGGATTGGCTATGATCAATGTTGGGGCTGGGGTGGGGGAATGGATCTAGGTAGAGTGGTTTTTCAGAGATTCAGTGTACACTCAACAAGTTGAAAGGCCTCCTTCTCCACTATAGGGATTCTATGGAATTGTTACACGATGGCTGGCTCACTGTGGGTTCTCACTGGGGATTTCATGTAACTCCTCACACCATTCCAAAATCAAAATTAAGCACCACCATGAGCCAGTGTTTTAAGTTGGGTCACCTTCACAGATAGTTTCAGGATGGTTTTATGACAGGCATTAACTTTGTCCGCCTACACATTCAAACACCATGGAAATACTCAGCCGCCTAGATTTACAAAAAAATGTTTCAGCTGCTCCAGTACCACAGGCAATTGTCATGGGGTTGAATTTTTTGGACACATTGCCAGTCTTGGCAAAGCAAATTAGTTATTGGACCAGTCAAGATGCATTTCAGTCCAAACTGCGACAACAGGTTCTTACAGGTTTGGCCAATGAACCAGTTTCTGAAGAAATGAAACCATTTATTACTCACAACTATTAATTGAGTTGCCGGGATGTCATCATAGCCTCAGGAGCAAAAGTCCCTGAACAAGGCAAAGAGTCGCTTCCAAAGGAATTACAGAGCACTCATGTAGGCATCTCAAAGATGAGGATTCTTGCCAAAAGTTATGCCCAGTGGCCTGGCATTGATGCCAATGCAGAGCATTGTGAACTGTGTCAATCACAATTAAGATTGCCTGCTGCAGCCCTACTGCACCCTTGGGGATAGTCTGGCTGGCCAAGTGTACAAGTCTATATTGATTATATTGGTTCATTCATGGGCATAACGTTTTTACTCATTCTTGGATGGATCATGGATGGATGAGGTGAAGTCACCTACATTGGCATTATCATTCAATAATAGCATGCAATGTCTTTCACCCCTCACCCATGGAATACCTGAAGTCTTGGTGTTTGACAATGGAACAGCATTCACAGGTGCAGAGTTTCAAAACTTCATCATGGTCAATGGCATAAACAACATTAGAACTGTGCCCTACCATCCAACAAGTGAGGAATTTTGGTAGTGGGTTCAACTGGGTCCCTGAAATCGTTGTCTCTAAAACTGGACCCCAGTGTGATCCAGTAGATCATTTGAGAAAAAGAGAGATGTTCTTGAAGCCAGTTGTGCCATCAGGAGGTATATTGCCATCACGAAATATTTCCAAATTTTTTTGCACTGAAATACCTGGTTGTCCTGTGGCAGACAACAACCAACGTTTGCATGGAAATGGACAGAACTGCCTATGTATGAAGAGATACCTGTCACTGTGGTATCAGCTGACAACAATCCTGTGGAAGCACCCCAGACAGAGGAGTTACATCTCTCCCCAAGGATTTGGAAATCCCCTGAATGGCTTAATTTATAATTGACTAAATGCATGTAATAGATATTTAATTATTTGTACTGTGTAAATTGAACATTGACATTAGTACAAAAGGACTGAGGGCTCTACTGATTGTCCACTTAAGGGGACAATGTGCAAAGTAAGGATCGCTTGATCCAGATAACTAATCGGGGATCAGGGTGGCGGAAATCACCCTGGTAAGCATGAGTTTCTGAATTCAATTATCTCGGGAGCTGATTGCAGGCAAAACATCGCAAGCCTCATATAGCTTTAACTTGTAAATGAATAAGTTGTGTTTTCCCTCAACTGGCAAGCGAGCATTTTTACAGCGTCCAAACCGGAAGCATGTAAAATCAGATGAGAAAATCAAAGGCACATGTCCCAATGGCATTACACTCTTGCACAATATAAGTATCAGTGGGCATGCTTGAGAACCAGATGCACGCCCCACCAGCAATCAGTAAGTCAGCAGTCAAGGAGCCGATTTAAATGATTTCCTTTCAATTCCATTGTTGTGACATGTGCATCACTGGCCAGCCAGCATTGATTGCCCATCTATAATTGCCCAAGGGCAGTTCAAAGTCAACTACATTGCTGTGGCTCTGCAGTCACATGTAGGCTGGACCAGGTAATGATGGCAGATTTTCTTCCCTAAAGGGCATTAATGAACCAGATGGGTTCTTCAACAATCGACAATAGTTTCATGATCATCAGTAGATTCTTAAGTCCAGATTTTTTTTTATTGAATTCAAATTTCACCATCAGCCATGGTGGAATTCGAACCCAGGTCTCCAGAATATCAGCTAATTTTCTGGATTAATAAGCGATAATACCATTAGGCCATTGCCTCCCACTAAACACTAATTGTCTGGAATATTACTGTGCTGTCTGCTTTTACAGTTGGTGGACCAACTGACAAGGCAACCTTCATTTTTAAACTGCAACCTTTCAACAAAGTCTCACATAATAGACTACTATGTAAAGTTAAAGCACATGAGATTGCAGGTAATTGCAGGTCTTGAGATGGATAGAAAGCTTGTTAGCAGATACGAAGCAGAATTGGCGTACATGAGTGTTTTTCTAATTGGCAATCAGTAACTAGTGGGTTCTGCAGGGTTCTGTTCTAGGACCCTAACTGTTCACATTATATATTAAAGATATGGAAGATGGAATTGAATGTATTATCTCCAAATTTGTAAACGATACAAAGCTCGGTGGAAGGGTGACCTATGAGTAGGATGCATGCGTGATTTGTACAGGCTGAATTTGTGGGCACCGTGCAGCAAGGTGGCACAGTGGTTAGCACAGCTGCCTCACAGCCCCAGGTTCCTGGGTTCGATTCCTAGCTTGTATCACTGTGCGGATCATGCACATCCTCCCCATGTCTGTGTGGATGTTTTCTGGTGCTCCAGTTTCCTCCCACAGTTTGAAAGAGGTGCTGGTTAGGTGCATTGGCTATGCTAAATTCTCCCTCTGTGTACCTGAACAGGCGCTAGAGTGTTGCGACTTAGGAATTTTCACAGTAACTTCATTGCAGTGTTAATGTAAGCCTACTTGTGAGACTAATAAATAAATATGCAAGGAAATTGCAGTACAAATTGGGTAAATGTGAGATTATCCACTTTGGTAGCAATAATAGGAAAACAGATTATTATTTAAATGCGTGTAAATTGAGAGAGGCGGATACTCAACGAAACCTTGGTGTCCTCGTGCATCAGTTGCTGAAAGTAATCGGACAGGTACAGCAAGCAGCAAAGAAGGCCTTCACAGCAAGAGGATTTGTGTAAAGGGACAGCAAAGTTTTGCTGCAATTGTGTAAGGGGTGGCCACATCTGCAGTATTGTGTGCAGTTTCTTATCTGAGGAAAGATGTCCTTGCTTTAGAGGGAATACAGTGAACTTTACAAGATTGATTCCTGGGATGGTAAATCTATCACATGAGGAGAGATCAAGTTGGTTAGGATTATACTCATTAGAGTTTAGAAGAGTGAAAGGGATTCTCATAGAAACTTAAATTCTAACAGAGTTAGACAGAGTAGATTCAGAAAGAACGGTCCCATAGCTTGTAAGATGGAGAGTTGGAGAGGTGTAGGGAGCAAATTCTGAGCATGCAGGGGTAATAGTGAAATGGGACTTGCTGTGGATTCAGACATAGGCAGACAGAGTTTTCAATAGCCTCTGATTTATGGAGGATAAAATGTGGCAGAGCAGAGGAATAGCTTTGGAACAGTCAAGTCTGGCGGAAAAGAAAATATGGAGGAGGATTTCAGCAGAACATGATCTGAAACAGGAGCAACGTTGGTAATATTATTGAGGTTCTAATAGGTAATCTTTAGCAATAAATATGAGATCAGAAACACATCTTGGGATCAAATGCGACACCAAGATTGTGAACAGACTGGCTTAATTTGTTGCAGCTTACCCTGAGACTGTTTCCAAGAAAAGATGGAATCAATAGCTAGGTAATAGACTTTCGAGTTGGGGGTTGGGGTGGGGGGGGGTGGGGGGAAAAGGAAGACTGAAAAAAAAATGTCTGCAATCTTTGTAATATTTGAGTTGGAGGAAACTTCTCCTCCATTACTAGTTGTCAGAAAGGCAGGATAGTTTAGCAAGAGCGCAGGAGTCGAGAGTGCTGGTGATGCTGAGGTAGAGCTGGGTGTGAAAACTAACACTATTCATTAGGATGATGTCCAGTTTGGGTTAGCTAGTGACGTTTCTATTCCTCTCCCCAGCATGGGGTTCTCTTCAAACATCTGAGCAACCATGACATTTCACAATTAAAATTTGTATCTTACGGTTTCATGGATTCTATTACAAAAACTCTTTAACCTAAGTCATGCTGCAGACCCATTTACAATCTATTTAGTAAGTTAAGTTGACATAAATCTTACACTTCAGGCAATTCCTAAAATTTAACTACTGATTGGGAGCTTCATGCCATTAGGAAATTAAACTTAATGCTGTGACAGTTTTGCCCTTGAGATGGCTCACACGCTGATGGTTAAGCTACACAATAGCACAGTTATTAAGAGAAGTCTGTAATCATTTGCTAGTCACACAGGCTTCATAAAGACTATGAAATATAGTGTAGGAACAGAGTTAATGGTCCTTAAATAGCTAAATAAATACATATTTTATGTGAATGCCAACCCAGCCTCTAATAAATCAGCACACAACTCTTAAAAATTAAAGGATTTAGTACAAGAATCACAAAACTTTTTTCCCAAACGTAAACTAATATAGATTAACAGTTGGCTTATAAAACTCATTTGTGACTGAGGATAAGGGTAGGACATTTTTTCTCTCATAGAGTGATGAGCCTGGAAGTAGTTGATGCCAAAACATTGAATGTATTCAAGAGGTGGCTAGTTATAGCACTTGGGTGAACAGGATCAAAAGATTAGGCTATTGAGTTGGATAATCAGTCATGATCGTGATGAATAGTGGAGCAAGCTTGAAAGGCTGAATTGCCTTCTCCTATTTCTATCTTCAATGTTTCTGTGTCTTACATCATCCCTAACATGTCAGAGGAGAACTGGTGTACTCAGTTAGCTAGGTGATGAGCTTATGGTTGAGAATAGCTCCAATGGCTCAGGGTTCGATAACTGTTCCAGTTAAAGGCGACCTGGAGGTCGCCTCCTCACTTTATCCTGTAGCAAAATCAGTGTAAGGCATGATTCAGCAACTCTTAAATAATCAAGGATGCTGCCAAGTAGAAGTAGTAAAACAGGTCGGAGCTCCTTATAAAAGCTGTAATACTGAATATGAAAATGCATTGCAAAAGACTTGAAACAATCCTGCCTGTTCTCAGCTGTCATTGGGTCTCATAAGCCAAAGGTCACACTTACCAGCCTAGCACCTCTGGCTGTGAAGCTGGTGAATGAAGCAGGTTTCTAAAGATATTAAATTTTGATTGACAGCTCTACGCTAAAAACTTCATCACATGGATGTGATGATCATTAATTTGTACAAAACTGTGACTTGTTTTTTTTTTCCCTGACTGCTCTTTTCCCATTTTACGTTTTTCTTTCTTGCCTGTCACAGAAATCCAGGAGTTTGTGAACTCCAGTTTGGGAACCATTACACTCATTTAATGGTTCTCAAGCTTTGAGGTTGAAAGATCTCTCCTACCTAAATTATAATACTAACTTTAAATCCACTGTTATCAGATATCTGAAATATTTAGTAGAAGAACATTTTAAAACTTTTAATGACAAAGACAATAATGCTAATGATACTCAAACATGATAAGCTACGATCAAATATATTCAAGCAAGGACTGAGATTGACTGTGATAAATAAATTGAGGATTGTCCAACCATCAGTGTTAGTGTGAAAGCAGAGACGCAGGGGACTTCATCAATGAACCTTTGTTATGGACAATATTTGGAAACAACCTCAGCTTATCAGCAACCACAGTTTATTGTACAACATCAGAGAAGGTAGTGGTATTGTGGCTGGATTAGTAATCCAGAAATTATTCTCTGGGGACCTGGGTTCAAATCCCACCACTGCATTTGGTGAAATTTGAATTCAATTTAAAATAAAAATCAGGAGTGAAAAGTCAAATGATGACCATGAAGCCACTGCCGATTGTCATATCGGGTTCACATTAGGGAAGGAAATTCTTATGTGGTCTGGCCTACTTGTGACTCCAGAGCCATATTAATATGGTTGACTCTTAAATGCCCTCAGGGACGGGCAATAAATGTTGAAGCAGCCATGCATGAGGCAGCATAGTGGTTAGGACTACTGTCTTACAATGCCAAGGGCCCAGATTCGATTCTGGCCTTAAGTGACTATCAGTACGGAGTTTATATATTCTCCCTGTGTCTGCATGGGTTTCTTCCAGATGCTCCAGTTTTGTCCCAAAGATGTGCAGGTTAGGTGGATTGGCTATGCTAAATTGCCTGTTCACCTGCACTCAATTGCTAGATTGCCCTTAGTACCGCAACATGTGTAGGTTAGGATAATGATGAGGGAAACGCATTGGGTTATGAATATAGGGTGAGGGAGTAGCTCTAAGAAAGATGCTGTCATTCGATGGGCTGAATGGCCTGCTTCTGCACCGCAGCGATTTTACCCAATGAACAAACTTAAAAAACAAGAAGTGGTAGTAATAGTGGAGGCTGACTTGGTTAACCAGCAGTTTGTCTGTAACCTCAGCAACATGTGGGAAGAGGAACTGTTGCTGACTTTTTTTATTTTTTGTAAAAAAAAGACAAAGGCAGAACTTCCCTCCTGATTAACGCGGTCGCTGTTCACAGCATTTGCCCAGCTGGGATCAGTGACTCCTCTCGCAGACCAATTCTCACTCCACCGAATGTTACTAAGAGCGGTGTGAGTCGACTCCTTTCTCCAACCACCACTCATTATCCTGGCCCCACTTACAAAAGAAACCGCGAGATTCGAAAGTCCCAGCGGGGGATTACGAAATGAGGCATATCTGTCGTTAGTCTGCAGTGGTAATCACTTTACCGAGCCTTTTTTGAATCAGACCTCTTTAAGGATAGGCTTTGATCAAGCTACTTGCTTTCTTTGTTCATCAGTCAGGAGTTTGCTTTCTATCTCTTGACAGGCACGTGAACGCACAACTTCAGCTTTCAATTGAATGGAACTGACAGCTAGACATCTGCTCGCAGAAAAGCAAAAAGCTTAGACTTTAAACGTAACCTTTAGAGGTCAACCTCACCCAGCGACACGTCGAGGATGGTCAGATTTGCGAGCAGGTAAATGGAGAGTAAAAGATTAGATCAATGATTAGATTTATTGATAGTGCAAATTTAGCAATGATAATGTTCTGTTTCTGTTGGCTTCCCAGATGTTTATGCACTGGGAACACAGCAGTAATTGAAATATTATTGCAAAGCAGACAAAAGAGCCTAACAGCCCGCCTAACAGTCATTGTCAGAGAGCAGAGGTAATTAGTTAAATGGCCTTGTTAAGACTACCTCTTTAATTGAAGTTGATGATTTCTTGCTGTCTGATTAAAGCCATTACATGTCTGGAAACTAATTATTCTTAATTCACTTAAGTAGTAAAATGATAGCAACAGAGTGCAATTGAATGGCAATGTTAGAAAGGCCTGAAAAATGAATAGTTAATGGTGTGTGTTGTGAGTGAGTTTTCTTTAATCAATTTATTGCAGTGTGATGACATTGCGCCATGATTAGATTGATCTTGTTAGTCTGATTATCCACATAGCAAGCTCCTCATTCACACGTGCCAACTTAGCAAAAGCTGACACGGTCCCATTGAAAACCAGAAAGAGCACCAGTCTTATGAAATGTGCGGTAGAAGTACGACTAGGCTAATCTAGTTTGCACCGCACAAATAGTTAAAAGTTGGGGTGTGTTAACCAGTTCTTTGACACCCAAAATCTACTTGATCTAATATTCAAGAAGGCCTGTAAATGGGTGAACAACTTAACTATCTAAATATACAAGGCCTGACTGCAAAATTCAGGCACAAGAGGGAATAGCCTGCACAACTCATACTCCATCTAGTTCTACATGATGTTGACCAGCTTAACCAGCAATCCTTATGTTATGCCCTTGCAGATGTACCTGCAAATTTATGAAAATGTTAAACTTTACTTTTTTTCTAAAAAAAAATGGAGAATGGACAATCTGCATTGTAACAAGATGGCATCAAAGGAGGTCTTCTTGTCTGCCAGTATACATGAAACTGCCCTAGGCTAGCAGGAACCTGTAATCTGACTGGACATTAAAATATAAACAACTTTTTGGAACACTCCTGAGAAAACATTAAAAAGTTTGATTTGGTTTATTATTGTCACATGTATTAGTACACAGTGAAAAGTATTGTTTCGTGCACATTATACAGACAAAACATCCATTTGTAGAGAAGGAAATGAAAGAGTGCAGAATTTAGTGTTACAGTTATAGCTAGGGCGTAGAGAAAGATTGACTTAATGCAAAGTAGCTCCACTCGACACTGCAGCAGACCCATTCAGTGATTTGAACAGTTACCATTGTCTAACTGTCTGAAGAGTCAAGAACTATATAGACTTAGCAGCTACAGAATGAAACTTCACAAGCAGATGGCTGAGATTCAAAATCTCATTGTCCATCAATTCTAATGTTATCACGGACCATTAGTGTGGACAATAGGAATACGTACACTATGGTCTTCTGACAGCTTGTAATAAGAAACATTTATTAACAATACATCTTGAAAACAGCTTTGGAATTCAGTTTGTCAGTCTGGGAGACAAAGACAGCATTGAAGGAAGAAATTCACTCACCTAGAATCCATTAACAGGTAGAGAAGTTGGGCTATCCTTCTATCTACAGATTTTGAGGATCGAGCCAGATCATCACAATAGAAGTCAACCACAACCTTGACTGAAGTTAAGTCAGGAACATACTGTAGCAAAAAGCAAACCACTGTGAAAGGCAATCATCAGACCTGCTGTGTGTGTGTGTTCGTGTTCAGACATTAAATATACATTTCTGCTTGTTTTTTTAAACTTATGAGGACACCTCTTGTGTCTGTTCTAAAGAGCCATATATAAAGGAATTATATAATGTATTCTTTGAAACACATCTTGTTCTGCTGAGTCAAAAGGTGAGGAAGAAAAAGTAACTATCCTAACCTCTGACCAACTCATAGATTGGGGCTCAGGTCCATGATTGTAAAGGTGAAATTGATTACTGAAATTGTTAAAGAAAACCAGTCAACAGATTTTCTCATAGCTCCACTGTGTTCACAGTACTTAAGATGGCCACATTCAATGCCAAAACATTTGCGATCCAGGCTGAGGTAACCTGGGCTGCTACAAAAGCATTGACCACTGAACAACTAAAAATTGTAGTCAAGGAGGTAAAAGTGAAAGGGAGGAGCTATACAATAAATGCAGAACCATCAGGAGTATAGACACACAGAGAGACCTGGGGGTGCAAGTTCACAGATCCCTAAAGGTGGCAGCACAGGTGAGAGGGTAGTGAAGAAGACATATGGCATGCTTGACTTTATTGGATGGCTCATAGAGTATAAAAGTTGGCATATGATGTTGCAGCTATATAGAATATTTGGAAGCCACATTTGGAATACTGCATTCAGTTCTGGTCGCCATACTACCAGAAGGATGTGAAGGCTTTGGAGAGACTACAGAAAATGTTTACCAGGATATTGCCTGGTATGGAGGGTCTTAGCTATCAGGAGAGATTGGGCAAACTGGTGTTGTTCTCCCTGGAAAGACAGAGAATGAGGGGTGACCAAATAGAGATGTATAAAATTGTGAAGGGCATAGGTAGGGTGAACAGTGGGAAGCTTTTTCCCAGGTCGGAGGTGACGAACGCAGGGGGTCACACGTTCAAGGTTAAGGGGGCAAGGTGCAACACAGATGCCGGGGGATGTATTTTACACGTAGGGTGTTAGGGCCCTGGAATGCACTGCCAAGCAAGATGGTTGAGGCCAACACACTGGGATCATTTAAAGTCTTATCTGGATAACCACATGAACAGACTGGGAATAGAGGGATACAAACGAATGGTCTAGTTGGGTGCATGAGTGGCGCAGGCTTTGAGGGCCGAAGGGCCTGTTCCTGTGCTGCACTGTTCCTTGTTCTTTGTAAGACCACAAACAAGGAAGATCAAAATCATCCAATTTCTTGCTGATCACTTTGATACTGAATCAGAGGAAACAAACATGGAACCAGAAGCTGATAGAGTAGCATTAGTTAGAATTCAAGTAAGTGCAAGGATTAACTGGGTAATGTTTGGAGGTTCTCTTATTTAAGATATATTCAAGTAAGTCTGAATTCAGGCAGACAGAGGTATTACCATATGGAAAATTGAATTAGAGTTCCAAAGGCAAAGAGAGGACAGAAAAGGGGAAAGAGAAATCCAAAGAGGAACTGAGGTCAGACAGTTTGAGGTGGCGAATGCAGGAGGGAAATTGGATAATGTAAGTGCCAAGGGCAATTCAAATACTAATTTGGATACAGAGCAAAGTTCTAATTTTTTGAAACACTTACAACTAGTGACAAAATTTAATGAAGAAGCGATTGTGTTTTACCTTGTTTCTCTTGAGATAATTCTGAGAAGTTGAAATGACCAAAAGAGTTTTGGACCCCCTTTTCCCCAAAACAAGTTAGCTGGGAAAGCTTTGAAGCATAATCTATTTGGCAAAGGAATTTTTGTGGACAGGTAACAGACTAAAACTGTTATTTAAAATGCGTGAGTTAGTACACTAGGTATATCTCAGAAACTTCCCCCCTATAAAAAGGTCTGTCAACCCTATAATGAATTTGAGAGAGACACATGCCTTTTGATCAATGGATAAGATGAAGAGAGAGAATTCTGTTGGAACAATTCAAGAATAACAATCCCCTCAACACTAAGATCCACTCGGAGAAATAAAAAACAAAAAACGTGCCTGTAATGGCTGATGAATACAAATTAACCAACAAGCCTTTGAACGAAAGTAAATTTAGATTCCATAATTTTCATAAGCTATGGAAGGATAGGAGAATACAAAGGAAAATTGTATCTTGAGAGAGGAGAGTGATGTACAAAGGATGAACCAGTCTTCAACTTTAAAGAGGAGAAGACAAGGAACTTGCTCAACCTGCTTCCAACGCATTTGGTCTGTTAAAACTTTGGTCCCACCCACGATTTCTGTGGCAGGCAGAACCGGAAAATTTACCCCATTGTTTCTTCAGTTGCAATGGGAACAAATGAATTCCCTATAGGCAGTCTTCCAGTTGCATCTTCTCTAAAGTGATCATTTTACGAGTCTCATAACTGATTATTCAGTTAACTACTGCCCCACTAACCTTGCAGTTTCTCTTCTCAGGCAGTTTACAATCCCTGTGTTCCCTCTCTGACCAACAGTCACTGAAATCCTAGCTGGAATCTTCCAGTCCTCCCATGGTAGGTCTTGTGGTGGATGCAGTTTGCCATTGGCTGTCTGTGGGATCTGCCATCCTGCCAATGTCAGTGGCAATTTGCATGACTCACCCATCTTGCCATCAGAAAGCCCATGACAGAGGAGAGGTGGCAGGGGGTATTCTTTAGCAGAACCAGAAACTTTCACCCCCTGTGTTTTCTGCGTCTGTGTCCCTCAATCATTGTTGCAAGGCAACAGTAAAACTCTTCTAATTTGTGTTCTTTCTCCAAGTTCACTGAACTTTCAATCCTTTATAACATATCCCTCTCACTTCAGGAATTGTAACATCTCACTCAAAGTGTATATGTACAAACAAACCCAAAAAGACCTCAAATCTGTCATAGGTCTATCCAGACTCCAAGGCACCAAGCTTCATAAACAAAATATAAATTAAATTGAAACTAAGTTCATCTTTCTTAATATGTATACATAATATATATTTACTTCAACTTGAAATTATTCATTGTTCTTAACTTAACGCTGTTAGTATTACAAGGATAAATGAACAGGGAATTCTGCGATCAAAACAGTGTTGTTGGCCATGAAAGTTGTAAGTTCATGTTCCAATGTAAAACAGACCAGGATAGATATAAAAAAAGTTTTGTTTAAAGGAAAAATGACCTCAGGCTTTTCTGAGAAACCAGAAAAAGAGATTAACATTTTCAGAAATGCTGGCTGGAAGCAGACTTTGGTTGTGGCACGAGATGGAGATTTTCCACCCAAAAGCAGAGTAGATGTCAAAATGCTTGTGAAGGGACTTACCATGATATGCTTGGAAGTTCTCTGATTCTGGATGTACGTGCAGAGTAAGTTAGTTACAGAATTAGTAGCAGTTGGAGTAATTCCACGCTAGCCCGTGCCAGGCTAGGGTCTATTACTAAGGAAAATCTTGGTAAAATGCAGTGTATTATCCCCAGAGGCTCCAGAACAGACTGCAAAGACTGTAAATGCTGCGAAGGCTAAAAAGGGACATTCTTCAGACTCAAAGGGCTGAGGAAACTTCTGCAAGGATCCAACAGGTGGAGACAAAATCACCAGAATTTATAAAGACTGAAAAGAGAGCCTAAAGCAGAACAAAAACACTGCAATGAAAATAACAAACAGTAAGAGATACAGAGGTGTGCTGAGCAGAGACATGCTGTTTAAAAAAAATAAATAGGGATAAGCAGGAAATGCAGAGGATGCCTCAAATAGTTCAAGTGCTTAGGTGAGTGCAGTGGAGTCTGAACAGACACCTCGAAATAATGAAGTCTCAGCTGAGGACATGAGAGAGATGAGGGGGAAAAAAAACCATCCCACAAATACAGGAATTAAGGAAAGTCTTGTGCAAAAAAAAAAGATATTGACTATTACAGGAGGACTGAAAACAAAGTCAGTGTGGATTTACCAACTGAAGAATCAAAAAAACAAACATTGCCAATTTTAGGTTTCAGACCATCTCAACTTTGTGACTTAAACTTAAAACTCAACAAGATCAAAGTACAGGAGGAGGGGGAGAATCTCAGCTCATTGTTCATGCTAAAAAAAAAATAGTTTATGTGACCTAAAGGTGTCATGATGGCATAGTGGTTAGCACTGCTACATCATAGCTTCAGGGACCCAGGTTCAATTCCAGCCTCAGGTCAATATATGTATGGAGTTTGCACATTCTCCCCATATCTGCATGGGGTTTCCACCAGATGCTCTAGTTTCCTCCCACAGTCCAAAGTTGTGTGGATTAGGTGGATTGGCCATGCTAAATTTCCCCTTAGTATAGGGGACAAACAGGATAAATACATGGAGTTACAGGAATAGGGCCTGTGTGGGATTGGTATCGGTGCAGGTTCAATGGGCTGAATGGCCTCCTTCTACACTGTAGAGATTCTATGAACCTTGAAATTAAAATTTTCAATTGAAATTGAAATGTTAAACCAATAGATTGCAGAAATGGCAGATGAAGGGTTAAAGTCTTTACAGACAAGCAATCATGAAAATTTACATAATAAACACGAAACAGAAACAGCACTTATCACAAGTTGATAACTGTTGCAGGAACTGGGAGGCTACACAAAGCAGTGAAATACAAAGAATCATATGTCTTTATGTAAAAGTGTTGGAAGAACCATTTGGTGGAAGAACCACCAACATGTGATAGCAAAAATATGATAGCACAGTGGCAACAGTGGTTAGCGCTGCTATGTCACAGCAGCAGGGACCCAGGTTCAATTCCAATTTTGTGTCACTGTCACTGTCATCACTGTCACTGTTATTGTGGAGTATGCTTATTCTTACCCTGTGTGGATTTTCTTCAGGTGCTCTGTTTTCCTCCTATAGTCAAAAGGTGTGCAGGTTAGGGGATTAGCAATGGTAAGTATGCAGGATTATTGGGAATGGTGGGGTGGGGTGGGGGGTGCAGTTGCTTTTCTGGAGATTTGGGGCACACTTGATGGGATGGATAGTCTCCTTTGGCACTGTAGACATTCTGTGGTTTAACAACACTTATTGTTTGTGTGTGTGAAGTGATGCAGTTCAGTCTCAGAATAGTGCTGGGCCAT
The DNA here is from genome assembly GCA_024679065.1 of Sphyrna mokarran. NCBI lineage: Eukaryota > Metazoa > Chordata > Chondrichthyes > Carcharhiniformes > Carcharhinidae > Sphyrna > Sphyrna mokarran. The sequence goes on from JAGIQG010000009.1 coordinate 42,978,715, forward strand.
TAGGACTGAGGTGAGGGGGAATGTCTTCACACAAAGTGGCAAATCTTTGGAATTCGCTACCCCAGAGGACTGTAGTAACTCTGAGTATATTCAAGACAAGACTGATTATTGATTCATGAGATATGGTGTCACTGGTAAGGTCAAAAATCATTACCCATTTCTAATTATCTTTGTGAAGGTGCTGATGAGCGTCGTCTTGAACCCCTAGAGTGTGTATAGGGAAGGTCCTTGCATCCTGTTGTTGGTGGGGAATTTCAGGATTTTGATTGAGTAACAATGAAGGATTCATGGTATATTTCCAAGTCAGGATGATGTTTGACTTGGAGGGGAACTTGCATGTGGTTGTGTTCTACATAACTTCTGCTCTTGCTTTTCTAGTCTGTAGAGATCACAGATTTGGAAAGTTTGCTTTTGTGACTTATTGTAGTGCATCTTGCAGATGGCATACATCACAGTCACAGTGTGCTAATCATTTTTAAGGTGATCTATCAAGTAGTTTGCTTTGTCCCGAAAATGCTGAGCTTCTTCAGTGTTGTTCAATTTGCATTCATCCACTGTTATCCGCCAACCCCCGCCTACCATTGAACATTGAGGTTGGAAGATGGCAATGCCTCTGCGAGGCAAGAGGAGGAGGTTAGGCACTCGGTTAGTAAAGACGATTGTTACAGTAATTAGTAAAATTGGAATTGACCTTTTTGGACAGGTCACACCTGGGCAATTGTTCACTTTGTTGTTTTGGGAGTTATATTTCATTCATACTAAACAATTCTCTGGGCTGTATTTTATTGTAAGCAGTGTAGACACCGTACCTCCAATTCTCCATCCAAATAAACCATCATTGAATCCTTACAGTGCAGAAGGAAGCCATTCTGTCCATCAAGTCTGCACTGACTCTCCAAATGAACATTCCACCCAGGCCCTACTCTCTGCACTATCCCCACACAATTACCATGGCTAATCCAACTAAACTGCACAGGGACGATTCTTCCAAAAAATTGTAAGTGTTGAATTCACCTGAAAACTGGAGTTTTTTCAGTGGAAGTTCAGAGAAGAATTCCCATATCTATACTCTGCTAAATGCACCAATGTGAATTACAAAAAAAAATCAGTGGCAGGGCTTATTCCTGCTGAAGAAACTGGCAACATTGTGCTGAGTGGGCCACTGCGCATGTGCCAACCTGAGTGCTGAGATCAGCCTATATGCAGTTCCCCTCTGTCTGCTGGCCTTCCAATTGCTGGCCAGCTTAATTACGGCTAGCCCCATGGTCTGTACAATGCTGGCCCTCCACGCCCTTCCATGACGCCCGATCACTGATATCCTGGTCTAGCCTCAAACCCGCAGCGCCCCCCCCAACCCCCCGCCGCCACAACAGATCTCCCAACATTGAATAATAACATGACAGTGACTAACATTTGGAGACGTTACCTAAGTAGTACCTAAGTATCTTCCTCTCGCTTCTGATCAGAATTTGACAGCCTATTCGAGCAATAATATTTTTTAACTTTTTCAGTCAACATTTCCAGGTGCAAGAAGATAAAATGATTTTTGAGTTTTCTAAGATCACTCCAAACCAAAAGACAAAAGAGGGAGAAAATGTCTCTCATTTAAAACAAGTGCAGTTGTCATTTATTATCATTGTAATTAAACGTTTTTAACAGAGAAATTTCTTTTTGAAGTCAACACTGCCTTAAGTGAGATTGCTTCAGCATAACTGCAGTGTTCTGAGCATGGCTTTATCCTATGCTAAATTCACAACAGTTACTCTCTACCCTTCACTTGTGGCACAATGGTTAGCACTGCTGCCTCAGAGCACAGAGACCCAACTTGATTCCAGCCTTGGGTGATTGTCCATGTGGACTCTGCATATTTTCCCTGTGTTTGCATCTGTTTCCTTCAGGTGCTCTGATTTCCTCCTATGGTCTGCAAGTGCTGGTTAGGTGCATTGGCCATACTAAATTCTCCCTCAGTATATTCAAACAGGTTCCAGAGTATTGTGACTAGGGGATTTTTACAATAACTTCATTGCAGTGTTAATGTAAGCCTACTTATGACACTAAGTAATAAGTTACTTAAATTTTTTTGGTGCAGTGCCCAAGAAAGTCATGTCATCATATCTCTGTCAACAAACAACAGCTTTATATTTGATTCTGGTGGGATATTCACCTTTTAAAAACAAATTAGATAACACCCAAAACAAATGAAGGGGTCATGGTTAACTTGCATTTTTTCATTACAATATAGGCAGCTTGTTACATTCATGCTGCCTTCTCGTTTAGAAGTATGTTCAATGCAGAGAATGCTCCCTGCCCATAGCAACATGTTACACTTGCCTTCCTTCTCCCATTCCACCTGCCAGAGGTCAACTTTCCGCTAATCAGGTCAAACAATCTTGAACTCTCCATGACATCTTGCTATCTCTTTTAGAAAGCTGATAGTGTAGAGGAAACTATTTGGCCCATCGAGTGTGTACCGACCACAATCCCACCTAGGCCCTATTCCTGTAACCCCATGCATTTGTCCTGTTAATTCCCCTGACTTTAGGGTCAATTTAGCATGACCAACCAACCCAACCTGCGCATCTTTGGACTGTAGGAAGAAACCAGCACACACAGAGGAAACCCATGCAGCCACAGGAAAAGTATGCAAACTACACATAGACAGTGTCCCAGGGCTGGAATTGAACCTGAGATCCTGGCGCTGTGAGGCAGCTGTGCTAACTACAGGGCCACCATACTGTCCAAGTGTTCAAATTGCACTCCAAAGTTGTCCATTTCTACTCATTATCCACTCAATCTCTATTAAGAAGCCTAACACCCTTCATACATTTTAAATAAATATAGATTACTGCTACTGGAAATGAGAAAATGCTTGTCAACCAGAGGACAAATTTTCACACATCAGGTGCAATAATATAATAGGGTTGCTAGATGTTTTCATTATAGTTCAAATGAGTCGACAGAAGTGAAATAGTAAGGATATAATTCAAAACTGATACATACTACATTGTGTAGTAAAGAAAAATCACGTTCTAATTATTTGAGATGTTCCATAGTATGGCATATAGCTAGCAACTGAGTTCTTCCTATGTACAACAACATATTACTTTCAGAAACATTTGTAAAGTTTCTACAGTTCTCAGGATGATTAGCTAATTTGAGAATCTGTGAAAAAATACTGCTGAAGAGAACAGCAGTGCCAATGGGGAACAATGTCCCATTGTTACATTCGTTCTTTAGAATCTCTGCTTTTTAATGTTGGAAAAGACCTTGAAGTCAAATCTGGCACACACAAAAAAAATCAACCATTCTGGCATCCTCTATAATTAATTTGGGATTTAGAAATCTAACTATGGTAGGTGAACTACAAAGTGCAATGAAAGAAGAATTCTGAAGTATTTTTGCCTGAGGAGATTCAGCCATCTGGTATGTGTGTGCATTTAACATCTAGATCAGTGCTTCTCAAACTTTTTCCCTCTGTGACCCCATTTTAATGCTATTAATTTGACGTGACCCCAGAGTGAGCAGGGAAGGGGTTGGGAGAGAAAGGGATGCTGTGGGTTGTGAGAACAGGGAGTTGTGACTCTTGGTATCAATTTGAAGGCTCCAAACTTTGCCCCAATTTTTTCCAGCAACCGAGAGAATGCCCCTGCCCTTCCAAGGCTTCCAGTTATCACTCACTGTTGCTCATGCTCACTGCCTCATTTCCACTATCTGATCCTGCCAACACTGCCGTTTCTCCCAACACATCATTTCCCAGCCCAAATACTAAGATGAGCAAGGACTGAGGACATGGGTGCCAAGATGACAAGCAGCAAGCAGAAGGGAGGCAGTGAATTATCTATCATTAATGGCCTGAGTATGAATACTAGTGGCTAAAACTCAAGGCAGCAAAGTAATAACCATCCAAGGAATTGGAGTTCTATCAAAGTAGCCCATTGCAAGAATTCCATTAGCGCCCCATCTATTGATTCAGTCTACACTTCCTGCTGCCTCAGCAAAGCAACTAGCATAATTATGGATCCCCCACATCCCGGATATTCTCTCTTCCACCTTCTGCCATCCAGAAAAAGATACAAAAGTCTGAGGTCACTTACCAACCTACTCAAGGACAACTTCTTCTCTGCTGCCATCAGACTTTTGAATGGACCTACCTCACATTAAGTTGATCTTTCTCTAAACACTAGCAATGACTGTAATACTGCATTCTGCACTCTCTCATTTCATTTTGTATGAACAGCATGCTTTGTCTGTATAACGCGCATGTAACAATATTTTTCACTGGTCACTAATACACGTGACAATAATAAATCAAATCAAATCAGAGAGTTTCGACTCATCTCCACAGTAATAATAAAGCTATGGAGGAGGGGGACCTTGCCATCTCAATTGTTTGATCCACAACTTTAGTGGGGATACGGCCCACAGTTTGTGCTGACCTGGCCTCTGTCAAGAATGAAACAGTTTGAGCTCCTCACCAGTTATTGGGACCAAATTAAATTTCTCAGTTGTATATTTGGACCAAAATGGAATAAGACCACTTTACATGCCTAAAATATTTGCCTATTCTATTGAAGTAATAATGAAAATTAAAAATTTTCAGATTGTAATTATTTTATAATTGCATATTAATTTTCCAGCATAGTGAACTTCCTGCAGTTTAAACTATAATGATTGTTAAAGTACATTCAACTTCTTCAATGTGCGATTGTGTTGCCTTCATTAATATAATTGTTTACTTAATTTTTTTGTCATTTTAAATGTAAAAATTACTCAAATTGAATCTTAACTAGTTTCCATCAGCTGTAGACCTGTTGCTCAGAAGTGCCCATAGTTCACTACTAATTGGCACTGTGATAATTCAAGGCATTTCCTCATGGCAGGTAGAAAATAAGAAGCGTTATTGAAAGGGAAGGAACAATTTACAACTAAAAGATTTGCAACATGGCAAAACAGGTCTGCTCCCAACAGCTCCCCAATTCGCTTTGCTGACTTCCAGCCCCAGAGATGTGCTCGCTCCCAATTGGCTGAGGTTTGTGCGCTCGTACTCCATTGGTTCCTGCATGGTCACATGGCCCACAAAGATCACTTCTTAAAAGTACAGAATTTTAACTTTTGTTGTGGTATGATATACTCATAACTATAAGAAGCTGGTCAATAATTAACCACTGTAACATAGGATGTGATGTAATAGTCCCATGACGTGTTACTCAGTATGAAGCAACAGCTGAGATCATGGGCGGGATCTTATAGCCTTGCTTATCTCGAAACCGCATAATCCTGCCTGAGGTCAATGCACATTTCCATGATCCGCTCCTCGCCCACTCTGATCCCTGTGGCTGGCAGGTGGGATGGTAAACTTTCGACCCAGATGTTTCCCACAGCCACTTAACATTGTATATACGTATCCTTATTTTCAAATTATCACTCGAGTATTAATCCAGAAACTCAGCAAATGTCCTGAGACCTTGATTTGAATCTCAGCACAGCAAATGGTGGAATTTGAATTCAATAAAATACATCTGGAATTAAGAATCTACTGATGACCATGAAACCATTGTCGACTGTTGTAAAAATCCATCTGGTTTACTAATGTCCTCTTGGGAAGGAAGTCTGCTATCCTTATCTGGTCTGGTCAACATGTGATTCCAGACTATCAGCAGTGTGGTTGACTCTCAACTGCCCTCCAAGAACAACAAGGGATGGGCAATAAATGCTGGCCAGCCAACAATGCCCTTTTCCCACAAATAAATAAAAAAAAATCACATTATTGTTTTACCAAACTTTACAATATAATTGGTACATTTAGGTAAAATAGAAGATTGTAACATAGTGGCAACATAGTGTTTGCAGATTTGACTGGAAAACATGCAAGCTTTAACTCTTCACACGCAGAAGAAAAGGAAACAACAGTCAAGTACTAACTTGTCATGTGTAAGTGCATTCGCAGCTCCATTGGGATTCTACACACTGTATCTTCCTTCTGGGGAATCGCATCTTGGCCTTTCAGCAGGTCTCCAGTAAGGCTATTCAAATTTGGGATAGTTTAATCAGTATGAATCTGCTGCAATGTTTATGCAGAGATTAAATATCTGGAGGGTCTAGCTTTAAGCAGAACTCTACAGATGGAAGCATCCGTTACAGAAGGTTGCTATCTCTACAGGAAGTTAGGAGAAATTGAAACACTGCAGACTGAGCTAGAAGAAAAGAGTTCATCAAGTAACAGCTCCCAACAGCTAGTAGAAGACTGCAAAAGAACTTTTCCTACCATTTTAATATTTTCTTTGAAGCAGGCTGTTCCATTTCATGCCAAAATTACACTTTTATGTGTTTGGAGTTTAACCTAGCCTAGGAAGCCAGAAATGGAGCTCAACCACACTGTCAAACAACAACCTATGGTCACCTAAGCTTGTGGCCACCTGAGATAATCTGATGCAGAGAGCCAAATTAAATTCTGAAGGGCTGTCAAAGATAGTATTTATAACTCCAAAAAAGCCACAGGATGACCACAAAATTTCTGCCATTCAATTGGAAGGCAACAAACCTATCTGAGTTAACTTTATTCTTAACATGCAAAGCGCTGTGTTTTCTGGGCCCTCACTATTTCCAATCCAGATAAACAAGCCACTAAGATTAAAATTACTACAGACAGTGAAGGCCACTAGAGGCTAAACATTTCAGATCTATTGGATGATAACCTTAAAAATATAATCAACATTCAAGCTTCAATTACGAGTGAAGCTCAACTTTGAATACATCATCTGGAACTCATGTCCTTTAGGCAAGGCCTGTCAGAGACCATTCATCAGTTCAAAAGTGAATGCAGAGACATGGGACGTGATTGCAACTTTATAGCATCGGAGTGAGCTGGCAAAATAATTGACGTCATGATTGCACTTACCCCAATGGAAGTGCTACAGAAAGACTCATTAGTCCAACCCAAAGATAATAACATGGAAATATGATTCAGGTATGAAGCCATGTTACTGGACAGAGTCTACAGGCTATGCATAATCTGTTCACCATGTCACGATAGCCAAAACAAACAAGCCTAGACAAGCCTACACAGCACAGTTGGAATGAAAATGTATACCTCTTTCAAACTTGCAAATATCACTGTACTGTAGAATCAACGCAGATTTGCTATCCAGCAGACATCTGTGGATAAGCGGTCACAGTCATCCCTCGTACATGCTCCCAGGAGTACAAGTACATGAATTAAAAAAAACAGGGAGAGATGTAAGTGCCCATGACTGGCATGTGGCAAATGAGCTACCCAACCTGAACGTTGGACAAAAAGTTTGAGTGCAGCACCCAACTGATGGCATCTGGAATCCAGCAGAACTCATTAGCAAATGCCTAGATTCAAGAATGTGTCAGTCTATAATGATGATCATTGTACCACCAATGGTATGACTGTCAAGAGTCAATGCTAGGACTACACCTCTTTCCTTATTAGGAAGTTACTCAAGGCTGCACTTTACACTGGGCTTATTTTCTTCGGTGAGGTGGTGGGGGTGGGGGGAAAGTAACATATGGTGGATGTCAACACTACTCCCCCATCTTCAGCTCACTCCTATAACATGGAAGGTGGGCAGATGTTGAAATTGGCAGCCTATCCGCCATATTTAAATAACAAACTCGATTGCCCGTTGATTAATTAGCAGCCAGTTGACTCTGATAAAATGCTCATGCTGTAAAATGTTTGGTTTGGGTAGTCGGTCAGGTCATTCTAACAAAGAATCGATTTAAAAGGTGGGGAGGAAGGGGCTTCCATCTGCCCCGTGCAGCCCCTTCAGATAACAACCCCCTTTTCTTCTTACTTGCCTACTGATCAAAATCTCACCCCTTTCCCTAAGATGTCCAAAAACTCCCTGTCTAATACTCTAGACATGCCTTACTTTGGGATCCACGGGCTTTCTTCCCAGGCCTGCTTGCAGATCAGCAGCACCCACTAATGAGTTGTTGGCACTGTTGGAGCTGTTGGCCAATCCGACTGGCAACCAACTTTGCTCACCCACAGCATGTTATTACAGTGGGGTGAGCTCGTCTGTAGCGAATCAATTCCATGCCAACTTTGCTCCTTGTGTGAGCTGCCTGTGACGCTTCAACATCCACCGTGCCCTCACCATCCACCTTTCCCTCACATTCCCAACTCCCTCTCCCCCAGTAACGTGCAATCCCTTGGATGTTTGAATACAAACTAACATTTCAAAGTGTTGCTGTGGAGGTGTGGCAGACAGTAGGGATGGAGGAGGGATGACTCTCCCATCCCGCCCACTCATTTTTTGGCAGATTGGGCCAGGAAAATTGCATGTGTGCTAATTTGCCGAATTTGTGCATGCATTCCCGATGTGCACACACCTCCCAGCGCTGGGTACCTGGCACGGTCGGCAGCATGCTGGCAACCAGCGGGCCAGCAGGTAATTGATTATTTTAATGTTATTTAAATCTCATTATCAAGCCAGGACTGATTTCTTTGGGCCTTATAGCATCTCTCATCCCACCAGTGAAATTTCACTTCAGTGAAGTTTAGGTAGCTCCCCACTTGCGGGGAACTAGTGGGAGACCCATTGGGATGAAGGGGACAATTGGGTTGGACAGTAGGGGGGGGGTTGGTGTTGCCTGTGCCTCCTGGCTCTACCCAAAGGGCAAAGTGCCCATGCCCAGGGGACATTGGCACTGCCCACTGGCATCAGACTGTGCCAGGTGGAGCTAGGGGGATCCATGGGCATAGGGGTCCTGCTGCCACACTGCATTGGGATTGGTTAGGACTGGAGGAAAGCCAGCAATCGGGGTGGTGGGGGAGGGAATGATCTGCTAGGAGGGGTGTGGTTTGCCTCCCGGAGGGTCTGTCTCCCAAGGGGTGGTCTACTTCCCATGGGGGGAGGGGTGGTCTGCGGGCTGGCGGTGGGTAGTGTGGATTGTCACTACGGGGGGCCAGGGGCAGAGGTTGGAGATGAGGGCTTTCCGGAACGGGAGGGGGTTGGGGCTGGCCAGCAAACGGTAGGCTGAGAGTCCAAGGCCATACGCAGAGATCCTGAGCTGTCAGACTCTGACGTGAATAGGCCCTGCCCCCCTCGAGCTTTTAATGATATTCACAATTACGACCTCTGCATTGTACAGAACATGGGAGATTCTTCCACTGCAAAGTCCCACTGAAAAAACAATCAGGATTTTCACCAATTTCCCTGCGAATTCAGCACTTAGAACTTTTTTGAGAGAATTGCCCCCAGTAATGATGAATCACATCTACTGCAACAGGACATAGGCTCGTAGAGTGGGTACAAGAGAAATGTGGCACAATTTAGCAGAAAGTTTAAAAAGAGGTACAGTTGTAGAGTGTGAATGTGGTCCAATATAGATTTAATATTTAACTATTGTTAAAGTTATATTTTGTTTAGTCTTGGGGATGTACAAGCTCCCTATAAGAAAGGCAGCTACAATTAATTAATTGGACAACTAACTGAGATTGAATTTCCTGACCAGTTGAATTTCCTGACTTACCTCTGCTGAAATAAAAACAGAAAGTGCTGGAAAAACTCAGATAAGGACTGGCTACATCTATGGAGTGAAAAACAAAGTTAATGGGCAGGATTTTACAGCATAGCTTGTCCTGAAAACATAAAATTCCACCTGAAGTCAATGGACCTTACCATGCTCCAACTCTTGCCCACTCTGATTCCCATAGCTGGCGGGCCAGTAAAATTCCAGCCAATGCTTTATGTCCAATTTGGCTGTTCTTTGGAATCCTCTCTTGTAGAATTTCAGATGGTATAAATGCAAGTGATCTTGCTAAGCACTAATAAGTAAGAAAGCACTGAGTATAGCTCGGGACAGAACATGAGTGTGGCATTTGGTGAGTGAAGGAATTTGATACAGTAAAGGAGGAGGTAAAGTTCTGACATTTTACATAAAAGAAGTGAACCAAGAGAAGGAGTCAGAGATCAGAACTGGGGCATAACAGCTGAAACCTGGAAGCATTCATTTGGTGAGAAAGTAGGTGAATGACTGGTGTACTTTAAAATATTTTCCCTTGAGATGGGGGTAGTAGTTGAAATTGGTTCTGGGGAGATATAGATATTGCCTGAAATTCATAGCTTAACTGATTAAACCATTTGATACATCTACAGATGATCATTGAGTAATATTTCTTAATCAGATGAGTTAAAATGCAATATAGTTGTCAGGGCAGGTGATATGTTTGCATGTGGGAGTTGATGGACACCTGTACAATGCATGGCAGTCACATATGCAATAAGTGTCTTCAGCTTGAGGAACATCAGCTGAGTTGATGAGCAAGAGCCTGAGCTTTTGGCATCCTTCCATACGATTATTATTTATGGCATTACTCATAATGGAAAAGAGGATTTGCTGTTTCATCAGAATAACATTAAAAGCAAAGAATGATGGTAGAATCATGTAAACCATCTTTCACCCCAGTGTTCTTAATAACTGGTGCAAATGCAACTTGTCTTAAAAAGAGAGCATTTAAATGTAATATTGTGTCAATTTTTTTTCTGTAAATAAATGGTAATAACAAATTTCAAATATCAATGAGCCACTTAAACATTTTTTTTTATTTCACTGACAGATGGAAATCTGCGTGAAGGTTGGGATCAAAAGGAATAGGTTCCTGTAATGTTCAGGACATAGGAGCCCTGTGACTGCTGAGTGAAGAAAATTAGAAAAAAAACCCTGTGGTGGACTTTATTCAGGCATGTGGATAACAACTGGAAGTAACCTTCATTCAACCTGACCTGCTGCATAAAATGGGAAAACTTTGCAACTTTTGTTCATTTTGGACTTAAAACTTCCTGCCTCTTCCGAATTGTAAACACTATTCCTATATAATATTTATTACTCCAAAAACTATTTTAGCCACAGAAAGTATCTTTTAGAATAAAGATGCTTCTAAGTTTGGTAGCACTGGTAACTTCCTATATCCAACATACAGAAGCAGATGGACTTGTTTATCTAAATAAAGGGATTATAGTTGGCAGGGGGCAGCATACATACGTGACAGACAATGACCTGCGGTTCAACATTCCCAAAACCAAAGATTCCTGCAAAGTTGAAGTTGTATTGAATGAACCTATCACACAACGAGTTGGAAAATTAACTCCTCAGGTAGGTAGTCTCAAACGTTGCAAAATGCCACACTAGATAAACATCAAACTGAAATAACCTGTGTTTCTTCTCTTTGAATATGTTCTAATGTAAAACAGGTTTCATGTGTTTGATCAAACAATGTCATTTCAAATGTTGAAATGTATCTTTTTTAATTTCAAAATCTAGAGGAGAAAGATTCCATTCAAAGTCATTTCCTCTGGCAAATATACTGCCCTATAACCTTTTGTTGATCATTTCTTTCATTTTTGTTATTCACGGGACTGCACGGTGGCACAGTGGTTAGCGCCAGAGACTCGGGTTCAATTCCCAGTTTGGGCCACTGCCTGTGTGGAATCTGAATGTTCTCTCAGTGTGTGTTTCTTCTGGTGCTCCGGTTTCCTCTACAGTTTGCTGGTTAAAGTGCATTGGCCATACTAATTCTCCCTCAGTGTACCCGAACAGGCACCAGAGTGTAGTGACTAGGGGATTCTCACAGTAACTTCATTGTGGTGTTAGTGTGAGTCAACTTGTGACTAATAGATAAATAAACTTACTTTACATTTTTTTAACTCAAAAATACATGAATTATCAAATGAGATAATGATCCTTTCTACTGGGATTTTGATTGTGCCACGCTTTCAATTTAGACAGGTTCATTAATGGGATGAAGTTTTTTCTCTAAAATGGAAAAGCCCTATTCCATTCCAAGTTAATTCATCACACTCAACTGAGCCCAGATACAGCACAGAATGTATAATTTAGTGTAGGACTGGTACTAATTGGCAGTGAAATCATAAGGTATGCAAAAGGAATATTACATTGCTGCACTTTATACCTGTCTTTACCAAAAAGGACTGATAAATGCCAATAGGAGGAGATAGTAGAAAAGTTGGATATGATATATATTGAAAAAAAAGAATAAAATACCCAAAATAGCAGTCACAAGGCTGGATGAGGTGCATCCCTGTTGGTTAGCAAGAGAAGTAGAAGTGGAAATTGCAGAGACTCTGTCACAATCTGTTAACCTTCCTTATTTATGGCAGATGTGTCAGATGCCCTGTGGACGCCTGTGGGATTGAATACGTTCAAGAAAGGTACAAGCGTAAATCTGGCAACTGCAGGCCAGTCAGCCTAATGTAAATAAAGGAGAAATTAATTTTTTGGAGAAATTAATACAGAAATTAATCATACGAGATTAATAGGCAGTGAGAAAAATGTGGGTTAAAAATGAAAGCAGCAAGCATTTATTAAAGGCAAAAAGGGGAACAAAATGAGATAGCCCTGAAATCAGGTGTCGAGATCATGATGAACAGTTAGCCCATCCATGTATCCATTCAAAAGTGTTCAGTCAGAATGCAAATTGTCTTCTGATGATGATGAACACGCTGCTGAATTGCTGTGTTTCTCAGCGGGACTCCAAATTTGTGTGGAGGTAACATCACTTAAAGTTAGAGAGAAACAGAGTTAACTTTTCAGGTCATGGCCTTTCATCAGAACTGATCAACCTGAAATTTTTAGACTGTTTCTCTATCAATAGATGATGCCAGAACTGCTGAGTATTTCCAACATTTAATATTTGATTTGAGATTTGCAGTATCCACAGTATTTTGCTTTTGGATCTCTTAAAGCTAGTCTCCATATTTTAAAAGATGTTCTGGATTCACCAATGGCTGCATATGGTTAAAGAAGGATGTAAGATTAAGAGGAATACTCCCAGTTACTAGTTTGGATTTTAACATTGTGAGTACTTTAAAGGGCAACATAAAGGCAGAATCTGTACATGGGGAGTAACTGGAGAGAGTAAAATAATTATACTGTATCAGCTTACCAGGGAACCAGGTCACACATGAGTTCTGCTGTAGAGGACGCAGATGAAGATCCTAATGGGACAAGATATTGAAGAAGGCTAATGGATGTGCACACTGGAATGTTTGGTGAATTGATAGGTCTGTCACTGTCAAGAAAATTGGAGGAGACTGGCTTCAACTTGGCACAGGCTTTTTTGCAGAATTAGGAGTCCATCTTTTCCAATGTGGAACAAGTTACCAACCCCATGGCAGTTACCAACCACGATCCAGCATCAGATGATAGGTATCTCAGCTCCAATGCAGCACAGGCAGAAACTACCCAAAGTCTGAGTTAATTAAAACTTAGCCTAATGCTGTACTTAGCTTGCTGCTATCATGACTGTGGACACTAATGGCCAAGGGGGCTTGCAGGATCTCACAGCGGTCCGCTAATCTGTCCTCGAATAGATGACTAGGATTGCTAGATGCCTCTTCCCCAGGGGATATGGCAGTGATTCCATGGAAGATGAGCTTGTTGTTCTGTCTCAGGATGACAGGATTCATCCTCCCATCCAGCTATCAGTGTCCTTGCTGTTGTCTGTCAGCTGGCCTAGACAGTTACCACTCATGCTGAAGTAGTACAGCCCAAATCAGGCATTGTTGGATCAGAACCGCTCAATGGCATTCTGCAAAGGCAGCTACAGTCTCCTCCACTAAAAGTCAGCAACTTCCCATTGGTCATGATGCAGCCACTGCAATGGCATGAAGCCAGGAAAAGCCAAATGAGACCTTTGGAATGCACAAAGGTGAAGTATGGAATAGTGATAGATTTATTGGATAAAGTTGGCTTGACATGTTATTTCTGTGTACCAATTTCAATTCAGAGTTGTGACCAGGTTACAATGGTCCATCATAGAGGAATAGTAAGGTGTGAAACTGTTTCACATTGGGGTTTTATTGATGGTGTGTTTATTGTTATGATCTAGTAGAAACCAATAGCCATTTTTAAAAAAAAAAATCACTTCCACTCCAATGGAAAGAAAACCACTCGACATAATTTCACTTTTTGCAACATTTACTGTAACAACCCTACTATTTTAAACATTGGTTAACAGGTGCAGGATATTTCAAATAAAAAGGCAAAGTTTATTTTACATAGTGGATATGCATCTCATCAAGTTACAGGTACTCGTATTACTTCCTTGACAAGTGTGAAACCATGGGAAATCTCAGAACTCAGCCTCCATTTTGTAGGATTTCTCACTTCCCAATCAATTGGTCCACTGCAATTGTATTCCATCTGAAAGCTCAGGCACAGTTATCTTTGACAAGGCGCACATCCACCAACCTTTCTCAGTCATGTCATGACAGACTGAAGGGCGCAGAATCCCCACACTCTCCTCCAACCCCTTTAATAAGTTTGGTGGACTCTGGCACAACACCAACTGCGCTAATGGATATTGCCCAATCCACAATCCCTCACTCTTCCTCTTATCAGTGTTCCATCCTTTCCAGCAGTATGACACACACATGTAACACAATCCTGCCCTATTATAAGAGGCATGCAGTAGGATTTGTTCAATGTCTGTCAAACAGAAAAATGTTCCATTTTAAAGACTTTTTGACTTCACTTCTCCCTCAAACCTCAGGGCTTTGCTGTCTGAAGTCCATCAGTGTAAGTCCTGATGCCATGGAAACATGCAGCTTCTTTTCCAATTGGGAACTTGGCACATTCAACCCTTTTGATTTTCCACAGCTCTTGAGAACTTGTACATCTTTTTGGGCCATTTCTTCTTCTTCGCTTAAAACACTGTTTCCTATGCTCTCTTTCTTATAAAAAATACTTTGCAGCTACTCTGTTTTGTTTTCAACCAAAATTCTTATTTTACTTAAAGTCACAGCTTTTGCTTTGAAGGGCTATCCTCTCGTTCTTTCTTCAATACATTTCTAAAGTTCAGACTCTATTAGCCAATTCAAGCCTGCTCCCCATCCACCCCTCAGAGTTTGCCAACAAGACCTCATCATCTCAGATGGGTTTTTCATCCAAAGTGAGGCATTTGGAAAATATCTTTCCTTCAGATTTCAATTAAAGAATACTTGCAGAAGTCAGGTAAAAGGCTATGTTATCATTGCCTCATCCTTGTTGTCAGGTGTAATGATTCAAATACAAAGACAATTAGAAACACGGAAGTTATCTATTAATAAGAGAAACTGTAGAGAGGCCAGAAGCCCACTTTGCTGCCTGAGTCCATACATGTCGTATGCCCAAGAGAGGATCCCGTGCCCCATGATGATTACTCACTCAGTCCCACTTGGTCACCCAAACCTTCCCTTAAATGAACAATCACCACAATTGTCCATATATTAAAATGGTGGCCTCAGCCAAAAGAGGAATTTTGTTAAGGACATTAGCAGAATTTTCCTTTTAAATAATGTTATGATCTGTTTAACATCCACTTGAACCACTGGAATAGACAGGACATCAATAAATGTTTACATTGACATTGATAATAATATTGGATTTATAATCATCTATTGTATCTGGGAGTGGTCAGTGATAAAACTGTCTGCCAAAATTGGGAAAATGTTACTTTCTACTGTTCTACCTTCATCAAAATTTAGTAAAAATGTGGAAAACCTATCAACATGAATTGTATTTGAATTTCAATCTCTTTCGAGGTTCCATTGAGTTTAACTATTTCTCACTGTGCCTAGAGCAGCCTAAAGCAAAGCAGATGTTTCATTTCAGGGGGAATGAAGAAGAATCAATTGGCTCAAATCTGTTATACAAAAACAGAGATTCTGATAACTCAACAAGTGGAATTGATTATGGGCACAAAGAATCTCCAGTTATTCTGAAATACGGTTAGAAACTCAAAGGCAGTACTGAGGTCTAAGTGAGCACTTGTGCATAATGTTAATTAACAAAGAATTGACCTATTATTTTATGTTTACTCCGAGCAATGTTCTTCAAATAATAACCAACTTTTTGAAAACTCCTGAACTGATTTAAATTGAAATGCAGTTCAGGAAACATAATAGTGATTACATTAAATTTTTAAAACAAAAAAATGTATTAATACATGATTATATTTCTGAGCAGGTCTTTGACTGTCATTTTCTCCCTCATGAAGTGAAGTACACACACAACGGCTGCCCTCTACTAGAGGAAGATAGTGTGATGCTAAGAATTTATAGGTAATTCAAATAATCATTGTGTTATCTATGGTATAAACTGTTTAGCCTTCGATCAGCATTACAGTGAAGACACATTTGAATTGCCATGCAAAAAAGGTAATAAAGACTGGAGTCATTCATAAACGGATTAGAAAAAAATGTATTACGTATATTAACACATTATGTATATATAACGCAAATTTCAGAAATGTGTCTTTTTCTCTCTAAACGCCATGAACGTGGTTAATTGTTTTAATGGCTTTATTTTGTGATTTTTGTATTCAACGGAATAGGGAGGTTAGTGGCTGGGGAATACAACATTTTCTATGTTGCACGTTCAGTATCTGCACCCAGTACTCCAAGACTGATTTTTAGCATGCTCCATGCAAAGTAAAAGTTATTTCTTTTCTGCCATAGATTGGAGAATTGATGCGATGAAACATGATGAGTTAACAATAATGGAGTTGTATTATCTGAGTAGTGTTCACTCCAGGGCTGCTGCTTCTCTCTGGCACTTTCCTTGTGCTAGCAACCTTGTAATGTCACTTCCAACGAATACATGAATATATTAATACACAGTGCTCAATGTAGCTACCAAGAATCAAGATTAGCGTGAAACATTCCCTGTCCCTTTAAATTGAACATCCTCAACAAATTCAAACAAGTGCAACATGAATAATAATCAATAAAGGATAATCAATAAGTCAGATGGTCTGGAGGTCGTCACTCTCAGAACAGTTGATGGCGAATCTCTGGACTTTTCTTTCTTGAACTGGTTGTAGCCTCTGGCATTTTCATCTTTGCACTAATTTGGTTGACGTTGACATTGTAACTAGTGATTGACTCTGTGTTTGATCCAAAGGTGAAGTGTTGCTTTCCTCAAAATGTCAGTCAGTTGTCAGGGTTGCAGGAAGGTTCAGATCAGGAGTCTGTTACTGTTGAACTCGGATTTACAGATTGGCTCTTCCCACCAACAGCTGGTCTGCATGCCTTCTCCAGATAACATCATCTCCGGCTTGTATGATATATAAGACAGTTCCAGTCTGCGCAAGGATCGTTGCAGGAATCCATTTTTCTCCCTGTGGAGTAATTCTCAGCAAAATCTTTCGTCATTGGTAGAAGGCATAATTTCACAAGATTTTTTCTAAGTGTCCAGCTAGTGTGAAAACAGTAAAGTTCCTGATCCACTTTTGTTTCAGGCGAGATTTTCATGCCCAATCGTATGGACTCAATTTTTGAAAATATAGGCTAGACTGTTTCTGGCCATAGAAGCAGTGGGTAGGGCCTAATTCACCAGACAGCAAACAGCTCAGATCAGAGTCACAAACTGCACATGTGTAGGAGAAAAGCAGTTCTACTGACAGAACACCCCTGAGCCAGATGCAGTCTCCTCCCTCCTCCCATCCCCCAGGACATTGGAGATCCCTCTCAACATTACTGAGCCCTTAACCCCCCCTCCCACAACTCCTCCCCACCACCTCTAGACTATCTTGTACACGGTCCCCTCATCACAAACCTACCACCCCCCTGCCCCCATCTCCCACCGGCCCCTCCCATGGCTGACTGGCATCATGCTCTGTCTTTCCTGCTGCTGATCATCACAGAGGCGCAAATCCACCCCCCACCTCCTCCTCAGCACCTCCATCGGCATGCCTGCAAGTGGTAACTTGGCTTCACCTCCATGGCAACAAAGCAAACTGCATTAAACCTGCTGGAATAACCTAAGGGGCACCATTCTTCTGAGTCATGTCATGCCCAATTTTACAATATTTTCCCACCACAAAACGGGCACAATAAGGTTATAAAATTCCACCTAATATTTTGATTTGCTTTCCTGATGTTTTCTCTGACTTTGTTGTTGCTATTGTACAATTTATTTCATTTTCAAAGGTTCCAACAAGTTGAATGCTAAATATAATTATTTCTTCATAATTAATAATGCAAGAAAATGTGGTGGTAGAATGAGCAGCATTCATATAAATTAGTGGCAATTGGTTAAGATGTTTGATCAGTGAACGTTCTTGTCTAGTTGCTCTCAATGTATGTTTTATGGTTTGGACAAAACGTTCCTCCAGTCTGTTCATCTGTTCATAACTGGATGATATGATGCAGACCTAGTATGTTGAATACTATTTTCTTTCAAGAAACCTTCAGATTCCTAGGAGAAATATTGAGGTTCGTTGTCACTTACCAATTGTTCATAAAATCCAAACCTGTTGAAGACTTCTAACTTCTTAGTCTTATCCGAAAAAGTAGGTTTCCTTATAGCAACTTCTGGTCACTTTGAATGAGCAACAACCGTTACTAAAAATATATATACTTCACCTGCAAGAAGTGTGTCCAGCTGCAGCTCTTGTTAGACCACTTGACAGCTCTGGAGTTCCAGATGGTTTCATTTTGGAGCACCCATGATGCTGAAACATCATGAATAGCACGATCAGTGAGTTGGTCACACTGTAGATGAAAATTACTGAGGGAGATAGGGAATGGATGATCACCAGGTAGTGCAAGGGTTCCCTGTGGTCACATCCATCCAAAATAGATATACCATTTTGAAGACTGTTGGGAGAGATGGCTCACCATGGGAAGGTGGCAGCAGCCAGGATCATGGCACTGTGGCTGGCTCTACTGTGCAGGAGGGCATGAAAAAAGAGTGACAAAGCAATAGTGACAGGGGACTCAGTTGTAAGGGATTTCTGCGGACGCAAACAAGGACACAAAGGAGAATCCAAAGAGCTTCTACAATATATAAAGGGCAAAAAATTAACTAGGGAAAGAGCAAGATCTCTTAAGGATCAACGAGGTCATCTGAGTGTGGATCCGCAAGAGATGGGTGAGATCCTAAATGAATATTTCTCATTGGTATTTACTGTTGAGAGAGGCATGGATGTTGGGGAACTTGGGAAATAAATAGTGATGTCCTGAAGAGTGTACATATTACTGACAAAGGGGTGTTAGAAGTCTTAAAGGGCATCAAGGTAGATAAATCCACAGGATCTGATGAAATTATGCCAGAATATTGTGGGAGGCTAGGGAGGAAATTGTGGATCCCCAACAGAGATGTTTGAATCATCAACAGAATACAGGTGAAGTGCCTGAAGACTGGAGGATAGCAAATATTTAAGAAGATTTGCAGAGAAAAGTCTGCCAACTACCAACCAGTAAACCTAACATCTGTAGGAGGTAAGGTGTTAGAAGGTATTTTGAGAGACAGGATCTACAGGCATTTAGAGAGACAAGGACTGATTAGGAATAGTTAGCATGGATTTGTGAGTGGAAAATCATGTCTCACAAATTTGACTGTTTTGAAGAGGTAACGAAGAAGATAGATGAGGGCAGTGTAGTCGCTGTTGTCAACATGGACTTTAGCAAGGCTTTTGACAAGGTACTGCATGGTAGGTTGTTGTATAAGGTAAAATCTCATGGGATCCAGGGCAAGGTAGCCAACTGGATACAAAATTGACTTGATGACAGAAGACAAAAGAAGGTTGCAGAGGGTTATTCTTCAAACTGGAGGCCTGTGACTTCCGGGGATTGGTACTGTTGCTTGTTGTTTATATTAGTGATTTAGATGAGAATTTATGGGGCACGGTTAGTGAGTTTGCAGATGACACCAACATTAGTGTGTTGTGCCTGCCGCACAGTCTGTTTTATCTTTATAATTGCGAGTGGACCTCTTGTTAGTACAGCTAATATTTATTTAAGACACACAATCAATAATCAACCACGCAACCATCAATAAATTATCGTACAGGAAATACTAGAATTCAAGTCCAATACAAGACCTTGACTTAACTTTGTGTGAGTGGCAAGTACCCAAGCAGATATTGGCATTTACCTGTGTGTTGGTCTCAGTCATCCTCTGCGTAGTCTGGTCCTTTGGTCTGGTCTGGCACTTTGGCTCTGGTCTTTCTTCCTTCTCAGGTGTGGTGGCTTTCCTCATGCTGGTCATTGCTGGTGATGGTCACCTTTGTTGTAGCCCATTCATGGGGTCAGAGAGAGAGAGATTCCTGGTTGTGCAGTACTCTTTATACCCCATTAGGTTTTGTGCCCCTTTTGGCTCTTGCCAATTAATCCATCAGGATTTGATCACCCTGATTAATAAGAGTCCAATCAGGTGCTGCCATACTGATCTCTGGGTGTGTACCCAATGGCCATGCCTGTAGGTGCTGGAAGCACTAGGATTCACACCTTACCCCCCAAACAAGGGGCCACAGCGCCCTCATATCTGGTAAACAACCCAGTGTGACCAGAAAGTCTTTTTCATCCTGGAGATGACCCATATCCTGTTTATTCATTAGTTAGGGTTACAGCTTGTTTGTCTCTGTCTTTAGATTGCAGACTGTTGTTTTAGTTTTGCCCAGTTGTCCCAGAGTGCTTTGCAAATCGCCATTTTAGATGGGCTGTTTGGCCACATGGCATATTGGACAGGGAAGAAGATTATCTAGGATTGCAATGGGATCTTGATCAGTTGAAAATCAATTCTGATTTTTTTTTTTGCTCTTAGCTCCGATGAAGCGTCATCCAGATTTGAAACATTGGCTCTATTTTCTCTCCACAAATATTGTCAGATTTGTTGATATTTTCTAGCATTTTCTGTTTTTGCATAAGTCTTCAATGTTACTTCTTCAGCAATGTGTAGCAACTCCAACCTTCTAGCTACGTGCTGTTTCATATTGCAACTTTTGCTTATTTTTTATCATTAAGCGTCTTTGGTTAGAAATTACAATTAAATCCAAAACTATGGCAATATTGTGCTGTTGACCTTTGCCCACGAGGAACTTGATTGATACTGTACAACCTCATCTCATATAGGTCCTTTATAGCCAGAAAATAATAGAAATTCCTGCAATATTGCATCTTATTCACATACCCTATAATCCGCAGCATTCCACTGTTAAGAACAGGATGGTAAATGCCTGGTCATTTCAAATTCCAGGAGGGAAACTTGAAACAATTACCCTCAATTTGATAAAATGCCAGGGAAATATTTGAAAAACAGAGAATGGGGTTCCAAATGTTTTGTGAAAATTTCAAATAAAATAAATGTTTACTAAGCAATAGAATAAACAAGAATACAATAAACCATAAGTATTCTTAACTCAGATATGATCAAAATTTTCCAGCACTTCCCACTGACAGGATCTTCTGGTCTTGCTGATGGTAAACCTCTCAAATGGGGCACAGAAAACCCTGCAGGTATCAGCAAGACTGGAAGATCCCGCTGCTGGCTAATGGCAAGTTGCCTCTCAAGTCATAAGGACATAAGAATTAGGAGCAGGAGTAGGACATCTGGTCCCTCAAGCCTGTTCTGCCATTCAGTAAGATCATGGCTGATCTTTTTGTTGACTTAGCTCCTCTTAGCAGCCTGCTCACTATAACTCTTAATTCTTCTACTTTTCAAAAAATCTCTATTATTGTCTTAAAAACATTCAACAAGGTAGCCTCAACTGCTTCACTAGGCAGGGAATTCCACAATTTATTTTGAGGTTATGCTCCCTAATTCTACTTACCCACCAGTGGAAACAACCTTTCTGCTTCTATCTTGTCTACTCACTTCATAATTTTATATGTTTCTGTAAGATCTCCCCTCATTCCCAGTCAATCCCAGTCAGTCTCTTCTCATAAGCCAACTCCCTTGCTATGAAGGAAACGATGATCTCCTCTCAGGAACTAAGATTCAACCAGTCAAAGAGAAGTACCTCCTTTTCATAATCTATTTAAAGAGAATGCGAGAAATGCCAATACATCTTAAGTAAGAAGATCAAAATTATACGCAGTCCTCTAAGTGTGTCCTCACCAGCACCTTATACATCTGCAACATAACCTCTCTGCTTTTGAACTCTATCCCTCTAGCAATGAAGGACAAAATTCCACTTGCCTTCTTAATTACTTGTTGCACCTGTAAACTAATGTTTTGTGATTCATGTACAAGGACACCTAGGTCTCTCTGTATAACAATATATTGCAATTTTTGTCCCATTTAAATAATAGTCCATCCTGCTTTTATTCCTACCAACATTGTACTCCATCTGCCAGACCCTTGCCCACTCACTATCTATATCCCTTTGCAGACTTGTACATTTTGTTTAGAAAATATGTTGTGGGAGGAGCTGGAAAATCCTGCCTATGGTCTATAACAGTATCACTAACTTTACTCAGTTTCAAACAATCTTTTTATTTTATGATCTTCAGAGCGAATTCTCCCCAAGCATTCCACAATATCATTAAAAGTTGTAAAAAATCCTTATAAAACTTACCACACCAGGTTGTTATATCTCTGGAGTTTACTTCTGAGATAAAACAAAAAAACAGGCTTCTCTAGATAAATTGCCTTCACAAATATGGCTTGCTGGGAGTCGATCAGCTGCGCTTCGGTCTGAAGCATAGATCTACTCATCTCTTGATATACAGTTTTCTCTTTTGAGTTTCCCTGATCTGAACTAACATTTTCAGAAGTCAAACTCAATTTCTTTCACTTTGGGAGTCTATCTTTTAAAGTGCAAATGCAAAGTTCACATCTTGTCTCCTCCTTTGAACCTCCAGCTCAACCCAGGTGGCCTCTTAACAGCTGGACAAGAGGCCATCAGAATCAAATGTTCCATGACTCACTGACAAGGCCATGAAGATGAAAAGCCTCAGCTTCATCTGTGAGTAGGCCTGACATGGGAGTTTCCCTCCCATCTGCTGCCCCCATCAACTTTAGGCATCTTTATTTCATTCATTCTCTGTAAACAACCAAGGGAAGCTCCATGTTTTGGTGCCCTTGCCTGTCTGCCTTGGCAATGCCCACCTCTCTAGTTGGAGCTGCTGGCTTGACATTACTGGACCTTCTGATCAGCAGACACACTGGTGACATGGACAGATATGGGACCCCATGCAGGCCTATGGTTAGGATTCTAATGTCCACTATCTCTTGCTCTCCTTACTCATTTTGATGTCATTTGCTCATGATGATCACGGTTGAAATAGCAGAAGTATTTGTTTCAGGAAAGCTTTATTCAAAATGGTCAGTATTCAGCAGTAAAACTTGCACCAATTAATGTGTTTACCTGATTGCAAACTAGTGTCAGTAAACAAGGTACATTTATACTTTTTGGAACATCATTCATGCATCCACGCTAGGGACCCTACAGCAATTTCTTTCTGGCGCACATCCAGATGTCCAAATGAAAAATTCACCTTATTCTTATGGTGTTCATGATTTGCCTTGCTGGCATGTGTGAACACAGCTGCTGCTCAAATCATGCAAAGTCCCACGAGAGTCCTAGAAATGTGACGGTCACTTCCCAACATACGACATGTATTCAGTAGAAAGTTGTTGTTTTTAATAATAACTTCCATCATTGCAATCATTTACTTTTCTCTTCCAATTGTCTCCCTTCTTCTAAAAATTATGACTTACTGTGAAGTATACTTTCACAGTAGCAGCAGTCTTCCTGTCCAATTTGTTATTCTTTATATGTAACCCTAAACATTGCACATTGTGAAGTTAGGAAACATTGCAAGGTATCACAGTTAGTTCCTCTCTCATCCCAATGCGGATGTGCACTCTTCAGCTGACAAGCCTGTGGACAGCTTAGCCTGAGAACACTGAGTCCAGACCTGGTGTCTACACAACCAGCCTAGCTGTGATCACTTAACCTTAACCAGCAAATGAACTCATGTCCCTGCTGCTCTATGTGAGTCAACACCACACCAGTCAGTGGGTGTACTACAGCATATTGTAGTGCCTTGTGGCTAATCAGCAGCATGCTTTTAACAATAATACCAAAATTAGAATCCAGGTTCTGACTCTCAAATTTTTTTGTCTCAATTTTTACTGCATACCAGTACAATTTTCTTAGTTATTGATAAGATTGTATTTAGATGCTAATTGTTGCTTACTTAATTACCATACATTTGTAATATGACACTCTGCTAAACAACTGTAAGAAGCAGGCTGAAAAAGTACAGAAATGCAAATTGTATCTTTTTTTGTATTATCTTTCCAGATTCACAGAATCTCAGACCTTTCTGGAAACATTTCTTCTGAATGTCCAAATTACAGAACCAAAATCCAGTCTCATCAGCTTCGGATTGATTAGCCTTCAGGTCCAAGAGTTCTATGGAATATCAAATACTATTGACCAAAATGTTGTGTCGTTCAAGTACAATGCAAACTCCATTTGTACAGTAAAGATCTTATCAACTGAGGCCTTTGTTCCAGCTCATGGTCACCTAATTGTTGATGATCCTAGGCGACATGGCCAAAGGAATTTACTAGACCCTGCATTGAAGCAGAATGTCAGGAAAGGTACTTATTCTTTTTATAATTTAAAAACAATATTTTAATGGCAGAATGTCACTCTATTTATTTAAGGTTATGTGTGCTGGACTTACAATGATTTGGTCATTTATCAATGGAAATCAAGTGAAGAACAAAATTGGGAAACATTTTTTTTGGAAATAATAAAGCAATTCAAGTAATAGTATATTAGAATTGCAACATCTAGCCATGCCAATAAATATAACAATTCAATAAAGAAAATGTTTAATTTAATTGAATGTACTGATGACAATTTCAATTCTTCAGTCAGAGAGGCTAAAATTGCATGTCCCAGCAACAAGGCTTGCCTAACTGGTGTGAAGGAATTGCAGTTCTTAAAGACTAATTGTGAAGATTTCCTAACAATGGGGCTGAAATATCAACACCTCAGTCCACCTTCTCCTGATAATGACTATATTCCAATAAGAGTAGAGGTCAGAGATGCAAGGACCAGATTCCTCCATCAGGTAACCACTTAATCAAATACATTTTCAT
The DNA here is from genome assembly GCA_024679065.1 of Sphyrna mokarran. NCBI lineage: Eukaryota > Metazoa > Chordata > Chondrichthyes > Carcharhiniformes > Carcharhinidae > Sphyrna > Sphyrna mokarran. The sequence continues at coordinate 43,003,591 of JAGIQG010000009.1, forward strand.
TCACTGAATAAATGTGTAAATGTAAATTAACAATTTATGTGGTGGCTTATTACTAAGCAGCTATATTTAGAAGTATAAGAATGGATAAAAAGTTAGTTGGATTGGTTATGCTAAATTGGCGCTTGGAGGACAATTTTCTTGTACTGCCCACCACGGCAATGTAGCAGATGGGATATGGACCATGAGGTTGATCTTGGGCAGGATTTTCTGGCTTTGGGTCATAGTGGGAAAATCTTGTCCTTAGTGTCCAAGGATGTGTGGGTTATGTGGATTGACCATGCTAAATTGACCCTTACTGTCAAAAGATAGGTAGGTTAGGAGGATTAGCTATGGTAAATGCATGAGTCTGTGGGAATAGGATAGAGAATGGGTCTGGGTAAGATGCTCTTTCAAAGATTTAGTGCAGACCAAGTGGGCTAAGTGGTCTCTTTCTGCATTGTTTGGACTCTGACTATAATTAGGAAAGGTTATTCAGTGAACCAGAATACTTGATTTACAAACCATGCACAATCTGCAGTATCACTGACACTTTTTCCAACTATTTAACCTCCAACATTTTGCATGAATATTCCCTGATTCCCAAGGGTGATTAGGCAAAAAACAATCCTCACTATTAACCATCCTCAATTCTCTATTTTTCAGTACTTCAGGAAACACTTAATTTCCCATGTCCCCTCCAGCAAATTAAAAAAAGAAAATAATGTTTGTAGGAAATACACTAATTGTGGGAGTAGAAAGTTGATTCTCTGAGTTTCCTCCCTTTTTCCATTGACTTCAGTTTTATTAGGGTTCCTCGATAACAGACCCAATCAAATGCTACCTTGATATCAAGTGCAGTTATACTCGCCTCACTTCTGGAATTCTCGGGAAAGATCTTTTGTCCATCTTTGGCCCAAGGCTGTAATCAAGTGAGGAGCCTAGTGTCCTTGTGCAACACAAACTCAGCATTAGTGAGCAGATTATTGCTAAGTGCCACTTGATAGCACTGTAGATGATACCTTCTGTCACTTTTCTGATTATTGAGTATAGATTGTTTGAATGATGATTGTACAGATTGAGGATTTGCTTTGTTTTTTGTGCACAGGTCATACTTGGACAATTTTCCATCTTATCATGTGGGTGCCAGTGTCCAAGCTGGACTGGTACAGTTTGGCTGGGACATGAATTCTGGAATTCAAGCTTTTAGCACTACAGTCAGGATGCCATCAGCACCCATAACCTTTATTGTGTCCAGTGCACTCAGCCATTTCTTGATATCACATAGAGTGAATTGAATTGGCTGATGACTGGCATCTGTGATGATTGAATCCTTTAGAAGAAGCCAAAAGGACTGTTCACTTGGCAGTTGATGAGTGCAAATGCTTCAACTTTGTCTTTTGTATTGATGTTCTGGACTCTGCTATCATTTAGGATGGAGGTGCACCTCTCACTGTAATTTAATCAGCTATTGCCATTGGAATGCATTGGATTGCAGAGATTTGACCTGACCCATTCATTGTGCGATATCTTAGCATGCTGCTTTGTTGTTTAAGCCTATTTGTTGTCCAATGTTGTAACTTCATTAGGTTAATACCCAATTTTAGTTATGTAAGGTCCTGCTTCTGGTACATTCTTCTACCCTTTTCATTGAACCAAGGATGGTGTCTTGGCTTGATGGTAATGGCAGAGTGGATATGTTGAGCAATGAGGCTACAAGTTGTTGCACAGTACAAATCTATTGCTGCTGATGACCCAGAGCATCTCATTGATGTCCACTTTTGATCTGCTAGATCTGAACTAAATCTATCCCATTTAGCATGGAGGCAGTGCCATACAACATGAAATAGGATATTCTCAGTGTTAAAATAGATCTTCATTTGTGCTTGCTTCAATATTGCTATGATCAGATAGATTTGCAATTAATGGTAGAGGGTAGATTAATGAGACCAAAGTTAAGTAGATTCTTTCCCCTATTGTAGGCTTCCTCACCACCTTTCACAATCTTAGTCTGGCAGATAGGTCCTTCAGCACTCAGCTATTGGATGAGCAGTGATACTATTGAGCCTCTATTAGTGATGAATATTGGATTTTCCCAGCCAGTGTACATTTTATGCCTTGCTATGGTTGGTATTTCTTGCATATGGTGCTCACTGTAGAGCAATACTGATTCATCAGTTGAGAAAGGGGGGTATGTGGTAATTAGAGGGAATTTCCTTACCATTGAGAATTTATTGAATCCAGGTCAGTGTTGAGGACTCCCATTGTCACTGCATCCCAACTGAATACCCATGTGATGACACCTCTGGACCATCTGACAACACATAACCAGGGATAATAAGGTATAATCCTTTGAATATAACTGTGTCAGGCTATGCTATGCTTGACTAGTCTATGGGACAGCTTTTCCAATTTTGGCACAAGTCCCAAATGTTGGCTTTGGAGGACTTTGCAGGATCGACTGTTTTGGATGTGCCATTACTGTATCTGACATCAGGTTGCCTGTCATGTCTTATTTTTATTTGGCATTCCTGTTTAATATAACTTGGTGGTAGTTCAGCATCAATCACATTGTTATGTGTCTGGAATCAGATGCAGGACAGGCCAGACGATGACAGTGGATTACCTTCTGTATAGGGAAACATATGAGGTTTTATAGCATTCTTGTAGTTTACTGGCCACCATTGCTGAAACAAACATCTTTCTAAGTTTCAAACTTATTTTAGTTAACTTAATTTAAACCTCCCAGCTGTCAGGGTGAGCTCTGAAGCAATAATCCACTCCTTTGACTTACTGGTCCAGTAACATTATTGTTATGCTACCACTGTTATAACCTGGGGTGTTTCTCTGGGAATTGGATGCAGTAATCATTTGCCAAAATGGAATCTAGTCAGCTTTCAATATATATGTGAGGCTACCAGCAATGTGAGCGCAGAACACTTGTTGGGCATCTGTCCATTACACCACTTCTTCCAAATAACTCAGTTAGAGGGATTCCAACTAAGAAAACCTTTGATGTTAGTAATCATGTGGAAAAGAAAAAAATGGAATCACTGCCACAAAACTCATGAGAATCTAGGCAACAGCAAAAGGACATCAAAGCCTCAGAACAGCCATAAATAAGTTAAATTAACTAATCGGCACTCTTTAAGTAACTAACCACAACTAATTCATTCCTTTTGAGAACAAAGTATGTATGACAAAAGTATCACCAGATCAACATTATAATAGTGTCCTCACCCTTTTTCTGAGTGGGCACTCACAATGCCGTGAGTGTAAATTCAGATACTTTGCAAAGCAAGCAGTTGCAGGGCTGAACAGCAGATACACCCATTTTCCAGCCTCAGTGACTGTAATTTCACTGGCAGGATAGAGAGGCATGAATGGAAGATCCAGACCTGTAAGGCATTGTAGCTGAATAATACTCCTTTTGGCCCAAATTCCATGCATGCATAATTCTAGTCACAGTCACAAAATAGCAACCAGAATAAGGTACCTTTGTTGAAGTTTTCCCCACAAAGCCTGGGTATACTCAGGTTATTTAAACTGTCTGCAGTGCTGTCAACATTGATATGAGCTGGCAGCACACATCTGGGATCTTATTAGTCTAGCTTGCATATCTCATAATACATTTTGTGGAGTACTTTTTCATTGTCATCAGATCATGAGGCAATGTTAACCTGGGAGCATGGGAGGAGGAAACCTTGATAATGGGGATAAAGTAAATTAATACGGATGCTGGAATCTGAAATCAAAAGAGAAAATGCTGGAGTATCTTAGTTGGTCTGGCAGCATCTGTAAGGAGAGAAAAGAGCTGATGTTTTGAGTCTAGATGACCCCTTTGTCAGTAGAGATTAATAATGGGGATCTTGTTGTAATGTTTTTTGTTGTTGAAGGTTTATAACTTGCAATCATGTTTAGTACAACTTCGAGGTTGGGGATTGATAGTTTGCTTTTTGTAATGCAAACAGTGAAGAAACAACATCTTCTTTGACAGGTAGAAAATGCTTGGATTCAAGTTAACATTAAAGGTGCGATTCCAAATCAGCAACCCAAAGCTGCCTTCATGTCAATGTATATCCTGGAGGTTGATCAATTCATCCTGACACCGCTGAGCACTGCAGCTGTTGATGCACAGGATGAGGAAACACCGAAGGACAGACTGGTTTTCAACATCACCAAACCTCCTGTTGAAGGGTACTTAACCCACCTGGATGACCACACCAAACCCATCACATCATTCAGCTGGCAGGACTTACATGAAATGATGATAGCATACCAACCTCCGAATGTTAGCCACACTGAAAGAAGGAATTATGAGGTATGTTGGTTTAATTTGAATCCAGATTCTAAGTATGGAATTTCCCCTCTTCTTCATCCATAAGCTACCCTGTTTTCATCCTCCTTCCTGCAGACTCACCATGCTAGGAATTTCTTCAGAGTTCCTTCTCTTCCATCGCTATAACATTGCCAGAAGTGTGCAGGAAATCCCACTTGCACATGTTGAAAACAAGTCTCGTATTTCATTCATTCTTTCTCAGGATCGTGAAACTCAGGAATTCCTAAACTCCCTTAATCTTTCCTTCTTTCTACAATCTAATGACCTTCAAAAGATCAATCCTTGATACTATCTGATCACTGCCTCTTATAGGTCGTCTCATCTCTCTCACTGTTGCAATCTTTCATTTATGTTTCTTAATTTATTTAAAATATACTACCAGAATTATTTATGTACTGATATACTGAAAATAGTGCGATTTCCCCCCAAAAAAGTGTCAGCGGGTGTTTCAAAATGAATCTCTCACACCCTGTGCACTGCAGAGTGCCCTATTGTGATTCACTCCAGAAACCAGTGGGTGAGACCAGATCCAAAAGAGGCTAACAGTATAGCACTGAGTCAATGCCTAGATTGACACACGTGAAGTGGCCCCTGGCTGCCGGCCACCCGATCACAGGCTGTTCGTTGGATTGGCAGTGCAACATCCCACCCCCCCCCACCCCACCTCTGCACCCCACAGCCAATCGCTGGCCCTCCAAACATGCTCAGGATTGCTTTGACCCCATTTATAACCCCCATGTTCCTGATCACTGGATTGCCACTTAATTCCCTCCTCTCACCACTGGCAGCCCCGACTGCCCACTCCTGCAGTCCCAACAACGCCCCCCCCACCCCTACTGCCCTAAACTCTCCCCCCCCCCACCACAGCCTTGACCCTGCAGCTCAAAGTGCAGCAGGACTTCCCACCCCTAAAGATTGACCCTGTCCACCATCACCCTCCCCACCACCCCCCCACCACCACCGCTCCAACCTTGCACCCTTGGGCTGTGTTCCTTATCACAGACCAATTCCCAATAGGCAGTACCAAGATGCCCTCTGGGCATTAGCACTTTGCTGCTTGGGCATTGCCGGGGAGCACTTTGGGGGGGCCGAGATTCCTCTCCCTTCACTTCAGCGGGTTTGGACTGCCAGCTCCCTGCAAGTGGGGAGTTACAGAAAACCTCACTGGAGTGAAGGGGGGGGGGGGGGGGGGTGGGGGGGGGGGGGGGGATGGGGGGGGGGTGGGGGGGGGGGGGGGGGGGGATGGGGGGGGGGGGGGGGGGGGGGGGGGGGGGGGGGGGGGGGGGGATGGGGGGGGGGGGGGGGGGGGGGGGGGGGTGGGGGGGTGGGGGGGGGGGGGGGGGGGGGGGGTGGGGGGGGTGTGGGGGGGATGGGGGGGGGGGGGGGGTGGGGGGGGGTGGGGGGGGATGGGGGGGGTGGGGGGGGGATGGGGGGGTGGGGGGGGGGGGATGGGGGGGGGGGGGGGGGGGGGGGGGGGATGGGGGGGTGGGGGGGGGTGGGGGGGGTGGGGGGGGATGGGGGGGGATGGGGGTGGGGTGGGGGGGGATGGGGGGGATGGGGGGGGGGGGGTGGGGGGGGGGGGGGGGTGGGGGGGGGGGGGGGGTGTGGGGGGGGGATGGGGGGGGGGGGGGGGGATGGGGGGGTGGGGGGGTGGGGGGGGGGTGGGGGGGGGGGGGTGGGGGGGGGGGGGGGGGGGTGGGGGGGGGTGGGGGGGTGGGGTGGGGGGGGGGGTGGGGGAGGGAGGGAGGCTGGCCGGGCCTGGAAAACTCAATCCCAGGTCCGCTAATGACATTTAAAATACATGGAAATTAGGGCCTGCAGTTCCAGTTCAATTTCTGGTGTAGATCTGATGGTACTGGAAATCTGACATTGGAGGAGAAGCAGAGGCCATGGCACCCAGCGAGAAGCCTGTGAAACAGCCCCACTAGCATCACTCAGCCCACTGCGCTACAAAAGCGGGGCAGCGGGATGGTAGAATCGCCCCCAATATTTAACACACTTTGTAAAATGCATACATTTGAAAATTGTTTGAACTTTTAAATGTTTGCAGGACGTGCAAAATTAAAGTAGTTCATATGATTCAAATTTCAGCCAGGTTGGTGGAATAGGCACATCTTTCTCACTGTTGTAATTGTGCTAAATGGAACAACTTAAACCAGTCTCAAATTGAACATTTCTATTATCTGAAAACAAGTGGCAACATTTTAAAGGGCTCAATTCAAAAAGGCCTCATTCTGAAATACTCTCCAGAAATGGGAGGTTGTGATATATAATAGAGACTTGGGAATTTTACCAGTATCTAATTTGTGCATACTGCTAACATAAGGTGAAAAAGATTGAAAAAACATATTCTGTTCTCCTGTACTCTGGCAAGCACAAAACTGCTCATAAAATGTTGTGAAAGATTTTTCAATGTAACAAACCTTCATGGTCTATATTATTTATTTTCTGGTACATCTTAGGTTGATTTTAAGGCAATAGACACATTTTTCGAAGTCAGTGCTTCCATCATGGTTCATTTTTCAATCAGAGCAGCAGAGACAAATGCACCAAGGGTTTCCTGGAATATGGGTATGTGTTTGAGATTAAACTATTATTATCAGCCCTTTATTTAAAGAAGAGCAAACATTTCAGCTGCTGAGACCCACACATCTTCATGTGCAGAATTGTAGCCCATAATGAAACTTCTAAATACTTTGTGATGGAGTCATTTAACATAATTGTCATAGTGCAGAAGAATGCCATTTGGCCCATCAGTTCTCTCCAAATAGCATTATGATTTAGTACTGTGCTCCTACCTTTTCTCCACAAGCCTGCACAATGTTTCTATTCAAATGATCATCCAATGCTCCCTTGAATACCTGGATTGAACATACCTCCACCATAATTCCAGGCAATGTGTTCCAGACTTGAATGACTCGCTGTGTTTAAAAAAATGTTATTCTCACATCACATTTGTTTCCTATCTAATGAGCTTTGCTATAGACCCCATGTATAAATAACAGGTGAGAACCCTGGGTTCAATGCCCAGGCTCATGAGAAACCTGTACAAATGTGGGCTGCTGGTGCCATGTCATTGTTCCCAACAAGAGTTAACCATTTTGACATAGGAGCAAATATAATTGGGGATTGAAATTCTTTTAAGTAATGGAGTTTCAAACATTCAATTTAAAGACAGAAATGTAGTTAAATATTATTCTAATAATATAAGTTGTCAACAATCAGTTTGTATTTTAATGAATGATGTTTGGCTAATGAATGAGTTTATGCAATGCAATATAATTTCCGAAGAATGATATAACAATTTTTAATGCCCAATGATTTGTTTACCTCTGAAATCTGCTCAATTAGAAGTTAGTGCTCTGAAAGTCCAAATATCTGTGTGATTGCAAACCTAACAGGCCATAATTTTAATGTATCACTGAACTTCTTTCAGATCGGTCCTGGACTCATTTACTCTGCACAGCTGTCTCTGAACCTTGACATTGATTTGTCTATGCTCCAAGCACCTCCATGCGTCCACACATCAGCTTAATTCCCCACAAATATTAACTTTTGAACTCTAATATTTTCTCCTCCCTGTCTTCTGTTAACAACAAAGATATATCGGTTCTGATCTTGCCATGCTTGTGTAACCTGAATCCCCCCCTCTGTCCAAAGTGAACATTAGCTGATATTGTAGTCTGAAGCCTATTATTGCTATCCCCTCCCTCCTGCTTTACTCCTATCTTGATCCCTTTTGTAACTGTCTCTGCTGTGTTCTCAGCTTCTTGTCACACACCTTTATGACCTTCCATTTATCTCCTTTAGAGTGCTTCGTCCCGTTGTCCCAAATCCCTCATAGGATTAAATAGGATAGGTTAGTTGGCCTATTTGGCCCAACCAGCACATGTAAGTGTTTATGATCCACTCAAACCTCTTTCCATTTTTCCACAGCTAAATCTACCATCTTTGTTGTTGGTCTAACTTCCAAATTCATGCCATCATGCCATGCTTTAATCCCATTTGCATATACCTACCACATTTCCTGGTACTTTTCTTGGCGTACTCCAAAATACCTTTTAACACACTTGACCACTTGCAATGTGGTCACTAGTGACAAGCTTGATGCTTATTTCCTATCCTCAGTTGTCCTGAAAAGCTGGTGCTAAACCTGGATAGCTTGCCAGCTGTTTCAAGGGGGCAATTAAGAGTCAGCCATGTTAAGGGGTTAGTATCACTTCCTAACCACTCTGGGTAAGAATGGCAAGTTTTTGTCTCTAAGGGACAGAAATTAAGCAGTTGGCTTTTTACAACAATTCAATATCTTATGGTCATTTTTGGCTGAATTATTAGTCTTGCCATCGACTACTAATTCAGTAACACAAAAGCATATTACATATCCATTAGTAGTCACAGCTTGTTGGTTTTGAAAGGTGTTCTCCTGTTTTAATGGTGTTCTTATTAAGATATTTCTAACCTGTGCAGGTCTGGACTTGTTAGAAGGTCAGTCTCGACCAATTTCTTGGGAAAATTTTCAGATAGTGGACAATGATAATGTGAATGCAGTACGTTTAATAGCAGTGGAAGGATTGCATCATGGACGACTTACAGTTAGAGGTAAAACATTAAAATAACAATGATCTATCACCAAGTGGCAAATGTTCAGGATCCAAACACATTTGGGAGTTATTTGCATCAAGGTAATTTTTTTCAACTAAAAATAACATGGACTACAGTTGATGATGGGGAAACAAACGCTTTAATTAAAGGATACTTGTCCTATGAATTACAAGCTGAAACATTGACTTTGCCTTACGTTTTTTAAGTAAATCGTTTTAAAGGCAGATAAGTTAAAAACGTGATGAGTTTTTTTTTGTTTTTATTCCAATTCAATCAAATCAAGTCCAATTCAGAATCTCAACAAGTTAAGACATTTCCGATCCAAGCTGACAAGACAGGGCCCTCACCTCCTGTCTTGGGCTTGATCTATATGATCCAAGCTGATTGGAGTAGGCATAGCTCGTCTTCGAAAGTTTGATCTCATTTGCATTTTAGCCAAAAGACCAACATGCCGCTTTTAAAAATTGGTTCAATTGAAGCTAAAATGTAACCTAATGACTTCAACCAAATGCAGCATGTCTATACTACACTTGATTAAAGCCAAAAGGCCAAGAAGCGATTGAAGTACTGAAATAACATTCATAAGATTTGTGTCTACTAAATTAGTATTTTGTAATGATTATGTTTCTGACTTTTGCAATCATCAGGTGGCAAAGGATTCATGTGCACCATTAAGGACATTAAGGATGGCGTTGTGCGCTATCACCATGATGATAGCGATACAACCAAGGATTACATTATATTCCGAATCTATGATGGCAAGCATGCTACTAGACACAAGTTTCCGATTAATATCTTACCCAAGGATGACAGCCCTCCCTTCTTAATTAACAACCTTGCTTTTGAACTAGAGGAAGGAGACTCTATATTAATAGAAAACCATATGTTACTGTCTTCCGATTTGGATTCTAGTGATGATTACATATTGTACAAGATTATAATTCCTCCAAGAGCTGGAGAGATTGTGAAAAGAACTCTTTCAGATCTACCAGGTAAGTGCTCATGGAATCAAAAAAAAAACCCCTTAATGAAAAATCAATAGTAATAAGAATCTCAATGATCAGTTTGTATTTTGTTTGTTTGCTCCTATTAGCGTGAAGACCTCACTACTTAATTTGAGCAGCATGATCTTGGAATGATCTGCCAACACCTCACTCAAATTCCTGGGAAAGATATGTGAAAAGAAATTGTTGCCTGATGAGCATTTCTTTCTTTCCTACTAGCTGCCAAACTCACTTCTCCGTGACATAAATGCTTGTTTCTGTTTTGTGGATTCTAATGGTATCATTGCTGTCGGAGTTTATCATATAATCCCTACAGTACAGAAGGAGGCCATTCGGCACATTGACCCTGCAGTGACAACAAATCCACTCTATTCCCATAACCCCACATATTTACCCTGCTAATCCCGCTGAAACTCGGGTCAGTTTAGCATGGCTAATCAACCTACCGTGGGGGAAACCCGTGCAGACATGGGGGAGAATGCACAGACTCCACATAGATAGTGACCCAAGCCAGGAATCAAACACAAATCCCTAATGTTTTGTAGTAGCAGTGCTAACCACTGTGACACCATGCTGACCGCAAAGTAACTGTCTTCACCATGTTATATGTATTCTTTTGATATGTAAAGAAAGTGCTGCTTCACTGAGAGGATGATGGGTGTTTGGATAAGTGGAGATTGCAGGGGGTAAGTGACTTCTGAGTTCAACTGGACATGTATCTGTCAGAGGACCCCATCATATGAACAACTGGTAGAACAGCAGGAAGATGGATTAGGTGCATTTCTCATGATGTTATCTTTAGCTTGAAATTCTAAAGATGTGGCCATATGTTCCTTTCATGCACATATTGCACTGTCTTTTGTTGCAACTCATTGTTTCATAATTATATTTACAATCTACCTCATTAGTAATGAGAATTTAAACATACAATGACAGAGTGGAAATGGTGATCATCAAACTCATATATTGTGACTTTATTGTGACTTTTTGGTTTATGCTTCAGATATCCACGCATTATTTCAGAGTTTCATGATTTGTCGACATATATTAGGATGTTTCATCTCAGTATCTAAAGAAAATATAAATGTGTCCCCAGTGACTACTGATTGCCAATTGTTGATGATAGAAACATCTCATCTGCTTGAAATTTAACTAAGTTCTATAGGAAACATCTAAACAAATCATTTCAAAGTGTAGTCAACAAACAAAAATATCATTTAAAAGATAATTTTGATTTGATTCATTATTGTCACATGGATTAGTATACAGTGAAAAAGTATTGTTTCTTGCGCACTATACAAAGCATACATTTAGAAGGAAAGGAGTTCAAAATGTTGTGTTACAGCCATAGCTAGGGTGTAGAGAAAGATCAACTTAATTTGAGGTAGGTTCATTCAAAGTTTTGGTGGCAGTAGGGAAGAAGCTGATCTTGAATCAGTTGGTATGTGATCTCAGACATTTGTATCTTTTTCCTGATGGAAGAAGGCAGAATCACAATTTATTCATTTGCGTGCTAATCCTTTGATTACATAATATACTAGTATTGTCTATTAGGCATTCTGTTCATAACAATCAAAATTCTAACCTTTTGCTGCTAAAAAATGCTTTTGAATGGAATTCAATTCAATAAGAATAAATAGAACATAGAACATAGAACATTACAGCACAGAACAGGCCCTTCGGCCTTCGATGTTGTGCCGACCAAAATAAAAAGCAATGCCCCTCCAAACTAAACCATTCCCTTCTCTTCCATATACTTATCAATTAACCTCTTAAACGCCACCAAACTTGGCGCATCTACAACAGCTGCAGGCAGGGCATTCCACTCCCTAATCACTCTTTGAGTAAAGAACCTACCTCTGATATCCGTCCTATAACTCATACCCCTTAATTTAAAGCTGTGTCCCCTCGTGCTAGCTTTCTCCATCCTAGGAAAAAGGCTATCACTGTCCACCCTATCTAAACCTCTAATCATCTTATATGCTTCAATAAGATCCCCTCTTAGCCGCCTCCTTTCTAACGAAAACAACCTCAAATCCTTCAACCTCTCTTCATAGGACCTGCCCTCCATACCAGGCAACATCCTGGTAAACCTCCTCTGTACCCTCTCCAATGCCTCCACATCTTTCTTATAATGTGGGGACCAGAACTGCACACAATACTCCAAGTGCGGCCGCACTAGAGTTTTGTACAGTTGCAACATGATGCTGCGGCTCCTAAATTCAATCCCCCTACCAATAAAAGCTAAGACTCCATATGCCTTCTTAACAACTTTATCCACTTGACTGCCTACTTTCAGGGATCTATTGACACATACACCAAGATCCTTCTGTTCCTCAACACTATTAAGAGCCCTACCATTAGCCCTATACTCTACACATTTATTGTTCCTGCCAAAGTGCATTACCTCACACTTTTCCACATTAAACTCCATTTGCCACCTCTCGGCCCAGCTCTGCAACTTGTCCAAGTCACTCTGTAAACTATAACACCCCTCTTCACTATCTACCACTCCACCGACTTTAGTGTCATCTGCAAATTTACTGATCCATCCCTCAATACCCTCATCCAGATCATTTGTAAAAATTACAAACATCAATGGCATTGATGCCATATCCTTTTGACATTGTCTTAGACTGAGTGGAAATTTAATGGAGATATTCAAAATCATGAGGGGCCTGGACAGCTGATAGGATGAAACTATTCCCACTCATGAAAGGATTGGGAATAAGAAGGGACAGATTTAAAGTAATTGGCAAAAACCACACGAGAGAGAACATTTTCATGCAGCAAGTAGTTAGGGTCTGGAATATACTGTCTGAGAGTATGCTGGAGGCAGGTTCAATACAAGCATCCAAAATCGTATTAGACACTTATCTGGAAAGGAATAACTGGGTTACAAGAAGAAGAAATGACACTTGCTCATTCAGAAAGCCAGTTCAGACATGATGGGCTGAATGGCCTTCATCTACACTGCAACAATTCTGTGATTTAGCTGTTTTGTTTTTTGTAATCTTTAATCTGACTTTCTCCTTCTGGCAAAAGCTGTATGGACAGAAATTTAACAGCCAGGGGAATGTATGTTCAAGTGTGGATGGGAGGCATCAAAAGTGTCGTCAAGTCAGATTTAGAGATGAACATGGAACCTTTGTGCAGTCGTAGAATATGTCATTGCAATATGTAGGCAGGACAGTATGTTTAAATCTAACCGAGCATTCTGGCTTTAAGAGCCAACACATGAATTTTCGGAGTGGACTGAGCTGGGAGTGTTCTGCATTTTCCAATGAGACCCCTTCATTCCTGTTTCTGTCTCCTGCTCCTGCCAATGTGATGTGCTTCTCAACATTTCACAACTTAACTTTCTGTACTACAGTGTCCACCAAAGTGTCTGGAACTGTGCTGGTGAAGAGTGCACATAAGTCATGTGATAGTACACCCTCAGATCATAAGATCATAAAAAATGGAAGCAGGAGTAGGCCACTCAGTCCATACACCTACCCTGTCATTCAGTAAAATCATGGTTAATCTGATTTTGGACTTAACTCTACTTTCCTTCCTTCCCCCATAATCTTTGACTCTCTTGTAGATCAAAAATCTGTCTAATGTAGTCTTGAATTTTTAGAACTCATATACAGGATGTGGGTCTTGCTGGTTAAGTCAGCATTTATTGTCCATTCCTAATTACCCTTGAGAAGTTGCCTTCACTGCACTCCGGGAAAGAGAATTCCAAACCCGAACAACTCTCTAACAGAAGAAATTCCTCCTCATCTTTATCCTAACTCGGAGACTCTTGTTTGTAAATCAAACCTTTGGTTCAAGATCCCCTCCACAAGAGGAAACATCAGCATCCACCAGACAAACCCCTCAGAATCTTATATATTTCAATAAGATGACTTCTTATTCTTTTAAACTCCATGGAATGGATGCCTAGCCTACTCAACCTTTCCTCCAAAGACAACCCCTTCATTCTAAGAATCAGTCTGGTGAACATTCTCTAACTTGCTTCCATTGCAAGTATATCCCTTTGTAATTAAGAAACTAAAGTGATACACATGTTCTAGGTGCGCTATCATCAGCGCCCTATAGAGTTGTAGCAAGACTTCCTTACTTTTATTGCCCTTTCAGTAAAGATCAATATTCTATTTGCTTTCCTAATTACACACTGTACCTGTGTGCTGTTTGTGATTCACGTATGAAGGTATACATCTCAGCATGCTGACCTCAGCATGTTGCTGTCTCGATGCTTTAAAATTAGATTCTGTTTTTCTCTTCTTTCTGCCAAAGTAGATAACCTCAGAACCCAGATACCCCATCTTTCAAATATTAGCACACTCACTTAACCTATCAATATCCCTTTGCAGAATCTTCGTATTATCTTCACAACTTGTTTTCCTACCCACTGTACATCATTAGCAAATCTAACTATAATACAAGCAGCCCTTCATCCAAATCATTAATATAGATTGGAAATAGTGGAAGCCTCAACGCTGATCTCTGGGACACTCCACTACTTACAGTTTGCAAATTGAAACTGATCCATTTCTCCCAGTCTCTTGGGGGCACGATCTTACCAGAATTTGGCAAAGTATCGGTTCCAGCGAGTAAAATGGATCTTGCCAATGGCTCCGGCATCATTTCTGACCGAATCTTGAGCCTCATTGACAGAAGTTTTTATGACGTTATACCTTGGTAGTTGCTATGCTCCTCACACTCCAGCTCACACCCAAGCCCCACACCTCATCACCATTTTAAATGTTAACACTCCCACCTACACGTTTCCTCTCTGTGTCAATGTAGGATATACTCGCCCAGAACAGGTGCAAGTGGGCACAGCCAACTGGAGTCATGCCCAAGCTGAGAATTCTCATATATTTTGAGGAGTGAGCCCTCAAGTTGGCCAGAGAGGAGGAAGAGTGTGCCTGTGTTGCTGGTAAAGTGGGAGCAGCAGAGAAATGTGAGAATCCTCAACGTATATGCTATCGTTCCTCAATTCTTAAATGAGTAATCAATGTTCCATCTGTATGCTCTGTAATTCACTGATGCCACCTCCCATCTCATGAAGGCCGACGAGCGGAACTGTTTGGATCATCTTCGAACCTCCTGCACCTACCAGATGCCAGCTGTTCAGAGGAGGAGATCTCCCACTATTGAAGGGACATCACAGCTATCAGTTGCACAGATACTCACACCTTAGTGAGTCCAATAGGCAGGGAGGCTTCTAACTCTCTCACTGGTGAGTACCTCACAGCAGGTGGAGGCATATGTTCCAAGAACTGGCACACGGAGGGATATTGGTACCCAAGACTCTGCTGAGTCCCTTGTCGATGATGTGCCCCTGGAACTAGTCACCCCACAACTGCTGAAGCTGCAAAGGCAGAGTCGCGAGCATCAGGAGAGGATGATAGCATCCTTCCTCAGACTGCAAGGCTGACTGGAGATGTCCCATTGCCGTATGTCCAAGAAGATGGTGCCATCACTTCAATACAATGAGGCCAACACTGTGAGGTTGGCATCCGCAGTGAAGACCTGGGTGCAGGATATGCATTCCATGCCGGAGATGTTTGCACCAAGGCTCAGCTCGTGACCTCCGTGTCTGACTGCATGGTTCAGGCATGAGTGGGAATCCATGACTGTCAGAACCAGAGGACAGTGGGGCTTTAGGACCTCACTCCAGCTGCACCTTATCCCAGGAAGGACCGCTAGACCTATTGAATCATGCACAGCGCAGGGCTTTCGAACCAGGAGCCCCTGGCAGTATGCAGCCTATCGGAACCCTCCATTCCTGTAATGGAAATACCTCCAGGCCCGCACACCGATGAGGGCAGCACTGTAATATCCATGCTGCCTGAAAACAGGCCAGGGCCCTCAAGGTCCAGGCCTACCTGTGGATGACTGCCAAAGTCATCTCAGGCAACAGGGCTTAGAATAAGCAGATCTCCTCACCCAGAGCTGCAGATCCTGGAGAAGCACCAAGACATAGTGGGAGGGTGAAGAAGATTAAGAAGTTATAGACACCTAGTTGGCACAGGTAAAAGTAGGTACAAGTGTAGAGGGGACACCACTGTATATAAATAATAAATTATTATTGCACTGTATGCAAATAATAAATCACCCTGCTCCTTGACAGAGCCTTCACCCTGACGTTTATTGCTGCCAATCTTGGTGGACCATGCCCACAGCCAGTGCTTCATTCCTGTGTGAGAATGACTGTGCTATGTCTCTCCCACACTGAGGACAGAGTAAAGAAGCCCTGCTGCAGGCAAAATCACAGGCTCTCCAATCCTGGGTGATCCTTCCTAGGACCTCATTCACAGAAGAACCAAACCCCCCTTCTCCATCCATCCATTCGGGCTCGAGCAGTTCAATTTTCCATCTCTTCACCTGAGCGGGAGAGACCGAGGGGCTGTCAAGGTGCTGACTGCCTGCCCAGCTCGGGTGTAAGATGCATGTGAAAAGTTGGTCACATACCTAGAAGGACATGCAGTGCTTGAGATACTCATTCCAGCTTTGAGGAGCGGCCATTCATTGGCAGGACACATGCAGCTCCCCATTACACAGAAGTTAGATATATTGCTGAGGATGAGAGAAGTATTGCTTTTTTCTCACTATAAGTCATCAATGCAGAGGTATTGAGTGTCCTCGAGTTCCAGGCTGTGTCAACCGTTGCAGTATATGGCAAAGATGATGCACTGTCTCCCAGAACAGGCCCAATTTTCTCCGTCGCCGCAGCTCCGTAAACTGGAGGTAGGAACATCAACATGAGAAGGCCCTTGACCAGTACTCAGAGGATTCCTGGCTGGTACTGTCTCCAATGTTGCTCCTCCATGTGTGGTCCTGTTTCCTGAACAACTGCAGGTCGCTGGGCCTGGCCACGTACAGCAGCACGTCGTTGTCTCTGTTTCTAGTAAATTCTGATCAGTAGAAAGATAACTCAACAGGCTCTGTGACTCTGACAAATCATAGGAGTCATAACAGAGCCCTAAGCCTCATTGCTCCATGCATCTGAGACTTCCACCCCAGTACTCACATTAGCTGTGTGAATTTCTGCTGTCCCTCACACCACACCCTCTGACACTAAAGCCATATCCCTACATTGCGTCCTCTGTACTCCAGCAGGATGTATAGTGTTGAACCACCATTATTTCATGTAATCTGACCCATACATTCTGCAACCTCCTCCCTACCAAAGAACATAGTCCTAACCTTGCATAGCGCTAACATGCATCAGAGAAAATGCATGACCAAAAGGCCTGCATCCTGATGGAGCATAGAATCATAGAATCCTACAATGCAGAAAGAGACCATTCGGTACACTAAATCTACATCGACCACAATCCAACCTACGCCCTATCCCTACAGCCCTATATGTTTACCCGAACGAGCCTCCTGACACTAAGGGGCAATTTAACATGGCCAATTCACCTAACATCTTTGGACTTGGGGAAGAAACTGGAGCATCCCAAGACGTGATCAACAAGTTGACCCACTTTGAATGTAGCGTGGTGATACTAGTATCAGTAACCATTGTGATTTCATTGAGACCCTTTTGCATACCAATGTTCAGTTTCTTTTAATTTGGTTTATTTTATTAGTGTCATAAGTAGGCTTACATTAATATTGCAATGAAGTTACTGCCCTTCATCACCATATTCTAGCACCTGTTCCAGTACACTGAAGGAGAATTTAGCCTGGCCAATGCTCCTAAGCAGCACGTCTTTTGGACTGTGGGAGGAAACTGGAACACCTGGAGGAAATATGTGCAAATGCAGAAAGAATGTGCAGACCCTGCACAAACAATGACTCAAGCTTGAACCCAGATCCCTGGCATTGTGAGGCAGCAGTACTAACCACTGTGCCACCATGCCAAAAATGGTGACAGGCATGATATTGAGTGAGGCCAATAGTGCCAGCTTTTACTGTGCTACCTTGTCTGGGATGGGGTGTGGGGTTCTCCATAGTCTGAATTGTGTACTGCTAAGGCTTGAATCAAAGAACGCATCTACATCCTTGAGGTTTGGTGTTCCAAAGAGTTAACCTTTGTACCCAAATTGTGTAATGAGAGCTAGCTCTGGATATTAAATTGGCATGCTGGACTCCTCCAAGATTCATCAGTTAGTCATTCTGAAGCAACATTCATGTTGACAAGGCACAGCTAATTCTTGAGGGCTTTTGAAGTTGTTCCCTAGAAGGCAGCCTCATTCTTTGCGGCCTTTGATGTTATGCAGTTAAGCAGCCTTGCAAAGGAGAAATAAATACACTCTCACTGATTGACCTGAGAGTCAAAGTTCACAGAGAAATGGATTTGAACTTGTCCGATGATCCCCTCTGGTCTCATAACATAGACAGAGTGAGTGTTGTAAGTTTCTGAACTGTCCATATCTTGAATCCATGCTGCCGTTTCCACAGGCGACAAACGCAGGCTCAAGATTCCATCCCCTGTTTCCTCTTCGTTAGTCATCAGCAGGGCAGAACATGGTTCTGTGAAAAGGGGAATCATGTTTGACTAATTTATTCGAGTACTTTGAGGCTGTAAAAGTAATATGGAATAAAGAGGAATCTGTAAGTAGACTAAATTTCCAAAAGGTATAGATAGATTAAGTGAGTCGCTACAAATGCAGCACAATTAATATAATGTAGAAAAATGTGAACTTGCCCATTTTCGCAGGAAGAATGGAAAAGCAGCATATTGCTTTAAATCGAGAGAGACTGCAGAACTATGGCCTGAGGTATTTGGGTATCCTGATACACCAATTACAAAAAGTCAGTATGTACATACATCAGGTAATCAGGCAAATGGTATGTGGGCTTTTATTGCAAGGATGATTGGATATAACAGTAGGGAAGCACCTGGAGTGCTGTATACTATTTTGATCTCCTTACATAAGAATGGATAAAATTACATTAGAAGCTTATTCAGAGGAGTTCACTCAACTGATTCCTGGGATGAAAAAAGGTTGAGCAGGTTGGGCTATTTGGCCATCTGAGTTTAGAAGAATAATTGATGATCTAATTGAAACATGTATGACCTGGAGGAGATTTTACAGGGTGGATGCTCAGAGGACGTTTCCTGTTGTGGGGGAGTCTAGAATGAGGGGGCACAGTGATGAGTCTCCCTTGTAAAACTGGGATGAGAAGAATTTGTTTCCCTCAGAATTGTTGGCCTGTGGAATTTTCGTCCTCAGAGAAACGCCAATATTTTTACAGGCCAGAAGATGAAAAGGAGGTTTTGTCAGGGAAAGGTACAGAAGGAACGTGGCAGATTTTCAAGAAATGTTTATCTGGAGTTCTGCATGACAACGTTCCAATGAGACAGGGAAGTTTTGGCAGGTTACAGGAACCATGGTGCACGAAAGTTGTAATGAATCTAGTTAAAAAGAAAAAAGCGTACAAAAGGTTGAGGGAGGTAGGTAATGTTAGGGATCTAGAAAAGTATACAACTTGTAGGAAGGAACTTAAGAAGGAAATTAGGAGAGCCAGAAGAGGTCATGAGATTAAGGTAAGATGAAGGCATTAATCTTAATCCATGATTAAGGCATTCTACAACTATGTGAAGAGCAAAAGGATGAGATATGAAGTAATAGGACCTATCAAATGTGACGATGGGAAAGTTTGTATAGAACTGGTAGAAATAGCAGAGGTGCTCAGTGAATACTTTACTTCAGGGCTCATGGTGGAAAAGGATCTTGATGGATGTAGTGCATGCTTGTGGCGGACTGAAAAGCTTGAGTATGTTGACATTAAGAAAGAAGATGTATTGGAGCTTTCGAAAAGCATCAAGTTAGATAACTTGCAGGGACTAGATAGGATATATCCCACGTTACTGTGGGAGGCGAGGGAAAAGATTGCAGAACCTCTGACGATGATCTTTGTGTCATCAGTGGAGACGGGAGAGGTTCTGGAGGATTGGAGAATTGCGAGTGTGGTTCCTCTATTCAAGAAAGGCAGTAGAATGGTTGGTAAGTTGGTAACCTCAGTGGTTGGTAAGTTGATGGAGAAGTTCCTGAGAAATAGGATTTATGAACATTTAGAGAAGTATAGTCTGATCAAAAATAGTCAGCATGGCTTTTTCAAAGGCAGATCGTGCCTTATTAGCCTGGTTGAGTTCTTTGAAAATGTGACTAAACACATTGATGAAGGAAGAGTGGTAGATATGGTTTATATGGACTTCAGCAAGGCATTTGATAAGATCCCCTATGCAAGGCTTATTGAGAAAGTGAGGGGGCATGGGATTCAAGGGGATCCTGCTTTGTGGATCCAGAACTGGCTTGCCCACAGAACACAAAGAGTGTTGTAGATGGATTTTTTTCTGCATGATCACCAGTTGAGTGCCTTAGTGATCTGTTCTGGGATCCTTGCTGTTTGTGATTTTTATAAATGACCTGGATGAGGAAGTGGAGGGATGGGTTGGTAATTTCGCTGATGACATGAAGGTTGGAGGTGTTATGGATAGTGTGAAAGGATGTCAGAAGTTTCAACAAGACATAAATAGGAAGCAAGACTGAGGTGGGGGGGGGAGGGGGCGAGGCGAAGTGGCAGATGGACTTCAAACTGGACAAGTGTTTGGTGGTTCATTTTGGCAGATCAAATGGGATGAAGGAATATAAAGGGTAAGACTCTTAGCAATGTGGAAGATCAAAAAGATCTTGAGGTCCGGGTTCATAGGACTCTCAAATCGGCCTCGCAGGTAAAGGATGTTGTTAAGAAGGCGAATGGTGTAACTGGCCTTCATCAATCGAGGAATTGAGTTTAGGAATCGGGACATAATGCTGCAGCTGTATAAGACCCTGGTCAGACCCCACTTGGAATACTGTGTTCAGTTCTGGTTAGCTCATTACAGGAGGGATGTGGAAGCCATTAAATGGGTGCTGAAGAGATTTACAAGGATGTTGCCTGGAATGGATGGGATGCCTTATGAGGATAGATTGAGAGATCTCGGTCTTTTCTCCTTAGAGAGATGAAGGATGAGAGGTGCCTGATAGAGGTGTATAAGATGTTGAGAGGTATTGATCGAGTGGATTCTCAGAGGCTTTTCCCAGGGCTGAAATGGCTACAAGAGGACACAGGTTTAAGGTGCTAGGGAGTAGGTACAGAGGGAATGTCAGGGGAAGTTTTTCACTCAGAGGGTGGTGGATGCATGGAATCAGCTCCGGCAGTGGTGGTGAAGGCAGATTCAGTCAGGTCTTTTAAGAGACTTCTGGATGAGTACATGGGACTTAGTAAGGTAGAGGGTTATGGGGAAGCCTAGTAGGTAAAAATGTTCAGCGCAACTTGTGGACCGAAGGGCCTGTTTGTGCTGTAGTTTTTCTATGTTCTATACTATTTTTTTTCCAGCGGCCTATCCTGCCATGGAGAGGATTGGGCAGTATGACAGGTTATTTCTATTTACAGTGTACAGCAAAATGTGTTTCTAAAGAATATATTTAATATTTTCTTACTCATAGTGAAGTAAAGTTAAATAATATTGACACTAGTTTTATATTTCACAGGACAGCATATTCACCTTGAATGAATAGGTTCTGTATCCCGAGATGCTTGATACATTTTTAAAATTTCATATATCTCTTCATGAAGGTTAGATTTTAGGGACCATTATTTCCAGCCTGGACAAGAAGTACCCTTGGGATTTTTCAATCTACCTCTGTGTCCAAATTTCTCATGCACCGCCATGATAATGGCATATGTTTTTCTGTTACTTTGTGTAGAAGTTGGTCACTTTTTGGAATAATAGATCTTACACTACCAGATTTATTGAGAGATTAGATGCAGCAGAGATGTAATTTCAGAATTACTCCACAGTTCCTCAGACTAAAGCATGAAATAAATTTCGGGAAGGAAAAATAGCCAGACTACCTGTCCATCTTTATTTTCATTCTCTACAGTTCATTTGAATTAGATGAGGTTTACTATTACTGGCAAATATTTCTAGTAACTATCTCCATCTGGCCAGTAAAGTCGAACATAATGTAAAACAAAAATACTTACATACTGCACATGTTAAATGTTCTCCTACTTATAACATTTGTATCTGTTATTTTCACGCAGGAATTAATATGTCCTTTACCATTTCACTCTTTTTTTATTTCTACAGGTCATCCCGTGACTACATTTCTGCAACGGGATCTCTTCCAGGGTCTGATATATTATCATCACTTTGGAGGCGAAGTTTTTGAGGATTCATTTGAGTTCATTCTTTCGGATAGCCATGAACCTCCCAATCTTTCAGATCCCCAGGCAAGCTGTTACTCATTTGCTGGACATTATTTTTCATAATAAAACTCTGGGACTTTTTGTAGAATGCCTGAAGATGAAGGGATATTCATAGCTTAAGATTAAGGGATATTCATATCTCTCTTCCTCATTCTAGGGGTAAAGAATTTAAAAAGTGCAAGAAATAGATAATAATATTGAGGTCAAAAATGTAACTCCGAAACAGTGCAAAAGCTAGATGCATGGGTTATGTGATGTGGCCCATTAATGAGTTAATTGCAGCTTTCCGAGCAGTTTCTGTCATTTCCCTTATGAGCAAAATGGTGGCTGTTAACATCTCTTCAGGTATAATTGGTTTCAATATCTCTTTGTTATTGTCCCAGCTGGCAGAGTCAGTTCATCTAGTCATCCAGTTTTTTGTTTTGATTATAATATGGCCTTACAATGGGGTGTGAGATTACATAAGGATGGGAGTGGAACTCTTTAGTTCTTATAGTCTCTGTTGGAACCCTCTAGAACAGATGCCCAATCATGTGAGTCATGTATGAATCAACAGCCATTTTGTGGTTCAGCAGAGTCCATTGTAAAATTGCAAAGAAGAATAAAGTTTTGATGCAGAGTTTTAATTTCTTTTCATGTCTTATTGACTTAACAG
The DNA here is from genome assembly GCA_024679065.1 of Sphyrna mokarran. Taxonomy (NCBI): domain Eukaryota; kingdom Metazoa; phylum Chordata; class Chondrichthyes; order Carcharhiniformes; family Carcharhinidae; genus Sphyrna; species Sphyrna mokarran. The sequence continues at coordinate 43,026,374 of JAGIQG010000009.1, forward strand.
AGTGGGGTCACCTCCTATTTTGGGACCTCCATATCAGGACTTCAAGATCTTCTGAAAAATTTAGAACCATAGCTCTATGGTCTTAACAGATAGAAATGATAATTTGTGCAAACTGCAGCATTTAATCTTTGCGCATGTAATATATCTGATTTATCCTTGATTGGAATGTATTAGTCACAAATTTTCAAATTTAGTTGGGAGGTTTAAAACTCTTTTCCTTTCTTTCCCAAAATCATTCTCACTGTCACTGGGTTGCAGCTGAATGTCCTCTGGTCAGGGGACTTCAAAGGGATCTGCTGTCACCTGCAGCTTCACAGTAAGAAGTCGCAGAACACCAGGTTAAAATCCAACCAATTTATTTGATAGTAAACTCACAAACTTTCAGGGTTTGTCCTTTCATCACGTGAATGGAGAGTTAACCTGCTGTTGTGAGATTTCTTATTGTGTTTACCCCCATCAATGCTGGCATCTCCACATCATGACATGCAGTTTCTGACAAGAAGAAAGAGAATTCTCTGCTGCAGAATAGAGTGCTGCAATTATTTAAAATCCTGCCAGGTGATTGGGGGGCATGGAGATTAAAATGACCTGGCAACTTCAGAATTTTCAACGCTGACAGGCAGGAATGAAGATGGTCATCAGAGGGTTGCCTGAAATCACTTTGTCAGGCAAGATCTTAAAGTCCACCAGGGCTAGCAGGCCAGTTCATCCATGAGATACCATCCTGGGGAGAAGGATGATGATGTCTGCACCTTGCCACCAGCCTGGGTCCACCCAGCCTCCATCTCCCCAGGACTCGAGAGGAACCTTTCCTCAGCAGTCCAGCAGCAATAGAGTGACAAATGGCCACTGGACCTAATTTCTTAACATCCTTCCAGGCTAGAATGTTAGTGCCAGGATGCCAGGGGGATGTTTATTGCTGGCACTGCCTAAATACATGACCTGAAGTGGGGCCTGAGTGTGGGGTTTGAGGGGGAGGGAGGGGCTGATTGGAAAGTCTGAGGAGGCCCTGATGGGTCAGGTCACCTCAAATCTGTGTGGTGTAAAGGGGAGAGGGGTTGGTCATCTGTTACTTGTTATTTGTGATGGGAGGAAGGATGCCTCTCTTTGGTGAGGGGTGATAGTGGTGCCCTTCAGCAGGAAGGGGGAGGTCATCATTTCATTTTTTTCAGGACAGGGGAACCTATTTCCAAGTAGAGAGATTAAAACTGGCACTCCAATCTTGGAACAGCAGAGCTGCCCAGCGGGTCCCCCAAGATAAGTTTGTTTCCATCTTACAGGTGGGTGAATCCACCTGAATCCACATAAATCACTGTCTGAGAGAAAGTCTACCAAAGTTTTCAACAGCCACCAATTTTTGGAGTGTCTCCTGCTTTGAGATCCTTAATTATAGGCCCAACCATCTTCAGCCACTTCATCAATGACCTTCTTCCATCATAAGATCAGAAGTGGTGATGTGCAATCATCAACAAACAACATTCAGCACCATTTGTGGTTGCTCAGATACTAGCAGCCTATGTCCAAATACAGCAAGAACTGGATACTATCCAGGCTTGGGCTGGCAAATGGCAAAGTCACATTCACTTTGCAAAGTGCCAGGCAATGACTATCCCCAATAAGAGATTCTAACAATTGCCCCTTGATGCTCATTGGCATTAACATCACTGAATTTTTTTTTATTCATTCGTGGGACATGGGCATCACTGACTGACCAGCATTTATTGCCGATCCCTAGTTGCCCTTGGAGGGCAGTTGAGAGTCAACCACATTGCTGTGACTCTGGAGTGACACGTAAGTTAGACCAAGTAAAGATGGCAGATTTCCTTCCTGAAAGGACATTAATGAACCAGATGGGTTTTTCCAACAGTCGACAATAGTCTTGTGGTTGTCAATAGATTCTTGATTTCAGATTTTTAAAAATTGAATTTAAATTCCATCATGTGGGGATTTGAACCTGAGTTCCCAGAGCATTAGCTGAGTTTTTGGATTAACAGTTTAGTGATAATACCGCTAAGCTTTCACCAGAAACTGAACTGGATTAGTCATATAAATACTATGGCCAATAAGCAGGTCAGAGGTTAGGAACCTTGCAGTTAGTAACTCACCTTCTGACTCCCCAAATTCCACCCACAACCTACAAGGCACAAGTCAGGAATATGATGGAGTACTCTCTACTTGAGTGGATGAGCTCCAACAACCCTCAGAAAGGCTGGACACTATCCAATGCAAAGCAGCCGACTTGAGTGACACCCAATTCACAAACATTCATTCCTTCCACCACCAATGCACAGTGGCATAGTGTGTACCATCTACAAGATGCAGCAGGAACATACCATGGCTCGTCAGACAACATTTTTCAAACCCACAACCACAACCATCTAGAAGGATAAGGGCAGCAGGCACATGGGAACATCACCAGTTGGAAGTGCATCTCCAAGCTGCTCACTATCCTGACTTGAAAACTTATCACCATTCCTTTACTGTCGCCGGATCAAAATCCTGGAATTTTTTTCCCTAATGGCACTATGGGTGTTGTTCAGGAAGGCAACAGACTACCACTTTCTGAAAGCCAATTAGAGATGGGCATAATTGCTGGCCCAGCCTGCAATGTCCATATCCAATAAATTAATTTTTAAAAATTGGTTTGCACAATTGAATCTGCTACCATATCCAAAGAGATGATATATTGTAATTGCAGTGAAGAGTTTATTTAGAGGTTTAAACATTGTAATTAAAACTACAATCATCAAGATCATATGACATGAAAATATAAGGGATATCTTCCTTTCAACTGTCTTTTATCTTCCAGGTGCTGTGTCTTTTGATGCGCCAATTATCTTTTATTATTGTTCATTCACGTATCAAAGTCAATCCTTCACAGTTGTCTTATTTTTCAGGTAACAATGATTCATATAACTCCGGTGAAGGACCAGTTGCCAAAAGAAGTTGATGGTACCACACGTTATTTAATAGTGAAAGAAACAGAAATTCGACATATCACTAAGAATCATCTGCACTTCATAGACACAGAATCTCCGGAGAATGAATTGATGTATATCATCACAAAACCCTGTTTCTTCCCAATAAACCAGAGGTAGAGTGTCCATTTTTTTGGAGTTAATTATTATATACTGATATTTTTAAATACAGTATACATAAACATATCTGTTAATTTCATTTCCTCTATTTTCACATCATCAGGACCACATTTTTGAGTTCATTGGAATTGAATACATTTACTTTATTTCTTTCTCTGAGTGATATCAATGCAGCACCTACCATTGATGAAGATAACCTTGCATTGACTAATAGCTTGACGGCCAACATCTATCCTAATGTCTTTGTGCTTCAGCTGATACTTTGTTACTGCTTTGAACTATCATGTGGTTTCTCTCCTCTTGCGATTCTACTGGGACAAGATATCCGGTGAGAAGTGCCTCATTGGCGAGGATCATGTATGGTCTGCGTCACTGGAGGCCTGTCGTACTAGCCTTGTCAGTGGAACCAGAGGTTATTGAGGCCCCCTGGCTGGTTGGGGGCAGGGTGGGCAGTGCTCCTTTGGGGGGCATATCAATAGGGTTTGGGGAATCAGTCAGCCTAGGAGGCTAGCAGTCGTGGGGTTGTGGAAGTGGGTGATATCCAGAGGAAAGGTGATTGGCAGATCTCTCTGTTTTGTGCAACAGAACAGCGAAATCTGTACATGCATCCACTACTGTCAAATGCTGGCTTTCCAGCGACCTTAGGCCACCCTCCACCTCCCCCATCCCCCACCACCCTCCTATTGACGGGAGTCAAATTATGCATTTATCTTTTGCACAGAGTGCATAAAAATGTATTTTTAAACTTGCCCAAAAAAGGGATCTGAACTTCCTGTTTTTATGCTCGTTTGGCTTTTAGAATATTTTTAGTAAGATCCCCTCCACCCTGGCCACTATCCACTTTACGGTAATGTAGAGATTTTGTTGAGGATCTAATGATAGACATGTTTAGATACCAGTTGCTAGCACTTCATACAAGAATTCTATATTCAGTAAAGTTTCTCCAGGTATTTAAATATATTTATTAATATTAGTTTCTTTGGTCTTATATCATTACGATTAAATCTTTTGAATTCAATAGAATCCAATACTTCAGTCTAGTGTTCACCTAATAATGGGATCAGTTCTATATTTGTGTTTGTTTACTCAAAATTAGACCCCAAGGATGCTTCATAAACGTTACAAGTATTTTTCTTGTTTTTACTTTGTGCCAAGTACTTCCCATCTAACTTCATCCATATAGATATCCACTTTGTTTATTTTCCTATCAATCACTTGAAAACATCCCTTTAAATGATGTTGAGAATATTATGGACAACAATGTGAAAAATACGATGTTAAGAACATTATATAGAGGATTGCAACTTTTCTAAGTTTCTATCTGATGATGTAATGGGAGAAGAGTAGGACGTGGTGGGCCCTTGACTTGAACTCTAAGCTTTCATTGCTGTACTAATGTTGTAAATTCTCGGAATCCTTATTAAAGGCTCTATATCACATGGGAGAAAAGTGGAAAAATAGACTGAATGCAAAATTAGAACTTTTCGGTCAGATGTGCATTTTAGAAATGTTCGGAATGCTAAACTAAAACCCAGAATGTCTATAAATTGGACAGGCATCAGCCGAGTGTTAATAATAAATAGATTTATTGAAATACACTTTCTTCGCAGGATTGTCGAGATTGCTCACCTTGTTCCATGTTTTTTCTCTTGATTTCCCCTCATTGCAGAATGTATGATGCAGGCAAGATTATTTTCACTGACAGTACACAGAGTATGAAGAAGGATCCATCTGTCCCCATGCTGAAATCATTCACACAGGTACCTTAAATAAAATACTGGATAACATCACGAGAAACTATTATATTTTATGTTAGTAGGACCTATTGCACCTATTTTTTTACTGTAATTTTCAATAGGATTAAGCAAAAGTACCAAATGCAGCACACTTACAGATAATTCTTCTACCAACCACAGAAATCTTTATTCACCAGAATATTTCAGTGTATTAAATAAAAAATATATCAATAAAAGATTACTCAACATGGGGCTAATAAGCCTGGAATTAACTCTCAAATGAGCTAGCCAGACTATAAATGATTTCTGTAACACTGATTCTCCTGCCACTCACCAGAAAAGCATCAGGATCATATATGCACGTGTCTGTGCCCATTGTACAGGCTGACTGCACATGTGCAGCCATTCCTTCAATAGAATCTGTATATCATTAAACTTGACCAGTTTCTTATATAATACAATAAATAGTTTACTAATGTTGTGCTTTGTTATATTTCATTGCCCAATCAAGAGAAGCAGCACTGGGAAAGTGGTTGCACTGGTTGACCGCCCCTCCTCCCTCTCCCCAAAATAGGGATGGCACAGTGGTTAAGACTGCTATCTCACAATGCCAGGGACGTGGGTTCAATTCCCGGCTTGGATAACTATCTGTGCAGAGTTTGCACATTCTCCCCATGTCTGCACAGATTTCTTCTGGATGCTCCAGTTTCCTCCCACAGTCCAAAAGACTTGCTAGTTAGGTGCATTGGCCATGCTTTATTCTCCCTCAGTGTACCTGAACAAGCACTGGGGTGTGGTGACTAGGAGATTTTCACAGTAACTTCATTACAGCGTTAATGTAAGTCTACAGGTGTCACTAATAAATAAATTTTAAACTTAAAAAAGAACCACCAATGTCCTCTGATCTGCCCTCACACACTTGTGTCCTGGGATCTAGCATTTGTGCTAGGCCTGAGTCTCAGGGCAGTAATGAGAGCAGCCACTGTCCCTAATGCTGCCACCTACAATGGAGGATTGCCAGCCTGTGACTTGCCACAGCTCTCAGCAGTGGGATTTCTGCTCTTGGAGATCCTTAATTGCATGGAAGGCCTGATATTGGCCAGTAAAGGCCTAAGAAGCCTTTAGTTATATCATGCCTTCATGTCGAAAGCGATGTGGGGTTTGCTGCCAGTTAGCCACCAGATGGGTGGGTACCTGCATCATGAGAGTAAAATCCAACTCAATGTAAGAAAAACAAAAGGTGGGATTTTCTGACTTCTTCATTGGCATATTTTCTGACATAAGAGGCAATGTGCCACTGGCATCTTCCAATCCTGCTAAAGTCTACAGCCTTTTGCTTGGCTTGTCCCTCTCGCCACCAGGGGTCACCTTTGGTGAGATTGGAAGATCTTACCCGTGGGAAGGTCAGAAAATCCCACCTTGAAGTATTTTTAGCTAAATAATTAATTGGTATTGTGTGTTTTAGTTTTGGTTTAATACATAAGAAGATAAAAAATCATACCCAAATGTGAAATTAGCCATATTTAGCTCATTTTATTACGATGTTACAATAATTTACTCACTTGTTTGACGTGCAAGTGTTTACAGGACAGAAGCAATCATTCTGTGTAGATTCACTTCTGTGGTTGATGAAGAAATATAAAATAAATCATAATTTCTACATTTGCTGATGAGTTATAACATTTGTAAACTACTTAATATAAAAAAAGCTACTGAAGTTCAATAATGTATAAATTCTGTTGTTTTACTCTTTATTTAATTGCAGCAACAACATTTGTTTGGTGGTTTAGTCCTGAAAATAAGGGATTAGAAAAATTCTAATAGTTGAATTCACGAAAAAAACTGGAATAAAGCCCATGGCTTTTTTTCAAGCGGGATTTTCAAAATGAATATCCCACACTCTGCATCACAGAGTGCTCTAGTATGAATCTCAGGCAAAATCAGGGCAGGGCCTGTTCTTGTCCTTGCAGCATAGCACTGAGTGGGCCATGGTACAATGCGCCGATGTGTCAGCACCAAGTTCTGTTGCACGCATAATGGCCCACACTGCCGATCTCCTGATCATTGTGCAGCTCAATTGCTGGCCAGCCCCGTGACCCCCTCTTCACCAACCGTGCAACCGTCCCTCCCCTCAAGGCCCAATCACTGGCCCCCCAAACATACATGGGGCCAGCCATGACCCCCACCCTGCTCCCATTCTGCCTCGATGTACCCCACCCCACCACAGCCCCAGTCTCCAGAGCTGACAATGTGTTATCTAGACTGGAAACATTGACTCTCTCCTCTCCCCATGGATACTGTCAGACCTGCTGTGATTTTCCAGCGTTTTCTGTTGGACTTATTTGTGACATCGTGACATGAGTTTTACTGCCTCACCTGCCCCGGAATTAGTGTGGGCGAGGCTCGCAGAACTCTCCATTGGCCTTGGGTGAGATTTTACGAGCCTTGCCCGAACAAAGTTTTAAAGTTGTGTGGGCACAATTAACTAGAGGAGAATTATGCTTTAATTTGCTTTTATCTATTCATCCATGGGATCTGAGCACAACTGGTGAGATCTTGATGAAGGAATGGTGATAACATTCGAAGCCAGGATCTTACATGCAGTTTTCAGATGGTAGAGGTGGCAGTTTTTAAGACTTACTATCAAAGAGATACTGCTATGTTATTGTAATGCATATTGGAAATGCAACCAAAGTAGTCACATCATGCTAATGGTTAAGGAATTGAATATTTAAGGGATAGATGGGCTGCTAATAAAGCAGGCAGTTTCTTCTTAAATTGTGTTGAACTTCTTGTGTTTTTGGAGCTACACTTCTCCAAGAAAATGTAAAGTTATTCCATCACACTTCTAGCTTATACCTTGTAGGTGTTAGAAAGGCTTGGGGAAATCAAGAGGTGAATGTCCAGCTTTTGTGCTGTTATTATGTTTATGTATTTGCTTCAGGTATATTTTTGGCCCATCGTGACTCCTGAGATGCTGTTAGATCTCTTCATTTTCAGAGAGGGTTGAATCTTGTTGTTAAATTTCAATGGTGTTATTCAACAGCGAAAGGTGTGGCACATTACACTACTTCAGCTGCTCCCAAAGCAAGAGAGAGAGAGCAGTATGTCCTTTTTGTCCATGTACCCATGACAACACTGGTGGTCTTAACCTCATTGGTGCATTTAAATTGCACTGCCAGGCCCTGATTAGCTTTCACTGGGTCAGAAGCACATCACCGGCAGCATGATGTCTCCTGGGTTGTGGGGCTGATATCGGAAGGTGGTGGCAGCCATTTTGACTGGGTGCCAGTGGAGGACAAGGTCAGGTTCAACCTCCATGATCAGCTTTTTACTTCATAGCCCTTTGATGTTTTTAGATATTCCGTTTCCACTAACAGCAAATCCTTCAACCCATACCTTGTCATTAGCCCATTGCTCTGCTGGAAGTAACTTTCCTGGGCAAAGTGATTCATGAATGCCCCTAACAAAATTGGTGATTGTTAACTATGCATGTGCTTGCTTGCTTGCTCATTGCCCCTAACAAAGATGACGGCCATTAACTCGGGTCTTATTCATCCGATGCTGACGGTTAGCAATTCAATTACGGTAATGTCATTGAATATCAAGGGACGTAGCTAGATTCTGTTTTGTTGGTCATCGTCATTGCCTGCAATTTTTGTGTCATGAATATTACTTGTCACTTCTGAGCTCAAACTTTCATGTGGGGGCAGACCGTATCATTATCTTAGCAATTGTGAATGGAAAGGATCACTCTGAAATCACATTCACTCTGACCTTACTTTTGAGGGGAGGTCATTGATGAAGTAGCTGAAGATGACTGACTCTGAGGAACTCCTGCAGCAATGTCCCAGAACTGAGATGATTGGCCTCCTACAACCACAATTAACTTCTTTGTGGAAAACTTTTCTCAAATTTCCATTGACTTCAAGTTTGATAGGGATTCATTTTGCCACTTTAAGTCAAATTCTGCCTTGATGCCAAGAATAAGCACACTAACCTCCCCCTGGAATTCAGCTCCTGTGTCCATGTTTGGATCAAGGCTGTAATGAGATCTGGAGCAGAGTGATCTTGGTGAAACCTAAATTGAGCATTGGTAAGAAGGTTATTGGTGAATAGGTGCCACATGGTACCACCATCAGTAACATCTTCCATCAATATGCTGATGAACAAGAGTAGACTAATGGGATGATAAAATTAAATGGACAGGACATACCTCAGTATTTCTCCATGTCCCTGGGTAATGCAATAATTTAGCTATACTGGCTTGGGGCAGAGCTAGTTTTGAAGCACAAGTCTTCAGCACTACAGCCAGAACGCTGTCAGGGCCCATTATCTTTGTTGCCAATGCACAGTCATATCTTGAATTAAATTGGTTGAAGCCAAGCACTGGTGATTTTTACATTTATTTCTGAAATACAGGCATTGATGACAAAATCAGCATTTATTGCTCATCCCCAATTGCCCTCAAGAAGTTTTGGTGAGCCATCTTCTTGAACCACCACAGTCTATCCGATGTAGGTACGAGTACAGTGATTTAAGGGACTGATTCCAGGATTTTGACCCAACAATAGTAAAGAAATGGCAATATAGTTCCAACTCAGGATGATGTGTGTCTCGTGTCTCTTGGAGAGGAAATTGCAGCTTCTGGTGCTGTCGTGCCATTGTTCTTCCAGGTGGTAAAAAATTCAAACTTGGCAGGTTGAAGAAGTCTTGATAAGATGTTACAATTCATCTTGTAGACAGTACACACTGTTATGACTAGATGAGGATGGGTCGAATGTCCCTGTGATTTTTCTACTCCTTAAGTTCAACAGTTTTTTTTCTAATTTGCCAATTCTATGAATGTTTAGCTGTTGATGTGCAGTTACTATGAGTACATGATCAGACAGGTTTTCTTGAGCTTTTGAAAAGAAAAAAAGATAGTCTTTATCTTTATTAGTACTTAACCTGTTTAATTAAAAAAAAAAGAAAATGTTCTGACTAGCATACACAAATTCAAAGTCTTCATACCCATTGTTCTGTGGGGAGCATGTGTGTGCGTGTGGAAGTGAGCCCATGTCAGTCAGCGATTTCACTTTAGCACTGTTCGGGGTACCCTTTAACAATGGCGCCTTGATCTCTGGGGAGCTGGCTCTATCAGGCCCCGTCTCACTGCAGTGGCAGTGTCAACCATGCTCTAAGATTCTCTGTCACAGAATGCCAGAGAATCTGGAAAGAAAACTTGGCTGTGAAGCTACATGCTGGTTTTCTCATCCCAGCCAACACTCTGTGCACAGAGTGCAAATTTCAGCCCAATATATAAGAAACTGGCACAATAGAGGGGACATAAAATGAATGCTGGCAGACTGAGCACTCATAATGCCCTATTGACTTGAAGGGAAAATTGGACAAGTTGTAAAATGGGCAGCTGATTGACGTACCACCAATCCCCAACAAAATTGCAAGTTTGTCCTACTTCAGCCAAATAAAGCAGCGTTTCATGCCTTATTCCACTTCTGGAACTGATGAATCATCCAGACTTGTCACATGGTTTATTCTCCTAAAGAAAAAATATATTTTTCTCATTTGTATATCTACTATAGTGTTGCTGATCTTTATGTACGGCATGAAATATATATGGGGAATTCCTGACAAGGGAGCAATTTCCTTCCTTCCTTGATGTTCTGTATGTATTTGACTTAACTTTGTTCACTTTATATTCCAGCACGCGGTGAACCACATGAAAGTAGCGTACATGCCTCCTCACGGGGATGTAGGGCCTCATTCTTTATTGGTGCAATTCGTATTTTCAGTCAGCGATCAGCAAGGAGACACTTTGACTGGACTTGTCTTTAACATTACCATCGTGCCTGTGGACAACCAAGCACCCGAGGTATGAGAAAGCAATACCACTTCGCTGCTCAGCATTGTGAAATGGGTCCTTGAGAAACACATTTATTTATTATGACACAGTTTTCCACTTATTTATTCTTCAGCATCTGTTCAACCACTTTAAAATCCAAGTCCCATAATTATGCTGCAGTATTCCAGATTAGGGACATCAGAATGATCAGATTTACTTGAAGAAAAGACCCTTTCACATGTTTAACAAGCTGTTTGAAAGAAAAACAATTCAATGATTTGATGTTTAGTTATTACTCAGTGTTAGTGAATGAAGTTGACAAGTAGGTGAATTCTGATACGTTGCTTATTAAGACCAGTTATAAGACCAAGACATGTAATGCTGGACAGTTGAAAAGAAAGGCAGAAATACCTAAAAAGTTGTCATTAATTCATTTCCTACAGCTTATTTCCCTTCTGTGTCTCCATACCAAACGTTCACTCATGTAAAATGCCATTTGCCATTCATTCAGACATTCATCTTATTTGGAAGAAATAAGAGAGTATGTTAGCAAAAGATGAATAATGTTTAAAATTCACTGAGGATTGTAAACACTGAAAGAGTTTTACCATACAGAATTATAGAATCCCTATAGTAAAGAAGGAGGCCATTTGACCCATCGAGCCTGTACTGACTACAATTCAACCCATGCCCTATTCCTATAACTCTTATTTACCTTTCTAGTCCCTCTGACACAAGGGTCAATTTAGCATGACTAATCAACCTAACCTGCACATCTTTGGATTGTGGGATGAAACCGGAGCACCCGGAGGAAATGCATGCATTCATGGAGAGAATGTGGAAACTCATGCATACAGTAACCTGAGACCAGAATTGAACCTGGGTCTGTTGCTGTGAGGCAACAGTGCTAACCACTGTGCCATTGTGCTACCCACCTCTGTTGATGGTTTAAAATTCTTTTGCATTTTTGTGCGAATGAGGTGTTCTCCTGAAGAAGGCTACAAAGCCGAAAGCTTGCAAGTTTACTATCAAATAAATCGGTTGGATTTAAAACTGGTGTTGTCAGACCTCTTACTGTGTTTACCCCAGTCCAATGCTGGCTTCTCTACATACTGGCTATGTACTGCATACATTAGGTGATTTGTGATTAACTATTCAATGGCGTGATTGATGCTTAGTCACAAAATTGACTGTTGGGATTTTGCACAATATTTCGCTATTCCTAAATGACCTTGAAAGAGTTACTGAAGAACATTGAGTCAAAGTACTTTAGGAATGACTGCATTAAAAACTAGGAAATCATTAATGATTGTCAAATGTTTTCTGTTTAAAGTATTGGATTGTTCAAGTGTACTCTTGCTACCCATTTTGGCAATATTATTTTATTTGATGCACTTACCATCCTGCTGTTGTGTTGGCTTAATTTCTTGTAAACTCCTTTCAATGGTTGCTAAGTGTTTGGTTACGAGCAACATATATGATTCCATTTCATTAATAAAATTTAAATCTTCCAACTTGATTCCTTCCATTGATAGCCTTGATAATAATGCATCTGATATTACCTGGTACTTCCCATGAATGTACACTGTAATTAAATCATGGCTCATGAGTCTTAGTCTAAAATGTTAAATTCTAGGTGGCATTTCTCTTATCTGTGTCCATGACATATCCTGAGATGTAATAAATTAGGAGGGTGGGAGGTGGAATTCTTCAGCCGTTCAGGGTGCGAGATTTGTAGGTATCACTAGCCGTGCATTCCTTCCAATGGGTTTCCTGGCAGCGTTGGATGGCACAAATGGGAAATCCCATTTACAGTAGCAGGGCCAAAGAATCCCATTGCCAATGAACAATGTTCTACCTCCTACCACTGAGAAACATGCAGCTAGAAGACCAGAGAATTTCCCCCATCTTCTTTGTACATCTTTTTGAACTTGAAATAGCACTGCACCAAAGCCTGTAGGTGATGAATCCACTATTACAATTGTTAGCAACTCTGGATCATATTGCTCAGCAGATCTTTGATCTGGTCAGAAACATTTTCTTGGTCCACTTTACAACAGTACTGTTGACTGTGTCTCAACAGCTATTGTAACAGCTCATTGATTTCTGCCACGCTTGCTAAGAACTTGTCTACATTTCCAAAGGATTTTGTTTTGTAATTCTGTGATGTTTTTCGGTTCTGGGAGTCCCCTAATGAGTTTTCTGTAGGTGGCCATAATTCCCGAAGCAAGGACAATGTGCCGTAAGGATTTTATCATAGACTTTGTAAATTCACATTTATTGTTAAATATCAAACCTACTTCTTGTAGGACCTTGAGGACTGCTCTCACTCGATAGTCATGTTCTTCCCTCGATGAATTGTGTGCAGGAATGTTGTCCATATGGCACACTACTCCTTCTATGCCTTCCAGGGCCTGAGTCTTTGTTGTTTGGAATATCTTAGGTGCAGAAGCAATTTCATGCTCTACTGACTTGTTTAATTGAGTCAGGTCCATACAGATTCCATTGGTATGTTACTGGAGGGATGATCCCTTGTTTAACATGTGTTTAGTTTCACTTTTGATTTTTTTCTAAGAATGCGTGAGGGGTCTTCCTCACTGTGAAGAGATTAGCATCTGCCCTTAGGGTTATGTAATATTCTGTTTCCAGTTTTGCTAAACCTGAAAATAGGGATGGAAATTCATTCCTGACTATTTCACTAGACTGATCATCAGCAATTTCATGAACCTTGTAAATCAATTCCAGCCGCAAGCATGCTTTTCTGCTCAATAAAGATGACTCCTTGTTTCTTTATCATGCACAGGGATTCCACAATGCTTTTATCCTTGCATCTTAATCTTGTCAAGTTTTAGCCTATTACTTTTACTGCAGTCCCTATTGGACTTTGCACGTAGTGAATAATGGCTGTAACACTTATATGTTTTTAAGCAATTTAACTTCATTAGGTAACATTGAAACACCTGCCTCTGTACCTAGATTGAATTTGATGGAGTGACCATCAATTTCTAATTTAATGCTCCAGTAATTATTTTCCGTTTTGTTAATTTCTCCTAGGAAGATTATTTGTTCTTTTTTTCTATAGTTCTTGCTTTTTTTCAATGTTACTTGGATTCATTGTTAGCTCTTTCTTCCAAACAGCTATAGGAACTTTGGATCTACAGACAATTTCAAAATGTCATAACTTCCCACAGTTGTGACATTCAGCTCCCTCTGCTGGGCATTCTACCTGTTCCTGCAGTGTTTTCCCACAACAGCAAAAGTGTTTCAAGATGGTGGGTTAGCATACTTTTTTTTCTGATTTCATAAACTTTTGCTTCTTTGCACTCCCTTCTATCTGACATATTGACTGGTTTCATTTGGTTTTCTCCAAGGGACATGACTTTCTCAAAGACCCACTTTGCTCTGTTATTCTTTCTGAGTTCAGTCTCACTTGTACTTTGTAAGAGTTAAATCTCCCCCCATTTGCAAAAGATTTGATGAGGTTTCATTCAACTACTTTACAATTGCGTATTAATTCATCTTCATAGATTCTATACTTGTAACTCTGCACAAGTTTGTCTTGGTCATTTATAAAAGAGTCCATGGATTCACATGGATTTAGCTCCTCTTATTAAATTTCACTCATTCAATTATCAACCCTTTCAAACTCTGATGCAACAAAAGCCTGGAAAAACTTTGTATATAATCTCAGATTCATTAGTGCCCTGTTTTGCAGAGCATCATCTGATATTGCCCTCACTTTGCAATATACTGACCTGATCCTCCTGTTCTGTATCTGGAGTATCTATTCCTTCAATTGTCCCAGTTTGGGGCCTGTTGTGAGTCTCCAGCTCTTCAGAACCATTCAGGGAGTGACAATGTGGATTCTGTGCTTACCCATAGCTCTTTATCTGATGCCACTTGTTTCGCTGTTTGACTATAACCTGTTCTCACTATTGTCTGCATCCTGTATCTGCAGCACGTATGATGCTCCATTCTCGAGCGAGTCTATAATCTCTTTTCCTGTCCTCCTCAGAGAATTCAGAAATTCTTTTGGATCTGCAGTCCTTTCTTGGAGATTTCTGGATCTTTACACTCTGTCTGCTGCCACTGCATTTCAGGTGGTGCACACAAAGAGTCAGCAGAAGTCAGCAATCAGACTTTGTCCTGAGTTCCGAATTAAAATGGAGTTATTTAAGATTTAGCCGTAATCCAAAGAGTGCTACCATAAATCATTACTTGTAAAAATAATTCTTCTTTATTTATAGATGTATTTATGTCTCAGCACTCTACATGAGGTTGTACTTCTGCATCCCACCAATCTCAGTCGCCTAATCATGTGTCATTATATCAGTAACTAGCTGAGATACACCTTTTGCTTGATACTTTTGTTTTCCATAAACTGCTTTCTTCTTTTCTGAATTTGAACCTGCCTTCTAAGTGTACAAAGTTTATTGTTGATTATTTTGTTAGATTTTCACCAATGAAATAAAAGCTGAGGAAGGTTCAGGCTGCATGGTCACTGCAGATAATATAATGGTGACAGATGAGGATACACTCGATGAAGATCTCCGAATTCAGCTGAAACAAAGACCACAGCATGGGGATATTGAACTGCAAGGAAATGTCATGCTGGAGGGTGATATGTTTACACTCGATGACCTCAAATCCTTTCAAGTCAGGTAACTAATACAAAGTCCATGTGTTGTAGCTGTTCTTAAAAGGTTAGACATTGTCATTTTATTTTGTTTCAGAATGTTAGTTGAGTTTCAATCCAGGCAAGTAAACTGCAGTTTGTCAACCTAAAGCTTGCGAGGCCCAACCGAAACATGAGAGGTAAGCTGTCATTGGAAAGGAGAAGGAGGATGGGTTGAGCTGAACTGCCTTTAAATATTTCTTAAAAATAATTTCTCACCTTCCCATTCAATCAGAGAATAAAACCGGAGAACTGAAAGGAGAGGGAGATTGATATTGAAATGAGGTCAAGGTATGTCAAGATGCAAGCGGTATAATGATTAGCACTGTTGTCTTGCAGTGCCAGTGACTCGGATTCAATTCCTGGTTTGGGTCACTATGTATGGAGTTTGCATTTTCTCCCCGTGTCTGTGTGCGTTTCCTCTGGGTGCTCTGGTTTCCTCCCACAGCCCAAATATGCAGGTTAGGTGCATTGACCATGTTAAATTGCCTCTTAGTGTCCTGAGATGCACAGATTAGAGGAATTAGTGAGGTAAATAATGAGGGATTACAGGGATAGGGCCTGGGTGGATTGTTGTCGGTGCAGACTTGATGGGCCAAATGGCCTCTGATTCTATGTCAGTGTGAGTCAACCAATACATGTGAATAGTGCCATTGGTAAAGCCTTCAGGGAGCTTAAATGGGAAAAAAACACTAGGTGATTAGAGAGTGAATATTGACGTTATGTTGGATATTTTTTCAGGCTGACTAATTTCCTGGAGCAGTGAGAAATAATTCGAGGCCAAGCCTTGATGGGGGATTGACTGTGATGTAGAATTAACTGGGAAGAACTGACCAGTAATGCAAAAGATGACATTATAGCACTGACCAAATCATTCAACAGTTCTGCTTGGAAATATTAGCGAAAGTGTTCCCTTAATTACAAGAGAAGTTTTTAAGGCTCTAACAACTTGTTTTACTTATATAAGAGAAACAGTGCAGCAGCAAGAATTGTTTCATGGCACCTTGGGTTGAATTAAACTTTCCTTTTTTAGGTGAAACTTCCTTATTGGAATGCCTATTTATATATGCTGCCTTTCTCCAGTTTTAAAACTCAGTTTTAAATGTAGTTTCCGTGACATTTTGTTGATAATAAATTCAGTGAGTTGCAGCTACATTCTCTTCCTGCGTTGCTGTCAAGCTGGAGAGAGTAAAATTATACTTTATTGATCAGTCTCCAATTTCTTGTTTAAATTTCCAAAGTACACTGGATAATCAACACTATAACATCAATCTCACTTCCTGGAGGAATGGTGAGACATAATTACCAGTCATATGATGATACATCACAGTAAAGACAACCCTCCAATGACCACTGGAAATCTTGCTTGAAGCCTTTTGTTTTCCTTTTTAGATTTTTGTGGGGACAGGAGGAGCAGAAGACT
Organism: Sphyrna mokarran; assembly: GCA_024679065.1. Taxonomy (NCBI): domain Eukaryota; kingdom Metazoa; phylum Chordata; class Chondrichthyes; order Carcharhiniformes; family Carcharhinidae; genus Sphyrna; species Sphyrna mokarran. The sequence continues at coordinate 43,043,151 of JAGIQG010000009.1, forward strand.
TCTTTCAGGCCCCACAAAAATCTTCTGCTTCGCTCTCAGCTATACTCTCCTGCAGCTCAACACAAAAATTCTGAACTTGCAAGTCTTTCAGATAAGGTCTCAGAAGACAAAGGTCAGCTTCTAATCTAACTTATTGCATCAGCCAGGCTTTCATAACTATATTTAAAAAACATATGCAACATTTTTGACACAAAGTCATATTTACAAGATGCCAATTATGCAGCATGTTTAGATAAAGATATTGGCGCACCGAGAGCAAATATGCAAGTTAGCTAACACACTGATTCACTCAAACTTTCGGATCAGATTTATTCAGTGACAGAGTGCTCTTCCTCATATCTACTGTAGCTGCTGACATTAATACAATCTGTTTCCGACTTTTCAACCAGATGAATATTTTGCTGTGGCCAGCCCGCTGGGGTTTGTTCACAGTTGTCCTGTTGTGCGATTTGTCCACTGTATAGTACATATCTTTTGAATAAAGTACAAACCTTGGAGTTGTTGGTTAATTATCTTTTTTCGGCAAGTGTCATGCAGGATAATAAAATATTACTCAGTCTGTTGTAGTAATTGTAGGACACAAGTGTAATTTGAACTTGTGTCCATAGGTGTGAAGGTAACACTTGAACTTTTGTGTTGCTTTTTGCATATGATTGTGTTGTTTTAATTTGTAGCATCATTTCCACTCTGTTCACAGGTACAAACATGATGATTCAGAAACACTGCATGATTTAGTTGTGTTTACAGCTACAGATGGATTTAACAGTGCAGATGAGGTGTTGAAAGTAAAGGTAAGGACAAAGGGAATGTGTCAATATGTTGTAACATATGACAAAAGCCTGTTTCAAAGCTTTAGGTAACATTGCACAACAGTAAGTTGTAATTTGATTCCCACATGAGTATTGACTGTTACATAGTTTAATAGTTTTTATTCTGCACAAACAATACAAAAAAGAGACTTTGCAGTGTGAGTTACAATGTTTTACAAAGTATTAACATTACAGAAAAGGTTTTGCGGTCCCCCAGGTCTTTGTTTGTGTTTATGTTCCAAATGAACCTCCCTCCTACACTACCTCATTTCATCACATCAATATATCCATCTATTTACTTTTGCATCTTGTAGCTATCCAGCTCCCATAGAAACACAGAAAATAGAAGAAGGACTAAGTTGTTCATACCCTTAATCCTGCTCTGCCATTCAATATAATCATGGCTGCTCTTCCATCTCAATACCATTGTCCAACATTCTTCCGAAACCCCTCGACATGTTTAGAGTTTAGAAATTATTTATTTTCTATTTCTTCCTTTTAGTCAGTGATCTGGCTTCTACATCCTCCACAGAGAATTCCACAGTTTGCTACCCTCTGAGTGAAGACTCATCTCAGTTCTAAATGGCCCACTCCATATCCTGAGACTGTGGCCACTTTGCTCTAGATCCCCACAGCCAGAGGAAATAGTATTCCTGCACCTAGTCTGTCTCAGCCCCGTCAAAGTTTTACATGCTTCAATGAAATTCCTTCTCATGCTTCTGAATTCTGATGGCACGTGTATAGTCGAAAGAATCTCTCCTCATACAACAATCCTGCCGTTCCAGGTATCAATCCCCTTAACTGCTTCTATGCTATTCACCCCAACTGCTCTGACCCTCTGGGTAAAGAAGTTTGCCTTGGATTTCTTTTTGCATTTATAGTGACCACATTATATGTATGGCCCACTGGTCTACTTTCTTCTACAAATGAAAACATTTTCTCAAACTTATCAAAGCCATTCATAATAGGAACATAAATGTGTAAGAACAGGGTGCAGGATTTGGCCATTGGCCCTTTGGGCCTGCTTCAACATTTAATATGGTCACGTTTGATCCCTCACTTCCACTCCACTTTCCCACACTATCTACAAATTCCTTCATTCCCTCGGTATGAAAAATCTCCCACTCTATGTTTGGAACAAACTCAACAATTGAGTGTTTACATCACCCTTGTTGATTTAAAGGGCTGCACTCATAAATAAATCAACAATTTTTATCAATACTGTTTAAAATATTTCATGCAAAATGGAAAAGACACTTACCTGGCATTAAGCAAAGATACACTGCCAGAGGGCGGTGTGTGTGTGTGTGTCATATATACACACACATAGATATATATCTTTAGCTTGTGATGTCAAGAGGATATGGCTTTGTTGGGAATTTGCTAAGCTGCCAGTTGGTCAGCCAATAATCCTTTGCAGCAGTCTGTAAAGCAGGTTCTTGTTGCAGCCGATAAGAAAGATAGGGGTAAATCTTTACATGCAGTTAGCACCGTTTGCCCCTGCTTTACAGTTGACTGCAAGATTAGTATCTCGTCAGTGTTTGTAGGCCTATGCTCTGTGCACTTTGGTTCCTGTTTCCTCAATCATAACACTGACTGCACTTCAAAAGGATTTTATTAGTTGTGAGTCAGTTTGGGTTATCCTGAAGACACTAAGGGGGTGACCTTACCTGCTCATCATGGCATCATTGGGTATGGTTCGCTCCCAGCTTCTCGCTTCTCACAATCTTACCGGTCCCGGATTTCTGACATAAACAAATTTCCGTGTATCCGTGAGCACAGGATGGAATCATTCAGGTTCACTCGACTTAATGGTCTTGCTGGTGAAGGTCATCACTAGTGAGGTTCTCATAAACCAGAGGCATTGAAGCCCCAGCTGGTTGGGGGCAGGGGTGAAGAGTCCCTTGAGCACTGCCAGACTGGGACCTTGGCACTGCCAGCCTAGCACTGATCGCTGGCCACCCTGGCACAAAGGGAGAGTGGAGAGAGGGCAGTGCCATAATGGTGGTGGGGCCTAATTGGACATGGATGGATAGGCGGAGCTGCGCACTCTGCATTGCAATCAACTGGGCCCGATAGGTGGGAAGGGGGTTGATCGGATGGGCCTACGGCTGGAGTGATGTTAGGCTGGGCCAGGATTTGGATGATGATCATCTGGGGTGTGGGGAGGGTGGAGGGTATCAGAGGAACATCCAGTGCGATTGGGATGCAATCAGCTGCGGGTATGGGAGGTTTTGGGATGATATTCAGGGCAGTCAGTGGACTGACAAATCTCTCCATGTTCTGTTGCACAGAACACAGAGAAATCTGTGCATGCACAATTGCACCCTCTAGTTTCAGCAACTGGCTTCCCAATGAGAATAGACTCCATCCATACCCTCTACTAGCGGGAATTTTTACTTTTGGTGGGATTTTCCCACCATGTTAGCCCTAAAGCTGGAAATTCTTGCCTGAGGGCAATGGATCCTTGCCCATGTCCTGCCCCACTACTATATATATATGTGTGTGTGTGTGTGTGTTGGTGGGATGAGAAAATTCTGCCTTTTGCCTCCTGTTTTGCACTAAGTGCCATAAGATCTTGTCTGAAAAAAATGTGATTTTCTCCTGTTTTCACACTCGTTTGGCACTTAGAATCTTTTGGGTAAAATTGCCCCCCCAAAGAACAAATGTTTCTTATATTTTGTACATTCTTTTGGTTTCCTCTGGTTTTTTGCCTTATATACTTAAACCGTGAGGGTAAATAGTGATTATATTTGATTCAGCGATAGCCAAAATTTTGTTGGTTTTGTACATGCACTATTTTCTAGCAGTCAGGGATAGAAAACCGTCCACCTTCCAACAAGAGTGGTGGACATATCTGGGGAACCTCCGAGCAAACCTTCTGCATGTATGCCTTTATTAATCAACAGGAAACCTCTCAACAACTGAGAGCAGCCCCCAGGAAATGTTCCAAAAAGAATGGATCACCATTGTTATGACTATGCATGGTTCTTTTTGCAGGTAGCAATTTTCTAAATTATAGATTCCTTGGCCTAGGAAGAGATAAGGAATGACGTGTAGTGGAATAGCTGTGGCTGCTTTGTCTCAGAGGAGTATAAATAGGAGATCACTGAAACACCCTTGGTTAGTGGCTCAACCTATCAAAACATCAATTCTATCTCCACGATTTGAGATTATGTTCACATTCCTGTGCTTGGGCAGGTGGAGGTTTTACTTGGCAACACTTTACTGGTAGTCTGGGTCTCCCAGAATTTCACACCTTCAACATCCTTATGACTTTGAATCAACTGCTGTTCCACACTTAGCAAGTAGAAGTCTAAATTGCTGGGAAGGCAATCTGTTACACTTCGGAATGAAATATTTTAATCAGTATTGATAAAGCTTTGAAGGTATCTTCAGCTCAGTTGTTAACATTAGAGCTGCTCTATATTTACATATTGGAATAAGCACAATCCCTCAGGTTTTAGAGACACTGGATGGAATTTTCCCATCCGGCACGCCAAGGGAAACATGCAAAGATCTGTTGCCCTCATGTGGAATTTTCTGGCCTTGAGGTGAATGTGGCAGTAAAATCCCACCAAAAGTGTGATTCCCACTGGTAGAAAGAGTGGATGGAATAAATTCTCACTAAAAAGATGGCTGCTTACATTACAGGGTGCTATACAAAGCTCCATTGACCTTGGGCAGGATTTTCCAGTCTTGGGGCGAGCTGTAAAATTCTGCCCAATGTGTACCAATCATATTGATTCATGGTCATCTTCGTATCTCAGAGAACAACTGAGTACACATATGCACTTACAAGGGAATCAGAGGAAGCCAGGTGTACATGTAAATAGTTAACTTAGAAAGTTATTCTTTTCAGACAGCTGATTTTGTTTTTTCAAGTCTTTTTTCCTTACTAGCCATTGCCTAAGATCAGCGCCATGCGTTCCAATCAATGTCCAAATTCAATCCTTTTGTTTCAAACCATACATTTTGTGCAGGTTCTCAGGCCTCAATACTTATGGAGATTTGAGAAAGGTGCGGTGGGGAAGCATCATCATGGGAAATGGGCCAAGGATATGGTGTTCCTGCTTAATTTAACAACAGGAATTTATTATCTTTTTTTCTGAATTTGCAGCCAGTCAATTGGAGGATATAGTCTATTGTGATTGGGAATGAGGAAGGCTGGAGGTCGAGCTTTGGCAGAGGCAGTTGCAGGAGAGAGCAAAGACAGGGATCAGTGCTTAGGTTGGAAAGTTAGCTTCTGCGGTGGGGGTGGAGTAGAAGGTCACAATTAGCAGAGGTGATGCCATGTCCTCCTCTTGATTTACAACAGGCTTCATAAAAGGAATTGGCAACTTCTACCTTGTCATGTTAAGTTTTCCAAGCCCCTTGGGGGAGCAGAGATCCGATCCTCATGTTTGATATGCTTTAACTTTTCTTTCCTTGAAGATAATGCCGGTCAATGATGAACCTCCAGAACTACAGTCACATTTAAAATCTGGTCTGCAATGTCTTGAGGGAGAAAAGGTCACCATCACCGCAGAGTACCTTTATGCTACAGATGCCGACAGTAATGACATGAAGCTGACATATATGATTGTTCATTCACCATCATATGGAGTCATACAAAGAAATGATGTTACTATCGACAAATTTTCACAACTGGACATCACTCAAGGGTTAATCTCCTACTGGCATACTGGTAGGGATTTGAGGAGATGGTTGTATTACCAGAAATTAGATGCATAAGATAATACTCTGCTTGTTTCACAAGGCAGATGGGGCTGAGTCATGAAGGATGGTGGTGGGTAAGGTTGTTTGGGGGAAGGATCAGGTTGGCTTGTGGGCTATGGTGTTTTGTTGGTGGGGAGGTTGGGATCAGGTTGGGGCGAAAAGCATGGGGGTTAGTCGTGTTAGGAATGGGTATCGGTGGTTTGGGTCAAGAGGTGGGGTTGGATCAGGGAGCTGAGGATCGGGTCAGGTGGGTGGGGGTCAGTTTGGGGTGGGGTGGGATGGGATTGGATGGGGGAATGGTGGTTGCATGGGACCTTGGGTGGAGTTTGGGCTGGTGGGGGGTGGGTTATGAATGAGTTGGGTCGGGTCAGGGAGGTGAGATTGAGGGGTTGGTGGGGTATTCTGGCAAGTGGGAATAGACTTGGGGAATATCATTTGGGGAATACATTTTGTGGAATGCATAATTGGTTGGGGGCAATCCTCTGGGAGTTCAAGGTTGTGGGGAGAGTTTAATTTGGGGGGTCAGTCTGTTTGTTTAAAATACCTATGCTGAAGTTAGAAATGGGTTTAATTTCTTCTAACATTTTCAAAGTAACCATTAGTGTAAGACGGGCAGAGCAATCTGAAGTTAGCAATATTAACCACCTTATTGGATGGTTGTCATTCTGGAACATTGCTGGGTAAATCCTTACCTAGAAATTTCCAAGAGGGTTTCCCAGTGTATCTTTGGGGTCTGTCCTCAAATCCGACTCTGGGGAGCCAGAAAGTTACGAGCTAATGTTTTGCAAGCAAATGCTTGAAAGAGTATAAGGTAAATTTCTTCAAAATGCAAATTCAAAATGCAGGCATGCAGAAGACATCAACTGGCCAAAACAATCTTACAAGGAAGCCTTTGACTTGCTCTGTTCTAAATGATCTAGCCTGTAATATTGCACTCAAGTTTCAATGTTATTGTACAGTGGGGTTCGTCTTTGAGAACCTTGATTAGCCAAAACAAGCCTAAAAATAGAGAAAGTAGATATGCTTAGCAAAGTAAGCTTCCTGGTTTTACAGTTTATCTGACTCAAATGTATGCTTCGTAATGATTTAGAAAAAAACTGTTTTTGTTTTTTTAAATTCCAGTTTTGTATTTTGTTTGAGATAATTCTTAGTATTTAGTTTTTTTTGTGTTGTGTCCAGATGTTAATTATGTGATTTTTCACAGCCTAGCGTCTCCAGAAATTTAAAAAAAAATTGAAGAATTTAATTCTGTAAAAATGGGTGTTCCTCTGGGATTTCCTCTTTGGTCCAGGAAACTAAAGGACAAGAAGTTGTTGCAGAATGACACTAAGCAAACATGGCAAACATCCTCAATGTAACACCCCTTTTTCAACTCCCCTCAACATGACGTTTTCAGTAAAGAAACATCTCTTCCTTGAAATTTTTCCGTTTTCCTATCAATGTTTGTAATCTAATGAATGGAATTGATAGAGCAACAATCAAATCACCAAATTTTGGGAGTTGTCCTTTAATGCACTTGTTGACTGCTGCATCAAATAACCTGACCCTGCATCATGTCTGTGCAGGCCCAATCTCCATAGGGTGTGTATGTCAATGAAAAGAATTTAGAAACCCACTCAAAATTTGAGTGTGTTGGTGATACCAGTATTGGTTGAGAATGTCACTTGTTAATACATTTTTTTGTTCCAGGAGGTGAAATAGGATACAGTTCTTGCATGGACACTGTAACAGTAATTGTCTCTGATGCAGAAGCAGGCACGGTGGATAGCTGCTGTTACGATGGACCACTTCCACCACCAGTGCCACTCCATGGCTCTCTCCCTTTTTATGACCTTAACATCACAGTAATGCCAGTCAACAATCAACCTCCTACAATTAAAATTGGTTAGTTCACAATTTTTTCTGTTTGTATACACTATTGCTGCATCTCAAGGTAGATTGGTTATTTTGAATACTGGGGGTATGAATTCAACACTGTCACATTCCATAGCATTTAGTTTCTTTCTAAACGATTCTGTGATTATTTTTTTCTTCAATTCTATCCTGAAGTGTATTCCATGTTGATGACTCTGTGAAGAAGAGGTTTCTGAGATCACTGTTAAACGTGCATTCTGCCAGTTTAACCTATATCTTTGGCTCCACCTTACTTTATGGTTCAGAAGTAATATTCTGAATTTTTCAATAGCTTAGACAATTCATTGGGCTATTTCTGTCCCTTGTTTTCATTCAAAATATACAGTTTATAGATCAAAGACATACTAGCCTACCAATGTCTAGCAATCAAAACAATGGCTATTAAAGCATCCTTCAGGCTGCTTTCAATCTTACTTTTTTTTCTCTTTATATTGAACTGGATTGTTGACTTGTATACCTGTCATAAGAACATAAGAAATAGAAACAGGAATAGGCCATCCCAGCCCCTTGAGTCTGCCCCGCCATTCAATAAGATCATGGCTGATCTGAAGTGGATCAATTCTACTTCTCCGTTTTACTCCCACAACCCTTAATACCCTTGCTTATTAGAAACCTATCTACCCGTGACTTAAATATATTCAGCGAGGTAGCCTGCACCGCTTCAACTGGCAGAGAATTCCGAAGATTCACGACCTTTTGAGTGAAGTAGTTCCTCCTCAACTCTGACCTAAACCGCACCACCTCCACCCCCCACCTTATTTTGAGGCTGTGCCCTCTAGTACTGCTATCCTTTCTAATTGGGAAGAATCTCTCTACCTTTACCCTATCCATCCCCTTCATTATCTTATATGTCTCCATAAGATCCCCCCCCTCAACTTTCTACACCCTAATAAATACAAACCTAGTCTACTCAATCTCTCCTCATAGGCTAACCCCCTCATCTCCAATATCAGCCTAGTGAACCTTCTCTGCACTCCCTCCAAGGCCAATATAACCTTCCGCAAATGCAGCGACCAAAACTGCAGACGGTACTCCAGCTGCGACCTTACCAGCACCCTGTACAGTTGCAACAAGACCTCCCTACTTTCATCTTATTGGCAAAGGTAAGTCATCTTGGTGACTTGCCTTTACCAAATTAAGTTATGCATTACTTTACATTGTTTTTCTATAAATTGTATTGTGAAGCAACCACAAATCATGTTTACTAATTCTAATTCATAAATACTTGGATATTTCTGATTTCTGTTTGCAGTGTTGAAGGCATTCATTTACTGACTTCACTGTTTACATATACCCATTTTTATCTCTTCATCCATCTCCTTCAGACCTGACAATCAAATGTTATCATTGTTCTTTTTTTCCAGAGTAAGCTAGCTATCCAGAGTAGTTAATCTTGTAGCTTTTCACATCCCACCAGATCAACTTCATTTTCCTAACAAACTACATTCACTGCAAATCCAATGAAATGACAATGTTCTTCAGACGGCACATGGTGTTGGATGATGTGGTAGTTGGAAGATATACTTTTTAGTGCTTGGGGTTAATTTGCATTGTTTGGGCAAGATACCATGATTCTAAACAAAACTATATATGTGACAATTGAGTACTTAATCCTGTTTAATTCCTCAGCACTGATCTTGATCAGTATAAAAATTTAACACACTCTAGGCAAATGTGTCCAGCAGATTATCTTTATTCTAATGTCTAGAATATATCATTGTAGATAACTACAATGTCATAGTCTGAATCAGTAAATTGTTATAAAGCTTTGGTTTAACATTAATAGAATATTGTGTTAATCAAACCATTGAGAGAGTGAAATCTTTTGAAATCTATATGCAATGATTGCCACATCATCAAGGATGATGTAAGGCCTAGAATGTATAGGGGACTTTGAAATTCCACTCATGCAGAAAACTGATCAAGGTCACTAGTGACGCTACAATCCATCTGCTAGATGGTGTAGTCAGAGGAAATATTAATATACACGGGTAGGTTCAAGTCCACTGCATTCAAAGTTAAGATTCTGCAAATACTGTATCTACCAAACACAGATGCTAGACCCCATATGGGAGCTGTGGGCAATCCTCCCACATGCAGTTTTTGATTTAGATAGATGGGTATAAATATAAAGTATAGAATTGATGCTTTATAAGTATTCAGACTGTGCTATTGTGTGAATTTAATGAAACTTTATTAGGTAGGATCAGGAATAGAAGCTAATATCTCAGAATGTCACTGTTGTTAAATATACTCAAATGAAAAAAAATAGATTTGAAACCGAATTACAAATATTTGCCTGTATTCTTAGTGCATTAGAGTTTTAAGTGTTTTTCCTTTCTATTAATTCCTTCTTTTCTAAGGTACAACCTCATGAATGTTAACAATTATCCACTTGACTTAAATATTTTCAGCTACCAAGACCTTAAGTTCTGGAATTCCCACTCCAAACTTTCCCACCTATAGGATTCTCCTTAAAATCTCCCTCTTTGACCAAGTACTTTGTTGGCTGACTTCATAGTCCTTATATAACTCAGTTTAAATTTTGCTTGATAACTTCCCTTGTAAAGTCCCTTTGGATATTACCAGAACAGGGGGTAAATGATGGCTTGTGTGCCAAATGACTGGAGAACAAGATTGAGTTCTACGACGTGGGATTCAGATGAAGACTTTGTTGGGGTGATATACAGGAGAAAACTGATTAGGATCTGAGATGCTGTATGCATTGGGTGGCCTATCAGACAACTTTCTGTCACCAGAAAGCAGCATGGAGGAAGTCCAGCTCCAACTTGACAAAGACATCACACAAACCTTCCGTCTCAGTTATTTCCACTCCAACTCACTGTCATGTTGCAGTTTTTCAATCTTTGTCTGGGCAGGTCACCCAGTCCACTGCCCTACTTGTGGGAAAGAGCAAAACTGTCTGGTAAATCCAGGAATTCATCAACATCTCCATAAACCCTCCATTTGATTTGATTTATTATTGTCACATACATTAGTACATAGTGAAAAATATTGTTTCTTGCATGCTTTTCAGACAAAGCATAACATTCATGCAGAAGGAAAGGAGAGAGTGCAGAATGTAGTGTTACAGTCATAGCTAGGATGTAGAGAAAGATCAACTTAATGTGATGTAGGTCCATTCAAAAGTGTGATATTACAGCAGGAAAGAAGCTGCTCTTGATACACGTCCTCAGACTTTTGTGTCTTTTCCCCAGTGGAAGAAAGTGGAAGAGAGTATGTCCGGAGTGCATGGGGTGTTTAATTATGCCAGCTGCTTTTTTGAGACAGCAGTAAGTGTAGACACTGTCAATAGATGGGAGGTAGTTTGAGTGATGGACTGGACTTCATTCACAACCCTTTGTAGTTTCTTGCAGTCTTGGACAGAGCAGGAGCCATACCAAGCTGAGATACAACCAGAAAGAATGCTTTCAATGATGCATCTGTAAAAGTCAGTGAGAGTTGCAGTGGATATGCCAAATGTCTTTAATCTTCTGAGAAAGTAGAGGCATTGGTGGGCTTTCTTAACTATAGTGACAGTATGAGGGGACCAGGACAGGTTGCTGGTAAAAGGACACTTAAAAACATGACCATTTCTAGTTCGTCCCCATTGGTATAGACAGGGGCATGTCCTCCTTCCTAAAGCCAATGACTAGTCCCTTTGTTTTGTTGACATGGAGGGAAAAATTATTGTTGCCGCACCAGTAACCAGATTCTCTTTTTCCTGTACTCTGTCTCATCATTGTTTGAGATCTGACCCTCTATGGATGTCAAGAGCAAACTTGAAAATTGAGTTGGAAGGGAATTTGGCCACATAATCATAGGTATATAAGGAGTATAATAAGGACACAGCCTTCTGGGATGCTGGTGTTGAGGGTGATCATGGAGGAGGTGTTGTTGCCTATCCTTACTGATTGGGGTTGTGGGTTAGGAAGTTCGGGATCCAGTCTCGGGGGAGGAGCCAAGTCCCAGGTTACAGAGTTTGGAGATGAGTTTCATAGGAACTGAAAGTAGTTCCTGAGACTTTGCAATGGCAGAATGTTTCTAAAATTACCTTCCCAGTAAGCTGATTGCTTGGTTCTTTAAATAAAACTACTTCTGTGTCCTTGAAGGCTCTTTGGTGAGTGACAAGATTGAATAGACTTGTGTGGTCCAGGTTTGTAAGTGGAGTATAAATCAGCAAGTTTAACATCATGCCTGTGCCAACTCAAAGTTTTGCAGCTCATGGAGGATACCCATGGGAGTGTCTTTCCCAGTAAGCACCTGTAATGATTAAGTAGGCCTGATTTTCCCACTTCTAAAGTTTGAATTACTCTAGTTGTATTCATACTGTAGTCAGTGTGAAATAGTGCAATAATCCCTCAGATAGTTTCACACCACTAGCCAGAATTGAATGCAGCTGGGTTCAAAACAACTTTACTGGGGCAACAGTCAAAACACTTACTCCAATGCAAGTTGCACCATAGCAGCAGAATTTTATCAATGTCAGGCTGGTGAGCTGAGAGGCAGAGGGGTCAATGGTCAGTCAAATAGTGAGGAGCCACATCAGGACTACTCCCTGGTTCAGCTCTGCTGTGGGGGGCATCATCGCAGAGGTGAGCTGCAAGATGGATTGGCTCCCTGCTCCAAAATGTGGACTGCTAGTTTTAACACTGAAAGGTCCTAAAAAGATCAGTTTACAGATCTACCTGCATGTTGCCAATGGCTGCATGATGGTAGTCTCCCTGCGGCTGCCTGGAGTAGCAATGGAGCTGGAGGCCCAAAGAGAGGACTGGGAGCTTCAACACAGGGTGCTGAAATGTTGATTTATTGCCCTGTTTAAGGTTTGAGGGCTCCGGTTTATTTCAGTAGTGACCAGCTCTCTGGGCGGTCCTGCTGAGGATTCAGAACTGCTGGCTCCTGATTGAGTAGCAACATTAGTAGCTATCCTTAATTGGACAGCAGGCCAATAGGAGGCCAGTCAAGAGGGTTATCCATGGTCAAATCACTGAGCTTGTCTAGCTGCCAGCAAACAATGTCTCTGGACCTATTTTTGCCTTGATGTTGGGGTTCCGAAGACCTCAGTGAAATTCAGCCAATAAACAGCCCAAAATATCCCTGCTTCCCCCATGAGACATTCTATTATATTGTCAAAGTAATGCTACTTTAATCATATAATGCATCATTATCTCTTCATGTGTAGGAGATATGTTTATAGTGGATGAAGCATCAAAAGCCAGTTTGGTTTTGGAATGCCTCTCTGCTACAGACGAAGACACCATCACAGAGGAACTAATCTTTGTGCTGGAGAGTTTACCCCAATATGGATACCTAGAGAACACACTCCCATCACCAGGATATGAGAAGAGCAATGCTGGAATAAATATAGGTAAAAAAAAATGTCAGTTATTGATATGTCAACATATGTAATACAAGTCACATATATGTCAATATAGGTAAAAAGAAATGTTGGTTGGTCATGCGGCACAATGGCACAGTGGTTAGCATTGCTGCTTCACAGTACCAGAGACCAAGTTTGCTTCCAGTCTCAGGTGACCGTCTGTGGAGTTTGTACGTTCTCTCTGTGACTGTGTGAGTTTGCTTTGGATGTTCCAGTTTCCTCCCAGAGTCCAAAGATGCACAGGTTAGGTGGATTGGCCATGCTAATTTGCCCTTTAATATCCAAAGATGTATCGGTTAGATAGATTGGCCGTGGTAAAATGCTATTTTGGAAAGTTGGTACATGCTCGATGGGCCAAATGGCCTCATTCTACATTGTAAAGATTCTATGGTTCATCACTAAATAATTTCTATGTTTACACTTGATGAGTACACACAAAAACAACCTTTGAATACTTGGAGTCTAAAAACCACTATAACTGCACAAATGCAATGAACTTTGAAAACTTACATAAATTATCAAAATTAAATGTGTTGGGACTATTTTTGTTTCTTTTCACAATCTGAAGCATAAGCCATGCATAGCTTGACAGTTAGCTAGCATGTTTAGCATTATAATTAAACAAACCCTATGGTCTATTTAGTGAAGAAAATATCCTTCTCTTCCCTTAAAAGTCTTCTACCTTAGTTACATAATTGTCTTGACCTCCAATTTCATCTAATATTTATTTCTACATGACTTCAAATTCAGGATATGAATTTCATGTTTTGGATATATCATAGACTTGATTAGTCGAATGAATAGAAACTGTATAACCAAGAGGTAATATAGTAAATTACCATGGGGCAAAAAAACATGGGGTAGTTACTACTTGATTGATATCAAAACCTGATAATGTTAAGAGCCTTGGAAACTCCATTGCCCTGTCTGCAATATAGTGGGCATAAACAAGCGTGCAACATAGCTAACCATTAGACCAAATTTCAGGAGTAGATCTATTAGCATAAAAGAGCACACTGACAATTTCTCTTAAAATTCAGAGCAATATCCATCCGTGATGACAATCTGGAGTAACTTTTTTGAAAGAAAACAATTTTTTTTCCCAACTTTATCCTCAGTTTACTTTCTATTTTATCAGCAGTAATAAATCTTTCTGACATCAGTTACTATTCTGAAGCAGCATTGTTGGCATCATGTGAGTGTCAGATATCAGCCAACTGTGATTACGATAAATCACTTGTTCATCTACCTTGACATAACTTGAAGCTTTTGGAATTAGTTGACCAGACTACACCTCAAATGTCTTTCCTACATTATCTAGCTCAAAATGGCTGTGCTTGAGTTCATCTTTATTTATCTGATCTCTAATCAGAGTGATGGTTTCTATACCCACCCAGCACTATTTGTTATGGGGCTCCCAAAATATCAATCCTTCACATGGTCCTCTGCCACGTCTAATTGTTGCCCCCAGCTTTAATTTTCCTCACTTGGATGACCACATGAAAAATGGAGAAAAGAACAACTTTGGGAAAAGATTAGGAAAATGACAATACTGAACATAAAGAACATATTTGCTTCATTCAGAAAGACTAGTACAGCTCATCTATTTCTGTTTATTATTAGCATCTGGCCATCAAACTGATCCATGCATTTTGGTTTCCTTTGGGCTGTTTGATAATCTCACTCACCAGAAACTGGCCAATCAGCTTGTAGCTGCACTAACTTCAACCTCACATTTTTAATTAAAAAGCAGTTTAATAACCAGGAATCCCAGACTGACCATCATTTCAGTTATTCAACAGTAGTTGGACGATCAGGAAGCTGATCTCAGTATGAAGATACCACAAGCTCGTTGTACATCTCAAAGGCATCGGGAGTAATAGAATTACCCTTTTGAGACCAACAAGCAGGACAATAGCCACAACGAGATCCAAGACATCTGAAAGTGTATCATTGAGATTATCAGTACAGGCTTAAACTCCACAACCAAAAAAGGATATATAGTATAATGACTCAAGAAGCCATCAAGCTGACACAGAAATTGAACTATGAACATACATCCTTGCCTACAAATTGCAAGACATTTTTCAATCTGATGTTTAAGACATTACAAACATAAGAGCCTGTAATTATGATTATACTGAGAGTATATGTATACTTATTATATTTCATTGGGTATCCCATGACTATACTGAAAATAACTGACTTGTATAGTAGAGTTAAAAGTTAAAGTTTATTAGTCACAAGTAACACTTGCATTAATATTACAATGAAGTTATTGTGAAATTCCCCTAGTCGCCACAATTCTATAATTCCTGATGCCTTTGAGGTGTATGACGAGCTTCTGGTATCTTCATACTGAGATGTGTACTCATCTCTGTAAGCTTAATATGTCAGGATCAGTGACAATTATGACTAATATTCTTATCTATTTTTCTGGTCTTTTGTAAGTGTCACAGTTTCTCTTGAGAATCCCCTCCAGTTCCTCAGTGTAACCCAAACTTAATTTATATGCAGTCTGATATATCATCATGCTTATTACCTCCAGAGTTAAATGTTCATTGGCAAACCTCTTAGACAAAAAATGTCATCTCGTTTCTTATACTTAGTCAATAAGAAACTGCAGGACCTGGTAAGAAACAGAAGTCACGAATTTACTGCTGAAGGCTACATAGCGATAAAGCACTCTCCACTGTTGAATAACAAATGTTTAATCATTTATACTGGCAGAAACACTATTGATAAAACACATTCACTTGGTCGTGCCTTACTAACCTCATTGAGTTTTTTGAAAAAGTGACTAAAGAGGTGGATGGGAGTAAGGCGGTTGATGTGGTATATATGGACTTTAGTAAGGCGTTTGATAAGGTGGCCCATGGAAGACTTCTGCAGAAAATGCAGATGTATGGGATAGAAGGTGATTTAGCTAATTGGTTTAGGAATTGGCTAGCAGATAGAAGACAGAGGGTGGTGGTTGATGGGAGATATTCATCGTGGTGTTCGGTGACAAGTGGTGTACCTCGGTCTGTTTTGGGGCCCCTGCTGTTTGTAATTTTTATAAATGATCTGGATGAGGGTATTGAAGGATGGATTAGTAAATTTGCAGATGACACTAAAGTCGGTGGAGTGGTAGATAGTGAAGAGGGTGTTATAGTTTGCAGAGAGACTTGGACAAGTTGCAGAGCTAGGCCGAGAGGTGGCAAATGGAGTTTAATGTGGAAAAGTGTGAGGTAATGCACTTTGGCAGGAATAATAAATGTGTAGAGTATTGGGCTAATGGTAGGATTCTTAGTAGTCTTGATGAACAGAGGGATCTTGGTTTGTATGTGCATAGATCCCTGAAAGTAGGCAGTCAAGTCGAGAAGGTTGTTAAGAAGGCATATGGAGTCTTAGCTTTTATTGGTAGGGGGATTGAATTTCGGCGCCGCAACGTCATGTTGCAACTGTACAAAACTCTAGTGCGGCTGCACTTGGAGTATTGTGTACAGTTCTGGTCCCCACATTATAATAAAGATGTGGAGGCATTGGAGAGGGTACAGAGGAGGTTTACCAGGATGTTGCCTGGTATGGAGGCAGGTCTTATGAAGAGAGGCTGAGGGATTTGAGGTTGTTTTCGTTAGAAAGGAGGCGGCTAAGAAGGGACCTGATCGAAACATATAAGATGATTAGAGGTTTAGATAGGGTGGACAGTGATAGCCTTTTTCCTAGGATGGAGAAAGCTAGCACGAGGGGACACAGCTTTAAAATAAGGGGTGATAGTTATAGGACGGATGTCAGAGGTAGGTTCTTTACCCAAAGGGTGGTTCGGGAGTGGAATGCCCTGCCTGCAGCAGTTGTAGATGCGCCAAGTTTGGTGGCGTTTAAGAGGTTAGTTGATAAGTATATGGAAGAGAAGGGAATGGTTTAATTTGGAGGGGCATTGCTTTTTATATTGGTCGGTGCAACATCGAAGGCCGAAGGGCCTGTTCTGTGCTGTAATGTTCTATGTTCTATGTTCTACTTTTGCTCCCTTGTGATATTTTGTTTGTGGAACATTCAAAGTTATAAAGACAACCGTGAAGGTAAAAACAATTTTGGTTCTCAAATTGTTATGAAGTGACCACTCTTTTATGATTTTTTTTTCTTATCCAGTTATCCAGTTTATCCAATTCTGACACAAAATCTGTTAAAATAAATTTGACAATAATTAAAAACGATCATTTAGTATTCTTTAGCTGCTTTTCCTGTATGTTATGGGTAGGTAGTGATGGTTTTGCAAGCGCTATTTGATATCCAAAACTTGCCTACAAAATCCAAGTCTGAAATTTGGATTGCCAAGCCACTTGATTGCCACCACCTTGGCCATTTGCTCCCCCCACCGCCAGTGCACAATGGCAGCTGTGTGTACCATCTGCAAGATGCATTGCGGCAACTTCCCAAGGCATCGTAGCCCATGGCCTTTACCATTTAGAAGAACAAGGGCAACATCATCATCTGTATATTCCATAAAATATAGGAGCAGAATTAGACCATTCGGCACATCGAGTTTGCTCTGCCATTCAATCATGACTGATATTTTTCTTATACCCATCCTTCTGCCTTTTTCCCATAACCTCTGATACCTTTACTAATCAAGAACATATCTATCTCTGTCTTAAAGATACTCAATCACCTGACCTCCACAGCCGACTGCAGCAAAGAGTTCCACAGATTCACCACTCTCTAGCTGAAGAAACTTCTTCTCATCTCTGTTTTAAAGGAAATCCCATGGCTTGCAGTTATGCCCTCTAGTTTTAGTTTTTCTGACTAGTGAAACCATCCTCTCCAAGTCTCGCAGTATCCTATAAGTTTCAATAAGACATCCTCCTCATCCTTCTAAACTCCAATGAGTACAGACCCAGAATCCTCAATCATTCCTCATACAACAAGCTCTTTGTTCTAAGCATCATTCTTGTGAAATTCCCTGGAACCTTCCCAAGGCATACGCTTCCTTAGATATGGGGCCCAAAACTGCTCACAATACTCCAAATGGGGTATGACCAGAGCCTTATACAGCCTCAGAAGTACATCACTGTTCTTGTATTCTAGCTGTCTCAACATGAATGCTAACGTTGCGTTTGCCCTGCTAACTGCTGACTGAACTTGCATATTAATCTTAAGAGAATTTGAACAATGGCTCCTAAGTCTCTTTGTGTTTCTGATTTCCTAAGCATTTTGCCATACAGAAAATATGCCTCCATTCTTCCTTCCAAAGTGCATTACCTCACATTTCTCCACATTATGTTCCAGCTGCCATTTCTTTGCCCACTCTCCTAACCTGCCCAAGTCCTTCTGCAGCTCCTCTGCTTCCTCAATACTACCTGTCCTTCTACATACTTTTGTATCTTCTACAAACTTAGCAACAGCACCTTCAGTTCCTTCCTCCAAATCGTTAATGTATATTGTGAAAAGTTGTGGTCCTAGCACTGACCCCTGAGGCACACCAGTAGTCATTGACTGCCATCCTGAAAAAGATCCCTTTATCCCCAATCTCTGCCTTCTGCCAGTCAGCCAGTCTTCTATCCTTATCCGGATTCCCCACCAAGACATCACCATTCTTTGACTGTCACAGAGTCAAAATCCTGGAACTCACTCCCTAACAGTACTGCGGATGCCCCTGTATCACATGGACTGCAACAGTTCATGGAGGTGGGTACTACCATCTTCCCAAGGGTAGTCAGGAACAGGTAATAAATACTGGCCTTGTCAGCAATTTTCATGTTTCATGAACAAATAATTACATCCCGTGTTTTGTTTACATTTCAAAATCCAAAGCTCAGGTCTGGATTTTTGTGAGAAGTAATTGGTTTGATGTACACTTTTTGTAGTAATCTCCCACAAATGATATCATAGAGGATGCTTGAATTCCAAAGTAACATTAATTAGGTATGTTTAGAAAAAACAATTGTCCACATAAACTAATTTGGTTTCAGTGATTATTTCGAAGTATAACAATGGTTTTCATGAAAGGCCGTAGCGAAAACAACTATTTTATATTTGGAGTAGTAGAATGATAGTTATTTTTTTAAAAAAACTACTTAAGGAAGTCCAAGCATGACACTTTCATTGGAATCTAACAGTTACACAATAATGAGGTGTTCAAGTTTGAAAGGAATTGGGAAGAACCAGCATTCAAACTCATTGATCTGCTTTCTTAATGTAATATTGTTGGTCCTTTGGTGAAATTTCAATTAAATTACAGTCCTGGGACAGCCAATAATGTGATCATAAACTGCCATTAATGCAATCGTCAAATTAAGAATCGGAAAGGTTCATGTTTCAGCCGATACAAATTAGTTGAGTGCAGATCCTATGAGAAATCATTAACAGTTCAAGAAACACTTTATTAATAGTTTTAGTTTAAGTAGTCATGAAGGATCTCTGATTGTGATGTGTTTTGGGACCTTTTATTATTTTAAAGATGCAATACAAATAGCATGAAAGCTGACACAACAATATTATTGCACCATCAGTTTTACCATCATATGCCTGCCAAAATTATCTCAATTATTCTATCATGTGACCAGTATTGCTGGCCCAATACAAACTATTGATCAGAATGTATTCTGTGAATGGGGTGCCTTTAAATTAATCTTAAAAAATTAACCTATATACCAAATAATCTTAAGTAGTAAAATATATGCTACTTTAAAATCTACATTAAGGGGCCAGATGCTATATGCTTAAGATCAGTAGATTCTATCACAGGATATCAAAATAATTGTTTATATTCTTGTGTCTATTAAAATAGCAGTGAGGTCAGGATTTTCATTTCTCTTTTAGCATGTTAAATCTTCACACTCCACTCTCCTTAATGAAACAAGTGAATGGAGTGCAATGGTTGTTGTGTCTTCTATTGATTGATCTTATTGATTTTTGCATTGCGATTCCTCTGTTAAATATTCTGCCGAGTGAGAAGCCAAGTGTTTCTCAGACTCCCCAGCTGGAGGGACATGGTATGAATGTGAATTTTTCTGGAAGATTTTTATTTTGTGGGCAATTTTAAACCATGGATGTTTGATCCAATCTGTTTGTTTAATAGCTTCCTTCAGTCTGCAGCACCTCAGGGCAGGCTACATCAACTACGTCCAGTGCAGACACAACCAGATGGAGCCCACAGCTGACCACTTTATGGTATCTGTTAGCGACTCTGTACATAAGTCTATAGTCATGCCGTTTTATGTCATCATCAACCCAATCAACGATGAAACTCCAGATTTGCAGCTGGGAAACATCACTGTAAGTATGGATGTAGCAAAGAAAGAAAAATAACTACTCATTTATTCATAGTCCATGTCAGGTAATTCAGACTTTATTTTATCTTTTATTCTGTCTGACAGTGTCTTTTTTTAAATATTTTAGAAATCGCCAGATGTTCCCTCATTCATAATAGCACAATAACCATTTGGTTACCATTAATCTGAAAGCCAGTCAGTTGAATCATATTTAGTTGTTTGAATTTGAAGGGGAAAGAATCCAAACAGTGCATCAAAATGAGTATACTCCCCACTACATGGAGTTGTACATGTCATATATAATTCAAATGTAAACACCAGTTGATTTTGTGAATTTTCACCACTGCTTGTTTTCATGAGAGGAATGCACTTTTTTTCCTCCCGCATGCTTCATAATTAACCAAACAAACCAAGCTTAATTCTTAGGGTATTTTTTTTAAAGTAAGGAACTAAGATTCATTATAGTGGACACCTATAAGTTGGGGGGGGGGAGAAAAAAAAGAAGCTAAACTAAATAAATGAGTAGCTAAAAGTTGCACCAAACTTAAATGGAAAATGGAACAATTTGGAGTGGTCGGTCAATTAGCTGAACACTGTATGAACTGAAAAAAATTATTGTTGCTGTTTTTCTGTGTGGGCTTGTGCCAGTGAAATGCCAGTGCCTGTCTCCACTGAGGCAGGCAGTGCACAAACTTTGGCTGGAATTTTACTGGTGCACCCACCCTGATCTTGCAGAATGGCATTCTCCGTTGACTTTGGGCGGAATTTTACAAACCGCGCCGGAGCGAGATCATAAAATACTAGCCGTTGTGCTCCCCCCCCTCATTTGAATGATTATAGCCTTCAGTTGAGCAGGAGAACAGAATGTGCATGCCATGATGTTTGGTGCTTTACAGTCCTGCCAAACAGCCTTGTCAAAGAGCATGGAGGTATCGAGCTTGAAGATGGTACAGGTATTCTGCAGAGCTTGAAACGTGCTCATTCTACCATGGCAGCGTCATGTGGCATCTGGTGTCCAAAGCCTCAGATTTCATTGCAATACAGATAGATGCCACTGAACATACCATATTCACACTCTTCCCTGAGAACCCATGCATGGATCCTCCATGATTGTGAAGGATTACTATCTCTTTTGCTTGCTGCTATGTTCCAGGTAAGTGGGAATCCACCAGACTGCTCACATGGGAGACTTTATAGGTTATTTACCTATAATCTTGTTGAAACACAACAAATATTGCCTTGGTGCTCTGACACTGTTTGCATTCCCAACCTTTCCTACTCTGAACAGAGAATACCCCACTGTGATACAGGAGACTATAAGAGTGTAATTCAATGCAATTCCTAACACTGTGTCATTAGCAGGGCTATCACACTTGTGATCAACTACTTGAGCCTTAATCACACTTCTCAATTTGCAAATACTCACATTGGTTGAAATTTCATAAACTGTCACTTGTATAAAATTGTTAATCCTTTGGGTATATATCCCTCATATTCTATTATTTCTCTAAATTATGAATATCTTGTTCCAACAACCAGCTCCCATATATTGTGCATTTGTTATACCGAGTTGCCTCCATGCTAGCATTTTGATCTTCCTCAATCAGCTAATCCACTTTCCTAGCAATATTCAAAATTGTATTAACGAGTTTCGTTAAACAGAGAATCATTATCAGATCCTCATTTATTTGCTGTTGTGCCAGATTATTGCTTTGCTATAATATTTTTTTATTTGCTATCTAACTTTCCTTGGTTCACTATTCAATGTTACGAAATATGATTTATTATCAAGTCTTTCCTGTTACATTGATGACTCCTGTCGTTAAATACTTAAAAAATCAACTTCTCTGACTTGATCCTTGTGGGCTTTTTAGCCATCCTCTGAGATAATAGGCTCTGAGTATCTGTACCAGATGCATTTGAAATTTTTTATTATTTTAATTTGGACAGTTATTTTGTTGCTGTTTTTATCTAATGCATTACTGAGGCTTGATGGCTTACTTCTTCCTTATTTGCACCTCTTCGTGCCAGTTTATTCTCAAATGTACTATTCTCATAACAATACCTGCCTTCACACTTCTTAATCCAATTCAGTCAGCAACAGATTCTACCATCACGTACAGAATATTTGGTTTCATACAAGCTTACAGATACATTGGTTCTTTCTGAAATATCTCCAAAGGAGCCATATCCCTTCATCTCATTCCTTTATTTACAAACTTATCTCCGTTCCTAAGTGTGCTTCAGTTACAAAGTCAGAATCCAGAGTGTCAGCAGACCCAATAATTCTCATTATAACCACAGGGGAAAAGGTAGGAGAGTGGGGATGAGAAAAATATCAGCCATGATTGACTGACGGAGCAGACTCAATGGGCTGTATAGCCAAATTCTGCTCCCAAGTCTTATGATCTTAAATGAGACTTCCTGATTGGGTATGCAATCATTACCTCAGTCAGAGAGCTCAGACTCCATGACACCCATCTCACGGGCCTCATTGAGATCATTAACACTTTCTGCCCTGTGTTTTCCCAATACTGGTGTGGTTAACATAACATCTATGGCATGACAAATGTTAAGTCTACTGAAACTCCAGATTTGGACCTTGTATCCTGAACCACTCTTAGAACCCCCATGGCTATATCACCTGCATCTTCTGTGGTCTACTATTTTAAGTTCCTCCTACATTTATTGTTTCTTTTGGGGTTTTGCACAGTTTAATTTGATTGAGATGGAACCATGTTATCTTCTGGGATAATTGTATTGCTCATACTATTGGCCGCACCATTTATACAATATTATACGGTCCTTATACAGTGGTTCACGCACTCTTGCTTGAGCCTAATTTCATATCATTATCTGATTCTCATACGTCCTATTCCTGTGGTTTGTATGGTTCTAGATTAATTCTGTTCGTGAAATATTTTGTGCCAATATAGCCTATGGCTTGCTTGTAGAACACCTCTGTTCCTTCAGGTGTTGCATAAATCTGATTCAATTTATATCCTTTTCTTGTCTTTTAGTCAGAATATGTCTGCTTTCTCTTGTCTTTTCTAACTCAGCTCTGCCTTAGAATGACATTCACTTTGTGTATACAATAGTCAAATCTTCCTTCATTGTTTCTGATCACACCCACCATCATCAGCATAGGGTCACTTAAGAGTGGTTTCACTTCCATTGATCTTAATCCTCCCTTTTCCTAGGTTGCTAGAAACTCTGTCAGTGCATTACAAACAAATATAGAAACTGAACAGAAAAGGCAGGACTTTATATCCTTGCTTATCCCAAAGTCATAAAATCCCACTCGAGGTCAATGGACCTTCCTATGCTCTGCCCCTTGCCTGCTCTGGTTCCTGTGGTGGACAAACCAGTAAAATTCTGGCCACAGTGTATGGTTGTGGAAATTCAGTTAGGTGAGTTACTATAAACATCTGCTTGCTGTACATCCAGATGATGCAGTAATTTCAGTGTCATATCTATCTTATTATTCAGATCCAAGATTTTGCATTATTTCTGTCTTTCCCCTCTTTCCATATAACAAGATCCGTCTAGAAAGATATCTCTCCTTCTAGGTTTATGCCCTTTTTAAACCTCCTTCTATTTCCCACACTACTGTACAATAACGTATACCCCTAATTAGTGCAGAGGTTGGGTCATTCATTGGTTTCACCTTCAGATCATATGATCCCAAAAAGCCAGTCCATCTGTTAATAGTGGCAGTGGTTAGCATTGCTGCCTTACAGTGCCAGGGATCCAGGTTTGATTTGGAGCTTGGGTCATTGTCTGTGCAGTCTAAGTGTTCTCCCCGTGTCTGGGTGGGTTTCCTCCAGGTACTCCGCATTCCTCTCACAGTCCAAAAAACATGCTGGTTAGGTTCATTGACCTGCTAAAATCCCCCTCAGTATATCAGAACTGGTGTCGGAGTGTGGCAACTAAGGGATTTTCACAGTAACTTAATTGCAGCCTATTTGTAGCACCAATAAATAATTTTTAAACTTTAAAACTTGCTGTATTCTCCTGTTTACTTATAATCTTGTTGAAACATGTCACATTGCTAGTTCTCGTGGCAGCTCCCCTAAAGACAGCAAAGTGTTGAACTAACCAGTAGATAGCTAAAAGATGTTTCTCACAGGCTGAGTAAGCCATATCTATTGCAGTTAATAGCTGAAAAACATAAACTGCCTGTCTAAGTTTTTTTGTCTAATCACAGCCTGCCAAAATGAAAATGCTCCATACATCTCCACTCTTCATTTCCCGTATATTAACCAATCCCCTATCCATGTTAATATACCATTCCCACCACCATTGGTCCTTATTTTGCATATTAATCTTTTGTGTGACACCGTATCACATCCTTTTGAAAATCTAAAAAAAATACTACACCTGCTGGTTTTCTTTTATTCCCCCGACTAGTTACATCTTCAAAAAACTTGTATAAATTTGTCAGACAGAATTTTTCTATCATAAAGCCATGTTCACTTGTTCCAATCAAACTAAGTATTTCTCAGTGCATTGTTAAGACTTTATTAATAATAGATTCTATCACTCCTAGTGACTGATGTTCAGTTAACTCGGTTATAGTTCTCCTTCCCTCCTTTCTTGAACAGCACTGTTACACTTAGGAACTTTCAAACTTCTGGGACCATTTCAGAATTTTGGAAAATCATAGCCAGCGCATTCACTATCTCTGCAGCGATCACTCTTAGAGTCTTGTTGTAGGTCATCTTATTCTGGGGATTTGGGTATCCTGAGCTTCTCCAGTACTTTTTCCTCATGCTTCATTGCACAATACTGATGCTAAAATTGCTCAAAAATAATTAGTTAAATGCTCTGTCCAATAATACAATGCTGTATAATTATAAAGGGTTATAAAATACTCCCACCTGCATCTTCTGACCTATGCTATTCATAATCTCTGTCCATACTGATTCCTGAATTCCTGAATTTGGGGCTGGAATTCTCTGGCCATTCACACCTCTCTACTGTTGCCAGTGAGAGCAGAAAATTGGATGCTCAGCATAACCTCCATTCACAACAGCAGGACTGGAGAATTCCCATCCCAAGCAAGGTCAGAAAATTCTGGCCGAGAGCTTTTCTTACTAATGTCCTTTTGTAATCCTTTATTCTCAGGACTATCTCCTTTTCTGACTATTCTGTCTACGTTTTTGAAGTGTGGTGCACGTTGGAATATTTATGTCCCCATGTAGGTCACTTTGTAAATGTTTCTATGTTATATCAATTAGATCTAAACTGTTAATCTTAATTTGTGATTTGAATTCATCTATCTTATTACAAGTGTTCCTCACAGAGGTAAAATTACTTCAATTTATTTTACTACAATTCCCTGCTTGGACCTTATTCTCTGACGTACTATTAAATTCCCTATCCCATTCAACATGATTTTACTCACATCAATGTATTTTTCAATTGCCTCTATTTCATCTTTGGATTTCTATATCACCCCTGACCCTTTGTATTGGTATTCACAAAGAAGAGGGACGCGTTGCTTGATGGTGTCTCGAGGGGTATGTAAATCCTCTAGAGCAAATCATCATTGGGAGGGAGGAAACGTTATGTGTATTAAAAAGCATTAAGGTAGGCAAATTCCCAGAATCAGATGGCTGGGGGAGACAAGAGAGGTAATAGAAATTTTTGTTTCCATGTTGGCCATAGATAAGGTCCCAGAGAGCTAGAGGATAGCCAATGTTGTCCCATTATTTAAGAAGGGTAGCAAGGATTATCCGGATAATTATAGGCTAGTGAGCTTGATGTCAGTGATAGTGAAACTGTTGGGCAAGATTCTTAGGAATAGAACATAGAACACTACAGCACAAACAGGCCCTTCGGCCCACAAGCTGTGCTGATCATACCCATACCTACTAGACCATAGAACTATCTGTAACTCCCAATCCCATTTAATCCCATGTACTCATCATAGGATCCAAATGTGTATAGGATCAATATACATTTGGAATTAAATAGTCTTAATAGTGACAGACATGATGGTTTTGTATGAGGGAGGTCATGTCTCACTAATTTGATTGAGTTTTTTGAGGAAGTGACAAAAATGATTAACGAGGGAAAGGCCATGGATATTGTCTACATGGACTTTAGTAAAGCATTTGACAAGGTTCCTCATGACAGACTGGTACAAAACATTAAATTACGCAGGTTCAAAGATGAACTAACTAGATGGATTCAGAACTGGCCTGGCCATAGAAGGCAGAGGGTAGTGATGGAAGGATGTTTTTCTGAATTAAAAAAATTCAGAAAATTTTTTTATTTTCTGAATTTAAAAAATTCAGAGGTCTGTAACTGATGGTGTTCTGCAGGGATCAGTGCTGGGACCTCTGTTGTTTGTAATATGTATAAATGACTGGGAAGAAAACATCGCTGTTCTGATTAGCAAGTTTACAGATATTAAGATTGCTGGAGTTGCGGATAATGATGAAGATTGTCAGAGAATATAGCAGGATATTGGTAGACTGGAAATTATTTTTTAATCATTCGTGGAACATGGGCATTACTGGCTGGCCAGCATTTATTGCCCATCCTTAGTTGTGCTTGAGAAGGTGGTGGTGAGTTGCCTTTTTGAATCACTACAGTCCATGTTCTGTGTGTTGACCCACAGTGCTGTTAGTGAGGGAATACCAGGATTTTGACTCAGCAACTGCAAAGAAATTGCAGTATATTTCCAAGTGACTTGGAGGGGAACTTGGTAGTATTCCCATGTATCTGTTATCCTTGTCTTTCTTAGATGGAAGTGTCATGGTTTTGGAAAATACTATCTGAGGATCTTTGCTGAATTGCCGCAGTGCATTTTGTAGATAGTAGCAGCAATGTGTACTGAGTGTCAATGATGGAGGGATTGATTATTTGTAGCTGCGGTGCCAATCAAGTGGGTTGCTTTGTCCTGAATGGTGTCAAGCTTCTCCAGTGTCATTGGAGCTACACCCATCCAGGCAAGTGGTGAGTGTTCCATCACAGTCCTGACTTGTGCTTTGTAGATGGTGGATAGGCTTTGAGGAGTCAAGAAGTAAATTACTTGCCTCAGTATTTCTACCTCTGACCTGCTCTTGTACCACTGTGTTTACGTGGTGAGTACAGTTGAGTTTCTGGTTAATGGTAATCTCAAGGGTGTTGACATTGGGGGGAATTCCATGATGGTATCGTCATTGAATGTCAAGGGGTAGTGATCAGAATGTCTCTTATTGGTGGTGGTCAATACCTGGTATTTGTGTGGCATGAATATTATTTGCCATTTGTCAGCTCAGCCCTGGATTTTGTCCAGATTTTGTTGCATTTGAACATGGACTGCTTCAGTATCTGAGGAGTTGCAAATGGTGCTGAACATTGTGCAATCATTGGTGAACATCCCCTCTTCTCACCTTATGACAGAGTGAAGGTCATTGATGAAGCAGCTGAAGATTGTTGGGCCTAGGGCACTACCTTGAAGAACTCCTGCAGAGATGTCCTGGAGCTGTGATAACTGACCCTCTACAGCCATCTTTGTATGTACCAAGTATGACTCCAACCAGCAGAGTGTTTGCCCCAATATCCACTGATTCCAGTTTGCTAGGGGCAGAGAAATGGCAGACAGAATTTAATTTGGAAAAATGTGAGGTGCTGCATTTTGGTAGATCTAATTCAGATGGGAGCTCTCAAATAAATGACATAACCAAATTATGTTACTGTTACATAAAATGTTGGTTAGGCACATTTGGAATACTGTCCAATTCTGGTCGCCGCACTACCAGAAGGAAGCTGTGGAGGGAGTACGGAAAAACTTTACTAGGATGTTGCTTGGTATGGAAAGCTTTCTCTTCCTGTAGGGGAACACTTCAGTGGTCATGGGCATTCGGCCTCTGATCTTCGGGTAAGTGTTCTCCAAGGCGGTTTTCACGACACATGAAGCGCAGAGCTGCTGAGCAGAAACTGATAGCCAAGTTCCGCACAAGTGAGAACTGCCTCAATCAGTATCTTGGGTTCATGTACACCAGCTGTAACCTCCACAACTTGCCTGGACTTGCAAAATCTCACTAACTTTCCTGTCTGGAAACTTGTGCTTAATGCTCTCTCCATTCACATTGTCTTTATCTTTAAGAATTGATTAGTTGTAAAGACTCATATTCCAGACTCTCATTCCAATCATTATGCACGTCAATTGAGTTTGTGTCTTTGTGTCCTGTTTATGATCAGACTCTCAGCCACCTAACAAAGAGACAGCCTGTCCCAAAAGCTTGCGGCTTTTGCTACAAATAAACCTGTTTGGAATTTAAGCTGGTGTTGTAAGATTTCTTTATGGAAGGTTTTAGCCATGAGGAAAGATTGAATAAACTGGGATTGTTCTCTCTGATGGAGGCTGAGGGGCGGCCTGATAGAAGTTTATAAAATTATAAAGGGCGTAAGTAAGGTGAACAATTGGAAGCTTTTTCCTGGGACAGAAATGACAATTACAAGGGGGCACAAATTCAAGTTAAGAGGGAAGGTTCAGTGGAGATGTGTGGGTGAAATTTTTACACAGAGTGTGTTGGGGGCTTGGAATGCACTGCCAAGTCAGGTAATTGAGGCAGATACGTTAGCAACATTTAAGACTGTTCTAGATAGATGAACAGGCAGGCAATAGAAAGATACAGGCAGTTGATCTAGATGGGGCAACATGATTGGCTCAAGCTTGATGGGCCAAAGGGTCTGTTCTTGTGCTGGACTGTTTTTTGTTCTTGGCACAAACTTTCCTCGCTCTCTTAGATTAATTCAAAACTATTTTTCATCCTCTGACCATATTTGCTGGCATACTGGTGAATTTTCCCCTCCTCTCTGGAGAAAAAACATGCAGACACAAGGAAAATGTGCAAACTCCACACAGTCACCCAAGGCTGGAATCCTTTACTCAGAGGATAGTAAAGGCATGGAATGCTCTGCCTGCAGCAGTTGTGGACTCGCCAACTTTAAGGGCATTCAAATGGTCAGTGGATAAGCGTATGGATAACATCGGAATAGTTTAGGTTAGAGGGTCATTAGATTGGTTCCACTGGTCGGCGCAACAGTGAGGGCCGAAGAGCTGTAATGTTCTAATTCCCTGGCACATTTTGGAAAGTTTATAAGTTTTGCTGTTTGAAAATATCTCCTGATGGGTTGCTGAGCCTTGAGCAGAAGATCAACATAAGTCCTATTTATGTTATGTATCCAAGTTCCCACTATAATTACAACAGTCATTTGAGTGAATTTTGGAAGAAATTCCTATTGCACTTCACAGTTTCAATGGTTGTGCAAGAAATTGGAATTAAAATTGCAAACATTGCTAATCAATATTTTCTTAGAAAAAAAATTCCCATAATTTTACAATCTAATATTCCACAGCATTAAAAATTGCCTTGGCAAACTTGTGCCACATTTAGATTAATGAATAGGTCTGAGGTCACATACCAATCGACTTGAGAACAGCTTCTTACCTGCTGCCACCAGACTCTTGAGTAGAGGTACATTGCATTAAGTTGATCTTTCTCTTCACTCTAGCTATGATTGTAACACTACATTCTGCACCTTCTTTCCTTCTCTATGAACTGTATGCTTTGTCTGAATAGTGCGCAAGAAACAATACTTTTCACCGTATACTAATACATGTGGTAATAATAAACGAAATCAAATCCAATGAGTGTTCTGCATTCTGTTTTTTACAAATTATTTGAGGCAAGGTTGCATTTTTGTGAGAGATATTGGATTAGTCAAAACATTTGCTAATAATAGGAAGGAAACATCAAATACTATTTTCCAGTATATTTATTCAGTGCATTTTGATGTTATAATAAAATCAGTCCACTATACGAAGTGCTGCATTTCTTTTAGATAATAAACCTACTATTGCAAATAACCAGTAAAATTTCAGAAAACAGGGGAAATGTTTCATATTTCATATCAAATTCACTTCTAATTTCAACTTTTGATTTGTTCTTACTCTGCAATAATGTTATCAGCTTAAGTTAATTAACATGATATTCTATGAAAGTTGTAGTATTTCCGATTTTTGCCACACATGTCTTATGCATCTGAATGAAATTTTGTTCATATTCTCCTGAACTACGGTTTAATTTTACATCAGCTTTGAATGTTAAGAAAACCAGCAGTTCTGTAGGAGTAACTTAAATTTAAAACTACAAATATTTAACTCCCTCCATGATCTCATCTCATCCTATTCCTGCAATTTCCATTCACTCTGTATTTTCCCTAAACTTCCCTTTTCCTGACTCTGACCTTTTGTTTGTCCACTCTTCCCACTTGGGAGAATTTTTCCTTCCTGCCTGCCATGGGCATCGTAGGTCCGTTGACCTCAGACTGGATTTTTCCTGTTTTGGAGTGAAAGTGGCCAGAAAATCCCGCCCACTGTCTTTTCAACCTGGTTTTCTTTCTCTGATTCTATCCTCTATCCTTTCCTTTCATGCCCTCCATAAAGCCTACCCCTTTGGTCAAACATTCAGGAGCTCTCTCTTATTCCCTTTGGCTTGGCAGTCATTGTTTGCCCCTTGAAACCTCTTTCTACATTAAGTGTGCCTTTTAGTGCAAAATGTTTTTAAAACTTGTACATGCTGCTGACATGCTCTCAAAGTCAGGGAGGAAAGGTGGGGCTGCCTTCACTGCCATTGAAAAATCTGAGGAACGAAGAAAACCCAGATGATCCAAGTTCATTATAAATCAGGTGTCCCCTCCAGCAGAATTGTGCCACAGTTCCTCTGTGTCTCCACATAAAATTGGTGAAGATTTTAACTACATGTAATTATCAATAACATAATGTGCATTGAGAAAATTTGGAATTTTACTTTTGTTATGTTATCAATAGTGAGTTCATATCAATGTAACTGTTTTTATGCAGATAATTGAGGGTGATATTTGTGAGCTGGGCCCTGGAGTGCTGAATGCAATAGATCTGGATGTACCTCGTGATACACTGATATTCTCTGTGATTAGACCCCCTGCCCATGGACAGCTCCTGAACGGCATCTACGGAAATGATATTGTCACGTACAGACAGATGAATGCTAAAGTTCTACATGATCTGAGAGTACATAGCTTTAGCATGGATGAACTCAAACAAGGTCTGTATACTGTGTGCTACAGATGTCCTCTGCTGGACACCAAATATTACTGCATAGTACAAGATCTGCTCCTCTACAAGCTTGCACGTTCTTAAAGAGAGAAAATAAGCTTCAATCCCTATTGGAGTCTTGGCATGAACAAAATAAATGTCATAGTAAATCAGAAGAAATGATTTTGGAATTACTTTGTCCATAACTTGTTTTCACGTTTTCTAAATAAAATTTTTAGCTAATTATTTATCAGGAACAGTTGAGGATGTACTGATTAGGGATATCCTATTTTACTGTTTATTTGTTGCTACAACAGCATCTCGTATAATGAGCAATGGCTGCCTGAGGCAGTAGTGTCAAATAATAGGCATTGCTGGGTCATCATGGATTTATGACCTCCCTGGGGACTAACTGATGTAGTTGGTGCCAACAGAGTATTTATCTCACTAGAGCAGTGATTCTCACTTTTCATCCCTGGACCAGGGCAAAAGACCATGTAGATTGTCTGTGGAAAGAAAGAGGAGGCGATTCTCCCATTCCAATGTACTCATTTTGTACTATGGTGGACTGGGAGATTCGCATGTGGGCCGATTTGTGGGATTCATGCAAGCATTCCTACTAGAATCTCCCATTCCATAACCTCAATTTCACTCTGGCAGGGTGTAATTCCTCATTTTAAACTAGTAGGGACGCTGCTGGAGTGAAGGGGCTGCAATTGGGGGCCCTATGGAGGTCAGGCAGTGGCAATAGTGCCCTCTGGCATATGCAACCAGCCTGTGCCCCCTAGGGGCATCATAGCACTGCCCAACAGGCATGGGATGGGGCATAGGGGTGGGGCTTTGGGGCGATCAGTGGGATGCGGTGTCCTGCTATCACTCTGTATTTGAATTAGTCAGGGCTGGAGGGAGGCCAGAAATCGGGCAAACTGGGGTGTGGTAGGTAGTCTGTGGCAGGGTGAGGGGTGGGCGGGTCTGCCTCCCTTTGGGGGAGTGGTGTCTACCAGGGATCATTGTTGTCAGGGAGGGCTGGAGATTGGGGTGCTCCATGATGGGCGGGGAGTTGGAGCTGGCCTGGGAATGGTCAGGGAGGCTGCGATCAGGCCATGGGAATATGAAGGGACAGCACTGCGGGGGTCCAGGGCTAGTGAGCAATCATGCTGGCCAGCAAAGTGCAGGCTGACAATTTGGGGCCATTGTGCATGCGCAGAATTCCGAAGCTGTCAGACTTTAGTGTGAATAGGCCTCCTCTGCCCTCACGCCCCCTGAGCTTTTAACGATATTTCTGATTGTGGCCTCGACATTGCACAGGGTGTGGGAAATTCTTGTCTGAACTCCCACTGAAAAAAAACGATCAGCACAGTAGTTAGCATTGCTGCCTCACAGTGCTGGGGACCTGGGTTCGATTCCTGACTTGGGTCACTATCTGTGTGGAGTTTGCACATTCTCCCTGTGTCTGCATGGGTTTGTTTGGGTGCTGCAGCTTCCTCCCATTTTCTGAAAGACGTGCTGGTTAGATGCATTGACCTGAACAGGTGCTGGACTGTGGTGAGTAGAAGAATTTCATTATAGTGTGAATGTAAGCCTTAGTTGTGACTAATAAACATTAACCAATCATGATCTACACTAGTTTTCTCATAAATTCAGCATTTAGAACTTTTTTGGGAGAATCGCCTCAGAGATTCTGAGAGATCAAGAGAAACTACATTTTCCTCTTACTTCCATATGTACGTATATGATAACTGACCGTGAATTACTTTTTAAGTTTTCAGTTCTTCTGTATCTCCATAAGGCAGTAACTGATGTTAGCGCCTAATGTCAGATATCTGATCCAACTGATCATTTTATATCTAAGCCACAATGTTGAACTTTGAGAAGAGAAGAGACTGCTATAGGACCCAATCCTATTCTTATTTGACACCCTCTTAGATGTACTTTTCACCAGTGTCATTGGATCATTCGTCATTCTTCCTCCCTGCTGAGCCCAGGAAGCCGTGACTAATTACAGCTCCCTCTGATTAATATCAGCTGATTCAGTGCAGACCATTGGTTGGCACGGTGGAACAGTGTTTAGCCTTGTTGCCTCACAGTGCCAGGGATCCGGGTTCGATTCAAGCCTTGGGGGATTGTCAATGTGGAGTTTGCACATTCTCCCCGTCTCTGCATGGCTTTCCTCAAGACACTTCTATTTCTTTCCACTGTCCAAAGATGTGCAGGTTAAATGAATTGGGCATGTTAAATTGCTCCATAGTGTCCCAAAATGTGTAGGCTGGGGGATTAATAGGATAAATGTGTGGGGTTAAGGGATTGAGGCAGGAGAGGCCTGAGTAAAATGTTCTGTTGGAGAGTCATTGTTGATTTGATGGGCTGAATGGCCTCCTGCTCTATAGTGATTCTATAACCAGGGATCAAACCTGAAATGGAATGGCTTCCATAGCTTAATTATATACTAAATAGTCCATTTGCTAACTGAGTATCAGGAAATCAGAAGCAAGTATTGTCATTAAGCAAAATCTTAGGTAATTATCTGGAAACTAGTGTATTTTGATCCTGCTGTTTTCTAAAGTTGTTTTTAATTGATATGCATGCTCATAAATACAATTACATAGAATACACATCATAGAAATAGGCCATTTGGTTCAAATAGTCCAAGATCTAATTGTGCTCCATACAAGACTCCTCTCATCTCTTCTTCTTATCTAAGTATATCAATATAACCATCAATTCCATTTCCCTTGTCTAGCTTCCTCTTCAATATATTTATATTTTTTGTCTGGTCTCTCTGGTAGTGAGTTTCACATTCTAACCATTCTTAACTAAAAACGTTTCTTCTGAATTCTCTGTTGGATTTCTTGGCCGTTATCATATATTGATGGTATCTTGTTATGCACTTCTTCACTAGCTGAGATATTCTCTCTGTATCCATTCTGTTCAAACTTTTCAGAATGCTAAAAACTTTGATTAGGTCACCTAGCCTGCCGATTCTTTCCTGACATGGATACCCATATATTTTTGATATCACACTTGCAAATCTTCTCTGCTCTCCAGTGTATCTCTATCCTTTGTATAACGTGGCAATTAAAACTTCAGGTCTTGCTCTAAGGCTTAGTATGGCAACTAGAACTTCAGGTTGTATACTCCCCTGAGGAACAACTGCAGTGATGTCCTGGAGCTGCTGTTGTTTATTGTGGGGAAAATGATCCTATTGTCCTATTTTTTGTGTACAGGATATACCTGGGCAATTTTCTACTTTGGTGAGTAGATGCCAGAGTGATAAGTTCTAGAGCACAAGACTTCAGTGTTATTTTCGAAATATTATCAGAGCCCATAGTCTTTGCAGTACCTAGTGTCTTTAGTCACTTATTGATAACATGTGGAATTAATCAAATTGGCGGAAGACTGATACCTATGATACTGGGAGCCACTGGAGGAGGCTGTGATAAATCACCCAGTTGGCACTTCTGGCCTTATCTTTAGCACTGATGTGCTGATCTCCTCCATCTTTGAGGAGGGGAAATTTGTGGAGCCTCCTTCCCTGGTGAGTTGTTTAATTATTCACCACCATGTGGCCGGATTGTAAAGCTTAGATCTGATCCACTATTTATGGGATTGCTTAACTCTGTCTATCACTTGCTACTTAAACTGTTTGGCATGCAAGTAGACCTGTATTGTAGGTTCACCAGATGACACTTCATTTTTAGGTATGCTCGATGCTGCTCCTGTCATACCCTCCTGTACACTTTGTTGAACTATGGTTGATCCTCTGGCTGGTGATAATAGAGTGGGGAAAATGCCAGGCCATGAAGTTACAGATTGTTTGAGTCTATCCCATTTAGCATGATGCTCATGCCACATAACACAATGGAGGGTATCCTCATTATGAAGACAGAATTTGGTCTTCACAAGGTGGTCGCTCCCACAGATACTGTCATGGACAGATACAGCTAACTATCAAATAAATTGGCTGGATTTAAACCTGGTGTTTTCAGACTTCTTACTGTGAGATACAGTTGTGGTAGGTAGACTGGCAAAAATAAGGTCATGTATGTTTTTCCCTCACCAATTACTGCTGACTAGTCTAGCGGGTACATCCTTTAGAACTTGGCTAGTTTAGTCAGTAATGGTGTTACCAAGCCACTCTTGGTGATGGACATTGAAGTGCCTCACCCAAAGTACATTCTGTGTCTTTGCCATGTCAGCAATTCCTCCAAGTGTTCTTCAACATGAGGACAATTGATTCAGCAGCTGATAGATGAGGTAGTTGGTGATATGTGGTAATCAACAAGAAGTTTTCCTGTCCATGTTTGACCTGGTGCCATTAGACTGCATAGGTCCAAAGTCAATGTTGAAGTCAACCAATATGCTCCCTTTTGAAATCTGAGATACTGATTACATGTCATTATATTTCCCAATTCTAAATCTTCCTCTATTCTCTTCCTGATTAAGGATGCCATTATTGTTCCTGCCACTGCTGACTAGTCCAAAATTCCCTGGACATGTTCTGTCTCCCTTTTCAACTATAGGAATTATATTAACTATCCACCAGTTCTCTGGCAATACACTTTTTTCTCATAACTTATTAAATATGAGTACTAACGCTTCTGCTATCTCTTGCCTGGAGTCTTTTAAAATACACAGATGCAATCTATCCAAACTAGAGCCTTTGTCCTTTTTGAGTTTGTTAAATTTGTTCGATACATTTGTGTTTATTTACTTTAAATGCAATTAACCCATTCATACATTCTTAGGTACTCATTGGATCCAGATTACTAAATGGATACAAAATTGATTTGATGACTGAAGCCAGAGGGTGATTGTGGAGCGTTGTTTTGCAAACTGAAGACGTGTGACCAATGGTGTGCCTCAAGGATCGGTGCTGGATCCACTGTTACTTGTCATTTATATTAAAGATTGGATGAGAATATGGGAAGCATGGTTAATAAGTTCACAGATGACACCAAGATTGGTGGCACAGTGGAAAGTGAAGAAGATTATCTTAGATTGCAATGGGATCTTGATCAATTGGGCCAACTGACAGATGGAGTTTAATTTAAACAAATACGAGGTGTTGCATTTTGGTAGATTGAACCAGGGCGGGACTTACTACGTTATTGGTAGGGCATTGTGGAGAGTTAGAGAACAAAGAGATCTTGGGATACAGGCTCATAGTTCCTCAAAGTGCAGTCACATGTGTATACTGTGGTGAGGAAGGCATTCAGCATGCTTGGTTTTATTGGTCAGAACAATGAATACAGAAATTGGGATGTCTTGTTGAAGTTGTACAAGACATTGGTAAGGCCACGCTTGAAATACTATGTACAGTTCTTGTCACCCTATTATAGAAAAGATATTATTAAACTAGAAAGAATGCAGAAAAGATTTACTAGGAAGCTATCGGAACTTGATGGCTTGACTTATAAGGAGAGGTTGGATAGACTGGGACTTTTTTTTTGGAGTGTAGAAGGCTGAGAGGTGATCTTATAGAGATCTATAAAATCATGAGGGACATAGCTCAACTAGATAATCAATACCTTTTCCCAAAGGTAGGGGAGTTTAAAACTAGAAGGCATAGGTATAAAGAAAGAAGAGAGAGATACAAAAGGGTCCAGAGAGGCAATCTTTTCATACAGGAGGTGATGTGTCTTTGGAACAAACTGCCAGATGTCACAGTAGAGGTGGGTACAATTTTGTCTTTTAAAAAGCATTTAGGCAGTTACATAGATAAAATGAGTGTAAAGAGATTATGGGCCAAATGCGGTCAATTAGAAATTGCTTAGACGTTTTAAAAAAAAAGGGTGACATGGACAAGTTGGGCCGAAGGACCCGTTTCCATACTGTAAACCTCTATGACTCATACAAACATACAATCATTATAGTCAGAAAGAAGCCATCCATCCATTGAGTCTGCACCAACTCAACTCAATTTAATGTCATGGCTATCTGTTCTATCTCTCTGATAAATACTGCAGCAAAATAACTATTTATGTTTCTTTTATATTTCTTCCCTCTTTCTATCATTACCTGTGGTATTATCCTGTATACCCCTTAATGGTCCCATTTCTACTTTTTTATTGATGTGTCCATAAAATATTTTGTTTCATTCTCCTTAATGATTTACTTACATTGACATCCTCTTTGACCTCCTAATTTTTTTAGACTTCTCTCCTAATATGTTTGTATTCTCTCTTGTCAAGTCCCAGATTATTAGTATGGTGAGATGGTTTTTTTAATTTGTTCATGGGACATGGGCATCACTCTGGGTCTGCATTCATTGTCCACCCCTAATTACCCTTGAGTGGGCAGTTAAGAGTCAAGCACATTGCTGTGCATCTGTAGTCACATGTCGGCCAGACCGGGTAAGGATGGCAATTGACAACAATCAACCATAGTTTCATAGTCATCATTTGACTTTTAATTCCAAATGTTTATTTAACTCAAATTTCACCATCTGTAGTGGCAAGATTTGAACCCAGGTCCACATAGAATTGCCCTGAGTCCCTGGATTACTAGTCCAGTGACAATACCACCCATCTACCATAGACACTCAATCGGAGAGAGATATTGAGTTGTGCATGGGTATTCTACTAAAATGAAAATGAGAAAATGAGCAAGTGTGTTTGTAATCCTGCTCAGGAAAGAAATGGTGCTGCAGAACAAAGACATTAGAAAACCTCTAAATGTCATTCAAGATTTCCATTTGAGTGATATCAGGTCTCTCTTTGAAATGTATGATTAATATAAAAAGAGGAAACATAGGTCTGCTGCTTTTTCACAATTATTACACTTTCTTGGATCTTTAATCCAATTACTGTATGAACATCCATGATACATTTTCAAAGATGGAGATCAAGGCTCAGTCCTTTAACAGTGGACCAAAATACATACTCCAAGTATCATGTATTCCATTTGAATTTTCCTCTATAGATACTGATGTTAAGGAACAGGTTCAGCTGAAGATAGGTCAATATGTTACACCACTATATCTCGAACCTGAAATGTCAAAAGATATTTTCTCCCCATCTTCATTCATTGAATTCTCACATCACAAACATTCCCTACATGAAGAGGCAGATTAGGGGATAGCTAATGTCACGCCAATATTCAAAAAGAGAGGTAGAGAGAAAACAAGGAATTATAGACCAGCAAGCCTAAGTGTTATCAAACCTAATTCATTATCATGGACTTTATAGCAGAGCATTTAGGAAGCAGTGGCAGGATCAGAGAGACTCAGCGTAGATTTATGAAGGGGAAATAATGCTTTACAAGTCTATTGGAATTCTTTGAAGATGTAACAAGCAGAGTTGACAAGGGGAGCCAGTCGATGTAGTACATTTGGACTTTCAGAAAGTCCCATATAAGATATCATGCAAGATTAAAGCACATGGGATTGGGGGAAGTGTATTAATGGACAGAAAACTGGTTGGGTTTTTTTCTATTAGAACTGGTGGGGTGCCACAGGGTTCAGTGCTCAGACCCCAGCTTTTCACAATACATATTAATGATTTGGATGAGGGAACAAAATGTAATATCTCAAATTTTTCAGATGATATCAAGTTAGGTGGGAGGGTGAACAGTGACAAGGATGTAGAGATCCTTCAGAATTATCTGGATAGGTTGGATGAGTGGGAAAATCAATAGCAGATGCAGTATAATTTGGATAAATGTGAAGTTATTTACTTTGGAAGCAAAAATAAGAGGGCAGACTACTACGTGAATGCTGTAAATTGGGAGAGGGGGCTGTGTAGTGGGACCTGGGTATCCTTGTGCACCAGTCACTGAAGGTAAGCATACAAATGCAGCAAATAGTAAAGAAGGCAAGTGTTATGTTGGCCATCATTTGTGAGAGGTTTCAAGTACAGGAGCAGGGATGTTGCAGTCTTGATGAGGACACATCTAGAATATTGTGTGCAGTTTTGGTCTTCTTTTCTGAGGAAGTATTTTCTTGCTCTCGAGGGAGTGCAGCGAAGGTTTACCAAACTGATTCGGGGGATGACGGGACTGATATATGAGGACAGATTGACTAGGTTAGGATTGTTTTTGCTGGAGTTCAGACAAATGAAGGGGGATCTCATAGAATTATAAAATTCTAACAGGACTAGACAGAATAGGTGAAGGAAGGATGTTCCTGATGCTGGCGTGTTCAGAATCAGGGATGACAATTTGAGGATTCAGAGTAGACCATTTAGGATGGACTTGGGGAGACATTTCTTCACTCATAGAGTGCTGAGCCTGTGGAATTCATTAGCACAGGAAGTAATTGATACCAAAACATTGAATATATTCAAAATGCGATTCAATATAGCACTTTGGGGCAAATGGGATCAAAGCTTATGCGGAAAAAGCAGGATTAGGCTGTTCAGTTGGATGATCATACATGATCATGATGAATGGCGGAGCAGGTTCAAAGCGGCAAATAGCCTCCTCCTGCTCTTATCTTCTATACGTACAAGTGAACTGGCCCTGTTGTCTAGTAGATGCAAAGAAAGCCTTTGTTCTGTTTCTTCCTCATGGAGTGGGACTTTTCTAAATGATTCTCAGCACTAACAGCCAACCAACCTATCTAAAATCAGAAACTCAACCTAGGCAAAATGTATAAATAATCATGCTGCCTCCCAGTTAATATTTCTTGGTTCTTCATAATTATATTACTTATAACAAATAATTAGTTACAACAAGTATGTTTATGTTTTAGGTAATATTAACCTGAAGGGATTTGACTCTGAATAGATATGAGAGAACTTAAGAATGGGCTAGATTAAATGCTTTGGCTGCAACAGTGATAGATAAAATTAAAATAGAGAAGTGTAAGACACAAAGGGAGAAAAGGTGAGTGTCAAACATAATAAATGGATAGGATGAAATTCAAAGGGAACGAGGGATACTCACAGGTACCTGCAAAGCTCAAGGGGTAAGATGCACAAAAGTAGATGCAATAGAGGATAAAATGAAGGACTGTGGAAGCAAACAATTTTTCAAATAGGTAAAACCTCTGAATGGAAAAATTGTGATTGCCACAAAGGAGTCTACAGAAAAAATGTCAATTTTTGACATTTAATTTGTGGACAAATGATGGTGTGATTCACAATCCAAGCTTACATTTTCTTGGATGGTGAAATAGAGGTTAATTAAGTGGATTTCAGCAATGATGCCCTGTTTGATATTCTATAGTATCCTGTCCAAAAGAGAGCAAAGCAACTTTTTTGACACAAGACATTAATCAAAGGTAGTGCCAGGGCAGTGCCTGAAATTGCATGATGGAGACTAAGAAAGTTGCAAAGATAAAGGTACCCAATTGTGCCATTTACCAGGTCAATTCCCAGCGTATCACAATATCACTGTAAAAGGCAGTGGTAAATTCTTTCCATGGTCAAAATGTGGCTAAGAGTCCACCCAACCAAGTGTTGCCAACTCTGAACAGGTTTCCAGATTCTCCCAAAAAATTCTGTCAAATTTGTGTAAAAACTGGAGTAAATCCTGTTTCTTTTTTTTAGTATAATTTTCAAAATTCTACAGAGTACACTAGTGAGAATCATGATAAATATCTGGGGGATGGGGCCTATTCTCACTGTAGAGCCCAACAACATAGTGCTGAGTGGACCACTATATATGCACTGATCTGTGAGATGGAGATTCGTGCATGCGCAGTAGGTTGATTTGATTGATTTGATTTATTATTCTTACGTGTGTTAACATACAGTGAATAGTATTGTTTCTTGCATACTATGCAGACAAAACATACTGTTCATAAGGAAACGCGAGAGTGTAAAATGTAGTGTTACAATCACAGCTAGGGTATGGAGAAAGATCAACTTACTGCAAGGTAAGTCCATTCAAAAGTCTGACTCTCGAGTCGGTTGGTAC
Organism: Sphyrna mokarran; assembly: GCA_024679065.1. Classification (NCBI taxonomy): domain Eukaryota; kingdom Metazoa; phylum Chordata; class Chondrichthyes; order Carcharhiniformes; family Carcharhinidae; genus Sphyrna; species Sphyrna mokarran. Next base: position 43,084,161 of record JAGIQG010000009.1, read on the forward strand.
GTGACCTGAGTCTGTTGTATCTTTTTCCCGAAGGAAGAAGGTGGAAAAGAGAACGTACGATGTACGATGTCCATGGGATCCTTAATTATGCTAGATGCTTTGCCGAGGCATCAGGAAGTGTAGACGGAGTCAATGGATGGGAGGCTGGTTTGCATGATGGATTTGGCTACATTCACAACTTTTTGTAGTTTCTTGCGATCTTGAGCCAAACAGGAGCCATACCAAACTGTGATACAAACAGAAATAATGCTTTTTATGGTGCATTTGTAAAACTTGGTGAGAATCATAGCTGACATGCCAGATTTCCTTAATCTTCTGAGGAAGTAAAGGCATTGGTGAGTTTTCTTAACTATAGTGTTGGCAGGAGGGGACCAAGACAGGTTGTTAGTCACTAAAAACTTGAAGCTATTGATGCTTTCTACTTCGTCCCCATTGATGTAGAGAGGGTCATGTTCTCCTTTATGTTTCCTGAAGTCAATGAGAATCTCCTTTATTTTGTTGACATTCAAAGAGAGATTATTGTTGCTGCATCAGCTCACCAGATTCTCTATCTCATTTCTGTATTCTGTCCCATCGTTGTTTGAGATCTGATCCACTATAGTGGTATCATCAGCAAACTTGAAAATGGAATTGAAGGGGAATTTGGCTGCACAGTCATAGATATATAAGGAATATAGTAGAGGGCTGAGAACACAGCCTTGTGGGGCACTGGTGTTGAAGATGATTGTGGAGGTGCTGTTGTTGCCTATTCTTACTGATTGTGGTCTGTGAGTTAGGAAATTCAGGATCCAGTCACAGAGGGAGGCATCAAGGCAAAGGCCACAGTTTGGAGATGAGTTTCTTGAGAATAATAGTGTTAAGGCTGAGCTGTAATCACTAAATAGGAGCCTGACATACATATGCTTGTTATCTTGGTGTTACCTAGTCCTGCATTGCCGACTCCCGTTACTGCTCGTCTGACTCCCCGCATCCTCTGATCGCTGGTCTCCCAGAAGTGCTCAAGCTAACCCAACTCTCTCATCCCAGTGCCATCTCAATCTTCACCACCCTCCCATCACCTCTCGACCAATCCCAATCTCCCAAAGCCCCCCCCCAACATAGTCTCGACTCTCCACCAGTAGCCCTGACCTCTCCTTGCAGCCCTGACACCTGCAAAGGCTAATCCCCTACCCCACCCTAATGGCCAGTCCTAATCACTGTCCATTCTCCCTCTGACAGCAGAGTGGCAGTTGTATCCCCCACCATCACTGATCTCCCCCTACTTAGGCTCTGCCTACAATAAGCCCCGCCCCCTCTATTCCTACCCCTTGGCACTACCTGGAGGGCAGTACCAAGATGTCCTGGGGCATTGCCACTTTGCCTCTTGGGTAATACCAGAGGGCTGCCAGGCTGGTAATACCCAGAGAGCACACCCCATACCCCCCGACAGCCCAAAGGGCCTCCATGACCTCCCTTTATTCCATTGGGATTGGGCCACTAGCTTCCTGTTAGTAGGGAGTTGTTGTATACCCAACTGAAGTGAAAGACTTCTGCAAGGGGTTGAGAGGATAGTAGGCCCGGAGACTTCAGCTGGAGATGCAAGGAGGCCATGGAGCCCAGCAACAGTCCACAACACGGCCTCCACTTATAGTCCTAGCCCATTGCGCTGCTGGAATAACACAGCAGACTGGGAGAATCGCCCCTACATTGTTCTCTCAATGCATGAAGGGGCAGTCAGCTCACAGAACAAGAGCATGTTCCCATTTAATTTCACTGGAAGAAATTGAATAAGAGGATGTGTTGATTGAAAGTCTCGATAATTATTGCACTCAGTCAGGCACCCACACTTCATGCTTTGTTGTTGCCTTTTGTTGGAAATATTGACTGTCTTTTGCAGCAACTTTTACAAATGACATAACTCTCAACTAATTGATTCAAAAGATGTTTGACAGGTGAGGACAAAACAAAATCAAACTGTTACGCCTGAATATCTAACAGTTTTTTGCATAAGCCCTTGTCTTTGCAACTTTAATTAATTGAACCACTCTATCTTTATTTTCATAATGTTTGTATATAAGGATGTTACAATGAAGTGATCTGTACTTTCTCAGCATCCTTCATTTTGTTATAGAGTGATGTATATATTTTATTAATCAGGTAGCAACACGACATTTAGAAAAGCAGTACAATCAAGCACAGTTAACGCGTTAACAAAAATAGTGTTCAACAAACTTATTAGAATTCTTTGAGAATGTAACAAGCAGGGTGGATAAAGAGGAACCAGTCATTATAATGTATCAGGATTTCTAAAAGCCATTTGATCAGATTCCAGGGTGGGCAAGGCTCACAGAATGGCATTCCCTGTTGGCCTTGGGTAGGCAAGGTGGTAAAATTTTGGTACTTAGTTCTGTTTTCTCTCCCTACAGGTGTTGAGACCAGCTGAGTTTATCTACCAGTCTCTGTTTTTGCCTCAGATTCTAGCATCTGCAGTATTTTGCTTATTCAAGGAAGTTAGGCAGGAAAGTGGAGTTAAGACCACAATCAGATCAGCATGACTTTACTGAATAGTAGAACAGACTTTTTGGACTGAATGGATGACTTTTGCTCCTATTTCTCTGATCTTATGATCGTTACAGGATGTTCTGCATTTTTATAAAAGTGAATTAATTTCATAGGTTAATTGTAACACTTTCTTTTTCAGATATGAAGCTCATGTATCTACATGATGACACAGAATCCCTGAAGGATAGTTTTACCATTCAGCTGACAGATGGCAAGCACACAGTATCAGGAGTTGTGCACGTCCATATTGTACCAATCAATGATGAGAAGCCAGTTGTTTTAATGTAAGCTTGAATTCTTTGGCATGGGATCCACTATATTAATTCTTAAATGGTATGTTATAAATACAAAACATTGAGTGAGCAGGATGTTGTGGGTGGGAAGATGGGCATGGGGAGTTGTGTGGTTAATAGACTGCTTTGTGAAGTTTCATTTAGTTTTACACTTGAATGTTTTGTGAAAGACCCAAGTTCAATTCATGTCCCTGTAAGTGTTTGCCTTGAGGACTATCATCACTATTTAAAGCTCATATTATGGGACAAATGTTTCACAGGTATCAGTTAATTGATTAATTTATCAGGGACTGTGTTTTATAAGTCTTATTCAAAATGCAGAACTCATTCAAAATAAAGACATTAGGGAGGACTATCAATGAAGAGATAATTTATTTGAGCTTTGTGATGCTGTTGAGTTAGGGAGTGGTATTAAAGTACAGCATAATTTGTAATTTCTGAAACAAGCTCAACCACCATTGCTTACCAGTTACAGCCTAATTTCATATACTTATGCTTGAATAAGTGGAATTTGCAATTACAAATTCCAGTTATCCGCTTGATTCAAAGATTAAATGAATTCCATGGTGTGGAGCTTGGCAATCCAGATCAAGAAATAGAGTTGGCTGATTTCAGCTTGGGTAGTCATAAACGTTGATTGATACAACTGCTTTCAGCACCCCTCAGTGAAGGAGAGGAAAATGTGCTGAGCTTCCCATTCTGTAACTGCTTTTTAGTGACACTTGCTGACAAATGCATGTGCACTGATGTTTTGCGAGCACAGAATCAGGCCTGGTTATGACACTTCCATAGCTTAATATGCAGCAATAAATTTCTAAACTCATTCATTCAAGATTTAATGTCCAGCAAACATGAAATTGCAAAACACAAATCATGCTGAATTACAAGGTCCTCTGCTTACCCTGAGACCAGAGACTTATTGAATTGGGAAAGTGGGCTCAATTCCTCTTGTGGTCGATGCAGACTCAATGGGCCGAATGGCCTCCTTGTGCAGTGTGGGGATTCTATGATTCAATATAATGTCTGTTACAGGAATATTAGATAAAATATTTAGGAAGATGAGCTAACAATAAACAACTCTAAAGAATGAACATTACTCTTAGAATCATTATGTATTACTATCTTGCTGCAGGTAAATCCTGTTTTACGTTGTATCATTTTATCGGAAATTCCGGTTTTACGGAATAAAAGCAATGGAGTTGCAAACTAAGTGTCATGCATGCTGTGGAACTGGCTGCTCCTGGTACTGCTGTTTTCTGATTCTTCCACTGCCACAATAATGTATAAAATCTATTACTGTGATTACACAATCATATATAATTGGCTATGTATTTGTTAATGAAGGAAAAGCTCAAGCTTACATGTCTTGTTTTTCAATGTTATTAATACCTTTGTGTACTTTGCTATAATTCGAAGGATGAAATACAAAATATCCATTTTAAGAAAAATCCTCTTTACGGAATAAACTTGGTCCTGACCCATTTCATGAAAAGGGAACTTACCTGTACATTCATTCTCAGCCTACAGAAATCTGACCAAAATGAAAGTTGTGCATAGATCAATAATTGCTCTTTGTCTATTCAGAAACACAGGCTTGGAAGTGGAAGTGGGAGAAAACAAGGTGATTTCCAGTGTAGCGTTAGAAGCTGAAGACAAAGACACACCACGGTTCAAGCTTTACTATGTTATCAATACTGTGCCCATATTTGGATGGCTGCAATTAAAGGTAAGAACTGACAAAATCTTCCATGATTTTCCCATTTGTCAAAGGAGTTCAGAGAAGTGATTCCTGCCTTTAAATAACTGCACTGTAAAGAACTGAGATTAATCTCTTCAGAAAAGCATGGGTCATTAATCATTCATGGAAAATTATTTTTAAATAATAGAGACCTCAGGAGAAGAATTCCTTTGCTCCTTTGACACAGTGATATAAGTGACTTATTTAAGATGATAAGATTCCCTATGGTCAGTAATCCCAGCCCAATTATAAACATGTTCAAGAGGAAAGGCATGTTAAAATGCTGGAAATATGAACTGGAGAAATCTGCATGAATTACATCAACCCCATTATAATGTGGCTGCACATTGAGACCAAAGCAATTGTTCTCCCTTCGGAAACTAATACGACAGACTTGGGAATGCAAGACAAAAATTTCCATAATGTGGCTGTAAGAGAGGAACTTCTGCCTGCCATCTTGTCCTCATCTTCACCTTATCTCAAATTCCACAGGTGGAGTTGTGACTATTTTTAGATGAGTATTTGTGCCAGTAACAGCACGACAGAAACACTTCCACATCAGCAATGGTACAGAGGCACCTCACCAATAAAGCAGCCAGAGATTTGTGGGGAGTGAGCAGTATTACTTGGGTCTGCAGGGGGTTATCTTCTAAAATAACACCTTTGGATAAGATAAGAAACAATGGTCCTACTTGTCTGCTCATGTGGATATAGAGAATGTTTTGAAGAACTGATTGTCTCCTCTGTGTCCTGACCAACATTAATTCCTCAAACAACACTGTAAATTCAGAATAATTGGTAACATGAAATTGTTGTGTGATGTTCACTTGCATGTTGGTCGCAATAAAATTTATTTATAGACTATAAGATGTAGGAGCAGAAGTAGCCCTATCGAGTTTGCTCTGCTGTTCAATGAGATCATGGCTGATCTGATATAATTCTCAGTTACATTTTTCCGCCTAATCCCCATAACCCTTGATTCCTTTACTGATTAAAACACATCTGTCTCAGCCTTGAACATACTTAACAAGCTAGCCCCTGCAGCCTTTTGCGGTGAAGAAGACCACAGATTCAGAGTGAATAAATGACCTCTAATTCTTAGATTATGCCTTCTATTCCAAGACACTACCACAAGAGGAAATATCAGTGAAATCTTAGCCTAAGATGACTGAGCATTGGTTCCAGTGAGAAAAATGATGTTTCTCTGAGAAAAGGGCCTGTTTTCTTTCCAAATCTTCCCAGATTTGGGCAGACCTTCCCAGCCGCAGTCGTTCCAAAACTGAAAATTCCCCCCCCGCCCCCAAGGTCAACAGAACTCCTCATTGTCTACCCTCACCTGCTACAATTCCTGTGGGAAGCAGGATGGACGGAATTCCACCTATGTCACAAAAAAGCAGCTGGGCATGTTTCACATTGTTATGAAGGAGGAGGGGAGGGGTCTCAACACGCTTTCAAATCCTGTCTGCACTGAGATAAAGGAATCATGTTTTAAGAGGGGCCCGATCAGACCAAACAGCAACAAAAAGCAGTGCCTGGGTTATTGCCAGAGCACTGCCTGGTCCATGTGGGGATCCTCCTGCAGTCTATTTTCAACTTTGTGCCCACAGAGGGAGCCCCACAACAGGTTCTTGTCTAGGCGAACCTGTTGTCATGTCGGCATGTGTGAAAATACAGCAAGGGATCACTATCTGGTGGATGGGATAATTAATCATTAGCTAATGTATTACAATGAATGTAAATTAGATTCACACCTATTATGGGCATGAACTTGATTACTTCATTGGCAAGGGGCAGTGAAAATCTGAACTCATGATCTTGCCAGCAAGATTTGGGATTTCCAGTTTCATGCATCTTTTGTCCTTTACCAATATTACCGTTGTTGGTGAACACGGGCTCTATTTGCCGCATCCTCTCAATACCAACCCTCTGAAAATCCTATATGTCTCAGTAAGATCATCTTTCAATCTTTGAAATTCCACTGAGTATAGTCCCTACATAGTTAACCTCCCCTCATCAGAAAGACCCTCCATTCCCAGGTTCAACCTAGTGACCCTTCTCCGGCCTGCCTCTAACACCAGACTATCTGTCCTTTTTTAAGTGGACCAAAACTGTTCACAGTATTCCTGGTATTGCCCAACTAGTGTGCTGTCCTCATCCAAATCATTAAATTTGTAAATAATTGTGGCCCTGTGTAATTTCACTAGTTATAGATTGCCATCCTGTTGCAACTCTCTGTCTTCTATCAGTTAGCCAATCCTCTATCCATGCTAATATACCACCCCCAACACTATGTGCTCATATTATGAAGTAGCCTTTTGTATGGTACATTATCAGACACCTTTGGGAAATCCTAGTATATTACATCCTCTAGTTCCCCTTTAACTATCCTGCTTGTTACCACCTCAAAGAATTCTGACAAATGCCTTCGTGAAGCCATACTGACTCTGCTTGATTATGTTATACATTTCTTCTATTACATCCTTTATAATAGACTCTAATATTTTCCCATTAACAGAAGTTAAGCTAACTGGCCAACAGTTTTTTTTGTCTTCTTCCCTTTTTGAAAGATGTTACATGGGCAGTTTTCCGATTCTCTGGGATTTTTCCAGAATTTCAGGATTATTGGATGATTACTATCAGTGCATGCACTATCTTTGTAGCTACTTCTTTTAATATCCTGGGGTGCAATCCATCAGGTCCAGGGGAGTTATCAGCTTTTAATCTCATTAGTTTCCCTAGTACTTTTTCTCTAGTGGTAATTATTGTATTTATTTCCTCTTCCCATTCCTGTCTGCCCCTTGATTTAGTATTTTTGAAATATTGGTGTTTTCCACTATGAAGACTAATTCAAAGTATTTGTTTAACTCCTCTACCATTTCCTGATTCCCCATTATTATTTCCCCAGCCTTATTCCCTAAGAAGCCTATGTTCACTTTAGTCTTTCTCTTCCTTGTAATATTTTTAAAGAAGCTCTTGCTGTCCATTTTTATATTAATTTTATATTCATTTATATTAATTGCAAGTTTACCATCAGGATTATCTCCCTCTATTATTTTTTGGTCAACTTTTGTTGGTTTTTAAAACTTTCCTAATCCTCTGGTTTACCGCTAATCTTTGCTACATTAAGGACAGAATTCTCTGGCCATTCACATCAGCGGGATTGTCCAGTCTCGCCAGTCCAGCAGGGTTTTGCAATGGTGTGGGGTGACATCAATTGGCAGCTGCATCAATTGGCATCAAAGAATCCTGCTGCTGGTGACCAGCAAATCATCTTTCACTATCTGGAAACACACGCCTGGGAAGCCGGACACATTCACCCTATATATTTTTTCTTTCAGTTTAATATTATCTTTAACATCCTTGGTTATATAAATGATGTAATCAATCATAGAAATCATAGAAATCCTACATTGCAGAAAGAGGCCACTTGGCTCATCGAGTCTATACTGACCACAATGCCACCCAGGCCCTATCCCCATATCCTACATATTTACCCACTAATCGCTCTAACCTAGGTATCTCAAGACACTAAGGCAATTTTAGCATGGCCATTCAACCGAGCCCGCATATCTTTGGACTGTGGGAGGAAACCGGAGCACCTGGAGGAAACCCACGCAGACACAAGAATAATGTGCAAACTCCACACAGACACCGACCCAAGCCAGGACTCGAACCCAGGTTTCTAGAGCTGTGAAGTAGCAGTGTTAACAACTGCGTTACTGTGCTGCCCATGGTAAATGTCTTAAAATAAAATCATAGAAAAAATGTCATAATAAATGTCTTAAAAAGTGACAAAAAAAATCCTCATATGCTGATATTTAACTTCTTGTTCTGTTTAAATGCCACAATGCCATCATTGCCACTGTGGAATTGATCCATCTGGGAAATGATTCACATCTGCAACTCTTCCCTGAGAACTGCTCAGCATGTTCCCTGATGTGATATGGTGAACTTAGTGGTTGAAAGTCAATTGAAGCAAAGGTTGAGGACTTACATGGCTGAGCAACATAATATAACTCCAGCACTACTTTGTTTAACAATGCTGAATTAACATGTTATATTCAATCTCTCAAAACAGACTGAATCTGAATGGATTCATCTATATCCAGGCATGAACTATAGTCAAGACGACATAGACATGAACCGAATCTGGTACCTACACACCACCATTGTGGGGTCAAAAGGTCAGGACAGCTTTCGCTTCCATATTACAGATGGGGATAACTCCTCACCTTCACAGAATTTTTATATATCACTAAAAAACATGAAGAAAGGTGAGTAAACAATAATTCCGGACAAATCCCTTTATGTGGCTTAATTTTAAAATATAACAGCTTTATGCATATATGTTTGGCGTAGAATTGTCAAAAGGGCATAGTGGAAAAATTATCTGTTTGAAAATCAAAATGATCTGGTATTATGCATTTGACAGTATCATTGCTATGTTTGTTTGGGAAAATTTACAAGTATGCAATATGATGGGTGAAATTTTACCGGCACGTCTGCCCAAATTTCGCATGATCCTGCCTCTGGCCAATGGAGAATGCTATTCTGCAAGCCGAGCCCACCCTGGAATCAGGGCTGGCATGCCCGTGAAATTCCGGCTGATGTCTTGCTTTTGTCTTGCCCTTGAAGGGGAGTAAATCCAAATGACAAATATTTTTCAACTTGCAGTAACCTGATTTAATATAGCCTTACACTGTGCTACTAAACTCACATGTGACTTTGATCAAATTATGACTTTTCTGTGCAGTTTTTCTATGAACCCGTAAGGTAAGTTCTTTTTAACCAATATCTGGCAGCTTTTGTGTGCCTGACCACTAAGAATGAGTAGGATTTTCACTGTTTTGAAGAAACTCTACAGATGCAGCTTGACATGAAGATATGAGTGAAAAACAATGATTATGCCTGTGTCACTGGGTGTCAATTGCCAAAGTCAAGATCCTACTATGAGAAGCAAGTGTAATCTTCATGAGAGTAGCAAAGTCTATAGTGGTGTGATTGGTCGTCTTCACAAAAGCATTTTGCTTAGGATCGATATCATTTGATAAATAATAATACCAACTATCAGTTCCTACCACTGAAGTTGAGGAATATCATAAACTGAACTTCTATGGAATCTAACAATCATTCCTGAAGAGTAGTACAGATTATGTGGCATCTTTTCCAGGCAAGAGGAGAGAGGTTTGGGTGGATGTGGGGAATTAAATCCTTGAAAGTGATGTTGGGTTAGAAGCCTGACATCATTGCTATACTCTTCCAGGTTTTACTCAATTGAATTTGCAGACAAGCAGTCAACCATATGCAGCTACAAGGGGAGGAATTAATATATTCAAATAGTTAATGAAGTTGTGTTTTAACCAAGGATTTTCAACGAAGGCTTTACCAGCCAACTAGCCTATTTGCTGAGCTGTCAATAAGTTGCCAGTCACCGAAGTGAATGGACAGAAATGTGGGGTTCTTTGATGAAACTGATAGGCAGGGAAACCTTTGAAACTAAAGAGCTGAAGCCATGGCCAGATGAAAGGCTGCTGCTCACAATATTCCTTCTCAGAGAGTACATTGACTCAGGTGAATGCCAACTTCTTGGAAATCACTTAACCGGTCTTACACTGAGTTGCACTTCCCAGCTGCCAGCCTTCACCACAGCAAGGAAACAGATCAAGCAGTTCCATCTCCCCTTCCCACAAAAAGCAAGAGGAGCATCAACATCAACAGCACAACAGCAATTGCCTTCACCTCAGCTGCATGCTCTCCACAGGACAGAGGGGATGGACACAGAGGGCGCAGTTTTATGGCTCCTTCTGGTGGCAGGATTTCCCAGTCCCAGTGAAGTCAATGGACCTTTAAACAGCTTGCTGCATTTTCCAGCCTAGGAGTTGTAAAATTCTGTCCAGAGATTCAGCTCCAAGGAGACAAAACCCCCCAGTGGAGAATCAGCTCTCCTGACATATCTGAGCACCAGCAGCTCAGGGAGTTTGGGTTTTCCTGCTGGGTTGTTCTGACATCTACAGCCTCTTGGAATAAGATTTCCTTCCCTGCAGACCAGGTGGGTTTGCACTGCCAGTGACTGAAAAGATGTCTGCCATTGGAGGGTCCCGCCCAGATTTCTATTTCTCCGTGAGTTTGTATGCTCTCTTCTGCAAGGAGAGAAAGCAGAGAGGTGTGAGAGTTAACAATTGTATCTGCGGAGAGGATGGAAGAACGACATTTGTGGAGGATAACTTGTGTGAGGCATTAGTGCCAGAGATCAGTAGGATGAGTGCAAGAGTTGACTGTTTGGATGGGAAATGAGGAGATGCTGAGGGAGAAGGGAATGTGCGGAACTGGAAGGTATGTTGCTCTGGTAGTGGCTGTGCAAAATGATGAGTGGGTGGGATTTTGCATACGCCTCAGTATGTTTTGTGGCAGCAGAAGTAGCCCATCATTGTCTGGTAGCATGATCTTCCAATCCCGCCAAATGGGGGTTTCCTGTTGTTCGCACCGTCGACAGGACTGGTTGATCCTGCTGGTGGGAATGGCCAAAAAATACAATTGCTGGAATTTTACCATCCTGCCCACCATGGCAATCGGAGAGGGCGCGGGGTGAACCATGCAAAGGTCCCTTGACCTCAGGCAGGATTTTACCGTTTTGGGACGAGTGAAGACATAAAAACCGCAGCCGGTGTGTAGCACATGAAAGTGCTACTTCACTCATTGCTATTGCCAACTGAGACCTGGATTCTCTTGGTGCACCATCTCCAGGTTGGAGAATGGAAAACCAAGCTGCTGACTGACTGAGAAAACTTCCTTCACACTCGCCAGGTTGGAGATGTTGTCCTCTTCCTTATGCCCTTTGGAAAGATCACCTCCCTGCAGCCTTTCAGAGTCCACAACAGGACAAGCAGCTAAGAGTGAAGAGCCCCAGGGAACAACTTTCCCAGGCATCCTCTCCATTCGTGGCTGTTGCAAAAATCCACATCCTGGTGAGAGAACTTGTAATCCACAGCAAAGTTTTCTTTCATTAGAAATCTCTTCTTTGATAGTGCCATCTCTGGTCGAGAGCCCAGAGGTAGGATGCTAATGATATGGTTCTGTTAAAAAGGCAAAATCCATCAACTAATCACACAGGTTCCTGACCCATTAATGGTTCCCCTGTTTTAACAGGAGCATGTTTAGAAAATGCCATCCGAAGAAACTCAGACCTAGAAACACCAATTATTGAATGTGAAGGTGGAGTTAAGATTGTTTGACTAGTTGTCCATCATGGGAACTATTTAAACAGCTGCTTCAGGGTTTTTGTTAATCATATTAATCACAGAGGAGATGTCAGGGGTACGTTTTTTCACTTAGAGGGTGATGGGTGAGTGGAATCGGCTGCCACATATGCGCAGATCATCCCTTTTTGAAATCTTTGTGTTCTATGTGTGTCGCTGGAGAATAGCCATACACATGCAGGTCCTCTTTAAAAACTTTCTAAGTGGGCTTACATATATGCACAAGTTTGTTCTTTTCTGTATTTTTAAGTTTAAAGGGAGCCATGCACCTGTGCAGATGAGCAAACAAAAGCCAAAATGATATACGACTAGAAGATTAGGTGGCTTAGAAGTAAAATGCCATTACACAGAAGCACACAAGAAGCAGGATGAGAGCAGAAGAGAACAGATTTCTCAGAATAGAATGAAGTCCCAACACACCAGGGAGGGACAGGGACAAGTCCCAAGTTGATACCTAAATCAAGGAACAAAGGGATCATGAATAAATCATGTTCAGTGAATTTAAGAGTGAGGAGCACATGAAGGCTCCAAGTTTAAAGTGAGATCACTGCTGGAAGCAGACTTAAAGCAAAATTTGCGCAGAAGATGCAAGGAGACCAGTCAGTGAAGACAACCAATTGTTGCTGACTCCTTACTATGGGCCTGAGAAGCAATGGTGGGTTATGTTGCACAGCTGGATATCTCAGAGATTGTGTGGAAGGCAGTGTTTGAATACAATGGCAATCCAAGGGAAAGAAACATCGGAAGGAAAGATTGCAACCCTGGAGGAGGATCCTTGGTGAATCTATCTGAGGGAAAGCGCTATTTGGGAGAGAAGTCCAAATTGAATTCTTTGTGACGAATGGAAACAGTAATGTGAAAAATAGAGTTCCAGTACGACCAGTTGGCTCCCGGTATGATAAGCATGTGGGAAGTTGATGAGGAATCCATACCATCTACTTTGGATGGCATCTGTCACTTGGTTTCAGAATGTGGAATGTCTAACTACTGGAGACTTTAGAGTATAAGACAGATTTTGTAACTTGAGCTATCCTTATAAATCTTTCTCTCTATATATGTCTGTAAAGATATAGTTGTGGTTCATCTTTTATTGTTCTTTCTTTCTTGTTTAATAAAAGCTTAATTCTTTTGTTAAAACTTCATCAGTTGACTCCATTTAATAGCCACCCTCCACTTTCCTAAACAAAAAATAAAAGTTAGGATCCACCAGGCTAGGCTATACCCTGGGATCTGACTTGTAGAGTAATAATATCAGCTGGGATCATATAACTATGCACAATGGATCCAGACCAAGACAACATTTCACATTCTCCTCATCAACATGAGCAAGCAACAGCCACAAACATCCCAGAGGATGAAGTTTATTACCTTAAGGAACCAGCAGAGAGTTAATCACAGGGCACAGGATCTGGGCAGATAGGGGGAAATTATGGGTGGGATTTTCTAGTCTTGCTCACCTCAAAACTAGAAAAACCTGCTCAAAACCAATGGATCTCACTCATTCCGATTTCCATGATGTGTGCAACGGCAAAATTCCAGCCTATAAGGCAAAAGGGTCAAGAACCAGAGGACTTTTAGTTAAAGTGACTGGCAAAAAAACTAAAAGTGAAATGATGAGAAATATTTTTTAGGTAGCGAATGGTTTGGATCTGGAATGTACTTCCTGGCTCTGTATTGGAGGAAGAGTCTATTGTGGCCTTTAAAATAGAACTGGATAATTATCTGAACAGAAAAGATGTATGGAGTGATAGGGATTGAAACTAGCTGTGTTGTTCTCACAGAGACCTGGCACAGACATGATGGGCCAAATGGCCCCCTTCTGTCTTGTAACTATTCTATGATTCTATGATGAAGATAAATTGGCAGTAACGGAGGAAAAGCAGAAACCCAATAGCCCGACAGACACACTGGTGCCATTAATGAATCATTAATAAGCAGTGTGGGTTGCTTTATAATGCTGCTATTGCTATTTTGTGTGAAAGTAGATTAGAAATGTTGGCCATGCTGAGAATTGAATGTCCTCAATTTGACACATGTCTGAGCAGGTCATTCATTAAAACTGTACTCGATCCCTAAGCTACACTGAGAGGAGGCAGAGGCGGTAAAGTTTGGAAAAGAGGTGATCATGACTGCCAATAATACTGAAGTTTCAATGGTGCAGATTGGCTCCAGATATCCTTATAGCAGATGGCATAGTTCTGTAAATGGCTTGCTACTGATCTTGTTTATCCTTCACCTTTTGGCATAACTACTGCTCCATGTGCTCCAGGCCTCCAGTCATGGCCTATGCAGCTGTGGAGTATTGACTAATAAAGGCAGGGAAATACTTTTTGAAGGCAGAGTTATCCCAGCTGCTGGGGAATAAGTTTTATTAACAAAGGGCTAACAAAACTATTATTTTATAGTTTGTTTTTCCTTTTGTGAATTATTTGATGTCAACTTCACAACTGGTGCAGGTGCATGCTAGAGGTCAGAAGCTCAATATATTTCAAGTCTATTCTCCTACAGTGAATAAGGAGACTCACCAATGATTTGAAACTAGGTCTTGTGGAATTGAGATACTTCTTGCCTTTGGCTATAGTTGCTCCCTTTTTAAGCAGACAATATCAAGACAGACTTCATGCTATCACAAGGAATGTGTTAGAAGGCCGTGCTGGTGAGAACATCATACGTACTATTTGATTCTTCCATTGCTTCCCTATTCAACTGTGTGGAAACAAACACTTAGAGAAGAAGAAATGGAGTGTGTTGAATTTCCTGGTACATTAGACATGTTGCTAATAAGTTGCAAATGGTGTTCAACACAGTGAAAACAAGATAGCTGCAACTGAAAATAATGCTTCTTAAAATATATTGTTATAAGTACACTTGTCAGCTTTGGAAAAATTAATTATCTTTCTCCATCTCTGTAGCCATACTTACGCCGCATGAGGTGGCACTCACTACCAAGGCAGCCTTTCTATGTTACAGTTTGTGTGCTAACCTCCTTACGTTTGGGCTTAAATATTTATTATTTCTTGTCAGATCACAGCCTAGAGTCTTTAAATTTGTTGCTTAGTGTCCTTATATCACATCAATCTCATGTACTAAAGTAAATGATGTTGCTCAAGTTATATAATGGCTTTCCTGACCCTTTCAGCTGTTACTAGGGCACTGGATGTTCCTGGGCTTGGAGGACATTAATGGCACCAATAGGCTGTCATGAATATTCACTGAAGATGCACTGATTAAAATTTGACTTATTTTTAGTGGCGTAACACCAGTAGGATAAAATGCCATTCTGCTGCTACTTTGAAAGTAAACTGGGTCAGGAAAAAATTCTATTCCAAAACATTCTGAAGTTTTGAAATACTTCCTTACTAACCACAGTATCAAGCTATCAGGCAATTGTAGAAAAGGTACTAAAAGCTCTTTCAAACATATGTGGCCATGTCTAAACAAATATTGCCCTTTTAGTTATTTTTGACCCAAGTAAATAGATCAACAAAACTTTTGACTGTTCCCAGCAGAATGTTCAATCAGTCAATGTCAAACACCCAATGTCATACATAGGAAAAACAAAGAACAAAGAACAAAACAGCATGGGAAACAGGCCCTTTGGCCCAATGAGCCCGCGCCGCCACCTCGATGTTCCCACTTCTACACGCGATCCCTGTCCATGTTTATAGATCTATGATTAAAAACCAAATTTGAGACAATTTAGGGAGAATTTGTTTTGCCAATTAGCCTAAGAGCACATCTTTGGGATGTGGGAGGAAACCGGAGCTCCCGGAGAAAACCCACGCAAGCACGGGGAGAATGCGCAAACTCCCACAGACACAGGCCCAAATCCATGTATCTGCACAGCACAGCGATAGTCACTGAGCTGTCGTGTTGCCCATCAGATGGTCCAGGTCAAGCATACACTAACAACGTGAAGCAGTAGGATACTCTCGAAAAAGATCCAAGAGCAGCCCTCTCACGACCCATCGCGTGTATGCCCCTCGTTAGACAACAAGGTGGACCAAAGCACCTGTAGGATAAAAACAAGTACATGATCCCTATTTTAAATCAGTTTTCTATACCCCTTCATTCCCATTCTGTTCATGTGCCCATCTAAGTATTTCTTAAATATCTCCAGATACCTCCACCACTTTACTTGGTAGCGCATTCCATACCCCCACCACCCTCTGTGTGAAAAAACTCCCTCTAGCATCCAAATTATACCTTACCCCCCTCACCCTAAGCCCGTGACCCCTCGTGCTATTTGAGTCCATCCCAGGAAAAAGCTTAGCCCTGTTTACTCTATCTATCCTCTTCAAAATCTTGTACACTTCTATCAGATCTCCTCTAAGTCTACGTCTTCCTAAGGAAAACAGTCCCAATTTGCCTAATCTCTCCTTGTAACTCAGACCTTCCATACCAGGCAGCATCCTGGTAAACCTCCTCTGCATTGTACTTGTTATGCTAACGTCTGTGTATTAACTTGCAAAGATCATACATTGAGTTGTATAATACAGGTATTACATTGGTTAAAATCTTTCATTGCATTCATTGTTGATCATCAGAATAACAGTATTGGTTTATTATTTTATGAAGGTATCTTATCAAGTGCACGTGTACAGCATTCTGTGCAGACATCAGTTGAAGTGGAATTAAATTGTTTATCGACCAAGTACTGTGATCTTAACTGTAACCAAATGAAGTATTTTTCTCACAGCATCTAAATCAAGGAAACCAAATTACTTTTGAGGCTGATAATGAAACTCTAATGCCATCAAAAGGACTGGAGCCAGCATCTGAAAACACCATTGTTTGGAGCATGCATAAATTACCATCATTGGCACAAGCAAGCAATTAATCATCTATTAACAACTGAAAAGAGAACTTTACTTAATATATTGAGAAAAAAACAAATATGCAAGATTTAAGTAAGCTGATCAGAACGGCTACCATTTCAAGTCCTTCAAAAAATTTTTTTAACAACCCCTTGTTCCAATGTTTTAAGTACAGGGTGAATAAGTGGACAAAGAAGTTAGAGAGGACCTGTAGAGAAAGCATGGCAAACGTACTTCAAATCTGCAACAAAAATAGAAAATACTGGAATTGCATTATCAACATCTGCAAGGGGGAGGGGGTTTGGACAGTAAATTTAGCCCTTTGACTGCACTCGGCAAAGGGTCACACACTTCAAGGTGAATTTGCTCTTTGTTTCCAGAAATGTTTTGTTTTTACTTCAGATCTGTAGTTTTTTTTTTAATTTCTATCTCTACTTCAATCTATTTTAGGGGAATGAATGTTGGTTGATCAGAAGCATATTGAATAGAGTTACCCACAGAATCAAATGAGGATGTAACAAAGCAACCCCGGTCATGTGCAAGCATTAATGTTGAGCACAAATCATGGGGAGCGGGAGGGGAGAGCAAAATCCTACTTCCAAATTTATTCTGAACACCTGCAGTTTTTTTTTCTTTCCCTCGCGAAGAAATGCTTTGGAACCTAATGCTAACGTTATTTCAAGCCTAATTCATTGAAAAGCACTGTAGGGGCCCTCAATGGCGCATTAGAAATAAAAGAGTTTAGCCCAACTGCATGGTGTATTGATGTTTTTTTGTACATTGCAAATTGGCTGTGCTCAGTGGAGCACCAGCTGGAAGCTGTGTACAGAACCCATGTGTTCACCTTTAATGTACTGGAGCATACAGTAAAAGAACCCACTGAAAATGATGTCACATCAAGCTGCTTGACACATAATGCACTCTTTGATCTTCTACTTCTCACGGCAGTGCCTATCGTCAGAATTTATGAGGTGAATATAATCATTTAATATATCTTTTCTTTAACAAGTTGAGTATCTTCATGATTGATGGAGGCAAGTTTAGAAAATCTGGTAAATCTCCCTGAAATGGTGTCAGTCAACCTAGAGAACGGAGTTCAGCTTCTGCAGATCAGCATAGCTGCCAGCAAATGATTGGTACGAAAGAAATAGAAGCAGCCGGCTCTCTGGAGGCTGTGCCTGGCACCGTTTTCTGACGAACATTCACAGTCACAACTGGTGAGAACGAGGAGTGCCATCTGTAAACTGTAAATCCTGAACATTTACTCAATCTGCTGCACTGTGCTGACAATAGGGAGTTCATAAAATAAAAGCCACCTCACAAGTGAAAGCGGAGAGCTGCATTTTACCAATTAAATTAAGCTAATTCATCACTAACACAGCTGAGGCCTTGTTCATGGGTGACAATGTACGAGTTTTACTTTCTCTTTGCTTTCCCTTCCTCTCTCTTTTTAAAAAATTTCTATAGGTGACATTGTTGTACTCACCAAACCTGTAACTTTAAAAGAGGGTGACAGGGTCACCTTGACGACAGATGTTCTCAAGGCAACAGATGGCACTGGCAAACCCGAAGAGCTGTTGTTCGCCATCTCTGTGCCACCTGCACATGGTCAGATCGAGTACATCAATTATCCTGGAGTGGCCATTTCCAGTTTCAGCCAGTTGGAGGTAGCAGCCCAGAAGGTCTGCTATGTCCATGACAACAGTCGCGAGGCCAGCGCGGATGGATTCAGGTGAGGAAGCCAGCTCCGTCGTACTCTGGCCACCTTAACAATAACAATATTAATCAAACGCAAAAGTACTGATCACAACTGTCAGTTCTTGGTGATTAGGCAGCATATGTTTTGTTAACAGAACCTGATTTGAAAACTCATCTATACAACCCAGTGTTACGTAAACCCTCTGTAACTAATTACATGCATAAATTGTACAAGTTTTCTAAAATCATTATATTTAAATTTAATATCACTACTTCAACCCTAACAGGAAATTAAAATAACACTCACAAAAGCCCCTCAAATCCCCTAAGAGATAACACAAATATAATTTGATACAGACAATTGTATAGATTTGTTGAACAGAATATCCTACAGGGCATTTTTGTCAGGGATGACTGACCACTGAGAGTTCAAAGGGCTTACAGAGTAAGGATTTATATCCAGTTATAATCCCATTGTGGTATTTTATTGCTTACTTCGTGTAGGAGAACATTTGTATCAATCATGACGAGTCTCTTAACTGTGATTATGGAAAACCACAATGTTGATGATAATTCAATATATTCAAACAGAATAATTAAAAAAATCTACTCCAGTGCTGAAAATAAGTTGTTTTTTTTAGAAAACAGGGGTCTGTGTGGGATCCCATCCTTTGACTATGATGAAATAGATGTTTTTCATGAATGTTTATCACTTTTTTGTAGCTGGTACCTTCTGGCGTAATCTAGTGCCAAAGCCCAGCTCCCTATCAGCTCTGCTATAATTCATTCTCAGCATTTGGAAGTGATCTGGTTCCAGGTGATTTATTAAATTACTTTTTATTGTGCTACTCCTAACTTGTCCATCTGTTCCGCAGCTCCTAACTCACAATCTGTCTGTAGTTTGCAGAAAGACAAACTGTCAAGGCTTGTTCGTGCACCAACACTTGACAATTCTCTTTCGGATTAGATTAATACCAGTTGTGACAGATTTTAAAGCTTGAAAAGAGATGCAAAAAAAAATCTTATTAGAGCTTGTTGGAGCACTGATCAATTTTGACAGACACAGGCTGGGCGCCGGAGATAGAGCATAATTCATTTCACAAAAAAGGAGGATACAAAGAGTGTGTAGAATATGCTTTTGGAAATTTCAAAGGAAGCCACATCAAAATGTTTAAAAGATTAAGGAATAATCCTGTTATCAACAATTAGGGTGGGCTTGCGCACTGGCCATAAAGAAGGATGGGTATTGCTATTCGTGGGCTAGTAGAACAATGTCTAAAAAACACCAACAGATGATGGATGCAAATGATTAACAAAATGACTACCCTTGGCACAGACATTTGAATTTAAAGTGAAAACCTTTTCATCAGGATTGATTGGGATAATTACACTAAAAATGAGACTTCCTAACAGATGCTGTTATCTGCTATGGTGGAATTAAGCCCTTTCTCATTTAAACTCTTGTTTTCCCACAGATTTTTTGTCAGCAATGGGATGACAGTTAAAAACAGCACCATGGAGTTTAACATTGAACGCACTGACCGTATCCGGCCCACGTTAGTCAATAATAAAGGTCTTCAGTTACCAGATGGGGCCATGTTGGTCATCTCTCCTGATAATCTTCAACTCTCAGATCCAGATACTCCCTTGATAAACCTAACCTACATTATTATCCAACCTCCTCAGTATGGCAACCTGTACCTGAAAGGAAATGTTCTTTCCCAAGACCACTTCACACAGCTGAATGTGAATAATTTGGAAATTTCATACAAACACAATGCTGGGCCCTCTGCGCTTGACCACTTTACATTCATAGCTTCTGATCGAACCAATCATGGGTTTCTAGTCAATGGCCAGATGACAGAGGAGCCTGTTATATTCAGCATACAGGTACGTGACATTATCTGTACAAAGACTGACTTAAGTAAGAAGTAAGCAAGATGGTATTGTAACTTATAATTGAAATATTCTGGAGGCACTTATGAAAATAAATGACCAAAATTAGCTGTAGCTGATAAAAACAAATTGATCTTGAAGTAATCAAATCCTTAAATGTCATAAATTACATCAAACACTTTTCTAAATGCAGTACACTCAGTCACTACTTCAATTGTTTTAAAACTATTTTAGATAAGTAAAATTAGATTTTGCTTCATTGACTATATTTTATATTAATGTTTTAATTATTTACCCACTCCAAAACCAACCGCTCTGAACATCTTTCTTCTACTTAATAAATTTTAACTGTAGTTATTTTGGGGAATGTTATGAATGATTTTACTGAACCCAATGCCTCCAACCTCTTTCTATATTTGAACACAGCATTGACTAAATCTCAAATATAATCATTCAATTTTAAGAGATTAATTTAATTTCAAAAACTTTTTAAATTGAAAAGCTAAATTTTTAGTCAAATTTGTTTTGATTTGTTCAGTCTGTTTATAAATGAAAAAATACTGGAATGTAATTTGAAGAAATTTATTTCAGAGGAATTTTTTTTTGGTAGGGGCTAGGAACAAAAACTTGGCAAGGGGAAGTTGATGAGAATTATTTTTATGCGGTGAGTTATTTTAATCTAGAATACAGTTCCTAAAAAGCTGGTGGAAGCACATGAAATCGTAAATTTCAAAAGGGAATGCATTTTTTGTTGAAATGTTTTTTTCCAGTTTGTTAATCAAAAGATGTGCAGATTAGGTTGATTGGCCATGTTAAATTGTCCTTTAGTGTCAGGGAGTTGCGGGGTAGGGCCTGAGTGGAATTGTTGTCAGCGCAGGCTTGATGGGCCCAATGGTCTCCTCTGCACTGTAGGGATTCTAGGATTCTGTGACTACAAGGAGAGACAGTGGAGTGGAAACTAATACAAAAAATCTTCCAAAGCGCTAACACAGACATGATGGGATGAATGACCTTCTTCTGTGTCGATTTAAGGCTAAAATATCAAATATATCAATGAGGCACCTATTACCATTATTTTATCCACTCTTTGCAAGCACAATCAAAATATCCCTTCACAGATACTCACATGCTAGCATTAATTAATGCAGCAGCTATACAATTGAAACTTAGCAGCACTATTTCAATTCAAATATATATTAGTATTTGTCCAAATATTAATTTTTGTTACAAATTCTACTGAGAAGTCTTAATCACTTTTTGAATGTACACTTTAATGACGAATGACATATTCATTATAAACTAATTAAGCAGGGATATTTTCAAGACAAATAACTTTATTTTTTTCTGAGTTGCATTCTGCTTTTTTATTGAATTACAGTTTTTTTTTCATTTTTAAAAACCATCATTGTTTATTTTTAAAAATATGTTCAGATGTCAGAAGATGTAACAAAATTAAATTTCCAGTGTACATCACAGAATTAATGGTGTTCAGTGTTCGTGGGTCATTATAGTTAAAATTTTAGCATTCTACTAATGTATAGTTGCATTCATTTCAATCTTTAATATTTAATAGAGCTATTTCAGTGCAGAAACACGTAATATTCAATAGAGGAAGTTAATTTACTATTTGTTTTAACACCTTTTTATTTTAGGTTGTTTGTGAACTTGCTTAATTAATGACATCATCCTTTGGGATCACTAGTATGCCATAATAAAGGCTTTTAATGTAAATTAATAGGCAGTGCCCATTAAACCGTGAATCACACATAAATAATTACTGCTTTAACATTCCAATAAATTAACTCCTTGAGTACTACGTTGCACCAGTATTTTGTGGCACATTGAAGTAATGCAATTCCCCTTTCTTCAATAAATATAGTGCAAAAAAGTGTATAAATGACTTGAAGTCTACTATATAGTACTTGCTGTTGAAGCTACTTTAAAGTGATTTGCCCTGCCTTGACCCTAGTTGTAGGCTGGTAATCAGCTGCCTCATTTACAGGAGAATGGGAAGGTTCTTATGCCCATTTCCCTCCCATAAAATCCCTCTCCACTCGCCCCAGCTCATGCAAAGGGACCTGGGTGAATTTTTAAAACTTTGCAGAATGCTTAATTCTTAGGCCCCATTTGCACCAAGAAAGAAAAGCTCTGAGCATGAACCAGCTGTAGAGATGCTGGCATAGGACTGAGGTAAACTCAGTAAGAATCTGGCAACACCAATTTTAAATCCAACCAATTTATTTGATAGTAAATCTGCGAGCTTTTGACTTTTCGTCTTCGTCAGGCAAATGCAGTGTTCTGGTCATGGACCTGAGCCAGCTGACAGGTGTGATTTTACCTCACTGACATCTTACTCATCCCAAAATCTGTAAAAATCTGCCCGAGGTCAATAGAGCTTTCCATTGTTCGCCTCTCTCTCACTACGATTTCCAGGGCGGGCAAGGTGGTAAAATTCCGGCCAATATTTCTGCAAGTCAAATAGAAATTCTAATCTTTTCTTGACCTCCTGGAATTAGACTTTACACATTTATGAGAAAGTGATGTAATTGGCCTACATCCAATAGTGCAGGCTATTACTAATATTAAGTGGAATAGCAAATAAAGGGAACGTTGGGATTAAAAGTAATGTTGTACAGTAGTTATATTACTGAACCAAAAATCCAGAGGCTGGACTGATAGTCCGGACAATATGAAATCAAATCCTCCCATAACAAGAAGTTCAAAAATCTGAGATAAAAACTGATATCAGTAAAAGTGTCCATAAAACTGTCAGAATGCTGTTAAACTCAATTGGTTCACTTACATTTTGTTACAGAATGAAACCTCTGACATTCTTATGAGTAAGTTCTTGACTGACTCTTCACTGACCTACCACTCAATGATATCAAAACGTTGACTCAACTCAACTGCCTTATGGCAACCAGGGCTAGACATTAAATGTTAGTGACAGTCATATCCTGAGAACAAATGGAAAAAAACAGTAAGAGAAAAGGAACATTTGAGGGGTGCAAGGGTTTTGAGATGCTGGGAAAAAAATGGATTTCAGTGCAATGGACAATGCAGTGCAGAACAAGGAAAGGGAAGGAGTATGAGAGATGACTTATTTCGAGCACAGGAATACAAGAGAGAAAATTTAGAATAGTGATTAAAAACAGAAAATGCAGGAAAATCTCAGCAGGTCTGACAGTATCCACAGAGGGGGAATAGAACCAATATAATGGGTCTCCACGTATGTTGTAAGACCTGATGAGATTTTCCAGCATTTTCTATTTTTGCTTCAGATTCTGCAGTATTTTGCCTTTATTTCAGAATAGTAATGAAACATTAACACATGGTCACAGAAAAAAAAGATTGAAACAGAACTGGAGGATTGTGTGTTGAAGGTAAGAGATGGGTGATTAATCATAGGACAAACCAAACCCATTTCTATTGTCCACAGTACACTGGTTAATTTGCTTTTGTAATTATAACCTCACGACCCGAGGCCTCTTATTTGAATAACTCAAGGCTAAATCTATTAACTGAGCCAAATAAATTAAAAAATACACATTAACATAAATAGCATGTTATTTAGAAGTGGGAAGAAGTAAGTAGGTAATAAAGAATATTAAAGAGGACTTAACCCACATTCACAAAAATAAAAAGAAACAATTGCCAACAAATATGTAAATAGTTAATTAAATACTAAATAGTAATTACAATATAAATCTTGTTGCAGAATAAAATTGCAATTTGTGATTAGGCCTATACTGAAGAATATGCTTGAATCAAAGTGAAGATACGTATTTATTTTGCATCATTTTCTTTTACTCAATTGTCATTCAACTATAATGTTCAGCACTGCATTATTAAATCATTTCTGTGGGATGACAGACACATGCAGCACTAATACGAAATGCTAGAATTATGTAAATAACTGTATGTCACAGACCTACATAGCTACAATGATGATTAAATACATTTTTATCTCATTTAACAGCACTTCCTTACATAATAAACCTAAAAGTTAGTGACTGGAAAAACAAGTTGGTTTCCTGTTCACAGGATGTCTGTTTAGTACCTACATGGGTTAATTAGGCAGGTGCTGATGCGGACTGAATCTGAGAGACATTTTTGGCAAAGCTTCAAAAGTGGATGTTCTGGAATAAATTAACTTTGCAGTTCTCAAGAGCTCCAATTCCAAGGTTGCACATTGAACATTGTAAATTTGAATTGGTTTAACTCAATGAAATGTCTATCAGTACATGCTTCCAACAATCATTCCAATAAGCACTTTTCTGAATTCTCTGAATAAACACTTTTCAATGTTTCCTTTTATACTTTTCTCCCCTATTTTACTGAAGGCACTACATATGCTAGAATATGATTCCACAAGCGCTGACAGCTCTCTGGTGCCAAGTGGCCACTTGCTGAAACAGGAAGGGAGGAATTTTACCTAATTTACTGGGCGCGAAACACACAGGATTAGAGAGAATGCCATTTGCTTCATTAGAGAGTAAAATCGGTGCTATAAAACTAACATTGCATTTGATTTGGTCAGTCTTTTGATAGTGCCCTAAGCAGGCTATTTTACTAATGGTGGTGAGGAATGCATCACAGCCAAAAACACTCCTGCCTCCCCACCAGCCCTGCACCTGAGATCTCCAAATGCATATTTCCAGCTGATTTTTTTTCCCTGGCCTGAAGATCCCCATATCACTCATTTGGCCTGAAGTCCAGGGGGAAAGAAAAAACAGCCAGTAGCTTCTATCCCTGATCCCACCAAAATATTTTTCAGAAACATGCTTTTATTTCAAAATGTGTATTAAATTCTTCAAAAATTGAATTCTTGCTGATGTGATTGACTGAATATCCTTGTCTTCTTTAAAAAAGACCTAAAAGCAGTTTGTGATCAGAAACAAAGGTATTGTGCCTGTCATGCAAATACTGGTTGAATTTCTTCAAACCAAAGCTATTAATAATCCTGTTTTCTCAATTTGTGAGTATCCTTTTTTGGTTTCTGAGAAATTCTCGAGACATCCGTCATCTAACTTGGGACTGAATGCACCAATACTAGATGGAGAAGCATTGCAAGTTAACACTAATTCCTTAGATGGGTTGAAATGCACTGTTAAACCCAATGAATGCAGCAATTGCTTCACTTTGTTAAAAGCTCCTTTCTGGAGTATCTCCCAGAACCAATGCTGGTGCTTCTTCAGCGACATATGTAAGCGAGCCAATAATGTCAACAAACTTGGTAGAAAACATCCATTGCAATTCACAATTCCTAAGAATGACTTCAATTTATTTGCACCTCTAGGACTAATGCCTCCTTTGTTGTCTTGAACTTGTCTTTCATGGGGTGTAATCCTTGTGCATCTACTGAATACACTGACTACCTCAGTGGTTTTAAAAGTACATTTCTCCTTCTTCAGATAAACTTCAATCTCTTGAAATCTCTTTAGCATCCCATCTAAGTTAGCTAGGTTCTCAGCTTCTATAATTCAGTTATTAAAACATCATCCCATTATATACAATTTGTGGCAGTCCTTGTAATAAACTTTCCATTGTTTTCTGAAAAATAGCACATGCTGACAACACTCCAAAGGACAGGCACATGAATTGAAACAACTCTTGTTTATAATCTTGGGAAGCGTCCTCTAATTCAAGTTGCTGATATGTGTGGCTCATATCCAGTTTTACATAAGATTGACCTGCGGCTACTTTGTGTATATGTCTTCAATTTTCAGGATTGGATACTTAGTTAACTTGGAGTCTGACTGGTAATTCGTAAGCTCCAGGGATGCAGATGGTATTGTCAGGCTTTATCACAGAGACTATGGTTGTTGCCCACTCCACAAATTAAACCAGATGGATAATACCCAATTCTTCCAGTCTCTTCAATTCCATATCCAGCTGCCTTTGCAAAGCATACGGTGATAGTCTTGTCCTGTAGAAATGAAACGTTGCCTCTGGATCTATATAACCTTCACCTAGCAGCCCCTTATTTTATCTAACTCATTGCAAAAAACATTCTCATATTTCTTAGTTAATTCAGGCAATTCCCCATTCCTGAATTTGGAAGACCTCCATCCAGTTTAACGTGATTAAGTCAATCACAGATCAAACATTTTGCCCTTGACCTGCCACTATTATTATTGGGAGCTGAGTGGACTGCTGCTGTTAGCTGACAGGTATGTGATAATACCATTTATGTTGATGGATTTTCCTGTGTAAATTGTTAGTTTTGTAGAGGTACCCTGCAAACTCAATGGCTGGACTCTATCATGTAAGTATTGAAATATGTGTTCTCCTATCACCATGGTAGAGACTCCAGGATCAATTTCCATCTTTAAGGTCTTATTATTTATCAAAAGCATCACAGTGATGGGAGCTACCTTGCCCATTTTCAAATTGAACAATGAGAGAATATTTAAATCCTTAGCATTGGTTTCTTCTGTATCAAGCACTTAAGATGCATTACTAACATTGTTACTGGGTACACTGGACTTACTTTTACATTAATGCCTTAAATGACCTTTCCAGTGGCAGAAAAAAAACCTTCAGTCTCTTAATACCTGCAGGTTTCAATGAAGTGATTGCCCCTGCACCAGTAAAGACTTTACATTAATCCTGTGGACCTTGTAAATCTTCTCATTCTATTCATGGATGCGTTTGCCTCCCATTTTAAAATTATATCTTCATCTTTGGCACCATTGCTGGCTGCAGATTCCCATTCTAACTGGTGAACTGTGTTATTTTACTTGCTTTGAATTTCCTGCTCCCTATCACCAGCTATCTCCAACACCTTCTTAAAATTTATATCTGCCTCTGCTAACAGCTTCCTTTGGATGGCCTCATTATTTATCCCACAGTCTCACAGCACATTGTTAAGAAATGCTCGGAAGTTACAGTGCTCTGAGATCTCCCTTAACTTGGTAACGTATATTGAAATAGTTTCCATAGGGTTCTCTCAGTTGAATTAAACTTAAATTGGTGCAATATTACTGGTGGCTTGGGGTGGTAGCATTATTTTCATCAATTCAACTATTTCAGTGAATCATGTGGAGTTGTGTTGGAAAATGTGAGGCTGCATATTAAATAGTAGGCCTGAGTCCTACAGATGCTCAGAAGGATTGTCTTTCTCTTCCCCTCCTCTTGTATTCTGTTGACCAGAAAACAGTAGCTCAAATGTTCAATGTATTGTCCTTAATACTCCATGGAGGCGTCAAAAAATTCAATCCATCCAAATAAGAGATCTGCAAACACACTTATGAAATGAACTGAACTTCAACATGACTTTATCTCAACAACCTTGCAACTTTTGTTCTTTTATCCTCACACCAATATAATAATTCCACTTCACCAATTAGGTAAATAATAAGTGCAATGTTTATTTTCACATAACCATAATACGAAGGCTTCATGGCTACCAGTTCAGCTCCTAAAAAAGTTCTGGAACAAAACCCTGAACTCACCAAGGAGATCCACCACACCTCTCCCCCGATTTGTTCTCTGGATCATGTGACCCTTATTCCGCATACGGATCCTTAAAGGAACAATTCCCACAGTACTAAAGCATGTCTGGATAGTAGTCATGATGTAGAGATGCCGACGTTGGACTGAGGTAAACACAGTAAGACGTCTGACAACACCAGGTTTAAATCCAACTGATTTATTTGATAGTAAACTCGCAAGCTTGTGAGTTTACTATCAAATAAATTGGTTGGATTTAAATCTGGTGTTGTCAGACTTCTTACTGTAGTTACACAGACACAATACTCTGTATATGTGAACTCTTAAAGTGGGAGGAAAGTCTTTTCGGGTGAATCAATTTAAAGGGACACCCTTTATGAGTCATGAATAAACTGCATTATAACCATGTTTGCTCCCTGACATATGGGTCTCATAACATTGAGATCCCAGTAAGTTCGGGAACTATAATAAAGCCTGCGCTGAAGGGCAACTCAAGTCAACCAAGTTGAGGGGTGGAGAGTTTAGAGAGGGAAGGAGGCAGGGGTTAACTTCCTGGGGGGGAGAGGGTGACAACAATACACCAGTTTAGAATCTTGAGGGTTTCTTTTTAGTGGTTTATTTGTTTGTGCGATGAAGATGAAGGCCAGCATTTGTTGCAATTGAGTGGCTTGATAGGCCATTACACAGGGCAGTTAAAAATTAACTATATAGCTGTGGGTCTGAGGTCACATGTAGGCCAAGATGACAGATTTTCTTCCCTAAAGGACATTGGTGAACCAAATGGTTTTTTTGTAAAAGTTAATGACAACTGTAGTCAGGTCACCATGATGTGGAGATGCTGGCAGTGGACTGGTGTAAAAACAGAAAGAAGTCTTACAACACCAGCTTAAAGTAAAACAGGTTTATTTGTCGCAAATGCCATAAGCTTTTGGAACACCCTATTCCTTTGTCAGGTGGGTAGGAGTTCTGATCACAAACAGGGCACAAAGACACAAACTCAATTTACATGAATAATGATTGGAATGTGAGTCTTTACAACTAATCAAGTCTTAAAGGTACAGACAATGTAAGTGGAGTGAGCATTAAGCACAGGTTAAAAGGATGTTTATTGTTTCCAGACAGGAAGGTTAGTGAGATTTTGCAAGTCCAGACAAGCTGTGGGGGTTACAGATAGTGTGACATGAACCCAAGATCCTGCTTGAGGCCATCCTCATGCGTGCAGAACTTGGCTATCCGTCTCTGCTCAGTGACACTGTGCTGTCATGTGTCATGAAGGCCGCCTTGGAAAATGCTTACCCGAAGATCAGAGGCCAAATGCTCATACCTGCTGAAGTGTTCCCCAAAAGCAAGTGAACAGTCTTGCCTGGCGATTGTTGAGTGGTGATCATTCATCCGTTGTCATAGCTGGTCTCCCCAATGTACCATGCCTAAGGACATCCTTTCCTGCAGCGTATCAGGTGGACAATGTTGGCCGAGTTGCAAGGGTATGTGCCGTGTACCTGGTGGATGGTGTTCTCATGTGAGATGATGGCATCTGTATTGATAATCCAGCACATTTTACAGAAGTTACTATGGCAGGGTTGTGTGGTGCTGTGGTCACTAATTCTCCTGAAGGCTGGGTAGTTTGTTGTAGGCAATGTTTGAAGGCAAGAAGTGCAGGTGTGGAGATGGCCTTGACGAGATGTTCATCTTCACCATGTTGAAGGCTCTGGAGAAGATGCCACAGTCTCTCCACTCTGGGGAAGTACTGGACAGTGAAGGGTACTCTGTCCACCATGTCCTGTGTTTGTCTTCTGAGGAGGTCGGTGCAGTTTTGGCTGTGGCATGTCGGAACTGTTGATCAATGAGTCGAGCACCATATCCTGTTCTTATGAGAACATCAATACAATACACATCTCTTTAACCTACGCTTAATGCTCTCTCCACTCACATTGTTTATACCTTTAAGACTTGATTTGCTCTAATGACTCATATTCCAATCATTATTCATGTAAATTGAGTTTGTGTCTTTGTGCTCTATTTGTGATCAGAACTGCCACCCACCTGACACAGGAACAGCATTTTCTGAAGGCTTGTGGCATTTGCTACAAATGAAACCTGTTGAACTTTAAACTGGTGTTGTGAGACATCTTTCTGTCAGGTCATCATTACAGAGACTAGTTTTGAATATCAGATTCATGAATTGAATTTATATTCCATCAACTGATGAGGTGGGACTTGAAAGCATGTCACCTGAACTTTTGGATTATCCAGGGGCCGGGTCTCAATAATAACATTACCACAATACCATAGTGTTCTGGTCCCATGTAGATGGTCATGGCAATCAACTCAAGTATAGCTTCTTCCCATCAGACTTTTGAATAGATCTACCTGATATTAAGTTGATTTTTCTCTACATCCTAGCTATGACTGTAACACTACCTTCTGTACCCTTGTACTGGTTAGCTCTATTGCCTCACAGCACCAAAGACCTGGATTCGATTCCAGTCTTGGATCACTGTCCGTGCAGAGTCTGCTGGTTCCCTTCCCACCATCTGTGTGGCTTTCCTCGGGTGCTCTAGTTTCCTCCCACAGTCCGAAAGAGGTGCTGTTAGGTGTGTTGGCCATGCTAAATTCTCCATCAGTGTACTTGAATAGGCACTGGAATGTGGTAACTAAGGAATTTTTCACAGTAACTTCATTGCTGGGTTAATGTAAGCTTACTCGTTACACTAATAAATAAACTTTCTCCCCTATGTACTCAATGAACAGTATGCTTTGTCTGTATGGCGCACAAGAAGCAATACTTTCCACTGTGACAATATTAAATCAAATCAAAGATAACAGTGAGGGTGGTACATCTGTCAATGTGCCTCAAGGATGATAGAGGAAAGCACAGTAGTATTTGGGAGAGAATATGTGGACATGGATTTTATTATCTCAGTTAATGTTGTAGTCTTCATGCACATGGATGCATGAATGAGAAGAGAACTCATCTGTTGTTCTCCAGAGTGGGCTTCGTCATGATGGGGTGGGAGAAGTCAATGGATAGGTCAATGCTCACTACAGGATGTCACATTGGCTGAAATGCTCAAGGTTGGAGAAACCACTTAAAAGAAGATGCTGACAATTTATCCACAGATCACCTTTGGCATATATGGTGCTAGCTCCAAGCAACTTTGTACTATAGTCCAGCTTTGGAGAATGTAGCAAAGGCATCAACTTCCTGTCTGCCTACTATGACATCTGTTATATCTAATGAGTTGACAAGAACGAGATTGCACGTGGCTCACTGTCCCACCCCTAAGCAGAAATCACTCTCACACTGACCCACTTTCCAAACTTTGGCAGGAATAACAAATGTGTAGAGTATAGGGCTAATGGTAGGACTCTTAATAGTGTTGATGAGCAGAGGGATCTTGGTGTATGTGTGCATAGATCCCTGAAAGTTGGCAATCAAGTCGATAAGGTTGTTAAGAAGGCATATGGAGTCTTAGCTTTTATTCGTAGGGGGATTGAATTTCGGAGCCGCAACGTCATGTTGCAACTGTACAAGACTCTAGTGCGGCCGCACTTGGAGTATTGTGTGCAGTTCTGGTCCCCGCATTATAAGAAAGATGTGGAGGAATTGGAGAGGGTACAGAGGAGGTTTACCAGGATGTTGCCTGGTATGGAAGGCAGGTCTTATGAAGAGAGGCTGAGAGATTTGAGGTTGTTTTCGTTAGAAAGAAGGCGGCTAAGAGGAGACTTATTGAAACATATAAGATGATTAGAGGTTTAGATAGGGTGGACAGTGATAGCCTTTTTCCTAGGATGGAGAAAGCTAGCACGAGAGGACATAGCTTTAAATTAAGGGGTGGCGGTTTTAGGACAGATGTCAGAGGTAGGTTCTTTACCCAGAGGGTGGTAAGGGTATGGAATGCCTTGCCTGCGTCAGTTGTAGATGCGCCAAGTTTGGTGGCGTTTAAGAGGTTAGTAGATAAGTTTATGATGAAAGGGGAATGGTTTAGGTTAGAGGGTCACTGCTTGTTCCTAATTGGTCGGCGCAACATCGAAGGCCGAAGGGCCTGTTCTGCACTGTAATGTTCTATGTTCTAAACTATACTCCAGACTGGAAGCTTCAACCTAATGTCAAATTGCATCAAACCAGTTCACTGTAACGTAAAGTGAAAAAAATGAATGCCATGCCAATTCTCCATATCTGGTTTCTGAACTTAGCCTGGGAATTTAGGAAATTGGAGGATGTTTCTCTCATTGAAGTATTAGTGCCGAGCTACACAATAATTTGGAAAAGTTTTCACATGTATCCATTATACTGGTGAGAAAATGAAAGTAAAAGATCTGGAAAATCAAAATGTTAGTTTGCACATCACATCATTTTCAGTATGATAAATGAAGTAACGACAGTAATTGAGATTTGAGCAACTAAACATTATCCATTTACCAATCAGTCAACTGGTTTAAATAGACAATAAGGAATAACTTTGTCTTCTCCTCTGCCAGATGGATTACTGGGAGATGGAGAGATGAAACTACTAAAGAATATAAACTTCTATTTTTGCACTACATGCCATAAAAATATTCATGGCTATTCCTTAGAATCGGGCCATTTGCTGATGGTTACTAATTCCTTCAGTTGAGCTACAGTTAGAATCCAGTCTGCTTTGCAATTCCACAATGTTGTATTATATTAAATTGGCCCCAGAAGAATATTTTGGTCCTTCAAAATACTTTGAGGCACTTTTAGCTTCATTCCTGTGAAGGGAGCATATAATATATTTTTTCCCAAGAATGTGATGGACTGTAGTTCTCAGACTTCTCTGGTGTATGGTGGGAGTGTTTGTCAATGATTCCTTTGGCGTTTCTTGGCAACTTAAAACAAAATTAACGCACAAAATAAACTTTTTTTTTCTCCATCACTTCTACTTTTGTATTGGATTCCATATTATTTTGATCTTAATTTCTAATAGTAAACTTGTCCAATACAAAAGCAAAATATTGGAGATGCTGGAAATCTGAAACAAAAACTGAAAATGCTAAACAACTTGAAGAGAAAAGGGGAGGTTGAGTGGGGGTGCAGGGAAGATGTGTTATCTCATGCTAGTTGGTGGAACTGGTGAAGGATGAGGTTACTTAAAACTTACCTTTTTAGGCTTCCTTCTTGCTCCAGGCCATTTCCTTGCAAGCCACAAAACATAGAGACTCATAACCCAGCACAGTTCTCTGCACGCGGTGTGAACCACATGTGTCAGTAGTTGAAGGTAAGCTGCAGGAAGTCTTTACCCATGTAACAGTTAACCCCCCTTAATCTTTAGCCTAAAAAATGGATTCCAGAATTGAATGCTTACACAAGTATATATGGTACTAATTAATTGACGCAATGAAAAATGATACATTGTCCCATTGCCCCCTGCACCCTCACAACCCTTGCCAGCCACTAGTCAAAAGAAGGTCTTGGAATCAGGGAACTGATGGGCCAAATGGCTTCTTCTTGTGTCATAAATATTCTAAGATTAAATAAATTGCATTGGATTATAACCGTTTAACAGATTTCTTGTTTCCTATGATATTTTTTTCTTACTTTTAAGGCAAACAAAATATTAGCATAAAGTGTGTAATGCAACAAAAAGTCATTTGAGAATGAAATTATATCAATTTGATTAACAATTTCTGAAGGTGTAGACCATTGATGAAGACTCTCACAAAAAAATATGCATTTCTAATTACACACAGTACATTAATTGCAGGTGGAACATTTAGACAAGGCTTCTCCCTATATCCTCATCAATCAAAGCCCAACTATAATTGACAATCTGAGAGATGGACGTTTTGGCATCTACATCACTGCACGGAACTTAAAAGCCTCAGATGTGGACAGCAAAGATGAGGAGCTAATTTACACAGTTCTCCGTCCACCATATTATGGATATTTGGAAAATACAACCACAGGTACTCGATTAATTGGTACAAACATGAAAATCAAAGTAGTGACTTTCTAAAGAATTACAAAACAATTGCACAGTATTGTTTACAAGTAGCAATGCAGTCAGGTGCTTTGTATTAATGTGTTACCTATCGTACATTCAATTGTCTATTTGATAATTATCTTCTTTACAAACACATTATTTCTTAATAATGAGATTTAGAGATGGAAAATGTTAGTGTGACTAGGTCAGACTTATGGATTCTTGCATGGAAATCAGTTAGACCCCTTCAGTAAAGCTAGGTGCAGTGCCATGATGTAGATCTTTTCCCACTTGTTCTCTTTTCATTTCAGGAAGTCTGCACTTATCATTCCAACTCCCATGTTTGAGTGGTTCCATAGAAAAATGATGAAAATTAAATTTTTATTAGTTTCAATACATTTGCTTAGGTTAATTTCCTCTCCCCTATAAAGGAACTCACATGTCTTACAAGGATGCACTAAGAACTTCACAATATTCTCTGCAAAATCACTGCGGAATTGGTCCTATACTCATTCCAGTATGATTTGCATTGTTCTTCATATTGAAATGTGAATTTCACCTAGTTTAGGTATAGGCCATGTACTAAAATATTGGTTCCAGATCACTTACAGCTCACAATGAGTTGGAAGAGATCAAGCAAAAGTTTGTGCATGGCACTGAATTTGGCTCATATCAAACATTACATCAAGTCCAAGATGGGGTTCAAGGCCTTATCTTGAGAACTTAAATCGTCTCCCTCCTGGGAACCAATTTTGTATTCAGCTGGATTTACAAATAATATGTTAATAAATGTTACTAATATCTCTTGCTTTAGTAATGGTGAAGATGAATTATTTTGATGCCAAAAAGGTTTATTTTATTGCAGGTGGATACATTCAAGGCACATTTACCCAGGTAGACATGGACAGACGCATAATTCGCTACATCATCAATCCCTCTA
Organism: Sphyrna mokarran; assembly: GCA_024679065.1. Classification (NCBI taxonomy): domain Eukaryota; kingdom Metazoa; phylum Chordata; class Chondrichthyes; order Carcharhiniformes; family Carcharhinidae; genus Sphyrna; species Sphyrna mokarran. The sequence goes on from JAGIQG010000009.1 coordinate 43,118,740, forward strand.
TAGAAGTGACATCTGACAGTTTTGAGTTCAAACTATCTGACACTGCAGGAAACTCGAATGCACCAAAAATGTACGTTTGTAGAATGTCCAGTCTTCCAAACATTCATTAGGGCAATCCCAGGCTTATGATGTTTCAGGCAAACGAAACACGAAAAAATAGTTGCAAAGTGGAATTTGTTTTTTTCCCAGATGTGTTGCCTTGAAGTGATTCTGATCTGTTTCTGTTTCCTCAGGGGGCACTATTTTATGTTAGGTGTGCAGTGTTGGTACATCTGGAAGCATGCATTTCATTTCCAGAGTGTGTAGGGCCGTGAGGTCTTCACACCTCTGTGATTAGTTACATGCTAAGAGTGTGCAGTCATGAGAATGGGAGATCTGATGCAGCAGTAGATATAAAAGGTGTCATCAAGTCTAAGTGGACACGTATGATTTCAGCGGTGGAGTTTTGCAGCAGGAAACATTAAATGAAACGGTTAGAATTTGAAGGTCCTGAGAGTAATGCCAAGCTGGGTGTAGCAAAGGGAATTGGTTATGTTGAGGTCAGGGGGCTCTTTCTTCAGCCACTGTTGCTTGGAAAGCAGTATCATAAACAAAAAAGTCATAAGTGCAGATAAAACAAAACTTAATAGTCACCGTAGTCAATGCACCCTTAATGCAATTGCTTCAAACCTAATGAATGGCATGGCTGCAAAAGATACTTTCACCCCAAATTCAGTGTCATCTTGACTTTGGGTGCATGTTGAACATTTGGTAATGCCTTTCTCGCATAATAGAAACACAGCCACTATTCATGCTTGACGCACCTAGCTTCCAAGGAAACTGGAACTTTGGTTCCCAAGTGTTTGAAATAATGGCATTTTTGGGATAGAAATGCTGGAACTTCATTGAGTGTGTTTCTTGCAGTTGGTGAACTGCTGTATTGTTGCATGGTACTTGACTGCAGTGCAGCAGTAAATATGGCACCCCAGTACATTCAGATCACAATTAGTTCCAAGTGCTTCAAGAATGATATACATATATTGGAAGAGCATAATATATCCCTTTCTTACGAAAAATATTGGGGGACGATTCTTCCAAAAGTGCTGAATTGGTGGGAAAACTATTCTAGATCATGATGCTTTTTCAGTGCAACTTTAGACCTGAATCTCCGCACACTGCGCAATGCAGAAGTCACAATCCTGAATCTCATTAAAAACCCCGGAGTGGGGGGGGTGCGTATTCACACTAGAATCTGACAGTTCTGGAACTCTGCACGTGAACAGTGGCCCCAATCTGTCAGACTTCCTGCTTGATTGCTGGCCAACCTGGGATCTCTGAAGTGCTGCCCCTCCAGCACCACCCCCCCCAACAGTCCAATTGTGGCCCCCACAACAATTTCTGAGCCAAACCTGACCCCCCCCCATCCCAGAGCGCCCTGATGTCCAGCTCACTCCCAGCAGTGGTGATCCTCACCCCCCTCACCATGGCAGACCCCCCCCCCCCTCCATTGATTTCCCCCCAGGTCAGAATTCTAACCCCCCCATCTCCTAGGGAGGCTGGCCACCCCTGGCAGAGCATCCCCTCAGCCCGCTCCAATCACTGCCCTCCTTCCATGCCAGACAGAGCCCAATTCAAAGTGGCAGTGGGACCCCACAACCCCACCATTCTCCCCAGGCTCCACCCACAATAGACCCTGCTCCTGACATCCAATGGGCAGTGCCAAGATACCCCCAGGCATGGGCACTTTGTCCCTTGGGCAGTGTCAGGGGCACAGGCTGGCACTGCCAGAGCGCTCATGCCCAGGGGGTACCAACCCCCGCACCCGACCCTCTGAGGGATGCCGACTGCCTCCCTTTTATTCAGGCGGGATGTCCTGCTAGTTCCCAAATGTGAGGAACTACTCTAAAACCCCGCCGGAATGCAGTATTCCTGGCAGGATGGGCGATACTATCAGGCTCGGCAAGTTCTGTGCCGGGCCTGATAATCAAATGTAAAATATATTTAAAATACTTTAAAATCACTTTCCGTCCATTCCCAGCGCGGTCTTGACTGCGACTGTTTGATGGCTCTGGGAGATGTGCGTGCATCATGAATGCATGTGCAAATCCCGCAAAATGACTGACACACAGTTTTCTGGATCGAACCCACCAGAAAAATTGCGGGTCGCGATGGGAGAATCGAGCCCATTGTTTCAGTATCTGTTCCAATCATTACCTTTTTACGCTATGCCTTACCTACAGAAGATTAATAATTGATGTTTATAATTAAACTGAACAATTTTAGAGCCTTTGCCATGTATCCCTTTCTCAAAAACATCAGGCACTGTATTGCTAAAATGTGCTGCTTCTTCTGAGTTAAAGCTGCACACACTGTAGTTGGTCTTTGGCTTTTCCTCAAGCGCTTCTTCATGAATCTGCAGCGTATGTTTCTATTCCAACGCGTGCATCTTCCTTCCACTAGTTTTTCAGCTTCCTGCTGTGCCCACTCTGCTTGGCTTCTTACATTTTTGTGTTTCGTCTTTCAAACTCTCCAGCATTTCTTGCACTTCGTTACTGGCCTCCAGTAATCATCCTCCCACTGTGATATATTGACTTCAATGTGTCTGAAGTCAGCATTATTATTCTTTTTTTTTAATGCTCTTCTATTTGAAACGTGTGCCGCTGAAATTTTGAGCTGAGGTTGAGGAGCTCCCTCTTGGATGTCTCCTCTGCTCACAGTGCAGCCAGCAGTTTCACTTCCGCGTGCTTCCTTGCAGCTTGCCATGTTGGAATTTTCTGGCCGCTCATTCCCCACCACTGCTGCGAGTGAGGTCGGAGAATTTGGCGCTGAGCCAAATCCTCATTCACTGCAGCGGGACCACAGAATCCCGCTGGTATGAATGGTCAGAGAATCCCAGCCCTGATCTCTTGCTCAATCTTCAACCTTTCCAGATCAATAACTTTATTCTTTAGTTCTAACTCTTGGGGTGTTGTAAGTTTTTGGAAATCTATTTCCTCAGCTCCCTGAACTTTCTGAATTAGCTTTCTTTCCTTTTCAGTTAAGAGCTTTTTGTGTTTTTCAAAATTAGCCCTGAGAATTTAAATATCTGACCTCAATCCATCTATTTAGCTTTGCGTGTTATCTATCAAAACAATGGAATTTTCTTCTTTTTAGGCAGTCCATCAGGGTTGAGGATGATTTGCTTCCATGTTAAAAATGAGTTCTCAGATGACTGAGGAGTCCGATGCATGACCTATAGTTTCTGTCATAGGTCGAGCAGATAGATATTGGAGAAGAGGGTGGATAGGGAGCCATGTGTTCCTTTTGCATCAACGCTTGGCTTCAGCTTGCTCTCAGTGATGACACTCAAGGTGTTCAGCTTCCTCTCAGATGCTTTTCTTCCAATTCGTGTGGTCTCGGGCCAGAGATCCCCAGGTGCCTGTGGAGATGTTACACATTTTCAAGAAGGCTTTGAGAGTATCGATGAAATGTTTCCACTGCCCTCCTGAGACTGGCTGACCATGTCAAAACTCCGAGAAGCTTGTTTCGAGAGCCTCCTGTCAGGCATGTAGAGAATGTGGCCAGCCCAGCAGACCTGAATGAATGTGATCAATTCTTCAATGCTGGAGATGTTAGCCTGAGTGAGAACACTGATACTCGTGTCTTTCCTGCCAATGGATTTACAGGATCTTGTGGTGGTATCCTCCAAGGTTTTGAGGTATCTGCTATACATAGTTTTGGGAAATATAGGAGGACACACATCACATACCATGAATTTAACCGACATGTAGGCTCTGTGACTCTGACAATCACTTTCTTATTTCTGATTGGAAGATGCTTTTCAATGTGTGTAACTGTCTTTCATCCTAATTGCTGCCTCTTTCCTCTGTTGAGATAAGCTGCCACTCTTCACAACTGTTCAGTCTCAGGACAGCAGGAGTATCTACCTCAGTGATGGGGATCATACCGTTAATGGCTTTTTCTGTGATTTGTCTTGTTCCTAGCTGTTGAATCTCAATTCACTCGTATGCTGTCAGTACAACATTGCTCGGTTTCAGAGCTTCTTCCCTTGGATAACCATTTTCTTTAAATTATCAGACAAAAGCTTCTGACATAGATCGAATGGGATGATGTTACTCTATAGTCTGGTATTGATCTTCAGATTGGCGCTTGTCAACTTGTTTTTCATCTGTCCCCTGATCAGAATGGTTGTCTGAATTGCTTTCCTGTGGGAAGTGTCATATCCAGACAACTTATACAATTCGCTCTCTTTTCTCTTCACAGATGCTGCCAGGCCTGCTGAGATTTTCCAGCATTTTCTGTTTTTATTTCATGAAATTATGCCATTCCTACATCTATTGTTTTCTCAAATTGTCATCATCTTCCAGAGTATGGATGTTTTGCTTTCTTTTCCTTCCCATTCTACCTGTAGCTCTGACTCTGATGACTCATTTCTCATCTTCATTCCTTGTTCTGCACATCTCTAACCAGCAGTCGGTCTTGGCACAATGTCTAAAATTTGATCTATAAGCTTGACATTTTTTTCTGTCTGTGAATACATGTAATCGCCCACGGCTCCTGTACATCTTTCTCCCTATTAGGTGTACGTTCCTTTGTGGTTTTTTCACTGCCCCAAGCCTGCTGCCTTTCTTTGGCTTAACTGTAGACTAGCCATTTACATAGTCAGCATTTATGTCTTTACTCCTGGTAATGTGTATATCCTGCAAAATTGTGAACTTGTGGTTTTTAATCAAATTTTGTTTGTACTTCAGGATATGCAGAGCCCCAAATGAGCTGATCTCTCAGCCTTTCATCTATTCCATTGAATGTGAATTTCCTGACTGTACTCTTCAATCACTTGAAGGGATTCACTTCTTCAGTTCATTCTAGGGGATTTTCACAGTAACTTCATTGAATGTTAATGTAAGCCTATTTGGGACGCTAATAAATAAATGTTAAAACATTAATCTCAATCTTGTTAAATTAAACAAGTTTCTCCTGCCCCTTTCCTTTTCACTATTGCCTTTTAGAAAGCTGTTAGACGTCAGTTTGCACTTTTGTTTAAATTTCTCAAACGCCTCCACAACCTCACCAGATTCCCAAATTCATTATAAGCTGCAGCTGAACTTTCATTGCTGCAACAGTAGCTATTTCTTTTTCACACTCTTCACTCCATTTTATTTTCGCAATCTCTCTTTGGGCGCTAATTCAGATTGATTTTTCTCAATCTAATTTAACATTTGGAATGTTTGAGTTCTGGCCATCCACTATCACCGTGTTCTGCCTGTGGTTCCCAAGGATTTGAAACAATCACACTTTCAGATTCAAAATGCTGGAACTTTGTTCAGTGCATTCCATACAAAATCCTGGCCAGAATTTTCTGGCCATTCAGTCGCCACTGCCACTGCCAGAGAGGACAGAGAATTTGACATTCAGCCAAATCTCCCTTTACTGCGGCGGGATGGGAGCATCCCGTTGGAATAAACGGCTGGAGAGTTCCACTCCCTGTGCTGCTGTTGTCCTGATATGTTGTTGCTCAGCCTATTTATAGTGCAGCAGTAAATGTGGCGCCCTGGCTGTACATTTACATATCAGCTCATTCCCACACCTGACAAATAATGTCACAATATAACAGAAACTTTAAATGCAGAGTTGAATGGCCCTACCTTCAATCTCATAGGTACAGTGCAGAGAGTAATTAGAAAGCCAATCCAAACCTTGCGCACATCAGCTGTAAAGCATCTTCCCAAGGTTTTCTCTTCAGATAAAATCTCTTTGGCTTAGACAGATCAGGATTCAAAGTATGCATTCCTAGTTTGAATGTTTCTGCTCTGCGTGGGCACTGCATTTGCTCATCGTGCTGTTGAAGAACAATGAAATTGCTTTCTTTGATTGCTGTATTAGAAAGGGAACTATAATCTAAACATTAGTGTCTATGCTAAGCTCACAGCAGCAGTCTGGTTGGAATGTTATGAAACAACAGTTTACTGAGTCTTGATTAGCCCTCATGTCCCATCTGTCCATTTGGTGAACACTTCAGAATCACTATACAGTGAGTTTTATAGCTTGAGTGCTGTGGTGTTCCAGATGTGTATCACACTGATTAAACTTGTTATTGTTGGCAGATATCCTCAGTAGCCAGTGAGTGCTCCATATTCCAAAGTTAATGCATTACATGTACATTATTATTCCGAGCTTTCACTACTGTACTGCTTTGGCTTTGTGCATGAGCCTTGCCTAATTGGTGGAGGGTAAGGGCTAGAAAATCACTATATAGGTGAAAATTAGTGGGATGTGGCAACATCTCTTCAAACTCTGAAAGGCATTTAACCCGTTGACAGGCAGCAATGAGAAAGGAGCGTCAAACAAAAATGAATTGAAAGACAACCCAATATGCAGATATGGAACAAGCCCTTGCAAGTAAATGAGAAAGACAAGAATGTCACTCATGTCTGATGGGTAGCAACATGGCTTTGTGTGCTGCTTGTTAAGGATATATATGCTTAGTGGTATTCACTCCACAGGAAAGGACAGCAGTAAGGAATATGGGTGAGAGACAGTGGTAGCATTGAAGTAATGAGAAATTAGCATTGCTGTTTTCAGATGTCCCAGATGTCAACACAAGAGCAGCAAAAATTCTACTTTTCCTAAATCTGCAATTTAATGGCCATAGTGGTGACCCTTTCCATTGACTGAAAAGCTGGTAGAGGCACCGCCAGGGCCATTTCTGTCAACCTGACAGGATTAAATGTCTATCAAGCAGTCAGCCACCTGTCATCAGCTTTCCCAGGCATTTGATGGTTGGCAACTCCTCAAAGCCAGCTTCATCACCAGCAGCAATGCTCCCTTTGGGATTGCTATGGAATGGGAGCCTGTGGATAGAGAGAGAGTGGGGTGGGATTGCTGGAGCCAGTCAGGGGGCTGCATGTGGGGGCTTTGCCAAAGGATGCCTGATTTGGAAGCTTCTTTCCCCGCCCCACCCCACCCCACCCCCTCAGTCCACAGGGAGGCCGTCAGGGGTGGACTGGCTACCATTCCACATAGTGAGACCCGCCTCTGCTGCTGGCTGAATACTAGATGCAATGGGATGAGCTTCTAGTGATCTTTAATTGGTGAGTTGACCTATGAATGGGAAGGCCACACTCTAATTATCTTGCCCTTTACTTAATTGGTGTGAATTGGGATGACACCAGGTTCCCAGCTCATACCTTCCCACCCAATTATACATTCCTCCCTTGCCCGTTACCATGACCTAGTCTTCCACCAGAGTAAGGAAAGGGGGAGGGGATTGGGCATTCACTTCCACTTCACATTTGCAAAGGAAAGCTTTGATCACAGATCACATTTCATACATTCATGCTCAGATCCTCCAGCACCACCTAGAGCCATCTTTTGCTGGACTCCCATTCATTGTCACCTTTAGTAAATAAGTTCTTAAAACAATTTTAAGATAAACTTGTTGCGGAAGAATGACTCGATTTGACAACTGTTGCTGCTTTGCAGTTGTCCTTTGTTGCTGACATGTGACACCTGAGCTAATAGAACTGCTGCACAAGTAATGCTCAGTCCAGCACCTAAAAGGTCTTGTTTTGTAGCTGGTGAAGTAGGTGCAGAGATGCATGCAGTTGGTGCAAGCAGGATTGCCCTGGATAACACTCACACTGTCTCCATAAAAGTGCAATGCAACATGTCTAACATGAGCTTGGATCATTCAATATGGTTGACTGACTTTCACAACTTCTGGCAATGTTGCATAACACAAGGTGATTTCAACAGCGAGTAGACACTTACAGTATCTGACAAATAGCATTCAGAAAACTGCAATCCCGCTGCAGAAAAGCTGAGACTGTTGTATACATCTGGATGAATAACAATTGTAATATTGATTATCATTGTTGATTTGTATATGAATAGGTTGGGTGATTTTACTTGTGATATCTTTGTGGGATATATATGGCTCTTTCACCTCTTATGACCAACAGGTGAGGATTCTATACCTTTTATTAAAGCAATGTTGAAATTTTGTGCAGAATGGAACTGAAATGGTCCAGAATTGAAATGTCTGCAAGTTGCTACAAAGCCTGTGAAGACATCGGAACTCTCTCCATTAAGATTACCAGGAAAGGATACAGTGCTGATCCCTCTTATGTTAACATAAAGGTATAGAATCTACAGTTGTTTACGTCCTTTGTATTATGTTTGAAATTGTTTTAGATTGTTCTAGTTTTGTCTGCACTTAAAGGTACAGGTTGCAAAGTTGTCCATTTAACTTCACTGCACTAAATATAAAATGCAGTCCTGCTTCAACTTGAAAATTGTAAGCACGTTTCCCAAATTTCCTTTGGACTCAAATTTACTGGGAACATTCTCAATATGCATTCCTAACAGGCAAGGCTCCAAATTGGGAGCATAAGCATTGTGAAATCAGCCTTTCCATGTGTAAAATGATAAGATCACAGCAATTTGGTTGTGAGTTATATCACTGGGTTGTAAGCTTGGCAATCAAGTCAAAAAAGATATGACATTTTCCCAAACTGATTGAAGAAAGGTGTGTTACAACTTCCGTAGGGTTCAATAACTTTAAACAAGAGAAGGATTTTACGACTTCGCTCATCCCGAAACCGTAAAATTCCACCTGAGGTCAATAGACTTCCCATGCTCCGCTTCTCACCTGTTCCTATTCCTGTGGCAGGCGGGCAGGTAAAATTCTGGCCAAGATTTGAATTCCCAGCAATTAACCACAAGATTTCAAGTTTTAAGACTTTTAATACACTAAACTACAGAAAAGATATCCCCCTTTAAGTTTTGAACATGACCGAAAACCCCATGCCATAATCGTATTTCACTGCCAGTTCTTCAGAGAATTGCATTTTTTACAGGAGCCAGTTCAACATCACTCTTCTTTTCCAACAGTTTTACTTCATGCCATTTTGAAGCAGTTTCCAGTGAGTCTATGCTCAATGGAAAGAAATACTTCTAAATGGCAATGTTATTTGAAAAAGCTTTTGAATAAGAAGGCAAAATTGATGGTGTGAACGATGAACAAACATCACATTGATACAGCTGGGATACAGAAAGAGTTGTCTGTGTGGATCTTGGATGCTATATTTGGGTGCTTACAACAACAACATCTGCATTTCTAAAGTAACTCATCGGTTAAGATGCACACCGATTGATCACTGAGATATGATAAGGTGTCATATAAATGCAATTCTTTTCTTGGTAACATTTGTAGTGGTGTGGTGAACTGAACACAGTTTAACTAGAGCCTAACCAACTTAGGAATTCAACATCACTTCCTTATTTTAATATTCAAAGCTGCTGTATGTAAAATTCAGAACCAATTTGCTATTTTCTTGCCTTAACTCTCGCAATGTTGAAATTTGCGTCCCCAGATCTGTGTTCCTGTAATCTATTTAGAGTTAGAATTTATTTTTCAAAGACTATCAAAGAACCCTACAGTGCAGAAAGAGACCATTCGGCCCATCGAGCATGCACCGACCACAATCCCACCCAGGCCCCACCTCCACATCCTACGCATTTTACCCGCTACTCCCTCTAACCTACACATCTCAGGACACTAAGGACAATTTTAGCATGGCCAATCAACCTAATTTGCATATCTTTGGACTGTGGGAGGAAACCGGAGCACCTGGAGGAAACCCACACAGACATGAGGAGAATGTGCAAACTCCACACAGACAGTGAGCCGAGCCAGGAATTGAACCCAAGTCCTTGGAGCTCTGAAGCAGCAGTGCTAAGCACTGTGTTACCGTGCGCCCTATTGTCCTTTGTCTTCAAAAATATAATTATGTTCTCTGAAATGACAGAGTGCATCAAGACAAAAGTGAATTATGTATCACATAGTTCATTGAATAACAACACGATGTTTGTCTCCTGCAGGTTCAAGGGTTATCAGCTACAATTGGTAGAGACTTCACTCATAGCTCAGCAAGTTTAATTCAGTTTGATCCTGGTAAGTTACGTTAATAAGATCAGGCACTGTTGAAATATGAATACAGTATTACTTGATACCATGGGTATAAAAGGTTCCAAAGACAGGACTGCTGTTTGTTTTAAGTGTGCAGCCTGGATGGCCCCAGGCAGCTGATCCATTTGGTATACAATACTCTCCTGTTACAAAATGGAGGTACATGTGGCATATGTCAACTTGTGGGCCAAAGGGCCTGTTTGTGCTGTAGTGTTCTATGTCATAATCATTCACCCAGTATCAACTTCTCACCTGAAAATTGGACAAGCACACAAATTTCCTGGCCCACTGCACTGTTTGAGTAGCGAAGCGAGCTGGGAAACGTAAGCGGGAGGGCTGTAGTAAGACTTTCCCGGCCATTTTTAATGGCGGAATTAGTTTTGTGCCAGGAAACAGTGCGAGGTTGATTTCTGAATTCAAATCTTTATTTGAATGTCATTATGCCATTCCGAGCTCGCTAATGTATTCCGCCCCACCGAGAGAAGTTCCCACCAGTGGGGATTAAAGCTGGTCCCAATCAACCAGGTGCAATGGCCTCACTGGTGGGGACAGAGGCATTGGAGCCTGCTGAAAGGTCAGGGGCAGGGGTTACCACGTAGACAGTGCCAACCTAGCACTTCCTACTGGGCACCCTGGCACTGTCCCCCTACTACTAGTCCGAGGGAGGCAGGGCTTTCTGTGGGGGGAACTGGTGTGGGATGAGGGGAACCACAGCACACTTTCCACAGCAATTGGTGGAGGAGAGAGGGAAGGACAATTAGGGTTGGCCATAGGGAGGGAGTGACCAGAGCTGGCCATGGGGAGGGGCGTGATAGGAACTGCCATAGGGAGGGGTTTGTTGGGCTGGCTCTTGGTAAAGAAGAGTTGGCAAATTGGGTTAGGGTTTGGGGAGACTGGTGATGTGGGTGAGGGGATCAGGTAGGCTTGAGATTGGGGGGGAACAGCGATCGTTGAAGGGGGGGAGAATTTGGGGAAGCCACCGGGAGGCTGGCGATCAGGAGGCTAGCAATGGGGGACACCCAGTGTGCTGATGCCAGCCTCCTGGGTGAGAATAGGCCTCCCACCTCTTCTCTGCCAGCATGAATTCCCCAACAGACTCTGTGAAGCACAGTGTGCCAGAAATTCATCTGACCAAACACACCCAAAAAAACGAGTAGCATAATCTCTTGCTTTCCTGCTTGTTGGACACTTAGTAGTTTTTGAGGGGGAAGTCGCCCCTACATTCTGAGGCTCGTGTGCCTAGGGACATTTGTTCTGCAAATTAATTAATGAAATATCATACATACTAGACACATCCCTTCTTTGCTAAAGTTGGACTGAAAAGTATTCAGTCCAGATGAGCCATAAATGCAAACCTACAAGCTGATTCATTTGACCTAAAACAGGGGTCGCTAAACTACGGCCTGCAGCAACAAATTTTATTCATTCATTTATAAAACTAATTTTTTTCTTTGGCCTGCGAAAATGTGTAAAATATATGGTGTGACCTTCATACTGAAAAGTTCAGAGACCGCTGACCTGAAAGTACAGGAATAAACAGAATGAATGCAGTCAATTTCTTGTGTTTCATATAAAATAACAAATCTGTAACTCTACTAATGTGCTGTGTGTGACCCCAATTTCATTAAATATTCAAATGCTAACTGGTCCCCAACTTTTGTTACAAGCTGCATCTGTTCAAGCACCCACCAGGTATCCCTGATTGGAAAAGATAAAGCAAATTGTTCATGCTGTAATATTGAGGGACTGGGTTAGCAAGTTAACCATCAATTAAAGGTGCTACTCTGAAAGGCCCTTTTCCTCAAAGTGGGAGCAGGAATCACCAAATTGTCTGCATTAAGGAAGCTTCTGGCTAGCCATCTGGACAAAGATGACACCTAATGGTGTAAAATGTTTAAGATTGCAGATAACCATCCCTCCTTTGTTTACAAATTAACATTCCAAATGTGACTGATTTAATTTTATAATAACAGGCTAAAAAATAATATTACATAAATATTGTAAATTAACAAAATTGAGTTTGAGCAATACAGGCTAAAGTCCAAATTGGTGCACTCACACATCAAAAAGTGCTGCTTTCTCATAAAATACAATGTAAGTAGTCAAAATATGAAAACTTTGGAATCAGAAAAGAAGAAATGAGGTGACAACAAGCAGAGCAGATTATTCACCCATTCGAAAAAGCATCTTAGTCTTCAAATGCTCACACCTTCAGATAGAATTTTAAGGATGGTGAGCGATCAGCACTCGCCATCCTGAGAGTTGGCGTGTAACCCACTCTCGGAAGTACACTGCCATTTAACGCTCGCTTGAGCATTGATTGGCAGTGTGTCGGACTTCCGTTTGTCCTTGGAAGGAATTCCTATCCATGAGAGCTGTCTGCCAGTTAGATTGGCAGACAGCTCAGTGATCCGGTCAGGCACACTGCTGCAATGGCCAGAACATTATATGTTTTCAAGTAATGGTTAGAGATAGCATTTGAGGCAAAGGGGATCAAAAGATATGGAGGGTAAGTGGAATCAGACTATTGAGTTGGAAGATCGGCCATGATCAGAATGAATCATTGCCATTTTGAAGGGCCAAATAGTCATCTCCTGCTCCTATTTTCAGTGCTTCTATGTTTCTAAAAGGTACTGCAGCACTCTTCAAGAAAACCATGTCCTGGGATTGCTGGAGAGGTAAGACCTCCGAACAGGAGGGTAGGGGACTTTCTGTGGGTCTCAGCGAGGGAGACCACGATTGCAGCTTCGGAGGGTAGGGAGAACGGAAGCTTCAAACTTCTGGAGGGGAGGTGTTGGATCCATTTGTTCCTTTGAACAGATGAAGGGAGAGCACTGGTATGGCGTTTTAAAATGAATTTCTTTTATTGAACAGAATTTAAGAAATTTAACATGACGGAAGCGAAAAGAAAAAGCACACTTTGGAGACTGTACACCCTGAACTGAGCCTGAACGGGATCTTGAAAACAAATGAAGACTGAACACATAATTCCAAACAATATTTCTATCCTTATGTTGTGTTTGGAAATGTTTCTTGCAGTCTGTCTCTGTCTGGAAAAAAAACAATTCTTCCAGCTGCTGCTGTTTGCCTGAATTGTGTAATCTTCAGGGATGCAGAATTTTCGGCTAACCCAGCATGCCTTCTGAGTTTTAAAATGTAGTCAAGTTAGCAGTCAATTGTTAAGCTTAGCAAAGTTAGTTACAACGGCATAAGTATCTTAAAACGAAGTCTTTGCATAGACTGAAAATAATAGGGCTAAACATACATAAGATCTCTCAGGAGGATGGCCCAAATCTGAAGGATTTCAAATTGAAGTGTCCCCTCTAACCCAGGATGCTAAGCCTAACTGCACCCCTTCCAGGATGCAGAGAAGCTTTTTTTCTCATTTTCCAGCATACCCACGTCAGCCAGCCTAAAATTTGAGGCTGGTCAGGGGAAAGCCTTTAAGTGGACGTTATAGGACTTTAATAGGTGAAAGGGCGGATTTCCTGCTGAGGACCTTCCTGCCCCATCGTAAAATTGTGTCTGGGTTTGGAGGGGGGAAGCAGTTCCTGGGGAAACTCTGATTTTTTAATTAAATACTCCCCCCCCCCACCCTCCGTTCACCTTCCCCCTGCCCTGCCTCAGAACCCATCACTGGGGGATTGGAGAGAGGGGGTGTAAATTTTATCATTTTAATTCTTACCCATGCCCCTCATTCAGTAACATGTCCAGGGGGTTGCAGTGCTCAAGGTTCTCATTGAATAAAGGGGAATGCTCACAGGTAGAGGGTGTGCATGGCAACATAGTGCTATTTGTGTCCAACGCAGCAGCGAGGCCAGTATGTGTGAAGTGAGAGGAAGGGGGGTGGACAATGATGTCTGGGTCACTGAAGGATGGGGAGACCAGCAATGTCTGGATTATTAGGGGATGGGGAGGCCAGTAACATCCATAGGGAATGGGGAGCTGGGGAGGGGTGAGAGGTCAGCAATGGCTGTGTGAAGTTCTGAGGGGCAATAGGGGATGGGGAAGCGAGAACAAAGAACAAAACAGCACGGGAAACAGGCCCTTCGGCCCAACGAGCCCACGCCACCACCCCAATGTTCTCACCTCTACCCGCGATCCCTGTCCATGTTTATAGATCTATGGATTAAAAACCAGACGATGTTCAGCGAGAAATCAGCGAAGTTTGTGGGGGATGGGATGGGTGGGTGGGTGAGTGGCCAACACTGTCTGTGGGGGGTAAGGGGGTGTTGGGGGAGTTGAAGCCGGCTGTCTCAATGCTGGAAGGACTTTTTAGCGATCTTCCAGAGATGTGTACATGCATGGGGATCTGCTCATCATGCCAATTTCAATTTCTTCAACGAGAATAGCCCCTCACCCTGGTTTTTAATGATAATCACACAAGGTTTCTGCATTGTACTAAATGCGGGAGATTCATTTTGGAAAACCTGCTTTAAAAAACCAGTATGACTTACTCCAGTTTTCACACAAAGTCAACACTTAGAGTTGTTTTTGGAGGACTCTGATACTCTGTCATGTAAATAATGAGTAAACATGGAATTTGTTGAAGATTGTGAAATCTATTGTGTAAAGTGGTCTTGTGATTAAAGCTTCATCTTTGAATGTAGGTGTGAATCTGAAGGTTTGGAACATTTTCATTAAAAATGATGGACTTGAAGAGAACAATGAAAAGTTGAAAGTAGAGCTAAAGACACCAATCAATGCCATCATTGGACCAAAGGACAACTCTTTGGTGGAAATTATAGATTTGCGTGGAGGTATAAGTTTTAAATGTCACAACTAATACACCAAAAATAAGTTACATTTATACAGAACAGCATCAATTTGCATTTTATAGTGACCTCTGCATCAAACAAAAGACCATCTTCTCTCTTTCAAAATCCAATTCCCGCCTCTGTATTTCCATCCTTTTCTTCCTGACTTCTGCAATGCACCCCTTCTCAACCCGCCTAAGACATCCGATATACTGAGTCTCCCACTTTCTCCTTTGAGGCATCCAACGATCCATCCCATGACTACCTGATGCCGATCTGTGTCCTCGCACCCCTCAAGTTCTCCAATCTCCATCCCCTCTTTAGGACTGCTATTACCCCAACTATTCAGCTACAAGGCCTCTGATTCCTCACGCTCCTCAGATTTCCAATCTCCTCCACAGTGGTACTGACAGTCCACATCGTAAAATTCATACTCATGTGCCCCACTCTGCTCCAATTCACCATCTCCTGCCCCTTTATCTACCCCATTCTCCTAATTAAACCCCAAACCTCTAATAAAACCCTTCTACACACTGCTGAGGTAAATACCGTCTATTCCTGATTGTTTCCTCTCCCCACCATTCTTGATCAACTCCCCTGACCAACTCTGATTGAATCACCTATTCCACCACATCCCAAGTTGGATAACTCCTTGCATTATCCCCAGTCCCCATTGCAAACTTACCAGTTGTTACCGAGCTTTCACCAACTTTCTCCCCATCCGAATGGAGGATTGGTGGGTTCTAGGCTGGGAACCCATAGCATGTGGAGGAATTCTGAATTACTGTTGCTGCACAACTTTCTGATTAACCCATTCACTGCTTGTCAGGCAAGCAAACAACCCCCCTGTTGATTTCAGTTATAATAGCTGACAAGATTAAAGGAGATGTATTACATTAAATAATAATGAAATGAGGTATGATCTGTTCACCTATGCCATATGTGGAGTTTGCACATTCTCCCCGTAACTGCATGGGTTTCCTCTGGGTTCTCTGGTTTCCTTCCACAGTCCAAAGATGTGTGGGTTAGGTTGATTGGCCAAGCTAAATTGTCCCTTAGAATCAGAGAGATTAGTTGAGGTAAATGCATGGGGTTATAGGGATAGGGCCTAGATGGGATTGTGGTAGGTGCAGACTTAACGGGCTGAATGGCCTCCTTCTGCATTGTAGGATTTTGTGATTCTATGAAACATACCACCAGCTCTTGGTTCATTTACTTACTGATCTCTCGTTTCATTCTCATAAAACAAAGTCTATTTTTTATCTTTGGAGTTAAAATTTGGATGAACTTTTAAGCCAGATGGTGTTTTGTTGCCTTGTGTCAATCCAGATTTGCTTGTTTTATTCAATGACTTTCATTGATTGAAAACTGGTTTTTTAGGCAGAAGAGAAGAACCCTCCATGAAATTTTGAGGAAGCCTATTAACATCTCAGGGCAAAATTTCTCGTTCCAGTCCCAGGGCTATTGAATCATTCAGGTGCAGCAACAAAGTGAAAACATGGTTTGGGAAAAGTTTAAGTTCATCCAACTTTCAATCTATTAATTTATATTGGTAGACAGTCAGCAAGGTTCCACAGTTCCTCCCACTCGACCATGCTGCAATTGCATGACCTGGCAATCCAATTCCCTCATGTGTGATAAGAGAAAAATCTGTTCCACAAAGTCTGGTCTGCATGGGCAAATTTGTTAAATTGTGTCTCTGCAGGCAGATGTGATGGAGTGGATTTGGGAAGCAATGAAGAGGAGGATTTTAACAGTCAGGTGGACAGTGGTGTAAGCGAACTTCCAAAGACATCTGATGAAAGAGAAGGAATATTCAATGAGGAAGAAAGATTATTGACAGAACACGGGCTGTCCCGGGATCGTCATACTTCTCCTCCCAGGGGTGATGTTCCACAGACTGACCATTATTTGGACTACCATGGAACATTGATCCGAGATGATGTTTCTCCAGTGACACCCAGAGCACAGCTTCAGGCTATTGGAAGCGGCAGAGTGGTATGGAAGAATGGAGAAGTCATATTGAAAGAACTGATTGATTGCTCTTCACATTGATTTTCTTTTATTTCAAATGTGCATTTAGATACTGTAATCTCTGAATTGTTGTAAAAATATGGAATTAAATATTCAAAATGATACTAATCTGACATTAGTATCAGTTTTACATCATTCATCCTGGTGACTATAAAGCTGTGACTAATTTAACATGCAATTATTTGTAGGTGCCTCCATCTTCAATTCAGAGAGCGAATGGGGAGGTTGTGTGGACAGTAAGTTTTTCTGAAAATATGTATATTCCTCAGCAATTTTTTTGAAAAAAGCTTAACATTTAAAGAGTTACATTAGAGGAAAGAGAGATGAATAATGGAAAAAGAATAGAGACAATTGATGTTGGGGAAGTTTATCATGATTTTCTACTCTTTTACAGTACCATGGAATGGTGCCAATACGAATAGAAGAGAAAAAGATTCCTTTCTCCCCAGTGTTCCCATTCCATCCGATTCAGGGACAGGACCTGCTCCAAAGAGATTTCCCATCTGTAGCTGAAAATACTCAGTCATTCAGCAACAAGAATCAGGTAGATATTTTCATTCACTACAACTCACTGTAGCCAGAAGAAGGATTCACATGTATTCACAGAGTGATTCTTAATACTATTTTTTTCATCCATTAAAGCAGGACTCATGGTATTTATTACTCACGGCATGAAGGAGAAAAAATATTTGCTGGTCTTTTTTTTTCAGTCTTCAGTAATCTTAGTGCCAGATATGCTGTTGTTAAATGGGAGATTCAGTGGGACTTTGGAGAGAACAGAGTCTCTACCTACCTGTAAGAAGCACAGTGCTATACCACAGGTGAAGAGGCAGGAGGGGGTGGAACTTGTCTGTCCCACCCTCCACGAGAATTGAAGCAGGCGGGGAGCAGACCATTGCAAAGGGTCGTTGACATTAGGCAGAATTTCCATTTTTGGGGCGCGCACAACCGAAAAATCCATCCTGCAACTCCGATCATAGGAAGTTCCCAGCCCTCCCAGCTTGAGAGACATTGCCAGCTATTCAGTGATGAGACCAATTTACCAGGCAGCCAAAGCAAGGCAGCTAACATTTTTTCATCTTATTAATACTTTTGTGATGCTTCAATCTTCTGTTTTTTTGGGGGAATGGAAAATTGTGAGTTATTGGGGCCCCACCCTTTGAATCAGGAGGTTGTGCTAGAATCCCAATCCTTTTGATTAGGACAGGCCTTGAGATGTTCTTCTTCCTGGTGACAAAGGTACTTATCAGCCTCACTGAATGCAAAGATTTTCCTCTCACCCCTGATAGTTCACCAGGGCCAGCAGTAGGAGTTTCTGCTAGATTGATGCTGGAAGATGTGCCAGGGTCACAGACCCACTCACTATCAGGGTGTATTGTTCGAATGATGTCAAATACCTGAATTAAACTTGCAATGTCATCTTCACCTTTTGTATGGCTTTAGGAGCTGAAGCTATCCTCCCAGTTTTAATGACAAATTTCCTAACCAATACAGTGCTTTGTTGCTGAGCAAATGTCACCCTCAAACCCGAGTTAGGGACAAGACGTGACTGTGTGCAACATGGTTTGGTCAGGTTTTCTGCAGTCACAGCCAAGCGATGTTTTGAGGTGTGATTTGTATATCAGGTGGTCACATCAACCATATCCGGTCCATATTCTACTGACTATCAATCACATGCTTCGTAGGACAGAATGATTCAAGATAATAGCCTGGAATTTTATACTTGAAGGTACCAGGAATCAGGAAAAGAATGGGATTTCAGAGCGGGGAGCCCTGAGGGTTGCTTTTGGGCCAGCCAATGTAAGGAAATGTTGAGAGGTAGCCACAGGGGCTGCCAGGTGCTGAGGTAGGCCATTTAAAAGACCTCCCCCTCCCCCACATGTTCATCTGTCACAGCTTACTCTCTGATTTCAGTTTCTCTACCATTAGGCCATTCACACCCTTTATTCTCTCAATGGACTACCATTAGTAGCATTTCAGCCTGGTTTCTGTGGCCTATGACTCATCTTTCATTCCCTCACCCCACAGTAAAAGTATCTCCCACTTCCTATGCCTTTTAGCTTTGACAAAGGATCATCTGGACTTGAAATGTCAGCTCTTTTCTCTTCTTACAGATGCTGCCAGACCTGCTGAAACTTTCTCTTTTGGTTTCACGTTGCAGCGTCCGCAGTAATTTGCTTTTATTTAAAAGACTTGCCTTGCTACTGTAGGAATTGGTTTCAGTTAGAATAAAAACAGAATGGCCCTCACCTCTCACACCCTCCTCACCTCCCACACATTCCACACAGCCCCTACCCATATTCCATGGTCCCTCATGCTCCCCCCGCCCCCCATGACAAGCTCTATGGATTTCTAAACCCTCAACAAAATCTCATTCTCTATTCTTGGTCAAGAGTTTGGAAATCCATTAGGTCCCAGTGGAAATATAGCTTGATTGAGAGCTCCAGTTTTCTGATTTGTGATATCAGTCACAGAAGGTACAGGGGTTTCAACTGCTAGCAGCTTCAGCCACAGAAACTTAAGGTCTGGATGATACTTCTATTGCTCTATAAAATAACTTTTCTTTATCATGATGAAAGTTTACGAATGAAGGGGGGCTTATTAAAGCTTTTTTGTTTGCACGTCCAGTGTCACTATAAAGAACGTAGAACATTACAGCGCATGCCCTTCATCCTCAATGTTGCACCGACCTGTGAAACCAATCAAAAGCCCATCTAACCTACACTATTCCAGTATTATTCAAATGTTTATCCAATGTCCATTTAAATGCCCTTAATGTTTGCGAATCCACTACTGTTGCAGACTGACACATGGATTTGGGCCTGTGTCTGCGGGAGTTTGCGCGTTCTCCCCGTGGTTGCGTGGGTTTCCTCCGGGTGCTCCGGTTTCCTCCCACATCCCAAAAATGTGCTCTTAGGCTGATTGGGTATCAAATTGTCCCTATATGGGAATCTTAAACAACAGGCATAGCCTAAAGTCAAGGGTATGTCATTAAGACGTTAGGACGGTGGTGTGGGCTCACTGGGCCGAAGGGCCTGTTTCCCGTGCTGTGTTGCTCTTTGTTCTTTGTATTCCATGTTCTTACTATTCTCTGAGCAAAGAACTTAGTATAGTGCTTCAATGGACATGGAAGGGCCACAGTTTGACATGAGGACACGATGGGCCCTCATGATGGATTAATTCAGAGTTTTCTTGATACAAAAGTGGACTTGCATGTTCTCTTCCATCATCATGGGTCACAGGTCACACCAGACTAGTCAAGTCTTTGCGGTGGCTCAGCTCCAGATGTTCGTTTTTATTCCTCTCTGGAATAGTCTCTGGCTTTCAGCCAATGGGGTCACAGGGCTGGGGATCACAGCACTCAAGAAGGATAGGCCAGATCGTCGTAGGTGTCCATTTCTTAGATGCCCTGAGTGCACATATCTTCTTTCAAGATAACATAGAATCATAGATTACTACAGTGCAGGAGGCTGCCACTCGGCCCAACGAGTCTGTACCAACAACAATCCCAACCAAACCCTATCCACATAATCCCACATATTTAAAATGCTGATCTTCCTGATACTAAGGGGCAATTTACCGTGATCAATCCACCTAAGTTCCATATCTTTAGACAGTGGAAGGCAACTGGAGCATCCAAATGAAACCCATGCAGACATGGGAGAAGACTGCGCAAATTCCACACAGTCACCTAAGTCTGGAACTGAACCTGGGTCCCTGGTGCTGTGAGGCAACAGTGCTAACCACTGTGCCACCATGTTACGCAGGAATATCAGTCCAGGAAATCTGGCTGAAACTGGGGAAATACTCAAACACAATGGTGGCATTCTGCAAAAATTGTCATGATGGTGAGATTAATGGAGTGATCCACAGCAATCTCTAAGGTGCATGCCCACTATAAAGATCCTACACTCAGTCACATTTTGAACAGGTGAGATTTCTGCTGATACTAAAGGGAGGAGGGACTAAATATGTCAGTGAGCCCAACTTCAGACTGCTCGGGTGCTGTTTCACAAAGTTTATTTATTAGTCACAAGTAGACTTACATTAACACTGCAATGAATTACTGTGAAATTCCCCTAGCCGCCACATTCTGGCATCTGTTTGGAAACACAGAGAGAATATTGCATGGCCAATGCACCTAACCAGCATGTCTTTTGGACTGTGGGAGGAAATAGATGAAATCCACATAGACATGAGGAGAACGTGCAGACTCTAAAGAGATACTCACCCAAGTCGGGAAACGAACCTGAGTCCCTGACATTGTGAGGCAGCAGAGCTCACCATTGTGCCACGCTGCTGTCCTGAACTTACAGTGAATTGCGCGACTGCCTCCATCACCCTGCAGACATCCACTACCTCATTGGAGGCATGTTTAAGAGCATCAGGGCTCTCCTGATGAGTCACAGCCCCACTCGGGCTCCACTGTCCTGGCACTGCCTTGTCACACTAGCAGTAGCCAACTGATGCTGCCTGGCCACCCAACTGGCATTGCCTAGGTGTCTGATGGCCACTGCTGGGGTTCCAAGTGGGCCCTCCCAGGTGGGCAATTCCTGATGGGCACGACCCAGTCATGACTCCAAATAGTATCTGTATGAATCTGTGTGTGTAACTGTGTGTGCATTTGCATGTGTATGTGTGTATCTGTTGGGGGTGGCGGCAGGCAAGAAAGGAACACACTAAACTCCAAGAAGCCCATCCAGCAGAGCATAAATACTGGTGGAGGTGAACATTCCAACACTTACATCAAACCTGGCATGGTGATGGTGGGTTGGCAATCCAATGTCATCATGCTGGTCTCCAATAGTACAGAAGATAGGTGGGTGTCAAAACTGGCAGCCTGCCCATCATCATAAACTAATTAAGCTTATTAACAACCCAATAGAAGGTTATTTGGCATTGTCTATTCCATTTTTGAGGTTGAAAGGCTGTAAGTAGAACTAAGGCCACTTCCAGCAGTAGACTGTGCTGAGAAACTGGGAGAGTTTCTTAGTTCTTTTAAATTAATTTAATAATTGATATTCAGCCTGAAGTAGGAGATATTGTCAGTGAAGAAAGCCGATTTCTTTGGGCTAAGCTGAAGTTTTTAGATTGCAGTATTGGATCCAGAGATCACTATCTAACCTGGGCATTGTCCACTCTGGAGGAGACTTCTCCTCCAGTAAGGAGGAGAAGGAGAAGGTAGTTGGCCAATGACGCATGTGCCCTGTAGTCCAGCAAAGTGAGGAACCTGCTGCTGTGCAAATGGGTGATGAGAAGATACATCAACAGCAGGTAGAGAGAGGCACAGTGACACAGTGATTAGCACTGCTGCCTCACAATGCCAGGGACCTGGTTCATTACCAGCTTTGGGTAACTGTCCATGTGATGTTTTCCCTGTGTCTGCTTAGGTTGCCTTCAATTGTTCTGGTTTCCTCCCACTATTCAGAAATGTGTAGGCTAGGTTGATTGGCTGTGCTAAATTACCCCTTAGTGTCGGGGGAGTTAGCAGGGTAAATACATGGAGTTACAGGGCTAGGTTCTGGGTGGGATTGTTGTTGGTGCAGGATTGATGGGCTGAACGGCCTCCTTCTGCACTACAGAGAATCTATAGTTCCATGGTGATTGTATCCTACCAACACAAAGTACAGGGTGAAGATGACCTATCTCCAGTTGTCAGAGTATCAGTGTCTTAAAAGACCGCATTTCCTCAGGGAGACAGTTAATCACAGGGTAATGTGCTGGCTGGGTAGATTGACTCAGATTGTGTTGGTGGCTATTGAATTGAAAGTTGCATTGACCTTGAACTTTTTCACTTTTGAGTCCTTCCAACAGACCCTGGATTATGCAGCAAATGGCCATCATTACATCAAGGTTTTCACAAGTGCAATATTCAAGTACGTGAATTAATATTATTCAGTGCAGACAACACCAGTCAACCAGATGGAATTCTTGCTACTGTTTCACACATGTGACAATCAAAGCAACTTCAGGGCAGCCAGGGGTTTTTGTAATTAGAAAAGCTTTCCATTAGATAAATGTGCAATTTTGCCTGTGACTATGTGTCTGGTATCCTAGGAGCTGTCATGATTTATAAGTACTTTGGCATCCCCAGAGATATGTGCACTGGAACCTCTGGGAGACGGGAGATATCATGCAAGAGATAGCTTGTGACCTCAGAAGGAAATCCATGAAGACAGTCTGAGAGATTTTACAATGAGAGACATATTTCCACCAGGGCCATCACTGAACTAATCATTAATCTGTTCAAATTGACATTCAGACATCTGAACTGCAATATTCATGTCTTTATGTCCCATTGATGGTCATGGCCTATTACGTTAGACAACTTGGTAGAAAGGGAAGGCCCTGGCAGAGGATGATGTAATAGAGTGAACTGTATCTTTTGACAAGGACAAGTATGAGGAGAGTTAGATCATGAAGAGGGTAAACCATGCCAGACAGCTGCAGAAGTTGATGTGCAGGAGGCATCAGATGGCAGAAAGCTGTGTGAGTCTCTACTAATGTGAAGATTTACCCATTAATGTGCAGACTGTTCTACTAGACCATCTTTGTCATATGGCCAATAGTTTGACTCCATTACTAGGTCAACCACCTCTTCCTCCATTGGAGGGAAAATGGTTAGGTTTCAGCTCCAGGTCCCATCCTTGCCCATGTATTATCTCTTGTGTATTATGTGCCCTTTCCTTCTGCAAAGACAAAAAATCATTGCAATTACTTATGTGAAAAAATCATGCTTTCAGTTGTACATCCAATATGCTCATTAGCGGACAATATTTATCAACAATCCTTGCTAACTGATGTATTTTGTACTTTAGAAATCTCCTTGTCCCTTAGAATAAAATTGGCATGTCTGCTTTATGATATCTGATGCACTTGGATATGACACTGGCCAATCTCACACATGACACACACCCTCAATCTTTCCATAAAGGTCCTTTTGTAAAAGTCACCAAGAACACCATGCGAAGCCACTCATCCTTTTACCAGTCACATCCTTCAACAACTCCATGGCTGCTGACTTTCTCTGCGACATCCATCTAGGTACCACATTCTTTCCTAATCACCCTATCTACTTGCTTTGTCATCTTAAAGCATTTGTGAACATCATCAAATCGTAGAATTCCTACAGTGCAGAACACGCTATTTGGCCCATCGAGTCTTCACTGACTCTGACTCTCTTAACGCTCCCCGCCTTACCCACACATCTTCATGGCTAATCCATCTAAACCACAACACATCTTGGGAATACTAAGGGACAATTGCACCTCATCTGCACATCTTTTGATTGGGAGGAAAGCAGAGCACCATGCACACAGACATGGGGTGAATGTGAAAGTCACCCATGGCTGGGATCAAACCTGGGTCCCTGGAGCTGTGAAGAAGTAGTGCTAGCCACTGTGCCACAATGTCGCCTGGGCTAACCAATGTGCCACTAGGCCCCTCAAATCTTGTACCTCCTTAGGATCGTACCAATTGGATTATTCTGCCTTTCATAAACGAACAGGTAGTTTGATATTGTATTGGGAGAAACATAAGTTTCTCTAGAAAGAGGAGAAGTGTGGGTCCAATAGGCTCCTTTATCTATACTTTTGACAATGTTTCTGAAGCAGTTACTCTTTTTCTGTAAAAGCAACAGGTGGTGTTTCGTGCAGGATGTGGGAATCTTGTCTGTTGACTGGAGGGTTGGCAAGAGCCCCATGTTCCATCCTGTTCACCAATGTTAAATGCCCGTCAGGCAATTATGTGACCAGATGTGGACTTTGCCTGGAATCAGGGATACCAGGATTAGAAATCCCACCACCTGAAAGCTGCTGACCAAGCAGAGGCTGGCAGATGTCCATTGCAGGCAGTGCCAACCAAAGAGAAGGCAGGTAGCAGCAATGCACCTCAGGAGAAACTTAGGATTGCCAAGCAACCCAGGCCATACATAAGTGAATAAGCGTGGGGGTCATAGGTTGGGTGGAAAAAAGAACAAAGAAGAAAACAGCACGGGAAACAGGCCCTTCGGCCCAACGAGCCCGCGCCGCCACCCCAATGTTCCCACCTCTACCCGTGATGCCTGTCTATGTTTATAGACTCAGCAAGGTACCCCACCCTTCCACAGTGCTATGTCCCTTGATCAGGCTCTGAGTGTTTTCAAAGGAGGAACTTCCTCAGGAGACCAACTTTGCTGTATTTCTCATAAGGACTACCCCGCATTAGAGCTTCAATAAGTGCAGGGTGAGAAGGTCCTCCACGCCCAGCCTTAATCACGGCTGAGGCTAGAAGATTGTGAAATCCCCACCTGCCACCTCCTCAGTCTGCCCCATCTTTTTGAGTTGTTATTAAGAGAAAGTTGATTTCTTTCTTCCTGTTATCCTCCATATCCCTCCATGAATGCTCAAAATACGTAGCTATCAACACTACTAGTCCTCAGTACCTTCCAGATGTAATTATTCTCCACGTGAGGCTGAGACAGCGAGCATTGGCAGCCACACAGTGCATCATTACTGAGTTTTAATGTCCATATAGTTTCCAGGAAGGACATTAAATCATGACTGGGATGGGAACCTGACCACTTCTTTCCCCTTGAAGCCTAGGGGCCCTGTATCTAGTTACTGTTTGACAGTCAGTGTCCCAGTTGAAATCTACTAACTTGGAACGGAAGAAGGAATTAAACCTGGCGTAATATTCATTTCCTGCACTGCATAAACTTAATGCTTACTTTTTTATTAACATTAAGAAATATACAGTTTTGATGCGCAGTTAAGTTTTAGTCTAACTTTGAATCCAGGAGTTTTATTTTATTTTCAACTTCAACATATTTGGAACAAATAATCAGTGATTACGGTTTTGTATACTTACAGGAAAACCAGCCCATTGAATGTCCTTCAGGCTGGACTAAACACAAGAAACATTGTTATATCATGGATCCTGAGAGAAATGCAACCTGGGAAGGAGCTGAAATAGCCTGTAGACAAATGTGAGTAACTTCTGCCAATTGCCAAATAAGGTTTCACTCCGTGAAGTTCATTTCAAAATCTCCAAAGCATCTACTTAAGGATATCAAATTTAAGCCAATAATAGACATCAATGATAAGAACGCCAAAGACTGTTCTATCAAGCACAATGGGCACCACTTTCTAACATATTTCTAGCAGTAACTGCTTAGCTATGACCATTCCAGTACCTATAAGCGATCGATGAAAGCATGTTGCTGTGGCTGCACTAAGTGGTTTTAGTCAGTAAATTATTGTTTGATTACATTAAATATCCACATTGTTAAAAAGTTCCTGATAATATTTCAGACCTGTAATTACTGAAGGATACACCACAAAGACTTCTTTTCTTTTCAAAGTACAATTAATCTCGCTCTTGATCTCAAGTCAGCTAACCTAATTGAGAGGTCAAAGGATTGCAGCTGAATAATACAAGATTGTTTTGCTTTCTAAAGTCTGACTGTAGGTATATTGTTCTGGACATTCCAGAAAATAGTGTGAGCACAGTTAATATGTTTACAAAGCAACTAACAATCCAAAAATAATTATAATATTTTAATAAGAGCCCACATCTATTCTCTTCTCATCTTTTGTATCCTTTTTATTTTAGTTAAAGAGGCACGATACATAATCTCAGGACACCACCAATATATGAAACAGAAGATTCGATAAATCATGGTGTCGTAATAGAGTGAGGACAAGTTTGGCTTGTGAAAACTGTTAGGTTGCAGAAGGATGAGGGACTGCATGATCTTAGATTTTCCACAACTTTCAATACCCTTAAAAAGAATGAATTAAGATCGGAGATGATGTGATAGGTCTGGATTTCATCATAGTGTGGCGAAAGGAGGAGGAGGAGGTCACAATAGTTGTGAAAAAAAATAGTTTATCTAAAGTCACTTTGGCAACAAGATGGTTGAAATAAAAGCAAGCAACATGCAGTACCAGGTGGACAATGACTTTTTAGTTTTTTTTTCATTCGGGGCATGGGCATCGCTGGCAGGAAAGTTGAGAAATCAACTTTCTCTTAATATCAACTCAAAAAGTTGGGGTAGTCTGAGAGGGTGGCAGGTGGGGATTCCACAATCTTCTAGCCTCAGCAGTGATTAAGGCTGGACGTGGAGGACCTTCTCACCCTGCACCTATTGAAGCTCTTATGCGGGGTAGTCCTTATGAGAAATACAGCAAAGTTGGTCTCCTGAGGAAGTTCCTCCTTTGAAAACACTCAGAGCCTGATCAAGGGACATAGCACTGTGGAAGGGTGGGGTACCTTGCTGAGTCTATGCTCACGTAATAATGAGCATTTATTGCTCATTCTGAGTTGCCCTTCAACTGAGTGGCTTGCTAGGCCATTTCAGAGGGCAGTTGAGTGTCAACCATATTGCTGTGACTCTGGAGTCCCATGTAGGCCAGACCAGGTAAGGACAGCAGATTTCTTTCCCTTAAGGACATTGGTGAATCAGATGGGTTTTTCCAACAATAAACAATGGTTTCATGGTCATCAGTAGATTTTTAATACCAGATATTTTTATTGAATTTAAATTTCACCATCCGCATTGGGGGAATTCGAACAGGCTGAGTTTCGGATTAACAGATTAGCGCTAATCCCACTAGGCCATTGCCTGCCCTAGGAGAATTTAATGTGGAATGGAGCTTGCTTTTTCTTTTTGCTTTAATGGGCACAGTCCTCAGAATCAGCCCATGGTTCAGTGGTA
This sequence comes from Sphyrna mokarran, assembly GCA_024679065.1. Classification (NCBI taxonomy): domain Eukaryota; kingdom Metazoa; phylum Chordata; class Chondrichthyes; order Carcharhiniformes; family Carcharhinidae; genus Sphyrna; species Sphyrna mokarran. The sequence goes on from JAGIQG010000009.1 coordinate 43,146,176, forward strand.
GCATTCTCCTTAGAGTCAGGCATTAGGGGTTCAGGTTCCACTCCAGAGACTTGAACACAAAATAGGCAGACACTCCAATACAGTGCTGAGGGAGTGCTGTATGGTCAGAGGTGCTGCTTTCCAGTAAAGATGTAAAGTCATATCCCAGTCTGCCTTCTTAGGTGGATGTAAATGATCCCATGTCACTAGTCAAAGCATATTTATCCTTCCGTTATCATCACTGAAACAAACCATTTTTGTCATTATCACATTGTTGCTTGTGGGAATTGCTGTGCATATCTTGGTTATGCAATTCCTACATTGCAACAGTGTAGTAGTTAGAAGTAGTTAATTAGCTGTAACTCCCCTATACAAATGAAAATCATCCAAATGTTTATTTTTGTACTGATACAGAATGTGACATAAGTCAGAGGTCAAAATAGGAATGCACTTATACTGTGGTTTCCAGTCTATTGCTGATAAAATATTTTAATATTATTTCTAATAATATGTTTCTTATTAAAGTCTAACTTAATTTTTTACAATCATTTTGCAACAATACCAGTAAAATAGACAATTAACTGTTATTTTCTAAAGAAAACAACACTTTAAGGATTCCCAATATTTTCTGCCTATAGGTCTCATGCCAGTTTAGTCAGTGTACATTCCAAGAAGGAAATGAAATGGCTTTGGAACTTTGCTAAGCGACAACCATTCTGGATTGGTACGTATATGGGGAGAAATTAAATTGTGATGCCTGAACTCACAACACATTCTTCCTAACAATAGAAAAGCAGTAAATTGAAAAGGAAAGCATTTGATACGCATCTTTGGATAGGCTTTCATCCTTTACTTAAATAATATTAAAGTAGTATGATGTTCGAACATAGGTGAAATCGGTCATCTATGGCCTAGTATGATGTTCGAACATAGATGGAATAGGCCATTTAGTTCCTTGAGCCTGGTCTGCCATTCAACTAGTTCATAGCTGATCATCCAACTCAGTGTCATTTTCCTATGTTACCCCTATAACCTTTGATATCACTCACCTAGAAATTGACTTCTGTCCAGAATGTACTGAATGCACTTCCACAACCCTCTAGGGTAAAGAATTCCAGTCGAAAATGGCTTTCATCTTATTCTGAAACTGTAGGTGCTGGTCATAGCCTCCCTTTTCTTGCCCCCTCCCCCATCACTTCACAGGCACTGTCTAACCCCTTCAGAATATTGTAAGTTGCAGTGAAATCCTCACTCATTATCTACACTCCAGAAAATACAGGCCCAGTCTCCTCAACCTTTCCTCATAGAACAATCCCACCATCCCAGGCTTCAGTCTGGTGAACCTCCTTCTATAACCAATATATTTTTAAGTAAGGGAACCAAAGCTGTACATAGTCCTTCAGGTATGTTCTAACCAAAGTTCGGTACAATTGAAGCAAAACATTTTTACTCCTGTATTCAAATCTCCATGCAATAAAGGCCAATCTGCCTTTCCTATTGCTTGTTGCACCTACATGTTCATTAATCACAAAGTTAGCAAGGACACCCAGGTCCCTTTGGACATCAATACTCCCAATCTCTCCCCATCTAAGAAATATTCTGCACCTCCACTCCTCATTTATAACCTCACATTTTTTCACATTATATTTCATTTGAATATTTGGTTGGTTGAACATTTGAAACATTTGTAGATTAAACATTATTTCTATGATGTAACATGCTATGAAAGTACCGTTTAATCCAACTTGGTTAATTTTTCTACAGAAAACGCATATTTTTCTTATTGTTTTGTTACATAGAGCATAATTATCTTTTCCATTTTAAACAAAATAACTTCTCTTGTGGGATCAAATTATTTTTAATCATTGAGTTCACAGCAAAGTTCATACAGGATCTCTTTTAGAAGTATAATTATGTTCAAAGACCCCAGAGGTTTGTTGGAATGGAAGGGCAGGAGTTGGTCAAGTGATAACTTGGGAACCAAAGGATGGGGATCTATCCATTTTGTGTTATGTGAAGTTATAAACTTGAAGTGATGGCTAGAATATAATGTGCACTCACCCTGATAAATAATATCAAGGGAAGAACATGTTTATGAGTGGATCCATCCTAATTCCCCATCATTCTTACCTAGGGCTGAATTTTACAGTGCTCACCCCTACTCATTGCCAGTTAGAAAAGTTGGTAATGATATGGTCAACTTTAAAAACGGTTCTCCTGCAGCACTAATACTTAGTGTTAAATCATGGAGAACATTTCTCAAAATGGTTCAGTGTAATGTTTCAAAATGAAGCCTATAGCTCCTCATGTGCAATCCCAATTTTCCACAGAAGGATGAAGGTCAACAAAAGGTTTTCGCCGAAAAAAGTTGTGGATGAGTTTGGCATTGTGGATCATTTTTAAGAGATGACTTTCATCTGAATCATGAACAATGGCTTTAACTAGTAAGCGTGGGACTTCCACCTCTCTGGAAGAGGTTCTGGGACCTGCTGACTAATCTGATTGGCTAGCACCTCTTGCAGTCCGAGCAGGGCTTGAACTCACTGGTGGGTGTTGTTCGCATTGCAAATACCTCCATGACGAAGACCAATGGTGACCAGAGCCAGTCAAGTCCCGGGAATCAAGGGGGGGAAGGAATCAGGCATCTGAGGAAGGGGTACAAGGGGAGATGGGGGTACTGGTTTTGAAGGAGAAGGTTAAGTAGCAAGGGGAGGTGGAGAGGTAGGTATCGATCTTGGGGAGAATAGGGAATATGCCCCAATACACATGGGACACCTTCCTCTCCCTTCCTGGAGATTGTACCCACTTTCCTTCCAACCCAATGCATATGAATTAGGTGCAGGAGTAGACAACGCATCTTCTTGGGCCAACTCAGCCGTTCAATAAAATCTGACTGTAACTCCCTGTCTACCGTCAATGAACTTTCACATTTTTGCTTTTCAAGAATCTATCTACCTCTGCCTTAAAAATATTGAAAGACTCTACTTCCACTGTTCTTTCAGGATGAGAATTCCTAACACTCACTATCATCTAAGAGCAAAACCTTCTCCTTTATCCTATGTGAGGGACACCTTTGACCCCTGGTCATAGATTCTTCCGTACAAGAAAATGTCCTTTCTACATCCACCCTATCAAGATCCCCTCAGGATCTTATCTGTTTCAATCAAGTTTCCTCTTACTCTTCTCAAATCCATTATGCAAATAGTTTTGTAAAACGGAACTGCAAATGCCAAAATCATCCATAACTTCTTCCTAGCACGAGCTTTTGTTTATCTTCATCTTTTTGGTGGAAAATTAGGATTGCACATTTGGAACTACAGGCTTCATTTTGGAAAATTCCATTTTTATGCCAACTGTTTTCAGGAATGCTAGCCATGGATTTAAAATGGAATGAAACAGTGTATTAGGTAAAATTCATAAATTAGAATGTTAATACTTTAATATAGCTTCCGCAAAAGTAAGTTGATAGTTTTGGTTAAAAAATATAATTTAATTCAAAACAAATGTGTACTATGTTAATATTGTGCCATATGTGGACTGCATTGTGATTGTGTCACATTTTTGTATATTTACTGCAGGCTTAAGGGATGAGATTGGTTCAGGAAAATGGACATGGGTTAATGGAAGACCAGTAACCTTTACAAACTGGAAGAAAAATAAATCTTCACGGCTGGGAGAGGTTCAGCCAAGCTGTACTCTTGTCCAGGGTAAAGGCAAATGGGTGACCAGACAATGTAATGAAAAACAGGAGAAGTATATCTGCTGCATGTCTGTACTGAGACCTTAACTAGCTCACAACAAAATGGGCCACGTTTCAAGAACATCAGATGATACATTTCTAAAAATATGATATTCAATACCTCTGTCTCTCTGTCTAAATTATGGCCGTATCACAAGCCTCTATATTGCTCTCAGGATTTTCCGCTAGTGATGTAATTGCCAGTAAGTTGCTTAATCAGAGAACACACACTGTTGTTCATGCCCTGTTTAGTGACTCATTACAAAATAATCAAACTGTATCAGTTAATGACAAATCATGTTATTAACTGTCAGAGTGACAGCATTCTGAAACATTTAAATAATTACAATAAAAGTTAACTTTCAGAAGCAAGTACAACATAAAACAGTGAACCATATTAGAATAATAGCTTAATTCGAGGCAAGCCCAGTGTGCACTTTAATCAGTAGTATTCTTTTATTTGTCAATGGCACTGCTAGTTCTTCTCCTTCAACTGCAGGGGGAGCAATTTAACAATCACAATTTAACTCGGATAGGAGTTACTCTGGTCCTTAAGATACGAGGCATTTATCGATCTACTGAAAATTCTTTCTGTTGAGTATTTTCAGTAAAATCAGACATATTCTGAAGGAATGAGTTTGTGACTTCATTAAAGATAATAACCATACCTTTACAAGTGTACTTATGATGTTGCTACACATTACAAAGACAATTCTTACCCATTTGTGCCATTTCAGTGTAGACATCAGATGCTTGTGGCTGGAATTCTTCCCACTCCTCTTACATTCTCCTCTTAATTCACCATTAGCATAAAATGATAACCAAGTTTGGCTACAATGTTGTACTGGATATCCATGGCTGTTGATGATACAGCACCTACCAACAATACTTCAGAGAAACTGACAATTAAACTATAGCATGTAATATTTTTATACTTCTTGACATGACTGAATACTTTTTTGTGTGACAATACAAGTTGTACATTAATTCCTTATGTATTGTTAAATGCAAATTAATCTCATGGAATTCAACTCCAATTAATTCCCCTAAGACCTCAAAATTGTGAAACTCCTTTCTGCCTTCAAATATCACAATCTTCTCTCTTTTCAAGCTGAGGAATCTATCATCCAATTACTTCAATGAATAAAATTAGCAACTTGTATCAATAATACATTTTCATATCAATTTTGCTTTTAATTTGCTTCTAAATTGTGAGTTGTAGAAGTCTTTAAAAATCAACATTGGTCCCAAATATGTTATATTTTTTTAAAATTTCCACACATCCTACAATGCAATTTCAAAACAACAAGAAGATCAGCTTAGCTTACTCAGAAGAACTCCTGTACATTTTATTAAGAACCTTTTATGCAGTTGCATATCTAAGAATATTATATCGTGATTTTAAAAAAATTACACAAATTTATGTCGCATTAGGAAAGACGCAAGATTTTTGATTAAAAGGCTGTTCTATGAAGAATTTATAAATAATGATTTAGACTGCATGAGTGATAACATAGTAAACAATGGAATGTGTGTTGGTTCAATTGTTGTTCCACAAAGTAACTAAATTTTCATTGATAAATGCAGATAATACAGTGGCAGCCTCGGGTGATGTTTTTAGCCTTTGTGTCGTAAATACGATTGTTTCAGTCATCATGATCAAGAAAATATGAATTCTTATGTCACGAATTATTATGAAATGTTCTACGAGATCCAACATGTATCAAAATATATTAAACAATTTAAATGCCAAAAATAACATTGTTTGTCTTTACTTAGCCTTTAGTTAAGCATATTTAATTTGAAAACTAGAAGAGGATGAACGCATAGGCCATAGTTAAAGAAGTTAATGGTATGTTTATAATGGATAAATTGCCCTTTTATATTGAGGAAAATAATCCAAAACAAGTGGCACATCATTTTGCTTCTGCAATTTTCCAGCCACTCAAAATCCATTGGCCAGCAGGACACATCTATCATAATGGTCCTTTTCATAAATTTTAAGCATCTACATGACTAGTATGGAGATGTTACAGCACAGTGGGTAGCACACTTTGTACTCAATGTCTCAGTGTGACCACCACCTTTTATTTCAAAAAAAGACTTTGAACCTATGTGAGTCACATGATGAAGGAACCATTTTGTTATCTATGTTTAAAACACCAAGAAACTGCTTGCAGACAAAAAGTTCCACCAACAGCCATCAAATTAGCTGCAATCCATCAAGCAGCCAGGTTAATCAACAGCAGTACCTCATAAGCAGGGACACTGAGAGAAGGACTCCCCACATTTGTTCCAACCACAAAACCGTTCAGAACCAACCTCCTAGAAATTCAATTACAAAAAAACCTCACAGCCTGCTAAGAACATAAACCCTTTAAAAACCTTCACTTTAGCTTAAACAATGCTTTTATCTAAGAAACCTCAGGGTATACATGAAATAAACTGAAATAATTTTAAGCTGTAACAGTATATTAACTTCCTCTATCAAATTTTTGTTTGTACAAGGATATGCACAAAATGTGTGCGTGAAACAGTGTGTCACTTATGTGATAATAAATAATCCTTATTTTTAAATTCAGAAGTACTTGGTGCTAGAATTATTTGATTTGGACATGCTGAGGGTAAAAATTCACTCCTTACATTCCAATAGACTGATTATGGGCAAAGAAAGGAAACATGTAAATTCTGTCTGTGATAATACCATAAAGATATTTCTGCATATGTTCTACTGGGTCTCGATATTTCTTAATTTTTCTTTAATGACTGCTATGTGACCCCGACATCAGCAGTCATCAGATGAGGAAACAGGCTACTGAGAGTGGTCCAACCTTGCATGATGGAATACGTGACCCCCCACATGTACTTACAATTTTCACTGTGTTTGCAGCAGACATGACTCTTCACATGTGAGAGAACATGGGGCCCACTTCTTGTCCTGCCGTTGGGATCCACAATCTTCTTCTTAAATCCTGTCCGAGGTGTCCTTTATAACAACAGATATCTAATGATGTCAATGAAAGCAATGCTGATACCTTCACAGTAATGAATATAGTGCCAGCTGGCACATGATCATGGCTGTCAGATATGAACAGGACTTTGAAGGACAATCTTTAGAGGTTTAAACTGAAATCTTTCAGGAATCCACAAAGCTTCATTTGAATAATTTTTCTCTTATCTGCCCCAATATACCAGTAATGTCTTAGCCCTTTCGACTTCACATATTAAACTCTGTCTGTTGTGCTCCTTGACATTTATATTCATATACTTTGTCCTTCAAGAATATGAGTAACCCTCTGTCAAAGCGTAAAGAATGAAAGAGATATTAACTCAAAGGGAAATGTTAACCCAATTTGGGAAACTGAGGAGATTGGATACCACATTGGTTTTATGCACTGATTTTAATTTTCAGTAAAATCACTTGTTATAATGCAGGCCAGACACACCCAAGGTGTTTTATGACATCAGCTGAGGCCCTAACTTTTTACCTTTGAATTTAATACAGATGACCATGAAGTGTTTCACTCCAGATATGATTCAAGTGATCCACTAGGAAGCTTTTATCAAACAAAGTTTATTTAAGAATATAATTAAAATATAATAGGATAAAAGCATAACTTCTACCAATTACAAGATAATAACCATAATATTGTAGAATCCTAACAGCTTTCTGTATTGTTTCAAATCAGACAAACCCCACAAACATCCATCCCTTTCTAGATTTGGCGCATAAAGTACCTATGCTCATATAATGCTGGATTGTGCAGCCTTTTAACACTGCTGTGAATTAGCCCTTCGGGTGCTGAATTAGAATGCTGAGGCTTTCCAGTTCTGGAATGTTCAGCACACTTTTAGTGAGAGATACACTGCTTGCCTCTAGCTTCTAGCTAGCAATTCATGATAGCAGGATTTCTAACACTAGAGAGAAGCCATGCATTCTGTCACAAGGCTTAACAGCTTTTCACAAAGGGGAAACTAAAACTCTGGGCTTTATTATGGAAAAAGACTATCCTTCAAGCATCACCTGCCCTATTAATCATTCACCACCAGCAATTCAACAGGTCCTAAAAACTGAAGGACACTGCATTAGGCTAGATTAAAAATAAACAGTGCTTTCATTATCATGCTTCAGCAAATAAAAGATACCAGTTACAGGTGACACAGTGCCATATAAACCACCAGGCTCAGTTTGAAAAAAACTGCAGAGAAGCATGATTTTTAAAGGCACAGTGTCATCACATAGCAAAGAGTTGGATAGGACTAGATGTAAAATCAGTGATTCGTCTAATCCCGTGTGTTTTCCACCTGACAAAAAAGGTTAAAATTACCCCGTCACTGCATTCCATTTTCTTATTGATATAGATGGAGGATGTCCTGATAAGTGGTTTGGAAATTTGCATGAACATTTACATGTATATGCAAAGTACAAGGGCAAAGCTGGATAGCTATAGATTAGCCAGGAGGGAGCTAAAGAGTGAATTGAGGAGAGCTAAGAGAGGACACGAGAAGACTTTGGCTGATAGGATTAAGGAGAATCCTAAAGCTTTCTTTAGATATGTTAAGAATAGAAGATTGGTTAGGACACGACTAGGGCCAGTCATAGACAGCAGTGGGAAGTTGTGCGTGGAGCCTGAAGAGATTGGAGAGGCACTGAATAAATATTTCTCTTTGGTATTCACACAGGGTGATGTAAATGTAGTTATGGAGAACACTGAGGTACAGGGTTGCAAACTGGAAATTATTGAAGTAGATAGGGAGGATGTGCGAGATATTCTCGAGGGTTTGAAGTTGGATAAGTCCCCTGGGCCGGACGGGATTTACCATAGGATTCTCTGGGAGGCAAGAGAGGAGATTGCAGAGCCTCTGGCTCTGATCTTCAGGTCCTCGTTGGTTACGGTGTGGTTCCGGAGGACTGGAGGATAGCGAATGTGGTCCCATTGTTCAAGAAGGGGAAGAGAGACCTTCCAGGGAATTATAGGCCAGTGACTCTTACTTCTGTTGTGGGCAAAGTATTGGAGAGAATTATTAGGGATAGGATTTATAGTTATTTAGAGAGAAATGAATTGATTGGGATAGTCAGCATGGTTTTGTGAAGGGTAGGTCGTGCCTTACTAACCTCATTGAGTTTTTTGAAAAAGTGACTAAGGAGGTGGATGGGGGTAAGGCGGGTGATGTGGTATATATGGACTTTAGTAAGGCGTTTGATAAGGTGGCCCATGGAAGACTTCTGCAGAAAATGCAGACGTATGGGATAGAGGGTGATTTAGCTAATTGGGTTAGGAATTGGCTAGCAGATAGAAGACAGAGGGTGGTGGTTGATGGGAGATATTCATCTTGGAGTTCGGTGACAAGTGGTGTACCTCAGGGTCTGTTTTGGGGCCCCTGCTGTTTGTAATTTTTATAAATGATCTGGATGAGGGTATTGAAGGATGGATTAGTAAATTTGCAGATGACACTAAAGTCGGTGGAGTGGTAGATAGTGAAGAGGGTGTTATAGTTTGCAGAGGGACTTGGACAAGTTGCAGAGCTGGGCCGAGAGGTGGCAAATGGAGTTTAATGTGGAAAAGTGTGAGGTAATGCACTATGGCAGAAATAATAAATGTGTAGAGTATAGGGCAAATGGTAGGATTCTTAGTAGTCTAGATGAACAGAGGGATCTTGGTGTGTATGTGCATAGATCCCTGGAAGTAGGCAGTCAGGTCGAGAAGGTTGTTAGGAAGGCATATGGAGTCTTGGCTTTTATTGGTAGAGGGATTGAATTTCGGAGCCGCAACGTCATGTTGCAACTGTACAAAACTCTAGTGCGGCCGCACTTGGAGTATTGTGTGCATTTCTGGTCCCCACATTATAAGAAAGATGTGGAGGCATTGGAGAGGGTACAGAGGAGGTTTACCAGGATGTTGCCTGTATGGAGGGCAGGTCTTATGAAGAGAGGCTGAGGGATTTGAGGTTGTTTTCGTTAGAAAGGAGGCGGCTACGAGGGGACCTAATCGAAACATATAAGATGATTAGAGGTTTAGATAGGGTGGACAGTGATAGCCTTTTTCCTAGGATGGAGAAAGCTAGTACGAGGGGACACAGCTTAAATTAAGGGGTGATAGTTATAGGACGGATATCAGAGGTAGGTTCTTTACCCAAAGGGTGGTTCGGGAGTGGAATGCCCTGCCTGCAGCAGTTGTAGATGCGCCAAGTTTGGTGGCGTTTAAGAGGTTAGTTGATAAGTATATGGAAGAGAAAGGGAATGGTTTAGTTTGGAGGGGCATTGCTTTTTATATTGGTCGGCGCAACATCGAAGGCCGAAGGGCCTGTTCTGTGCTGTAGTGTTCTATGTTCTATGTTCTAAAGCACATCACATCATTTATTGGGTGAAATAATGTGCACATCACCTAGACAGAAGCAATATAAATGATTTAGCCTTGTTGCAGTTCCTGGGGGAGCCTGGATCTCTTGCAGGAAGTGTTCAGCATATTACATTTCTCCAATTGCTTTTAAGGGATGATTTTTCCAAGTTAGCACCATAGAGGGGGACCTTGCCCAGCAGCTGTACATATTATAAAATCATTGGCAAAGTGTCCTAAATTTTGCAACATGTACTTCCAGCAGGCAAGGTTGCCCACTGGTGGCACAAATTCAGAAAATTCCATTTTTTGGCAAAGCATGTAGAGATGTTAAAAACCCTGAAATGCTAATAAAATCTGGAGTCACAATTTCCAGTGGTTTGATATGTTTGCAATTTGTTGCAGGACATACACCATGAATTATTGAAAATATTAATAAATAAAAGAAAGTCAAATCATTCATGTCATTCTAGCTCAAACATAAAACTTTCTGATTAACTTCCCAAGCTTGTATATATTCATTTTAAAAGGCAAATCAGTTTACCTGACTGAATTCTTTTAAAGTTTAAAAATTGAAGATTATCAATTAATGTGTGTGTCCAGTGAGGTGCATTGAAAAAGGCAATGTGGAAAAATCATTACTCCTTTGCTGACGACAAACCATGATGTGCAAACAGATAGTGAGGGTGAGGTTATCGGTTAGCCTAACGCCTAACGTCCCCAATTAGCAGCTGGAAAAAAGTACAGGATACTACTGACCTTCACTGCCAATAACACAAGGATAGGATTTCAAATTCTTGAGCCAAATATATTTGTGAAGCTGCCAACAAACCAGCAGAGAAACTGAATTTTTTTTAAACTAAGGAGTAAGTTTAAAAATCCTGTTTTAGAGAAAAGATAGTTTGAGTTTTGAAAATGGCTGCATCAACAGGTATTATTATATGACTGGGTGGATATAATCTGACAAAGTATTTTGTATGTATGTAGAGTGGCTTGAGAGGTTTTATTCTCCTAATAATAGCCAGAATTTTACTGGCTTGTCCTGCCCATTGATGGGCAGAGTGAGCTGGTAAAATCCCAATATAGTGGAGAAATCAGGATCAATCCTATCCTTGTCACCAAACTGTGATATTATTACAGGACAAAAGAACTGTTGCTTACATGGTGTTGATCATGGTATTCTAATAACCGAGCAAAATTAGTTTATTCCGTTTTGTTATATACACAGGTATGCAAAAGCCTACAACAAGATGCTATTCCAAGTTACCATCTGGAACCTGAGCTGTACTGAGAACCAGCTACCTGTGTTATTGGTTATCATGATTTTATAAGAGGTAGATTTCTTACAAGGCCAGCCTCTCATTGGAAATGGGTGAGCAGCTGAATAATTTATTCAGATTTATTTAATTTAGAATTGGATCTGTTTACAAGTCCAGTACACAATCGTCTAGGTTCACGTGCCTCCTTGGCCTCGCCAGAAGAGATTCTCTGTAGTAGAAAAATACCTGCTCCTTATAAAGGGGAACAATCATGTTGGCTTTGCCAGTGGAACCAGAGGTCATTGAGGCCCCCAGGGAGGGTGAGTGTAAAAGGGGGTGCCATCCTTGCACTTTGGCAGTATCAGCCTGGCACTTGGGCAATGCCCAGCAGGCAATGCTTGAACAGGGCTAAAGGGGCAGGATAGGAGTGGAGCCTGAAGGAGACTGGGCCTGGAGAGGGCGTAGCCTGAAAGGAGAGCCCAATCAGGGAGGGAAGTGGTGGCCACTGCATACTCTTCAGAAGTAATTGCATTGAGGGGAGGGGGGTACTGTTGCTGTTCTGGCTGGCAAACTGAGATGCAGAGATGCCAGCAGTGGACTGGGATAAAAATAGTAAGAAGTCTCACAACACCAGGTTAATTTGATAGTAAACCCACAAGTAGCGGGCCACTCACTTGATGAAGGGGCAAACCCCAAAAGCTTGTGGGTTTACTATCAAATAAACTGGTTGGACTTTAACCTGCTGTTGTGAGACTTTTTACTGGCAAATTAAGCCCAGCTCACTGCTTTGCAGCATCTATAAACAATCCACACAATTTTTCCAATGACTACATTTGTTAGATTGGGCATGAAAACTTGCCCAAAAATGGTTCAGGAATCCTCTAATAGCTAAACACTTAGAAGAATTCTCATAAAAATTCACTCATTATCTTTGAAGTTTCAGCCGATATTCTACTTCCTATTGGTTAGTGGGGGAAAGAAGATCATCAACCTTTTGATGGGGGCAGATCCAGAAGTGTATGAAATGCTCAAGAATTCATTGACTCTTACAAAGTGAAAAGACATATTACTGTCAAATATTTTGTATAAGCTTAAGGGGTGCTACTGTCCCAAGCCATTGGAGATTGATGAAATCAATCAGTTGGAACATGGAATTGCTTACCCAGTTAGGACATTGAAGAGTTTATTGTGGCTTTGAAAAGTCTGTCATTATAGTTTTGGGAATTTCAAAAAAGGGCATTGCTGGGCAGATTGTTGTGCAGTTTAAAAAGTGATTACATTCATGGTAAATTGCTGATAATGCTGTTTCATATACTGGTGTTTTTTCAAAGCCAGCTGAGTAAACTGAAAGCCCCAACCAAAGCAGTTAGTAGTAGCAGTGGGATTATGAAGTCTTGTTACTGGCTTAGGCCAACATTGGACACATAATTGTCCATTTCCAAAGACTGAATGCTGTAACTGCATGAAGAAGAATAATCTAAGGCATGTTGAAAAAATGTAAACAAAAAAAAACACTGACTGGGACGGCAGTCACTGCATATGGTGTCAATCAACAGCAGATCAATGTGGGGTCAGAGAAAATCCCCATAATCTCCATGTACTGGTTCCAGTCGCACACAATTAGCGATGTGTAAACTTGCCCATCATTGTCAAGAAGGGTGAAAACCCAGCATAGCTAACAAGAGATACAAGTAAAACTGGAATGAGGTGTTTCACATCAAAGCAAAGTTTACAATGTTTGACAACATAATTGCCAAATCTTTAGTGACATCTTCAAAGAAACAAAGCCAATGTACAGCTTCAAAGGAGCATTAGACCCATTTACTGCAGGCCCTAACCAATACTATTGCTCTAAGGTAGAAAGTAGAGGCAAGAGCTGAAAAAGCTTGAGACTAAGAACGAATCTCTGAAGTAGAATAGTGAAATTGGACTACTCTCATCATGGTAGTACCAAAGCTAGATGATAGTGTAAGAGTACATGGATATTATGAGGAATGTACTAAAACGTAATCAACCTGCTGCTTTACCAAATGTAAAGCATCTGTTCACAATCTTGTTGGGAGGCCAGATTTGTTCAAAATTAGATCTAACAAATGTTGACATGCAACCTGAGGCCGACCATGAGTCTAAGTCCTATTTGGCTGTTAATACAAACATGGATCTGTTTCAGTTTCATAACTTAAACTCAAGTTTATTTAGTAGTGCCAAGAGTGGGCTTACATTAACACTGCAACGAAGTTATGTGAAAACCACCCAGTTGTCACATTCCACGTCTATGTGGGTACACTAAGGGAAAATCTAGCATGGCCATTGCACCTAACCAGCACATCCTTCAGACTGCGAGAGGAAACTGGAGCATCTGGAGGAAATAGACTGCCATTGGTGTTTCTTCAGCCCTAAGAATTTTTCAAGAGGTAATGAACTAGATTTTGCGAAGAATTCGGGAAGTAGAGTTCTCTTTGAAAGATGTAATTATTTCAGCTCTAAATAAGTAGACCCATAACAGGTTGAAAAAGATGCTCCAATAGTTGGAAAAAAATCATGTTTTGGCCAAAGCACAAATGATTTAAACCACGACAGAGTATTTGGGTCACAGGGTAGACAAAGATGGATTACGTCCTACCAGGACTAAGGTTCAAGCAATAAGAAAAGTACCGCACACTCAGAATATTTCTAAGCTTGGATATTTTGGGGCCTTTACGGTAAGTTCATACCAAATGTGCAATCGTATTGCATCCATTGAATGAACTCTTGAGGGAGTTCTCACTTGTCCATCACTGGATAAGTGAGTGTAACAAGGCATTCCAGTTGTGTCAAACCAAATTAGTAGGTGGTACAATGCTTATATACTACAATGCATTCAAAAAGATTAAGCATGTGGTGCCTTGCCATTTAGATTGCTCTGATCTCTTGTGTTGGATAATGGTGAGAAAACACTGAATGAATTTGCCTCAGCAGCTATACCCAGATTTTATAGAATTTGAAAGACAAAAGCTATTCATTCTGATAGATAGCTGGTGGAAATGGGTTGATGGAGTTCCAATGAGTTGAACAACAATTAACGAAACTCTTGATATTTTGAGCAGTTTGACTGCTGTTTATGGGTTTCCAGAAAAAAAATTTGTCCAATGACAGACCTCAGTTTTGTTCAGAAAAGCTTGTAAAATTTATGAAAATGAATGGGATAAAGCACACTAGAGTTCCACCATGTTTCAAATGGAGCAGCAGAACACACATTACAAATGGTTAGTCATTTGTTAAGAAATGTTACATATAAATTGGAAGAAATATTGTCACTGAATCAGAGGCTGGCAAATGTTTTGTTTATTTATCATACTACACCTCACATGACTACACACAACGCCAGCTGAATTGTTTCCTGGGAGCAAGTCTAGAATAAAGTTTTCAGTGCTGAAGAATTTTTGAGACAGACAGTAGAAACAAAACAATCCAGCTAGAAAAGGATCACGATAGGTATAGAGTCAGAAGGTGAAGTTTAAAGTAGAACCAGAAGTTAATGTGAAGTAATATCATCATAATGAAGATGCATGAAACTATATGGTTAAAATGTTTGATAATGGAAAGATTCAGTTCATACCCATAGGCCAGAGAATCACAGAGCTCTACAGTACAGAAAGAGGCCCTTCAGCCCATCATGTATGCACTGAACACAATCCCACCTAGACCCTATCTCCATATCCCTACACATTTATATCTCTAATCTCTCTAGCCTACGCATCCCTGGACACTAAGGGGTAATTTCTTAGCATGGCCAATCTACTAACCCACATTTCTTTGGGTTGTGGGAGGAAACCAAGTACATGGAGGAAACCCACGCAGACATGAGGAGAATGTGTAAACTCCACACAAATAGTGACCCGAGCCAGGAATCAAATCCAGGACCCTGGAGCTGTGGAGCAGCAGTGCTAACCACTGTGCTACTGTGCCATCATGTTTTATTTTCAAATGTTCACAAAGGAGGAGGAAGCTGGGAAGAATCAAATGAGCCTGATGAATTAAATAGTTGGGATGTGTGTGAAATATCAATAGTTACCCTAGCAAACGTTGTGTCTAAACATGGTTCAGATGTGAGCCAGAGTGAGGTATGCATAATCAATGAAGTGGAAAATTCAATTGAAACTCATTATCAAAATCAGGCTTCATTGAAGGAAACCTCTCATCAGGCTCAGACCCAGTTGGGTCAAGGTATTTTCCAAATTCTGGAAGTTTGAGTCAACTCAGAGAGGATTCTCTTAGAAACCAGTGGTTAAGTTGGATTTGTAAATTTAAAAAATGTTATAAGTTGTATGGAATTTGAATTTTGTGTAACTTCTTCATTAAGGAGAGAAGAGTGTAATAGCACTTTGTTATGGCCATTCTGTATGTATAAATTCCATGTATAAACAAGCAGTACTTTTGTCCTGCAAAGATACCATATAATTCTCACTCCCATCTGATTTTGAGATCCCCCTCTGTGCTGGTCCTCCATAAGATATAACTATCTATTGTGGTTGATCTACTAACTATGATGCAGTTGTGTAAATTGGATGACCAACTGTCTTGTTTTGCCAGTATAGTGCCAGTTCTTCACTAAAAGCCTCAGTATCCGGACAGTTCCTTCCAAATTGTTCAAATGTCAATCATGTTGGAGCTCCACCATCCCTTTTCAATGTGTCTCAGTTATGAATTAATCTGGTTACTCTACATGTAAGAACTGCCCTCCCTCAACCCTTCTATTTTATTGCTGCTCTACTTTGTTTGAAATGTAAAACTTTTAGACCCTAAAGTAGGGGAAAAGATTCTGCCACGTTATTTGTTTCTTTCTATTGTGGTGTTGAACTTTAAACAGTAGCTCTGATTGTGAATAAATAATTAATTTTTCACACTAATCCTACACTAGACAACAGTACATTAAATTCCTCTTGATAAGGATTTAACAGCCCATAACTTGTTTTTGAACTCATATTTGTAAACACATACACAAAGAGTTCAAGATCTGAGCAATGAGATAAATGAGAAACAAAATCTCCACTGTTTTCAATTGGTCTTGCTCACACAAATACTCAAATCCACTTTTTGATAACTATTTGCTCTTACTGAGTCAAGAGACCACAGCATGTTTCCAAGGGTCCAAATCCTAATTTTTGAGAATAATGATGTTCAGATCTGCCATTTAAATGTACAATGAAGTTGCATGTTTTCTTATCCGTTCATGGAATGTGGGCGTTGCTGGCTGGGCCAGCATTTATCACCCGTCCCTGAGGAGATTTAAGAATGAACTATATTACAGTAGATCTGGAGTCACATTTAGATTAGACAAGGTAAGGGATGGCAAATCTCATCCCCTAGAGGGCAACTCGCTGAGATGGCCTGCCGCGATTCCATGGCAGGCAAGGTGGTAGAGTTCCAGCAGTATAGTTCAATAATATTGCAGGATATTCAGATAGGATTTACAACAATCAACAATGGATTCATGGTCATCACTAGACTTTTAATTCCAGATTTTGTTATTGAATTCAAATTTCACCATCTGCCATAGTGGGATTCAAACGTGGGTGTTCAGAGCATTGCCCTGGGTTTCTGGGTTATTAGTCCAATGATAAAACCACAATGCCACTGACTTATTTTAACTCTGTCCAATCAAGTCAATAATTAAGATAGTACCAGGACATTGCCGTCACTTCCTCTTTTAATGGCTTTGAGGCCTCTTACTGCAACAATCTGGAGCCTCATTTATATCTTTCAGACTCCACTGTGGTTTTAAGTGCCGATTGAGACAGTGATGACAAGTGCTGGAGACAAATGTGAAAGCTTGCAGAGAGCAGAATTGCGATCAGAGGACCCTCTGGTAAGTTGAAATGCTTTAAATTCTTTTAAGATTAATTATAGCTTAAAAGGAATAAGGGTAATCTTTCAGGCCCCAGAAAGAAACTTTAACAGTTCCCTGCCCGTGATTGTGCCTTTCACCATTGGTCTTAGTGTCAGGGTCTGTTAACTTGGATCCCTGATAGCCTCCTGCTATCCAAAATCCCATTCCTATACTCATAGACCTCCTCATCATCTACTGGATACTGTTTCTTTTGAATGGTTTTAAAACTTCTGAGTCCACAATGGAGGAAACTGGCCACCCATCTCAACCATTACATGTCACGCTTAAATCCCTGAATTAAAATCTAATCCGTAGAGTAAGTTTGGAGTGGAAACAGGAAATCTAGAATAATGGAGGAGATAGAAAAGTTACCATGATTTTCTTGCAGCCATGTTTCTCCATTCCTATTTCTCTACCTACTTCTGTTAATGTGATCAAATCGAGAAAGGTGTCTTCCTTATATTGTTTAGAAATTAGCAATGATTCTTATATTTTGACACGTAGGGCAAGATTTTACAGCCTTCTGCAAGCGAGGAGATTTCCACTGCCGAAAGCTCGTCTGCTGTGATTCTATGGCAGGCAAGACAGTAGAGTTCTGGCGATATAATTCAGCAATATCACAGGATATTCAACTCATTAGTAATATTTGCAATCAATTATGCATGTAAATGATACAATTTACTTCACGTTCAATTGTAATTTTTCATTTAGTCCCTGTGAGCAAAATCAGGAGTTAAATCAGGCCATAGGACAGGGCTTGAAGTGCACAAGATTATGACAGGCATGGACAGAGTGGATAAAGAGCAACTGTTCCCCTTAATTGCAAGGTCACTCAGGAGGGGTTGTAGGTTCAAGCTGAGGGACAGGACTTTTAGGGGGGAATGTGAGGAAAATCTTTTTTACCCTGAGGGTGGTGATGGTCTCGAATGCACTACCTGGCAGGTTGGTGGATGTGGATTGTCTAATATCCTTTAAAAAGTAGCTGGACGTGCAGTCGGCATGTTATAACATTCAAGACCAAGCGCTAGTAAATAGGATCAGGTAGAAGATCAGATGTTTCTCACTTGTCAGAGCAGGATCAATGGGCCGAAAGGCCTCTTCTGCACTGTGTGACTCTATGATTCACTTTCCCTCACTCTTCTCAAGCACAGCTTTACTTATACCTTAAACTTCAGTCTGACAGCTCAATCAGCTCTCAATTCTACTGTCCAATCAACCTCCAATCCTATTTCCAATTAGCTGCAGCAGTTAAAAAAAGTTAATAAAAAATCTTAAGTTTTTGATCAAACATAAAACAGCCACTAGTCCTTGTCTCTGATGAATCTTCCATGCCGAGTTGATCAGATTTGAAAAATGAAATTTTATAGGAGCAATCTTATCACAGAATTGTTACAACACAGGAGGCCATTCAGTCCATCACTGTACTGGCTCTTACATTAATGTAATGTATGTACATTATTTCTGTACTGGCTCTCTCAAATGGAAATGAATGAAGAAATGTAAACAGCTGTTTACAAACATTCGCCATTCCTTTAGCTGGTTGAAAAAGTTGGCATTGATCAAATTAAAATGGGAAAGATAAAGTTTCTCAACATATAAATCTGATTTTAATAACATCTAAAAAATAACTTTGTTTATGGGGAGTGGGAATGGAAACTTTTACCCTAACATGAAGAGAGAAACTGAGGATGCAGGATGAGAGAAATAGTAATGAAGAAAGCTCACTAGACACAGCACTCCTCTCTGGCAGGAATGTTTCAGAATCTGATGAATCAGATGATTACAGTTGGTCAATGGTGCACCACTATGGGGCTTTCAGGCTGAAGCGAGGAAAGATCAATTAGGATTTGATCAATCATTGCTAATTGCTAGCCAATGACTTTGTGTGAGAGAGAGTGAGAGAGAGAGAGAGAGAGAGAGTGAGAGTGAGAGAGTGTGAGTGTGTGTGAGAGTGTGAGTAGACATCCAGTGAGAACAGGTTGAGGTTGCACTGTCACACACACTGACCTTGGTCAAGTAGACAATACATGCTGGCCAGACTGATACATGAAAATTAACCATCTGGGCAACTTAGTGAAGGATGTATTATGAGTGCATTAATCTGCATCCCTCAATATGTCAGATGCTTAGAAGGAAACTAGAGGCTTTTTTTTTAGAAAAAGAGTGAGGACAATGATATTTAAAGTTGAAGTCGACCCAGAAAGATACTGGGGCTAAAATTGTCTTCACTGAAAAGAAGGGTTAAATAAAAGGCATGCCAATTGCCACACCGTCTGTTCTCCAACCAAAGTTGAATCTTACACCCATCAACTTAGCAAGCAGAGAATGTAGTGTGAGTGAATGTTCCACAAGAGAAAAAATAAAACACAGCAGGAAGAGTCAGGAAACAGGAATATTAAAAAGGATAATTGCAAGTTATAGTTTATGGCAGACCTGATCAATAACCTCCTCAATGGGTGACATGTTGGCACATAGTTAGCACTGCTGCCTCACAGCACTAGGGACCGGAGTTCACTGTCTGTGCAGAGTCTGTATGCCCTCCCCATGTCTGTGGGTTTCCTCGGGGTTCTCCAGTTTCCTCCCACAGTCTGAAAAACTCTCTGCTAAATTCTCCCTCAGTGTACCCGAACAGGCACCGGAGTGTGGTGACTAGTGGATTTTCACAGTAACTTCATTGCAGTGTTACTTGTGACACTAGTAAATAAACTTTTAACTTTAAACTGACTCTGCCTTGTGAGCACAAAGGAACAGCTCTCTGATTAACCATGAAATTACCACACTGGCACTCATTTCATCAGGAAACCAAACGCTTGCTTATTTCAATCCATTCACTGTCGAAAATCCAACAGCATAATGTCTCACAGGTTCACCGAACAAATCAGTGCATTCGACAACCTCAAAAGAATATCCAGTAAACAAGGGATGGTAGCAAAGGAAATAAAGAGTGGGTGGGGGTGGGGGGACTCCAATAATTTCACACTAAGGGGACTATATCTTTTTATATTTAATCGTAATGAAAATTAAGCCAACACAGCTGTGAGTAAATATGGCAGAGTGGCTCCGATTCCTAATAAGTTAGTAGCTTTAACTGGATAATTTGTTACAGCTGGTGACCCCTGTGACCCACATGCAAAGAACAGCAGCATTTTGGAACGCATTCATGTAATAAGATGGAAACCAAGGATAAAAGACTCTATCCTGGTATCAAGTAATTAATGACGTCTACAGTGAGATGCGGCCAACAGCTGTGAAAGAGATGGAGGGGGTGGGCGAATCAATCTAGCAATTAGGAACAATAGCAAATCACTGAAACATATCATTTTTTTGAAATAGATTTCTAATAAACTTGTGTCTGATTCAGGCGCTTTAAAAACAAATGCCGATAATTATACATGCAACAGGATTATTGTCCTGCGCTTAATCGAGAATAACATTGGCGCTGGTGTTGGAAGCGGACTGCCAGGGACACAGGTGTCCTGTGGTTGTGCTCAGAATACTGGAATGTTCCTAACTTCCAGCCTATTAGCTTTACAGCACCTGCAATTCATTTGCCTTATTGTTCCACCACCTGTATAGCATAGTATTAAATACTGCAGACACTCAAGGGCAATCTCGAGCTTGTGTCAATGCTATAGGGGCAATATTAGCAAATTCACTGGAGGAGAGGGGCTTTGGTTCATAAACTTTGGACCCTTTTAATGGAGGAGGAAAGAAATTTACACTTTGGATGATAGTATAAATGAACTAAAATAAAAATCATGATTTATTCATAACTGTGTCCATATCACATTAACACCACAATTAAGTCACTGCGAAAATCTTCTAGTTGCCACACTCCATTGTGCGTTCGGGCGCACCAAGGGAGAATTCAGCACGGCCAGTGAACTTAACTAGCATGTCCTTTGGACTGAGGGAGGAAACCCATATAGACACGGGGAGAATGTGCTGACTCCACACAGACAGTGACCCATGCTGGGAATCAAGCCTGGATCCCTAGCGGGGTGTAGCAGCAGTGCTAACACTGCCACACCGTACATTGGCAACATGAGGCTATTTCAAACACAATGCAAACGTCCATCAAATCCCTGCAGTGCAAAAGGAGGCCACAAGGCTGCACTGACTCTCCAAAAGAGTGTCCCACTCAGACCCAGGACTGTTCATTGTACAAATCAAAAATGCTGAGTGCAGTCCCACAGACCTGGTGAGGGTGCAAAAAAAAAGGCAGGTGTCAAACTGCATATTGGGGCAAAGGCAGGTGTCAAACTGCAAATATTGGGGCTGTCCATTCTGCCAGCCACAGGAATTGTAGCAGGCATAGTGTGGACCATGGAAAGATCTGTTGACCTTGTGTGGAATTTTCTAGTTTTGGAGCAAGCGCGGCTGGAAAATCCTGCCACTAACTTTAACATGGTCAATATGTAAAATATCTGAAGGGGCTACACAGGATTGTTATCAAATAAAATAGGGTACTAAACCCCATAAGAAATAGGAGAACAAATGACCAACGTCTTTGTAAAAGAGATAGGTTTTATGGAGCATCTTCAAGAGGGGAAATGAGATAGAGAGAAGGAATGGTTAAAGAGAGGGAATTCCAGGGCTAAGGTCCTAAGCAACTAAAGGGCAATAATTAATAATGTAGTGATTAAAAGTGGGGAATGCTGAAGTGCCAGAATTGGAGGAATACAGTTTTATCAGAGAGTTATTAATCTGGCAGACAGTATAAGGAGATGGGCAGGATAGGATCAAGGTCATGGAAGGATTTAAAACAATGACGAATATTTTTAAAATTGAGATGTTGCTGGACCAGAAGCCAATGTCAGTCAGTGAGCACAGGATAGATGACCTAGACTCAATGTTCACTGCATTGGTAATTTGTTTGTTGCAGACTGTGAGCTGTCCCCTTGAGTAGCCTGAAGGGAACCTGTGGTGAAAATGGACTTACTTCACACTAAGTTGATCTTTCACTACACTCTCGTTATGACTGAAACACTGTATTCTGCACTCTCTCCTTTCCTTCTCTATGATATAATCTAAGGAGAGCCATCAAAAATGCCAAATGACAGTATCAGACCAAGCTAGAGTCCCAAGCTGGCTACATGGGCCCCACCAACTATAGCAAGGTCTGAAGCACATAACAAGCTACAAGATGAGGGCATGAAAAATCACTGGCACCAATGCACCCCTCCCTCGATGAGCTCAATGCATTCTGTACTCATTTTGAACAAGAGGTCAGCGAGAGCACGCACCCCACTCCGGAAACTTCAGGTGAACCTATATTGAAGTCACCATTCCAGACATCAAAGCAACCTTCTCAAAAGGTCAATCCACGGAAAGTGATTGGCCCAGGTGAACTACCCAAACAAGCACTCAGATCCTACCTGGATCAGCTGGCAGGGATATTTGCAGGCATCTTCAATCTCTCTTTACAACAATCTGAGGTCCCTATCTGCTTCAAAACGACGACCATCATCCCATTACCTAAGAAAACCCAAGCAGCATATCTTAATGACTATCGTGTGGTGATTCTGACATCCATCATTATTAAGTGCTTCTAAAGGTTAGTCATGGTACAAATCACATCTAGTCTCTCAGATTGCCTGGATCCACTACCACCGCAACAGGTCAACAGCAGATGCCATCTTCCTGGCCCTGCATTCAACCCTGGACACAGATTACAAAGAAACCTACAACAAATTCCTATTTATCAACTACAGCTCAGCTTTCAATACCATTATTCCTACGAAAATCATCTCCAAACTCTGTGACCTGGGACTTGGTTTCTCCCTCTGTGACAGGATCCTGAACTTCCTAACTCACAAACTGTAATCAGTAAGGATAGGCAACAAATCTTCTTCACGATCATCCTCAACATCATTGCCACTAAGGCTGTGTTCTCAGTCCCATACTATACTCCTTATAAACCTATAACTGTATAGCCAAATTCCCCTCCAATTCAATTTTCAAATTGGCTGATGACACCACCATTTTGGGTCAGATCTCAAACAATGATGAGATGGAGTACCAGAAAAAGTTAGAGAATTTAGTGAATTGGTGCTACAACAATGATCTTTCCCTCAGCATCAACAAAACAAAGACAGTCATTGATTTCAGGAAGTGTAATGGAGGACATGCTGCTGTCTACATCAATGGGGGCAAAGTAGAAATGGGGGGAACGTCAAGATTTTAGGTGTCCAGATTCCAACAACCTGTCCTGGTCCCCCCATACTGACACTATAGATAAGAAAGCTCATCAATGCCTCTATTTTCTTTGAAGACTAAAGAAACTTAGCATGTCCACTACAACTCTCACCAATTTTTACAGAGGCACCATAGAAAGCACTCTTTCTGCTTATATCACTTGGTATGTCTCCTGCTCTGCCCAAGACCACAAAGAACTACAAAGGGTTGTGAACAAAGCCTAATCCATCACTCAAACCAGCCTCCTACCCATTGACACTTTCTGTTGCTTTGGCAAAGCAACCACATACCCCAGACATTCTCTTTTCCACCTTTTTCCTTAGGGAAAACGTCTAAGGTCACATTCCAACCGATTCAGGAACAATTTCTTCCCTGCTGCTGTCAGACCTTTGAATGGACCTACCTTGCACTAAGTTGATCTTTCTCTATACCTAGCTATGACTGTAGCACTTTCTCATTTCTTTCTCTACGAATGGTATGCTTTGACTGTACTGTGCACAAAAATAATACTTTTCACTTTATGTTGATAGATGTGACAATAATAAATCAAATCAAAATCACTGCATATCAGGAATATCCAGGAAAGTGAGTCTAGGCCTGTAGACCCTACGGCTTGAATAAAGCTTTTCTGTGCATCAGCCCCTCACTAGCCATCATCCGACAAGCCCAGCTGTTGCTTGGCCTATTTCTGCAGGGTGGCCACAGAATTCCAGTCAAAATGTTTTAAATTCCAGACCAGGCAATTTTGAGAAACCCCTTTCCATTCATACATTAGAAGTACCATTTGTATGAAACCTATTTGCTAATTCTCCACTCCAAGTCTCAAATCATGACTCCAAATTCCAGTAGAGAAATAAAATAGCTGACAGTGAGGAAGGAGTGCTGATTAACAGATTACTGAGGTGGGGTGGAGGGGGGAAAACAGGAAATCTGAAAGCTCACCTGCAAAACCAAACCCTGTGTCCGGTGAAGTTTAGCGAAGATTAGAATGCTAGAGTTTGAGGTGTCAATGTGTCAGCTTGACTGAGGGTTTGACTGCACTGTTGCCACCCTCTCAAGGAAATCATGACAGGAATTGCGATGATTCCTCAAGTGGGGACATGCTTCTGTCAAATTCAATGGCATGCTCCTTGTGTTCTTTGTCCTTCCAGAGTTTTCTAGTTTTGACTGATGCTTTTAAGGAGAAAGACTTGTTTAGAAGTTTAAAATGGCCTCTAAGCAATGGGCACTAAACCAGAGGAAAATACTGCCGAAATCGGCAATTAAAACAGAAAATTCTGGTAAAACTCAGTAGCTCTGGCAGCATCGGGGGAGAGAATGAAGAGAACAAAGAATAAAGAAGAATGCAACACAGCTACAGGTCCTTTAATCCTCCAAGCCCATACTCATCATGATGCCCCTTACTCGGTCTATATCCCTCTATTCTCTCCCTATTCATGTACCATCTAGGCGCCTCTTAAACATTGCTAATGCATCTACTTCCACCACCTCCTCTGGCAACACCTTCCAGGCACCCGCTACTTTTTGCATGAAAAACAGAGAAAGAAATAGAGTGAATGTTTCCAGACCAAAAAGAAGTCATAAGTCATATTCAGTTCGAAACATTCACACTGTTCCTCTGTCCACAGTGGTTAGCAGGGTTGCTGAGTTTTTCCTGCATTTCCTATTTTTATCTCAGCAGAGGGCACGAGCTTTTGGCTTGCACCAATTTCAGGAGGAGGTCGGGTAGTGGTTTTGAATCCAGATATGTTTAGTTACTTAGACCAGCACCATGCCCTTGAATCTCTGTTGCCCACGGTGACAGAGTTTTAAAAGGAGCATGCCATTGAATTTGACAGAAGCATGTCCCCACTTGAGGAATCATCGCAATTCCTGTCATGATTTCCTTGAGAGGATGGCAACAATACAGTCAAACCCTCAGTCAAGCTGACACATTGACACCGCAAACTCCAGCATTCTAATCTTCACTAAACTTCACCAGCTTGCTTTCCAAATTGGAACATAATACAGCTTAGTGCAGTGAGGGTACAGTCCCCTCGTAAAACTCGCAATATCCTCGGGGTAAGCTGCAGAAGAGTCAGGGTGCTCTGCCAATAGTGCAGACTGAGATCAGTAGTAACAACAGGTTATAAGCAGTGTTAAAAAACCACTTACTTTATTTCCAGGATGGTGGCACAATGGTTGGCACAGGTGCCTCACAGCACCAGGAATGTGGGTTTGATTCTGGCATTGGGTCACTGTCTGCATGGCTTTCCTCTGGGTGCTCTGGTTTCCTCCCACAGTCCAAAGATGTGCAGTTAAGTAGACTGGCCATGCTAAATTGACTCTAGTGTCAGGGGGATTAGCAATGTAAATACTTGGGGTCACTAGAATAGGGCCTGGCCAGGATTGTAGTCAGTGCAGACTTGATGGGCCAAATGGCTTCATTCTGCACTGTGGGAATTCTAAGATTCTACGACAACGATTGGCCTCAAGACCATACCTGACAAGGAGCATGCTGCACTTCTCTAACCTCTGGGTTAGAGAAGCCACAGGTCAAGAGTTCCAATGAAAGGGAATATCATAAATCATAGAATCCCTACAGTGCAGAAGGAGGCCATTAGCCCATCAAGTCTGTACTGACCACAATCCCACCCAGACCCTATCCCCACAACCCCATGCATTTACACTAACCAGTCTCTCTGACACTAAGGGGCAGTTTAGCACAGCCAATCCACCAAACCCACACATCTTTGTACTGTGGGAAGAAACTGGAGTACTCAAAGGAAACCCACGCAGATAAGGGAAGGCTATGAAAATTCTACACAGATGGTGACCCAAACCAGGAATCGAACCCGGGTCCCTGGCACTGTGAGGTAGCAATGCTAACCACTGTGTCACAGTGCTGTACCTGGCAGAGGGTATGCTGTACCTTTCTAACCTTTAGTCTTTCCTTGCCAAATATCAACAGATGTCTAATGAAAGGGAAGAGAAGCACAAAGGGGAATAATCACAAGGAGGTCTCGACCCACCAGAGTGGAAAGTGGAGGAGATTGTTCCTTGCACCCCATGGGAGGGGGCAGCCCGACTAGCATAGCCCCCCGCCCCCCCATCCCTCTTTTCCACTGCAGACACCGCACAGGAACAACATCTGGGGAGCTAGTAAAACAGGCCGACCAGCGCTCCAACTGAGTCCAACAGCTGGGAGGACCAGGAAATACAGTGAGAGGGAGGCAAATTGTGCCTCAGTTCTCATTGAGTCAGGGCGATGGTGGGTGATAATTGACAAGAGACCAGAGCAGGATCCACGTCTGAGAAGAAAGATGGCGAGAAATGTAACACAGGATCTGAAACAAGATCTCAAAATTAAGATCTGCACCTTGGCAATTACTTAAAGTGACCTTTCTATTCCCCCCACAGTAAACTCTTTACCTGGAAATAACCAATTCATGGTAAAATCATGTCCTTTGTTCTGTGCTCAGATTTCCCTGAAAATTGAGTTAAGCCTGAATGTTTGGTTCGAAAGGTTGATCTAATACTGGTACCAACAGTGGAGGTGGAGTTGAGAGCATTTTCTGAACATCAGGCTGCGATATATTTCATGGCCACATGAGGGCAGCGGTGAGCAAGGATCACCAAGTGCCTCTAAGAGTGTATTGGTGAATGGGAAAGTCTTTTCTTGCAATATGCTCTAAGTTACAATCAGCATAAATTAGGTGTAAAATAATAATTATTTAGGGGAAATCCAATAAAAAGAAACAAGAATCTGTTTGCCTCATCTGGCCCAGTGGCTAGCTAGAATGCGCAAACTCCACCCTCACAGCGCCCAGGGAACCGGATTCAATTCTGGTCTCGGGTCACTGTCTGGGTGGAGTTTGCGCATTCTCCCTGCATCTGCATAGATTTCCTCTGGGTGGTCCGGTTTCCTCCCACAGTCCAAACATATGCGAGTTAGGTTGATTGGCCAAGCTAAATTGATCCTACTCTCAGGGGATTAGCAGGGTAAACATATGGGGTTATGGGAATAGGGCCAGGATGGGATTGTGTTCGATGCAGACTCGATGGGCTGAGTGGCCTCCTTCTTCACTGTAGGGATTCTATGATTCTATGATCTGCTTCCCCACCATGGGAAACAGGCAGTCGAATGTTTGCAGTTGCTGGTTCTATGATTCCCCCTCCTATCCATCACCTTGCTCCCCCTTTCTGTCTCCCCTTGTTTCCTCACCATATTGACGTCAAATCTTCCTTAATGCTTGAGGGTAGGAAAAAATATTGCCCAATGTGAATCTTTATCAGAATGGGGAACATTCTGATTTTTATAATTATAGCTGCTGAACAAACTTAATTCTAGTTGAGGACTGAGTGATGTATGATCACTTGTGTGGCAAAGACAGAAATCATTACTACATATGAATTAATCTCACTATATAGTGAAATCGAGTCATAAAGGTCTACAGCACAGAAAAGGCCCTTCAGCCCATCTTGTCTGCATCAGTCGAAAACAACTACCTCATTGTTCTCATCCCATTTTCCAGCACTTAGCCTTAAATATTCCTTAAGTGTTCTGAGAATCTTTGCCTCTACCACCCTTTCACGCAGTGAGCTCCAGATTCTCAACACCCTGTGGGTAAAATAGTTGTTCCTCACATCCCATCTAAATCTCCTGCTCCTTACCTTAAATCTACGACCCCTGGTCATTGATTGATCCACTAAGCGGAAAGGTTTCTTTTCTGTCTACCTGTAATTTCCTCGTAATTTTATACATCTTAATCATGTCCCCCCTCAGTCTCATCAGCTCCGAGGAAAGCAACACCAATCTGTCCAGTTAACTAAAACTCTCCAGCCCAGGCAAAATGCTGGTAAACCTCCTCTGCACCGTCTGCCAGTACTATCACATCCCACCAATAACGCACTCAATGCTATGGTTTAATCAATGGTTTACACAGTTCCAGTATAACTTCCCTCTAAAAGTCTACACCTCAACTAATAAAAGCAAGTATACCATTATACCATTTCATCCACCTGTCCTGCTACATTAAAGGACCATTTTACATGCACACTGACACCACTCTGATCCTCAGTGCTTTCCAGAGTCCTGCTGTTCATCATGTGTCCCCTTGCCTTGTTTGTCCTGCCCAAGTGCATTGAATTCCATTTGCCACTGCTCAACCCATCTGACCAACCCGTCTACATCCTCCTGTAATCTAAGGCTATCCTCCTCACTATTTATCACCCCACTAATTTTCTTATCATCCGTCAACATACTGATCAGCCAGAAAAACATCTCTTGACCATCACCCTCTGCTTTCTGTCACTCAGATAATTCCTGATCCAATTTGCCAAATTTCCTTGAATGTCATAGACTTCTACTTTTGCTATTAGTCTCCCACATGGGACCTTGTCAAAAGCTTTGCTGAAGTCCAAGTAGACTACATCAAATTCATTACCCTCATCGAAACATTTGATCATCTAGTCAAAAAATTCAATCAAATTGATCAGACATGTTTGCCCCTTAACAAAACCATGCTGAATTGGTTTTGATTAATCCCTGCCTTTCCACACATAGCCCACCCGTGAGTTTAGACTGAATGCCTATAGTTTCCTGTTTTACTCCTTCCTTCCTGCTTGAATAATGCAATCACATTGGCTGCCCTCCAGCACCTCTCCAGTGGCTAGAGAGGAATTGAAAATTATTGCCAGTACACCTGCTTTTTCTTCCCTTGCTTCACTCAATAGCCTGGGATTCATTTCATCCAGCCCTGGAGATTTATCTATTTTTGAGGCTATCAGACCAATCAGAGTTTTGTGTTATGTTAATTTATCTGTGTTATGTTAATTTATTTCATTTTATCTCAGTAGTTATGCTCAGGTCAGAAATTCTAAAGTGTTTTATGGAGCCCAATTGGATCATAAGTTTTGCAACTTGAATTTGGCTGGGATAAGCATGATAGGTTTCATTTCAGGTATAATTCAAGTGACCCACTAGGGAGTTTTTAATCAAACAAAGTTTAAGAGTATAGTTAATATGTATCATAAGAACATTAGCAAGAACTTCTATCAATTACACACAATACCAACCACGATAATGTATAACCCTTAAGGGATATAAGGATGTCCCAATCAAACCAATCCCATTGACAAAACCCTTCAAACAGGCTCAACACAGCAAAGTCCAATGTTCACTTGATACTGGAACTGAGTCCTTTGGATGAATTCTGCAGTTCTCTTGATGAATTCAGAACAGTTTGAAGTCAAGACAGATTCCCAGAATACTAGGGAAAGACTCTGATCAAGCCACCAACATCAGATTCTCCCCTTCAGAAGGGCAAGACCTTGTTTTAAGATAAACAGAATTTCCAAAACTAGGGAATGAGAGAAAGACTTTTTTTCAGCTTGCTATTCCTTCTAAAACTAAACAGCAATTCAATCTCAAAATGAAAACATTCCTGTCACGTGACCTGCCAACCAGTTTTTCTCCTAACAATGCAGGGTCATAAACATCTCTGTAAAGATAAACAAACACCCATTTAAGCAGCAAAGACAACCCCAGACAAACCTGAGCCATTATGAGAAAACAACTGAAGCCAAAACAGACCGCTTACAACTGCAGAAAACATGGTTCAGGAAAAAACATCTCTTCAAGGTACATTAATGTCACACAGCCCTGGCCCCTGTGTTCAATACCAACATCTTCCCTCTCATTAGTGAACACTGACCTACATCCTCTGGTTCCACGCATAAATTACCATATGGTCCTTAATGGGCCCTACTCTTTCCTTTTACCTTTAATGTACTTGTAAAACAATTTAGGATTTTTCTTTCCTCTACCTGCCAATGTCCTTTCATATCCCCTTTTGCTCTCCTGATTATCTTTTCAAGTTCTGTTGCACATTCTATATCTATACTTCACGAGGGTTCCTGCTATTTTGAGTCCTTGACATCTGCTAAAAGCCTCCCTTTTTCTCTTTATCCAACATTGCAAAGCTCTCGATATCCAGAGTTTACTGCTTGGCCATGTATCTCCCCCCCAAGGGGGTAGGGGCTTATATGGGGGGGGGGGGGTGCGGATATGTGGGAGTGGTGGGTCACACTGCCACTCCGCATTTGGAATCAGTAGCAGAAGGAGGGAAGGAGTTAAATCAGGGCTGGTCATTGGGATGGGGGAATTGAGACTGTCGGTGGATGGGGAGGTGCAGAGGAGTCAGGGACATCAGGACTGGCAGAGATGGGGTTCGGGGAGATCGAGGCTAGCTGGGTGAAGGTGGACATCGTGAGAGGTCTGGGCGGCAAGCGGTCATGGAGTGGGGTGGGGGTGGGGTTGCACGGCTAGTGAGGGTTTACAGAGTTGGCCAGCAATTGGGAGGCTGGCAGTGCAGGGCCACTGCGTACACACTGATCTCCAGTCTGACAGATTGGTGTATGTGCAGTGGCCTGCTCAGTGCTACACTGTTGGTCTCCCCAGCAGGAATAATCCCCACCCCAGATTTTCAACGTAAATCATGCTAGGGCATTCTGCAGTGCTCAGAGCGTGGGAGATTCATTTTTAAAATCCTGCTAAAAAAAAACCCAGCAGGACTTTCTCCCATTTTTACATGAATTCGATATTTGGAATTCTTTTGGCAGAATCCTAGCCCACGTTTCATTTTGATAACAAGAATACTAAATACACACTGAATATGATCACCTGCAGCAACCTTATATGACATGAGCCCAATATGATTTATTTGGACCTCACATTAATCTTCCACAACCATCTGAAGAAGGTGGTCACTAAAGTGAAGTCAAGATCAACCTGATTGAGAAACTGGCAAACACTAGTTGGGAACTTGAGCATCAGTACTACAAGCATCAGCAATGGCTCCAGTGTACTCTGTTGCTTAGTGCTGTGCATCGGTACTGACCAGAGGGAGCCATGCTCGCCTGGTTGATGTTCAGCTGCAATGCAATGCGATACTAGTTCCCTCTGACCCCAGCAACCCTGGTTACCTGTGCTTACACACATCCCCCAATGAAAACAGAGAGACCCTTCATGAAGTTCAATGAATCAAGGACGAACAAGTTCTCGTTCATCAGGACATTATCAATATCCCTCCTCTTCCTTCTACACACAAGTGCTTTTGGAACTACACAACCCAGGTTATGTGATTGCAAGCTTGAAGCAACCTGCGACAATCAATGGTTTTCACCAAAAATCATGAAAAAAACACTTTGTGAAAAGCCCGACACAGAAAGTTCCTGGTTTTGACCTTCAACAAAGCTCATGGACACTCCTCAAACTCATTTGTACAAATCATTGCAGATATGAATACCTGATACACAAATGGAGAAAATGAAAAACTCTCCTCTGAGTGATGGGACACATAACAATCAATTCCTGACTCATAAATACAAAGGAGGCAGGACAGTGATACACACCAACATTCCTAACATAATGCCCTGGCTTCACTATCTCAGTGTATAAAATTTGAGTCGTTGCCTATTCCCAGCCACTCTAAAGGAGACTACACCTATCTGGGCAGTGGAACTGAGGAATCCAAAGATCCACTCAATTAGGCCTCTAATGCAGCCATTAGGCAGCAACAATGAAGTCATTAAGATCCTAATGACCTCATTCCAATCTGATTTGCAGATATTATTGAGATCGCCACCTGATATCAGGTTGAATTGTGATTAAATGGATGTTTGTCTGGATATTGGAATGTGTGAACCTCTGGCAGTATGTCAGCAGATTGTGCTTTCTGCAGTTTTGATCATACTGTGGTCCAGTCTGTGTTTATAAACAGGGCAGCACTGAGACTGAAATGAACCCCACTTGGGGCAGCACAATGGCACAGTGGTTAGCACTGCTGCTTCACAAAACCAAGGAGCTGGGTTCAAATCCTGGCTTGGATCACTGTCTATGCAGAGTCTGCATGTTTTCTCTGTATTTGTGTAGGAGGGTGCTCTGGTTTCCGTCCCACAGTCTGAAAGACGTGCTGGTTAGGTGCATTGGCCTTGTTAAATTCTCCCTCAGTGTATCCAAATAGGTGATTGAAGGATTTTTGCAGTAACTTTATTACAGTATTAATGTAAGCCTACTTGTATCACTAATAAATAAACCTTAAACTTTATCATCTTATGAATTGCTCGTGTATAATTTTCATAATGAATGACATTAATTTTTTAACCACTTTCTGTAGTTTCAAACTAGATTTGAAAGGTGGGCTTAAAATTGTTAATAGAGATATGTCATAGATGATTTTGTAAAAATTATATATCAGCAATATCTATCACACGTTCACATCTGGAAATTCTAAGAACATCATTTTTCCTCTTTCCAAATCTAATGTTCAAATTATTAATCACAAATATCATAAGTAGCTCAGTAACTCAATTGCTCAAACTTACCTGAGCCCAAAAATCTATTCAATTTTATCATGAAAATAGTTCTTGTAAACTGTTGTTGTTATATTCATACCATTCTCCTAAAACTGGTCATATTAGTGACTGAATTACATATAAGGACTGAAAAAGGAGTGCAGAGATACAACAGCTAAAGGTCATCAAATAATATTTCCCATATCCAGCTTTAGCATTGCTAATACAGATTTATATGATATTTTTAATATTGAGCCATTTGAAGATTATGGGGTTCAAGAATACCTATAAATATACTAATGTTCTTTAAGGAAGGAAATCTACATCATCACCTTGTCTGGTCTACATGTGACTCCAGAGCCACAGCAAGTTTTAAAGCTTACTTATTAGTGTCACAAGTAGGCTTACGTTAACAACACTGCAATGAAGTTACTGTGAAAATTCCCTGTTTGACTGTGAAAAGTCATCATACTCCAGCGCCTGTTCGGGTACATTGAGGGAGAATTTAACATGGCCAATCCACCTAACCAGCACATCTTTTGGACTGCAGGAGGAAACAGGAGCACCCAGAGGAAACCCATGCAGACATGGGGAGAATGTACAAACTCCATACAGATAGTGACTCAAACCAGGAATCGAACCCAGGTCCCTGGCGTTGTGAGGCAGCAGTGCTAACCACTGTGCCACCATGCCACCCAACTGCCCTCCAAGGAGCAACTAGAGATGGGCAATAAATGCTGTCCAACCAGCAATGTCCATGTCCCACAAATGAATAAAAAAAACTTGAATTATCAAGATGGAAATTACAACATGTGGTTTTGATTTAAGATATTTTCAAAAACAGGAAGAACAAGATTGATTCTGTATACTGCAATAGCTGTTAATCCTGTAAATGGATACTCTGCTTCGAACTACAAGAACAAAAGAATATGGGGCTTATTACATTATGTTGCTGCAATGATTGCGGGGCCACTGCACACCAGCAAGCAGCTCTGGGAGTAAAAGGGCCTGTACATCTCTGTGCCGATCAGTCCACGGTACAGTGTATATGATGACAAAGAAAACAGAATGTCCTGTGTAACCTGGTCGCTCTGTACAGCTGCCTGGATACTTTAAATGAAGCCAAGCAGGCACTGACTTGATGTCCTGTTTGATCTTGAGCAAAGCCAATGATCCCATATCATTGTCATGACAAATACCATTTAGTCCTAATATCAGCCCCTTCTATCCCTACCTCATTCCATCAAGTGTGTGTCATCACCCCCGTCATGCTCCTCCCCACTTCCCACCCCACCCTACTCCCTTCCCCAGTCTGAACTTTCTAATGCTTTCCTGTGTGGCTTCATGCTTCAGAATCTTCAGCTCATCTGAAACTCTGCTTTCTCTTCCTCCCTCATTCAGCTCCGCTCACAGATCTCTAACACCTCATCTTTAAACTTTACCATCATTGGATTTAACCTTCTCCGTGAGTTATTTCTCTGAATGCCTCCAGCTTTACTGCATCACAACATCCAGTCAGCGCAGAAAGAGGCCACTCGGCCCACACTGACAACAATCCCATGCAGATCCTAGCCCCAGCTATTCATGATATATATTTATGATTTGGATAAGGGAATAAAATATAAAGTTTGCAGATGCTACCAAGTTGGGTGGGAGAGTGAACTATGGCGAGAATATAGAGATCCATCAGAGTGATCTGGGCGAGGGAGCAAGTCAATGGCAGATGCTGTATAATTTGGATAAATGTGAGGTTCTTCCCTTTGGAAGCAAAAACAAGAAGGCAGATTATTATTTGAATGTTTGCAAATTGGGAGAGAGGGCTGTGCAGCAGGATCTAGACATACTTGTGCACCAGTCACTGAAGGTATGCGGTAAAGAAGGCATGTTAGCCTTCATTGCGAGAGGTTTCGAGTACCAGAGCAGGGATGTGTTGTTGCTTCTGTACAGGGCCTTGGTGAGGCCACACCTGGAGTATTGTATGCAGTTTTGGTTTCCTTTTTGGAGGAAGGATGTTCTTACTCTGAAGGGAGGTGCAGCAAAGGTTTACCAGGCTGATTCCAGGGATGGTGGACTGATATGTGAGGAGAGATTGGTCACCCGAAGCATGGTGACCCTGTGGAATTAGTTGATGCCAAAACCACAGGAAGTAGTTGATGCCAACACATTGAATGCATTCAAGAGGCGGCTGGATATAGTCCTGGGACAAAAAGGATCAAAAGGTTCTGGGGAGAAAGCAGAATTCGGCTATTGAATTGGATGGTTCGCCATGAACTTAATGAATGAAGGAGCAGGTTCAAAGGTCCAAATGACATCCTCCTGCTCCCATCTTCTATGTTTCTATGCTTTTATGTAACTCCACTTAGCTTGCAGGTCCATCCTGACAATGAGGGACAATTTAGTATGGCCAATCCACTTAACACGCACATCTTTGGAGTGTGGGTGGAAACTGGAGCATTCTTTCTGTCAAACTCTCCATCCCTCAGACATAGGTTTCGAGCATATTTCCTGACTGCTGAATCTTACCATGCAAACCCCCTCCCCATCCCCCACCTGTTCCTAACTTCACCATTTTCAGCCATTGCCTCAATCATCCCATATTCTGAAATCCCATCTCTAAAACTCTCCACCATGCCCAGCTCCTTTAAGATTCACCTCTTTGACCAAAAATCACCCTCAGCTTTTCCTCTCACTTGACTACTTTGCCTCTGCTAATTTCTTTGCCAATGTTAATGATTCTATGTAAATGCAAGTTGTTGTAGCTGGTATTGTCATAACGGTGTCTTCCAGAACAATAGTTTAAGCCCGATTTTATCATTTTGATTCAAAGTGCTGAATCTGGGCATAATTCAGATCCGGCTTGGAAAATTGTTCTCAGGCGCCCTCATAAGCACTTGGCCTGAAACACAGCTGCTCCAATTGGAACTTTCAGTCATGCATATGCAGTGAAAGAAATTTGAAAAACGCTCTCCTGATTGCTCCCAGGTCACGAAAAGCAGATAAAGTAGCTCAGGAAGACATTGCCCCACCCTCACAACATAACTGCCCCTTATCCACCCACCCCCAGCTACCCAGACCAACTGTGACCCTGTGTCCACTTTCCTCCCCACCATTCACCCACAGAGTGGCAGCAATCATAGAGTCATAGAGGTTTATAGCATGCAAATAAGCTCTTTGGCCCAACTTGTCCATGCTGTTCTTTTTTTAAAACACCTAAGCTAGTCCCAATTGCCAGTATTTGGCTCCTATCCCTCTATACCCATCGTACCCATGTAACTATCTAAATACTTTTTAAAAGACAAAATTGTACCTGTCTCTACTATCATCTCTGGCAGCTTGTTCCAGACACTCACCACCCTTTGTATGAAAAAATTGCCCCTCTGGACATTCTTGTACCTCTCCCTTCTCACCTTAAAACTATGCTTTCTAGTTTTAGACTCCCCTACCTTTGGGAAAAGATATTGACTACCTAGCTGATCTATGCCCCTCATTATTTTATAAACCTCTCAGCCTCTCATGCTCCAGAGAAAAAAGTCCCAGTCTATCCAAACTCTCCTTATAACTCAATCCATCAAGTCCTGGTAGCACCCTAGTAAATCTTTTCTGCACTTTTTCTAGTTTAATAATATCCTTTCTTTAATAGCCTCACCACAGTATTCCAAGGCCTTACCAACATTTCGTACAACTTCAACAAGACATTCTAATTCCTGCATTCAATGTTCTGATCAATGAAACCAAGTATGCCGAATGCCTTCTTCACCACTCTGTCCATCTATGACTGCACTTTCAAGAAGCTATGAACATGTACCCCTAGATCTCTTTGTTCTGTAACTCTCCCCAACGCCCTACCATTAACTGAGTAAGTTCTGCCCTGATTCAATCTACTAAAATCTGCCCTGGTTCAATCATCAGCTCACATTTGTCTAATTTAAACTCTATCTGCCATTTGTCAGCCACTGGCCCAATTGATCAAGGTCCTGTTGCAATTGGAGATAACTTTCTCCACTGTCCATATGCCACCAATCTTAGTGTCATCTGCAAACTTACTAACCATGCCTCCTATATTCTTATCCAAATCATTAATATAAATGACAAATAGCAGTGGACCCAGCACTGATCCCTGAGGCACACTGCTGGTCACAGGCCTCCAGTTTGAAAAACAATTCTCTACAACCATCCTCTGGCTTGTGTTAAGAAGCCAATTTTGTATCCATTTAGATACCTCACCCTGGATTCTGTGAGATTTAAACTTATGCAACAACTACTATGCGGTACTTTGTCAAAAGCCCTCCTTCTCCCTACCAATCGCCTGCAGAGTGGCAGTGGACCTCCCGCCTCCCCTTCGATCACCCGCAGAATGGTAGAGGACCCTCTTTACCCTCACCCCCTACCCCACCGTCCGTCCAACCCTCCCCACCCGACCAGAGACGTATCTGGCCTGCCTCCCTCTTCCTTCCCCTAGCTGAGATACATCTGAACCACCTAATCTTCCCTCCCCAACCTCCCCCCACCAGAGCATGACTTGACCTGCCCCCTCCTACCCCCTCCACCACGGATTTGAGTTAGAGAGCTGCGGAAGCTCTCAAATTAGCTCTTCAGAAGCTAGAGCCCAAAACAGACCTTTGCCAAGAAGGTCTGTTTTACACTGAATCTAGATGGGTGACTATGGTGGTAAAGGGGGAAATGCCAGTAAGGTTGGGCATCCAGCTCATTAAATTAATTTGAATGCAAATGCATTTAAATTGACATAAATCGTAGAACCATAGAAAATTACAGCTCAGAAACAGGCCTTTTGGCTCTTCTTGTCTGTGCCAAACCATTTTTTGCCTAGTCCTATATCTCTCCACACCCCTCTCATCCATATACCCATTCAAGTTTTTCTTAAATGTTAAAAGTGACTCCACATTTACCAATTTTTCCAGCAGCTCATTCCACACTCCCACCACTCTCTGCGTGAAGAATCCCCCCCTAATATTCCCTTTAAACTTTTCTCCTTTCACCCTTAACCCATGCCCTCTGGTTTTTTTTTCCTCTAGCCGCAGTGGAAAAAGCCTGCTTGCATTCACTCTATCTATACCCATCAAAATCTTAAACACCTCTATCAAATCTCCCCTCATTCTTCCTAACCTATTCAATCTCTCTCTGTAATTCAGCTTCTCAAGTCCCGGCAACATCCTTGCGAACCTTCTCTGCGCTCTTTCAATCTTATTTATATCCTTCCTGTAATTAGGTGACCAAAACTGTACACAATACTCTGAATGTGGCCTTATACAACCTTATCATAACACTCCAACTTTTATACTCAACAAACAGCAACAAAGTGATCAGATTTTGTTTTAATAATTATTTGTTCAAATGAATGATGCAGCAAATATAATTATCTTCTAGGTTATAATTTCTTTTCTCTCTCCATTTTCCTCTTAGTTTGCAAAGTTGTCGCAATCGTTTCAGTTGTGGTTCCAACCGTGGTCATTTTTGGGCCTTGGTAAAATGGGAATTTGCATGGACATGGGTGAGGATCACACTGTTCGCCTCATGCCCGACTTTACCACATTTTTGTGCCTGTAAAAGGGTGCGAGGCAGTGGTAAAATTGGGCCCCTTGTCTGCAAAGCTGCCAAAGTTATCTGCGGTAATTTAAATCACAAGAGAAACAATAATGCCATAGGCTACCCTTGGGTTTGCAGGCAACTGAAATGTGGCTAATGGGCATTATGCCACAACTCTGGCACCCACCTACACTGTGCTAATAGACAGCCCAGCTTCTACTAGTAAATGGAGCAAAAATAGTTTTCTCTGGACCTCCCATCCTGACCACGCACTGATCTGATCATTCCCTGAGAAAAACTGGTCAATCTTCACAATTCTGTCCAGATCAGGAAACTATTTTCACTGCAGAGATTACAGATTGTCACAAGGTACAGATCACTGATGAATCTTTAGGTATCTTTGAGTTGGACTGCCTTCTACTTTGAGTTGTGTGGCACAGTGGTTAGAGCTGCTGCCTCACAGCACTAGGGACGTGGGTTCAATTCCTGCCTTGGGCCATTGTTTGTGTGAAGCTGGCATGTTCTCCCTGTGTCTGCATGGGTTTCTTCTGGGTGCTGCAGTTTCCTCTCACAGTCCAAAAAGACATGCCGGTTAGGTGCATTGACCCTGTTAAATTCTCTCTCAGTGCAGCTGAACAGGTACTGGAGTATGGCAGCTAGGGGATTTTTACGGTAACTTCATTGCAGTGTTAATACAAGAGTACTTGTGACACAATGATAAGTAAACTCCTTTCAGAACGTTTTGCCCAATAACCACCAGTTTTTAAAAATTTACCTGTAGTTTGGACAGTACCTATATCACCACTAGATGTCAGCAACAACCATACAGTCAACACTAAGTCAGCAGTGAAATATGCAGATTGCAATCAAAACGTACAGCACACTTTCCAACAGCTTAATATAGTTGCCTCCTACTGAAGGAATAGGTGATATTTCCTGTTAGACTTCACTGGCAACTCTAGCACAGTACATACTGACCTACATAAGCACTGAACTAATTTGGTAGTTTCTCAGTTAATAAGGTTTTACTGTTGATTGGTATTCAAACAAGTTGTTATTCTTACTATTTAATACACGCATCATTTATCAGCTGAACAAAATACAATCACAATACAAATACAGATCACATCATTTTGCCAAGTGTTAATTATTCAGATGGATCTCACATTTATCTTAAATATAATTCATGTCTTCTGTTTTTATCACCCTATTCTCAGGATCATTCCACGTGTTGATTGTATCTTATATTTTGAACTTCCTGACGCCAGCTCTAAATGTGTTTGTTACTAATTTGAACCTCTGGTCTCTTCTATCATCTCAACAGGCAAATTTAAAATAGTATTCCAAATCTACATTTTAGATAGCATTTGGCCTCATTTATTTCTTCATGATCACATTTAAATTCACTTCTTGCAAGGCTGAAAATAAAAGAAGTGAGTGCTCGAGTTCACACCATGATTTTTACTCCCACAAGATGTCTGAAAATGCTCCATAGCCAATGAGTTACCTTGAGTAAATAGTCAGTGAGGTTTTACAAGTAAAGATCTTCCAAGTATCTCCCACTTCTTTCTTGTAATTCAGTTTTTTTGGGATATCAGGAGTATGATTTCAGCCAAGCCCAATTTTAGTTCCCATTGATTACGTGGATAATAAAATTAGGTTGATGTTTGTGTAATAAATCTTCAGAGGGAGAAGTCCCTTCACCAAAATCCCTTTCTTTATAATTCCAACAGCAGTACATAGAATCCTATCAGTCAGCAGTCCACCTTCAGGAGTCCCAGAAAGACATTCCCCTTTAAATACAAGGAAAAGACTGTCTGACTGGACCATCATTTGACTGCTTGCTGAGGGAGTTCATATTCCAATAGGCCAACTTCAACAGCCTGACTGAAGTTATTACATTTGAAGTGGCTGATCCAATCACATCAGTTTCTTCTAGCAGAATGGGTAAAATTACTTCCCGGGTGTCAAAATTATGGCTCTTTCTGGTGAAGTTTCCAGATTTAAATATCTTTCTTATCATTTCATAATTAAAACTGAACACAATGGTCAAGATTTTTTTTTGCACAGTTTGAGTGTGAGCCTTCCCTTAAAGGTTTAGTTTGTAACTTGTTTTGTTTTCAGGGAGCACTGACCTTGGTTTACTGTTAAACATTTTACATCTGACCTTCTTGTCACTACCAGCAACTGCTTTAGTCTTTAACACTGTATCCATGACACCTTCACAAATCTCTCATGAGCTCCCTTCAGCACTTTTATTCTGCTCCTTCCTCTCTTCCACAAGAGAGGACCCACAACATTTTACCTCTCTTCAGATCTGAAGAGTCATAAAGACTTGAAACATTAACTCTATGTTACAGCACCTCCTGACTGCAATCAGCTCCAAAGATGAATCTGGATACAGGAGCCCATGGTTACCAGGATGATGCCCCACCCTAGTCCCTGATTGGCTGCCCAGATCATGTGACCCTTACTTTGCTGTTTGATAAAGGGACAATCACCACAATCTAGGGGCGATTTGCTGATCTTGTCAGGCCTAGTGTAGATCACGTCAATGCTGGAAAAGAGCATACCGGCCTCAATATGGAGGTGAATGTTGTGCTGAACGTTGAGCAGTTTGCAATCATTCTAATCCCTTTTCTACTGGCAAAAACCAGATTGTGCCCAGAAAGGACGCAGATTAGCATGAGGTTAATGTGATTTAAATTTCATTACTGAGTTTGACACATGGTCTTTGCACATAAGTTCTGGTCTCCATTTGTGGAAATGTGGCAGGCCAGGGAGATCAGACACCATTGAAGACCCTAGGTTGTCGAGGCCATAGCTGGGCAGTGCCCATTGGGCAGTACCTAACTGCATTGCCCACCTGGCATTTTGGCAGTGCCCATTGTTTCTCTGGCATTGCCCACCAGACATTTGATCAATGCCATTTGGACACTGCTAGTGTGCTAATGCAGTGCCAAGGGGGTGGGGCCTGAATGGGGTCTGAGTGGGGGCTAAAATGGGGATGTTTAGAGTGGGTGTGTGCAAGGCTGGATCATGAACAGGAGCATGATGGTGGTCATGATGGAGGTGACATGTCGGTAGTCAGACGGGGGCCCATCGGGAGAGTTCTGATGCCCAGATGTTGCTGACCCATGTTGGGGAGGGGGATCATGCTGCCAATGGGGAAGAGGATCTCCCAGTACCTGTAAGATCAGGGCGCCCTTGTGAAATAGTACCCAAGCTCTCTGCAGCCGGGCTCACTTAATGTTTTGGTTCTGCCACCTCTCCCTCAGTACTGATGTTATTCACTTCTCTCCAAAAAACAATTGACAATTGTAGCCTGGAGTGTGCCTGACAGACCATTGCAGAGTGCCCTGAAATGCTCATCATTTAGTTTTTTGGAGAGAAAATTCCACCTTCTGCTTCTCTCTCCCCAGGAACTGCCAGATGTGCTCAGTTTCTTTTTCAGATTTCCAGATTCTATAGTATTTTGTTTTTATTTGAGGGTGAGGATAGTTTGGTGTAGCTGTCACGTTAGTATCATTCATTGATCTATTTGAGTGATGTTCTACACCGGCACATGATTTGAATATTAAGTAGATAGTCCACAGTTCCCAAGTTGCAGAACCATAGAATTGTTACAGCACAAAAGAAGGCCATTCGGCCCGTTGTCATTCCTCACCTTTCAAAATGAATATTTCAGTGAGTGCCATTTTCCTGCTTTCTCCTCATATCCCTAGATATTCTTTCCTTTCAGATCAGTCTAATTCCCTTTTGACTGTATGATCAAACCTGCCTGCACCACAATGCAGCCCAAACATTAATCACTTGCTGTGTGAAAATGTTTTTCTCATGAGCTGCCAGAGGTAGTAGTAAA
Source organism: Sphyrna mokarran (assembly GCA_024679065.1). Lineage (NCBI taxonomy): Eukaryota > Metazoa > Chordata > Chondrichthyes > Carcharhiniformes > Carcharhinidae > Sphyrna > Sphyrna mokarran. The sequence goes on from JAGIQG010000009.1 coordinate 43,188,300, forward strand.
GGCGGGTACAATTTTGTCTTTTAAAAAGCATTTAGACAGATACATAGAGAAGGTGGGTATGGTGGGATATGGGCCAAACATAAGCGATTAAGACTAGCTCAGTGATAAGAAAAAAAGCATGGACAAGTTGGGCTGAAGGGCCTGTTGGCATGCTGTAAATCTCTATGACTTTATGTTGCCTTTGCTTCTTTTGCCAGTTATTGTAAATTTCTTCCCTCTCATTCCCAACCTTTTCACATGTGAGAACAGTTTTTTCCCAGCTTCTCTGTCTAGACTCTCATTAATTTAAGTAGCTCTATCAGATCTCCTCTTAGCCTTCTTTTCTTCAAGCAAAACAGTTCCAACTTCTCCAGTCTATCTTCATAACTGAAGTTTCTTATCCTTGGAAGAATTCTTGTGAATCTTTTCTGCACTTTCTCCTAATGTCCAGTCAAAAGAAGCCACTTGGCAGCTTTGGGAAAACCGACACTTTGTTATCTCTGAGGAGCCACTAACAATCACCTGGAGAATGCACAGCCCAAATTCAAAGAGAGCTATACAAAGGCCATTTGCATTTGCTAACCCGGGCTTGCCAGCTGAAGAGAAGGGGCCTGCTACATTGAAAGATCCCTCAGGCATTCCTCACAACTCATAATGGATGGCATATATAACAGTCTTTGAGACCCCGCTGAATTCCAGACAGTGGGTTCACATGCTTGGTGAAGACCTGGTAGAGGGGTGAAAGTCATGTGACCTAAGCCTCTGGTTTGTGGAACAAGTAATATTGCCTTGCTGAACTGTATAGCCCAATCTACTCTTTAACATGGACTAGTAGCCTCACAAAAAAAAGCTCTGCCCAGATTGGACACCTAGCCCCATCTACACAGCTTCAGCTGGAAATTCTGTCCCATCATCTACAAGGCTGATTCATCTTTTCATGCCTATCTCATCATGTGAAGTTATCACCACTGGAAAGTGAATTCTATCATAAACTTCCACGACAGAATCCTCAATGGACTTTAATTCTGGACTCTGAGTACTCACATGAACCAATATTTATTATCTCTGTGGTGTTTGTACTGTCAACCTTATTTTCTCTATCCCACTCTTTATTGTCTGTGTGTGGAGCTGATGTTGTGAAAATTCCTTCTAGGCATTTTAGTGCGTGCAAATGAAGTAACCGTTTAAATTCATCCTATCTCAAGTTTGCTGTGGGGTTATTAATGAAAATTTTAATTGCACAAAACTGAGAGGTTGGGGCAATTTGCCATCATTTATTAAGAGAGAAACAAATTAAAACACCTTCCTATTTATGGACTGGTGATGAGAGAAGACATTAATAGACATGTATTAATAGACATAGAATTCTATAGTGCAGAAGAAGGCTATTTAACCCATCAAGTTTGCATCAACCACAATCCCACACAGGCCCTATCCCCATAATCCCATGCATTTACTCTAACTAGTCCCCCTGCTACTAAGGGACAATTTAGTATCACCAATCCACCTACCCCAAACATCTTTGGATGTGGAGGAAACCACAGCACGCAGAGGAAACCGATGCAGACACAGACAGAATGTGCAAACTCCATACAGACAGTGACTCAAGCCAGGAATCAAACCTGAGTCCCTGGCAGTGCTAACCGCTGTGCCACTATGCTGCCCAATTAACTCTTCTCCTGTCTGTAACTTTTAACTCTATGCCTCACTTCTAACTCTATGCTCCTGGCTGTCAGTGTTGAAGGAGGTAGGCAAGGGTCTTTACCAGCTCTGTGATACCTGTTTATCACTAGTCAGTTGCCCTTATTCTCTCAGCTACATTGAATCCAAGTATTCAATGCATGTAAATTAGAAACTGGAGGGATCCCAACACAAATAGTGGGGCATGCCGCTTTGCATCACTCCTACCCGAGCATAACTCTTCTCATAACTGATTACTGTTTCAGTCTTTTCAACCAATTTCATCATGATTTCCAAACTTTACCTTGAATCTTTTATACTTCAAGGCTAAACGTTAATACTGGCTCACTGAATGGCCAAAACATCTACAACATGAAAGGTAGATATACCTGAAAAATTATATATTTGCTTGAGAAGATTTCACTTGATGTTCTGGCCTAAATGCAAGAATAATATATGCCTATATAAATGTTGTCAATTCCCTTCATTATTTCTGCAATCTCTATTTGATATTCTCAATTTAGTATTTATAGTAATATTCTTAACCTTTCATTTTAGTTTCAAATTTCTGACACCTTTAATTACAATCTACTGAGAAGATTAGGATTTGTTTACGATTTCAGCACTGGCTGATTAGGTGGCTGATACGAAGGCGAGAATTAACAGTGATATGGGGAAAGAGAAAGGATATGGGGCTATCTGAACTGCTCTGCAAAACTGCTAACATGAATGGGCCAATGGCCTCCTACTGGCCTAAGCCTTATATAGTACAGATTACTCTGATTGTCAAGCTATAAACCCAGGTTTTGCAGTAGTATGATTAGCCAAACATTATTACAGCTTGAGACTATCAGCAACTTCTTGAGCCTGAACATGTTCAGTTCAATGCAGAAATTTAGAACAACCTTTCAGTAATTCTCCATTGCGTGTGTTGTAAAGTCTCCCTTTCACTCCACTAAGATATGATCAAATAGAATTAATTTAATTGATGAGAATTCCCACTTTCAACAGCATTAGTCTTACTGTAAGAAGCCTCAAACTCGTTGAAGGAAGTGTAACTAAAGTTGTAACAACGTACTATGTTAATAACATCTGCTAAGCAACCTGACTAGCCTTTATAGAGTGATTTATATTTGTTGAATTGATTCTCTGTGATGATAAGAAATTCTACATCCATGCTCAAATGAGATTGCAGCCCTTCACAGCAGTCCAGGAATTTGCCCTCTGAAAGATTATTGAGGCACATCCCTGGAGGTGCCCTTGCTGTTGCATGTCAGCCTATTAGCCTAGGAACTGTAGCCCATTCCAAGGTGGTGCAGCATGAAGCCAGGTCTAAGGCCCAACACTGCAATCACCCTACATGGCCTTCCTTCAGTCACAGGGGTGGCACTGCCTGTGAGAACTAGAACAGGAAAAGGCACTTCTGAAATGCCTGTGGTGAATATTTCATTTTTCTATGTATTATTGAAGCATTTTTGATAAAGTTATTATGGAATTTTCTTTGCTGGTGGTTTTTATTTCAGGAGTTGAAACATGAGGATGATTTAATGATCTTTAGCAACTAGATTGGAAGGTGGTGAATTGTGGAACAACCATGGGATGACATCTCAGGGGAACCAGACTCCAAGTATCCATTCATGGACAGCCTGTTCAAGTTAAAGGTGTCCTGGATGCAGTATGACTGTGAGCTGGGTTTCAGAAAATGGCACAATTCAGTCACCACCTTCTTAGTGAAATGCAGGAAGTGAATGTATTGCTCAGAGTAAGTAACAGTAGCTTCAATGCAGTGTTAATGTAAGCTTACTTGTGACACTAATAAAAAGACTTATAAAGAAATGAAACCTTAGGCGAGATGGGCCTTACGTGGAGAATTCTCATCCTTCCTCAGCTTCCCCTCTCTGCTATCTCTATTCTATTTCCATGTCATGCTTCAATCCAATGGGGACTGCGAATATAGCCCCCGCTTTTGAAGTAGGCTATCATTGTCTGCCATCTGCAGTCTCCAGCAGTGCTGTAGCCACTGGGCTAGTAGTGTCCAGGAACACTAGCACAGGAAACAGCAAGACATGCACCAAGGAAATACCTGTTTTTCCATGCATTGTTTTCAATGTTTCTATTATTTCCAGTTCTTCTGACGCCTTGTCAAAATTCAGCACCACCCCTTTGTAAACCCAGATTTGCAGAACTCCTTTGTGAACGCACTCTCTGAACACAGGTTCAGCTGGGACTGCTTAAGATAGAACGTTAACTGGCGCAGCATGATCCAAAATGATAGATTGTCCATCAAGTTGGAATTAGAAGCTGTTTGATGTCAAGATCTGCTCACTCTACAGACTTTCAGTGTATACATGACATGTCCACCTGAGCAATCGTGCACCACTTACATTCTGAGAGTTGTAGGTTGTTGTAGCGGCCAATGGTGTTACAGAACTAAATTCTGTACAAATGACATTACAGCTGCTATAAAAAAATGAACAACTAAAATACTTTTCCTTCTCTTCCACAAATGTATCACAAGTGTGCTTAATTTCTTCCAAAGTCCTTTCTTTCGTAGACTTCCATCCGAAGTTTATTAATGTTGCTGCAAATTTACGTTGCTCATTCCACACACATGCAGAGAACTGTACACCTGCGTTGAAAAAATACAGGTGGTGTTTGCAATCAGCCCTTCTGGGTCAAGCCAGTGTAATCCACCTGAAATTATAACATTTCAGCTTTTGTGATTCAACGCATGTCTAAATGATCATAATGCTGACGGCACAAAAATAGAAAACGCTGGAAAATCTCAGCAGGTCTGACAGCATCTGTGGAAAGAGAATAGAGTCAATGTTTCATGTCTGCTTGACCCTTCATCAGAGAAGGGTCATCCATCGATGGTAACTCACTCACACGCTGTCTAAATTTGAGATGTGATCATTTGCACAAATGGTGGCTGGCATCCAGAGAATCATATCCTGGCAATAGTGTGCACTCTTAGGTCGCAAAGGAAAGAAAGCAATTAAAAACCTGCATAAATGTTCATTTAACACAGCTTATTTCACAAATGAAACCTTTTTTTAAAGTTTATTTATTAGTGTCATACATTAACACTGCAATGCAGTTACTGTGAAACTCTCCTGGTCGTCAAACTCCGATACCTGTTCAGGTACAGCGACCGAGAATTTAGCATGGCCTTTGCACATAACCAGCATGTCTTTCAGACTGCGAGAGGAAATTGGAGTACCCAGAGGAAACGCATGCAGGCATGGGGAGAATATATAGACTCTGCACAGACAGTGACCCAAGCTGAGAATCAAATCTGTCTTTGAACATGGTGTTGAGAGAGGAGGTAAAATAGTTCATATTACAGGATAGGTGTATTTTCCAATTTACAACTGCTGCTCATTCTTTCTGAACTCTTTCCAATGAAGTGTCATATCAGAATCAAAATGGCAGCACCGTTTCTCTCTGCACGGATGCTGCCAAAGCTGCTGAGTATTTCCAACACTTTCTGTTTTCACTTTCACCAATTTCAGTGACTAGTCCTCAATAAATTACTATTTTCTAATGTTATATTTTCTGAATGAATTTACTACTAATTCGCTTTCACACAGCTACATACATTTACACATTGCCTTGCAGAACTGAGCGCAGAGCTTCTTTGTATCTGGTTGAATGATATTCCCAAGAAATGGTGAGGAAACCGAAGCAGGTGGAAAGTTCTTGGGAACGCAAGTATGGAGAGTGCTGGTCATCAATGAGAAAATGAACAGAATTGTTAGAAAAATTAGAATGCACATCCACCCTTGGCGTCTAAAAAAAGGAAAGGCTCTTTATTTTCAATTCAGGCAATCGCTCTTGTACTGTCCCTCCAACAAATGCAAATGTTCTTTGAAAAGAAGTAATTTTGGTCTGTAGAAAAGCTCTGATCAAAACTTGCCGCTGGCTCAACATCACTTACCTTTTTGGAAAACTAAACCCCAAGCTATCACATTTCACAGAGAAAGCAAACTAAATTGACAGCAGTAGAACAATGCAATAAATTAAACTATAAAACCCTGAGATTAAGCTGGTAATAAACCTAACCCAGGAAATAGAGGTGCTTTTGTTGCAATCTTGTATATTCTCTGACAGTTTGATGTGTGCCCAAAACTGGGAATGAGGTTGAAATGTCTTACTTCCTGATTCGGCCATTCAGCATTCTTGCAATGACTTGTCAACAACTAAATGCAGCTGGAATCCTGCCAGATGTGCACTTCAGTTTAGTATTCCTTTGACAATCAGTGAAATGGCAGTGCAGGATAAAAAACATGAATTCACTACTGTTCATATGTCTTGGTATATTTTTAAAAAAGTTTGTAATATTTTAAAAAATGAAAGATAATCCTTTTCATATTGGACTTGTGTTGTTAATTCATTACTCTTGCCACAGATACTGCCAGGCCTGTTGAGTCTTTTTTCCACTCCATTTTTTATTTATTATTGACTGACTTACCTTTGGAGACAAGAAGAATCAGAATGACCAAACCAAAATAAAAAAACGAACTCAAGTAGTCAAATCTGGGATTATACTATGTAATGTCTGTTTTAAGTTTGTATTAGTGTTATTGTTACACAATATTTGTTCATATCAGTGTCATTAATGTTACATAATGATATCTGTTTTGAGACTTGGAGTGGCACAATGGCACAGTGATTAGTGCTACTGCCTCACAGCTCCAGGAATTTGGATTTGATTCTTGGCTTGACTCACTGTCTGTGTGCAGTTTGTACATTCTCCCCTTGTCTGCATGGGTTTTCTCTGGTTTCTTCTCACAGAACAAAGATGTGTGGGTTAGGTTGATTGGCCATGCAAAATTGTCACTTATTGTCCTGAGAAATGTAGGATAGAGGCATTAGTGTGGTAAATGTATGGGGATGTGGGGATAGAGCCTGGGCTGGGATTGTTGTTTGTGCTGACTCAGAGGGTCGAATGGCCTCATTCTTCACTGTGGGGTTTCTATGATTCTTTCTATGAGCTTGTATCATTATTATAGAGTGTCACAGTGGGTACACTAAGCATCCTCTGATTTAAATATATATACTGACATCTTGAGTAAGTGTGAGCTTGCATGAGTGACATTAACAGCAGCAAGGGCTTATGGTGGTTATTATTGTAGTTATGAGGGACTTGAGCATGGCTGTCACTGGATTCTGTGTTCATGCTGTTCTATTTATATTGTGTGTTTGTCAGCAGAGTAAGCATCAAAACGTGTTTGCCTAACTTGGTCAAATTATCACATTTTTGGTGATAAAAGGGGAAAAAAAACAATAGAAAAGGAAAAGAAATTTCAGTTTCTGCATGGTGACACATAGTTTTGCACAGTGAGTCACTAGTTTGCCTCATTCAATATGACAATGGCCCCTCTTTTGTCTGCTGGTTTGATGACAATGTTGTGGTTGCTGTTGAGAGTGTGGATGGCATTGCATTGTGCTTGGGTGATGTTTGGTGCTGTCCTGTGAGTGCAGCTGATGAATCTGGTGTTGACACATCTCCTGATGGCTTGGGTATACATGTCCAGTCAAGAGCAGTGGCCTTCCAGAAGAGTCTAATTGGACTCCTTCCTCTTCGTTTGCTGCACTGCAGGAGGAGCGATCGTCATACTGAACAGAACGGATCACTGCAAGTAAGTGTACCAACAACTAAATAGTAAGGAACACTACAGACAGTTACCTACAGATCCGACCAAAGAACACACCCGCCAACTCAACACTCTGATTAAGATCTTTGATCCGGACCTTCAGAGCACTCTCCGTGTTTCATTCCATGTACTGCCCGCATTGGAATCTCTATTGCCTCTGAAAGATACACAAGGCAAACACACCCAGCCATCTCATGGTATTGGGCAACGGGACCCTCTGCGAGAATCTATCCGGCTATGTCAAGAGCATCCTGAAACCCAAGAACCCCCAGCTTTTGTCGCGATACTACAGCTTCCTACGGAAACTCAGCACACATGGAGCAGTTGAATCAGGGACACTCCTCAACATAATGGATATCTCGACACTCTACATCAACATCCCCCACGACGATGACAGTGCCACAACTGCCTCAGTACTCAACACCAACAACTGCCAGTTTCCAAATACAATTTTACAACTCATCTGCTTTATCCTGGACCACAATGTCTTCACCTTCAACAACAGTTCTTCATCCAGACACACGGAACAGCCATGGGGACCAAATTCGCACCTCAATATGCCGACATCTTCATGCACAGGCTCGAACAAGACTTCTTCACTGCACAGGTAAAGAAAAACTGTTGCTATACACTAGATACATCAATGACATTTTCTTCCTTTGGGCTCATGGCCAATCACTGAAACAACTATATGATGCCATCAACAAGTTCCATCGCACCATCAGGCTCACCAAGAACTATTCTCCAGAGTCAGTTGCATTCTTGGACTCACGCATCTCCATCAAGGGTGGTCACCTCAGCACCTCACTGTACCACAAACCCACAGATAGCCTCACGATGCTCCACTTCTCCAGCTTCCACCCTAAACATGTTAAAGAAGCCATCCCCTATGGACACAGGATCTGCTCAGATGAGGAAGATCGTGACAGACACCTCCAGACACTGAAAGATGCCCTCATAAGAACAGGATATGGTGCTCAACTCATTGATCGACAGTTCTGACACACCGCAGCGAAAAACCGCACCAACCTCCGCAGAAGGCAAACAAGGGACACAGTGGACAGAGTACCCTTCATCGTCCAGAATCCCCCGGAGTGGAAAAGCTATGGCATTTTCTCTGGAGTCTTTGACATATCATTTATGAAGACAAACATTTCGCCAGGGCCATCCCTACGGAGTCTTAGCTTTTATTGTAGGGGGATTGAATTTCGGAGCCGCAATGTCATGTTGCAACTGTACAAAACTCTAGTGCGGCCGCACTTGGAGTATTGTGTGCAGTTCTGGTCCCCGCATTATAAGAAAGATGTGGAGGCATTGGAGAGGGTACAGAGGAGGTTTACCAGGATGTTGCCTGGTATGGAGGGCAGGTCTTATGAAGAGAGGCTGAGGGATTTGAGGTTGTTTTCGTTAGAAAGAAGGCGGCTAAGAGGAGACCTTATTGAAACATATAAGATGATTAGAGGTTTAGATAGGGTGGACAGTGATAGCCTTTTTCCTAGGATGGAGAAAGCTAGCACGAGGGGACATAGCTTTAAATTAAGGGGTGGTGGTTTTAGGACAGATGTCAGAGGTAGGTTCTTTATCCAGAGGGTGGTAAGGGTATGGAATGCCTTGCTTGCGTCAGTTGTAGATGCACCAAGTTTGGTGGCGTTTAAGAGGTTAGTAGATAAGTTTATGGATGAAAGGGGAATGGTTTAGGTTAGAGGGTCACTCTTGTTCCTAATTGCCTGTTCTGCGCTGTTATGTTCTATGTTCTATGTTCTACACCCCCAATCTTGCCTTCAAACAACCGCACAATCTCAAACTGACCGTTGTTCACAGCAAATTATTCCAGTCATCAGGAGAACAGTGACCACAACACCACACAACCCTGCCACAGCAACCTCTGCAAGATATGCCAGATCATCGACATGGATGACATCATCTCACATGAGGACACCATCCACCAGGTACATAGTACATACTCTTGCAACGCGGTCAACATTGTCTACGTAATAGGCTGCAGGAAAGGATGTCCCAAAGTATGGTATGTTGGGGAGACCATGCAGACACTATGACAAGAACAAATGAACATTGCTCGATAATCACTAGGCAAGACTATTCCCTTCCTGTTGGCGAATACCATTCAGCCTCTGATCTTTGGACATTCGTTGTCCAAGGCGGCCCTTATGACACACGACAGCACAGAGCCGCTGAGCAGAGACTGATAGCCAAGTTCTGCACACATAAGGATGGCCTCAACCAGGTTCTTGGGTTCATGTCTCACTATCTGTAACCCCCATGACTTGTCTGGATTTGCAAAACTCACTTATTGTACTGTCTGGAGACAAGACACATCTCTTTAACCTATGCCTAATGCTCGCTCTCCTCACATTGTCTGCATCCTTAAGACTTGAATAGCAGGTTAGCTGTAAAGACTCGCATTCTAATCAGTAATCTGTAAACTGCGAGTGCTGTTATATGCTCTGTCTGAGACCAGAACTCTCCACTCACCGGACAAAGGGGCAATCCCCGAAAGCTTGTGGGTTTACTTCAAATAAACTGATTGGACTTTAACCTGGTGCTGTCAGATTTCTTACTATATTTGGGACTATCAGTGAGTTTGTGGAAGAGAACAGAGGACTGGACCAAACATGTGGAAAGCTTGGAACACTTTTACTTGGCAAATGGAATTGCAGATGAGGCATAAAGAGTTCAATTCTCCAACGCTACAGACTTAGAAGCTAGTGAGGCATTTAGCAAAAGCACAGAAACTGAATGACATTTCATTTGTGATGTAATTAAATCTGTTCAGAATCACCATGATCCTAAGTCCTCAACAGTTGTCCAGCGGTTCAAGTTCCATTGTCATTGTCATTAGGAGAGATGGTCTTTAGCTAACTTTGTTACTGAATTAAGTCAACTCTTAAATATTGTGAGTTTGAGGACAGTGTTGGAATACATGCTACAAGATGGATTAGTCTGTGGCATTAATAAGAGCAGCATACAGCATCGTCTGTTGGGAGAAACCACAAGAACTTTCAAGAAGGCTTTAGAAATTTCTCAGGGAATAGAAATGGCTGCCAACAATGCAAAATATATTCAAAAAGCCAATGGTAGTGCACAAACCAGATACAATGCATCAAGTGAGAAAAGAGGCAGCAAACAAAAGAGTAAAAGCAGTGGAGTGTTTCAGGTTTGTTGGGGGGCCGGGGGGGTATGGGCGGAAACTACGCAAAGTATTGCAAATTCATGAATACTGTCACCACTGCAACAAAAAAAAGGCATTTGGCTGAAAAGTGCAAGGCAAATCAAAGGCTGGGCAGGAAGATTCAAATTCAAAAGAACTTCAGTCAGCGGCACATCATCTGGAAAGCACAGAGCAGGAACACAAATTCTCCGACAACATGTTCAGTGTGAGTGAGGCGTGGGCAGAGCCTATCTATATTACAGTGGAGTCAATGGAAAAAAAAAGATGATGGAGGTGGACATGGGAGTCTCTGCATCTGTAATTAGTGAGGAGACCTACAGGAAAGCATAGGGCTCTAAGGAGGTGACACTCCTAACTCAGACAGGGATTAAGCTTCAGAAATACACCAGAAAGGTTATATCATTGCTTGGGGGCGTGAGAGATGGACATTGCATACAACAGCCAAGAAGCACAAACATGTCTCCTGCTGATAAAAGGAAAAAGACCTAGTTTACTGGGACATGACTGGCTCAGTTTAATTCCATTAAACTGGGTTGAAATTAAATACATGCAAGTGACAGAGGAAGTCATTCAGAAATATCCTGAGATTCTCAGATGAACTACGTAATTGCTTGGCACTACAGTTAAGTTGTTCACTGATCCTCAGGCTATTCCTCATCGCCCAGGGCACTATCCTACGCCATGAAAGACAAAGCAGAGGAGGAGTTGGAGCAGCTGCAGAGGTGAGGAATCATTCAGCTTATTCAGTTATCATTTCAGGCAGTTCCAATTGTTCCAGTTCTTAGAAGTGATGGTGCTGTGTGTTTATTTGGGGATTACAAGCTTACCATTAATCAGGCCTCTAAGCTAGATGCTTACCCATTATCCAGGGTGGAGAATCTGATTTCAAACCTTGCAGGAGGCATGGCGTTTTCAAAACTTGACATGAACTACATCTACCAGCAATTTTTTTTAGGGGATAACTCAAAACAGTATGTCACAGCCAACACTCACAAGGAGTTAAAGTCGGCCATTTGGTTTTCAGGGTGTCCTCCAGTCTGGTGGTTTTTCAGAAGACAGAGAACAATCTATTGCAGAGGATTTTTCATGTAGCAATTTACTTGGACAACATTCTGTCCACAGAAAACAAGGAGGAGACCCCAGCAATCTGGATCAAATATTGAAAAAATCTTCAGAGGCAGGGCTGTGCCTGAAGTGTAGCAAATGCACCTTTCAGGAACAGAGGGTGGAATATTTGGGTCAGAAAGTCACAGAGCATGGTTTACCCTCAGTGGAAAACAAAGTCAGAGCTATCAAGGAAGCTCCAAACCAGAAGTGTGTCTGAACTCAGGTCATTTCTGGGCATTGAAAATTATTGCAGGAAGTTTCTGCCAAACCTTTAAACAATGTTAGTGCCACTGTACCTGCTGCTTCACAAAGAAACAAAATGGAAATGGGAACCAGCAAAAAAGAAAGCTTTTAAGTACATGAAAGTGCTTTATCATCAGCCAATCTGCTGTTTCCCTTTGATCAAGACAGATAATGTATTCCGTTATGTGGTGCCTTACCTGTGTTGGGGCAGTAATCTCTCATCTAACGGAGAACGGATCAGAAAATCCCATTGGTTTTGCATCATATAGGTTGATGACAGCAAAGAAGGGATATTTGTTGCTGGACAAGGAAAGTTGAGCCATCATTTACACTGTGAAATGGTTTCATCAGTACCTTTAAGGTCATTTATTCATTATAAATACTGATCATAAGCCATTGATGAGCCTTTATAGTGAAGCCTCATTCATTCCTCCCCATGTCCTCGGTGAGAATACAGTGCTGGGCTCTTACTTTATTTGCCTATTAGTATAACATCATGTACAAGTTAGAGAAGGACAATGCAAAGGAAAAAGAACTGAGTCATCTTCCTTTACCAGACATGCCCATCAAGACATTATATCCTTCAGAAATAATTTTCTTGCTTGAGCAGCTTTCACATTCTCCAGTGAATGCTAAAAATATTAAACAGTGGATGAACTTGGACCCTGTTCTATCCCAGGTGAAGAGATTCTTTATACAGCATTGGCCTACTGTAATGGGGAAAGATGAACTGAGACTAGATGCAAAACTAAAAGATAAGCTAAATGTGCAGATGGTTGCATTCTTTGGAGGTCTAGAGTGGTCATCATATTCCCTGGTCCTTCATATATCTTGGATGAAGTCCAGGAAGCTTACCTGTATGAAAAGTTTAGCCAAGTTGTGCTTTTAGTAGTCTAAAATGATCAGGATATGGAAAACATGGTAAAGTCCTGTTCTGTGTGTCAAATAAACCAAAAAATGATATCACTAGGGCCATTATATCCTTGGGAATGAGCTGACCATCCATGGTCCAGGCTTTATGTGGACTTTGCACAGCTTTTATGGAATTTTGTCAAAAAAATTCTAATTCTAAAATGTTCTGAACTGGCTGGGGGGATTTTCTAGATCCATTCAGGAAAGTTTAAACTAGTTTGGCAGGGGGTGGGACCCAAAGCAGTAGGGAATCAAAAGAGAGGTTTGAGGACAGCTCGCAAGTTAAAGAGAGCATGTTAAATGGTAAAGGCAGTGTCAATAATCCTAGTACTAGACAGGTCAGGCAACAGCGAGGCAGAGAGCAAGGGAAGTCTAAATTAAACTGCATTTATTACAAAGCAAGAGGCCTGATGGGCAGGCAAATAAATCAGGGCATGCATGGATGGATACATGGGACTAGGATATTATAACTATTTCTGAAACATGGTTAATGGGGGGACAGGATTGGCAGCTGAATGTTCTAGGTACAGATGCTATAAGAACGATAGAACAAGAGATCAGAGAGGAGGGGGAGTTGCATTTTTGATTAGGGAGAACATCATGGCAGTATTACGAAGGAATGTATCTGAAGGTTCACCCACTGAATCTATATGGATAGAACTGAGAAATAAGAAAGGGGCAATCACTTTGATAGGATTGTACTATAGGCCCCCAAATAGCCAGCAGGAAATTGAGGAGTAAATATGTAAGGAGATTACAGAAAGCACCAAGAAAAAAACTTTCCCAACATTGACTGGGACAGCCATAGTATTAGAGGATTGGATGGAGAGAAATTTGTTGAACGTACTCAAGAGGAATTTCTCAGTATGTGGATGACTGTCTCGAGAGGGGGCAAAACTTGATGTCTTTTTGGGAAGTAAGGAAGAGCAGATGACAGAAGTGTTCATGAGGGATCACTTTGGGACCAATGATCATAATTCCATTAGTTTTAAGATAGTTATGGAGAATGATAGGTCTGGCCCAAAAGTTAAAATTCTAAATTGGGGCAAGATCAATTTTGATGGTATAAGGGAGGAACTTTCAAACATTGAGGATTGGGAAGCCTTAAAAATGTGTGCAGAGGACAACTAAAAAAGCAATAAGGGGGGTAAAGATGAAATATGAATCTAAGCTAGCTAGTAATATAAAAGAAGATAGGAAGATCCCCCTCTAAGGCACTGCCCCCAATAAGCCCTGCCCCCTTTGGCTCCACCACTTGGCACTGCTGGATCCTGGGCAGTACCAGAGGACCAGGCTGGCACACTCAGTCTACCAATGCTCAGGGGCACCTCTCCTTACCTCTGACGTCCTGGGTAGCCTCCATCCATTCCAACAAGATCAGAGCTACCTGCTCTGATAGTGGGGAGCTGTTATAAACCGCATTGGGAGTGAGTCACTCATGCCGGGGTGGGGGGGGGGCGGTGCGGTTGGTGTTGGGGAGGCTAGCTGGCCTGGAAACTTCAATCCTGGGTCCACTGATGTTCTATTATGTTTTTCAAATTCCTAATTGAACTAAGCACTCAAGTTATTGAATCAACTGGAGTTTGGATAGGTGTAATTGGATCTTCAGATTCTGGCACTGTTTAAGAGTAACAGATTATACACAGTAAATCATCTAAAGTTAAAATTGAGGCATCACATTCCCAATATTATAACTTTGGGAGATTGAATGGAAGAGTTGGAGATCAAAACAAAGATAATGTGCATTCACTAAGGTCAATTTTAGGGCCACAGTTTATGCCAAGGTACTTTATAATCAGTGAAGTACTTTCAAAGTGTGGTCTCCATTCCAATATTGCAATCAATTTGTATACAGCAAGCTCTCAAACAACAACACGATAACAACCAGATAGTTTTAAGAAGTTGATTGTGGGGTATATATTAGCCAGAACACCAGGGAGAACTCTTCTGTTCATCACTGAACTGGTTGCGGCAAGAATTACTCAAAAGGAACAGATGGAGCCTTAGTTTAATATCTCATCTCAAAAATGACTCTTACATAGTGTCAGAATCTGACAGCGTAGCGCTCCATCACTACAGCATCTTTGATTTTAAAAGTTGCAACTAAGAGTCCCAATTCAGGAGTGAAAAGTATTGTTTCTTGTGCTATATAAACAAGCACAACATACATAAAGCACACTGGGGAGAAGAAAAAGAGAGGTGCAAAACATAGTGTTAAAGTCACAGCTAGGGTTTAGAGATAGATTAACTTATTATGAGTTTGGTCCATTCAAATGTTTGATGGTAGAGGCATACAAGTGATAGATTTGATAGAGGTGTACAAGATTTTGATGGGTATAGATAGAGTGCAAGCAGGCTTTTTCCACTGAAGCTAAGGGAGAAAAAAACCAGATGGCGTGGGTTAAGGGTGAAAGGAGAAAAATTTAAAGGGAATATTAGGGAGGGGCTTCTTCACACAGAGAGTGGTGGGAGTGTGGAATGATCTGCCGGATAAAGTGATAAATACGAGGTCACTTTTAACATTTGAGAATAACTTGGACGGGTTTATGGATGAGAGGGGAGTGGAGGGATATGGTTCAAGTGCAGGTCAGTGGGACTAGGCAAAAATGGTTCTGCACAAACAAAAAGGGCCAAAAGGCCTGTTCTGAACTGTAATTTTCTATGGTTTTCTATGGTTCTATGGTTCTAGATAAGTCTAGTAGGTAGCAATGGGATGGGCTCAACTTATGGTCTGAAGGGTTGTTTGTGCTGTAGTTTTTCTATGTTCTAATAAGATATAAATTCAAATTAAAATATTTTAATCAGCTTTGTGCCAATGTTCAGTGCAGAGCTGACAATGCTGGAATTCCAGCAGCCAGACAGATGCATGGAGGCTGTGGCACCCAGCAGGCAGTCTGCTACACGGCCTCTGCTTCTGAATTCCAGGTCCCTCCCGTGCTAAAGCAAAGCAGCTCAGCAGTCTGGGAAAATCATACCTGTTTCCACCCCCTCTCCACCTCATCATAGGATCCCACAGTGCAGGAGGAGGTCATTCAGCCCATCCCACCCAAGTTCTATCTCCATAATCCCATGCATTTACCCTAGCTAACCCCTCTGTCACATTTAGCATGGCCAATCAACCTAACCCTCACATCTTTGGACTGTGGGAGGAAATCCACACAGACACGGGAAGAATAAGCAAACTCCACACAGTGACCCAAGCCAGGAATCGAACCTGGGTCCTTGGCACTGTAAGGCAGTAGTGCTAACCACTGTAGCACCATGTCACCCATATGTTCCAAGCTTTTGTGGACCTGTATTCTAATTGAGTGGAAGTACGCATCATGAGCAACATTATGATAATAGAAGCTGCATCAGGTGTTTTAAAACTGATGATTAACTGGATTCTCTTGTTTCTGATAATAGTACACATTATAAATCACACATAATATTTATGTGTGATTTACTCTGAGCGTTCATGCGGAGAAATGGGAATATGCCATGTGTGTAATGCTCATTTTCATGCAGCTTCAAACGGTTTAGCAGAGCAAGCTGTTCAAAGTTGAAGGAAGGACTGAAGAGAATGATTACAAAAAATAGGGTATGTTCAAACATGGAGAAAAGAGTGGCAGTTGGGAGTTTCAACAAAATGGCTTAGTAGAGAGGTCCTTGGGGAGTTGGAAGTTACCATACAGACGCAAGATAATATGTAACTGTAATGCCGTGAATAACACATTGTCCCAGTACCTTGAAAGTCTGCCAGAAAACAGCCTCTGTTTGTAGAAGTTTGATAAACAAAAGAGTTATTGAAAATGCAGCTGTGTCTTTCCAACTTTCACACAGAAAGCTGGCAAGTAAGGGAAAGACTACATGCAGAATGACCTGCATTTTGTATCAATATGGAAATCACAGAAAACTACTGAGATCAAGTAGCAAAAGGAGACAATCAAAGAAGGTGTTTTCACACCTTATAAAGGAGGGAAAAGGTATAGGAGGACACATTCTGTGCTTCAAACATCAGTGAAATGTGAGCATGCTGCTGCACTTTATCTGATGTTCATCCTGCTTGTAAATTGTGTTCTTTGCTGAAGGATAAAATAAAGGTATAGAATTTCACAGAGTTGAGCATTTTGACATTACTCAAGTAAAATGAAAGCATCTAACTTTTTAAACAGATCTTCAGCAGAGCAAGGGATAGCACAGCAGGAATGGTAAGCCCTGTCTTCTCTTTGATAGCAGCTTGCCTGCTTTCTTTTCACTTTTTCAACCAATGCCTGCTATGGCATCTGTTAACCACCTGGCCAAATACCACAGGTTCTGGCGCACAGAAGTCACCAGCAAGACATCTTATAGATGTAAGCAAGTTAGTAGATATTTCCTTTAAAAAGCCATTGTAGGTTGATACTTGTGCGAGAGATGAATTCAAGACATTTTTTATGTCTGACATTAATTACCGTTACCACTTCAGTCTGAAATGTGGTTCAGAGTAGCTTTAAAGTCTGCATTGTCAGTATGTTATTGATATATACATTGGCTGAATGGTTTTATGTTATTCAAGATAACTTGGATAAGGAGGACTGTTGGGGGAGGGACTTTGTGCAACTCAAAAGTAAAATATTGCAGAAGCTGGAAATCTTTCATAAATGGTCATAAGACCATTTCTCGCTATACAAATACTGTCAAGCCTGGTGAGTATTTTCAGCATCTTCAGCTTAGTATAATTTTTCAGGAGAGTAGAATGAGTCAGAGCACTACTCTATAAATGTTTCTCCTTTACTTTTATCCAGTTCTTTCTCTTCTAAGATGTTCTTTCTATTGTCTTGCCTCTTTCACATGTAATTCTCCCTATATATCCTGGTTATGCACATATTGTAGAAGACTCTGCGATCTATCCAGTCCACTGAATCTTTACTTCCATACCTCAGTTTCACATTTAATTCCTGGAGGGTTGACTTTTCCAGACCTAGAGAAATTTGGCAGTTTTAGGTAATAAAAATGTTGGGATTCATCTATTACCTTTCCAACATAGCTTGTGAGCAGGTATGTCCCCCAAATGTACCAAGCATTTTAACTCCACCTGTCCCCATCCCACCACAATCCATCTTGGCATTTAAATTCTCCTATGTATTTTTGTTAATTATGTATTTCAACCATAATTATTTTTTCATTCTATTCCCAGCAAACCTGCTAATTACCTATCACACCTGATGTGTGACTTAACTCCCACTGATATCCAATTGTCCCGTCAATCATTACAATACCCAAATTCTCGCCCACTCATACGTACACCTCATCTCTACGCCAGTTCCAGTCTCTGTCTGCCTAACAACCAGCTTCTAGAAGTCCATTCACAAAATGTCAATGTGACCCCACTATTAAGTTTGGTAGCACCACTGAAAAACTGCATATCTTGATTTCGAAGTTATTAAATCTCTTCCTTCACTCCCACAATTAATATCAGGGCAATAACATTAAAAATGGAGATAACATACTGTTTCACATAAATGAATGAAATAAAGAATATGCTGGAACACAAGTTTTATTGCACAATTATCTTTGATTTCTTCAGGGGAAGTCTCTTCACAATTCAGTATACGTGCATTAATCAGTTTAGCAAAACTGTATTTGAATACATATATTAAGATTGCATTAGAACAGCACAAATTATATCTTTTTCTTCTTCTAGCATCTGAAAGATGAGAACTCATTGAAATTGAAGATGGACTTACTGAAATCACTTTTCAAGCCTACAGCGTGAGTGATGAGGCAGGAATATGATACATGAACAATGTCTGTAACTTGCATCAGTCAGTCAAAAATTGTTAAAATGGTTCATACAATTAGAAATCAAACAAAAATAGGCTGGGTATAAGAAATTTGTGTTCATGTGTGCGCTCATATTATTCACATTGTTTCAGATTAGTATTTTAATAAGCTTAAGCAAAATTTGGGAAGGATCTTCCACAGCCGCATCACTTGCACTGCAAATATCATTTTAAATCTTCTACTCAGTTAGAAACAAACAGATAGAAAAGTTCAAAAACTGAAGTTACAAGCAACATGACTGATGTTGATCCCATCTTTCAAAGTTGATAGTTATGACAATATATTTTAATAATGATCATGTGGAACAATGGCAATAAAGAAATTTCAGAATCCACTGAATGCAAACATAAAAGGAATCATTTTTATCTTGAAATCCTGACAACATTCCATTAAAAAAACCTCATACATTGCAACCAACACTAGTAAAGCAAAAATTTCAACAAAGTCTGTGGCATGCAAAAGTAATTTTTGGAAATCAAGCACAACCTTCAACCAAAGCTGTATAATTTCATATTGACCGGTTGTGAACAAAAAGGTCCAGTTTCTGAGGTGTATGAGATAAAGTTTTTGATAAATGCATCCCTGATTTAATAAAGGTCTAAGCAATCTAGGCACGCTATGTAATCATTCAGATTTATTAAAACCATTAGAGTAACTATTGCAGTTATTTTAGAAAGAACATAAATCCAAAGTTTTGATATGTTAATTGTATTAGTTCTTTCAGACTAATGTAATAAAAAAAACCAATAGTGGCTCAACTTCAAATTTATAAGCATTGAATTTAAAATTATAGTTTCATGATTAAAGCACTTAGAAATATAGATTTCATGGAATTGTATAATAAAAGCCCTTAGGTCATTTTCAAAGTTTCATGTATAAAACAAGATTTAGTTTAGAAATTATAATCAAGTTTTCTTTATGTAATCAAATGTAGCACATTTTATCTCCTCAATAAACAGAACCGATATTACTGTACATTGAAATCCAAGTTAAAACAAATCAAAATTGGATTTTATTGCTGTGTTTACATATTAGGATTTGTTCTGAAGGACATGAAGATTACAGTCACATTTGATATTTTCCCAAATTTACAAAAGTGCTAGAATATGTGCTGTCATCACTGTAAATCCAGAAATTAAGACAACAAAATATCACTGCAAGCAAAACATTGAATTTATTTACCACAGAGTGTATATTTTCAAATTGATAAAGTTAAAATCAGGAAATATATATAATTTTATACAAATTTTAAATTTAATGCAAAAAAAAATTCCTAAATAATTTGTCTTTTTTTCAAGCTTGGTTCTCACTATTCTGTACTATACAAAGCAACTTGGATCTATTGAAAAGGAACCCAATAAGAGTTAAGGTAAGTTTTCCATTGAGACTAATCGAAAATAGAAACGTATTTAGTGTTATAAAATACTGATCCTAGTCATATTCCTTTCTACTTCACCTTCTACCTTTAAAATATCTTAATATATTGTTTTTTTTTTCAAAAAGAGATGCCTATACACATTGATTCCATTGGTTTTTCTATTTGGTGTCTTCTGCGTGTGTAGAAACTGAGAGAGTTTTCCGTGAACTGGTTACCTGTCGTTGCTTTGTTAAGAATGACCGATTTGCATTTAGATCAAAACCTCCTAGTCGGGCTTCCACGGCTTTCTTCTGAAAAGCCAAGCTCTGAAAGCAATCCACAATTACTTGTCTCACATTGAGAAAAAAAAGGCATAGAAAGCAGGTAGCAAACAAGTTACCCAAAAAAGATATGAGAAATGCCTAACTTGCAGAAATGCCAACCAACACTAATAAAGCACCTCAAAAATCAGACTTTTAAAATGATACATGGAGTTTAATCCTTATAATAACTGTGCACTATGACCAGCAGTACCAAGTTTAAAAAATAAACTTCAGTCTTTTTAATAGATATTTTAAAAAGGAGAAATTGGAAAAACACAAGTAAATATATGACAGTCAACTCAAAGTTGATTAACTTGATTGAGCAGAGGATTGATGAATGTAGTGCATTTGAAAGTGCATCTGGATTTTCAATAGGTATATGATAAAGTGCTACATATTAGATTTAAGAAATGTAAAACTCCTTGGAATAAAGGGACAGTATCAATATGAATAAATTGTTGCCAAGGACAGAAAGTAGAGAGTGGTGAAGGGTTATTTTTCAAGTTGAAAGGAGTGTATAGTTGACCCTCAGGGCTTGGTATTTTATACTGTTGCTCCTTTTATCATATGTTAATCACTAAGACTTGGGTATCAATTTCAAAGTTTGCGGATGACAAAACTTAGAAATATAGCTAAACAGGGAGCAAATCTTAAGAAGACAGGCTACAATTTATATGCTAAAATAGGCAGACATATGGCAGGTGCAAATCAAAGTAGTGAATTGCGTAAATGCGGAGATGCCATATAAATCACATAGCACAATTTTAAAGGGTTTCAGGATAGAGAAACCTGAGAACTTATGGACACAAATCATTTAAAGGTGGCAGGTCAAAATGACAAACTGTCATAAAGATATGTGATCCTTAGCTGTATTAGAAATGAAAAAATAATGTTAAAACATGTTAAAAGACGAATTAAACCCCAGATGAAGAATTGCATTGTAATAGCACCATCAAATAGGACTTAATAATAATAGCACCCATATAGTTGTGTATCTTTATATATATACTCAAAGTAGAGTAAATTAGTTTTCTGTTTGTACTTTTAAACTCCATGTGCTGTACATTTTCTCTTTACTGTCCTGCAAAGATATCACATGCCTCAAATTATGGACACTGCACTTTAAGAAGGACATCAAAGGTAGAGTAGATTTATCAGAATGATTCCGATCTTTAGTTGTCCTGAAAGGCTAATGAAACAGGGATTATTTGATGTACAGCAGGAAAGATACAAGAGAGATTTAATAGAGCTCTTCAAAAGCATGAGAGGTACTGATTTAAGAAATAAGGAGAAACGGTTTCCGTGAATAAAATGCAGGTAGAATATAAATAGCAAAATAACTAGAGGCATTATTTGAAAGAGTGGTGGAAACAAATAATTTTCAGCAAAGAATTAGCTGCATGCTTGAAAAGCAAACATTTGCAAGAGCTTTAGTGAAAGGAGTGACACGTACAAAACAAAAGCAGAATTCAGCCACCTAAGCCTGCTCTTCTGATTCATGGTTGATCCTTTTGTCTTGAATTCCACATTCCTATCTACCACTGATAACTTTTGATTCCCTAGCAAGAATTGATCTACAGAAAACGCTGGAAAATCTCAGGAGGTCTGATGGCATCTGTGGAGAGAGAATAGAGCCCACGTTTGGAATCAGGATGGCTGTTCATCAAAGTTCTATATGTTGGCTTTATTCTCTCTCCACAGATGCCATCAGACCTACTGAGTTTTTCCAGCATTTTGTGTTTTCATTTCAGATTCCAGCATCCACGGTATTTTGCTTGATGAGAAGAATCTGTCGACCTCTTCTTTAGAAATATTCAGTGACCCCACTTCTTTCTGAGGCAGGGAGTTCCAAAGTCACACAACACTCGAGAAAAAAATTCTCGTCATTTCTGCACTAAAAAGGCAACCCTTAAATTTTAAGATAGTGCTTTTTAGTTCTGGACTCATCCATAAGAGGTTCATGTGAAGACCATTCAGGATCTTATGTACACAAGATCACCTCTCACTCTTCTAAATTTTAAAACAAGCCCAGACTGTCCAATCTATCCTCAAAACACCACACCTTCATTTCAGGAATCTTTCAGGAAAACCTCTCCTGAACTTGGATGAGTATGTTCAGTGATGAGATTGGAAAATACAGCAAGAATTCTCAAGACAAGTTTCCTGTTGACATAAATCCAGGAATTGATTGCCTCCTCCCTGGTAAGACTCATGACATAATTTATCCAAAAAGCAGGCATGATTTATGATTGTACGATTCATAATTCTAAGATATGTTATCCATAGTTAGTAATTTACCTTATTGTACCATGCTGTTACTATCAGCTCCTCTTCATATTCTCGAAGTTTTGCTTGCTCACATTCACGCTAGTATAAATACAGGGAAAGAGGACAAAGAACTCAAGGATGATTTGTTAAAAGAAGCTACACATTTGCAATGCATTATAAAGAAACAGTTTTTTTCCAAATTGAAGGTTTCTAATAAATAAACCAGAAAATGTGAACTCACTCATAATCATAACACAAGAATACAAGCTATCTATATTTTTAAATAGCAGATACTGGCTTAACAAGATCAACTGGACGGTAAGAAAAAAATGTCCCAAATGTCCTGACACAGAAATTATGCCAAAAATTAAATGAAATCTGTAGTGATCTTATTGATGGGAATATCTCACCTAAAGGTTGTTCCAATCACGCTTACCCAGGCCAGAATTTAAAAATTAAAATGAATACGATATAATGCCTAGCTAATGCCTTCTGCAATGTTACCTCACTCTCAACACCTCTTGTTGCCACTGTGCCTTTTCTTCTGCCATTATTAAGCAGAGCTGCCCATTCAGTTGTTTAGTCTATCTGAGAGCACGCTGGTTCTGAAAAATATTTGATGCCTTGAGGCTGATAGTACTTTAGTTAGGCAAAGAGCATTTATACTGCATAGAGCATTTATAATACTCTAGATCTTGTCAGTCTGAATCTGCACCCTCATTGTATAAGGAACTTTTACAACTACAGTGCACCATGGAACAAGTGGTTAGTAGATCAGTATTCCTGGTGGGCAAGAGGATGAGGAACGAAACCCAGAATCAGGTGCTCAAAAGAGGACTGAGAGTTGATCTTTATAAACCTTAGACTCCATCTGGCAGGAGGCTTTCATTGCAAGATATGCCAGGTTGGAAGATTTGCCAGGTAGAGTTGTGAAGCCAGAACTCAAACTTTAGATTACAAAGCTTAACACAGCAGGACTAGGATGTATGGACCAAAATAGCCCACTCCTCAAAAGATAGAAAAGAACCAGGTTTGCTTGGAGATGGAACCAACTGCAGGAGGGGCTTTTTTTATTCATCTGTGGGACACGAGCATCGCTGGCTGGCCAGCATTTATTGCCCATCCCTAGTTGCCCTTGGAGGGTAGTCAAGAGTCAATCTCACTGCTGTGGATCTGAAGTCACATGTAGGCCAGACCAAGTTAGGGCGGCAGATTTCCTTCCGTAAAGAACATTAGTGAACCAGATGGGTTTTTCAACATCGGTAATGGTTTCATGGTCAATCAAATTCAAATTCCACTATCTACTATGGTGAGATTTGAACTCAGGTTCCAGAACAGCTGAATTCTGGCTTAATAATCCAGCGATAATACCACTAGCCAACACTCCCCTATCTCAGAGGTGTAAAGTCTTCTTTAACCCTTGGAGTTTGTATTGACTAACTTAAGTCAATCATCACCTTTGTGTTCCCTGTTCTTTGTCACACCACTAATTTGAATTTTATAGATAGTGGAACAAGCTTTGGGGAGTCAAGGAGTGAGTTACTAGCATCAGAATTTCCAGCTTTTCACCTGAATTTTTAGCCACACTCCTTGTAAGGCGGATTTAATTAAGCTTTTGATCAGTGGCGACCCTTATCAAGTTAATGATGGGGGAATTCACTGGTGGTAGGTAATACCATTAAATGTTAAGGGGGTATGATTAGATTCTTTCTCTCTCATTGGGGATAGTTACTACATGGCACTTAAGTGTCAAGCAGCATTTGTGCCAGATTAGCTCAAGGCTGTATGTTGTTCAGGTTTTATTGCATGGGGAATGGATTGCTTCAGTATTTGAGGAAATGTAAATCATACTGAATATTGTGCAATCACTAGTGAACATTTCCACTTCAGATCTACGGTGGAGGGCCTGTCATTGATAGTAACGCAAAAGCCTAGAATATAATTCTGACTTCTAAATCATTGCCCTGGGATGAGGTGATTGGCCTGCAACAGGCAAACAATCTTCCTTTATGCTAGGTGTAACATCAGCCAGCAGAGAGGCTTCCCCCAATTCCCATTGACTTATATTTTGCGAAGTTCTTTACTGGCTTGATCCCAAGGGCAACTCACTCTCACCTCACTTCCTAAATTCAATCTTTTTGTCTATGTTGAGATCAAGGCTGCAATGAGATCTGAAGACTGGGCGGCATCCAAACTGAGCATCAGTGAGCAGGTCATTCTCCAGTAAATGCCACTTGATAGCACTATTGACAACACCTTCCATCAGTTTGCCGATGATCAAGATTGAACTGATGGAATGTTAACTGGTTGAATTGGATTTGTCCTGATTTTCCTGAATTTTCCACGTAGATGCCAGTGCTGTCGTTGCACTGGGACAGCTTAGCCGAGACAGGCAAGTTAACTATAATTGAAGATGTTTGGTTAGTGGCAGGCTGGAGATTGATACCTCTGAATTATGGGGAAATTGGTCAATTTAGCACCTCTAGTTGTTTGAGTCATGAAACAGTGAAATATTTAATTGCCAAGCTAGTTATTATACAATAGTATATTAAATCACTCAGAACATTGCAATTTTATTGAGGAAAATATTCTAAACAACATGAAGTATAATAAGACAGTGACATACTTCCAGCATTTGTATCTTTTTGTCCTTTTCACTGATCTGGGTTTTCAGCATCTGGATTTCTGCACTTGCTGGATTTTGTTTCGGATCCAGAGCTTTAATCACCTGTGTACGTGATATAAAAATGTATTTTTTTTGTTAAGTCTCTTCATCCAAGCCTCCCCAAGATAGTATCACTTTAAATGGGTTGGTGGATGTAGGGTGGGGGAGGAAGATAGTTAAGTAAAGGGGATGAGAAGATCAAAGTACCTGCAGAGCTTATATTCAAATTTCTCAACTATGATTCACTGTAGTAACTCTTCCAAGAAACACAGCATCTCTGAAGTTCTTGCCTTGACTTTGCAAACTCCATTATTGGGAAGTGAAGGAAGTGGGACTGCCAAATTTGTTTTCTTGGATTATTCTGTATGCTGAGTCTATTATTTCCCTTTTTTACTGAACTAAAATGGTAAAATATAACAAATATACAATAGGAGGATGAATTGATGGAACGGAATTTTGTCTGCTGGATATTGGAAAATTGCAGGAACATTACAACATTTTCTGAAACGTGCTGATGGCAGGTGAAGTCCCCAACTATCAAAATGTGCTCAGGAAATTACCCCTTTAAGGTTTGCACACTTTAAAAATTAATTTTCACTTGAGAGTATAAGACACATGCCTCTCCTCCCAGCAAACCACATGGTTCCAGTAGCATACATCCTTCTAAACCACTTCTGGCTTCAGATATTCTTCATTCTTTAATTTAAAAATTCCCATTTCAACCCTCAGACTTCCAGTATTAAAATGTCACTCTACAGAAACATAGGAGTCAAGAGCTCACAGGTCTTTTGTCTCATTGTGAAGACTATTTCCAGTGTGTTGACCCTGATAAAGTTTGCAAAGTGTTATATCAGTTCAATTCAGTAATGACAGCAGGAGCCTATGCCACAAAGTATAATATACTTTGTATACATATACATTTCTAGTATCCAATTGCTAAAGGAGGCCAGGGTTCCTGGCAAAGATTTCTAATTCAGTTAGGTTGGGTTGGTGGGGATTTTGGGGACAAGTGGTACTGGGTCGCACCAAAGCAATCTCAATTTTGCTCACTGATTTTGATTTGATTTATTATTGTCATGTGTAATTAGTATAAGGTGAAAAATATTGTTTGTTACACTCTATACAAACAAAACATACCATTCATAGATAAGCCATTTAGAAGAGTAATTGAAAGAGATTAAAATAATGAAGCTATGCGGGGACAAGGTGAATAGTGGCATCATCCTACATCCTGAAAAAAATGATGAATTTCATATTCATCTTTGATTAGTTGGCATGCCAGTCCTATTCAGCATTGTGACCCCACATAGGAAATGCTAACTTTGAAGAAGAGACCATGAAGGAATAAGGGGTTATAAGGAATAAATGTTGAATAAAAAACAACCCAAAACACAGACATACTTACATTACGAGCTTTCTCCAAGTACATCTTGTATCTTTCTTCCATTGCTCTCATGTCTTCATCCTTTTTAGTCAGGGCACGTTGCAACTCCTCAATCTTTTGCACTAGAATGATAAGATTTGCACTTTAGAAATGTTTCAATTAGGAATCCAATATTTCTCTAGGTATAATCATTTATTAACTGATTATTGCAAATAAATTTTAATTGCTATTTCTATTGTATGAATGTTTTGAAATATCATAAAGATAGGCTGGAATTCTCCAATTATTCAAACCTTGCTACTGCTGCCAATGAGAAAAGGGGAATTTGGCACTCAGCCAAATCTCCATTCACTGCAGCGGTATGTGAGCTTACAGGTGAAGTTGGAGAATCCAGCCCATAATGTTCAATTATTAACATAGGATTTGAATACTTTATGAAAATCCAATCTTAGGATACCAGAACAGGTATGAACAGCTATTATTAGTAAAGAGGTTTTCTGATATATATTAGATTAAAATATATTTAACCGCTTAACCAAACTCGGGTCAATGCTACTTTTCAAAATAGATTTCTAGAAGAAGAGCTTGAATTTATACGGCAACTTTCACTAACCACTTCAGGACAGGTAATGAAGTACTTCTGAAGTTTAAAGTCTAATATAGGCTTTATTTTGTTAGTGTCACAAGTAGGCTTACATTAGCACTGCAATGAAGTCACTATGAAAATCCCCAGTCGCCACACTCCAGCGCCTATTTGGGTACACTGAGAGACAATTTAGCATAGCCAATGCAACTAACCAACAATTCTTTCAGGCCATGGGAGGAAACCCGAGCACCCAAAGGAAACCCATGTAAACACTGGAAGAACATGCAGACTTTGTTTAGTGGCCCAAGGCGAGAATCTAACCTGGCTCCCTAATGCTGTGAGACAGTAATGTTAACCACTGTGCCACCCCAAGTTAATCAATGTAAGGGAATACTGTCGTCAGTGTCAGAATAGCAGGGTTCCACAGCCATCAGATAATTTTCAGATAATCTGGGTTTCATTTTGTGATTTATATTGTGTGATAAATGTTGGCCAAAACAACTAAAAAATTCCTGTTCTTTATCTAAAATACTATGAGATGACTTACACCCACACAACAGGATAGACTGGGCCTAGGTTTAATGTCTCATTCAATAAAAGGCACCTATAACAATGAACCCTTCTCATATTGTACTGGAATGTCTACCCGCATGGATAATGTTCTCAAATATCTGGAGTGGGGCTGGAAGGACAGAAGTGCAGTGACACTGCACCAAGACTCAATGAACAAGGCAATTAAACAAATAGTTTAGAATTCTCTATAATGCTATGAATATTCATGTATATCCCAATATTTAACAACTAAGTGCTTTATTTCAACAAAAGATCAGAGAATGATGTCAACAATTCCCAAAGTGAATGACACACCAGGAAACTGCAGGCATGGAGGCCCTGTCAATCTTAATGATAGAAGCTCATTTAAATAACAATTTTGAGAGTCCTGCCCATCACCAGCCAGATTCACTATTTAATCTGCAGGCAAGGCAGGAATTCCCCAGCAGGAAGCCACAGCATAAGTGCTCTGGAAGGTTTCAGTCAATCAATGGGTGTAAGGAATGTGGAGACAATTGAGAAGCAGGAATAGAAATGGGGAATCAGTTCCACCATCTCCTGGTTCCCAATGATGGGCTGCCTAATCTTTGGAGCACCCTTACAGCATTTACTGATTTAATTTTATAGTTACAGCATATGCAGTATTTGGCCTTTCTTACAAACGTTCAGATATTTGAAAGGTTGTGTTTATTGTATTTTTTGTTAAACTTACAGCTCTGTTGTAGTTCAGGTTCTAAGTTTTCAATAAGTTCTCTCTTTTTCTGCAGTTCATCATTGGCCTCATGAAATTTCTCCCTAAAGATAACATGTGCAGCAAATTAAATGCAGAGAAAATTACTGTTTTAACTCTTACTTGACCTTGTTACTTCACCACTGAGGCTCAGTTTTTAAAGTGTAAACTGTGGCTAATTTACCATTATGCCTGGCAATTTTAGTTTGTGTTTTGGTTAGCAGAAAGTTGTCAGGCAGCTTCAAAATTATCAACGTTAGTGATGTTACAATGCGGTAGTTGTCCCCCTTTTGAGATGTAATGCCAAGTTCCCAAAGACGAATGCCTTGCATCATAAAAGCATTTGGGAAGGTGAACTGTTCTTCAGTAACATTCAGTAGTTAACTAACAGAAAATCTGACACTCACTTTAAGATGAGCATTTAATTTATTAACTTAGCAACAGGGAACTTTAACTAAATGAGTAACATACCAAATAAAATAGAATTCTGCCAATATACTGTTCAAATAAGTACAATATCCATTCATTCCCCAAACATAGTAATAATAGTTATTCTCAAAAATTATATAACTAGGTTGTGTCTTTTGGAACTTTCTGGAGTTTCTTGGTTGATTTCTCTATCTGCAGATTCTTCTTGATTTGACACCTTTCACTGGTTAGATGGCGCATTTTCTTAAGACATAAATAAAACTGGTAGGATTAAGATTGAGACTGGTAGATTGCTATTTGTTCTCTCCCTCTCAAGACTTTAGAAGTAGCAGTTGCTATTCCTGTTCTCCTTCCTTGCACTCTCTTTTATATCTGTGATGACCTATCATTGTTCCTACGACAGAATTGGTCTGATTTTTCAACATCATCAAAATTCTGATCTTATAGGTTCTTGATAGCTGAGTACATGCTTTAAATTGATTGGGCAAAATTCAAATAACAACAGGGTGTTTTTGTCAAGACCACTGCTTGACTTTTTGATACAAATGTTTCAGCTCAGACTTTGAATGTACTTTGCATTTTAAATCTCCAAGCACTGAAATAAAATCAGCTTTTAAAAGGATCACACAATGTCTTTTTCCACAAGCATTTTTACAATTTTTTTTACATCTTTAGCAACATAACATTCCAACTTCACAAATTCAACTTCGCAACATTGACAAGGTTAGAATCGCCACCTTACTGGATGGTTTTATTGGCAGTTTAGAATCCTGCTCTATGATTCAGAAACATCTATTGAAATAGTCTTCTGTTCCAAATATAGGAGGAAAGGTCACCAGGATTATATTAGTTCTTCAATTGGAAGGGAACAAATATAGTTTTTTTTTATTCACATTTTTAGTATAATTTTTACTGACCAAAATGTGTACCATATAGAAGCATTACATTCAGTGCATAAAAATGAATTATATTCTACTCAATGTATTGGCATTAAAATGTCTTCTATGAAGCATGAATGATCAATTCTCACAAGGTAACTCAGTTATTTTGATGATACTGTGCTACTGATATATTTTACGTTTCTGTGGAATGTTTAAAATTCAGTTTTATTCTGTAGATAGTTAGCGTGTCTGGTAAACATTTTGCTCACCTGCTAAGAAAGCAGGATAATTACTCATTTTAGCGATTTAGTGTTTACTAATATAAAGCTGATGGACTTTAGTTTACAAAAAAAGTCTCCTAAAGTTTTTTTTATTAAAAGGAATGGAATATGGGTTTTTGATTAGGTTGACTGACAGGGTCATGTGATAATGCAATTAATGGGAGGAACAAAGTCTGTAGCAAAGAAACAGCTTTCAGTTTCTGGCTGGATTGTTGAAAGACAGAATTCTGCAAGACCAAAACCTCTGAAAATTTTAAGACTGTTGACACAATTTACCACAAGTGTGCCTGTGTTTGCTAACTGTATTTAGAGTGGAATTTGAGTCTAGGAAAAATGTTGCTTACTTATAACTGGAATAGTGATAAATTGCAAGAAACAATTGCATTGTATTTTGAGAGAAAGGGTATCAATAGAAAACATTCTGAATTTAACATTGTTGCTGAACAAATAAATGAGTCACACTTAAATCTATTTATTTTTAAAAAGCATGACAGTGTGGATTTCAGAAACTTGCAAGAGGTTATATCTTTAAAAAGAAACTTATAAAAAATATTATTAACTTACAGGTGTGCATCTAATTTCTTCTTTAGGTCACTTGACTGCAAAATAAGACAATGTATCAAAATGTTTGATACAAGATATTGTAAGATTTGTATGATCCAAGCATATATTTGGTAACTAATATTGAATCAATCTGCATTTGATACTTCAGCAATACATGCTCTTGAAGCAATTAGAGTTGTTTTTATAACCATACAATCCTAACTATCCTACTGTCTGGAGCTACACTTTAAAACTACAGACATAAAGGAGAAAAAGTGGAAATGCATAAATGTGACAGATGCAAATGGTGAAGATATATTTTAGCTCCAGTTTGATTATATCAACCATCTTTTTCTTGGCCTTCAGTCATAATACCAGTGGCAAAAGAACTAACTATACAAACATATAAGCTAATGGATGCCATAATCAAAATTAAGCACTGCTATTTGAATAATATAAATCAAAAAAGTGTCTAGATGATCAGCTATCTTAAGAATGATTTCTCATCTACTTTTCCAAGTTTTATCCAGGAAAAAAAATTGTTTCCTTCATCATGCAGTTCTGTATTTAAGAATGAATATGTCCAAAAGTACTTAAAGGTTATGGGATATATTTTAACATTTGGAAGTGTTTGCAGCAGGTCAGGAAACTACAAGTATATTGAAAGTTTATTTTTCCCTCTGTAGCTCTCGAACTGAGTCATGGCATTAGTATTCTGCTTCCAACCAGAGACTATGGGTATGATCACACCATACACCTGACCCTTACCAAATCTTGTTAAAAGGACCCTGGCAAGGGACAGAATGGAACCATTCTTCAACTGAAGATTCTGGTTTGCTCTTCTGGTTGGCCCTCCTGTCAAATCCCACTCCCACAATCCCACCCACTCCATTAACTGGCAATGATCTGGCAGGCAAGGGCATGGAAGAATTCCATCTGGCAACTTGTTCAGCAAGGTGAGGACAGCTGGGGAATTGCCCAGCGGAAATTCAAAGGCAATTCCTGCATTTAGTCCTCCACAGAGTCTCAGTTTGTATTCTGGGTAACATGTCTCATCAGGTGATCGGAAGATCGAAGCCATTGTTTATAAACCCCATAAAGATATGCAACCAATTACTTCTCTACTTGTTTACTTTATAAATCTAATAATAGCACCTTAAATATCTTCTATTCAATAACTTACTTCTTCTGACTTAGAGCCTTGCTCCTGTAAGGCTTTCTGGAGATCTTCAACTTGATGTTGCAGTTCTTGCACACGCTGGGTTTCAATTCTGTTTTAAAAGGTCATAAGAGACAGTTAAACCAATTATTATTTTAGATTATTGTGCTATGCTGGTGGTAATTCTTCAACTGAAGACATCGCTCCTAATTTTATTTCCTTACTCTTGATCCATATCCATTTATATTCTTTCCTTCCAAATATTTAACCACATTTTTTTTTACATTTTATATTCTCTGCCTTAGTTGTCACTCACCACATGAAAGCATTTCCTCTAACTTTCCTCATGATGATCTAATAATTTTTACCAATGTATCAACTATTAATTATTCACCAATTACCTCTCTAAACCATTCTCAATTTTGAAAATCTCTTTCTTTGACGTTTTCTGTTCTTGTTAAAAAAACTTCACTTTTTCTTTACAACTATAGTTTCAAATTTTGAATATCAGTTTTGCGAATCTTATTTCAACCATTTCATAGAATAGAATATTTTCCTATGAGACATTCAGCACTCCATACAATATTCCAACTGTCTTGTATAAATTTAAAGTCACTTATTTATTTTAGTATTCAATAATCCTCATACATGTTAAAAACAAATGGGCCCAAATCCTCCAATTTCCAAAACATTGGATACTGGATATGACTGAAAATGTGTGTCAGACATTTTGGAAGTTATGAAATGCAGACCTACGTGGGAACTGCTTGAGATTTTTCATTAGAAATTCTGATGGGCAATTCCCCTGCTTCCTGAGACCATCCCCAAAACTCTGAGTTTTGGTTTCGAAAGACTTTGGAAAGTTCTGTGATACTCACCTGGTTACCTAGATTAAAACATAAATTAAGATCTGAGTAACTACAAAACTGACTCCCCAAATACCCTAATGATCCCCACATCAAATCTTACTGCATAACTACTACCTGACACGACTAACCTCCTGACCTCGTTAATCCCCCTAATCTAACTAATCCCATCGGTCTAATCCAGCCACTCTCCTGACCCAACCTGAACACTCTCAGTCCCCCACCAACCAGCAGGGCATAAGTCAGACTAGTTCCTAGCATTAAAAAATATTTCCTCAGAAATCAGCAGCTGAAGAGCAGATTAAATCATAACCAACATATTCGTACCTATTTTCTGTCTCCAGTTCATTTTTTGTCCGATTCACATCATCTAACTGCTTCTGCAGCACCAAAATACGTTCATTTTCTGATCCCTCTTGTTGCAATCTTAACATCTTGTTCTCATGTTGCAATCGGATGAACTTTTCCCTGCGCATATGAATGAATTGCAATGTTACTCTTTGAAGTGGCTGTCCCAGCATTATACCTGTATTTAGGAGTTTTGTCTGATCTGTGTGAAAGTTGGATATTATTGTGTAATAATTACCTAATCAGTTTTCAGCAATACTTATCACCACGTTGGACAAATGCAACAAAAAAAAAAATACCATTCAGAGAAGTTCATTGCATGAAATTTTTTTGTTTATTTATTTATTGGTGTTAAAATGTACATTTATTTTAAACATCAGGATATTATATCTCCATGGGGACTGCTCTGATGGAACTACAGGAAAAACACTTTAAATGGTTGGAAGTAGATTGATGTAATCTGTGGAAATTCAGGACCAAAAATTTAATTTTGGCATTGCCAGAAATTAAAGCTGTTTTTACATTGAAAAGACAATGTAAAAAAAAAATTACTGAAATTCAATGATTTTAAGGATTTCAATTTTGGAGCATGTAGGAATGAAAGAACTATACCTATATTCCACAGGAAGAATTTCAGCTGCAAGATGGTCATGTGAATCCAGAGAAAATTTACCTGGAGAACAAAAATTTGAATTATTCACCATTTACTGTTGGAAATTATTGCTACTTTAACATAATTCATTCATTTACATCTCCTTGATCCAGGACACCATTTCATATCAATACCACACCCAGTTCTCCAGATATAAATAATTTGAAAAAAAGGGTTTTGTATGAAAATCCAGAAGTGGGTATGTTCACATTTATCAATGACATTAAACGACACTTTGAGAATTTTAATGCATTCTGTGTTCTGGCAGAGTTACAAAATTCCAATTGAGTTGGAGGAGAAAATAGTTTGGTCTTATTTGAAAATGTAAAATGTCTAAATGATACAACATCAAATAATGCTGTCATGACAAAGCATGAATAAGTTTATACTTATATGGATTTAAAGGCATATTAAACACTGCACAATCCTACTTGTTGGAAAACTACATGCAGTAGAGAATACAGAAAATGAACAATTAAGGAAACTGAATCATATACCTGATTGTAACAAGTGATCTTGCTGCAATTGAGTGCATTTGAGCTCCTCATTGGTTTCTCTGAGAGTATCACGTTCCACTATCAGTCGCTGGAGGAAAAAATACTATAAATAACAGTGACAAGCAACTCTTCAAAGATATTGCTCAACACCTCTCACCAAATACAGAAGAAAAATAACTCAATAAGGAAAATTGCTGAGTTCATAAATATGAAATCTCATGTGATTCACTAATCTACCAGTTGAATAAAGAGACTAGATTATAGGCATTCACAGGAATTATGCCACCCCACCTGCCACGGGAATTGGAGCAGGTCAGGGATGGACAATGGGAAGGTCAGTTGACCTCAGGCAGGATTTTACAGTTTCAGGATGTGCAAGGCTGTAAAATCCTGTTCATTAAGTATCACCATTGCTTGCTCTAATATGTTATGTGAATTTTACAGTGATTTTCAAACTCAGTGCTGACGAAGTTTAGTTTTCCTTGTCACTAATAGGGGCTTGTAGTGTAGAGAATTGTCATTGCCATCTGTTTCACGGATGCAAAATGACAACTAGGTAAGTGCCATGATGATGGGACATTGTAACTGAGTTGTATCTACCTACAACTTCAACAGCTAACCACCGACATCTAATTTAAGGAAATACAAGAAAAGACATTGATTAAAAATAGCTGCCACAAATCACCTGATACCTGATATTGTAAGTTGACTATTTCTTTGCAAACCTTATACTAATTATACTACAGATCTGTTGCATGGAATTTCAATTTGGTGGGTGTCAAGCTCCACTTTAATTAGGGACTCTCTTGAAAGAAATACATTTAAAAAAGCAGTGCTGGACTCAGATCAGTATGACAATGGAATATTCATCAGGCATTCAAAATTCCCTGAGGAGAACGAAATGTGTCAAATGTTTTGGAGGTTAAAAAGGATCAAAAATTGGGATTACTTGGTTTGCAACGATGATAGAAAGATATGATAAATAAGTTCCTTTCTTAAAAACTGTTCCACCAAGTAAAATCAAAGAGGACAAGCAGAAAACAATACAGTCATCTGCTGGAAGAGCAGAATAAAGATCTATCTCTCTATTTCTCATTTTCAAACTAAAAGGAATGTCTCACCAAATGCTGACCTGAACTGAGTCAACCCCAGAATTCTATTGGAAACCAAATAACTTCAAAAGACTGCAATATTCAACCACTTACATCTCAAAAGACAAGGATTTAATAATCTATTCTTAAAATTTTTTGGACTCTAACCTTGGAGAGTGTATATGTATGAGAGAAAGAGAATGTTTGTGTGTATGGTGTGCATGACTATGTGCATCTTGTACGAGAGTGTATGTAAACGTGAAAGTGTGTGTGCCACTGCATCTTTATTTTTTCTCAGCTTCGGTAATTAATAAATTTACTCTTTCTTTGACTCAATGTAACCTAATTGGATTGGCTCCTTATTAATTTGGATTGAATACGGCATTTATGGGAACAATAAATTGTAAAAAAATCTTTGTTGTAACGTTTGTGAATTCAAAATTATACCCACATTATTGATGAAGTTCAGAAATTACAGCTAGGAAATTGTTTGGTCACTATGAAATATAAATCCAACCATGAATATGATAGCATCAAACTGCAGGTACATGAAGTTCCAAGTTACGTCAAATCATCTTTTTTAAAAATGTAGGATCAAACTTACTAGAAACAGTTAATTATAGATAATGCTTTTTTTGTGTGATTTATATTCTTCCCGTTGGGAGAAATATCTTTAATTAATGACAGTTGATTTGTTTGGTGTTGCTCTTTGAGCTTCTCTACAAATTCCCCTTGAATCTGTAACTCAAAATAAGTCTGAAGTTCTGAACTGGATCTCTTTTCAAAAACAAAATCATTATCCAATTACTATCTGGTTAGCATTGCATCCTCACAGCTCCATAGACCTGGGTTCAATTCCAACCTTGGGTGACACTGTGTGGAGTTTGCACATTCTTCTGGTGCCTGTGGGGTTTCCTTCAGAAGCTCCAGTTTCCTCTCACACTCAGAATATGTGCGGGTCAGTTTGATTGGCCATGATAAATTGATCCTTACGGTGAATTTTCCCATTCTGCCCACCATGGAAATCAAACTGGTGAGGGGCTGACTATGAAAAAGTCTATGGACCACCAAGTGAGAGGCGATCATTGAAAGGTGTGCAGAAGATGCTGAAAGTCTGCAAAGGAATGAGTTGGTGGGGATCTGGCAGATGGAGTACAATGTTGGTAAATGTGAGATCATCCATTTTGGTAGGAATGACAACAAAATGGACTATTATTTAAATGGTAAAATATTGCAGCATGCTGCTGTGCAGAGGGACCTGGATGTCCATGTGCAAGAATCTCAAGGAGTGGTTTGCAGGTGCAGCAGGTAATTAAGAAGGCAAATGGAATTTTGACCTTCATTGCTAGAGGGATAGAGTTTAAAAACAGCGAGATTGTGTTGCAGCTGTATAAGGTGCTGGTGAGGCAACCCCTGGAGTACTGTGTACAGTTTTGGTCTCCTTACTTGAGAAAGGGTATACTGGCACTGCAGAGGATGCAGAAGAGATCCGCTAGGTTGATTCCAGAGTTGAGAGAGTTGGCTTATGAGGACACGCTGAGTAGAATGTGTCTATACTCATTGGAATTTAGAAGAATAACAGGAGATCTTATAGAAACATACAAGATTGTGAAGGGAATAGATAAGAAAGAAGCAGGGTAGTTGTTTCCATTGGCGGGTGAAACTAGAATTAGGGAGCATGGCCTCAAACTAAGGGGAAGCAGATTAAAGATTGAGTTGAGGAGGAATTTCTTCACTCAAAGAGTTGTGAATCTGTGGAATTTCCTGCCCAGTGAAGCAGTTGAGGCCAACTCATTGAATGCTTTTAAGGCAAGGAGAGATAAATTTTTGAACAGTAAAGAAATGAAGGGTTATGGTGAGCGGGCAGGTAAGTGGAGCTAAGTCCATGAAAAGATCAACCATATATTGAATGGCGGAGCAGGAAGAGCCAGATGGCCTACTCCTGCTCCTAGTTCTTATGTTCTATTGAGCTTGGGCGGAGTTTCTGGGAGAGCGTGGCTGGAAAATCCTACCCATAGATTAGCAGGGTAATTACGTGGGGTTTTGGGGATAGGGTCTGGGTGGGATTATTGTCAGTGCAGGTTCAATGGGCTGAATGGCCTCATTCTACACTGAAGGGATTCTATAATAGACATTTGGACAGGAAAAATTACTTCAGGCAAATGTTCAGACTTATGTTCCATCACATACCTTGATGGAGCTAGGTTCTGGTCATAAAAATGGTTATAAAATACACAATCAATCAATTTCACTGTCCTGTACTGAAGCTACAGTCTAACACAACACAGCAAAGAATGCATACACTTAATCACATACAGTAAAAATGAACAAAAAGATTAGCTTATTTGAACTTAATCATGCTGGAATTGTCTTTACAAGGTGGTTGATTTTAAGATCCTCAAGACTCATGATCACAGCATATGGTGTTTACCACTGCCTGAACACAATACAGACAAATACAGATAGCAACAATTCTAAAATGCATTTACTATAAAATACTACCTCTTGCCATCTTAAAATAATGTTAACTGGACATGATTAGCTATCCATTGCTGTTCTGAGATGGTGGAAGCATGAGGACATTCTTCTTGAAGAGTTCCTTTTTACAACAATTCAGATCACAATAGGGTCAATCACAATTTGGGGTGGCAGTAAATCAGTTTAAGTTTTATAAAATTCAACGTATTTCATTCCTTTTTTTCCTTGGTGCCAAAGGACAAATTACAAAATTTATTTTCTATAATTTCATCATTTCCCAGTTTGGTAACCTGCCTTTGAGCTGTGAGTCTTGATAACTTAGCTATTCAATTCTACCATGTCAAAGCCCAACAGTTAGTAATCAAAAGTTCTTGGATGATAAGTTGCCAGACTAAAGAGGTGATTGCAGATTCACAACAATGACCAGAACTTACTGCTCCCCTGTCGGTGGATTTTTAAGCATTAAAGGGATAATATTCATTCCAGCTTCCGCATGCCCTGATCACACACAATTTTACCCTAGGGTGGGCAAGACCTTCAATGGGTAGCCCACTCTCACCCCAATTCAAGCCCTTAAGTGGTTTGTCAGGCTCAATTTTTCATGCCCCTTCCAGGCCTTCCTTATCCTGCCAGCTCTGGGATCCCTTGAACTTACCTGGACCTTTGGTGCCCACTCATAGGTTCCAAATGTTCTCCTGCATTGCTGTAGGAACTAAAAGGCTACCAGCCAATTCTGAGTGAGGGACAGATGCTCCACCTGCAGCCACTTAATACTTGTTCAAGCATAAAATGGCCATGGGGCACCTGGAGTCGGCAGAGATGTGCTTCCCACTGATTCTTTGGAAGGACGAAAGTGAGGCATCGCCATTCAAAAGATTCAGGCCACACTGTTAGCTATTCTCTGAAATAGCCAGTTACATGCTACAGAAAAGTTAAAAACTAAAATCAGGTAGACCAACCAATATCAACCTCAGCACCAGAAATGTTAATGGTACGCCCAGCCCTGCAAAGTCCTTCTTCCTAACAATATAGCACAGAGATCTGAATATCTTGGTAGCTGAACACCAAGGGTACTTGCCTCTTTTTCTTTCAGTAATGTTTCATGCTTTTCCTCAATCTGTTTCAATTCAAAGGCCAGTTTGTCAGCTCTTCTTACTTCCTCAGATAATGAGTTGTGAAGTTCCTGAACCTTTTAATGACAATAAAGCAACCAGTGTTACAAAAGGTCATTAGATCAAATAGCATTGTTGTAGTTACTTGTGCAGTGTGGCCCTCCTCACTGGTTCATTAAGTAAATGCTACATAACATTAGCCAAACAAAGATAAATTCTCAGGATCAATCCCTGATCCATTCTAAATAAATTGCTCTCAT
Organism: Sphyrna mokarran; assembly: GCA_024679065.1. Taxonomy (NCBI): domain Eukaryota; kingdom Metazoa; phylum Chordata; class Chondrichthyes; order Carcharhiniformes; family Carcharhinidae; genus Sphyrna; species Sphyrna mokarran. The sequence continues at coordinate 43,227,338 of JAGIQG010000009.1, forward strand.
TTAGAGCAATAATGTGGAGATACCAGCGTTGGACTGGGATAAACACAGTAAGAAGTCTCACAACACCAGATGTGAGGTAATTCACTTTGGCAGGAATAACAAACGTGTAGAGTATAGGGCTAATGGTAGAACTCTTAATAGTGTTGATGAACAGACGGATCTTGGTGTATATGTGCATAGATCCCTGAAAGTTGGCAATCAAGTCGATAAGGTTGTTAAGAAGGCATATGGAGTCTTAGCTTTTATTGGTAGGGGGATTGAATTTCGGAGCCGCAACGTCATGTTGCAACTGTACAAAACTCTAATGCGGCCACACTTGGAGTATTGTGTACAGTTCTGGTCCCCACATTATAAGAAAGATGTGGAGGCATTGGAGAGGGTACAGAGGAGGTTTACCAGGATGTTGCCTGGTATGGAGGGCAGGTCTTATGAAGAGAGGCTGAGGGATTTGAGGTTGTTTTCGTTAGAAAGAAGGCAGCTAAGAGGAGACCTTATTGAAACATATAAGATGATTAGAGGTTTAGATAGGGTGGACAGTGATAGCCTTTTTCCTAGGATGGAGAAAGCTAGCACGAGGGGACATAGCTTTAAATTAAGGGGTGGTAGTTATAGGACGGATGTCAGATGTAGGTTCTTTACCCAGAGGGTGGTAAGGGTATGGAATGCCCTGCCTGCTGCAGTTGTAGATGCGCCAAGTTTGGTGGCGTTTAAGAGGTTAGTGGATAAGTTTATGGATGAAAAGGGAATGGTTTAGGTTAGAGGATCATTGCTTTTTCTTAACTGGTTGGCACAACATCAAAGGCCGAAGGGCCTGTTCTGCGCTGTAATGTTTTATGTTCTATGTAAAGTCCAACAGGTTTATTTGGTAATAAAAGCCACTAGCTTTTGGGGTGCTGCTCTTTCATCAGGTAAGTGATAATTCTGTTCACAAACAGGGCATATAAAAACACAAACTCAATTTACAAAATAATGGTTGGAATATGAGTCTTTACGGGTAATAAGTATTAAAGATACAGACAATGTGAATGGAGAGAGGGTGAAGCATAGGTTAAAGAGATGTGTATTGTCTCCTGTCAGAATGGTTAGTGAGATTTTGCAAGCCCAGGCAAGTTGTGGGTGTTACAGATAATATGACATGGACCCAAGATTCCAGTTGAGACCGTTGCAAGAGTATGTACTGTGTACCTGATGGATGGTATTCTCACGTGAGATGATGTCATCCGTGTCGATGATCTGGCGCATCTTGCAGAGCTTGCTGTGGCAGGATTATGTGGTGTTGTGGTCACTGTTCTCCTGAAGGCTGGATAGTTTGCTGTGGACAATGGTCAGTTTGAGGTTGTGTGGTTGTTTGAAGGCAAAAAGTGGAAATGTGGAGATAGCCTTGGCAAGATGTTTGTCTTCGTCAATGACATGTTGAAGGCTCTGAAGAAGACGTCGTAGTTTTCCTGCTCCAGGGAAGTGCCGGACGAATTGGTTGCATTTTTGGATACATCGAAGATGGTCACCTCAGTACTTCACTATACTACAAGCCCACAGATAACTTCACTTCTTCAGCTTCCATCCTAAACACGTTAGAGAAGCGATCCCCTGCGGATAAGCTCTCTATATATACAGGATCTGCTCAGATGAGGAGGATCACAACAGACACTTCCAGACACTGAAAGCTGCCCTCATAAGAACAGGGTATGGTGCTTAGCTCATCGATCGACAATTCCGATGCACAACAGTGAAAATCCGCACCAACCTCCTCAGAAGACAAACACAGGACATGGCGGACAGAGTACCCTTCATTGTCCAGTGCTTTCCCGGAGCAGAGAAGCTACGACACCTTCTCCGGAGCCTTCAACATGTCATTGATGAAGAAGAACGTCTCGCCAAGGCCATTCCCACACATGCACTTCTTGTTTTCAAATAACCACACATCCTCAAACAGATCATTCTTCGCAACAAACTATCCAGCCTTCAGAAAACAGTGACCACAACACTACACAATTCTACCACAACTTCTGCAAGATGTACTGGTTCATCGACACGGATGCCATCATCTCACATGAGAACACCGTTCACCAGGTACATGGTGCATACTTTCGCAACTTGGCCAATATTGTCTACGTGCAGGAAAGGATGTCCCAAGGCAAGGTACATTGGGGAGATCGTGCAGACACTATGACAATGGATGAATGAACATTGCTCGACAATCACCGGGAAAGCGTGTTCTTTTCCTGGGAAACACTTCAGTGGTCATGGGTACTTGGCCTCTGATCTTTGGGTAAACGTTCTCCAAAGTGGCCTTCACAGCACACAACATCGCAAAGTCACCGAGCAGAGACTGATAGCCAAGATCCGCACGTATGATGGAGGCCTCAACCAGGATCCTGGATTCATGTCATACTATCTGTAACCCCTACAACTTGCAAAATCTCACTAATTGTCCTGTCTAGAGACAATACACAGCTCTTTAACTGTGCTTAAAGCTCTCTTCACTCACATTGTCTATACCTTTAAGATTTGATTACCTATAAAGACTCAATTCCAATCATTATTTTGTAAATTGAGTTTGTGTCTTTATATGCCCTGTTTGTGAACAGAACTCCCACTTAACTGACAAAGGAGCAGCACTCTGAAAGCTAGTGGCTTTTGCTACCAAATAAACTTGTTGGACTTTAACCTGGTGTTGTGAGACTCCTTACTCAATTAGGGCAACAACGGTATGGCACAAATATCTAGTGTCATACATATGCAGTAGACATTTCAGTAAGATAGCATAAAAAGTAATTACAGATGGATGCTGAATGTTGACCTTGCAAGCAAAGTTACATCTCAGGAATGAATAAAAGTTAAAAACTACATCATTTTAGCATTTTCATGAGTGTAAGTTTAAAATTTATTGCACAAGGAGGCTTACATTAACACTGCACTGAAGTTAACATGAAAATTCCATAGTTGCCACACTTTGGCGATTTTTCTGGTGCACAGAAGGAGAATTTAGCATGGCCAAAGTACCTAACCAGTATTTTCTTCAGATTGTGGCAGGAAACCGGAGCACCCGGAGGAAACCCATACTGACATAGAGAACGTGAAGATGCACAGACAGTGACTCAAGCTGGGAATTGAACCTGGGTTCCTAACACTGTGAGGCAGCAGTGCTAACCACTGTGCGAAAGGGCCGCCCAGAAGTGAAAGTACAATAGCATATCTTCCTCCAATGACTATTTTTTGAAAGCTACACGAAGATAACTAGTTTATTAAAATTTCAAACAGTCCCAGCATTTGGAATCAAATTAAATTTTTGAGTTTTCATATCCCTAGATCAGAGCTGCTGATGCATCTTACTTACTTACTCATCACAGACTATAAATCAACTGTGTAATTGTCTAGCCTTTATAACTTTGTACTGCATTGAACAGTACATTTACCGATTAAAGCTTCCTGGGCACTATTTCATTTTACGTTTAAATTATTTAAACTATAGTACAACTAACAATCTATCATGAAATTACACACTCCACTCAGATAAGAGAATTTGCAGTTAATGCTTACTTGTCTTTTGTATGTCTCCAACTGAGCACGTGCAGCACTCGCTTTTCGGAGTTCTTCCTCCAGGCTAACTGTATTCTGCAAATACATCACGTTTTTGTCCTCCAACAATTTCATCTGCCGCCTCAAGTCATTCAGGTCTTCGAGCTTTTTCTTGTAGGTCTCCACTGAGGCCTCTAATTTGATAACTTTATCTGAATAATTCCTGTGAAAACAGTGATTAGAATACGAAAACTTTTCTTGGCCTCAAAAGTATTGTGCCCAATCTTAAAGTCCGTTCAGCTTAAAAACTGAACCTTCTTTAAATCGCTGTGCACATTAAGTTTAACTGCACTCTGGAACAGGATGTCTCCATACTTGCTCACGCATTAAATGAGTAATGTTATTATGTTATGTGTATCAGAGCAAGATTCTATTAGATTTTTAAAAATCTTTCATGTTGTTAAAACCCAACTTCCTGTGAACACTTCACTCATTTGATATCTTGCTCTGTAATCAGTTGCAGCAAAGTTCAGCACACAAGGCCAACAGGAACACTGGATTCCAAAATGAACTTCAAACAAATTACTAAAAAGCCTTCAAGATAAGAGTGAATAAAGGAAAACAACTGCAGGCCTGAGAAAGGATGGTAATCAAAATAGCCTAATGGAACCACTGATTGAACTCCTTCCTCCTGGGTTTTTCCAGAACTGCATTGATATTGAAAGAGCAGAATTGTATAGATTTGTAAACTCAATTAAAATCACATATCACAGAGCCACTGCTACATAGATAGACTATGGGTGCTATCTTATCAGCTCAACTTGCTGGTCAATCAGCGTGGCGAGCTGGGAAGATAGCGAGCAAGGCTAAAAATCTGATTTACCCAGTTTTGCCCCAGAATTAACCTTATTTACGTGTCGTTGATGGATTCAGCAGGGCTGGTTCCCCATCCCAGACACTTCTCCATTCGCCAGCGAGACATAATGCCAGTGACAATCAGCACTGCTCTGAAATAGTGGAGACCAGACACCATGGCTGCACTAGGGGCTTTGGGCAGTGCTGACCTGGCACCCTACAGTGCCCGATTGAGCACCACAGTGCCGGGATGTTGGCAGGGGGAATGGGTTGATGTCGGGAATCTGTCAGAGGACTCATTGGGAGGGTTCTGATGTCCTGATGCTGGCTACCCGTGTTGTATGGGGGCAGCTAGGTTCACAATTTGATCCTGCCTATGGAGGGGTTTCCTTATGAGAAGAGACTGGGTACTTTGGGTCTGACTTCATTGAAACTTAGAAGAATGAGAGACGACCTTAGTGAGACATATAGGCCCAGCCCACTGCACTGCTCGAGTAACACAGCAGGCCAGAAGACATCCACTTATGGATGTGGATGTGGGGGGGTGGGGAGGGGACGGGGCAGAGGGGTTGGGGTATGGACCTAGTTGGGGGTGGGGGGGGGGGGGGGGTGGCGCAATCGGGGGGCGGGAAGGTGAAACACCTGCTGTGCACTCTACAATGGGGGATTGGTGGGGGAGAGGACAATTGGGGCTGGCCTGGGAGCTGGGAGGAGAGGTTGGGTCAGCCGATAAATCGGGAGGCTGGCATTTGGAAGCTGGCAGTGGGGGTGGTGGGGCCCACCGCACATATGCTGAGCTGTTCATTGACAGCACAGGACTATGCTGCTGGCCTCTTGGGTGGGATGAGGCCCCGACACCCCATCCCCTTTCTGGCATGAATTCCTCAGAGGCACTCTGTGAATGCACAAAGTGCCAGAGAATCGTGAAACTAAATATGTCCAAAATGAGGTGGGAAAATCTTCCATTTTCCTGCCTGTTGGGCACTTTGGTTTTTTTGACAGAATCCCAGCCATAGAATTCTCAGGGCACTTGATAGAGTGGATTCTGAGATATTGCTTCCCCTTTGCAGGTAAGTCTAGGGCCAGAGGCATTATCTCAGAGTAGTCCATTTTAGACAGAGATGAGGAGGAATTTCTTCTCTCAGAAGGTAATAAGTTTGTGCAATTCTTTACTGCAGAGAGCTGTGGAGACTGGATCATTGAGTGTGTTCAAGGCTGAGTGATCATTGAGTTGAGGGTTATCATATCAAATAAGTCATGATCTCATTGAATGGTGGAGCAGACTGATTTGAGACAAACAACCTACTTCTATCTCCTATGTCTTACAGTTGTATTCTTCAGTGGACAAATAAAAATATAAAACAAATCACCAAGTGCAAAAGCAAATCACTGCAGATGCATTTGCAGAATCTGATATCAAAAACAGAAAATGCTGAAATACTCAACTGCTCAGGTGGCACCTGTGGAAAGATCTTAAAATCAGAACATCCGATTTTCATCAAAATTGTTATGAAACGCAATCAATACCAGGAAGCTGAAATTACCTGACAATAAACTACCTTTTAAGGAAAATCAGAGTACAGAGCTTTAATACCAGGCTATTGATTGAAAAATCTTAGCTAATGTTTTGTTAGAGTGCGTATGCTAGGAATCACTGCACTTTGCTGAAAGTCTACTGACAATCCTGCAGAATTCTCAATTATTTATTTATTTGAACTACATTGATAACATCCTGACAGGAGTTTTGTAACAAAAATTCCTCAATCCAGTAAACTGCACAGTGGTAAACAATTATGCCAGAACGGGCAGGTCTATAAAATTTCTACATTCATTAATTTCCAGCATATTCCTGTCAACGTCCATCTGTCCGTCATTATCTTTTTAAACTATCGTCGCAATTCTACCACCTTGCCTGCCAGAGAATTGAAGTGGGTGAGGGGCGGATGATGAAAATGTCCACTGATTTCGGATGGGAATTTCTGATCTCACTTGAGCGAAGCTGTAAAATCTCTCATCATATGACAGAAAAGAAATTACCCCGTAATGCTTGAGAGCTAGATAATGAAAAAGTTATTCACTGATTTCTCACAGCAGCAATGTAATCTTCTGTACAAATTTCACACAGGTCACAAATGATATCAACATGGCATCATGTTATTTCTGGTATTTCAACCAGTGAACAACATTTAACAATACAAATTACCATTCAACAATTCCTAATTAGTATTTATATGTACAAATAGACAAATTCCTCTTACTATCACTATTTCTTTACCTTAGGACATCAATTTCATCTTTTAGAGCAAGATTTTCTTCAGCCAAACTGTTTAATTCATCATTTCTGTGCTGTATCTCAATCAGTTGTCGCTCCAGTTCTTCACAGTGAACACGATAGTCATCCTTTGCTGCTTCAAGTCTAGACAGAATGATAAAAATAGAATATATTCTAAACAAAGCCTGAATCTGAGTGACCACACTTGCAGTGGCCTATGTCACAACCAATAACCCTTTAGCAAGGATAGAATCAGGCACTGACTGCTATGTCTACTGTGATACCTACAGCAACAAATTAATAGTAAAAATAATGGCTACTTTGCAATGATTTCAAGCCATAATCTAATCTTGCAATTCAAAAGGCAGCTACAAACCATTGAAAGTCACTTGTTTAGTAAATAATTTTAATACTTGCTTGCGCTACAAAAGTGCATATCTCTCCTGATTCTATATAAAATTAACATATTTAACATATATAATTCAGGTCTTCAATTTTTCATTGTGAAAAACCAAATTATACAGATGAAACTCAAGAATTATGTATAATTTGACAGAGATATATAGAAGATTGTTCAGTGCAGTAGTACATCTGGCTAAGTCACAGATTAATAGGACAGAACTTCCTACACACAAAGTTGATAGCCAAGAATGTGCTAAACCAAGCAGCCTCCAGATGTAGGAATGGAGAGCAGAGATTAGGGGCAGAACTCTCTCAACTACACCCTTTGCATACTTGTGTAATGTGATTTACGTACAATTTTTGCCAAGCTATTAAAGCAATAATTCTGCGCACAAAGGCACCTTTACACGAATAGAACTTAACAAAATAAATAGGAAAAAGTGTACACTCGCAGTGCCTGATTTTCATTTTGTTGATCCCTAAATATATTGATTTGTAAGTCAATTTGCTCTCAGGAAGAAAGCAAAATAACTGAAGTCACATATTGGGGAAGAAGATTGTAACGAAAAGAAAATGACAAACTACAGAAAGGAAGAGAAGAATCCAGCAAATTCAAGTATAATGAACAAGCAGCAAGCTGTACTTACAATAAAAATATTAATAGGTTAACAAAACAGAAATAAAGAGACAAAAAAAAACAAAGAAAAATAAACACTACTTTAAGAAAGAAACAATTGAAAGAAGCAGAGGAAATATAGTGGCAACTTTTCTACTGGTAACTCAAGAAGCTAAAGTGTGGATCAGAATATAAGTCAGAAGTGACAAGCGAGTGAAACATATGAAAATGATAGCGAGCAAGTGTGCAAGAACAACAAATGGAATCTGAAAGAAAGAAAACATGAAAGAAAGAGACAGGAAAAATTGAGATTGAGGACCAGAAGAGTGAGAGAGTTGAAAAACAAATTATTCAGCAACATTTTAAAATCACCTGTATTTTTGTCATTTAGATTGGGCATTTATTTTTAATTAATTGCACAAAAATCGGGACTAAACTGAATGTCCCTCACTTCATTAGCGATAATGTAGTAAAGGGATTCGGGTTTCTATATATTCTGGAGGCTATGAAGCTCCATCTAGTGATATAAGTAAGCAGTGGCAGAAGTGTGGGAAAGCTCAAGAGACAACTTGTATAAAATAGCCAAAAAAACTACACAACCGGCAGGAAATAAACATTTTAAAAGGCAAAGGAAACAGGAAACCCAGGAAAAGGTAAAAAGGAAGCCGAGACAAGGGACTGGTAGGAAGAGATTGCAAAATCAACAACACACACTGTATTCATATAGCATTTTTATTGCAGAGAAAGATGTCAAAGGTGCTTCCTGTGTTGAGTATTGAGCAAAAATTGATGCTGAGTCAAATAAAAAGATATTAGGAAAAAGTGAAAGAAATGGGGTTTGAAAGAGTGCCTTAAAAAGAGGAAAGTGATGTAGAGCAGAGGAGAGATTTCGGGAAGGAATTGCAGAGGTTAGGGCCTCAGCAGCTGAAGGCAAGGTAGCCAACATTGCAGTGATTAATAGGAGATTGTCTACAGCCCATACTTGAAGGAGCACAGATACACCTCAGAGAGAAAAGCATTCAGGAAAGTTTCATTAAACAAAAACAGAATAAAAAAACAGAACTGAAGCAAGGGAAGGAAGAATGGCAAGTAGTTCTCCCAAGCATACTGTTGAAAAGAGGGAAATCAGGAATGTATGTAATGTCCTGTGGCTAGTCAGGCTGCCTGGATGTACGTGTTGGTACTTGGATCTGAGCTTTTGGAGGAACTTATGAAGCCCCATTTCATAGCTGAGGTATGTAGTTCCAGTGATGATCTTGCAATAAGGTGTACAATACATCGAGATTCAGCTGTAAATGTTAATGACTGGAATTAAATATCATACCTGTAATTCTCTTCTTGTAACTGCTCCAACTGATACTGGAAGTTAAAGTATTTCTTGCCGGCAAGGCTGTGTGGATCATCAAATGAATCTAATTGGTTTATCCTCTCTGTCATAAGATCATTCTCAGCTAATAAGCTGTTTCTTTCCTCTTGGAGAGTAGAAACCTAAAAGCAGAGATGCATATTTTTTTTCTGCCACCTAATCAAGCTAAATAAAAACATTCTCAAGATCTAGTTCTACTTGTGGAAAAATAATTAACAGATGCACAGTCAATGGGATCTCGTGGTCAGTTTTGATCATATGGAGAGATCAGAGATAAAGTTTCTGGAGATGTTGTTCCCTTATTAGTTCAGAGTCTTTTTTTCACTTTTTCTACCTATCCAGGAGATGGTTACAGACAGTAGTGTGGTAGGAGATGTCTCATCATGTTGCTTTGGGCATCAAGGTGTGTGGCAGGTTTGATGAGTGAGCTAGCCCATCCCTGATTACCATTTTCAAAAGAAAACATAACCTTGCACTCTACTCAGGGGTTATCTTAACTCTTCCACACAGCTCCAAAATACATCTTTGGCCACGGCATTGAAATTTTATGTACTAGATATCTGACTCATCCCAAGCTGTTACAATAACTTTATTAAACCGAAGAAGGTACAAAAATTTGTTTGATACTTTAAAATTTCTCACTTTCTCAGGTAATCATTAACAACGGAACATTTCTAAAGAATCACCTTCACAAAAGTGGCAATTTCTGATATCCCCTTTAAAAGATGTTGAAGACCATTTCAGCAGTACTTTCTGTGAACTGTGTTTGAACTAATGATATCACACAATAGCTGATCATAGCTAAATTCTAATGAAGCAACATTAAGTCTGGATAATTCTTCTCAAGTAGCCCCTTGGAGTCAAAGGACAATTTGCTCCTTTTCTGTTTCAATTGGCTTTGAGATGGTTGATCAGTCCAATGCGCCATCTTCAGAATCTACCACATACAGATCAGCTGATGATTAGAGTTGGATAAATTAGTTGTTGGGAGATTAGTGTATGCTCTCCAATATCTCAATTTCACCTTTTTGTATTCCAAATAAGTCTCTCAATGTGTTTGGTGCCTTCTAGAATGAACCTTCTCCATGTCAATTGGTCTCAAGCAATGGGTAGAGATACCCATGAGTCAGCTAGGATATTTTACTCTTTAGGAATGCTTTGAGGGCACCTCTGAAAGTGTTTCGCTTGTCATAACTAAGTTCTGAGTAGAGATGTTGGATAGGAATTTGGAGTCAGAAAAGTTAAAGTTATATTTATTAATCACAAGTGAGACTCACATTAACATTATAGTGATGTCACTGGGAAATTCCCCAAGAAATACAAACAAGCTGGTTTTGAGTGATCAGCACCCTGCTGTTGGACAAGTTGGTTTGGGAGAAGATACTGCTATTGGACTGCCTTTAATGCCAATATATTTGGAGGATCTTCCAAAAGCACACTGGTGCAATCTCACCAGGGCTTTGAGTGTCTGCTGTAGGTTGTCCAAGTCTCTGAGGCAGACCAGAGTATGAGAATCACTGCCACCAATAAACTATTGTCTTAGACTCAGGTTTGACATTCTGTTTCTCAAATTCTGCTTGGAGATGACGATAAATTTCATCATCTATATTTGCTTCTGTCGAGAGATGATTCCCAGCATTTCTGGAATCTTGCCATTAATCCTCATAAACAGCTGCACCATCTCATATCCCTCATCTGGAAAAAAAAAGAGTATATTCTGGCAGGAGTTCAAGGACTTTATTCAAGAAAGTCTGCTTGCAGTAATAATGGAAGAGTCTCCCTACTATCTACCATATGGAAAATCATTCCAAAGATCCTCCCCAGTTGCCCCCTCCCAGTGACTGGGCAGCTCCTTCCAGAATTTCAGTGTGGTTACCTGCCATTGAGAGGTATCACAGACATAAGTTTTCACTACACAGCAAATTCAAGGAAAATCTAAGTAACTGCATCAGTTTAAAGTTTATTTATTAGTGTCACACTAATATTGCTTACATTAATACTGCAATGAAGTTACTGTGAAAATCCCCTAGTCACCACACTCTGGCACCTGCTCAGGTACACAGAGAGAATTTAGCATGGTCAATGCACCTAACCAGCATGTCTTTCAGGCTATAGGAGAAAACCCAAGCAGACATGGGGAAAATGTGCAGACTCTGCACAGACAGTGATTCAACCCAGGAAACAAACCTGGATGCCTAGCGCTGTGAGGTAGCTGCACTCTAACCACTTTGCTACTATGCCATTCTACCACTCAACAGGACCTTTTTTAACCTTACATCAACTGTGAAGGTTTATGGAATATCCTCCTCAAATTTGGTTACACCTAGAAATTTGTCACTGTTATCCATCTACTCCATGTTGACATGCAAGCCATGGTCCTCATCGACGGAATCACTATATATCCTACTCTCATTGAATCAACTCTCCTCTCCATTTCTTGCAGAAAACTGCATCTCACCTCCAGCAAACTACCCATAAACATGGAAATAATTTACAGAATAGACAGAAATCAGATCAACATGTGCTGCTTTCAATCCCAAACTAAACTCACTTCAATTTCAATCATTGAACTGTAATATGCAGATGATACTTATGTGTGCTCAATCAGAAACTGAACCCCAGATTATTGTCCACACCTTCTCAAGAGCAAATGAGAAAATGGATCTTTGTGAAACATTGAGAAAATTAAGATCCTCTTACAACCAAATACTTGACCATTTTAAAAATAATATATCAGAAACAAAATTTAAAAGTTAGTTGGCACTTTTCATTGTATTTAATTACGGAGACACTTATAACACAGAAACAAATCGTTCTGCCCTATGCTCCATGTAAACAGAGGAGATAAAATCCAGCCCTTATTGTGAAAGTCAGTGTTCATGAAATTATAAAAGCTGGCAAGACATTGTGGAACTTAATTCATTTTTAAATGTTTATTTATCCAGGTGCAGTTTATGAAATCATGGCAGGTCATTATCAACACAGGGAATTTAAACCAAATGAGACATCAGAAAAATACAGCTGGAATAACAAAATAGATGATCAAAAATGATAAGTACTAGAATGAGAAGGATAAAATCTCAATTACTACTTCTTTCCATGTGTTGGCCTTGAGTTCAAGTATTGTTCACTTTCCTCATTCATAAAACACAGGGTTACGAAAGTCAGTTTCCACAAGGAGTTCATTATAATCTCACTCTTAGAATTGGACTGTTTAGAAAAATGTTGGTCAAGGAAATAAGTTTACTTTAGTAAATTGAAACGAGATGAATACTCTATGTAATTTTCAATTCTATTCAAAATCTTCACACATTTCTTTGTTTAACATGTGGTGTGATCTATAATTCCTTTAGTATAAGGACACAAACGACTGAAGAATCACATCTTAGAAGCCAAGGGCATAAAGCAGCAAGGAAGGAGAGTAAAAGATTTTGGAAGAGTTTGGCATAAGGCAGCAAGGATAGAGAGTAAGAACTTTGCCTAGCCTATGGGCAGTCAGAACATGTTTGGAAAAAGAAATCTAAGGATGGAATTTTACTGGCACATCTGCCGGAGGTTCATACGATCACGTCCGAGGTCAAAGAAGAATGCCATTCTCCGAGCCTCACCCACCCCTTGATTTAGACAGGGCCTATAAAATTCCAGCCTAAGTGGGGGTGATTGGCTGGTAATTATTATCCCTTGTTACTGAATTATAATCCAGTGAATAAACACTCTGCAGCTGAGAGTGGAGATCTAGAAGGTTAGGTTGTCTGCCTGGTGCCAGGTTATGGAACATGTACTCTGGACTGAAGAGGAATCTGCGCTGGGAGGGAGAGAGGATCCAGCTGGTAGGATCCACGTAGTACCAATGACATAGATAAGACAATGAAAGAACTTCCACAATGGGAGCATGAACAGTCATGGACTAAATTAAAAAGCAACATCTCAAAGATGGTAATCTCTAGATTTCATGGTAAATACAATTTGAGAGTTGAATGCATAGTTCAAAAGTTGATGTGGAAGAAATAGATTTTAATTGATGGGCACCAGCACCAGTATCGAGGACAATAGGATGTGTACCTGAACCATGCTGGGACCATTATTCTGGTGTGTCGTATAACTAGGTAGTATAAAGGGCTTTAACTAAATAGTGGGGATGAAGGATTGAAGTCAAGTAATATGTGATCACTTAAAGGGAGAGAATAAAATAAGAGAGCAATAAGGGAATCTTCATCAGTGTTGAGTTCAAAATGGACCAGTGAAAAATAATTCGAAATTCAACAATATATCACTAAAAATCTGAAGAGCAGTTAAAAACAAAGGAGTTTTAATCTTTTCTCACTCAATCCAATCACTTGATTAGGTTGAAGCAATTTTTTGGCAAACTTAAAGCAGAAACCTCTTAGGAAAGTTTCAGTATGCAGTTCTTGCAGGATTCCATTCATCAATGATTTGTTGCAAAACAAAACTATTTTAAGTCAAAAACAATTATTTTTGCATTAAGTAATTACATTTATTAAGTTTACTACTTTCGAAAAACAGCGGCATGATCACAAAATCCAGATCAAAATTGTATTCTCCAAGCTCATTTTTAAACCATTTTGTTCACCACGACTAATTTTAACATAGTTAAAAGAAAACTTTATTCTGCATTAGATTTATTCCTGCAAGCTTTTCATTTTAACAAAATCACTATATTTCTACTCATGACATCATTGTAACAAATGCCATGTCAATACCTATTACAAGTTTATTTGTAGCTATAAATGATTTGAGGGAAACTTAAATTTTAAAAAAATGCTGCAAAAGCAAGAGTGGAATTCGTTTAAATGGAGCTGTCTCCATAATTTTGAATTCCTTTCTCTAAAAGCACGTAGTAAAAACCCAACATCCTCTCTAATGTTCTCTGGATTTGATGAAGAGCAAGATATATGCTCACAATGCTCTTTCAACATTAGTAAGCTACAGGAATTACCTTAGAACACATTGAATTGATATGCTCTCAAACACCTTGACCCTCCATTCACAAACACCCTAACTCGTCATCTTCATGTTTCTCTACCCTCACACACCCTCAGAAGATATTTTAAAGTAAAATGTATTCGAAAAACAAGAAAAACATGTTTACAATTGTCATATCAACTCTTCGAGCCATGTTACATAAAGGATCTTCTGTTTCTAGATTCATAAAACAACTTCTTCACAACTGCAATTTCCTCTCTATCTTTTTCCTCAGATACTGAAGCAGTCCAGTTTCACATGCAACAAGACCTGGACAAGATCTATGCTTGACAAGTGGCAAGTAACATTCGTGTCACTCAAGTGCCAGGCAATGACCATCTCTAATAAGATGTCCAATGGCTTTACAATCACTGCAAGAACACACAATGGGCATGGACAATATCATAGCAAGTAGCATTATATTAAATATGAAGATAGCATCTCCGTGAATCCTTGTGCATTTCAATCTATATGCAGAAACACATGGCACAATAGGAAACGTGATTGAATATTCTTTCAGTACATTGGAGGAAGCAAACAACCAATAGCTAATGCATTACACCATTTAATGGAAACCGAACACAAGTACTCTGCTACGCACTGGGATCGTTAAACTGCAATCATGTTTGTCGAAATTGCAACATGAATCTTATTGATAGAAAGTTCACTCTCTGCATCAATTACTACATTATTAGCTATGGCAGAATTGAGTTATCGACTTCTACCCATTTATCTACAGTCAACTTCAAGGCTGGGTTTCGCTCAGGTTCACACAATCAAGTTGATCACACAGAACTACAACTCTTAGTGCGTAGATTTAAGCATAGTCACTGGAGACCTTCATATCTTAGACTATGTCCGTGTTTAGAGGCCAACTTGTTATTTTTCTCTTAGAAATGACTTGATCCATGTATGTTTGTTGTTCAGAAAATTTAACTTAAGATAAGCAGTTTTGCTTTTCATTGAAGAACATATGCAATGATTCAAAGGTACTGGTTTATGATGAGAATCTTGTAACTGATCTATGCTCATTCCTCTTAAATGATTAAGCCTGGATATGGGCACAGAACTAAATTAATCATCATCACAGTGTTAAGCATGGTGCAGACATCTTGTGATTCTAGAGATAAACTTTTATAAATAAATCTGTTGTACACTTAAAAACTACTATAACCGTTTCATTGCTCTGCAGCATATAACATTTCAGCAGAAGTCCCTCAGGGTAGTGTCCTAAGCCCAATAATCTTCAGCTGCTTCATCAATGACCTTCCCTCTGGCATAAGGTCTGAAGTGCACAATGTTTGGCACCATTCACGACTCTATGTTCAAATGCAACAAGATCTGGACAATAGCCAGGCTTGGGCTGACAAGTGGCAAGTAACATTCATGCCACATAAATGCCAGGCAATGACCATCACCAATAAGAGACACTCTAAACATCATCCCTTGAAATTCAATGGCGTTATTAGAACTGAATTCCCCACTGTCACATCCTTGGGGTTACCATTCACCAGAAACTCATCTGGACTTACCACATAAACACTGGCTATAAGAGCAGATCAGAGGCTAGAAATAATGCAGTGAATAACTCACATCCTGATTGCCCAAAACCTATCCAGTATCTACAAAGCACAAGTCAGGAGTGTGATGCAGCACTTTCACTTACCTGGAAGCTCCAACAACACTCAAGAGCTTGACACCATCCAGGACAAAGCAGGCCGCTTGTTTGATACCACATCCACAAACATCCACTTCCTTCACTATCGATGCCCAGTCGCAGCAGCATGCATGATCTACAAGATGCACTGCAGCAATTCATCAAAGATCCTTAGACAGTGCCTTCCAAACCTACAATCACTTCCATGTAGAAAGGCAACTGCAGCAGATACATGGGAACATCAAATTCCCCTCCAAACTACTCACCTGACTTGGAAATATATCACCATTCCTTCACAGTTGCTGGGTCAAAATCCTGGAATTCCCTCCCCAACAGCATTGTGAATCAACCCACAGAACATGGACTGCAGCAATTCAAGAAGGCAGCTTACCACCACCTTCTCAAGAGCAACTAGGGTTGGGCAATAAATGCTGGCCAGCCAGCGACACTATGTTCCACAAATAAAAAAAAATGCAATGCTCAATAAGTCAAGAGGTAAGCTACAGAAACACATGGAGAATCCACAATGGGACCACTTCACGTTTCATAGTATAAATTTATGTAAACAGATGAGATCAGTGCAGGCAGTGTGGTTTAAAGTTGTTTCTAAACCTTTTGCCCACATATTGAGATCAACTCTGGCTGAGTATGCTGACCCTTATCTTTTAAATTAAATTTTAAATTGTTCATAGGCACCTGCCAAGAAGCTGTTTCCCAAATGCCGATCAGATTGTAGGTTATGGTACACCAACCTGAATATCCAATTCCTGGCAACGTTGTGTCAATTCTTCCCTGTCTAGCAAAGCCTCGCTGAGGTCTTCCTGGGCCTTTTTAAGCTGAAATCAAAATAAATAAATTGTATATTCTTTCCAAGGCAACATAAAAGATCTCTTGTGCACTATTTAATTGTTCTATTCACTTTGAGATTTAATGTGCAACATATGCTATTTCCTTTTTAGATAGAATAAAATATATCTGCAATTTTTTTTAATGTTCTGAAGACAAAGGGCCATTTCATTTAAAAATTGTTGAGAAAACTCACCAGTAATCTTCTCATTAATTGTCTCAGTGCAATTTCCATCTCTTATGATTGACCAACAATAGTGAGACTGATGCTACAGCTAATCATCACCACTACCGTCTTGCCTTAATTTTACATTCTCCTTCATTTCTTTCAAATTCTTGTTCATTGCCTACCGCACATAGCTCCAGAAGTCTAATCTAAGAATTGAGAACTGGAAAACAGATCAAAAGAGATTGAAATTGCAGTTTGACAAATTATGAAGAGTTTCAGGGTCTGACATTACAAAGTGTTAATATAGGACTGAGTACAGTACTGCCCAAACAGTAATATAAGATAACACATGACATGCACCCTAAGGGTCAGTGTAGTGTTGGACAGAGCCAAAGTGCAGGAGCAGCAAATGGGACTCAAAATATTACAGAAATTGCTGAAGAACATTGAAGGAAATATTAAAGAAGCAATCTAATCTGAGGAAAAGCTCAAGAAGCAAAGGCATAGAAGGAAATCAGCATAGAAAAGTTCCAAAAAAAAAAGCTTGGAAGCTAAAGACAGAAATTAAGTGCCTCACTGCAGCAGAAGAGACTACAGATGTCTAGATTCAACAATTAAGTGTGCAGAGTCAACAAATCCAGCAGCTGTGAGCTAGACATTTAACATATCTGGATAATATAGCCCCTGAAAAACTGCAAAAGTAGCCTCTTTCTCAATACTAAAATCCAAAGGCAAAATGCTGATGCATTTATTTGTGTCTAAACCTGTTGCAATCCACAGAGCTGCCTCTATCCCCTCTGATATTTACTTCACCCTGATTGTGCCATAATCCTTCTCCCAATCAAGTCAGCCACCTAAAAGCTGGTTGTTTCTTTAAAATATCAAATTCAACTCATCTAAGAATCACACCACATGCTGCCTTGCTTCCTTCCATCCAAGCTTCTGCCAGTCCATCTTCACAACTTCTGACATGTTTGTTAATATTGAAAATTTGGATTTAAAACTTAGGTATTGTCCCCACCTTCTTCAATATCACTCTCCTCTAGAGTAAAGGACTCCTCTTTAACTATCATATGCTTATTCCCAACATGTATCCTGTCTAGGATTAGTCTAGGATTACAGTGGAGGAGAAATTCAACTTGCATCATTAACAGCTGAAAAATAGGCAAAGTGGCCATTACTGCACGCCCAATGGCGTTGGTGAATGTCTAAAATTGATGCTTGGGCCCCATTGAATTGATGAACTTTGGTTGACGCTGTTTATTGGCAACTTGACAATTAAAGGAGAGGTTAAAGTGAGTGGCACTGTCATAACGTCAAGGTAGCCTCCCTAAAAAAATGTTTTTTTAGATCTAATCCCTTCTTTCCAAATTCTTCCATGACCTCTTGTCACCTACTTGAATAATCTGAACCTGTATGTTCGCTGTGCAGAACACCTTTCCCTCCCACCGTGGATCATTTCTTGCTTCTTTGACTCTGCCATCTGTGGCAATCCCTAGAAAGGATTTCTTAAGTTACTGCATCACTTACTTCTTAAAATTCCTCTAAGTGTCTGATTATTCTTATTCCTTTCAAATGCTTGCATTCCCTCTTGGGTCTCTACCTTTTATCAGTCACATAACAAACTCCAAGACATTTTCTCTTTGATTGAGGACTTTAGTAAGAATCTAAGTTGTCCACTTTAACTAATGCTTGTAAGGAGACTAGTATATTAAATATTAAATACCTTTTGCTCAGTGAACCACAATTCTGCACTGCAATACCCAATCTGAATATTAAGTTTAAAATACTAAAAGTAAACCATGACCTCTTAAAAAAGCTTACAAATGTAAATTGTTCTATGACCTGTACTTGTTTATATGGTGAGCAAAGATTATGCACAAATTCTTTTTTACTAATGATATACTATCCAAGTAGCTTTAAAATAAAAACAGAAATGAGGTTGAAATCAAGTTTATTCTCGATTTGAAATTCAAAAAGTTAGCCAACTTAAAGAAATGCTTAATTGAGATTCTCTTCTTACTTGTTGTTCCAAGTCTCCAGAAGCTTCGGCACCAAATGTTCCTGCCAGTTCTTTACTCATGAGCTAAAATGTAAAATTAACCAATTAATATTTTCCCCTCCCTTCAATTTCCCAGTTTTATTGCTTCTAACCCCGTAAACCATTACCGCATCAACAATACTGAGAGTAAAAACTCGTTGTATAAAAGGGGCTTCCAAGTGTTGCCAGAATCATCAAAATGCATTAGTAACTCTGGGTTTGACACAACAGTTGTTATCTCAATGGCAGTAAAGAAAGTACTAATCTCAAGATACTGGTCCCAGTTTTCTACTTCAGGGTAAAAATGTTCTAATTTCCAATCAAATGCATTTTAACAATGTATCTTGTTTTTTTTATCTTCACGTCAGCCTTTTCTCTCTCTAGCTGAGCACTGCAATCCCCAGTGACTTGGAAAGCTTTTCCCCAGTGTAATACATCGAGGGCAAATCGATGAGGCTTCAGAACAAAAAGGCTTTACTACCAACTCAGCAATTAACTGTATATACAAATAGGATCCGACAGAATAACGACATGACTGTATACAACTCTTCTCCAGCTCCAACTGATGATCCTTTCCAAACCAGGATACATGCCCAGGCATTCGATTGGCTCAGCTAAGTATCTCTACGGTTCAGAAGGAGGCTATTTGGCCCATTAAGCCTGCAATGACAACAATCCCACCCAGGCCATAACCCCAAGTATTTATTCTGTTAATCCTCCTGACACTAAGGAGCAATTTAGCATAGCCAATCAACCTAACCCACACATCTTTGGACTGTGGGAGGAAACCGGAGCACCAGGGGAAACCCACGCAGACATGGGGAGAATGTGCAAACTCCACACAGACAGTCACCCAAGATCTGGAATTGAACCCAGGTTCCTGATTCTGTGAGACACTAATGCTGACCACTGCCTCAACACTCAATGGGATCTGGCCTGACATGACATGGAGAACAAAACTCCCACTCACCTGACGAAGGAGCAGCACTCCGAAAGCTAGTGGCTTTTGCTACCAAATAAATCTGTTGACTTTAACCTGGTGTTGTGAGACTTCTTACTGTGTCTGGCCTGACCACATGGCTCTGAGGGAACCCTCCTTAAAAGGTCCATGCAACCACATTTCAAAGCAGCAAAATGTTTTCATTTGTGGATGTTAGTGTATCTGATTCCTTCAGTTGCGATAAGTGTTGCAGTCCTTCAGCAGTGAACATTTACTACCCTCCTCCCCTACATCTAGAGGCATTGGAGACAGCTATACCACTAGCAATATGCTGAAAATATTTAAATTTAAGCTTAAAATTCCCCAGGGTTAACGTCAGATCATTTCAGAAGGCAACAGGTCTGCGCTGCCAAACTCCTGCTGGTGACCACCCAAAAAGGATCACCTAGCTCATCTTATCTTCAATAAGGTAGAAATTGAAGACAGTTTGTTATTTTTCTGAAAATCCAAAGATCCTCTTAAAAATATATGTGAACAGAGGATTCAGGAACATTTTTGTCTCAGAGTTACTCTGTTCATTTTCTTTTGTTTACCTGCCCACCATTCAGTTAAAGAGCCTGCTAAGAACACTTTAAACTGAAAATAGATAAAATTCAGTTCCTGTTTTTGGGTTACATCATTCATTATCGATCTATTATTTTCAGTTCATTGTAGGACAAGCCTGACCACAATATTAAAATAATCAAATCCTACAGTGCCAAAGGAAGTTATTCAGTCCACCGAGTCTGCACCAACTACAATCCCATCCAGGCCCTATCCCCATAACCCCATGCATTTACCTTAGCTAGTCCCCCTGGCACACTAAGGGGCAATTTTAGCATGGCCAATCCACCTTACCCACACATCTTTTGACCATGGGAGGGAATCAAAGAACCCAGAGGGAACCCATGCAGACACACAGAGGACATGCAGACTCCACACATACTGTGATCCAAACTGGGAATTGAACCCAGGTTCCTGGTGCTTACTGGCAGCAGTGCTAATTATTCACTTCTGTGACTTTTCTTGATGTATGCCCATCTCAAAAATAATTATCACCATTATTGTTATTCTTATTGACCACCAATGCCAAACTAACATCCTGCCTAATATTGGCAGAAATGCATTCCAAATTTACCTTAACAACTTGTGGTGTGATGTTAAAGATAGTTTACAATGTTTTCTTGAACCGTATTTGTGTATACTTTTCCATGATTTTAATTACTAAGTGAAGTGCTCACTGAAACATTATATTGAACTTTTCAGTATAAATATTTATATATAAAAGTAACAGTTGCAGTACTGCTTTTTACAAACAGTCTTGCATTTTTAATTATTATTCTCTCTCAAGGCTTGTGCACTGCTGGCAAAAGCAGCATTTATTGGCCAACCCTAGTTGCCCTAGCAACTGAGCA
This sequence comes from Sphyrna mokarran, assembly GCA_024679065.1. Taxonomy (NCBI): domain Eukaryota; kingdom Metazoa; phylum Chordata; class Chondrichthyes; order Carcharhiniformes; family Carcharhinidae; genus Sphyrna; species Sphyrna mokarran. Next base: position 43,248,458 of record JAGIQG010000009.1, read on the forward strand.
GCTCGTTGAGTCACTTCAAACAGCTCAATGTCGAGCTCATTGGTGTGGGAAAGGAGTCAGATACGGGTGACAGCAAGTAAGGGGACGGAGCTTCATTTCTGAAGGACATCAATGAACCAGATAGGTTTTGTCATTCCATCTCTGTCCTTAGCTGTGAAAACCTACTATATTTAACAGGACATTGCCTGGACTGGAGCTGAGACACACTTAAATTTATGGTTCCTTACTTCTTGAATGGCGGTCATAACATTATGTTGCACAGATTCTTCCAGCGTCATGATATTCTGAATATGCTCTGCAGCACAAAAATTAAAGTTACAAAAGTCAAAGATTTATAAACGATTTAATCCTTCAAAGACATCAGCAACTTACGGAACATTTTGTAACAATCCAACCCTGTTATGAATGTACATTAAGCAAAATAAAGGTCCTTTGATGGCTTACAAAATGCTATAAAGAAGAGAAAAGATCCCAGCTTCACTGCCAGTCTGTGATGAGTTATTTGTTGTCAGCTGCTGTAACAGTAGGACTGCTATATTTTCACTTAACTCCCTAGGGCTAAGGAACATAAGAGCTGCAGTAGGCAATTTGGCCCATGGCTGATTTTGTTGTGGTCTCAACTCCATTGTCCTGTCTGCCCCCCACAGCCCTCAATGCCCTTGCCAATCAAAAATCTGTCTAATGTGGTGAGTGACAAAGAATTGGCTGTGAGGGAAGGACGCAGTTGTAGCCAGGGGAAGAATTCCAATAACTCCTGTAGGAAATGTGCACGTCTCTGTGATGCTGCAAACAAAGGTCAGAATTGTATTCATATGTAATACTGTTATGATGGGCTTGCCAAAGTTATCTGTCTAGGCTTGTACATGAAGATATGCCTGAAGTACAAGAGGGCTGACTACACCCTTTCATGATGTGGAGATGCTGACATTGGACTGGGGTAAACACAGTAAGACATCTCACAACACTAGATTAAAGTCCAACTTTTTTATTTGATAGTAAATTCACAAGCTTTCGGAAACACTGTTCCTTCGTCAAGTGCATGGAAGGTTCTGATCAGAGAACAGCAAATAAAGTCACACACAGTTTACAGAATACTGATTAGAATAACAGTTTTTACAGCTAATCTGCTATTCAAGTCTTAAAGGTGTGGAGAAAGCATTAAAGAGATGTGTATTGTCTCCAGAAGGACAATAAGTGAGATGTTGCAAGTTCAAGCAAGTCATGGGGGTTACAGACAGTGTGACATGAACCTAAGATCCTGGTTGAGGCTATCCACATGTGTGCAGAATTTGGCTATCAGTCTCTGCTCAGCGACTCTGTGTTATGAAAGCCGCCTTTGGAGAATGCTTACCCAAAGATCAGAGGACGAATGCCCATGACCGTTGAAGTGTTTGCCAACAGGAAAGTGATTGTCCAGCAATGTTCATTCATCCATTGTTGTAGCGATTACAGAATTATTAATATTCTGTAAACTGTGTGTGCTTTTATATGCTCTTCTCTGATCAGAACTTTCCACACACTTGACGAAGGAACAGCATTTCCAAAAACTTGTGGGTTTACTATCAAATAAACTGGTTGGAGTTTAACCTGGTGTTTTTAGACTTCTTACTGGGTACACCCTTAGAACCAGTATGAATCAGAAAAAATACAAAAACAAGTGGTAGAAAATATAACCAAGCAATTTGGCATCAAACCCTTTCTGGCAAAGCACTAAAAATATAGTCAAGACTGGATTTCACGCCCATACACAGGATATTAAGATAGGGTATGATGACATCGGGTCTGCAATTGGATGTCATCATGCCAGTCTCAGAAAGGTGAGTAGGCACTGAAATTGGAAGCCCGCCTGCCACTTTCAATTTACCAATCAACAAGCTAGTGAGCTTCTCAAGAAGTAGCTTTTTTATTACCGACTGCACTTTCCAAGTCTTAGGCAGGAAAATGTTCAGGACTGCTTTAAGGAAGGTATGATGAGACAGAAGAGTGAAAAGAAAGGCCTACTAATGGTAACATTTTGTGGCAATGCGAGTGTTGGACAGGGACAGGTACAATAAGAAGTCTCACAACATGTTTATTTGGAATCACGAGCTTTCAGAGCACTGCTCCTTCATCAGGTGAGTCTCATGACCTTCTTGGAGATGCTTACCATTTTGAGTTGGCAGTTTGCAGTGTTAATGGTAGCCATGATATGGACATATTGATGTTGGACTGGGTTGGGCACAGTAAGAAGTCTCACAACATCTGATGAGATCTGATTCATCTGATGAAGGAGCAGCATTCTGAAAGATTGAGATTCCAAATAAACCCGTTGGACTTTAGCCTGGTGTTCTGAGAGTTCTTACAATGGTAACATAGCTACTTGTGTCAGTACATTCTGCTGGTGACAGTTGTGGTATGATTTTTGGCTTCATTTAGTGACTTTTTTGAGCCTGTCATGAGAAATAAAGGAGGAGTCAGGGAGACCTTTACATTTGTGGCTATGTTTGAGTTCCTGTTTACATTAATAACATCTGTACCTCATGATGTCCCAGCCTACATTCTCTTTGCACTGCTAATCAGCCCAATCTGCACTGCTAATTAACTGCCTTTCTACTGGACAGCTACAGTCTGGGCAACATTTAATTCAATGCAATGAGACAACAGGGGCAGGAGTGAGTAGGCCTCTCACTTTCCCTTCTACCTCCCTCACCCCATTAAAAACCATTAAATCTAGCCAAAAGGATTACATAGGCCAGACTTATCCAACCTCCAGCCCATGGGCCAGATGTCAAGCACTGTAAATTCCATGGACATGATCTTGAAAAATTATGCGAGTTTGATTATCCAATGGCAGGCTGCTTTCTCCATGCTTTAGTCTTTCTGGTGAGCCAAATAAGCAGCTAATGCAGAGGGGAACTAGCTTGTGATTGGAGAAGCCAACTGCAGTCAGTTACCAGGTAAGTTTAAATTTTTGGTTTCAGTGTGAGGAGCTGCTGCATACCACTGGGGAATTGGATGGTAATAATTGAATATGGCCAGTCAGACCTTGGAGGCAGCCTCCACTTTAATTTATTCTGAAGTGGATGGAAAGTTGGGAGTTGGAAACAGTTGTTTGGAGCTCAGAAGGCCTCAAGTGGGCTCATGGGGGTCCTGCCCTAGTTGCACAGAGCAATGAGTGGGCATGTAAAGAGGTAGGGAGCAGTGTGCGTGTGTGCATAGTCACACATTGTCACATACACGTGAACATGTATGTTATCCTCAGTATTAGGTTTCTCATTTACTCTCATCACCCCTCACCAGCAGATTCACAGTGGATGAGGGTGAGTGAGCCAGCACCCTGAAACTGTAAATGAGCCGGACACATCCATGTAGACAAGCACACCCATGCCCACCCACACACTTTGACCCTGTCACCTAGTCATTTTTATTAATCATTCTTCGTTAACTTATCAAATTAATGTTCGGACATTGCTTTACATTTCTTCAGAAATTATTTCCTTTTTAATTCCTGAGCTTTTTTTGATATTCAGTTTATTATTGTGCCAAATGTTACCTTTCTGAAATATCCTCATCGGCCACTTTGTCAACACTCCACTCCCCCAGTTGAAAAGGTTGGACAAGCCTGACAAAGGATATATTGCAGAAAAACAGAGTCCATGCTCCATTCAACCTTACTTCAATCTTCCTTTATTTAAATCTATCATCATAATCCTTCTCTCCCAGTGCTTATCTAGCTACCTCTTAAATGTAAATCTATACTATTTACTTCATCCGCTACTGACTGAGATAGTGAATTCCACATTCTCACCACTCAGTGCTTAAAGAAATTTCTCCTGAAAAGTTATCAGGAGATGAAATACAACAAGCATTATTTTAGGAATTGAATACGCTTCATATGAATGAATTCATATGCTTTCATTTCAGGATTGTTAAATCATAAGTCATCGAGAGAGGTTTTGTACATACCCTGCTTCTTCTCACAGTTTATTGCACACCCCAAAATCAGTTGGAGCAATCGACCCAATTGCATGGTATCCACATGCTCTATAATCAGATTCAAATCTGGATGGAAAGAGTTTGTGATTTGTTGGCCCAGAATCTGTAAATAGTTAACAGTTACTTATAAGATCATAGAATAGAATCAATGCAGGAGGTGACACAGCCTATTGAGCCTGCACCAACATTAAGTCCTTCTCCGACAACAGGCCCTATACCCATAACCTCACGTATTTACCCTGCTAATCCCTCTGGCACTAAAGGACAATTTTAGCCTTTCTGGTGAAAGTATGACCAGCCAACCTAACCTGGACATCTCTGTAATGCGGGGAGGAAACCAGAGCACCCGGAGGAAACCTGCGTAGACGCAGGGAGAAAATGCAAACTCTGCACAGAGTGAGACTGGAATTGAATTTGCACTGTGAGGCAGCATCGCTAACCAATATGCCACTGTGCCATCCTACTAACAATAGGTAGATTCTTTGACCAACTGAAGTAAATACTTTGTGCAGGTGGACACCACTACCTGAACACCTGATTTACCTCTATTGGCTGTGACTGTAAACATATTGCCCATTCACTAAGTTACCCATATCCTAAAATCCCACATTTAATCTCTGTATTAAATTAGCTGATTTCAGGTAGTGTTGCAGTAGAGTGCTAAAAATGTGCTTAATTAGTTTAAGCTAATAATGATTGATTGACAACAACTAGATTTTAAAAAATAATTTATAGAATGTAGGTATCACTGGAAAAGCCAACATTTATTTCTCATTCTCATTGCCCTTGAAGATGGCAGTGAGCCACCTATGTGCATATAGCTGAATCACTGTGAGGCTATTTCAAAGCTACGGCAGTTAAGAGTCAATGACATTGACATGGGTCTAGAGCCACGTTGAGGCCAAAATCTACATAGAACATAGAACATTACAGCGCAGTACAGGCCCTTCGGCCCTCGATGTTGCGCCGGCCAGTGGACCATCTAACCTAAACTATTCCAATATCATCCATATGCCTATCCACCTAACATTTGAATGCCCCCAAAGTAGGCGAGTCCACAACTGCTGCAGGCAGGGCATTCCACGCTCTCACCACCCTCTGTGTAAAGAACATGCCTCTGACATCCGTCCTATAACTACCACCTCTTAATTTAAAGTTATGTCCCCTCGTGTTGGTCATCACCATCCGAGGAAAAAGGCTCTCACTATCCACTCTATCCAATCCCTTGATATCTTATACACCTCAATTAGGTCACCGCGTAACCTTCTTCTCTCTAATGAAAATAACCTCAGGTCCCTCAGCCTTTCCTCATAAGGCCTTCCCACCATATCAGGCAACATCCTGGTAAACCTCCTCTGCACCCCTTCCAATGCTTCCACATCTTTCTTATAATGCGGCGACCAGAACTGTACGCAATACTCCAAGTGCGGCCGCACCAGAGTTTTGTACAGTTGTAACATAACCTCACGGCTCCTAAATTCAATCCCTCTACCAATAAAAGCTAACACACCATATGCCTTCTTAACAACTTTATCAACCTGGGTGCCAACTTTCAAAGAGATATGTACTTGTACATAGCTGGGGAATCTGGGGAAGGACACCAGATTTCCTTTCATAGGAACATAGAAACCCTACAGTACAGAAAGAGGCCATTCAGCCCATCGAGTCTGTACCAACCACAAACCCATCCAGGTCCTACCCCCATATCCTCATAAATTTTACCCACTAATCGCTATGCATCTCAGGACACGAAGGGGCAATTTTAGGATGGCCAATCAACTTGACCCACATATCTTTGGACTGTGGAAGGAAACCGGAGCACCCGGAGGAAACCCATGCAGACACAAGGAGAATGTGCAAACTCCACACAGACAGTGACCCAAGCCAGGAATCGAACCCAGGTCCCTGGAGCTGTGAAGCAGCAGTAACTATGTTATTGCGCCGCCCAAATTCATAATGAATACTGGTGAACCTGACAGATTGCCATGAACAATCAGGTAGTTTCACAGTCATCATTACAAGATAGTAGCATTCTATTCCAGACTTATTTAATTAACTGAATTTAAATCCCCCAGCCAGACTTAGTTAATTAACTGAGTTTAAATCCTCTAGCTTCTGTACCCAATCATTAATCCAAGCTTTGTCTAGAAACATAACCACTATGATATTGTACCCACTTCATTTATGCGCATGCATTTGGAAGACAGGGTCAGGTTCAGTTGAGAATAAACCATGATGCTCACTATTTAACCCATAAAAAATAGTATCCTTGATGAGATACCATATAAAGCTACATAACTTGAATGTCTTTGAAAAGAGGTGGAGAAAATAATAATACTGAATGTAAAAAGTGGTCTTGTAAATGGGAGATTAGCAGAACAGTGTGTTCATTCCGGCCCCAATGTTAACTCTTTACGAACATAGCCCCATCTCACAGCGGTGTAGCTATTTCCCTTATTTAATATAGTGCAGCAAAACCCATGATGGGCAGTGGCTGTTTGGATAGGGGATAAGAGCTTCAGTGGCAATGACAATGAGAATAGTTTGAAGGTGGAAAATTTGGAGGAGCGAGTAAGTCGTTTTGATGATGGATAGAATACAGGATTTTCAGGTCATCTTGGGTTAATCAGTTCAGGCTTAGGAGAGTACAGTAAACATTTAGAAAAAGTATTTAACTTTCATTCATTAAGTTGACTGGGAAAGACAAAACTTGTTAGAAAATTAAAGGCTTTAAACTCAAAAGCCTTAAATTACATTCGTGCAATTATCCTGCAAATTTGCTCAGCTGAGCACCAAGTAGTCTGCTACAATATTAACTCGGAGCCTTACCTCATGATAATAATCAAGAACCTTCTGGAGAATCTTTTTCAAATTGCTCATCTGTGTTGAACAAGATGAACAAAAATTTCTTAGTTCAGTCAGTACACACATTTAGAAATCTCTAAAATCTACCATCAGGAGATAGCAAACAAGAAATTTTACCATCTGAGGAAATCTGTACCACAACTATCAATCCAATTAATTACAGAAACACAAGATTTTTTTCATATACTGAATGCAGTTATTTAATTGGAATTATATTAGAATATGCAAATATACTATTTCTTATACCACAAATAAAAGCAACCAAATATTTGTTATTTTAAATCATTTAAACTGCCCTATATTTTCGGTTGAAGAAAAGTGCACCTGTAACTTCCAATGTTGAGGAAATAATCCTGCAATTCATGGCAATTTGAATCACAGCAATCACAATTTTTTACAAAATTACGTTTAATATTTTTCACTTTTGATTTCATTGAAGCAGGTATACTGAGGAGAATTGATATTTTAAAAATCCAAGCTGAAATAAATCAGAGACACCTAAAAGCACTTGAGATATCCATATAATGAAAGTTTCTGATGAAGACAGTATCAGCTTCATTAACTTCACTACTGTACCTTCAATCTCGAATTCTCACCCACGTCATCTTTAATGCGACTCAACCACTGTTCATCAAACCAGGATGGGTCACTACAAGGATTGCAGAAAAGAAGAAGAACTTTACACAAAACAGATGCATTTTGTTGTCAACTTGGAGAGATTGAACTTTTCCTGGTCAACAATTTCAATTCTGTCTTAGTTTTCATAATAAAGCAATCAACAGATAGTGTGCAGGATAATCTTCCAACATGCAGTACTGTGTTAACATTGTACCATGTAAAACAAACTGAGGACAGATTTAGCAACCTAAAACTGGCTATTCACAAGGAGCTGTGAATCCCCAACAGCAGCACAATTGCATAACACTACAATCTGCAATCTACAGAAATAGTCCTTAAAGAAATCAGGAGAGATTACAAGGTAAGTGGCATATAAAAACTCCCAACCACTGCTATCCACCACATATTCTTCTTTGGATATCTCTTTTCCTCTGAGCAACCCACTCAACACTCCTCAAATTACCTTAAACCCTTGGCTGGATTATTCCCTCTTACAAGCTTACATGACTTAGATAAGGGGAGTGAAGGCATGGTAGCTAAATTTGCAGATGGCACAAAGACTATACGATATAGGAGCAGAATTAGGCCATTTGGCTTATCAAGTCTGCTCCACCATTCAATCATGGCTGATATGATTCTTAGCCTCATTCTCCTGCCTTCTACCTGTAATCCTTGATACCCTTATTGATCAAGAACTTATCTATCTCTGTCTTAAAGACAATCAATGATCTGGCCTTCACAGCCCTCTGTGGCAAAGAGTTCCACAGATTCACTACCCTTTGGCTGAAGAAATTCCTCCTCACCTCAGTTATAAAGGAGCTTCCCTTTACTCTGGATGTTGTGCTCAAAGATGGATATGTTGTGGCAAAAGCACAAGGTTTGCAGACAGAGGTTGCAGACAGATATAGGTAAGTTGCACGAGTGAGCAAAAATCTGGCAGTTGGAATATAATGTGGAAAACTGTCAATTTGTTCACATTGGTAGGCAGAATAAAAAAGTAGATCTTTCCCTAAACAGATAACAATTGGAAAATTCCAATGTGCAGAGGATCTAGATGTTCTAGTATGCGTTGCTAAATGTTAGTTTGCAGGTTCAGCCAGTAATTAAGGCAGCTAATGGAATGCTATCCTTTATTATGAGAGTTGAACATAAAAGAAAGGTTATTTTGCTTCAGCTATATGGGGCTTTGGAGAGACCGTTTCTTGAATACTGTGTCCAGTAGTAGTCTTATTTAACAAAGGATGTAAATATGTTAAAGACAATTCAGAGGAGGTTTATTAGATTGGTATGTGGAATTAATCATTTATCTTATGAGGAAAGGTTGGATGGAGTGAGCTCATTTCCACTAATGTTTAGCAAAGTAAGGGTGACTCAATTGAATTAAATATGATCCTGAACAGTCTTGACAAAGTGAACATTGAAAGGGTGTTTCCTCTTGTGGGTGAATCGATAACTAGGGGGCTCTGATTTAAAACAAGGGATTGTCCTTTTAGAACCAAGATGAGAAAAGATATTTTCTTTCAGAGGATTGTGTGACTTTGAAACTTTCTGCCTCAGAGGCAATGGAAGCCAGGTCATTGAATATTTTTAAGACAGGAGTAGATAGGTTCTTGTTAGACAAGGGAATCAAAGGTTATCATTTGTAGAAGAAAATATGGAATTCAAAACATAACTAGATCTTATTGAATGACGAAGCAGATGCGATCTTATTGAATGTCCTACTTCTGCTTCTATTTTGTATATTTGTATGCAATTGCGGCCACAGCTGGCAATGGTACCATCCTAATGAGCACAGTACAAAATCTCACAACACCAGCTTAAAGTCCAACTGGTTTGTTTGGAATCACAAGCTTTCAGAGCTCTCACCTGATGAAAAAGCAGTGCTCCGAAAGCTCTGTGATTCCAAATAAACTGTTGGACTTTAACCTATTGTTGTGAGACTTCTTACTGTACCTACCCCAGTCCAATGTCAGCATCTTCAAATCCTTATAATGAGGTCAGTGGACTAATTTTCTGCGGTCCTTTTGCTGACCTCATTAGGACCTTACACAATACTGGGATCAATTCCTGCTTTGGTTGTGATCCAATTTCCAGCCCAAGCTATTTGAGAAATGTCAAAATTGAAAGACTTACATTTGGTTCAGCACCTGGGCCATTGCAGCTCCACTGATCAAATCCTGAACATTTTCACATGCTGTGGACACATTGAATGTCTGCAACTATGGAGGAAACACTGATATTACACAGTGTAAACTATACAGTTTGGATCATAAACTATATTAATACAAGCAAGCAGCTATACAGATTTATTACAGAGTTGGCCAACATAAAATAGCGCATAGCTTAAACACTCAATCCTATTTTTAGTATATCAGAAAAATGTAACAAATTCTTATAACAAAGTAACAGAAGGTAGTCTTTTGCTTCACATTTCAATAGCATTTGTATTACAACAAAGTTTCTACTGTATCAATATTCTTTCTCACTTGAGATTTTATCGTATTGGTTGCTAAGACACTGTTAGCTATTGGTGTAAAATACCTGTAAAACAAATCAAACTTGCGCAACAGATGCCAAGGAGTGGATGGGCTATTACCAGAGCTCCAAGATCATATTACATTTACTGCAGAAACTACCTGAGCTTTTCTTCCTTAAGAGTCATCTACTCCCTTCATTTGTGTTAAAAGTCTTTTCAGAAATGCCCAGTCATTTATCATCATTTTTTTAAAAAAAGATGGGCATAACCTCATGTTGGTAAAATATACTTTACACACTTCACATCTCACAGTAAAAAGTTTTATAGCTAATAATATTGAATGAATTAATACTAACAAGCTTCAGAAAAATACACCTTAATGTTATGCTTCGTTCTTGTCTATTTTGCCACAATAATTTGGCACTTAAGCTACCAGCACATTGGTCTAACATTAAATCATAGAATACCTACAGTGCAGAAGGAGGCATTCGGCCTATCAAGCCTGCACCTACAACAAACCCATCCAGAGCCAATTCCCACAAGCACACACATTTACTCTGCTAACCTCTCTGATATTCAAAGGCAATTGAAGATGGCCAATCAATCTAAACAGAACATCATTCAGACTGTGGGAGGAAACCAAAGTACCCAAAGGAAACCCATGCAGACACGGGAGAGAACATGCAAACTCCATACAGACAGGGACCCCAAGCCAGGAATTGAACTCAGGTCCCTGGCACTGGGGCAGCAGTGCTAACCACTGCACCACAGTGTCACACAATATACTAGAAGGATTGGATCTATTGTACTGATGACTCTTTTTCAACAATTCAAATCAAATTGGTCAAACTAAAATTTCCTTTCCTAGAAACTCTGGCGTCCCACTTTTGGTGCCGAGTTTTTACTTTATTTGTTTTTTTTAAAAACAGGGTGTGAGTGTCACTGGTCTATCCCTCAATGGTGAGGTCGGAGTGCCCTGGAAATTGAAACTCAAGTCTCATTATAATGGAACTGATGAGGTGCAGCAGCCCATTGGCAAAAAGAGCAAAGAAAAGACAAACTTGCACTTACATCACACTTTCCACAACCACAGGAGGTCCTCAAGCACTTCATAGGCAATGAAGTACTTTTGAGAGGTAGTCACTGCTGTAAACTTCTAGCAAACTCCCTCAAACAATAATGAGATAATGAGCAGGTAATCAGCCTTTTTAAGTGAAATAAAAATAGAAATTGCAGCATCAGTCAAGATAGAAAAAGAAAACTTTTTCCCATTCTCGACAGATGCTGCCTGACTTGCTGAGCATTCCTATTGTTATTTTAGATTTCTATCATTCCATGGTATTTTGATTTTGTTTTTACAGTGACAGTGATTGAAGGGTAAGTATCGGTCAAAACATGCTCTTCAAAATAGTGCCATTGGATCCTCTTATCAGAGCAGGCAGGGCCTTAGAAATATTGATTTTTTTTACAGCTCCAAGTGTATTTTTGCACATTTCACTTGATACATCAACAATGTTGACTTTAAGCCTGCAGATTAAATGCTACTTCCTTCATTGTCAGAATTAGAAACTTAAATACAATGGCCAAACTTGCAGCATTGCACATTCTAAGTGGGCTTAGATTGCTTGCTGTTCTCCACAAAGATTCCTCAATGAAAAGGTAGGCTCCAAGGTTGAAAGCATCAAACAGGAGTTGAGTTAAAAATTAATCAGGCAACATTAAACTTGGGATTTAAAAGCCTGTAGCTTGATGGAAGGGGAAACCAATTAACATGGAGGCAAATGTTTGAGTTTGAGTGATAAAAATTACCTTAGTTATTTTATGTTTGATACATCAACGTCACTGATTACAAGTAAATTATTAATCCTGTAATGCTGATGCATGATTTTTAAAAAATATTTTACATTCTTTGAAGATAATTTTAACTTGAATATATTCTTGCAAGTAACTTTTTATTGGAAACACTTAAAAAAAAACCACACATACAATCCCATTAATGGATTAAGATGAAGATCTCAATCCTACGAAGTGAACATAGTTTAGCCTGATTCAGGACTCCATAATTACTTTAGGACTAAGGCTCTGTCAGATTATTTTGTGATAAATTGTTCTACTGTTTTCATTGAATAAATGGATTCATGCAATCACATCAATTACTCATTTCAGACATTAAAATAAATTCCACAATTTATTTACCTTTTTCACTGAACAGGTTGCTTCCCAGTAAATTTCAGCATTTCCAACTGGCATTGTCAATTGTTAGCTAACACACCAAAAATATTTTGAAGTTATGGCTATACTTTGTAGAACAGGTTCTGAATGTAAGGAGCACTTGGTATAAAAGTTAAAAACGCAAAACTTAGCCAAAATATTCATATACATAGAGGGGTTCTCCATCTTTGTGAAAATGATGGCAGAGGCCCATTTCTAGAAGTCTTGTGCCCAAACCCAGCCTGTCATTTTCGCAAAGGAGGGAATGAGGGCAAATTCTAATGTGCACATCTGTGGTTCATGGAGGCAACTCACCTGATAAATTGCAACTGCCTCTGTCAGATCTGATTTTGCATAGTAGTATGTCATAAATACAAATTGTGTTATTTAAATGTGATAGGAGAATATCTAAAGCAGCAGGAGTTCTGTGGAGAAGCTTTTGAATATGATCTCATGACACTCAGTGGAGGTCAGGTGCCCTTTGGGAGAGATTTTGGATTGTTAAAAGTGGACAGGAATGTGCAAATAATTGCATAACTACACTGGAACCATGAAGTTCATTGGAACCATCAAGGGAACTGTCACACTACCAGGGGATTTAAATGTTTGCCCTTTAAATATTACCGTCTGCAGTGTTAAAAAAAATCAGTCCTTGTTATTTCACTCTTGTCTGTTGACCTAAGCCTTAGGAATATCATTGCAGGATTAGAGCTGCATGACTGGTTTCTGGCTAGATGGAGGGCCTACCTCAATATATTGATGCTTTATTGAAGACATCAAAAATGAAAAAAACAAAAAACAACTTTCTAGGCCTTGCCCCTCACCAACACACAAACTCATTATGTCCCATCTATGCCAATCCATGCCCCATCTCATGCCTCCATGATCTCATTCCTTCTATGCAAATCTATGCCTCTCCAACACCCCCTGGTGCTCATACTCTCCATGCCAACCTATGGCCCTTTAGTTCCAATGCCAATCCATCCTTACACTGCCATGCCAATTATGGGCAGATCTCAGCTGCTGATTTATAGATCCTTGTAAATAGATCTTTTGTTGTTCACTAATGAAGCCTCGGAAAAGTTCATTACTACATTTCGTTACAAGATCAGATTATCTTGGCACATCCTCTGACTCTGATTGTGAGTGTCCTACTTTAATCGAAGTCTGAGAAAAATAAAATAACGTACCCACCAGAAAGCCTCTCTTTGGGTGAATCAACCCGTTTACTCCTCCATGGAGGACTGGGCAGATTACTTCAAACACCTCGGATATTATTTCCGAGCAAACAAAATGGAGGAGGAGATGAAATCCAATTCCCAAATGATGTAGGAGATAGATATATAACCTATTCACAGTCTTACACCCCAATCATTTAGTGAGCGTGTGACTTAGTGAAGGCTGAATTGCAACCCCTACAATCAGTCATATTCCAGAGGCTCAAATTCAATTAAATTGTGATTTACATTGCTAAACTAAAGGAATTATTAGGGCATTGTGATTTTGGAGCCATCCTTAAGATCTTGTTATGGGATAGATTAGTCTATGGTGAGAGAAACCACATGGCTCAATAAAGAACACTGGCTGAGTCTGACATAAATTTTAAATGAGCAACAGAGATAGGGTTGGCTATGGAAACTGCTGAAAATGATACACAAGAGACACAAATTGGTGCCATTCCACCAGTTATGATGGGAATCAGTTGCCAGCCATGGTACCAAAACTGCAGAAGCAGTCACGAAGGAGGAGATAATTTCAGCTACCAATAAAACAAAAAGGTACCCTGCTGATAATGAGATAGTAATGCTTAAAGTGGAATGGTAGAATGTGGAGGTAAACACATTCTTGTTTAAGGAGGCGGAGTGTTTTTATTGTCATAAAACTGACATTTGATAAAGCAGTGCAGAACTAAGTGAAAATCATTGATCAGCCAAGATGTTACAAGTATACAATGTGGAAAAACCTAGTACTCATTGTTTTGGTATTCTCTTGGTTTAATCTAAAAACAGACAAGATAGACCGTATTACTGTAATGCTCTGGGTAAATGGAAAGCCTTGTGAGATGGAAGCAGATACAGAAACATTAGCCATTGTGTTGGGCAAGCCTGCATTTCAGTAACTTAGAAAGAGAGTCCAACCATTGAACTTGAAGGGCATTTCTGCCGAGTTGAAAGCTTATATAGGGAAGCATCACCGTGGTATCTGTAAGTTACAGTCTACTCAGCTTCTGTGATAATGATGATGGGTGATGGACCAAGCCTGCTTAGCCAAGTTGAGTTGGGCCGAGATTTTTCAAGTGCAGGAAGGGAACTGCCCGAACTGATAAGAAAATCCCAGACCATCTTCTGCGATGAATTAGGCAAAATCCAAGGGCTACAAACTCAGATTTACATTCACCCAGAGTTAACTCCTCAATTCTTTACAGCAAGACCAGTACCATATGTCTTACAAGAGAAAGTGGATGCTGAGTGGACGCTGAGTTAAACAGGTTGAAATAACCAGGCATTATCCAGCTAGTTTAGTTCTTGGAATGGACAAGCAAATGGACAACCTGTACTGAAACTGTACTGATAAGACGATTCACATTTATTCCAATTATTAGCTTAACAGTTAATCAGGCCACCAAGCAGGATGAATATCCAATCCCAAGAATTGAAGACCTGCATGCAAAGCTGGCAGGAGGTCAATCTTACGCAAAGCTGGATGCGAGTGCTGTATACCAGCAACTCGAATTAATAATGCTTCCTGGGATATGTCGCAATAAACGCAGATAAAGACACTACACACACTTGCCTTTAACTGGTTTCACAGAAGCTGAGCGTCTGGCAAACTTAAAGAAGATGTTAAAGAGATTTCAGGAGCTGGAGTTTGCCTCAAGAAAGAGAAGTGTTCTTTCCAAGCCACTGAGGTGACCTACCTGGGTTTGTTGTTCACAAATGAAATCTTTGAAAGTGCATTCTTATATTGATATTTTTTAATTGATATATGCTGCTAATTTATATAGTGTGCTGTCTAATACCAAAAATATTGCTTACTTTGTGAGTTTAGGTGTACATTGAAAGATGCATGCAAAATAAACTGTTGCAAAAATTTGAGTGAACTTTGAAATTACTTAAATTCCCTCATTATTAATGCATAGCTTTCCGTGTTTTAACTGGGTTAAAATCAAGTCAACCATTTATTATAACTCATTCACAAGCATTCTCCCATTGCTCCCCATTACACTCACTCTAGATATGTGCATGAAATTGGAAAATAGGTTGCTATGTATGGTTCGTAGAACAATCCTCATACTGCCTTCATCTCATTTGCACAAGTGTTCCTCAGAGGAATCCAACAAAATCTTTGGACTATTTAAAGAGGGTGGAAATCTAGCATCATAGATTTTTGCCTATTTTTCTTTAGATATGTTCTGAGGAACCGAATGGTGCCAAAGTATAAAGCAGTGAAGAATCTGCTACACAGCTTTTTAAACACTTGTAATTTTAAAGTGTAGTTGTGAGGAGATTTTTATTTTTTAAAAACAAAATGAAAAAATGGCAAAACATAACTGCTTTAAAACTTCCACAATTAAATATTTGGGCTGAAAATTGAGTATCTAATTTGATACTAATCCAAGTTTCTGTATGTAAATTAATGCCACAACAAAATGAAAAACATGTCATGCATAGTTTAAGATGTTCCAAAACTGATGTTAGATGACTTGTAGAAAGTTCAAGAAATCTACCCATCTGCTAGGATGAAGTATTGCAATAAACCACAAAAGTTTAACTTGAGAAGATCAGTTTCATTATGTGAACCCATTGACCAAATTACTGCCTCTAACTTACTCACAAAAACTCTATCTTATTTAAAAGAAATCTATATAATCTATTTCATTTATTTACGATAAAAGCCACCAATGACTTTTCCCTTGACTTCAGGGACTGAAAAAACATGATGCATTAAAATGTATTGATGTCTGAAATATGATTACCATTCACAGAGAAGGGAATTATTCCCTCCCTCCCAAATTGATAACCCATGATTATCATAGAGTCTACAGTGCAGAAGGAAGTTATTTGGCTCATTGAGCCTGCACAGATAACAATCCCCATAACCTCACACATTTATCCTCCTTATCCCCTAACACAGTGTTAACCACTGTGCCACTCCTTTGAGCACAGCCTTTCATACAATGAGGATGCAAGAGCACCACAAGATGTTTCAGATCTTTGACAAATGAATTAAATTATAAATCTACTACCTGACACTACTACCAACAAATGTCTCTAAGCACCTTGAGCAGGAATTGCATAACATTCAGCAGCAGGTTATCTCACTTCCCAGGCAAACCTGAAAAGTTATTTTAGTACTTTCTCTGAACTCTTTCAATGTTAGCAAATAACTTTGTAGTCTTTCTGCTCACAATGGACATGATTAGCATTTGAACACGTGAGCCACAGTATAAGCAAGCACAGACAACACTGTTTCTCCGAAAAGTACAAGGGAAAGGATATATTCAACTTTTAAGCCTTCAGATTCTCTGATTCCAGATATCATGCAAGGCAAAAAATCATGTTAATTCTTCTTGTGCTTCCTAAATGTTGGTAAATTGCAGTTGATTATCCATTGGAATGATAACAAGGTTATCAACTCGAACACGAGTATGGTATGTCTCCACCAGTGAATTATTTTATGCGAGAGATGAGAGACTTGAAAATTTATTGTAACAATCTGGCTGGCAATTCATTTTTTTTCTTTATCTTCTGCTTTGCTGCCTCAATAGATTGGCATTAGCCTTGATGACTTTACAATAGTTTGATGAGAAAACTCAATACTGCTCCCACGTTGACCTCAGTTTTTTTAAACTTATGTTATTTGCTAATATATCCTTATAATATCTGACCTATTTCAGCTTAGAAAATAATCTTGGGACAGTCAGTTACTTGTCATTCTCGGCCTTGCTCATCATTACCTGAAATCCTGAAAACCCAGGACTTCACTGTTTACAGAAGAAAAATAAAAGTGAACAATGTTTAAACACTCAACAGGGCGGTCAGCATCTGTGGAGAGAGAAACAGAGCTAAAAATGTTCTAAGGAAGGGTCAAGCAGGATGTCAAGATGCCACATTACAGGCACAGTTAAAGCCAATGGAAGAAAAGGAGCAATGATAGCATGGTTAGAAAATTAGATGAGTGACAGGAATAAAAGCACAGTGGAAGGGGAAAGATTATTTTTGGACTGCAGGAAGATATATTTAGTAGGGTTCCCCAGAGATCAATCCACTGCTTTTCTTGATAGAAAGCACAAATGTAAAATTTGCCTATGAACAAAACTTGGAAGCATTTTGACCTGTGAAGAGGACAGTGTTTTGGAGGAGAAGCAATATATAATAAAGAGGTGCAGGAGTAGAGAAACATTGGGGCATAAGTGCTCAAACCATTGAAGGCAGCAGGACAAGTTGAGAATGTGCATCAAAGCAAGGAATTTATAAAATACGTATTCAGCCTCAACTGGAGTAATGCATACAATTTTTGGTAGTTTAGGCAGACAAAAAGGCATTAAGAAAGGGTGCAGAAAAGATTTACAAGAATTGTTCCAGGAAACAAGGGACTTCAGTTACGAGGAGAGATTGGAGAAGCTGGGGCATTCTTCTTAGAAAAGATTGAGAGGAGATTGGAAGTATTCAGAATCATGAGAGACCTGGATAGATTGGTCTCTCAGAAACTATTTCCACTACCTGAAGAGTTGAGAATCAGAGTATACCAATTTAAGGTGAATGGCAAGAAGTGACAAAGTGAACTATATTTTACATAGCCATGTAGTTAGGCTCTGAAATGCATTACCAGACAACGTGATGGAGGCAGATTCAATTGTGGCTTTCAAGGAGCAATTCGATAATTATCTGGAGACAAGATTTGCAGGGCTAAGGGAAAATGAGATTGAGTTTTCCTTACTGAGTGTTCCCATGGACACAATGTGCAAAATAGACTCCTCAATGCTGGAACCATTCTATGTTTCAATGATAAGTGATGTCTTTTTTAATTTTGTATTTTAGTTGTATTCTGCATAAATTCAGATTTTAACTTTAAGGGTTGGATATACAACAATAACCTTCATGTATATAGGTCCTTTAACAAAATAAAACATTCTATTTGCTTCACAGGAATTTATTAAACAAACATTGGCACTAAGGTACATATTAGGACAGGTGTGCTTGAAAACACCTGATTTAAACAATTTATATTTGTACTTGAGTATTTGCAATAGGATATAGCTTTAAGTAAGTTTACTTTTATGCTTCTGTATTTGAAAGGATTAATTACTTTAGTTTGGTTTAGATGCATCTTTGGTAATGATGGTTTACAACATGAAAGCAAACAGGACTTATAGGGAAACTAGATTTTTGCTTCGCAACCAGAGACCATTCTGGGACAGAAAGCATCTTTAAGTTAGTTATGAGCTGGATTCAAGAGCAGCTGGGCAGAACAAAGGAGCTTCAGAAAACAGAATTCCCCCCCAAAAAAAGAAAATTCAGAAACCAGGGAGTTGGGATAAAATTATGCCTCAGGAAGACATTTAAGCTAAAGAAACAAAGAACAAGAAGTAGAACAAGACCCTGTTCATTGAAGTTAAAATAAAAAGCAGAGAAAGAGTTGAGTTAAAGAGTCAACTGTAAGAGCCAGATTTAAAGTTGGCTAGGTGAAAAATCAGACATCTGAGGTAAATCAAAAGTTTGCTGACACCATTGTTGGCACGGCTGGGTACCTGAGAGATTATATGGAAACCTGAATGCATGGTGGAAATCCAAGCAAGAGGAGTACTTAAAAGGGAGATTGAAATTCCAAAGCATCCAAGAGAAAGCATGGTTTGTGAAGAGATTTCAAGAGGGCTCTTTGAGAGTGAAGTTTGGAAACACTCATTTGGAAGTCAGGGTTCCAGTGAGATTCGTTGGCTCAGTGTGATAAATATCTGGGGGTATTTGATGAAAAATCCACAGGAGTGTATTGGGTGGCATCTGACGCTTGGTTTCAGAGTGTGGCGTGTCTGAACACAGTTGGCTGTTGGTTTACATGAGTTGCGTATCTACAGAGAACATTAGCATATAAGATGTAATTTGTAACTCGTCTTATATTTACCAACGTGCGTACATAGGTGAAGGTGCAGACAGCGTGAAAGAGCAGTGCATTATATTTAATCTTTTCTTGTTTAATGAAGACTTTATTATTTTGTTAAAAGTTAATTGTCAGTCATGTGACTCTGCTCATCCTAAATGAAAAAGCTATGACCTATCAAGTTTGGGTTTCACTCTGGGACCTAACTGTCAAAGAATTGTAACAGATGACCAGAATCTTGATCAAAGAAGTAGGATTTAAGGAGCATCCTAAGGAAAGGACTAGAGGATTAGATGCCAGGACTAGTCCTTCTTGGGTGATCCTTTTTCCTATGAGTAAGTGCCCACTGTCTCCATGGTTTTTTACCCTACAGTGACTTCCCAAATCAGAAACTGAGCATTATGAGATAGGAAACTAAATATTTCATTCTTCAAAGGCAAAAGGTAAAATGTTGCTGCTCCATTGCAATGAACTACCCCAGCACCAAACTAATATGTAAACTTAAAACTAAAATTACCTTATTAAAATCATTTTTAAAACTTTCAAAACAAATCACCACTTTAATTAATGAAAGTAAACAATCTAAACAATTGATGTTTTGAAATATATTTATCTTTTTTTCAGAACTCATATGAAATTCATATATTATCCCACTGGTAGTACGCATTGTGTAAACAATAGTAGATAGAACATGTCACAGTTCTGAATGACATCACTTAGTAGTCATTCAGTAAATTGTTGGTATCTCAATTATGTCACAATTTTAAATATTGCATTGGTAATGATTCTTATTACAAACAATCAATGACAGGTAATCACTAAGTGAAATATGTCATCACTATGTTCTATCATCCTTCATCCTCCTTCTTCCCTCTCCCACAACTTCCAAACTTGAAACTACTCTCCAAAAAAGATTTGACAGGGAACAGTCCATTTAGGACCATACTACATTCATCTACAGTGGCTAGCATTGCTACCTCACAGCACCAGGGAGGCAGGTTCATAGAACATAGAACATAACAGCGCAGAACAGGCCCTTCGGCCTTCGATGTTGCGCCGACCAATTATGAAAAAAAAAGCAATGACCCTCCAAACTAAACCATTCCCTTCTCTTCCATAAACTTATCAACTAACCTCTTAAACGCCACCAAACTTGGCGCATCTACAACTGCTGCAGGCAGGGCATTCCACTCCCGAACCACCCTTTGGGTAAAGAACCTACCTCTGATATCCGTCCTATAACTATCACCCCTTAATTTAAAGCTGTGTCCCCTCGTGCTAGCTTACTCCATCCTAGGAAAAAGGCTATCACTGTCCACCCTATCTAAACCTCTAATCATCTTATATGTTTCGATAAGGTCTCTCTTAGCCGCCTCCTTTCTAACGAAAACAACCTCAAATCCCTCAGCCTCTCTTCATAAGACCTGCCCTCCATACCAGGCAACATCCTGGTAAACCTCCTCTGTACCCTCTCCAATGCCTCCACATCTTTCTTATAATGTGGGGACCAGAACTGCACACAATACTCCAAGTGCGGCCGCACTAGAGTTTTGTACAGTTGCAACATGACGTTGCGGCTCCGAAATTCAATCCCCCTACCAATAAAAGCTAAGACTCCATATGCCTTCTTAACAACCTTATCGACTTGACTGCCTACTTTCAGGGATCTATGCACAAATACACCAAGATCCCTCTGTTCATCAACACTATTAAGAATCCTACCATTAGCCATATACTCTACACATTTATTATTCCTGCCATAGTGCATTACCTCACACTTTTCCACATTAAACTCCATTTGCCACCTCTCGGCCCAGCTCTGCAACTTGTCCAAGTCCCTCTGCAAACTATAACACCCCTCTTCACTATCTACCACTCCACCGACTTTAGTGTCATCTGCAAATTTACTAATCCATCCTTCAATACCCTCATCCAGATCATTTATAAAAATTACAAACAGCAGGGGCCCCAAAACAGACCACTGAGGTACACCACTTGTCACCGAACTCCACGATGAATATCTCCCATCAACCACCACCCTCTGTCTTCTATCTGCTAGCCAATTCCTAATCCAATTAGCTAAATCACCCTCTATCCCATACATCTGCATTTTCTGCAGAAGCCTTCCATGGACCACCTTATCGAACGCCTTACTAAAGTCCATATATACCACATCAACTGCCTTACCCCCATCCACCTCTTTGGTCACTTTTTCAAAAAACTCAATAAGGTTAGTAAGGCACGACCTACCCTTCACAAAACCATGCTGACTATCCCCAATCAATTCATTCCTCTCTAAATAACTATAAATCTTATCCCTAATAATTCTCTCCAATACTTTGCCCACAACAGAAGTAAGACTCACCGGCCTATAATTCCCTGGAAAGTCTCTATTCCCCTTCTTGAACAATGGGACCACATTTGCTATCCTTCAGTCTTCCGGAACTATACCCGTAACCAACGACGACCTGAAGATCAGAACCAGAGGCTCTGCAATTGCCTCTCTCGCCTCCCAGAGAATCCTGGGGTAAATCCCGTCCGGCCCAGGGGACTTATCTAACTTCAAGGTTCAGTTCCTAGCTTGGGTCACTGTCTGTAGTATCCGCATGTTCTCCCCGTGTCTGCGTGGATTTCTTCCAGGTGCACCAGTTTCCTCCCACAGTTTAAAAGATATGCTGGTTAGATGCATTGGCTGTGCTAAATTCACCCTCAGTGCACCCAAACAGGTACTGGAGTGTGGTAACTTGGGGACTTGCGCAAGCCTACTTGTGGCATTAATAAATAAACTCCATCTTTTAAGCAGGCCATATAGGATGAATGACCAAAGTTAGGTCGAAGAATAAATATTCAATGACATTAATCTAATATTACAAGCTGCGTTATTAAACCCTGACTGGCAATTCATAGGTGACTAGTTTCATGTTGGTTGCAGTGTAACCATAAATACAACATTAGCACAAACAATAGGCTGCCATGAAACCATGTCTACATCAATCCTCAAAATTTACAATCACATCCACAGCCAAATGTTCATCCATTGTCCCTACAAAGGAGCTCCTCAGTGTTACACTGAGTTATTTGGTACTACCGAATTTGAATATTGTTGAATAGAGAGAAATGTTGCCAAAGCTTTTCATCCTGCACTTATCAAGACAAATGCAAAAATATGAAATTTCAAATGATCATAACAGTTTATACTAGAGGAGAAAAGGGGTGCTAATTGGTTGGCAAATTAACTCTGTTTAGTTGAGGCATTGCTGTGAAGAAAGTAATGGGGAACTAAAAGCTTCCTAAGCTCCCAGGTAATTCAAAATAGAAAGGTACAAGACTTCAGCATGTTCCTTTTCTTTGCTGAGAATGAGTCCTAGCTAATGAATGCAAGTTACTTCTAGCAAGTGAACATGAGCCCCACTACAAGCTCAACCAATCATCTTAAATTGTTAGTGTCGGTATGAGCACACTCAGCATTGGTCAGCAAATGCTGTCCAACTGTGGACATTCATCTAATGGTAGACATTTTGGTGCTGGTGTAATGCAGGTATGTAGGGCATACATCCCAACGATTGGTTGATTGAATCAAACAGCATGTCTCTTTGGCTGCATATATTAGACAGAGCAAAGGCTGTAGTTAACCAGCCCATGCTGGAAACTTAAAAGAAAACAATTACTGTTAAATGTGATTCCACAATCTATTATCCACAGATAATAATCCAGCCATTATCTGTATGGCTAGATAAATGAATCTAGTCAAACAGGTTGATCTAATAATCACTGATTTACACACTATGCTGAATATACCAATCCTAAATCAACATGCCATTAAATCTTATAGTAATTTGTAGGGTTCAGAAGAAGTGCAATATACTTTTGTAAAATTAAAATACAGGAAAAAAAAAACATACCATTGGGCAAAGCAGAGAATATAAAAAAAACTTTGCTTTCACAGTGTGTGATATTGTCTGACTGCCTGGGTACAGATGATCATGATGAATCATCTTTATTTTTAAGTAATCTTATCTGTATCCCGTAGCCAACATAGATAGGAAAACAAAAAGAAAACACTGCGGATGCTGGAAGTCCAAACTAAAAACAGAAATTGTTGGAAATCTCAGAATAGCAAGCAGCAACAGCGGAGAGGAAAACAGAGTTAGCATTTCAGGTGGATGACCTTTCATTAGGATAGACAATATGTCAATGATCTGAGATGTTTTTCTCTCCACAGGTGCTGCCAAACTTAGGTGTTTTGCATTTCATTTGTTACTTTAAAACAATTCTATACCCCAGTTACAATGAATGGATAGAATAAAATTACCTATAAGTCCACATTCTGCCATTTATATATTTTGGTATGATCAATTGTAGACAGACAATTCTTAAAAACAAGGGAACTTATTTTCAACCAATGGAATGAAAGAGCAATTGAAATTGAATCCTAATCTCTAATTTGATTGGTAGAATGAGTTAGTTTTATATGGAAACTGCTTTAAAGAGTATCTTACACATGAAACTTCTAGAGATCTAAAAAAATTCTTGATAACTGCGTGTAGTAAAATTAATATTTCATTATTGTCTTATTCATATAAACATAATTTCCCTTTGTTATAAAAAGAACTGTACTGACAACTTTGCTATAGTATTAGGCCTAGATCTCCCAATGAGATCAGTGGAGGCAGCAGCATAGTGATATTGTCACTGCATTAGTAATCCAGGAATTCAGGACAACATCTGAAGACCCAGGCTCAAATCCCGTCATGGCAGATGGTAGAATTTGAAATTCAATATGAATGAAACCATTGTCATCAACATCTATCTGAGTCACTTTAGGGAAGGAAATCTGGTCATCTGTAACTCCAGATCCACAGCAAATGTGACTGATTCTCAAGTGGTGCCTTCTGAAATGGAGGGTAGTGAGGAAGGGGCAATAAATGCTGGCTCAGCATCTCATTAATTAATTTTTAAAAACCAGTATCAGGCATCAACAGTTTAACTGTATTTCCCCCAACAACAGATGCCAGGCCGGGGGTGGGGGGGAGCAGGGGACGGACTCAAAGACTGGCATCAAAAAACAAGAGTTCTTACCTAACAAGGAGACCTAAAGAGAGGAAAACAATTGTTTTGCTTCGGGTGGCAGTTCAATGAACCAACTATTTGGAATTGTACTCTATACAAGTGTTTCTTTTTATTTCATTTTAAAATATTCGGACACGGTAAATTCTGCTCACATTAAGATGAAAGTAACTACAGTATACATTCTCAATAAAGGCAATGGGGCAATCAGCTCAAGCTCATTTGAACATTACTTTAGGCCTGTAATCTACCTCTCATGCATCTAGAGCTTTTAAATCATATTGCTTAAGTTTAGTTCGACAGATGCAACATGAAGTTAGTGGTAGGGAACTCTTGAAGTGTATTTAGACAAAAATAAGCGACAACACACCGGCTGCCGTTCTTGCTCGGGTCATAATGGCTGTTTAAAAGCCTGGCAATGACACCTGTACCGGAGGACAGTACAGGTGAGTCACTCAACCCGAAGCTGCAAAGCAAAGAGGTAAGCTGCATTTGGGCAGCACTCACTCACCCAGATGATCAAGCTATCGCACAGCTCCGACTTATTCACTTCCATCAGCCTTCAATTCATTAAAGAAACACACGTACAACTTATCTTAACTAAACCTTCCCTCTCTCTTCCGTCTGATCCTGGGGGGAATTATGACACAGAGCGACAGCCCAGTGGTTGCTGAAGGTAAGGGCAGCTGGACAGGGAGAATGGCGTATTGGCTCAGCCTTGTTGATTGACGTTTGCGATGTCCATTCAGGCCCGTGCTTAAATCGCTCGCTCCGCCTCCTTCACCTGAACTGAAGCGTCTGCCGTCCTGCCAGGTAAACAGTAACACAGCTTCAGGCTGAGCTACTTTAAGGAGCGCCCAAACATTTTGGGGAGGAAAAGGATGCAATGAATAAAGAAATGTGTGCAAGCTATACAGAATTTGCACGATCGGTTTTTAAAACGCTTCCGTGAAAGTTTAGTATTTATTTCAAAAGCACATTTGACTGTCATCAAGTTGATTTTGAATTCAAGACAGCGATTTAACAAAACAAGGCGTATCTTTCACATCCAGATTTTCTCAGTCTATCATTGATACATACATTTTTGGCGCAGCCATCACATCTGTTAATATTTTAATCTGCACTTTACAAAACATTAGCTGCTGTTGAGCTATCTTATTGGTTAGTTGGATTGTCAATCTCAAGAAGACGCTTTGAGGAAGTAGCTTCTCTGGTTAGTAGCAGATCCTGCACTAATTGCTATCCTGCTTACCTGGAGCTCTTCATTCTACTCTGGACACTCTTCTGTGGGTCCTCAAGCAGAGAGTATTTCAAATGTCCGAAGAGTACAGACCACCATCGTTTCTGCTGATAATTAAAAAAACACAGGAAATGCTTTAAGTACTCAGCAGGCCTGGCAGCAGCAGTGGAGAGAGAAACGTAGTCAACTGGGGAGAGGTTAACTCACAGGTGGCCAAGGTGATTAGGAAAGTATATGGCATACTTATCTTCATCAGCTGGGCGCTGAGTACAATAGTTGGGAAGACATATTGTAGTTATGTAAGACCTTGGTTTGGCCACATTTGGAGTTTTGCCTACAGTTCTGGTCACTACACTACCAGAAGGACATGAAAGCTTTGGAGTACAAAGAAAGTTTACCAGGATGTTGCCTGGTCTCCAAGGGGTTGGCTTTGAGGAGAAGTTGAATAAAGTAGGATTGTTTTCACTGGAAAGACGGAGGCTGAGGGGAGACCTGATGGAGTCTACAAAATGATGAGAGGCATAGGCAAGATGGATAGTCAGAGGCTTTTTCCAAGGGTGGAAGTGTCAATTACAACGGAGCACAGGTTGAAGATGGGGGGGGGGGGGGGGGGGGGGGGCGGCAAGGTGAGTTTAAGGGAGATGTCTGGGGAAGTTTTTCACATAGAAGGTGGTTGGTGCCTAGAATGCACTACCAGAGTGGTGGTAGAAGCAGGCATGTTAGCATACCTAAGAAGCATCTGAATGGTATATGAATAGGTATATGAATAGGAGGGAATAGAAGGGTATGGATTGAGTAAGGGCAGGGGGTTTAGTTTAGTCAGGATATCATGATCAGCAGATGCTTGGAAGAGCAGTACTTTTTTTGTTCTTGGTTCTTTATTCTTACCTACCCTCCTACATTTATTCATTCTACATCATTGCAGCTGCTATCATAGAATCTATACACACTTCCACAAGAACATTATATCTTATTTTGTTTCTTATTTGGATATAAAATCTTCACTGCCTGCTCACCTGTCATTATATCCCCTCTTGTTATTGAAATTATTTTGCGTGTATTCACAGAAGTTACTTTTCCCTTTCTTGCATTTTTCCATCTCCCCTTCAACAGAGAGCTGAGCTGGTTACAAAAAATCATTCTGAAAGCAACGGGTGTTTTTCTCTTCCAAATATTTCTTGGTTTCATGAAGGTGACCGCTCACACTGAGGCATGGTTTTTAAGCTGCTAGACACTGCTCTAATTGTTGCACCCAAGTAATTAATCCTTTGTGGGATCCAGATGGTGAGCACTGGTCAGCTTTTCAGTTTGCACTGGGGGTTGGAGTTACGGCTGAGCCTAATGCTGTCCTCATCAAATCCTCTTATCCCTCCTCAACTGCCCTGCCTTCCACCCCCCTGCCAAAACACACTCTTGTCTGTGTGATCAATGGGTGATAATCAAGAACAACAACTTTGGCTGATGTTCTCCAGCTTTTGACATACTGCACAATGAAGCTAAAGGTGCCACCTCAGCTGAAATCCAGGTTATGGATTACTGGGGTGGGTATGGTAGCACACTGGTCAGCACTGCTGCTTCACAGAGTCAGGGATCCGGGTTTGATTCCTGACTTGGGTCACTGTCTGTGTGGAGTTTGCATGTTCTCCCCTAGTCTGCATGGATTCCCTTTGACAGCTCGTTTCTTTCCACATTCTGAAAATATGCTAGTTAGTTGCATTGACTTGAACAGGCTCAGACTGTGGTGACTAGGGAAATTTCACAGTAACTTTATTGCAGTGTTAATGTAAGCCTTACTTGTGACTAATAAATAAACTAATTTTAATACTCAACGTAGAGTAGGAACTGAACCTGTGTTGTTTTGATCCATGTAGCTCAGCGCTGTACTATGGTAGATTTACCAACAAAACTATAATTTTAAAGAAAAGTATTATTTTTTATACACACAGAAGAACTCTGAAAAGAAAGTGCTCAAATTCTACAAGTACGCCACTCTGATAGGTTCAGACCCTTCATTAAAGCCAGGAACCAGAAGATAAGTCAGAGTTTTAAATATTTGTATTTCTAGAAAAGCCCATCTCAGAAAAACTAAAGCAAATGAAAGATAGTGTAAAGCGCATTTGCAGTAATTAGTGTTTTTGTTACAAAATGGTTGCTAAACTATTTTCCAGGGAGCAATACACCGTATGGCACACTTTATCAGAGCTTTTAATAATGTTGAAGCTGCTGTTCATGTTGATCCTAATTTTTAAACACTACAAAGCAGTTCAATAAAGATTAAGACAATGAAGTTAGAATACAAAACCAGGATAAGATGAAATATTCCATCCCCTCATTTAAATAACATTTAAAACACAATCAGTGCAAAAAATTACTTTATTCCTAGAAAACCATGAAAAGCTATATGTCATTTTATGATTAATTTAACAGTTACAAAAATGTAATCTTTATTCAAGAAAATATTGTGTTGGAAAGTTGTGAATTACATTTTAAAAACAGTAAGTGCGATCGAGATTATCAATGATTTTGGTTTATTTAAGTAATGTAAAACATTTTTGTACCACTAGATGTCATATGATGGTAAATATTGCACTGGAAAGCATTCTTAGCAGAACAAGGGAGGACAAATCACAACATTCAGCATGTCTCATTATATTGTAAGAAAATATTGAACGGAGCTTTATGTAAATGCTATTATATCTCTAGGACCTTATTTAGGTATTACTGGCCTCATTGTACTTCAGCATAAAATCAATGTTGAAACCAGAGTGCAATACTGAGGGAGTACTGCATTGTTGTGAATGTTGTCTTTCAGATACAATGTTAAATAAAAACCCTTCTCCCCTCTCTAATATAGAATCATTAAATGCTATCGTGCAGAATGAGTCTATTTGGCAATCGAGTCGACACCAACCACAATCCCATCCAGACCCTAACCCAATAACCCCATGTAATTACCCAGCTAGCCCCTCTGACACTAAAAGGCAATTTAGCATGGCCAATCCATCTAATCCGCACATCTTTAGACTGTGAGAGGAAACCAAAGCATCCAGAGGAAAATGTGCAAACTGCACACAGTGACGCAAACTCAGATTCGAACCTGGGACCCAGGCATTATGAGTGTGCAGTATTAACCATTGTGTCACTGTGCCACCCTGTGATCTGCTATTGAGACTAATAATAAACCACAAGGTCAGCGTTAGTAAACTAAGTGGAACAATTTATTAACACATCTTAATCCTAGCACAAGTCAGCACAAGATTGACCATGCAAACTCAACCCAGGATGGAGCTTGAGTCCTGGGTACCTGACCTGTTCTCTTAAAGGGACATGTTCCTAACATACATAACACTCTCAGGTGGATTTGAAAGATTCCATGGCACTATTTCAAAATAAAGCAAGGGAGTTATTCCTGGTGTCCTGGCCAACTGACATCACAAAAAACGGATTATGTGATCGTTATCACACTGCCATTTACGAGAGCTAGCTGTGTGTAAATCATTTGCTGCATTTCCACACCAGTGACACTTCATCCATCGCAGTGGCTGTAAAGTTATTTTTGAGACATCCAGTGATCATAAAAGGTGCTATGTAAATGAAAGTTCCTTTTTTCAACATTATATGGTGCCTGGTTAGTTTGAAGGAGTTCAAAATCAAGTTATGCATGACCATCTCCAAGAGATGATATGGTGAAGTATTGGTCGATAGAACTAAGACCTAGCAATTAGTTTGCAGTCACCATGAGCATCCGATTGCAGAACAATCAGTATGAATGCTGAGGCTGGCCTTATGACAAGCATGGGACCAAAATTCAAAGATGGTCACAGCTAACGTAAAAAAATGAACATATGCAAATTTGACATTTGGATTTCAAAACTTCAATACATGCTGATTGCTTTATGCTCATATAGTTCAATAAACATTGGCCCGAATCTTCCGAGCAATGACTTGTCCCTGAGTGGATTGTCACTGCAATCAAGAATTCTGCTGCATCTTCCATCTGGACTCTTCCCATCATGGCTGTTAAAGGAATGTGCAGCATACCCATCCTTCAAGAATCTCCACCGGAACAGAATTTGAGAAGACAGGACATGGCCTCTTTTTATGACACACACTGCTGCATGGTGTATTTAAATGTCTAGTATTTAAATGTGAATGAATGGATGAGTTGTTAGGTAGAAGAGAGTGGCTGAGTTGGACAAGTGGATGAGTGGCTAGTTGGGTTAGGGACTATGAAGGTCCCCCACTTGGTTCCACTTGAGGACTGTTAGCTGATCAGAGAGGGTAGTTGCGGTGGATGATGATTGGTCAGTTGTGGAATTACTGAGTTGCTAAATTTTAATTTGACCAACATTTCCTGGATAATTATTATAGTAACTACTGTGGAAATGTCAGAGGTCTCTCACTCAAGCTCAGAGATATTTGCATAAGAGTCCCAGGAAACAGGAGGATTGCCTTAGGAGGTTTAAATTTCCAGCCCAATTCCCATGTCAGGACTTCCACAGTCCTTCTTCACTTGGATGTTCAGTCACCAATTATCTGGACACTGCAATATTTGCCCCAATAAATCACACCAGAGCAAAATAGAGTAATATAATTACAGCTAATTCATTCTCCACAGATGCTGCTGAAGATATGTATTCATAGTATTTTGTTTTTATGCATACTAGCTATCATGTATCATCCAAGAAAGACAATTTTTAGAAGTTTTCCCATTACTGACACAACACTAACTTGGAGATTTATCCCTCTCTTATTTGAACATGGATGTAATATTTGGAATCTTACAGTCTTTTGGCATCACTTTATGTCCAAGGAGAATTGGAAATTATATGAACTTCTATTATTGTCACCGAAGCTTCTATCAGCAACCTAAAATGCATCTCATTCGGACAGGTGATTTGCCCACCATGGAATTGGAGCAAACAATGGGTACAAAATGTCTATTGACTTCACTCTGGAATTTTTGGTCTCACTTGAACAAGGCCGTAAAATCCTGCCCATTAACTTTGAATGGTCCCACATACTTGGTCGCTTTAAAATATTTTCATTCCATCCAATTTTTCTACATGCCTCCTTGACAACATTAACTTTCTTTCTTTTGGACCGATGCAAAGGACTCATTCACAACACTAATGCCACCCCCGCTTCACAAGCATTCTATATCCTGTGAACTTCAAATTTGATAATCCACCCTCATATTTGTGGTTCCACATTTACCTGCTCAAAAGTCAATGGGTTTTAACAAGGGACCACATTGGCTGAATGGCCAAAACCATCTGTCAAATGACTAAAACTTTGAGCTGTGTGAATTGTTTTAATCGTACAGCTTTCCAGTTATATACTAATATAGCACTTAAGGCTAGCAGCCTGCTTCTGATTGTCATGTTCCATCAAAAAAAAGCATAACTCCAGTTTGGTCCAGGTTTAAATTGCCTGATCCTCATCTACACTGAAACATCTGAATTTCTGTACCAGCGTCAATTGCAAGGCTGATTAATTTCTACATGCTTCTCCCATTCTGAAAGTTGACGCTAGTGGTAAAGTGAATTACCCCATATCAGCTCAGCCAGTTAGCCCCTTTGAAGGAATTTACCATTGGACTTTCAATTTTGGACCCCAGAATTATGTGAAACAATTATTCTTATTTTGTTTGTGGTCTTTGCCCCATACTTTCTTTTTCTTATCACTCTTTTATTGTGTGAATGTACTATACACATAGGTGTACATATGGACACCCACTTTCCACATTTTCAGTGCATGTAAAATATACCAATCCACTGATTTTACCTTATCTCAAGTTTGTTGTGGGGTTATTAATGAAAGATTGGATCAATCTAAAACTGAGGGGTTGGGAAAAATACATTACCACTTATAAAAGGAGAAATCAAAAATCAAAAACACTCTCTTCTGTATATGGTCAATGGTGAAAAGAGAAATCAGGGCTGTTTTAATTTAAATCCTCTCCTGTCCATAACAATGAGCATGCCCTTGGAAGAAGCCACAGGCTCTGTGTGAGGTGTCCTGGCAAGAAAGCTGTGCATTTGTTATTATACTTATCAATGGTACTGAATTTGTGCTCCTTTTATATCAATTTTTAATGTTCAGAGACAGGCAAATGAGCTAAAGAAAGTGGAGCACAAATTTCTAATAGAGCAGTCAACACAGAAACCAGTGTAACTGAGTTGCGGGGAGTTCCGTTCTAATAAACTGAGAATCAAGGTTCACTTACCTGTTAGGTACCAAAGTGGTCTGCTGCTGGTTATTCCCAATACCCATAATGGTGAATGCTGAGTCAGTGCTTTGCTTACTTAAAAAAGCAGTTTCAATGAAAAATAGCTAAGCCTTCAGATATCTGCACTGTGTTGGAAAGTTCCATGTAGCATTAAAGATGAGGACAATGGTGATTGTTATTGTCAATGATGAATCATTTTCACTACATGTTTTTGTGTACCAGAAGTGCATGTTTTCTTTGGATGGTTTCAGCTATTTGACATGCTGAAAAAGCCAACTAGAGGTAATCATGCTTTGTTGAGACGCAAGATCTGTAAGTCTTCCAAGATATTCTCTCCTCCACGTACTTGACAATAGTCTCAGTCAAGTTCAGAATGAGAAAATTCTGGTTTTTGTAACTGTTCCTCCTTTACTCAAATCCTTTTGTACCTAATGACTTGGATACTTCAAGTTTGAACTTGTGAAAGATACTTATTTTTTAATGAGTTGTTCCCTTATTTTCAGTTACATATGCAGCTTTTGAAAGAACTGTTGTGTGTAGATAGTGGATAATTAATTTTTTGCTGGTTTTCCACGCATTCTAATGCTCTTGATGCAAATCTCCATTGCATACAGAAAGAATTATTAGTCCAAATATAAAAGGGAACAAACAGTGAACCTGCATGAGGTTTCTATCAATCTGAGTCCACTTAATTACCAATCAGCACCTTCTCCTCATCAGTATAAATTGTTCCCCTTTATATTTCGCATTCTTCTGATTCTGTTCTGATGAGTGCAAGACTAAAAGCTTCGATAGCATCTCTCTTTTTTCAGCATTACTCACAAATTATAAGTCTCTTAGACTAGTTTTGCCAATCTTAATTGATGAGAATCAAATTTTAATGTTTCTAAATGGACCTCTATTAATATATAAAACAAAACAGAAAATGCTAGAGAAATACTCAGCAAGTCAGACACCATCTGTTGGAGAAACAAAGGATATGTATAAATGGAAGTAGCTGAATTATTACTAATAGTTGGGGTCAGGAGATATGACATGAAATTTAATTCAATGTTGAATCCAGAAGGCTGTAAAGTGCATAGCTGAAAGAAGAGGTACTCTTCCAAATTTTTGTTAGGCTTTAATACATCAGTGGAGGAGGCCTAGGATAAAAGTGGTCAGAATGAGAATTAAAATAACAGGCTGCTGCAAAGACAGGATCAAGTTTGTGGATTGTATGGAATTGTCCCAATTCGCCTGAGGAAGGCTACAAAGGCCAAAAGCTTGCAAGTTTATTATCAAATAAATTGGTTGGATTTAAAATTGGTGTTGTCAGATCTCTTATGGAATTGTCCCACACAGCAGTCACCTAATTAGATCTGGCCTCTCCTGTGTAAGGACAGCACTGTGAGCAGCAAGTACAGATGAATCACTGGAAGGAATGATGGGACATTAGACATCCTGAGCTTGTTTGGGAAGGTGCTATTCGAAAGGAATGAGTGAAAAATGGAGCACAAATTAGAGTGAACAGTCCCTTTGGAACGTTGAAAGGGAATGGAAGATGGTTTGATGGTGGCATCACATTGGAGGTGACAGAAATGGTACAGTCTGATTGGTTCAATGTGGAGATTGGTCATGTGAAAGGGGAAGTAAGGGAAAAGGAAATTCTACCTTGATACTGGGAGGAAGGGAAAAGGATGAGAGCAAAAGTGAGTAATGAAACAGACATTGTAAGAGCCATGTAACCATAGGAGGAATCCTTGGTTGCAGGAAAAGGACAACATATTGTGTGACATTAGTGTACCTTTAAGAAAGGTGTTTTTAAAAACATTAGCTCTCAGCTTCAGTGATGTCATTGTTGCCAGCTTGACTATGATGAGTACTTTTATTGCTACTTCAGCAGTTTAAATGGGGGTGTTTGGGTTTACTCGAAGATTAGTTTTATGAACCTGCATTGTTAGGAGGACGATATGTTTTTGAAAAGTTATTTTCATTTTCAGTTTAGAGCTGCAGGTTTGAGTTTTAGAAGAGACAGCAAGCTTTAAAAAAAAATAGTATTTTTGCTCTCTTCCTGTTGTTCTGAAAATTCTGTTGATCAGCTGAAAACTTGTGTTCCTGAAGGGTGAAAATCTGCTGTTGTTGGAATCTCTCTGGTGTTTTAGGAGGTTGTCTTGTCTTAAAGCTGTTTGGAGTGAATCTAGAGAACTGCAGACTTCAAATAAAGGATTCAATTTCCATTATCACGTGAACAGTAGACTTTGCTATATTGAACCTATTTAAAGGACTTTGTCTATGGCAAAGGTTTTGGTTTGATTGGAATATATTAGATGTCTTTGTTAAGGATTATATATTATAGTGGTTGTTTTGTTTCTTGCTTGTAATTGATAGAAGTTTTTGCTAATTTTCTTGCTTTAATGTTGACTATATTCTTAAATAAATTTTTGATTAAAGGTTCCTGATGGGTCTTCTGAATTACACTTAAGTAGAACATATCAAGCTTATCCTAGTCAAATTCAAGATGCAAAACTTATGATTTAGGCAGGCTTCATAAAACCCTTTGAAGTTTCTGACCTGAACAATTGGAAGAACTGGTATGGAAAGTAATGTCATAAGGACAAAGATGGAGCAACACCCCCTCCTTCAGAGTACTATGCCGTAACAGGGCATTGGTAACAATGAATTTCATTTATTGTCCATCCCTACTCTGATGATAAGCTGCGTTCTTGAAACGCAGCTGTGGATTGATCCACAATGTCATTACAGAAGCTGGATTTTGACCCAGTGACTACGAAGGAACAACGATTTATTTCCAAGTCAGGATGGTGAATGAATTGAAGGGGAACTTGCAGGTAGTGGTGTTCCCATGTATCTGCTACTCTTGTTCTTCTAGGTGGAAGTACCTGACAAACATACAAGGTATGTTTAAGGATCTTTGGTAAATTGCTGCAATGCATCTTATAGATATTATTCACTGCTGATACTGAGCATTGGTGTTGCGAGGAGTGGATGTTTGTAGATGTTGTGCTAATCAAGCCTGCTATTTTGTCTTGTATGGTGTCAAGCTTCTTCAGTGTTGTTGGAGCTGCACCCATCCAGTCGAATGGGGAGTAATCCATCACATACCTGACTTGTGCCTTATAGAGTGCAAAGTACTGCAGTAATCTGCCATTGCCTTTTGCAGTGTGGCAGACTAGGAAACTCCCACCACTTACCACTGCCATCAGAATGTGTTGAAAGGACTTACAATGTTTTGTATGCACCTTCCGTGGCCTTCAAGTTCTGAAGTGGGACTTGGAACTTGGAGTTACTTGCCTAGAAATAGGTATTCTACCTTTGTGCCACAGGACCTCCACAAGATGGAAAAACTAGGTGAATGAATAGTGTCCATTCAGGAAGTGGAGTGCAAACAACTGTATTCAAAGTAGCTGTGGAAGTTACTGAACTTGTAGCGAATATTAGTCAATAGGCTGTTCCAAGAAGTTGACATATTGCCAGGAGATGGGTCATGTAAAGACAAGGGAAAAGTGAAAATTGGAAACAAAGGTAATAATTTGTTCCAGTTTGGGGCAAGAAAACATGAAAAAACATCAATGTATGGGGAAAGAAAAAGAGGAAGGGAGCTTGTATAGGACTGTCTGGACCTCCATTCAAAGAAGAAACTGTAACCCCAAAGCCATCTCAGTAAGGGATAAATGTGCAGATGACTTGGACATACAGGTGAGGAGGAGACGCCATTCATACACTGATTTTTTTTTAGAGCAACACAGCACGGGAAACAGGCCCTTCGGCCCAATGAGCCCACGCCGCCGTCATAACTATATAGTAGCAATTCCATTATCCTATTATAGATTTAGGTTATTCCTAACATGGAAGACTCTCACTATAGGGACAATTTGTTTCCCAATCAGCCGAAGAGCGAATTTTTGGGTTGTGGGAGGAAACCGGAGTGCCCGGAGAAAACCCACGCAACCACGGGGAGAACGCGCAAACTCCCGCAGACACCGGCCCAATTCCAAGTGTCTGCACAGCTACAGCGATAGTCACTGAGCTGTCATGGTGCCCTTCAGATGGTCCAGATAAAGCACTCATTTACGACATGAAGCACCAGGCAACCCATGAATCAACATCCAAGAGCTGTCCTCGCACCATCTGCCGAATGCATGCTCCAAGTATGGACCGAATTACCTGTGGAAAAAAAAGCCATAGTTAAACAGTCCTACTATATCCCTCTATCTGCATACCGCTCATGTGGCTGTCCAAGAGACCCTTAAACAGCCCCAGCGTGCCTGCTCCCACCACCTTACTCGGCAGTGCATTCCACACCCCCACTACCCTTTGTGTGAAAAACTGCCCTCTAATATTCGTCTTATACATAGCCCCCCTCACCCTAAGGCCATGACCCCTCGTCCTATCCATTTCTAAAGGTGGAAAAAGTTTACCACCATTTACTCTATCTATACCCCTTATAATCTTATACACCTCTATTAGATCCCCTCTAAGCCGACGTCTTTCAAGGGAAAACAACCCCAGTCTATTTAATCGTTCCTCATAAGACAGTCCTTCCATACCAGGCAGCATCCTGGTAAACCTCCTCTGCACTCTCTCCAAGGACTCCACATCCTTCCGATAGTACAGTGACCAGAACTGGACGCAGTATTCCAAGTGAGGCCAAACCAATGTTCTATACATTTCCATTACATTTTCATTAACAAGTTATGAAGAAACAGAATGCAATCTGAATGCTCATGAACTGAAGAGGTATTGTCCAGTTTTCTGATTTGTGTATTTCAATATTTTCAGTGCTAACACATGGCAATGAATGGAAATTAACTTCACAGTCTTGGGTGGGACATGCTATTGCTGTCAGAGGTGCTTTTAGTTAGCTTTGCAATAAATCACTATTTTAGCAAATACAAAAATTCAAAATGATAAATGCGTATATATTTTCTTTTCAAGTTGTTGTTTAACAGCATGTAACTCATTTGAATCATGTAAACATGTCACATTTTACAACACTATCATTTTCTTGAAATGTACATTTTGTTCTGAAGTACAGTAGCCACTCACTACAACTTTGATATATACACCATCTTTCCTAATCCTCTAATTCAAAACTCATAAGATGCTTTCTATTTCCCCAACTATTATCCAATTTGTACATAAAGGTCCCACCAACAATGTTAGAGAGGGGCTACTGTACATTGATCACGTTATAAAACAACATTTCCGTAAATATTCTTATAAAGCTAGTTACACATAAATTCAATACAGTAAACAAACTAAAAACAATGATTTCCACTATTACATGTCTGATTAAAAAAACCCTACAAATTCCAATGATCAAATTCGTTTGTATCAGGAAGAGGTTTTTCGTAGTGATTCCCGCAGAAGTAATTTTATCAAGTCCAAAACTACCTTGATGTTCTGAGGACCAAATCCGTGTGTGATTAAATTATAGGGATGTTCCTGCCACATAAAACTATCCATGATTGTGTCAAGATCTTCAATCACCTTTCTAGAGAAAATAAAAGAATTAGGTAAGCTGGCATGAAAACTTCATAGGATCTTTCTCCATTGCTCCTTTATATACACTTCTGTAAAACAGAAGTCAGATTACAGACACCTGGAACCACTGTTTAAACGAAAATAATCTCCTTTAAATGTTTCAACTAAAATGGTAATTTATCTGACATTAAAAAAATGAATACAAAACTAATGATAAAAGTCCAGTTCCATATGACAAAGGCAGACTTAATGTTAATGTTTTTTCAAAATTTCAAAAAGGCAAAACAGAACCCACTGAAAAATATTGAAGTCATAAATTTTAATTGTTGATAAAACGGTCTTCTGAATGCAATTTTCATGACACTTAGAAAAACGTATTTATTAGGTATCATTTGTCATCTGAAAGTCACCAAAACTATAAGAAATTTCTTCAATAGAGAAGGGTAAAGCAAGTGAGTGAACAAAAAAATAAACCAAGAAATACTGGCAGTTTCACCAAATCAAATCCTGTGACAAGTTTAGTGAGTATTTGTGTGTAACAAAACCAAGAAACAAAGTGAAGTGAAAATAACAGATGAAAATAAGATATGTTTCTGATAAATCTTTGTATGAGGTATGTCAGTATAGGAGAGTGAAATATTTGTTTGTTTTAGTGAGCCATGAGGCATAGGGGCCATTCATCCCATTGTGCCAGTGTCAGCTCCTATAATAAGCTATCCAAGTAGTTCCATTCCTCTGCTCTCTCTCTCCAGCCCTGGAGATATTTGCTTTTTAATTATATATTACATTTCTTTTTGCAAGTTACCACTGAATTTTTGTGAGATTAACCCTTACTGAATCTGTTTCCACCCTTTTGAGTAAAAAAAAACCTCACCTTCCTCTCCAGTTTCTGTGTCAATTATCCTCAGATTACTGGCAAGTTTCCAAATGTATTTATTAGTGTCACAAGTAGGCTTACGTTAACACTGCAATGAAGTTACTATGAAATCCTCTAGTTCACCACACTCCAGCATCTGTTTGGATACACTGAGGGAGAATAAATTACGATTAATACACCTAGCTAGCACATCTTTCAGACTGTGGGTGGGAAACTGGAGTACTCAAAGGAAACCCACGCAGGCAGGATGAATACGTGCAGATTCCACACAGACGGTGACCCAAGCCACAAATTGAACCTAGGTCCCTGTTGCCTTGAGGCAGCAATGCTAACCACTCTGTCACTCTACCAATTTACTGCACCAAATTGTGAACACCTCCACTAACTCTCTTTTGTTCAGTGTCTAATCCTTGAAAACCTTTTGGATTTATTTCCTTTCCAAATTATCTCTGAATTTGCATATTAAATTGTTGATGCAAGATGACTACAAGTTAACTTCATCACATATTCATCTCTCAGAATTTAACTCAGGACTCCCTCTACTTGTCCTCTATTTACAAGTAGACCATGTCTCTTCTCTCAAATGTCCCTTAGGGTTCATTTGCTCCTGATATCATTTGTACTTTAAAGTATGTAAACTCTAATACTCTCCAAAGTCAGTTCAAGTTCCTCCCAGAAATATCTACCCTCCTTTCCTCCATCAGCTGATGCAGAGTAACTCTTCATTGTTCAAGATTTCAACTTCCAATCTCAACTTGTGTCCTCTCTCAATTTAACATCCCTTCTGTTATCCCTCAAAGTCTTCTTCTATATAAACACTTATTTCATTTTATGGCCTCATGCTGAACCATAACATCTCACAAAGTCTTTCTACTTCAATTTTCTTGCTACCACAATAACATACTGTTCTGAGACAGGAGATGTTAAGTCCTACTGCCGAAGGGATGAGGTTAGGACTGCTAACAGGGAATGGCTGTTTTTTCAGGCAGGAGGAAAATGTGTTCCACACGGGTCAACGTTAGGATCTTATGCATATATTAATGCATTAGATATTGGTGTTCAGAGCACAGTTTCACATTTTGCAGATGATATTAAACTTGAAAACGTTGTCAAGTGTAAGGAAGATAGTGTAGAACTATAAAAGGACATCAATAAGTCGGTGGAATGGTGTACAGGTGGCAGACGAAGTTCAGAGAAATGTGAAGTGATTCATCTGGCAGGAGAACATGTTAAGAAAGAGTGCAATTCTAAAGGGAGCGCAGGAGCCAATGAATCCGAGTGTACATATGCTGGACGGGTTGGGAAAGGATTTAATAAAGCATACAGTAACCTAAGCTGTATTAATAGGGCCATAGAGTACAAGAGCAAGGATGTTATATTGAACTTGTAAAAACATGAAGTATTGCATCCAATTCTGCGCACCATACTAAAGGATGTGAAGGCATGGGACAGAATGCAGAAAAGATTCACAAAAATGGTTCCAAGGATAAGGAATT
This sequence comes from Sphyrna mokarran, assembly GCA_024679065.1. Lineage (NCBI taxonomy): Eukaryota > Metazoa > Chordata > Chondrichthyes > Carcharhiniformes > Carcharhinidae > Sphyrna > Sphyrna mokarran. The sequence continues at coordinate 43,288,097 of JAGIQG010000009.1, forward strand.
TAAGTTACAAATACAGATTGAAGGAAGTTGTGGCTGTTTTTTTTGGAAGAACGAAAGAGAGATAATTTGATGGAGGTACTCAAGATCTTGAGGGCCTGGGCAAAGTAGATAGGAAAATCTGTTCCCATTTGTGAAAGGATCGAGTGTGAGAGGGCACAGATTTAAAACAATTCGCAAATAAAACAAAAAAGATATGAGGGAAAAAAAAACATTTTAATGCAGTAAGTGATTAGGGTCTGAAATCAGTGTTGTGCAGGTAGCTTCAATCAAAACATTCAAAAGGAAAAAGAAAAAAAAAGACAGTTAAGTGAAAAGGTACAGACGTAGCAGGTGATCAAGAAGGCAAATGGAATGTTGGCCTTTATAGTGAGGGGATTAGAATATAAAACAAAGGGAGGTCTTGCCGCAACTGTACGGGGTACTGGTGAGGCCACAACTGGAGTACTGTGTGCAGTTTTGGTTGCCGAATGTGGAAGGATATATTGGCCTTGGAGGGAGTGCAGAGAAGGTTCACTAGGCTGATACTGAAGATGAGGGGGCTAGCCTTTGAGGAGAGATTGAATAGACTGGGTCTGTACTCGTTGGAGTTTAGAAGGCTGAGCGGGGATCTTATAGAGACATAAGATAATGAAGGGGATAGGTAGGGTAGAAGTAGAGAGATTCTTCCCACTTAGAAAGGATAGCAGAACTCGAGGGCACTGCCTCAAAATAAGAGCGGGGGTGTGGTGGTGGTGGTGGTGGCGGGGGGGGGGGGGGGGGGGGGGGGGGGGGGGGGCAGTTTACATCAGAGTTCAGGAGGAACTTCTTCACTCAAAGGGTGGTGAGTCTCTGAAATTCTCTGCCCATTGAAGCGATGGAGGCTACCTCACTGAATATATTTAAGTCACGGGTAAATATGTTTCTGATAGACAAGGGAATGAAAGGTTATGGGGAGAAAGTGGAATGGATCCGCTTCAGATCATTGTTGAATGACGGGGCAGGCTCGAAGGGCTAGATGGCCTACACCTGCTCCTATTTCTTATGTTCTTACGTATGCAAGGTTAAAGGGCAAAGGCAGGAGGATAGTACAAGGTAAATTGCTGAGAGCTGACACAGACATGGTGAGCCAAATGGGCTCCTTCTGCAAACACTATTCTGTAATGTTGTTTTGCTGGTGTGTACAGTAACGCCAATACAGATTGGTTGGGTTAAACATCCTGCTTTCATGTTACAATTTCTATGTTGTTCTGTTTACAGCATTTCCCACTACCACACCAACCTTACTGTTAACTTGAATGATACCATAAATATAATGCTAAATTAGGGATAATTTTATGACCCAGTGTCCAAGCAGAGCTGGACTGAGATTTAGATTCACTAATCCCACTTCTTAAGAGGACTTTTTTATTCGTAGGATGTAGAGGTGAAGTACAGTGTGCCCACCATGTCAATGCTGGTGTTTTTGAAACAAATCAGAGAAAGCATCCCAACTGAAATATTAACCGATATTTCCTCTTTTAGTTTCAGACATAATGCAGTACATTTCCAAAATTGCCTATTTCGTTTCCAGCATGTACATATTTCTTTTCATTTTTGTAAATTGTATATGATTTATTCTAAAACAGTTGGGACAGTCATTCATTCTTTTGGTTCTCCAATCAGCAACAGCAGTGTGAAGAAATTATAGAAGCAAAGTACTTTCCAATAACCCTAGAGGGAAGACTGGAAGATTATTCACAGCTTTTCCATGTGCCCTGGTACCCAATTTCAGATTGGCACTGGTGAATACTGGTAGTAAACTACCTGCCTGTTGAACTTGCGGGGGATACGTTTTGCTTCGGAGTGGTCCACAGAGAAAACTTCAGAAGCATTAACAGTACAACAGAGGGAGATGAAACACAACTCAATTTCTCAGCCAAATCATTAATCTTTTCAAACCTTGTGAGACTTTGAAGGCAGCCAACCATCACAATGTCACATAAGTGTCCTGAGAACAGGTTACTATGCCTCACAGATGTAGCCTAAAGTTCTGGGCCAACTGATCTGACCCTCTAAGCCCCCTTTTTTTTTTAAAAATAAGAACTTAAAGGTCCTACAAATAAAAAAGTCCTCTTGAGAAGTGAGATTCATGAATCAAAATCTCAGTCCAGTTCTGCTTGGAGACTGGGTCATAAAATTACGATGTAGAGATGCCGGCGTTGGACTGGGGTAAACTCAGTAAAGTTTCACAACACCAATTTTAAATCCAACCAATTTATTTGATAGTAAATTCGCGAGCTTTCGACACTATGGCCTTTGTCAGGCAAATGCAGTGTTCTGGTCTGCAATAGCACTCATATCAACACAGACAGTCACAGACCAAATTTGCACCTCAGTATGCCAACATCTTCATGCAAGGGTTCGAACAAGACTTCTTCACCACACGAGATCTTCAACCAAGATTATATACTAGATACATTGATGACATCTTTTTCCTTTGGACTCATGGTGAACAATCATTGAAACAACTGTATGATGATATCAACAAGTTCCATCCCACCATCAGACTCACCATGGACTATTCTCCAGAATCAGTTGCATTCTTGGACACACACATCTCCATCAAGGATGGTCACCTCAGCACCTCACTGTACCGCAAACCAACAGACAATTTCACAATGCTCCACTTCTCCAGCTTCCACCCTAGACACGTTAAAGAAGCCATTTCCTATGGACAAGCCCTCCGTATACACAGAATTTGCTCAGATGAGGATTGTGACAGACACCTTCAGACTCTGAAGGATGCCCTTGTGAGAACAGGATATGGCGCTCGACTCATCGATCGACAGTTCCGACGTGTCACAGCGATAAACCGCACTGACCTCCTCAGAAGGCGAACACGGGACATGGTGGACAGAGTACCCTTTGTTGTCCAGTACTTCCCCAGAGCGGAGAAGCTACGACATCTTCTCCGGAGTCTTCAACATATTATTGATGACGATGAACATCTCGCTAGGGCCATCCCCACCCCCCCACTTCTTGCTTTCAGACAACCGCACAACCTCAAACAGATCATTGTCCGCAGCAAACTACCCAACCTTCAGGAGAACAGTGACCACAATACCACACAACCCTGCCACAGCAACCTCTGCAAGACGTGCCAGATCATAGACATGGACGACATCATCAAACGTGAGGATACCATTCACCAGGTACACGGTACATACTCTTGCAACTCGGCCAACGTTGTCTACCTAATACGTTGCAAGAAAGGATGTCCCGAAGCATGGTACATTGGGGAGACCATGCAGACACTACGACAGCGGATGAATGAGCATCGCTCAACAATCACCAGGCAAAACAGTTCCCTTCCTGTGGGCGAACACTTCAGCAGTCATGGGCATTCGGCCTCCGACCTGCGGGTAAATGTTCTTCAAGGGGGCCTTCGTGACACACGACAGCGCAGAGTTGCTGAGCAGAGACTGATAACCAAGTTCCGCACACATGAGGACGGTCTTAATAGGGATCTTGGCTTCATGTCACACTATCTGTAACCCCGTAACTTGCCTGGGTTAGCAAAAAACCTCACTTACTGTGCTGTCTGGAGAAAATACACAATTCTCTAACCAATGCTCAGGATTCCCTTCACACACATTGTTAGCCACTATAACACTTGAATAGCAGGTTAGATGTAAGGATTTGCATTCTAATCAGCAATCTGTGACTGTGTGTTGACATGAGTGCTATTGCAGACCAGAACACTGCATTTGCCCGACGAAGGCCATAGTGTCGAAAGCTCGCGAATTTACTACCAAATAAATTGGTTGGATTTCAAATTGGTGTTGTGAAACTTTACTCATAAAATTACCCCAAATTTAGCATTATATCCGTGGCATTATTCAGGTTAACAGTAAGGCTGGTGTGGTAGTGGGAAATGGTTATAAACAGAACAACATAGAAATTGCAACATGGAAGCAGGATGTTTAGCCCAACCAATCTGTTCAAAACAAAATTACAGAAGGAAGTCATTTAACCAATTGCGAATACACCAGTTCTCTGAATAAGCAATACACTTTGTACTATTCTCCCGCCTGTCTCATAACCCTGCATACCTTTTCACTTAACAGTCTGATTTCCTTCTGAATGCTTCGATTGAAGTTACCTACACCACATTCTCAGCAGACAGTTCCTTGCATTCCAGACCTTAATCAGTTGCTGCATGAAAATATTTTTTCTTTGCATATAATTTTATTTGCATAGTGGATTTCATTTCCCCCCTCACCAAAGTTCAGCGCCTCCTGTCAGAAACTCAAAAAGGTGATAGTTCCCAATCTAATCTCCAAGTGTCTACATGCTAGTGGAAAGAAGATCCATCTAATACCTTTCCACCAGTAGAGATCACCTTCTTATCCAGGAGGGTATGGTTCAGTATTTAATGTCTAGCTAGCTATTCCACAGGTAAGTGACAGAACTGTAATTAAAAATCATGTTGCCTACCATGATAGTAACAGTGCTGCTCCCTTTCCACCTATTAGAATAGATGGACCCATCTATTCTAATCCCATTTCTTGTATTAATTTTCTCCCTTTATAAGTAACTACTGTTTTAATTTATACTGTACTCCCTGCCACAATAGTCATCAATAAGAAAGCAGTTTATGTCCTGCTCTCAATAATTTAATTTTGTTTTGCTAGAAACAATTCTCATCAATTTGTTCTTCAGCAAAAAATGTTATCCTGAGAAAAGCTTTCAGATTTTAATAACACTTATTAAATCTTTTGTATTCTATGATCCACACTTTTAAAAAAGTCCCAAGTTTTTAACCCTTTCTTCATGATAATCTCACACCTGGTTTCATTCTAGGAGTCTCTCTGAGGCAGATTTGTGATGCAACACACAGTGCCTTAGGCATTGTGCCAATGGAGCAGCCCTGCTCCAGACAGTGTCTGTGAGCACTAGCAGGTAATGCAGAGTGACATCAGACTCTGAGTGGTCAAGTCCCCTTATGGCAAGGGAATCGGATCAAAGATTATTGGGAGAAAGCAGGAGTAGGCTATTGAGTTGGATGATCAGCCATGATTGTGATAAATGGTGGAGCAGGTTTCGAAGAGTTATATGGCATCCTCCTATCTTCTATGTTTCTAAAACAGACTGATCCAATGTTGAGACGCACGTGCAAGGAACAAGAGGTGATTAGGAAAGGAGAGAGAAAGGCAGGACAGTAGATCCTGTATTTAACTTTTGTGAAAAAGATGCAGCCAGCAGGTTGTTCAATCAATCAAGGTCTGAGGACAGGTCAATCAGCAACAGCAAAATGCAAGGCACTGGTGAAAGCCTCAAGCCACGGTGAGCCACCTGGCCAGCAACCATCGATCAGCAAGGGGAGCATGTAAAGGAGGGCTCGACCCAGCCAAGGCTGAGGAGGGCAGGCAAGCTAGCAACAACAAAACGCTGAATCAAGCCTTACCAGCATGAGGAAATGACAGGAAGCTGTCTTGAAGACGCCAGGCAAAGCAAGCAAGATTCGTGAGATTGTGATGGGATAGTGACAAAGAGTGAAAGTGTGGCGGAAACAGGGGAGGAGGGTATTGGACAGGGGGCTAAATCAGGGTTGCAGACTTGTTGGGAGAGTGTATGTGTTTGGGAGTTTGAGGGGGGAAATGAGCAGAAGAATAGAGGGAGTGTTTTTTTGAAATCCAGAGTGACAGCTTCATTGTTAAGACATACATCATAATTATGACCATCTTTACTGTCATTCTGACAAGAGGTAAGCTTGGATTTCAATCCAGCAACTTTCATAAAGGCATGATTTTGCAAGTTAAAAAACATTAAAGCATTGATTAATTGTGTATTTTTGTGGCTTGCACCTTTGCGTTCTGTAGGGCAAGGTTATGAGAGTTCAGGAGTGATGTCACATCATGGGGCAGAAATGAAGATAGATGGGGGCTCATAAATTATAAAACTTCTGTGATGTGCTTTGTTGAAACTTTTATTCATAGATCAACTTCCAAGCCACATGCTGACACATCTAGCTTAGTGTTTCAGGGCCATGACCTTTCAAAGATCACAGATTCAAAATGTTAATTCTGTTCCTCTTTATTAGGCGATCAGACCTGAGCACTTTCAGCATTTTCTGTTCTTATTTCATGGTTTTGGCAGAATTTTGTTTTTCTGTTGAAACATCCAACCAGTTTCATGTCAAGTTAATTCTAATGATGCCTTACTTTTAAGATAACCCTTTGTTCCAGAAACTGGAACCATGGATAAATACTCTATTATAGTGCTGGTTTTAGTTCTCAATTTTACAATACCATAAACCATCAAAAAGGGATAAAAACAGGATCAGGAAGCTAGCATAAATTGTACAATTGAGTAGTATAGTTATACGGAGAATCAGAAACAACTTACTCATCACATATACATGACAACAAGTTTATAATAACTCTCCACCTAGATAATGTACTAATCCTACTCATGCTGATTAGAAAATACTGAGAAATGTAAAGAAAATGAGGATCCATTTTATAGTGATCACTAACAGTGCAAGTTATAGGGGTTTAGGACCTGTTTACATCAATGGGAAGGAAGTGGACATAGTTCGAGAGCTTCAAGTTTCTAACTGTCCAGATCACCAAAACCTGTCCTAGTCCCTCATGCTGATGCTATAGTTAAGACATCCACCAATGCCCCTACTTTCTCAGGAGTCCAAGGAAATTTGGAATGTCCGCTATGACTCTCACCAACCTTCACAGATGCACGACAGAAAGCATTCTTTCTGGATATATCACACTTGGCATAGATTCTGCTCTGTTCAAGACCACAAAAAACTACAAAGGGTCATGAACGAAGCCTAATCCTTCACGCAAACCAATCTCCCATCCACTGACTCTGTCTACACTTTCTGCCTCTTTGGAAAAGCAGCCAGCATAATCAGAGGTCCCACGCACCCCGGACATACTCTCTTCCACCTCTTTCTATTGGGAAAACGTTACCGAAATCTGAAGATGCTTACCAACTAACTCAAGGACAGCTTCTTCCCTGCTGCCATCAGGCTTTTAAATGGACCTTTCTCTACACGCTAGCTATGACTGTAACATTACATTCTGCACTCCTTTCCTTCTCTATGTAAGGTATGCTTTGTCTACAGAAGTGCAGTAAACAATACTTTTCACTGTATACTAATACATGTGACAATAATGAATTAAAATATTTAAAAAAAAATCACTTGAAGTGTCCAATCAATGTTGTCAAATATTTGTCTTTCAGTTGTTCTTTTTCACTTGTTGGTTAGGTACAAGGCACATGCAGACACTATGAAATTTTTTTTCCTATTATATATAAAGCGAAATTATGAAGTTTTGTTCTGTTATGTATAAAGCACTGATGTCCTGATTTATTGTTTGTAATGTTCTTAGAGAAAACTACAATGTCACAAAAGAAAGCTCTACATATATCTGCTTTCACACAGTATCCAAGTATGAAATACATGTGAAGGACCAACTATGTAACAATTAACCTTAATAAAACAAATTTAGAATTATGATATTTAGTTTGTTTTATTCATTTGTCGGATGTGGGTATCACAGGCTGGGCCAGGATTTATTGCCCAGGTAGGTCATTTCAGAGGGCATTTAGAAATCAACCATATCGTTTTGGGTCTGGAATCACACATAGGCTAGACCAGACAAGGATGGCAGATTTTCCTTCCCCAAGGGACGTTAGTGAACCACTTGGGCTTTTACAACAATTGACAATGTCTTCACAGTCATCATTAGACTTTTAACTCCAGATTATTATTGAATTAAAATTTCACCATTTGCCATGGTGGGATTCAAACACAGATTCCCAAAGGATTTCCTGGGATCTATGGATTATTAGTCCAGTGAAAGTACCACTGCGCCACCGCCATAAGATAAGTAACATATTAAGCAGTTTAAAAATCCAAAATAATAAGAACAGTAAAAACGTTTGACAAAGATTGCCTTATGCAAACAATTTTGGATGATGACGATTGATAAATCATTTAAAATATCCCCTAAACGTGATAGAGTGGTAATATACAGACCTGGAACAATGCTTACACGTTGAAACTTACGAAAAATGCACTCAAAAGTACATTTTACTTTGCATTTGACGTACCTATGATGGGTAGAAGCTAACTCAATGATGAAATGTTTTTGGTGATAAATATGTAATTGTTTATAAAGAAGTTTGATTGAATCCAAATCTTTGTTAAAGTTATTCCAACATGTAAACATCTACTTAAACTAAAGATCTGATGGCTGGACTTTTCAACAAGAGTTGTTCCAGGTCTTACTTTTTTGTATTCCCTTTATTCATTAAAATTCTTACTTTCTTAAAGTTATCAAAATTTCATATCAATGTATGAGAAATAGTACTGTGTGTGTTTTGGATGCCCAGTATCAGCATTCGATAAGGACAGATAACTAAATCAAGGGTAAAATCTCTCCACTCACCTCTACCTTAGAATAACACCCCATATGAATTTTTCAACTTCCCACACCAGCCATCCTTAAAAATTGAGAGGGCAGGACTGCAAATTGTATGATATGAGCCAGTTACAAGTTTGTCAGATATTCTCTGTGGTACTGTAATGCTGGTCACTCCTGTAAAGGCCCAAACAAAAGCTACCATTCAGACCATCTTTAGACAAATCCCATCATTGATAGCTGCTTTTTCTCCTTCAGACAAACTATCTGCCAAAATGTTCACTAAATTATAAAAAATTAAACAGGAATGTGATTTCTCTAAAAGATTTGGTTTCCAACCCCTAAGTCATTACAGATGAGGAAACCAATACAAATATTGGACAAATTATTTCATGTTTGACACATCTGAGTTACCAACTTGCTGGGAGGAATTATGCAGGCCAAGTTAAAGCATAAGCTTTTTCTTGCTGCATGTTTGATGGACTTTACATGGGGAAATCTCAAGAATGGAAGTTGCTATTTGTTTTCATGATAACCTAGTACCCCAACTGTGAAGACTATCCAATCGATAAGTTCAGACCTAAGTTTGCACTGAACCAAGTTGACAATACAAAGAATAGTACCTGATACGTACTATAAATTGTACCTAAAGTAACAAATGATAACTGGTAACTTCAATATAGTTTAAAAATGATTCACATGAAATCAATTGAAATTGATAGCACAGTTGCCTACGTTACATCTATCATTTGAAAGGATAGAAAGGAAGGTGAATTAGATACTTCAATATATCATCCATGTTCCAATCTATTTTGTATGAAGTATATTGATAACATTCTCTCTTCTGAAAATTGTAAATTTAACATATTAACGCATCAATATTTCTTGCATTCAAATAATAACTTGTACTATATGAATTATGAAATTCAGTTTAAAACAAAAACATTAGCAAGCAAATAAATAACTGAATAGCTTGAAAGGATACTTTCTAACATCTTACAAATAAAGTTCACTACTATGTTTTTTAAACAAGCGTTATCAAGTCGTCTCAATTTACAATAAGTGTCAGTAGATGTTGTGTGTAATTGCAATTTAGAGCCTCATCTGCCAGGAGCATTCATTTGCAAACCACAAACTCACTCCGCCATGATGTTCTATTGGGTTTATAAAATTAGCCATATAAATTACTAGTTAATAACTGGCTGTTCATGATGGTAAATTCCATAGTTGAGTTTCTTTTACATACTGGATTAGTAATACCGAATTGTTGTGATTGCTTTTCAAAGCAAATAAGGTTCAAAAATAATTCTGCATAAGTAAGTGTCAACCATTGTAGCATTTAATCATTTGTTTTTAACAATTATTAAGATTCTCCCAAACAAGATTTAAGTAATTGCTTTGACTGGTGAGGCAAGTTGATCCAGGATTTAGACATTTCCTTGCCGCCAAACATTTGACCATTTTACCTGAACGGAAGAAGGGGAAACAAAAGACTTCTCCTTCTTCACCTACCATAAACAATTTTCTGTCTCTACTTTCCTACTAGGGAATTAGCTATATCTGATAAAACTCACCTCCTAAGTGAATTAAAAAGTCAGCCAAGCTTGGGATTCATACTCAGGTCTTCTTGTGATGGATCCAACATTGAACTCACATTAGCTAATTACCTTGAGTTGCTCTCAATTAAATAGAGATTAGCCACTTGCCTTGCTGCATATATTTCTGAAGCTGCAGCGTGCTCTGCTATCGTGCTGGCACATTCATCGACAGGAAAATAACCAAGGTTCAGCTGATGAAAATTTTCAGTCAGTGTTTTTGCCTCTCCTTCGCATAGTCGGGTAAATGATGTATGCAGAGTCCGATCATAACCAGTTACAGGCAGATCTAGAAGCTGGCGAATGTCAAAGCGGTTATCCCTCCTTAGTCTCAGGTAGCTTTTGATGACTGTTTTAGACATTTTTTCAGGAGGGATAATACGTCTTCTAATCTCCCCTTTAGTTACAGGATATTTAACTTTTCTCTTCTTATCATCTGCTGAGGGGAGCAAAGCAGGTACATGGGCAACAACAATTTGTTCTGCAACAAAAACAAAACAACAATATCATTATTTTCTGATTTCAAATGAGGGACTAGAAAATTGCAATTCAACTAAATGAGATTTCTGGTACAATTTTGTATATCCTAGAGTCACGGTACATCCAAGATGATGAATCAGTGGGTGGGACTGCTGGAAAACACACTTCTACGTACATACATCACGGTGACTTGATCTTATTAAAATGTGAATGATGCTCAAAATGACCAAAGTTCTGATGTTATGGATTTTTATCCCATATTCTGATTGTTCATATTACGCACAACCACCATTCATGCAAACATTTTCTGTTCTGTTTGATGTGGGTAGGAAAAGGTCAATGTATATAATGATTTTCCATTACACCTTGTTAGAATGTAACCGGTGACAACTTTGTATTGGATGTTGTGGGACCAATGGGGACAAGATGTAAAGGTCAGTTGACCCAGTAAAACAGAGAACCAATTAGAGTGATGTAATAGTCAGCTGACTCACAATAAATAAGGAACTATGTAGAATTGTGGCTAGCTTGGAATGGTCCAGGGTGAGGCCCAAAGTTTGGAGAAAGGGTTTATTAAACCCTTTCTTTGATTTATAAATTGGAGTATGCTTTGGTATATTTTCATTAGCTGCATTTTAAAGAGTTCCTGCTGAAAAACTTACCTTCCTACACACAGAAGAATTTTATCAGGGTCTATGTTAATAAAACAAATTTAAACAACATTACTCATCTACATGAATGAGATATTTGTTAATCAAGTTATATTATGTTAATAGAACTGTTAAAACAATTTAAGTTATGAATGAGCTATGTAGTCTATTGCCATAAATATCAATACAAGACTTAAATGTCGGATTGCAATCTTGTGGATGCCAGTTTAAAAATTATATAGAAGATTTGAATATTGTAAATTTAACATACAATTATGTTGAAGAATATAAATTGAGATGAACATTTTTTAACTGGGAAACTAAGATTAAGGACATCATTACTTACAACAAATATTCAACTATATATTTTCCTTGTTTTACAAAGCAGTATATGGTTCCCAATATCACATTTATTGCTGCTAATAAAATCTGCAATTTTTTTTTGAAAATGGACTTGCGTACAAATGCTCCACCAACATGATTAAAATTAAAATAAATGCACTTTATTGTCAAATATTTCAATCAATTTAAATGTATTAAAAACATTTTAAATAATTAAAGTAACTTAATATATTTATGATTTTATTTATTCACAAAAATAATTTAGTGCTACCACAAACTAAAGTTATATCCTGTTAAATGTTTTTAAAAAAATAGTACCTTCATCCATTGCTGCAGCATTGAGCATGTTACAAGATGGATAGGGATTAACAAGCATTAACTCTGGTCCTGAATCTGAAACTTAAAAAGTCAGATAATATGAGGAAGTGTTAAAATTATTTTCACATTAAAAAAAAATCCCTAGTAACTTAAAATCCACTAAATCTGAGTGCACAGTTCTTTTACTCATGAACACTCAAACAAGTGCACTGAAGAAAATTACTGTAAGCAAAGCAATGCACTGCAATTTACACATGGGCTTTATACTGAATCAGATCTATTTGGCACAGTGGTTAGCACTGCTGCCTCACAGCAACAGGGACTTGGGTTCAATTCCAGTCTTGTGTGGAGATTGCATGTTCTCCCAGTGTCTGCATGAGTTTCCTCTGCGTGCTCAGGTTTTCTTCCACAATCTATAAGTGGCCGCCTTCTACATTGTAGGAATTCTATAGGTCTGAAACTATGCTATGGAATAGGAGGATATGAAACTCCTTCCTCTTTCACAATTATCAGATGTAATCTATTTGTTTTAAATGCAGTAATTAATATCACGTGTTCATAAATTAATATCATAAGGAATGTCAAGATCACAAATTTACTTCCTGATTCAACAATGAGATTTCAGTGTAAAGATGGTACAGACTGAAATAAGCACAATGACTAAAGAAAAAAGCATCCAAACTCCTTCATTTCTGCGACTGCATTACAACTTTTTCCTATACCTCAAAATGTATTCAACACGACAACACCAAAATCAAAGCACTGTTTGCAGAAGATCTGTTTATGCTTCAAACATAATTCGGCAGCATATTAACTAATACATTACCCTAGCATCAACTTTCAGGATGATTCACAAACTGTTTCATGACTTCGGTTTTGTTTTCAACTTCAACTTTTCAACGGAAGTGTCACTGGCTCGGCTGCCATTTATTGTCCGCTCCAATTGCCCTTGAGAAGGTAATGCTGAGCTGCCTTTTTGAACGTCTGCAATCTATGCAGAGTAGGCAGCCTAAAGCATGGGTGCTGAAGCTTATGTTGCATTCCTGGTACCAGAGTTAAGGGCATCTTGAGGCTAGAGAGGAACTTGGAGTGGAAGAATTATCCAGTCGCCATAGTCCACATTGATACCAATGAAATAAATAAGACGAGCAGCTAGGGGCTATATTATAAACAAGAACCACAAAGATAACAATCTCTAGATTACTATGTGGGTCATGAGTAAATTGGTATCAGGTCAATAAGAGCAGAGGGTTAAATGCACGGTTCAAGGATTGGTGTGGATGAAATGGATTTCAATTCATAGGCCACTGGTACTAGGGAAAGAAGAATCATTCTTCACTTGAACTACGATGGAGCCAATGTCCTGGCGAATTGTATAATTAAGGCTGTAGAGACAGCTTTAAGCTAAGTAGTTTGTTGGGTGGGAGGATCACGAGAGGCACCTTGATCCCGGATAAGGTGAGCACAGCAAGGTCCCACAAAAAGCATTGACAGAATGGCCAGATAACATGTTCATATGGAGGTTATATTAGCCAGGATAGTGGGAGAAGTAAATTCAATAGATCTATTTAGGAAAACAAATCTTGCAACTGAAGATACATTTTAGTTTTAAAAAATTGGCTACCTTCTGTAATTCTGTCTTCCATATCTTGGTCAACTTTGCTCCTTTCCAGCGCTGCTGTTGTAAGAAACAGTGGCATTAGAAAAACTGCTATTTCCGCAAAGTTTTTATTTTAAAGTTTTCCTTATATCAAGTGTGTTGCTTTTTTTTACAATTTATTTTTAAAACCAAGCTACTCATAAGGGACAATTGAAACTGATTTATTTTGTGATTGCATTAGAGAATATTTTGTTGGCAAAATCATATGCAGTTCTTAAGATTGAAGGCAGAGCACAACTTAATAAGTCTGCAGTTTTCGAATTCCTTTCAGAAAGAAGGTTTGATTTTTCACAGGTAGAATCATAACACAAAGCCTCATTCAGCCAGAATGCTCAGCAGAGTTCGTCTCCACAATCTCCTGAGGCATGTGCTAATCAATTGAGATTCCACATCAGGAACATTCAGAAAATCAACCTTTCACCCAAAGGGTTTGGATCCAAAAAAAATTCTCACTGTAAGTAATACCTGTAAAATAGTGCTAGAAATATAGGATGTGTGCTAGAAAACAGAATTATTCATGTAGCAACTGCTTCATTGATTGAAGTTAAAAAGATTAAGATAGTAGACAATGGAAGATTGAATTTACCAGGCTATTTCAGCAACAAGAGGTTTTCCCAAAAAATATTCCCTTGGCCTCAAAAAAAAGTCAATCTCCTTCTACTTTTTCTGTAAGATCTCCCTCTACTGATTTTCTTTTTCCAACAACACCACAGATTATGTGCTTTCTTCTTTTGTTCATTCAGTAATGAATTTCTGTTCTTTCATATTCCTTTCCCAAATATTATGATCAAGTAAAATTCAGGGCAGAATTTTCCTGTCCAGCACAGGAATCATAATGGGCAGGTCATGAACCATATAACAGTCTATTGCCTCAGGCGGGATTTTCGAGCTTTGGATGAGAGCAGCTGGAAAATCCTGCCCAAACTTTCTCCAAGATGATATGCCAAGGGCAATTGGACTTGTATCAATGTTTTCTTGTAGGCTTAGTAATTCCATACTAAGCCCCAGACAGATCCACGGAATTTCAGGATGGATAGTGGAGTCAGTCAGTCTGATGACACAGTAGATAATCACAAGGACCTAGCATCCTTTCCCCTTTCCCCAGAAGGCTTGTGAGTCATGCTCTAATAGTCCAATTTGGAAATGCATTGTAAAACTTAAAAATATTCTATACTGGTATACTATGAGCTCTTCACAATTAGTCTCCTGCACTATTCCTATTCACCATTGGATTATCCTGGGACCTTTCCTATACTGAGATTCACTGGGTTTAAGCAAGTAGATTTGTTACTATAGAAAATGAATGCAAACTCCAAAGCAGGTAAGCAAAGGTAGTTTTTAGTTTACTGAGGAAAAACTCTTTAGCATGGTGATAACATACAGAAAGCAAACAGCTTCTCTCTCTATCTCTGACACTAACCCATCATGGAGTCTCACAACACCAGGTTAAAGTACAAGTTTATTTGGAATCAGAAGCTTTTGGAGTGCTGTTCCTTCATCAGGTGAGTGATTAAAACCACTCACCTGATGAAGGCGCAGTGCTCTGAAAGTTCGTGATTCCAAATAAACCTGTTAGATTTTAACCTGTGTTGTGAGACTTCTTATGTACCCACCCCAGTCCAATACCAGGATCGCAATATCATGACTAACTGATCAGTTAAATCTCCTAAGGGACCATGCATTTACCCCATTCTCCCACTTCACCAAGATTTCTTTGTTGTTGCACTTCTAGAATGTAAAATGGTTAATAGTTGCACCTCAAATTGTATTATGGAAGCGATTTATGAAGGAATCCCTTTACGCTACATAATATGCAATTTAGGAGTCAAAGATAAACCAAGCAGGACTTTGTTTTGTCTATGAAAGATTTACGTTGTATACAAAATAGGGAACAATTTGAAATCATAATAAACATGAAAGCTCACTCACTTCCCAGCACTTCAAGTGTTGCTGAAACTGCTGCCCATCCAGCAGCACTGAAATACAACCTTGCATTTGATTGGATTCCAGCATTCAACAGCAAATCTTCTTTTCCACTAAGATTCTCTGTTAAGACTTCAACATCAGATTCATTTGCTAAACGAACATTAGAGAAGACCTCATCCACTACATCAGCTTTCAAAATAGCGTGCAAGAACTCTGGCAATACAAAAACGAGGCACTGTTAGGGCTTTTATTAAATATATTACAAACCAACATTTTTAAAAATCTAAGCTTGGCTCTATCTAACTAATACTTAACAATTTTCAATTGTAATGCTGTCCTGTATTGCAGAATTCACCTGTTCATATTGGCTTAATTAAGGAGAAACTATGATTCTTTAAGATTACAATTTTGATCATTGACCATAACTCCCCTTCACGATGTTAAATAACACAGCTTCTATATTTTGATAATCCGAAATTGCATAACTTCAGCTCAGATCCTGCATTTTTTGAGTTCCAAATTAAAAATTGATCTTTGATTTTTCAACATTCATACCTAATAGATTTAGGAAAGAATTTGAATCAGGGTCAGACAAAGGTTTGATCTTAAATCAGTCTGGAGCAGCCACATAATAAGCAGCCACACATCCTTCATGTAGATAGCAAACTCAGATTAGGAATTTAAAAATGCTTCCTAACCAAACTTAGATAAATCTGTTGGAAATTGTATCCACTTATCTCATTCCATTATTCTCTTCTGCTGAAATTTTAATTTTTTTTAAAAAGGATTTTAATTTAAAATAATGATTGTTATTCATGAAATGCCATATTGCATTATTTAAAAATTGGGCATGAGTCTTTCCTTCCAATTATTTTACAGTATTAACAAAATATTAATCCTATGCCCTTACCAGACCCACTATCTTTCATCACCATAGAATTGGTATTTAATAATCTATTCCTACTGGTAGCACTACTTTCCCAAAAGTAATCCATATTGCACATGATTGGCTTGAAAATATATTCAGCACTGAGCTGGATCATTGAACAATTTAAGGAAAATATAGAATATTCAATGTACTTCTAAAGAAACAAAACTTCTCTCTATATGGCAAACAAACCTTTTATGTTTAGATAAAAAAATAAAGTAGCAAAAATCATGTAAGGTTATTGCATAAATTAAATCTCATGGGATCCAGGCAAAATTGATACAAAATTGGCTTGATGACAGAAGACAGGGTGGTTGTAGAGGTTTGGTTTTCTAACTGAAGGCCTATGATCAGCGGTGTATCTCAGGAGTCGATGGACATTGTGGTGAAAAGGCATTTGGCATGCTTGATTTCATTGGTTAGAACACTGAATACAGGAGTTGAGATGTTTTGCGGAATTTGTACAAAACATTCGTAAAGCCACACTTGCAATACTGTGTGCAGTTCTGGTCACTCTACTGTAGAAAGAATATTATTAAATAGAAAAGATGCAGAAAGGATTTATTAAGATACTACCAGGACCTGAGTTACAAGGATAGACTGGGATGTTTCTCCCTGGAGCATAGAAGGCTAAGGGGTG
Source organism: Sphyrna mokarran (assembly GCA_024679065.1). Taxonomy (NCBI): domain Eukaryota; kingdom Metazoa; phylum Chordata; class Chondrichthyes; order Carcharhiniformes; family Carcharhinidae; genus Sphyrna; species Sphyrna mokarran. Next base: position 43,305,044 of record JAGIQG010000009.1, read on the forward strand.
ATCTTATAGAGCATTATAAAATAATGAGTGGCATAGATCAACTGGATATTCATTATTTTTTCCCAAAGGTAGAGGAGTCTAAAACTAGAGGACATAGGTTTAAGGTGAGATGCACAAAAGAGTCTAGAGGGGCACTTTTTTCACACAGAGGGTGGTGAGTGTCTGGAACAAGCTGCCAAAGGTAGTAGAAGAGGTAGGTGCGATTTTGATTTTTCAAAAGTGTTTAGACAGTTACATGGGTAAAATAGGCATCAAGGGATATGGGCTAAACACAAGCAACTGGGACTAGCTTAGTGGTTAAAAAAGGGGATAGCATGGACAAGTTGAGCCAGACGGCCTGCTTCCATGTTGTAAATCTCTATGACTCAATACTTCTTTTACCAGAAACATTAATAAACATGGTAACAAATACAACGAATACCCTAATTAAGTCATCTCAAAAAATTTTTGTCCAGGTTTTTGTAATAAATATATAATCACAAAATAACATTTCACTCAACAAATGTACTTATTAGCAGTTCAACAGTTTGTTATTCTGCATTGACAATATTTCTAACTAAAATAATAATTTAAAAGCAATTGACAGATGACTATTGAACATTACAGCATAAATCTTTCTTGAGGGTAGAACCATCAAGCATGAATATTCACACAAATATATCATGTGCTCTGTGAAAGCACTTTTTTCAGTTAAATAGGGTACAAAATACAGTTTATCTGCGTAGATACTAAACAGCAGTTTAAGTGACTGTGAACACTTGGAACACTTTCTGATTCGCTAGCAAGTTTAAAAAATGTGGTTACCTCGAACCACCTCCTGCCCAGATGATTCTGAAGGGTCACATTGCAATTCAGGATTGCCAACATCAGAAGTTACACGATTATGGGTTAAGGGCCTTAAATATTCAGAATCTAAAAGTGGCCCTAGATTCGATCCACTCCGTTCATGATTTGCCAGCTTGGCTGACCCAATGCAGTACTCTCCAGTTGAAACATCCGATGGCTTCATGGTATCCTCCACTAAACTTTCAGTTAAACAAGATCCTCTGGACATAGGATGAGGGGAGTGGTGTAGTTCTGCAATGTGAATTTTGCCATTACTACAGCGAGACATTATTGATGAGCCAGAGCACTGATCATCAGGAACTGACGATGATCGTTTTCTGTAGCCATTTGATACACTGCAAGTGTCAGCTGAAGATATACTGTGTCCAGCTGATTGTCCAGTAGCCAAGGAACTATTACCCAAATGAAAATTTTTCAATTCTCGATTTTGACTTCTATTTTCATCTTTCATTACACATTGATCATTGAAGTCTAATGTTTCTTCTTTTTCTGTTTTTATGTGCAGGATATCTGGTTTTTTGCCAGCTTGTGTTTCACCCATTGTGTCACTGACCCCCAATTTCCCCCTGTCATCAGCAAACATCGTTTCTCTCCACGAATGGTGGGTAGAAGGAATTTGTGCTGATGCCCCATTTCGGACAGCTTTATTGTCAGCAACTAGAAAAGGCTTACAAGAGCCATCAAATGAATCAGTTTCTTTAGTTAAATCACCATCATTAGTCTTAATTCTGTGCGGCTTTCTCATTTGTGCAGCTGATGCTAACACATCTTCCAGCTGCTTGGATTTTGAAGGCAGCTGGGCTCTAAATTTATCCTGATCACACGGTAATGGACACATTCCTCCAGTCCACCAATGGTACGAGTGACCGGCTTCACACTCCCATAGAATAGCCAGGATTCCATTTTGGTGTTCTTCAACAATCTCCCTCCAAGTTGGGGTAAACGTACACTGGTTACCATGACAATGGGACCAAATCACTAGCAGTTCAAGGTGTTCACGTGTTAAGTGAAACACTGAATTGGAATGATTCTGTTTTGAAAATGTGTAATCTGAAAAGAAAAAGGGAAAAATATTGAGAAAATCACCAAACGTAATGTAAATACTTGCCAGGGTTTATTAAACATTTTCTAATTCAACATACCTTTAGTTTTGACTTCCATGTTTTTAATGTCAAATTTTGTCTTGTATTATCTGCAACAAGAAAGCAAAGTTGCTGGTGTAAATTTCACTTTAAATTGAAAAGGAGCATCGTTTAACTCAAAAAAGAAAACCATTACAACAACAGCCGAATACCAACTCCAGATTAGTGACCATCTTGGCCAATACTAAAAAAAAACAGACTGGGTACATGGGCTAAAAATAGTGGGAGCAGCCTAAAATCAGAGACAGATCTTTCAGAAGTGAAAACAGAAACATTTTTACATGATAAAGGATGAATGAAGTTTTCAATTCCCTTCACAAATGCTCCTAAATCACTTCAGTTTAATCGGAGATTGATAGAATTTTGTTGGACAAAGTTATTCAGGGATATGGGAAAAGGCAGGTGTGCAGAATTTGGTTGCTGAATGGCAGTTGCAGAGATTGAAGAGACTAAATGGACTACTCTTGCTCCTGTGTTCCAACAGCAAACCATCTCTTGCTGAAACCTTCATTCATGTATTTTCATCTTTTAACTCAATTTTAAAAACGTATTCATTCATGGCACGTGTAGGTCGCTGGCTAGGTCAGTATTTGTTTCCCACCGCAATTACCCTTGACAGGTAATTGGTGGTGAGCTGCTTTTCTGAACCACTACAGTACATGTGGTACAGATATACAAACTGTGCGGTTGGAAGGGAAGTTCCAGGATTTTGACCCAGCATCAGGAGTAATTAGGTTCTCCTAGGTAGTAGAAATTGCTGGTAAAGGAGCCTTGGTGAGTTCCTACAGTGCATTTTGCAGATGGTACACACTTCTGCGACTGTGCGTCAGTAATGATGGAATGAATGTTTGTGGATAGGGTGCTAATCAAGTAAAAAGCTTTGTCCTGGATGGTGTTGAACTTCTTGATTGTTTTTGGAGCTGTACTCATTCAGGCAAGTGTAAAATATTTCATCACTTGTAGCTTGTACATAGTGGACATGTTTTGGAGAATCAGGAGTCAAATTATTTTCTGCAGAATTCTCAATTTCTGACCTGCCCTTGTAGCCAAGTATCTACATGGCTGGTCCAGTTCAGTTTCTGGTCAATGGTAACTCACATGATGTCGATAGCAGGGGGATTCAGTAATTGTAATGTCCTTGAACGTTAAAAGATGATGGTTAGATTCCTTCTTGTTGGAAATGGTCATTGCTTGGCATTTGTGTGGCATGAACATTACTTGCCTGAATACTCCAGGTCTCAAAGCATATAAACACAGATTGCTTCTGTATCTGAAGAGCTGCGAATTGTGCAATCATCCTCACTTCTGACCTTATAATGGAGGACCTTTAATAGATGCCTTCCTGATCTTACATTCTTCACTTGCCATGAATTACAGCTCACCCAAAATGCTGCTGCCTATATTCTATCTGGTACCAAGTTCCACTTATGCATCACACTGATACCGATTTAAATTGACTCTCAGTCTCCTTTCCCCCACATTAAAAATACCCAACTTGGGTTCAGATGTATTCATGATCTTGTTATTCTCTACATCTATCCTCCTGTCCTGGTTCGATTCCCAGCTTGGGTCACTGTCTACACATTCTTTCCACGTCTGGTGGGTTTCCTCCAGGTGTTCTGGTTTCCTCTTAGCCCAAAATTCATGTTGGTTAGGTACATTGGCCATGCTACATTCTCCCTCAGTGTACCCAAACAGACGCTGCAGCATATCGACTAGGGGATTTTCACATTAACATTGCAATGAAGTTACTGTAAGTTCACTTGTGATACTAATAAATAAGTATTAAAACTTTAAAAATCCTCCAGGCCTATTAACTTCTAAGAACTTTTGCTTTCCTCCAACTCTAGCCTCCGTGGCTTCCCAAAATCTCTTTGGCCCACCTTTGGAAGCCACCTAGGACAGAAGGGGCGGAATTTTACCAACACATCTACCCGAGGCCAACGAAGAATACTGTTCTCTGAGCCTTGCCCACCCCCGGAATCAGAGCAGGCGTGCCAATAAAATTCCGGCCAAGGTTTGAAATGCTCTCACTGAACCTCTCTACATGCATCATCCTCATAACCAATCTCTCTGACTAAACTTTAGTTAGCCTTCCCAATATTTCCTTCTTTAACTTGTTGCTAAATTTTATCCAACTACATTTCCATGAAATACCCTGGACTTTTTCATTACATTAGTGGTGCAAAATTGTTGTTATAGAATCCCTACAGTGCAGAAGGAGACCATGTGGCCCACCGAGCCTGCACCAACAACAATTTCACCTGGGTCCTAAGTCTGTAACCTTACATATTTACCCTGCTCATTGCCCTGACAAAAAGGGGCAAAGTGATACAGTCAATCATCTTAACCCAGGCATCTTTGGACTGTGGGAAGAAACTGGAGCACTAGGAGGAAACCCACACAGACACACAAACAATGGGCAAACTCCACACAATCACTTGAGACCGGAATTGAACCCGGTCATTGCTGCTGTGAGGCAGCAATGCTAACCACTGTGCCATCCTTATTGCTATGACCAATGATAAAGACTGGAATTAAATAAGGGATAAATTATTTGGCCTGTAACTGTAACATCACAAACTATTCTGAGGTCCCATTGTTCAAACAAAAAAAACTATACAACTCTGAAAATTAGAGGCAGATGTGAGAGTTTCTGCAGACCTCCAGGGAATATGAATGCATCCATCTCCCCTCCCCCAAAGTAATAAGAAACAGACCCGCCATTAAGATTAGATTGTCAAAGAATCAGTCAAAAACCATTGAGAAACTACTATAAAGAGATTACCTACTCACCATACACCATTATATGATCCAAATAAAAACTTGCCAGATGAATATTTGTGAATGGATTAAGGAATGCTTCAAGGAAATTGGATCCTTCCATTATGCATCTGCCTCAAAGTCAAAGCTGAATCTCAACTGCTTATTCAGCTAACTGATCTGAGCAATTTTAAATCAAAAAACTTCGGGTCCAGATTCCACTTCAATACTTGCCTACTTGTTGCAGAGCCAATAAAAAAATACTAACTGCCAATGGGAAAAGAGTTATACACTTCCAAGTTGAAACTTAGTCTCCAGAAAGTGAAAGACAACAACTTAAAAAAGTCTAAGTTTGAAATAAATTACTTCTGAGAATGCAGTCTTAGTTAGCTGTTAATTATTAAAAATAGACTTTTTTTTAACTACTTTAGTTGACAGAAAATGTCATCCTCAATATTTCTCTTGTTAACATTTTGCTTTTATTCTGGTCAGAATATTTTTATACACATGGAATTAGCATTATTGGCTGCTGAACCTTCTGCTTGACAAAATATGTTGCTTTTATGCTCCTTGCCAGGTTAATGTTACCAATTTCTTGTTCTTACCCACACCATTGATTCAGATGGTTATTAAAGAACCCACAATAGCATTCAAAGAATTCACCTGGTATCCAGATAACAATCTTCTCTTAGTTAACACTAATTAAAAAAAATTAACTAGACATCAGTTTCATTGCTTACTTTTGACACACATTCGGTGTGGAACTGTTGCTGTACTGCCTATATATACTTCATTTCTTTACAGTGATGTTTGAGGAAAGGGTGTCTATTTCAGGTCTTTATTCTATTGAAGAGAGAAGACTAAAAGGGAATTTAATGCTTTTATCTATTTTTCTTGACCATATATCAAGGAACCAATCAGAAAGCAGGGCATCCTAGACTGGGTATTATGTAATTAGTAATCTTGAGATGCGAGATCCTTTGGGGAAGAGTGACCATTGTATGTAAGAATTTTTCATTAAGATGTAAAGTGATACAGGTAAGTCTGAGACTACAGTCCTGAATTTGAGGAAAGCTAACTTTGACAGTATATTTTTATTGGCTAGGATAAGCTGGCAAAGGATACTTAAGGGGTTGACAGTGGATAGGCAGTGGCAGACATTTAAAGAACACATAGATGATCTTCAACAGCTGTACATCTCTGGCTGACATAAGAGGAAACTGGGGAAGGTACTAATGAAGGAAATCAAGGATAGCGTTAAACCAAAGAGCAGACATATAAATTGGCCAGAAAAGGTGGCAAATCTGAGGACTGCAAGAAATTTAGAATCAGGCAGAGGAGGACAAAGGATTTGAATCGGAAGGGGAAAATATGAGAGCAAGAATGCAGAAAACATAAGAACTGACTTATGTGAAGAGAAAAAGACTAGTGAAGACAAATGTAGATCCCTTATGTTTGAATCAGATTAATTCATAATAGACAAAGAGATGGTAGATTAGCTGAACAAATACTTTGGATCTGCCTTCACTAAACAAGATACACATAAACTTCCAGAAATACTAGAAGGTATGAAGGAGCATGAAGGAGGAACTGAAATAAATCCTTATTAATCAGGAAATCATATTGGAGAAATTGATGGGGTTAAAACCTGATAAGTTCCCAGGGTCTTGTACTGTGCAGCCCAGAGTACTCAAGGAACTGGCCTGAGAAATAGTAGATGCGTAAGTGATCATTTTCCAGCATTTCATAGACTCTGGAAGAGTTCCAGTGGATTGCAGGGTAGCTAATGTAATCTCACTTTTTAAAACAGGAGGGAAAGAAAACCGGGAATTGTGGACCAGTTAGCCTGACATCAGTGGTGGGAAAAATGCTAGAATCAATTATTAAGTATGTAATAACTGAGGATTTGGAAAGTAAAGACAAGATGGGTCCAAGTCAGAATGGATTCACTCAGGAGAAATCCTTTATGAAATTTTTAGAGGATGTGACCAGTTACATGGACAAGGGTGAACCAACAGATGTTGTGTATCTGGAGTTTCAAAAGGCTTTTGACAAGGTCCCACAGAAGAGATTAGGGAGCAAAATTAAAGCTCATAGTATTGAGGGCAATGTTTTGATATGGGTAGAGAACTGGTTGGCAGACAGGAAGCAGAGTCTGGGAATAAATGAATCCTTTTCAGAGTGGCAGGCAGTGACTACTGGGAAACTGTAGGGTTCAGTGCTGGGACCCCAGCTATTCATAATATACATTAATGATTCAGACAAAGGAATTGAATGCATATCTCTAAATTTGTCGACAACACTCAGCTGGATGGCAGTGTGCGCTGTGAGAAGGATGCTAAGAGTCTGCAGGGTGCCTTAGATAGGCTGGATGAGTGGGCAAATACAATATAATACGGATAAATGAGATGCTATTCACTTTGACGACAAAAACGGGAAAGATTATTATCTGAATGGTGGCAATTTAAGAAAAGGGAAAGTGCAGTGTAATCTGGGTGTCATAGCGGAACAATTGGTGAAGGTTGGCATGCAAGTACAGCAGGTGGTGAGGAAAGCCAATGGCATCCTGGCCTTCATAACAAAAGGATTTGCATATACAAGTAGGATGTCTTGCTGCAGTCACGTAAGGGCTCAGTGAAGCCATACCTTGAGTATTGTATACAGTTTTGGTCTCCTCATCTGAGGAAGGAAATTTCTGCTATTGAGGGAGTCCAGCCAGTGTTCGCCAGAACTGACACACAAAGAGAGACTGGATCAACTGGGCTTGTACTCACTGGGATTGAGAAGAATAAGAGCAGATCTCACAGAAACATAAAACAAAACCTGATGGGACTGGACAGGCAGGCGCGAGAAGAATGTTCCCAATATTTGGGAAGTCCAGAAATCAGAATCACAGTCTAAGAATAAGGAGTAAACCATTCAGAACTGAGATGAGAAAGAACTTCTTAAAGTTGTGAACTTGTGGAATTCTCTATACAGAAAACTGTTGGAGTAAGTTAATTCATATGTTCAAGAGGGAACTGGATGCGGTCCTTGTGGCTAAAGGGATTAAGGGGTATGGAGAGAAAGTAAGCGTGGGATACTGAAAGTGCATGATCAGCCATAATCGTATTGAATGTGGTGCAGGCTTGAAGGGCTAAATGGCCAACTCCTGCACCTGTTTTCATTAAATTAGATTAGATCCAAGTAAGCTTTCTGCCACTTTCATTACACCAGTATAAAATGAGTCATATTTACAAATTAAAGACAAAATGTGAAATGTAGGAGGAATATATTTGTGAAAAAGATGGCAAATACATGGACTATATTATTGGTATAGAATGTTCAATAAGAAAGGGCAGGAGTAATCTAATTGTTACTAATGTACTGTCAAATTTACTGCAAGGTAAAAAAGTGCATTACAACTTACTCAACTGAAGGAAGTTTAAATAGATGCAGGAGAAAAGCAGAAGTATATAACCCAACAATCTCAGTGGCAATCCTCAACAAAAGTAGCAAATAACATTGCAAACTCACTGCATTATCTACAAACTACAGGTAACAGATCTAGCGTGAACTGTCCTGTGTAGAAAACAGGGCAATTATCAGGACAGAATATGTGGATTATCATAAGCAACAGTTGCGTATATCTAAAGATATTCATTGTACACATTTATAAAATGCTAGTGAAACTCCACAGGTCTGATAGCATCTGTGGTAACAAAAACAGCACCTGACCTTTAATGTTACCTGTTTCTACTTCCTCAGTTGGGGACTGACCTGCTGAATCCAGCCAACAACACTTACAGTTTATATTTCAAGCTATCAGTGTTTTGGTCTGATGAAATTAATGACAGATTAAAAATAAAGATGTTTATAAACATGAACAGGGAGCGCAACGGTTAGCAATGATGTCTCATAGCACCAAGGACCCAGATTCTCCCCCTGTCGGCGTGGGTTTCCTCGCAGTGTTTCAGTTTTCCCCTCTCAGTCCAAAGACGTGCAGGTTGGGTTGACTGTCCCAAGACGTGTGGGTTAGGGAGATTAGTCATGGGAAATGTATGGGGTTACTGGGATAAGAAAGGTTCTCTTCCAGAGAATCAGTGTAGACTCAATGGGCCGAATCCCCTCCTCCTGCCCTGTCAGGATTCTATGGACCTTGCACCTTGTACGTGGGCATCAGGACTGGGATTGTTCTGACTGATGCCCATCCAAAAGTGGGCTGGCTCTCCACCACCCCTCCCCCCAACAACAGACAGCCCCATGCTGCAGCTGTGCCCATCCCCTTCCAGCTCCAGCCTCCAGACACCCCCCCCCCCCCACATCCTTCACACTACTGCCCTACCATTTACCCCTCCCCCCAACAAATCCAACCCCCTCTTCTAACCCCGCCCCCACCCCCACCGCTTCAGCCCCACTGCCTGCAGCAAAGTGCTGGGGCTGAATCTTACCTGGGGGCCGGGAGGGCAGAGGCTGAGCCTGGGGCTCGGGTGGTTGGACTCTGCGTGTCGGCGGGCTGGGCTCACGGTGAGTGCGGCCTAGGGGTGAGCACTGCGGCGGCCTCTCCTCCTGCGGGTGCAGGCAGCGGTCTCTCAGCAGCCAGACTCCGCTCCGGCTGGAAGATGGAGGCGGCGCCCGGCAGACTACAGCGTCCCCGCCCGCCCAAAACTACCGCCGGCTCACAACAAAACGCAACTTTCGAAATGTGCCTCCCCACCAATCAACCAACCTCACTCACTGTCTCAGAGGGAGAGGGAAGCATCACATTCAATCCATCAAATTTTCATTTTTTTTTGGGGGGGGGGGGGGGCAGGGGAGGAATGAAAGAAAATAAACACAAAGACCTAGGAAGTCATTATTGATTGTTTTTTCCCTCTCTCTCTCTCTCTCCACAGGTGCTGTCTGAATCAGTGGATCATGCTAAATTGCCCCCTGTGGGAATTTTCCCACCCCGCCCCATCCACCATGCAGTGGCGGACTGGCTACCATCCGGATCTTTAGGCCGAGCTTTAGTAAGGTCCCCAGACCTTGCCCCCCTGCCCTACCCTTCGTTGAATAGAATAAAGTTAAATAACTTATATCTTTGTGCTATGTATAAATAATATAAAGTCATATGAATCAATTACAGCCCTTTTATTAATTTATTTTTCATTTTCTTTACATTGTATTTTAAAAAGCTTTTTTTGGTTTACAAAAGTGTTGATAACAGCAGGTAAATCAACAGATCGAAGCGTGTCTGATTCAATGTACATGAGTGCCAGACGACTACCTTTTTCATCGCTTATTGTATGAAAAAAGCATATGCAAAAGTACTGAAATATCATCCAAAATACTGACACGTACACTCAATTAAACCATTTTTTGTGCAATCAATTAATCCTTTGAAAAGGAGAACGACATAAATGTTGTCCATTGTATTAAGGGTAAAGCGACGTAAATGTCGTTTCTCGGTAGGCTGACTTTGTCATGTCTGCAGTGATTGGTCAACCAAGATTTACCAACCGTTATTCTTCCCATCAGATATCTCCTTTCTTCAGCTTCATTAGGATGTGATACACGTATTATTAATGCATTATGATAATGAATTCAAACTCCTTGGCTGGTGAGTGGTGACAACGAGTTATTTATTGTGTTGTAAACAACAATGGCGGTGTGCAAACTAAAGTCTGCTTTGACATTTTCACAGGTGGTAAATGCGCTCAACAACAGTTTTGATGATGGATTATGCAGTGATGATAGTGGGAGTGATTTAGATGCCAAGGATTTTGATGTTGATTTTGGTGAATTGTCAGATAATCATGAATTTGATGATATATTGATAGTCAACATGCTATAGTGTGGGACTAATACTATGAAGAGGAATGTTGAAAAAACTACTATATGTAACTAAGTGTGCACTAAAATAATATGTACACATATTATAACATGACAATAAACTTTTGTTGCATTTATTTTGTATTTATTTGCATGTAGTACAAGTCTATGAGTGAAGCTCTTCTATTCAATGGTATTTGTTATATTAATTCACCCATGGGGTATAGTTGTTTATAGGTATTTGTTATATTAATTAATCCACTGGGTATAGTTACGAAAATTTATTCACCGTTTAAAAAGGTTAAACCATTTTTTTTGTTCTTGGGCCCCCCCTCCCTTCTGCACCCCTAGGCTTTAGCCTACGTAGTCTAATGGTTAATCTGCCACAGCCAACGTGCTGTGAATCATAACGGGCGGATGTTGGATATGCAAAGGTCCATTGACCTCAGATGGGATTTTCTGGTTTGGGACCGAGTACGGCTGGAATATCCACTCTTAAGGGGTGATTTTACCATCGCGTTGCACCCGTTTTCAGGCATGATGTGGTGGTAAAGTGAGTCATAAAGCACTGAGTATGATCAGCATCAGTTCTCATGGCCAGTGCCATTTTACGAATGCCAGATATCCGGTGAGGTCAGTTTCTCACCGGAAATGGGTGAGAGGCATGTTAATATACTTAAATTAAAATGGGCATTTGCATCTGCTTAGAGAGCCCGATGCTCAATCACCCGGGCCCACTCCCCTTTATGACCTCACCAGGAAAGATTCTCGCCAGCCAGGAATAGACATGCTCCCCATGAAAGGAGAACAGTAGACTTGGCCTGACTGGTGGAACCAGAGGCCATTGTGGCCCCTCAGGAAGATGAGGACAAAGGGATGGATGTGCCCCCTGGATAGCTTCAGACTGGCAGTGCCACCCTGGCACCTGGGCAATGCCCACCAGGCATTGCCAAGAGGTGGGACTGATGAGGAAACTGATCTAATGGATCAGTTTCAAGTCCATCCAGCACTTAGGATAAAAATCGTCCCTCTTAATATCCAAAGATGCACACATTAGGGAGATTTGTGGGGTAAATATGTGGGGTTAGAGGGATAGGGTCTGGGTAAGATACCCTGTTGGAAAGTAGTTACAAACCCAATGGGCCGAATGACCTCCTTCTTCACTACAGAGATTCAATGATTACCTATTGAATACCTCCACAATTTGGGAAAGATGTGAAGTTGTAAGAGGATGCAGAAAAGATTCAGGACAAGAACAGTTCCAGAGATCAGAGACTTCAATTACATGAATAGATTGGAGAAGTTACGACTTTTTCAAGAAGTTTGAGGGCCCAGATTTTCCTCAGACTTCCCCATAATTCGCCTCGCTGTCCTGCATCCTGAATTTGACTTTGCCAGGACACATTTTGTACAAGATTTCTTCCATCTCTGCAAACTGGGGGCACAATCTTATGAGCAAGAAAACAGGAGAAGTCTGACAACACCAGGTATAAGTCCAACCAATTTATTTGATAGTAAACTCACAAGCTTTCGGGGTTTGCCCCTTCGTCAGGTGAGTGGAGAGTTCTGACCTTCAGTCTCTGCTCCGTGACTCTGCGCTGTTGTGTGTCATGAAGGCCGTCTTGGAGAACGCTTATCAAAAGGTCATGCTCATGACCGCTGAAATGTTCACCAACAGGAAGGGAACAGTCTTGCCTGGTGATTGTCGAGCGATGATCATTCATCCATTTTTGTAGCATCTGCATGGTCTCCCCAATGCACCATGCTTCGGGACATCCTTTCCTGCAGTGTATTAGGTAGACAATGCTGGCAGAGTTGCAAGAGTATGTGCTATTATCTGGTAGGTGGTGTTCTCATGTTAGATGATGTCATCCATGTCGATGATCCGGCATGTCTTGCAGAGGTTGCTGCGGCAGGGTTGTGTGGTATTGTGGTTACTGTTCTCCTGAAGTCTGGGTAGTTTGCTACGGACAATGGTCTGTTTGAGATTGTGTAGTTGTTTGAAGGCAAGAAGTGGGGGTGTGGGGATGGCCTGGCGAAATGTTCACCTTCATTAACGATATGTTGAAGACTCTGGAGAAAATGTCATAGCTTCTCCGCTCTGGGAAGTACTGGATGATGAAAGGTACTCTGTCCATCATGTCCTGTGTTTGTCTTCTGAGGAGGTTGGTGCGGTTTTTCGCTATGGTGCCTCAGAACTGTCAATCAATGAATCGAGCACCATATCCTGTTCTTATGAGGGCATCTTTTAGCATCTGGAGGTGTCTGTCACGATCCTCCTCATCTGAGCAGATCCTATGTATATGGAGGACTTATCCATAGGGAATGGCTTCTTTAATGTCTTTAGGGTGGAAGCTGGAGAAGTGGAGCATCATGAGATTATCTGTGGGTTTGCGGTACAGTGAGTTGCTGAGGTGACCATCCTTGATGGAGTTGCATGTGTCCAAGAATGTAACCGTTTCTGGAGAATAGTCTATGGCGAGTCTGATGGTGGGGTGAAACTTGTTCATGTCATCATTTAGTTGTTTCAGTGATTGTTCACCATGAGTCCAAAGGAGTCCTTCACGACACACAACAGTGCAGAGTCGCTGAGCAGAGACTTATAGCCAAGTTCCGCACACATGGGGACAGTCTCAACCAGGATCTTGGGTTCATGTCACACTATCTGTAACCTGCATGACTTGCCTGGGTTTGCAAAGTTTTTAGAACTCGCATTCTAATCAGTAATCTGTAAACTGTGTGTGCTGTTATACGCTCTGTCTGAGGCCAGGATTTTCCATTTACCTGATGAAGGGGCAAACCCTGAAAGCTTATGAGTTTACTATCAAATGAATTGGTTGGACTTAAACCTGGTGTTATCAGACTTCTTACATGGAATAGGAGGCCATTGAAATCCTCTGATACTGCCAGCCTGGCAACCTGGCAGTGCCCAGCAGACATCCAGGCACTGCTCAGGGACTGGGCAGTGCCAAGGAAGCAGAACGAGAAGGGTTAGAGTCTTAATGGGGTGGAGCTGATGCGGTGCGATGAGACCATGATGGGGTGAGGTCATGACAGGGGGAAGTGGGAGAACTCTGTGGGGAGGGAGTGAAGCTGGTACTCTGCGATGGGAGGGGATGGGAATCAACATCAACCGGGAAGGCGATGAGGAGTGGGGGGATGAGGGGGGGGGGGCGTGTTGGGGCAGTGGCCAGGTTGGGGAGGGGGTAGTGGGAGATCAGAGCACCTTACAATGTGCCCCTAGAGCTCAGCAGCCAGCTTCCTGATGAGAATAGGCTCCACTCCCTCCCCATCTGGCGAGAATCACATCTAGGCCCTTTTTTCTAAGTGCCATACAATTGCACACGGAAGCTCACCCAAAAATTGACTGTGGTTCTCTTGTGTTTTCACACTCTTTTGGTACATAGAATCTTTGATAAGATCGCCCCGCAGTGTTTCATTCCAAATTTTTGGGCAGTCAGAAGAATCATACCAGAAGGAGGGAAGGAACTTAAGCACACCGGGCAGCCATCTGCAGGACACTCATACATTGTTACGCAGGTATCCTGATCTCCCGGTGCCATCATGGTGACAGTATAACTAATCTCCTCTCCCCCCTGCATAGCCACATGGGTTGCTATCATCAGGGCATCAGGACCCTCCCAATGAGTCCCCTATTATGATCCACTCTGCAATCTGCTCCCTGCACACCTCTTGCCCTTTGCCAATCACCCGCCGCGTAGACTACAATCCCCTTTGTAGTCACCCTATCTGCTGATCACGCATTAACTCCTACAGAACTTCCCCCTTTGCATACCATCCTACAGAGCACCTCCCTTTAATACCCCCCCCGCAGAGCCTCCCCACTGCATACCCACCTTGCAGAGCACCCTCACTTACACACCTCTCACATTGAGCTCACCTCTTGCATTAACCCTCCCACTGCAGAGCTCTCCTCTTGCTCTCTCCCTTCATAGCCCTACCTCCACTCAGGCCTCACCCTCCCCAATAATGTTTACAACAATATCAGAATTTATGCATAGCAACGATAACATTATCATACTTAAGTTTTCCATGTCTATTTCTTCTGATTTCCTGTCTTCAACTCAGAAAAAATGTTTCCTTAAAGTCTACATCGTCTTTTACATCACTTGCAGGCATAATTTTATTCTCAAGCCAACTTTCCAAATTCACATGTGTTAAATTTGCATTTCAATTTAACACAGTCAAAACATTTTTTTGTGCATTAACATCCCAGCCTGGCACCCTGGCAGTGCCAAGGGAGTAGAGTCTGAGGGGAGGGGTCTGAAGAGGATGGAATGAGTCTATGATGGGGAGGGACCATGATAGGAGGAAGCAGTGGGAGCTTTGTTCTCTTTCTTCTCTTGCAAAATCTACTTCAGCTGTTTCACAAACATTGTTAAGATGTTTCTCATGCTCACTGAAAATACTCCTGCTTTGTTTGTTCTTTGGACTTTTTGTGATCTCGTGTTTCTCCAAGTCCCATTTCAAATGAGTTATTTTCAATTCTGTTTGAGCCATGACAATGACTTCCTCTTTTTGAAGTTTTGTATTTTATTCTAATCCTTCAGCTTTTTTGCACAAGTACTGAACTATCTCAGTCCAGTTCTCAGTGGAGTTTGAATGGTCTTTGGTAAACTGTTCACTTGTCTTTCTTCCAACCACTACATCTAGTGCAGTATCACCAACAAGCATTTTTAGATCGGTGTTGCTGGACCTTACTCATCAATATAATTTTGCAATCTCAGTACTTCTGGTTGACAATTTATCATTTTTCATTTTGTTGGTACTTCCATTATTTTCTTATTGTCCATTACTGACTTTGATAGATCAGTAATATTACTTGGATCAGTTCTTTGCTCAACTTGATCACTACGCAACAATAGCTTTTCATTCACAGAACCAACATCTGAATTGTGACATCTCATAACATTTTTAAAGTTCAAAAATCTTATCATAGAACCATTTGGTGCATCAAGTCTGCACTGACCACAATCCTACCCAGACCCTATTCCCGTATCCCTGCATATGAACCCTGCTAATCCCCTGACACTAGATTCAATTTAGTATGGCCAATCAACCTAACCCACACATCTTTGGACTGTGTGAGGAAACTGGAGCACCTGTGTGGAGCACACAGCACTAACTTAACACATTTTAAATTGAAATTCTCTTTCTTTCCTTTTCTTTGTCTTTGTTTGCAAATCTTTCCATTTCCATATTAAGTTTCTCATTTCAATTTCCTTTTGAAAATCTTTCTTTTTCTTCTTCCTTTCTTTCTCTTTCTTTTTGATTTCTCTGCAATTCAAGTTTAAATTTTTTTCATTTCTATTTCTTTTTCATTTTCTTTTTTCTGCATTTCTAGTTGTTTCATTTGCAATTGAATTTGCGCTAATTCAATTTCCTCATATTTCGAAATACTTTGGGTTATCTTTCTGACAACCCTTACAATTTTAAATGTTTTGCTATACTTTCAGTAATCTCAATTTTCCTTACACTGCAGGTAATCCCAATTCCAATTTATCTACAAATTCACTTAGACTCTTGGTTACTTACTGTAAAGCTGCCAGAGTTACACCTTTCATCTATAGGAAAGCCATAGCAATTTCTAGTGCTATTTTGGATTCTAACCTGTACAGTATAACTCACAGTAACTCAAATTCTTTTCCAGTATCTCAGTACCACACTTACTGCTGCTTAAGCATTTACCAATAAATTCCAAATGAAGTTTTACTATTCAGTATTCATGTTTCAAAATTTCCCAAAAAATAATTACTAATCAGCATTCTTTTCCATGTTTTGAAATCCCAGATGAGCCCCCGCTTTTGTTACAATCTCGGTTGATGTTATAACTGAATGGAAGGTCCTAGAATAGAACCCTGGCTCAAAAGAACATAACTTTTACTTTTTTTTTAATCAAACATGGAGTAACAGAATTATGGAACTATAATTCATTTTAACATCAAGAAGAAAATGATTAAGCATGAAAAAAATTGATGACAATACAATATACTTTGCTTCCTCCATAGCTTAACAAATACACACAGGTTTTAAGATTAACACGGATGACAAAGTACATTTGAAGCTGCGATGGTTTCCTTAACACATAAAGTCATTTTTTAAACACACAGATGGCTGTGGTCAGATACACACTCCTCTGAGAACCAAAGTTAGCGTTTATGGATTTCTCCTCAGAATCCCCACAGTTGATTGACAATTGAGAATTTCCAACTCCAACCCGAAACATACATTTTAAAACCTTCATTCATAGCAATGCTTTCCCTTCTGAAAGCTAAACCAGAATTTTCAAATGACACTTTTAAACAAAGCTTCTGCTCCACTTTTAAGAATGAATCCAGTCCAAGATTTATGCCTCCTTTTAGGTTTGCACAATTCTACAAGATCCAGATCCAGCCAATGATTCCCCCCCAAATATTTCAATTCATGTTCCACAGATTGTAGTAAAACCTCACAAACTTAAAAATCACTTCAAAATTTTTTTTGTGTCTCAGCCTTCCTCTGAGCTCTGCCTTTCATTCCTGAACAGTCCTCGATTCTCATACCTTTAATCTAGATAGTTTGGAAACTTCTCTTCGCTTCTCTAGTTTCCTTAACTAGATACTCTTTAGAAAAACCATTATTTCATGACAGAATGTTCCCTCTCTAGCTTTCTAACCAGCTTTTAGTAGTGCTGTAAAGCTGCCTTTTCATGTTTTTCCTGTCTCCAACTGCTGTATCTTCCAGTTGAACTAAGACCAAAGAAAGGACTCTCTGTCTGGTAAGTGGGCCTCCTGTTGTTAAGCAATGCCCCTGCAACTAAATTTATTCTTCACTCCATAGATATCTCTCAGCACAGTAGAAGCACAGCTGGAACTAAACTAACCCCTACACATAAAGATACCTTTGTCCATCATGAACCTAACTATATGTCCCTTCCAATCACAGAAGCATTAAATTGAAGCCTCCTAAAACTATACCTTTTTCCTAATATTTACTAACACAAATATAAATCCCTTAAAACTACTTTTGTTTTCTTAACAATTATTACATAAACACATTATGTCACCACATTAGGTGTCATTTTAAACATTTCATTCAAGGACTTTTTCAAAAGATAAATGTAAATAAAGATTCAACAATAAAAGCAAACAAAGCTTTAACTTTAACAGCAGTGTAACAAAACAGGGATTGAATCTAGCTAGGACACCAACTCACCTACTTAATCAATAGATCTTTAAAATTATAATGGGGTGGGGCAGGATGATTCTGGTGTGTGGGAAAGCTAGGTCAACAACAACGTAAAGGGATGGTTTTCAGTGACTCTGCTCTTTTTTGTTGTCCATCCCTCAATCAAAGAGACTGCGTGTCTTTGAAAGAAGGATACATTTGATCCGGAGCCCAGTAGAAAACACACTTAAGGTTTGTCTATTGTGCTGTCTGCATGGCATGCTTCCTGCCTGCAAATTACCCCAGTGGTGTCAGGATGAGGTTCCTGAGTGGCATTATTGACTATTTAAGGTGGGGTGCAGGGCACAAGATTGTGTCCTTTGAATCACAATTAACCTTTTTGTTGTATTGCTTGAAATCACCATGTGAGGATTAAAAGTGAAGAAAAAATGGCTGGCATGCTATTCAATTCCATTCTAGCATCTAAATAAGTGGCAGAATCACAGGCTTGGATCTCAGGGATTATCTACTGCACTGAATGCGATTTTACTCTTCTCTTCTAGATGCACAGTTCATTGGTGAGGGGTTCAGTGAATCTGCCCGACTGAGCAGAGTTCAGGCATAAAACGCAAACATTAATACTTAGCAGAGGAAATAGGGATGAAAAAATATTTTTACACAACTGAAATGTAAATATAATCCTTGCCAACTGAAATATTTTCCAGTCTTTGAAACCCAAGCATATCATGAAGGTAAGTGCACCTCGTGCCATGTGACAAAAATATTACAAGACACAGGGTAAAGCAAAATAGGATTGATACTCTATAGCATTTCAGCATTTCACAGAATGAGAAGCTGATCCAATTGAAACTTTAAAAATTCTTACAGTGTGCAGAAGAATAGGATGTTTCTCCTCAGTGGTGAGTCTTGATCTCTAAAGGGACTCTCTTTTAGACTCTGGAGAGACAATGATAATAAACAACACTGTAGTCCTTTACTTTCTTGGCAATAGAAGATTCTGTACTTAGTTGGAAAAGTAACCCTGCAGCACTGGGCATATACAATGGGGAAACTGCAGAGCAAGGCATATACAATGCTGCTTCAAATACCATAGTCATTTAAATTCATTGAACAAAGGAACTGAGTGCACAAATAGATTTTTGAATTGAATAAAAAGTGTCTATTAGATTGTTTGCTAAAGTCATTACATTTCTGTTCTATCTATAATTAATCTCTTTGTTGCAGAGAAATAAATTACTGATTTTTTCTAGGTACTTGTTGGTTCCTGTTTGGTAGCTTCAGAAAATGTCCACAATAATTGACTGATTTTCTGATGGTGATTGTTAGTATTTCCTATGTATCCAGTAAATGGTAATTTAAAATATCAGCCAGGTAACATCGAAGGCACTTTCCCTTCTAAGTCAGAAAATCATGAGTTCAGGTCCTATTTCAGGATTTGAGCACCTAATCCAAGATTTTCCTCCAATGTGGTACTGAGGAAATGCTGCACTGTCAGAGTCTTTGATTAAATGTGAAAATCAGTTATCCTCTCTGATACATTTCAAAGTTTCAATGGCACTAGTCAAAGAGCAAAGTGCCCTGGAAGCATCCATTCTTCAGTCTGCTCCATCAAAAAAAGATCACATGTCTCATTGTTGTTTGCAGGTTTTGGCTGTGTGCAGAAAGGCTGGAGCGTGTCCTTACCAATCAATCCTGATTAACCTTTAGTCGTACTTCATTGTTTACAAAGTTAATCCCGAGGATGTACAAAGCATCATACAAATGCAAGTTCTTTGCTTTACTAATTTTGGATGCATTTGTATTTACTCAATGAATGTTGGGCTAATTATTTTGATATTAAATCAGAGCAGTTATTTTAACATTTCACAAGTTTTATCATATAGATTTGTGATACCTTTGAGAGGTATAATGCTATGGAATGCATAGAGGTGGCACGGTAGCATAGTGGTTAGCACTGCTGCTTCATAGCTCCAGGGACCTAGATTCAATTCCCGGTTCGGGTCACTGTCTTTGTGGAGTTTGCACATTCTCTACATGTCTGTGTTGGTTTCCTCCGGGTGCTTCAGTTTCCTCCCCCAGTCCAAAGGTGTGCAGGTTACGTTGATTGGACATTCTAAAATTATCCCTTAGTGTCCTGAGATGCTTAGGTTAGAGGGATTAGTGGGTAAAATATGTAGGGATGTGGAGATAGGGCTGGGTGGGATTGTTTTGATGCAGACTCAATGGGCCAAAGGGCCCCTTTCTGTACTGTAAGGTTCTATGATGATTTGCATGAGTTTCAATTAAATAGATACAATGAAAATATTTCCAACTGCCTGGGCCTTATGCTCTAAAGTTCCATGACGGCACAGTGGTTAGCGCTGCTACCTCACAGCGCCAGGAACCCAGAATCAGTTCCCGGTTTGGGTCATTGTATGTGTGATGACTGCATGTTCTCCTCGTGTCTGTGTGGGTTTCCTCTGGGTGCTCTGGTTTCCTCCCACAATTCAAAAGACATGCTGGTTAGGTGCATTGGTCATGCTAAATTCTCCCATAGTGTACCCAAATAGGCACTGGGGTTGGTGACTAAGGGATGTTCACAGTAACTTTACTGCAGTATTAATGTAAGCCTACATGTGACAGTAATAGAGAAACTTAATAAAAACTTTTTATGAAAATTCCCCATCCCTATTCCTCTTCCTTTAAACCCAATTCTTTGATGAAGCCTTTTTGACACCTCATAATGCCTGGGAATTTTTACATCCTCCTGAGAAAACATGACATGTCTTGGGTTTCTGTCTTATCTGAAAGATTCTTCTGCTTGCATACTGAGTGCTCCCACCAGAGATAAAAGCAGAATGTTTCCCACCAGCATTAACAGTGCCTGTTTAGTGGGATTTGCCCACCTTTAGTGTGTAAAAATATGCATGACAGAAAACACACTAGTCAACTCAGTTTCATGGAGATGCTTCTTAAAGGACAGAGTCACTAGCCCGCACATCACACAGGCATGAGAGTTACCCGACCCTCCCCCATCAGCAACAGAGATACTCTGAGATTGGGTTTCCTCTGGCCCTGCCCCACAGGCCCTCACTTCAGGCCCTTGATAATCCAATTTTGCACTGGCACCTTGGCAATAACACCCTGCACTGACACATTGGATTTAAAGTGGGGGCAGTGCTTTGCTCATACGCAGCAGAAGGAGGGTCCCACAAGGGACGTGGGGTTAGTTGGCTTGGGCTGGGGAGAAGAAATTGATTGAGACTCTCCCCCAGAATGCAGGTCTTTTGGCTGGACTGTCCAATCTAACCCTGAGAAAAGTGAAGCTCACTCTTAGCATGGTGATCTTAGGCAGCTTCATTCTTGTCTGTGTACCGTGAAACCTTTGAAATAACCTCGTCAATTTAATATCCATACCTCCCTGGACATCTGGGAGTCTTCAAAATCACAGCAGCAATCCATTCTGCAGGTGGGGTTGCTCTTGCCCTCTTTCAGAAGGCCTAAATGTGAGAAATGTGTCCTCTGACTGATAGGAGATGCCAGTTTCAATAGGGGATTTCTGTTTGTAGCCTGAATGAGCATCAGGTACAGCCTGGACACTTCAAACTGGTTTGATTAACAGCTCCAATGAAGATCAGACAATTCATTGCTGCAACAATCTAAGAAACCTCAAGAACATTCTTATTCCATCAGACCTGCTCGTTCAACCCCATTCATTTAACATTTCTTTTTATTAGGTTTCTGAGCCTTCCTGGAAAACTCAAGTGCTACAAAAAGCTTTGTGTTCATTCAATTTCATACTTTGATTTACAGGTTGGAGCTTTGTTTGTTTTTCTTTCCCTTAATGGTCGAAGTATTCTTGTACAACTGGAGTCCCAGTTTTCTGAAAACACCTTCATCTAAGAGTAGAATCACTGTTTCATACACTCAATTCTTCTGATTTTCATCATAATTGGGATCCTGAATATCCACATCCTCCAACTCATACACCTCAGCAGTTGTCATCTCAAGTACTTGCTTTTTTCTTCCTAGCCACAATGTTTGTAAATATTCTTGTTCTGATTGATAGGTTGGATTAATTACCTGTCTGGTAATTGAGCCAACCCACAGCAGAAGAACATTTACCTCCTTGCCATGTTAAAAAATATCCTTATGTTTTTGCAGCACAGCTTTTGTAAGTCTTCCAAAAGATAATACAATAGAAACAGCTTTGCGTTCATCTTGAACTATTCCAGAGTGTTCAGCTTGCTTATGTCAGGAGACTGTAGGTCAATAGCCTACAATATTTGTTTAAACTACCTTTATAAATCTCAGTAACCTTCATAAAAGTTGCTCAAGTTTTTTCCATAGCACACAGTATCTGCATGGCACTAAAGGAAATGCAATAACAGAAAATATTATGCAATCCTGCCATGTGTTGCCAGTTTTTAATGTAAATGTATTTGTTTTGCACTGATTTTGTATTGACTCCTAACTTGTATTGCTAACACTGTGGAAGCACTATTTAAAATTGGAAACAAAACTATGCCTTTTGGTAATAATAAAATAATTCTGAAGAATTTCTGACTGTGATCTTTCTTTTCAGTTTGTGATAGCACTCTCTCACTGGTGGAACAGTCGAGAAAATCATCATGAAATGGTTCAATACAAATTAATTATTTAAAAAAGTGCATAATTCTCACACATTGCCTTACTCAACAGAGAAGCAGGGTCTTTTCAGTTGAACACTTGCTTTCACTTTGAAAATGCTTAGATTATGGATTGAGAAAACTCTTCACCATCATGAAAATCGAGTTCGCCCTGTGCCTGCATGGGTATGCTCTGGTTTCCTCCCATGCTCCAAAAGATGCACTGGTTAGGTGCATTGGTACATGATAATGCTCTCTCAGTACACCCAAACATTGGAATGTGGTGACAAGGTGATTTTGACAGTAATTTCATTACAGTGTTAATGTAAGCCTACTTGTGACACTAATAAATAATAGTAGAATGACTGCAACCAAATTGATTTCTAATTTTACTTTCTATTAACTAAGTTTTTTTCCTATACACTCAAAGCCTATAAATTCATCAAAATAATTTAAAGTAAACAGTGAAGATATATTTGCAAGGAGGTTATGTTAAACTTATATTAAACACTGCAGCCTTAACCAAAATATTGCAGCTACACTGCAGAAAAATTGTAAAGGCATTAGCAAGTGTGCAGAAATGAATCACGAGAATTGATCTAGGGATGAGGAAGTTCAGTAATGTAAATAAATTGCAGAAGTTGGGACTGTTTTTCTTGGGCGATGTTCAGGTGAGATTTGACAGAGGTATTCAAATTCATGAAGGATCTGGACAAACTAGATAAGGAAAAACAGCTCCACATGTGGAAGGATTGAGAATGAGAAGGCAGAGATGTAAGAGATGCAAAAGAAACAATGGAGACCTGAGGAGAAACTTTTTCACAAAGTAAGTGGTTAAGATCTGAAATATGATGCCTGAGAATGGTGGAGACAGGCTGAATTAAAACATCCAAGAGGGAATTAGAAGGAAAGATGTGCAATCTTAGAGGGAGAAGGTGAAGGAATAGCCGTGGATGAATCACTCATTCAGAAAGTTGACATAGACACAGAAGGTGCTGTAACAATTCTATATAATAATGTTGGCTATTGTGACAGCAAATGAATGAGAAGTGCTGGAATGGGGCATGCCACAGTGTCCCTGTTAGTTAGTCTTGATACTGCACACTTCAGTTCAAAGATGTTTTTCTCACTTTGTTGCTTGAAGAGTGACCTGTTGCAAGGACTTTAGGGCATTTGAGACCTTGTAGAACATAGAACATAGAAAAACTACAGCACAAACAGGCCCTCCAGCCCACAAGTTGTCCCGACAACATCCATACTTATTAGGCTTATCTATAACCCTCAATTCTATTAAGTCCCATGTACTCATCCAGAAGACCCTATCTAATTTGCCTCCACCACCACTGATGGCAGCTGATTCCACTCATCCACCACCCTCTGAATGAAAAACTTATCCCTGATATCTCCTCTGCAGCTACTCCCCAGCACCTTAAACTTGTTCTCTTGTAGCAACCATTCCAGCCCTTGGAAAAAGCCTCTGAGAATCCACTCAATCTATACCTCTCAACATCTTATACACTTCCATCACGTCATTTCTCATCCTTCGTCTCTCTAAGGAGAAAAGACCAAGCTCCCTCAATCTATCTTCATAAGGCATGCCACCCAATCCAGGCAACATCCTTGTAAATCTCCTCTGCACCCTTTCAATAGCTTCCACATGCTTTCTGTAATGAGTGACCAAAACTGAGCACAGTATTCCAAGAGAGGTCTGACTAGGGTCTTACAAAGCTGCAACATTACCTCCCAACTTCTAAGCTCAATCCCTCGATTGATGAAGGCCACTACACCATAAGCCTTCTTAACACATCCTCTACCTGCAAAGTCGATTTAAGGGTCCTATGGACCCAGCCCCTTGTGTACATAATATAAAAAAAAGCTTCTCCTTAATCTTTGAAGAGATTAAAGGATGGAGAAATAAACGAAGCATTGAGAGGAAGTGAATCAAAATGGTTGAATTCATTTAAGTCCTGGAAAAGAACTAGAAAGTGAATAAGAAAGATTGGATTAAGAGAGAGAAAAAGATGGAAAAGTAAGCAAAAAAAACTTCAAATTTGATTTTTAAAATCTGCAATAAGAATTCACAACCTGAAGAAACTTTGCACTTGCTAATTTTCTGGATTGATAACATTGATAACACTTAATTACTATACTTAATTTTGCCTGTTGATTTTAATGAACCATTAAACGCAGCAATGGCGGAGAGGTGTTTTTTTGCAAAGCTAACAGCAGGGCAATGCATATCGTCCAGCATATTTTGGCTATTCACAGTTCATAGGCTGTTTCTTGCTTGCCACAAGTTATTTGGCATTTTGCACATTAATAATGACATGCAATGTCATGGTTCTATCACGTTCTCCAAGATTCTGTACAACTATGTCATGATTGTTTGGTGATATTGCCCCTGCATAGTAATATTTTAATTACCAAACATTATCTGCAGATTACTAGTCAGTTGTACAATTTAACATTATTACAATTGTCTGAACTGTTCAATTCAAATACTATCTTGTGTGATGTTTTTGATGAAAAGACATTAGTACCTCTCTGAATGCTAGAGCTAATCTTTGAACAGTGGACTGACTGACATCACCCTATATGCTCTATTAGTTATTAACCACTGAAATTGAATTAAATGCTTTTGCTATAGAACTAAAAATTCTTAAATGTTCCTAACTTAAAATATCTTTTTGGAAATGATACGAGTATTTTGAATGGCTTTGATAAGTTTATTAGTTTGTTGTTAGGTTTGTTAATGTTTAACTAAGACGATTTGATTCGTCATTTTCGATTTTGAAGGATAACATGTCCATATGATCACCAGGTAATGTGTTCATTTCCCAAACAAACACCACTCCAGAATGTTGCCACAGCAGTACTTCTGTCCCAGCACTAATGAATCAAGGTAAGAGCTGAAAGCGATTATTCTGAAAGAGTTTTTTAAGATGAAATGTAAAGCAAAACTCACTATATTTTGTGCTGGATGTCACTTACCTGTTAATTTTTTACTGTACTGTCTTGATATGCTAAAAGAAAATATTTATTCTACTAGCTTTCTTGTTCAGTGCATTTTCAATTAATTTCATTCATTTTTTTTTAAACTGAATTTTCTATGTTTCGGATCTATGCTAATTGCGAGCTAGATTTCATGCAGTGTCTTTTGAGTATATAATCTCCTTGCTGTTTCCCCATATTATTCATAAAAAAAGACTTGTATTTATATAGCACCTTCCACACCAGACAGCTTTTGATTGCAACCCAAGAAATCTAACAGCCAACAGTGAGTGCCTTTGTTGCAAGATAAAAGTGTAAGTGGAAGCTCATCTCTATACCTGGTCCACTTATCTTCCGGGCTCTAGAGAACTTTATTTGAAGTGTTGATTCCAATTCCACAAAAATCAATGTGTGAAATAACTTTTTAGAGTGTGCATTAAGCAAGCTATGAGAGTTAATGCTTTAAGACATCTTCTCAAAAAGTATTTTATGGATAAGATCTTCTTCATATTTTGCTTGTTCAGACTAGAAATATAGAAACTAGAAGCAGGAATAAGCCATTGTGCCCTTTGAGCCTGGTCCATCAATCACTTTGATCATGGCTGAACATTAAATTCAATATCCTTATCACGCCCCCTCCATATCCCATGATCCCTTAAACTCCAAGAGTTATATCTTATTTTTTCTTAAAAATCACACAACTTTTTAGTCTCAACTCCTTTCTGTGGTCATGAATTCCACAGATTCACTATTCTTTGGATGAAGAAATTTCTTCTCACCTCAGTCCTTAAAGGTTTACCCTTTATCCTTAAACTGTGACCCTCATTCTGGACTCCCCCACCATCGGGAACATTCTTTCTGAATCTATTCTGCTAGCATTTTATAAGTTTCTTTAAGATCCCCTCTCACTCTTCTAAACTCCACTAAATATGATTCTAACCGATTTAGTCTCTTTGCACATTTCAGATCTACCATTCCAGGAATTGACCTGGTAAACCTTTGCTATACTCCCTCTGTAGCAAGGACATCCTTCCTTGGATACCAAAACTGCATACAATACTCCAGGCATGGTCTCACTAAGGCCCTATACAATTGCAGTAAAACATCTCTATTCCAATACGCAAATCCTCTTGCTATGAAGACCAATATGCTATTTGCCTTCTTTACTACCTGCTGTACCTGTGTGCTTACTTTCAGTAACTACACATGGGGACACCAAAGTCTCATTGAGTACCACCTCACTCAACTTACACCCATTCAAAATAATAATCTGCCTTCCTATTATTGCTACTGACATGGATAACTTCACAGATGAGTTCACAGTGCTGGAAATAATTTACATCACCCTGAAAAGGAGCAATAGAATTCCTCTCTGAGAATTAAAAATAATTCTGATGAAAATAATCAGAAAAAGATGATATTTTGATTTTGTTGTGTTCGTTTCAGATTGACAACCCCTGTAACGTTTTCCTGTCTTACACAGATATCAGTTTATGTATTTTGAAATTGAACTTGTATCACTGCTCACATTGCATAAAAATCTGTGCCAGGCTTCACTCTGAAACGTATCTATCCATCTTTCAAAAATCATTGAAGAGAAAGTATTATGGCATAAGTGCTGTCTACTGCTTTCTGATTGTATCTAGTGTAATGACTTACAATGGCACTCCCAAATTCCATGGTAAGGATATATGCTTGTTACTGACTCGTGCTTGCTGGTTCATGCCCTTTTATTCAGTTCTGATATAAAGTTGCCAAACATTGGAAACCCTTGCTTCCTTCCATTTCAATCCTGTGGTTGAAAAGAAATCCCATTAAACTCCTATGAGTGTGCGTGTAATTGAACCAACAATTGTTAAGACTATCCAGAGCTGAAATTCTTCTCTTGTGAAGTGATTGTTTTGGAGAAAAGAAGGCTGAGAGGAGATTTGATAGAGGTAATCAAAGTCCTTAGGAGTATGAACAGGGTAAGGAGTGAGAAATGTTTCCCTCTCAAGAGACTATCAATAACTAAAGGGCACAGATTCAAAATAATTGGTGAAAAAGAGTAAAAGTGATATGATTAAAATGTTTTTCACCCAGAGAATGGTTGGAGTCTGGAACTAACTTCCTCAGAGGGTGGTGGAGGCAGGTTTGATTGAGATATTCAATTGCCATCTGAAAAGAAAAATGTGCAAGGTGTTATGATGATGGGGAAAAAGCCTGGAATTATGCACAAAAATACTGGACTGTAAGAAGACCTGAGTTTTATATTTTAAAACGGACACAAACGCTGAAGATACAGTTAACTGCCGGCAGGAATGGCTGCAGCACCTTTTGTGTTTCCAGATAAGGTATTTCTAAAAGCATCCAAAGACTGATTACCCTCTCTGCTAAAAACAAAGAACAAAGAACAAAACACCACGGGAAACAGGCCCTTCGGCCCAACGAGCCCACGCTGCTACCCCGATGTTCCCATCTCTACCCGCGATCCCTGTCCATGTTTATAGATCTATGGATTAAAAACCAAATTTGAGACAATTTAGGGAGAATTTGTTTTGCCGATTAGCCTAAGAGCACACCTTTGGGATGTGGGAGGAAACCGGAGCTCCCGGAGAAAACCCACGCAAGCACGGGGTGAATGCGCAAACTCCCACAGACACAGGCCCAAATCCAGGGAAAAACAAGGGAACATAATGACAGTCTCATCCAAAAGACCCTGTGTGTGTGTGTGTGTGTGTGCGTGTATGTCTCTGTGCATCTGTGTGTTGACATCGAGAAGTTGTCAAGTACTGTCAACAGTGCAAATTGCAACAAAGGTTACCTCCTATAGCTCCACTGTGCCCTTGGGAATGTCCTGGCTGGACATAGGTACAAATCCATGTTGATTATGTTGATCTGTTCCTGGCCACAATGTTTTTGCTTGTGATTTCTACACACGTTAAATGGATGGATATTTTTGAGGGATTTCGCCCGGATCAACAACTTTTGGTGAACCTTGCCTGGGACAGGTCACAACAGAAGATTATATAGATAAGGCAGGGATATGGTGCTGAGTAGAATTCTCTTTCTGAAAGTCAGTGCAGAGTCAATGGACTGTAAAGATTCTGTGACGGGGTCCACGTATCAGAGATCAGTTAAGTTCAAAGGGTCCTTAAAGAAGGCTTTGGAGGAGTGGGAGGGGAGATGGTAGGGAGTGAAGAAAGTCATTGGGGTCTCATTGAAGATGTCGAGGGGTGGGAGGGTAGATGGAAGAGAGTGAAGAAAGTGATTGGGGTCTCAGGGAAGATGCTGCGAGGGCTTGGAAGATCCGGAGGTCAACCAGATCTTGGGGGATGGGGATCGATGCCCAATTTCAGAAGGGAGCTTCTAGTGGAGGCACACCCCACCATCCCAACTCTTCCCTCTCAATGTCTAACACCGTCAATATTCTGGTTTCTCCAATGTAAGTTCAATCCTTCTGTCAGCCTAAAAATTGAGATTGAGTGGGAAATGGCCTCAGTCCCAATTGGGGAAGAATAGGCTTCCCATCAAAGGATTTGCCTGTTCCAACGTAAAATCACTGTGAGGTTGGGGTGGGCAGTAACCTTGAGGGAATCCTTTCCCTTCAATTTCACACTCCAAAAACTCCCACATCCCCTGCCGCCCCTGGCCACTCCCTCCCCCCTCACTCCCACCCCCACTCTCCAACCCCTAGCCGAGAAACCTACCGCTAGGGAAGCTAGTAGTTTTGAAACAATTAATGTACCTTAATCAGGAGCAAATTTTCTCTTTTTCCTCTCCTTCTCTTTCTTGCCGAGCTATAGTTGGTGACTTCCAAAATCTCTGCTTGCAACATAATCAAGAGGTTTCTAAATAATATGGACTTATTTATCCAGCAGCAGTGTTGGCGTCTTCATTACTAAAGACCACACTTTGTGTGATTCTCATTCCAAGCAACTTAATTTATAGAGTCATCGGTGACACAGTGAAGGTAATTAGTTAATCCCTTAGCAGGTTGTAAACCAGCATCAAGTTATGTTTTGTCTTAAATGGGTAAAAAGTTCCACACTAAAAGGATTTCTAGATCAAATATTTGATTTGTAATAATTGAGAGGACTGAAAGTTAATGAGTAATTTTGGATCATTTTTTAGCTACTGACCCAGAAGTTTTACAAGATTGTTGACATCTTACTTGACTGTAGTATACAAACAAAAGTTACGATGTACAAAATTTGGCTAATTTGAATTTGGGTATAACACCAGACTGCTAATATCTAAAGAAAAAGCAGATATTTATATATCACCATTTACGATCTGGTGATGCCTCATAGCTAATGAAATATATTTGAAATCTAGTTAATTATTGAAACGTTGAGAAATGCAGGAGCCAGTTTGTTCCCAAAAAATTCCACAAGCAGCAGTGTTTAAGCTGTAGTTTATTTATTAGTGTCACAAGTAGACTTACAGTAAACTGTAATGAAGTTACTCTGATCATCCCTTATTTGCCATACTCTGGCACCTGTTTGGGTACTCTGGGGCAGAATTTAGTGTGGCTAATGACGTAATCATCATGTTTCTTGGAACATGGGGAGAAGCCGGAGCACCCAGAGGAAACCCATGCAGACACGAAGAGAACGTGTAGATTTCGCACAGACAGTGACCTAAACCAGGAATCGAACCCAGCTCCCTATTGCTGTGATGCTGCAGTGCTAACCATTGTGCCACCATGTTGTGAGGGAAATAAACAAATAATCTGTGTCAGTCATAGCATGATACAACACAAAAGGCGACTATTTGGCTCATCATGTTTGTGCTAGTTCTTTGAAAGAGCTACCCAATTCATTCCACTCCTCTGTTCTTTCTCCAGAGCCCTTCAACTTTTTTGCCTTAATGTAAATCACCAATACCCTTTTGATTTGAATCTGCTTCCACACCCTATCAAGCAATGTATTCTTGGTATTGTTTTCAAGCTGTGTATTCCAGAGTCAGAATTTTGTGCTCTGATCCACCCCCATCACCCCTACCAAGTGGGCTGTGAGGGGCCCTCCCTAACCTTGCTATGATTTGTATGGGCAAAGACTCAGACCAGAAACCTGCCCTTGTTCCAATTAAGGTTCTTAAATGACCAAATAACAAAAAGAAAGTTAGATCTTGGGCGGGAAAGGGAGGTGTGAGGCGCCTCCATCATAAGCCTGCTTCTGATTTGGGGTATCCTTCCTCCAAGACCCAGTGACCTTTGGATCTTTTGTATTAATTTGAAATGTAAGATGGAATCTCAGTTTAACATCTTATCCAAGTGACAACCCTTCCGAAGTGCAGCGCTCCCTCAGTACTGCACTGAAGTGGCAGCCCCTAGATTTTGTGCTCAACACTCTAGAGTTTGGGTTGAACTTCCAAATCGCAAATTTCTGGAATTATGTAAATAATATGGTCTGAAAATAAAACTATGTTTGAAATGTTATGAATTGTAATTCTGCATAACACTTGACTATAAGGGGAACAGTCCCAGCCTTTGGAGTACTGAGTTCGAATCTACACTTTCAGAAGAACGTTAAGGCATTGGAGAAAGTGCAGAAGAGATTTGTCAGAATGGTATGAGAGATGAGAGCTTTCAGTAATGTGGAAAGACTTGACAGGCTGTGATTATCAAAGAAACTGGTTTTAGTAAAAGAATTACAAGATCCCAGTATAGATTGAGAATAAAAATGAGATCGCACAAGTCAATATTTGCAAGCATTGTCACTATCTCTTTAATGTTTGGTCACGTGTTTCAAATTGTTAGGAAAAGCCACTTTCTGTGATAAGAAAGAATGTCCCTATGTATGAATGATGTAAAGATGCCGGCGTTGGATTACCTATGTATGAAGCCATTTCACTGAATTAACTGATATATACAAGATATATTTTGGTAAAGGTTGAGTATGATTATTTTGGAGAAACAGAAATAGTGACATGTCCACATTGTTGCAGAGTTCTTAATTCAAATCACTTGTCAATTGTTTGCTATGTCAGCCCATCAATGTAAAATCTCTATAAAATAAGAAGAGAAAATGCTGGAAAATCTCAGGTCTGGCATTATCTGCTGGGAGCTAAAAGAGTTGATGTTTCGAGTCCAGATGACCCTTTGTCAAAGCTGAAACGTAAAGTAAAATCTCTACTGGATGAGGGAGGGAAGGAGAACTGGGTTAATTGTATCTCATTTAGGACAAGTATTTGAATTTAATTGGAAGTTTTAATATGAGAAATTTAATTTTAAGAAGTTTGCCTTTCTTTCAAAGTTTGAAATAAAACCGCGGCTTCAGGTAAGTTTTTCTCAAAGCTGTTCTGCTAATTGCATCATTGAATATATTCCAAACAAAAGTGACCTTATTTTACTTTCGTCCTTCAGATTTGACCAAATCAAGGACACCAGAAAGATAAAAGATCTGAGCAATCAATGCGTGGGCCAGCCAAAGGACAACTTTCAACAGAATTACTCAGTGAGTGCACTCTTATTTCCTCACATTGGGGCTTATCTGATGACAAAGCACATGAAACTCTCTTTACTTTATGGCAGTGATCACTGGTGTTTCAAAAGGAACATGATGTTTCCAAAATTATAGGCTATTGATTGGGATTTTACGGCCTTGCTTGTCCCGAAACCGTAATGTCCCCGCCGAGGTCAATGGACCTTTCCATGACGGTTGATTTCCCCTGGTAGGTGGGACGATAACATTCTGATATATATATTTCAAGTGGTATAGTCTGGCACAGATGCCATTATATTTTGTGAGGCAGAATTTTAGGGCCTCACTGGGTGCTGCAGTGGAAGCAGGCTAAACTGAAAATACCATTACCAGCCAGCAAGCTGGTTTCCTAACTCCATTCCTGGCACTGGACATTTTTTCAGGTTTCAAAGCCACATCCTCTGTCATTATACTTGCAAGAAGTCTTGACAGGGCCAATTATGAAGGCATGAGTATATTTTACCAGTCGGTTTTTGGTTTCCTCAACCTGGGTGGGGCAGTTTAATTGCTTGAGGGCTAGCCATCTCCTTAAATCCTCCTGCAACCCAAAAGTGTTGCTGCCAAAGGGCTAAAGCTGTGATGCAGACCATCCATGATGACCTTGTAGATGTAGTCATAGTTATTTTTAAAAATTAGTCAGTGGGCACTTCCCACCCTTTATAGGTAGTGCCTAGCTGTTCTAGTTGGGCAGCCAACTGCCCCCCATCAGCCACATTTCAATTGACCTCTCCAGCTTGAGAATTTACCAACTCTCCCTAATTAGATGGGCCTCCTGGAGATGGCTTCTTATTATCCACCTCCAAGTTGATCATTCAGGCTGGTTGAACTTGGATACCATTGGAGTTGGCACCCTCAAATGTTCTGACATGCAAGAATTTTCTAAGGTGATAAGACTCCATTCATTTTGTCAGCATTTAAGGGCAGTAACATGTCTTATATTAATTAGCTTTATTTTGTTTAATGGCATTTAATATGTTGGAAAGTAGAGTGAAGTATAAGTGGTGTCAAATGTAATCTTTGAATACCATAACAATTGTATTAATAAAAAGTCATAGTTATGAGTCAATGAAAATTAGATATAAATATTTATAAGATCATCACAGAATCATTACAGTGAAGGAGTCATTTGGCCCATCAAGTCTGCGCTGACTCTCTCATAAGGGCATTCTGTCTTATCTCATTCTTTTACGTTATCCCCTTAACCTTGCACATTCTTTTCAGATTGCAATCCAATTCCCGATTAAATACCACAATTGGACCTGCTTTCACCATCCTCTCACAAAATTCATTCCAGGCTCCAACATGATAAAATTGATGCTGGCCGAATATATAAAATATTTCTTATGTTTTGTTCCAGGAATTGCAAACCTGTGCTAACTCTAATTTCCACAATGATCTGCACTGTCCAGTTTGTCTCCAGATCCCCACGTTTCCTGTGGAAACGAACTGCGGCCACTTGTTTTGTGGTAGGTTTGACCAAGTGAAGGTGCTTACACAGCTTTGTACTGAGATATACTTTTAAAGGTTATGCCACTTTCTATTTCTCCTTTCCCTAATTGGATCCGCCAGTGGTACACAACAACCCTAATCAAGTGAGAAGGTTTTCAACCTCGTCTCTTCCAGTGTCTCTCTAAAATTGAAATACATAACATTTACTTGGTACTTCTTCAAGCATGTGACCTGATGTGGATGTGAAGTCAAATTCAACAGCCATGAACTCTTGGTTCATTGGCAGTCTGAAATCATTTGAAACAACTGATGCATTTCCTCCCCCAGTGGATAATTCATTATGTACTGTACCTTCAATACCTGTCACTGGAAAATATGTACGATTGGATATTGGCTGAAGGCAAGATTGGGCTAAGTTGGACTCCCACTACACACGTTCAAGCAGCATACTGACATTCACTGCCTCTATTCATATATTAAGAATAGAAACTTGGGTACACACCAGACCATGGCTAAGTAATTTGGAAGACATCTTTTCTCCATTCATATCTTTTCCAGAGAGACATTAATTACATCTCTGTGGGCACCAACAGCTCTTTGATGTCTTATTCAAGTAGCCACTGTTTGGGGGAGACTGGATCATCGTCAGAAGCCTATTCAATTGGGAGCCATCAAGGTCACAATTGGAAAAAGAGATCAAACTAATTTTCTTCGCTGTACTACCCATACTATCTATCTGAATGAGATCTGCCAACTCCCAGGAAAACCTAGGCATGGATCCTGGAGTCTTCATTCTGAGTTCCAAGTTGGCTGAGGAGCAGCCTGACATTTCCAAACAGCCCTTTTTTGGTTGGAAGTTTCAATATCTTGTTCTAGTTTGAAAATACAAGTACTGAATCAACCAGAATGGGCATGTTTCACTGCAAAAAAATCCCTGCGGCTTAGCAAACCTGATGTAGAGATGCCGGCGTTGGACTGGGGTAAACTCAGTAAAGTTTTGCAACACCAATTTTAAATCCAACCAATTTATTTGATAGTAAATCTTTGCCTGACGAAGGCACAACATAGTGCCGAAAGCTCGCGGATTTACTATCAAATAAATTGGTTGGATTTAAAATTGGTGTTGCAAAACTTTACTTAGCAAACCTGTCAGATTTATGGTTTTGCCATTATAGATGTAGTATATTGCCACATTAGGTTTTATTATAATACATTAATTACTGTTTTAAAATAACTTATGTAAGATTACTATCACAATTCTGTTCCTATATGGATGCTTTGATCATTGCTAATTCTCAAAATTATTCTCTTCTTCCTCCATATAATGATACATTCAAAAGGAAGTTAGATAACTGCACAAGAGAGAAAGGAATGGAGTATATTGATAGGGTTAGATGAGCATGATTGCAGGAGTCTTGTGTGCACCGTTGACAATGACATGGACCAGTTGACCAAATGGCTGCTTCTGTGTTGTATGTACTCTTTATTTGTTCAAAGGATGTGAACATCACTGGCAACAACAATATTAGTTGCCCATTCAGAATTGCACTTGAGAGGGTGGTGTTGAGCCACTTTATGGAACCTATGCAGTCCATAGTGCTGTTAGGATAGCAGTTCCATCACTTCAACCCAATGACGATGAAGGAAGAAAAATATAACTTCTAACAAGGATGGTGCATGGCATGGAAAAGAATTAACAGTGGTGGTGTTCCCATGCATACTTGGGAATACAAGTACCATTGAAGAAACTTTGGCGATTTGCTGCAGTGCATCTTGGAGGTGGCACACACTGTTGCCTCTGTGCACAATTGGTACATGGAGTGACTGCCTAAGGTGATAGATGGGATGCTGATCAAAAGGGTTGCTTTTCCAGAATGATGCTGAATTTCTTTAACTTTGCTGGAGCTTCACTCATCCATGCAAATAGAGTACATTTTACTCAAACTCATGACTTGTGCCTTGTAAATAGTGGAGTGGATATGTGGAGCCAAAAGATGAGTTACTCACCATAGAAAAACTAGCTTCTCACCTGCTCTTGTAGCTACAATACTTATATGGCTACTTCTGTTTTATTTCTGGTCAATGGTAACCCCCAGAATGTTGATAGTGAGGATACTCAACATTGGTAATACCATTGAATGTCAACAGTAGATGATTTAATTCTCTGTTCTTGGAAATGATCACTGCCTGGCAGTGATACAAATATTACTTGTCACTTATCAGCCCAAGCCCAAATGTTGTCCTGATCTTTCTGCATGCAAGCGCAGATCGCTTCAATATCTGAGGCATTGAGAATAGTACCGAACACTGCAATCAACAGTGAATACACTTTCAGATCTTATGATGGAGAGAAAGACACGGAAAAAGCTAAAGATGGTTGGGCTGAGGACACTACTATGAGGAACTGAGATAGTTGGTGTCCAACAACCACAATATGGCTCCAACCAGTGGAGAGTTTTCCCCCTGATTTTCACTGACTTTAGTTTTACTGGGGCTTTTTGATGTTGCCATTGGTAAAATTTCACCTCACTTCTGGAATTAAACTCTTCTGTTCATGTTTGTAAAGGCTGAAATGACATCTAGAGTTCAGTGACTCTGACCAAATTGAGCATTGCTGAGCAGATTATTGATGAGTAGGAATCATTTGATATCACATGGAGTGAATTGAATTGGCTGGAGATTGTCATCTGTGATCCTAGAGACCTCAGGAGGAGGCTGAAATAGATCATCCACCCAGCACATGTGGCTGATGATAGCTGTAAATGCTTCAGTTTTATCTTTTACAATGATGAGCTAGGCTCCCCCCATCATTGAGGATGGGGATATTAGTTGAGCTTTCTCTTGTGAATGGTTATCTAATTGTCCACCACTTTTCATGACTGCAAAGCTTTGATCTAATTCAATGATTTTGGAATTGTTTTGCTTTGTTTTCATGCTATTTCTGTTGCTTTTCATGAATGTCATTCTACATTGTAGCTTCACCAGTTTGGCATCTACATTTTTGCCTGGTTCTGGCATACTCACCTACACTGCTTATGTAAATGAGGATGATCCCTTGACCCAATGGTTATGTTAGAGTGAAGTTTATACTTGGTCATGATGTTACAGAATTTGATTGAATACAATTCGTTGCTGCTGATGGCCCAAAGTGTCTCATAGAACATAGAACACTACAGCACAAACAGGCCCTTCGGCCCACAAGTTGCGCCGATCACATCTATACCTACCAAGCCATAGACCTATCTATAACCCCAGTCCCATTAGATCCCATACACTCACCCAGAAGTCTTTTAAAAGACCCCAGCGAGTTCGCCTCTACCACCACCGACGGCAGCCGATTCCATTCACTCACCACCCTCTGATTGAAAAACTTACCCCTAACATCTCCTCTGTACTTGCTTCCCTGTACCTTAAATCTGTGCCCTCTCGTAATGGCCATTTCAGCCTGGGGAAATAGCCTCTGAGAATCCACCCTATCTATTCCTCTCAACATTTTATAAACTTCTATCAGGTCACCTCTCAACCTTCGTCTCCCCAGGGAGAAGAGTCCCAGCTCCCTCAACCTATCTTCATAAGGCGTGCCACCCAATCCAGGCAACATCCTTGTAAATCTCCTCTGCACTCTTTCAATAGCTTCCACATCCTTCCTATAGTGAGGCGACCAGAACTGCGCACAGTACTCCAAGTGGGGTCTGACAAGGGTCTAATAAAGCTGCAGCATTACCTCCGAACTCCTAAACTTAATCCCTCGATTAATGAAGGCTCATGGATGACCAGTTTTGAACTGCTGGATCTGTTCTGAATCTGTCCTGTTGAACATGATGGTACAACACAAGGGAAGGAATTCCCAGTGTAAAGATGGGATTTTATTTCAAGGATTGTGCAATGATCACTCGCACCAATGTTGTCATGGACAGATGCATTTTTTTATTTAATAGGATATGAGCATTGCTGGCAAGACCAATATTTGTTGCCCATTCCCAATTGCCCTAGAGAAGGTAGTGTGGTTGTGTGTCACCTTCTTGAACCACTGTGATCCATCTAATGAAGGTCAAGAAAGGGAGTTCTGTGATGGGTTAATTAGTGAAAGTGAAGTCAAGTATGTTTTTCCTTTTTGTTGGTCTTCTCATCTTGTTGGTTGCCCATTCAGACAGATATATTCTTCAAGACTTTGCGAGCTCATTTAATAATGGTGCTACTAAGCCACTCTTGGTTATGGGCATTGAAACTCTCCACCCAGAGTATATTCTGTGCTTTTTTCAACCTCATGGCTTTTTCCAAATGCTATAGAGGAGCATTAGCTGGAGGACGGTAGGTTATGATCAAAGCAGTTTCCTTGCCATGTTTGACTGATGTCATGAAACTTCATGTGGTCCAGAGACAATGTTTAAAATTCCCTGGACCACTCCCTCTTGACTAAATCACTATGCTGCTACCTCAGGACATATCCAGGTGGATTGAGGAGTCTGGGACATTGGCTACAAGTTATGTTTTGGTGAATATGATTGTCTGGCTGTTGCTTGCCTTATCTGTGGGACAGGTCGCCCAATTTTAGTGAGAATCGCCCAATTTAGTGAGGTCGCCCAATTTAGTGAGAAGGACATTAAGAGATTTTGAGGATCAACTGGCCATATATACCTAGGTCGATATGAGTACTCTAATGGGTTTTATTCTAATTTGTTTTTCTTTTGTAACCCACTGTCTTGCTTAAGAATCCACTACATTCTATATAATTCTGTGGATATTAACCACTAAATCTTCATGCTGTAAAATGCCACTTCTAACTAAGTTGACACAAGATACCCAATGGAGCTAAAATACCGTTGTGTTTTTATGCTGAAAATGATTGGTGTTTTACTATACTCTACGTAGAATGTATTGTTACATTATTTTGTGATGATGGTAATAGCTGTTCATACTTCAATTCAATGTCATTTCTGCTGTGATATTAATGGTTATTTTCCTCTTATTAGAACTGTAGCATGCATTTTAAAAGGGACATGTTGGAGAATGAGCATAAAATTATAATTTATCCTTGAAGTCAAATAACATGAATAAATCACTTGGGCTTCTCTCTTTTGACTTCTGATGTCATCTGAACTCCAAGTAAATCACAGTTTTATTGCCTACTGCTGCCCATCTACAGCACTCACAACATCACCCTGTGTGCCTTTCACTGGTGCAATATGGATTAATCTTCTTTGATTAAAGGCAATGAAGTGGAAGTTTATTCAAAGAAGCAAAACCTACAAATTATCTCAAAATGTTAATGGTTTTTGAAGCTGTAATGTTGATCTATTCAGTGCGGAGCTTTGCAATATTTTAAAATTGCTGTGTATTTATTAATCATAAAAGATAAATTACTAACTACCTGAAAAAATAGCAAATAAGGTACATTTTTATATAAGCTGACAAAGAAAACACAGACTTAAATGCGTTATGGAGAAATTTGAACATAACTGAGAAAGAAAACGTTTGCTGCAATATTATC
The DNA here is from genome assembly GCA_024679065.1 of Sphyrna mokarran. NCBI lineage: Eukaryota > Metazoa > Chordata > Chondrichthyes > Carcharhiniformes > Carcharhinidae > Sphyrna > Sphyrna mokarran. The sequence continues at coordinate 43,343,781 of JAGIQG010000009.1, forward strand.
CTGCCCCTCCTAGACTGAGCTGAAGACTGGAATTTGCCAAATACTTTTAAACCAGCCATACCATTGTGGCGCTCAAATATCTCGGGGTTTCTCAGAACTATTCTGTTCTAATATGCAAATAAATCCACCTGCTCCCCCTGCTGGCGAATGCCATTATTTCTGACAGTGCAACAACAATAGAACAGCATCATTGACATTAATGAAATTGAGGGCTGCAGTGTCACATGGACAAAAATTAAGGGGATTGCATTTCCAAAAGAGGTGTACTTCCAAAATGATTTACATGCTACCTGGCATGTGTGACCTTGGTGACAAACGCATTATTTAAAAATATCATGCATTCGCAATGTCACGCTGCAATTCTTGGCTATCTCTGATTATTTCTTTCACATTGCACAGTGAAGGATACTCTCAAATGATAATAAATAATTCCTCTTGTTCTACTTTAAAGGAGATTGCAGAATTCATGTTACTGAAATTCTGCAAGAAGGATGTAGGCAACCGACAGATTGAACTAATTTTCAACCCATCAAGGTTAATTCCTGTATTTATCAACACGTTCATGTAAATTGTTGTCTACATTAATTTAGAACAGATGAGGCCTGACGTGAAATATTATAGAGAGAGACAGTAGCCTGGTGTTTATGGTATTGGGGTGGTAATTTACTCTTCGTAAGTTTAAATCATATTATTAATTGAATTCAATAAAGCTCCAACAAAATGACCATGAAAGCTGCTGGATTGTCAGAAAACCAACTGGTTTAGTAATATCATTTATAGAGAGATTTTTCCTCTGAGGAAAGAGACTTGTCACTACTCCACAGTCTAGTTTACAGTGGATTTTAATCACATTCAATGCAGTCGGGTATACAGTGATATTCATATCAACATTAAAGGGGGGAAAAAACCATCTTGTCCAACAGACCTGAGTTATTGATTGCACCTTACACCCTGCTCAAGAAAAGACTTGTGCAGTTCAATGCCAGAGTATGCAAACTTGAATGTTCAGGAGTAGGGGTGGGATAAATATGTCTTTCTTAAATATGAGGAGTCAAAGATAAGTTCCCAGGAGCTCCAATTGATTTCTCGGATACTTTTAAGCTTTTGTTTTGCATTAGACCATAGAGATATAATCCCAGTGTAAACATGTGGCATAGAAATGCCCACTAATTGGATAGTTTATTCATTCATGGAATGTGAGCTTCACTTGCAAGGTTAACATTTATAACTCATCCCTAATTGCCCTTGAGTAAGTGGTGGTAAACTGATGCCTTGAACTGCTGTAGTCCATGTAGTGTTGATACATTTAGGGAAGGGTTTAATGATGACATTGAAGGAAGGGCAACACATCTCCACTATTACTAAGAAGATCAAAGTTTGCAGGGAAAAGGTGAAAGAATGAGGTTGAGAAACTTATCAGTCATGATTGGATGGTGGAGCAGACTTGATGGGCCAAATGACCTAATTCTGTTCCTATATCTTCTGACCTTATGGTTTTACTACTAATTAGTAACCAACTAATGCTCTGAGGATATGGGTTCAAATCTTACTATGGCAATTAATAAAATCTGAATTAAAAACTATTCTTGGTAAAAGTGACTATGAAACCATTGTTGATTGTCATTTAAAAATTCATCAGGTTCACAGGTCTCTTTTAGGGAAAGAAATCTGCCCTGACTCCAGAGCCACAGCAATGTAGTTAACTCAACTGCCTTATGAAATGGCCTAGCATGCCATTCAATTCACGGACAGCTAGGGATGGGCACCAAATGCTGGCCAGCCTGTGATGACCACACCTCATAAAAGAATAAATTTTTTAAAAATTGCACCATCTCCTCGGTAAATTGAGCTTCCCTTTGGTCTCTAACAATCAAATCACCCAAGCTTGCTGTCAGGTAATTTCGGAATAGGAAATGTGACCCCCTCACCAACTCCAAACCACCCACCATCCCCACTCCCCACTCACCTTCATTTTACACAGTCCCAAATTATACTCTTACAAACCTCATTATTGTACATCTGGCATCATGTGGTGCCGATATTCCTTGTCACTTATCATCCTAAACCTGAATATTGCCCAAGCCTGCACTGCACTACTATTTCATTAATATCATGTTCCAGCTTATCTTCTGAGTTATGCAGTTAATTCTGCATCACGGCGCACCAGGAACTATTTTACAAAAACATAAACCTCAAAATATAATTTTATGTTTTGCCTGTTTGAATCAAATTAAGGACTGATTTATTTTATGTTGTCAGCCCAAATTTTTCTGAAACTAAGTTTAGGTTCATAGAATACTAGAATCCCTATAGTTCAGAAGGAGGCCATTTAGCCTATTGAGCCTGCAATGACAACAATCCCACCCAGGCCCTATCCACATATTTATGCTGCTAGTCCCCCTGACACTTAGGGGCAATTTAGCACAGCCAATCAATCTAATATGAGAGGAAACCAGAGCATCCGAAGGAAATCCACACAGACATGGGGAGAATGTGCAAACTCCACATTGTTACACAAGGGCAGAATTGAATCCTGATCCCTGGTGCTGTGAGGCAGCAGTGCTAATCACTGTGCCAGCATACCATATCTATTCATTGTCTACTCATCCTATTGGCCTGTCTTAATTTTTGTACTAGGTCCTAGAATGCAAGAATAAATAGGAGCAGGAGTAGATCACATGGCCCGTCAAACCTGCTCCACCATGCAACTCGTTAACAGCTGATCTTGGGTTTTAACTCCAATCCCCTGCCTGCTCTCCATATCCTTTGATTTCCTGAGAGACCAAGGGCAGGAATTTCCTGCCGCGCTTGCCCCAAGAGCGGAAAATCTTGCCCGTGGTCAATGGACCTGTGTATGATCCTGTACTGCCCGCTATGATTCCTGCGGCAGGCGAGACAGGAAAATTCTATCCCAAAAATCTGCCTATCCCAGTCTTAAATATCTTCAATGATGAAGCATCCACAAATCTCCAGGTTAAGCAAATCCAAAGATCCACAAGTCACTTTTCCTCACCTCATTCCTATACCATTCCTATATAATCAGCACCTTATCCTGAGACTGTGCCCTGTCTTTTAGATTCCCTGACCAGCAGAATCAGGCACTTACCCTATCAAGCTCGTTCAGAATCCTATTTTAATGAGATGGTCTTTCATTCTTCTAAACTCCAGTTAATGTGTGCCCACTTCTAGAAGTGAAAATGCAGTATCCCAGCACACTGTCATTCAGTCATTTTATTTATTTGTTTTCTTTTACCAACAGGACAATGTTTGATTGCATACTGGGGACATTGTTCTTGGTTAGGAGCTGTGAGCTGTCCTCTGTGCAGACAGAAGGTATGTTGCAGTCGATGTGAATGGATTTTGATGAACATAAAATATGAATTGACTTAAATCTAATAAATACAAATTAAACGGAAATGTTGTACAAATTTGAATTGAGTGACAACATACAAATGTGCCAAACGTGAATAATCAGAATGGGGGAGGTAGACTTGTAACTTCTGTCACTCCTGGGAAATTTGATGCATAACACATAATCAAGAATGTGTTCTGCAGGCAAACAGAAGTCAAAGTGCTAATGCAATTGCTGGCTTGTTACTTATTAAATGTACGTGGATGGAAATCTAACAGCACCTGAACGTGAGAGAGTTGCTGGTATCTCCCATCTTCAGAACCAAAGAATTTAACTGATCTTAGTGTAGAAAAGTCTATTATAATTATTAAGAATGTGAGTTCTCTGTGACTCATTGGGAGGAATTTTCCCAGGCAAAGTGAGGTGGACTGCAGGTGTACAGGAAGTTAAATCCCCCAAAGGAAACTTTGGTGGGATTTCAAGACCCACCAGTTCCCTTCCATATTTCCCTGGGCAGGTTTGCAGGTGGACAGGAAAACCTGTTGGAAAATTAGTAAAGATGTTTAAAAGTCAATTCAATGCTGTTTTAACCCCAAACTCTGGATGCCTGTTTTCTGGCCTGCCATCAACTTGTTGAGATCACCGAGGCTGGGGTACAGCAGGAAGGGAACAGCAAAAAGGGTCTTGTTCAGTGAAGCTGGAAAGGCTTTGATCAGTTACACTGAGGAGTTCTAATCAAAGCACTCTCTCAGAATTGATGATTGTCAACTCTTGGAAGGTATTCCACCTATGCAGCATCTCACTTACCTCCTGAAGCACTTTCCTACTGTCAGCCTTAACCAGGGGAGTAGCTTATGTTTCCATGTCCATCTCTGCCAAGGGAGAGGGGGGAGAACACCAGCACCCGCAGCATAGCATCAGCTGCCTTCCTCTCAGCTGTATTCTCTTCTATAAGGCAGAGGGAATGGACACCACTTGAATCGAGACCAGAAAACCCCGTCCAAGGTCAATGGATATTTCCATTGCCTATGCTTCGCCCTCTCTGATTCTGTGGCAGCAGGGTAGTACACTTCCTACATATATTTAGTTAATAGGTCAAATTCTGCAATCAGCACTAAAGCAATGGGATCTTGATCAATTGGGCCAGTGGGTTGACAAATGGCAGATGGTGTTTAATTTAGACAAATGTGAGATGATGCATTTTCACAGATTGAACGAGGGCAGGACTTACTCAGTTAATGGTAAGGTGTTGTGGAGAGTTACAGAACAAAGAGATGTAGGGTACATGTTCATAGTTCCTTGAAAGTGGGGTCATAGGTGGACAGAGTGGTGAAGAAGACATTCAGCATGCTTAGTTTCTTAGGTCAGAACATTGAATACAGGAGTTGGGACGTCTTGTTGAAGTTGAACAAATCATTGGTAAGGCCACACTTGGAATTAGCGTACAATTCTGGTCACCCTATTATAGAAAAGATATTATTAAACTAGGAACAGTGCAAAAAAGACTTACTAGGATGCTACTGGGACTTAATGGATTGAGTTATAAGGAGAGGCGGGATAGACTGGGACATTTTTCTCTGGCGCGTAGGAGGCTGAGGGGTGATCTTATAGAGGTTTGTATAATAATGAGGGGCACAGATCAGCTAGATAGTCAATACCCTTTCCTAAAGGTAGGGGAGTCTAAAGCTAGAGGGCGTAGGTTTAAGATGAGAGGGGGGAGATACTAAAGTGTCTAGAGGGGCAATTCTTTCTCAGAGAAGGTGGTGAGTGTCTGGAACAAGCTGCCAGAGGTAGTAGTAGAGGTGGTACAATTATGTCTTTTAAAAAGCATTAGGGCATTACATGGGTACGATGGGTATAGAGGGAAATAGGCCAAATTTGGGGTTAGCTTAGGGGTTTAAAGAAAAGGGGAGGCATGGACAAGTTAGGCCGAGAGGCCTGTTTCAATTCTGTAAACCTCTATGTCTCTATCAGTCAAGACACTTTGTGCTGCAGCAAAGAGATGTAGCAATCGGTCTGGCAGGAATTTCAACTGTATCATTATCATGTAGTAGCCTTGAACCTGATTATCTTGCTAACTGGGCATTCCCACTGTGCAGCAACAACAATGGCATCTGTCCAAGCAGCCAACCAAATGAAATAATTTTCGCTTACCAATTCCCCCAGCCTTACACAGGAAGCTATCACTTCTCCAAAAAAATTAAAAATTTGTACACACGTTAAGTGGAAGCTAAAATATTCTAAAAAACCTTTTAGAAAATTATTGAAAAAGTTCAGCTTAAAACTCACAATCATTTAACAGAACTCCTCAATTATCAATTTTTTTTTAAGAGTGGGTTTTCTTGCACATCAAAATTCATTAACCACATCATCATTAAACAACCCTTCGACAGCTGATTGAAGAAGGTATAACTTTTTAAGGGGTTGACATAGTTCTGTGGGGGCAGGATGTTGCAGTGAGAAGCCACCCCCCAATCCTGTGACACAGCCCTGAATAACTGGCCAACAACCTCAGCATTTCCACCTTGATTTGTTACGTGCCCCATTTTCGAAATTCTGGTCAGTTTTAGAAGCAATGAGAGTGATTGCTGGCAGATCGCTGTCAACTGCATCCCCTAACCCTCAGCCCCAGCCTCATAAAATCCAATATGTTCTGGTGGTGCTAATTGAGAGGTTAAAAACTGGCCTGGATACTAGGAGAGCTCCCCTATTCTTCTTCCAGTAACACCATGGGGATAATTTTCCCATCCTGCCCACCATGTGAATAGTAGTGGGCAGATGGAGGTTGGGGGAAGGGGGAACCATGCAAAGGTCCCTTGACGTCAAGTGAGATTTTTCAGTTTTGGTGGGGATGAACATGGCTGGAAAATCCTATCTGAGTTTTTTTTCCCCTCTGCCAGGGCCCATTTGATATCTTATCACCGTCAGCCTATCAACATCCAGTCCCATGCCTGGTCCCAATGGTACCAGCGAACTGGGAACTCCGGGTGTAATAGCCCCTTATTTTCACAATCATTCTTTTTGAGGGGTAGGCAGTGGTTCTGTTCCTTACATAGCTTTGCAGAAATAGTGGGCACCTGGTTAAACTACTCCCTGATGATTTGCAGCAGATTCCATTGAATCCCCATTGGAGTTATAGTGGAAGAATAGTTGAAAGTCCCAACAAAAGTCACTGGCTTTCTCAGAGGTTGCAATCTCTACGTCAGTTAACAGATAAAACATATTCACTGGCAATGGGTAAGCTTACAAGCCCTTCAAAAGTTAATCACGTTATAACCCTTGGTCCCATGTCAGCAGAAAGACCTCAGTTTCACATCTGATTTTTGACAATACAACCCACACTCAATACTGTCTTTTAAGTGGGGCATGGACCCATGAGAGCTTAGATGCTGTTACTAAATCAAACTGACTGTGTAAAGATTTAGATGTCCCTTACAAGACTGCCTGAAGCCAATATTGGAATTTACATATCTGTTAGAAAATGGATGTCTGACTATGCTACATGCTATTCAAAGAAATGTTTAAGGTGAATAAGTGGCTAATTGTTTTGATAAGTCATGATTTTCTGAAAGCAAGAACCCATTCTACATCAAGGCAGTACAGAATAAAATGGCTAAACTAGATTCCACTTTGAAAGATTCTGCTCCTAATTTCTATGTTCTTTTATGGAGCGCATGGAAAATTGTTGGACATGAAATATTGGCTCCTAAAGGAGTCAAAGTGACTACTATCTTCTTTGTATGTGCTATGTTTCATACTGGGAATGAAAAACAGTTCCTGAAAATCGAGGTAGTAAATTACCAGAAAATGCTGAGATGACACAAAATGACTGTTATATTTGGCTATAATGACATAATTATCATCATGTTTTGTGTTACCACCTAATATTAACAGAAATTGGGTGATGCATCACCAACAAAGCAAAGCAGCTTCAAGCCAATAGTATAAGTATTGAATTTACAGCAATACAAGGTATTGCACCCACAGCTTTGATGCTTCCTAAATCAATATATATAAAGCAGGAAAATCCAGACTGGAGTAGAGGGACCAATTGTTCAACAAAGATAAACACATAAACTGAGAGACTCCCTGACTTGATCAAGAAAGACGTTTAGCTAAAAATGGACAAAAATTTGACAAACATTTTCTAGTGAAGCACTCGAAATCTGTCTTTACTGTTTGAGATTGCTTCCTTGTGTTAAATTGATATCTACATCAATTATTCATATTCAATAGTTGATAGTGGATGTGCAGACCAACAAATTATGTTTGCAAACTTAATTATGCTTGCTGTTCTTAGTCCTCATAATTTGAAGCATTTTTGTACAAAATTATTTGAATTGTCCGATAAGAGAACTCCGGAGTTTACTTCCACTGTCGAGTAAATCAAAGACCAAAGAACAAAGAACAAAACAGCACGGGAAACAGGCCCTTCGGCCCAATGAGCCCGCGCCACCACCTCGATGTTCCCTGTCCATGTTTATAGATCTATGGATTAAAAACCAAGTTTGAGACAATTTGAGGAGAATTTGTTTTGCCAATTAGCCAAAGAGCACATCTTTGGGATGTGGGAGGAAACCGGAGCTCCCGGAGAAAACCCACATCAAACTGGGGGATGATAAACAAACAGAAATAGATTGCAGTTAGGAGTTTGATTATGAACCATCATTGAAAAGAGCAAAATCACAAGGCATTCTTCTGTGTCTTCAGTCCAGTAGAGCAAACTATTGTATTTCTCTTTACAGGTGAACCTGCTTTATAGTTTATTCTGTGAGAACCAGCAGGAAAAGCAGGGTCAACAAGTTATACGGGATATTAGAGCCTACAACAAGCGCTTCTCTGGACAGCCTCGACTTGTAGGTCTCATACACGTGAATCCAACTGTTTGAAATTAGATTCTATTGTGAATGAGGAATGAGTGCCACAAGATTCTAATCAGTTTATTGAGTGAAATCTAATTATGTAAATTAGGGCAAATCAATGGTGCAACATTATCATTGGCATATGTGCAATGATCTTTAATTTTTCTAATTCTGTATACATTCTTAAAATGATATAACAAGGTAACAGCAAGCAATGATAAAAATGCAGAGCATTTATCTAGTTTTAGAATGTATGTTACTTTATCATGTTTTGTTTTTATTTGGTTTACGCTTTTTTTGATTGCCAATTCGCTAATGAAGGTAGCATGCATTAATTATTTCTTCCCTTGTTGAAGGTAATAGGAATACAAGTGCTTACATGAATAGCAGCCTATCAGGAGTAAATTAAGATATCTGCCTTCCTGCATTTTCAGTGTCAATCATTGGGAGCTGATGAAGGGATGGATCATAAAAATTCTGTCAGACTGTCGGCAGTGAAAACAGTCAAACATTTGCTTACATCAATTTTGTGCCACAAACACATCAACCGCTGATGAAAACAATCTCATCATACCACAGCACAAACATAGTACCATTCCATGTACTTCAGATGTATCTTACAATTGACAAATCAGCTTTCAATCAAGAATGAGTTAGTTATTCTCTTTGTAATGTACTTAAAACGGAAACTAGTTCTGGTTGTTGGGGGATACATTAGCTGTTTATTATGGTTTTTCAAACTTCCAATATTATTTTTCTGTCTCCTTCAATTTATTTGAAGTATTTTTATTGGAATCAATAATACTAAGGTTTGATCATTTTTTTCCCTCTGATTCCCCGGTCAGTTACAGTCTAGGCCAGTTAGTTGCACAATAAACATTCTTATACTCTGGTTCAATTTCCTGTACCAGACAGCCATGCGATTCCCTGAATAAGACTACTGTTTCCTTGTCAAGTTCTAGATAGTTTAATGATGTGGACTCTATTCACAAATATGAGACTGCTTAGACTAAATGGACTTCAATCAGTAACATTTTTTTAAAAGCCTGTTATGTTGGCCTGAATTCCAAATCAGGTTTTTTTTGAGCTTTATGATCCATGACCTCCACACTCTTCAGTCTCTCAATGTTCTTATCAAAGCTGATTGTAACTTGTGTTCTGACTATTCTCCATCCCCCTTATTCGCTTGTCCTTTTGCTCAGTTTGCAGATTATATCTATGACACGCATCTGTTCCTCCAGATGGCTTTTAGAGGACTCTTTACAATGGCCGGACTAGTATGGATCTTCTGTTTGAGGATTGCAATTTGTTCCTTTGCAGCTATCACGTGCTTCACATACCCTCTTGATATAATTCCTGAAACATTCGATGGGATCTTGGTAACTGCTGATGGCCTGACTGTTGTAATCCTGCTTCTTCTCTGCATGATTAATATTTGCCAGTAGGTGGGACCAGAGTGCACTAGACTAACCAGCACTACTACCCAAATTAAAGAACCAGATTCTCACAGGATGTGGGCAATGTGCTGAACATCTGGTTTGATAAAACTGTGTAGATATACATCAACAATGTTCAAACTGATAGTTGTACATAGGATTTTAATGTTAAAATTGCTTGCAGTTTTCCATCCATGTTTGTTGCTAGGCATAAGTACAGCAAAGGTGTTTTTATTTTAATAAATCTGAAGCTATTTATGTTTTCACCCAAGAATGTAAAATGTATTTTCAAAGATTTGAGGGGGATGCAACTCCTTATTTGTTTTTCTCCTCTAATCTTTTAAACCCTGTGTTCTACGCTATTTCTCCTCAGAGTCTTTCTTAAATTATACCTTTTGGAAGTGAAAATTCAAGTGATAAAATCATGTTTTACAGTTGGCAGAGCGGAGGAGGAATTGACTTTGAAAGGGTGTGACTGAAAGCTTTATTTCTTCCAACAGGGAATTCAATCTGTCTCGCTGTCAAGCTCTGTTTTCCAACTTCAGAATGATGTAACTTTGCTTTTCATGGGAAAAGAACAATTTTTATAATGTTCAAGATGTAGATGTTGCATTGAAAGTGGGTTCCTTCAATAAACTCTTTTTGCTGAATTCTCTCTCTTAGCTGTTAGATGATGTGCAAATCTCAATTCTTTACTTTCTTTTGATTGTTGAAAAAAGCGTTAAGGGCTGCTGTTTTAAACAAGCTGCAGATTGGATTCAGGAAAATATATGGCATGTGAAATTGCTGAACCATTTACTACTCTCTGGCAATGTTACAATCATATTTAACCTTGAACCTTGGCAAAGCAGCTTTTCCACCACCCTCCTCCTCCCACCCCCACTAAGCCTGCCACTTCAAAATCAAGATAGGCTTGGTGTTAATTACCTTTTTCAAAGTAGAACTGAACAATAATAGGCTGCATGCAGTAATTTACTGTCCATGATGTTTACATGTTGCTCATAAACTACCCTGAATGTGTGTTTGATCCGTTTTATTAGTCTAAAATGACAATTACCATAAATACTTGTGTAGGGAAATGATACCTGTGCAAATGGAACTCAATGAAGTCAGTAAATATCAGGGCAAGTTGACCGGTAAGGGAGCTGAATGATCAGGACTTTGAAGAGATTATTTATGGAGCAACAATTACTTCTCACAGAGGAAGGGAGTTTGCCAATGGCTAAGATATCTCTTATGATGATAAGGGGTCATAAAGGGACAAGGTGAAAATAGGTTGGATTTGATCTGAAGAAGGAGACAGAAGATAGTTGGACCAGAAATTTCTTTGGGACTTTTACACTCACTTGCTGAAGCTTCAGAGTTATATTCTTTTCTGTCAGTACTTAATCAGGTGTTTACATTGGCTGCCTGCACAAGCTTCTTGCGACCTTTCTCTTCTGGTGATTGATGCTCTGAGATTAGTGCTGGCTGCATTTCCTGTTCATTTACTTTTGAAAGTATAAGCCCACTAGAACACTGCCACATGACAGACAACATAACCCATCCTGACAATCCTTTTGTTACTGAACAGTGGTACCATATTGCTGTAACTGCCTTAGTACTCAATGCCATCAACTGCCAGTTTCCAGATATAATCTTGCAACTCATCTACTTCATCCTGGACCACAACGTCATCACCTTCAACAACCAATTTTTTTATTCAGACACACCGAACAGCCATGGGTACCATATTTGCACCTCAATATGCCAACATCTTCGTGCACAAGTTCAAACAAGACCTCTTCACCGCACAGGACCTTCAACTGATGCTATACACTAAATATATCAATGACATTTTCTTCCTTTGGACTCAATCACTGAAAAAACTATATGATGACATCAACAAGTTCCATCCTACCGTCAGACTCACCATGGACTATTCTCCAGAATTGGTTGCATTCTTAGACACATGTATGTCCATTACGGATGGTCACGTCAACACTTCACTGTACCGCAAGCTCATGGATAATCTAATGATGTTCCACTTCTCCAGCTTCCACCCTAAACATGTTAAAGAAGCCATCCCTTATGGACAAGCCCTCCATGTATACAGGATCTGCTCAGATGAGGAGGATTGTGACGGACACCTCCAGACACTGAAATATAGCCTCATAAAAACAAGTATGGTGCTCGACTCATTGATTGACAGTTCCGACACACCACAGCAACAAACCTCACCAACCTCTTCAGGAGGCAAACATGGGACACGCTGGACAGAGTACCCTTCATCATCCAGTATTTCCCTAGAGCGGAGAAACTACGACATCTTCTCCGGAGCCTTCAACATGTCGTTGATGAAGATGAACATCTCGCCAAGGACATCCTCACACTCCCACTTCCTACCTTCAAACAATTGCATAACCTCAAATAGACCATTGTCTGCAGCAAAGTATCTAGCCTTCAGGAGAACAGTGACTACAACACCACACAACTCTGCCATAGCAACTTCTGCAAGACATGCAGATCATCGACACAGATGCCATCATCTCGTGTGAGAACATCATCCACCAGGTACATGGTACATACTCTTGAAACTCGGTCAACGTTGTCTACTTGATAAGGACAGTAAGAAGTCTGACAACACCATGTTTAAGTCCAACCGATTTATTTGATAGTAAACTCACAAGCTTTCGAGGTTACCCTCTTCGTCAGGTGAATGAGGTGTTCTGGTCTCAGACAGCACATATAACAGCACAGACAGTTTACAGATTACTGATTAGAATGCAAATCTTTACACCTAACCTGCTATTCAAGTCTTAAAGTGGCTAACGATGTGAGCGGAAGGAGCATTAAGCTCTTGTTAGCCACATTGTTAGCCACTTTAAGACTTGAATAGCAGGTTAGGTGTAAAGATTGGCATTCTAATCAGTAATCTGTAAAGTGTCTGTGCTGTTATATATGTTGTCTGAGACCAGAACACCTCATTCACCTGACGAAGAGAGTAACCTCAAAAGCTTGTGAGTTTACTATCAAATAAATCAGTTAGACTTAAACCTAGTGTTGTTAGACTTCTTACTATGTTTACCCCAGTCCAACACTAGCATCTCTACATCATACCTGATATGCTACAGGAAAGGATGCCCCGTAGCATGGTACATCGGAGAGACCTTGCAGACGCTATGACAACAGATGAATGAACACTGCTTGACAATTACCAGGTAAGATTGTTCTCTTCCTGTTGGGGAATACTTCAACTATTGTGAGCATTCGGCCTCTGATCTACGGGTAAGTGTTCTCCAAGGCAGCTTCACAATACACCACAGCGCAGAGTCACTGAGCAGAGACTGACAGCCAAGTTCCACACACATGACAATGGTCTCAACTGGGATCTTGGGTTCATGTCACACTATCTGTAACCCCCATAGCCTGGGCTTGCAAAACCTCACTAACTGTCCTGTCTGGAGACAATACACATCTCTTTAATCTGTGCTTAATGCTCTCTCCACTCACATTGTCTGTATTTTTAAGACTTGATTGTCTATAAAGACTCACATTCCAATCATTATTTTGTAAATTATGTCTTTATATGCCCCGTTTGTGAATAGAACTTCCACTCTCCTAATGAAGGAGCAGCACTCTGAAAGCTAGTGGATTTTGCTACCAAATAAACCTGTTGGACTTTAACCTGGTGTTGTGAGACTTCTTACTGTGTTTACCACATTGCACAGCAGCAATACAGGCTAAGTGGTACCAATTATAACTGTGATTCTCATAGCTTTCCTCCACCTGACAATATTTCTGTTCATCCCAGAAAAGACGGTCCCCAGAAATGTAGTTGTACTGTAGATAATGTAAGTGGTAGTTTTTCATCATTACACCAAGTAGTTAGGCCTATCATGCTTGGCTGTAGAGAAGGTGGATGCCGTGGAGGAACTGTCTACGGAGTCTCTGTGGGTGGAAGTTAGGAACAGCAAGGGGTTGTAACTTTGCTGGGTGTTTTCTATAGGCCGCCCAATAGTGACGGGGAAGTTGGGTGCAGAGAGGGAAACAGATCCTAGAGAGATGTAGTAATAACAGAGTTGTCGTGATGAGAGACTTTAATTTCCCAAACATCAATTGGAATCTCGCTAGGGGAAGGGGTTTGGATGGAGAGGAGTTTGTTAGGTGTGTTTAGGAGGGTTTCCTGACACAATATGTGGATAAGCCTATGAGAGGAGAGGCTGTACTTGACCTGGTGCTGGCTAATGAACCTGGACAGGGGTCGGTTCTCTCGGTAGGAGAGCATCTCGGGAATGGCGATCATAATTCTATCTCCTTTACGATAGCATTGGAAAGAGATAAGATCAGGCAGGCTAGGAAGCAGTTTATCTGGAGTAAGGGGAAATATGAAGACATCAGGCAGAAAATTGGACAAGTAAGCTGAAAGGAGGTGTTCTTGGGGAAAAGTACTGACGGAAAGTGGCGGATTTTCAAAGAATGTTTGTCTGGAACTCTGCATAACAACATTCTGATGAGACAGGGAAGATTTGGTAGGTCGTGGGAATTGTGATGCACGAAGGTTGTGATGAGCCTAGTCAGGAAAAAAAGAAAGGCGTACAGAGAACTAGGAAATGTTAAGGATCTAAAGGAGTATATGGGTTTTTGGAAAGAGCTTAAAAAAGAAATTAGAAGAGCCAAAAGGGATCATGAGAAGGCCTTGGTGGGTAAGATTAAGGAGAACCCCAAGGTGTTCTACAGATATGTGAAAAGTAAAAGGATGAGAAGTGAAGGAATAGGACCTATAAAAGGTGAAGGGGAAAATTCTGTATGGAACCGGAAGAAATGGCAGAGGTGCTTAATGAATACTTTGCTTCGGTATTCACGGTGGAAAATGATCTGGGAGATTGTACTGCAGGTTTGCAGTAGACTGAAAAGATTGAGTATGTGGACATTAAGAAAGAGGATGTGTTGGAACTTTTAAATTCTATCAAGGTAGATAAGTTGCCCGAACCAGATGAGATGTACCCCAGATTATTGTGGGAGGTGAGGGAAGAGATTGCAGAGCCCCTGATGATGATCTTTGCGTCGTTGATGGAGACGGGAGAAGTTCTGGAGAATTGGAGGATTGCGGATGAGGTTCTTATTTTCAAGAAAGGGAACAAGGATAGACCAGGAAGTTACCAACCGGTGAGTCTGACCTCTGTGGTTGATACGTTGATAGAGAGCTTACTGAGGGATATGATTTATGAACATTTAGAGAAGTTTAGTATGATCAGAAATAGTCAGTGTGGCTTTGTCAAGGGCAGGTCATGCCTTATGAGCCAAGTTGAGTTCTTTGAAAATGTGACTGAACACATTGACAAGGGAAAAGCAGTGGATGTGGTTTACATGGACTTCAGCAAGACATTTGATAAGGTCCCCCATGCAAGACTTCTTGAGAAGGTGAGAGGACATGGGATCCAAAGCGCTGTTTGCCTTGTGGATCCAGAACTGGCCTGCCTGCGGAAGGCAGAGAGTGGTTGTGGATGGATCTTTTTCTGCATGAAGGTCGGCCACCAGTGGAGTACCCCTTGCTGTTTGTCATTTTCATAAATGATCTGGATGAGGAAGTGGAAGGATGTGTTAGTAAGTTTGCCGACGACACAAAGGTTGGTGGTGTTGTGGATAGTCTGGAGGGATGTCAGATGTTGCAACGAAACATAAATAGGGTGCATGACTGGGCGGAGAAGTGGCAGATGGACTTCAACGCGGATAAATGTGAAGTGGTCCATTTTGGCAGATCCAATGGGATGAAGGAGTATAATATCAAGGGTAGGAGTCTTACCAGTGTTGAGGAGCAGAAGGACCTTGGAGTTTGGGTCCTTTGGACTCTTAAATCGGTCTCGCAGGTGGAGGATATGGTCAAGAAGGCATATGGTACGCTAGCCTTCATTAATCGAGGGATTGAATTTTGGAGTTGGGAGGTAATGCTGCAACTTTATAAGACCTTTGTCAGACCCCACTTGGAGTACTGTGCGCAGTTCTGGTTGCCTCACTACAAGAAGGATGTGGAAGCTATTGAAAGGGTGCAGAGGAGATTTACAAGGATGTTGCCTGGATTGGGAGGTATGCCTTATGAGGATAGGTTGTGGGAGCTAGGTCTCTTTTCCCTGAAGAGATGAAGATTGAGAGACGACCTGATCAAGGTTTATAAGATGTTGAGAGGTATAGATAGAATGGATTCTCAGAGGCTACTTCCCAGGGCTGAAATGGTCACAACAAGAGGACACAGGTTCTGGGGAGCAGGAAGAGAGGAGATGTTAGGAGTAAGTTTTTCACTCAAAGGATGGTGGGTGAGTGGAATCAGCTGCCGTCGATGGTGGTGGAGGCAAATTTGATAGGGTCTTTTAAGAGACTTCTGGATGAGTACATGGGACTTAATAGAATTGAGGGTTATTGATAAGCCTAGTAGGCATGGATATCATCAGCGCAACTTGTGGGCCAAAGGGCCTGTTTGTGCTGTGATGTTCTATATTCTATGAAATGTTTCAGGAAATCTGGATGTGCTGATTAAGGGGTACAACTTACATAAAAGTATAAGTCCACTCACCTGGTGTAGGGGCAGTGCTCCAAAAGCTCATGGTAACAAATAAACCTGTTGGATTTTAACCTGGCGTTGTGACACTTTTTACTGTGCTTACCCCAATTCAACACCGGCATCTCCATATCACAGAAATATAACACAAAGAAATATGGAAAAGCCCAGAGGTCAATGGTTTTCTGGTATATTCCTATGGCAGCTCCTTGACCAAAGAAAGTCAACTTGTCTTTTTTGCATGTTAACGTATTGGGATGCTGGTAGCAATAACCATTGCTGGGTATATTGTCCATAGCAATGTGTTGTCCAATTGCCAGCTAAATAGCAACTTTATTTCGTGCAGTGTAAATTGTTGTTTCCTTTGAAGTTTGGTATTCTTGTGTCTGTCCTGGTGAATGCAAGATGAAAAATCTTTGTCTTTTTTTAATATTATTATAATTTTCAGTTAAGTAAGCAAAAAGAATGGGGGTTAATTTCTATAGAGGTTTTCTTGCTCATCTCTCATTATATTCATGGAATAGCCATGGAATTCCTTGAAAAATGGAGTTTGCTGTTTTACCAAAATTTAGAGAGAACTTCTGCCAAAACAGTGCTACACACTAGTATACCAGGACAACTGCTGCAGAAATACATTCCCATTGCTTGATCTTATCTCTGCAGTTACCGCTTCTACATATATGGCAGAATGCCATTCAGTGCTGGCATCAACTGAAGGACCAAAAATAATAAGTGGCTCCATTAGAAAATGTATTGATCAACATTTTTGAGTTTATTTAATTATTTTTGAAAGGGAAAGAGAATAAAATACAAAGAAGCAAGTTATAACAGGAATCTATAATCATACAATGACAATAAAGATGAAATCAGGCAAGACTATGTGAAAAAATGATTTTGTTTAATCCTGGATGCTAGCTATAAGAAGTTATAGACTCTTTCTATCCAAGAACTGTTTGTAATGTTTTCAGGTTCCTGGAACTTCAGAATCCATTTTACATTGCAAGACAGCTTTTATAACTTAGGTCACAATGGAGAAAGAACTGCACAATGGGGATACATAACATTTAAATGGCTTTGAATGTTTCCCTGGGATCTTCTGTTATATTGGAGGATATTTGGTCTGTCCAAGGCAATATTGCAAAAACTGCACTGGTGATTTCTATAGGTGCATTTAATATTTAATTTGCACATTACCGGCAGAAATGATGACCTATGTTGTTCACACTATCAGAGATGGCGGCCCCAATCTGGTGGCCCCATTCACCACCAGCGTAATTCGTGGCATGGCCACAAAATCTCTCAAGCAGCCAAAAACAAGACTTGTGCTAGTGGGATCTCAATTTGACCTCTTCCCGTCCCCTGCCAATGATGTGATTTCCATATATTATAATAAATTTTAATATTAAAAGGGCTTTACACCATAGTGTTTGCCCATGATGTATCCTCCTCCTAGCAGCATGATATCACGCTGGTGTGAATCATTACTGGTTTTCAAAGTGAAAATCAGTCGTGATGACCACACTGGGGGCACAGAGATGCCTGGCAGCCCCAAGGATGAAGGTCAAAGCTGGACATTGCATCTGGCACTCCTGCAGTGCCCGTCATGGCGCTGGGCACAGTGTCCAGAGGATTCTGGCAGGATGGTAATCCTGCTCCATGGGGGAGGAGAGCGTTGCCCTTATGGACAGTGGGGTTGGGAGAGTGTCCCTATGCCTGCAAGAGGAAATAATAGAGGAGGAAATAATATAGGAAGAAACCCCGATGTCTGCAAGAGGTGTGGGGGACAGGAGGTTCCCCAGTGTTGGCATTCTGGCGTGGGGGAGGGGGGGGGTGGGGTGGGCTCGATATCTGTGAGGGAGGACCTAATATGTAACTTTAAGATTAAGGGCACTCTGACCTCAGATTTCTGGTTTTGCAATGTGTTCAGGCCCTGCTCCTCCAGCTGGCTGCGTGACCCTTGCCTGCACTTTGAAACTGCAGAGTGATGTGATCAGGTGAGAAAAGGCTTCAGTGAAACCAGTGAGTTTCACATAACTTTTCTCATCTTATCCAGAATTCTGTGATTTCGGGAAAATTCTGCCTCACATCTTTATACGTTATCAGAGAATGGTGACTCATTAGTATTATCGCACATCCACCAAGTTGCCTGTGACAGTGGCAACATATTGGAATATGCAAGAACTAACAAGCTGGTGGAGAAGGAGAAATTTTTTTGGATTTCAAATATCTTTTGTTGGGTAAAAATTGGCACAATCCATTGTAATAACATGCACGATACAAAGCCTTTGCAAATTGATACAAGACCAGTATTGAAAATTTAGTGGTATTATGTTTACTTGTTTGTGTAGTTTTCTCTTGTGAGACAGGCTGACAACGTGAAATTAGGCTATGATTATGGTGTGCATGGGTCTGGGTGAGCAGGAATCTCTGCTGAGGGCGCCTTGCGTCACCTTTGAACTCATTTTGATCTTTGAAATAAGATTGGAATGTTGATACAGCCAAGGGGCAGGAGAAAGCAATGGGGGCAGGAACAGAGAATTTCTGATTGTGAGTAGTAGGGAAGAAATGTGCTGCTACTCCTCTCGGCTGATCTTACACAGATCAAAAACTGACTTTCCCTTGGCTTCTGCTATCCTCAAGCACTGCAGGTCAAGCAGTGAGTGACACTGTCACAATTAGTAGTTAAAATCACATCAGATTCGAATGACCTGGAGCATTTCTATAATGATGGGGCCTCAGGTGAGCAAAACAGGCAGAGATCTGGCTGTTCAAATAGTGGCTGGCACAGAAGTGTTGGCAAAACAGCACTGAGCACCTGACTAATATTTTAAGAGCCCACCAACTCATCCCTTTTCCATCGTCTAAGCAGGACTCTGTTACTTTCATTTCAACATTAGAATTGCACAATTGTAACACGCTCTAGCCCGTCCACCCCCTCCCCACTTTGTAATCCACGTCCCAAGTAATTAATCCATGAATATCAGTAACCTCAAGGACATTTCAGTGCAGATTTACATTACAAGGATAGTGTCAACGCAAAGCAAAATTGACACTACAGTTGTAATATATAGCATGGAACTGGAGTCTGGAATCAGGTTGCAACTCAGAGGCTGACTAAGATTTCCCGAGCATTAACATCTGACTTAAAAGAAACAGGTTTCGTATTAACATGAAAGTGAAACAGTTTACAAATTCTAACCATTTTAAACTAAAATGTTTTCTGGGATAAGGCATATGACATTACCTTTCTTCAGACTTGATTATTTAGAATTTGTGTTTTACAAGAGTTCTCATGCAGTACAAAGGTAATGTAATAATTGCAATTTTATTACCAAATAACTTTTTCACTCGGAAAATGGTAAAAGATTGAGTGAATTCTGGCCAGCTCCTTGCTGTGGCAATCAGTTGTTCTGCATAATAGCTCTGTATTTCTTCTGGTGCTCAAGAAGCTTCAAAAAGACTTTGTATTTGTTGTCATAAAACCTACAAAAAGAAGTGTTGAATCTATGTTAACAACAAATGCACCAACTTCTGAGAAATTACGCTGGATGTTTTGCTCATTTGGAAAACTCTATACTGGGTTTAAGTAGAACCTCAGCACAGAAATGTTCTGTTGCATCTTCAACTGGAAAACAACACTCCTAAACAAACTTTATAGGTCCTTAAACTAAAGCCAGTTTCCCCTCAGATTTCCCCTGAGCATAGATGAGTAGACACATGGGAATGATGTATAACATGCGTGCCGGCTTATGTTTGGTCCCCAGATGTTTCCTGTGTTTTGTTTCAGTGGTGGAAGAAGCACTGCCTTATCCCAGTAGATTTTCTAGAGTCCAGTGGCTGCGTAACTTTAAACTTAAATGTTTTTTTTTGGGGGGGGGGCAAACATTAGCAGTTTTTTTAATATAAAATGAGCATAAGAGGATACAAAACTAAAACTATAAATGCAGCTATTTATTTATAAAAGCCATGAAGGATATGCGAGTCATTTCATGATGAATAAATAGCCTGTAGGCAGGAAATGAATTCTAGACAGCAATCTCATAAAGGGGTTCACAGTAGGTTGCAGTCTTAGAGAGAGGTTCTGTTGGAACAAAAGTCAAATGATAGCTCACCCTAAGTGAATCCTGAGGTCAGATAAAAGGTTTGAAATCATTTTCTTTTCATTTGTTACACAGCAGACATTTTCCTCCATTATTGAGTGTGCAATTTACTGATTACAGCTGTGATACTTGAAATGTGGGAACTTTTCGAATGAGTGTAACAAACTTTTGATTGCTATCTTTACTTAAATATTGGGAGTGGTTCTTTTCCTGGTTTAATTAATAATATTGCAATGGTATGCAAAAAGAAACAATTTGTGCAATTGTATATTGTTTGAAGAAAATGACACCAATGTGCAGAGTACTCCAATTTGCCAGGATGTTCAGCATTACACTTGCAACATCTGTTCTCCATTGTGACTTGGGTATATGCCTAAATCACAATTAAATATGCTTGATAATTTCTACTTCAAACGAATGAGGAGTTTGATACTTAATAAAGTAAAAGATGGAGTTTGAAGAAAGGCAGGGGATTTTTGATGACTGAATAGATAAAAGATTGTTTCACTACTTTATTTAGTATACTGGCAGAGGGACTGTTGCTTTTTATCATGAAGAATGCTAACCTCAAAGATGCGAAGCAGAGGAAAACAGGTTGGGGACCAACTATGTTGCATCATATGCAAAGGTCCAGAAATTTTCCAAAGGAGGGAAAGACTGCTTGCACCTAGAACTGAAGACAAAAGTGGGACCAAATAGTGGTGCAGAAGAAATAGAGAAGAATCTGTATTTATATAGTTTTCACCACTTCTAGAGCACCCCTTTGTGTGAATGTGATTTGGACTCATGATGCAATAACTAAAATAGCTCCCAAAAGATGTTTCTTTCTCTCTCTGTAATGAGCTGCCCGCAGCTCTGTGGCACAGTGGATAACACTGCTGCTTCACAGTATTAGGGACAGGGTTCGATTCCAGCCTCGGGTGACTATGTGGAGTTCTCCCTGTACCCGTGTGAGTTTCCAATGGGTACTCCAGTTTCCTCCCACACTCTGAAGATGTGCAGGTTAGGTGGATTGGCCATGCTAAATTACTCCTTGGTGTACCAAGATATGTAGGTTAGATGGATTAGCCATGGTAAATGTGTGGGTTTATGGGGCCTGGCTAAGATTCTCTAAAAGAGAGAGTCGAATGGGCTGAATGGGATCCTTCAGCACTATAGGAAC
Source organism: Sphyrna mokarran (assembly GCA_024679065.1). Lineage (NCBI taxonomy): Eukaryota > Metazoa > Chordata > Chondrichthyes > Carcharhiniformes > Carcharhinidae > Sphyrna > Sphyrna mokarran. Next base: position 43,365,228 of record JAGIQG010000009.1, read on the forward strand.
TTTCGTGATTTCCTGTCTTTTTAATAGAAGCAGAAATGATATTGGCAACAAGCTTTTATATCAGGGAAAGTGAATAGGTATGTTTGGAATTTAAAAATGTGAAAATGTCAACTTTACAGCAGTAACAAACTGGGACTCAAATGGAAAAGACACAAGAAGCAAAGCTATAGGATCAGAAATTTGAAAGAATGGACTGAGTATGGAAGTGGATTTAATGGTAGAGAAACCTTGAAATGCTGAGAAGTAAAGAACAAAGAACAAAGAACAAAACAGCACGGGAAACAGGCCCTTCGGCCCAACGAGCCCGTGCCGCCACCCCGATGTTCCCACCTCCACCCGTGATCCCTGTCCATGTTTATAGATCTATGGATTAAAAACCAAATTTGAGACAATTTAGGGAGAATTTGTTTTGTCAATTAGCCTAAGAGCACATCTTTGGGATGTGGGAGGAAACCGGAGCTCCCGGAGAAAACCCACGCAAGCACAGGGAGAATGCGCAAACGCCCACAGACACAGGCCCAAATCCATGTATCTGCACAGCACAGCGATAGTCACTGAGCTGTCGTGTTGCCCATCAAATGGTCCAGGTCAAGCATACACTAACGATGTGAAGCACTAGGATACTCTCGAAAAAATCCAAGAGCAGCCCTCTCATAACCCATCGCGTGTATGCCCCTTGTTAGACAACAAGGTGGACCAAAGTACCTGTAGGATAAAAACAAGTACATCAATATCATCATCTACTGACACACTTCCCAGGGACTCCCAAGGTTCGTGATCCCTATTTTAAATCAGTTTTCTATACCCCTCCATTCTCATTCAGTTCACGTGCCCATCTAAGTATTTCTTAAATAACTCCAGAGTGCCTGCCCCCACCACTTTACTTGGCAGCGCATTCCATATCCCCACCACTCTCTGTGTGAAAAAATTCCCTCTAGCATCCAAATTATACCTCACCCCCCTCACCCTAAGCCCGTGACCCCTCCTGCTATTCGAGTCCATCCTCGGAAAAAGCTTAACCCTGTTTACTCTATCTATACTCCTCATAATCTTGTACACCTCTATTAGATCTCCTCTAAGTCTACGTCTTTCTAAGGAAAACAGTCCCAATTTGCCCAAACTCTCCTCGTAACTCAGACCTTCCATACCAGGCAGCATCCTGGTAAACCTCCTCTGCACTCTCTCCAGAGTCTCCACGTCTTTCCAGTAGTAAGGCGACCAGAACTGGACGCAGTATTTCAAATGAGGTCTAACCAATGTTTTATACAACTGCAACATTAAAGGCCAGCTCTTGTACACTATACTCTTTCCTATAAAGGCTAGCATACCAAAATATTTCTTCACAATCTTCTCCACCTGCTCTGCCACCTTCAGAGACTTGTGCACCTGCACCCCCAGGTCCCTCTGCATTTCTATACTCTTAATAGGTCTACCCTTTATCATATACCTCCTCCCTACATTCTTTCTCCCGAAATGCATCACCTTGCATTTATCAGGATTGAAATCCATCTGCCATCTATCTGCCCAAGCTACCAGCCTATCTATGTCCTGCTGCATCACCTGACAATGCTCCTCACGATCCGCAAGTCCAGCCATCTTTGTATCGTCTGCAAACTTACTGATCACTCCACTTATTCCGTCTTCCAAGTCATTTATATATATTACAAATAGAAGAGGTCCCAGTACCGAGCCCTGCGGCACACTACTAGGGACCGACCTCTAGCTAGAAAAATACCCTTCCACTATTACTCTCTGTCTCCTATTACTAAGCCAGTTACTTATCCATCTAGCTACCTGTCCTTGTATCCCATGAGTCTTGACTTTCTCAACTAACCTCCCATGAGGGATTTTGTCAAACGCCTTACTGAAATCCATATAGACAACATCAACCGTTTGCCCTTCGTCCACTGTTTTCATCACCTCCTCAAAAAATTCTACCAGATTTGTAAGGCACAACCTCCCCTTAACAAAGCCATGCTGCGTATCCCTAATCAGATTGCAACGCTGTAAGTGCCTATACATCCTATCTCTAAGAATCCCCTCCAACAGCTTCCCTACTACTGATATCAAACTTACCGACCTATAATTTCCAGAGTTATCCCTACTACCCTTTTTAAACAACGGTACAACATTAGCTATTCTCCAATCCTCTGGGACCTCACTTGTGTCCAAAGAAGAGACAAAGATTTGCGTCAGAGGCCCAGCAATTTCACCTCGCACCTCCCTAAGCAGCCTGGGATAAATGCCATCAGGCCCCGGAGATTTATGAGTTTTAATGCTACCTAGAAGCTCTAACACTTCCTTCCTTGGTATGGATATGTCCCTCAACTGGTCCACAGCTCCCTCAGAGACAGGAGCTGTCAACAAGCCCCTCTCCTTCGTGAATACCAACGCAAAGTACTCATTCAGGATCTCCGCCATTCCCTCAGGCTCTAAGCGCAGTTCCCCTCCTCTGTCCCTAAGAGATCCGATTTTTCCTCTAACCACCTTTTTATTCCTAACATAGGAGTAAAAAGCCTTTCGATTTTCCTTAATCCTATCCGCCAAAATCATTTCATGCCCCCTTTTTGCCCTTCTGACTCCCCGTTTGAGCTCCCTCCTACTCTCTCTATATTCCTCCAACGCTGTCTCTGTTCCCAGCTGCTTTGACCTCTCATACGTCACTCTTTTCTTCCTAACCGAGTCTTCAATATTCCTAGTAATCCACGGCTCTCTAATCCTACCTTTCCCATCCTTCCTTTTAGCTGGCAGTGAGTAACCATAGGTACTTCTCCCCAAAAATAAAGATATGCTGGAACTAGCAGCTTTAAAATGAATGTGAATGCAAATAGATATTGGCTATTGATTATTCTGCTGAGTGACTTCCTGTTTTAAATGTGGATGTTTGGGAAATTTATAGGGCCTTTCATAGCCTTGGGGAGTCCCAAAGTACTACATGGCAAATAAAACATTTGAACTGTAGGCACTGTTGTAATGTTCAGAAACCGAAAACAGAAACAAGCCAAAACTGCAAAATGCAACTTACTAACATCTGGGGCCACTGTCCAATTTGGGAAAGTTGTCCCACAGACTAGTCAAGCAACAACCTGACATAGTCATACTCACAGAATCATATCTTACAGAAAATAGCCCAGGTCTGTCTTGCACACAAAGAACAGGCAAATCCAAGCTGGCCAAGCACTGTTCCATCAGTGTACACTCAATCAATTGTCGACGTTTAATAATCGCTTGTTCATGGATGCTCAGTCTAGGTTCTGCCAGCGCCACTGAGCTCCTGATCTCATTACAGAATTGGTGCAAACATGGACAAAAGAGCTGCACTCAAGAGGTGAGCTGAGTGTGACTGCCCTTAACATCAAGGTCGCATTTGACTGAAATAAAAGTAAAATACTATGGATGCTAATAATCTGAAAACGAAACAGAAAATGCTGGAATAACTCAGCTGGTCTGGCAGCTATTGAGAGAGAAACAAAATTAGCATTGAGAATTTACATGATTTCTTCAGAACTGAAGAGAGGTAGAAATGAGATGGGTTTTATATTGTTGAAGAAGGTGGGTGGGAAAAGTGGAGCAAAATAGAAGATCAGGGATAGGTGAGAGCTCAGAAGAGATTTATAAAGATGTCATAGATACATGACAAAGGGAATGGGAATGATAGTGTTAAAGACCAAGGAAAGTATTGATTGTGCCATAAAGGTCCGGGGATGGCAGGATATACTACTGATAGAACAAGGGTCAGCGCTCCCAGAAAGCAAAACATGAGAACAAATTATTGAAGGCCCTGTGAAAAAATCATTATCAATAGGTATGATAGAGTTCTTTGTTTGAAGTTGTTGAACTTAATGTTAAGTCCAGAAGACTATAACATGATCAGTACTGCTGCCTCACAGTGCCAAGGACCAGGATTCAATTCCGGCTTGGGTCACCGTCTGTGCGATGTCTGCTTGTTCTCCCCGCGTTTGTGTAGGTTTCCTCCAGCTGCTCCAGTTTCCTCCCACAGTCTGAAAGATGTGTTGGCTAAAGCACATTGGCCACGCTAACTTCTCCATCAGCGTACCTGAACAGGTGCTGGAATGTGGCGACTAGAGGATTTTCACATTAGCTTCATTGCAATGTTAATGTAAGCCTACTTGTGACACTAATAAGTAAACTTAAAAAGTTAAACATGTTTAATCGTGATAAGCTTTATTGAAACATTACAGCAGTCAAGTTGAAATGTGGACTTTACAGCATGATGATGAATTGAAATGGCAAGTGACAGAAAGTTCGGAGTTGTGATTGCGAACTGAGTTAAGCTGCTTCCACAAGCTGGTCACCCAGTCTCCCAAATTTATAGGAGATTGCATTGTGAACAGTGAATGCAGTGGACTCAGTTGAAGGAAGGGAATTGCTGCTTTACTTGGAAGTTATATTTGAGGCTTAGGACAGTAAGGGGAGAAACGATAAAGGGATAAGTATTCACCTCCTATGATTGCATAAATGGGGATGTGCAAAGGGTACTTGATTGTATGGCATCAAGGAGCACTAGCAAAACAGAAGTTGATGAAAATTGGGGGTAGGGGAAAATCTCCACTCATTAGAGTCATACCTTGAACAAAGAAAGATAGTTGAGTTTGTTGAAAGCCAATCATCTCAGAACATCGCAGAAGGCATTCCTCAGGGTAGTGCATCTCCAGCTGCTTCATCAAATCATCAATCCAGACCTTCCTTCCATCATAGCATCAGAAGTTGGTATGTTCATTCATGATTGCACATTTGTGAATCTTCCTACACTGAAACAATCGTGTTCATATGCAGCAAGACCGAGGCAATATTCAGGCTTGGCTTATAAGTGATAAATAACATTTGTTTGACACAAATGACAGTCAATGACCATTTCCAGCATGAGAGAATCTGACCTTTTCCCGTTGATATTCAATGGCTAAATTCTCCACTATCACACCCGAGGGTGTTGATGAGAAACTGAACTGGACTAGCAATATAAATATTGTAGTTACAAGGGCAGGTTAAAGGCTGGGAATTCTATAGAGAGTAACTCATTTACTGAGTCCTCATCCACAGACACAAATCAAGAGCATGGCAAAATACTCTGCACTTGCTTATATAGGTGTAGCTCCAACAACAATCAAAATAGCTTGATACCATCCAGGACACCATCCAGAACAAAGCAGGCAGCATGACCAATACCCCATCCACCACTGTAACTGTCTTCACACTGATGCACAGTGGCAGAAGTGTGAACCATCTAAAAGATGCCAAGGCTTCTTCAACAGCATTTCCAAACGCGCCACCTCTACCACCTAGGAAGATAAGGATGGCAAATGTGTGAGAATAGCACCACTCACAAGTTCCCCTCCAAACTATGCAGCATCCTGATTTGGAACTCTACTACTTTTCTTTGACTGTTGCTGAGTCCAAGTCCTGGAACTCTCTTCCAAACAGCACTGTGGATTTCCCTACAGCACAAGATTACAGCATTTCAAGGCAGCAGCTCACCATTACCTTCTCAGGGGTAATTAGGGATAGGCATTAAATGCTGGCTCAGTTAGCAATGTCCACATTCCATGAATGAATATAATTTTAAAAGGATATTCTTTGACAGAACAGCAGTAAAGGAAGGAAATATAGAGTCTCTCATGGGACAGTATTTTGAAATTGCTCCCATGTTGTTTTTCATTGCTAAGAGAAATTCAGTAATCAGGTTAAATGTTGCAGCACTTCTGGTGTACAGTTCAACAGTATAGTTCAGCCTCTGACATACAAACCTCCATAATCCTCTCACAAGATCAAGTTATATAATTCATAAGAAGTCTGGGCTTGTCAGTAGATAACATTTGTATTGAATAAGATGATGTGTGGGTTAGGTTGATTGGCCATGCTAAATTTGCCCCTTAGTGTCCTGAGATGTTAGGTTAGAAGAATTGGCGGGTAAATATGTAAGGAAATGGGGAGGGGGTAAGGCCTGTGTGGGATTGTGGGGTCGGTGCAGACTCGATGGGCCAAATGGCCTCTTTCTGCACTGTAGGGTTTCTATGATTCTATGAATCAAGTGTAGTTGTAAACATAACAGATTTCCACTCCCCTTTATATGTGCAAGTTCTTCCTGAAATCACCCCTGGCTCTCATTTTGACATTCTGTATCCTTGTTCAAACAAAGGAAATTGTTTCCCTCTATCTATCTTACTGAATTCTTTAATCATTCAAAATACTTCAATTCCATCTGCCCTTAAGCTTCCATCGTCATGGGAATACAAATTTAGTCTGTGCATTTGAAAGAAATATGCAAAATCATGAGGGGTCTGGAGTGTACAGATAGGGAGAAAATGTTCTCACTCATCGAAGAATTGAGAATGAGAGGTCAAAGGTTAAAAGAAAATAGTAAAAGAAACAATAGCGCCACAAGGAAAGGATGTTTCACGCATTGGGTGATTAGGATCTGGAATGTCCTGCTTGAGAGTGTGGTGGAGACAGGTTCAACTGAATTATTCAAAAGAGAATTAGACAAAAAGGAAGAATATACAGAGTTACGGGGAGAATGGAATTGGCTGAGTTCTTCATTTCGATGATTGGTGCAGACACAATGAACCAAATGGCCTCCTTCTATACTGCACAATGATTCTGTAACATTGTGTAATAATATAAATCTAATAATCATGTGGTACAGTACCTTTTTTGCTTGGGATCTGGATTAATTACTTCTCGAATTTTTCCCATTTTTTCTATAGCTTCCTGTTGAATACATAGAGAAAATATTTCCATTATACAAGTCATTAAAGCTGCTCAATTTCTAAAAGCTTAATACCATGATACTGGGACATAGTCATTTATTTTTGAATAGAACCATGAAAAAAGAGGAACGTAAGGATATTAGAATGCAAATAATGTCAAAAGATCATTTGATTCAACAATCCTGTTTCCTTAAAACAAGTACAATTTGTTCTTCAAAATGAGGATCAAAAATAAAAATCAGCAGGGCCTTGCACTAACATATTGGGGATTGGGAGAAATGGGAAGGGGAGGAGGGGGGGAAATGCAGGAAGTGTCTTGCCTCTACTCCCACTTCTTTTTGGCACAATTTCTATCTCAAGTTAAAACAAAGGCTCAAAATTTTAATGATCAAACATCCTGTATAGTAATTTAATTGCCAAAAGGTAGCAGGATAATTGTTGAAGTGGGGAGAATGGCAACTGCAGTATGCATGCTATGTGCTACGAGCCAGAAAATTAGCGCTGGATCAGGAAGTACAATATGATCCCTCATGTGATGATGTGCCTGCATATATTATAATATAAGGTGCTCAGCAAAGTAGGGTTTATGTGAGACTGGAGATAGGCTCCATCCACAGTATGCAGTCACATGGTCAAACAACTGCCTAGAATACACTCTGTAAGCAGCTAGCCTACATGGTGACAGCAACACCATGCAAGACCAAATTTGGAAATGTAAATAGTTAAAATCTATGAATAAAGTTGTTTATGTTTAAACACACAAGCTTCAAGATCTCATCGACGAGATACCACCATTGCAACATAAACAGCCCATATTTTCTGTTTCCTCCTGGAGTTGTGTATTCCCTCTTCCTGCAGGGTAAGAAAGCAGAGAGTTGTCAGTATAAGAGCTTGTGCAGTGAGAAGGGAAGAACAACATTTGTGCAGAGTGACTGTGTGGCATAGATGCGAAATGTCATAAAGATGAGCATGGCGATGGTTGTGGGCTTTTCAGATGGAATGTGAGCTGCCTGGATGGAGAGGAATGAGGGGAACTGCAAATGGTGTCAGTCTGAGGAGTGTTGCTCAAGAGGATGTTGGAAAGTCCAGAATAAGGGATATTACTCCTGGAAGTATTCTACTACTCTCCTTCCTTGCCCTTCTAAGTTGCTTGAAATTTTTGGAGCATTCTCCAATTTGGAGGGACCAGACTTTTGCTGCCGACTTCCTCACCCACTTGTATCCATGTCTGCTTGATCCAAAAACAAAATAAATAGGTTCAGCTATTTATCAATATCATGGCAGATCTGATTTTGGTCCCAACTCTGCTTTCCTGTCTGCCCCCATAACTGTTGCATCCTTTATAAATCAACGATCAGTCGCGATCAGTCTTAAATATATTCTGACCCAGCCTCCAATACTCTCAGTGTAGAAAATTTGACAGAAGAAATTCCTCCTCATCTTTGACTTAAATGAGAGCCTGCTCCCAGCTCTCCTCTCCATTTCTTGTGGGTGCGGAAGCATCAGGGAAGAATGTTACTTTCAGCCATTTGGACCTCTGCTGGGAATGCTTTAACTGGAAAACGTTCCTGTGTCAGATTAGGTTTGCCATCCCATATTCCCTCCTTTAAATTCCTCAGGGAGTCAGAAACAAGATGATAATGCCATTTCTGATGAAACAGCAATGATGTGGAGATGCAGGCGTTGGACTGGGGTAAACACAGTAAGAAGTCTAACAACACCAGGTTAAAGTCCAACAGGTTTATTTGGTAGCAAAAGCCACTAGTTAGCGCTGCTCTTTCATCAGGTGAGTGGGATTTCAGTTCACAAACAGGGCATATAAAAGTACAAACTCAATTTACAAAATAATGGTTGGAATGTGAGTCTTTACAGGTAATCAAGTCTTAAAGGTACAGACAATGTGAGTGTAGAAAGGATTAAGTACAGGTTAAAGAAATGTGTATTGTCTGCAGCCAGGAGTTACGGAGATTTTGCAAGCCCAGGCAAGTCATGGGGGTTACAGATAGTGTCCTGAGAGCAATGGCAAAACCCGTACTTCAATTACAAACGGATCACTCATGCACTAAACACCTGCTTGCTTGCAGGTCTGTTTTGCTAAAATTCCTTCCTATGTTTTCTAATAGAGTTCTTCCTTTGGTGACATTGAGGTGATATTAATCATTGTCTTGTACATCTTCTAAGTATTACTTTAATGCCAGAAGCATGGGAGATTGCTTGCTATTACATGAAAAATAATGTCTCCAAGATTGAGGTGGACCTAAGCTTCTGGTTTTATGAATCCTGAGATGGGCCTACTACAAATTTACATTTTTGCTGCTGGACAGGCAGCTTTCAGCCACTAGGCAAGCAAGGGTGATCATTTTCATACACTGGTGGCTTTAGAGACTAACATGTGGGCAATGCAACTGCTACTGGCCAGTCCCCATTATGGCCAGTGCTTGACAGCAAACCTAACAGCACTAACAGTCCATGGAAGCCCCGTGTTGAGAGTTTTCTGCAATCTATGTTAGAAGATATAGCATGCCCAATCTACCAGCCAAATAAGCCAATAGTCTAAATAGTTTATGGGAAAAACACAAACTACTTCAGTGTCTTAGCCCTGCAGATGTTTCTTGAATTGTCATGCACGAGAGGCTTGTGTAATATCCAAAAACAAGAGATGAACCCAGTGGATCTTTCCAGCTACACCACAATGTTGAAACAGCCTGGACAAATGCTTGGAAGCCATTCTTTTTAAAAGATTCTCTGAAGTCCAAATACTTGAGTTGATCAGTTGACTTGTGCTGCAATCCAGACCTCCAGTAAGTAGGTCTCTCCTCCTGTACCTTCCCTGCATGCTCTTGCTCACATATGCTCTGTGGCCTCAGTTAATATAGTCCCCTCTAACTAATCTCAGGATTGTATGACCTCACTTGAATGAGATAGTAAAATGCCACCCGAGCCAACGGAGATTTTCGTTCTGTGAGCCTCATCCGCCCAATTCCAGAATGGATATGGCGGTAAAATTCTGGCCTAAGTCTCACAAAGTGTTTGCAACAGTGTTGACATTGAGAAGTAGGGATCCATTGATTGTGTGTGCTATGAAGTGCTAACTTTTACTGGGCCTTGCATTTGACATATCTTTGTAAAGAGGAAGACATATTACAAATGAGCTGATGAATAGCCTTCTCAACATGAGGGTAAATCAGCAGATCATGTAGAGCTTTCCCAACACAACTGAAAAATTATCTTCTGTCTAAAAATTTGGGGTCAACTTCACTCCAGTGGCTCAGCTTGCTGGGATTCAAAGCTTGGAGGGCATTCATTGGTATAAAGCAGAATCAATCAGAGTTGACTTGTGAACCAATCAGCACTCCTTTTCTCCTGTAGCTTAAATTGTTGTGATTGTTTGAAATTTGGAATTCTTGCGTTTGTCTTGATTGATGCAAGATGAAAAGTTTTGGCAATATTCCTCACTTTTCAGCAACATTCTAGTCCTGTAATGTGAAGCTGATGAATTAACATAATAATCATTGTTAGGTTTCCCTCAAAATTCTTCACTTCCTTTTCAGTGAGCATCTCCCTCTCACATAAAGTGTTCTGAGGTCTTCCTTTAAATGAAGAACATTGTATGAATGGAAGATCATTAACCTGAAACATCAACTCTGCTTCTCTTTTCAGCTGCTGTCTGATCTCCTGAGTATTTATTTACAATGCTTTCTGCATTTCATGTTATATCTAATGGAGTATACATTACTGTATCACTTTAAGTTGTAAAAGTAAGATCTGTGACACTTTTGCGAAGACTATCCAGTCCTGCCGTGGCGGGTTTTTCTGTGTCTGATGTGGCGTTCCATTCAAATAGCCATTGACTTCAGCAGGACCAGAAGATCCCGCTAGTGGAATGGGTCAGGAAATCTTTTCCCATATTTTGGGATAAAGTATTACCTTTACACTTCATAAAAAGAAGTACAAAAAAATTCCAACAGATCCAGCATTTTTTCCTATTCAGCATTTTCTTCTGTTATTTCACAGCCATAATATTTTCCAGGATGTAGCCAGTTACAGGTAGCCTTTGGCCGGTTAGAGTCCAGCAGTGAAAAAAAAAAGCAACAAAAAAGATGCCATAGCATTGAATTACAGTTATACTCATTGACATTTTATATTGTCTTGTGAAATACAGCATTGATTTATGATAAAAGTTTGATCAAAACCATTTGCCTTAAAGATATATGTGCTATTGAAATAAATGATAGTCTATTTCCTTTCTGGTAATTTAAGTTAATTATTATTACTGAGACACTTCTTAAAATTAATTGCTTCAAAGTACATTTTTACAGCACTCGGGAGGGAAATGGGGAGGAAGATGGTTACGTGCAAATTATTTGAGTTTGCAATTGTTCTTGTCCTGTAATTATGTCCATTTAGGTGGTAACAGCATTTACGGTAGGTTTCAGCATCTTCTTTTAAATAATTTGTGTTAAAAATCCAAACAATATTTTATTTAACAAGAAAATGTTTCCTAGATTTTCTGGCGTTGTGGGAACCTGATTAGAAAATTAAACACAAACAAACTTCTGCTCAAAATACAGTTTGTATAGGTCAGAGAAATTTTAATTTCCATTCTGCACATTTCCATTCTGCCATCTTGTGCTGCTTTAACATAGGCCTTCTGATGGCAGCAAAGGTTCCTACTAAAATCAGGTGGGGGCCTCCTTAAGCTCTGCAAATCACAGTTCCATGATGTACAGAAGATTCGGATGTAATTCAGAGAATAGACTGGGGCATGGACTTTCTCACTTGGTGGTGAAGGGGAAGAGGCCCAAAGTATAGAAAGTGAGCCTAAAATTAATTTGGGCTTTGGGCTTTGATCAGAAAATTCTACAAAAATAATGTGGCACTTGCCACCCAGAATCACTCCTCTGGGAAAGGCACCCCTGCATCTACCTTTCTGCTGTCTGGCATAGTCCGAGTCACAGTTTAAGGCTAATATGGTATTGCAAAAGTTTGGGCTTTGAAATGGCTCTGATCTTCCGCTGGAAAGATCAAGTGATGAGATTTTTTAGTTTTCTAGTTTCATAATTTGAAAAGGCAATAGCCTACTGATATTATCACTAGACAATTAATTCAGAAACTCAGCTAATATTCTGGGAACCTGAGTTTGAATCCCGCCGTGGTAGAGATGGAATTTGAATTCAATGAAAAATATCTTGAATCTACTGATGATCATGAAACCGTTGTCAGTAGTCAGAAAAACTCATCTGGTTCACTAATGTCCTTTAGGGAAGGAAATCTGTCATCATGTAATCTGGCCTATGTGTGACTCCTCAGCCACAGCAATTGGTTGATTCTCAAGCTCAGGCAACTGGTCAGCCAGCTACATCCATATTCCATGAATGAATAAAATCAAAATGTTTCTAGTACTAGATTTTACTATTAATGTTTCTCTGCAGTTTTGGATAGAATTGTTAATTTGTTTTTGATAATTCTTTTTGAATGTAGTGTTTCTGTGGAAACTAAAGTAGTCAAACTTTATTTCATACACTGCTTAAACTTCAAGTTTAAAATATTCACCAAATGCATTAGGTCCTAAAAGGGCAGCCAAAATAAAGGTCTTAAGTCTGAACCACATTCATTGCAAGAGTGGTAAAAGAATTATAACCAGCGCTTGGAATAGCCAATGGGAGAGTTGTTAAATAGCCAATGGTCACTTAGAATGCTGGAGCTCATTAAATAGATTGCATGGTATTTTGATGGCTCGCACTTCAACTAATATTCGCTCCTAACAGTGACCAGCTGTTTGAGAGTAAGTATGACACTTGATGTTAATTCTACATGGTTGCTAAAGAGATAAGTCACCACTGGAGCTGTGAAAAGAACATCTTAAATGCATCAGAAGATTTTCTTGGTCACTTTGTCAGGACTTTAACACACCAGGTTAAAGTTTAGCAGGTTTATTTGGTGGTATGAGCTTTCGTGTGAGCGTCTGATGAAAGAGCATGGGGTCACAGGGATAGGGCCTGAATAGGATAAAAAGATGGGTTGGTGCACACACAATGGATTGGTTGGCCTCCTTCAGCATTCCAGACACTCTGTGATTCTAAAGCATTCTCACTAGATGACTCATTATGGACAATGAGCAACACACTAGGTAATACATTGTTAGGGTCAGCGTAATAAAGATCTTAATTGCTGCTCAGTAACTAGAAGCATTGCTTGCTCCTCTAAAAAACAGCAGAGATGACGTAAAGTGCATCCATCAACTGGAAAGACAAATCATTCTCTTGGACCTCAACCTCCCACAGGTCACTCGGCGTTGCAAGGGCTTCTTTCTCCAATGAGAAGATCCAATTCCAATTCCAGATGTTTGAAGTCATGGGTTTGGAGGATGTTGTCGAAGGACTCTTGGTGAGTTGCTGCAATGCATCTTGTAGATGGTAACATGCTATTTTGTGCATCGATGGTGAAGATTTAAGGTGGTGTATGGGGTGCCAGTCAAGCAAGCTGTTTTGTTCTGGACGATGTCAAGCTTTTTGAGCATTGTTGAGTTGCAATCATGAATATAAGTGGGGAGTATTCCATCACACACCTGATTTGTGTCTTGTAGATGGTGGATGAGCTTTGAGGAATCAGGACATGAGTCACTGCATTCAAAATTCTCAGCCTCTGACCTATTGTTATAGTCACAGTATTTTCAAGACTAGTCCAGTTCAGGTTCTGATCAATGATAACTCCCAGGATGTTGATATTGGGGAATTCAACATTGGTAATGCCATTGAATGTCAAAGGGAGATGGTTGTATTCTCTCTTGTTAGAGATGGTCATTGCCTAGCACTTGTGTAGCATGAATGTGATTTGCCACTTATCAGCCTAAGTCTGAATGTTATTTAGATCTCACGGCAAATAGGCTTCGGTATCGGAGTCAGGAATGGTGCTCAACATTGTGCAACCAGAGTGAATATCTACGTTGCACTAGGATGTCAGCCCAGATATTTGTGTCCAGGTCTCTGGTGTGGAATTTGAATCCATAGCTTTCTGATTTACAGGTTAGACTCAACCTTGGTTGTCACAATTAAAGAATTATTTGGATTTTTTGTGATAATCCCATGGCATTTACCAGTCAGACTCCATTGTCAACCAATCAGCATTCTCATCTCTTCAATATAAAGTTGTTGTTTCCCCTGATGTTGGTGCTCTTGCAATTACCCTGACGAGTGCAAGATAAAATGCTTTGTTTTTTTTAGCAGTACTCAAATTTTCACTTCTGATATAGTAGTTCATCCACTATAACCTACAAAATAAATGGGTAGAAAGTTGTTTGGGGCAGGCACAAAAATTCCTGATATGTAGCCCAGTTGGCAAGTCTCTATTCTAGGAGCACACATTTATAAAATTAGCTCTTTGGCCTCAAAGTCATTTTCACACAGAACCATTCTCTGGAGACAAATGACTGCGGCAAAGTGGATCAAATGCCAGATAGCCTTATTATCATTGAGATTCTGACTGAAAAACTAACTTTGCATTCCCTGTTCAAGAACTAGAAATAGATTTTACCTATGTGGCAAAATACGGATATATGTATATATTTTTTAATTGTATCCAAATGCATAAATGCCGATTCAGAATTATCATTCATTAAAAAATAGGAAAATATTAAGTTTCAGTCTTATCTGTTTTAAAGCATGTTGCCCAAATTATGATGAACTGTATAGATTAACCACAGACAACAATACATTCTTTGGAGAATAAGTCTTGTTACATTTAATGGGACACTGTGCTATTTACTGGCATGTATCGTTTTTGCTTGTTTCCACTTTCCCCCAGACAGTTATTGAGATTGCATGAGCTGAAGTAGAAGTAAATGGCATTTTGATCTTTTCAAAGCAATGGTATCTTTGTTCCAACATTGGCATGAGCAAGGCTGCTTTGAAATCATATACAACAAAGCCACAGTCATCGTGAATGGCTTCTGTTTGTACCAGTCTCTCTTTTTGTCATTAAGTGTTTTTGAAGTCTTATTTTCTTCCCAGAGTTCAACCTTGGATTATCGCCAGTCGGTCAAACAAAATTACAGCTGAAATTTTTATGGTTTCATGCCTTTTTTCCTTTTCAGGATAAGTAACAACAGAAACTTACAAACAAAATATCGAGCTATTTTAAACCTCAGTGAGAAAAAAGGCTGTTTCACACAGTGATTGGACTGTGATGGAGACACACATTAATTTGTTCTCATGCAGACTTTAACCCCTTTAATCCTAAGAATTTCAGGAATTTACTATATTTTATAGAAAAAAAAGAACAATAGAAATTATTTCGTCCATTTGATTCTAATTCTTAACGAATGGGCTAAACATTCCTTGGGAAATATCTCTTGAGGCCCAATTCTCCTCAATCATTTTAATCCATATCTGAAAAGTACAGAATTAGCCTGGGAATAACAGAAAATGTCTGTGTTCTTTGATCACGATCAGATTTTTCCTGCATATTTTTTCTTTGAACAGCTCCCATAATTTATTTGATATTTTTGGATATTACTCCATGAACATACAGCAAAGATTTAATTTCCTTTGGTATTATACTGATTGCTCTGTTTGTGTGAAACTCTTTGCGCATTGCTCTAATGCAGCCATTAGCTTTATTTTACATGAATGCATTGCTGATACAACAGGAATTTAACCTCTAAAGTATGGAAACAATCATATAACTTCAACTATTTTGCTTCGATTTTAAAATGTATTGAGAGGTCTCTGAGGAGATACAAGAGAAATATGTAGTACTCAGAAAATGTAAGTAATATATGAAACATATAACATCCTTTCTGGAGCTGTTAGCAAGAATTTATGAATCCTTGGTATTTTCAGAAGTTACTGTGGTCAAAAGATGAAAATTGGCCATGAATTGGTGCGATGCTAATAAGACAAATCTCTTTGAAAATCCAGATTTAATGCACAATTTTGGTCCTAATAGCCATTATTTGAATTTGCCTGGAGGTACCAACGTGCCGGTTCTAAGTTCAAACCCAATTTCACTGGCTGACATGCGACAGAAAATTACAAAATGGCTCAAGGACCAAGGAAGAGGAAGTACAGATTCTCTGGACAAGGAGATCCTAAGAAGGAGAGATATCCTATACAGACTGGGAGGTTTGGACTTACAGAGTCATAGAGTTATAGAGATTTACAGCATGGAAATAGGCCCTTCGGCCCAACTTGTCTGTGCCACCCTTTTTTTTTAAAACCCCTAAGCTAATCCCAATTACTTGCTATACCCATCGTACCCATGTAACTAAATAAAAGATAAAATTATATTTGCTTCTACTACTACCTCTGTCAGCTTTACAGATACTGACCACCCTCTGTGTGAAAAAACTGCTCCTCTGGATACTTTTGTATCCCTCCCCTCTCATCTTAAACCTATACTCTCTAGGCCGTGGGAGGAAACCAGAGCACCAGGAGGAAAACCTGCAGACACAGGAAGGATGTCCAAACTCCACACAGTCACCCAAGGCTGGAATTGAACCCGAGTCCCAGGCACTGTAAGGCTAAGCACTGTGCCATCATGCCGTTTCTGAAACCAAGATAGAGTCCATGGAGGATTACTCTGAGCTTTTAGCTTTCAAGGATGAAAGTCAATTGATACCCATATTTGATTTCCAGCTTCTTTCCTCTCAAGTTGAATGTGAGCAGATAAGCTGCCACAGGATCTTTAATATTTCTGAAAATGCAGAATCCTGCACAGTTAATTGTCTACAGGAAATTAATCTCATCAGAGATGATGGTGCTGTCTTGTCACCATAATGTCAGCCATTCTTCCCATTGCCCAGACTGGAGCAACCTCACATGGAGAGAAATGTGGCCTTCTTGCCATCGCATACAAAAATTGTGAAATGTCATAAGGAAATCATCTCATCTTTTTCTGAAAGGCTGACAGGAATTGTGTTGCCTTTTCCTTAATTGTTTAAGTTCATTGAAATCACAGATCTTCCATAGCTTCATGCGGGCAACATGATGGCACTGTGATTAGCACTGCTGTCTCACAGCATCAGGGACCCGGGTTCAAGTCTGGCCTCGGGTCATTATCTGTGTGAAGTCTGCACTTTTTCCCCATGTCTGTGTGGGCTTCCTCCGGGTGCTCCAGTTTCCTCCTACAGTCCAAGGATGTGCGGGTTAGCTGGACTGGCCATGCTAAATTGATGCTAATGTCAGGGGGATTAGCAGGGTAAATGAGGGTTATGGGAATAGGGCCTGGGTGGGATTGTGGTTGGTACAGACTGAGTAGGCCAAATGGCTTCCTTCTGTACTTTAGGAATTCTACGGATTCTTTGATTCTTAATCTTTGATTCAGCACTTCATGATAAACAGTCTTTCCTGGAGCTCATGCCTCTTCTGAAGGTCTTTCTCAGTTTGCTTTGAGGTAGCAACCAGTTCTTTAATCTCCTGAGATCTTCTCTTCTAGTCTCAGAGAGCCCAAAGATCAATGTTCTTCAGTCCTCCCTCTTGTATCAGTCTTTCATTGAAAAGTCTTCATTGTCCTTGCAGTTCAGTCATCCTGAACACTATACCCTGCTTTCCAGAAAAACTGTTAAATTGCTGTCCCATTCTGATGATGTCGTCCAAAAAAAGAAGAAAATCCATGAATCCAAGACATCTTCCCATAGGGTGGAAAATACTATGGAAGATTGAATACCCCAGCATTATAACTTGGGATGGGGAAGAATAGGAGTTTGAATCAGAGAGAATCTGTAGTTCTAAAATGGTAGTTAGAGAAATGTGAGGAGCAAGAAGCCAGTTGTGGGAAATTTGGCGAGCTGTTGTTAAATTTAAATGGCTCACCAAATCTGAGGATGGAGCTCATTGAAATATTATAATTACTGACCTATCTCTCCAGAGCAAGCTACTTGGCTGACCTCACATCCATCATAGTTGAACCAGAAGCAGATGTGTTAATTCCGATGGGTGGATCGAATTTCAACTACCTTCAATTCAACCCACTTAACCTTCTCCCGCCTGTCCTGGTTGGGTAGATTATGGGTTGGAGGAGAGTTGAGGGGTGTATCAAGATTGCCCCTATGGGTATGTTAGTCTTAACAAAACAATACCATTGTCAGCAACGAATTGTCCACACAAATTATAAGTTACAGTCTAAAGGATCAATGTTTCCCTCACTCCAACATATCAGCATTAATTATTTTGAAGTACAGGGGTGGATTTGAGCTCATTTTATGTTGTAACAATGTTTTCTCCTAAACAGCTTTCTGTTCTGTTGATGCAGTAAAATTCTGTTAAATGGAAAATTGATTTTTCAGGATATTTTATACACAATCAGCTTTCACTCAAGAGGAGTAGATATGAAGTACAAAATGTAATTGATTTGGAAAAATGCCATTGTGCATTAGCAGTAATGTGCCAGTCCAAGACTGCCTGAAGAGCTCATAGCGCCATTTCTACTGACCACAGTTCACAGATGAGGAATTAAGTGTTTAGCATTTGCAACAGTATAAAAACAGATTCAAACTGACTACAATTTTAATCTGTAAACAAAATGGTTCATTGTGCCTGAAGCAGCAACTTGTATCAGCCAAGTGCTTTTTAAAGTTTATTTATTAGTTTCACAAGTTGGCTTACATTAACATTGCAATTAAGTTAGTGGAAAATCTTCTAGTTGCCACACTTTGGTGCCTGTTCAGTACTGTGTTTCACTGTGAGAGAATTTAGCACGGCCACTTTATTTGGCCAGCATGTTTTTCGGGCTGTGAGAGGAAACCAGAGCAAAAAAATGAGATATCAACCTAGTGAAGCTACAACATAGACTATGTGGTCCAAACAGCAGAAGCAGCAAGCAAAAGATGGAGTTAAGCAATCCAAAAACCAACAAATCACATCAAAAACTTTGCAGTCTTGACACATCCACCTATAAATGCTGGTATGGAATGAAACATCTAATATGAGGAGGGGACTCAGCAAATTTCCCTTCCTCGTTGATGGAGGAGCCTAACACATTAGATCACAAAACAAAACTAAAGCATTTGCAAGCAACTTCAACCAGAAGTGCCAAATGAATGATCCATCTTGGCCTCCTCTTGTGGGTCCCAGCATTAATGATGGCAAACTCCAGTCAACTAAATGTAATATCAAGAAACAATTGAAGCTACAGGATACTGCAAAGGACATCAGCCCTGATAACATCCAGGCAATAGTGAACATAAGAAATATATGAGTCATACCCGGCACAAAGGAAGATGGTTGTGGTTGCTGGAGGTCAATCATTTCAGTCCTGGAACATCATTACAGGAGTTACTCAGGATAGTGTGCTGGATTCAACCATCTTTGGCTGCTTCATCAATTATTTTCCTTCTATTAAAAAGTGGAAATTTTTGCTGGTGATTTCATAATGTCCAGTTATTCACAATTCCTTAGGCACTGAAGAAGTCTGTGCCTGCAGCTAGGAAATCACGGGCAATATTCAAGTTTGGGTTAAGAAGTGGCAAATCGCATTTTTGCCACACAAATGCTAGGCAACGACCACCTCCAAAAAGGAAGAAACAATCAGAGATGCAGTTTGAGATATAGCCCCAGAACCAGATTTTCTTTTCCTGCTCATTGATTGAACATGTACAAAGTGGTGGGGCCAGAAGGAGAGTCCTAACAGATTCTGACATCGGGTCTGTCTCATTTCACTATCTCTACAAGTTCTCTCCTCCCACCCGAAACCAACACCATCAATGCCTTCCCTGCTCAATTCATGCCAACTGTAGTGAAGAGAGCAGGACCTGGGCACCAGCTGGATTCTCCTTGGGTTGTATATTGCAGGATTGTGGTTTCTTTTAGTGTTATAATTAGTTATAATTAGTCCATTAATTATAATTTTCCTGCATGAAACTGCTCAAAAAAGCTCTGCACTACAACTTGCTGGAAGTGCAAGCCAATGGCGAAGAGTACCTGAGACTTTAGTGATTTTGGAGGCAGGCGGTGGGAGGGGAAGGTGTTTCTAGAGATGGGTCCATCAGGTCTATCTCAGTAACCAGTTGTGTCTCTGGATTAGAAAAGTGAGGAAAGTGAAATGAAATAGGTAATTTACGAGCTGTTCTTTACACTGACCAGAGTGAAATTAGCCTCAGCCTTAGGTTGCTAGAGAAATGGAAGCTCATTTGGAAAAAACAAACACTGGGCTGAGAGGTCAAGATTCAGCCAGTAGTCAGAAGATGGGCTGTTGGTGTTTTTAGTTGTAGTGCAAAAGGAGATTAGGACAATAGCTGTAAAGCTATGAGTGTAAAACAGCCAATGTAAAAAGTCGGGATACATCTGGAGAAGGAAGTCAAAGAGGCTGAGTCCTGGACAGTGCTGTGAAAAGCCTGGAAATGAGTGCCTTTTGCTGGTGATTGAACCAATGGGACTCGGGGAGGTAAAGATGCATTTTACGGGTTTAAATAAAGAAAAGAATTTATTCACACATTCACCTTAAAAATCGAATTAGCCACTGTCAACACACAAACTTAAGGGAAATGCAGTTAAAGAGGATGTTACAAATAAAGGAGTAGATTGTTCATCATAGGTATACACCTGGTGAAGAAAAGGTTCTTTCCCACATTTGAAGGTTAGCTAGGAGAGTTTGATAACTTAAGTCACCAAAGCCATTGCAGGATTCCCATGAAGTGGATCTTCAACAGGTTCCAAGTTGCTTGTTATCTTATTACTCAGAGGCTGGTTTTCTGTATTGGTGGGATATAGAAAAGAATAGGCTTAGGGACCTTATAATGTTGGCGTCTCCAGTTTTAAGACATGGATGTTGCTGCCTTTGCTGATGCCGTATTGTTTGCAGACTGACTGATTTCCCTCTAGTTCTTCGGATAAAAAAATTTGTCATCTGTGGTCAGTTTTGGTCATGTGATGATCTGATCAATACTTCTAACGTCCAGCCAGAATAATTTGAAGTTGCTATATAATGGGGGATAGATAGTGACCCATTCAAAGAACAAACAAAGAACAATACAGCACAGGAAACAGGCTCTTTGGCCCTCCAAGCCTGCGCCGTTCATGCTTCCAACTAGACTATTTGTTCGTAACTCTCCATTCCCAGTCTGTTCATGTGGCTATCCAGATAAGTCTTAAATGATCCCAGTGTGTCTGCCTCTACCAGCTTGCTTGGCAGTGCATTCCAGGCCCCCACCACCTTCTGTATAAAATATATCCCTCTGACATCTGTGTTAAACCTTGTCCCCTCACCTTGAACCTGTGACCCCTTGTGTTCATCACCTCCAACCTGGGAAAAAGTTTCCCACGTTCACCCTATCTATGCCCTTCAAAATTTTATACACCTCTATTAGGTCACCCTTCATCGTCCGTCTTTCCAGGGAGAACAACCCCAATTTGCCCAATCTCTCCTGATAGCTAGACCCTCAATACCAGGCAACATCCTGGTAAACCTTTTCTGTACTCTCTCCAAAGCCTCTGTATCGTTCTGGTAGTGTGGTGATCAGAACTGGATGCAGTATTCCAAATGTGGCCTAATCAACATTCTATATAGCTGCAACATCACACACCAACTTTTATACTCTATGTCCAGTCCTATAAAGGGAAGCATGCCATATGCCTTCTTCACCACCTTCTCCACCTGTGTTGCCATCTTTAAGGATCTATAGATCTGCACACCCAGATCCCTTTGTGTTTGTACTACTGATGGTTCTGCCATTTATTGTATAGCTCCCCCCTACATTTGTGCTACCAAAGTGCATCGCTTTGCATTTATCTGGATTAAATTCCATCTGCCATTTCTCTGCCCAATTTTCTAGCTTATCTATATCCTGCTGTTTTCTCTGACAATGTTCATCACTATCCGCAAGTCCAGCCATCTTTGTGTTGGCCGCAAACTTACTGATCACACCAGTTACCCCTGCTTCCAAATTGTTTATATATATCACAAACAGCAGAGGTCCCAGTTCAGAGCCCTGTGGAACACCACTAGTCTCAGATCTCCAGCCAGAAAAAGACCCTTCCATTGCTACCCTCTGTCTCCTATGACCAAGCCAGTTCTCCACCCATCTAGCTAGTTCTCCTTTTATCCCGTGAAATTTAATTTTTTGCACCAACCTGCCATGAGGTATTTTGTCAAATGTTTTACTAAAATCCATATAAACGACATCCATGGCCCTTCCCTCATCAATCTTTTTTGTCATCTCCTCAAAAAACTCAACCAAATTTGTGAGGCATGACCTCCCTCTTACAAAACCATGCTGTCTATAGCTAATGAGATTATTCCATTCTAAATGTGCATACATCCTATCTCTAAGAATTCTCTCCAACAGTTTCCCTATCACGGACGTCAAGCTCACTGGCCTATAATTACCCGGGTTATCCTTGCTACTCTTCTTAAACAACAAGACCACATTTGCTATCCTCCAATCCTCTGGGACCTCACTTGGCCGGTGAAGAGACAAAGAGGCCCAGCAATTTCATCTTTTGTCTCCCTGAGCATCTACTTATAGTTCTACAGTTATCTTTATTAAATTTCAAGCTTGGAAATACAGTGTGTAGAAGTCCATAGATTTGAAGTCCACAAAAATTAGAAGTTGTTAATTCTACAAATGCTTTTGAATATGTATGCCCATTTGGGGGTGAAATCACTCTCATGGTTATTCAATTTGGCACAATGGTTAACACTGCTCTCTCATAGTGCCAGGGACCCGGATTTGATTCTTGGCTTGGATCACTGTCTCTATGGGGTCTGCATGTTCCCCTCATGTCTGTATGGGTTTCCTCTGGGTGCTCCAGTTTCCTCCTTCAGTCGGGAAGACATGCTGTTTAGGTGCATTGGCCATGTCAAATTCACCCTCAGTGTACCCAAACAGGCACCAGAATATGGTGACTTGGGTATTTTCATAATAACTTTATTGCAGTGTTAATGTAAGCCTACTTGTGACACTAATAAATAAACTCTAAACTTTCAATAAGGAACTTTAAAAGACTTCATGTCGTTGTGAGTCTGCGCAGAAATTGCAACATTCATCTAATCTTCAATAGCTGTCTTAATAGTCTTTCACTTCTCCCTGGCAGTGATAATGGCCAGTAACTCACCATGCATCAACACAGGCCTGACCCAGGGAACTGAGTCAGGGTTGGAAATTAATTATAGTTGACGTAGAATTAGAGAGCATGAGGCAGTCTTGTTTTATCTGAATTCTATCTGTACGCTGAGGAGGACATATGAATAAGAATATTTCTATGTTAGCAAACCATTAGTGACATTATCCAGGATCACAAATTAACAGACGATGGAGAACAGACAGAAAACTATTCAAATAGAGGCATACACCATAAAGAGAAAGAAGGTGTGATAGAATACTTGTAAAACAAAAGCTCTTTCAATGTTGAGTATATTGCAGCAGGTGGCGATATTGTGTAATGAATGCAAAATTCAATTGTGGAATGAAATTAAAATTTAAACTGAAAAGGAACATTTTAAAATATTTGTCATGGCTTGACAAATCAAGAGAAATAACTAGTCATTGTTACAGTCTTATTTTAACTAATAAGCACTGATATTCAAAGTACGAATAATTAAAAGAGGAAGGAAAATCTAAATGCTATCTATTTTGTTAAATACATAAAGTCGGTAAAACAGGTTTGGTATGGTGCCACTGGCAGCCACCCTTCTGAGCAGCACTGATATTTTGTATCAATATCAGAGCCTCTATTTAAATGACTTGACACAATAATGCAAAGTCAATACATGCACTTACAGCACTCTGGCTCATGATATGCTCAATGCCGCCCATGAACTGAGCTGGCAGTGCCAGGTACCAGCAACCAATAAAGGGCAGCAACTCTCCTCCTGATGAAATTGGTCGTGGATGTTGCAACCGACTGTATTCAATGGAGCAAGTTTGGGTTTCATGAGGCAGCTTCACATCAGCAATGTCAGGGAGTGAGTGGCCCTTTTGCAAGCAAGTCAGGAAATGTGATCCAATATGCTGTCTTGGGAATCAGAATATGAACATTTTAAATATATATATTTTTAAAAGTAAATAATGTTAAATATGTGTAAGACCTAAGGCTTCACTGTATAGTCTTGTGCACAATGTAGTGCGCCCCATTGTAGGAAGAAAATAAAACGAATGGAATAAGCAGAGCATAGATATTAAGGTTAATACCAGGAATAAAACAAAGTTCCTTGTTAGGAAAGGGAACTTGTTAGTTACTTGAAAAGGAGAATTAATAAGGGGGTAGAGAGTGAGCAGTAGAATGGAAAGGAAATCATTTATGGACGTTTCTTCCTTAATGAGCACAAGAGCAGATGGCATTAGGATATTCAACATATTTACTATCAAATGGCACTATCCTTTTTTTTAGTTGTGGTGACACACTAGTGTACGGCCAGGAGGCAGTAACCTTGGTAGTCCTCAAAGTGACTCTGGACGTCATACAATATCAGGGCATCAGGTCAGACATGAACATGGGAGCGTCCAATTGTCTTTCCTCAGCTGATGAATCAGCACTCTTCCATGTTGAACAGCACTTGAAGGAAACACTGAGGGTAGTAAGGTCACAGAGTTCACTCTGGGAGGGGAAACTTTAATGTTCATCACCCAGAGTGATCTGGTAGCACTACCATTGATTGAGCTGACTGACATATCACTGTTGACATATCTGCCAGAGAGGGCCTGTGACAGCTGGTGAGAAAATCAACACAAGGGACAAACCTACTTGATCTTGTCCTCATTGATCTATATGTTGCTGATGATGCATTTATCCATGACAGTAGTGTTAGCATTGATCACTGCACAGTTATAATGGTGACAAGAGTCCCATCTTCATACTGAGGACATTCTTTATTATGTTGTATGGCATTATAAGGAACAGTTTCAGGAGAGATGTAGCAGTTCTGGGCATCCGTGAGATACAGTGGACCATCGGCAGCAGTAGAATATATTCCACCAAAATCTGTATTCTCATGGGTCAGCACTTTCCTCACTCTACCATTTCCATCAAACCAGGCAGATGATCACACAAATGAAGAATGTGGAATTGTATTCCAGGTGTAACACCAATTGGGCCTAAAATGAAGGGTCAATCTGGCGAAGCTACAATATAGGAAATAGATGAATGCATTGGATACGGCAAAGACTATGGGTCTTTACAACATCCCAATTATAATGCTGAACCTTCTGCTCCAGAATTAGTCACACGCTTTGTTAAGTTGTTCCAATACAGCCACAACACTGAAATCTATCTGACAAATTGCAAAATTGCCCAGTTATATTTGTACACAAAAGGAGAAATCTATTTCAACACTTCTGGCCCCAGCAATGTATTCTCAATGATCAGCAAAGTAATGGAAAGTGTCATTGATAGTGCTACGAAATGGCACTTAGTCACCAAAACGCTGCTCACCAATGCCTAGTTTGGGTTCTGCCAAGGCTCCAGACCTATTTTACCTCAGACCAAACATTGATCAATGAGATGAATTCCAGACGTGAGGTGAGATTGACTGCCTTTGATATCAAGGAAGCACTTAACCAAGTTTGGCGTCACTAGTGTGAGTCCTGGTAAAACAGAAGTCAATGGGAATTGGAGGAAACCTCTCAATTGGCTTACACAAAGTCATTGAGTATCTCCTATTATAAATGATGTGATCCTACTGAATTGCAGAGCAAGTTTGGAGGGCGGAAAGGCTTATTCCTGTTCCTATTTCTAAAGGTCTTATGTTGCCTGATCTGCTATATTTTTGCAACATTTCTGGTTTTGTTTGTGGTGGTGTTTGATGATGAAATAGGATACCTGAAATTGGAAAAGTTCTATTTCCTCATCCAAAGATCCTTCATCTTGTTGGCATATGAAAAAAAAACAGAATTAGTATTTCTTGTATGGTATTATTATCGTAGTGAAGAACTTGCCTCAATCACAGAAACAGAGGAGAGAGATTTAAAGAGATTGGCAGAAGAACCAGATATGATATGAGGCAAATTGTTTTTTAAGCAGATAATGGTTACAATTTGGCACACATTGCCTGAAAGGCTGGTGGAAGCAGATTCAATCATGGCTTTCAAAAGGGGATTACATAAGTACTTGAAGGGAAAATAGATTGTACTGCTATGGGAAAGGGAGTGGGAACAACACTGGCTCAATTATGCTTGTAGAGAGTTAGAAGTGGTTTGAATGGCCTTCTTCTGTGCTAAAAAACTATTCTACATAGCTGGATGCAACATTTTAGGTTGTTGAGTGGGCGATGTGAGTGGCCCTCCTTCATCTCAGTGGATCTCAGGATTGAAATCGGGCTTGTTCACTAACCATAAATAAGAGTAAATACATTGAATATGTGTGAAATATTTCATAAAGAATTATAGCAAATGCTTCATCATTTATACATCAACACAGCTGTCATCAATTTCAGATGGTAGATTTACATTTTGGTCACAGAAGGAGCACAAGGCTCTCGCTAGCAATCAGTTCGTACCTCACCTCATGCACTTTTGCTTTATGTCACTTTAGTCACATTGGTAGGAAAGCAAACTATATGGACGGAAACCACAGAATATGGCAACCCTGTGGGTGGTCAATATTCAACAAAATGCCTCGTGGGCCATACCCAGAACCGTAATGGGTCATATGTAGCCCACGGCCACACATTGTCCACCATTCCTAAATAAGCTTTGCAATTCTTTTGCTGATGGAATTCCAGAAACAGAACATAAAATCTGTAAAGTACTGCCCCAGAACTTGCTTCAAAAATGTTAATATTTAAACACTAACAGGTTAAATTAATAAATGAAACTAACATATTCAAAATACTGACATCCTTTTCAGAAAAGTATTTTGAATACTTAGAATTTCTCATTCTAGGCTTTGCATTTAACTCAACTTCCTTGGTTAATAACTGATAGAACTTGTAGGATGACAAAGCAGTCTACTGTTCAAAGATTAGCTCTGGCATTCAGATAGACAAGAAAGTATTTAATCATATTGCATCACCCAGATAACCTTTCAGTTAAACACGGTCTAGACAATAGTGACAGATTTAAATTGTATAACTGGATAACATTTGCATTTAAGACATTAGTGCCAGGATATTATGACCTTGCTTGGGCAATGTTCGTAAAATCCTGCCCGAGGCCAACAGCGAATTCCGTTCTGCGAGCCTTGCCCGTCCTAGAATTGGGGAGGACAAGGCCTGGTAAAATTCTGACTTATTAGAGATAATTCAACTAATAATACATGGCATAACGGCCCAGAAATTTACTAAAAATTAACAGCATGCTATTAGCATGAAAATCAGACAACTATTTGTGACAATAAAGGGATACCTGGTGAATTTCAAATTGCAACAAGTTGCTGAATGATTTGCATTACCCTGCATCTCACACCAAACTTCCCAATGAGTTGCATGAAGTTGCTGCATTTTCACATTAATTACATGTTAAATATGCATAAAGAAGTCTAGTATTTAACAGTGTAAGTATCCTTCTAACTGCATAATTACTGTTACCAATTATTGCCAATTGACAATCCTGGTCTAGGAAGTGAACAAATAAATGTTTGGAGTACTTTTGTAAGTTTGCTTTGTGATTTTACAGTTTTTGTTGCAGTCTCCCCTTAAGGAACTGTTTTCCTTTAATTTGTTCATTTGATAATTTGTTAATTTGACCCGTGATTGGTTAATAAAGAATAAAAACGTGCAGTTTCATTCTTCAGTTTGTAAATTGTTGGACATTTTAAGAATTCTAAATTTCAAGAAAAGCTTTCTGACTTTTTCTGTCATGTTTCTCTTTTAGTCCAGTGTTTCTTTTCTTCAGTTTATTTGTCTTTCTGTACCTAATTTGAGATTGAACTCACCCGTCTTCTCAGCCCTTTCCCTATTTATTCCTTCATCCTTGAATTTAATTGATCCGTTTTATCATTTATCAAGGTTCCAGATGTCCTGTTACTTTTAGAGTCATAGAGGTTTAGAGCATGGAGGAACATACAAAATAGGAGTAGAATGGGAGAGTTATGCATCCCTCAAGCCTGCTCTGCCACTCAATAATATCATGCCTGAGCTGATTGTACTTTGAGTTCTCCATTCCCATTTACTCCCAATATCCTTTGAGAAAAATTCAAGTTAGAAGCCCTATCTTGAAGTGCATCTTTCATATTGAGAGTTCAACAGTGTGAATAGAGATTGAAGACAATTTTGATTTTCTCTGGGACAGAAAGACAACAATCATTTTC
Organism: Sphyrna mokarran; assembly: GCA_024679065.1. Taxonomy (NCBI): domain Eukaryota; kingdom Metazoa; phylum Chordata; class Chondrichthyes; order Carcharhiniformes; family Carcharhinidae; genus Sphyrna; species Sphyrna mokarran. The sequence goes on from JAGIQG010000009.1 coordinate 43,393,135, forward strand.
AGTAGTGTCGATAGCAAGAATTATTGCAACACTGTGTTTTGACATGGATTTCTATCCCGCTTTACCGGACTTCTATCTTATCATTGGGCCTGGCGGCAGAGCCCTTCCTACTTGCAAGCTCAAAGCCTGTGCTACAGCAGCATAGCTCAGGACATGGCCCCCCGCTCAGCTCTGCAGACATTATAGCTTACTGGAACCTTTAAAGCAAGGTTTGCTCCTCAGAGGGAGAAAAGAGTAGAAGACTTAGGCAATGGTGGCCAAGTTTCCAGAGATGGATTGGAATATCCTAGACAAATTCAAACTGTTTAGGAAAAGGATTGAACTATGCTTCTGACAACATGAATTTGTGGATACAGAGAGGCAGACTAAAAATGAAGATGATCAGAGGAAACAAAGTAATATCTCTGTTATCCGATATTGATCAAAAGGATCCAACAAAACCCGGGATTAACAGTAGAAAATCAGTTTAGAATTAAAGTAAATTTCAGAGTGCAGGGTCTGGGATGTTTGTCTGGATCATATCTAAGGCACCCAAGCAAGCAAGGTGTGGGGGCTCTTTCATAAATCACATAGATGTCCCTCATGTGCAGACATGTGCAAATCTAGAGATGGTGATGTAGTGGTCATGTCATTCAACCAATAGTCCTAAGACCCAAACTAATGCCTTGGGTACAAGGGTTCAAATGTCATCATGGCAGATGGTGGAGTTTAAACTGAATTAATAAAATCTGGAATTAAAAGTTGGTCTCAGTAACAGTGATCATGAAACCATTATGAAATATTGTAAAAATCCATTTACTTCCTAATGTCCTTTAGGCAAGGAAATCTGCCATTGTCACTTGGTCTAACCTACATGTGACTCCCGATCTGCAAAATATGGTTGACTCTTAACTGCCCTTTAAAACACTCTAGCTGCCACTCAATTGTATAAAACCACTATAAAGTCTAAGGAATGAAACTGGACAGGATACCAATTCAGCATCAACCTAGACACTGGAAAAAGCAGCAGCAAACTCAGCACTGTCAACCCTTTCAACTAACAATGGAGGCTTATGCCAAAACTGGGAGAACTGTTCCACAATATTTAAGCAATATCCTACTTTGCCTTTGATATATGATTCTGTGACTATGGCAACGTCCCAACTACCACTATCATTATCCCTGGGTATGGCCTACCCTTTTGACAGAACAAGCCAAGCAGAGATGGTGGTACAGACATCATTGGGAGGAGTTTTCCTGCGAGATATCACTCAAATATGGATAAAGAAACCTCCTGTTGATTAACACATGCAGCTTCAGTGCATTTCCCACTGCACCAAGTTATAAATTAGTGCTCTTCCATGTTGAACACCAATTGGAGAATCTTTTGAGACTAGCAAGGGCACATAATTTACTCTGGGTGAGTAACTGGGTGAGTCCATCAAAAAGGTTGGTAGCATCATGACTGACAGAGTGGGTAATTCCTGAAGGAAATAGCCACCACACTGTCTCTGGCAGATGATGACGGAACCAACAAGGAGAAAAAACAAACTTAGCATCATCCTCATCAATCTATCTGTCTCAGATGCATCTATGCATGACAGTGTTAGTAGAAGTCACCACTACACAATTCTTGTGGAGATGAACTACAACAAGAGGGAATCTAATTATGAGACGAATAACTCACCTGCTGACTACACAAAGCCCATTCACCATCTACAAGGCACAAATCAGTTGTGCAATGGAGCATTCTCCACTTGTTTGAATGAACACAACTTCAACAGCACTCAAGAAGCTTAACACCATCAAATCCATTTGACTGACACCCCATCCACCAACTTAAAAATTCGCTTTCAATTTCAGGTTTGGTTTTCAACAATGAAATATATTCCATTAAAGCAGATTGCGTAAATTTTTGCAGTGTTATAGGAATATCTGGATCCTGCAAAGATTGGAGATATATAGTCAATGCCGACTCACAAGGATGACCTCCAAAGACATTTAGATTCCTTCAACTTCCTTGTTGCATACATACTGAAGTTCTCAGCAAAGCCATTTCCTTTAAGAGAATTGCTGAAGAAAGACATATCATTCCTATTACAAGACAATCACCGCATGCATTCAATGTGTTGACAAAGGCACCATCTGTTGGTTCATTACTTCAGTCCTCATGATCTTCAGAAGCAATGACATTTGAAATGGACACATTGCAGAAAGATCTTCATGCATATCTTCTTCAAGACAGCAAGTGTTCCATGCTGGGTTCAAAATGTCTATTGCCAGCACATGCAATTCACTCCAATATTGAATGAGAAACTCTCACTCTTGTCTTTGGGATCACTAGGTTCCACAGATACTTATCTAGAAAAGAATTCAGAGTCATGGCAGATCATAAACTATTGGAGATGATCTAGAAAAACAGATCATGGGTGCATGGCCTCAATTCCAGAAATTACTCATCAAGAGTTAAGGCTACAACTGGGATTCAGAAATATAACCGGTAATCAGATAGTCCTATCAAAGATGTTAAGTAAACCACTCTCTGTTGGGAAGGCACTGGACTAACCTCTCAATGTCCAGATAAATAAAGTATGTGCACACTTAAAGGACATCTACAATTTGGACTTCAAATACTTCTTGGAGGGAAAGTTCTCAAGACTTCATAGTCTGTGGCTTATCAGTATAAAGGGTTGGCTTGAAACCATTCAGGAGATCCCTATAGATCTGATAATGTTCAAAGCAACCAATCAGAATCAGCCAAACATACTCATGTATCTCTTCCAAATGAACAGACAACAAACAACACATCAACAACTGAAGAAATCCTGCCAATTTACGACCTTCAAGGGTAGAAGAACAACAGTTCGAGTGCATATGTTATTGTCATGAAATCTGGTCAAGTAAGCCAATGATTAGTATATTTCCAATGTATCCAATACCTTGAAAAGAAATGCTCCTAATGTTCTTTTTACAGTTGAATGTTTTTAATAGTTGCAAACTTTCTTATCGTCCATATATATTAAAGTTATTATGACATTGTTACTTAAAGGAAAGAGGGTGTTGTGATCGTACATTTGTTAATATTTAAACATAACCATTTAAATATATGATTAAAATGCTTTGTCGGTCATCATAGCAATTGACACAATGTCACATGATTCAGTTCTCCCGTATGGTTAGTATACGTAAGCTTAAGCAACAAATCTCAATTAAAACACTTGTGTTCAATTTTTGTGCTTGCCATTCAGCTTTGGTTGTATTAATTTAGAAAGAGAGATTACGATCGTCATGGGCCCTTGACATGAAGAGATGACAAGTCAACACAAATAAGGAGATGATGACCTAGTGAAATTATTGCTAGACAATTAATCCAGAAACTCAGCTAATATTCTGCGGACTAGGGTTCAAATCCTGCCATAGCAGATGGTGGAATTTGAATTCAATAAAAAATATTTAGAATTAAGAATTTACCGATGACCATGAAACCATTGCTGATTGTCAGAAAAACCCATCTGCTTCAGTAAAATCCTTTGGGGAAGAAAATCTGCCATCTTTACCTAGTCTGGCCTACATGTGACTCCAGCACCACACCAATGTTGTTGCTTTTCAACTGCCCTTAGCAACCAGGAATGGGCAATAAACTTTGGCCAGCCAGTAACGCCCATGTTCCATGAATGAATAAAACAAAATATTCAACAGTGAACTCAGTCAACAGGATGACTATAAGGGAGATATCAATGTTCCCTTAGCTGAACCTCAAGGACAGATAACTAAGCAATGCAACATTTAACTGTGTTCTGCTTTCAAGCTTAATGCTGCCAAGAAGCTTAACATACCAATATATGCTCAGCACAAGAAGCATACAATCATACTCCTGAATAGCTTCTAAAAGCATAACATTTCAAAAATATTTTTTAAGGAAAGAACATATACAGAACTTTTGTTTGAGAGACTGGAAAGAAGAATACAGGCAAAACAGAATTTTATCCAAGGCTCCAGTCATTCAAAGCAATTCGTTAAATTGATCATATGCTGTATTGAAAGAATTACAATGGCTGTTTTGATATCAAAGTTTTAAAATCGACTTTGAGGCCTGGGAGAAGTGAGCACAGGATTGCTGCACCAGACACAAGGAAATTACAAACTATGTGCTACCTCCTATCACATTGTGCTACCTCTTTTGAAAGGCCAAGTTTATAGATTGAAATGAAAGATGGAAGGAGGCTCATATTGTGGATTGGGTTAGATAAAGGGAATGGGAGAGGTTTGTGTAGAATGTAAGCATTGGAATGAACTTTTTGGGTCATATGAACTATTTCTATGCTGTAAGTACTTTGTATTGTTACAATCCCAACTCATGTTACTACTGGACAGTCAGGTCCCAGAATGGAGCCCTGGGCCAATATCCCGTAACTTTTACCTTTTGTTTTGAATCATAGAATCACTATAGTGCAAAAGAAGTCCTTCGGCTTTTTGAGTCTGCACTGGCTCTCTGACAGAATAACTTACCCAGGCCTTCTGCCTGTAACCCCACACATTTACCAAGGCTAATCCATCCAACCTACACATCTTGGAAACCAGAGCACCTAAAGGAAACCCACACAGACATGGGGAGAATATGCAAACTCCACACAGACAATGACTCAGGGCTGGAATTAAGCTGTGAGGTAGCAGTGCCAACCATTGTGTCGCTGTGCAGTTTACAGACATGGATGAATGGAGTCACAGGGCTGCCAATTAACTTCTAACAAAAGAATAAAACATTTATTAAACATAAAAAGATTGACTACAATACAAAACTCTGCCACCTCACTTATATCTTCACAGATGCACACAGAATTGTGAGGGTAACACGTGCAAAATATTTCTTATAGTATAATGTTCTCAATAAGTATATTCATGTAAGCCAACAGGCAAAATGTGCTCAGACACACCACACACTGAAACCAAATGGCAGTTGCCACCTGAAACAAACTCTGTGGATTTTTCATCAGATCTCCCTAGATGCTTTTCACAATGTCAGTCAACTGGTCTCACCAGAACTCTGACTTCCGCAGGAGTGTTTCCAAACTTCACCCTTGAAAAAACTTGCCTTGAAATCTTCCCCAAACAATGCTTTCTCTGACATGCCTTCACCAAGGATCCATTTCTATAATTTCAATCTCTCCTTTCAGTATACCTCTGTTTTGGACAAAAGCTTCATATAATCTGTCAGGTACCAGCCATACCAACCAAACATTACTGCTTCACAGGGTGTAATAAGACGTAACCAACTTCAAGGCTACTTCAAATTCTTGCTAGCCAGGCTTCAGCAAGTCAGCACCGCTTTCAGCTTATCTTTAACTGGAAGCCTCTCTCTACCCCTTTCTTTAACTTTAGTGACAGTACTTTGTTCAGATTCCAGTTCTTTGACTCTTTGACATCAATCTTCTTGGAAGTTCTCTTTCATTTTCTGATTTCTAGAACAGTCCATTCTTTAGCTTCTGGGACTTCCTTTCTGCCCTTTACTCTATTGTCCTGTCTCTATGCTGACAGTTTCTGTGAGAGCTGCTTTCTTCTGATTACCTGGTTCCAACTGAACTAAAAATGCTTATGATTTTCAGCATGAGCCTCTACTTGCTAAGCAACAGCTTAGATTTTTTTAAAAAGTTGCAGTTGCTTTCATGTCATAAACCTTTAAGTTGCACAGTTTGAAATGAAACCAAAACTCACAGGCAGGCAAGCACCTTTGTTTAACATGAAGCCATCTTTCTTCCATGGAAACACAAAATTAAACTTACTTGAAGGTAAAACTTACTTGTTTCTAAAACTACAAATACAAACATAGATGAGTTAAACACTACTTCTGCTTCCTAACAGTATCTTACAGCACTTTGTAAGGTTGTAGATTATAAATAACACCATACCACATTTTACTGAGGCCTAACTGGTCACAATCAGAGCAATAGAACAATTCTTACCATTAGCTTCAGGTAAAGCATAGTAAAATATACTGGATTTCTGATATCTAATCATCAACCAGTGATGCACAATTTAAATGAAATTTAGTTTCTTTCTGCATTATTGAACTAAGGGGCCTTTATATACTTGGTCCAGTGGCACAGCCAAGATCAAACTTTTTGCAGTGTAGCCTGAAAGCCAATCTACCGCACTGGGGAACTCAATGTAACATAATCTCAGCAAAAATTTACGAAACACTTTTATGTGCTGACTGATAAAGCAAGTATTGCAACAAAGATATAGTCACTCCTCAGAATTTCTGGTATTTTGATTATTATGAAATTCTTCCTGCTGTTTTGGCTTACTTCATGCTGAAAAGGTTAAACAAAATAGAAAATAAGGTTATCATGCACTGGATTGCACCGAGAACAGGACAAGGTCAATGACTGTTTGTTTTTTGTTAAGTCTGTAATTTCTTTTTCTCAGACTAGGTTTAACTCTGTTTTGATTAAACTTCTCACAGTCTTGAGTATGTCGCAGAGCTCCACTCAAATAACAGGGTTACACTTATTAAATGGTGTTTAGTTTATACTAGGTGCCATTCTACACTAATCATAGATTTATTTGGTTGTTGATGTTACTTAACATGCTACGCTACATGTGTCAGGGTTGAAAATATCCAAAAATGTGTGACGTCGAGTTGTATTCTGTTGCGTACGGGACAAAATAGCAATGCCAACACCCTCGCGCAGATCCACACACACAGTACAGAGCAGCAGTGTGCATTAACTTCAACGCAGGTTATTAGAAAGGATTTTGTTCTTTCTCATAAACTTTACTGTGAAATCAAACCAATCTGATGCCATATTTTTACATGTCAGATTGACTCTATTCAAAAAAAAATCAAAGGACAGTATCAAAGAATAATTACTTTCAACCTCAAGCAATAGCTTGCCTCGGCAATCCTGACTTTAGAAGGAAAAAGTTCATCAGGATTTCCATTTCTGATCCCCATCCAATTATATCCACATGGGCCCCACATAGAAACCTCTGTGTGCAAAAATGTTAGATCCAGATAAACTGGTGATTGGTTCTGATGCTCTCAATAGACTACCCAACCAACAATCATAGTCAAAGCTCTCACTCACCATTTCAATTAAATTTTGGAGAACTGACACCCAGTTGTAGAACAGTACTCTACTGTACTAGACTTCAGAGGAAAGGAGAGAAAATTTCTCGATATTCAATCAAGCCAGTATTAATTATGCATGTTCAGAATTGCATAACAGTGGAAAAAAATTATGCACAATTGGACAAAGAAGGATATTGAGGAACGAAAAGACACAAACACACTGCATGTACATAAACACTCAAAGTGTGATGAACAGGGTTGCTGAGCTACAAACACAAATAACTATGTGAAAATATGATGTAATGGCAATAAGCAAAAATAGTGAGGACTGGAGATTTAATGTACAAGGATATAAAGTATAGAAAAAAGAGGAGGAAAAAGGGAGGTGGCAGAAATGATTAAAGAAAACATAATAAAATCAAAAAACAGGGATTTCCTTATGGGGATAAGGACAGAGCACATTCAGTTGGAGCTGAGAAGCAAGGGAGGTAAGATTGTGCTACTTAGAGTACTTGACAGACTTCCATTGTGTGAGGCATATGGACCACCAATGCTGGAGGGTGAGGTGAGGCATGTGCACCTTAGAAATAAAGAATCATCACTGTACTCCTGTCTTCACAGGAGAAGAGGAACACAGTATGCAGGAGCATAACAGTATAAGTGGTGGAATTCCAAATTAGGTAGTGCTGATGATGACGTTGGCAAGTCATGTTGCATCTTTATAGAAATTTAGTTAGGTCACGCTTGGAATGTAGTGTTCAATTCTGGTTGCCACACTACCAGAAGGATGTGGGGGTTTTGGAGAGAATACACAAAAGATTTACCAGGATGTTGCCTGATATGGTGGGCATTAGTTATGAGAGATTACAGAAATTTGGCTTGGTCTCACTGGAACGAAAGAGGTTGAAAGGCAGCCTGACAGAAATCTACAAGATTATGAGTGGCATGAACAGAGTGAATAGCCAGAAGCTTTTTCCCAGGGTCAATTAATAGGCATAGGTTTAAGGTGCAAGGGGCAATGTTTAAAGAAGATGTACGAGGCAAGTTTTTTTTTACAGAGGTGTGGGTGCCTGGAACTTACTGCCAGGAGAAGTAGTGAAAGCAGTGACTTTTAAGGAGCATCTTAACAAATACATGAATAGAATGGGAATAGACGGATATGGTCCCGAAAGGGTAGGGAGTTTTAGTTCAGTTGGGCAGCATGGTCACTGCAGGCTTGAAGGGCCTATTCTTGTGCTGTACATGTCTTTGTTCTTCGTTATTGACATTCTAGGTATGCAAGTACGGGACAAGATCTGCTGATGAAGGAGAGGCAGGGGCTTCTGAGAAGGATAAGAATAAAGAGGAGCTCCCATGAGATATAAGAATTCAAGCACAAGATCTGTAAGCTTACGGTTATCAGTTTTTGTTATCTTGCATCATAATATGGTATGCCATGCCCCATGTGTAAGACTGGGCAACAGCTAATTTGTCTGACTCCTTAATGCACATTTATACTTACCATGTTTCCAACTATCAAGTGATTCAGTTTACAGTCCATCAAAGATCCGGACTGTCTGCTATTGACCTTGGATGAGATGGAGGCTCCTTCAGATGTTGCATCATCATATCCTTGGCCTGCACCTTTCACCACCTTAGATAATTGAAGGAATGTTGGAGACCAGGAGAATGCTAAGCTAAGGCAGATCTTGAGCCTTTAGAGTTGTCCATCAAGCAACAAATGCTGGATGTCCATCTGATGGCACTTCCAGGGTACGCATGACCTGGTCCATACAATAGAGGAGTTCAAACAAGGCATAAGCCCTGTGGTCACCCTCTCCTCTGAACACATGGTATCCTCTCCAATGAAAGATTAATGAATCTCTGCCAGCTCCAGCAGTTCAATCAAGGTTTTCTAAGGTTGTGTTCAGACATGCAAGCTGACACACTGGCAATGACTTCAGCAAGGTATTACCAGGGTGAAAGATGGATGAGGCTCCTGGTATCTCTGGTAACCACTCGCCCATCTTGGTGAGCAGGAGGATGCAATTGAATCTCATCTTGATGGATGAATGGCAGCTATCTGCATCTGGGGACTCCTCTAAGGGTGCTCTTGATAGTAACAGCATCTCGTCCACCCCTCTGCCAGTGACAGTATTGTCTCACGATAGAGGAGTATCCTCTAGTTGTGCAGGACATTCCCTCACAACAAGGAACTTGAAGACCTCCACAACCAGAGGACGACTGCCAAGGTTATACAGGCCGACATGACATCTGAGTCTCCAGACACAGCTAGAAGTCAAACTTAAGGAGTCAGTCCAACGCCGGCGTCTCAATATCATATCCAACACAGCTGCCAGCAATGGAGCAGCACCAAGACTAAGAACACATAAATGGTTTAAGATTGATCACATTAAGCACAGAAGGAGCAATCATAAATAATATATTTCATTGTGCAATTTGTGTCTTGCTGTTCCTCATCATCTTATTAAATTGATATTTCTGATAACACATTCTTCTGGTATAAAGATTTGGGAGTCTGCAATCCCAAAGAATACTTGAGCATGATTTTATTTTTCAGATGCGTATACCCAAGAGGGTGTCAGGAAGGATTTGTATAGTTCACAGATGATGTGACTGCAGCTTTTTAATGACACTGCATGAGGACTTTGGCAGTCTATTGGAAATGCCTTTGAATGAGAGCTTCTTTGGTCTCTCCTGGCTCCCAGAAATTGCTGCCCTATTGTTTGTTTAACATGGCCTTGTGGCTGTTCAGGTTCATCCTCAAAGTCTATTTTTGAGTTGCCATCAAACTTCTGTGACTGTCCAGCTAAGTCTGCCTCCTACTTCTGATCTCTCTGAGAGGCCGACTGAGCAGGTGCACAGAATCCAGAGTGTATTGAAATTATTCAGGGTATATTGGACCCAGACTCGGTTCAGGCAAAATCATGGACAGCTCAATCATCTCCTCAATATGGTCCTTGTGGGGGCATGGCTTCTGTTATATCTTTCCTCAGCTTCTGACAGGTGCCTGATAGGTGGCATTAGCCATCTTTGCAGAGAGTATTCTTTACTCCTCTTCAGCCAGCTATCCATTTGTGCAAAGTGGCAGGAAAGCCTTGAAACCTTGGAGGACCAGAGAATATAAGAATCATGACAACTCCTGGAATACCTTAAACAAGCCTGGAGAATCTTTGGGAAGCTAGCAATTATTTCAGATCTTCTTGTCTACTCTGCCTGGCTGTCCTCAAGTGCATCTAAATTTATAAAGGTATTCACTCTCCTGAAGAGTGTATACCTGACAGGTTTGATGGAGTGGCATGCAGCAGAATATGACACAAAGCCCTGGAATGAACCTGATGTTTAAAGATTTAAGACAATAGTCATTTTCAGTACAATAGACATAGAATGCCCCCCTTCAATAGAGTTGAACGCTATCTCAAGGCTTCATGTCCCTCAGATGGAGGTTATTGTCTCCCCATAAGAGATGGATCTTTTTTCCGCATTGCACTCTTGCATATGCAGATAATTAGATCTTATTTGGTATGCTCTGCCCACAGTGTAGCAGCACCTTCACTGGCCCTTCTCCGTTGGTCTTCAAGGGTTGCTGCTTATTCTTGTGGATAGATATGTTGATACTGTCTCCAGCCAGCAGGCCTCCTCTCCCTTTTTCTCCTCTTTATCAGAGGAAGACACATGACCCAACAGAGCAATCTTCATTTTTAAGCAATTGGATTGCTGGGGTGCAGACTGGCTGATGTTATGGCCAGTTGATTAGTAGCTCTTTAAAGCCAAGAGTCACCTTACTGTGCAAAATATGAACAAAATAGGTCTAAAAAAAATAAATCTTAACTCCTACCTCTACACTCTCTATTTCTTCTGCAGCCTTTTACCATATCCTGGATTGAGGAAGTGCTCATTGCGAGGTCCCTGCCTGCCCATGAAGTCCATATACCAAATGTAAAAGCTGCTTAAAACTGAAGTGCACTGCCCCTTTAAACAGTTCAATTGCCCCTTTAATTGACGTTGGGCAACATGCCGAGTAATGTGAAGTGATAACATTGGGACCCCCTCCATCACCATCTATTTTACAGTGCACCGGGAGTATCGTGTGCCCATCCCATGTTGTTAAATTCAGGCCCGTGACTTTTTTAAGACTGTATTTATGAAGCAGAAGTAATTGAAACCTGAAAACGAACAGAATATTTCTCTGAACATTTAAAAGAAAACGTACACCAAGACCTTCAAAGAGCTATACTTTTCTTTTAAAAAAGCAAAGAGCAAAGGAACGGACCAGATCACATTGCACTCTTTGTTTATGTCAGATATCATGTTTTGGTCTGTGAGTAAGCATGACACACAGTGTGGCATCTGCAGACTGTGCCAAGTCTGGCAAGCTGTAGACATTACACTTATGATAATGATCTCTGGGATTTTATATCAATGCACTTCAGCACTATGGACATGTGTAAATGTTAAATGATACGAGCACCCACCAGAGGAGAAGGGCAACAGATGTCATTTGGTGTCAGATATCAGTAAACAGCAAAAGCACAAGGGGCTTCTGTTCTTTCTGCCTTTTGGAAAACATCACGCTATGATATTTCTTTTAACTTCTTTTAAAGAGGCGAATTTTCTTATAGCAAAAAATAGCTATCAAAAATATGATATCAATACAACACCTTCTCCTTGTAACATTTACAAGAGTCCATTTTATTTTTCTATTTTAAACAGTATAAATCATGACTTCTTTGTGACATAGTATGTCAGGCACTTGTGTTAAATATTTTGCTGTGTCACTGCCTGCTGGGTAATGCACTAGAATAACCCCAAGGCTGGATAGCCCTTCAGGCTTCCCTTTAGGGAAGCATTGCTGCTTCACTCCAGGCGCTGTTGAGATTGGAAATTCAATGTGGGTGGAACTGGAAACAAAACATATCCTACTGGCGTCTCATTTTATGGTACAGTTCACTGGAACACACTAATCCACTGGGCTGGTTATTGCTTACAACATTAATTATTGAGAACAGAGGAGAAACAATGGGGTAAGATGTAATAAAAAAACAGGATTTCTCAAAGATTTTTTTCTCTCTGTTCATCCTGCAGTGAAAACTGACAACTTGTGAGGTGTTTTGAAAAGTTTTGAACTGAAGGGATATTTTGAACATCAAATGGGCTTTATTTTAAACCATACCTGTATCGACCTAAAGTCACCTGATGCATAACCTCCCAGAATAGCAGCACCCACCAAAACCGACTCCTCCTCTTTGGCAAGGACAACTGGCATGCCTAAACAAGATATATTAATGCTGTATTATATACTGTACAATATCAGAGGACTTTAAAGAATTTTTTTCTATAAATGTTTTTCAGAGTCTACATTTCAATTATCATACTATTTTATTCATATTATAATACACATAAACTGAGCTTATGGTCTGTGTAAGGTACTAATTCTGGTACTGTTGTTTGCAAACAATAAACACAAGTGCCTGGGTAGCAGATGAGCGATCTTTAATTAGTAATTACAAATAGGAACAAAACAATGCATACATTTCCAATCAAACAAATCAAATATAAATATGTAATTAGATAAGATCTCTAAATCAAGTGAATGATGCAAGCAAATCTCAATTAGGTTTATTTGATTTAATTCATTTATATTTGAATATTGTTGAAAAGAGAAACACATTGTTAAAGCTTTTTGTCTTGCACTCAACAGGACAAAGACAAGAATGCTAAATTTCAAAAGATCACAATGCGTTATGCTGCAGGAATAAAATATGCTGATTGGTTGGTAAGTTGATGCTGATTGGCTGAGGCATTGCCATGGAGAAAGCAGTAGGAACAAAAGGGTCCTCAAAACCTTCAGGTAATTCAAAAGTTGCACAAGCCTTGGACATGTTACATTTGTTTGAAGAGAACAGGTCCTTGCGTATGAACGTTGATTCAACCAAGCTTAAATGAGCCACGTTATTATTATTGCATCGGGAGTGTTTCAACAAGTGCTGCCCAATTGTGGAATCATATCTGACTACAGACATTTTGTTTTGAGTATGGTCTGCATGCAGCACACTATGAACAGCCAAAGGATCGCTTTTGACTTTTGGTTCAAGTTAGCATTTTCAGAGATGCTTGAAGCTTAACAATAACCACAGTGCACATTTACATTGATATCATTTATAGTCTTTAGCTGTTCTGTACGTGAATAGCAATATTTGTGTTTACTATTAGCCAATTGTTTGCACTGTCATGTGGATTCTTGTTTTAGTCTCTGCAGGGTAAATAATTTTGAATCTATCGCATGTTAATGACAAAAACAAAAACACATGTTTTATATAATGGATTGAATTTAATGAGCAAATGAAAAATACTTGGGGGAAATGGACAACAGTGGAGAAATTAAGACAGCATGATAGGTGAAAAGAACGCTTAGTTGAGAAAATGGGTTTTGATCCCAAAGTGAGAGAGCTTATAGAAAAGTGCAGACAGTGGGGTCAAGAAAACTTAAGATTCTGTTGGAAATGGTGAAATGAAGGGAAGGATTGTGAAAGAAGCAAAATATGTAGATTTAAAAGACTGCAGAGAGATTACAAAATAAGGCAAAGTTAAAGAGATAGAATGGTGGGAGTCAAGGCTCTGAAGGTCCAAATGAAGTGGATGAGGATCTTAAACTGAATACACTGGTGTTAGTGAGAATTGGGCTGTGAGTGATCAGAATCTGGTCCAGATAACTGAATTCAGGATAAGTTAGAGTTTATGAAAAGGTGAGATGACAGCAAGGTGGGCACTGCAGTAGTCAAGTTTAGAAATGAAAAAGTTATGAATAAGGATGCCATCAAGATGACTGGCAGAAGAAGGAGCAGAGATTAGGTAAAGTTGCAGAGGTTAAAAAGCAGCAATCTAAAGGCACATGCCATGTCATTAATCCTACCTATGTCAGATACACAACTGATTTTTCTACCTGACACAATTCTGGCTAGACCATATCAAGCAGATGCTCTGCCCATAATTCTTCATCAATTCAGATTATCCTGGAGAGCAAAGATAATCCCCGGTTCCTTTTCTCCACTTCCTACCATCGCTTTAAACTCCATCATCCACATCTCCTACCAGAAGTGTGGGGTGCTTATCCATTCCATTTCTTTGTCATTAGGATTGACATTATGTTTTAACGACATCTACTAATATGTGACCAGCAGCCTCTCTCACACATGCCTTCCCTGAACTTGCTGTTCTCCTTCTGTCAACCTTTTGACCCTCTCTGAGCTCATTTTGTAAGTGAGATCCATTGGCCCATTTTCCACAAAACTGTTAACCATTCAATTTCTCTTTCACATTGACAAGCTTGCTGATATTATAAAATATATAAAATTATATTCCTTTTTTTAAGACCCCAATGGCTCAAATTAAAATTTCTCAAATGGTGTTAAATCTCTTTCTGACTTCGATCCTCTCCATCTCTGTATCCTGCTCCAACTCTGTTATGTTTTCTGAACTCACTAGACGGAATCTTCTGCTCTCACTGGTGGCAAGCTTGGAGATGGGGTAGGCATGTAATTAACAGGGACAGTGACGCACCAAAACCTCTATCAATTTTCTCCTTGACCAGAATTTGTTCTGGATGAGAAGTTCCATGGTTTACTTTTTTGTCCCACCACCAATTGCGGCCTTTAAGTGGTCAATTAATGAGGAGGAGGCCATTTGGCCCTTCGAGCCTGCCCTGTCATTCATCACAATCGTGGCTGATTGTCCAACTCAATAGTCTAATCCTGCTTTCTCCCCATACGCTTTAATCCCATTTGCCCTAAGTGCTATATCTAGACGCTTCTTGAATACATTCAATGTTCTGGCATCAACTACTTCCTATGGTAATGAATCACCACTTTTCATGTGAAGAAATGTCTCCTCATCTCCGTTCTAAATGGACCAATATTCTGAGTATCCTCAGACTGTGACCCTGGCTCTGAACACCCCCACCATCAGGAACATCCTTCCTGCATCTCTTTTGTCTAGTCCTGTTAGAATTTTATAAGTCTGTATGAAATCTCCACTCATTTGTCTGAACTCCAGCAAAAATAATCCTAACCTAGTCAATCTCTCCTCATACATCAGACCCGCCATTCCCAGAATCAGCCTGGTAAACTTTGCTACACTACCTTGAGAACAAGAACATTGTTCCTCATAAAAGGAGACCAAAACTGTTCACAATATTCTGAGTGTAGCCTGAGCAAGGGCCTGTATAATTGCAACAACAAATCCCTGCTCCCGTACTCAAAACCTCTTGTAATGAAAGCCAACATACCATTTGCCTTTTTACCACCTGCTGCACTTGCATGCTTATCTTCAGCAACTAGGTAACAAGGACACCCAACAAAGACAGCCATTCATCCCCTTATTAACCTAGTATTAACCCAGTATTGGGCAAACCTGTTGCCATGCAGTATGCACTGCTGGCTTGTCACCTCTGTGTATTCAGTGCCTAGTGGATTGAATGCCATCCTGCCCCCACTCTCCTCCCTGCTACATGACTAACCTATGGCCTGGCATACTCTGTGATCCTGGGACTTTGTTACCTGTCTTTCTGGCAACAGCCACAGCACCCCCAATGGCACAAGTAAACACAAGAGCTTTTGGTCTCTTACTGATCGGCAGCTCTCAGTCTGCGAGACATCAGCCTTGGGCCTTGATTCGAAGAAATGCCTACCGTTAGTCTCACCATTGCCTGATTGGTTTGCAGTTTCACAGGGCTTTCCAAAAAGAGGTGGTATAGGTCTCTCACTGGCTCCCCGACTGGCAAGACCCCCAGCATCTCAACATGATCCTATCCTTTATTTCTGTGGCTAAGCTGTCCATCTCTATACCTGATTGTCCTCCTTAAAACCAACTTCTTTTACCAAGTTTTCAGTCACCATTCCTAATATTCCCTTGCTCTGGTCAGTATTTATTTTGTGTGATTATCTTTTTGTGAAGCATCTTCGGATGTATTTCTATGTTAAAGCTGCCATGAAAATACAATTCCTAATGTTGTGAGAAATGTTTTTGCATCCATGTGCCAAAAGTTCCAGTTATAGTAATCTGCTCAACTCTCTCAAACTGATCCAATTTCAAATGTTCTTGTATTTTTTCTTTGCTTTGAATGCTTCTTGTTTAGCTATGTCCTTTCTCCAGCCAAGTAGCATTGATTGGCGACTCTTCTTTGCTACTTTTGTGAACCTTGCAATCAAGATACACAAACATAGCAAAAAGTCACTTTCCCTCGGATTTTCTCCAGCTCCCTGGTCTCTGGCCTTTGGTCTGCACTTTCTCTCGTCATAAGCTGACAGCAGATATTCGGCACTGTGGACTGTGGTTACTAATCCACCTTACACCATTACACAGCTCAGAAAGTCAGTGGACCACTTTATATTTCCTGCTTGTGAGTGTTTTCCTTTTTCAAAATTTAAAATACATGAAATGGTATTGAAAGCTTGAAATTCAAACCCTCTCAGAATGTTTACAGATTTGAAAACCAAAATAGAACAAAGGATTAAAATGATTCTATTTTCTCATCAGAAACAAGTTAAACTGTTCGCAAAACTTGCTTAAACTGTGTCTGTAGAACAGAGCTTGATATTCCTTTCCTCTCTCATTTGCTAGATTTGCACAAATGTAACTAATTCTGAGAATGGAATGAAATGAACTGATAATTAATAGACAGGAAATTTTCTTGGGGACACAGGAATATTCTGACCATGACTTATTAAATTGTATTCTTACATGGGACTCCCAATATATTCCTACAGATTGTTATTACCTGTTGTTTGTCCTTCTAGAAAAATAAAGAACGTATTCTAATTCTAAATTGGAGTCCACAAATCCCCTTTACGTCTATGATTGCACAATTTTTGTAGTTGACAGAGGCAGAATACTTAACTGCTTTACTGTTCAAACAACTTAAATCTGGGAACGAATCCGCAGCACATGATAAATGATAGACAGGAGAGATCCTTTTTCAAACAATCTGATAAAAACCACATGCACAGACAGGCCTAAGCCTCCCTGTAGGGCTGAGAGTGCATTTTAGGCATGCTACACAGTTTCCACTCTATCTGCCAATACCCTAGATAAAAAAGTGCATTCTGCATGAAGTTCTAAATGGCAATTATATAGATTACATGGTAGCATGATACTAATCCTGATAAAAGGGAATTCTGTCCCTGTGTAGCACGACGCAGCTGCTGTCTATTATATTTATAATATATTTGCCGTCTAAGGTTATAAAATGATCATGATGCATATTTAAATGATTAAGCACATATTAACATAATCTATAAATCCAATAGTTTGCTTAAATTCTGAGAGTGGTGCCAGAATTGTTTGAATCCAGTCTCCCACTATCACACAGTCTACAGTAACAACTGCTTAAAAGCATCACAGATCTGTTACTATTTGGCACATGCAACTGATGCCCCTAGTTATTAATTTGTAACAATATTTTCTTGGTGATTATCCTAAATTTATGCCCTCTAGTTATCAACATATTGATCAGTAGAATGAGTTTCTGTGTTTAAACTCCCTCCCATCATTTTCAGTTCCGCTGTCATTACTGCTGTGCATCTTTTTGTTTTAGACACTCCCGTAGCAGAAGAATAGTTTTGCCAACTTTTAAGGAACCCGAGAGCCAGAATTGCCTGAGGGGATTGGCTCCTCAATCTCCACAGAGCAATGGTTGAGGTGTACTCTGTCACAGGGCAGTCGGCTGCATCTCTGATGCCTTCAAGAACCATGTAGGTACAGAACATGGGAGGTCAAATCAGGCTGTCCAAGAGCACTCTTCAGAGATGCTGAAGGCCCCGAGGGGGAACAGACCTCTGAGGAAGAAAAAAAATCTCGCACCATCTGATACAACTGACACCAACTCAGATACTAGCAGATCAGAGAGTAGTATAGAGACAGAATCAGTATGTGGTGAGGTTCCATGTATAGATAGGCCAGGGGAAAAAATTAACATATGTGCCAGCTGCTTGCAGGTAAAGATTGGAAGTGAGCTTTGTTGCATGGGACTCATGAGGGCATAAATGGGGCAGAAAAAGACTGATAGGAGTTCACGCAGAGATATTTGGTGCATTGGAAAGCCTGTAAGATATTTGTTGTTATTGTTAACAAGCACTGAGGATTCCAGCTCCAAATTTTTGGCACAGGGTTTCATGCAGAGTTTGAATTCCACCCTTTCCAGCATGGGAGTGGTGATCAACTTCATGAAAATATTTGTAGACTGAACTGTGATGTAAAATATAATAGCTGTGGCCTTAGAAAGAACCATGCAACACTTGGGTGGAGCAGTGAAAGTTCTGGCTGGAGTTTGTAATCTCTGCTTGTTGCCAGCTTGATATCATACAAGCTCAAATTGCTTCTATCATGGCTGCAAATACCAATGTTTAAAGATTTCTGTTGGGTCTCAGAACAGTCTAACAACCTGTCCTCCAATATATCAGTAGGATTGCTGAGGCACCATCCTGGGGTAGTTAATAGCAATGACTGAGTGGTACACAAGCCCATTGTTCTCCCTCAGGATGATAATATCCGTGTTGACACCATTGCTATTCTGCCAGTGTTCAGGCTGATGGCTATCACTCAATCAGTCCTGCAACTGGACTGCTGCAGCTCATGCTGGAGGTCAGCCTTCAGGGTCTAGAGCTACTTAAGGGTGCCCTACAAGGCCATCTGCAGTCTTTCAAATCAGCCACTGGGAGGCACTAGATTGGGCAAAGGCTCCCACAAGACAGATTCTAAGGGAATTCACAAGGGTGACTGGTTGAGTATTCTATGGAATTGTTGTTTTGTTACAGACCTTCATGCAGCTAAATACATGTTCAATTGCATGTTTAAGAGAAGGCATCAACAGGCATGGTGAGATCCAAACTGATGGGATGGGTATTGAATCAATTGGCTGTTCAATTTGCATATTCCCAGCGCATGCACGGCACCTTCCTAATTGGGGATCTGCCTAAGATGAACTGGAAGTTGCTCCCACCCATCATTTTTAACTCATTGAGAAGAAATTTCTTATCTCAGAACATTTTTTTGTGTTTGAAATTCTGTTATCCAGAGAAAAGTGGAGGCTGGATCATTGAAAATATTCAAGGCTAAAATGGACTGGTTTTTGATTGACGGTTAAGACAGGCAGAAAAGTTAAGGCCACAATCAGATCAGCCATGATTTTATTGAAATGGTGGAGTAGGCTTGAGGGGCAGGATGATCTACTCTTGTTTCTTACGTTCTCCAAACAGTTCTTGCAATGCCATATCCAAAGGTGCCATGGGGCTGAATTTTACAGAATTAAATGTAAATTTTCCAGTTCTGGCCAGCTTGGAGAATTTGATGGATGTTTTCAAGGTCCGTTGATCCCAAGTGGAGAATTCTGGTCTTGGAATTCTCCACTTGGGCAAGGTCAGAAAATTTTTCTTGCATTCGCTAATTTTAGCCAGGATGGCAGTAAGAAGTATCTTATTTCCTAACTCAATGGGTGCTATCTTATGGCCTCATCCAACCTAATTATAGTGAGGTGAAGTGGTATGATCGGGTGAGGGACAAAAAATGAAAAACATGCCTGGTTTCTCACCTCCCCGATCTTACTGGCCCTTTTTTCTGGTAAAACATTAATAACATCATTTAAATACCATTAACGAGTCCTGGACACTATCATCTGGGATCACTTCAGCTTACCTGCTTGCTGATCAAACTTCTCACCAACAAGAATCTCAGTTGGTCTCCACCAGCAGGAGACTAGACATGATGGCCTCATCAGGGGGACTGGAAACCATTGAAGTCCCCATGTAGTTAGGGGCATGGTAGGGCAGTGTCCACGGCAGAGTGGAGGGGAGATATCTGTGGATCGGGTGGGTGTCACAAGATCTCCCAGTTCACTGAAAGAATGGGATGCCTGCGTGATGGCATCCCAAGAGCTCAGCAGCCATTCCCTAATCATGTTCATGATCCAATCAAATCTACAGAACAGAACTAGGCTTGAATGTCAATTAACCTAGCAACATACACCTTCAGGGTTTAGACAAGAACCTTCCCCCTTGCAATGGAAAGTAGCTTCAGTTGAAAAGCAAGGAAAATATATGCAAAATGTATGTACTCCTTACATATTGTTCAGTTTAACAGGTTAGTGTAAAGATTTTTTTTATGTTGCTTGGTTGACTTTCCAACTATTTCAGAGTGGCATGATAATGCTTTCTTAGCACCATGGTGTCATAATTGCTATTTCTCATGTGCTGACTGTGAATCTTTAGACCACAAGGTCAGTTCATTTAGATGTTGGTACAGCTTTTCTGACCCATTGAGAATGGTTGATGTGACAGCAGCACAAGAAGGGCAGAGATGACATGCTAACAAAGCAGATTTCTAAATGCTGAAGCTGGCTAAATAAGTTTCAGTTTGGTGAAACACAAATGGCTGAATTTAATAGCTGCTAAAGTTCTGGAAAGCCAGGAACAATCTTGCCATTTTCAGAAGCCCTAATGTAATTGCCTGGCAATTGGACACTTAACTGCTTGGCCTCAGGGCTCCTGTCTCTTTAAGAATGGGGTTCCCACATCCAAAAGTTGCTGGCTGGCCTAAGCTGAACTTCCTAAATGGCCATTCCTTTTTCTGAGACTGACCCATAACTACTTGCCACCTTGGGCTAACACTCCGCAGTTGTTGCAACACACTCTCCAGTTTCTCAGCACCATTCCAGGAATTTTGTAGATTCCAATGAGATGATCTCTCATTCTTCTATAGACAATAAAAACCCATTCTATTTAATCTAGAATTGCCCAGAAATCAATCCAGTGAACTTTTTATCTCAACACTTTGAAGTACATCCTTCCTTGGATCAGGAGATGAAAAATGTACAAAGATGTGGTCTCAGTAAAGCCCCGTGACTTATTTGATGGTGATCCCCTTCCAGCTGCCCTGTTCCCATGTCTTCAGATGTTTCAGACAGCATGTTGTCTCTGGCAGTCACTGCAATGTTACCTGCGTTGCTTGCAGATGTAAACTCATTTACTGACCCGCTGCAAGGACAAGAAATTATCTCCACCCCTAAAAAAAGGCACAGAAATTGGAGTAGCCTATATCTCACCTCTCCTTCTCAACTGGACATCATCTTAAAGAAGCATATGTTTTGGAAGTAAGAAACGCACACCACATGCTCCCAAAAATGGAAAACATGAGAATAAAATATACAGAACACAAGAACACACTATTAGGTAAATGACATTTGGGGAACTGGTATCCAAATGTATTGTGATGGTTGGTTTGAGATAAAAATTGAAAACATTATTGTGCAGGAATGCCATTTATTCTCATGGATAATGGCACTCATTGTTTGAACGGTTCAGATTTGAGTTTGGAGTTTATTTATTAATCACAAGTAGGCTTACCTTAACACTGCAATGAAGTTACTGTGAAAATCCCCTCAGTCTGCCACCTATTCAGGTACACTGAGAGAGAACTTAATATGACCAATTTACCTAACTCGTGCATCTTTGGAGTGTGGAAGGATATTGGACCACCCAAAGAAAACCCATGCAGACACGCAGAAAACTCTGCTGACTATGATCCAAGTCGGGAATTGAACCCAGGTCCCTGACGCTGTGAGGCAGTAGTGCTAACCACTGTGCCACTGGGCCGTCCTATATCCAAGTTATATGTGTACTAGTCTAAGGCAAAAGTAGCTGCAAGCATTTAACTGAATATACTTTCACTTCAGATTTGCCTGAAGATTCTTGCTGAGAAAATAACTCAACTAACTATCCAGATCCTTGTTCTGTCTCTTAGTCATAGTAATTTCTGAATCTGATTACAACTTGTTTGCCTTTTCCTTTCCATGGTAACAGTCTTTGTAGTGCAAAGTTGTGTATAGTCCAATGGGCAACATTAATTGTGAACAGATTGATAAAGTTTCTGTTGCAGTGATCCCTCTGATCAGTCTAGGCATTTCAACTTTCGTCTTAAGGAACAGATGGTCTGCTCCATAAAGACGCGGTTAGCAACATCATTCTCAATATATCTTTGTACTTATGTATCTCAAAGGGATAATCAGTCAGGGCTGCAATGGCTGACCTTGGTCTCTTTGTAGCCATCCAATCTTCTGATTCTGGAAGTAGTGGTGACAGTATAGATTAGAGTAAAATGAATGGATCAAGGTAGCAGATGAGGTAATGAGAATTCACAAGCAGTATTCTGCACATATCCTGAAAGACCAACTGTAGATTTTTGAAGCAAAACCATTTCTGTTAATCAGGTGTCATGTATGAATTACTAACAATGCTAAGGGATCCAGCCAGATGTAAAATGTGCTGTCAAAATTATGATTGAAAAATTGATAAGCTTGTAAAACAATGCACCCAATATTTTTGGGGAGGTGGGGAGAGGGTAGGGGACATGCGTCAGTTTTTCAGAAATCTGAAAATGCCAGGAACGTGGAGGCCCTGACAAATTTAATGATAAGATCTAATTAGACTATTTCTTCCCTCCGATTCTTGCCCAACATCCAACTAGATTCGGAGTTGGTCGGCTGCTGGGCAGGAAAGCTAGCACCACATGGCACCAGCTGGTGAGAGCTGGGCACAGTTCTTGGCAATCAAGCAAATCATAGAACAAAAGTCAGGGGTCTGGGCATTCAGAGTGCAACAGTGAGAAAGGAGGGAGAGATTGTGAAGAATCGTTGAAATCGCAAAGGGGAGTGGGACATGATAGGAGAGGGACAGATTTTGTGGGGGAGAGCTATTCCTGTACTGGATTTGTCTCCCAGGTCTGATATATAGACAAATCTGTGGTATGCTGTGTCAGAAACACAAGTAAGAGGTCTGACAACATCAGTTTTAAATCCAACTGATTTATTTGATAGTAAACTCACAAGCTTTCAGCTTTATGGCCTTCGTCAGGCGAATGAGGTCTGCAATAGCACACATATTGCAATCTGTAAACTGTCTGTGCTGATATGTGCGCTATTGCAGACCAGAACACCTCATTCGCCTGATGAAGGCTATAAAGCCGAAAGCTTGCGAGTTTACTATCAAATAAATCGGTTGGATTTAAAACTGATGTTGTCAGACCTCTTACTGTGTTTACCCCAGTCCAACGCCGGCATCTCTACATCAGAAACACAAGCCCAGACAGCTGCATGATTTGCCTCACTATCCAGGGCACCTCCATCAAGTGCACCAATATCATAGATGTTCATGTTCACATTATTGTATTCATTGATTCTCCAAAACGTTTAAAAATATTTCATATTAGATTGGTTAACTCTCATCTCTGAATTAAAAAATGTGAGTTCAAGGCTGATTCCAGAGTTTGAGCATGTATTTTAGTACTGAATTGTTGGAAGTGTCGGTATCACGTCCAGACCTCATAAAAACGATGAAAACGTGAAACACAATAACAGCAATAGGAAGATTCAAATTGCTACACTCGGCCTCCGGAGTGCCCTGTGGGATGAAGTGACCTGGTGCTTTCTAAACTCCTGAGCTAAAGATGGGGTTCAACTCAACTCTGCCAGAAATGTGGTGGTGACCAGATTGGGAGCAATTTTACCCAAACCCGTCAAAGCTTGTTTGGGTCTTGTGAAAGTCTTCATTGTGTTCATCCTGTTTCTATTCATGGTCACACAGATCAGCAACAGCTTTACCTCACTACTGGAGGAATAGAACATTTTTGTCCCAGTCAACAATGATGATGATGGTTCAGCCAACGTGCATGATCAACCTTCATCCCAAAACTGACAATCCCTTGTGTGAGTAAACCAAAAACAGCATGCTGGACATGGTATCTTTCTATTTCTAATTTTTTGCATTATACCTGCATTCCTCCTATCTTTGCCACCTGCTTGCACTTTCTAAATATCTCCCACCTTCCTAGCACACTCTTCTCCACCAGTCACAAGAGGACACTGCAATAGCTCCCCTCATTGCTCAAAACATTTACTTGCTGCAACCACAGCTTGCATTATTTTATCTGCTGGTGACTGCTAAATATACAGCCAATGTTGTATGCAGGGTGATCTCAACTTTTAAACTAGGGCACTTTCTAAGATCGGCTTTTTAACCTGCTTGTTTCACATCCCAACATGCATAATATATGAAGTTATCCAACACAACTGCACAGTTTTTTTCTAACTCTGAGGAAAGGTCTGCTTCTCTCTCCATAGATTCAGTCAAAATTGCTGGATAGTTCCAGCATTTTCTGCATTTAATTTGCACATCTGCACCATTCCTTATAACAACATTACACTAATCCTCTTTCCCTCACACTCTGTCCGCCTCTTCTTTTTTGCAGGAGATGTTAATTCACAATCACTAGGCAAGAACTAGAAATAGGAAAGGTTCAGCTTCAAACCAGAAGCAGAAGAATCATTCACAGATTTTCTAATTGTTAGGGTGCAGAAGGACAGCATTTGGCCCTTCATGTCTGCACCAGCTCTTGATCTGCATAAGAGATGAAGTTTCTCATCTCTGGAACCATTCTTGTAAACCTCTTCTGTACTCTATCCAATGTGTTCACATCCTTCCTATAGCACAGTGCTCAGGACTCAATACAATATTCCAGCTGAGGTCTAACTAGTGTCTTGTGTAACTTCAGGATAACCACCTTGCTCTCATGCTCTATACTCCTATTACTATCAGCAGGACATCTGCCTTATCATATGGACCTTTGTTTTTTTCTCAAACCATCATACATTCAGAAAGCAGGACAACCTAATACTGTTAATCATTTGTGACTACCTTTCTGTGTCATGCTGACCTTTGCCCTTCTCCTCTTTTATTAGGTCTATCTGAGGCCTCTGTAAAACATCACTGAGAAAGGGAAATTACTCTTGATTCTCTATCAAGCACCGGCACCCCAGGACTAGTTCCAGCAGTCTAGACTTAGTGAATCACACTGAGGCAAAAGTTAGTGGAAAAGAACAACCCAAGAGATGGCTTATGAGTGGTCAAGTGGCTCATGACCTTCAGAATTGTTGCAGAAATATTGATTTTCTTTTCATGGGCATGGATAAAAACTCGAAATGTGGAAAAACCTAGCTGGATTCCGCAATTTGCAAACTGCAGAGTTGGAGCACACAGTTTTAATGTAGTCAGATCTTGGACTTCCTGTCGAAACTGGACAGGCCTGGAACTGTCCAGTGCTAATGGCTGTGTTGTTTCATAACAAACTGTTGCCTACACATCCAGTGAACCTGCTTTGTCAGAAGAATGCTATGCAAACTTGGTGGCACCCATCTTAGTAGGAGGGCAGTGGCATAGCGTGACAAGGACAGCACTTGACAGTCGAAAGTTCAAAACCATGTTCTACGTCTTCCAAATGTGGAAAGTAGTCACCTCATTGGATCTTCCTGCTTCTGTCCAAGACTAATATTGGACACAGGCCATGGAATTTTCAAAAAGGACACAGAGATGGGGATAAAAGAGGCAACCTGAAACCACAGCTCCTTCTACTTTCACACCTTCTTCAGTGACATCTCCAGAGAGCACCTTCAACTGGGAGTTCAACAGCACAGCATCTCCAGCTCCTTTTACCTAAGGGTGAGCATAATCAGATGAGATGACCTGAACACCAGAACCTAGGTGAGAGGGAAAGTCCCAGTCAACAACTGCAGATCCTGAAATGTCAGCCAACTGAATCGGTAATAACAGTCTTTTCAGACAAACTGTTCAAATATAGTGATGGGATCCATGAATAGAGTATAATGAGTCCTCAGAAAAGTGTCAGAAGAAGACAGTTAGTGTAGGTTTGAAATTGGTTACTTAAAGATTTAAGGCTGTTTACTGAAGAGTCCTGTAGTGATTGACAGGGTTTCATAGAGTTTAATTCAAGTACAATAATAGAATCTGAAAAATATTGCTTTTCCTTGATAAAGTTTGCAATAAAGTTGTGATGGACCTTCACCTGGCTCTTGACCCCTTTGTCTTTAACTTATGCCTGAGTTAAAAAGGGTTATTGCAAACTGGTCATCTTTCACATTACAACAACACAGATAGAAAGAAAGGGAGAAATAAATAATGAACTTGAATTCATATTGTGCCCTTCACATCCATAGGATATGCCAAAGCATTTTACAGCTAATGAGTTACTTTTGAAGTATAGTTATTGTTGTAATATAAGAAATATGGCAGCAAAAGCAAGAACCTACAAATAGTAATGTGGTTATGATGAGGTCCCTGATATAATATGTCATCTGAAAGATAGATACCAACTTCAGAGGCCCTGCTTTCAAAAGAAAACTGATTTATGTACATATTTAATGGAGTGAGATATTAGAAAAGCTGCAAAGGGGCCACCATGCCATTTCTGAGAGTTTGGAAGAGTCGTTAGGAATCTGTGGGTTACCTGACAATAGTTGATACTGCCATTCAAAGATTACTGTATATGGATTGCAAGGCACATAAATACATTTTCTTTTTGCAATATTTAAACCAAAGATTCTCATTTATATTCCCATTTTTTATTCTAAAAAATTGGGATGGGCAGCTTAAGCTGTTGTGAGGTATTGGTTCTCTGCTCGCTGCATGGAATAACACAATGCCTTCAAAATCCATTTGATACTGTCCCTTTGCATTAATCAAAATATTGATCCAATGTTAACCCGATATTCAAACAATTACCTTGAAAAGAAAAGCACTGCCTTAAATACAAATGCAATTTTGATTAAGAACATATGCTATATGGTCCAGATTGGACTAAAATACAGTTTTCAAATGATTGCCTGTGGGGTAATAACAGTTCCTAACTTTTATTTCATCTTTACAATAGTTCCTTCTCTTCTGCGTTTTGTAGTTTTTCAACACGGCATTCATTTTTTTATTACCTATTTTTTTCTGTACTTTTATTTTCTTCCCTTTCAATGATAAATCCTGCAAACAGCAGTCAATAATTATGAAAGCATGGGAAGTACTTCTCAAGTATATATTATCCTCCAATGCAAAGTGATCAGCTTAAATAAATCAGCAGTATTTAGGAAGACATTTTCAAAAATAGCCACCAGTTCGTATTCTTCCTCAAAATACTGGTGTAAATAAAGTGCAATTATATTCCAGAATTTTTGTGTGCTGGCACAGGGATTATAGATTTAAAAACTGAGAATGTATCCACATCAAAAGGAAGGCTGCTGATGTGGAGGGAAATCGAAACTTCAGTTTTGCTCTTTTCTAATCTTTTTAAAAAGGATCAATCAAGAGAGTTTCAGGTTGTTGACCTTTGCTCTCAGTGATTCCAGGGTTGCTTTGTGGGGATTTCCACATCATGAAATCTGGACCTTAGTCCAAATTTTGTTTGCATAACTGGAGAGTTATCAGCATTAGCAATAGCTCCTGGCTGTAACCTAATCCCAAGGTGCTATTAATAAACATTCTTTTTTCCTTTTGATTCTAGATTCTCTTCTGGCATACAATGGAACTGTGGACCTTTCCTAAGGTTCAAACATCAAAACACTGAAAGGAAAGTAGAAAGCATGCCAATTAGTTACACGGAACACAGGCTGACAAAATACATTTTCCCACCCGATAGAGTTGATTTTCCACACTCTTCTCATGGCATTAGCAGGATCTTAATAGCTACCAATGGGACAGTAATACAATTGCTACCATTTTAAAACTATCTTACTTCTGAGTATCCAGAAAATACAAAGGACTTCAAACAAGGATGCAGAATATTCTTTAAGGGGAAGGGAGTAAGCCAAATGTTGTGGTACATGTCAGTACCAATGATATAGAGAAGATAGATCTTGAAGTCATGCAGGCAAATTTACAGAGCCAAGGAGAATCACAGAATCCCTACTGTGCAGAAGGAGGCCATTCAGCCCATTAGGTCTGCATCAAGCACAGTCCCATCCAGGGCCTATGCCTGTAACCCCACATATTTACTTTGCTCATCCCCCAACACTAAGGGGTAATTTAGCAATGGCCAATCAAACTAAGCCACACATCTTTGGACTGTGGGAGGAAACCGGAGCATCTGGTGGAAATTCACACAGACATGAGGAGAATGTGCAAACTGCACACAGATGGTGACCCAAGTTGGAAATCGATCTTTGGTCCCTAGTGTTCTGAGGTAGCAGTGCTAACCACTGTGTCACTGTGCCGCATTTAGAAGCAGTTGAAAGTAGTAACCTTTGAATTCTTCCCTCTGTCACCACTAGCAAGAGTAGAAATAGAAAGATAGCAAGGTATGGAAACTGAGGAAGAGCTTCAGATTCTTAAGTTTTGGAACCAATTGTGGGGCACAAGGCACCTATTCAAAAGGGATTTACCTCAACAGGACAGGGATCTCGTGGAGGGTTAGTTAGTGTATTTTGGTAGCGTTTAAACTAAAATAACAGGCGATTGTGAACAATTGTGAAGAAATAGATATTAGGAATAAGATGCATAAAAGAGTGAGGGGGTTGGACAGTACCAAAAAAGGAGATAGCACCATATTAGCAGCATGGTGGCACACTGGTTAGTACTGCTGCCTCCAAGCAGCAGAGACCTGGGTTTGATTCCCGGCTTGGGTCACTGTCTGAGTGCAGTTTGCACATTCACCTCATGTCTGCGTGGATTTCCTCTAGGTGCTCCAGTTTCCTCCCACAGTCCAAAGGTGTTTGGGTTAAGTTGATTGACCATGCTAAATTGCCCCTTAATGTCCTGGGATGCTGTAGGTTAAAGGGATTAGCAGGGTAAATATTGGGGTTATGGGGATGGAGCCTTGGTAGAATTGTTGCCAGTGCAGATTCAATGAGCTGAATAGCGTCCTCTGCACTGTAGGATTTCTATGATTAGATAACAGCTGGCTAACAACTATAAATACAAGCGTAGGTTTAGAGGGCATATAGTAAACGTGTAGTAAATATGTTTGGTGAGCTATAAGCACAAATAGTCTTATGGCAATAACAGAAACCTTATGTGAAATAGTGAAGACTGGGGGCTTAATATTCAAGGTAAAAGTGTTGAGAAAAGAAAAAGAAGACAGAAAAGAATACTTCAGTTTTGTTGGATAAACGTACTATGGAAAAGTTATTAGTCGTGATTTTCTGTTGCAGGATCTTGGTCAAGTAATCACATAAAAGAGCCTCTCAAATGGATGCTAAGATTTTTGGGGGGAGTAGTGGAGCAATGGTGGTGAAAGGAGGGTCTCCTATGTACAGCAAAGCTAGAACCAATGTTCTCAGATAGTCTGTCTAGAGGAAGAAGTCCATATTACATCCTCTGTGCTCTCTCTTTTTCCTTCTTCTCTGCCTACTGTGGCCTTTGAATGCCCTGTGGCAATAATATTGAGGTTGCAGAGTACATGCCAGTCCACCACAAAATTGAAGACACACTACAGCAAGAACAACCTGAGTAATTGGGTATGGCAATAATTTGCTCCCTAAGATTTCTGATGGCTGCAAGACTTTCACCATATGTCAGTGGTCCTCACATGTTGTGATTAGTATGAAACAAACAAGTCTAAAGCATCTCATCTGCAAGTTGTGTGTCTGTCTCTTTAAATAATGGTGGTGGGAGTTTCCTTGTGCAGCTGAACAAATGTTCAGCTGGGGAAGATTAGTACATGCATCCATGAGCTCTTCATCATCCAAGTTTCAGAAGCAAGTGTCAAATCAAGCAGAATGCCACACTCAGGCTATACCTGATATTTCTGATCCACACACAGCATGCCCATGCTAGGGAGGTTCCTGTTACGTTCTTCTCTATTTGATGAAAAAGTACCAATCACACACAAGGACTGGTGAAGCAATATTGGGTTCTTTATTTAAAGGTAGGACTATAGACAGATAATGGCTGGAATTCTTTGGTCTTGCATACCCTGCTACCACTGCCAGCGAAAATGGGGTATTTGGCATTCAGCCAAATCCCTGCTCATTGCAGTGGAACCGGAAAACCCAGCTGTGGGCAAGGTTGGAAAATTCCACCCAAAGTTCATAGCAAGCTAAGTATGGAACATCTGATCTCTACGCTGCAGATCACAGACTAACAAATTATGGGACTACTGCACATAGTATATTATGTTGGTGTAGTAATGATTGACAGTAGTCTAATTTATGTCCATTTAAAGGTGTGTGCACATAATATCCAAAACTTCCACTGTTGGGGTTACACCAGAAAAGTGTGGCATGCCATTTTCTTACTTTGTCTCTTTAGAGAGCAATTTTGCAGCTCAGAAACAATAACAGAAAATATTGCAAGCACTGGCAGAACAGACATCATCTGTGGAGACAGGAAGTCATTGATTTTTTGGTTAGAACCAGAAGATACTCCTGAGCTGCATTTGTATAAGTGAACAGAGCTAGGAAAAATGTGGAAAAAAAATAAACAGTAAAAATTTGTCTCATGGCTAGTTAGAGGTTGGGAGATGATTAAATAATAAAAGTGATACTGGCTTATCAAAGGGAAGCAATAATGAGAGACTGTAAAGAAACAACACCTCATCTTTCAGTTAGGCACCTCACAATTTTCTTGAATCAATATTGAGTTCAACAGTTCAGATTCTAATCTTTGTTCCACATTCTGTTTTAGTTGCATGTCTTGTTTTTCTCACTTTGCTTTCAGATAGCAGCTTCTCAATATTCTGTCATCCATACCTTATTTGGACTCATCCTCTGTTTCATTATTAGTCCCATTACAAATCCCCTTGACATCCTCCCACCAGCACATGTAAATTCAAATCTCCCATCTTCCTCCCCTATCTGCAACCTTCCCGTTGTTCTTTCTTCGCCCCTTGTTATTTCATTTACATTCCGAACATTTCCCGGTTCTGATGAGAAGATCACAGCCTGAAATATTGGGTCAGGTTTTTGTGGAGCAAGTGGGAAGTTGAGTTGGGAAATTTCCATATTTTCTTTCTGGAAGGCAAGAGTGCAATGGATCCAGGAACACTACCCTCGGAGGTAGTGTAGAGATGGCCAAAGGGGCAAACGTGCCGAGGCAAGCTGCCGGCTTAAAAGCGCAGGTGAGACTCATTTTCAGCTTACCTGTCAAATGGTTCCTAAATCAAAACCATGATCCACGACTTCTTTAAGAGCCGTGAGCCACAAGTCCTAGAAAAGCCAGGTGGACTTCAGGAAATTTGTGGGAACATATGGGGGTCTTTCTTTCCTGACAGATACTGCCTTCCCTGCTGAGAGGTTTTGCATTTTCTATTTCTAGTTTAAAAAGACTGCCTACTCCATCTTCTGAAAAAAATTCTCCAAGCACTGTTAGCATAATCCTGCAAGGGAGCAGATTCTGTAGGAAACAAACACATAAGGGAACAATGTCCTTTTCAACAGTAGTGTTCCCATGACATTTTGAACAATCCATCAATGTCCATCAATGTCAAGACAGGTTGTCTGCCAGCAATGAGATGAGCAACTCGCTGCCCTCACACATATCTTGTTTATTCAGTGCAGCACAATTCTGCACCTTCATTTCATCATGATAGATAGTCCTCTCTTTCTTTATTTGTTAGCTAATTAGTTATAGAATCATAGAGTCATAGAGACTTACAGCATGGAAACAGCCCCTTCGGCTCAACTTGTCCACGCTGCCCTTTTTTTTTAAAGCACCTAAGATAATCCCAATTGCACACATTTAGCCCATATCCCTTTATATTCATTTTACCCATGTAACTGTCTAAATGCTTTTTAAAAGACAAAATTGTACCTGCCTCTACTACTACCTCTGGCAGCTTGTTCTAGACACTCATGACACTTTGTGTGAAAAAATTGCCCCTCTGGACCTTTTTGTACATATTCTGACTCACCTTAAACCTATGCCCTCTAGTTTTAGACTTCCCTATTTCTGGGAAAAGATTTTGATTGTCTAGCTTACAGATCTCTGTAAGATTAGCCCGCAGCCTTCTACGTTCCAAAGAAGTCCCAGTCTATCCAGTCTCTCTTCATAACTCAAACCATCAAGTCCCAGTAGCATCCTAGTAAATCTTTTCTGCACTCTTTCTAATTTAATAATATCCTTTTGATAATAAGGTGATCAGAACATACACAGTAATTAAATAGCTATTTTTTATGTTTATTAGCTAAAAGTTTAACGATAATTTGATGCACCACCTCTATTTTACATTGGTACAATCCCTGCTCACTTACCTACCTGAAATGTCTGCATGCATTTGTACAAATAGCATATTCTTGCTCAATCCACCACACATGAAGAGAGTGTTGATCTCATGCCCTGATGCCAGCATTGTTTCCAATATGTGACGGGTTCCCAGCTGAATGAAGGTAAATAAAACCATGTATTTAAGTGCAGAAACTATTAAGCAGCTACAAAGCTTATTGCTTACGTTAAGCAAAATACCGTAGATGTCGGAAATCTGAAATAAAACAGAAAATGCTGGATAAACTCAGCAGATCTAGCAGCATCTTCAAAGAACAAAGAAGAGGGAAACAAAGTTAATGGGTGAAATATTTCTTCCTCTCCATGGCGTATTTCGCTGTGCTGGGAGATGGCAATGGGAACATAAATTCCTGTCGTTGTCAATTAGGTATCTGTTGAACGCAATATTGCACCACCAGGAAACCCATGGCGGAGATGCACTACTAGCAGGAACACAAGATCCCACCGGTGTGAACAGCAGCAAAATTTTGACAAATGTTTCTGATCTCAATGACCTTTCTACAGATCTGAAATGCTACACTTGTTTCTTGTCACAAATTCTGCCAGACCTGCTGAATTTATCCAACATTTGCTGTTTTATTCTTGTTTGCATTTATCATTAATGGATTTTCAGAACAATTGTCCATAATATTTTTAAAAATGCAAGAAAGATATAACATTCCCAATTCTTCAGTACAACAGCCACTACCCCTGTGTCTATTGAGGATCAAAAGATAATGGCCATTACATCCGCAATTTCCGTTCTCATTTCCCTCAGCATCGATCCGGTCCTCGAGAATGATCAACTTTAAGTACAGCCTAACTTTCCAACAAACAGAATCATAGACTCCCTCCAGTGCAGAAGGAGGCCAATTGGTCCATTGAGTCTGCACTGACCATAATCTCACCCAAGCTCTATTCCAGTAAACCCACATATTTACCCTCCAAATTTTCCTGACACTTAGCATGGTCAATCAACCTAACCCCCACACCTTTGGACTGGGGGAGGAAATCGGAGCACACGCAGACGTGGGGAGAATGTGCAAACTACACACAGACAGTGACCTAAGGCTGGACTTGAATCCAGATCCCTGGCGCTATGAGGGAGCAGTGCCAATCACTGTGCCGTGTTGAAAGAAGATTGATAAGAAT
Organism: Sphyrna mokarran; assembly: GCA_024679065.1. NCBI lineage: Eukaryota > Metazoa > Chordata > Chondrichthyes > Carcharhiniformes > Carcharhinidae > Sphyrna > Sphyrna mokarran. Next base: position 43,426,417 of record JAGIQG010000009.1, read on the forward strand.
GTTCAAAATCATGAGGGATCTAGACAAAGTTAAAAGGGACAAATAAAAGCAAAACATGTTAGAAGTACTCAGCAGGTTAGACAGCATTTCTAGAGAAAGAAACAGGGTTATCATTTTGGACTCTTAGGTAATTTTGAAGGCAAGTTCCACAGGAGCTTGCTAAGGTGAAGTGGTCAAAGTAAATGTTTGAAGAATAGTTACTTAATTCAATTAAGATAATTCACTGAAGGGGAAGTGCATGAGTGCTATAACTTTTGAATAAATAACAAAAAAACTCAAAAGAGATGTTAGGCAAATACTGGCAAGGCTAAGAAACAAGAAAAAGGGTAAGGAACAAGAAGTACATGTTAAAAGGGGAGTCATATCAGAGAGACAGTCTACCTCAGCATGCAGGTGTAGCAGGTGGGGGAGAAAACAAATGGTATATTATTCTTCATAATGAGAGGATTCGAGTACAAGCGCAAGGATGCATCGATGAGGCCAAACCTGGAATAGTGTGCAGTTTTGGTCTCCTTATCTGAAGAAAAATGTTCTTTATCTAGAGGGACTGTAGTGAAGGTTTACCAGACTGATTCCTGGAATGCTGGTATGAGGGGAGATTGAATCAGTTAAGATTGTATTTGTTGGGGTTCAGAAGCATGAGGGGGAATCTCATAGAATCCTATAATATTCTAACAGGACTAGACACAGTAGATGCAAGAAGGATATTCCCAATGGTGGGGGTATCCAGAACCAGCGGTCACAGTCTGAGGATATAGCGTAGACTGTTGACAAAGATAAGGAAAAATTCCTTTACTCAGAGAATGCTCAGCCTACGGAATTCGCTACCACAGTAAGTAGTGCAGGTCAAAACACTCAGGAGGTGATTTTCCCATTAGCACAGCGGGCAAGGAGATTCTCATGTTGGGAGTTCGCAGGATTCACACATGTTTCCTCCCCATCCCGCAACAGCATTCCTCAGTGCTGGATTTCAAATGGCACTCGCCAGAAATTGGCAGGGAGGGTTATGTAATAACCATTTAAATGGTTATTATAATATAATTTAAATGCAACTAGCATCTACTGTATTCCCCAGCCAGAGTGGCTCACTCCAGCAGGGAATGTTTTGGGGTCCAGCAATTGGGCCATGGTGCCAAGTGAGAGTGGGGTAGGGAGAGGGGGCACAGAGGGCCTGCAACATGGGGATTGCAGGGCTGGCCAGTGATGGAACTGGCCAGCAAGTGGGAGGCAGTAGTGCGGAGCTACTCCGCACGCGGCAATCTCGGTGTTGACAGATCAACACATGCGCACTAGCCCGCTCAGCGCTATGCTGTTGGCCACAGATAGGCCCTGCCCACTTATTGTTAATGATATTCACGCTAATGATCTTTGCAATGCACAGAGTGTGGGAGATTCTTCTCTGAACTCCCACTGAAAAAAACACATGCATTATTCCAGTAATGTCAGCCTGGACCGCCGGCACTGCCCAAAGAACAAAGTGCCAATGCCCAGGGTGTACATTGGCACTGCCCATTGGGCAGGTCAGTGCCAAGCCAGCAGGGCTATGGTATGGGGCCTAGAAAGTGGGACCAGTTTGGGGCACGGTTTAGTGGGCCAATCAGTGAGGGTGAGGGGTCCTGTTGCCACTGTGTAGGCAAGATCAGTGGGGAAAGGAGGGAGGCCAGCAATCCAGGCAGGCATGGGGGTTCAGCTTGCTGGAGGTGTCTGGACTGCAGGAGGGTGGGTTGGGACTGCAAGAGGGTCATCAGCTCTGTTGGCCAGGCTTAGGAATCATATTAGATTGGGAGACTAGAAATCAGGGCAGGCTGGAAGGAGGGAAGGGGGTCGGGCTGGTCCGGGAATGGTCATGGGACCAGCAATCAGACTGTGGGGCAGTGGAGAGCTGGCAATTCGAGCATCACAGAACTGGCCAGTGATAGAACTGGCCAGCAATTGGGAGGTTGGCAGCTTGGGCTACTGCTCATGTGCTGATCTCAGCGCTGACAGATTGGCACTTGTGAATGGCCTGCTCAGCGCTATACTGCTGGCCTTCTGGGCAAGGATAGGCTGCAGCCACTGATTTTTAACAATATTCATGCTAGTGACCTCAGCAGTGCACAGAGTGTTTGAGATTCTTCTCCGAATTCCCATTGGAAAAAAACAGTATGAATTACTCCAGTTTTCATGCAAATTTGACACTTATAATTTTTTAGGGAGAATTCTGGTGTGAGTGATTTCAAGAAGCATTTAGAAAGCCCTTGAGGCAAAGGGGATCAAAGGATATGGAGGGAAGGTGGGATCAGACTATTTAGTTGGATGATCAGCCATGATCATAATGAATGGCAGAGCAGGCTCAAAAGGCTGAATGTCCTCTTCTTGTTCTTAATTTCTATGTTTCTACATACCTTTTCAAGAGCAATTAGGAATGGGCAACAAGTGCGAGCTAGCCAGCAACTTTCACATCCAGTTAGAGAATAAAATAAAAGTGAGGCACCCAAACTGACTGCTGGAAAATAAGATAGGGATCCATTGCTCAATGGGATGGGATGAGCCAAACATCCTGTTGGAGCAAAGAGAATCATGTTTTTTCAGTTTTCGCAAGTGAAATAGGAGTTCTAATTCTAAGGTTACCAATCCCTCTTGGAAGTTAGGCAGAATGTTCTGGGATGGAAATTGGGTTCATTGAATTTTTAGAGTATGTTCTACCACACAACACTGCCTACAAAAATTGAAGATACTGTTACTAGACCATGAGAACAATTTCATCATTAAAAGCTGTAAACCCAATTGATAAAAATCTAGAATCTTTATATTGCTTTAATTATGATTGATTTAGAATGATTACTTACTGCCAAAGCTTGCATTGTGGCTAAGTAAAGCTTTGCAAGATCGTCAAGACTGTTGCTCAGCGTCAATCCAGTTACCTATTTGTGAAAAAAAGGGCACTTGATTTAGAACTTAAAATCATGACTTAAAGTACAATTGTTTTGACTTCAAATGATTCTTGATTCTTGCATTATTAACTAAGGAGTTAATGTTTAAAAGTTGTTTTTGTAGGACCATTCTCAGAATTCTTAGGAATAATAAACATAGAACTAACTCTGAAGGGCTATCAGTGGAAAGATTTAGGTGGAAAGGATAGTTTCTAAGGAAGTACTTTCAACAAAATAGTTTTTGCTCTATGTCACATACAGGAAAAGTGAAGAAAACTTCCAAAGGGGCTTCGGGGACTATGCAATTATATTACCTGCCTGTAAGGCTGAGCACAAATCTCAGACAAATAATCGAGTAAATCTCAATCCTCTTTGCTGATAAACATTCAGACAAGACAGTCAAAGCAGTGTCTGTCAGGGCTTTTGGTTTTTTTAATTAGATCTTGTCAAGCATGTTATTCATCCTTTGAAAAGAATGCACTTAAATTTTAAATGGTTACACAAACACTTAAAAGTGGGAAAACAGGTTGATAAAACTGTTCACTAAAACACATGTGGGATTCTGGATTTTATAAATATGGGGTTGAATAACCAATCTGTTGTGAGACATCTTGCTGACTGTACTTCCAAGCAAGGTGTGAGGCTAATTATACCTACTAGCTACTGCCTAGATGAGGTCTAGTCTCAGAAAGTTGTTTGATTCGATCATCATTGTCTGCATATTTAAAAGCATTGCTATGTTATAAATATTGACCAGCAATTACTGATTCTTGTGATTTAAGTACTGGGAACACACTCACCCACATTTTACCATTCCACCCGCCAAGGGAATCACAGCTGGTGAGGAGCAATCTATTGGAAAGATCCTTGACCTTGAGCTGGATTTTGCAGTGTCAGGACAAGCAAGGCCATAAAATTGCACCCATTAAGTCATAGGCAATCAAAAGTTGCCATGCCAAAGTGTAAAGTCATGTGTTAAGTGTAATTCTACTGCTGAATTAAAATGAATGTAAAATGGTATATGAGATGAGACTGTAGCTCACACTGAATATAACATTTCGATATTTAAATAAAGCAGAAATCATTCATTTTCTTTTAAGTTCCTTCACTTACCTTTGTATTTTCCCTGTAAGATGCTTTGAAATATTCTTTTAGGGAAAAGCAATGGACTAGTGGTATTATCACTAGTCTATTAATCCAAAAACTCAATTAATATTCTGGGCACCTGGATTCAAATCCTACCACAGCAGATAGTGGAATTTGAATTAAATTAGAAAAGTATAGAACTAAGGATGTACTGATGACCATGAAACCATTGTCGATTGTCAGAAAAACTCATCTGGTTCACTAATGTCCTGTATGAAGTAAATCTGCACTCCTTATGGGTTCTGGCCTACATGTGATTCCTGAGCCACAGCAACGTGGCTGACTTTCAACTGCCCTCCAAGAGGAACTTACGGGATGGGCAATAAATGCTGGCCAACTATGTCCCACAAATGAATATTAAAATAATTCTTTTATATCACGTATTCTGTATAAATATAAGTTGACTTAGTTACCTGTTGTGTATCGTTTTATTTTAAATTTATGATTAGATGGCATTGGTTTAGGAAAATTCAGGGATTAGAATCAGCTTGTGAGAACAGCTTCAGCTCCCCCAACAGCGACTCAAAATCAAGGGCAAATGTTCAAAGTTACAATATTAATGTTTCAGTCTATTTCTAATAGGACATATTGAATTTCTTCTTACACAGAACATTCTGTATTAGTAATGTGTTCAATTAAAGATTCTGCTCCATCAGTTAGCTTACAAACTCAAAAATCAATTATTGGAAAAAAACTAATGGACAAGTTGGAAACGTTGTACATAATGCAAAGCTCAACAAATAATCAAATAAATCATGATCTCTTTCTTTTGATAGAAATTCAGACAAGACAATCAAAACAGTTGTCTGTCCAGACTTTGACTTTTAAAAATGATTTGTTTTCCCAAGTGTTGTATTTTATCTATTAAATATATATGTTATTCAAGAATGGATTATTTGAACTATTGGATGCTGGGGGGTATGGCGGGATTGGCTTAAATGTCCACTCCATCTGCCATTGGCATTTCATGGCTCTAGTATGTTTTTGCCATAGGTATACCAAAGCTTCTTTGGTAATATTTCCCAAACCCACAACCTCCACCACCGAGAAGGACAAGGCAAGCAAGTGCATCTGAATACTACTAATGGACATTGCAGTACAGTGGAACAATGAGCTGACTAATATTTGGACATTCATTCTGAAATCTTGCCCTTTAGTCGAATTCAAATTGAACCCACAAAATATGTTGTAAAAATGCACTAGTGTGGTTTTAAAATTGAGCAACCACAATTTTTTTGTTAAGTCAAATACTGGACACACAATCCTTTCCCTGGTTTGATGCAAAGTTCTTTTGACACTGTTAGTCCTATTAGATTTCTATATCCCTCTATCTGTTACGTGCAGGCTCCTCTGCAGCTCTTTTGCTTTTGTTTGCTTTCCCCTCACTATTTTGTTCTGTGCCTAACAATTGCCATTTTCTTCTCTACCTCTTCATAGAACTATTTTCTCTCACGATGATGCTGCCTGATCTTTCTGCCTTACCTGCAAAATGATGTCTGTCAGAACAAAGAAAATTAAATTTAAATTAATCTGGGGAGCTTCCAATTAGGTGTGTGCTCACTTCACCTCCCAGTGGAACATTCAATGACATTATCTTGTACAGCTTTAAAAGTGTCTCCTCATGGGAGCCTGTGATATAACATGGCGGCAGGAAGGGGGAACCTTGCCTTTCCCAACATAACAAGCACAAAAGAGAGGGGGGTCATCAGGAAAATTGGAGAAATAAGCTACACAAAGTCAATAGAAAAAATCTAGTAACGTTCTCTGACGCCCATTGCTCTCTGAAAACTTACATTTCTAACGACACCAAGGAAGACAATGCCAAGAGGGAAGAAGCAATTTCTGCTTCAGTTTGCTGCATCGAGATGCAAATGACATTAAAAAAATGAGGTCAGATTTTTTGGGCCAGCAGAAAACAAATGTTTTCAATAGTTAAACAGACAGCAACCTTAAGCCAAATAAATGAGAAAAAGGGACTCTTGAAGTAAAATATGTCAGCGCACACTGACAAAAAGAAATTATTTCAACAAAATCAATCAAATTGGCAGTTAAAAATGAATAATATACATTTTTTTCATTTTGTAATTGTTCCAAACAAAAGCTATAAAAGGTTTCTCTGTAAAACCGAAATGTACCTACCATGCCCTTTAGGGTAGGATCTGCTAAGGGAGATCTGTTACCATGGAAATCAGGCCAAACATGTAAATCAACAGTAAGCATGCCCACAGCATAACTCTTTTTAATAGACTCCAGGTGACTGTTTAAGTATATGTAGACGTTTTTCCCACTGAAAGAAAACATTCTGAAATCAACCGTTTTGTAACTAAAACATTCCTCAGTTATAAGCCAAGAATAAAAATGATCATTTAGGTGCTGTCATTTTGGGAATAAAATATTTGAAGACTGAGCTAGTGTTTTACACCGAGAAAGAAACTTACAGGCCCTATTTTTCTTTTCAAAGCCACTGGGGCACAGCCAAGGGATGGAAACATATGCAAATAGAGAATATAGCTGGCCGTACAGAACAAGAGTAAAATCTTATTTCGTGAAACATCTACCCTTTCATTCATTTTATTTCTATCCAAAAATATTCCAAACTATTGCTTTTAAGGTAGCATCTACTCAAGACAAAGGTTGCCTGTGGTAATTAGGGATATATCCTCCAGATGAACATTCCTCTGAGCAGATTAATTCGTCTCTCATCAGTGACAGAATTAACCTATCTCTTAAATGTCCCATCTTCAAAACAAATCTTCCCCTTGACTAATTTTCACAGCTTAGATCGGTTTGATCAGGTATGGTGTTTTTCATCCAGAGAAAAACTGGACACAGATTGTGAATCAATCCATTTTTGTAAGTTATATTTATAACTTACACTGTCTATATGAACTGTTTTACTCAAAAATATTAAATAAGTCCTTTGATTTTTATGGCATGCAGTATAAATTGAGGGTAGCAGAGGGAAACAATGTGGATCTGATGGGCAAACTGAAAGGCAACTTGTATGTAAGCTGGAAATGTTTATCTGAAATAATGATTTTAAATTTCACAAGTGTGGAAAATGTTGCAGATCTATACATTTTAAAATTGTAGTTAACAAAATTTATGTTAAAAAAATCCTAAAATCTGTTTGCCTGAGAGAAAATGATAATCTGCACTTTCAAAGCTGCACAGAAAGCCTGATAGTCACTCAACTGATGTTACACCACATCTGAGACTCAGAGCTCAGGTTAGGAATAATATCAATCTACATTTCAATTTCTGTATATATTCACATCCCTGTCATTTTTGATACAAGCTACTGTGGGGATGACCTGCAGTTTGTTTTGTTTGATTTCACTCTAAAGGTCCAGAATTTCCACAAGGATCACACCATAAGTTACAATTTCTATGCTGATTTTACTGTTGGGTCACACTGCCAATACCTTCTGCCATTTGGGATAAGTCAGAAGGTTTTTAAAATTGATATAAACTGTGGTCTGAGGAAAGTGTGGAAGTTCATGTCATATTCTTCATGTAAATGTTCGTTTATGCAACAAATACAACATGCCATCATTTACATACATTAAGCACAGCAAATGCAGTTGTGAAAGCTTTGAAGTTTTTAACGCAGTTCATTCCGGGAGTTAGAAAATTACTTCTGTTAATGAGCGGCAGAAGGAAGTTTTGCTGCATTGGTGCAGGATATCAAGGAAACTCGGGTGTACTGTCAGCATGTAGTGCAAATTTTCTTGATTTCTTTTGTACAAGCATCAGCTTTGTACACTTCTTACAGATGAAGATATATGTGGGTCCATTGCACGTAGTCAGAAGAATTTATAATGGGGAGCAGAGAAATCACAGAGAAGTTAAATGATTATTTTGTGTCTGTCTTCACAAAGATACATAAAAGAAATCTCCTAGAATTAGATCTAACGGATTAGGGGGAATGAGGAAACGAACGGAATTAGTGTTAGTAAGGAAGTTGTAACGGAGAAATTAATGGCAAGGTTGATGAATGCCTGGAACATGATATTCTACATCCAGAGTGTTGTAAAAGATAGTAAGGGAAATTGTGTATGCATTGGAGATCATCTTCCAAAATTCTACTGATTCTGGAATGGTTCCTGCAGATTGAAATGTCATTCCATTACAGGAAAAAGGGAATTATGGATCTGTTAGCCTTACATCAATACTAGTAAAATGCTACAATCTATGACAAACATTGTAATATATGGACACTTGGATAATAAAGATCTAATCGTACATAATCAACATGGATTTATGAATGGAATGTTTAATACATTTCTGGGTGTTCTTTTGAGGGTATTATTCACAAAATTAATAAATTGGTGAACATAATTTACTTGGCTTTCCAGAAGGCTACTGATAAATTCCACCATTGAGAGGAGGCGGTGGCATAGTGTTATTGCCACTGGACTAATAATCCAGAGACCCAGTCTTCTCGTTCCTCAGATTTAATATTGGGAGTTTTTCTTCTATCTTTATCAGTTGTTTGGTGAGGAATAGGTCAGGTTTGTTGCACCCTCTCATTGGTTCCTCCCCCACTTACCGCAGGCCCAATCTAGCGATTATGTTCTTTAGGACTCGACCAGCTCAGTCAGTAGCAGTGCTACCAAATCATAAACAATAAGTAATAGACAGAGCTAAATGATTCCATAATCAATGGATCAGACTTAAGCTTTGCAGCTCTGCCACATCCGGCTGTGAAGAGTGGTGGACAATTGAAAACTAATTGGAGGAGGAGGCTCCACAAATATCCCCATCCTCAATAAAGGGGGAACCCAGCACATTGAGCAAAAGATAAGGCTGAAGCCTTTGCAACAATCTTCAGCCAGAAGTGCCAAGTGAATGATCGTATTCGGTCTCCTCTGGAGGCTCCCAAAATAATGTCAGTCTTCAGCCAATTCAATTTACTCCATATGATATCAAGAAACAGCTGAAGGCACTGGATATTGCAAAGGTTATGGGCCTTGACAATATGCTGGCAATAGTACTGAAGGTATGTGTTCCAGAACATACCGTGCCCCTAGCTAAACTGTTCCGGTACAGCTACAACACTGGCATCCATCCAGCAATGTGGAAAATTGCCCATATATGTCCTGTACACAAAAAGCAGGATAAATCCGACCCGAGCAATTACTGCTCAACCAGTCTACTCTCAATCATCAGTAAAGTGGTGAAATGGGTCATCAACAGCACAATCAAGCAGCGCTCGTTTTAACAATAACCTGCTCACTGACAAACATGGACAAAAGAGTTGAATTCCAGAGGTGAGATTGGCTGCCCTTGACATCAATATCTGACTAAGTATGGCATCAAGGAACCTGTGTAAAACTGGAGTTGATGGGAGTCGGGGGGGGGGGGGGGGGGGACCCTCTGCTAGTGGGAGTCATACCTGGCACAAAGGAAGATAATTGTGAATGTTGGAGACCAGTCACCTGAGCTCTAGGACATTACTGTAGGAGTTTCTCAGGCTGGTACCCTAGGCCTAACCATCTTCAGCTGCTTCATCTATAACGGTTCTTCCATCTCAGGTTCAGAAATAGGGATGTTCATTGATTGTTGCACAATGTTCAGCAGCGTGCCGCAGGGCTCAGTACTGGGACATCTTCTATTTGTAATATATGTAAATGACTTGGAAGACGGAGTAAGTGGAATGATCAGCAAGTTTGCAGATGATACAAAGATGGCTGGACTTGCGAATAGTGAGGAGCATTGTCAGGCGATGCAGCAGGACATAGATAGGCTGGTAGCTTGGGCAGATAGATGGCAGATGGAATTCAATCCTGATAAATGTGAGGTGATGCATTTTGGGAGAAAGAATGTAGGGGGGAGGTATATGATAAAGGGTAGACTTATTAAGAGTATAGAAACGCAGAGGGACCTGGGAGTGCAGGTGCACAAGTCTCTGAAGGTGACAGAGCAGGTGGAGAAGGGTGTGAAGAAAGCATATAGTATGCTAGCCTTTACAGGAAGGGGTATAGAGTACAAGAGCTGGCCTTTAATGTTGCAGTTGTATAAATCATTGGTTAGACCTCATTTGGAAAACTCCGTCCAGTTCTGGTCGCCTTACTACCGGAAGGACGTGGAGACTCTGGAGAAAGTGCAGAGGAGGTTTACCAGGATGCTGCCTGGTATGGAAGGTCTGACTTACGAGGAGACGTTAGGCAAGTTGGGACTGTTTTCCTTAGAAAGACGTAGACTTAGAGAAGATCTAATAGAGGTGTACAAGATTATGAGGGGTATAGATAGAGTAAACAGGGTTAAGCTTTTTCCTAGGATGGACTCGAATAGCACGAGGAGTCACGGGCTTAGGGTGAGGGGGATAAGGTATAATTTGGATGCTAGAGGGAATATTTTCACAAAGCGGGTAGTTGGGGTATGGAATACGCTGCCAAGTAAAGTGGTGGAGGCAGGCACTCTGGAGTTATTTATGAAATACTTAGATGGGCACATGAACAGAATGGGAACGGAGGATATAGAAAACTGATTTAAAATAGGGATCATGAGCCTTGGGAGTCCCTGGGAAGTATGTCAATAGATGGTGATATTGATGTACTTGTTTTTATCCTACAGATGCTTTGGTCCACCTTGTTGTCTAACAAGGGGCATACATGCGATGGGTTATGAGAGGGCTGCTCTTGGATTTTTTTGAGAGTATTCTAGTGCTTCACATCGTTAGTGTATGCTTGACCTGGACCATTTGATGGGCAACACGACAGCTCAGTGACTATCGCTGTGCTGTGCAGATACATGGATTTGGGCCTGTGTCTGTGGGAGTTTGCGCATTCTCCCCGTGCTTGCGTGGGTTTTCTCCGGGTGCTCCGGTTTCCTCCCACATCCCAAAGATGTGCTCTTAGGCTAATTGGCAAAACAAATTCTCCCTAAATTGTCTCAAATTTGGTTTTCAATCCATAGATCTATAAACATAGGTAGGGATCACGGGTAGAGGTGGGAACACTGGGGTGGCGGCACGGGCTCGTTGGGCTGAAGGGCCTGTTTCCCGTGCTGTTTTGTTCTTTGTTCATTCAGATATTAAAGTAGTCCAAATGCAGCAAGACCTGGACAATATCCCAGCTTTGACTTTCTTGGCACTCTGAGTTCAAGGCAATGCAAAGCTAGTTGGGAATGGGTTCAGAGGAAAATGCCAAGCATCTTCAAGAGAATTTAGACAGATTTACTGGACAGAATTTTTAGCCTGTTCCTGCTGACAGCATTTTCAGGCCATTTCTACTGGCAGGATCTTCTTCTCTTGCTGATGATGGACCCCTACCGGGGATTCTCTGGTAACAGAGCATTCAATCAATGGAAAAATCCCGCGTTGGGACTTCCAGATCCCACTGTCAGCCAATAGTGGGTCACCTCTGCCGCAGCAAACCATGCAGTGGCAGGAGGAAGATCCCACCCCATGAGTGGGCATGAAGATGGCAGATAGAGTATAATGTGAATAGATGTGAGGTCAGAAGAACTGGTGTGCAAAGTATTTCTTGAACAGTAAGAGATTAGAAAGTGTAGATGTAGAAAGGCTGCCCTCACCAATAAATCATTGAAAGTAGCATGCAGATTCAGCAAGCAATTAGGAAGGCAAACAATATGTTCGTCTATATCACAACACAATTTGAGTACATGAATAGTGAGGTCCTGCTTCAATCGTATAGAACTTTGTTTAGACTGCACCTGAACTACTCAATGCAGTTTTTGCCCCTTACCTTAGGAAGGATATTATTGCTATAGAGGGAGTGTAACAAACATTCACCAGACTTGTTCACGGGATGATGGGACTGTCCTATGCAGAGACTTGGGAAACTGTGTCTGTATTCTCCAGAGTTTCTAAAAATGAGAAGTTATTTAATTGAAACCTACAAAATGCTTAAAGGGATAGACAGGGAAGATACAGAGAAGGTGTTTCCCTTGGTTGGAGGTTTGAGAACCCAGGGCGCCAGGGGGAAGCCACATTCGACTGAGACGAGGGAAAAACTTTTTACTCAGAGAGTTTGAATATTTGGAATTCTCTATCCCAGAGAGATGTAGAAGCTCAGTCAGTAGGTTTAAAGCAGAGATTGACAGATTTCTAAATACTAATGACAGGGATATGAGGATAGTGTGGGGAAAAAGCATTAAATTGATAATCAGCCATGATCCTTTTGAAGAGCAAAGCAGGCTTTATTATTTGAATGGCCTACCTGTTATGTTCTGATGTCTTATTCAGAAAATGTCAAAACTGTCAAATCGCTTCAAGAAGTGTCAAAGCTGTCAAGAAACTGTCCAAGAAAACGTATTGTGTTGGATGGACAGGGAAAGGGCAAATGGTGGTGTATGAGGAATGGGTTGAAATGAGTTGGCAGCAAGTTGGCAAGTTGCAATTTATAGATGTGGTGTATCTGAATTTTCAGAAGGCATTTGACAAGGCGCCACCTTGATGGTGGGAGAATGGCGGGAGATATAGACATAAAGGCGGGAGAAATAGCAAATCCACGAGTGGTAATTTACCAAAATTCACTGGATTTTGGGAAATTAGTGGTGGGTATAGGGGAACTAAGTTGGCATGGGTTAGGGAGGTATGGGGGTGGATTGGGACATGGTATAGCATAGGTTGGCATTGATGTGCCTTAGGGGATGTGTGGGGAGATAAGGCTGGAGAAATTTTCTTTTTATTAAGCAGTGCTGTGGCCCAGAGGCTGGCTTTGTGCCCAGCTTGGCTCTCTACTTGGCTGCCTGTGCTTTCATTCTGGACTCTCCCAACGTGACTCCAATTTCAGCTCACAATTCCTTCTTCATCGCCACCACCGACTAAAAACTCCTGCGGACTGCACCGAAAAATTTCCTGACTCTCTGAAACCTGATCCGGGGATGAAAATCTGGACCTGAGATTCTATTGTGTTCCTGACAAGAAACCTCACCCAATGAGAGTGTATCTTAGAAAATAAAAATGGTGAGAAAAAGTGGGTAGTGGTCCATAATTTCTGGACATATTGCATATTCAAATAATATGTTTTTCATCATGTTTCTCAATTAATGCATACAAATTTAAGCTTATAAGTGACTGCTGGCAATATTAGTGAACAAATGCTTAAATTGTTCAGATGATATTTTTCTGGGCACACTGAGGGATGTAAAATGAACAGATTCAGTATTTGTTCACCAATATTGCCAACAGTAATCTCTCGGCTTTGAGATGTGCCAGTGATTAACTCATTTCTTTGAACGGACAACTTTGGACTTTGCTATGTGTGAAAGCTATAGAAAATGGAGACGGATACTGTCCCAGCTTCAGAATAATAATTTGATATAGTGATGAAAGATTTTAATTACTAAGTAGATTGTTTGTTTAAGATAATATACTTCCTGCCTGTGCAGTGGTTAGCACTGCTGCCTCACAGTGTCAGGGGCCTGGGTTCGATTCCTGGCTTGGGTCACTGTTGTATAGAGTTTGCACTTTCTCCCCGTGTCTACGTGGGTTTCTTCCGGGTGCTCCCGTTTCCTCCCACAGTCCAAGGATGTGAGGTTAGGTGGATTGGCCAAGCTAAATTGTCAGGGGAATTAGATAGTGAATGCATGGAATTATGGGATGGTACCTGGGTGGGATTGTAGTTGGTGCAGACTCGATGGGCTGAATGGCCTCTTTCTGCACTGTGGGGTTCTATGATTCTATGAATGTAAATATCACTTTAAAGAATAGCTCAATACATTTCAATAATGTACATTTCTCACAAAGCAGAAAAGCTTCCAATTACCTAAATCAAATTATCACTCATATTGAAAATCTTTACAAAAATCAGTCAAGTTAAGCACTGATTAAAGATTACCTCCCAACTATAAGAAACAGACAGACCTAGCTTTGGCTTTGGAGTCCAGCTCAGCGAACGCAGGATGGCTTTTAACAACATGCTCTATCTAAAACAAAGAAACAAAGTTGCATAAAAGCTTAATTTTCAGCATAACTGAGATCTGTAAAGCTCCAACGTTTGTACGGACTTTCAAAATTTCACTTTACCAATAATTTTTGTTTCAGTATAATATTATTCGATGGCACCAGAAACAGAGGCTGAAATTTGACACCAGTACGATTTTATGATCCCACCAAAGTCAATGGACGTTTGAATGGCTCACTGCATTTTACAGTCCCACCCCGCCGTGTCAGGGCCGTGAAATTCCACCCAAAACTCTGGTCATGGATGAAAATTTCTCCTGAGCTATTTGTAACAATGTCTCAAACTTGCTGATGAAGGATGGGTTTTATGTTTCAATGCAAATAATTGTTCCTTTAGAGAATGAGAAAGGAGATACAATAACTGGAAATGAGAAAATAGCTAAAGCATTGACTAGGTATTTTGTGTCTGTCTTCACAATAGAAGACACAAATAACATACCAAAAATAACATGCCAAAAGACTATGGCAAGTGAGAACCTAGAAACTATCATTATCATGAAAGATGTGGTGTTGGGCAAGCTAATGGGGCTAAAGGTAGACAAGTCTCCTGGTCCTGATGGAATGAAAACAGATGGTGGGAGAAATAGCAAATCCACGAGTGGCAATTTACTAAAATTCGCTGGATTCTGGGTTGGTTGCTGTAGATTGGAAAACAGCATTGGGACATGACTGTTTAAAAAACAAGATAGACAAAAGGCCGGTTAGTTTAATTTATGTAGTTGGGAAAATGCCTCAATATATCATTAAAGAAGAAATAGCACAACATCTCAATTGTCTCATTGGTAAGACGCGGCATGGATTCATGAAGGGAAGATCATGTTTGACTAATTTGATGGAATTCTTTGAGAACATTACACGTGCAGTGGACAATGGGGAATCTGTGGATGTGGTGCATCTGAATTTTCAGAAGGCATTTGACAAAGCGCTGCACCAAAGATTGCTAATAAGATAAAAGTGCATGATGTTACAGGTAATGTGTTAGCACAAACAGAGAATTGGTTAACTAACAGAAAGCAAAGAGTGGGGGTAAGTCAGTGTTTTTCTGGTTGGCAATCAGTGCCTATTGGTATGCTCAGGAGTCAATATTGGGACCGTAATTGTTTACAATTTACATAGATGAGTTGGGAACCAAGTGTAGTGTGTCAAAATTCGCAGATGACACTAAGATGGGTGGAAGAGCAAAGTGAGCAGAAAACTCTGAAAGTCTGCAAACGGATATAGATAATCTAAGTGAGTGGGCGAGCATCTGGCAGATGGAGTACAATGTTGGTAAATGTGAGGTAATCTATTTTGTTAGGAATAATAACAAAATGGAGTGTTATTTAAATGGTAAAAAATTGCAGCATGCTGCTGTGCAGAGGGATCTGAGTGTCCTAGTGCAATAATCATAAAGAGTTAATTTACAGATGCAGCAGATAATTAAGAAGGCAAATGAAATTTTGCCATTCATGGCAAGAGAAGTGGAGTTTGAAAACAGGAAGGTTATGTTGCATCCATATGGATGGAGTACTGTGCACAGTTTTGGTCTCCTTACTTGGGAAAGGATATATTGTCACTGGAGGGGGTGCAGAGAAGATTCATTAGGTTGAGTCTGGAATTGAGAGGGTTGGCTTATGAGGAGAGACTGAGTAGACTGGACCTATACTCATTGGAATTGAGAAGAATGAAGGCGATCTTATAGAAATATATAAGATTATGAAGGGAATAGATAAGATAGAAGCTGGCTAGTTTCAACTGGCAGGTGAAACTAGAACTAGGGAGCATAGCTTCAAAATAATGGGAAGCAGATTTAAGACTGAGCTGACGAGGAACTTCTTCATACAAAGGATTGTTAATCTGTGGAACTGCCTGAGAAGCAGTTGAGGCTACTTCACTGAATATTTTTAAGGCAAGAATAAGTAAATTTTTGAACAGTAAAGGAATGAAGGGTTATGGTGAGCAGGAGGGTAATTGGAGTTGAGTCCACGAAAAGATCAGACTCGAGGGGCCAGATGGCCTACTCCTGCTTCCTGTTCTTATACTTTTATGTTCTTAATACAAACAGCACAAATCCAAATCTTTCTGAAAGTTAAATGGGTGAAACTTAGGATCTTTTGACAATTTAAAAGTTAAAAAGTTGAACTGAAAATGATGGTTATTTTCAACGTGAGTCATAAGTAAGGGTGCATGGAGTGAAACAAATATACTGGGTGTGAATTCTGAAGAATTTGCCATGCTACAATAGCCAATTTTCAAGTTTCTTTCATTATAGCAGTGACAATAATGATTCATATTGTTTCAGAAATGATAAGTAATATAGTCCCTGTTTATCAAAACCAGTGCTCAGCTGGTAGCACTCTTGCTTGTGGGTTTGTCAAAAAAATGTGATTCGTACATTTATCCATGTTTTGAGTATGTAATTTAGCTTGACATTCTCACATGGTACTTGTGGTTTTATTTGCTGATTCAAATGAAAAAAGGGATTCGTCCAATACCTCGCCAATATTGTTTTATTCATCCAACATAAAACATGAATGTGACTCTTTGACAGTAATTTTATCTCTTGATCTGAAGGTTATAAAGTCAAGGATTTAAATATATAATAGAGAATTAAACTTCAGTACAAGTTAAACCTCAGTAAGAGTTAAAGTTTATATATTATTAGCCATACATTATTGTTGCAGTGATATTACTGAGAAAATCCCCAGTGCCTGTTCGGGTACACTGAGGGAGAATTTGGCATGGCCAATTCATTTAACCTGCACATCTTTAGACTGTGGAAGGAAACCGCAGCACTCAGAGGAAATGCATGCAAAAATGGGGAGAAAGTGCAAACTCCACACAGACAGTGACCCAAGCCAGGAATTCAGCCCCGGTCCCTGGCGGGAACTGAACCCTGGTCTCTGGCACTGTGAGGCAGCAGTGCTAACCACTGTGCCATCATGCCGCTCCAATATTGGACTGTCAGTGCCCTCTTTTGAATGAGACATTAAACCACAGTTCTGCCCATCAATTTAAGTGGACAGATCCCATGGTGTTACTTGAAAATTAGAGAATTAACACTTCTTCTCTAACTATGGTACTAAAACAATTTACCTGGGTTCTTTGTGGGCCTTTACTGGGTAGTAAAATGATTGTCACATTTATGTTTCAACTATGGTAAAACATCCCAATGTACTTCATAGGAGCATTATTAAGTGAAAATTGACATTGAGCCATATAAGATATGAAAATATCACTCTAAAGAATAATAAAGGTATACAGGCAGAGATGTTTTTGGAGAAGTACCAGATCTTAAGCATGGCCACAATGGCGGAATGGTAAAACTAACCATTTTCAAAAAGTGCTATACAAACATAAGCTTTTCTTTAGCTTTGCTTTATTCATCATAAAATGTTTAAACTCTGGTGCTTAGAAAACTATTTCCTATAATTACTTCCAAAATATTACTTTCCATCTTTCCAACTAACTGTCATGGGTGTGTAATGATAGGCAAGATTTGCATTGCAATTACGCGGTGATATGGAAAGACAGTGTTGTACTTGTTTTGCTGGGAGCTTTTATCAAATTAAGTGCATGTAGATGGATAAGAGTGGTACTATCTATAAAACAGAGTGCTTTCCATGCAGTGCAAATAAGTTCCAGAAGATTGAAAGGTTCACTTTTCCATAGTGTGCCCATCAATTTGAGAAGATTGCTGAATTCTCCACTTGGTGCTTCTGTCATATTCTGCATTCATTTCTTTCAAAATTGCCAGTGAAGGAAAAAGTAATGAAAAACATAAGCGATAGAAACATGTTGCTCTGAAAGTTTTGTGTGTGTAGATATTTGAATGTTGTAACTTGTGCTCTGAGTTTCCCCTCCAATCCAACTTTCAGTGTATTCAGTTCTACAATATGATTATAACATCAATCATCCTTGCAAGATTCCCAAGATCAAAGGTATGACTCCTTCCCATTGTCTTGCTTACCAGTTTTCCTGTAGCACTCTGTCCACCTTCATTTAGCCAAAAACCAGGCACCATAGCAGAGTAATAGGGTCCCCACACACCTGGCACAACTAGAGGATCTTTACTAATCTAGGGATAAAAACAATAAAAAGTAAATTAGGGAATCAATTACTGGGATCACATCATGACAACCTCAAATAGTAAAACTTGTTTTTTGAATTTGCTCCAATCAGTGATGCCCACATCCGATGAAAATAAACAAACTGTTCTTCCAGTGTTCATATTAGGGGCTCAATAAGCCCCAACCTAAGATGACAGCTCTGCATTCGTAGAGTCATAGAGGTTTACAGCATGGAAATAGGCCCTTCATCCCAACTTTTATGCCATCCTTTGTTTTAAACCTCTAAGTTAATCCCAGTTGCCCACATTTGGCCCATATTCCTCTGTACCCATCTTATCATGTAATTATTTAAATGTTTTTCAAAAGACAAAATTGTACCCGCCTTTACTATTATCTCTGGCAGTTGTTCCACAAACACTCACCACCTTCTGTGTGAAAAATATTGCCCCTCTGGACACTTTTGTATTTTTCCCTCTCACTTAAACCTATGCCCTCTAGTTTTAGACTTTGGGAAAGAATACTGATTATCTTCCTTATCTCTGCCCCTCATTATTTTACAGACCTCTAAGTTCATCCCTCAGCCTCCTATAATCCAGAGTCTATCCAGCCACCCGCCCCCCCCATAACACATATATCTCAACTCAAAGCTGAAATTATTGTTGGCTAGTGTGCTGCTGTACTTGGCTCTTACAGTTTGTCTTTTTTTATTAACCAGAACATCCCTTTCACTGGATAAAATACTTCCTGTTTTATCTACAGCATTCATGAATTGATCACTGGCAGTTGAGGACAGTTCTGATGCACCAGTGAAAACCTGCACTGACCCCCTTTGAAGACAAACGCAGGACATGTACTTTTCATTGTCCAGTATTTCCCCGGAGCAGAAAAGTTACAACATCTTCTCTGGAGCCTTCAACATGTCCATTGATGTAGACGAACATTTCGCCAGGGCCATCCCCACAGCTGCACTTCTTGCCTTCAAACAACCGCACAGCCTCAAACAGACCATTGTCTGCAGCAAACTACTCAGCCTTCAGGAGAACAGTGACCACAACACATACAACCTTGCCATAGCAACCTCTGCAAGATGTGCCAGGTCATCGACACAGATGCCATCATCTCACGTGAGAACACCATCCACCAGGTACACGGTACATACTCTTGCAACTTGGCCAATGCTGTCTATCTGATACGCTGCGGCAAAGTATGTCCTGAGGCATGGTATGTTGGGGAGACGCTACAACAATGGATGAATGAACACCACTCAACAATCTGCAGGCAAGAGTGTTCTCTTCCTGTTGGGGAACACTTCAGCAGTCACAGGCGTTTGGCCTCTGATTTTTGTGTAAGCATTCTCCAAGGAAACCTTCATGATACATGACAACACAGAGTTGCTGAGCAGAGACTGATAGCCAAGTTCTGCACACATGAGCTTGGCCTCAACCAGGATCTTGGGTTTATGTCACACTATCTGTAAGCCTCACAACTTGACTGGGCTTGCAAAATCTCACTAACTGTCCTGTCTGGAGCCAATACACATCTCTTTAACCTGTGCTTACTGCTCTCTCCATTCAAATTGTCTGTACCTTTAAGACTTGATTACCGGTAAAGACTCACCGTTATTTTGTAAATTCAGTTTGTGTCCCTATTTCCCTGTTTGTGAACAGAACTCCCACATACCTGATGAAAGAGCACTGCTCCAAAAGCTAGTGGTTTGTGCTACCAAATAAACCTGTTGGACTTTAACCTGGTATTGTGAGACTTCTTACTAGGAGTTGGGGTGCAGTGATAGCACAGGACAAAGCAGAATCCAGCAGCAGTCTGTGAGAGTTCAAAATTAGAATCTATCAAAGTTCTGAGCAGTCATACAGATTGACAGGATAGATCTTTGGAACATGAACATTTGAATTAGCTCCAGGGTTTCACATGACTTGGTGCTTTTGTACAAACTATTCTATTCAAACTAGGGGGGCAATTTTTTCACACAAAGGGTGGTGAGTGTCTGGAACGAGATGCCAGAGGCAGTAGTAGAGGTGGGTACAATTCTGTCTTTTAAAAAGCATTTAGACAGTTACATGGGTAAGATGGGTAGAGAGACGTATGGGCCAAATGCAGGCCACTGGTACTAGTTTAGTGGTAAAAATAGGCAGCATGGACAAGTTGGGCCAAAGGATTATTCAAATTATAAATCCATCAAAAATGATGCACAGTTGGTCGGCATAGATGTTTGAAGCTATTATATCACAATGCTTTAATGACATGCACCACTACTTGGCACTGTCCTCAAATAGTGATAGGGGAAACTCAGTTTCATGCATGGATGGGGGCTATTTTGAGCCTGCATTCTCCAGTATGGCAGCGTGTGCTCAAAATCCAGAGAACGTAATTCGCGTTGGCAAGTTTCCATGTTCCAATCTTACCAGCCTCTTGCTAGTGCAGAGGCGTGAAATGCACTGCAGAACCACAGAAAGCTCATTAGCGAGCACTCTCTCTGGGATATTCTCCCCTCACCAGATATCCAGCAGGTGCTGGCGTGCTGGCTCAGACTATTGGCAGGTAGGGTGGGTGAGGAGTAGAGAGGGTAGACCTGGGCCTACTTCAATTGGGGGGTGTGGGTGGGTGAGACCTCCACAGGTTTACTCAGGTTCCGATTGCAGTGCCCTTTAAAAGATGGCGTTCCGGTCTCTGTGCAACTGAATTTTATTGCATGTTGAAATCTCATCTCCATGTATGATTATTTTAGGCAGAGTGTTGTAAGATCTGGAGAGAAAACCAACCGGTTTCTCTGCAGATTAACATGTTGCTTTTCCCACCAGAAATAACATTGCCATTTCTCACCTCATGTCTTTGAAAACGTTTATCTTAAGAAGGGATTAGCAGCTAGTGATGAATTAGGATTGGTAGTGGGACTTTAACTGATTACATTAAAAAGTCATTTCAGATCTTTTAACAAATTATCATTGTTGTTTTCTGTAAAAAATTCTATGCAATGACTTCACTTTGCTTCTATTCAGTTTTGAAAAGATGCATTCAATTCAAATTTACTGCTTTTCTCTCCTTCACTTTGCTTTTCTTTTTCATCATTCAGTCTGTTTCTCCTGACCCCTTTCTACTTTTCTTGTTCATTTTTATTCTTTTGTGTACAGTTGCAAACTCTTATCCCGGTTCATTTCTCTATTAAACGCGCATCAACAAACAGCCAACAAAAGGCACCAAATTTCTGACTAACTGCTTCCCTGTAGGAATTGAAGATTACAAACTGATCCGCAGCAGCAGGCAAAAGCAACAACAATACTGAGGCCTGAGGTATTCCTTTTCCTTTTATACAACATAGGATCTTTACAAAGGGAAAGAAAAAAAGGGAAAAATTTGAAGAGGAATTCTCATTGCACTTTCCTTCTCTTGAGGGTTAACAGTTTGCTGGCATAGTGTTAGTCAACTCTGGCTCTATGGTAAGAATAGTTGACCTCAATCTGTTTTCATCTGCTTACATTATGTATATCGGTGCATGTTTAAAATGGAGAAAGGTATATCAGGAGAGGACACTGGAACTGAACAAAAAAAAATAAAAATGGATAAGTGAAGTAGAAAGGGGTGGAGTGAAGCAGAGCAAAAGAGGACAAAGAAAAGCACTGGGGACAACACCTATAGTGAAGGAGAGGAAAGTAGATGTGTTTGAACTGACTATATCGGCCAGAACTCTACTACCTTGCCAGCCACGGAATTGGCGCAGGCGAGATCTGACAACTGAAATCTCCGTTGACCTCGGGTGGGAATTTCCATTCTTGCTCAAGCAAGGTTGCAAAATCCCACTGAGCTTCTCAAAACTGAAGTCATTGTTGCACCCATCCCATGCCTGCATAATTTTCATATATGAAGCTGTGATAACCAAAATAACATTAGTAATTTAACTATTTTCATGTGCTGAAAAAAGAGATTATGGTTTGCAGTATTTAGATTACAAGACACTTCAAAATCAACAATTTAGTCATGCATGCAGTCACAACAGATGGTACCATAGTGTGGTACTCGATATTGTGTAACACTACATCACAACATTGGCATTCTCTCGGATTTGAAGGTGAGCAGCATTGATGAGGCAGAGAATGGATTCACACAGTGAGCTGAATCTTCTGGTATGAGTGATAAATGACTTGAGTGAGAGGCACCTCAGCATTCAGAGGAAGTCCTGTGAAAGCACATATGCGGTACTTACATGGGAAATTTAAATTTCCAATTGCTATCTTTGTTATTCCAATTGTACGATTCCCCATGGCAGTGAGATCAATGACCAGAAGTGAGATCAGATGGCAGAGTAGGATCAGCTGAGTCCATGAAGAGATCAAGCATGATCTTACTGAAAGGTGGAGCAGGCTCGAGGAGCCAGCGGGGGGCCTATTCCTGCTCCTAGTTATATTCTTAGAAACACCGACATCTGGGCTGTTTATCCTATACTTACCATCGCTTAAAAAAATACAAAGGCCCAGATTTTCAATACAGCAGAGCCTCTCGTTGTGGTAAAAATCCCAGAAATGGGTCAAGTGTCAGAGTACAGCCCCTGAACCCAGAATTCCCAATTTTCATGGAGGTGAGACTAGAATCAGGCTGGGGTTTGTACATTTGAGAATTGAGGAGGAAGCTCACTCTTCAATTCACCAACTGCCTTCACTAACCTCATATTTCTGCACAAAGCCTGGAGTGCGTAAAGTAGATCAGATAAAGTTTTCTGTGCATTTCCAATGGACAGCCAAGAACTTCTTGGAAAGTTAAGGCACCCTCGTGAGGTTAGGCTTAAATTTTCATTGAATGCTGCAAAAGTGCCAGGACCTTAAGGCACACTGCCTTCTCATGATGTGAGGCAGTGGAATGGTGGGGTTATTGATCTGTGGTATGACTGGTGACGAGGAGTGAACTGGTTTCCCTTTATTCAGCCCCCTCTGTTTGCCACAATAAAGGTTTCTTAAAATTTCTTTTCCCCATAGATGCCTCTTCTAATCAGAATGTATTTTACTTTTTAATAAGAGGCCAATCAAACCATGTTTTCTTGAGTCAAAAAAAAGATTGAATCCAGGAGGGAATGAAGGGAGAACACAAAGAGCAGCTGGAGGACGGAGGCTGAGGGTGAGGGCTCGTATGGGCAGGAGATCCAGGGATACCCACACTGCTTCGCTTTCACATAAATGTGGCTAGCACTGCTGTCTCACAGCACCAGACTTTGGGTTCAATTCCGCCCTTGGATGATTTGGTATGTGCGTGGGTTTCCTGCACGTTCTTCGGTTTCCTCCCACAGTCCAAAGATGTGAATTTTAAATGGATTGGTTGTGCTAAATTAACCCGTAGTGTCAGGGAGATTAGCAGAGTGACATGACAGTATGGGGACACGGCCTTGGCAGGATTGTTGTCAGTACATGATGGATGGGCCGAATGGTTTCCTTCTGACCTGTAGTGATTCTATGATTTTATGACTAGGATCATTATATTGTCTGACAGTTCTACAACACCGTGTGACGCTGTGACCAAGGGAGGAAGTCCACCACAAGAACATCACATCAGGGTGCTGGGACTGGGAATTCCTTGTGCCTGTTAATGCAGGGATGTAATGGCAACTCACGTGAAGAAAATCCCGATGATCCTCAGCTTTTGCTTATATCCAACTCCTGACTGTCTGCTGATTCCTGGCTCACATATAAAAGTAAAGATTGGGCCTGCATCCCTTTGTCCTGTAGCTTTAGAGGGGGACAGGCTGGAGTTCACTGAATAATGCCAGAGTTCTTCCAGGATATATGTCATTATCAGTCCAAGTAGACCTTATCATTACTCTTCCAATGACGGCCTGTGAGAAAAGCTGTGTCCAGGTGTAGTGAGGACCAATACCAGTGGGAGGAGATCAAGGAATGTGAGGCCATTCAACAAGAGGTTTCAATCAGGTGAGTTGTGCTTTAGTGACAATTTATTTTGACCCCTGACCTACGATGCCTAACTTCGCCTGCGCCCACTTTGTGCCCCTAAATCTCCTTCATTTTGTGAGCCCTCCCACTATTTCCAGTTATACTCCCAGGATACTCATCAGAAGTGGAGACAGCCTGCTGCTTTCCTCACCCTGTTGCCTGAGGTGCCCTCGATGACATTTTCTGAGGGTCTGGACCTGGAGGAGGACCCAGTCGACTTTTGGGTTGTACTAACGTTGACTCATTATTCTGTTCCGCCTGCTGCCCCAAAGAAGTGCCAGTAACAGGAAGTGATGGGAGATTCAGAAGGGCTCATCAGTTTCATGGTCTGCGACCACCTATCCCTGGGATATTCCTGTATCCAACTAATATACATCAGTTGCTGTATGGTGCTCACCAGAAAGTGACCCAGAAATCTACTTGCGAAGTTTGCCCACTGAAGTGTTTCTCTCTTGGTGAATGGTATGGGTAACATTTGTGACGCTTCACTGCTGTTTTCCTGAGACAGCTGTCTGAGCTGCTGTCCCATATGGAAGCGGGGATGCTCTGCTCATGAGTGGACAAGGCTCATCGATCAATGTTCCTGCAAGGCCAGGGACATGTTCTTTTTTCATTGAGGGTATCATCCCATTGCTACACTAACTTGTGGGAAGCACAGCAAACAATGACAATGCGTAAGGTCCTCTGGGGACTAGATTGAAGGATTCTGCTGGACTTGTCAAAGCAGTGAAAGCATATCATTGGGAGGCCAGTGCATTGCTCAAACACACACTGGGAGGCCTCATTGTAGTGGAACTCTGTCTTCGTCTCAGGCCTCTGCATCAGTTGACTGGTGAAAGCTTTCTTTCGTCAGTGTATTTTCTAGTGCTTTTAGAAAGCAGATGGTTTGTAAACAGTTCAATATGTTTTTGGTTAGCTGATGAAGCTATGGGTGTTTCTCCCTCAGTCACAACTTCCTGTCATTGTGATATCTCTAAGAAGTCTCACAACACCAGGTTAAAGTCCAGCAGGTTTATTTGGTAGCAAACATCACTAGCTTTTGGGTTTTTCCCCTTTCTCCCAGCTCTACTTTGTGCTCTCCTCCACTTGCTCTTTTTTTTGACTCAAGAAAATCTGGTTTGATTGGCTCCTTATTAAAAAGCAAAATACATTCTGATTAGAAGAGGCACCTACGGGGAAAAGCCATGAAAGCTAGTGGTATTTGCTACCAAATAAACCTGTTGGACTTTAACCTGGTGTTGTGAGACTTCTTACTGTTTTTACCCCAGTCCAATGCCAGCATCTCTACAACGTGATATCTGCCAGGGCAATTTTCCTCACTGAGTGTTGCACCTAGAGGCAAAGAAGAAATGAGTGCTTTGGAAGCTTAGAGGATGTGATTGGCACCCTCTCACACACTGGCAGCTAAAGCCAATCTAAGTGAGCTCAGAGAGAGAGCCACAGATCATGAGGAAGAGGCTGCAAATTGAGCATCCAGGAATGAGGGGAAGAGAAAGGACAATCATGTTCTACCTAATGTGGAGGGTATGCAAAATAGGATTTCATCTTTCAATGTGATGAAAAACCAATGCTGAAGGTGATTCAGGTTGAACTGTGACATTGTGGCAGACATTTGCTGCATGGTTCAGCAGCAACTAGAGTCTTAGTCCATGGACCTCATGTCCTGTCAATGGCTTTGAAGAAAACTGCCACACTGAATGTCTATGTATGTGCCTTATACTTATTTCAGGGCTCAGCAGGAGACTGTATCCCAATCAGCTGCACACAGTTATACTAAGGAAATGAATAATGCTCCGTTCACTCATGTGAACAGTACATTAATTTCCTCCTGGATCTTGAGTCACAGGCTCAGACAGCCACAGCCTTTGGGAGAGAGGATGTCCATATACTTTCGGGCTTTTCCAATACAGATGAGGAAACTGAGCATGACAATGACAGAGCAACAGGGATGTGAGGACATTCATCCAGAACTGATTTCATACAAGAGGCGGGTCTGTGACCGGAACAGAGTTTCATAAGCTTCTCCTATTAACGTGAGAATGAATTGACAGTGTTTTACTATTGCTTTTATTATGTTACTCTAACTTTTCAGAATTGTTTTATTAATTTGACAGTTCTTGGTGAAAGAAAGATCCTTGCATTACTACCAGAGTCTCTCAAGGTACTACCAATCCCTCATATGGGAGTGAAGCACCATAAATGAGTTAGATTTTGTTAAGACTGCAGTTAGCCTCTCTTGTATAAACACAGTCATCAGCAGGAGTAAATAAGTGCCTTCATTCTGGTCCCTTCACATATATACCATTGACCATGAAGGAGGCACCCATATCACAACAATCAACGCATGACCATAATGCAGATAATGACACAAATGAAAGGAGATTTTATGTTAGAACCCATAGAATCCCGACAGAGCAGAAGGAGGCCATTTGGCCCATCAAGTATGCAATGACCACAATCCCACCCATGTCCAATTCCCGTAACCCTCCATATTATCCTGCTAATCCCCCTGACATTAGGGTCAATTTACCAAGACCAATCAATCTGATCTGCATATCTTTTGTGGGATTGTGGGAGGGAACCAGAGCACCCTGAGGAAACCCACGCAGACAGTGACCCAAGGCTGGAATTCAACCCAGTGCCTGGCACTGTGAAGCATCAGCGGTAACCACTGTGCTGCCTAGAAGAAGGCCATTCGGCCCACTGACTTTGCACCAACTCTCTGACAGAGGTGCTATTCACCCACTAATGCCCCTAACTTATACATCTTGGGACACTAGGGGGTGATTTAGCATGGTCAATCAACCCAACCCAACCCGTGCATCTTGGGCGACTGGTGGGAATCAGAGCACCAGGAGGAAACCCTCGTGGAGAAACTGCAAACTCCACAGTCACCCAAGGCTGGGCTTGAACCCTGGTCCCTGGTGCAGTGAGGCAGCAATGCTAACCACTGTGCCATCATGCCACCATTCATGTAGGTTTCACTCATACCATTCATGTCTCTCCCTATTACAGTATCACTATTACAATGCCTATCTCTCTCCCTATTACAATATCATTATTACACTGCCTGTCCCTCTGTATTACAATATCACTATTACACTGCCTATCTCTTTTTATTACAGAATGACAATCACACTGTCTGTCTCTCTGTTTTAGTCTCACCATTACACAGCCTGTCTGTCTGTGCTACAATACCACCATTACACAGCCTGTCTTTCCATGTTACAGTATCATCATTACACAGCCTGTCTCTCTCTCAGTTACAGTATCACCATTACACTGCCTGTCTCTCCCTGTTCCAGTATCACCATTACATTGTCTGTCTCTCCATGTTAAAATATCATCATCACATTGCCTGTCTCTATGTAACAGTATCACCATTACACTGCCTATCTCTCCCTGTTATAGCATCAAATTAGACTGCTGTCTCTCTGTTACAGAAACACCATTACACTGCTTATCTCTCCCTGTTACAGCATCACTATTACACTTCCTGTCTCTCTCTGTTATGGTATCACCATTACACTGTTTGTCTCTCCCTCTTCATCTCCTGTCTCTCCTGTTCAGCATCGGGGCTGTTTTACTTTCATTAAGGGAAGATTTGGTTCACTCAGTAACCCGGTAAGATAGATTTGGCCCAGATAGAGGAAGATGGGGAAATGCATTGGTTGGTGTTATGTGGACTTTCAAAATGCCTTTCATCAGATGCCTCATGGGACAGTGATGGTGATGAGAGAACATGGGGTCAATGAAAAGGTCAGTAAATTAGACTAAAAACTGGCTAGATTGGAGAAAGCAAAGTGCAGGGTTTGAAGGATTTTGTCTCAAATGTTCGGAGACAGGTGTTCTGTGTTGCAACTGCTTGCATTAAACAGGGTGGATTCAGAACGTTCCAATGGTGGAGGAGTCCAGAACCAGAGCGAGGATAAGGGCTTTTAGGACTGAGGTGAGGAAAATTTCTTCACCCAGAGGGTGGTGGATGCATGAAATTCACTATCATATAAAGTAGTTGAGGCCAAAACATTGTGTGATTTCAAGAAGAAACTAGATATAGCTCTTGAGGCTACAGGGACCAAGGGACATGGTGGGGGGAGACAGGATCAGCATATGGAATTTAAAGATTAACCATGATGAAAATGAATGGTGGAGCAGGCTCAAAGAGCTGAATGGCATATTCCTGCCTCTATTTTCTATATTTTTCTAGGGAATATTAAAGGGAATATCTTTAAAGGGAATATTATGGGGGGGCTTCATCACACAGAGAGTGGTGGGAGTGAGGAATCAACTGCCAGGTGAAGTGGTAAATGCGGGCTCATTTCTAACATTTAAGAAAATCTTAGACAGGTACATGGATGAGAGGGGTGTAGGGGTATACAGTCCAGATGCAGGTCAGTGGAACTAGCCAGAAAAATGGTTCAGCACAGCCAAGAAGGGCCAAAAGGCCTGTTTCTGTACTGTAATGTGCTATGGTTCTATATGGTATCTCGTGCATGATGTTTAGACAATTCATCGAAAGAACTCATGCCACATCCTTAATGTTCTGGGTTAAAAACTAGGCACTAGATTCATATGTCATGGCTTAGATATACCTCAGCAAACCGCACAAACCACATCCTGCATTACTGGAAATAACAATGCAGCTACTGTCGTGCAACAGCACATGGCCTATACTAGCTACATGACATTATTTTGTGCTGCGTCCACCAAGGACAAAGTGCAGCACTACAGGGCAAATGAACATCTAGCACTGAGCATTCATGTTGCAGATGCACTGCAAGAAACTGAAGGCACATCCTAATTTCTCTTGGTGAAGACATGTTGAGATGCAGCTCAACACATTGCTTCAATATACTCTGCTCAGTAAAGTGATAGCACAAGGTCCACATTACTACCATTTGCCAAAACAATCTCAATATCTCCTTTACTTAAGCTATTGGAGATTTACTATCTGTAACATTCAGCAGCTCTGGCAGCTTCATGATGATGTGGAGATGCCGGCATTAGACTGGAGTAAACACAGTAAGAGGTCTCACAAAACCAAGTTGAAGTCCAATTTGGTAGCAAATGCCACTGGCTTTCAGAGCACTTGCTGCTCCTTCGTCAGGTGAGCAGGAGTTCCGTTAACAAACAGGGCATATAAAGACACAAACTCAATTTATAAAATAATGATTGGAATGTGAGTCTTTACAGGTAATCAAGTCTTAAAGATACAGACAATGTGAGTGGAGAGAACGTTAAGCGCAGATTAATGAAATGTGTATTGTCTCCAGCCAGGACAGTTAGTGAGGTTTTACAAGCCCAGGCAAGACGTGGAGGTTACAGATGGTGTGACATGAACCTAAGATCCCGGTTGAGGCCGTCCTCATGTGTGCAGAGTTTGGCTATCAGTCTGCTTAGTGACTCTGCGCTGTCGTGTGTCGTGAAGGCCGTCTTGGAGAACATTTGTCTGAAGATCAGAGGCCAAATGCCCGTGACCGCTAAAGTGTTCCCCAACGGATGATTGCTGAGCATGTTCATTCATCCGTTGTCATAGTGTCTGCATGGTCTCCCCAGTGTCCATGCCTCAGGACATCGTTTGCTGCAGCATTTCAGTAGACAATAATAGCCAAGTTGCAAGAGTATGTACTGTGTACATGTTGGATGGTGTTCTCATGTGACATGATGGCATCCATGTCGATGATCTGGCACATCTTGGAGAGGTTGCTGCGGCAGAGTTGGGTGGTGTCGTGGTCACTGTTCTCCTGAAGGTTGGATAGTTTGCTCCAGACAATAGTCTGTTTGAAGTTATGCAGTTGTTTGAAGGCAAGAGGGGGTATGAGGATGACTTTGGCAAGATGTGCGTCTTCATCAATGACATGCTGAAGGCTCCAGAGAAGATATCGTAGTTTGTAATCTATAACCTCCATGACTTGCCTAGGCTTGCAAAATCTCACTAACTGTCCTGTCTGGAGACAATACACATCTCTTTAAACTGTGCTTAACGCTCTCTTCACTCACAGCGTCTGTATCTTTAAGACTTGATTACCTATAAAGACTTGCATTCCAACTATTATTTTGTAAATTGAATTTGTGTTTTTATATGCCCTGTTTGTGAACAGAACTCCCACTCTCCTGATGAAGGAGCAGTGAGTCTTCTGAAAGTTAGTGGCTTTTGCTACCAAATAAACCTGTTGGACTTTAATCTGGTGTCATGAGACTTCTTATCTTTATGATCTCCATGGTTATTTGCTCCATGAGGTACACGGGCCTCAAATGATTTTTCTCACCCACAGTATGGGCCATACCTCCAGCAATCTCCACCCCTTTGTTCTGCGACTACAAATGAATTTAGGTCACTATTATATATAGTGCATGCACAGATAATATCCTTCAATGTGTTTCACATCACATTGCATATTCAAATCGCTTTCTTGCACAACTTAATGAGCTGCTTACACAAGCCTCTGTTTCAGCATTGAGGATTGTGTTTGCCATGTTTCACATTTTATCTGTAGCACATGACCGCTCCCTTTGAATTTTGTGCCCATGAGTCAAGCTACCTACCTTGTCAGAATGCAAAAGATCAGTTGATCTTTTGTAGCACTGATTCCATGATTTTGTAGCACTGATTCCATGATCTTTTGTAGCACTGATTCCATGATTTTGTGGTTCCAGTGGCACTCACCACTGCTACAATCTGCACCTATTCTCTTTGCTCATAGTAGGTGGTTTTTGACAACCAGTTGGGTAAATGATATGCCTTTGCCTTTGGATTTCCTTGACCAGAATCTCCATATTCCAGTTGGAAAGAAATGGGCAGCTGGTCCCCACCCTTTAAATGTGCCTGATCTATGCAACATTCTATGAGTTAATAAGTTAATTAATGAAAATGTAAGGCGAGAAAGATCATGAGCAACTCAAAATATGTTGCCAAAATTCACTTATGTGAGCTTATGCATGCTAATCATCCACATCATCTCAATTATGAGTACAGTTAATGGTGTAGTTGAGAGAAAGGCTCTGCACGTATACTTGGTACCATATATGTTGTGGATGCGACTCCAAAGTACACGTTGTGCTCCAGGTTAACTGACAGTCCTACTTGCTTACTGCATCTTATTCAGACCTCCCCAGGCAATGTGTTCCAGGCACCCATCACTCTCTGTGTAAAAAATCTGCCTCGTACATCTCTGTTAAACCTTGCCCCTCGCACCTTAAATCTACATCCCCTAGTAATTGACTCTTCAACTCTGTCCATGCCTCTCTTAATCCTATAGGCTTCTATCAGATCTTCCTGCAACCTTCGCTGCTCCAGTGAGAACAAACCAAGTTTTTCTAACCTCTCCTCATAGCTAATGCCCTCCATACCAGGCAACAACCTGTAAATCTTTTCTGTACTGTCTCCAAAGCTTCCACATCCTTCTGGTAGTGTGGCGACCAGAATTGAACACTATATTCCAAATGCGACCCACCTTAGGTTCTATAAAGCTGCAACGTGACTTGCCAATTTTTAAACTCAATACCCTTGCCGATGAAGGCAAGCATGCTGTATGCCTTCTTGATTACTTTCTGCACCTGTCACTTTCAGTGACTTGTGTACCTGTACACGCAGATCCCTTTGCCTATCAATACTCCTAAGGGTTCTGCCATTTCCTATCTGAATTAAACCTTCCAAAATGCATTACCTCACATTTATCCAGATTAAACTTCATCTGCCACCTCTCCGCCCAAGTCTCTAACTGATTTATATCCTTCTGTATCCTCTAATGGTCCTCATGCTATCTGCAAATCCACCAACCTTTGTGTTGTCTGCGAACTTACTAATCAACTCAGTTACATTTTCCTCCAAATGATTTATATATTACAAATAGCAAAAGTCCTGATCCCTGAGGAACACCATTTGTTACAGCCCTCCATTCAGAAATGCATCCTTTCACTGCTACCCTCTGTCTTCTTTGAGCAAGCCAATTTTGCCAGCTTACCTCTGCTCCTGCACGACTTCACCTTCTGCACAATCTGCCACGAAGGACCTTATCAAAGGTCTTACTAAAGTCATGTCGGCAATATCCACTGCCCTACCCTCATTAATCATCTTCATCACTTCCTCGAAAAACTCAATCAAGTTTGTGAGATATGATCTCCCCTTTACAAAATCATGTTGCCTCTCATTAATACCTAGTCCCACCATGCCACGGATCTCAGGTAATTTTCCCAAGAAGGCTTCCCCTCCCCATCTGCCTGCTGCACCACCCCCTGCCCCTCCCTGCTGCCAGTTTGCCTACTTGCCTGACAGCAGCCAATGCAGCCAAAGCTGCCAAGTTCTGCAATGATAAAGGTCTTTTCCATGTACTGCTGCAGATAAAAATACCAGCAGCAATAGAATAAGTCTCTTACCATTGATTGGCTGCTTAAGGGCCTCAATAAGCCTGAGGTCAAGAGATTTAACCAATGCCTCCCCCACTCCCACCCTGTAAAATGTCAGAAGGTTCAGGATTGATGGGTAGATGATGCTGGATTTACAAGCCACCTTCAAAGCTATGTGTGGGGAGTGTAAAATCAAACTCATTGATTTACTCTGCATGTTAATAGCATTGCAAATTTAATACTGTTAGCCAGAAGCAATTTTCCTCCAAAACAGTAATGTTTTAAAGTGGAAATGTCCAACTGCCAGATACATTTGTTTGGATGTTGCTTTGGATCCCTAAACATTTTCCATTGTGTAAACAGGGTGAAGTCTGTACACAGAGAACCAAATATTATTTTCAACTTCTTCCACTAAAATCCTAAGTAGTTGGGGTGCTGAGAGGGATGAGAGTAAGGGGGTTATAGAGGAGAGTTGTAAAACACAGCGGCGTACGGGTGGGGTGGGGCATGGTTTGAGATGCGTATACTTTAATGCAAGGAGTATTCGCAATAAGGGGGAGGAACTTGCAGCTTGGACCAGTACCTGGAACTTCGATGTTGTGGCCATTTCAGAGACTTGGGTAGAGCAGGGACAGGAATGGATGTTGCAGGTTCCGGGGTACAAATGCTTTAGTCGGAGTAGAGAAGGGGGTAGAAGGGGGGGAGGAGTGGCGTTACTGGTCAAAGACTGTATCACGGTGATCGAAAAGAAGTTTGATGAGGACTTGTCTGTTGAGGTAGTATGGGCTGAGATTAGAAACAGGAGAGGAGAGGTCACCCTGTTGGGAGTCTTTTACAGACCTCCTAATAGTTCTAGAGAGGTTGAGGAAAGGATTGCGAAGTCAATTCTGATTAGGAGTGAAAGTAGTAGGGTAATTGTGATGGGGGACTTTAACTTTGCTAATATTGATTGGAATAGCTATAGCTCTAGCTCGTTAGAGGGGTCAGTTTTCGTACAGAGTGTGCAGGAAGGTTTTTTGACTCAGTATGTAGATAGGCCAACTAGAGGTGAGGCTACATTGGATTTGGTGCTGGGCAATGAGCCAGACCAGGTGTTAGGCTTGGAAGTTAGTGAACATTTTGGTGATAGTGACCACAATTCGGTTACGTTCACCTTAGTGATGGATAGGGATAGGCATGAAGCTGGGGGCAGTAGTTATAGCTGGGGGAAGGGTAATTATGAGGCCATCAGGAGAGAATTAGGGTGCATAGATTGGACTAGGGAACTACAGGGACTGGGAACATCTGGAATGTGGTGCTTATTCAAGGAGCAGCTGCTGCGAGTCCTTGATAAGTATGTCCCTGTCAGGCAGGGAGGAAATGGTCGAGTAAGAGAGCCTTGGTGTACGAAAAAAGTTGATTTGCGGGTTAAGAAGAAAAAGGAGGCTTACCTCAGGATGAGGCTTGAAGGCTCAGTTAGTGCAATGGATAGCTATAGATTAGCCAGGAAGGAGGTAAAAAGTGAATTGAGGAGAGCTAAGAGGGGACACGAGAAGATGTTGGCTGATAGGATTAAGGAGAATCCTAAAGCTTTATTTCGATATGTTAAGAATAGAAGATTGGTTAGGGCAAGATTAGGGCCAGTCATAGACAGCAGTGGGAAGTTGTGCGTGGAGCCTGAAGAGATTGGTGAGGCACTGAATAAATATTTCTCTTCGGTATTCACGCAGAGTGCTGGAAATGTAGCTGTGGAGAGCACTGAGGTACAGGGTTGCAAATTGGGAGTATTGTAGTAGATAGGGAGGATGTGTTAGAAATTCTCGAGGGTTTGAAGTTGGATAAGTCCCCTGGGCCGGACGGGATTTACCCTAGGATTCTCTGGGAGGCAAGAGAGGATATTGCAGAGCCTCTGGCTCTGATCTTCAGGTCCTCGTTGGTTACGGGTGTGGTTCCGGAGGACTGGAGGATGGCGAATGTGGTCCCATTGTTTAAGAAGGGGAAGAGAGACCTTCCTGGGAATTATAGGCCAGTGATTCTTACTTCTGTGGTGGGCAAGGTATTGGAGAGAATTATTAGGGATAGGATTTATAGTTATTTAGAGAGAAATGACTTGATTGGGGATAGTCAGCATGGTTTCGTGAAGGGTAGGTCATGCCTTACTAACCTCATTGAGTTTTTTGAGAAAGTGACCAAAGAGGTGGATGGGGGTAAGGCGGTTGATGTAGTATATATGACTTTAGTAAGGCGTTTGATAAGGTGGCCCATGGAAGACTTCTACAGAAAATGCAGATGTGTGGAATAGAGGGTGATTTAGCTAATTGGATTAGGAATTGGCTGGCAGATAGAAGACAGAGGGTGGTGGTTGATGGAGATATTCATCGTGGAGTTCGGTGACAAGTGGTGTGCCTCAGGGGTCTGTTTTGGGGCCCCTGCTGTTTGTAATTTTTATAAATGATCTGGATGAGGGTATTGAGGGATGGATCAGTAAATTTGCAGATGATACTAAAGTTGGTGGTGTGGTAGATAGTGAAGAGGGTGTTTTAGTTTACAGAGTGACTTGGACAAGTTGCAGAGCTGGGCCGAGAGGTGGCAAATGGAGTTTAATGTGGAAAAGTGTGAGGTAATGCACTTTGGCAGGAACAATAAATGTGTAGAGTATAGGGCTAATGGTAGGGCTCTTAATAGTTTTGAGGAACAGAAGGATCTTGGTGTATGTGTCAATAGATCCCTGAAAGTAGGCAGTCAAGTGGATAAAGTTGTTAAGAAGGCTTATGGAGTCTTAGCTTTTATTGGTAGGGGGATTGAATTTAGGAGCCGCAGCATCATGTTGCAACTGTACAAAACTCTAGTGCGGCCGCACTTGGAGTATTGTGTGCAGTTCTGGTCGCCACATTATAAGAAAGATGTGGAGGCATTGGAGAGGGTACAGAGGAGGTTTACCAGGATGTTGCCTGGTATGGAGGGCAGGTCCTATGAAGAGAGGTTGAAGGATTTGAGGTTGTTTTCGTTAGAAAGGAGGCGGCTAAGGGGGGATCTTATTGAAGCATATAAGATAATTAGAGGTTTGGATAGGGTGGACAGTGATAGCCTTTTTCCTAGGATGGAGAAAGCTAGCACGAGGGGACACAGCTTTAAATTAAGGGGTATGAGTTATAGGACGGATATCAGAGTAGGTTCTTTACTCAAAGAGTGATTAGGGAGTGGAATGCCCTGCCTGCA
The DNA here is from genome assembly GCA_024679065.1 of Sphyrna mokarran. Classification (NCBI taxonomy): domain Eukaryota; kingdom Metazoa; phylum Chordata; class Chondrichthyes; order Carcharhiniformes; family Carcharhinidae; genus Sphyrna; species Sphyrna mokarran. The sequence goes on from JAGIQG010000009.1 coordinate 43,461,950, forward strand.
GCTGTTGTAGATGCGCCAAGTTTGGTGGCGTTTAAGAGGTTAGTTGATAAGTATATGGATGAGAAGGGAATGGTTTAGTTAGGAGGGGCATTGCTTTTTATTTTGGTCGGCACAACATCGAAGGCCGAAGGGCCTGTTCTGTGCTGTATTGTTCTATGTTCTATGTTCTAAAAGCAGTTTCACAGTACAAATGCAAACTAAGGAATGGATTTCTGCCCCTTTAAGCTGGTGGAAACTTCTGTACAGGCACTGGATGCCCCAGCAATGGTTTCCCCAGTGCCAGGTCAGGTTATGCATGAATGGTTATGCACGCAAAACTCTGTAGACATTGGCAGGACTGGAAGATCCCTCAGGAAGACAATGGTGAACACCCTCTACCACCAGAAAACACTTCACGTAGGGCAGGAATATTCCACCTAATGTTACGATTCAATAGCACAAAGCAAGCACTGCTATTTACTATGGTCACATAATTTGCATATGATTATCATGTATGAAAAACTGAATTTCCCCTCACACACATGGTAAGTCGTGCATATTGCTCAAAGAAAAAGCATCAAGATTTACTGAATTCTGACAAGATTTGCTCAAAAGTATCATTCATAAAATTCCAGCATCAGTGCTCCTCAATTACTGCCTTACTGGGCCAGATTTGCTGGTCTTGCCCGCAGCTGGGATTCTCCGGTCCCACTGTGGCGAATGAAGATTTGATAGTGCGCCAAATTCTCCATTCTCACTGGCAGCGATGATGCGGCATGAAGGACCAAAGAATTCTGGCCATCATATTTTGAATCCCTGTTATTTCAGCTAGTGCAGAAATTTATTTATATTATCACAACAAGGGTAGGTTATTCAACTCAAACAGAGAATCATTCATCCCTGTAGATCATCTTACAAAGATGTTATTGTTATTGTCAAGGTGGTGCACTGGAGCGAGGTACACCTAAAGCTGATCAAAGCCGTTTGAATATCAGCTTGATCAGACAAGTTTCTCACTGCAGGAATTAATTCCAAATATTTATCATTGCAGCCTTGGGGCACTTTGAAGCAAAACATGACCACCTTGAATTGCAGCATTTTGCAAATCTGAATATGTCACACAAAAAATGTCAGTTAAAATGTATAGTTCAGTCAATAATCTTTTACATTTGACAATTAACAGATTTTAATAAGAATAAATAATGGCCCACCATCTATGACTAAAATATTAGAAGCTAATGGCATTTATCATTACAAACTGCAAATTTAAAGGAATGCAGATGAATGGTTATGCATGAAAATCTGCAAGTTGCTTTCTGACATACGTTTACTTTTGCAAAAATGTCATCTCATTGTCTAACTCATCAGTCCAAAGCACTAATCACTATGACTTCCCATGCTTGCTTGGTAGTCACAAACATAAATTGGCCAAAAAAGTGATGGCTTGTCCATTTCAGTATAATTACAAGATAAATCCTAATTACAATGATGATGGTGTGCCTTTAAGAAATGTATTTCTTAACATGTTGAAATGTAGGTCATTGTTGTCTCCTTTGCTGCTTCAATACAGCTTTAACAATTTATGCATGGTATCACCAAACTACTTTATCATTCTAATCACATAGTTTAGTCTAAAGAACATAATTTTTATAGCGCTGGTTTTAACAATAAATTAATTAACCTATCACTTGAGACTGGTTTTTAAACTATTTGAATGATGTAGTGATGTTTAAACACCCTTATCCTGTTGTAGCCTTCACAGCAGGTTGTTAGATGTGACCAAGAGATTGAAATAATTCATAAAATTTGAGCATGATGGTTCTGAATTTGTGCCAGAATTGCTACCTGGTTGAAACACTGTTGAGAATGCTTACCGCCATGTGACAGGAGCTTGTTCCACAGATGAGAGCAAATCTTGATGAAATTGGCTTGTTCTCACAAGGCAAATTAGAACCTTTTACATCAGCCCCAATTACACCTATGGAGGAAACAAACACCTTTCTTGAGAAACAGATAAATCATCGAAATTAATTATCCAAACCTGCTAAGCTCACTCTGGGTAACTCTTGTTATTTATTCCTTTACCAATCCTCCAGAGTTATGTACAGAAGAACTGTATGGCATTTTACCACAAACATAAGCAGTGAACCCTACTGTCAATAGTGTCAGGTAATTTGTGTCCGCACAGTTTCAACATTAAAATGGTTTCTCTTTATTGTACGTAAGATTTTATTTGGGTATCCCAGAATAAGGAATTACACTGAACATTTTGCAACTAATTTGATTTTGAGTTAAAGCTTCTAATGCTTAGGCTTCTAATCTGTTGTTAAAACATTCTTAATAGAAGGACTTTAATGTCACTATGCAGCATTTGTAATCTTTTCTGCATCTTGCCATGATCATCATGGTTTTATGGAATGGCAATGGCCCATCCACTGGCTGGAAAGTCAGATGCAGCCTGCCTTAGCTGACCGTGGGAGCTCTGATGCAATCAATAAAAAGCAATTAAAAACAAAAATTATTATGGGAGGTAGTGTTGCTGACTAGACCAGAATTTATTGCCCATCCCCTAGTTGCCTTTCAGAAAGTGGTGGTGAGCTGCCTTCTTGAATTGCTGCAGTCCCTGAGGTGTAGGTACAGTCACAATGCTATTAGAGAGGGAATTGCAGGATATTGACATAGTAACAATAAAGGGATGGTGATATATTTCCAAGTCAGGATGCTGAGTGACTCAGGGAGGAAACTCCAGGTGGTGTTGATCTCAGGTATTTGCTGTTCTTGTCCTTCTAAATGTTCATGGTTGTGGATTTGGAAGATGCTGCTTTGGTAAGTTGCTGAAGTGCATCTTGTAGATGCTACACATGGCTGCCACTGTTTGTTGGTGGTAAAGGGATTGAATGCTTGTGGGAGGGGAAGCAATCAAGCAGGATGTTTTGTCTTGAATGGTGTTGAGCTTCTTGAGAATTGTGAAGCTGCACCCAACCAGACAAGTGGAGAGAATTCCATCACACTCCTGACTTGTGCCTTGTAGATTGTAGACAGGGTTAGGGGGTCAGGAAGTGAGTTACTTGTAGTAGGATCTCCAGCCTTCGGCCTGCTCTGGGAAAGGAGGACACAGTCAGATTAGATGATCCCCTTAACTGTCCATGCCTAGATCTGTCAATGTATGTCTGGGCCAGGCCCAGAAACAGGCTTACAAGAAGGACCTCCTCCCTCCTCACCCATCTCTGCACTAAAGATTAGGAATGTGGGGCTGAAGTGCAACCAAAGGTTGAGCAGCAGCCCTTTCAAAAAGCCAAAAGAAGGCTGCAACCTCTGGTAATTGATGTAGACATGGAACACAGACTGTTCAAGGCTGAAAGAAACACATGCTACCTGGGAATCTGTGACCCACCTTAACCTTCCATTGCAGAGTACTGCTCTACAAAGCATATAGGATTGGGGGTAATGTATTGAGATGGATAGAAAACTGGTTGAGGCAGGAAATTAAAATTAGGAATAAACAGGCATTTTTCCAAATGGCAGGGGATGACTACTGAGGTGCCAGAGAGATCAGTGTTGGAATTCCAGCTTTTCACTATATACATTAATGATTTATATGAGGGAACTAAATGGAATATCTCCAAATTTCCAGATGGCACAAAGCTGGTTGGGAGGATGAGCTGTGAGGAGGGTCCAGAAATTATTCAGTGTGATTTGGACAAGTTGAGTGAATTGGTAAACGCATGGCAGATGCAGTATAATTTGGATAAATGTGAGGCTATCAATTTATCATAAACTGCAAGGGAGGTTACTATCTGAATAGCCATAAATTAGGAGAGAGGAATGTGGAATGAGACCTGGGTGTCCTCGCACACCAGTCACTGAAGGTAAGCACGCAAGTCCAACAGGCAGTAAAAAAGGTGAATGGTATGTTGGCCTGCACAGGAAGAGGATTCACATACAGAAACTTGATGAAGTTATGTTGGGCTTTGGTGAGGCCACAACTGGAATAATGTGTGCAGTTTTGTCTCCTTATCTGAGGAAGGATGTTTTTGCCCTAGGGGAAGTTCAGAGAAGGTTTAGCAGACTGATTCTTGGGGTGGCAAGACTGACATATGAGGAGAGAATGAGTCAGTTAGGATTGCATTTATTGGAGTTCAGAAGAATGAGGAGAGATATCCTAGAAGCATAAACAAGTCTAATAGGACTGACAGTGTAGATGCAAGAAGGATGCTCCTGATGGTGGAAGTGTCCAAAATCAAAGGGTCACAGTCTGTCTGTTTAGGACAGAGATGAGGAGAAATCTTTTCACGCAGAGAATGGTCAGCCTGTGGAATTCGTTACCATAGAAAGTAGTTGAGGCCAAAACATTGTGGGCACAATTTTATAAAAAAAATTCTCAGTGCTGAATGAGTAAAAAAGGGAGAGTTTCGGACCTATTTATTAGGTGAGTTTGAAAATGCAGTCTTATGGTACTTAGAATAAAAAAAGTGCCAGGGTGCGATTTTTGCCAGCAGGGGTGGGGGATTGCAGCTTGAGCTCGATAGTGAAACCAGCAGATGAGCTCTAGGAGCGCTACTGCATAGGCGTCCCAATCTCCCAGTGTATTGGAAGATCTTCTGTCACCATCCCCCCACAGACACACTAACCTGTTCCACAGACATTAGGCCACCTCTCTTCACCCTAATTACCCCCTGTACTCAACCTAGCCCCACCCCGACAGAGTGATGGTATAAGCTCTGCCCAAGATCTGGAGTAGCTGGACAGCTTCACATTGGTTTTCAGTCTGAACCTGTTGCTTAGAAAAAATATGATAAGGCTCTATTTCTACATAGGTTGTCATCTTCATCCAAACATCTCAGCGAGAGCAATTCCTAATGGAAAACCTATTGATCTTAGTAATGCAGCTGGACACATTCTTAAATATACATAATTGACACTAAAGCTCACGAGTCTCCATCAGAAGTGTGAAAAATGTCAAAGTAAAATGAAGGAAAATGATTGCTAAAACAAGTTGTTAGAATTCACATACTATATTAGTGTCCTTTCTATAACCTCTGATCAATCCCTAGCAATACTGAATGTGGATTTCAAATGGATATTTTTTATTTCTGATACATTGAGGGTTAGATAATGGTAAATGGCAGCTAAATTCCCACAAATTAATAATTAAATGAAACCTCCAGCCATTTGAGATGCTGGGCAAACTCAGGAAAATGTATCATAATACAAGATAGAAACATAGAAAATAGGAGTAGTAGGCCATTTGGCCCTTCGAGCCTACTCCGCCTTTCATTCTAATCATAGCTGTTCATCAAATTCAATATCCTGATCGGGCCTTTCCCCCATATTCTTTGATCCCTTCAGCCCCAACAGCCATTGAAACATGTTTTCAGCATGTTTTCTTACTGTTGTCCATTTCCTGTTCTCAGTTATCTAATTTACTTTAATAATAGACAGTTAGAGCCAGAAAATTCTGATCTGCGTTTCATTATAAGTTGTAAAATGTTACCAAGGCTACTACATTCTGCATCCCTCAGATGGTGACAGGTATCATTCCACAGGCTGAAAGAAACATTCTTCCTGCTATCAAACTATCAGTGTAGTGTTATATTCTTTCTTTCAATTATTCCAATGTCAGCAAGATATTTGGTGTATTCTGTTTATTTATAATTTTGCAGAATTCCCTAAATCCAAAAATAAATCAATAGTCAGGTAGTGCCCAGTTAAATCAACTAAGAATAGTGATGGGCAATCTGTGGCCCATTTGGGTTCTGAATGTGGTCCATGAAACAGCCTGCTGACCATTGTCCACATGCAGGGTTGCCACAGCCTGCTCATTTTCATCCATGTGGCTCTTTTTTGCTACCATTATGACTGAAGTAATATGTATGGAAAGCAAGGGTAAGTGAATTGAGGTGCATGCTGATTGCACATATCTGATTGTGAGGGATATTCACTCTCTCAATGTACAATGCTTAAATATTTCTTTTGTTTTTTGCCATTTGAAATTGATGACAGTTCCATTAATATATGAATGATTAAGCACTTTCTATAACTTGTTATGAAGTATTCGGCATGTGTTAAATGTATTCAATCTTATTCATTGGGTCAGGGTGAGTGAAAAAGCCTGATTTCAATCTTGCAGTCCACTGAGATGAAAGAGGGCCATTCAGTGACTCAGAACCTGCTTGTGGGCAGGCAGTGTAATGAGGTATGCAGTGTTACTGGCAGATGTGGGAGGATTGTCTGTCTTTATGACAAATGGCAGTAGCACAGATGCATGACACACATGGACTCCCCACGATGGGATCGCTGGCTGCCAACTCACTTCTACCATTCCACAGCAAGCGGACCCATCCAATAGAAGCCTCACTGGAAAACCAATGTACACAAATATATTCTAGCTAAACAAAAACATTACAACCCAGACCTTTCACTTGATTATACTGCTGCCAGATGTGAAATATGGCAGAGCTTACACCGGCCATAGGGTATGTCCTGATTCTAATCATTTGTTTAGAATGTCAATTACTTAATGTTGATGAGCTTATTGGCCACAAATGGAAAGTCAGACTGTACGGGGTGCAGAGACAAGCTTCTCAGATTGCTGTAATGTGCTGGCTTAGGTTGGAAACTTTTTAAAATGGAGTCTAACTCTATGCAATTAATTACTGCTCTGTATTTCTGTCATTCAAATAGTATTTCAACATGTCAATCCCATGTAGCCACATTGTACGATCACTGCACTCTGTCCCCATTACTTTTCTCCTACTTCTCAACCATTGACGATTAACTGGACACAGTTATTTTCCTGCACTTTGCCTAGGTGATATATGCATTATGCATGACAGTGGCACATACATACATCCTGAGGAAACACTCAATTAATCAAGAATAAGACTCTTGGTGAATTCTTTGCCTTCCTAATCCTACCATGCAGATTCCAAATTGCGGCGTCTCTACTGCCAGCCAGTTTAATATTGTTCAATTGATCCCAGTTAGCAAATTAACCCTGTGATCTTCCTAATGGGTACAACTCTGTAATTACTGGGTAAACTCAATGAGCCATCAGTGTAATACTGCTACATTTTAATTAGCAAAAACAGGGAAGTTATTTTACAGTTAGCCATTACTAATGTTAGTAAATACAGTGTTGGATATTTAAACACACCAGATTTTAATTGGCTTTATATTTATTTTTGAACACAAGGGAAAAGTACACTTCCAGACACTATGATATGGGAGCTTGTTAATGCTCCAATGTGTCTTACTATAAAGAAACAAGATATGCCAGCTTATTCAGCGAATCTCAGAAACATTCCCTCTCTGATGCACCATGATAGAATAGCACTTTAACACAGGCCCACAATGGCAAATGAAAACTCTAGGTGTTCAAATTGCAGGTGTCACTTTGACTTCTGCTCCCTGCATAACCTTTACTGCCTTGAAGCAACAGTGATGCTGGCAGGATAGCAAAAGATGCACTAAGTTTAAGTTTATTTATTCGTGTCATAAGTAGGCTTACATTAACACTGCAATGAAGTTATTGTGAAAATCCCCTAGTCACCATACTCCTGTTTGAGTACACTGAGGGAGAATTTAGCATGGCCAATGCACCTAAGCAGGATGTCTGTGGGAGGAAACTGGAGCATCCGGAGGAAACCCACTCAGGGAAGGGGAAAATGTGCACAGTCCACACAGTGACTTAAGCCAGGAATCAAAACCATATCTCCTGCACTGTGAGACAGAAGTGCTAACCACTGTGCCACTATGCCACTAGAAGTAAGAGAAATAATTTTCAAGTATATTAAAAGAAATCTGTTGCACTTTTCTTGCATGGTAAACTATTATTAATTCTTCTATTTGCTAATTACTTTTGTGGCCTTAAGGAAGAATTTGATACACTATAGCCACAGTGATATATAGTTTAAAAAGAAGAATGCGTCTGAAGGCGTAGGGAAAGAAATGGTGGTCATTATTTGAAACATGATGCATGTAAATTAAGCTGGTGTTTTTTTTCAGAGAAAGTCCCCTGAAAGAATGTTCTATTCTTTGCAATCCCAGATGGTACTACCAGTCCCGGCAAGCAGTTATCTGTGGTGGTATTCTGTGCTTCTGCATCCTGTCTGAGACATGCACATGGGAAAGGGAGCTCTGTTCCTCAGTCGTACACAGACAGAGGGAGAGTCCCTCAAACAAGTAATACTCTGTGAGTCATGTGTCTCAGGGTGAATCACTCTGGGACTGAAACCAAACCTTAGCCAATAACCTTGATAATAGGACTTGGGAACAGAAAGAGCAAAACAATCCCAAGTGCAGTGGATGGACTTTGTTTCAGATAACATTTTGTCACATCATTTTTAACATTTCATAATTTAAAGTGTTATTTTGTGGAACAAAACACAAATGGGAATGAGCTGCAGAATGACAAACACTTCTGCTTCAATAACGAGCTTAGATAACAACAATCAGATTTCTCAGAATACTGTAACTTAGCAAGTGTTCTGCACACATAATGCCCTGCTTAATCTACTTAATAGATATTGTATTTTTTGTATTATTGGGATTGTATGTTGCAACAAGTGAACTTTCTGGCTATTGCTCAAGGCTTAAGAGTTATTGATTTAACTGATCAGTAACAGGAAGGAGATATTTTAATGACTAAGATACATTTGTTCATAAGAACACGTATAGCAGGAATAGGGAAGTTACAGAGAAATAAAACAATTCCTTTCACTGGGAGATGATAAATGAGAGATAAATAAACCTTGTCTTTTTTAATTAAAGCAAATTACTGCGGATGCTGGAATCTGAAACCAAAACAGAAAATGCTGAAAAATCGCAGCAGATCTGGCAGCATCTGTAAGGACAGAAAAGCTTTGACAAAGGATCATCTGGACTCAAAAAGTCAACGTTTTTCTCCTCTTCTGGTTTCTCTTGTCTTCTTTAACCCCATCAACCGATCTCCAAAATTCTGTATGGTTTGTGCTAAACTTGAACAAGTTGACACTTCCTTTGATATAAAATTCACATTTTCTTATTTTCTATGTCAAAATCAGCTGAGATGCTGCTTAACAAAAAATACATTATTTGACAAGACACTACTAAAGTTTATTTATTAGTTACAAGCAGGCTTACATTAACTGTGTAAGTAACTGTGAAAATCCCTGAGTCACCACACTCTGGCACTTGTTTGAGTACACTGAGGGAGAATTTACCATGGCCAATGCAATAACCAGCTCATCTTTGTGACTGTGGAAGAAACTGGAGCACCCAGGAGAAACCCATGCAGACAAGGGGAGAACATGTAGACTCCACACAGACAGTGACACAAGCTAGGAATCAAACAGTATCAGACACTGTGAGGCAACAGTGCTAACCACTGTGCCACTATGCCACTTCACCATTAGCCATGTTTGTGTCACTGTGTTTTCTATTTTCAAACTACTGGCATATGAAGTCTGAGATCAAATGCCTATCTCCACTGCGTTATGCAGCTGGGGTAGGTACTACCTCATGTCTCATGCATGAACTTCTGGAGTCATTTACTAAGGAAAGTAGTATCTTATTGCATTCCTCAATTTTTATCTTCTCCAAATAAGGGAAAATGACATTTTATGACTTGTGGTGGGCAGAGTTATCTGCACCTCAGAGATGACAGTGAGTGGGGTTGTCTACAGTGGGTCACAAATCCAAATCGTTCACTAATCGGCAGGAACACTATCCCTGAGCCAGTAGTCACACTACCTGGAGGCAAATACCTTGCTGATATCTAGACCACATTTCGACTTCCATTTACCTGGCTGAATGGGGTTCAAATCCTTTACTGTCTGAGTCAGGAGAACTGAGCTCAAGACTTAGTCTGGGAGCAGATACATCAAGGCTCATTTTTTCCTCATTGCACCTCTTGGGTTACATAAATGAGATGAGACTCTGCTTTGTTTGCACTTCTTGCCCAGAACTGACTTCTCTGGGCCCGCTGGCATGTCCCACCCTGCTGGAGTGTTTCAGTCCAGTGGATATTACAATAGCTCCCCACTTTTAGGGAGCTAGCAGTTGGATCCTGCTGGTGTGAAGGGGGAGGCAATTGGAGCCCCCAGGGGGTTGGGAAGTGGGGAGTGGAAGGGTGCTGCCTGGGCATGGGCATCCTGGCAATCACAGTAAGAAGTCTGACAACACCAGGTTTAAGTCCAAACGATTTATTTGATAGTAAACTCAGATGCTTTCGAGGTGTTTTGACCTCTTCATAAGGTAAATGAGGTGTTCTGGTCTCAGACAGCTGACTCATTCACCTGACGAAGAGGTCGAAACATCTCAAAAGCTTGTGAGTTTACTATCAAATAAATCGGTTGGACTTAAACCTGGTGTTGTCAGACTTCTTACTGTGTTTACCCCAGTCCAACGCCGGCATCTCTACATCACCCTGGCGATGCCAACCTGTGACCACTGGCACTGCCCAAGGGGCAAACTGCCAATATTCAATGGGGCAACCTGGCATTGCCTACTGGGCATGGAGCAGTGCCGAAGGGATAGGGCTATTAGGGTCATGGCCTCGGAGTTGGGGGGAGGGTCAGTTAGCCATTGCCGGGGGCAGAGGGGGATGGGCTGGAGATTTGGGCAGGTCTGGACAAGGGGTGGGTGGGGGGAGGGGTGGTAGGGAGTTCAGGGTTGGCATGGGAAGGGGGGTTGTTGCTGGCCGGGGTGGGGGGGCAACAGGTGGGTTACTATAAGACAAGGGAGAAAGAAGAGGAGTCATGGTCCAAAGACTAGCCCAGTGGTAGTCCCCCAAAATATCGAGGGCAAAGCAACAACTAGGGTAAAAAAGGTAAGATAGGAGGACCAGAATACCTCACAGGGAAGGAAGGAGGCTAGAAGGGAGATAGTGGTGGGAGATAGGAGTGTTAAAGCAATGGACAGGCGGTTCTGTGGAGAAAAGCGGGACTCCAGGATGGTAGTTTGCCTCCCTGTTGCAATGGTGCAAGATGTTTCTGAGAGGGTAGAGGGAATTTTGAAGGGTGAAGGGACCTAGGCTGATGTAATTATACATATAGGAAAGAAGGACGTAGGAAGGAAGAGCAGGGGGGATATACGTAGCCAGTTCAGGGAGTTGAGGGTCAGGCTGAAGAACAGAGCCTCCACAGTGGCAATCTCGGGGCTGCTATCAAGGCCAAATAACAATGGGGCCAGGAATATGAGATCTTACAGCTGAATGCATGACTGAAGGATTGGTGTAGGGCAGAGGGTTTTATATTTGTAGATCATTGGGAAGTATTTGTGAGAGAAGAGCACCTGTATAGCAGGGATGGGGAACATTTAAATGGGAAGGGCACAAATATCTTAGCTGGGAGGTTAGCTGGAGTGTTTCAGCAGGGTTTAAACTAATTGGAGGGTGGGAGGGGATGAGATCAATAGCTTGGTAAGTAGTGGGATTGGAAGTGAGATGGGTGACAGCGTAAGTTTAGACGAGAGGAAAAGCACCAGAAGGAGGTTCTGATTGGGCTTGGAGGTCTGGAGTGCGTCTGTTTTAATGGGAGGAGTTAACAGGCAAAACGGAGGGCCTTAATGTTCACAAGGAACTTAGATGTGGTTGCAGTGACAGAGAAGTGGCTAAAGAGAGGGGAGCACTGGCAGGTAAATATTCCTGGTTATAAGTGTTTTAGGCGTGGCAGAGGAGGATCAAAAAGAAGTGGGGGAGTGGCATTGTTAGTTAGGGAGCACATCACAGTGGTATAGAGGGAGGATAATATAGAGGAGTTAGGAATTGAGTCAATGTGGGTGGAGTTGAGGAATAGGAAGGGAGCAATTACTATGCTAGGGGTGTATTATAGGCCACCCAACAGCCTGCGGGCAGTGGAAGAAGGTATACGTAAAGACATAGGTGCAGAAAGAATAGGGTTTTAATCTCCCTGAGGTGGACTGGAAGGTGCCTAGAGCTGGGTGTTTGGACGGGGAGGATTTGTAAAATGTGTACTGGAGGGATCATTGGAACAGTACATAACTAGTCCGACTAGAGAGGGGCTATACTGGATTTAGTTCTGAGTAATGAGCCAGGGCAGGTGGTTGATGTTGTAGTAGGGGAACATGTGGCTAACAGTGACCACAATTCTGTCTACTTTAGGATACAGATGGAAAAAGATGAGTGCTGTCCTAAGGGGAGGGTGCTATATTGGGGGAAGGCTAACTACAGTCAGATTACGCAGAAACTTATGAAACTGATTGGGAAAGGTTGTTTGAGAGTAAGTGCATGTTCGGCATGTGGGAGTTTTTCAAGGGAAAACTGAAAAGATTGCAGGAAAGATATGTGCTGGTTAAGAGGAAGGATGGGAAAGGTAGGATTACAGAGCCGTGGATTACTAGGGATATTGAAGACTTGGTTAGGAAGAAAAGAGAGGTGTATGTTAGGTCCAAGCAACTGGGAACGGAGAAAGCATTGGAGGAATACAGAGAGAGTGGGAGGGAGCTAAAACGGGTAGTTAGAAGGGCAAAAAGGAGGGCATGAAATGGTTTTTGGCAGACAGGATTAAGGAAAATCCAAAGGCTTTTTACTCCTACGTTAGGAATAAAAGGGTGGTCAGAGGAAAAATTGGTCCTCTTAGGGACAGAGGGGGGGAACTGTGCTTAGAGTCCGAGGGAAGGAGGGAGATCCTGAATGAAAACTTTGTGTTAGTATTCATGAAGGAGAGGGCTTGATGACTGGTCCTGTCTCTGTAGACCAGTTGAGGGAAATATTCATACCAAGGGAGAAAGTGTTAGAGCTTCTAGATAGCATTAAAACTGATAAATCTCCGGGGCCTGATGGCATTTATCCCAGGCTGCTTAGGGAGGCGAGAAATGAAATTGCTGGGCCTCTGACACAAATCTTTGTCTCTTCTTTGGACACAGGTGAGGTCCCAGATGACTGGAGGATAGCGAGTATGGTACTATTGTTTAAAAAGGATAGTAGGGATAACCCTGGAAATTATAGGCCAGTGAGTTTGATGTCAGTGGTAGGGAAGCTGTTGGAGAGGATTCTTAGAGATAGGATGTATACGCACTTAGAGCACTGCGATCTGATTAGGGATACACAGCACAGCTTTGTTAAGGGAAGGTCGTGCCTCACGAATCTGGTAGAATTTTTTGAGGAGATGACAAAAACGGTCGATGAAGGACGAGCCGTTGATGTCGTCTATGTGGATTTCAGTAAGGCATTTGATAAAGTCCCTCATGGGAGGTTAGTTGAAAAGGCCAAGGCTAGTGGAATACAAGGACAGGTATCTAGATGGATTAGTAACTGGCTTGGTAATAGGAGACAGAGAGTAATAGTGGAAGGGTCTTTTTCTAGCTGGAGGTCTGTCACTAGTGGTGTGCCGCAGCACTCAGTACTGGGACCTCTTCTATTTGCAATATACATAAATGACTTTGAAGAGGGAGTAGGTGATGTGATCAGCAAGTTTGCAGATGACATGAAGATGGCTGGACTTGCAGACAGTGAGGAGCAGTGTCAGGCAATAGATAGGCTGGTAGATTGGGCAGATAAATGGCAGATGGAATTTAATCCTGATAAATGCGAGGTAATGCATTTTGGGAGAAATAATGTAGGGGGGGTGTTATATGATAAAGGGTAGACCTATTAAGAGTATAGAAATGCAGAGGGACCTGGGAGTGCAAGTTACAAGTCTTTGAAGGTGGCAGTACAAGTAGAGAAGGTTGTGAAGAAAGCTTATGGTATGCTAACCTTTATAGAAAAAGGTATAGAGTACAAGAGCTGGCATTTAACGTTGCAGTTGTATGGAACATTGGTTAGACCTCATTTTGAGTACTGTGTCCAGTTCTGGTAGCCTTACTACCGGAAGGACGTGGAGACCCTGGAGAGAGTGCAGAGGAGATTTACTGGGATGCTGCCTGGTATGAAGGTCTGGATTACAAGGAAAGACTAGGCAAATTGGGGTTGTTTTCTTTAGGAAGATGGAGACTGAGAGGAGATCTAATAGAGGTGTATAAGATTATGACGAGTATAAATAAACAGTGGTAAGCTTTTTCCTAGATTGGAAACAAATATTACGAGGGGCCACAAGCTTAGAGTGAGAGGGCAAGGTATAATTTGGATGTTAAAGGGAGGTTTTTCACACAGAGGGTTGTAGAACCCGCTGCCAAGTAAAGTGATGGAGGCAGGCACACTGGAGTTATTTAAGGGATACTTAGATAGGCACATGAGCAGAATAGAGATGGAGGGATATAAAAAACTGTTTTAAATAGGGATCAAGAGTCTTGGGACATTTCTGGGAATTAATTGATTCCTACGGACCTTTTCTGGCTCATTTGCTTTACTTTTGAGCTTCTGGGGATTCCCTTGAATGTGTACATAAGATGTGCATGTTATTGATGTTTTTCTCTTTTATTCTACGGTGCTCCGGTCCACCTTGTTGTCCAACAAGGGACATACACGCAGCGGGTCGTGCAAGGGCTGCTGTTGGATTTTTCAAGAATAGCCTAGTGCTTCACATCGTTAGTGTACGCTTAAATTGGGCTGGTTAATGGGCAACACAACAGCTCAGGGACTATTACTGTTCGCTGTGCAGATATATGGATTTGGGCCAGTATCTGTGGGAGTTTGCGCACTCTTCACGTGCTTGTGTGGGTTTTCTTTGGTCCTCCGGTTTCCTCCCACACCCCAAAGATGTGCTCTTAGGCTGATTGGTGAAACAAATTGTTTCTAAATTGTCTCCCCAATCTGGTTTCCAATGTGGATTTCCATAAACATAGACAGAGGTCATGGGTGGAAGAGCGAACTCATGCTGTTAAAATGGCGGCGCGGGCTCGTTGGGCCGAAGGGCCTGTTTCCCATGCTGTGTTGTTCTTTGTTCTTTGTTCAATTGAGCTGGCCAACAAACCAGAGGCTGGCACATTGGTGCCAGTGCAAATGTGTAGAGGCCTGCTGATTTCAGCCTCTCTAGTGGAATAGGCCCTGTACCCTGAAATTTAATGATATTCACACTGGTGGCTCCTGCAGTGCATAGGGTGTGGGAGATTCTAGTGTGAACTTCCACTGAAAAAAAACCAGTGTGAATTACTCCAGTTTTCCCATGAATTCAACACTTAGAATTTTTTGGGGGGAGAATCGCCCCCTATCAGTGCACCAAATCTAAAGCAACAATTCAAAATAAAAAAAAATTATTTCAATCAGAAATCTGCAACACACATTCAGAAATATTACTGAGGAAGCATATTTTGTTAGTGCGTTATTTTACATGATGATGTTGCTAAATCATCAAAAAATGTCCGGGACAGTGCCATGCCCTCAGTTATATAATCTTTTCAACCTAAGAAGGGTTTAAGAACTTGAATAAGAGACTCCACAGACACCAACCCAAAATGAACGAAAGGGCAGACTGCCTCTAGTTGCCTTTTGCAGTAAAACAGATTGTGCAATAACTGTAACTTTTGATTTGCCAAGAACATGCCTGTACTTTAATGGTCAGTTTCTTTGATGATTGTTCTATAGTAGATCCATAGGTGGAATCTTGTGCTGCAGGGATGGGAAGAAAAGCAGGCCAGGGGAACTGAATTCAACGAATGCCAAAAATCAGCTTCCATGGAATGAACTTTTGCAATTAAGTTCAGGGAAATTTGAAGGCGTGTTGAGTTACCCAATGGCAAGTATTGGGAAGTACTTCTGCATAAGGCCAGCAAGCAATACTTACTATCAGATTTACCAAGGAACCAACTTGCTGCAGGTACAGTGAGTAGCCACTAACTGTTTCCCCTTTGGGAACACTATTTAATGATGCAATGATTCGATAGTGGCTGTCTAAGAGGCACAGGGCAGAAAGACTGGTTGAAGCAGGGATAGACTCCTGGGCAGGGATGGGCCAGTGAGGGAAGGCAAGGATACAGAAATGTGGATGGAGGGCCTTGCATATTGGATTTATGGGGCCCTGTGAATGAGTGTGGGTGATGGTGGTGGTGCTTTCAGGACTGAGATGGTGGGTGATAGATGGTATTGAAAGATGGATCAGTGCTCTCTATGATGGGGTCTTGGGGGCTGACTTAACTGTACTGAGCAGCAGAAGGAACAATCAGAAGAGGTAGTGGAATATGATAATCCTGGCAAGTCCAGGATTATGATTGGGTATGGGATGTCTCATGAGTGGGAGGAGTTCACATAAATGGACAACATGGTGGTGCTAATAATGGGAGGAGTCAGGGTCAGTTTGGGCATGGGGTTAAGGTTAAACTTATTCATTTTATAGGAAATTAGAGAACAACAATCTCCCAAATCAATGGAAGAGCATGAACCAAACATTGTGAGAACATCCAAAACGTCGGCATCACTTTATCACATTTTGTCTACTTTCCAGATTGCACAGTACGGAATGATTTTAGGAGAGGAATGAAATTAGATTTTACTTTAATCACAGATACCCAATCGATACTGTGATGAACCAACTGGCCATCTGTTCGGATATCAGCACTTTGGACAGTTTTAAAAAAGGAAACAATAAGCAGCATATTTTTGTGTGGCCGCATTTTTACCCAACACTTTTCCCCTCAATATTAGGGAAGTACTTAAGAATGATTACTGAGTTGTCAGATGTAGCACTTAAAGCACATTGACTGTTTAAATGGCACTAAGTATGGTGATGAAAGAATTCGAGCGGTTCCTCTCCCACAATAGTCTGAACAGCAGAGTTTTTACAGCAGTATAACTGTGGTGTGCTAACAATGGATATCATTGTATCTGCAGTTTGCTGCAGCATGTGGGGGTGGGGGGATGGTTTTCAACTGGGGTCATGAACTAAGCCTACAAATGGTCTGCCAATGGCCATCTGGTTATTCTCTCAAAAATGTCAAATAATGCAGACATCATGGATTACTGCAGAATGAAAGCATCATGGCTACTCCCTAGATAACAAATTGATGTACACAAATATTTTCTGTGGTTTTAGATGCCCTGTGCATTTAACAGACCAAATCTCCTTCCTGGGTTTAAAATATAGAGCTTTGACAGCCACATGGGTTCCATCTACAACACCCTGAATTAAGATTTGGGAAGCCTGCCAGATGACGAATCTTCCCTCTCTAGTTAGTTTCTCCTTTTCTGAGAAAATTATTAAGGTGTTTCCTTAAAAAATGGCATCATTCACTTGTTTTATAAAGCAACAAACAGCAGTCTGGATTATCTGGTTACTTGTGGTGACATGGAAGAGTCATTTTACCTGGAAACTTTTTGCTGTAGAGGTTTTCACGGTTTCAGAAAAAAAGTTGTCCAAATTTTTGTAGTTGTCAGGCTGCTGCAGATGTCACTTCCTCAGCACTGCATGAGCCACTAGGGCAACTCTCTTTTGGAATACAAAGAAGCTATGCAGTGCTCTGTGAACATAAGATTGCTGGATATTGGTGCAGCAATCATGCATCCTGAGATATTTTTGACTGAAAAATGTTTGGGTATACATTTATCTTGGTGACAGTACAAAATGGATTATCATAAATTAGAAGCCCACTCCATATTCTCTGCAATTTTCCCTTTTTTTCACTTTAATACATTTGAATAAGTGTATGAAACAAAATAAATTAGACAACGACAGAGTGGAATCATCAGCAAAGGAGTAGATAGAGTTTCAAGCTAACTGGCACAGGCCAGTAGCAGGAACAGAATGGAGACAGTACAGAACCATTAAGAACTTCCCAATTATTGGAAAAAAAACTATCATCAGATCAGCTACCTGATAAAGGTTATACATGAAGCAGTTTAAGAAGAAATTGGACTGCATTATTATAGCTTAGTGGAAAATCGCATGATGATAACTGGTTTAAAGTGCATGCGCCATATGAGTCCTATGAGTGTCAAAAATTAAAAAAAAGTTGTGTTCAAGTTCCTGAGATGTGGAACATACAAAAATGCACAAATCCACAAATGTGCATATTCATTTACAAAATGAGGAAGATCTTACTTCCTATTCTTGCTACTTCATCCAGTAATAACCTAAAGTTCCTCCCATCCCTTCATCAGGGCAATTCTTCATTGATATTAAAAACAGAATTTTGCAGTTTGCGTCCTAAGTGTTTCAATGGGGTTCAAAATGGTAAGTTTTTTGATGGCCCTGAAATAGAAGATTTTTGAGCCGAATCATTTGTCGCCGAGTTCATTAAATATTAATTCCTTAACTCAAAGGAACCCGCAGGAATACTGGAAGGCAGCCTCCGATCTGCCCGTCATGCCGCGAACCTCAGCACTGCCTTGTCCCAAGTGCCATACTTAAACTGCAATTTTGCACACCAGGACTGCAGTACAGCAAGGAGATTGCCCCCAAACCAAAGAATGATGCTCCCCAGTTCAGTGACACCTCACTCAACCACTTACTGGGTGAAGTTGATGTCTATAGTCATGTCCTCTACTCCTGCTTCGGCCACAGGTTCACAAACCTTATCACTCTGGCTTGGGAGGCAGTGGTAACACCGATCAGTGCCAACTCTGTACACAGAATGTCCATCACCCAATGCAGGAAGAGGGCGAATGATCTCATTTGTGCCATCAGGATAAGTCCATCATGTTATTACTCATACCTCACCAGCACATCGCACATTCACATTGATCTCACACACTATCAACTCATCACTGCTGGCTCTCGCATACATTTTCACATCTCCATCAGCCTCATATCCTCTCAAATTTGCATCCTCATCTTGTACATTGCTCTATGTTTGACATCCTTATTATCTGCCCCAGCATGTGTCTTGCTCACACTCTCTCCATTTGTCGTTATGCAGAACAAGCTTGCCCACAGCATTGACCACTCTAGATAGCTTTCATCGATTGGCCCAAGGCTTTCAATTCAGTCAATCGGAAAGCGCAATGGCAAAGTGCTATGGGAGACCCTGTCAAAGGTCAGCTGGCCAGAGAAATACAACATCCACTCACTCCTCCGCAACATGATGTCAGCGACATTCCTCACTGATAGAAATAAGACAGAAACCTTTCAAGTCAAATCTGGAGTCAAGCAGAAATGTGTCATCACCCCCACCCATTTCCCCATTGCCACCATCTTTTAACTTGTCAAGCATAAGCTCCCCAGTGGAATGGACATTATCGACAGGATGGATGGAAAATATTTTGACTTCAACCAGCTGAAACCCAAGAAGAAAATGACACTGACATTGTTCGTGGGAGTTCAATAGATGGATGACATCACTATCTCCGCACTCTCAAAAGAAAATCTCCAAGCCATGCTTGACACCTTCACTGAAGCACACTTAAGAATCGGTCTCAGCGCAATCTCAAGAAGAGTCAAATCCTTTACCAACCCAGCATGGAGCAGGATCTGGTCTCTCCCTCCATCAGGATCAATGGAGAAATCCTTTCACACATGAAACATCTGCACAGAACCCATCATTGATGACACAGATTTCTTAGGTAGACAATCACACTTGTGAGCATGTCATCGCCGAAGAATGAATACAAGGTAACTGATTATTTCCATTTATTGATATTAATCTGGCATGAGTGCCCTTCATTTGTACCTTTCCTGATTTCCTGAATAAAAGGTTCATAGTCTGCCTGAGCTGACCCCACCCCAGCCCCCACCCTGTGCAGTGTATGAATCGTCCAAGGGGCTCAGAGAACTCACCCAGCTGAGTTTGTTTGCTGCCCACTCACTTCATATTGCAAGATGGTAGTGCTGAGGTCTCAATGTCAGACTTGCTTGTCCTGTTCCTGTACCAGTATGCAAATCCTTCCCAATGGAGCAAGATGTTGCAGTTTCCCTCACTCCATGAATTCTCAATCCTTGTGCTGAAAACCTCAAACCCACTGTGACCCAGCTGGACCTTGACCCTCTCCAACTTGAAGCATCTATACAATGTGATGTAGCAAACCCTACCCTGCACCATCCCCATAGCTCCCTTTTATGTAAGAATCTTCCCTTTCCCCCAGTACAGGCCTCATCCTGTAGCCCCTTGTATTGCCGCAACCCGAATCCTGAATGCCCATTCCCTGAGCTGACTTGAAGCCATTAATTCCCCCCACTCCGGCACGACCCCCTTGCCCACCACCCCACCAAAGCCCATTCCCTAAGTTAGGGCCTTGCCCTGCAACTGACTCAAAATCTCACCCACCCCGCCTCCCCCCGCCCGCCTTTAATGCTGCTGCACCACCATCTCCCAAGTGTGAAGTGCTGTTAGCAGCTAAGCCTCATGAAGAATCCGCAGTGTTGGGAGCACTGCGTGAATGAGATGAATGAATCTCAAGTACTGAGGGCAGGACAGTATGGTTCACCAGGTTCAGGGCGCTCATATAGTATTGTGTAAGATATCAGTGAGTGTAGGGCATGAGGAACCCTTTTAATGAGTTTTAATGATATTCAAAAATTTGCTAAGTACATTCTTAGCATTGTGCATCAAGAAACATGGCTCACCACTGGACGCTGTACAGCCCTATAGCTAACTGCTAATCCCACCCGCATGCCCAGTCCTGATCACTGGCCTCTCTCCTCCTGTCACTGAGCCCGAGTGCAAAGTGGCAGAGAGACCTCCCCCACCCCCACCAATTTCCCCATCACGCCCTGTACAATGCCCGAAGGCCACTGCCACTTGGCGGGGGCACAGCCTGACACTGCCAAGTTAGTGATGCCCAGTGATCAACACTGTTTTATCCCTGACCCTCTGGAAGGCCTCGATGGCCCTCCATTACTCCGATGGGGTCGAGCCACCAGCTCTCCATTAGAGATGAGTTATTGTAAACCCCGCTGGAGTGAACCACTCCAGGCCCAGCTGGGAATCTCTAGCTGATGTAGAGATTTCTGTCCTGGCTCCAAGTGATGCCCGAGAGTGAAGTGCTCATTACAAATACATGTAAATGCTGTTTGGCAGAAATTTATACAGCTCCGCACCAGAGCTCCGCATAAAGCTGATGGCGCTGGAAATCTGACTGAGACTCATGGGGGCCACAGCATTCAGCAAGGAACCCGCAAAACGCCCTCTGCCTGAGAGAATCGCCCCCTCCCCTGTGACTTTAAAAAGTGCAAAGATATTTTGTACCAGTTGTAAAAACAAGAGCTACTTTGCTTTTTAGAACTGCAATGAACTTGAGCAGTGCTTCTACCTTATAGCACCAGGAACTTGAGTTCGATTCTGGCCTGTGCAGAGTTTGCACGTTCTCCCTGTGTCTGCATGAATTTCCTCCGGGTGCTCTGGGTTCCTCCCAAAGGTGCGCAAGTTAGTTGGATTAGCTATGCTAAATTGTCCCTTAGTGTCCCAAAACACATAGGTTAAGTAGGTAAATACATGGGGATACAGATAGAAGACCTGGGCAAGATGCTCCTTCGAAGGTGCAGACTGAATGGGCCAAATGGCCTCTTTCTGCACTGCAGGGATTCTGCAAACTTTCTGATTCAGAGGAGAGATGAGAAAAAGAAGAGATTGAATTGTCTCTCCTTTCTCCTCCACTAGCTATGTTGATGTACAGAAGTATATATGATGGTTTCCCTTTATTACTTTATCACTGATCCTATTGTGTGAGACTAAACAGTGAGTGCCTGCATGCTATCCAACCATAGATGGTATCCCAGCTAAGAAGAATACTGTCTTCAGAAATATGCACTCACAATGCATTTCCAATGCTAGCTAATAGATATTAAGCAGGGGCCTGGGTAAATGTTTCCAGTGCAGATCCTTCTGCAACTCTTCATTTCAGATAAACCTTAGAAAACAATCTTATTTTATCTGGATGTTAAAGGGCTGTTGTGTAGCCCCAGCATTTTCTGATATTATGTCAGAAGTCCTTCATTTGCAGCTTATTTCTTTTTATTGCACTGACATTAAATTGGCTCATATAGTTAAAAAGGAACAAATAAAAATAATTCGAAAAGACATCCTCCTAACATTCGAAAAAACATGCCAAGGAAATGATCAAAGAAAAATCCATTTATGTAAAATAATTAGCTGTTTTGCTCCCATCCCTTTTCCCCCACAGTACCTAAACCTCCGGCATGGGCGTCAATCAGAGATGCTGCTACGGCAATGCCAATAGGTAGTCCCAGCGCTTGAGCAGCGACTGTCGTCAAGCCTTTTCCCACACGGCTGCCAGGAGACAACACATCGTTCCCTGGATCAGACAGTAAGAGAAAACATTTAGCCAGCAGAACAAGCACCGCATTCATGTAGACCAGAGACAGGTTGTTTTAGACAAGGCACTGAAACTTGCAGACATTAACTATCTCGGAAACAAATAATAAAAACTAATGCCTGCTTAGTCCTTGAAAAAAAGCAATTTTAACCTGTGAAGTTCTGGGGTGATTTCAAATTCAGCCACATTTCCTGCAGGCATCATTACTTCTCTCTTGTGGTGCATTCATTTTTAGTAAAGAACCTGAATATTTTATGAATATATCATGTCCATTATGACAAATTATATGATTCAGCACTCCTGGCACAGAGAATAAAATTATTGAGTGGAAAGTTGTGTGGGTTTTGATTGCAAGCCCCCTCAACTAAATTCATGATAATGTGCACCCATCACCCAAAGCTCTGCCATGGAAGGACTAAATTGTGAAACAACCCCAGCTCTAAATTTTTGTTTGAATTTTTCCCTCATTACATTCAAATTTTAAAGTTAAAGTTTATTTATTGCTGTCATAAGTAACTTACATTAATACTGCACGGAATTTACTGTGAAAATCTCCCAGTTGCTACACCCACACCTATTTGGGTACACTAAGGGAGAATTTAGCATGGCCAATGCATCTAATCAGCACGTCTTTTGGATTGTATGAGGAACACTTGGAGGAAGCCCACATAAACACAGGAGACACAGGGAGAATATGCAGACACCACAGAGTCAGCAACTGAAACTGGGAATTGAACCTAGGTCCTTGGACTATGAGCAGCAGTGCTAATCACTTTGCCACCATGCCACCCTAGTGCTTCATACTAGGCACACCTTGGTGATACTAATGGTCCTTTGGATCCTTCACACTAAGTAGCATTGTTCACATATGAGTTTAGACAATGATTGTCTGAGCATTGTAGCCAAACTTAGTTTTGTCCTCGTCAAAAATATACCCAAGCACATTTCACAGCATGAGTCATAGATAGCTAGCTGTTAGGTGCAGAAAGTCTGGATGAAAACCCACAAGTTCACGCAGGTCCTTTAGGAAAGAAAACCTATCATCATTGCCCAGTCTGGCCTACAGTGACTCCAGTTCCACACCACTGTGGTTAACTTATAAGTAGCCTGACAAGCCACTCAACTGTTTCAGACCACTACATGGCCTACAGTGATTTAAGAAGAAGGTTTGGCACCGTTTTCTCAGAGAAACTAGGGATGAGCAATAAATGTTGACCTTGCCAGAGACACCCACATTCCAAGAATGAATTAAAATGTTCCTCGTGGCTATATATTCTTGGCAATCAGCAATGTTTTGTGGTTTAGGCTACTAATCATAGTACATCTTGGTGGACTTTCATGTCACCCTGTATATTTGTTTAGGTAACTGGAAAAGCACTCGGTATGTCTGGTTGGATGAAATGAATTCAGCCTGGAAATCATAATATTTTTTGTAAAGTGATCAAAGGAAATTTTGTTGCCATTTAAATAGAGGTGTCAGCTTTGCGGGATTTTGTTTGAACACTTCCCGTGTTTTTTTCCTCTCTACATTACACACACCTTTTGCATTTTTTTCACTTCCTCTGATGGGAGAAGAGAAGGGTTACTTGTTGAATCTGAAATTAACTTTGCTCATGTCTTAATCAATCAATGACCCAAAACTGGTGCATCCCAGTCTATTACAGTATGCAATGTTAGCCCAGCTTCCTTTCTACTGTAGAATGTGAATTAGAATCTCACATGTTGGGATGAAAATTTCCTTTCTCTGATTCCATAATCACCATAAATGAAATGAGCTTGCTAAGTTACAGTTTATGAGTCAGCAGTATGATTGGTCACAAATGCATCCAAGTCAAAGGATTGAACCAAATGAGCTACCTACAGAAAAACTGGTCAATGGATCTGTAAATTAGGGAACCATGCTGTTGGTACAGTGCCTACCATCTGCCCAACATTCACTACTACATTTTTAATGGACAGTGGGGGGAGGCATCGTTTGAGTTGCCTACTCTTTGACCAATTGGGATCCTTAAGTGGGTAACTGATGCCCAGTTAAGGGCCTCAATCCATCGTTACCTGGATTAAACTGGCAGCAGGAGAAGTTGATTCCAAGTGGCCAGCCTATCAGGTTTCCCTACATGGCATGATATTGAGTGAAAGGGACCTTCCTTTAGTTAACCAGCACCCCCCGCCCCAGTGGAGGGTCACCCCTGAAGTATTGCCCATATGTAGACCACATTTTTGCTGAATGCAGCCTTGCAAAAGTGGCCAAAGCAGGCACTGGGCCACCATTTGCATAGGAGAATCTATGCCGCCTATATCAGACACAGGCTGTGGTGCCTCTTTCTTTTTAGCCAAACCATCTCTTGTGCATAATTCACAAGAATGCCCTATTCACCACGTTGGATGCTTAGTTGCCCATTTTGCATCTAAAAGATAGCTCACAAGCATCAAATTTTTTGGCCAAAATTCATTAACTCCAGAGATGTACATAAGTAGAGGTAAAGTTGTCATAATCCCAGAGACCATCGGCTCCCCTTTGAAGGAGCTAGCTGACTGGTGGTGATTTAACCTGAAGTTCACCATACCTCAGGTGAGGGGCAAGATTGAGAAGGCGGGCCTTCATTAATAACCTCAGTCAGTATGGGAATTGAACCCATGCCGTTGGCTTTGCTCTCATCACAAACCAGCCATCAAGTTAACTGAGCTAACCTACCCCCTTATGTTATAATCAAATATATAATGCTCAAATGATCATTATATATATAAAAAAAGTGGGTGTTAAAATGTCCTTCCATTATTTAAAAGTCCTTGATCTGCACATTACAATAGCAATGTAGGGAAATGTTTCTCCATATCAGAGAAAATCAGCTGTGTCACGTTGGCAGCACTCCAGTTTAAGGTGCTTTACCTTCAATGCTCCCCTCCCCTACTGCCTGACCCAGCTCCAACAGTTGTGTGATTTTTCTATGGCAACAGGAATATCTATCCACTGCAAACAACGGGAAATAATAAAATATTTTCAAACCGGTTTTGGAAGTAGAACAGACTGGAAATAGGGAGTGTTTAATGTTCAATGGTTACAATGTTAGACATCGAGTTATGAACAATTGAAAGAGTCTGTGCCTCTTAATTAAGTGATGTTAGCAACAAAACCTTTTCACTGACATATTATTGTGGTAACATGGCCCTTTGTGATAGAGGGCGTTCCCTAAGGGTTATGTGGTCAGGTCAGATCCTATAGCAATATGGGAAGCTGAACCAATCGAGTGCAAGAGTCCATATCTGGGTTGAGGGAGGATCAGCAATTGGAGCTAGGATATAGTCATATATTTATCCTGTCTGACCCTGTTGTGAATATAATTATTTGTTCGTTGGCAGTACAGCCTTTTAATCTTTAGCCTCATCGAATCACCCTCGATTTATTACAGTTAAGCATACTCCTCCATGGACTTAAGATCTCTCCTAGGCTTCCTGGAGATATGTTGAGTGGAGTCATTTAAAATTAGGAGGTTTTCTGAATTCATGCTTCTACAGCAGAGATTTGTGTGTATTAGAATTTAGTTGAGCATTAGCAGAATTTTCTGTTATTGGAAAAATCCACTAGCTCTGGATGTTCTTGCAAAAGTTTCTGTTATGAGCTTCCAGTGTATGAAGTTCCATAGTGGGACTGTAAACAAGGGATCATCTTGCCATCTAATTCTAGAGTTCACTTTAAACATTTCATCCAGCTACACGCTGGGGGATGACTGGGGAAGGACAGAGACACTAGGACTGAGGGCTTGCTGCACTTTTGGTCTGACTGAAGAGACAGATCAAGGCTCAGCTGAAATATATTAGGAATATTCAAAAACCAACTGAAGAATTTGGGCACCTTAACTCATGATGCACATTCTTATGAGAATCTAACCACTGTGACTTGGAGCCAAACGTTGATTGACTTTAAATGACCATTTGTCCCTCACATAGGAATGAATAAAGGTCACAAGAATCCAACGATAAAACAGCAATGACTATACTGCATATCCAAAAAGCCCCAACGGCCTCTACCCATGGCTGCTAACAGAGTGAGGCAGAGTACACGCCTCAATGATTACAGTCATTACATTAGTACAAAGTTAGACTTTAGTCTAATCCAGTGGAGTCAGCCTGACTGTGCATTGACTGAGGTTGCTAGTGCTTGGCATCGCTCCTCCCTACTTGGTATAAGTGCTGTCATGCCTGAGATGGAGGAGAGGTACTTTCAGCGATTCTTAAGACTCTGCAACAGCTGCAAGGGAGGTTCTGTGGTTGAAATGAGTGCTATCCAAGGGCTTCACACTGACTCCCTTGGCAATGGAAGGTGATCACTGCAGGGTTCTATTCAAGTATGGGCTCCAGGAAATATGAGCTGATGAAGTATCAGCATCGTGGATGTGTCCCAGTCTGTCACTCCACAAGAAATGGCACATTGCACCTTTATATATACATAATGAGTTAAAAAGCAGATGACCTGGTGCAAAGGGCTACCACACTGGTTGCATGTGTGTGAATTGGGAGTTGAGGACAGATTTAGGGTTGGTGTTACCCTGCATGATTAGATACACGGCTGGCTTGAATATGTCCTGAAGAAAAGACATTTGGATATAACACAGCAGGGAAGAAAGCATTCAGAAACAGATCTCAATAATCAGCATTAGTTAGCACTTGCAGGATAAAGCGAAGAGAGTTTCAAAAATGCATCTGCGAATTCTGTCAAACAGCTACACAATTAGCAGGAAAATTCTCTGCTGGTTGGAGTCATACCTGGCATAAAGGAAGTTGATTGTGGTGGTTGGAGGTTCCAAAACATTACTGCAGAAGTTCCTCAGACTAGCTTTATCCTAGCCTTAGCTTTAAAGCCTTAGCTTTAGCTCAGGCTTTAAAGCTAGCACGAGGGGACACAGCTTTAAATTAAGGGGTATGAGTTATAGGACGGATATCAGAGGTAGGTTCTTTACTCAAAGAGTGATTAGGGAGTGGAATGCCCTGCCTGCAGCTGTTGTAGATGCGCCAAGTTTGGTGGCGTTTAAGAGGTTAATTGATAAGTATATGGAAGAGAAGGGAATGGTTTAGTTTGGAGGGGCATTGCTTTTTATTTTGGTCGGCACAACATCGAAGGCCGAAGGGCCTGTTCTGTGCTGTAATGTTCTATGTTCTATGTTCTAGTGTTCTATGCCCAATCATCTTTAGCTGCTTTATCAATGACCTTCCTTCCATCAGAAGTCAGAAGTCAGAAGTGGGGATCTATGCAGATGACTGCACAATGTCCGTGCCCTTCACATCTCAGATACTGAAACAGTTTATGTTCAAATGCACCAAGACCTGGACAATATCCAGGCTTGTGGCAAGTGGCATTCATGGTACAGAAGTGCCAGGCAAAAAGAGAGGATCTAAATATCACCCTTAGACATTCCTGGCATTTCAAACACTGAACCCCCACTATTAACAACTGGGGAGGTCAGCAGAAACTGAACTGGACTTGCTATACAAGTACTGTGGTTACCAAAATAGGTCAAAGGCCAGAAATCCTGCAGCATGTAACTCATCTCCAGAGCCCTGAAAACCTATCCACCATTTACAAAGTACATCAGGAATGTGATGGAATACTCTTCACTTTCCTGGATAAGTGCAGCTCCAACAAAACACTAAAACTCGACGCCATCCAGGACAAAGCAGCCTGTTTGATTGCTACCTCTTCCATAAATATTCAATCCCTCCACACCAATGAACAATGGCAGCTGTGTTTACTATTCACAAAATGGACTGCAGGAATTCACCAAGATTTCTTAGGCAGGACCTTCCAAATCCATGACTACTACCATCTAAAAGAACCAGGGCAGCAGATATCTGGCAACACTACCACTTAAATATTCCTAACCCAAGCCACTCACCATCCTGACTTGGAAACATTTTGTTGTTCCTTCACTTTCGCTGAGTCAAAACCCTGGAATTGCCTCAAAAAGCCCTATGGGTATACCTAGAGATTGCAGGAGTTCAAGAAAGCAGCTGTGCACCACCTTCTGAAAGGCAATTAGGGATGGGCAATATGCTGACCTGGTCAGTGACAACCACATCCTGTACATGAATAAAAAAAGACCAGAATTAGCATTCTTGTACACTTGAAGATAAATGCTGCCATAACGATAGCAGAGAGAGTGATGAATTTCAGAGAAGTGTATTGATGGGTGTTTACTAGTACAAGGGTGTAATTTCAGAACCTATATTTTTATGAGCCTGTTTATGTTTATCAAGAGAAGCATAAGAGATTTGAATACAGGGCTGTAACTTTAATTGACCATTTCTTGCAGGGAGTGGCCAATTTAGGAATCAGACAGAGCTTTGCTTAAAAAAACACAATGAGAGAGGATCACTAATGCAGAAATCAGGTATATTGTGATTCTAATTCAATGGAGAGCAACCTTTTTTAACCTCTCTACTAAACTGTGTGAATGTACTCTCAGAAGAGCAGCTCCCACTGCACATGTCCTGGCTTTCCCCATTTCCCATACTGTTTCGCTAAATCAGTATCAACTGTACAGAATTGGAAAGCAGGTTGTGCTGTGGATTCAGATGCTGTAGCCTGGTTTCAGACTGCACAAACAAATGTCACTTGGGACTTCAACAGCTGTCTGAAAGAGTTTCACCCCATCTGCCTGGGTTGAATGGAATCCCAAAAGTAAATGAAGCAACTCCGTTCTCTGAAAAATATACTTCTATAGGATGCAGTTCATGAATATTTCAGTGGTTACAGTGTTTTGCACAGCCTAGCGTTTAATAAGTAGATATAGCGACTAGTCCAGGGTATTCACACTCTGGTAACTGATTGGCCTTTGATTGAGCACAACATAGAAGCAGAATTGTTTTGTTTCAAAGTACTAAAGCAAGTGGCTAAAAACAAGTTAGTTCCTTTTAAACGACTCATGCAGTATTTGGAAAATGAATAACCCACCGTGCCTCAATAGTTTCTGCCTCTGTGCTCAAAATAGTACAACAAATGTTAGCACAATAAAATCTCAATGTGCTTACAAAGTTTCATTTTTAATTTAACCTGTTTATTATGACTGTGAAATAGATTTTTAGTTCCAGCTGCTCAGTCTTAGAAGGAAAGTATTAGCAACAAGATTGTTTTAAAAAATTGCTAAAAATGTGTAGGCCCTCAGAAGTGATCTTTATGTGAAAAAGTTTGTGGAGACCAATCATTTTATTCCTTCATGGAATGTGGATGTCGCTGACTAGAGTAATATTTAATGCTGTTAAGATCATGTCAAGTTTTTGACCTTAAGAGACCTTGTTGATTAACACATTTTTCAGATCCATCTCCTTGTCCAGTTCTCAGTGTTGATCCCAACATTGAAACATTCAAACTCAGAAATATTGTATACAGGACCAGAAAACGTGACGATAAGGGAAGAACATCAAAAAATTACATTTAACTCAATCTTGACTTATGGGATGGATTACCATCGAGTGAAGGAAGTGCTGATATGGGGGCACTGCTGGCTAGGCCAGCATTTATTGCCCACTCTTAATTGCCCCTGAGAATGTGTTGATGAGCTGTCTTCTTGAATCGCTGGAATTCCTATGGTATAGGTGCACCCAGTATGCTGTTAGGGAGAGAGTTCCAGGATTGTGACCTAACGGTGATATATTTCCAAGTCAGGATGGTGAGTGGCTTAGAGAGGAACTTTCAGGTGGTGATGTCTCCATGCATCATCTGCCCTTGTCTTTTTGGATGGTAGTGATCATGGGCTTGGAAAGCACTGTCCAAGTAGTATTCCAAAAGGAAATCAATTCTTGAATAGAAAGCCACGAGTTTTGAGAAAGAAAAATGTGAAAAATGTTTGAGAACAGATAGCTGAACAAAAGTGACAAAACTTTATGTGTCATTTTTATGTTATTTTCATCTCCTTCCTTAGTAAATATCTGATTGATTTTCACTTGCAATTCATTGCTCGCTATTATATAAACTAAGGTTGATAGTTTAATCTTGACGCAATGGTGTTGTAATTGTTTCTCCAAACTTGTGGTACTTGAGCAAAAGCGGCTGAGCTGGGCAGTTAACATAAGATTGCTGATTTAAATTTCAACATCATGCTCCCAACATACAGTAAATAACCCACTTTGAACACATAAAGGAAAGGAGATGGAATACTTCCTGAGTGCCTGTTGAAGAGTGTTGTCTATTCTTACAGCCGTCTTGCAACATATCAAATAGTTCCTTACACTTAACGCGAATTCCCACTTCCACAATGCAGCCAAGGCAGGGTGGAGGGAATTTGAGGTCAGCAGATTAAAATACATGAGCTGTATGGGCCTCTAGATGGGTGCAACAGAGTCCAAACAAAGTAGCGGCAAATCTTCCATTCACTGATTCTCAAACATACCCTGTTTTTTGGCTACTTGAGGCAGGTAGAGAGCTGACGTGGACCTGTCATGATATTGGTGTCTATCAGTAATTAGTATGCCCTCTCATCATCTCTGCAAGCTATGGTGTGTGCAGAAATTGCAGCATGACTGGATTGCAGCTCACTGAATTTCAGAGTTACTGATGAATGGAATGAAGAGGAAGCCACAAGTGGAAAGAAAGAAAAATCACTAATGCCACTAATTTGAACAACAACAAATTGTGTTAAAGATTGTGAAAGACCAAAGGAGAATTTCAGCAGCAGACACATAACCAATCAGTTCAGTGCAGAAAAACATAGAATAATGCAACTGTGAGCGAGAATAGAACAAGGCTGGGATTTTAACATCTCGCCCACCCTAGGATTTTACAAGCCTCACCAGAGCGAAGCCGTAAAATCCTGGCCTAAGCCTATATTTATATAAGATTAAATTTTTCATTAAAATATTGGAGCACAGGGATATTAGTGTGAAAATGCAGATCATTGGAGATGACTATGAAAATAATTAAGTCCATAATAAGGACAAACAGAAATTTTCCTACTCGCCCTGTGGAAATCAGCTTGGTAATCAATTGAAATGCTCGGGATTTTTACCTGTTGATGAATCATGATGATTCTGATGTTAATATTACTTTTTGAAATAGATTTTGAAATGGGAGCAGCCCATTTTTAGATGCCCAGATTGGGTCTAATAATATCATTGGGTTCTGAAATTTAAACTCAGGTCTATGCAGGGCAGCTCTTTTGTAGGCAATTTATCATATTGAGAAATGGAAATCTGGTCCAATTGCAAATCCACCAAAAGAATATCAAGCCCATGTATTATAACAAGGCCTAGAAGCAGGACACTCATAGATCTTAACAGGACAAGTATTGAGGGTACATTATCAAAAAGCAACACAATGTGCACCACAAACCACGATTCACCAACCCTACACCAATTGTCACAGACATGCACCAATATATTCTCCCTAAACGCATTAGTCCTGTCACTTATTCAGGACTACCACTTCACTCTTACGATATTTTTTTCCAGAGATTGGGGTGAGTCTCTCCAAAACAAATTCTAAGGGTTGAATTCACGTAAAAACTGGAGTAAATTATGCTGGTTTTTCAGTAGATTCAAAATGAATTTCCCACACTCTTGTGCACTGCAGCATGCACCAGTGTGAATCCCACTGAAAATCAGGGAGTGAGGTCTATTCCTGCTGGAGGCCGGCAGCACAATGCTGCGCACGCGCCCATCTGTCAATGCCGAGATCAGCACATGCGCAGTAGCCCCAAGCTGCCAGCCTCCCAAATGCTGGCCAGTCCTGTGACCCCTGCATCGCTGACCATGTGACATCCCCCCCACCTCCCCCCCCACCCCACAGTCCGATCGCTGACAACCCCGGATGTGTCTGGGGCAGCCTTTTCCTGCCTCTAGCCTGCCTTGATCTTCTCCTCCCCTACTCTGGATCTCCCAATCCTCCTCACCCGCAGCTACACCAACCCACCCCACAACTCCGATGCACTCTGAACCCCTCCACATCCACCACCCCAATGCCCAGCCCAATTGTAATTTGGAAGGTGGGCTTTATGAATCCAGTGTTTTGAATGTATACATATACTCAGTACCGCATATCCTGTCAGACCACATGATAATGCACTGAAAAGAAATGAGTGAAGTATAGACAAAAGGTGAGCATATGATAACTTGCACATTGCACAGATAGTATGACCTTCTGCAACATCAACTCTATATTGTGAAACACTATGGCAAAATTAATTTACAGGATTCTGGATTGAAAACTAGCATGTGGAATTGAACAGACCTTTCAAAAAGTCAATCCTCGTATCAGCCCCTGGAATGATCTCCTGTGCTAGATTCTAAATCCAATCCTCTCATTAGATGCTAAACTAAACTATTGTCAGTCAGCCTAATGGATGTATAAATGGGGCATAAGTGGGGCATAAATATATATACATTCAAAACACTGGATTCATAAAGCCCACCTTCCAAATTACAATTGGGCTGGGCATTGGGGTGGTGGGTGTGGGGGGGTTCAGAGTGCATCGGAGTTGTGGGATGGGTGGTTGTCCAGAGTAGGGGAGAAGATCGAGGCAGGCTGGAGGCAGGGAAAGGCTGGTCTCCCTCCCTCTGCCACTCAACCCGAATGCAGAGTGATAGTGGGATCCCCACATTCAACGATCACCCTCCAAAGGCTTTGCCTCTTTACACTTCACCCCCTTTAAACTCCACTCCCTTGGCACTACCCAATGTCCAGTGAGCAGTGCCAAGGTTTCCCCTGTGCATTAGCACTTTGCCCCTTGGGTAATGCCAGTGAGTTCAGGCTGGTGCTGCCTGGCTAGCAACTCCCAGGGAGCACTACCCTGGCACCTGACCCTCAGGAGGGCCTCGATTAGCCCCTCCCATCATTCCAGCAGGGTCAGACCACCAGCTCTGTGCAAGTGGGGAGCTACAGTAAATGCCATCGGAATGAACAACTCCTGGCGGGGGAGAGGGAGAGATGCTAGCAGGCTGGGGATTTCACTCACAGGCCTGTTAATGATATTTAAATGTACATTTGCATAAATTGTGCAGCTCCTCACCAATTTCTGGTGGGGAGCTGATGGTGCTGGAAATCTGGCTGCTGGAGACTCGTGGAAGCCACGGTGCTCAGCAGGGAGCCCACAAAATGGCCCCCGGTCCGCTACATTACAAAAGCAGCACAAGTAGCCTGGGAGAATTGCCCCACTTATACATCCATCAGGCTGACTGACAATAGTTTAGTTTAGCATCTAATGACAGGATTGGATTTAGAATCTAGCACAAGAGATCATTCCAGGGGCTGATATGAGGATTGACTTTTTGAAAGGTCTGTTCAATTCCACATGCTAGTTTTCAACCCAGAATCCTGTAAATTAATTTTGCCATAGTGTTTCACAATATAGAGTTGATGTTGCAGAAGGTCATACTATCTGTGCAATGTGAGAATTATCATATGCTCACCTTTTGTCTATTCTTCACCCATTTCTTTTCAGTGCATTATCATGTGGTCTGACAGGATATATGGTACTGAGTATACGTATACATTCAAAACACTGGATTCATAAAGCCCACCTTCCAAATTACATAAATGGATTGATGAATTCAATGTATCTCAAATGCTCTGCAATTGCCCACTGGACGTTGGCTAGTAAGTCATGCAGGCATTTTGGAACTTACTTGATAAGCTTTGGAATTGTGGCAAAGTGGTATATCAAGTTGTCATTTATGCCTTATTTTTAGTATAAGCAGTAATACTTTCTTAAAGCTGTATAATCTCTTAACAATAGCACTTTGTCTAAAACTTCTATAGCAGCCAAGGACTTCTATCTGAGCGTATAAATCCACCTTCTGGATTTGGATAAGACACATATTTATATTATAGGCATTCACGATGTATTCACCAGCTGGCCACCAGCCACAGTAATACTGGCCAGGAGAATCATGCTTAAAACTGTCCAAGAAGGACACATGGAGATTGCCAGTCATGAGGGAGGCTTTCTAAAACTATACATGATCCTGGAGTAAGACCTTAAAATCTGAATATTTTTGAAACCGGTTCTTTCCGCACAACATTAAGAGTATCAGCCACACCTCTGAGCCAACAATGCATTGCTGCCAGCTTCCAGTACAGCTCACATATAGTATTGACCTGTCAAGGGGACTTAACAAGGGGACAAAGTTGAGGATTGGTTGAGGGAAATAAGGATTACGAGGAAAGAGGTGTTGGGGCTGTTAGGCAGCTTAAAGACATATAAAGCTCCGGGGCCTGATGGCATT
Source organism: Sphyrna mokarran (assembly GCA_024679065.1). Lineage (NCBI taxonomy): Eukaryota > Metazoa > Chordata > Chondrichthyes > Carcharhiniformes > Carcharhinidae > Sphyrna > Sphyrna mokarran. Next base: position 43,496,226 of record JAGIQG010000009.1, read on the forward strand.
TACCCCAGGCTGCTAAGGGAGTTGAGGGAAGACTTGGCTGGGCCTCTGACGCAAATCTTTGTCTCTTCCTTGGACACAGGTGAGGTCCCAGAGGACTGGAGGATAGCAAACGTAGTACCGTTGTTTAAAAAAGGTCAGAGGGATCACCCAGGGAACTATAGGCCGGTGAGCTTGACTTCAGTTATAGGTAAGCTAATGGAGAGGATCCTTAGGGACAGGATGTATGAGCATCTGGAGCGCTGCGATCTGATCAGGGATACGCAGCATGGCTTCGTCAAGGGGAAGTCTTGTCTTACGAATCTAGTGGAATTTTTTGAAGAAGTGACAAAAACAGTTGATGAAGGACAGGCTGTTGATGTCGTCTACATGGATTTCAGTAAGGCGTTTGACAAGGTTCCTCATGGTAGACTGATAGAGAAGGTGAAGGCGCATGGGATACAGGGTCGGGTATGTAGATGGGTCGAGAACTGGCTCGGGAGGAGGAGACAGAGGGTAGTAGTGGAAGGCTCTTTTTCCGGCTGGAAGCCTGTCACTAGTGGAGTGCCACAAGGCTCAGTACTAGGTCCTCTTCTATTTGTGGTCTACATAAACGACTTGGAAGTAGGGGTAGGTGGTGAGATCAGCAAATTTGCTGATGACACCAAGATGCTTGGATTGGCGGGTACAGAAGAGCAGTGTCAGGCAATACAACAGGACATAGACAGGTTGGTAGATTGGGCAGATAGATGGCAAATGGAATTTAATCCGGAAAAATGCGAGGTGATGCATTTTGGCCGGAAAAATGTAGAAGAGAATTATAGGATAAAAGGTAAAACTATACGGAGCATAGAGACGCAGAGAGACTTGGGGGTGCAGGTTCACAAGTCTCTGAAGGTGTCCTCACAGGTGGAGAAGGTGACAAAGAAGGCGTATAGTATGTTAGCTTTCATAGAAAAGGGTATAGAATATAAGAGTAGGAGTTTGATGTTGCAGTTGTATACAACTTTGGTTAGGCCTCACTTGGAATACTGCGCCCAGTTCTGGTCTCCATACTATCGGAAGGATGTGGAGTCCTTGGAGAGAGTGCAGAGGAGGTTTACCAGGATGCTGCCTGGTATGGAAGGACTGTCCTATGAGGAACGATTAGATAGACTGGGGTTGTTTTCCCTTGAAAGACGTCGGCTTAGAGGGGATCTCATAGAGGTGTATAAGATTATAAGGGGTATAGATAGAGTAAATGGAGGTAAACTTTTTCCACCTTTAGAAATGGATAGGACGAGAGGTCATGGCCATAGGGTGAGGGGGGCTATGTATAGGACGAATATTAGAGGGCAGTTTTTCACACAAAGGGTAGTGGGGGTGTGGAATGCACTGCCGAGTAAGGTGGTGGGAGCAGGCACGCTGGGGCTGTTTAAGGGTCTCTTGGACAGCCACATGAGCGGTATGCAGATAGAGGGATATATTAGGACTGTTTAACTACGGCTTTTTTCCACAGGTAATTCGGTCCATAATTTTGAGCACGCATTCGGCAGGTGGTGCGGGTACAGCTCTTGGATGTTGATTCATGGGTTGCCTGGTACCTCATGTCGTATATGAGTGCTTTATGTGGACCATCTGAAGGGCACCATGACAGCTCAGAGACTATCGATGTGGCTGTGCAGACACTTGGAATTGGGCCGGTGTCTGCGGGAGTTTGCGCGTTCTCCCCGTGGTTGCGTGGGTTTTCTCCGGGCACTCCGGTTTCCTCCCACAACCCAAAAATTCGCTCTTAGGCTGATTGGGTAACAAATTGTCCCTATGGTGAAAATTTTCCATATTAGGAATAATATATATATTATTATATAGGAATATTAAAATAGGATAATGTATTTGGTATGACGGTGGCGCGGGCTCGTTGGGCCTAAGGGCCTGTTTCCCGTGCTGTGTTGCTTAATAAAATGAATAATATCTTGATTCAAAGAAAGCAGTCAGCAGCACAGCTGTGTGATGTAAATGCTGTCAATGTAGATGAGAGCCAGGTTCAGTGTTGAAGGAGGACATAGACCAGGGGTCAGAGGAGACAGCTGCCAAGCTCAGAAACTTCATGAGGTGGATTCCAATGGATAACATATTAACCTAAATGCACTTAGGTAGCTGCTCTACAGCCTGACAAATCCTAGTCAAATTGAATGAAGAGAGTAATGTTCTGTAGACACTTGCCCTGGATTCCTGCCCTACGTGTGCTGCAAATTCTAATGTTGAAAGGCCATGGGTAGATAGAAGACTTGGAGTGGCTCGTCAATACTTGATATACTGGGGGAGGACAAGGTTATCTGCTCCTAGATATTTAATCATATGATATCCTGCGCATAAGAGATCAGATCACAATGACAAAGGAAGCAAATGAATTGTGTGAACATTATTGGATTGGCTGCGTTTCCTGCAGAGAATGAACTTCTCACACATGCAGTGTCAGTTCCTGGGAGGAAGTGAAGTATTGCAATGGGCAGTGGGGAGGTAGCAGCAGGAAGGAACAGCAAACAGAATAGAACAAAGAACGAAGAACAAAACAGCATGGGAAACAGGCCCTTTGGTCCAACGAGCCCGCGCCGCCACCCCGATGTTCCCACCTCTACCCGTGATCGCTGTCCATGTTTATAGACCTATGGACTGAAAACCAAATTTGAGACAATTTAGGGAGAATTTGTTTTGCCAATTAGCCTAAGAGCACATCTTTGGAATGTGGGAGGAAACCGGAGCACCCGGAGAAAACCCACGCAAACACGGGGAGAACGCGCAAACTCCCACAGACACAGGCCCAAATCCATGTATCTGCACAGCACAGCGATAGTCACTGAGCTGTCGTGTTGCCCATCAAATGGTCCAGGTCAAGCGTACACTAATGATGTGAAGCACTAGGATACTCTCGAAAAAAAATCCAAGAGCAGTCCTCTCACGACCCATCGCATGTATGTCCCTCGTTAGACAACAAGGTGGACCAAAGCACCTGTAGGATAAAAACAAGTACATCAATATCACCTATTTACACACTTCCCAGGGACTCCCAAGGCTCATGATCCCTATTTTAAATCAGTTTTCTATACCCCTCCATTCCCATTCTGTTCATGTGCCCATCTAAGTATTTCTTAAATAACTCCAGAGTACCTGCCTCCACCACTTTACTTGGCAGCGCATTCCATACCTCCACCAACCTCTGTGTGAAAAAACTCCCTCTAGCATCCAAATTATACCTTACCCCCCTCACCCTAAGCCCGTGACCCCTCCTGCTATTCGAGTCCATCCTAGGAAAAAGCTTAACCCTGTTTACTCTGTCTATACCCCTCATAATCTTGTACACTTCGAATAGATCTCCTCTAAGTCTACATCTTTCTAAGGAAAACAGTCCCAATTTGCCTAACTTCTCCTCGTAACTCAGACCTTCCATACCAGGCAGCATCCTGGTAAACCTCCTCTGCACTCTCTCCAGAGTCTCCACTCCTTCCAGTAGTAGGGCGACCAGAACTGGATGCAGTATTCCAAATGAGGTCTAACCAACGCTTTATACAACTGCAACATTAAAGGCCAACTCTCGTACTCTATACCCCTTCCTATAAGGGCTAACATACTACATGCTTTCTTCACAACCTTCTCCACTTGCTCTGCCACCTTCAGAGACTTGTTCACCTGCACCCCGAGGTCCCTCTGCGTTTCTATCCTCTTAATAGGTCTACCCTTTATCATATACCTCCTCCCTACATACTGTCTCCCGAAATGCATCACCTCACATTTATCAGGATTGAATTCCATCTGCCATCTGTCTGCCCAAGCTACCAGCCTATCTATGTCCTGCTGCATCGCCTCACTATCCGCAAGTCCAGCCATCTTTGTATCTCCACTTACTCCCTCTTCCAAGTCATTTATATATATTACAAATAGAAGAGGTCCCAGTACCGAGCCCTACGGCACACCACTAGTGGCCAACCTCCAGCTAGAAAAACATCCTTCCACTATTACTCTCTGTCTCCTATTACCAAGCCAGTTACTTATCCATCTAACTACCTGTCCTTGTATCCCATTAGCCTTGACCTTCTCAACTAACCTCCCATGATGGACTTTGTCAAACGCCTTACTAAAATCCATACAGACGACATCAACGGCTCACCCTTCGTCCACCGTTTTCGTCACCTCCTCAAAAAATTCTACCAGATTCGAGGTTTTGGAAAGAAGATGGCAGGAGGTAGGTGCACAACAGTGTCATCAGAAGGAGCAGAAACCATGCAGGTGTTGGTCCTAGACTGGGAGCCGAGTTCCTGTTCCAGTGTATACATTGTGTTGAATTTACCTTTTAAATATTGGATTCCTTATATTTAAAGTGTGTGTGGTTTCATATTAACAGCAATTATGAGAAGATGCAAGAACCAGTAAGCCAAAAGCAGGCAAAGTGAGGAAAAAAATTGGAAACATAGAAACGTAGGAAACAGAAACAGATGTAAGCCATTTGGCCCTTCTTGCCTGCTCCATCATTCATTATGATCATGCTGATCATCCAACTCAATAGCCTGATTCCGCTTTCCCTCTGCACCCTTTGATCTTCTTCACTTCAAGTGCGATATGTAATTCCTTCTTGAAAACAGAATGCTTTGGCTTTAACTGCTTTCTGCGGTAGAAAATTCCATATGCTTACCACTTTCTGGCTAAGAAATCTCTCCTTTTCTTAGTCTTAATGGTTTACCCATAACTTTAGACTATGATCCTTGGCTTTGGAAATCCCCATCATGAGGAACATCCTTCCTGTATCTACACTGTCTAGTCCTGTTAGAATTTTATAGGTTCCCAAGAGATTTCCCCCCGCCACCCCCCACCCCCAATTCTTTTAAATCTCTGGCACTCCAGTAAATGATGAAACCGTTCTCTCCATGTCTCTGCCTGGTCTTAATTTATGCCTTTTTCCTCTCGCCAACTCGAGCTGCTTTAACTTTGTCCCCCAAGTGATTTCAGTCTTTCGCGCTTATACAATTAGATTTCACTCTACACAAGTTCAAGCTAGCTAAAAATTAAAGCATTTATTAAAAATAAATAAAACTTAAGTATTAAAATTACATAGTTCAAACAGTTTTGTAGAACAAGCCCCAAAAAACCCTGCTTGGTCAAAAGCATGATGTAGAGATGCCGGCAAACCTGGTGCTGTGAGACTTCCTACTGTGGTCAAAAGCATACTACCTTCTTAGCAGTAAGAACCTTGCAGATTTTTAACCATAAAAATCCAGTAATATTACTCAGGACAAGGAATTGTTGTGTACCACACAACTTGTCAAACACTTTTGAAATTCCAGAAGGAGGTTGAGAAACAAACTGTTCTTTGGAAACAAAGACTCCTCTGGTTTAACACTCAGTGGCTCCCTCCAATTCAAACCTTTTCACAATGGAGCTTCCCAGAAGAAGCACAAAGGAGATGGTCTTCAGAGCTTTACTCCAACAGGCACACCAACCCAGCTAAACACGCTTCCTTAAATATATTTTCCCCCTTTCATCCTGAGTTCCACTGTCTTCAAACACCTCTTTGAACTCAACTTCTTCAAATATAAAACCCTTTACGTTTCCTATTTTGGATCAATCTATCTTTGGGTCAGTACCTTCCCCTGTTTACTCATGGAAGTCACCATTCCTTCGCAGTCGCTGGATCAAAATCCTGGGACTGCTCGCCCAGCGACTTTGGGAGGAAGGGGGGGGGGTCAATCCACAGAACATTCAAGCGATTCAAGAAGGCAGCTCACCACCACCTTCTCAAGGGCAACTAGGGATGGGTAATAAATGCTGGCCAGCCAGTGATGCCTACGTCCCACAAATAAATTAAAAAAAACTCCTGTAAGATGCAAATATTCCTTGTTATCTCTGAACTTGCTTTTGAGATTAAACAGCTGAAAACCCAAATTTCCCACTTCTCTCACAATGCTAATTTCAGATCCTACATATTCACTTATAACTCAAGCTACCAGTGCCTCCTACAAATGCATCAGCCTGACAGTTTTAATCTATCATCTCTTAGATAGACAACTGCTTTCTAATAATCTTCCCCCTTTTTAATTAACGCTGAGCATGCATGGATACATATGTATGCATACACACAGACACACACACACACACACACAAAATTAGTAACATAATGAACTGCTGCAAAATGAAGACATCATGCCTGCTGTTAAGATAACACACATAAACTTATATTATTCTGTTCCTGTGGTCTCATATTAACTGCATAATATTGATTAAAGTGTTAAAGTAATCAAAGTGTTTTCCGTAGCAAACATGGTTTTGATATACTGAAGATTGTCACACTTGGAATAATCTAATCAAATAAAAATGTAATGCTCTGGTAAACAGTCTCCATGATCGATCTGGTTTGGAGGTTTCAAGCATGACTATTTGCCAGCCTCTCTTGTGAACTGCACAGACAGCACAGACAAGTTCTCTCAGATATACCAAGAAAGCATTAATTAGATTGAAGAATTGCTTCTTGATAGAAGGCTGAATGGTCACGAGACAGTGGAACAGGAATTATATGCACCTTTGTTCCCTCTACACAAGCCCTATGTTCCAAATGCTTCTTTGGGATACCCAGCAGAATTCGCTTGCTGAACCCTCTGCTTGCTGCAAATGAAGGAGCTGCTGTCAGCAACAGTGGAACGGGAAAAGGAGTCTCTGCGAAAGAAATTTCACAATACAAAATACAGGAGCAAATAGCAAACAACAGCAGAAAGTAATTTGCTGAAGGTTGCGCACCAAAAATGTGTGGAAATAGCAAAGCAATAAGCAATACAAAAGGAAAACTTGAAATGCTATAATTAACAATCACATCCCCAGATCCCAATTGAGTACATATTACTAGGAACGAGCTGAGCTCTAAGAGCTGAAAAAGGATTTCCAGATTTCAGAATGGAAGCAGTTTACACTGTGATGATTACAAACAAAGGATATAGCAATGGTCCTGTATTCTCTGCATCAAGTCTTCAAAAAGTAGAGTTTTGATTAGCAAAACTGGCATTTCATAAGTTGAATGTGCAGGTCAGATTCTGCAAGGTAGACTTCTGAAATATGTGGATAGCACATCACTCAAAATTGGTCTTATCATTCTAGTATTTATGAAGAATATAAAATGATTTAAAATTTTACACCAACTTTCAAAAATGTATTGGGTGAGATTGTAAGAAAGAATTACTAGGCAAAAATGATAGGAAGAGGAAGGACAAGGCATGAAATGGAGTTAGCGGACAACTGAGGCCCCATTTGATGGCCAGCAAAGCAGACATATAGCTGCTGAGATAGGAGCAAGGGGGATGTCCTGCTTGTTACTTTAGGGTACTCTCTCCAGAGAACAGCACAGCACTGAGTTTGTCTGGACATGCAAATTTCAAAGGTCTTGGTTGTCTTACTCTTGGTTCTCTGTACTCAGGGAAACACTGACATCCATACAACATTCTGTGGCCTACCAAATTTATACCTCCTACTGTTAGGTCTGAGCCCAGAATCCTAAGGTTTTCTATTTTGGCATAAATATGGAGAAGAGGATGCTTTACTCCAGGAGTAATTCCACTGACAAATTAGAGATCTTCTACAAAAGACAAACTTTATTTAATAATACAATTAAACTATAAATCTAATAAATGAAGCAGCTTAATGACGACCAGTTGAATAATATATAAAATTGAAAGGAAACAACTTTAACTTTTAACTACTCACTGTTTCAGTTCCAAATAAGCAATATTCGTTTTACAGACTTACAATGCTACTTTATATACAGTGACCACCCATCAATATACTTGATATAATTAACGTAAACATTTTTGAAGCATTTAGAGAGAGATCATGAGTCTCAAAGCACCTTGTAGAACTCTGGCTTCAAACAAACCAGAACTGATAAGCTATTTTCCCTCTTACAGACCTAACTCTTCTCATTAATCTCCTTATCACATGGCCTATCAATCAACCTAATCAAAACTCAAGAGAAAATCTTCGTCCATAACAAAACTCCATTAGCTCTATTCTAAGTACACACTATGTAGCTAAAATGAGTAATTATCCTACTCTCTCAGCATCTGATGTTTTCCAGAAACTTTAATAGATTATGGCCAGTGTAAACAATTGTCCCTCATGAATTGCTGGCAACATAGATGTTAAAATGTTGCAAATTCAATGTCTCCTTTTCGATAGTTGAATACTTATTTTGACAAATACTTAATTTTCTGGAAAATAACCAATAGGTCTTTCTATCTCTTCATCATTTTCTTGTAACAGTACAGCATCAACGACCACATTGCTCACACCAATGGCCACTTTGAATTGTTTTCCATAATTTGGTGTCGCCAAAACTAATGTGGTGGTTAACACAGTTTTCAGATTGTCAAATGTCTGACATTGACATCCATTGAAATTTCATGTGGTTTTTCAGCAGATAAGTCAGTGGAGCAACCATACTTCTAAAATCTACCGAAACCACTCATGCATAGGAAATTCGGCACTTCCCTTTTTATTGATGATATTGGGAACTCCCCATTAATTTCCACTTTCACATTCCATGATGCCATCTGACTATGTCCAATTGCATAGCCTAAGAGCATGAATTGGGCTTTTGTGAATTCACTTTTAATCAAGCCTGCCTCCTGTAGTGAAACAAACAATTATTTTAAATGTTCCACAATGCTCCTTCCAGTCTGACTGAAAACCATCAGATCATCTATGTATACAGCACAATTATTTGTCTAGAAATGACCTTGTTGGTTATTCTTTGGTATGTTGTTGGTGCATTCTTCATTCCAAATGCCATTACAGACCATTTGGGATCACAAGAGACAAAACTTCCTTCACCCTTTTTGATAAAGCCCTTGCAAATACATTTTAGGTAAGTCAAGTTTGGTAATGAAATTTGCTTGCCCCACCTTCTCAATATAATCTTCCAATCAGGAAATAGGATATGAATCTAACTTCGTAAGTGCACCTGTCTTTTTTACTGTCCACATATAATTGTCAATTCATTGTCAACTACTTTATCAAATACCTGATTATTTGAAATTGCATAATATGTCAACAACAAATGTTACACACACCATAAGCAGTATTTTCAGTTTAGTTGGTGTGTCTAGAGAGATCATTGCGGACAATTGTCCATTATTTATTGGTAAGCCATTCAGAGATATCTGTGAGAAGTGAAATATCAATCACACTACTTCTTTTCATTACCCTAGAGCTAATGACCTAGCGAATGAATGATTCTCACAGTCAAATCTCTAATTCTCAAATGTAGACAGACCAAGCAATATGTATATATTGCAACGTTATATTTTTAAGTGCAACTCTTCCATCACCAATAGAGCTCATGTTTGGCAGACCAATTTGCATCGATTTACCCACTCTTACCTATTCTATTCTCTCAGAAACCAGAGAGCAACTTTTAAAACAGTAAGAGAATAAATATTACCAACGTGCATGGTAAAAATACAGGTGCAGAATTTACCAAGTATAGAGTTGGGGCAATAGGTTTGCATCCAGGATCCAACAGAAGGTATATGGCAACCAGCCAAGCTGACAAGGATTTGTTCAGAAATAAGGTCCAACTTCACATAAAAGTGCAAAGATGAGGTGTAACCAATCTGATTCATTCCAACTCCTCCACAATCATGCAGTTCTATTGTAACTAGGACAAGATACCAAATACAACCAGAAACAACAATCAAGAATGGCAACTCCCAGTGATCACTGAGCAATTAAAGATACTCCAGGCAAGCTTCCTATTACAAGATCTCAGTATACCAGCAGATTTCTCTACATTTCAGAGACTTATAGATTCATCAGCTGTATAAACTCAAGTAATGGTAATTAAATATGAACATGCATTTTCAATACTTATACTTCCTTTGAAGAGAGAAAGTATCTTTAAAAAGAAAGGGGAAAGTTGTAACACATTTTTAAAGGATAGCAGCATGACATCACTAACATTGAAGTTAGCCATGCAAGGCAGTCTTAGTTTCACTCTTGCTTTTGAGCAGAGCAGATGCACAGCTTTGCCGATTAATGCCTTCAAGCTTTTTGCCTATGAATAAATGTTCTTATTTGCCTATTGTAAAAAAAAATGAACCCACAACATGTTAACAGAATCCCTTATGAATGATGGGTGTTTACATCAGTATAACAACACGACAGCCTCAACTTCACATTCCCATGTACCCGATAACCTTTGACTCTCTTGTCAATCTCCACTGCCTCTGGAAAAGAGAGTTCCAAATATTCATGACCCTCTACCACTACTATTACTTTTCCAACTTTTCTTGTTTTCCGTACAGCTGAGTCACTGATCCTAACTTAAGACTTGGATCTGGCCATACCCTTCCCCCCACCTCCCACCACACGAACCAGCACACTCATTAGTATTCAAAACTAAATCTTGGTTCGAGAATGAGATGGATCTCTTGCACTGCCAACCTGGTACTCCTGATCTATCCGACAGTTATTCGTTCATTCCTTCTTTGCTTGTACATTCTTAAGCTATGGGTTGACCATTTCTAGAAATGTGCTATCCATGTAGTTCCTAGCCTCATGGATATACCAGCTGGAATTTTCCAACCTCGCCTGCAGCTAGGATTCTCCGATCCTACTGCTGTGAATGGAGATTTGGCTGTCAAACACTCTGCTTTCACTAGCAGCAGTACTGGGGCAAGCGACTGCAGAGAATTCCAGCCACTCTAAAGGTGTCAAAACTGCTGCTCAAATTTCAAACTCCTCTAACTGATGACACTTTCTGTACGTATAGTTGTCCAAGACAAAAGGAGCATCCACAGGGCACAGGATGTACATTAATGGAACTGAAATGCCCTGCCATGTCTCTATTAATTAGACTACTACCTAAATTTACAAGAAATAAACTCGTAGGAATAAATGACAATTAAGTTGACAATGCCAATGGTTGATGCAGATTTGTCATCACACATTCTTTTCCATCTAGGGTCAGAGTGGCTATGTATCATATATATCATTCACAGCATAAGGCAAGAGAGTTGAAAACTTGCAACATAAAAAAATGTGCTTAAGATGTCTAAGATTAGAGGCTTATTTCATGCAAGCACAGTTTGTTAAATGGGAAACAATGACCAACAAATTAAATCACAAATTATCAATTTTAAAGCTGTAACTGTAAAATACAAGTAAAAAATGTTGTTGACAACGAGTCTTAAGAGTTTTGAACCGTTGAGGTTTTTAGTTGCCACAGAAAGATAGCTATCAGTATGCGAGACCACAATACTCAATTCTAAAAATTTCTGTGGTGCAATGAATCATATTCGGGGTACTCAGAATGCACTTTGTAATTAACGGTAGCTGCTTTGTTCAGTAGGTCTACTTCATACACCAAAAACATCAATATGTTCCGTTCAACTTGAGAAAAAACAAACATCTAGTTCATCAAAACAGCATGGACTCTGTAGTGGTCTCCTCTATATTGAGGGGTTCTACAGAGTTCTATATTGAGGAGACCAATGCAGACAATGTGAGCACTTCATGGAACATCTTCGCTCAGTCTGCAAGGATGACCCTGACCTTCTGGTCATTTGTCATTTCAACTCACCATCTCGCTCTCATGCTCAAATTTGGCTCACATTGTGTTCAACAACTTCAGACCATGAATCCTGTCCTTCATTTTGGATTCCACCCCCACACCGCCCCCCCCCCGCCCCCACACACATACACACAGAGCACTGTTCTCACATTTTTGCTTTCAGATGATGCTGATCTTTATTCTGCTGTCAACCCTACTCTTGACCAATGCTTTATGTCTTTAATATTATCATCACCACTCTTTTTGCTGGCATCCGATGATATTTTTGTCATTCAACCTTGGCGGCACAGTGGCACAGTGATTAGCATTGCTGCCTCTCACTGCCAGGTACCCATGTTTGATTCCAGCCTCGGGCGACTGTGCAGTTTGCACATTCTTCCCGTGTCTGCATAGGTTTCATCTGGGTACTCCGGTTTCCTCCCACATCCAAAAGTGTACAGGCTAGATGGATTGGCCACGGCAAATTGTCCCTTAGTGTCCTAAGACATGTAGATTAGGGGTATTAGCAGGATATATACGTTGGGTTATGGGATGGGACATGGATAGGAAAGTTGGTGCAGATGCGATGAGCCGAATGACTTCCTGCATTGTCAGGATTCTATAACCTCCCTGTCCTCTAACCTATCCCAAGTCTTCTTTTTTTCTATGATTGCCTCTTGCTCTTTTTTAGAAACATAAAATCCATCACATTTCTTCCTCCTCACTTTCGAATAAGAGTCATATTGGACTTGAAACGTGAACTCTATCTCCACAGATGCTACCAAGCTTTTTCAGAATTTTCTGTATTTATTTTGAATCTCCAGAATCTACATTTTGCTTTTAAACAATTCAGATGCTGGAAATTTCAAACCTGAGAGTTAACTCTGCACTCACCTTTTATTTCTTTACTTGTCTCATTACTACTTTGTTTAACTCTGCCCTTCAAATCTTTTGTGATTTAATGTCTTCCATATTCTGCCCTATCACAGACCTTCCCTTGTTCTTTTCCCACCCTCTCCTCTCTTTTATTCATTTATGGAATATGGGTGTTGCTGGCTAGGCAAGCATTTATTGCCCATCCCTAGTTGTTCTTCAGAAGATGATGGTCAGCCAGCTTCTTGAACCACTATAGTCCAGAAGAGTATACCTGTGTCTGTCTCTGTGGAGTTTGCACATTCTCCCCGTGTCTGCATGGGTTTCCTCCGGGTGCTCTAGTTTGTGCCCACAGTCGAAAGATGTGAGTTAGGTTGATTGGTCGTGCTAAATCGCCCCTTTCTGTCAAGATAAATTGCCCCTAACTAGGCTAAATACATGAGGTCATGGGGATAGGGGCTATGTTAGATTATGATCAGTGCAGACTCAATGGGTCAAATGACCTCCTTCTGCACTGTAGGATTCAATGATTCTGTAAAGGTACACTCACAGTGCTGTTAAGGAGGAAATTCCAGGATTTTGATCTAGCGACATTGAAAGAACGGCATATTATTTCAAGTCAGGATGGTGAATGACTTGGAGGGGAACCTGGTGGTTTTCTCAGGCTGTGCTTGTCCTTCTGAATAATAATGATCATGGGTTTGGAAGGTGTTGAGAAGGAACTTTGGCAAGTTTCTGCACTGCATCTTGTGAGTGGCATACACTTCTGCCACTGATCATTCATTGTGAACAGACTGAATCTTTGTGGAAGGGGTAGCAATCAAGCAAACTGCTTTGGTCAGGATAGTGTCACGTTCTTGAGTGTTTCTGGAGCTGCACTCATCCAGGCAACTAAGTGTATTCCATTCCATTCCGAGGATATTTTTTGATGTTAGAGGTGCTGTAAAATGCACGCTGTTGAATGTGCATGTGTAAAAATGTCTTGCCTTGTAAACATGATGTGGAGATACCAGCATTGGACGGGGGGAAACACAGCAAGAAGTCTCACAACACCAGGTTGGGATTTCAGTTCACAAACAGGGCATATAAAGACACAAACTCAATTTAGAAAATAATGGTTGTAATGCAAGTCTTAACAGGTAATCAAGTCTTAAAGGTACAGACAATGTGAATGGATGGCACATATACTTGCAACTTGGCCAACACTGTCTACCTGATATGCTGCAAGAAAGGATGTTCCAAGGCATGGTACATTGGCGAGACCATGCATACACTACGACAACGGATGAATGAAGACCACTCGACAATCACTAGGCAAGAGTATTCTCTTCCTGTTGGCGAACACTTCAGCGGTAATGGGCATTCAGCCTCGGATCTTCAGGTAAGCGTTCTTCAAAGTGGTCTTCACAAAATATGACAACGCAGAATTGCTGAGCAGAAACTGAAAACCAAGTTTCACACACATTAAGACGGCATCCACCAGGATCTTGGATTCATATCACACTATCTGTAACCCCCATGACTTGCCTGGGTTTGCAAAATCTCATGAACTCTCCTGTCTGGAGACAATACACATCTCTTTAACCTGTGCTTAACTCTCTCTCCACTCACATTGTCTGTACCTTTAAGACTTGATTACCTGTAAAGACTTGCATTACAACCATTATTTTGTAAATTGAGTTTGTATCTTTATATACCCTATTTGTGAATGGAAATCTCACTCACCTGATGAAGGAGCAGTGCTCTGAAAGCTAATGGCTTGTGCCACCAAATAAATCCGTTGGACTTTAACTTAGTATTGTGAGATTTCTTACTGTGCTTGCCTTGTTAAGGAAGCAAAGGTCAACTGATTATTCAAGCTTATTAGATACTCAAAAGGTTTTTAATCTTTTTGGTGGATTGTTGATCTGTGATGGCCAAGAATTCACTGCAGAGCATCTGTGGAGAAAGGAAAAGGAGAATTTTCTCCTGCTGATTGTTTTTTTGTCAGATTCTGAAATCGCCGTAGAATTATGAGCTCATCCACTGAATTTTACACGTTAAACCGGTGTGAATATATTCTACCTATTTTACAGGATACCATTTACAATGGGAGTGGGGAAGTATTCAGTTCTTTATAAGAACAGAATCACATCTGCCTGCATCTATTCCTGAAAATTATTATTAGTAGATTTAATGTACACATAATTCACAACTAAATAAATGGGAATGATAGAGTAAGTAAACTATCAATAGACTAAATACTAACTGCGTAAATGTTATCACATAGGTCTAAGTCACACCTCATTTGCCTTTGCTACAGCTTCCGTTTTGTCTCCCTCAAAAATTATGGTCATCTGCATTACTAAACTAAGAACAATCTTGGCTTCTTCAATTTTTCCACGAGTACGTTAGTTTGCAATCATTATTTTTCTACTGCCAAGTAAAAAAGTAAGGTCCACGAAGAGTTTGGTCGGCTCCACATACTCTCTCATCTCGAAAATTTATATTAGCAGCCAATATTTCTCTGAGCTACTGGGGAATCAGTGACAGTAAAAGGTCATTTGCACCTCAGAGCTGTTCCAATCAAGTTAATGGTTTGGGAGAGGGGTGTTACAATTTAGGTCTTGCTCACTGCCTGGTGTAGAGAAGCATCTGAAGCTCCAATTTCTGCAGCTGGGAGCACTTCTTGCAAATGTGGTCATCTAGGACACTGGTAGTGTCCAAGGATCCCTACAATCATGGGGCTTGAAAAATTAACAATATTCCCCTCTTTACTGATGCTGCCAGATCTGCTGAGTTTTTCCAGCATTTTCTCTTTGTATTTCAGATTTCCAGCATCTGCAGTATTTTGCTTTTATTTCAGGTTTCGTGGATACTGAACAGGAGATTGATCTGAGGATAGGCACTTTTGTAAATGCATGTCAAATCCCTCATAAACCAATACTGCAGCATCCCTGTAATGATATGTAGCTAAGTTTAGAAATGATTACTTACCAGCAATGTCACTAAATCTGCCAATTCTATGTATGTATGATTGTTGCAGCAATTGGCACTACCTTACATCTTATTATCTGATGACCCAATAAAGACAATTCCCCACAGTTGTTGCAGGTTGGCGCAAGAGATTTTGAGATATCATTGGGATATGTGGCCAATGAGCACACAAAGAGTTTTGATTCCCGGGAATATCTTTTTTCCATTCAGTGCCAATGAAGGCATGACTTGTTGTGATTAGATGTCCAATATTATGGGCAATAAGGCATTTGTATATTTTAATGATGCCTTTGGATCTAGTCCCAATCTGCTTTGGGAAGACAAGTCTTCATGTTTGATAATCATTTTCTAAAGTAAAACTTGTTACTCTAAGTCTGTAAATAAGAGTGTGTCGGTACCATTGGTTGGCACCTTTGTGCAATTTAACTTGCTTCGCTTCCTTCCATCTTAATTCTTTCAAATGCCTTTGATCGAATATTTATTTTTGGAAACTTGATTGGTAACAGGAACAAAAAATACTTTAGAACAATTAGCATAAAGGTCATGAGAATGTAAGAACATAAGAAATAGGAGCAGGAGTAGGCCATCTAGCCCCTCGAGCCTGCTCCGCCATTCAATAAGATCATGGCTGATCTGAAGTGGATCAGTTCCACTTTACCACTT
Organism: Sphyrna mokarran; assembly: GCA_024679065.1. Lineage (NCBI taxonomy): Eukaryota > Metazoa > Chordata > Chondrichthyes > Carcharhiniformes > Carcharhinidae > Sphyrna > Sphyrna mokarran. The sequence goes on from JAGIQG010000009.1 coordinate 43,512,277, forward strand.
TCTCCCCATAACCCTTAATTCCCTTGTCTATCAGAAGCCTATCTATCCGTGACTTAAATATATTCAGCGAGGTAGCCTCCACCACTTCAATGGGCAGAGAATTCCAAAGATTCACCACCCTTTGAGTAAAGAAGTTTCTCCTCAACTCCGATCTAAACCGCTCCTCCCACCCCCGCCACCCTTATTTTGAAACTATGCCCTCTAGTCCTGCTATTCTTTGTAAGCAGGAAGAATCTCCCTACCTCTAGCTTATCCATCCTCTTCATTATCTTATATGTCTTTATAAGATCCCCCCTCAGCCTTCCAAACTCCAACGAGTACAAACCTAGTCTACTCAATCTCTCCTTATAGGCTAACCCCCTCATCTCCGGTATCAGCCTAGTGAACCTTCTGAAAGCTTCTTGAGAGATTAAATGCCTGAAAAGCAAAATTAACACAAACAAGAAATGACTAGGCTGAATACACTAAGCTTTGCTTTATTATACATGTTTCAAACAGCATTTAGTATGCCTATTTACACCAAAAAACTCTGAATGTCCATTTCACACACAAATGATATAGTGCTAGATGCTATGTGCTGCCATCAAACAAATAAAATTAATTTCCCCTTCCATTTGGTATCAGTACTCCTTAAAGTTTCATCCCTGATCCAATTAGGATAACCAGAATTACTGACAAATAGCATGATTCCAAAAAGAAAATCTAGATTTTTTTTAAACAATTTTGTTTGGAAAATTTGGGGAATACATTTCCAACAATGCTTCTCTCAACTTTCCATTCCTTTTAAAAAATGAATGAATAATTTGTGCACTTCTCTGATTTTATTTGATTATGTTCACCTTTACACCTCCAATACACCTCTCCCTCTTGAGCTCAATGCATTCTATGCCTGTTTTGAGCAAGAGGTCAGTGAGAGCACGCCCTTCACACTGGAAATCTTGGATGAACCTGTATCTGAGACTACCATTGCAGATGTCAGAGCAGCCTTCTCAAATGTCAACTCACAGAAAGTGACTGGTTTGGAAGGGATACCCAAACAAGCACTCGGATCCTGCGCAGATTAGGTGGCAGGGTATTTGCAGACATCTCCAACCTCTCTTTACAACAATCTGAGATCCCTATTTGCTTCAAGAAGACGACCATCGTCTCAGTACTAAAGAAAAGCCAGCCAGCGCGCCTTAATGACTAATGTCCAGTGGCTCTGACATTCATCATTATGAAGTGCTTTGAAAGATTAGTCATGGCATGAATTAATTCCAGTTTCTGCATCCATCACAGTTCTCCCACTACCAAAACAGGTCCACAGACGCCATCTCCCTGGCCCTGCATCAACCCTAGAACACCTAGATAACAAAAACACCTGTGTCAAATTCCTATTTATTGACGACAGCTCAACCTTCAACACCATTAGTATCACGAAAAACATCTCGAAACTTCGTAGCCTAGGCCTTGGCTCCTCCCTCTGGGACTGGACTCTGAACTTCCTAACTCACAGACCACAATCAGTAAGGATAGGCAACAGCACCCCTTCCATGATCATCCTCAACACTGGTGTCCCACAAGGCTGTGTTCTCAGCCCCCTACTGTACTTATATACCTATGATTGTGTGTCCAAATTCCCCTCCAACTCAATTTTCAGGTTTGTTGAAGACACATCGTAGTGGGTCGAACCTCAAACAATGATAAGACAGAGTACAGAAATGAGATAGGGAATCTGGTGCAATGACAATAATCTCTCCCTCAATGTCAACAAAATGAAGGAGATTGTCATCGACCTCAGGAAGCGTAAAGGAGAACATGTCCCTACCTACATCAACGGGGACAAAACAGAAATGGTGGAAAGTTTCAAGTTTTTAGGTGTCTAGTTCACCAACAACTTGTCCTGGTTTCCCTGTGCTGACACTATAGTTAAAAAAGCCCACCAATGCTTCAACTTTCAAAGTACACTAAGGAAATTTGACATGCCAGCTATAACTCTCAGCAACTTTTATAGATGCGCCATGGAAAGCATTCTTTCTGGTTGTATCACTTGTATGGCTTGTGCTCTGCCTAAGGCCGCAAGGAACTACAAAAGGTTGTGAATGTAGCCTAATTCATCACACAAACCAGCCTCCCATCCATTGACTCTGCTGCTTGGAAAAACAGCCAGCATAATTAAGAACCCCACGCACCCTGGACATTCTCTCTGCCACCCTCATCCACCAGGAAAAAGATACAAAAGTCTGAGATCATGTACCAACCAACTCAAAAACAATTTCTTCCCTCCTGCTATCAAACTTTTGAATGGACCTACCTTGCTTTAAGTTGATCTTTCTCTATACCCTAGCTATGATTGTAACACTACATTCCGCACTCTCTCGTTTTCTTGTCTATATATGGTATACTTTGTCTCTAGAGCACAGAAGAAACAATATTTTCCACTGTATACTAATACATGTGACAACAAAAAATCAAATCAAATCATTCAACAATACTGCATGAAATGTGTGACCACAATTCGGTTACGTTCACCTTAGTGACGGACAGGGATAGGCGTGAGGCTGGAGGCAGTAGTTATAGCTGCGGGAAGGGTAATTATGAGGCCATCAGGAGAGAATTAGGGTGCATAGATTGGACTAGGAAACTACAGGGACTGGGAACATCTGGAATGTGGTGCTTATTCAAGGAGCAGCTGCTGCGAGTCCTTGATAAGTATGTCCCTGTCAGGCAGGGAGGAAATGGTCGAGTAAGAGAGCCTTGGTGTACGAAAAAAGTTGATTTGCTGGTTAAGAAGAAAAAGGAGGCTTACCTCAGGATGAGGCTTGAAGGCTCAGTTAGTGCAATGGATAGCTATAGATTAGCCAGGAAGGAGGTAAAAAGTGAATTGAGGAGAGCTAAGAGGGGACACGAGAAGATGTTGGCTGATAGGATTAAGGAGAATCCTAAAGCTTTCTTTCGATATGTTAAGAATAGAAGATTGGTTAGGGCAAGATTAGGGCCAGTCATAGACAGCAGTGGGAAGTTGTGCGTGGAGCCTGAAGAGATTGGTGAGGCACTGAATAAATATTTCTCTTCGGTATTCACGCAGAGTGCTGGAAATGTAGCTATGGAGAACACTGAGGTACAGGGTTGCAAATTGGGAAGTATTGTAGTAGATAGGGAGGATGTGCTAGAAATTCTCGAGGGTTTGAAGTTGGATAAGTCCCCTGGGCCGGACGGGATTTACCCTAGGATTCTCTGGGAGGCAAGAGAGGAGATTGCAGAGCCTCTGGCGCTGATCTTCAGGTCCTCGTTGGTTACGGGTGTGGTTCCGGAGGACTGGAGGATAGCGAATGTGGTCCCATTGTTTAAGAAGGGGAAGAGAGACCTTCCAGGGAATTATAGGCCAGTGAGTCTTACTTCTGTTGTGGGCAAGGTATTGGAGAGAATTATTAGGGATAGGATTTATAGTTATTTAGAGAGACATGAATTGATTGGGGATAGTCAGTATGGTTTCGTGAAGGGTAGGTCATGCCTTACTAACCTCATTGAGTTTTTTGAGAAAGTGACCAAAGAGGTGGATGGGGTAAGGCGGTTGATGTAGTATATATGGACTTTAGTAAGGCGTTTGATAAGGTGGCCCATGGTAGACTTCTACAGAAAATGAGATGTGTGGAATAGAGGGTGATTTAGCTAATTGGATTAGGAATTGGCTGGCAGATAGAAGACAGAGGGTGGTGGTTGATGGGAGATATTCATCGTGGAGTTCGGTGACAAGTGGTGTACCTCAGGGGTCTGTTTTGGGGCCCCTGCTGTTTGTAATTTTTATAAATGATCTGGATGAGGGTATTGAAGGATGGATTAGTAAATTTGCAGATGACACTAAAGTCGGTGGAGTGGTAGATAGTGAAGAGGGGTGTTATAGTTTACAGAGTGACTTGGACAAGTTGCAGAGCTGGGCCGAGAGGTGGCAAATGGAGTTTAATGTGGAAAAGTGTGAGGTAATTCACTTTGGCAGGAATAACAAATGTGTAGAGTATAGGGCTAATGGTAGGACTCTTAATAGTGTTGATGAACAGAGGGATCTTGGTGTATGTGTGCATAGATCCCTGAAAGTAGGCAATCAAGTCGATAAGGTTGTTAAGAAGGCATATGGAGTCTTAGCTTTTATTGGTAGGGGGATTGAATTTCGGAGCCGCAGCATCATGTTGCAACTGTACAAAACTCTAGTGCGGCCGCACTTGGAGTATTGTGTGCAGTTCTGGTCCCCACATTATAAGAAAGATGTGGAGGCATTGGAGAGGGTACAGAGGAGGTTTACCAGGATGTTGCCTGGTATGGAGGGCAGGTCCTATGAAGAGAGGGTGAAGGATTTGAGGTTGTTTTCGTTAGAAAGGAGGCGGCTAAGAGGGGATCTTATTGAAGCATATAAGATGATTAGAGGTTTAGATAGGGTGGACAGTGATAGCCTTTTTCCTAGGATGGAGAAAGCTAGCACGAGGGGACACAGCTTTAAATTAAGGGGTATGAGTTATAGGACGGATATCAGAGGTAGGTTCTTTACTCAAAGAGTGATTAGGGAGTGGAATGCCCTGCCTGCAGCTGTTGTAGATGCGCCAAGTTTGGTGGCGTTTAAGAGGTTAATTGATAAGTATATGGAAGAGAAGGGAATGGTTTAGTTTGGAGGGGCATTGCTTTTTATTTTGGTCGGCACAACATCGAAGGCCGAAGGGCCTGTTCTGTGCTGTAATGTTCTATGTTCTATGTTCTATGAAATAAACTCTTTGTGGATTTTGAATTCCATCGGTATCCTTAAAAATATGGAACAAAACTTATTTCAGTGCACATTGGATTAATTCAATTTGCAAACATAACTGAGTGTGGATTTTATTGTTCCAAAAACTTTAATTTTGGATAATTATGCCACATGATAACTAGTGATAACGGGCAGATTTTCCAGCCTTGCTTGTCCCGAGACTGGAAAATCCTGCCTGAGGTCAATGGACCTTTTTGTGGTCTACCTCTCGCCTGCTTCGCTTCCCGTGGGAGGTGGGACAGTAAAATTCACCCCAACAAGTCTGTTACTGCAGGTCAGCTATAAAAAGTTAATGAACAAGCGAGTAACAATCTAAAATTGCCCAATAGGCAATTCTTCCAGAATGTGCTACGTTGACTGCTAAAGGTCATAAGTGCCAAAGCATTCTCAATGTAATACGCTCCCAATTAGAGAATAATATTTGGAATAGTCATATAGTTTCCCAGGCAACCACATCTTCAAACACAGCCACTCAGACACAATTAACTTCTAAAATCAATTTTCCAAGCAGAAATATAAATTTGGAAATTTTGGTAGGATTCTTTTCAGCTATTCTAAAATCAGATGCATGATACCTCTTGTTCAGTTTTCAGAGCAAGATGACAAGAGCCAATTACTAAAATGCCAACTGTGATTTGTTGTACGAAAACTTGGATACAACCTGATACTCAATTTTCTCAACTTTGATTAGTGAGAACGTTAACTAGCCAACAACCCATCTGCTTGATAAAAAACAGAAGAGGCCAGGGAGTGTTACAACATTCAAATACACAAGCAAAGACAATGATTGAGTGACCTATGTAGTGAATAAAACTTTGCTATCGAACAGCACACTTATTCCCCAACCATAAAATAGGGCAATTCCATCCCTTAGAGTTTTTTCACTCTCTCAACTCCTTAATGAACCTTCAAATGAAATTGTTACTTCAGTCACCATGCACTTGTCTAGAATTGTGGGCCGTGCAGCCACTTCTACTCAGAAATAGGGAGATATGCAGGGAAACTCCATTTCAGGTAAGATCATCTCTCCGACCAATTAAAAAAAACACATCCATTCTGTCATAATGGACTGGAATCAAATTAATGTCAAAGAAGTGAAAGGATGGCGTTCTCACTCATGTTATCACAATTACAAAATATAAAACAAATAGTTTTATTCTAAGGGCAGGATATTCCAGGTCACTACTTCCAGACCATGTTTTCTGAAAGTAGCGTGCCATTGGTCGCCAGCGGGATCTTCTGGTCCTGCCAATGTCTACGGTGTTTTGCATGGCTTGCTTGTCCCGCCATTGGGAACACGTTGCGGATGGTTGCCCTCAACAGCCCGCTGCCAGGAAGAGCCAGAACCTCTCCCTCAACACACCTCTCCTAAGTGTTTTCATTTTGATATTGTTTTGCATCTGGTGGCAGCATTGCAAATATTTCCTTTTTAGTCATGAAGAGGATCTGCAATATTTAATACTTTTCCACGAACCTGACAGGAAACAGTGGGATATATATTGAAGCTCATCCTCCGTTTTCAAGGTGAAACATAGAGGAGAAAAAGACCAACTTTAGGAGCCCATATCCCATGCTCCAAAGATTCATGAAGTGTACCAAGCTAGATAGGGTTTTACGACTTTGCTTGAGCAAGATCGCAAATTCCTGCTCAAGGTCAATGGACTTTTCCATTATCCGCCCTTCACCTATTACAATTCTGTAGCGAATGAGGCAGTGAAATTCAACTTTGAGGTAAGCAATTTTTCAGATCCATTGTACATGTTAATGAGAAGCTTAATATCTGCTTTAGAATTGTACTTTTGGAATCTTGCTGTCCTGAACAGAATAGGCCTGCCTGCTCAGATTTAACAGCGATGCCTGTGACTTTAAAAGCAAACACCTACAAAAAATGAGTTTTTTAAAAAAAAATCCAGATTGAATTCTTCTGAGGAACTGTTGTTGATCCATGATAGTCCCCTCCCTGTTCAGCTTCCGTCACGGACACTTACCCAAAAACTACTGCCAGTTGGGTGGACATTCACATGGGTCAGCGTCCCCTGGAAGTGCCAGAGGTGTCAATAGTTCATTTAAACGAGATCCAAGGTCCATATTTGATGCAGCTTTAGTATATCATTTGGGAATTGGTCCCTGTGGCCAGTTCGTGCTGGCTTACGAACAAATAACCAAATAAATTTCTATCACAGCATGTTTTCCACTGAAAAACAACTTACATAAAATGAATGGAGGCATTTTACTCTAAGATAACATACAATTATTTACTGGGATAATTACTTATCATTGCAGACTGCACAGAGGCTAGTAGATTAGTTGTGCCTGTGGATTATAATTGAGTTATCCAATTAAGGGTTCGGATGACATCCAAAAATGTGTTAGACCACAGCTGATGTTATTGCTAAGCCAGCCAGATCCCAGAGTGAAATCTGTCTCGCTGATCGTAAACCATTTTTTAATTGTGAAGATGAGGCGGAAGCACTGATGACCTCAGAATTCCAGTAATGCTTTCACAATTTAAAAAATTTAACTTACTTATTAAAAAGTGAAAAAAAATTAAGCACACAAGATAAACATTACACAGTTAAAGCGTCTTACAGAACAACCCTCCCAAAAACTTGCATAATCAAAAGTATGCAATTAAGCCATCTTTTTGGCAACAACCCCTTCCAAATTTTAATCATAAAAATTCAGTAAATATTATCCAAGTTAAGGAATTGTGTCACTCTAATAAAGGCACTTCTCTCGATTTCTGAAACGCTTCTACTCTGATATGCAATTCTGGAAGAAAGCTCAGAAGCAAACTGCTTCCAAAAACAAAGGCTGGAATTTTTTTGGCATTCACACCAGTGAGATCCTCTGGTCACTCTGAGGCCACACCCTGCTGTATGTTTCCCAACAGCAAGGAATGAATTCAATGAGAAACCCCATTGATGACAGCAAGACCAGGCAGTCTAGACACTGGCCAACGGCAGACTTCCTACTTTGTCACAAGATATATGGCACATTGTGCAGGAAATCCCACACAAAGATCTGCTGGCTTAACATTGTTGGTTGCCTCCAATTCAAAAGTTACACAGCAACCTAAACAAAGTGGTCAAGGCTTTGGCCAGGAGCCACACAAACTCTGTTGAATATGCCTTTCCTTAAATATCTTTTCCTTCTTTTTATCTCAGATTTCATTGTCCTCAAAACTTCTTTGAACTCAACTTTTCCAAATATAAAAACATTTTGATTATGTTTTCTATGTTGCCTCTACTTTCAGTGATATAAAATTTAATATACTTTTTTCTGTTTACTCATGGACTCCTGTTAGGTACAAATGTTTCCTTTCACCTTTGAACTCCCTTCCTTTTGAAATTCAATAACTGAAAAAACAATTTCTCCACTTATCTCATGATGCAAATTTCAGATCCAATCTATTTACTTGCAACTCAAATCCACCATAACCACTCATTCCAAATGTCCAAACCTAACTATTTTTAACTTTTCATCTCTTAGACCTCATAACCTGTGTCGAGTAATCTTTCCCTGGTTTCATTAACCTTAAAGACAGACAAATTCACACACACACATGTAGTTATAACTACACAGAAAACATAATCACAAAAATACAAAACATACATCTCTGATCACAAATGTGAAAGCTAAATTTCTGAATCCATTCATCAAAAAAATTGAAAATAATTCCTTGTAATTTTCTGACAGGAATTTTCTGACAGGTGTTTGATGTCATTTTTACAGCTCCATATGAAGAACAGATTTTCTTTATGGCAAATGCTTTTATTAATAATGTATATTGTTGCCACAATACAGGGCAGTATAAAGTAAAAGAACATTAAAATAAGATGGCACAGATTTGCTAAAGAAGCAAATGTGATGTGAGAAAAGATTTTTTCACACAAGCAGCTCAGGTTTGGAATGTGCTGTCTGGAAGTTGTGGTGGAGGCAGACTCAATCAAGACATTCAAGAGGGCATTAGATGATCATTTGAATAGAAACAATGTGTAAGGGTATCGTAAAAAGGCAGGGGAATGGCACCAAGTCATCGTGCTGGTTTGGCGAGCTAGTGTAGACATAATGGGCCAAATGGCTGGGTTCTGCACAGAAACAATTTTGTGATCAGTGAAGAAAACTTGATTAAAATCTGATAGGATTACTTCTCCAATTTCTTTTGATGAAGAATTCCACTAGATACAATGAATGCAAGAATGACTGGGAGCAGGAACTTTGGAACAATATTCTGAGTTGAAAAAAATTCCATCCACATCATGCAGTACACTTCTATTGCCAGAACAATTGCATTAGTTAGGAACTGAAAGTGGCTAAGGGGTCAGAAAGTGAAGTGAGATTATTCTTATGTTGACTAAACAGTTTTCACAGGATGGTACACCACCCACAAATTTCCTAGTAGCTCTAGCCATGAAGAAAAATCAAATGTTAAGGTGCTAGATGAGTTAAACTGTGTGAGATCACATTACCAACATATTATTCCAATTGGTACACCAGAATGTTTTCAGTTTAGATTCTAATTTGTCAATCTAGATTCTAATTGGTTGAGGTGGACCTACTGCACTTATCATAGCTTTATCGCAAATTTCAACCAATGATAGGATGAATAGGATGCTAACATCCTAACATTCATTTGCAGGATGGTATTTTTGTTTGTTTTGCTGTTAGGTGACCTTTGCATTATTGAACCATGAATAGATCCAAAATATTTTGAACCGGTGTCCTCCCAAACAAAAGCAAAATGTTCACTAGGTCAGCCAGCTGGAGGGAGCCTGAAACAACCTCACATGAGCGTGTCAGAGAACCTCCTGTACTCGAGGCACAAAGCCAAGAATTTTGTTTGATTACTGGAACTATATATAGCTGCAGCACCAAGCCACAAATCCGCATTATATGATAAACAGCTCACAAGTACAAAATACCCCATTTTAAAATATCCAAACAGATATATGGTAATAGCTATTATTGCATACCTATTTTGGAGTGGTTGTTGTCTGTTAAATCTCCAAGCCCGATCCGTTTCCAGAAGCAGTCACTCCAGCCTGCTTCTGCAGAGTAGGTCCACTTACAAACCAATGAACATAGCGATCTGGGATAAAAAGCAAAGAAAACAGTAATTGCCTACATCTCACTTGATTCATTCATACAGTTTGAATATATTGCTCTCCAATTTATAGCTTTCATTGATAAAATATAAGATGAAGGAGAATATTTTGCATTAATTTAGAAATGATTTGATTTATTATCGGTCCAATGAGTGCATGATCATCTGCAGCATTTTCCTATATGTCACCCCATCAAAATCCTCATCTGAGCTCCCTGCAGAAGAATTTGTCTGTGACCTTGTCCTCCAGGAGCTGGCACATATGCTACTCATTCCTCCAGACATGGCTGTTACCAATTGATGCTTGGTCACTGCCCATCAGCTGGTCACAATTCTGTGCTACCTTTTAAGGATCTCACAGTGCCAGTATCAGAGCTGTTATGAGGCTAAGTGATGGTGCATCCTCATCACTTTCTTGGCTCAATTTTCTCCCAGCTTCAGCTGAGGCTGTCCAAGTGGTAGTTCTTACGTGTCACGCAAGTAGGCACATAAGCAGAATGGGAGGATTAAGTTGTAAGGAAGGGGGTGAGAAAGCAAGAATTCCAAAATCACATTATCTTCAGCTTTCATTGAATCCATAGCTCAGGATATTCAAGAGTGAGGAGGGTGCTGGAAAGAGGCACAAGGCTACTACTTGCTTCCGAAGAAGAGTCATTTGAATCTAAACGTTAACTCTGTTTTTCTTTCTCAACGGATGCTGCCAGACCTGTTGAGTTTTTCCAGCACTTTCTGTTTTCTGCTAGGTTGGATTTCTGCTAGGCTAGGATACCCTTCTTCTTTCTGCTTGAACTCTTCTTCTGCCTTCACGTCTCTAAGTCATTGGAAAAGTATGGAAAGCCCCTACTAAGCACTGTGGTCACTACTGAAAGAAACAGCAGCTGGTATCAACAATGCTATGGAAAAAACAATGCCTGCAGGATAAGTTTTGCATAGCCTGAAGACAGCAGTGGTAAACTATTCTGACTAGAATAATGCATGATGTGGAGATGCTGGTATTAGACTGGGGTGGACACGGTAAGAAGTCTCACAACCTCAGGTTGAAGTCCAACAGGTTTATATGGTATCACGAGCTTTCAGAGTGCTGTTCCTTCTCCACTCATCTGATAAAGAAGCAGCGCTCTGAAAATTTGTGATACCAAATGAATCTATTGGACTTTAACCTGGTGTGAAAATTCTTGTGGTAGAAAATTGAAGTATGAGAGAACATAAACAAAAGAAATCAAACTCATCAGGGATTTTTCAAACGATCCAAATTTTTCAGGCCAGCAAACTGTCGTGTCTATGTTATATAGACGAGCTCGTGTACAGGAATGGAGAGGCCAGAAACATCTTGCAATTCAATGTGAAACATACGTAAGAATGAGGCCTGTGTCCAATTAGTGCAACTGATTGGGACAGCACAATGGCACAGTGATTAGCATTGCTGCCTCACAGTGCCAGGGACCTGAGTTCAATTCCGGCCTTGGGTGATTTTATAAAGTTTACGAGTTCTCAGCATGTCTGCGTTGGTTTTCTCCGAGTGCATTGGTTACCTCCCACAGTCCAAAAATGTGGAGGATAGGTGGGTTAACCATAGCAAATGTGTGGGGTTACGGGGATAGGGTCTGTCAGACAGTCAGTGCAGACTTGATGTGCCAAAAAGTCACATTCTGCACTGCAGGGATCCTATTTTATTCTTTCACAAAATTAGTTTGTGTGGATTCTTTCTCAAAACCAATTATTAAACTAAGAATGGTTTGATGTGGAGATTTTGAAACATCTTTGCAGAGAAGCACAGTTCAATGTAACTGCAGGTATCTCTTGCAAGGTGGGAATCCTCTTTCAATGTCTTTCTTCAGCAATACCAAGATGGTGAGGAGTACCTTATAGTGAAAATGCTCCGCACAACACATTCCTCCTTCTTTCATTTGAAACCTCCGGTGAACTAATGATTTCACAATGGATTATACTGTACACTTTAAAATAGTCACATTGTAAATGCTGGCTGGCACTTTCAACAATGCTTTTTGATTATTTAGTAGGAATCAATGGGTGCTATTCTGGTTGGCAGCTGGTGACTAGTGGAGTGCTCCAAGGATCGGTGTTGGGGCCTCAACTGTTTACCATATACATAGATGATCTGGAGGAAGGGGCTGAGTATAGGGTAACGAGATTTGCTGATGACACAAAGATGAGTGGAAAAGCAAATTGTGTGGAGGATGTGGAAAGTCTGCAGAGAGAGCTGGATAGGTTGAGTGAGTGGGCAAGGAGCTGGCAGATGAAGTATAATGTTAGCAAGTGTGAGATTATCCACTTTGGTAGAAATAATAGGAGGGATTATTATTTAAAAGGCGAAAAGCTGCAGCATGCTACAGTGCAGAGGGACCTGGGGGTCCTTGTGCACGAATCGCAAAAACCCAATCTGCAGGTACAGCAAGTGATCAAGAAGGCGAATGGAATGTTGACCTTTATAGCGAAGGGGATAGAATATAAAAGCAGGGAGGTTCTGTTGCAGCTGTATAGGATGCTGGTGAGGCCGCAGCTGGAGTACTGTATGCGGTTTTGGTTGCCGCATTTGCAGAGGGATATAATGGCCTTGGAAGGAATGCAAAGAAGGTTCACGAGGCTGATACCGGAGATGAGGGGGTTAGCTTATGAGGAGAGATTGAGTAGACTAAGTTTGTTCTCGTTGAAGTTTAGAATACTGAGGAGGGATCTTATAGAGACATATAAGATAATGAAGGGATGGATAGGGTAGAGGTAGAGAGATTCTTCCCGCTTAGAAAGAATAGCAGGACTAGAGGGCACAGCCTCAAAATAAGGCAGGGGCAGGGCAGTGTAGATCAGAGTTGAAGAGGAACTTCTTCATTCAAAGGGTGATGAATCTTTGGAATTCTCTTCCTGTTGAAGTGGTGGAAGCTACCTCGCTGAATATGTTTAGTCGTGGGTACACAGGTTTCTGATAGACAAGGGAATTAAGGGTATTGAGGAGAAAGCAGGAAAGTGGAACTGACCCACTTCAGATTGGCTATGATCTTATTGAATGGCGGGGCAGGCTCGAAAGGCTAGATACTCCTGTTCCTATTTCTTACATTCTTATGTTCTTTTTTTAACTCTGCATGGTGTGCATTTTAAGGTGTGTCTTATGACAAAGTCAAGAAAAAAGAGCTCCAGACAACTTCTGCTATAATCACTGTTACAATTTACATTTGCCTTTCATGTGCCATATAAGTACCAGAACAAAGCTCCACAATTTTCCAATTTGTATCAGTGGGACTTTTTACTGTGTTACCATTCTGATATCAGTTAAGCAGCTCTCTGCTGATTGTGGAGATCTGAAGCATATTGCAAGGAAGACGTTCCAGCTGTTCACTGCACAGTTTGTAGGATTGTTGGGAACCGAATGGATATTTTTCTTGATTTAATCTCTTTATTTAGTTCTTATTGATTTTGAAAAATCAGCCTTGGGACAAATTCAATCATGAAAGAATGATTTCATTTTTTAATAGGAGGTATTTGATTTGTGTCCTGGCTTGGTTTGCTTGGCTGTGCATTGAAGTTGGTCAGTCACAAAATTAGATTCTTCACACTGTATAGTGCCTAAAAGGTAAGAACTATAAATTTTTAGCACATCTGAACTCTGAACTGCGCAGCATTCTTTTTCCCTGAAACATGACAAAAAGCAAGGCAACCTAATTGATTTAGTCAACACAGTGGCCTAATTGTCAGAACGGTGAGTGTTTCGCAGCGGACAGCCAGACAGTTGATGCAACTCTGCTGACATTGACAGGCCCGCTGCCATTTTGCACTCAAATGAATATTGGTTGGCGGCAGATGAGACTTCCATCCTCACTTGGACCAAAGTCTTGTGTTGGGGAGCCAACAATTCTCTAGCCCGTCCAGGCACAGTGCTGCAGTGGCCAGAAAAAGTACTGCAACACCATGCCTGAACCAAAATCCCTGGAAATGCAATGCTGCTAAGTACAAGGGATCCCAGGAAAGGGGGAATAGGGGATGAACTGGGGGCATCATGATGATGTGGGGTGCCGGGGGTGGGGGGGATGGTTGAGCTGGGTGGGCGATCTCACAGTCGGGGATACGTCGTGGGGCGGTTGGGGGGGGGGGGGGGGGGGGGGGGGGGGCTTGGAGGACCAGAGACCTTATTTGTGGCATGGATGGGCCTTGTCTGCCCCATTGTAAAATTGTCTTCTGTTTGTAGCGAGTGGGATCCTGGAGGGAATCCTGTCCATGCTATAAAATGTCCAGCCTTGCTTCAGAATGCGCTGGGAGAAGACCATAAAATTCTGGCCAGTGTTTTGTATAAGTTGTAAAATGTGAGTTTAAAATATTTGTTTGCCTCCTCTCCGTCTCCTTCCTCTACCAGGCTCAGTGTTCTTTTTAGTAAGATTCTCTCATTGATGAGTGCCCAGGGAAGAGACCATCCCATCAGCTTTCCCTTTTGCCCACACATTGGCATGAATATGTCAGCAACAAACTGCCTGCTTCAGATTTTCGTAACTGTTACAAAGTAAATGATTTATTTATGAGAACTGCATGTTTACCACATGTTTGATCTCAGGACACGTTCCGTAAAGCTTATCTCAGAAAGAAGGCTCCCAGTTGCTTGTGCAATGTGAGTGTTCTCCCAGCAGATAAGTAAAGGATGCAGCAATAAATAAAGATACAGTGCTCCATTATAAAGATTAAAGTAATCCACCCACGTTCCTCAGTTTTCAGTATGATAAATAAAGGTGGAATCTTGGGTGACATTGATTTGTGATAGTTTATCTTTACTCAGTGTAATATAATTTTAAATCTACAATAGTGCAATAAAGGGTATGGAATAAAATTGTTCTATTTTGACATAATTCATTTTGATTGGTTAAGTTATGATTTATGGTAACACAGTAAAAAGTCCCACTGACGGAAATTGGAAAATTGTGAGCTTTGTCATGGTACTTACATGGCCTTCTGTAGACACACTAAAGGCAAAGGTAAATTGTAGCAGTGATTACAGCAAAAGTTGTCTGGAGCTCCCAACCAAAGATTAGTGGCCATGCCACTCCAAAGGTGGCAAGGTGATCCAGCAAGGGCCTAAAGAAATGCCTGGTGCTCACAGCTTTTGATCCTAGCTGGAGATTGATTGTTGGGCCAGAAGAGCTAATATAGGTTGAGGACGTAAAGTAACTTAACACAAGTGGGGTGTATTTAAAGTTGAGGACAGAAGCTCTGGAAATTAAAAGGCCCACGTTTAGGAAAATGGAAGTGAATTCTCGGCTTTTGGAAGCTCTGATGTGCAAAGTAGCATCAGTGGAATAAATGCAATGCAGATTGAGAAACTAGGAGAAAGCAATGGATTCCTGACTAGAATGGAACATCAAGTGATTGTTGTGGGAAGTAGTACATTTGCAGAGAATCTCAGTAGAAAATCTACCCTCAGATAGAATGTGAGAAGTCCAAGAAGAAAAAAATGAAGAGCAGGCGATAAGTCCAAAGCGTGTAACATGTCCTCAATCTGCAAGAGTAGGAAGCAGCATCAAGGCAAAAAGGAGTAGTAATACAGAGGAGTTAGGAGTGGAGTCGCTGTGGGTGGAGTTGAGGAATAGAAAGGGGGTGATTACTATGCTAGGAGTGCATTATAGGCCACCCAACAGCCCACGGGTAGTTGAAGAAGGCATATGTAAAGACATTTTGGATAGGTGCAGAAAAAACAGAGTCATTATAGTGGGAGATTTTAATCTCCCTAGGGTGGATTGGAAAGTACCTAGAGCTGGGGGTTTGGATGAGCAGGAATTTGTAAAATGTGTACTGGAAGGATCGTTGGAGCAGTATGTGGCTAGCCCAATGAGAAAAGGGGCTATATTGGATTTAGTTCTGAGTAATGAGCCAGGGCAGGTGATTAATGTTGTAGGAGGGGAACATGTGGCTAACAGTGACCACAATTCTGTCTACTTTAGGGTACAGATGGAAAAGGATGCTTGTTTCCCAAGGGGCAGGGTGCTGAATTGGGGGAAAGCTAACTACGGTCACATTAGGCAGGAACTTATGGAAACTGATTGGGAACGGTTGTTCGAGGGTAAGTCCACACTAGGCATGTGGGACTCTTTCAAGGGAATACTGAAAATGTTGCAAGATAGATATGTGCCAGCTAAGAGGAAAGATGGGAAAGGTAGGATTAGAGAGCTGTGGATTACTAGGAATATTGAGGATTTGGTTAGGAAGAAAAGAGAGGTGTATAATAGGTCAAAGCAGCTGGGAATGGAGACAGTGTTGGAGGAATGTAGAGTAGGAGGGAGCACAAACAAGGAGTTAGAAGGGCAAAAAGGGGGCATGAAATGATTTTGGTGAATAGGATTAAGGAAAATCCAAAGGCTTTTTACTCCTATGTTAGGAATAAAAGGGTGGTTAGAGGAAAAATTGGACCTCTTAGGGACAGAGGAGGGGGACTGTGCTTAGAGCCCAAGGGAATGGCAGAGATCCTGAATGAATACTTTGCATCGGTATTCACGAAGGAGAGGGGCTTGTTGACAGCTCCTGTCTCTGAGGGAGCTGTGGACCAGTTGAGGGAAATATCCATACTGAGGGAGGAAGTGTGAGAGCTTCTAAGTAGCATTAAAACTGATAAATTTCCGGGGCCTGATAGCATTTATCCCAGGCTGCTTAGGGAGGTGCGAGGTGAAATCTTTGTGTCTTTGGACACAGGTGAGGTCCCAGAGGACTGGAGAATAGCTAATGTTGTACCGTTGTTTAAAAAGGGTAGTAGGGATAACCCTGGGAATTATAGGCCGGTGACTTTGACATCAGTGGTAGGGAAGCTGTTGGAGGGGATTCTTAGAGATAGGATGTATAGGCACTTAGAGCGTTGCGATCTGATTAGGGATACGCAGCATGGCTTTGTTAAGAGGAAGTCGTGCCTTACAAATCTGGTAGAATTTTTTGAGGAGGTGACAAAAACGGTGGACGAAGGGCGAGCCGTTGATGTCGTCTATATGGATTTTAGTAAGGCATTTGACAAAGCCCCTCATGGGAGGTTAGTTGAGAAGGTCAAGGCTCATGGGATATAAGGACAGATAGCTAGATGGATAAGTAACTGGCTTAGTAATAGGAGACAGAGAGTAATAGTGGAAGGGTGTTTTTCTAGCTGGTGGTCGGTCACTAGTGGTGCGCCGCAGGGCTCGGTACTGGGACCTCTTCTATTTGTAATATATATAAATGACTTGGGAGAGGGAGTAAGTGGAGTGATCAGCAAGTTTGCAGACGATACAAAGATGGCTGGACTTGCGGATAGTGAGGAGCATTGTCAGGCGATGCAGCAGGACATAGATAGGCTGGTAGCTTGGGCAGATAGAATTCAATCCTGATAAATGTGAGGTGATGCATTTTGGGAGAAAGAATGTAGGGGGGAGGTATATGATAAAGGGTAGACCTATTAAGAGTATAGAAACGCAGAGGGACCTGGGGGTGCAGGTGAACAAGTCTATGAAGGTGGCAGAGCAAGTGGAGAAGGTTGTGAAGAAAGCATATAGTATGCTAGCCTTTATAGGAAGGGGTATAGAGTACAAGAGCTGGCCTTAATGTTGCAGTTGTATAAAACGTTGGTTAGACCTCATTTGGAATACTGCGTCCAGTTCTGGTCGCCTTACTACCGGAAGGACGTGGAGACTCTGGAGACAGTGCAGAGGAGGTTTACCAGGATGCTGCCTGGTATGGAAGGTCTGAGTTACGAGGAGAGGTTAGGCAAATTGGGACTCTTTTCCTTAGAAAGACGTAGACTTAGAGGAGATCTGATAGAGGTGTACAAGATTATGAGGGGTATAGATAAACAGGGTTAAGCTTTTTCCTAGGATGGACTCAAATAGCACGAGGGGTCACGGGCTTACGGTGAGGGGGGTAAGGTATAATTTGAATGCTAGAGGGAGTTCTTTCACACAGAGGGTGGTGGGGGTATGGAATGCGCTGCCAAGTAAAGTGGTGGAGGCAGGTACTCTGGAGTTATTTAAGAAACACTTAGGTGGGCACATGAACAGAATGGGAATGGAGGGGTATAGAAAACTGATTAAAATAGGGATCATAAGCCTTGGGAGTCCCTGGGAAGTGTGTAAATAGATGATGATATTGATGTACTTGTTTTTATCCTACAGGTGCTTTGGTCCACCTTGTTGTCTAACAAGGGGCATACAGGCGATGGGTTGTGAGAGGGCTGCTCTTGGATTTTTTTTCGAGAGTATCCTAGTGCTCCACGTCGTGAGTGTACACTTGACCTGGACCATTTGATGGGCAACACGACAGCTCAGTGACTATCGCTGTGCTGATACATGGATTTGGGCCTGTGTCTGTGGGAGTTTGCGCATTCTCCCCATGCTTGCGTGGGTTTTCTCCGGGTGCTCCGGTTTCCTCCCACGTCCCAAAGATGTGCTCTTAGGCTAATTGGCAAAACAAATTCTCCCTAAATTGTCTCAAATTTGGTTTTTAATCTATAGATCTACAAACATAGACAGGGATCATGGGTAGAGGTGGAAACATCGGGGTGGCGGCGCGGGCTCATTGGGCCAAAGGGCCTGTTTCCCGTGCTGTGCAGATACATGGGTTTGGACCTGTGTCTGTGGGAGTTTGTTCAACAACCCCAAAGAAACTACAAACCCGAGTAAATATGGATAAAGTGAGTGTACTTAAGGGGATAGCTGTTCAAGATGTAAGAAAATTTAATCAGGTGGAAAAAGAAGCCGATGGATAAGGGTGGTCGGGCCACTATTTAAGGAAGAAGCAGAAATCCCACAAGCCAGCTATATAAATATGGTATCAAATGTCTGTAGAACCACAATAAGGAGAGACAGTCAGGGCCTGAAAACCAGAATTGATTAAAAGTGGCAGAGAACATCTAACAAAGAGTCACAGATGTTGACGTGAAGAGCAAAGAGGGAGTGGAAGGAAGGATCAGGATAAAAGAAAAAAAGTAAGAAATGCTACAGAAGGCTAAAATGTGAAACAGTAAACAGTATCTAGACTTAGCTCGACCATGCTCACAAAATAAACAACACTCATCAACAAACAGATTCTTACAGCTTGAAATGAAAATCTGTGATTTTCATGGATTTTTATGCCAGTATGAACAGGAAATCAAACTGCAGCTCTGCTTGCAATGGAAAATTATCACATTCCAACACCATTTTTTGCATAGCGTCAGTTTTTCTATCACCAAGTTAGCAGCTCCCAAAATAAACCAGAAATGCACAGTGGAATGCCAAATAATTGCAGTAATTTGTTTCCTAATTTTAGACAGACGGAGGTGCTGTATGTTGCACCTGCAAAGTAAGATGTTATTCTTTAAAAGAATGTGTGCTCCAGACAAGTCAACACATGCTTAAAAAGGGATTTAAGAGGTTCTGCTGTAATAAGCACGATTTATTGCTAAAAAAATGTATTGCTTTGCTTTGTTTTCTCGCATGTTTTAGTAAAGTACAAATTGCAGTTTCTTAACTCACAATATGTTGTAGTTGAAAGCTGGCAAAGTTTATCTTTAGCATAAAGTTTAAGGAGAAGCTTACAGCCTCGATCGTCTTTCAGCTGCATACAATCACTGCAGTCATCCCCTGCCCATCCTGACAGTAGCAGCCCTGACAGAGTGGCACCAGCATCAATCTAATGCCAGCAAAGTTTGGAAAAAATTATCTTTTCACATTCCAGGATGTCTTCCAACCCCCAAGCCTTCAGAGTATTTGCTCCTAATAATTTCCCACTATGTTAAGGAACTGTATGGACATAGCAAATATCTGGGGACAATCTATATGAAGCAGCAATGACAAAGGCAAATTACTGATCTGCACATGCTGATTGAGACATTGCAAACCCTAAAATGGTGTTACAGTGAATGGCCTCAAAAACCACTATCCCACCCCACTCTGGCCTATAATAGACAGGGGGGAGATGCAGTGAGCTGAAGAGCTGAAAGCTGACTAGTGCACATTACCTTTAAACAAATGTGAACTGGGTGCCACTAGATTTGTGCACATCCCTGACTGTATTGTAAAGGTTGGACATTATTAAAACTAGTTTGATGCTAATGAGTGTTCAAGGAATACAAAGGTATTAAAAGTGGGATCCTGTGTAGGGTAGCATGAGGCCCGATATTCCACCATCAGGCCACTTTAATCTCTATATCTCAACCCACCTTTCAGGAATAGTAACTTCCATGCCCGCCTAATTCAGTCATCCTGCAAAACCATGTTTCCCACTCTTGCAGGATCCATATAATCCACACCACATGGCTGATCCTACTGGCTCTAAACTTAAGTACTTATTTCTGCACTTCCTATGTGCCAGCTGGAACATCTGCCCACCCCTCAAGGAGGTCATCAGAGCCCATAGCTCGAATTACTAGACTCCCATTCCCTTAACTCCCAGTTTGCCCACATCTCTTCTGCTCCCAATTGTCAGGGCCCATCTCTAAATGCTACCAGTTGAGGTGCCCTGCTGCTGATAATCTCTCCTGGCTGTTAAACAAGTTGCCCATTTGGTCAATAGCCAGATAGAAAATGGATCTAAGCAATGCTGATGAGATCCTGCCATTAATTTCAGCAGCATCTTTTTTTTGTCAGTGTTGGTGGATTGGCTATTTTATCACCTCAGCCACACCTATCACACTATAAATAGTGGGATCTTTATGTTTGCCTCTGCAGAAAGTTTCAATTGGAGGTACTAGGTGAAACACACGTCTCCAGAATGTTGTTGCTACATCTGACTGCAGCATTGTTTGGGTGTTTTTGTTGTGGGCTTGCTTTCAGTGGTGCACTTTCTGGAGGCAAACCTGTAATATAAAAGGGACATAAGTACATGTTATTTTTGTCATTGTTGGTAAGATAGCTTCAATACCAGCTGTACCAATTACACAGAATTACATAGAATTTACAGCACAGAAACAGGACATTCAGCCCAACCTGTTTATTCTGGTTGTTACACGCCACATGAGCCTCCTCCCACTCCGTTTACATCATCGCACCAAATCAACATCCTCTTCTACTGCTTTGTCTCCCATGCACTTATCCAGCTTCCCCTTAAATCTGCCTACGTTATTCATCTCAATCATTCTGTGTGACAGCATATTCCACATTCCTACCACTCTCTCTGTAAAGAATTCCCCTCAATGGATTTATTAGTGATTAGTGATTATCTTGCACTTATGGTCTCTTGTTTTGGATTTCCCTATGAGTGGAAAAAAACAGGCTGAATTTTCTCATCATTCTCAGGAACGCAACATCAAGACCATTTCTAGGGCTCAACCCTACAGGTATCAGGGGCCTGTTGTCTGTTGGAATCTTCCAGAAGGCATTCAGCTAAGAGGGTACCTCCATGAATTAGTGGACAAATTCCTGAGGCAATAAATCAGCTGAGTACAAGAGCCCATAGCAATGCACTGGTAGCAGCCTCAACAACACAGAGGGACTGTAAAGCAGGGAGAGTAGGGCGAGTGGAGGCATCCACGGAAGCTTTATTAATACACCAAAATGTGGAGGACCGACAGCCCGGAGGACAATCTATGTTGAGGAGAAACTCTATCACCGCAAGGGTTATGACTGAACTGGTGGCCTTCATACTTTCTTCTTCATGTAGAAATGAGTCCCAGTACTTCACTTGCAGTTTTTTTATAGGCTATATTAAGCTGCATTTTTGCTTCCATGATATACGAATCTGTATCCCTAGCTCCCTGTAATCCTCTACCCTATTTAGAATCCATTTTTCCAAGGATTCGGTAGCTTCCTTATTTCTGCTACTAAAATGACACTTAATTAAACTGAAATTAATCTTCCATTTACACACCCACTCTGCAAGTTTGCTCATTTTTCCTTGTCTTTTGTTGTATTGTGCAAATTTTGATGGCACAATCATTTTGTGTGACAGCATATTCCACATTCCCACCACTCTCTATGTAAAGAATTCCCCTCAATGGATTTATTAATGATTATCTTGCACTTATGGTCTCTAGTTTATGTCTAGTTATGGTCTTTGGTCCCGAGTCTAAATCTTTTACATAAATTAAGTAAAAGCAGTTCTAGCACTAATTCCCCTGGGTCACCGCTTCCCACTTTCTCCCAATCTTAGTTTGTTATAGAAACAGAAACCCTACAGTACAGAAGGAGGCCATTCGGTCCATCGTGGCTACATCAACAATAATCCTACCCAGGCTCTATCTCCATCACCCTAATATTTATCCCGCCAATCCCTCTAATCTATGCATGCCAGGAAACTAAAGGGCAATTTAGTATGGCCAATCAACCTAACCCGCACATCTTTGGTGTGTGGGAGGAAACTGGAGCACCCACAGGAAACAGAAACACAGGAAGAATGTGCAAATTCTGCACAGATAGTGACCCAAAATAGGAATTGAACCCAGGTCCCTGAGGCAGCAGTGCTAACCACTTTGCCACTGTGCTGTCCATCCAGTTTGCTTGCCTATGACAGACATTAAGAATGAGAGAGAATCCTGATCAACCAGAACCTGCAGAAGGCAATGACAAACCAATGCAGTACTTTGCCAACATGGCTTAACACAAAGAAGTCCATTGTTAACAATGGCCTCTTTGGACATGATATTGAAGAGAGAGAGAGAGAGAAAGAGATAGTTTGCTATCCATTCTGCTGCCTGTCTATAAACTCCATATGCTCTGATTCAGGAATATACTCATGAATCAACAAACGTTACTTTATTGAACATCTTTTGAAAGAACATTATACATTTGCATTATCACTGTAAGTTGATTAATTATCTTAGAAATTTTGTAACATTGCTGTAGATTTATTTCAGAACATTTTGTCTCATTTTATGTTCTGTTTTAGATCATTCACTAAATCACTTAGAAGAGGCTGGGCTATTGGGGATTGTCTTGCAATAAGGGGGAGAAGCAGTTGGAGCAGGTATATCACATTGAATAAGCTCTCAGCCCCAATCTCGTTAAACGGTGTATTAAATTCCACACAGCTGTGAAATTTAATTTACTGCACAAAGCTAACCAGAAAATACTTTGTTTTTCAATTTATGTCAATGAAGCAATTAAAGTACCTGGGGCTTTTTGGCAAACAGGGTGCACACATTAAAGTCTAGAGTTAGTTGGTTTAATTACTGACCATTTCAAAACTGTCTAGAAATAGGAAAGGAAATACTGTCTTTTGGCTTCAAGCCAAAGACAGCTCTATTTTCAAAGAATCTGTCACTATTCCCCATTAAAGAGCCATTTTATTAAATTTGGCCTCATAAATAATTAATGCACAATGCACTTTTCATATAAACCCTCTGGTAAATCAGCCAAATGCTGTTGTCCATTTTTAAGCCATCATACAACTTCTTTTGTGACAAAGAGAAAAGCAGTGACTAACAGTGGACTGACATATAGTTGGCATGGTGACTGAATGGTGTAAACACAATCTTAAAGTGGAAGTTTATATTGATACCTTTACAGTATGATAAGGTTGAGGCTGTTGTATACCAGGACAGAAACATGAATCTATTTATAAGAATGTAATAGCAGAGGTAGGCAATATGGCTCTACAAGCTTGCTCCACAATGCAATAAGGTTATGTCAGAACTTCCACATTAAATTCACTTTCCAATCCTATCTTCATATTCCCTGACTCCTTTTGTGCCCAAAATATATTGATCTAAATCTTGAATATACTCATCAACTGAGGTATCCACTAGAATAGAAAATTTCAAAGATTCACAATCCTCTGAGCCCTTTTTCCTGACACATTGACCTCTTATCCAAACACAACGACCCCCAGTTCTACACTTTCTGGTCAATGGAAACAACCTTAACCTTGTCCAGTTCTCTTAGAGTTTTATTCTTTTAAACTCCAGAGAATGTAAGACCATTACAATCAAGACATTATCAAAAATCTAAAAGAACAAATACTTGAATATTATGTAACAGATTTCCATGAAATAAGATCTGCATTCAGGCAGCAGATTTGATAATCAGCCATGCTGTGTTCGAATTTATTGATCATACATTTCAGAGATAAGGGAATATCAATCTCACAAGTACTCTCTGTGCAATTCAGGTGAGGTTTGTTGAACCAGTACAAAATACCAGGGAATTTTTCAAAAATAAGTTACATCCAATGTACATTGGGTATCTTGTGATCCTTAATGCTGGTTTAAAAACCCTTTTACCTGAAGCCAGCAACATCCACAAAACTGCCCACATTCCTTGATCAAAATAATAACAATGAGTTTCTATCTTGTTTTTATTCATTTGTGCAACATGGCATCGCTGGCTGGCCAGCATTTATTGCCCATCCCTAGTTACCCTTGAGAAGGTGATGGTAAACTGCCTTCTTGAATTCAGTATAGATTTTTGAAATTAGTTTCGTGATTTAAAATCAGGTCACTCACAGGTGACGGAGATACTTGCTAAGAAAGCACAAAAAACAATCGCAGGATCTGCAGATTTTCCACTAAGCTGCACACTAGTCTACTTACCTAAAGATGATTTATGCTTTTCCCCTGGTGTAATGTGCAGATGTTTGAATGACTTCAGCCTGGTAGTTACAGTTACTGCCAGATAAAGACATCTTCATTCCTGCTAGCAAACCTGGCAGCAATGAACTGCCACGAGAAAGCAAAATAAAGCAATTGGGAAATACAAGTAAGATAGAGGAGAGGTCAGTCACAGGAAGGCCTTGTCTTAATTAAAAAATAGGTTATTTTCCTTTGGACATGGCTGGAAGTCTAGTCTTGATATCATTTGATTCCAACTATATTCGTAAGCGATATTTGTAGGTGAAAGTGAAGGGTCATAGATGAATATGTTACTTGTTATGTTCCAAGAGGATAAGGAGTTTATGGCTGAAGTGAGGAGAATTTTTTTTCAATCCAGAGGATGGTGAATGTGTGAAATTCACTACCACAGAAAGTGGTTGAGGCCACATGTTGTTGATTTCAAGAAGAAATTAGATATAACTTTTGGTACTAAAGGGATCAAGGGATATTGGGAGAAGGGGAGGAGGATTGAGGATATTGAATTTGAGAATCAACCATAATGAATGGCGGAGCAGGCTCAAGGAGCTGAATGGCCTACTTCTGCTTCTAGTTTCTATCCAACACAACTTTGCAAACTTGTGTCTTCTTTTTACTGCTACCAAAGGATGCAAAAACTTCTCAATTATCAGTACAGCACCACCGGATCAAATTACAAGCATTTGTACTATTGATGGTTATCTAAAGAGATAAATAACCCAAATGTTAGGAAGACCAATTTACCATTGACACTGTTTTTACTAATTAAGATTTCACCACAAGACCATTTTTTTTGCCACAGTCACAGTAACTCCAACACCTCTCACTGTCAATGTAGAACAGAAAGTTCCTGCACTTTTGCAGATTAAATGTTGATATTTAATTGGGTAGATGCTAAGACCCCGATTATTAATACAGCACAGCTGGTATTAGTTACCATTTCACAAGAAGAGGGCTCTGATAACTGATCGTACTTTGACTCTCCCTCACTGACAGCATGGTAAGGGTCATGGTTATAAATGTTGACAAGGAAAGAAACCCACAAGTTTCTGTTTTGATTACATTTTGCTGTTGTCTTGGAGGTTAATCCGAAATTGGATTCTCAGAATTTATGCAATACAATCCAGAGACAAATAGATTGTTTTTCGCACAGCTTGTCCAAGTAGGCAGGTTAGTCCACAGGAAAATTCCATCCATTTACCAGAGATAAGCAGGCAATAGTTATTGTATATCATTGTTAGATACCTAACTTTTGTGCTGAGATCTTAAAAGTAAATAATGTGCCACTTGACTTTTATAATTTATTTACATATTTGTATCTCATTTTATTTTTTGCTGCCTGAATGAAAAATCTGAGGTCATCCGAGCTGTTGTCATATGCCTGTTGCTGTTACAAAATGACATTGCCAGAGGCCTTAGGTAGCAAGTGGATAATCATTTAATGATTGGAATTTAATGTCTTCTTATGAGCTGGAAGGGGTCTCTAATCGGGCAAATGGGGACCTCGCCACCTTCCTGCCTGTGATCTGGGGTGGAAAGGCTCATGGATAATCTTTAAAATCCCTCACCCCCTCACCATCACCTTGCCAATTGAGGCCTTAAGTGGGCACTTTAATGCTTCTAAGATGAGTCCCTCATTCACAGTCACTCAGTGCCTGATTGAGGGATCCAGCATTATGGAGCAAGTACCGCTGAGGGGGAAGGGGTATACAGGGAGCAAACTTCCACCTCAATCCTTGATCCGAGGGAAGTTCTCCATTGCCCACACTGGTAGACCTTCCTAAGGGTAGGTGAGACATGGCTCCTACTGGCTAATCAGCCAGCAGGTGAGTTCCCCACCTCCTATATTAAACACTTTCTGCCATTGTGATGAAAGCCACGACAGAAGCCAAAAATTACAAAATGAAATCTATTTCTGTCAAGCATCAAGGATTTCAGTTTTACAAAAATCAAATCTTTCCTTTAAAATCCTCAAATACAGAATGGCTATTTGGTCAAGCTTAATTCTCTACACCCAGTTGTTAAAGTGTCCACCAACAAATCTATATGTGTGCACATGTTGTCATACGTTGATGTTAGAAACTCTAGTAACGTAACGCCTAACTAGGTTAATCACGCAAAATAAAATGGTGTGTGGATAAACATAAATTAACACTGTACACCAGATTCGCTTCCTAGTTCTTTTTTCATGCTTGCAATCAGAAGAGAAATTGAATTCTAAATGAATAAATAAAACCAATGTCAAATGTTTAAAAATGAATCAGTATGAGACTCGATTAGGAAAGCTGATTTTTCTTTACCCTTTCTTATTGAATGTTAGACACGTAAAAGAAATATAGCATGTGAAATCCTTCATCTGGTTCTTTTTTGTTGAACTGGGTTGTTAGGAAGCCTGATGTACCTAACACAAGCCACCTCCTGGTGGGGTCTTGTATCATAAATCAGGGATAGAAACTATTGGCCAGCACTCCTACCAGCACCGTATTTTAATTGAGGGCTGTACCCCACAGCCTCAGAGTTGGCAGTGGGCCATGCTGATAATGAAAGACAGTATTTAGGAAGGCACCCCAAAATTCCCACTAAGTTCATTTTAAACATCTGAGGGTTGATAAGCCTGTACTAACAATCAGAATGGGAGAACGGCTCAGTAGAAATTGCCACACCTCCCTGGCCCATGGAACGGCTCTTAAGGTGGAACCACCCCACCCTTGCCAAGGAACCTACTGAGAGGCTGCCAATCATTTCCTGGCAGTCAGTCTCTCCCACGCATTGCTTACCAGATGTGGTGAAAAATGCTTAGAAATTGCAGAAAGTGACCCTTAATTGCCAAATCAAATGCTTCAATAGGCTGCTGCCACAAAATTCACCATAGTGCTGGACAAATTACATTTCAAAAAGAATTGTTTGGCTATAAAGAACTTCCAAGAAATGAAAAATGTGAGGATTTGAAAGACACTATTTCTGCGATTTTCCACTCCCATTCATGTGAAGAATGGTGTTTGGTGGTGAGAGCAGAAAATATAGCGAGAAGGCCAAAGTCACATTTCCCATCAATGTTAAATCAGGAAGTGGCCAATCCTCCCCCGCTTCAGTGACAGGCCATGTTTCCTGACGTTCAATGTCAGGTATCTCACTGTAATACATTTGCACATTATTATTGGGCCCATACACCAGAATCATACTCTCACCTCAAATAATGCATTGAAAGCAATGTGATGTTAGAACAATGTGATGCATGACTGATCTCAGAAAGTGTATACCTGGCAAATTGCCAGGCTCAGGCATGTCTCAAAATAGTGGGAAGCAGATTTAGAACTGAATTGAAGAGGAACTTTTTCACACAAAGAATTATGGATCTGTGGAATTCCGTGCCCAGTGAAGCAGTTGAAGCTACCTCATTGAATGTTTTTAAGGCAAGGGTAGATAAATTTTTGAACATTAAGGGAATTAAGGGTTATGGTGAATAGGCGCATAAGTGGAGCTGAGTCCACGAAGAGATCAGCCATGATCTTATTGAATGGCGGAGCAAGCTCGAGGGACTAGATGGCCTACTCTGCTCATAGTTCTTATGTTCTCAGGGGAAAGGGTGGTGACAGGGAATGCCAAGGTGATTTCAGAGTGATGTTAGAGTGATTTCAGGGTGATGTTAGAGTGGAAGGGGCAACTGGGGGGGAGGTGGAGTTGAGGGTGGTGATGTCAGGGTGATGCCAGGGCAAATGGTGCCAGGATGATATCCGGGGCGTCCAGATGGATGAGGAATGTTTCCAGGTGTTGGGGCAGCCTTTAAAAATGGTACTCAGACCATCAAATTGCTGAGGTGATGGTGAGGTAGGTGAATCAGGGGCTGTCTGCCAGCGATACAACATGGAATTTCTGCCTGCCTTCTTTTGGCACTAAGTCTGCAGTAAATAGTATAAAAAGGCACAACTGCCATTGGCAGTCTCCATGCCGCTTTTCCCACCTGATATTGGACTTTTGACAAAATTAGAGAAAATTCCACCTCTGTAAATGTAAGTTTTTTTTTATTTTCTATGATAAGATCAGTTTTGAATTAGAAAATGAAAATTAATAATATTGTTGTGTATCAGTAATTCAGTTTCTAAAATAAACCTTAAGTATGATAAAGCTCATTTGTCCCATTTGGATAGCCCAAAATCCTAACACTCAAAGCCAGTTTGTACTTTCTTCATGCAAACAGTGCTAATAACCAACCTGGATTATTCTGAACAGTTAATTTTAAGCAGTGTTTTTCTAGTCCTACTAGATTGATATATGATGAAGTAAACCACTGGGTTTGCATCATCTACACCATTAATATTCCATAAACCTCAATGAGGCCATTCTGAGTTGCATAACACAAGCTTAACTATTTTTTTACACTTGGCATCTTCTTCCTGTTCATTTCCAATATATTCATTTCCTTTTCAAACATGACCAAACTGAACACGCTACTAATTCAGTCTAATATGACTGGTGAATTATAGCAACTTCAGTAGACTTATATTCTGCTGTTCAAACTCTGCTCCTACATTTTATAAGCCTTATTAATTAATGCATCACAATGCCTAGACATTGAAAGAACATGAGTCTGCAGTTTCTTTCATCCTGACCTTTGTTAATTCAATTTGCTTCATTGAATGCTTGTACATTTTTCACTGAGTATGGAAATACAGTAATTTATATTTAACTGTATGAAAATTAATTTGCTTTTGTTGCTTAATAAATGATCTAAGTTGCCTTTTTAATATTAATGTATTATCTCAGCTTACTCCTCTCTCTGTTTTACTGTTAGCTCCAAGTTTTTCCTTAAATGTCAAAGAATTTTTCCACATTTTTTTCCTCTACTCCTTTGAAATTCCAATTTATTAGGAAAATACCAAGGACTGCTCAAAAACAAGTGAAACAAGTGAAATTATTATTGACAATAATTTGTCAAAAGAGGATTAAAAATTCTTGAAACGATTTTGCACTCCCATGCTCCCATTAAGAAAATTACATTTTCAGAAAGTGTGAGTCACATCAGGCTATGCTATTGCCTTCTGAAGTTCAGCTTCATGCTTCCAATGAATGTCCAGCTATTGTGGTCCACGTAGGTACCAATTACACAGGTAAGACTAGGACTAAAGCAGAACCGCAATGATAATGATCTGTAGATCACTACCTGAGCCACAAGCATATCAGGTAAACAAAACCAGAAAATTGAGTGTGAGGTAGAACAATTGGTATGAGAGAAAAGAATTTTGAGGCACCCTAGAGTCATAAAGAAGTGCCTGCAGAATAGTAGATACATTGATTATAATCTTCCAAAATTTCCAAGAATCTGGATAAATCTAAGCAGATTGAAAACCAGCAAATGTTACACCTTTTTTTTAAGAAAGGAGGGAGCCAAAGGCAGGAAACCATAGGTCAGTTAGCCTAACATTTGCGACGGTTGGAAAATGCTAAACTCCATTACTCAGGGGGAAGTAACAGGACAATTAACAAATCAAAAATACAATTAGGCAGAGTCAACATAGTTTTGAGAAATGGAAATTATGTTTGACACATATATTAGAGCCCTTTGAAGATGTAACAAGCAGGGTAGATAATGGAAGTACTGGACCCTCAACTATCTGTGATCTACATGAATGACTTGAATGAAGGGACCGAGTCAAGCCAAATTTGCCAATGATACAAACATGAAAAATTTTGAGAAAGATACAAAGTATCTGCAAAGGGATCTTGGTATCATAAATGGCGGTGTACAAGTCAACCAGTGTACAAGTTCATCTGCAAAAATCATGTTTTTTACATATACTCATTGTCTATGTTGATCTCACATTTCAACTACAGCATGATATATTTGTATTCATCATTAGCATCAATTTTCCACCTCACAAATACATGTTTTACTTACTGTACCTTATAACTGGACATAAGGAATCATGCAGGTGATGTGGGCTGTGTTGCAAAGATATGCAGGAGTTTAAGACACACCCAGTCTTTGGGTAGGATGGCACTCACATTTCAACAGGTGATCAACCACACTGGTCGTTCACTTTCACACTCTGCATATAAGTCAACCCCTGTGTTTGGAGGGATATTTTGAGATTTCAATGGTCAATTTACCCAATAACATCTGTAGTGAGTTAAGTGTTGCTGTTGCTGCATGTAGCTACTGCTATCAGAAGATCTGCTGTCATGGTATATCACGTTTGTCTGGTTTTCACCATTCTTATTCATTCTAACTCATCTGCAACCAATCTGTGATGTCTGCCATCCAACCACACCTAGATGGAGCTCCTTTCTGCTACCCTCTGACCTAGCCCTCCTGCAAAGATCTTAGTAGCTTTTCAACTGTGATCAATAACAAAAAGATTGCTATTTTCTTTTCTGGATATCCCTTTTTAGATTTCATTTGTTCTTATACCTCTTTGTCTTATGGTCTGTATGTGGAATTTTTACTATAGATCTTAACATCCACATTTTCACGACCTCTATTTTCTTTTAGTTGTTTATTTATTGTCCAGATTTCTAAAGCAGGCTAGAAAGTTGATAGAATGTAGTATCTTAAAAGTTTTTCTCTTGTTAAAGGCTCAAGTGTTCTTGGCAATAGCTCATCCTTCATCTTCAGAAAATTACTTTTGCTAACTCTATCCTTCTTCTAATTTTGACATTGCATCAATTGTCTTCTGTTATTATTTGTCCTAAATAGACAAATGGTTCCAGTGTGATGCCATTTACTTCAAGCTTCATTATGTATTCCGTATTTCTCGTAACCATCATAACTTGTGACTTTTTGGTATTCATATTCAATCCATGTCCTAAACTTCTAGACTTTACCTGATCTATGATACTTTGTAGACATTTACCAAAGATTAGTCTCCCTGTTTCACACATGTTCACTCTCTTCCTTCCTCTCACAGAGACACACACACTCATTCTTTCCCTCTCTCCCACACACACTCACCTTTCTTCCACTCTCTCAAACTCACCCACACTCTCCTTCTTGCCATACACACACACTTTTTCCCTCACTCACAAACATGCATTCTCTCCCTCTCTCTCATATTCATACACACACTCACATTCTCCCTTATGTACACACATGTTCACTTTCCCTCTCTCACACACTCACACTCATTTCCTTTCTCTGTTTGTTTTCTCTCTCACGCACACACACCCATCTCTCCCTCATTCTCACCAACCTGGTACTGAGTCTCCTCATGGCTTTATTCCTCCCATGCACCTATACTAAGCTGTGGCCTCTGTTCCCCACCTCCCCATCTCACTTGTCTCTCTCTCTCCCTCTGTCCATATGTCCTGCACTTTCTCTCCCCAGCCCTTACAGCCCTCTTTAAGACTTGGTTAAATATTCCCTTCTCTCATTGTTGTTCTATGTCTAAATCCAGATAGTTTTGCCAAATCCAGCTTCAAATATGTTGGCCAGGATTATCCCAAAACAAAACTAAGTACCCATGGCCAGGAAAATGGGAAAATTTTTGGGTGTACTTACCTGGGCAAATTTCCGACACTGTGCAATGCCGATTGCCTTAGAGAGATTCATGATGGAAAGCGTGGGATGTGAGGGGTTCCAGGGATTTGGAGCGAGGGCTGCCTCATCCCACTGGCAGCAAAGCACTGAGCGAGCCACTGCACATGTGCCGATCTGTCAGTGGGGATATTGCGACACATGCACTGGCTCCCCCTGCATCACCAGTCTTCCAATCGCTGGCTTCCTGTTTATCCATGAATCCCCTCCCCAATTGCTGGTCTCCTAGGCTCTCCGTTGGCCAGTTCCAATCTGCCCCACATGGAAAGGCCTGATCCCTGCCCCAGCCTCAACTAACCACCTCAACCCACTTCCATGTCCAGCCATGACCCTCCCCACCAACGGTCAGCTCCGAGCCTCCTGCAATGTCCAGCGACAATCCTTCCCACCACTGGTCAGCTCCCAGCCCCCTCCGAAGGCCAGTCCTGACACACTACCCATAGGTGGCTAGTTCTGATCTCCCTCCCACCATGACCAGCCCTGATCACCCCCCACACTCCATCCTCCACTGATTCCAATTACAGAATTGCAATGGATTCTCCCTATTAATCAACACCCCTATCAGCCTCATTCCATAGTATGCTCATCCCCCTCTGCCCTGTCTCTTTGCTACTGCCTGGTGAGCAGTGCCAGATTGCCCTTTGGGCAATACCAGGTGCCAGGCTGGCACTGCCAGACAGACACTGCCAAGGTCACCTTGCCACTGACCTCCTGGGGAGGGAAGGAGAGGGAGGGGGGTTCTCAATGGCCTGTGTCTCCATCAGCAGGGTGAGGATACCTGTCTCCAGTTAATAGGGACCAGATGTAAACCCTGCTGGTAGAAACCTCCTGGCAGGGTGAAGGGAGATGCTAGCAGGCCCGGAGACTATCGTCCTGGGCTTGCTAATCATTTCCATCTGACAATCAACTCCATGCCAGAAATCAGAATAAAGGGCCTTGGAGACTTACGATTGGCCGGATTGAATCTTGCAAAAGACCTTCTGCTAATGTCTCCCAGTTTGCTGCACTACTCGAGCAGCGCAGCATGGTGGGAGAAGCCCAGCCATTCTTTCTTTCTATTCTGATTTTATGAGATACTTGTTAAGCTTATAGATCTAGGTTGATTGCACTCCACTGTTTTAGACTTCTTCAATAACTTCATGACTACCGAATGTCTCAAATCACTTGAAATGTATCCTTTGGTGTACATTTGACCACAAATTTCTGTTATCACTCTGAAGATTTTTAGAGTTTCTGTTTTTACTTAATCGCCTAGAGTTTTTCCTGTACTCAACAACTTCAAAGCATTCTTTACCACTGACATCATGTTTTGTCCTTCATTTGCCTCTATATCTTGAGAACTTCCTCAATTTGAATCATTCAGTTATATATTCTGTTGTGCTCCTGCACCCTTTCAACTATTTTACCATCTTTGTCTTTTATGCACCCACTATGTTGTTATTTTTTTCTTTCTATTGATCAAAGGTTTCTCCTTCTGATGCATTTTGTGATTTAATGTAGCTCCAACACTTCATCACATATCTCAAGTTCCAATGCAACTTTAACGTGTTGATATGTATTCTTTATTTCCTTTTCAATGTCATCATACTTGACTGACCTGAATGGCCTACACCTGCTCCTATTTTCTATGTTTCTATATTCAGATGTGTTTGTTTTCATATCATCACTGCTACTATTTCATCTCTCATCCACTCCTGGGGTGGGATTTTCCAGCCATGCTCACCTTGAAACTGAAAAATCTCAGCTGAGATCAATGGAGATTTTCTATAGTCCGCCTCTTGCCCACTATGTTTCCTGTGGCAGGATGGGAATTTTTTTTTTATTCATTCACTGGCCAGAATTTATTGCCCATCCCTAGTTGCCCAAGGGCAGTTAAGAGTCAACCACATTGCCGTGGCTCTGGAGTCACATGTAGGCCAGGCCAGGTATGGATGGCAGATTTCCTGCCCTAAAGGATATTAATGAACTAGTTGGGTTTTCTGACAATTGACAAGCTTTCATGGTCATCAGTAGATTCTTAATTCTAGGTATTTTTTTATTGAATTCAGATTCTGCCTTCTGCCATAGCAGGATTCAAACCCAGGTCCCAGAATATTAGCTGAGTTTCTGGATTAATAGTGTAACAATAATACCACTAGGCCATCGCCTCCCATGTCTCTTTTTCTTTTCCATTTTTGTAATATTTTCTTTGCAGCATTTTGCATACTCCATTTTATGTTTTGCCATTTGCTTTTTATTTCTGGTTCTGCAAACTCTGCTACTCCTATTTCCTCAGTCAAAAAACAAAGAACAAAGAACAAAACAGCATGGGAAACAGGTCCTTCGGCCCAACGATTCCGCGCTACCACCTCGATGTTCCCACTTCTACCCATGATCCCTGTCATCCCTGTCTATGTTTATAGATCCTATGTGTGTTTATAGTCCTATGGTGTTTATATTTGTTTCTTACTTTAGAAATAAATACCTCTCATTCTTTAACATGTCACGGTTTAAATGGTTGAACCGCTTTTCCTTTTTTGATGTTTTCAGTTTTGTTTTAGTTTTTGCCACTAGGAGACAATGATTAAATTTATATTCAAGCCAGGATCCATATGAACATTCCTTATACTGTTTCAAAAATGCTGTTTAACCACCACATGATTTATTTGATTTCTAAATTCATCACTTGGACTTCTCCAAGTATACAGTCTTCTTCTGGATTGCTTAAAGGTGCTGCCAACATCAGATCATTGATAAAATTGTAATCGTCTCTCTACTCTTTCATTTCTCAACCTAATGTCATTTTGACAGATGTTCCTGATATTCCTTCATCAACTTCAGCATTTAAGTCACCCATGACAATTACCAGATTAGTTGATTAACTTGATCATAACGCTTCAGGATGTCACCATAAAACACCTTTATTTCTTACTCGTTGTGATTTTGTGTCAGGGCACAAATTTATAAGAGAACCAGATGAAAAGGCTTTTTTTTTCAATCGATCTCTTATATCTTTATTCATTAACATTTATACTCTGTTCCTCCACTTTACTTCCTGAGAAGTAAAACACATGATTCGACTTTTTCACCTGACCAAATGCTAACCATCTTCTTTATGCAGACCCGAGTAGGTCAGTGCAGTGTTTATGTGTGACGTGTCTGTGGTTATCAAGCTTTCCTGTCTGATACAGAGTCCTTATACTTCCTGTTCTAATCTTGAGAAGCTACTACTTCAATCAAAGATAATGGTCTCAGAAGCCAATATCACCTGTGAGTTTGGGTCAACTGCATCATGAATATGTTGGTTACTTGATTCTTTACAACTATTTACAACCAAATTGGCTGCACAGGTTCCAACCTCATCTGTCTTCTCCTATTCTTCCATAATCAACTATTGGGTTTATGCTGTACACCAGACTTTTCACAAGTGACTGGCCATATGTCCTTACTGAGCATCATGGCTGTGTGCCCTTGGGTATGTCATACACTTTGCTGGATTCTGCCTTCTGAGCCATTGTCCTACTAACTTGTAGAAATCTCATGCCTCTTCTGCTGTTCCCAATCTCTGTGCACATTTTTAGAGCTGTTGCCCCCGCTCCTGCCCAACTCCCCCCCCCCACCACACCAGCTGAAGCTGATGGCCTCTCACTTGCATGACTGCCAAGATATCGAGGTACAGCTGCTACTTAGAGTCATGAATGAGAATTGAAGAGTTGTGGGACGCTAGTCTCCTTAACCACACCCCTTTTTTTGGAATGGGTGTGCAGCTTGACAGGGAATCAAGAGTACTCACAAATATCTCCCATGTAACCCAAGGTAAAGTATTTAAAGTACGTAAAGTATTTTTAAAGTATTAATTTATGAGTGTCACAAGTAGGCTTACATTAACACTGCAATGAAGTTATTGTGAAAATCCCTTAGTTGCTACATTCCAGCACCTTTTTAGGGACACTGAGGGAGAATTTAGCGTGGCCAATGCACCTAACCTAACTCACAGTCTGGAGCACCTGGACAAAACCACACAGACACAGGGAGAAACATGCAAACTCCGCACAGTGACCCAAGCCAGGAATCCAACCCCAGTCCCTGGCACTATGAAGCAGCAGTGCTAACCACTGTGCTACCATGCCACCCAAGTGACTGAGTTAAGAATTAAGTGAGTGGATAAAAATTTATCAGATGGATTATAATGTGAGAAATGTGAGGTTATCTGCTTTGGAAAGAAAAATACTATTTAAATGGAGAAGGGACTGCAGAATGTTGCAGTATAGAAGGCTTTGAATATCCTTGTACATGACTCATAAAAAAATTATCATACAAGTACAATGGGTGGGATTCTCCCAAAAATATTTAAGTGTTGAATTTGCGTAAAAACTGAAGTAAATCCCGTTGATTTTTTTTCAGCAGAGTTTCAAAATGAATCTCCCACACTTTGGTGTGTACTGCAGAGTGCTTAGCGTGAATACATCATAAATTAGCGGCGGGACTATTTCCGCTGGAGAGGCCAATACTGAGGTCGACGCACATAAATCAACACCACATTTCCGACCAGGTCAATCGCTGGCCAGCCCCGAGATCTTGCAATGCCAACACACAGAGCCCCCATGGCCCAATTGCTGGCCTTCTGGACAGGCATGGGCCAACCTTAACCTCCTCCTCCACACCCCACCACCCCCATCACCACTATCTTAATCTGCCCCCATCTCCACTCCCTCTCCCTTCCCCAAACCAAGAGTCCCAGCCTCCATCCTCACACCCACAGTCCCGAGTGCCCCCTACTCCCCCAGCCCCAACCCCCCCCCAGCAGGCTGATACCCCACTCCCTCACCCCGATGGACAGCCCTGATCATTGCCCTCCCTCCCTCTGTCATTGCTGAGTGCAGAGTGGCAGAGGGATTCACCATCCCCACCAACCACCACTGCCAGAGGCCCTAACCCTCTATAGGCCCTTCGCCTTGACACTGCCTGATGCCCGATGGACAGTGCCAAGATGCCTCCTTGTGCCGTGCCAGTGGGTAGGCCAGTGGGGTATTGCCACACCAGCAATGCCAAAGGGGCACCCGCCCTTAACCCTGACCTCCCAACCTCCTCTGGGAATACTTGACTTCAGCAAGGTCGGGCCACCACCTCTCCATAAGTGGGGACCTGTTGTAAAACCCGCTGGAGTGAAAAAGTCTTGGTGAATGGAAGAGGCCAGTGCATTGTTGGTCATACTGCAAGAGAGATACATTATAAAAGCAGGCAAATAGTAACAACTGCTTTGGTGAGACAACATCTGGAGTACTATGTATAGTTCGATCTCCTTATTTAAGTAGGGAGATACATGCAATAGAAGTAGTTCATGGAAGGTTCCAGGCAGATTCCTAGAATGAAGAGGTTGAGTAGATTGCTTCTATACTGTTTGGATTTTAGAAGAATAAAAGGTAATTATAATGAAATATATAAAATCCCGAGGGTTAATGTTGAAAGGATATTTTTCCTCATGGGGAATCTGGAGCTGGAGGACACAGTTTAAAAATAAAGTGTCTCATGTTCGAGACCAAGACGTGGAACAATTTCTTCTCGAAGTCATTAATGTCGACAGGTCTATTTTTTCTTATTCATTCATAGGAATTGGGCATCACTGACTGGCCAGCATTTATTTCCTAGTTGCCCTTGGAGGGCAGCTGAGAATCACTCATATTGCTGTGACTCTGGAGTCACATGTAGGTCTGACTAGGTAGGACAACAGATTTCCTTCCCTAAAGGGCATTAGTGAACAGATAGATTTTTCTGACAATTGACAATGGCTGCATGGTAGATTCTTAATTCCAAATATTTTTTATTGAATTCAAATTCCACCATCTGCCGTTTCAGCCTGGTTCCCCAGAACATTAGCAGAGTTTCTGAATTAATCGTTTAGTGATAATACCACTTGACCATTGCCTTCCTTGGATAGAGCTATCCACGTCTAATGTGTTTTCTGTTGCTAAAATTGAGAACCACACTTGATAAAGCACATTCAGCTGTGGTCCTGAAAGTTCTGCAGCAAAACATTTTGTGGTAATGGGTTATGATATTTGCAGGTGAATGAGTAGCCAACTATCTGAAAACAAACAGTCAGAGCTCTTTAATTCCACCCACAAACTTTCCATGATGTCTGTTGTTCACCGTGTTGGGTCGATTGTACCGTGTATAGAAAACAGAATTACTCTCTCACCGCCCACCATGCCCACACAACATGGCTTCATCGAGCATCATGAGTCCCTGGAAGCTTAGTGGAATTTCTCCAGCCCACAACTGAAAAGATTTTTCTACCACCTCCTCAAGACCACAAATGTGGAAAATGGATTATTTCTACTAAATTGACAAACACTGCAATTCAGAGGATCTTAAAATAAACCAGATATATGAAATGAAATAGTATAATCAAAATATTTTAGTTAAACTACATATTATCTAATAATGATAAAACAGCTGCACATCTGTTTTGGTGCATCGCTTCTCCATATGTACTTTATTATCAACTTTGGTTTCTGTTTTTTGGCAATCAATATTGTATACGCATGCAGGTATTTTAATACTTAGCATTTATGAAAGCTTGCATTATACAGTATGCAGTCACTGTAGTTTGCAAATACACAATAACACACAAATGTAGAAGATCTGAAAATATATTTATGGTTTTTATAATGTCATAGAAACATACAGCACAGAAACAGGCCACTTGGCCCACTATGTCTATACTGATCATCAAATGCCAAACCATACTAATCACATTTACTAGCACTTGGTCCATAAACTACTATGTCTTGGTGATTTAAATGCTCATCTAAATGCTTATTAAATGTTGTGCGAGAACTTGCTTCCACCACTCTTTTAGGCAGCACATTCCATACTTTCACAGCCTCCTGTACGAAAAAAGCCTTTTCCCACATCATCTCTAAATCACTTACTTCTCATCTTAAACTTATGCCCTCTAGGCTTAGGCGTCTTTGCCATGGGGAAAAGATCCTTTTGATCCACCCGACTATTTTTTTCATTATTATAGCAAGTTTTGGCTGATTAGACAAATTTCAAAATCTTAGCTATGGAGCAAGTTTCAATTTTGATATTATTAAAGCAAAATATCACACAGAAGCTGAAAATCTGAAAATAAAAAGTGTGCTGGAAAAAGAAGCAGGTCTGATATTGTCCATGGATATAGAAACAGGGTTAATGTTTTGAATTCAGTATAACTTGGGGCGGCACAGTGATGCAGTGGTTAGTACTGTTGCCTCACAGCACTAGGGACTCGGGTTTGATTCTGGCCTTGGGTGATTATCTATATGGAGTTTGTATGTTCTCCCAGTGTCTACATGGCCTCTGCTGGGAGCTCTGGTTTCTTCCCACAGTCCAAAGTTAGGGTTAGGTTGATTAGCCAGGCTAAATTGACCCTTAGAACATAGAACATAGAACACTACAGCGCAGAACAGGCCCTTCGGTCCTCCATGTTGCGCCGACCACTTAAGAAAAAGCAATGACCCTCTAACCTAAACCATTCCCTTTTCATCCATAAACCTATCCATGGACCTCTTAAACGCCACCAAACTTGGCGCATCTACAACTGCAGCAAGCAGGGCATTCCATACCCTTACCACCCTCTGGGTAAAGAACCTACCTCTGACATCCGTCCTATAACTACCACCCCTTAATTTAAAGCTATGTCCCCTCGTGCTAGCTTTCTCCATCCTAGGAAAAAGGCTTAAAAATTTCTCTGCCTTAGAGTCAGAGAAATTGATCGGGTAACTCTTCTTCCGAAATGAAGAGAGATTGAAATATGATGGAATTACTTAGGCTGTTGAAAAAGCAGGGGACATACACATAGAACAAAAGGAATGGTTAGGTATAGGTTAGAAGGCAGAGAAAATTAAATGAAGAAAGAGCCGAGGGAATGGTCATGATGACAATAAAGAAACATTTCATTGATCCAGAATAATGTTAATGGCAGAATAAGATTAATTCTGTCCAAAAACGAAATCATGAAAACAAGAAATAAACTTGGCAAAAGAAAATCAAAATGGTGGGCTGAGCTCATGGTCTAAAATTGTTCAACTCAATGTTGAGTTTAGAAAACTGTAAAGTGTTCCATTGGAAGATGAGGTGTTGTTCCTTAGGCTTGTGTGGGGACTCACTAGGACATTGCAGCTGAGTCATGCTTGTG
This sequence comes from Sphyrna mokarran, assembly GCA_024679065.1. Lineage (NCBI taxonomy): Eukaryota > Metazoa > Chordata > Chondrichthyes > Carcharhiniformes > Carcharhinidae > Sphyrna > Sphyrna mokarran. The sequence continues at coordinate 43,552,338 of JAGIQG010000009.1, forward strand.
GGCTGAGTGGAGATGTTCCACAAAATGGTCACTCCCAGTCTGTGCTTGGTCTCCCCAGTGTAGAGAAGACCACATTGTGAGCAGCAAATACAGGATCCTAAATTGGAACAAGTACAAGTAAAGTGCTTCTTCATCTGGGAGAAATGTTTGGGTCCTTGAACAGTGAGGAAGGGGTCAGAGTATTGGAAGTAACAGAGGAGCAGGTAGGATGCCACAGATGGAATCGTCCCTTTGCAATGCTGACAAAATGTCTCCAATGGACCAGTCAATCACAAAGTGATATGGTAACTTTTAGTCCAATTTCATCTGTTCAGTTTGTTGCTCACAGTTTTACACAGGATTATCAAATGAGATCTATTTAATGCAATACAATGTATTGATTGAAGACAGGTTGCTTCCTTATTGAGGAACGATTTTGCTGGTGGCAGCATGCTGGAGGTGGCAGAGATGGCAGGGGATAATCCTTTGAATGCAGAAGCTGATGGGGTGAGAGATAGTTAGGACAGGAGACTAGACAATGTAGTAATGATGTATAGTGTCAGAACAGGCACAATGGGAAGAGACTGAGCAAGAGGAAAAAAAAAGTCAAGACAGGAAGAGATAAATTCAGGAACATGCTGAAACAAAGGGCCCGGTTTTATAAAAATCGCGGTAAATTTGGGCGTCGGGCCTTTAACGTGATCTGCACCTGAATACAAGCAGATCGCAACTTTACCGACACCTGATTTGGGTGCAGATCCAGTCCATGCCCGAATTGGCGGCCGGACGATTTAAATGCATTAGCATGCATTTAATCGACTTAATGAACCACGCGCCCAACTCGACTGCCAAATCCCACTTTACCATCTTCGGGTCTGTTCCGAATCCGCATAGTAAGCAATCTGCAATATAAAAATCTGAAGCCGATTTTTATTCTGCAAGGGAACTCTGAAGCCCATCCTCCTCCACCATTCTTCGCAGACTTCCCGCTAACCATCCTGGCAGATCACCTACCCACACCCCGGGATTGGACCCCTCTGGGAGGCAGGCCCCCCTTGGCAGAATTCCCTCCCCTCTGGGATCAGACTTCCCCGGGGAGGCGGGAACCCCAGCAGACCCTCCGGGGAAGCAGCCCACTCCCCTCAGCAGAGCACACCCGAAACTACCTCGATTGCCGGTCTCCCTCCACCATCCTTCTTGGCCATCTTCAGTCTTTTGACAGCCTGCAGCATCCTCCTGGCCACAGACTCGGAGCTACGGCTAAAGTGACCGGGTTTCACACCGTTCCACTGGCATCAGCCGATGGAGGAGAGGCTCAGATAGATCTCTAGTTGCGGGGAGGAGGAAGGGAGTCAGATGGATTTCTGTTTGGGGGGGGCGTCCACTGCCACTCCACGTGCGATCCCTTCTCCCCACCAGGAATGGATGTGCGGCCATACCATCCCACCAAATCTTCAGGATCAAGCAATTCCTCGCTAAGAAGATGAAGCAGAACTGGCCGACCCGATTCCACAGTGGATCTGCATGAAAATCAGCAACAAGATCAGGGACAACTCCAAGAGAAGACACTGGAGAAGGCCTAAACTGGGTTGTAAAGGGATACACCACCATCGGCACACAACCAGCCACAGCCATCTCTCCCACTCTCTTGCCCCTGCAAGGAAGAGTAATCTATGGCTGCTGGTGTACCAGTGATGGTGTACTCCTTTACAGACCCAGCTTGGTCCTTCTCCAGTGTCTCCTCTTGGAGTTGTCCCTGATCTTGTTGCCGATTTTCATGCGGATCCACTGTCGAATTGGCCAGTTCTGCTTCATCTTCTTAATGAGGAATTCCTCGATCCTGAAGATTTGGTGGGATGGCATGGCCACACGTCCACTCCAGGAGTAGAGATTTGTTCCTCTGGTGGGAGGAGGGATTACCCATGGAGTGGCAGCAAACCTCCCTGCCCCAACCTCCCCCCACCAGGGATCCATCTGCACCTCCTCGTACCCCCGCAATCAGAGATCCATCTGCGCCCCCTCCTCTCCCACCCCATTCCCACATCTCCCGCCCCGCAGCCCTTCCTCCCCCGCAAAAGGATGATCTGTATCACAGAGCCGCTCTCTCAGCTTTCTGCTTTTATTTTCCCTGCAACTGGTTTTAATGATACATCACACAAACAACTAAATATATGTAAGTCAAATCCACACAAATGTAGTCAGGAACAGAAGGCGTAGAATAAATGTGAATGGGTATTGTCTAATTAACATTCAAAGCATTTTCTCCTTGCATTTAAGCCATGTGATAATAGAAATAAAAACAGGAATCTGTTTTTTTCATTCCCTGTATCCTTCCTGTAGAAACACATTTTAATAAAATAAATGGAGTCAATCATAAATAAAAAACACAACTTATTAATGACATCACAATAATATGTGCATTTGTCAAAGTTCCACTGATGTTAATCAAGCAGTTCAGTGGTGGTTATTTATAAAATCCAAAATTTTGAAGACTACTTTTTCATCCAGAATTTGCTGTAATTGTCAACTTTAAATTCATTTTCAAATTGCTCCTCTTTCGTTCTAGCTCTTTTGGGAACACATTTGCACAATCTTGCTTCCCTTTCAGCCTCTGGCAGAAGGGAAACATCAATTGGCATCATATTAATTTTTTTAAACTCCTTGTATTGGGTATTGATCGTGGACCCACAGGATGAACCACCAAAACAGGATACAGCCTGGCATAAACCTGCCTTCCAAAGCAAACTACTGATGTTCTATTGAAATTGTTCTGCCTGAGCACTGGACACAGGATACACAGCAGGAAGCAATCTCTCAGAAGGCACAAACCGCCCAACCCAGTGCCCAGGCGCGCTGCCTCCGATTTTTGTCGAACTGTGTATCGCAGTTCAGAGATCCAAACTGTCCAGCTGCGCTAAGCCCCATCCACAACACGGATTGGATCGGAGCTGGCAAAAAGCATAAGAGTTGCACTGAGGGCTCGGATCCATATTATGCCCGGATCCAGCCCTCAGGCTCCCATTGGAAAATCAGGCCCAAAGTGTGCATGGATGTCAGAAATGGGTTAACAGACTTTCCAATTAAGTCCTAATTTGATGTCAATTATTCAGTAAGTCACTGATCTATAAAGGGCCTACAGGTGGCACTGAGTATTGGGGAGAATTATGAAGGTAGGGTCTTCATGAATAACCTAAGCTGGTATAAGAATTAAACCTCTGCTGTTGGCATCACTTCAAATCACAAACCAGCTGTCCAGCCAACTGAGGTAACCGATTCCCAGTATTTTACTGAAATGCTTTAGAAGTGTAACCGCTGTAATGTAGGAAATGCACCCCTAATCTATGCACAACAAACTCCCACAAATAGCAATATAATCATGACCAAATAATCTGTTTCTGTAATATCAAATCAGGTATAAATATTGGCCAGAACACCCAGCAATAACTCCCCTTGTTCTTCTTTAAAATAGTGCTGAGGGATTTTTTACTTCCAGTTGAGACAGCAGATGATGCCTTGGTTTATCTCTGAGCTGAAAAAATGGCACCTCTGGCAGTGCAGCACTCACTTAGTAAAGCACTGGAATGTCAGTCTAGGATTTTGTGTTGAATTTCTGAAGTGGAATCTGAAGCAAAACTGTCTGAGTTAGAGGTGAGTATGCTACCAACTAAGCCACAGCTGGCTCTTAACCTAGAGATGATTTCATGAAGCCATAATCAAAACCAATGGGTACCAGGACAAGGAAAGAGACTTGAGGCGGGGATGAAAGTGTTATAAAGGATCATCCTAAAACCACAAGAGGATAATGAAGACACGGAAGGGTTTAAGATGGGAAGTCCAAATCAAACACCAAGGCAACTGCAGTATAGCCTAAAATAACTGGACAGGGAATGAAAGTTCATGAATCAGGGAGTTAGGAATTAAAGCATTGGAGGATGCTCCAGATTCTTCCGCAGCACATATACTAAAGTTGGAACGATACAAAGATGATTAGCATGGCCCCTGCGCAAGGATGATATATAAATTCGTGAAGCGTTCCGGGTATTAGAAAAGGAAAGGCATGAAGACAGTAACTTTTAAACTGAGCCAATGTAGATTGTAATAAAATGGAATAAGGGCAGGGATAGTGAGCAGGTAGGGCAGTTTGAGACAGGATACAGAAGCTGAAATTTACAGAGGATTGAGAATGGCACAAATGGTAAGGTCAGCATTGAAGTAATCAAGTATAAAGGTAAAAAAAAGCATGAATTAGAGTTTCAGCAGCAGATTGATCAAAGTAAGAATGAAGGTGGCAGATATTACTAAGGTAGAATAAGTAGTCTTTGTGGTGGAGAAGATATGTGTTTGAAATTTAGCTTGGGGTCAAATAGGCAGCTACATTAGAAATAGCCTGTGATGGTAGCTAAGGAGGGGCTGGAGCTGGTGATAAAACTGTAGAATCCTCCACAGGATTCTGGCATATGTCAGAATCATTCAGCTACAAGTAATTTTACAGTAGTCTCATGGGGACAGCTGGGAGGAAGTTTTAAATATACTGTTTTTCTGGGTAAGGCTGGGTAAAGCTGACCCCTCCCTGTGGAGCCCTTTGTCTTTTACCTTCTCACCTGGCCTTTGGTTATACATGATACTGCCATTAAAACTTTACTCCTATGACCTTGGTCCTGTGCTAGGAATCATGCATAACGCTCCAGTACAGTCAAAGAATATTGTGCAAGACTAGCTGATGTGGATCCAAGCATGGCCAGTGTTCAATTTACAGTATTCCTGGCACTGCTGTTTTATTTGCCCAGTTCAGTTTTCTTTTCTGATTTGAAATGTGATAGATCTCCCTAAGAGAGCTTAAGCATTACAATTCACAGACCTGAAAGGAAATTTCTTGTTTCATGCATGCTAACAGCCTCTGCTTTCTGAAGACACACACCATTTTCAGGGCTGACTCCAATTATTCACATTGGTGTATAAATTTTAATGGTAATGAATGGCTCCTCCCATTCAGTTCATTACTTCATGCAGTGCTGTTTCTGGCTCCTCTCCTCAGTGACACACCCAACTTTTTCCATCAATTACTGTTTCAAGAGATTGAACCAGACGTGGTGTGGAGAGGATGAGAGATTAGAAGAGCATGCAACTGTAAACACGGGAGCAAGGGCAATGCCAGTGCAAACACAGGAGCAAGGGCAGTGCCGGTGTAAACACGGGAGCAAGGGTAGTGCCAGTGTAAACATAGGAACAAGGGTGGTGCTGGTATAAACATGGGAACAAGAGCAGTGCCAGTGTAAAGACGGGACCAATGGTATGCCAGTGTAAACGCGGGAACAAGGGGAATGCCAGCATGAACTGGATGGAAGTGTGGGAAAGTAAAGGATGGCAACATGAACAGAGGAAGGAGAAAGTAAGAGAGAGTCTATATCAAGAGATAAATGAAGTTAGTGAGAAGAATTGGACCTGGAGACTGTAGTCTGCCTCTGTATCATTGTGACAAATGTATACATCATTTGAAAGCAAATTCAGCAGATGAAACAATAGTGCGCACCAGTACATATCCACAAAAGTCTGGAATTTCTTCATAGCAAATAAGAGAAAGTCTCATCAATTTTGCCATGAACATCTGCTGCTCATTTAGCAGAATATTGTACGTATATACATAAAGATATGTAAACATAAAGATATGTTTAGATATCTAAACATATCTTTAGATATGTTAAGAATAGAAGGTTGGTTAGGGCAAGATTAGGGCCAGTCATAGACAGCAGTGGGAAGTTGTGCGTGGAGCCTGAGGAGATTGGAGAGGTACTGAATAAATATTTCTCTTCGGTATTCACGCAGGGTGATGTAAATGTAGTTATGGAGAACACTGAGGTACAGGGTAGCAAACTGGAAGGTATCGAAGTAGATAGGGAGGATGTGCTGGATATTCTCGAGGGTTTGAAGTTGGATAAGTCCCCTGGGCCGGACGGGATTTACCCTAGGATTCTCTGGGAGGCAAGAGAGGAGATTGCAGAGCCTCTGGCGCTGATCTTCAGGTCCTCGTTGGTTACGGGTGTGGTTCCGGAGGACTGGAGGATAGCGAATGTGGTCCCATTGTTCAAGAAGGGGAAGAGAGACCTTCCAGGGAATTATAGGCCAGTGAGTCTTACTTCTGTTGTGGGCAAAGTATTGGAGAGAATTATTAGGGATAGGATTTATAGTTATTTAGAGAGAAATGAATTGATTGGGGATAGTCAGCATGGTTTTGTGAAGGGTAGGTCGTGCCTTACTAACCTCATTGAGTTTTTTGAAAAAGTGACTAAAGAGGTGGATGGGGGTAAGGCGGTTGATGTGGTATACATGGACTTTAGTAAGGCGTTTGATAAGGTGGCCCATGGAAGACTTCTGCAGAAAATGCAGATGTATGGGATAGAGGGTGATTTAGCTAATTGGGTTAGGAATTGGCTAGCAGGTAGAAGACAGAGGGTGGTGGTTGATGGGAGATATTCATCTTGGAGTTCGGTGACAAGTGGTGTACCTCAGGGGTCTGTTTTGGGGCCCCTGCTGTTTGTAATTTTTATAAATGATCTGGATGAGGGTATGAAAGGATGGATTAGTAAATTTGCAGATGACACTAAAGTCAGTGGAGTGGTAGATAGTGAAGAGGGGTGTTATAGTTTGCAGAGTGACTTGGACAAGTTGCAGAGCTGGGCCGAGAGGTGGCAAATGGAGTTTAATGTGGAAAAGTGTGAGGTAATGCACTATGGCAGAAATAATAAATGTGTAGAGTATAGGGCAAATGGTAGGATTCTTAGTAGTCTAGATGAACAGAGGGATCTTGGTGTGTATGTGCATAGATCCCTGAAAGTAGGCAGTCAGGTCGAGAAGGTTGTTAGGAAGGCATATGGAGTCTTGGCTTTTATTGGTAGAGGGATTGAATTTCGGAGCCGCAACGTCATGTTGCAACTGTACAAAACTCTAGTGCGGCCGCACTTGGAGTATTGTGTGCAGTTCTGGTCCCCACATTATAAGAAAGATGTGGAGGCATTGGAGAGGGTACAGAGGAGGTTTACCAGGATGTTGCCTGGTATGGAGGGCAGGTTTTATGAGGAGAGGCTGAGGGATTTGAGGTTGTTTTCGTTAGAAAGGAGGAGGCTAAGAGGGGACCTGATCGAAACATATAAGATGATTAGAGGTTTAGATAGGGTGGACAGTGATAGCCTTTTTCCTAGGATGGAAAAAGCTAGCACGAGGGGACACAGCTTTAAATTAAGGGGTGATAGTTATAGGACGGATATCAGAGGTAGGTTCTTTACCCAAAGGGTGGTTCGGGAGTGGAATGCCCTGCCTGCAGCAGTTGTAGATGCGCCAAGTTTGGTGGCGTTTAAGAGTTAGTTGATAAGTATATGGAAGAGAAGGGAATGGTTTAGTTTGGAGGGGCATTGCTTTTTATATTGGTCGGCGCAACATCGAAGGCCGAAGGGCCTGTTCTGTGCTGTAATGTTCTATGTTCTATGTTCTATATCTGCAGCTTGAAACGATAGGATTTGGATCCTGCAACCTGCTAATCCATCATGGTCTGGGGATCAACTCTGGGATCCTCTAATCTGTATGGTTGAATAGATGTGACTTAAGCAAATGGCTGACACAGCAGATTTTAATAGAATGCAACATTTAATTTCTGCTTTGATTCATAGATAACCAAGCTCATTAATGCTTAATAGCTTTAAATCTGCACCATGAACAGTTACACAAGACTTCAACGTGAAGGTGATAAACATCAGTAACAGAGGAAGTGAGAAGCATAGGAGAAAAACAAACATGATGGGTAGGATTTTACAGCCTCGCTCAGGTGAGACCGGAAATTCCCCACCTGTGGTCAACTGGCAGGCAATATAACATTCTGAACACCTGGCTGTTGTCGGACCCTCATCTTCTCTGATTCCACAGTGAGCGAGGTGGTAGAGTTCTGAGTATCATAGCGTAAGGAGGGCTAGCACAGTTTAGACTGCAGGTAAATATTTTCTAATAATTTAAACTTGATCTGGTAACTCGTTTTTTAAAAAAACTAAACAAGTTGAACAAGGTTGAATAAGGGTGACAGTACAGAGGCCACGTCACAATTACAGCACACGGGAGTTTGAGAAGAGCATCATGAATCTAAAATACCACATCTGCATCTACAGGAACATCAGTACCGAGTTAAGCTAAAGTGTGGGACGCAGAAAAGTCAATGGACTCTATTCATTCAGCCCATCATGTATATGCCACCTCTCCATGAGAACTCTTCAGCTAGTCCCATTCCCCTGCCTTTGTCCCACAGTCCCTTCAGATAATAATTCTATTCTCTTTGGAAAGCCACGTCAAGTTGGAGGAGAGGAGAGATTTATCTAGACACATAGATCCAAGGAGATGGTGGCGCAGTGGTAATGTCACTGGAGTAGAAATCCAGAGACCCAGGCTAACATTCTGTACTGATGGTCATAAAATTATCGATGGTCATAAAAGTTTCACTAGTGCCCCTTAAGGGAAGAAATCTGCCATCCTTTGCTGGTCTGGCCTACATGCGACATCAGACCTACAAAATATGGTTGACTCTGAACTGCCTTCTGAAGTAGTCTGAAGAAGCTCAGTTCAATTAGGAATGGATAACAAATGCTAGCCTTGCCTGCAATGCCCACACCCCATGAAAGGATAAAGAAAGAAATAGGGATTAATCACACACCATAGTTTAGGTAGTGCAGATCAGGTTAGCGGTCAGAGACAGAGGGAATGACTGAGAGTCACGTAGGTAAGGGGACAACAAGTGCTGGAGAAAACTCAACATTTGGCCTCACTCAATAGGTATCAGTCTCGTGCTGTCTTTGTGGGTGAGGGCAAAGTCGCAGTGATAGGCAGGGGTATAGATAGGAACTGTTCACTGCAGTTACAGCCAGGTGTTCAGAATGTTATATTGCCTGCCAGTTCCAGAGTCAAGAACATCTCTTTGCAGTTCGTGAAAAACTTGGGGTGGAATTTTATGGCCCTGTTACAGCAGGGATGGGGCGAGGGGACAATCGCCCCATTGTCCCCTCAATGGGGGCAAATTGTGCAAAAGCCCATCCACTTCAGCAGGAGCAGAAAATCCTGCTGGCAGGAGGAGCCATAAAATTCCACCCCAAGGGTGGAAGGGAGAGGATCCAGTTGTCAGGGTGCAACTAAAAATGAGGTTCTGCTGAGGGAGCTTGAGGAGCAGGAAGAATTTAAAATACAAAATTGGATTTTGTAGATTGGAGTGTGCCCAGGGCTGTAGGAGTGGACGGGGAGGAATTTGTACAGTGTGTTTTGGAAGGGTCCTTGGAGCAGTATGTGGATGGCCCGACTAGAGATGGGGCTATACTGGATTTGGTTCTGGGGAATGAGCCAGGCCAGGTGGTTGACGTCGAGGTAGGAGAGCAGGTGTCAAATAGTGATCACAACTCTGTCTGCTTTAGGATATTAATGGAAAAGGACGAGACTGGCCCAAAAGGGAAGGTATTTAACTGGGGGAGGGCTAGATACGGCCAGATTAGGCAAGATCTTAAAGATACCGACTGGGATAAGCTTTTTGAGGGCAGGTCGACGAGGTACATGTGGGAGTCTTTCAAGGGAAAACTAAACTCTCTGCAGGAAAGATACGTGCCGGCAAGGAGGAAGGATGGGAAAGGTAGGATAGAGAACCTTGGCTTACCAGGGAGATTGAGAACTTGATCAAGAAAAAGCGAGATGCTTACATTAGATCTAAGCAACTAGGGACTGAGACAGCGCTGGAAGCTTATAGAGAGTGTAGACGGGATCTTAAAAGGGGTATTAGAAAGGCAAAAAGGGGCCACGAGGTGGCTCTGGCAGGTAGGATAAAGGAAAATCCAAAGGCATTTTACACCTATGTAAGGAGCAAAAGGATGGTTAGAGACAAGATTGGACCTCTTAGGGACAGAGGAGGTGATCTATGCTTAGAGCCTGAGGGAATGGGGGAGATCCTGAATGAATACTTTGCGTCGGTATTCACGCAGGAGACTGGACAGATGTCTGTGCCTGATGTTGACAAAGTTGAGGATCGGCTGAGGGAAATAAGGATTACGAGGAAAGAGGTGTTGGGGCTGTTAGGCAGCTTAAAGACATATAAAGCTCCGGGGCCTGATGGCATTTACCCCAGGCTGCTAAGGGAGTTGAGGGAAGACTTGGCTGGGCCTCTGACGCAAATCTTTGTCTCTTCCTTGGACACAGGTGAGGTCCCAGAGGACTGGAGGATAGCAAACGTAGTACCGTTGTTTAAAAAAGGTCAGAGGGATCACCCAGGGAACTATAGGCCGGTGAGCTTGACTTCAGTTATAGGTAAGCTAATGGAGAGGATCCTTAGGGACAGGATGTATGAGCATCTGGAGCGCTGCGATCTGATCAGGGATACGCAGCATGGCTTCGTCAAGGGGAAGTCTTGTCTTACGAATCTGGTGGAATTTTTTGAAGAAGTGACAAAAACAGTTGATGAAGGACAGGCTGTTGATGTCGTCTACATGGATTTCAGTAAAGCGTTTGACAAGGTTCCTCATGGTAGACTGATAGAGAAGGTGAAGGCGCATGGGATACAGGGTCGGGTATGTAGATGGGTCGAGAACTGACTCGGGAGGAGGAGACAGAGGGTAGTAGTGGAAGGCTCTTTTTCCGGCTGGAAGCCTGTCACTAGTGGAGTGCCACAAGGCTCAGTACTAGGTCCTCTTCTATTTGTGGTCTACATAAACGACTTGGAAGTTGGGGTAGGTGGTGAGATCAGCAAATTTGCTGATGACACCAAGATGCTTGGATTGGCGGGTACAGAAGAGCAGTGTCAGGCAATACAACAGGACATAGACAGGTTGGTAGACTGGGCAGATAGATGGCAAATGGAATTTAATCCGGATAAATGCGAGGTGATGCATTTTGGCTGAAAAGTAGAAGAGAGTATAGGATAAAAGGTAAAACTATACGGAGCATAGAGACGCAGAGAGACTTGGGGGTGCAGGTTCACAAGTCTCTGAAGGTGTCCTCACAGGTGGAGAAGGTGATAAAGAAGGCGTATAGTATGTTAGCTTTCATAGAAAAGGGTATAGAATACAAGAGTAGGAGTTTGATGTTGCAGTTGTATAGAACTTTGGTTAGGCCTCACTTGGAATACTGCGCCCAGTTCTGGTCGCCGTACTATCGGAAGGATGTGGAGTCCTTGGAGAGAGTGCAGAGGAGGTTTACCAGGATGCTGCCTGGTATGGAAGGACTGTCTTATGAGGAACGATTAAATAGACTGGGGTTGTTTTCCCTTGAAAGACGTCGGCTTAGAGGGGATCTCATAGAGGTGTATAAGATTATAAGGGGTATAGATAGAGTAAATGGAGGTAAACTTTTTCCACCTTTAGAAATGGATAGGACGAGGGGTCATGGCCATAGGGTGAGGGGGGCTATGTATAGGACGAATATTAGAGGGCAGTTTTTCACACAAAGGGTAGTGGGGGTGTGGAATGCACTGCCGAGTAAGGTGGTGGGAGCAGGCACGCTGGGGCTGTTTAAGGGTCTCTTGGACAGCCACATGAGCGGTATGCAGATAGAGGGATATATTAGGACTGTTTAACTACGGCTTTTTTCCACAGGTAATTCGGTCCATACTTGACCAACATTGAGCATGCATTCGGCAGGTGGTGCGGGTACAGCTCTTGGATGTTGATTCATGGGTTGCCTGGTACCTCATGTCGTAAATGAGTGCTTTATGTGGACCATCTGAAGGGCACCATGACAGCTCAGAGACTATCGATGTGGCTGTGCAGACACTTGGAATTGGGCCGGTGTCTGCGGGAGTTTGCGCGTTCTCCCCGTGGTTGCGTGGGTTTTCTCCGGGCACTCCGGTTTCCTCCCACAACCCAAAAATTCGCTCTTAGGCTGATTGGGAAACAAATTGTCCCTATAGAGAGAATTTTCCATATTAGGAATAATATATATATTATTATATAGGAATATTAAAATAGGATAATGGATTTGCTACTATATAGTATGATGGCGGCGCGGGCTCGTTGGGCCGAAGGGCCTGTTTCCCGTGCTGTGTTGCTCAAAAAAAAAAACCTTATGGTAATAACTGCTGGGTTTTTAATCCAAGTCACGTGCAAATTGGCATTGGGTCAAGCAAGTTAGAAAGTTAAATGTATCATTGAAAGAGTGATGTGTGTGAGGCAAGAGTTTTGGATCATTGTGCACTTGTCCATACTGGGGAAAGTAGGAGCTGTGCTGTTGGGATGGACTCTATAAGAACCAGGCTGCGGGCAATGCCCTGGTGAGCGGAGTAACTAGGATGATAGGTAAGACTTCAAATGAATGAAGGTGGCGGGGGTATACTGGGGGGAGTGAGAAAAGTGCAAATTTAAAACTAATAAGAGAAATATTGAATTTGTACATCAGAATTGGGCTAAAGTAAACAGGTAGGTAGGTAGAGGATGAAAGTTAACAAAATTAATGGGATATTAACAAAATTAATGGGGTATTAACAAAATGAATAGGGTATTAGTAATCAGATGATATCAGGAGAATATAGGAAAAAACTAAGGCTAAAGGCAGCACATCTTAATATAAGAAGCATTCTTAACAAAGTAGATCAATTAATGGCAGAGATGGGTTTGTTCGAACAGTCATTATGGAGATCTGGTTGTAGAGTGACCAATGCTGGGAACTAAATATTCTTTCAGAAGGGATAGGCAAAATGAAAAAGAGCCATCATTTGGAGGGGTGGGGTGTTGCTCTGATAATGAAGAATGAGGTTAAAAATCAATATGTGTAACCAGTTTGGCTGGAGCTCAGGTAAACCAAGGAAACAATGCTGGAAGTAATGTATAGGCCCTCCAGAAGTTGCAATGTCAGGAGAGTACTAATCTGGAAATTAGAGGTCTCTGATGAGAACGCTGATACTTATATGCGTTGTAATCTCCTCGTATAAGGAACGACATACCTCCCTTAGTCTGAGTATAATCAAGTTCACCATACCAATTCCTGAGGTGAGGGGATTGTCCTCTGAAGGAGATTGAGTAAGTTAGGTCTATAAAGTTCAGAATAAAGAAGATCTCAATGAAGCACAGAAAATTCTCGAGAGGTTTTACAGGTTTGGTGCTGGCAGGATGTTTGCTGCGGCTCTCGCATCTAGAACGAAGGGTTTCAGTCTCATAAGAGCCCAGTTACTGAGAGTTGACAGAAACAACATTTCTTCAATAACTATGGATGCCTAGTTATTGAATAGGGAGATTGATAGATTTTTGAATGCTAATGGATCAGGGATATCTGGCAAGTGCAGGACGCTGAGGGTGAGGTACAAGACTAGCCAAAAGACCTGCTTCTGTTTCTTTTAGTTCTTATGGAACTACTACACAGAGCCTTCTTTTGTTCATTTTCACGTCAATGGAACAAAAATCGCTAAAGTAGTAAAAAGCAGGGGAAAGGCACTCAAGTTACTTCTCCGTCTGGGTAAGGGTGCCATATCCCAAAGTGAAGCAAATGATCTTTTCTCTTTAACTGTGGTAGGTTTTTTGCTGGCATTTCACCTTCTTAAAACTGCAGTGATTTGAATATAAGAAATAAACATACAATTCACAAGGTGGTACATAAGAAAAAGAAATTCAGCTGTAATAGCAGCTGCTTCTCAATATATTCTCCATTCAACAAAAACTGACTCAGATACTGTCAATCAGTTTATATATAATGTTACAAATTATTCCCTTTATAGGTGGAAATAAAATGATTTTACACTGGAGTAGAGTTTTGATTTTGATCAATTAACTCTGTGTTACAAATATCCAAGGAAATATTGCACCAAGATTCTATTTACAAAAACTAAATTTGGGAAATATTGTTTCGAAGAAAATTGTCATTTGTATAAAATGGAAGAAATAGTACTTGCTTAGCTTTTTAATAAATGACCATCTTCCAGGACAACAAACAAGGAATGAGGATGGATATGAGAGGAGGATTTAGGGTGCGAATGCAATGAAATTTAATTTAGTGCAGATTTCAATAAGACACAAAGTAATGTGGCATATGTTCCACATAACACTTTAGAACATCTGTAATCTTTATTAAATACTTTAAGCCTAAACATATTTCATGGTCTAAAATACTGCCAACTTCTATGAGTTACTCCATTGGAACTAGTATTTTTAAGTTTGGAAGTATGTTTCTAACTGTGTTTATGAAGTCCCACAAATATAATTTCCAGGTTTTATTCTGTACAAGTGCTTTTGGGGAGGTAGACAAGTTAATGGACAATGCATTTGGACAAAGATATGAGTGCTACAAATTCCTTTTAGTAACAATCAGGCTGTAGTCAAGTATAGCTTGAGTCTGATGCAAGTTAAAGCTAATTATGGCCCCTTGAAATGTAAAAAGTGCAAATGTTTTCACGTAGCTGTTGCGATCTAAGTTTTGCACTGTGCAAGAGGGTTTCTCAGCACTGCTGTTAATCTCCTCCAGGTTCAAGTTTCAAACACGCAACTCATTTCACTACTGCATGAGTAAAACAGCATGCATGTCCTTAAACATTAAAGTTTATTTATTAGTGTCACAAATAAGCTTACGTTAACATTGCAATGAAGTTACTGTGAAAATTTTGCCATACCCCTGTGCCTGTACGGGTACACTGAGGGAAAATTTAGAATGGACAATGCACCTTTTTTTGGGAGGAAACCCGAGCACCCGGAGGAAACCCACGCAGTAATGAGGAGAACATGCAGACTCGACACAGACAGTGACCTAAGCTGGGAACATTGGGGTGCTGCGAGGCAGTAGTGCTATTCATTGTGCCACCATGCCACACCGTTATGATAAATACTCTATAAAAAAAAATTGCCACAAATTCTGAGGCCAAGCTACTGACTTCATCCATTCCGCTAACTCTCTAAAGCCAAGGCAGACAGTTTACAACCTTGGCATTATATATTTTGATACCATGACAAGCATTCAAACTCATAAATTGCTCCATTAGTAAGACCACTTAGTTCTACCTCCATAACATCACCCAACTTCATTCATGCACTCTTACTTTTAAATTTTAATATTCCAACGCAGTACTAGCCAGCTCCTCACATTCTACCCTCTGTAAACATGAGGTCATTCACAATTCCAATTCCCATGCTTTAAATCGCACCCAATTCCCATTCACCCATTACCCATTCCTGTGCTTGATAACTTGGTTCCTAGATAAACTACGCTTCAGTTTTATAATTCTGATTTTCATTTTCAATTCCCTCCATGACATCCATGTTATCTGTAGCTCTCTAAGTCAAACCTCTTGAACATCTCCAGTTTTAAATGGCTCCAGTAATGGCTGCCAAGCCCTCACATGCAAAGGCCCCGAGCTCTGGAATTGCCTCTTTAAACTCTTGACATCTTTACTTCTCTTTTTCCTTTAAGATATTCCTGAAAATATATTTATTTGGCTAAGCTTTTGGTCATCTGCGCTAAAATCTTGTTATGTGGCTGAATGTCAAGTTTTGATTTATGACGTACCAATGAAGCATATTGTGGTGATTTACAATTTTAAATGTGTTGTACAAGTACAAGATTTTGTTGCCAAGAGATCTACAGCAAACATGTGACTTGGAAGGGATACCAATTTGTAGCATATATGGATTCAAACAATTCATTCCGTCAAGGTTGAGTGGGGTATTGACCACCAGAATAGACTAACGTAGATGACTGCAAGATATAGCGGCGGCAGCCTTGATCATTTTGTATTGTGGCACTGCACAGTGGCAGATGACTGCTTCTCGAAATCTGTTGTTTCTACTGTGCCATGAAGTCACTTTGCCACTATTGGCAATACCTGGCTTATGCTTCATTCATCGACTTGCCTCTTCTGCTAGGCCGGTTTGGAGTTTTCAAGTCAACAAAGTGTACCATGTAGCAATTTCTGTTAACATACTCATACTTGTTATCTGCCTTTGTTTTCTTATTTCTCATTTCATGCACACAACTGTGCATAGATAGATTATAGACCATAGGGACAAAACCACTTGCAGCACTTCCTGACCTGTTTAAGTATCAGATAAATTCTGTGTTAGTATCCCCATCTCGAATATCATGGGCTTAAGAACCACTGGGGAATCTGAACACATAACAGGTCCAGATACTTCAGTAGTACTGAGGAGGTCCTGTATTGTCAGGAGTGCCATCTCGGAGGAAATATTGGGACAAATTTTCAGGTCTCTTACTTAAAGTTTATTTATGAGTATCACAAGTAGGCTTACTTTAACATTGCAATGAAGTTTACTGTGAAAATTTACTAGTTGCCACACTCCAGTACCTGTTCGGGTTCACTGGGGGTGAATTTAGCATAGACAATGCACCTAACCAGCATGTCTTTTGGACTGTGGGTGAAAACCGGAGCACCCAAAGGAAACCCATGCAGGCACAGAGACAACATGCAATCTCTGCACAGATAGTGACCCAAGTCGGGAATCGAAGCCGGGTCCCTTGCCCTGTGTGGCAGCAGTGTTAGCCACTGTGTCACAGTAGAGAAAATGCAATACTCATCATTGCAGTGTTTTCAGGGTAGGTGCTCCAGTTCCACACACAATATAGTTGTCATCAAACAAAGCAAACACATTACATTCTCTGTTAAAAGAACCAGTTCTTCCCCTATTTCATGAGGCCACTCATTTTTTAGATCTTATTTTCTTGAGTAGAATGTCAGTAACTGATTCTGCTTTCAACTTCTCTCACACATGAAGATTTGTGGTTGCATGTGAAATTACCATGATCACATTCAATGTTGCAAGTCACTTTACTGTTATTAATGCTATTCGCAATTGCAAAAGCATGTCAGAAACTCTGTTGCATGGACCAATCAGATACTCAACCTCAAAATTGTACTGATGGAGATGATCTAAGTGTGTAGAAGTTGATGACTTGGTCCTGATGTAGTTGATAGTATAGTAAATATTTGGTGATCAGTGTAGCTGGAGAACTTTCTACCATAGAAATTTATGTGCCAATGTTCACAACTGGAGATATAAGCTAGTGCTTCCCACTCTACAGTAAAGTTTTTGTCTTCAGTTTCCAACAATCAGCGTAATGAATTGGTGCGCGGTTGTTCACTCCCTTCAATGTATAACGGTACATTTACATTTGCCGACATATCTGTTGTGTTCAACCCTCATGTTGGTTGAAATGTGCAGAGGTGCTATCTTTGCCTTTGATTTGTCAAATGTTGTCTACTGTGCGACTGTCCAGCTCACTGTGCATTTTTGCACTGTAGCTTCCAAAGAAGCTCTGCAATCTTTCTATACCTAGAAATAGACTTATGATAAAAGTGAGCAGTGCCAGGGGATGATGCCAACTGTTTCAGGTTAGATAGGGTTGGAAGCAGGCGTCATGTGTGGGTCTTATTCCACCTGTTATCATACTGTACCCTAGAAAATACTGTGTGACAACCGCTGGAATAAGGCCCACACAATCTTGATGGCCATTTTTGTGCTCTGGCCAATGCAATTGGTGCAACCAGTTTGCCTTGGTGGAACAGTCCTAGTAATCTGCGATGATGGGAAAGTAGTGGCCAGAAATATTTTGGCAGAATATTTTGATGGCATATATGACTGCCAAACTCTCTTTACAAACTTGTGAGCACTTCCTTTTGGCATTTGACAAGGTCCTGGAAGCAAAAGCAACAGGTTGCAGCATGCCATCTTGCAGCTCATAGGACAGCACAATCCTTCTGCCTCTGAAATGTACATATTATAGACAAGGAGGTGCTGGAAGTCTTAAAGCACATCAAGGTAGATAAATCCCTGGGACCTGATGAAGTGTATCCCAGGATATTGTGGGAGGCTAGGGAGGAAATTACAGGTCCCCTAGCTGAGATATTTGAATCATTGATAGTCACGGGTGAGATGCTTGAAGATTGGAGAGTGGCGAATGTTGTGCCTTTGTTTGAAAAGGGCTGCAGGGAAAAGCCTGGTAAATACAGGCCAGTGAGCCTCACATCTATGGTGGGTAAATTATTGGAAGGTATTTTGAGAGACAGGGTTTACATGCATTTAGGGAAACAAGTACTGATTAGGAACAGAGGGCATGGCTTTGTGAGTGGAAAATCATGTCTCATGGCACGGTAGCACAGTGGTTAGCACTGCTGCTTCACAGCTCCAAGGACCTGGTTCAATTCCCGGCTTGGTCACTGTTTGTGTGGAGTTTGCACATTCTCCCTGTATCTGCGAGGGTTTCCTATAGATGCTCCAGTTTCCTCCCACAGTCCAAAGATTACAGGTTAGATTGATTGGCCAAGTTAAATTGACCGCAGATGTATAAGTTAAAGAGGATTAGTGGGTAAAATATGTACGGATTGGGGCTAGGGCCTGGGTGGGATTGTGGTCAGTGCAGACTCGATGGGCTGAAGGGCCTCTTTCTGTACTGTAGAGTTTCTATGATTTCTATGAAACTTGATTGAGTTTTTTGAAGGGATAACCAAGAAGGTGGATGAGGGCAGTGCAGTTGATTATGTCTACATGGACTTTAGCATGGCTTTTGACAAGGTACCGCATGGTAGGTTGTTGCACAAGGTTAAATGTCGTGGGATCCAGGGTGAGGTAAATAAGTGGATATAAAATTGGCTTTTTGACAGAAGGCCTGTGACAGCAGTGTGCACAGTAAGAAGTCTGACAACACCAGGTTTAAGTCCAACCAATTTATTTGATAGTAAACTCACACAAGCTTTCGAGGCTGTCCTCTTCGTCAGATGAATCTTCACCGAAAGCTTGTGTGAGGTTACTAACAAATAAATCAGTTGGACTTAAACACTGATGTTGTCAGACTTCTTACTGTGTTTACCCCAGTCCAACACCGGCATCTCTACATCATGACCAGCAGTGTGCCTCAGCGATCATGCTGGGTCCAGTGTTATTTGTCATTTATATTAATGATTTGGATGAGAATACAGGAGGCATGGTTATTAAGTTTGCAGATGACACCAAAGTTGGTGGCAAAGTGGGCAATGATAAATGTTATCTCCAATTGCAATGGGATCATGATCAATTGGGCCAGTGGACTGACGAACGTTCCAACTCCTCTACTCAATATTCGGACCGATGAAACCAAGCACGCTGAATGCCTTCTTCACCACTCTGTCCACCTGTGACTCCACTTTCAAGGAACTATGGACATTACCCCTAGATCTCTTCATTCTATAACTCTTCCCAAAGCCCTACCATTAACTGAGTAAGTCCTGCTCTGGCTTGATCTACCAAAATGCATCATCTCACATTTGCATTCATCACTCCATCTGCATTCATCAGCTCACTGGCCAATTGATCAAGATCCCATTGCATTTGGAGATAACTTTCTTCACTATTCACTATTCCACCATTGGTGTCATCTACAAACTTATTAACCATGCCTCTATTTTCTCATCCAAATCATTAATATAAATGACAAATAAAAGTGGACCCAGCATTGATCTCTGCTGGTCACAGGGCTCCAGTTTGAAAACAACCCTCTACAATCATCCTCTAGCTTCTGTCAAGAAGCCAATATTGTATCTTTACTTCTCCTGCTCTGTCCTCTGTTTGCACCACTGTGCAGCTGGCAGTTTGCTCATTCACCTCGCAGCCTCATTCTTGTCCGCACCGGCAGCAAGAATCTCAAATCTGTTGTGCAGATTCAGGGACTGAGGCTTTTGGGTACACCCCTCCTTCCTCCCCTCACCAACCCCCTTCTTCCTTACTCCCTTCCTCCCTTTTTTAAACAAAGGCACATTTGCCACTCTCCAATCTTCAGGCACCTCACCCATGACTATCAATTTTCAAATATCTCTGCCACAGGAACTGCAATTTCTTCTTTAGCCTCCCATAATGTCCTGGGATACACTTCAGTACATCCCAGGGATTTATATACCTTGATGTGCTTTAAGTCTTCCAGCACTTCTTTCTCTGTTATGTAAACACTTCTCAAGACATCACTATTTATTTCCCCAAGTTCCCTAACATCCATGCTTTTCTCAACACTAAATACTGATAAGAAATATTCATTTAGGATCTCACCCATCCCTTATGGATCTGCACATAGATGACCTTGTTGATCATTAAGAGGCCTTTCCTGGGTTGCTTGTCTGGGTTGAAATGGACAAGTAAGGTAAATAATCATAGGGCCTGACTTACTTGGTCAAAAGCTGACCTTGGAGAATCTTCTCATCGTCCAGCAAGAAGTCTCACGACATCAGGTTAAAGTCCAACAGATTTATTTGGAATCACGAGCTTTCGGAGTACTGCTCCTTCCTCACTTGACTCGAACCTGGTGTTGTATATCTTCTAACTGTGCCCATCCCAGTCTAACACCAGTACCTTCACATCATGAGTTCCCACTGCCAGCATCAATGCTTCTTCAAAGATCAGACTTCAACTCAGGTACACTCTTTAGTGTGATACCCCTTTTATCGCCACTACCTTGTCTTTCGTGGATGAAAGCCATTTGTATCAACTCTGAATTTTAAGTATGTGATCACACCTGTTTGAAAAATACATTTTTCTCTTTTCAGGCATATACGTGCATCTTTGAATCTCCTAAGGACATTCCCTTATGTTCTTTGGGTGACACCCCCATTACTAAGGCATCACTATAACATATGACAACTCTGGGATCCCTTGTAGAAGGATTTTCATGGTGCACTGAAAGATAGCACATGCAGATGAAATACTAAAATGTAACCTTATATATTGGAATAAGCGTTTGTCTGTATTAATCGTAATATATTTCCTCAGATCTTCCTCCAGCTCAAGCTGGTACGTGAGACTTAAGTCCAATTTCATGTACAAAGATCTTTTACCCTAGGGTTAGAATATCTAATTAAGTAATTCTGTTCACTTGTAATTAACTTTCCTATTGCTACATGGAAAAGGAAAATTGTTTTATCTGTGATCATCACAAAATAATCTTTTATCTTGTTATTGCTAGAAAGAGCTTGCTCAATACTTTGTTTAACAAATTGCTGAAAAATACTACCAGTCAACGTGATAGTGATATTATTGTATTTACATAATAGCAGCTTTAACATAGAAAAACGCTACAGAGGTGAAAGAACAAAATAGATGCCGACCAAAAGTTTGATTAGAGGTGGGGTTTAAAGTGGTCAGGTTATCACTCAGCAATGTAGGATCGCAGATGTCAGGTGGCATACATGGCATACCTTTATGTCGCACTGCACATGCAACTCACTGATATTACATATCTTCATATAGTTTTGATGGAAGATATGCCTAAGATGGCATTGACAAATCTGTACCAGCTCCTTGACGAAGACCTCCACACAACACTGTACTGCCGTGTCAATGGCCAAATTCACTATGACTGTCAGATATTATCTATTGGGCTCCTTTCGGAGTATAGCACTGGGGATATCAGCAATGTCAAACAGTTTGCTGACAGTGTCAAGAAGGTGAAAGATTAATTATTCAGAAGGATAACAGCTTGAACCATTACCGTGCGAGGACAACACAATTCTACAAAACATCTGGCACTCTGGTCATCTGCTGCAGCAATATAACTGTTCAAGTCCTTGGTCACAATGTTGTGGTATATATTAAGAAAAATGGAAGGTTTTTAATGCCTCATTGTGAATGGCCATCAGTGAAGAACCAGGCAACACCTACTTCTCCAGAATCCCTCTTACACCTTCAATTTAACGCAATTATTTATGCACTGAATTGGGAGATTGGAAGAATGCCATCAAAGGTGATCTAGTTAGGGCATTTTATATTTATGACCAATAACAAATAGAAGCAACATGCAAACTGAAATTTTGAACTTGCTTTTATATAGCATCTTTCATGTCTTAAATGTCTTCAAACTATTTAAAAAAGTTTTAAAAATGTAGATACTTTAATTTTGCCAGCAAATGTAGCATCCAATTGGCACATATCCATATCCCACAATATCAATGACCAGTTAATCTTTTTTTGGAGGTATTCATCAAGAAACAAGTAGCTTTGTATATGTACTACGGCTATTTCGGTAAAATTGCCTGTTTTTGATACAGGCAATTAGTGTTGTTTCTTTATCATTTGTTGATGCACCGTATTGGAGAGGAAAGCTATATTTTCTCCAACAGACTGCAGACAGTATTATCTTAAGTAAACAAACAGAAATTATCACCAACCAGCATTCTCCACTGCCCACCACCACCACCCCCCCGCCAACCCCCCGCCCACCACATCCCCAGAAGATTTTAGTAACCCACAATTATTACATGAACAGCACACTAATAGTGTTTTTAGGGCTTTACTTAAAATTAATACCTAACTGCCACACAACAAGCAAATGTTTAATTCTTTTGGAGGACTCCTGTTGTTCCTGGAACCTGGAAAATACTTTCATTTAATGGCTGATGTCACTCTGATATAATTCCACATTAGAATGTCAAAACAGTTCCTTGAAAATTGTAATTCCACATGATTCAATAAATATCCAGAGAATTTGAAGGCAGTCCCTTTGCAATGGTGGCTCTCAATAC
The DNA here is from genome assembly GCA_024679065.1 of Sphyrna mokarran. NCBI lineage: Eukaryota > Metazoa > Chordata > Chondrichthyes > Carcharhiniformes > Carcharhinidae > Sphyrna > Sphyrna mokarran. Next base: position 43,574,794 of record JAGIQG010000009.1, read on the forward strand.
AATGTGATACAGAACCATTCTCAACAGTATTAAATGGATGGGAAAAGCGAGGATTAGACTTAGGTTTCAGGTCAATTAGCTGCATTATTTTATTGTTTGGACATTCATTTTTTGTTGTTTTGAATATACATGCATTTTCCCTCATTCCAAAGGTAAGAGTAAGTTCTGCATTAACCACACAATGTCAAACAAACCCATATTAATGGGACAGTTAGCAATGAGAATGAAACAACTCCTGGATAGATTAGATGTCAATACTGGAACTTGTTGCAGCAGAGATGCTAACTTCATAAGTAGAAAACTAAGAGTGTTTACAAAGCAATAATCTCAAGGAGCATACACAGCATCATAACTATAAGAGTGAAACTTGTGTACTTTCTACTGTGATCTGAAAAGTGAAATGAGATTAACATACTGTTTATTGTTAATCACTTCATGTTCCTTTTTTTGTAATAGATTTCCTACTTCTTTCTCTTTTTGTATTAAGTGGTAGGAATATGATCAGCACCACCAGAGATTTCTGTGTCAGTGGTTATAATGTTTATTTCTAGGAAATAAATAGAGTATTACATATAACACAATAATACCTCCAGTACATATGGACATCATTTCATGCGTTACATATATCTCCATGCAATGGCTCCAATACCAGCCCTAGCACATCCTAGATTTTAATCACTGCATCAGCTGTTAAGGCTCTAACTTTGGTTTTTCCTCTCAAACCTCCTCACATCTCTACCTCGCTTTCCTCTTTTTTAAAACTTTATCAGTGTCACAAGTAGGCTTATATGAACAGTGCAATGAAGTTACTATGAAAATCCCCTACTCACCGCATTCCAGCACCTGTTCGGGTACAGTGGGGGAGAATTTAGCATGGACAATGCACCTAATCAGCACATCTTTGGGACTGTGGGAAGAAACCGGAGCACCCGGAGGAAACCCACAGGGAGAATATGCAGACTTTGCACAGACACTGACCCAAGCCAGAAATTGAATCCAGGTTCCTGGCTCTATGAGGCAGCAGTGCTATGAGGCAGCAGTGCTAACCACTGTGCCACCATATCTTTTAGGATACTCCTTCAAAACTTCTTCTGTGACGAACCCAAATATCTCCTTATGAAGTTTTGTGTGAAAGTATGTTTGATAAATCACCTGTGAAACACTTTGGATGCTTAGCTATGTTAGAGTTCTGATATAAATGCAAGTTGTTACTCGAGAGAAAAAGGACTTGCATTCATATAGTTCATTCCAGAATTTCAGGGTGTTCTCCAGTACTTTATTGCCTATTCTTTCAAACAATACTCTATATAGTACTTATGTGGAAAAACTGAATATTTTGGTTGTGTTATGCCTGGCATAGATCGTGCTAATCTGGGAAAATTGCGTATAGGCCCAAAGATAGGTTTTGCACCTGATGCCAAATGGTGTGCAATCTTCCCAGCCCCTGCCTGTTGGCGTAAACCAGACTGATTAATATGAGATTGACTTGATGTCAATCTCCTGAGCATGTTTGGCACACAATCACCCCCCTCCTGGAATGTTCTCATTGATGATGATTGGATGGTTGAAAGCCTGATGGTTGGTGGACAGGACACTGTACTCTGACTGGAAGCATTTATGATGAAGAATTTGAGGGTTCCAGAAGGTGGCGGGGTTACAGGGAGTGGATTTAAGTGGACAGATGGGATTGCTGCCAGGGTGTATCAGATGGACACTCACCTTGCAGTTTAAACAACATTATTCACTTTTTTGCAGTAATGGACAGGAGTCTCCAATGTCAAGCCACTGGCATTGATTGTAATAGCCATTACATCCCAGGCCTCATTTCCTACTCTGTTTCTGGATTGTCTACCCACTCGGGGGTACAGGGTGGCATAAGCTCTTCTCCACTGCACCCAGAAGCTTTCCTAGATCAGCCTCCATGAAGTGTAATGGTGGTCTCTGCACTGCCATTCTCCTAGCTTGACTGGCTTTGAGTGCGGAGGGAACGTTTAAATGCAGTTCCCCCTCGTTCACAGTGTACAGCTGTGAGCAGTTTCAGCAAGTCACACCTGGGGGCTCAATAGCTTCGTGTTCATGAGGAGGCTATTTCAGTGCACTAAGCATGGGACCATTGTCATATGATTCAATGGTATTGCACTGGTTTCATTTAGAATGTTTTCTACTAGATTGCTTCCTAAGTGTCGAATGACTGAGAAAATGCATATGTTTCAAGCCTAATATTTGGGCGAGTTTGAGTAGGGGGCAGTTCCTAAGCTCATTGATGAAACTGAAGGCAGACTATTTGGGGCACCTTTGCATAGGCACAGTGAACTGGGAGACTTCCTGTCACTCCCCACCAAATCATCAGCAGCAATGTGATCCTCCTCTCCACCTTGGCAATATACATCACCAGCATCGGGGAACTGGGACCCTCCTGCTAAGTCCCCCATCACAACAACTCAGTGGCCAACACCCTCCACAGCCCACTCTTGTACACACCCAACATCTGTAAGCTTCCTTCCCTCTGCTGATCATGCCCCCTGCTGACCAACCCCTTGCCTGCCCTCTAAAGAGCCCTCCCACTGCAGAGCTGTCCCCATCATAGCCTCATCCCCACTCAGGTCGCACTCCCTTGGTATTGCCCCTGGCACAGTTATAGTGGCTGCTGGGCAGTGCCATGACAGCTGATGGGTGATGCCAGGCTGGCATTGGCTGGCCATCGTGCCTTCCAACAACTCAGGGGCTTCAATGGTTTCTGATCCCACACCTCCCAACTATGGCCATGATGTCTGGTCCCTGTTGATAGGGACCTGCTGTGATTCTCACCAATGTGAGATGTGACCAGCAAGACAGCAAGTTTCAGCAAGGCTGTAAGTGGTCATAACAAATGTGTTAATATCATGCTTTTGACATTAATATGCTAACCGGCTTTGAAGATAAATCACTCTGGTAAAACAGTGCCAGTCACATTGCATGTGGTGTGAAAATGGACATGAACCCGATTTTCCAATTTGCATGTAACCTTATCATTTCGCCTCACCAATCGATTGCGGAGGGAGGTCATAAGATTGTACTCTTAGTCATTTTTGGGAAATCTCTGTCCTGTATATCTAAAAATCACTTATTCCACTTTTCTTCAAACTAACAATAGTCTTTTGTGCCAGTTACTATTTAGTTTTCTCAGAAGGTATCAATACATATGGTGACAACCATCGCTTGCACTCATCCTCCCATCAATAAACTGCTTCATCGTGGTCTGTGCACAAAGTTAACAGAAACATGTTTGCTCCTTGAGATCATTTTCTTGAAATAGAAAACTGCATGTGCCTCTCATATTTCACATTAAACCACTATTTTACTTAGAGTGCAGACATACTGAGTCACGCCAGGCAGTGGAAATGGGGAGTTAACAAATGTCAGCCAAGAGAACAGCAACTCTCTTTCATATTGTGTGTCCAACTCACAACATCACCTGCAAACTCTGCCCCTACCCCTCACCCCATGAGAGAATTTATGAAGACTATCTCTCAAACAGTCTTTACTTTGTCAAATTTAGGCACATTGTTCAGGATTAGTATATCCTCTTAAACTCCAAGATGATCTCATCTTTTGGCTCAATATCAGAAAGTCCAAATGGAAGTTTGCCAAAACTGCATCTACAACCCCCCTCCCCCCATAATCATCCACTGCCTAGCCCACCCCCTCCCCCTATCCCCACAAGCATTTTGACATGGTTTACTTCTCCCAGTGACTCCCACTGCAGTAATGAACAGTCCTTATTGCAGTAATACCAGACTTTATGTAAATAAATACCTTGTAGTTGCACCTGTGGCTTTCCAAGACAGAAAATCACAGAGATCAAAGAAATGGGCAGCTTTTTCCCAGCAAATGTTTGGCAGTTTCTGGCAAATTCAAATAAACATAGTTAAGAATTCCAAGAACAAGCAAATATCCCTTTCATGTGGTATTTACAATATATTTTGTTCCTTTGCATGAAGTGTCACTGTAATTTAAACTTAATTGTAAATTGTCATGCTGCAAAACATTGAAAATGTATATATCACAGTTTTTTAAAGTTACTTCTCAGGAATCTTCTTTTAAAGCTGTGGTTATCTGCTCACACAATACTACACAAATAAACAGCTAAAATGTGAAGCTAATACATCACAATTCATATCTTAAAAAAGTGTTCATTTTCAAAAGATGGCATGGTTTATAAAAGAGAATTTAATGATAATGTTAAAAGTGAACAATGTTTCTGAATGTTTATCTCAAGGTTCTCATTTTCCTGGTGTTGTTATTCCAAACACACAAGCAACCAAATGCGTGAAAATCACGATGGGGACTGAGATGCGCTGGAATTCCCATGATCAATCCTGAGTGGAAACAACTCAACAGTAGAATTATCTTTTGTCTTAATCATTTGTGGAGATGAGAATCAATAGCTAGGACAACCCTAATTGCACACTCTCTGCAGAGTGTTCCAGTGTCATGCATAATTCCCGGGTTAAGACAATTGCGGACCTGTTTTCAACCTCTATCAATACTACCCCATCTACACACTGCAGCTCAGATGGTTGTAAAAGAAAATTTAATGATTAACACCCAATCTGCCTCTGACTTCGTACTTTGGAGATGAAAATGCACAACATGATACATTTTCCTCCAGTTTAGCATTCAGTGATGTGACATAATGCCCCAACAACATAATGTGAAATAATACAAACAACATAAACATCAGAGACTAAAATTAAAAAGAGTAACTAGAGAGAGAATAAGGCCTCTGAAGAATCAACAAAGTCATCTATGTGCGGATCCACAAGAGATGGGTGAAATTCTAAATGAATATTTCTCATTAGTATTTACTGTTGAGAAAAACATGGATGTTAGGGAACTTGGGGAAATAAATAGTGATGTCTTGAGGACTGTACATATTATAGAGAAAGAGGGGCTGGAAGTCGAAAAGTGCATCAAAGTAGATAACACCCCAGGACCTGATGAAGTGTATCCCAGGATGTTGTGGGAGGCTAGGGAAGAAATTGCAGGTCCCCAGCAAAGAGATTTGAATCATCGACAGCCACAGGTGAGGTGCCTGAAGATTGGACAGTGGCAAATGTTGTGTCTTTGTTTAAGGAAGGCTGCAGGGAAAAGCCTGGGAACTACAGGCCAGTAAGCCTCACATCTGTAATGGCTAAGTTGTTACAAGGTATTCTGAGAAACAGGATCTACAGGTATTTAGAGATGCAAAGACTGATTAGGGACAGTCAGGTTTTGTGTGTGGAAAATCATGTCTCATGAATTTGGGTTTTTGAAGGGGTAACGAAGACAGTTAATGTTGTCCATATGGACTTTAGCAAGGCCATTGATAAGGTACTATGTGTTAGGTTGCTGTATAAGGTTAAATTTCATGGGATATAGGGTGAGGTAGCCAATTGGATACAAAATTGGCTTCATGACAGAAGATAGAGAGTGATTGTCGAGGATTGTTTTTCAAACTGAAGGCCTGTGACCAACGGTGTGCCTCAGGGATTGGTGCTGGGTCCACTGTTATTTGTCACTTAAGTTAATTATTTGGATGAAAATTTAGAAGACATGGTTAGTAAGTTTGCAGATGACACCAAGATTGGTGGCATAGTGGACAGTGAAGAAGGTTATCAAGGATTGCAACAGGATCTTGATCAATTGGGCTAGTGGGCTGATGAATTACAGATGGAGTTTAATTTAGATAAATGCAAAGTGATGCATTTTGGTAGATCAAACCAAGCCAGGACTTATTCAGTTAATGATAGGGCATTGGGGAGAATTATAGAACAAAGAAATCTACGGATACAGGTCATTGCTCCTTGAAAGTGGAATCACTGGTGGACAGAGTGGTAAAGAAGGCATTTGGCATGCTTGGTTTCATTGGTCAGAATACTGAATACAGGAATTGGGATATCTTGTTGAAGTTGTACAATACATCAGTAGAGCCATATTTGGAGTTCTGTGTATAGTTCTGGTCAGCCTATTATAGAAAGGATATTGTTAAACTAGAAAGAATGCAGAAAAAATTCACTAGGATGCTACAAGGAATTGATGGTTTGAGTTATAAGGAAAGGCTGGATAGACTAGGACGTTTTCGTTGGAGCGTGGGAGGCTTAGGGGTGATCTTATACTGAGGGCATAGATCAGTGAGATAGTCAACATCTTTTCCCATAGATAGGGGAGTCTAAAACTAGAGGCTATAGGTTTAAGATGAGATGGGAGAAATACAAAAGGGTCCAGATACGGCAATTTTTCACACAGAGGGTGGTGAGTGTTTGGAACAAGCTACCAGAGATAGTAGTAGTAGAAGTGGGTACAATTTTGTCTTTTAAAAAGCATTTAAACAGTTACATGGGTAAAATGTGTACGGAGGGATAATGGGCCAAACATGGGCAATTGGGACTGACTTAATTGTTAAAAAAAAGTGTGGATGGATAAGTTGGACCAAAGGATCTGTTTCCATGCTGCAAACTTCTATGATTCTATGAATCAATGATGAGAATGTTTCTCAGTTCCATTTTTACTATTTCAATGTCCAAAAGTATAACATTCCAGTTATCACTTCACAATCAGCAAGTGGGAACTTCAACTTTTTTTACCTGCAGTGCAATGGTGGTGTCATTGTTTTGCACATCTAAGAGGAAATGATAGAATCTTACACTGCAGAAAAAGATCAAGTCTGCACGAACTATAATCCCACCCAGGTCCTATCCCTATAAAGCCAAGGATTTATCATAGCTGATTTGATTTATTGTCATTTATATTAATATTCAGTGAAAAATATTGTTTCTTGAGAGGTATACAGACAAAACATACATTACATAGAGAAGGAGAGAGTGCAGAATGTAGTGTTACAGCCAGAGCTAAAGTGTAGAAAAAGATCAACTTAATATATAGTAGATCTATTCAAAAGTCTGGTGTCAGCACGGAAGAAGCTGATTTTAAGTTGGTTGGCACGTGACCCCAGACTTTTGTACCTTTTCCGCGACAGAGGAAGATGGAACAGCATGTCCAGAGTGTGTGGGGTTCTTGATAATGCTGGCTGCTTTTCCGAGACAGTGGGAAGTATGGACCGAATCGATGGGTGGGAGGCTAGTTTGCTTGATGGTCTGGATTTGTTCCCATCCCTTTGTAGATTCCTGCGGTCTTGGGCAGAGCAATAGACATACCAAGCTGGGATTCAACCAGAAAGCATGCTTTCTATGGTACATCTGTAAAGGTTAGTAAGAGTTGTAATGGACATACATATTTCCTGAGCATCCTGAGAAAGTAGAAGCTTTGGTGGTTTTCTTAACTATAGCATCGCCTTGGAGGGACCAGGATAGGTTGTTGGTGACATGTACACCTCAAAATATTAAGTTCTTGACCATTTCCACTTTATCTGTTGATGTAGACAGATGCATGTCCTCCTCTATGCTTCCTTGAAAAATAACAATCTCCTTCATTTTGTTGACATTGACGGAGAAATCATTGTCATTGCATCAGTTCACCAGATTAGCAAATCGTCCTGACAGAAAGGGGCAATTTACCATGGCCAGTCAACCTAACCTCAACATCTTTCGGATTATGCGAGGAAACCAGAGTACCCATTAAAAACGCACACACAGACATGAGGAGAATGTGTAAACTCCACATAAGCAGTTACCCAAGGCCGAAACGGAACTTGGGTCCTTGATGCTATTGGCAGCAGCTAGCCATTAGATACCACACTGCCCTGAAAAAAATAGTGGTTGAAAGTGAAAAATAAAGATTTCAGCGAGAAGAAACTTGAAATCTAATTACTTAAGAACAAAATGTAATTTTAATAAAGGCATTGACTGAAGTATTATTTAAAGAGATTATCAGCTGCTTTCAGGTTAGTTTCTGATTAACATAGAAACATAACATAACATAGAACATTACAGCACAGTACAGGCCCTTCAGCCCTCAATGTTGTGCTGAGTTCTGTCCAATCCCAAGATCAAGCTATCCAACTCCCTATCATTCTGGTGTGCTCCATGTGCCTATCCAATAACCGCTTCAAAGTTCCAATCTCAAATCAGGCAGTGTATTTCACACCCCAACCACTCTCTGAGTAAAGAAGCTACCTCAGACATCCCTCTTATATGTCCCATCATAAACCTTATAGTTATGCCTCCTAGTAACAGCTACAACCACCTGAAGAAATAGTTGCTGTTGCAGTAATCATATAAGTATTCTATGGTTTCCAGATTTGCTGAAGTGCACAGGGAATGATATGGCACATGCTGACTTCAATAATTCTGCACAATCCATTTGCTTCCAGTCATGATTAAAATACTTCACATCAACTCTGGCCTATGATGTGACAGGCAGAAATGAGTGGAGAGTACACAGAGCAGAAAAACTGCTGGAAGTGGAGGGAGAATGTTGAAAGTTGAAAGAAAAAATGAGAAGGCCATACCTGCCCTGAGTGTTCAGGGAATAGTTTGCCTATTTGAACATCAGCAAGTGTGTCAGACATCTCCAGTTCAACAAGGAGGTCATAACTAAAATCCATCAGATGCTACAACCATAACTGCAGTCACAAAGCAGGATGAGGACACCACTGCCAGTGAATGTGCATCTGACTCCTTCCAGGAGATAGTTTCACACATTTCTAGTTTATCTTTGATTGCTGCATAAGGAAGATCATTAAGGACCTGAGTTCCAACAGAGCTGAGTTTCATTCTGTTTTGCTGGAGAAAAGTAAGTGGAACAAATTTACAGCTTTGAAAGGAATCAGAGGGACTTCACAAATATTGCTTTGCATGTCAGCCCCGAGACATATTGCAACAAACGAGGTTCCATCTCTCAATGTCAATTTGGTGTGTGACTACATGTAGTGTTCCGTGAGGTTAGATTTCATTACCCTTACAGCAGCAATGATGCCTTCATTCTGCAGCCGTCTGCTGTACCATCTGTATTTGAACCACCGTGCTAAACCAGAGGGTGGTTAATAGGTAACAAGAGATTTCTTTTGATGACAGGATTTCTGGTTTGGGTGCACAATCCACATACACATGGGCTACATGCAAATGACAAAGGCCCATAAGCTGCCATATGAAATGTGATAGAGCAGATCAGTAGAGTGATTAAACTATATTTCCCACTTCCTGGATCATTCTGGAGAAACATTATTTCCACTTGATGTTTTGCTCATAATCTCTGATTCCTTCACCTTGTCTTTAAGAAAGCTGCCTTCATGAAACGCAGGATAGCTTTAAGTGGTGTTTGCTTGCATTAACGTGGCTCTCCTGCTGAAGCATGCATCGCGTTATATGCCAATATCTTTGTAACTGGTAGGGAGCATGAAGTTTACACACTACCTATTTTGAATGGGTGTAAATTAATCACACGTTGCTATCAACACGCCCATTTGATTTTTTTGGGTGGGAAGTGGCAGTCACATTTTTAGCTTCATCTTTCTGATGTTAGGAGCAAAATGAAAAGCTCGTGTTCTAATTTACCTTACTGTGTCTCCCAGCTTATCTTTCCTGCTGAAAAATCACATCAATTCATTTAGAGGTCACTTTGGGTTAGACAGACAAGTTTCTGTTAATGTCCAATACACCTACCTAAAATGAAAAAAAATCAAAGAATATGATGCCAATGATACAATGACATTTCAGGGGAATGGCTGGCTAAAACTAGCTGAAGGTGAATGTCAAGTTGTTAAAACCTATGCAAGGTTCCTTTAGCTGAACGTTTCACATTAGCAAAGATGATTACTGCATAAACTGGCAGGAAGATTATAGTAAAGGTTAGAGGTTAAAATCATTTTAAAAACAGTCCTAAATATGCAAAAATATAGATAATAATTGCCAACTTGAGTGGCCATCAAATGCAACCATTTAAAGTCTTAAGTGATTTAAATCATTTTGCTGACAAATGCTACAACGCCTTTATCGTGTGTCTAAGGAAATTAAGTTATAGCAAAACATGCATGCTTTTCCTTTTTAAGCTGGTGCTTTCAATAGTTACAGGGTTACCTGTTGATAGATTGCTTTCTAAAAAGCGGCATAGTAATGGAATAATCCATCTTGGGAGGCCCAGGATTTGGCAGGAGCAGTTATAAACTGCAGAACCACACTTCCAATCAGTTGATTATATGGAACAACATTAACAACAACTGTAGAAAGTTGCACAATCCAGAATTTATTTTTCATCCTTCTTCAGGATGTGGGCATCTCAGGCAATTATTGCTCATCCATTGAGAAGGGGATGTGCTGAAGATATTCCTACAATGTTGTTAGGTTAGGATGTTCAGGCTTTTGATCCAGTAATAATGAAGAACAGCAATATATGGAAATAGCAATATACGTCCAACTCAGAATGATATATGACTCGGAGCTGAATTTAAAAGTGATGGCATATCCATGCACCAGCTGCCTAAATCCTTCTTGGTGGTTGAAATAAAGTTTAATTATTCGTCACAAGACTCACATCAACAGTGCAATGAAGTTACTGTGAAATTTGTGAAATTTCCCTAATCACCACATTCTAGCTCTTGTTTGGGTCAATGCACCTAACAAGGATGTCTTTCAGATTCTGAGGAAACCGGAGCACCCAGAAGAAACACGTGCAGATACAGAGAGAACGTGCAAACTCCACAAAGACAGCCACGCAAGCCGGGAATCGAAGCCAGGTCCCTGATGCTGTGAGGCAACAGTGCTAACATGAAGACTGGGAATAGAGGGATACAAACAAATGGTCTAGTTGGGCTCTTGAGCGGCGCAGGCTTGGAGGGCCGAAGGGCCTGTTCCCATGCTGTATTGTTCTTTGTTCTAACCACTATGCCACCATGCCACCCAAGATCGCAAGGTTGGAGGAATACTGTGGAAAAAGCTTCACTGACTTGCTGTTGTGCATCCTGTAATTAGTACACACTGTACTCATGATACACCAGCAGAAGAAGGAATGAATCCAATAGTGTGCTTTTCCTGGATGGTATTTGGCTGCTTGAGTGTTGTTTCAGCTGCATCTATCCAAACAAGTGAAGAATATTCCATTACAGTCCTGAACTGCAAGATGTAGTTGATGGAGAAGGTCAGTGGGGGTGGGGAGGCAGTGATGACCAAGAAGTGAGCTACTTGCTGCAGATTAACTAGCTTCTGACCTGCTATAGCCACCATGATATTTCTGTAGCTAATTTTGATTGAATTGTTGAGTTTCTGGTCAATGGTGTCCTCTCTCCCACCCCCAGAGTGCTGAAGGCATGGAACTTAATGAAAGTAATGCCACTGAGTGAGAAGGGGAGGTGATTAAATTTGTTCATGATCATGACAGAATTTGCCTGACACTTGTTGATGCAAAGGTTGCTTGTCACTTACAAATTCAAGCCTGGTTTCAATGAAAACAAGCCATATATGCAAATTCTGCTCTCTTTCTGAATCCCATACCTTATTAAATCCTTTTTTCGAGCAGTCATCAAATTCCTTTTTGAAAGTAATTATAGGTTCTGCTTCAATAACAGCTTGAGGCTGAGAATTCCACATCTTAACTACCTCCTTAAAAATATATTTCATTCTTCATTCTTTTTGCACTAATCTTAAAATTTGTGACCGCACACTATCATTTAATCAGCCAATGGAAATATTGATATATATTTTGTAAAAATCAGAATTCTCAGGACTCTATCACTTGGCCCCACGTGCCCAATGAAATAATGCACCAATCTCTCACCTGTTTTCATAACTTAAACCATTCATCTCTGGTCATATCCTAATAAACTTTGGTGGCATCCAAGTGAATCTATGCTGCAACTTAGCCATTTCTAAAATTGTGGTCTCCCCAAAATTGTAAACAATACTCTTAACAGTAATCAAAATACTATTCAATGCACACTTAAAATTTTTTCTCCAAACTTTCGTTACATCTGCCTTCAGGCATAATATCAAGGGTTCATTCTTTTGGCAGGCTTGTAAATTAGCTGTACTGTTACCTTTAATTTTGTTTCCAAATTTTATTGCTAAATCAAAACAAAGTTCCATTTTCCTTTCCTTTCTTACACTTGTTCTCCTTCATGGTAAGAATGGCTTCAAAAGAGCAAATGTTCAGCTTAAAAAATTTCAGTTATTTGTCTCTCCCAATGTGTGTACTTGGAAGGTATCACTGATTTTAAACTCAAAATAGCCATTATGTAGATAGAGTAGGAAACTCTGGGGCTTAGTGGCCCAGGAAAAGCTGTGAGCATCAAGGAAATAGAGGCTGGCAGCTTATTTTCCTTTTATTTGTAACCCTTCAGTCACATCAGCAAAGACTCAGAAAACTTCACAACTTCAAAAAGCATTCTCATATTTGCTCATGCGCAATATCTCAATACTAATCTAAACTTTATCTTATTTCCAGAACTTCCTTAGCCTTTGCATCTTGTTGAAGAAGACAGTTAAGAAGAACACAATCCTCCTGAGCGTGCACCATTCTGTGATCTATTCCCATCTAGCAGCAACACAGGCTTTGGCCCTCTATGAAGTGGTGAAATACGCAGCACAAGTAAGACAGGAAAAGCCCATCAACAGGACAACACAATGTTGAGGACCCAGCCAATGAAAAGAAAGTTGCCTGCCTTTCACAAGCAGTTATGTCAAGTATTGAAAAGTCTTCCAACGAATTGTAGTAATATCTCTGAAGGAATAGGAGTCCAATTTAAACATGGGTGGTATCATCTCAAATGTGTGGTCATGAAATCAGCTGAAACAACTGCCCTGACAGTAGCCAGGGCGTAACCTTCTACAGTAAGGCATACACAGGCTCAAATATCTAAAAGTTGTCAGCCATAAACATTTCAAGGGCCCGAACATAAAGCAACAAAAATCTTCCGCCAGTTTTGCTGAAGTCATTCAGGGAAACATTTCTTAGCCATGGTCAAATTAGAAAACTTTTCTGTTTGAAAGCACATAGGCTGATAGTAATTGAGAAATGAGTTGAAGTAAAGTCTTAGGAATTCATCATTTTGATTGCATTTGGCAATGTGGTCTGCAGCGTGGTTTTTTAGCAGCTTCTTAGTCTACATGTGTCATTGATGTAGAAGTTCACTAAATGGTTTAAATGTTCTCTAATGTAGGATTCAGGGAGGGGTAAAGGATGTAACAAAAAGTATCTATATACCAATCGCTCACCTTTTTTTATAACTTAAACCATTCATCTCTGGTCACATCCTAATAAACTTTGATGGCATTCAAGTGAATCTATGCTGCAACTTAGCCATTTCTATAATTGTGGCCACCCCAAAATTGTAAACAATATTCTTAACAGTAACCAAAATACTATTCAATGCACACTTAAAAATTTTCTCCAAACTTTCGTTACATCTGCCTTCAGACATATATATTTTTGTAAGTTTTCAGAACAGGTGAATCAAAAGGTCATCCCAACTGCTCTGTAATTATTTCTTTCTTCTCTTGCTGTGTGGTATTAAGGTGGCCATTATCATCAATCGCTGCCTCACCTTCACCCTGGATTTCATCATCTGAAGAGAACTGCTTCTGCTCCTGTGCCTTCTCCAAGCGCGAGTCTCTCTTTATGACAATATGAATCTGCACGGCATATTGCAAAGAGCTTCCACCGAAACAGATGACCACCTAAAGGGTCTTATAGGAATGTGCATTAGGCATTCCTTGTCCCTTAGCACACATTTTGTCACATTCCTAAAAGGTTTGAATGAATTTTCAGGATAAAACTTTTCTGGGCACCTTGCATAAATTGAGATGATCTGCTTCTCTGGTTGGAGACTAGTGGATATTAATGAAATGAGTGGTTCTTCTGCTTAGAAATGTTGCTGGCTGGTGTTCTGGTGCTCAAACCACAACTTTGTTTCATCAGTTATGCCCTGGAAATGAGAGAAATAACCACTGCTGCAGATTCCTAACTTGTCAACTATTGAATATTGAGGTCAACATGCTAAGTGATGTCCTGGTTGGCTCTGGTAAACAGGTGTTCTGGAAGATGTGGGTGATGTTCTCTGCATCAGATTTTAGCCTCTTTTTATTATAAGATTAATCAGGCAAAGGTCTGAGAATCTGGTTGCAGCAACAGGAATACAAATGTTGATTTTCTCTGGTCTTACAATGATGCATAATAAACATGAAAATCCCATGCAATCATACAATTTCCACCAAGTCGATTCTATGAAATCAGCTAACTGAATGGAACTTGGGCATCTTGAGATTGTGTCCCAGGTCCAAGCTGCTAGTACTTTGTACTTCTCCCCAAGTGATTGTATCACAGAATATGTAACCATAGCACCAAGCACATTGTTTGAAAAATAGTGGAAACTGGCTTTGCAGGTCTGTCAGACACTCAGACTGTACTTCAAGGTTGTTCTGTTTCCTCCATTCTCCTTCTGTATTCTGTAATTTCACTTAACTATTTTTCAATGTGTATCTTCCTAAAGTCATACAATTCTCTAAGAGTCTATTATTTATAGGAATACAATTAAATTCTACATTAATGCTCTTATCTTGCTTAGAGTGATATTCTGTAAAGAAATTTATCTATTTTTTCATGGAATGTGAGCATCATTGGGAAGGCCAGTATTTGCTGCCCATCCTCAATGCCCCTGAACTGATTGGCTTCCTAGGACATTTCAGAGGGCAGTTAAGAGTCAACCACTCGCTCTGGAGTCATATGTGGGCCAGGCAAAGTAAGGATGGCAGATTTACTTCCCTAAAGGATATTAGTGAAGTAGGTGGATTTTTATAACAATTGATAAAGAACACAGAAGAACAAAGAAAATTACAGCACAGGAACAGACCCTTCAGCCTTCCAAGTCTGCACCAACCATGCTGCCTGTCTTAACTAAAACCCCTCCCTGGGAACATATTCCTTTATTCCCATCTCATTCATGTACTTGTCAATGCGCACCTTAAAAATCACTATCGTATCCGCTTCCATTACCTCCCTCAGCAACGAGTTCCAAGCAGCCACCATCTCTGTATCTCTGTCTAAAAAGTCTGCCTCATACATCTCTTTTAAACTTGCCCGTCGCACCTTAAACCTATGCCCCCTAGTAATTGACTCTTCCACCCTGGGAAAAAACTTCTGACTATCCACTCTGTCCATGCCTCTTATAATCTTACAGACTTCTATCAGGCTGCTCCTCAACCTTGTCACTCCAGCGAGAACAAGCCAAGTTTCTCAATCTCTCCTCATAACTAATGCCCTCCAAACCAGGCAACATCCTCGTAAATCTTTTCTGTAGCCTCACCAAAGCCTTCACATCCTTTTGTAGTGTACCGTCAAGTATTGAACATTATATTCTATAAAGCGTCAATGTGATTTGCCAATTTTTAATGCTCATGGTCATCATTACCCAGACTAGCTTTCAATTCCAGATATTTTATTAACTGAATTTAAATTCCACCTGCTGGTGTGATTTGAACTTGTGTTCTCTGCATCATTAATAAGTGACATGATCGCATCACCATCTCTCTCTGTTTTAAGAAAATATGCACTGAATATGTTGCACGTTTCTTATTGAGCACATGATGCTTTCTACCAACATCTGGTTATCCCACCAAGGTAATTTTTTTTATTATCCCTAAAACTGTATCAGATTGGAAGGAGCAAAAAAGTTATGGACTTTGGTTCATAACCATTATAAAAATATGTTTCCCTGGTGCTGTCAGGCAGGGTTGGTTAAAAGAAGGAATAATGAAGCCAACAGGAGTATTTCCATTGCAAAGATAAATTACTGTGGATGCTGGAATCTGAAACACAAACAGAAGATGCTAAAAAATCTCAGCTGCCATTCTGAGTCAGGATGCCCCTACATTATTGTCTTTGCTCCAACGAAGGGTCATCCTGACTCAAAACATTGGCTCTAATCTTTCTCCTCCTCCTCAGGGCTGACACCAGCACAGATTGGAGAACAAACCTGGAACATTCCTGGCCTGCATGACTCGGTACCATACTGGGAAATACATTTACCCGCACACAACTGGCTTTGGCCATTTCTCCCGTGCTTTAATTCCTTAGCTATGTCAACGTTACACTGCTTGAACTTCATTACTGTAGCTTTTTCTTTACAGTCAGAAGGTTAGAAGGCTCCAGCTGCTCAAAGCAGACAGAAAACAATTCACATTTGGCACTCATTAGCACAGCAGCTGGCATTATTAGGACCAGATGAGGAAACCAAAACTTATTCTGGATAGGACAGAAAGGAGCAAAAGAAACAAATTCTGACTTGCAGCTGACAAACATTTACAAGCAATATGTTAACTTGAAAGGGCATGATATACTTCTCTAGTATGGTACCAATTAACTCCAAAGTTTAAACATAAACATGTTATTATATTTTTTAATTATTATATTTTGTTAATTCCCATAAACAGTATTTTTCCAGTTAAGCAATATATTTAACAAAATTAATAGTTTTCATTACATTTGTGAATACAATTTGAACAAGGTGTTTCTGTAAGCTATATTTATCTGAATAAATTGTGGGAATTAAAGTAAAATATGACATGTCTCACATGAAGCTTGCAAGTGAAAATGAATTTCAAAAGGAGTAACAGTTATTTCCTGAGTCTGCTTTTGCAAAATGACTTGTCATACCTTGTCGAGTAATATTATTAAAAGCAGTAGAACTAGTGGAACATACCGTCGACAAAGCATTGCATTATTCAACTTCGCAAGAACGTACAAATCAGAACAACAAATAGCAAAATTTGTTTCTACTCAAGTAACGTTTCTGAATATACTACTCTCACTATATATCTTGCTGGCAGGTACATCCAGTGTTGTAGTGTTTACACAGAAATTAAAATGAATGTAATGACGTGTCTTTTTAAATGATTCAACCAGTTATCAATAATTAAGTAACATGCTTCACTGATTTTACTAATTTTTGAACATTTTTTACTTTAAACAGAAATTGGAGATTTAATTGGAGGGAATGGTATGGGCACAATCTTGAACCCAACAATGTGAAGAAGCTGAACTAACATGCATAGGCAAGGTTCTTCAATCACTTTTTTATCCCTCTTCTTTTCCCTTCCTTTCCTATTCTTTCCCATTTCACTTTTCTGGAGTATTGATTGTAGGAGTATTCATACCACTGTGATGGCAGAAAATTATTACATTTAGTCACTCCTCTAGACCAAGATTCTTGATCATAGCATCAACCTTGACAACTTAAACAAAAAGAACAATCTTGGTTATATATTAACTGAAAGCACAGTTAAAGTATTGCAGCAGCAAAAATTACTCAAAGAACTCAATGCTGCAGCTCGATGGCACAATGGTTTGCAATGCTACTTCACAGAGCCAAAGACCCTGGTTTGATTACGGCCTGGGTGACTGTGTGGAGTTTGCATGTTTTCTCCATGTCAGCATGGGTTTCCTTCACAGTCCAAAGTTTGAGTGGATTGGCCATGTTAAATTGTCCCGTAAGTTTGATTAGCCGTGGTAAAAGCATGGGGTTATGGAGATGGGGTGCGAGTTAGGACTGGGAGGACATTTTTTCAGAGAGTTGGTACATACTCAGTGGGCCAAGTGGCCTCCTTCTGCACTGTAAGGATCCTACGATGGAGGTTAATTAAGAATACTGAATAAACTGAATATCTTTATGACAGTGTACCTGACAATGCATGAAACATCAACTGTCGAAATCCTTTAGGAAGCGTTACTAAGATTACTGAGCCAATGGAACAACCAGCCACAACAATGGAGGAAAGGGTGTCTCTTTGAAATCCTTTCCTCAACTACAGAAAATGTAATAATTTGAATCTGAGCGAGCTCATGAAAATCATTTTAGTCACTAGAGCACTTAAACTGCCCTGTTTGAAATGCCTTCTTGCAGGATTTTGTGGAGGCAATCCTCTGGTTACCTCACATATCGCTTTAGGGATTTGAGGTGTCTGCTGTACATTGTCTATGTTTCTGATACCTACAGGACAGCAGTGACCACAGCTCACTGTAGACCAAACATTTAGTGCTGGATTTTAGGTCTCGGTCTTTGAATACTCTGTTCCTCAGTGTCTGCAGATTGCATTGGCACACTGACGTCGAGGTTGGATTTCACCATCAAAGTCTGCCCTTACCAAGAGGAGACTCTCGAGATATGGGAAATGACCAATGTTGTCCACAGGCTTGATGGTCAGTTTTGTGTGGCAGGAGTAGGTTGATAGAGAATCTTTGTTTCGCAGATGTTTAATCTGAGGCCAATTCTCTCTATGCCTTGGTGAATGCATCGACGCTAGTTTGTAGCTCAGCCTCTGAGTGTGCACACACATAGGTGTTGCCTGCATACTGCAACTCAATGACATAAGTTGGATGGTCTTGGTTCTGATCTGGAAGTGTTGGAGCTTAAACAGTTTCCCGCTTGTCCAGTAGGTTAGCTCCTCTCCAACAATGAATTTCTGGATGTTGGGAAGGAGTGTTGCTGAGAGGATGATAGAGAAGAGCATTGGTGCGATGACACAGCCCTGTTTGACCCCAGTTTTCAGTCGGGTCGGGTCTGTAGTGGTTCTATTGGTGAGGTTCACTGTTTACTTGTCATCATGAAGCAGGTGAAGAATGGTGACAAATTTCAATGGGAAGCCAAATTTGCAGAGGATGTTCCATAATTCCTCACAGTTGACAAGAGTCAAAGCCTTTTGAGAAGTTTGATGCTGCTCCCAGCACTTTTCCTGAATTTGATGTGCACTGAGGATCATGTCCATTGTGCCTCCTGATGGATGGTAGCACTTGGAGACTCAGGTAAAAGTTCTTCAGTTACTGCGATAAGACAGTTGAGAAGGATTTTCACAATACGCTTTCCCATGGCAGAGAGTAGGGAATACACTAATGCAATATCATCAAATGTATTATGTTGCAACTATATTTTCTTGTTATCACATTTTAAACCATGGTTATCCTCTTTGCCTTCTTCGTGTGTGCCCAGTCTAGTGGGAGAGTGATTTGGCAGCTCAGTGGTTACAGCTGCTGCTTTACAACTCCAAGGACCCAGGTTGTCTGTGTGAAGTTTGCACAATCTCCTGGTATTGGCATTATTTTTAGTCAATCCTCTGGTTTCCTCACGTAGTCCCAAGATGCATGTGAGTATGTTCTGGAAGATCCTGCAGCCAAACAGCTGCCAAATCTCATGCTTTGGACACCACCAGGAAGGCCAGGAGACGGTTCTGATGCTTAAGCAACCCGGAAGCCCCATATCCCGTCTAGGCATGTGCCATGGAGAGATCACTCCAGTGGCCCATTGGCAGATACCCATTATCTCTCAAGACAGGGAGGCCAAGGAGGAGAAGTAAGTGTGTCAGATATATTGGATGCTGTGAGAACCTGAAATATCACTTACTCCTATCCTTCAAATATCACAATGGAGAGTCTGCAGATTCTGACTTGAATTGCCTCATCCTCCCAGATGAAGAAAGCCAACTACCCCATTTTCCAAACTGGACAAAATCTCAGAGATAAAATCCGAGGCCAGACAACCAACCTGTCCTTTAAGCTGCAGTATTCTCCATGGAGGTTGGATGGTACAAGCTAGGGAAAAAAAGTTAACCTCATGGCAATGAACTGTCATTTGGAAAATGAATTTTATGAAAAGGGAAAGGAATCTCTCCATAACAATCTATGAATGATATGCTGAATAGGAAACGTCTGTACAACTTTACTTTTAAACGTAATGCTCAGTTTCATCTTACATCAAAAACATAAAATTGTACAAATATTTAAATTGTCCATGTAATTTGTCAAATTAAATGAGATGGAGGTTACGTGAAAGCATATAGTATGCTAGTCTTTATAGGAAGGGGTATAGAGTACAAGAGCTGGCCTTTAATGTTGCAGTTGTATAAAACGTGGGTTAGACCTCATTTGGAATACTATGTCCAGTTCTGGTCGCCTTACTACTGGAAGGACGTGGAGACTCTGGAGAGAGTGCAGAGGAGGTTTACCAGGATGCTGCCTGGTATGGAAGGTCTGAGTTATGAGGAGATGTTAGGCAAATTGGGACTGTTTTCCTTAGAAAGACGTAGACTTACAGGAGATCTGATAGAGGTGTACAAGATTATGAGGGGTATAGATAGAGTAAACGGTTAAGTTTTTTCCTAGGATGGACTCAAATAGCACGAGGGGTCACAGGCTTAGGGTGAGGGGGGTAAGGTATAATTTGGATGCTAAAGAGAGTTTTTTCACACAGAGGGTGGTGGGGGTATGGAATGCGTTGCCAAGTAAAGTGGTGGAGGCAGGCACTCTGGAGTTATTTAAGAAATACTTAGATGGGCACATGAACAGAATGGGAATGGAGGGGTATAGAAAATTGATTTAAAATAGGGATCATGAGCCTTGGGAGTCCCTGGGAAGTGTGTAAATAAATGATGATATTGATGTACTTGTTTTTATCCTACAGGTGCTTTGGTCCACCTTGTTGTCTAACAAGGGGCATACACGAGATGGGTCATGACAGGGCTGCTCTTGGATTTTTTCGAGAGTATTTTAGTACTTCACGTCGTTAGTGTACGCTTGACCTGGACCATTTGATGGGCAATACGACAGCTCAGTGACTATCGCTGTGCTGTGCAGATACATGGATTTGGGTCTGTGTCTTTGGGAGTTTGCGCATTCTCCCTGTGCTTGCGTGGGTTTCCTCCGGGTGCTCTGGTTTCCTCCCACATCCCAAAGATGTGCTCTTCGGCTAATTGGCAAAACAAATTCTCCCTAAATTGTCCCAAATTTGGTTTTTAATCCATAGATATATAAACATAGACAGGGATCGTGGGTAGAGGTGGGAACATCGGGGTGGCGGCGCGGACTTATTGGGCCGAAGGGCCTGTTTCCTGTGCTGTTTTCTTCTTTGTTTTCTGAAGGGGAGTACTAGACTGGAATAACTATTTCAGTTCCACACTCGCCTGGGCTCTCCTTTCTCTTTAATAACTTTTTGTAAAGAAAAGAAGTTTTAAAAATACATTTGGAAGATTGTTCTTCTTAGAATTGCTTTTCAATACATCTAATATGTAGAGCATTCATAGTAAAGATAAAAGGTTTGACAGCAAAATACTTACTTCTTTTAACCACAGAAGTTTGGGTGGCTGCATTTCTGGGGACATTATTCCACCCACATACTTCAACACATGGTGTTTCGTTTGATTTATTCGGTCAACTTGATCAACTGCTCTGTGATCCATCCACATGATAATATTCCTATCGTTTATCCCTGAATCATGTAAAGCAGAAAATCATCAAACTATGCATCTTTTAATTACACAATTCCCACAACATGTCAAGAAACATAAACTGAACATTCTGAATATTATGGAATTCCAAAGTGCAGAAGGAGACCATTTGGCCTATCTGGCCTGCTCCAACAAGTGTCCCATCTAGACACCAACCCCGGAACCCCATATAAGCCTATCCCTGTAACCCCACTTATTTAACCTGCTAAGCACTCTAACCTACACATCCCAGCACACTAAGGGGCAATTTAGCATAGCCAATGCACCTAACCTGCACATTTTTGGACTGTAGGAGGAAACCGGAGCATGCAGAAGAAATCCACTCAGATACAAGAAGAATGTGCAAACTCCACACAGACAGTGACCCACTGAATTGAACCCAGGTCCTGGAGCTGTGAGTAAGCAGTGCTAACCACTTTGCCACCATGCCGCCCGAAATATCACAATATCAATATACAACACATTGTCGATTAGTAATTATTTTTTGACAATGAAGCTAATTTTCCAATAATTCATTCCTTGCCTTAGAAAAGAAAATCTAACACCATCTTTGGAACAACTTAGATGAACACAATTAAATTTATATCTAGCAAGTCAAAGCTGGAAAATCTTGCACTTTGATCTTTTTGTGTTTTGTTGGGCAAAATTTGCTCCAATAGATATTTAACAAGGCAAATCAATTTATAACAAAAACAGAAAATGCTGAAAAATCTCAGCAGGTCTGAGGAAGGGTCATCCAGACTCGAAAGGCTGGCTCTATTCTCTCTCCACAGATTCTGTCAGACTTGCTGAGATTTTCCAACATTTTCTGTTTTTGTTTGAGATTTCACTATCCTCAGTATTTTTCTTTCAAATCAATTTATAATATGTATTTTTGTTGACAGAAATTAGATACTGGATTTTTCCTTTAACAGTTAGCCAAGAAACTGAGATTAAAACACACTCAGTACATAAATAATGGAAGTGATTTTATTTTTTGATTTAGTAAGAGCAAGTTTAACATGTCAAAATTAATCTTTTGTCAATTCAATGTTACCGTTCGCCTGCAATTAAATATGAATGATAGCATTTAAGCAACTGGACTTTTGAAGGGTTGCTAAACCTAAAAATATAATTAACATGGTACTTTGTTGGTACACTAAACCATATTGTAAGTTTTTAAATGTCACACTTAGTTCTGAAACACAGGACAGAATTTTACATCCGAAGACTGCCACATTTTATGCCATGCATGTGTAAAATCCCATTGTGAACCTGCTGTCATCATGCTAATCTGTCAAAAAATGGTAGGCAAGCAGGCTTTGAAATTGGCAGCCCATTTGCCATTTTTAAAAACCTCATTAACAAGCATTTGTTTGGAAGCCAATAGGTTGGAATAAAACATTGCCAGCACCATAATGCATTAGATGAATGGGAAATATGGTCATTCTTTTCATACATTGTTGAAAAGGTTGCAAGTGTATCCAATGCTGACCTTAGTAGAAGAGAATGCTAATCAGCTGGGGGACTTAATTAGTATTCAAATTTTGCTTTTCATTAACATATCCAACTACAACAAGGTATTTCATCTTAGGAAGGGGGCAAAAAGTAACTGTTCTGATCAACATTGAGTATTGCATCATTTGTGCTGTGAATCAGTGTCTGAAACAGGAATGGCCCATTCTTTTGGAGGCACTCCCCCAGAGAGGAAGAAATGAAGAGGCAAAGAAGGATGACAGCTGACCAGGGACAAGTGCACCATGAGGTGCAAGGAGGTAAGTACAGAGAGACAGTAGTGGGAGGCAGGCAGAAGTAGGTGAAGACGTATCCAGTCAACTGAGTGTACAGAGTCAGGTTGTTGTCTCACTTGCAGATATCGGAACAACAGTGCCTCCATAGATTGTGTCAATCAAACGACACAGTCCATCCATTTATGACATAGTTTCCAGTGAGACAACCTTAATTTGTCCGTGGCCTTAAAAGTAACTGTGCATTGAATTTCTTCACCTTCAGAGAATCTGCTGAACTGGTGTGGTGACAATAATCTCTCCCTCAATGTCAACAAAATGAAGGAGATTGTCATCAGCTTCAGGAAGCGTAGTGGAGAACATGCCCATCAACATCAACAGGGAAGAAGTAGAAAGGGTGGACAGCTTTGTGTTTTTAGGTGTCCAGATCACCAACAATCTGTTCAGATTCCCCCATGCCAACACTATAGTTAAGAAAGCACGCCATCGCCTCTACTTTTTCAGAAGACTAAGGAAATTTGGCATGTCAGCTACAAGTCTCACCAACTTCTACAGTCCCACCATAAAAGAATTCTTTCTGGTTGTACCACAGCTTGGCAAGGCTCCTGCTCTGCCCAAGACTGTAAGAAACACCAAAAGGTTGTGAATTGAGCCCAATCAGCCTCCCATCCATTGATTCTGTCTGTATTTCCCTCTGCCTCAGCAAAGCAGCCAGTATAATTAAGGACCCCATGCACCCCAGATATTCTCCTTTCCACCACTTTCTATCAGGGAAAAGATGTAAAAGTCTGAGGTCACATACCAACCAACTCAAGAACAGCTTCTTCCCTGCTGCCATCAGACTTCTGAACAGACCTTGCATTAAGTTGATCTTTCTCTACACCCTAGCTATGACTGTAACACTGTATTCTGCTCTTTCTCATTTCCTTCTCTATGAACTATATGCTTTGTCTATATTGTGCGCAAGAAACAATACTTTCCACTGTATGTTAATACATGTGACAATAACAAATCAAATCAAAGTCAAAATTCAGGCAGCATGTGGAGTTCTTAGTGAGATCACCCAACTTGTGCCCATTATTATATCTTATATTTGACAGTGCAAGTTAAGTGCAATAGTCAGATGCTTTGCAGCCATAGCTGGATTCCCACACATGCAAGGGACTAACCTTGCACCCATGTTGCCATCAAAACTGCACTGGGACAGTCAGGGGCATTCATTATTAGAAAAGGAGAGCACTCCATACATGTTAGATTGTGTGTATGTTCATAATCAAAAAAGTAATGCAGGCTTGTGTACGTCACTCGAGAGGTAGCCAAGAGGTAGCCCTGAATCTTTGGATGTCTGGCTGCTCAGAGCCATTTAAAAAGATGGCTGATGACTCTATTAAGTAACCCACAGATGAAGCCTGTTGCATAAGTTTAATGAGTCATTCATCAACTAAGGCTGACATTAGACGTCTGGATAGATAAGGTGATACTTTCCAATATGCACCTTTAAGAGTCTGACTTATGGTCACCATTTGCTGCACATTGTACAATCTGCCCTACAGAAAAAGGAAGCCCTGTCAGAGGATGAACTGATGGTGATAGGCAGTTTCTCTGATGAAAAGTCTGATTAAATAGAGGAAGTGGAAACAAATATAGAAAAACAATAAACTGACAGGACCACGAACATATCACATTGATCACAAAGCACATTGCTATATGCAGCAAAACCTGGATAACTTACAGTTAACAAGAAAATTGGTCCAATAACTTCCATCTAGTGTAGCTGCAACACATCCTTGGCATCACATGGAAAGATGTTACCAATGAAGCAGTTCTTTACAGCGCACACATGCCAAGAATGCTAGCCTGGCATGTGCACAGGTTCGAAAATGGCTACATCCCCTAAAGATATGTAATATAGGGAGGTAGCCTGAACTAACAGACCAGCAGGGCACCCTAAGCTGCATATCATGGATGTTGTCAAAAGAGACATGAAAGCACTCAACGCCAACTGCCACAAGTGGGAACCTCGAGCTGTCAACTGATGCGAATGGTGCTAGCAACTATGATCAGGACTTCACGGCCAATGATGACATGCAGGTTCAGAAACTCCAAAGCAGATGCCAAACAAGGCATCAGCAGAAAACATCCCAGGCCATCGACAAGGGACAACCTCACATGTGGCAGTTGTGGTAGATTTTGCTGTCCCAGAATTGGCTTGTTCAGCTATTGATACAAATGCAAAAGAGAAACTCATGTGACCTGAACAAGTTGTGAGGCTGCACTCCCAATATCTCTCACAGATGAAAGGATGTCAACGGTGCCAAAAGGAGAGAGAGAGACAGAAAGCAAGGAAATAAAGGCCAGTTAACTTAGCATCTGTCATAAGGGAAATGTTAGAAGCCATTATTAAAGATGTTATGACAGGGCAATTTTGATCTGTAGTTGGTCTTGTGATTGTACAATATACTTCTCTGAATACCTTTTTTGAATACCTTTCACTATGAGTGAAGAAAGTCAGGAGGTTTTCATATATCTTGAAATGGTTGAACAGATTTTAGTGGGTTGTCTTGAATCTTTTAATCCTTGCAAGGAATGTGGTGCTGATCCGTGCAATCTCTTCAATGAACTGAGTAGTAATAACATGTTTTCTCAGTAATTCTTAATGGCACTTTTCCCTGGTGTTCATTGCACTGTTTTCTTTCAGTTGCATCAAGTTTGGGTATTCTTCAGCCTGCATTCTGAAGTCAAAAATTTTGTATTTTTTCAGTTTTTTTTTTAAATGGTTCAAAAGTTGGGTTACCAACTTGTGATTTATGTCATCATGTTATATGACATTACATCACAAGGCATTGTCATGTATGATTATGTCATGTAACATTATGCCAACTAATGTTGCAATGCTTTAAAAATACTTCAGTCGTGAAGTGGTTGAACACATGACAGATATTTATGTTTTTTATATGTGATAGGAAGTAGTAGGAGACTTACCTTCTTCATTAACAGCTACAGGCTCAAACTTTTCATCAAGCACAACAAGAGAACAGGTAGCATCAAAGCCAATTCCTCGGAGATAGCACAGATTAGCTATCTGACCTATTTTCTACAAGATAAAAGAAAATATGCAATAATAAAATTAGTTATTAATTATCATTACAACCTGCATTTTTCTGTATCCAAAGAACAAAGAACAAAACAGTACGGGAAATAGGCCCTTCGGCCCAATGAGCCCGCGCCATCATCCCGATGTTCCCACCTCTACCCATGATCCCTGTCCATGTTTATAGATCTATGGATTAAAAACCAAATTTGAGACAATTTAGGGAGAATTTGTTTTGCCAATTAGCCTAAGAGCACATCTTTGGGATGTGGGAGGAAACTGGAGCCCCCGGAGAAAACCCACGCAAGCACGGGGAGAATGCGCAAACTCCCACAGACACAGGCCCAAATCCATGTATCTGCACAGCACAGCGATAGTCACTGAGCTGTCGTGTTGCCCATCAAATGGTCCAGGTCAAGCGTACACTAACAACGTGAAGCACTAGGACACTCTTGAAAAAAATCCAAGAGCAGCCCTCTCAAGACCCATCTCGTGTATGTCCCTTGTTAGACAACAAGGTGGACCAAAGCACCTGTAGGATAAAAAACAAGTACATCAATTTCATCATCTATTTACACACGTCCCAGGGTCTCCCAAGGCTCATGATCCCTACTTTAAATCAGTTTTTTATACCCCTCCATTCCCATTCTGTTCATGTGCCCATCTAAGTATTTCTTAAATAACTCCAGAGTACCTGTCTCCACCACTTTACTTGGCAGCGCATTCCATACCCCCCCCACCCTCTGTGTGAAAAAATTCCCTCTAGCATCCAAATTATACCTTACCCCCCTCACCCTAAGCCTGTGACCCCTCGTGCCATTCGAGTCCATCCGAGGAAAGAGCTTAACCCTGTTTACTCTATCTATACCCCTCATAATTTTGTACACCTCTATTAGATTTCCTCTAAGTTTACGTCTTTCTAAGGAAAACAGTCCCAATTTGCCTAACCTCTCCTCGTATCTCAGACCTTCCATACCAGGCAGCATCCTGGTAAACCTCCTCTGCACTGTCTCCAGAGTCTCCACGTCCTTCCGGTAGTAAGGCGACCAGAACTGGACGCAGTATTCCAAATGAGGTCTAACCAACGTTTTATACAACTGCAACATTAAAGGCCAGCTCTTCTACTCTATACCCCTTCCTATAAAGGCTAACATACTATATGCTTTCTTCACAACATTCTCCACTTGCTCTGCCACCTTCAGAGACTTGTTCACCTGCACCCCCAGGTCCCTCTGCGTTTCTATACTCTTAATAGGTCTACCCTTTATCATATACCTCCCCCTTACATTCTTTCTCCCGAAATGCATCACTTCGCATTTATCAGGATTGAATTCCATCTGCCATCTATCTGCCCAAGCTACCAGCCTATGTCCTGCTGCATCGCTTGACAATGCTCCTCACTATCCGCAAGTCCAGCCATCTTTGTATCGTCTGCAAACTTGCTGATCACTCCACTTACTCCCTCTCCCAAGTCATTTATATATATTACAAATAGAAGAGGTCCCAGTACCGAGCCCTGCGGCACACCACTAGTGACTGACCTCCAGCTAGAAAAACACCCACTGAGCACTTGCTTCCTTTCATTCCTGCCTACATCCTATTTAAATTCTCCGCTCAGTCTGTGTGATGCCTAAATCAAGCTTGGGGTGAGACAAGTCACAATGTAAGTCTGCTTCATTTATAATCCTTTCTCCCCTTTCCTTTATAGTTTCTACACCCTCATGTCCTATGCACTCTTAAGAAAGCAAGTCAGAAACTCTGTACAGGCCACTTCCAATATCATTCTGATGCCAGCAGCAGGGGGATATGCAAGAAGGTGTAGGAATTACGACACATCCCAATGGAAAACCACCTGACTTCTGCTTGTCACTTGCATACAATAGTATAAGAAAGATCATGAAATCGTAGAATCGCTACAGTGTAGAAGACCATTCAACCTGTCAAGACTGCACCAATCACTATCCCACTTATTTCTGGAATCCCACATATTTGCCCTGCTAATCCCCTTGACCATGGGGTCAATTTAGTATGACAAATCAACCTCATCCACAGATCTTTGGACTGTGGGAGGAAACCCATGTAGACATGGGGAGAATGGGCAAACTCCACACAGGCAATAACCCAAGGCTGAATTGAACATGGGTCCCTGAGGCTCTGAGGCAGCATTGCTAACCACTGTATCACCATGTTGCCCCAAAAATATCATTCAATTTTCAGGTTTTTGCCCTCGATGGTCTCTCCAGTTCAGTGGCACAGACACTTCTAAAGGCAAAATGAGGGTTTTTGATAATCCAGAGGGCAGCTTTTTGCCCAATGTCTGTATAGGACAATAGCATGACTCCAGAATAATAATAGAGAACTTGTACTTCATTTGCAAACCACTGAGATACATCACATGTCACCATATGATTATGGAGTGCAGTGGCTGCTCTACTATTGGGCCTCCTTCTTCAGAGTAAACAGCTTATTCTTGGTCACGAAGTCTATTTCAAGCAGTTGAAAAACAGTTAAATACAATGTACAAGTGCAGCACAGGAAAAACATGAGGCAGTTGCAGAAATTTTTTCAGCTAAATAACTGAGTCTGCTACAATTGGCACTTCCTTTTCCAACCACAACAGTGCTATTTGCCAGTGGCTCATCATCTAGTCCATCTAGAACAAATATCATAATGGCCCAGCATCTAGTGCCAGGAAATTTTGGTTTTTATGGAGGAAACTGTTTGCCAATTATTCACTAAGAGCACGATAGAAATGCTGCTTTAGTAATCACAATCCTTATGCCATTTGGCATAAGGATTATGGTTATTGTTGCAACGTTTTCATTAATCTTTATAAATGCAATGAGAATTGACAGAAAACTCTGCTATGTTTCAATGTTTAAACTGTAGTTCTTTGTATTTGACAGAAATGCCAGTAGCAGACAAGGTACAGGATCCCCATGTTACAGAAATGCAGGCTGGTCTGTGAATAATTGTTCTGTTCAATATTGTTACGCAAATCTTCTTATAATTATACCTTTGAAACAGTACAGCATGCTGCCCAGATATCATCAGAAGACTGCTCATAGTAATCAGGCTTTGGTTTCCAAATTTGGATTGGTTGTTCAGCCTGCACTAGCACTTTGCCATGATGGTCAATAAGTGCTGCGCGCACACTTGCAGTTCCCACGTCAATCCCCATATAGTACTTCATGTTGGGTCAGTCTGTGAATTAAACAAAGGACATTCAATTGGGAACGGTGCAATATGGTATTCCACAAATAAGCAACATTGAATCATTTACTAAGTCATAAATAACCAAGACCTGATAGCTTATCTATAAGAGCACACATCATCTTTGTTACTTCTGACTTAACGGAAATTCATTTCAATGTTCCACACAGCATACTTCACTTGTATGACCAAAAAAATCACATAAGCATAATTTTAATGTTTAATGTGAATTATTCATGATGTTCTTTCTATTAATAAAAACACTTAAATGACTGAAAGTGTCAGATCACTTGACCCACATCTTACTTCTATAAGGAAGATAGAGCAAATTAAAAATTAATTTTATGGGCTATTTTGATCAAAGTCCAAGGTTATTGCAGCAGTCCATACAAAACAAATATACTTTTCATGTGCATGATGTAAAATCAAGATCAAAAACTATAAAAATTGCTCATTTGAAAACACAATTTTTATGCAGTCCACAAACACCAATTTAAATAAGTGACTTACACTACCGATTTCTCTCATATAGGCTAAGCCTGACTTCTATTACTTTAATTCATTGCTTCCAGAGACTCTTCACTAGATGAAGTGCAAGGATATGTGCTCATCTGTTGCAAGCTTGATTTAGTATTGGTAACTTGATTCTCTGAAAACGTTCAGTGATTCTGTCACCAATGAGATTTGGAGTGCACTATGAGAGTCTTTTATTATAATTAAAAGTAAACTTTATTTGAGAATGGCATATTTAGAGTCAAGGTACAATGCTTGGTGTCCTGCCCAAAAAAGAATATGGTGCACTAAGGAAAGTTCACAATATAACAAAGATCTTCCTCAGACCTAAAACCCTAAAGCAGCAAAGTTCAGCTCTACAGTGTAATTCATTTTAACATGATGGGAACCAGAAAGCAAAAAAAATGGCAAGGGGTCAAAGCTGCGCACATATGCGGCCATGTAGATCATACCAGGTCCACACAGACACTATTCTCTTGGTCCTAAATAACAAGGACACCTATATCAGGTTCTTATTTATTTATTACAGCTCAGCCTTCAACACTATTATTCCCATGAAACCCATCTCCAAACTCCATGGCCTGGGCCTCGCATCTCCTTTTGTGACTGGGTCCTGAACTTCCTAATTCGCAGACCACAATCAGTAAGGATAGGCAACAACACCTCTTCCACGATAATCCTCAACACCGGTGCCTTAATGGGCTGTGTTCTCAGCCCCCCACAATGCTCTTGTACACCTATGACTGTGCTGCCAAATTCTCCTCCAGTCCGATTTTCAAGTTTGCTGAAGACACCACTGTAATGGGTTGGACCTCAATGACAAGACAGAGTACAGGAATGAGTCAGAAAATCTGGTGAACTGCTGTGGCAACAATAATCTCTCTCTCAATGTCAAGAAAATGAAAGAGATTGTCGTTTACTTCAGGAAGAGTAAAGGGGAACATGCCCCTGTCTAAATCAATGGGAACGAAATAGAAAGCGTCAAAAGTTTCAAGCTTTTAGGTGTCCAGATCACCAACAGCCTGTCCTGGTTCCTCGATGCCGATACTATAGTTAAAAAAGCCCACCAATGCTTCTACTTTCTCAGAAGACAAAGGAAATTTGAAATATCAGCTACGACTCTCACCAACTTTTACAGATGCCCCATAGAAAGCACTCTTTCTGGCTGTGTCACAGTTTGGTATGGCTCCTGCTCTGCCCAAGACTGCAAGAAATTATAAAAGCTCATGAATGTAGCCCAATCCATCACACAAACTAGCCTCCTATCCATTGACTCTGTCTACACTTTCTGCTGCCTTGGCAAAGCAGCCAGCATAATTAAGGATTGCACGCACCCTGTGGTCTCTTCCACCTTCTTCCTTCAGGAAAAAAGATACAAAAATCTGAGGTCACGTACCAACCGACTCGAGAACAGCTTCTTCCCTGCTGCTATCAAATTTTTGAATGGACTTACCTTTCATAAAGTTGATCTTTGTCTACACCCTAGCTATGATGTAACACTACATTCTGCACTCTCTCCTTTCCTTTTCTATGAACGGTATGTTTTGTTTGTGTACCATGCAAGAAACAATACTTTTTTTTCACTGTATGTTAATACATGTGACAATATTAAATCAAATCAAATTATACTGGAAACAAATATACCTCGCACAAGCAATGCTCCCTTTAAACTGCATGCATATATGAGACCCTATGTAAATCTAAAAGGGACCAAGCAATGCCACAAGCTGACTGCACACAGCAAGCAGAGGTTAAAGAAAACACTGGTCCCATGCAAGCACCAGAAGCATGCGAGGTAATCATGATGTTAGTCAGCATGTGATGCTGAATTGAACACACAGATTGTGGAGCTTGTGGATCCTGTAAATGTGCTTTCTTATACATGCATAGCTGAATATCTGTTCAGCTGCATGAGGGTCCCCCCCAAAAAATTGCTGCTATTTAAAGGTAATGCTATTCAACTTTCAGGTGAGATGGTTTTAACTTTCTTTTGCTGCTGCATGATTAGTGGAAAGAGTGTATACTGTGGATTCTGGAGGAATTAACAGGCGCAGTTGCAGATCTTCTTGGGCAGCCACGTGAAATGCAAATATAACAGAGGCAAAAGAGTTGCTGGTGAGTTGCTGCAGGGTATCCTGTAGAGAATACATACTAATGCCACTGTGCACTTTTGTTGAAGGGAGTGGATGGATGCCAATTGTCCTGACTCTCCACCTCCTGCACCTACAGCTTTCCTTTGTGTTTGCAGTTCTGCTTTGTGTCTGGCCACACAGCGTCCATATTTTAATTTCCTTTCTGTTTGTACTGCTTCCAGGTCAAGGATCATCATGTCATGCATGGACCGGTATTCCTTATTATCCAAGGAATGTATAATTGATCCCTATAATTGATGTAAACTCTTTGAAGTCCTTTCTTAAAAACAACTATGGATTCCACGGGCCTTTGAAAAAAATTACACTTTTTCTTTACTGTACAATTTCCATGTCAAACATTGTCATGCTCCCAGACCCAGTTCATCCTGGACAAAAGAATAAATTTATTGTTTTCTGACAACTGAATTTTTCTAAATACTACAAGTTCTTACCATGAACACTTTAATAACTAGCTTATTATATGCCATACATGTGACAAATGATAA
Source organism: Sphyrna mokarran (assembly GCA_024679065.1). NCBI lineage: Eukaryota > Metazoa > Chordata > Chondrichthyes > Carcharhiniformes > Carcharhinidae > Sphyrna > Sphyrna mokarran. The sequence continues at coordinate 43,607,155 of JAGIQG010000009.1, forward strand.
CATTGTGTTCATAAACCAAGCTTCATTGCAAACACACAGTGTTATTTTATAATTTTATAAAATCCAATACGTTCACCTCGGTTTAGGACAAAGTTTCTGCCTTTTCTTTAAATTCTCAGCATCCGCAGTAATGTTGCATCAGCCTGTAAATTGTTGCAGCATTAAACCCCACCAAAACAGCCTTTGGTTCTTAGTTAAAAGATTGTACCTTGGTTTTGCATTCTTCATGTTGCTGTTTTAAAAATCTGTATTTGATTCAGTGCAGTCTGGATAGTGTTCGGGTTGGGCCCAAAAATCTTTCAATTTGTTTGGCCCTGTTAACTTTGTCAAGAGCAAAGGTATTGATTTCTGGCAAGCCATTTGACTTCTGGGTACTAGTGGTAGTGAACTGGAATCCAAGAAGAAACGTTTTGCCATAGAATTTCTTACCCTTGGGATTCAGCAAGTTCCTATTTTCTTCTTGAAAAAAGACATTAAATTGTCATCAGAGTTTTCTTTTTCTAAAATTGACTCTGAACCATTATTTTCAGGTTTTAATTCCTGATCTCCATTTCTTTTCGTCTGTGTGTTTACTTTTAAATGTCCAAGTCTTGGGGAAAGATTTCAACCAACCAAACATCCAAATTCTTTTTCATGACAATTGAACTCACCTCATCATGTTTAAATTCAAGATCATTTTTAACTTTAAGTTCTTCACCATGATTTAACCCTTCAATTTTCTTTTCCGGCAAATGCAGGTTTAACATTGCCTGCCTTTGTGTAAGCATTATATTCTTCCATCAAGGAAAATCTTTTTTTAGCTGTTTTAAGAACTTTGTTTAGGTTATGTCAACGTTCAGCCAAAAAAGCTCAGTATTCCTTTTCATTTAGTTCATAAACTTGCTTAATTTATTTTTGCCTCTCATCCTCCCACTGTATTTCAGCTTTATCTAATTCTTATCTCGCAAGAACACTTGCCTTTCTGTTGTGAGGTTTTAATTTACACTCAAGAACACATATCATTCTATACAGCTCTATAGTGTCAGCAGTGGACTCAGCTTTTCCATTCACTTTCACCCCAAAACACATTTTCCCCATTTCTTGGTTAGCTTTGAGTAAAGTTGCTTTGCTTCATCTTGCTAATATTTTTCCTGTATTTTAAGTTTAGGCTCTTTTTAAAGTTTTTCCAATTGCCAGTAACTTTTCCTTTTCTGTCTGAAGCTCCAATGTCCCTTTAAAATTACCAAGCTGTGTTTCTGACTCTCTGGACACATGTTTAGTTGAAACATTAATTCTCGCAGCAAGTTTACAGAATTTTCTGATGTGAGGGGGATAAACCTCACCCTGTATCCTTTTTGCAAAATACATACAGATATCTGCATGGCTATTTCTAAAATTTAAAGAAATTGAAAACAAATATCTTTTAAAATATTGAATGGTCCATGATTGTTGAACAAACAAAGACCTTAGCAGTACTGAGGAGACACGCACTTTTTATCTTTGAAGAGACACTCTGTGGGCTCACAGTTCAAATTCAAATAGAACTATACAAAGGTCATCTGTATTTCATAACCCAGGCTGGCCAACCAGAGTCTGCTCATCTGCTAGAATAAAGGACCCCACAACATTTCTTTCAACTCTCAATGTTTGCGAGATTTAACAGTTTCGGAGATCCCGAAAAGGAGCACTCATCCCTTATCAAAGACAATGTAGAGAGGTGAAGTATGTGACATAGATCTCTAGATTATATAACCAGTAATGTTGCCTTGCTGTGCTGTAGAAATCTCATTCTGCTGTTTATCATCCGACACACAGCCTCTCAGAAAAGGTGCTCTCAGACCAGGTTTGGGTATCTGGCCTCAATCTATAGCACTTCCACTGGAAATACTGTATACCATTGCCTATAAGACTATTCATCTTTACATGCCTATCTCATTATGTGAAGTCAACACCACCAGATAAGTCAATTAACCAGCATTAGTTTTCAGCTCACACGTGCCTGTGATGGAAGACCTCTTTGGACTTTGCTTCTGGATTTCTGGAACCTATGTGAAATAATCATTCTTTTCTTGGTGGTCTCTGCTCTGTAAACCTTTATGTTCCCTCTCACTGATTTACTATACAAGTACAAGAAAGACAACATTGCAGCCTTCCTCCCATTTTCTTATGCAAATAAACTATTTTTTTGTTGGTCCTACCTCAAATTTGCTGTGGAGTTATTAATAGAAGTTGGATCACACCAAAACTGAGTTGGGAAAATGCTGCTTATAAGGAGACAGTAATACCTTGTTCTCAACCTTCTTCCTAACAAGAAATCAACACCTTCAATGAATTACACCCACAATCACACAAACAGTGCTTAAAATTTAAATTAAGCCCATACAAAAGAACTGGTAAACAATATCCATCACTACCCCAATCAAAACCTTTTTATTCTGCCAACCTTCATGTCTCCTGCCAACATCAATGACTTTGCTGATCCTATACCTTGAAGGATAATATCAATTTGTGTGCCTCAACAGCTGAACATGATGAACTTTACCTTTGAGCAAAATTTTTTTATATTTTTGCATCACTGATTTATTTTCTCAGTGAATTTTAAAGAGATTCCCTGCTTGTCATGAATATGACCATCAGACCAATATGATCTGAAGGAACACACCTTGACTTGCCTTTTAACATCCAGCACATCTTTTCTCATGACAGAAGTAGTGTGTTTGTCACTTTCAATTAAACCCCTGCCGTCTGAACCTTCACTTCTACCATTCCAAGAAGGACGTAGGTCTTTACTATAATAAGTCCTCGGCGACACAAATCCCTTCACCAAAACGCCTTTATTTATAAGATCAAACAACATTAGACAGAATGCTCTCAGTATGCAGTCTACATTCTGAGTCCAGAGAAGTAACAGTCCTGTTTAAATACTGTGCATGGGGTTCCCTGATTGCACCATTAATTTAGCCCACTCTTTATTGATTAAACAGTTTACAATACAAAAATACATTACACTTTCAAAATACCATCTCACAATGGTAAGCTATAAAGATAACACCTGATATTACACAGCATCAACAATAAACATGCTACTTTTAATACAACAGCACAAATAACACAGCACACTAATAAACAGTTAGTGTGCATTGTGAATTATCCATAAACAGCCTTCCAAGATTGGAAACATCTCACAATAACTCGGATGGCAAACTATAACATATCGACAGCTAACGCCATTCTTTAATCAATAACAAACAAGGAAGAATTTGTTGTAATTTATCTACTACTTTCCAGGGTTTTGTCCTCCATATTTATCCCTTGCGAGGATTTCACCTCTGGGTTTCTGCTCTTGGGACTACACTTTTTGAGGCTGACTCTCCGGGGTTTACATCATAATATAATAACAAATCTCTCTGTCACAATAAAATGATCGTTCTGAGTCAACAGCAACCCTCCAGGGTTTCTCCCCCCAGATTTTCTCACCTTCTGGATTTTCACCTGCCAAACGAGCATCAGTTTGCCCCTTAATCAGGGACATATTTTTGTGGGCCCTTAATCAGACAATTCATATTCAAGCAGGCCAACCTCAATTGCCTGATTGAAATTGTCATGTTTACCTTCTCCCTCTTTCTCAGCAGAATCTTTTCTCATCATCAACCTTCCTCTCATTCCAGTTTCCCCAGAAGGTTCCAGTCACTAATCATTTATGAGTTAATTCATTGTTGTCTGCCATTACTGAGGCTTGCCTTATTGTACAAACTTTCTGGGCTTCCAAATAGACTTTAATCCCAAAAGCAGTCTACTTTTGAATTCTCCAAAAACATCATGTCCCCAAGATTATCAAAGTTTTATTCCACCTTCATCAATCTATTCAATTGAATGCCTTTTTGAATGCCCTTTCCTTTCCTTTGGCAAATTTTACATGGGTCTCGATTGTTTGCTTTCTCAGTTTTCTAAATTTCTGCCTGTGAGCTTCTGGTACCAACTCTTAAACACTGAATAAAACCAGCTTCTTCATTATCAAGTGAGTGCTCTGATCAAAAAGATGAATATGCCACCAAAGACCTCGTCACCAAAACACTTTGTGGCAGCATAGTTCACTGTTCTATGGCCAATTCAGATTAATGGCAATTTTCTAAAAAATCACAAAGTATGGCCAGAATTTTACCACCTCGCCTCCCCAAGGCTTGCAGAAGGACAGTCTCCTGTTGGCCTCGGGCGGGATCTTACAAGCCTGGGATGGGCGAGGCGGTAAAATTCCAGCATACTTCTCTACTCCCTCCTCATTCAGCAAAAAATCTTTGCTAAACCCTCTTAGCTCCTGACCTTCTGTTAATCCCCATGTGCTCCGTTACAGTCTGCAAAATGTCTTTTTTCAATTATTCCGAATCTCTGGAAGTCAGATCCTCTTTCTGATCCTCAAAAGGTACCCATGTGAATTTCCAAATAAAATATAGCAAAAGCAATGTGAAGTTTTGTTTGTTTAAATGCTGGATGATTTCTCCAGTGAACTAGTTTTACAGTCTCTGGCCTCGAGTCCCAGTTTTGATTCAATCCCATGGGGAAAGTGTAGACCAAAATAATCAAATTTATCAAAGCAGCCCGCAAATGAAGAAATTTCCAGCAATATTTTACTTTATGTAATTTTCAATTTAACATGAATCATGAACCCAGGTTGAACATGAATTAACAGACAAATGACACTTCAAATAAAAAGGTACATTTAACTTTAAACGGTTGATATAAAAACAAAGACGTGTTATACAACTATGAACATGCATGGCATTACATGGCTACACGGTTGCTATTTGTTATTGCTGTCTGTTATTCACACAGACTAGATGAGGAGTCCGGTTCAACGGCAGTTTTTGCCTCCATGTTTCACAGGTATAATTATCATCAGAAAGGCAAATTTGTATGCCAACCTATGCCAACTCCATGGCCATTTATAGCCCCTACTTAATGCCAACTCATCGCAACCCATGTTCCCATACAGACCATCATTTGTCCTTACAGTCTCCATGCCAACCCTGCCAGTATTCATCATGAATATACTTCAGTACCCCAATAAGATAAAATGAATTTCTACATGTCTATTGCAGATTTTAAAAATCCATCATTCATAAAAACCCTTTCACAATGTGTACATTCCATTAGCTGCATAATCCCTTATACAAAATTTCATTCAAGTACTCAATCTATTGAAATTCATAGTCCCATTTCAAACAGTCTGTAACCACTTATCGCTGCCAAATTCTGAAACAGGGGTCCCATTTCACCAGTGGAAGGTAGTGAAATCATTTATGTAGCAATCATCCAGTAATGATAAGCCTTAGGCTTGTGTCAACAGAAAAAGTGAAATAGTTTGTACATTGTTTGTATTTTAACAATCCATGCAGTTACTTCAAAGATTTAAAGGGCATGTGTTTTAGATGTCTTGGCAGGTTGACAATTCTGTGGAGAGTCCTCCTTTAGACAGTTGCTTTTGATACTTTTTACAGTTGTCTTTGAAAGTTCTCTTGACAGTAGCAACAAATGTATGCATTTTTTATGGATATATATCTCCACTTTTAATAACCCAGAAAGGCATCTTACCTTTCCCAAAGGGAAGCCTCCCTCTCCCAAAGATCACTTGATCTCTTCAAACATGTCCTTGGACAATATCCAAAGGGATACCCTATTACTCCAAAATCGGATCTCCAAAGGATGTCACAACATTCATTCCTCTCCTAACGAGTCTAATCTGCACATAGTGTATTTCCTATTCCTGCCAAATGGAAATCAGACATGAATGGAGGCAGCCTCAATTTTACTTAGGCAGCTACTTCTGCAAAATCCGCATGCACGAACACCGACGCACCCCCATTACTGTCTTGTAAAAATGCTAGGTGCCATGTTTGGTGATAGATTTCTGAATACCAGCCTCCTCTGCCATTGTTGCAATGATAGAGAGGCTCTTCACCATTACAAAAATTTAGGCCTTTGGTCTTTATATCTGTGCGCTGATGGCATTCACCTCTGCCAGGTGCTGTGCTTATAACTCTCAATTATGTCTGTAAATCTATTTTATTTTTGGCCACGTTATCTACATCTTTCCTCGAAGTGGTTCATATCCCTCTATTCCCTGCCTATTCATGTATCAATTGAGATCTTCTTGAACGTTGTTATAGAATCAGCTTCCACCATCTCCTCTGGCAGCACATTCTAGGCATTCACCACCATCTATGTGAAAAACTCACCCTTAAATCTCCTTTAAACTTTCCCCCTCTCGCTCTCAACGTATGCTCCGAGTAACTGAGCTTTCAACCCTTGGAAAAAGACTCTGACCAACCACTCTACACAAGCCTATCATAATCTTGTAAACCTCTATCATGTTCCCTGCCCCTCCACCCCCAACCCCCTCCCCACCAGTCCTGCAAACAAGGCAACATCCTGGTAAATGCATCAACATCCTTCTGATAGTGTGGCGACCAGAAATCTTATACAGTCTAACCTAAGTCTTATATAACTGCAACATGATTTTACAATTCCTATTATCAATGTCCCGACCAATGAAGGCTAGCATGCCATATGCCTTCTTGACTACTTTGTTCACCTGAGTAGAAAAAGTCCATACTCAAAACTTCCTTTATAGGTTGTGTAAAAAAAGTGGTCCTGAAAAGTGGTTCAGCTGAATTGCCACCTTCAGAAATTGTGGATCTGCATACCTAGATCCCTCTGTATGCTAATATTTCTGAGGGCTCTACCATTTACTGTATACTTTCCTTCAACAGTAGATCTTCCAAATCACATAACCTCACATTTATCCAGATTAAATTGCATCAACGAAAACATTCTTAAAACAATTACCGTTTCTGCAGCCATTTTAAAGAAATGACATATCTTCGTTACTGCCCTGCTTCCAAGTCATAAGTCACCACAAGTCTGCAGGTTTTCTCACAGAGTTGGCCACCATTTCCATGGTGGAAAGTAAGGGCTTTTAATTCTACACAAAACTGTGTACTAAGTTGGCATCTGACAGCTCCACGCTGCTTGACAGTGAATCTGGCTCCGTACCAAGCCTACCAGGTATTTTTTCCTGTTTACCGCTGCATTAATCTTCTCATCTGAGTTCTTTGCATTTGAACTCAGCTGTGACCTCCCCCTTTGAAGGACTGTGCGCTTTTCTTCCCTCTGGTCTTACTGCAACCCTGGTGACTTACGAATGCAGATTACGCTGCCCTACTACCCTCAAAGATAGGTACACCAATAATGTATATATTGTAATATATAAATAAATAATGTAATATATAAAAAGGCAAATGAATCATAGTAGTGGAACAAACGAACACAAAATTAATGATAATGAAAAGTATCCCACAGCCAAGTTTTGAAAATAAGTATATATTTGGGAAGATTGCTTTCTTCCACTCGAAAAAAATCTCTTACCTGCCATGAAAGTATTTTTTTAACTTGAGAGCTGTGAGTTAAATTATATCACATTAAAAAAATAATGATTTTAATATAAGGGAGAGTGTTGCTATGATTTAAACCATATAATAGTCTGTTGGAAAGAACACGATCGCTGATGTGAAAGGCCTTTTCTGTTCTTTAGCTCATGTGAAAAGATGGCAATGAATTTCAGGCGTGAATTTTGTTGGCAGACGATGTAAAAACTATCCTAAATTCTGTACTCCACCATCATAAACAACAAGAATTTATTGTGTGGTTTGCTGGTTACACATGTGGTGTACAGAAGATATGTTGGTGCAGCTGCCCAAATGCCGTCGGTGCTCCTTTTCACGTCGGCAGATTCGGTTCCAATGGCATAATTATGGCTAAACAGCAATTTTTATGCAGACGCTTAAGCAAGAAACTTCAGTAACTTGCCCACCGGATGAAGACTGGGGCAGGAGGATCGGGACCATATGGGTATATTTCTTTCATTTTCTTTGTGGGGTGAGATGATGCAGGAGTGCTCTTCTAAGTCCCACAAGGAAATTGTAGACCTCCCTTGATACAGACTGGCACCTCTCCTTTCCCAGCAGCAGGATCTCCACAAGATAGTCCTGGCAGCTGACCTCGCCACCTACCAAGTGTCCTGATGTGGTGACGCCGGCATTGGTCTCAACTGATGAAGGAGCAGCATTTTAAAAGCTCGTGATTCCAAATAAACCTGTTGGACCTCAACCTGGTGTTGTGAAACTTCTTAATCTACCAAATGTCGGTAGACACTCTAAGGGCCACGGGATTTCCATACTTGCTCCCAATTTTCCACATACAGGGTGGGATGCAAAGGAGGCCCAGGAAATAAACTAAAGTGGACCTCATTTCTGGAGAGGTTGGCGAGTTTTGACATAGATGCCAGAAACTGAAATTGGAGCCATCACATTCTGAACACATCATTCCAAAGGTGAGAAGATTCCATTCACGCACAAACATTCAAATTTGACTGGCAGGAAAAGACCAGCAGGTCTATCAAGCCTGCTCCACACTCATGAATGCTGGAGCATCATGACGAGACACATCCAAAACCCCCTCAGCCACATAAAACCTATCCCTGCTATATGGTTGTGTTGAATGTATATGTTGTGATTCATTCATGTGTACTTTTCAAAATTTATAAAACACAGAATTATAAAAAGGTTAAATAAAAAAGCAAACAGTTTGCAGCTAAATAAATAAAATGTCACAAGCTAATATATAATTTATGCTTCAAACTGATTTGTTTGAGCACATACTGCCAGCAGGTAGTCTTGCCTATTGCGGGGTAAATATAACAAAATAACAAAAACAAAACCAGTCATTTTCTGTTCCATTGTGAACTGTGCAGCCAACCTGTCTAAATACAAGCAGATACCAGGCAAAGCTTCACCACAGTAGAGGCGTTTCACTAAATTAATCCCATATAAGTTTATAAGTTTTAATTCTCATGATGTCACAGTAGTTAATATTGCTGCCTCACAGTGTCAGGGAGCAAGGTTCAATTCCAGCCTTGGATCATTGTCTATGTGGAGTTTGCACATTCTCCCTGTGCCTGCATAGGTTTCCTCTGGGTGTTTTGTTTTCCTCCCACAGTCCAAAGATGTGCTGGTCAGGTTGATTAACCATGACCCTAGTGTTCAGGGATTCAAGGGTAAATATGTGGGGTTATAGGAATAGGACCTGGTCGGTGCAAACTCAATGGGCCAAATGGCCTCCTGCACTGTAGGGATTCTGATGTTCACAGTGGAATGAAGAAATATTCACTTCTTGCCTGCCAATTGGAGAATTATTTTGTCTGCTAATGTTTCAAATTCAGAAGAAAATCATAGCCACCTTGGAATTCTGATCCTGAACAGTAATTCCTGATTACCACAGCTTGTGATATTTGAAACATGGTACAAATAAATAAATCAGTATCTGAGGATTTACAGCAGCCTTTGCCCTCACCAAATCTCCCACTATTATTGCTCCAAAGTGGATCAGTTTGGCAGTGCCATGATCTCATGTGGATCTCAGTGTTTGTCCACTTGTGTAATAATCCCAAGAGCTGGGTGGACTGTGTGAAGATTGGGTTGTGATTCTTCCCACCTCTGGGGAGGAGGAGGAGAAAATGTGACAAAGCTCTGAACAGTTCTGTGAGAAGAAAAGAGAGTGAAGTTGGCAAAGAGAAGATAAAATCCTGTTGCAGTAGCAGAGTTGTATTATTGTATTACATATTTTCATAGAATCATAGAACCCTACAATGCAGAAAGAGACCCTTTGGCCCATCGTGTCTGCATCAAACACAATCCCACCCAGACTCTATCCCCATATCCGTACATATTTTACCCACTAATCCCTCTAATCTACGCATCCCTGGACACTAAGGGGCAATTTCTTAGCATGGCCAATCAACCTAACCTGCACATCTTTGGACTGTGGGAGGAAACCCACGCAGATACGAGGAGAATTTGCAAACTCCACACAGACAGTGACCCGAGCCAGAAATCGAACCCAGGACCCTGGAGCTGTGAAGCAGCAGTGCTAATCGCTGTGCTACCGTACCACCCGAAAATGAAAATAAAAATTTTGAATGACACCTACTATCGTGTGCTTGATAGCGTTTGGAGTTTTATCTAGAAGAAGCTAAAGAGCTAGCAATCTACTGTTTACATAAAAGTAGAAGAGATAGTTGTCAGATATCCAAGCAAACCCAAACTGATACAGCTCAAATTAACAAAAGCATCCTAACTCTTTCATCACTAATGATATTTATTCTTAAGTCAAATCCCCAAGATTTCAAAGTCTGGAATGTACATTGCAATGTACATCCCATGCACTGGGATGTATTCAGTGAGTGGTGTGTTTTTGCAATTACAGACTGAGCTATATTATCAGTTCTCTCCATAAATAATTATTTAGCAACACCATAACAGTATTGAGAATAGTGTCACAACTTGAAAATCAATAAGAGCAAGACATGTGCCAGATCATAATGAGGCTATGGCTTCTTCTGCTATTAGCGAGAGCTTAGAAATGCTGGTGCACGAATTAATATAACCTGTGTCAACAGCCCAGGTTTCCCAACATTACTAGACATGTATTTAACTAGAAATCAACATATATGATAGAAGTGGTCAAAAGCAAAAAGGCTTTGGACTGAGTAGAGAAATGTACAGTTTGATGGAGGGGTCAAGAACCAGAGAACATTGATGTAAGGTGATTTGGCCAATGACTAATTGGTGTTACGACTAGTTCCCCAGCTGAGGTTTGTTACTCTGTACCCTCTGTGGGAACTATCTCAGCTGGAGTCCCAATCAGACAAATTCGAGGTAGCATCCCCTCCAAATTGTTATGGCCTGGGATGAGGAGGAATGAACTGGCTCCCTTTATCTATTCAATCCCCTTGGTTGGTTGTAACAAGATTATTTCAAAAAAGGATCCTGTTCCTTGTGCATACCTTTTCCTAGTCCAATATATTTCTGTTTTTAAAGGAGCCAACTTAACTAGGCTTTCTTGAGTTAAAGAGAGTACGTTTATTAGCTACCAAACATGATATAATAAAAAAATTTATTTTTTACACAATGAATGGTTACGATCTGAAATGTACTGCCGAAGAGTTCAGCGGAGCCAAGCACAAGTGGGGTTTTCAAAAGGGAACTGGATAAGCACCAAAAGAGAAAACAATTGCTCGGCTACAGGAAAGAGCAGTGTGAAACTAGCTGAGTTGCTATTTCAGAGTACGAACAGAGACATAATGGGTTGAATGGTCTCTTTCTGAGTTGTAACCATTCAATCATTTTATGATTCTAGAATCTCTAAAGATTCCAAGGCCCAATTTATATGAAGTAAACTTTTAGTGAGTAATTTTGAGCAAAACAAGAAAGTTACATACATGTCAATAATCAGCTTTTCATCCCAGTTCAACACTTGTTACCATTTCACAAGAAAGAGATGCTTTTTTGACTGTGACTGGAGGTTATTAATACATACCAATCAAATCAATCTAAAGGCACAAATGGAGGCTGTCAGAGCTTATCAGATCAGTTGGAGGACAAGCCCTTGGCACTAATTTATATAGTTTTGAGATGAGCAAAAGTTTTTTGCTAGTCAAGTGTGTTTTTATTCAGTGTTATGAGGCTACTAAAATAACAATACTTAATTTTCCTCAAGACAATTAATGGGGGCATTCTGTGAATTGTCTTATGGAGGTTTATTTCTTCCCATATGATCTGCAGCCACTTCTTTAAATTGCAGAGGATGTTTATCTGTATGAATACAATAACCATTTACTGAGCATTCATGTCACACCACTGGTGGGATTAAAGAGTTAAAATATCAACAGCAATGAACTTTCCATAATTTAAGTTAATTAAGCTTAACTTCCCATATTTGGAATTTTGCTAGTGTGCTGCAATGCTATGCAGAGTAAGGTTTCATTGTTTGCATTGTAAGTAACAGTTCCTAGTTATATTCCATAACCTAGCAGTTTGTTTATGGACATGCTGTAATGTTCTCTTTATTATCACCTATATTAAGGCTGTAGACGTCCAAGGGAAAATATGAGGAATGATCAACAATAAAATAACAGCTTGCTACCCAGACTGCAGCCAAGCATAAAATTCAGCTCCCCATAACTCTTCCAAGAAAATTTATGGGATGAATTTTCTCTTCGAAGGTGAAGTGCTGCCACTAGGGCTGAAAGAGGGAGCCAATCCATTTCAGGATGCAATAGAACCATTGACGGCTTATTGCTGGCAACAACCAATTAACAGGCCATCCAATGAAAGGGAAGTGGAATCAGGCAACCAACAGTTCAGCAGCATCAGCAGCTCTACTGATGCAGCTCCAGGGAGAGGGAATATCAGTGGCAGGCTATTATTGAAAACAGCTGAATTGGGTTGGAAGTTGTTGGGACCAAGCTGCGTTTATTGAGATGGGGGTGGGCAACTGCATTGCCACTGCCATTGCAGATCCATAGAATCTGGAGTGCAAAGATTCATGTCCCAGGACGCCGCTGGAAATCTTCAGGTTTCACCTGGTGCTCTCCCCATAAGGTAGCAATAATGCCAACATGGACAGAATTCCTGAGGAGGCGTGAATTGGTTCTTAATTGGACACTTAAGTGGCTCAACTGGTTTCGTAGTTAGCAGCAGTGGTGCCAACATTACTACCAATAGCAATATGGCTCAGTGGCAAGAAAAACTTGGGTTTCCTTTCGGACACATCCCCACCATTTTGCCAGCCCTCCCATTTCCCAATCTGTTCCCCATGGCCAGGAAAATTCAGCCCCATGTTTCTGCACTTTACTTGATTTGATTCTTTATTGTCATGTGTAACAGTACATAGTGAAAAGTATTGTTTCTTGTGTGCTATGGAGAGTAACCATTCATAGAGAAGGAAATGAGAGAGTACAGAATATAGTGTTACAATTATAACTAGGGTGTAGAGAAAGATCAACTTAATGTAAGGTAGGTCCATTCAAAAGTCAGATGGCAGTAAGAGAGAAGCTGTTCTTGAGCCAGTTGGTATGTGACCTCAGATGTTTATATCTTTTTCCCAACAGAAGAGGCGCAAGAGAAAATGTCCAGGGTGCATGGGGTCCATAATTATGTGGACTGCTTTGCCGAGGAAGTGGGAAATGTATACAGTGTCAATAGATGGAAGGCTGGTTTGCATGATGGATTGGGCTACATTTATGATCTTTTGTAGACGTTGTTAGATGATTTTTTTTATTTTTTCAAAGGAAGTAGTATCACTGGCTAGACTTAGTTGCTTTTAAGAAGTTGGTGATGAGCTTCTTTCTTGAACCACTACAATTCTAGTGGTGTAGGTGCACCCAGGTTAGGAAGGAAGTTCCAGGATTTTGACTCAGCGGCAGCGAACAAACAGTGATATAGTTCCAATGGATGGTATGTGGCCTGGAGAGAAACTTCCCGGTTTTCCCGTGAGTCAGCTAGCCTGGTCTTTCTAGGTGATAGAGGTTGTAAATTTGGAAGGTGCTGTCAAAAGAACCTCATTTAGTTGCTCTAGTATGTCTTATAGAACATAACATATGTTATGAGACGTATGTCTTAAGAACATAAGTCTTATGTCTTATAGTATGTCTTATAGATGGTAAATATCAGTGGTGAATGGAGTGGATGTTGATGGTGGATTGATTTGTCCTGGATGGTACTAAACTTCTTGAATGTTGTTGAAGCTGCATTCATTCAGATGAGTGAAGCGTGTTCTATCACTCTCTTGTCTTATGCCTTGTAGATGATGGACAGGCTTTGGGGTCTTAATAGTTGAGCTTCTCTCTGCAGAATTCCCAGTCTCTATTCTATTCTTATAACCACAGTATTTATATGGCTGGTCAAAAGAAATCCCCAGGATATTGATAGTAGATTCAGTGATGATAATACCATTGAATATCAAAGGGAGTCGGTTGGATTCTCTTTTTTTGGAAATCATCGTTACTTGGTATTTGTGTGAATAATACTTGCCACTTATCATTTCAAGTCTGAACGTTGTCCAAGTCTTGTTGCATCTAAGTAGAGACTGCTTCAGTGTCTGAGGAATTGTAAATATTGTTCAATCATCAGCAAACATCCCACTTCTGAAGAAGTCATCATCGTTACAAAGCCTAATGGTTTTTCTGTTCGGTAAAAGAAAATATGGGCCAACATGGGCCAGAAATTACAGCTGCAGTTAATAGGAGTTGAATGTTTGACATGTTTGTTGGAATGACCATCCTCAATGCATTATATTAAAATAATGATTTAATCTAAATAATTTAACTTACCTAGACAGTTGTATTGCAGTCAATTCGGGTAAGTTTTATGTCGACACTTTAAATATTTCTAATGTTACCAGGAGAAAATAGTTTTGGCTTGAATGGCAGAACTAAAAGCAGAACTATATTGGCACCAAAATGCATAAAATAAAGGGCAGAATTTTCCCATCCCACTTACCACGGGAACTGGACATGGACCTGCAAAGGCCCATTGACCTCAGGCGGGATTTTCTGGCCTTAGGGCAAGCAAAGCCAGAAATTCCTACCCAAAGTGTCAAGATCCAAATCTTCTGGCACCAGGGCTACCCATATCCCCAGGATAGATACTTCACATCATCAATACTTAGGTACTTTTATCTAATTTTCATATTTACATTGCTGTTTTTAAGTACATCAGGGTTCTCCCACTAGAATAAAATATAGTACAGCTTACAATTCATGTTGTGACTAACCATGTCCCACTGCATTCATATTGGGCCTCAGATCACATTCCAACTTGGAGCCAGAGCCTGCCAGCACAGAGCTGCCCTCAGGTTAGTGGGTCAAAGGATTTGGTTTCAAAGGAGTTGGGAGTGATTGGAAAGGTACTTCTAGACAGGATTGGGGTAAGCAGTCCTGCCCCTTTTGGCGCAACAAGCAGGTACTTATTTACCTATGTTGTTACAGGACTTCCATAGGGTGGTATCCCTGATCGCAGTCATCACTGTGGCCAGGGAAAACAATGTTGGAGCATGGTTCTCAACCAGGAAATTGGCCCAATATTTGCATGTGGAACAGGCCTTCACCTACCTTAAATGTGAGTAACTGACATCTCTTATTCATCTTTACACAGAATAGAACATAGAACATAGAACATTACAGCACAGAACAGGCCCTTCGGCCTTCGATGTTGCGCCGACCAATATAAAAAGCAATGACCCTCCAAACTAAACCATTCCCTTCTCTTCCATATACTTATCAACTAACCTCTTAAACGCCACCAAACTTGGCGCATCTACAACTGCTGCAGGCAGGGCATTCCACTCCCGAACCACCCTTTGGGTAAAGAACCTACCTCTGATATCCGTCCTATAACTATCACCCCTTAATTTAAAGCTGTGTCCCCTCGTGCTAGCTTTCTCCATCCTAGGAAAAAGGCTATCACTGTCCACCCTATCTAAACCTCTAATCATCTTATATGTTTCAATAAGGTCCCCTCTTAGCCGCCTCCTTTCTAACGAAAACAACCTCAAATCCCTCAGCCTCTCTTCATAAGACCTGCCCTCCATACCAGGCAACATCCTGGTAAACCTCCTCTGTACCCTCTCCAATGCCTCCACATCTTTCTTATAATGTGGGGACCAGAACTGCACACAATACTCCAAGTGCGGCCGCACTAGAGTTTTGTACAGTTGCAACATGACGTTGCGGCTCCGAAATTCAATCCCCCTACCAATAAAAGCTAAGACTCCATATGCCTTCTTAACAACCTTATCGACTTGACTGCCTACTTTCAGGGATCTATGCACATATACACCAAGATCCCTCTGTTCATCAACACTATTAAGAATCCTACCATTAGCCGTATACTCTACACATTTATTATTCCTGCCAAAGTGCATTACCTCACACTTTTCCACATTAAACTCCATTTGCCACCTCTCGGCCCAGCTCTGCAACTTGTCCAAGTCTCTCTGCAAACTATAACACCCCTCTTCACTATCTACCACTCCACCGACTTTAGTGTCATCTGCAAATTTACTAATCCATCCTTCAATACCCTCATCCAGATCATTTATAAAAATTACAAACAGCAGGGGCCCCAAAACAGACCCCTGAGGTACACCACTTGTCACCGAACTCCACGATGAATATCTCCCATCAACCACCACCCTCTGTCTTCTATCTGCTAGCCAATTCCTAATCCAATTAGCTAAATCACCCTCTATCCCATACATTTACCTCATTGAGTTTTTTGAGAAAGTGACCAGAGAGGTGGATGGGGGTAAGGCGGTTGATGTAGTATATATGGACTTTAGTAAGGCGTTTGATAAGGTGGCCCATGGAAGACTTCTACAGAAAATGCAGATTTGTGGAATAGAGGGTGATTTAGCTAATTGGATTAGAAATTGGCTGGCAGATAGAAGACAGAGGGTGGTGGTTGATGGGAGAATAATTCATCGTGGGTTCGGTGATGAGTGGTGTGCCTCAGGGGTCTGTTTTGGGGCCCCTGCTGTTTGTAATTTTTATAAATGAATCTGGATGAGGGTATTGAGGGATGGATCAGTAAATTTGCAGAAATGATACTAAAGTTGGTGGGTGGTAGTAGTGAAGAGGGGTTTTAGTTTACAGAGTGACTTGGACAAGTTGCAGAGCTGGGCGAGAGGTGGCAAATGGAGTTTAATGTGGAAAAGTGTGAGGTAATGCACTTTGGCAGGAACAATAAATGTGTAGAGTATAGGGCTAATGGTAGGGCTCTTAATAGTGTTGAGGAACAGAAGGATCTTGGTGTATGTGTCAATAGATCCCTGAAAGTAGGCAGTCAAGTGGATAAAGTTGTTAAGAAGGCTTATGGAGTCTTAGCTTTTATTGGTAGGGGGATTGAATTTAGGAGCCGCAGCATCATGTTGCAGCTGTACAAAACTCTAGTGCGGCCGCACTTGGAGTATTGTGTGCAGTTCTGGTCGCCACATTATAAGAAAGATGTGGGGCATTGGAGAGGGTACAGAGGAGTTAACAGGAGTTGCCTGTATGGAGGCAGGTCATATGAAGAGAGGTTGAAGGATTGAGGGTGTTTTCGTTAGAAAGGAGGCGGCTAAGAGGGGATCTTATTGAAGCATATAAGATGATTAGAGGTTTAGATAGGGTGGACAGTGATAGCCTTTTTCCTAGGATGGAGAAAGCTAGCACGAGGGGACACAGCTTTAAATTAAGGGGTATGAGTTATAGGACGGATATCAGAGGTAGGTTCTTTACTCAAAGAGTGATTAGGGAGTGGAAGCCCTGCCTTAGCTGTTGTAGATGCGCCAAGTTTGGTGGCGTTTAAGAGGTTAATTGATAAAGTATATGGAAGAGAAGGGAATGGTTAGTTTGGAGGGGCATTGCTTTTTATTTTGGTCGGCACAACATCGAAGGCCGAAGGGCCTGTTCTGTGCTGTAATGTTCTATGTTTATGTTCTATGTTCACATCTGCATTTTCTGCAGAAGTCTTCCATGGGCCACCTTATCAAACGCCTTACTAAAGTCCATATATACCACATCAACCGCCTTACCCCCATCCACCTCTTTGGTCACTTTTTCAAAAAACTCAATGAGGTTAGTAAGGCACGACCTACCCTTCACAAAACCATGCTGACTATCCCCAATCAATTCATTTCTCTCTAAATAACTATAAATCCTATCCCTAATAATTCTCTCCAATACTTTGCCCACAACAGAAGTAAGACTCACTGGCCTATAATTCCCTGGAAGGTCTCTCTTCCCCTTCTTGAACAATGGGACCACATTCGCTATCCTCCAGTCCTCCGGAACCACACCCGTAACCAACGACGACCTGAAGATCAGAGCCAGAGGCTCTGCAATCTCCTCTCTTGCCTCCCAGAGAATCCTAGGGTAAATCCCGTCCGGCCCAGGGGACTTATCCAACTTCAAACCCTCGAGAATATCTAGCACATCCTCCCTATCTACTTCAATACTTTCCAGTTTGCAACCCTGTACCTCAGTGTTCTCCATAACTACATTTACATCACCCTGCGTGAATACCGAAGAGAAATATTTATTCAATGCCTCTCCAATCTCTTCAGGCTCCACGCACAACTTCCCACTGCTGTCTGTGACTGGCCCTAATCTTGTCCTAACCAATCTTCTATTCTTAACATATCTAAAGAAAGCTTTTAGGATTCTCCTTAATCCTATCAGCCAAAGTCTTCTCGTGTCCCCTCTT
Organism: Sphyrna mokarran; assembly: GCA_024679065.1. Classification (NCBI taxonomy): domain Eukaryota; kingdom Metazoa; phylum Chordata; class Chondrichthyes; order Carcharhiniformes; family Carcharhinidae; genus Sphyrna; species Sphyrna mokarran. The sequence continues at coordinate 43,625,271 of JAGIQG010000009.1, forward strand.
AGCTCTCCTCAATTCAATCTTTAGCTCCCACCTGGCTAATCTATAGCTATCCATTGCACTAACTGAGCCTTCAAGCCTCATCCTGACATAAGCCTCCTTTTTCCTTTTAACCAGCGAATCAACTTTTTTCGTACACCAAGGTTCCCTTACTCGACCATTTCCTCCTTGCCTGACAGGGACATACTTATCAAGGACTCGCAGCAGCTGCTCCTTGAATAAGCTCCACATTCCAGATGTTCCCAGTCCCTGTAGTTTCCTAGTCCAATCTATGCACCCTAATTCTCTCCTAATGGCCTCATAATTACCCTTCCCCCAGCTATAACTACTGCCCCCAGCTTCCAGCTTCTGGTGTAGCAGAATAGCACCTGGTGTATTTCTGCATGCAGTTTCTACCTATCACTGGGCACTGTGAAATTATGCCTTAAATGTCCCAATTTCTGGGGCAATAACTTTTTCCATTTTAGTTTTCATCTTAAAAAATTTGACACCTATTAGAAACCATCTTTTAATTAACAAAATAAATTGATGTGCTTAATTAATGGCAATAATATTTTTCTTAGCTAAGAAGTTAAGTTTAAATGATGCAAGGTAATTAGAATGTTATTTAGGCTGATAATTACATTTTTCTTCTATCTCATTCGGGGAGATTTTCTGCTCCCATTTTCGTCAGCCAGGATCAATGACGGCAGTGGAAAATCCAGTGGGAGGCCAAAATCATGTTTCATGTTGATTATCCCGCCAGCGACATAAGGGGAATTCCAACACTGGAAAATCCATGAAATAAATTTATATCACATTATCAGATTTCTACACATGAATTACCACTGCTCTCCCGAGGTGTGCATCTGGTGAGCAGAATTCGCCAAGAGTTCAAGTGAGAGCATTGCTCAATGAGGAGTAGGTCATGCCCAAGCACTTGCCCTGAAACTGGGGATTTAGGGGATGATCTGTTGGGTGGTGCTGTTAGGCGGATGGGTGGGAGACAGGTGTTTAGGAGGGAGAGGACAGGGGTGGTAGATGTTCTATTTGTAATTTTTTGTACCATAGCACCACCCCGATCTTTTAAAAAGATGGCAGGGCAGGCATCCTTTCAATTTTTTTTTCAACTATCAGCCAAAGGAAACAGCAGAGAAAACCCACCATTGGGGCCGATGGTTTCCATGCTGTTTTTCCCACCTGCTGCACTACTTTGCCGGAAATTTGGAAACATCATCCATTGTCTCATTCTGTTCCTGCTTAGTTATGTTCAATCTGCTCTTTTATCACACTTCAGTTCTTCCTCAATATTTGAATTTTCTTTTTTCATTTAATTGGTAACTTCTATTATGATGGCCTTTTGGTTACTATTAATCTCAATGAATATCTTCATTATTAATTTTACACATGCCTTTTTTCTCATCTTTTTACCAATATTTCCCAGCTCTCTGTTTCCCTATTGAAAATGCTGATACTCCTGCAAATGCTGGAAAAATATCAGTTGCTTGTCCAAATCACCATTTCTCATGCATGAGAACCTTGACAAGAAATTCACGCTTGGGTATTTACAATGGTATCGAACTTTATCCTTACGTAATGACCATAAATGCCACAATTTCCAGCGGAGATCACTGAGCAGTCTTCAATAGTGGGAAATCTGGTTGTGTTTTCCTCCCTCACCTCGTGATACTGAGGTCAGTTTTAACATACAGCCCACACACTATCCTGGCGAAGATTGACACAGGCCGGAGAACAAATCTTGGGATGCTTCTAGTCAGTATGACTCAGCTAGATATTGGATAAATTCATGAACTATCATGTAGTTATCTGTTTACTTTCTGTGTTTTTTTATCACTGAATACCTTTCACCCAAAATGTTCTGGTTTCCTTTCTTTCTGTCAGCTGGTTTTAATCTCCCCACTGTAGTCCACCCGGATCTCCACTTTGTATCTGTAACTGTTCAAATAAACTGCCGCTTACTCACCATTTAGTATCCTTTGCCCTAAATTCTAGAATGTAGCAAATTCAATTGCCAATATTCCAATTTGTGAGGTGCCAGGCTTTTGAAGGAACTGAAAGATTTTTTTTGTTCGCTATACTGTCTGAGTAAAATATTACACAAAATTGAAATTCTGAAAGCTTAACTTAAAAAAAAAATTCATCCAAACAAAGACCAACTGTTTGTATTTTCCTGTCTCAAGCCAGTCACTTAACATCAACCATCATCCTTGGGCAAAGTTAGAGATTTCAAAAACTATTTTATTTCTCATAGGACAGTGGATTTATAGAATTGTCTCCCAAAAAAGTTACTCAGCTTGACGACAATAGAACCTGCCAGTCAAAAAAACAAATTATTAGTTGAGATGGAAAATTTAGGATTGTAGATACTAACAACTGATTTTTTTTTTAAAAGAAAGGTTGAATGCAGTGACTCAATCAAGTTTTTTTCAACATGACCACTTTTTTCCACAGCCTCTCTACACTGAAACTTTCAGGATTGGAAATGTATGGGAACTTTCTCCAATTTCCGATCTAAATAACATATTCCCACCTCAATTTGGACATAAATCACCATTCCATCATGTCATTCAATCAATATCTGAGAAATTTCTATATAATACCATTGTGGAAGCACCATCGCCAAAGACTACCATTATTTAAGAACGTCAACCACCAAGTCCTCGGGGCAACTAAGAATGGGTAAGAAATGCAGCTTTGCCAGCATCACCTGCGTCTTACGAACAAAAATATATACAGGGCAAAAAGGTGGAATGACAGCAAATTCCGTGATGAAACAATCGTATGAAGCTGGCCTGATGAGCTAAATGGCCTTTTTTCATTCAGGATTTATTTAATGCTCTTATAAATAGTGACACTTCTCAATCAATCATTCATCATGATCACCACAGCCTGTATGAGGCCTTGTCTTCCTTTCTAGCATCATCTTGTTCCTCCACTGACTTTCTTCAAGTCTCCTTCAGTCTCAAGTTACGCGTTCCAATTTTCCTTCTTCCTCTTCAGTTTTTTACCCACAATTTCTCCTTCAATTTTGGCAGGACAAGTTTGTCAGGTCTTTGTCACCCCAATCTCTACATTTGGTTATCCTTCTCTAACTGTACTTGGCAACACTTTTAATTTCAGATGGTTACAAATGTGTACCAATAATATGGATTTTTAAAGGGCAACTGTTGCAAAACACATACTTTCTAAAAAAAAATTTAAAAAATTTTTTTTGGAAAGAATATATGAATAACTTGACACTTTCAGTGTTGGTTCCCAAGCCTTACCAAATTACTTATCAAAAGAAGGACCACAAAAGACATTATTTAATGAATGTTCCACATTGAGTATAAGTGAGATCCTTCTGCTTGATGATCTTCTTTCAGAACGAAGACAGTTTATAGGTATGCCTAGCAGGTAGGGACATGTTCGGTGCAACTTGCGGGTCGAAGGGCCTGTTTATGCTGCAGTTTTTCTATGTTTCTACATGAGATATCACAGCTCTTAGGTGGATTGGTCAGACTAAACTGCCCCTTAGTGTACCAAGACAAGTAGGTTAAGGGCATTAGAGGGGTAAATGCATGGAGCTAAGGGATAGGGTGGGAATGGACCTGGATAAGATGCTCTGTCAGAGAGTCGGTGCTGACTCGATGGGCTGAATGGTCTCCTTGCACACTGTCAGGATTCTATGATAAACTGAACCTCAAGTTTCAACTATTTCATTTTGGAAGGAAGGAATTCAACAATAGACCTACAATGATATCTCACAGAGACTGATTTGAAATCTCTTTATGTATTTATTTTTCTTTGTCTGTATTTTAACCTTTGTATCTGTAGTTCAGCCAACAACTTTATCACTTTTAAATAATTTCCAACAGTAATTCTGTAATAAATTAACCTTTATCTTGTTTAAGAGTAAAGAGTGTCTGCTTTTTTTTTAATTGAATCACTCACAAAGTCAAAAGGCAGCGGGGTGGGGTGCTACACATACAGACAAATTCTTTTTATTTAATTCTCACAAACTGCTTTCAAGAACATTTTGTGTAAGGTTATGACACTGATCTTCAATTCTTTAACTCTTTTCACTTTCTGTACATCTATCTGATTCTGAGCATCCTCCATCAAATCCACATAGCAAAAGCTGTTATCTACCTCCCACTTCTCTTATTAGACTCCAATTCTCACATCCATAGATTGCAACACTCCAATAATAGCATCTGCATGAGATGTTTTTACCATTTCATGCTGATAGTTTGGACTTCCAGACGCTTCTTAAGTTAGAGTTCACGCCTACTGCAATGGTTCATCTAACCTGGATTTCATTCTTGGACATAATTTTGTTATCATTGAGCCAAGGTATTTGAATTTCTTTCCTTTTGAATTTAATTTGAATTTAAATTTTAATTTATCTACTGCCTCTATCTTCATGCTTCTGATCATGACTTTTCAATTGCCACTTAGAACCAAAACATTGATCTTTGCCTCATTTGTGTTCAGTCCAAGAGATGTCTGTTAAAGTCTCAAGCTCTTCCATTGTTTTGACTGTAAGTGGGATGTTATTTGCATACTGGAATTCCAAATGCTGTGACTTTTATGATACAGCTACACCTCTCTGGTAACACTTTCTACATCATTCTCATTATCATCATGAGATTTCTGAGATTCAATATCAATAGCAACAACTAATACATACACACATCCATAATAGAGCAGCATGCTCTATTATGTCTGGTAACAACTTCACATTAATCCAAAGCTTTCATGGACTGATCAATAATTAACCCTAAATCCTTCTTCTTGCTGAAAGATTTCCTTTTATTGCCCATACTTAAGCCTCAGTTTATTACTGGTGAAAAGGAGTGGGACGGATGCCTAGTAGAATCCAATATAACTAGCAATGGAAGGGACACAAAGGCCATGTTGCTCTTAACAGTAGCCTCCCATTTTAATAAAAATTGGGAGCCTTCTTCCCGATGCACTCCGAAATTAACTACGAGGTGGATGGCAATGGAAAGCTGAAGGCAAGCGACCGCAGGCAGGAAGAGTGGAACATCAGTGAGACTTCAAGTGCATAACCGGCTTTGGGTGGGGGGAGGGGCACTATGTTCTTGCCACCTACTCAGCAGAGTGGGTTCGAATTTTAAATGGTAGGATCCTGCCTGCTTACCAATGGGTAATTTTCAACAATTTGGCAATCTTATCTGCCAATCCACCAGTTTCCACCAGGGTTTTTCTTGAGAAAAAAGTCACAAGAATCTCCTCAACATGGGAGCAGTGCAACAGACGTTGATTTTATGGTCAGTTAAATTAAGGGTTATCTTTAACTGGCGCTTGTCTCTTCAAAGAGCATTTGGTATGAAAGAAATGAACACCTTCTTGGAGACTACTTTAATAACAGAGGAGAGGAGGAAATTCTGTTTGCACACATGCCTTTAAAAGTTAGAAAATGTTGATCAACAATTTAAAAAAAATACTGACACAGCTCCTAAGAAGTTGTTGACTCAAGAATAGTCCTAGCATGCAAAAACATGTATTTAGATGGGCTTTGTACCTTAAGCAAAAAATACACAAAACATTCATTCACTTGAGCTGACATAGAAAACATCAGTATCTGAAGCCCAAAGGAGAAATTTCAAATGTTGAAGGCATCAAATTTGAATGTTTTGACGTTATAAAGTCATTTCTGTTTGAGCATTTTTATACTTTGCTGTGAACAGACTTTTAATCTAAAAAAGGAAAAGTAATAATTGATTTTTGAACAGGTCAGCTCACTCTAATCACTCCAGTGGAAAGGTGGTGGTGTGGTGGTATTGTCATTAGACTAGTAATCCAAAAATGCAGGGCAACACAACGGGGACCCTAGTTTGAAACCCACCAAGGCAGATAGTGAAATTTTAATACAAATCTGGAATTAAAAGTCTAATGATGACCATGAAATCATTGTTGATCATCGTAAAAACCCATCTGGTTCACTAACGTCCTTTTTGGAAAGGAAATCTGCTGTCTTTATGTGGCATGTATGTGACTCCACATCCACAGTAATGTGGTTGACTCTTAAAATGCCCTTGAAATGAGCATTAATGCTGGCCCAGCCATAATGCCCATATCCCAGGAATGATTTTTTAAAAAAATCTTCACAGAGATATTTAACTTTGCCCTAACTGTACCCCATCTAATTCATTATCTGTCACAGAGGCATGCTTTTCTAGCTTGCACCATCTTTGATCGTATTAGTACTTCTCTCCATTAGTCCTCAGAGTAGTGTTTTAGGTTCAGATTTCTTCAGTTGCTTCATCAATTACTTTTTCCCCAACATAAGGACTGGAGTGGGTATGTTTGCTGATGACTGATGTTCAGCTTTATTCACAATTCCTCAGATAATGAAGCTGCATACACATTCCAGCAAGACCTAAACAATATTCTGGCTTAGCCTGATAAAAGACAAGTCAGCAAAATACCAGATGATGACCATCTCCAATGAAAGAGAGTCCAGCTGCATCTGCTTGATATTCAATGACATCACCATTGATTAGATGTCCCACCATCAATATCCTGGAAGTCACAATTGACCAGAAACTTAACTGAGTCAGCCACATCAATACTGTGTCCTAAAGTGCAAGATTGAGGTTAAGTATTCTTGATGAATGACTTGGTACCTGAGTCCCCAAAGCTTCTCTACAAGGCACATGTCAGGAGAATGATGAACTGCAGAAACTCACCAGGACTTCTTCAGCAACATCTCACAAACCTGTAACCTCTGCTATCTAGAAGCGCAAGGAAAGCAAGCAAATGAGATCACCAACATCTGCAAGCACCCCACTAAGTCTCACTCCATCTGGATTTGTGACAAGATGGTGGCACAGTGGTAACGTCATTAGATTAATAATCCAGAGGCCCAAGCTGATGTTCTGGGGGCAAAGATCCAAATCTTACCATTGCACCTGATGGAATTTAAGTTCAATTAATCTGGACTTGAAAAGCTAGTCTCAGCAATAGTGACCATAAAACCATTGCGAATTATTGTTTTATTCATCCATGGGATGTGGGCATCGCTGGCATGGCAGCATCTGTTGCCTATCCTTAATTGCCCTTGAAAAGGTGGTATGGTGGTCATGTGCTGTCTTCTTGAACCTCTGCCATACATGTATTGTAGAAGCATCTACCGTGCTGTTTTGAAGGAAGTTCCAGGATTTCTGACTGTTGTAAAATCCATGTGCTATAGAGAAAGGAAACTTGCAGTTCTTATCTAGTATATCCTACATGTGACTCCAGATCCATAGCAATGTGGTTGACTCTTAACTGCTCATTGAAATGGTCTAGGAAGCTACTCCATCGAAGTTTAATTAGGGATGGACAACAATGCTGAGTTTGGCAATGATGTCCACATCCCGTAAAAGAATAAACAAAAAATATATTTTATCATTCCTTCATCATTGCCGGATCAAAATTCTGAAACTGCTCTCCCCACCACCACTCCACAGCCTTACCTGTGGGAGTACTTATACGATCTGGACTGCAGTGCTTCAAGAAAGCAGTTCACCACCACCTTGTCAAGGGCAAGTATAGATGGCCTTGCCAGTGCTGCTCACATATCATGAATGGATAAAAACATCTCTCCATTTCTTTGTCCTCTTAAACTTTGTAGCCTCCTCCACCCTGACTACCTTCCAAAATCCTTGCTCTCCTCTAATTCTGGTCTCTTATGCATTCCCAGCTTTCTCAGCTCCACCACAGACTCTGATGCCTTTCAGCTGCCTAGACACTAGAATTCCCCCCAAAACCTCCAGCCTCGACATTTCACTCTTTAAAATCCACATTTTCGACCAAGCTTTTCATCACCTGTCCTATATGTGGCTTGATGTCAAATCTGATTTAAAGCACTTAAGGTGGACCTCTATATTAAAGGTGTTATAAAAATACATGTTGTTATTTTGGATGTTTCCAACGTTAAGAGGACTATATGAAGGCTAATTGTTAGCCCTATCCATCCTATGTTTTCATCCTTTCACACATGTGGGCATTGCTGACAGGGTCAATATTGCCTTTGAGGTGGAAGTGAGCCACCTTCTTTAACTGCTGCAATCCATATGTTATAGGAACACTCAGTGCTGTTAGAAAGATAGTTCCACAATTTTGACCCAGCAACAGTAAGAGAGGACAATATAGTTTCATATCAGGATATGTTGTAGAAACAGAACTTTCAAGTTGTGATGTTCTCATGCATCTTCTGCCCTTGTCCTTCTAAATGGCAGCAATTGTGGATTGTGTAGGTGCAGTCTAAGTTGCCTTGGTGAGTTGCCTCAGTATATCTTATTAGAAGTACACACTGCTGTCACTTTGCATCAGTGGTGGAGGTACTGAATGCTTAATTTGGTGGATGAGGTGCAGGTTATTTTGTTCTGGATGGTGTCAAATTTCTTCAATGTTGTTGAAGCCACATCCAGACAAGATGAAACTATTTCATCCTACTCTTGACTTCCTCCTTTGGGAAGTCAGGGGATGAGTTACACGCCACAACATTCCAAGTCTGACATGTTCTTGTAGCCACAGTACTTATTTACTTAATCTAGCTCAGATTCCAATCAGTGAGAACCCCCAGGATGTTGATGGAAAGAGATTTAGCAATGACAATGCCATTGAATTTCAGGGAGAAGCAACTATGAAGAAATCTGGAAAAACTCATGTTTGGCAGCATCTGTAAAGAGAAGTATTCTATCTTGTTAGAGATGGATCTTATCTGGCACTTGTAGCACAAGTTACGTGCCACTTATCAGCCCAAGTGTCAATGTTATCCTGATCTTCTTGCAAATGCATCAAACTGCTTCAATAACTAAGGAGTTGCTGAACATTGTGTAGCCATCAGCAAACTTCTGACCCTATGAGGAAGGAAAGTCATTGAGGAAGCTCAAGGTGGCTGGGCTTAGGACACAAACCTGAGGAATACCAGCAACGATAAACGTCCTCCAACAACCACAACCATCTACCAGTGTGCTAGCTATGAGTGCAACCCATGGAATATTTTCCTCAATTTCCACTGAATTTTGCTAAGCTTCTTTGATGTCACTTGGTTACATACTGCCTCAATGTCCATGTCAGTTACTCTCAGCTCACCTTGCGTTCAGCTTTTTTGTCCATATTTAGACCAAAGCTATAAAAGAGCTCTTCTGTAGAAGGGTCATTTAGACCCAAAGTGTTAATTCCACAGATGTGGCCAGGCCTGCTCCAGCATTTTCTGTTTTTATTTCATATGCTGCCAGAACCCAAACCGAGCAGTAACAATGTGATTTGATGTGGGAATGCCACTTGATAATGGATAGGATATAACTGGATAGTTTCCCATATTGTCAGGTTTTGTCTATTCTATTTGTTACAACCCTCTGTCACATTGCCTCCTCTCATTCTGTTTCTACCTGCCCTAGCAGCTAATATACCAGCCTAGATCATTCTCCCACTCCACTGCTAGCAGTAATGTGGATTGAAACTCACTTGGGGCTGGAACTCCTGATCTTGAAAACTGCCACTTCCACTACTGAGGTCCTAGTTACCTGACCTTTTGCAACAATACTGGAAGGGTTCAGTGAATAACTCTGTCTGGGATATCATAAGATACTTAAAATTCTCAGCAGGTTAGGCAGAATCAATGGATCTATGGACTCTCCACATATGCTGCCTGACATGCTGAATATTTCAAGCAGTTCCAGTTTATATTTCATACGTTCAGCGCCCACAGTGCTGTTCCTGGAACAGATTAGCAGTCAGACTCTGAGTGGGTACTGAGACTGCTTCATATCTGACACAATGATCATACACACTCCCCTCCAAACCCCAACCTGGCATGCCAAGCTGACTGTCCACAGTGGGTTTACATAAAGTAAGCAAAACCTAAACAAAAGTGGTAAATTAAACAAGAGCTGCAATTAATGACATTTCTGGTGATGGTGGTGCTGCTGGATATTATGTGGGAACCTGTGGAGTGACAATGCTGCTGGATTCGTTATTCTGTACTGGAGAATGAGTAGGAGACACTGGGCAGACTCTGCAGTGACTGTTGCAAGATTATTTATTGTGTAATGGGGAGGGATAGTGGTGCTGGATTAATTATTCTGCATTTGACAATGAGTGGCAGATTCTGCAGTGTCTGTGCTGCTGGATTAGTTACTGTTGGGCAGTAAGTGGCAGATTATGCTGTGTCTGTGCTGCTGGATTAGTTGCTGTTGGGTAGTGAGTGGCAGACTCTGCAGTGTCTGTACTGCTGGATTATTTACTGTTGGGCAGTGAGTGGCAGACTCTGCAATGTCTGTGCTGCTGGATTAGTTACTGTTGGGCAGTGAGTGGCAGATTCTGCAGTGACTGTGCTGCTGGATTATTTACTGTTGGGCAGTGAGTGATAGACTCTGCAATGTCTGTGCTGCTGGATTAGTTACTGTTGGGTAGTGAGTGGCAGACTCTGCAGTGTCTGTGCTGCTGGATTAGTTACTGTTGGACAGTGAGTGGCAGACTCTGCAGTGTCTGTGCTGCTGGATTAGTTGTTGTTGGGTAGCGACTCAAACTCTGCAGTGTCTGTGCTGCTGGATTAGTTACTGTTGGACAGTGACTCGCAGACTCTGCAGTGTCTGTGCTGCTGGATTAGTTGTTGTTGGACAGTGAGTGGCAAACTCTGCAATGTCTGTGCTGCTGGATTAGTTGTTGTTGGGTAGCGACTCAAACTCTGCAGTGTCTGTGCTGCTGGAAGTGGCCTTACTTTGGACTCTTGTCCCAAGATGCACGGCGGCTCTCGGCCGTCGCCATGGACACGGAGCAAGATGGCGACTGCGGGCGGCGCAGGGGTCGGGTGGACGATAGTTAAACCCGGGCGTAAATGGCGCACCCAGCTTTACGAACACAGTCAGCTGATTAGTGCGACGCCAGAGGGAACAGGCAGTGTTTAGTATCAGGAAGAGTTTGAACAGACATGACGGTGTAATGACTGTCACATACCCGCTGGCCGTGCTCTCCCTCTGCTGACTCTTACACCAACTCAGCCTGCTGCAGCTACGGAAAGCAGATAGAGCCAAGTGGACTCTGTTCTGGAATCATCCCACTGTAACTTGTCCACCAGCAAGGCTGTGGGTATGAACCATCAAGGGCGCCTTTCTAACATCTCTAATTTCTCTTTCCAGCCCCAATTGATTTGATTTATTATTGTCACATGTATTGGGATATAGTGAAAAGTATTGTTTTATGTTGGCTAGACAGACAAAACATTATCATACATAGAGTACACAAGGGAAAAGGAAATGATAAGCTGCAGAATGTACTGTTACAGTCATAGGATGTACGAAAAAATCAGCTTAGTCTATGGTAGATTCATTCAGAAGTTGGATCGCAGCAAGAAAGAAGCTTTTCTTAAATCAGTTAGAAAATTCTAAGAATATGTGCTATCTTTTTCCCAACAGAAGAAGGTGGAAGAGAGTATGTTCTAATTTTAGGGTCATAGTGTCATAGAGGTTTATAGCATGGAAACAGGCTCATTGGGCCAACTTGTTTGTGCACCTTTTTTTAAACCCCTAAAGTAGTCCCAATTGCCTTCATTTGGCCCATTTCCCTTTATACTTACCTTACCCACGTAACAGTCTGAATGCTTTTTAAAAGACAAAATTGTACCTGCCTGTACTACTTCTGGTGGCTTGTTCCAGAAACTTATCGCTCTGTGTGAAAAAAGCACCCTCCCTGAACCCTTTTGTATCTTTCCCCCCTCACTCTGTCCTCTCGTTTTAGAATCCCCTACCTTTGGGTAAAGATATTGACTATCTAGCTGATCTATGCTCCTTATTATTTTATAGACCTCTGTAAGATCACTCCTCAGCCTCCTGTGTTCCAGAGAAAAAGTCCCAGTTTATCCAACCTCTCCTTATAACTCAAATCTTCAAGTCCCAGTAGCATCCTATAAATCTCTTCTGCACTCTTTCTAATATAATAATATTCTTTCTATAATAGGGTGACCAGAACTGTACACGGTATTCCAAGTGTGGCCTTACAATGACTTGTACAACTTCAACAAGACGTCCTAAATACAGGAGTTTTTACCAATGAAACTAAGCAATGTTCCAAATTGTTGAAGGATTTTTTTTTTGTATAGGCCTAAGCCTCTTCTCAATGTGTTCTTTCCATCAAAGCTAAATTTGAGTCAGAGCCAAGATTCAAACTGAGGACTTTCCTGATTTCAGTAGATTAGCATGCACCATGTGGTGCTTTCGCTAATTCGATCAGGATAACCATAATGTCTAAACAATATGAATAATTTGTACTTGGGAAAATAAATAGGGATTTTTAAATGTGAGATTTGGTATCACTAGAAAATTTGAGGGACAGCCTACCAGGGTGATCTATTAGAAAATCTGATTCAGGAACAGGAGGAAAGTGACTGCATGCAGCCTGGACTTTAACTGGGATTGCTATGTATTAATAAAAACCAATCTATCCTGCCCATTATCTGATGGTTCTTGAGTAGTTAAGAACATAAGAAGTAGGAGCAGGAGTAGCCCATCTAGCCCTTCGAACCTGCCCTGCCATTCAACAAGATCATGGCTGATCTGAAATAGATCAGTTCCACTTTCTCACTTTCTCCCCATTACCCTAATTTCCTTGTCTATCAGAAACCTATCTACCCTTGACTTAAATATATTCAGCGAGGTAGCCTCCACCACTTCAATGGGCAGGGAATTCCAGAGAGTCACCACCCTTTGACTGAAGAAGTTCCTCCTCAACTCTGATCTAAACTGCACCCCCTGCTTATTTTGAGGCTGTACCCTCTAGTTCTGCTATCCTTTCTAAGCAGGAAGAATCTTCCTATCTCTATCCTATCTAGCTCCTTCATTATCTTGTAAATCTCTATAAGATCCCTCCTCAGCCTTCAAAACTCAAACGAGTACAGACCCAGTCTATTCAATCTGTCTTCATAGGCTAACCCCCTCATTTCCAGTATCAGTCTTGTGAACCTTCTCTGTACTCCCTCCAAGGCCAATATATCCTTTCGCAAATGCAGTGACCAAAACTGCGCACACTACTCCAGTCGCAGCTGAACCAGTGCCCTGTACAGTTGCAACAAGACCTCCCTACTTTTATATTCTATTCCCCTCACTATAACGGCCAACATTCCACTCGCCTTCTTGATCACCTGCAGACTGGGTTTTTGCGATTCGTGCACAAGGACCCCCAAGTCCCTCTGCACTGTAGCATGCTGCAGCTTTTCGCCCTTTAAATAATAATCTCTCATACTATTATTTCTACCAAAGTGGAAAACTTCACATTTGCTAACATTATACTCCATCTGCCAGGTCCTCGCTTACTCACATAGCCTATCCAGATCTCTCTGGAAACTTTCCGCACCTTCCAAGCAATTCGCTTTTCCACTCATCTTCGTGTCATCAGCAAATTTTGTTACCCTACGCTCAGCCCCCTCCTCCAGATCTTCTATGTAAATGGTATACAGTTGAGGCCCTAGCACTAGTGCGGCACTCCACTAGTTACCAACTGCCAACCAAATCAATAGCACCCATTGATTCCAACTCTCTGTTTCTTATTAGACAACCAATCCTCAATCCACGCTAATACCTTGCCCCCCAACTCCGTGCAGCCTAAACTTTTGCAGCAACCTTTTGTAAGGCACCTTATCAAACGCCTTCTGGAAATCTAAAAACACCACATCCATCGATTTCCCCTCTGTCCACCGCACTAGTCACATCGTCATAGAAATCCAATAAATTCGTTAAACACGACTTCCCCTTCACGAATCCATGCTGCATCTGATTGATCAAACCGTTCTCTTCTAGGTGTCTTGCTATTTCTTTTTTGATAACAGATTTTAACATTTTTCCAACTACGGACGTTAAGCTAACCGGCCTATAATTCCCTGCCTTTTGTCTGCTGCCTTTTTTAAACAGCAGCGTAACATTAACCGTTTTCTAATCTTCTGGCACTTGCCCAGAGTCCAGTGAATTTTAATAAATAATTATTAAAGCATCCGCTATCATCTCTGCCATTTCTTTCAGAACCCTGGGATGCATTCTATCCAGTCCTGGGAACTAGTCTACCTTCAGTCCCATTAGTCTTATCAAGCACTACCTCTGCAGTGATAGTAAGTGCATTAAGGACTTCGTCTCCTACCATCCTTCTATCTTTATTAGCCAACTATTTGTGTCCTCCTCCGTGAAGACTGACACAAAAAACTTATTTAAAACCTCAGCCATTTCCTTGTTACCCACCGCTAAATCCTTCCCCCTCGTCCTCCAAGTGTCCAACATTCACTCTAACCAGTCTCCTTTTCTTTATGTATTTGTAAAAACTTTTACAGTCATTTTTTATATTTAGAGCTAATTTAGCTTCATGTGCTATCTTTCCTTTCTTTATCGGTTTCTTAGTCATTCTTTGTTGTTTTTTAAATCTTTCCCAATCTTCTAATTGCCCGTTATTTTTAGCTGCTCTGAATGCATCAGCTTTTAATTTAATATTCTCCTTTATTTCCAAGGACACATAGTGGTGAACTGTCCTTCCCAACAGTGTTGTTAGGTATGGAGTTTAATAACTTTGACTCAATAGCAATAAAGGAATGCAATTATTTCCAAGTAATGATGGTGTATAATGCTTGAGATTTACTTGGAGCTGATGACATTCCAAAGCACTTGTTATCCTTTTCCTCAGTGATAAGTAAAGATCACAGGTTTGGAAGCTGCTGTTGAAAAAAATGTGGTGATTTAATGGATAGTACATATCGTGCTGGTACTGAAGCAATGAACATTTAAGTTGGCATATAGAGTGGACTGCTATGTTGACATCATGTTAAGCTCGAGTGTTGGGGTTATGTCATCCAAAAAATCGCAAATGGTATTAAGTAATTTGTAATTATCAGCAAACAGTCCTGGCTTTATGATGGAGAAAATGTTATTAATGAAGCAGCTAAACTTGACTGCACCTAGAAAATTGCCCTGATTAACTTCTGTAGAAGTGTTCTGGGAATGGCATCTTCAGATTCCAGTAGCCACAATTATTTTCCTTTATTGCTAGGCATGATTCCAACCGGTGGAGAGTTTACCCTGTAATTCCTATTGATTTCCATTTTGCTATGGTTCCTGCACAAGATAAAGGTAGGTATTTCCATCTTGGACCTCTGAGCGCTATGTGTAACTTTCCCAGCACACTGATGGTGCACATCAATCATGTCTGCATCTCGAGGGGACTTATTGCTATCAGAATGCCCTGGGCCGGTATCACAGATTTCCACCATTCTCTCTGCGTGCTCTTTGACCTTTGCGGTTGATGGGCTCCCATTTCATCATGCATCTATATCTGGTGATACTGTGATTCTGAAGAGCTCAAATCATGAGGAATACCATAAAATCAGAAGGTAAAATTTCCTCACTGCTTTTCCATGATATGACCCTGTTCAGTAAGCCCAAGCTTGCTACCATCGGCCAAACAGGAGTTAGACATTCACATATATTCTGTGAGATCTATTGAATACCCCCGCTGCATGTTATTATATCTCTCTGGAATATAGGGACAAGGGGCATTTATTGTGCATTCATGACAGGAACCTTATTACAAGATATATGCATTGTCATCAGCCAGAAACAAGTTAAACATTCACAGATGCAACATGAGGATATATGGAGTGTCTGCATGTCATCATCATCCTCTGTGAATGTAGTAGTTGTGGGCATGCCTACCTTGTCTAGTTATCGCAATGGCCTCATGGCCATCATGCTCACCTTCGAGAACTTCATCACTCTCATTCCTGTTGACAACATCCTCATTGGAGATGTGCAGCTCCTCCGTCTTTTCCTCCTCATTGCAATACCAGATTGTGCCAAGCACAGCACTCCATGGACTGTGTTGCAGGGCTCCATCAGACTAGTACTGACACCGGAACCCCAGTTTCAATATTCCAAAGGTTTGCTTCACCAATGTGTGAATTGCAGCATGAGCCTTCTTGTACCTTCTCTCTCATGATCCATACGGGCACCATCAGCCATGTCATCACTGGGTAATTCTCCTCCCTGAGGAGCCAACCTTGCAGCCTCTGAGAGCATTGGAAGATGTCAGGGAACTGAGAATGTAGGAGTCATGATCACTTCACTGGCATTGGATGCTTTCCTCTTCCCTGTGGTGCCAAATCCTGCAGCAGCTGGCATATGTGACTTTGCTGGACATGCACAGTCTTTGGCAACACTAGTTCTTAGTTATCTGCAGGAATGACAAGCGCCATTTATAGAGTTTGGGAGGTGGCTCTCAAGGGTCCATTCCCTCTGTGCAGAGAATTCCTACCACCCTTTGCTCTTGAGGGTTCTGTCCCTGTTTTTTGCAAGCTAAATACAACCGCTGTATTCTTCTCTCCGGCCCATAAGCAATGAGGCAGACCTCCATCTACTTGATGTCTTCTCATTGCAGCATCAGAGAGCGATATGCGACGGCCACCATTCATCAGCTAAGGATCACCTTTTCAAGCCATCGCCTACTGCTGCTTCCCCTTCATGCATGTTACAGGGTATCAGTCACCATACAGATACTGAATGATTAGTGCACATGATGGTCTGAAAACCTCCCCAGTACCATGCTACACCACACATTTGATGAAGCAGCAAATTTCCAGCCACTTGACTATATTCGAAGCTTATAACAGACTTTGGCCTTGCGCTTTACTGGGACCATGAGAGATATTTGTCAGTGTGAACAATAAAGCAAGCAATTAGAAGGAAAACCTCAGTCAGCATTCCATGGCCATCTTTCTAAGGAATCCTCAAGCTTGTCCAGTCACCCAATGGTTCTGCTAAACAACAGCACTTATTGGATTTGGAAGTTTGCATGAGAGGGGTTATGAAGAGGGCAGCAATCACTGGTCCTTTCAGAAATGAATGTTGCTTGACTGGGCACAATTGCTTTCCTAGCCTGACTGTTAAGCTCAAGCTAAACAATCTGAACTGCAAAAGAGTCTGCAAAATTTAACATATTTTACATTTGCTTGTTTTCTCCACTCTCTCCCTATGCCTCCCTTCCTTTGTACTCTTGCCCTGCCCAGGATTCCCTCCCCCACTGCAGCCCTCTCCAACCACCGTATTGTTGCCCATGCCACAATGCTCCAAAGCAGCCATGGGAAAACTGTGGTGAATTGCCTGTGACTCTCTACGCACCATCTACTGGGCGCTGTGCTGGGACGTGTGAACTCACTTCCAAGTTCCCCTCAGAGTTCAGATGGCCAAGTAGATGCCTTTTAAAAATTTTATTTTTACAAATCACACTGTAATGAAGTCATGCTAACATGGGATTCAAATTTGACGTGCGGGAATGTGGCCACTATAATGAGATGGAAGTTTATTATAATTTACATTATCAACATTTGATGGTAGGAAACGCGGCCTACTATTGATAGGGGAGGGGAAGATCGTGTCTTGGATTTACACTGCCAAGAAACATGTCTTGGGCCTTTTCACAATATTTTCCCGTTATGCTATCAAACATACCCATCCCAATCAGACACAAAAAATCCAGCCATTAGACTCCATTGGTTTGAAATTTATAATATTACAGTAAGGGGAGAAATGTGGGATGGTTCCCCCTTTTTTCCACCTTTTTCCTAGCCAGAATCAGGTATGTTTTAATGAGAAAAAGGTGTTTTAACTCCTTCAGTGTTGTAACTTACATTAACAGAGAAAAGAGAGGTTTCACAGTATCATAGAATTCCTACAGTGTAGGAAGAGGCCATTTCCCATTGAGCTTGTACTGACAACAATCCCACCCAGACCCTATCCCATAATCCTACATGTTTACCCTGCTACTCCCTGATACCTTGGGGCAACATCATGGCCAATCAATCTAACCTGTACATCTCAGGACCTTGGGAGATGGCTCTCAAGGGTCTATGCCCTCTGTGCAGAGAATTTGTACCATCCCTTGCTCTTGAGGGTTCTGCTCCTGTTTTTCACAAGCTAAATACCACCACTGCATTCTTCTCTATCTTCTCTCCTGCCAATAAGCAATGACGCAGACCTCCATCTACTTGATGTCTCCTCACTATAGTAAGAAGTCTGACAACACCAGGTTTAAGTCCAACCGATTTATTTGATAGTAAACTCACAAGCTTTCAAGGCTGTCCTCTTCGTCACAGAGTCACTGTGTTTACCCCAGTCCAACGTCGGCATGTCTGCATCCTCACTGTAGTATCAGAGAGAGATATGGGACGGCCAAAATATACCCACATTCCCCGAATTCACTGAGACACCCCTTTCCCAAATGACATTCAATTTAGTAACTCAAGTCAAATCCAATTAATAGTTACTGCACAATACAGTTGGATAACCAAGTCTAGGAAAATGTCTTTTTCTGGTTCAACAAAGGCACAAAACTGAAATTTTTAGAGGAGAATATCTGCGATCTGCTATTGCTCTGGCCCTTGTGACTCTGATCTTAAATGGAACTGGCTTCTGTTTGTTGGATAGAAAACTAAAAACTCTTTCCCCAATTAACAGTTATATTATTCTGTCCTTTTGATTTCCCAACCTGTGAATTCTGTCAATTCCTTGCCTTTAGAAATTATAATGTGAATAGCTCCACCGATGTGTGGTAAACAATGTTTCTCATATGGCAATTTACACCTCAATTTCTTTCGTTACCTCCTAATCTGGTTAATAGGTAAATCGCATCTGAAATTCCTCTAAATGCCTATTAATCTTGTTACTTGTCTGTTACTTTGTTTTCGTCTCAATGTTTTAACTGTTAACCTTGTTAATTTCCCAAATCCCTAACAAACCTGATTCTAGAAATCTACAAGTATAAAATGTGAATTAAATAAGCATTACACATTGAAGCTGAAACACTGGACTGTGATAGGTCACATGCAATTATATTGTTATTACAGTAACTGCCCAAGTAATGGGCTACAACTTCTTTGGAATAGTAATCAGCATCAGGTTGCTACTCCATGTTCACTAACCTATGTGGATTGTTTTCCTGTCTTAACCTCCATCTCTGGTGGCTGAGGGCAGTTTAAGGGGAGATGGGTGTAGTTGAATCTTGAGAAGAGGTGGTGGGAGTTGGCCCTCATTGGATTGGGGGTAGGAGTTGGGAACTTGGGTTGAGGGATGGGTTTAATCAAAAGGGAGTTGGCCTGCCGGTGCAAGTGGAGGCTGGAGGTTAGAATGAGGGAGGGTATGGAGGTTGGCTGTGCCGCAGAGCAATTCTGGTTGTGTTGGCCCTGTAGTGGGGGGGGGAATGTAGATCTGATCATGGAAATCCCATGGGGTTCATTGCTAGGGGACACAGGAATACCATAGGGCCTGGTTAGTAGGAGCCAGTTCTAGGGAAGGGATGGGGGGAAATTAGTCTTGGTCTTTACAACTATTGCCTGGAAGTTAAAAGAGGTTTTAATTCTTCTGGTTCTGGGTAATAAATTTGTGTTAACTATCCGACGTTTGCAGTTGAAAGTGTATTTTCAGATGGTTCCAATCATAGGGCAATCGCCCAAAGGAACTTCTTAAACTTTGCTCAGAGTAAAACACTAAAACTG
The DNA here is from genome assembly GCA_024679065.1 of Sphyrna mokarran. Taxonomy (NCBI): domain Eukaryota; kingdom Metazoa; phylum Chordata; class Chondrichthyes; order Carcharhiniformes; family Carcharhinidae; genus Sphyrna; species Sphyrna mokarran. The sequence continues at coordinate 43,644,784 of JAGIQG010000009.1, forward strand.
TGTATCTACAGCATTGGCAACAAACGTAGCCTTAACTAGAATTTTCTATTCTTGGTCTCAATTTGGCAAATCTACACTTTATATTCTCTGTGACTTTAATACTGTTTCTATATTGGGATGCTCAATATTCCCTATACTTCTCTTTAGCTTCACCAATAGCATGGTAAAAATTTATCAACTTAAAAATGCAGTCTTTTTTAAGACTTTATTTAATTATACGCTCGCTTTCAAGTCTTTTCATACATCCACATCTTTTTGTTTTAAATTGAGCAAAATCTCATTTTCTTTCATTTGATTCCCAAATTAAAATAATTTTGTAGTTATCTACATATAAATTGCATCTGTCTTTCTGTTCATTTAACCATCCTGAGTTTTCCTATCTAAAGCCTTCACTGTTTGCCCAATGACTTGCTAATGAATCGTCAGCAAATTTCAATACTGTACTCCCTAGTCCTAAGATCAAATGATCTATATTTACTGGGAATAAAAATGAACTCAGTTCTGATCCCTGATCTACACACGATCTTTCTATGAGACATCAAATGCCTTTTCAATGTCCACATACACTACATCTATTTTTATTTATTGGAGTGGCAGTCAGAGTTGGGTAGTCACACCACTTCAACCTTAACTTTTATCTCAAATCTCTTTCAATCCAAACACACCCAATGTTCTGACTGCAGCCTGGCAAGATCCAGGCTGTGCAGCATGATCCCAGAGCCTAGTATCAAGAGCAGCTCAATCAGATTTAAGGAAATGATGCTCCTTTTTTATGGCACTAATCAATAAGTTAAAGGTCCAGCTCAGATTCAAGGTCCTTGAGAGGCCAAGGAGAAGAAAACCATAATTTTGAGAGGTGGTCAGATCAAGAGGAATGTTTGTGGATGCTCTTTGGATGGGGATAGTGAAAGTTGATAGGTGGACCATGAGGGTCAGTGAGTCATGTAAGGGGAATGTATCCCATGGTGGGGGATTCTGTCAGGGATGGAGGGAATGAATGGCGATTAAACAAATGGGGGTGAGGAATTTTTATGGGGTGGGATGTAGTTGGGTATAGAGGGATACCCGTGGGAGTGTGGAGTGAGTCGTGTGAGGGCTGGTGTGAGCCTGTACTATAGTTAGCCCAAAGTTGGAAGTTGTTTTAATCCTTCTAACATTTTCTGGGTAACTATTGATTTGGAACCATACAAAGTTAGTGATTTAAAATTTTAAATGGTTCCCAGTGCATTCCAACTGCCCAAGGGAAGTTTGCATTTCCCAGACAATTGCTGTACAAACCCTAACTCGGCAAGTTCCAGGGGTTCCCCCAGTGTACCAGTGGGGTAACCCCCATTCACACTGCCCTGGAACTCAGAAGTTATGGCCCATTCACATTAGGTTTTCAAAAAAAAACTGTAATATTCAAACATATTTTTAACAAATCTCTACTCACTGTCCTTAGTTAATTCATGCATTTTTAAGTTTCAGTTTTATTTTACTTTGGTTATAGATTTATGAACTTAATCGTAGCTGACATTAGACTAACCAGTCTATATATATCCAATTACCCTTCTTAAATAAAGATGTCATACCAGTTCTATTCAGTCCTGTTGCACAATTTGCAAATTCGAGGATTGAACAAATGTTACATTTCTGCTACTTTCTCTGCTTTCTCTCAACAACTTTGGTGTGGCAAGTTACAGCTGCGAATTGTTTTCAGAACCAATTCCTTCCACTGTCATCTCAAACAAGTTGTATAATACTTAGTGCACTTATATCACTTCCACAATATTTGTAAAAATCTGATGGAAAATATATATTGCTATCTCTGCCATAATCCATTTCTCTATAAATGGATTTTCCCCTTTCCACCTCAGATGCAACTAATCTTTCCTCTAATTCATGCTGTTAATGGGAAAGAAAATAGGAAACATTTCACCAGGTCAGGTTTTTTATGTATGCAGTTTGTAAATGATTGGCCTATAAAATGGCTGGGACACACTTTAATCCCTATTTGGGCTAGAAAGAAGTGAAATATTTGCAGATATGAATTGCATCACGGTCTGAGGATTCAGGGTAGACCTCTTATGATGGAGATTAGGACACATTTCTTCACCCAGGGACTGATGAACCTGTTGAATTCATTACCACAGGAAATAGTTGATGCCAAAATATTGAATGTATTCAAGAGGCAGCTGGATATAGCACTTGGGGCAAATGGGATCAAAGGTTACGAGGAAGAAGCGGGATTAGGCTATTTAGTTGGATGATCAGCCATGATCGTAATGAATGGCGGAGCAGGCTCCAAGAACCAAATGGGTTCTTCCTGCTCCTATCTTCTATTTTTCTATGAATTTGTGAAAAAGATAATAGCTTCAATCTTTCCATCTTTATAACTAATAGAGAATTTTAAAATTATGAAAAATTTTGACACAGGATGCTATCTAAAAAAAAGCTCCATTCATATTAATCAATTTTTAGTTTGAAAATGGGGAAAACTGCAGGAATTGGTTAGCTCTTTTACTTTTATGAAGACGTTAAGTAACTTGTTATTTCCATTCCTCCTCATGCCCTATCACCATGGATGTGTATCAAACATCGTTCATGGTGCTCAAGATCTGACACAAATGCTCTTTGCAATGTTTTCTAATTATTTTCTTAGTAACTTATGATGTGGCTATGTGAGATCATCAAGGGACATAGCATAAATTATGGCATTCACCGCTATTGTATATACAGCGAATTCTAAGCCATCTTTTTCCTTAGTTGTGAATCTATGCATCTTGACTACTTCTACCCCATTTTCTCAGCTTGTGGTTTTACCTCCTTTGACAACAACATGATCCCCCTTGCTGATCTTCCAACCTGCTCACTCCACATTTTCAAAGTCATCTTCCAGTATTTCTGCACTTGCAATATTATCTCATTATCGAGCACCTCTTCTCTTCCCTTTTCTGTTCTCCAGAGGGACTTTTCCCTTGAGAATACCCGACTCATTCTTCTGTCATCTTGACTCCTGGCTGCCCTTCCCCTGGAAATATCTCATGCAACCGTAGCAGATGTAACACCTGTTCCGATCCCTATACCAAGCTTACTTTGACACATGTCATTAGGTCAGTTCAAACTGGCTTTTGAAGTGTATGCTTGCAGGAAGGAACCAAACCAACTTCGTGCAAACACAGATGGTATAATTTGTTCTGTTAAGTGCATGGCAGCCAATTATTTTCAATCCAAGAATTATGAAAAATCCAAACAACTCCAGCAACCAATGGAAAGATACTTAAATGGCTGAATATTTTCATTGAACTGGCTTTCTAAAAGGTAGTCAAACAAGTTGAAAACTTCACGTGAAAAAATAAATAGCTTATAGAGAGCAACTCTTCAAAAACATTAGGTTCAAAAATAAAGGATATAAATTAACAAATTGCTTAATATTAGATTAGGATTCTTATTACGTCTATAAAAGAGTTATATAAAAGACTCTTGCTGCATTGTATCAGTGTTGCATTTTGTTTGTTCATCAGTTAGAAAATCTAAGGATGAGGTCTGATGTGATGTCATAATTTTGAAAGCATGTGTAAGATTATATGGAGACATTATAGTCCAATGCCTAAAAGCATTTACTAGATGGGTTAATTTCTATTGCTGCATTGCCAACAGTTTTCTAAAGCAAGTATATACACGTGAAAAGTTGACTATTACAAATTAGAATGTTTTAGTTCTCATATTTTAGATCAATCTAGAATAGAAATTATTTTACAAAGACCTCAATATTTAGTATTCAAATTTGGTTACCATTACCATAAGATTTTCACCTATTCGATCTGATCTCCTTATATCTTAGTAGGTCTTTGTTGATTCCCACTCTTCCTTCTTTGGAATCAGCACCATTTCTAGTAAACTCAATACAAACTTTCTGGCCACTTTGAGGTCCAGTGGTGCGAAACGACAATGCAACTTCAGATCCTACCTATTTTCATGGACCTTTTCAGGCCCATTTCTCCTGTTCATTTCATTCTCCCAATTCCCCATTTTTGTTTTTTTGTATGTATCTTCGCATGTCCTTTAATGGCCTTACTTGGCTTTTTGCAGTGATTTGAAAAGGAAATAAGTGGAGCTCTTTGGACATCATGCTGTGCAAAAGTGGTCTTTAGTCAGCATTGATTATTAACAGAAGAAGATCAAGAGGCTTACAGCGAAAGAAGTAGCTACTGGCATTAAGGATTAGCTTAAGCAGAACTCCAACAATGAGATCTTCCACAGTTGCTGTGGTCAGAATGGAAGACCATGGTTGCTATTACCACTTGGTATGGCACTTAGAAAATGATAACTTAGCTTATTGTTACACTTTTGTCTTTGGATTCCTCTTCATTGCTTCACTAAGATTACACGAGTACATCTTCAACTTCTTTCTAGTTATAGTAGACTTAGTTTAGACCTTGAAACTCACTAACCAAATGGATACATTCTTAACTATTGCAGCAGTTATGCTCTGTTGAGTATCATGAGAAATGTTTTTGTCCATGTTGCCCTTGTCAGACTGCAGATTTTAGCTGAACATAACTTTCCCAAACCCCACACTGTAGTTTCAGAACTGGAAGATCTACAATTGACATAATTTTCTCATCCAGAAATTCTATGATCAAAGGAAAGCTACTCGGTATTACCTTCATTAATCTCACCAAAGCATTTTATCCATGTGAGGCGTTCTATTTAAACTGCTGGAAAAAATTAGACAGCCACTGAAGATGCTCGATGTGATCTGTTTCCATGATAACATGATGGGTCAGATCAGCCATGATGGGTAACATTGGAACCCTTTGAAATCCATAGTGGAAACAAACAGGTTGTGTTCTGGTGTCGATGCTCTGACATATTCTTCTCTTTGCTGCTGTCATGTGCCTTCACATTATCTAAAAAGTGTGTACTTACATACCAGAACTGACAGAAAGCTCTTTATTCTTGATTGCCTGAGATCCAAGGCAAATGTTCACCAAGACTTCATCAGAGAGTTGATCTATGCTGACAATGTCACACTAACATCTCATACTGAGAACAACCTTCGGCAGCAAATGGACAGATTCCCCACATTCAGTTTTCACATATAACCCACAATTTTACTTCTCTAAAATCTTTGCTTTTGTTATGTTTGGACAAGATATATTTGTACAACAGTCAGATCTGGAGTTTGCAGCCTTGAACTTAGACTGTGATCCCAAAATTTCAGGTTTGCGTCTTAAAATCCTAAGTAGGAGCTGATGGTTTGTTCTCCATTACATCCTGACCGTTATCAAAATCTGTCTTCGCCATCTTTTCCTTTTCTAATTCACAAGCTTTATTTCATTACCAAGTAGCTGTGCTGTGCCTCCCATCTTTATCAAGTCAGTATAATCTGACAAGTATCAGCCAGTTATAATATTTGTTTTACACCTCAATCTTGCGTACATATGTCTGCCTCAATACTTAATATACATCTCTTTAACCTGTGCTAAATGCTAACTCCACTCATATTATCTGCTACTTTAAGACTTGATTAGCTATAAAGACTCATATTCTAATCAGTATTCTGTATACTGAGTGTGTGCTTTTATGTGCCCTGTTTGTGATCAGAACTCCCCACTCACCTGGCAAAGGAGCAGAATCCCGAAAGCTAGTGATATTTGCTGTAAATAAACTGTTGGACTTTAACCTGACGTTGTGAGACTCTTTACTGTATTTACCCCAGTCCAACGCTGGCATCTCCACATCATCAATACTGACTCACTCAGACTTTCAAGCCCCATTTCTGTGTCCAATATAAAGAATAACTTTATATTACTATGGCCATTCTCACCAGTGGCTCTTCACTCTTTTTAACCTGTCTCTGCCTCCAACTCTGGGTTAGCTCTTATCTCTTGTCTCATTTACACTCGTTCCCTTCATTTGTTTCCTTCAGTTATGCTGACTTTTGTCAGATATCTGTCTAAAAAGGAAACAGGATTGACTCAACCCCCAGGCAGTCTGTCACGTAAACCAACCTCCCACCCATTGACACTGTCTACACTTCCTGCCGCCTCGGAAAAGCAGCTAGCATAATGAAGGACCCCATGCACCTGCACGTACTTATTCCCTTCCTCCATCGGGGAAAAGATATAAAAATCTGAGATCAAGCACCAACCATCTCAAGAATAGCTTCTTCCCTGCTGCAATCAGATTTTTGAATGGACCTACCTCGCATTAAGTTGACCTTTCTCTACACTCTAGCTATGACTCTAACATTACATTCTGCACTCTCTCCTTCCCTATGTACGATATGCCTCATCTGTATAGTGTGTAAGAAACAATAGTTTTCACTCTAATAATACATGTGACAATAACAAATCAAATCAAATTAATTCCAGATAACAATTCATATCAAATAATAGGATTTGAATGTTTATTTTGATTTTACAGCATGCTTTAAAGATCTGAATTCATAGCTTTCTTGCATATGTTTCATTTTAAAAACCAGCATGCAATTTTTCAAAGAGATTAGAAATGCACATTTTCACTCTGTTCAAAAAATACTTTTATAAAAAGTAATTTTCTGAGCATGATGTAGTTCACTGAATTAATAGCAATAGCCACCCAATTTTTATTTATTTGAGGAAACCAGTATGAACATTAGTTTTTGCAATTTAGGTATCTAAGGAAGAATATAAGTATTGGAAGGAGAATATTCTTATAAAAGCTGGAAACTATTCTGCAACTAGCATCTACAAGTGAATAGAATTGAGAACTGTAATGTAACTCTTAAATCCAAAAGACACTATAGAGGAGAATGATAGCTCCCAAATTTCTCAACCCAAAATGCTCCTGCGATCTGGGTGAGCAAAACCTTGCATTCTATTGTCCCCACCCTTTTATTTCGTATTGGAAAATTTTATGAAATTGAAGTCACGTGCTTCTAACATCCACTCTTAGCATTGGCATCATTGAACGATACTGAACTGGCAAGGTGATTGATTTTCCTGGAATTTCTTCCAGTTCCCCTTACTGTTATACAGCTGGTGTGCTAGGGTGCCAGGATCTGATCCTGCAGTGAGTGGACCCTAACTGTAGTTTCACAACAGTAATAAATTACAGAGAAAGGTACAATTTTGCAATCAAAAGCTTTTATTTGATTTATAAAGATTCCTTTTTAAGTTAGTTTTGGTTTAGTTTTGGCTGGTCAGGATCCATCAGTCCCTTTTATTGGTTTATTTTGATGATCAGTTACAAAAAGAGCATTTCAAAAGGGAATAGTTTCAAAAGGGACACTGGGTTATATGAGAACACTGGGTTGTACCTGAATAAGCCAATCAGTCGCTCTGCATTCTCTCTCTCTCTTTCTCTTTTACTCTGTAGAAAGAGAGGAATAAAGGCTCTGGCCAGAATCTTACCATTGTTCATGCCAGCAGGATTTTCCCAATCCTAGCAGTAAACAGAGGTGACCTCGATGCAACGGAAATGTGGCATGAACGGCAGATAAGATTGCACTCTCTGTCTAAAGAGAAGTTTCCAGTGGGATGGGTAGTGTTGCTGCTCCATTACTATGATATAGTATCCAGTGGGAATTGCTGATTATCTGCAACATGTAACTAAGGTGGCACCATTTTAGGCACATGGACCCTTAAGTAAAAATTCCTTGCAGATGCTCAAATAATGTAAATATATTGAGCATGTGTTTAATTAAAACATAGAACATCCTCAAAAGCCAATAAAATAAAGCATTTTCAATGATCAAAAAGTACTCTCATGTTTTCTTTAAGTTTAAGTTTATTTATTAATGTCACAAGTAGGCTTACATTAACACTGCAATGAAGTTACTGTGAAAATCCCGTGGTTGCCACATGCCTGTCTGAAGGAGAATTTAGCATAGCCAATGCACCCAATTATTTTCATCTTATCATTTTATTAAAAAAAATCAAAAAAGTTAGAATGCACATGCAAGCACCATGTGAATAAGGGCATTATGAACATATACCTTACAATAACATCTATTACGCATTTATTTCCAAATCAGAAATGCATTATCCACATTACCTATGGCAGCGTACCTTAATTCGTGTCACTTTGATCTTCCAGTTGGGAGGGTGTCAAGTTGAGCTCCAGGTGCTAAGCACAAAAGATCAAGGCTAATATTCCAATGTCATGAAGAGGGACTGCCACAGTAGTAGAGGTGCTGTCTCTTGGGTAAGTTGTTAATCTGAGACTATAGCTGCCCTCTCAGGTGAACCTAAAATTCCATGGTATGGTTTTTTAAAATCAGAGAAGCTCTTCCCAGATTCCTGGCCAATATGTAACCATCCATGGCAACAGCACACAAAAGCTGATGTATGATCATTATAACAGTGCTGCTTGTGGGAGTTTGTCGCATGCAAGGTGGCTGCTATGTTTTTCACATTGGAACGGTGACTACATTAAAGATATTACTGTTTGTGAACCAGATTGGGATATCTTGTGATCATAAGTGTATATAACTGCAAGTTGTTTATTAAAAAATCTGAATTGCTAGTTAATGCCAACCATCCCCTAGAAGACTGCCACAAACAATATGCAGCAAATCTTCCAAAATTGGTAGATACATATTTTAACTTCAAAGTTGGCAAATTTCCCACACGCACACACACACATTGAAACAAATGTTATTGCACTCAACAAATGCTGTTACACTCTACAATAAATATCCAGTTAATAATTGTCTCTATCTATCGATGCTGTGGGACAAGATTAATATTTTGTCTGTCCCTGTGTTATGAAAAGATTAATTATCAACATCATTTATCCCATTATTTTCCTGGAAGAGGGAGGGAGAAGACAAAAGATATATTTTTGTCCAAAAAGAACAAACATTACACATAGCCTTCAACTGCAACAATAAGAGCGGATATCCAGTTATATGTATTTATTTATATATTTTAAATGATTCAGCAGGACTTGAACAAAGATAGTAAGAACTCAGTAATTAATGATTGAAGATGTGACCTGTTTTAGTCTTGGATTTTCTGCAAAATGATGAAAGAATAGTGTCACAAATTTAGAGGGAAATCATGTTCTAAACTTTCATTTTACTTTTATTGCAGTTTACTTTTATTACCAGAGTGATTAATAGTGGTCTGGGAAATAATGCAGATTTTCTCAGAATTGATAAAACACCCTACATTATTATTTAAGTATTCTGCACATACTCTTGAACTTTGCCCAGACTGAATTATTTCACGCTGCCATTCTTTCAGGCTGGACACATTTGTTTTATGTTTTTTGTCACCTCCTTAAATGCTTTTAAAATGCAGGAGTCTTAATCTTGTTATATTTTTCATTTTGTTGCAGAAATACTACTTCAATCTACAAAAGGTTAATATGATGAATAAAGATTTCTCCCCCCTCAAAAGACAGTAATGCAGACTTTGTCAGTTTTATTGCAGTCTTCTAAAATCCCAAATGCATCACATTATACTAATGTTATTCCAGGCTGGTTGAATACACAGATAAGTGAACTTTCAAAAGTGTGGAGGTGAAGGACTCTCACTAGCACTATATCGCATCAGAATGATATGTTTCATTCCATGCAATGCATATAACCTTTGGCCCTGATTTTGTGAGACTGCTAAGTTGGTGCTGTGCTTGTCCAGGATGGCACATCTGCACCTGCAATGAGAAAGTCTGGGTTTGAATATTTTGTAAAATAAGATAGGTCTGTACGCTCACCACATGGAAAAACTGCAGAGGGACGCATTTGTTGGAGATCCTAAAATTGAATTTCACAAGTGATGTGCGCGCTTGACAAGTGGAAATGGAACTGCCGTGTTTTCTGCTTCCGCCCTTGATCATTTAGGCAATGAAATATTATGTTGGCTGGTCACTTAAGTGGCAGTGAGGATGAATAGCGGCTGCATTGGGTGAGCAGTATTAGCGGGGAATGGCATGCAGCGGGCTCTGTGTTGAATGGATTATGTGGATTGGCATGCTAAATTGATCCTTAGTGGACTAGCAGGGTAGATTCGTGGATTATCAGAGTAAATACATAGCGTTATGAGGATGGGGCCTGGCTGAGATTGTTATCTGAATGGCCTCCTCCTGCACTGTAAAGATTCTATGATTGACAGCTGTAATGATTCAGGAAGCTTGACTGGAAAAAAACATAGTTTATTACAGAAAGCAAGATAAAACCATTATCATGGTGTGCACACCAAGTCCCTGCCTCAGAGTAGAGTTCAACAGGCCCAGTCTTGGGACCTACCTGGTAAAATGCTCAGGCTATAAGTTACAGCTGGGAAGGTCACTCACTGCCTGTTACCAAAAGAATTCATACTCAATGAGCCCCACAGGGAGATCAATCAATGATTCCCCATGGACCTCATGAGGATTATTACAGCAGCCCATCATGAAGTTTAAAGGCGGTACTCTGAGGCCATTGAAGAAACTGGAGGATGCAGAATGTTCACTGGAAAACACACCAGGTAAAGAGAGCTCCAGTGGGCATAAAGTCCCTCATTTCTCCACCGACCGTTTGCCGGAGGTAGTGGCAGTCAGGAGGCTCATCCGAATGCCCAAGGTTGGAAGGAGGAAGCCATGCACCTCATCAAGAAGGCCTGGATAGACGTGGCACTTGAGGTCAGCAGGCATCATCTGGTCAGGCACTCATGGATCCAATACTGGAAAAGATTCAGTAACCTTCAGCGCTTAAAAGAGTGAGTTCTGAGTGGTCATTGTCCTGTGTGGGGGACTGTGGAAGAGTGTTCTTCCATAGTTGCAATTAAATCTGTGGTTTTCAGGGAGACTTAAATAGCAGGTTAGGTGTAAAGATTTGCATTCTAATCTGTAAATTATCTGTGCTGTTATATGCTCTGCCTGAGGCTAGTACTCTCCATTCACCTGATGAAGAGGGAAACCTCAAAAGCTTGGGAGTTTACTATCAAATAAATCAGTTGGACTTAAACCTGGTGTTGTCAGACTTCTTACTGTGTTTACTCCAGTCCAATGCCTGCATCTCCACATCATGTTTTCAGGGAGTCTCAGAGATCACCTCTGCCCCTGCATCTCAAGGCAGAAGAGAAGAATCTGAAGCCCTGAGTCCAACAAAGACTCAGATGTCCAAATGGGTTGTCTCTTGGTGTTGGGGGAGAGGTATGGTACGAAGGAGGTGGAGGATTGAGTACCCAACGGAGATCTGCACTTACTTGCAATAGAAACATAATCGCAACAACAAAACAACAACTGGTTGTGGGGTGCCAAACTTGATGATTCTCACCAACAGCTGGGAGCCCTGGAGCTTGCATCACACAGGAAGGCAGGTCATCAGGTTGTGGAGAAGCTGGCACCTCAAAGGAAGGTAAGAACCCAGTGGGCAATTCATGGCTGGATGTGGGTGAAAATGATGTATGGACATCATCTCTCAGAACAACTCCAGTGATAAGCCACCATTCACTGAGACACTTTAGTGTTGTTGAGATCAATCACTCTGGGCAGCATGTTTTGGTTATTGACTCTGTGTGAAACGAGTGTTGTTTCTACCTGCTTGTTTTTATCCCTCTGATGAGCCATCCACCACATCAGCCAGGAGGCCAAGAACCCTCCATTGACACCAGAGCAGGAAATCTCACAAGATAGACTTGCTGCACACCCTCTCACAGCACTGAGAACCAACACAAGCACTGGCATATTAGTGGGCATTTACGCACCAGATGAGTTGGTAGTGCACATACACGCCAAGCTTGCTGGTGCAAATGGGGGAGGCAGGGAGTGCTCAGAGTGCCGGCAGTTGGAGGACTGCTGGAGACAGGGACCATGCTGAAGCTGAGAAGGATGATAAGTCTTTGGAGTCGTCAATAGGTTTGCAAATGCTGGATGTTGAGCAGGAGAGAGACTTTGTTTAGATTCCTGAAGGTCTGCATCCAGTGGTCACTGCCATGGAGGAGTCCTTGTGGAGCATGAACCCTATGTGGATATGTAGAAGGATGCAGCATCCAATGTCTTCAACGGGTGCCCATTCGTCATTGGAGAGCTTGAGGGCTCACTTCACAAAGGCAAACGAGCTGTTTGTTTTCTCTGGGGTCTCCTCTCACAGTGCCCTGAACAAGGGTAACTTCTCCTCTGCCTCACTGCCAGTTCCCATATCTTCTTCTGAATCCACAGCAATGAGTGCCCAACCATGTCACTGAGTGAACTCTTCTAGGCAGAGCCTGCTCAGGCCCCATCATCCAGAGGAGCAATGTCAAGGCCATCTACACAAGCAACCTGACTATCATGCGACTGACAATGACAGAATGTCTCCCAAACATAGCATCTGCAAACATAAACAAAACTGACCATGACCAGGAGTTTGCATAGGGTGCTTTTGTATTCTTTCCCTATCCTTTTTTTTGGATACTACTTGTCACCAGTCAACCACCCATCGAGGTGAACCAGAACAGTAAAGAGTCTTGGCACTTATAAGTGACACTATATGTAGGCATTGCAAAAACACTCCAGCTACCATGCTAAATCTGGAACTTGTGGTCATATACTAGCTGAACGTTAATGAACTGAAAACCATCCCTGCTGAAATAGGCATCCAATTAGCCAGCTTGAGGGCCACATTGGAGCCATCAATGGAGCTCTAAATGTGGGGGAACTTTGCCTGGAGGACTCCACAAAGATCATTCGCTGCACCCTGGAAAGATCAAGAGGCATAAAACTGTCATGCCGCTGTGACCGTGACAGCCATGGGCATTGGGTGTCCATCCACACAATTGGAAGTTAGCCAATCACCTGGCAGACGGTTGTTACAGCTTCTCTTGAAAGTCATAGCTTCCAGCAGCACTGAACATCGGTCATGTGCAGGTTGTGTGACTGTTGTCTATACACATGGATAGCTGGGTAGTGGTGCCTTCTGTGGGAATAGTCTCTTTGCCCTCCATGCTGGTCTGTTTAACCTATGCCTGTGCCAAGGTAATACCTATGACAACCAGGCCTCCTATCTCTTTGTCCCTGTCCTTCTTCTCAGAGGAGGTACCCCTTACTGAGTATATCATATCCATCTGCAGGTATGCATGTGGTACTGACCTGTGCTCAGAGGTGACAGAGAGGTTGAATCTCCAGTGTCACAGGACAGCAAAGTGCTGTAAGCTTCACACTATGATGAATACTGAAAAGATGCCCTCAATATTTACAAACAATCCCTCACCTAATGCCGAAAAACTCTTAACTTCTCAGCCTGCTTTTGCCCCGGCCTCCTTTTCTGTTGCATTCGATTGAGAAAAATGAAAAAATGCTGTCCGCTTGCCTGTGTTGCCCATAAGAGAAGCTTAAAATTGCACGGGCATCATAATATACCAATAAATTGGGAGGATAATTCACTCTAGTGTCTGCATATTAGTCAACAGGTACGCTGCCAATCCTCGCCTGCCAACAAGATATTACACAAATGCATGACAACACCTGGATATGCAGCCAACATCATGATACACTTCTGGGTTAGGCTGCACCTGTCTAGTACACATAAAATTCTGCCTTATGTATCCCTTTTATGAAGCTAAACGGAGATATGCTTGTTTAGGTAGGCAACTGCATTGGAATGGCCATGAGAAACCATACTTATTGCTGTTTCTTTTTGAGATTTTGCTTCAAATCAACCGAGAAGGGTAGCATTTTGGGTGCTGATGAATATCATGAAGTTACTAGATTGAGTCACTCTGGTAACAAATGTTTAGTTCATTGTACATGTTAATATTTTGAGGTTTTTTTAATTCTAAGAAGATGAAGTTTCTAAAAAAAATTGGATAAATGCAACCAAAGTATTGAAGTAGATAGGGAGGATGTGCTAGATATTCTCGAGGGTTTGAATTGGATAAGTCCCCTGGGCTGGAAGGGGTTTACCCTAGGATTCTCTGGGAAGCAAGAGAGGCGATTGCAGAGCCTCTGGCTCTGATCTTCAGGTCGTCGTTGGTTACAAGTGTGATTCCGGAGGACTGGAGGATAGCGAATGTGGTCCCATTGTTCAAGAAGGGGAAGAGAGACCTTCCAGGGAATTATAGGCCAGTAAGTCTTACTTCTGTTGTGGGCAAAGTATTGGGGAGAATTATTAGGGATAGGATTTATAGTTATTTAGAGAGAAATGAATTGATTGGGGATAGTCAGCATGGTTTTGTGAAGGGTAGGTCATGCCTTACTAACCTCATTGAGTTTTTTGAAAAAGTGACCAAAGAGGTGGATGGGGGTAAGGCGGTTGATGTGGTATATATGGACTTTAGTAAGGCGTTTGATAAGGTGGCCCATGGAAGACTTCTGCAGAAAATGCAGATGTATGGGATAGAGGGTGATTTAGCTAATTGGGTTAGGAATTGGCTAGCAGATAGAAGACAGAGGGTGGTGGTTGATGGGAGATATTCATCTTGGAGTTCGGTGACAAGTGGTGTACCTCAGGGGTCTGTTTTGGGGCCCCTGCTGTTTGTAATTTTTATAAATGATCTGGATGAGGGTATTGAAGGATGGATTAGTAAATTTGCGGATGACACTAAAGTCGGAGGAGTGGTAGATAGTGAAGAGGGGTGTTATAGTTTGCAGAGAGACTTGGACAAGTTGCAGAGCTGGGCCGAGAGGTGGCAAATGGAGTTTAATGTGGAAAAGTGTGAGGTAATGCACTTTGGCAGGAATAATAAATGTGTAGAGTATAGGGCTAATGGTAGGACTCTTAATAGTGTTGATGAACAGAGGGATCTTGGTGTATATGTGCATAGATCCCTGAAAGTAGGCAGTCAAGTCGATAAGGTTGTTAAGAAGGCATACGGAGTCTTAGCGTTTATTGGTAGGGGGATTGAATTTCGGAGCCGCAACGTCATGTTGCAACTGTACAAAACTCTAGTGCGGCCGCACTTGGAGTATTGTGTGCAGTTCTGGTCCCCACATTATAAGAAAGATGTGGAGGCATTGGAGAGGGTACAGAGGAGGTTTACCAGGATGTTGCCTGGTATGGAGGGCAGGTCTTATGAAGAGAGGCTGAGGGATTTGAGGTTGTTTTCGTTAGAAAGGAGGCGGCTAAGAGGGGACCTTATCGAAACACATAAGATGATTAGAGGTTTAGATAGGGTGGACAGTGATAGCCTTTTTCCTAGGATGGAGAAAGCTAGCACGAGGGGACACAGCTTTAAATTAAGGGGTGATAGTTATAGGACGGATATCAGAGGTAGGTTCTTTAACCAAAGGGTGGTTCGGGAGTGGAATGCCCTGCCTGCAGCAGTTGTAGATGCGCCAAGTTTGGTGGCGTTTAAGAGGTTAGTTGATAAGTATATGGAAGAGAAGGGAATGGTTTAGTTTGGAGGGGCATTGCTTTTTATATTGGTCGGCGCAACATCGAAGGCCGAAGGGCCTGTTCTGTGCTGTAATGTTCTATGTTCTATGTTCTAAAGCAGCTTGGAGGCTATTACACTCATGTTGACTTAAAGCATTAAAGAAAGGTAAGAGTCATAAATCAGCAAGTGGACTTACTTAGCTGGAAAGCAGGAAACCTTTTGGCTACACTGCTTGCAAAGAAGTGCAGTCCAGAGCCTTCTTTTTGTAAGTTAGAGCTAAATTAGAGTAAAAGTATTCAGTGAACTCTGAAAAGCTACATTTTCATGGAGCTGGGTGGAGCTTAAGGATGTTCTCTAGTTTCATTCCCTACACTACAGCAGGACAAGAGGTTAGATAGAAAACAGGTACTGCTGTTTCCTGGCTCAAAGCATTGACAGAGAATTCCTGGGGAACTGAGAAAATGGAGAAAGATCACTGCTTCCACACTGGGAAGGTTAGGGCTTGTTGTAGGGCAATATCAGGGATTGTATCTTTTATATTTTAATTTATATGTCCATTCATACTTTATCTGATTTCAATATAATAAATGCAGAGCTACACAGAGCAATCGCACAGAGCCAGGCTTCTTCCCAGAGGGAAAGAAAAGATTAACGGAGATAGTAGAGGCCTGCTGTGCCAAAGATAAATGTTAACGCATGCTATCAACTTCTAATATACAGGAGATCATTCCGAATTATCACGACAATGGGAGAACTTGCAGTAAGACAGCCAGGCTCCATATAGTCTAGGGAGGGCATAGTCTTCAGTAAAACATGATCACCTAGCAGAAGTGGTGGTGGGGGGAAACGATTAACACATTGTTGTAAATCAGTTGGGCAAATACAACACTTTGACATTATAATCGGGTAAACGGAACAGTCCAGAGAATTGATTAACGGAATTGTACTGAACAATGCAGTTTGCGTAATGAGAATAGAAGAACCATTTTGTGCCCAACTTGAGGAATTAATATGCTAATTTAAACCTTTGCAACTCAAAAAAATATAATAACCTGTACGAATATACAATGGATTTATTTGATAGTAAACTTGCTAGCTTTCGGCATTTGTGCCTTCGTCAGGCGAATGAGGTGTTCTGGTCTGCAATAGCTCACGTATCAGCACAGACAGTTTACAGATTGCTGATTAGAATGCATTAGAATGCATTCTGTAAATTGTCTGTGCTGATATGTGTGCTTTTGGAGACCAGAGCACCTCATTCGCCTGACGAAGGCACAAACGCCGAAAGCTAGCAAGTTTACCATCAAATAAATTGGTTGGATTTAAAATTGAAGTTGTCAGACCTCTTACTGAGCTTACCCCAGTCCAACGCCGGCATCTCTACATCACGAATCTACAATGGTCAGAGAGAACTCGCAGGCAACCTGAGATTTCAGGACGGAATCCATCTTTTCTTGAAGTTCGACATGGTCTCCAAGGGCTCAACTCATTTTATTTCCTTCCCATGGGGCTCAACAAAATCCCTGAGAGTTATTTATAGCTCAGTGCATCTGAGACACTGGAGTTGAGAAAAACCCAGGAGCAGTGCCAATTTGGTGAAAGTGGGCATTCTGCAAGGGAATTGGGAGAGTGCTGCTAATTACAGGTGGGAATGAATCCTGTGAAACTCAGTATCAGGAGAAGAGGTAGAACCCTCTGGAGATGAGTGATGATTAAAGCAGCCTAAGTCGGAGCAGCTTTTGAAATAATTCAAAGGCTTGAGCTTTGACAGTGAAGAGCTAAAATCCCTCCTGAGGGAGACAGAATTTTAACAAGATATTGACTGAAAACCTTGGATTTCACACTGACTGGGATTTTTTGGTCCCGCTGCAGTGAAAGGAGTTATGGCTGAGTGACAAATTCTACATTCTCGCTGGCAGTGGTGACAGGGTGAATGAGATCAGAGCATTCCAGGCATTGTGTCTCACAGTGACATCTGGGTGTGTTGCTGAGAAATCCGCAATACCCATTTTGGTCATGCTTACCATTTAATGTGCAGCATGGCATGTTTGACCAAAGTTTGTCTATTATTTCATAATTATGAATGTTAATTCTGAATATTGGAGTTTTATTTTATTTTTCGATTCTATACAGTAAACTTTGTTTCGTTTGGAATCTTTATTCTCCTTGTGGGTAATTGGGATTTTAAACTTTGTCCACTTTAAACAAAAGTTACTGGTCCTTAACCAGACTGTAACATGTGAATCTAAGGTCTGTGGTACCTTGGAAGCAAATGCACAAGAAGTTGAGTTGCATCAGGAGAATTATTAAGTAAATGTAATTCATTTTCTGAATTCTATCCAATGCAAATGTTTCTTTTCCCAGAACCACCAGAGAGGTGGCATGCAGACCAGAATTGCCCTTTTACTTGCAAGAATACTTCTGAATTTAAACATAATTGCAGTAGACCATATTAAAACCTTGTGCATAGCAATTCAAAGTTTAGTTTGTAAAGAGTACTGCCAATATAAAAGATAACTTGCAAAGTCCTGGCATTGCAAAGTAGGTGGTCTGGGCATGTGTTATTAATATATCAAATATATTTAAATACAAGGATAAAGAAGTACACATTCAAGTAGAGTATACCAGAAACGATTGAGCCCGACCAGGCTTAAAATGTTCTCATCTTGTTCAGCCGCAGTGCTCAAGAAGATGTTGCCATGTTTGGAGGGTTAGTGGCACCATCCAGCAAACATTTTTCATTTTTTATTACCCTTCTTATACGGCTCATTGAGTCTTACAGCAAAGACCACACTGCTGAGAAGATGCAAATATCTCATGATCTTGTGTCTCTTTGAAGGTATTGTTGCTGGATGTGTTACAAATTTCACTTTTGCCTTCTCTACGTTATTCCCGAGATGAAGAGGCCAGAGCAAATGGCACCACCAACACTGGCCCTTCATGTTCTGTTGCATCAAGCACTTCACTTACTTTCAGCAGATGTTAGAACACCAGACAATGTAGATAGTCAGTTTGTGAATGCTCCATAATTCACAAAGATGAGAAGGTAGCAATGATTGGAGTTGAAGAGGAAACATTTGGCAGGTTCAAGCCCAGAATGTTTGACTACTGTATGGACAAGGAATTGGTACACTACTAAGCCTGTCGTTTTTTTGGAGTCAGAAACAGAGGCATTTTCTATCAATAACAAACAGCAGTTGGAGGTGAATGTGACATTGTGCTCTTATTTCTGGTGTTGCTCATTGATTTCTCATCTACATACTGCAGTGGCTTTATCCAATCATTGGTTTTTACTTGAATACTGCAACATCCAGCTTTACTCCAATTAAATATTGGGAAGACTGAAGTCTTTATTTTTGGTCCCTGTTTCAAACTCCATTCTGTAACTACCAATTGCAATCCTCAACCTTGCAACAGTCTGAGACTTAAACTGTTCTCAACCTTGGTGTTATATTTGATCCCAAAATGAGTTTCTGAACATATATTCACTAAGACTGCCTATTTTCACATTTGTAACATAAGAACATAAGAACTAGGAGCAGGAGTAGGCCACCCAGTCCCTCGAGCCTGCCTCGCCATTCAATAAGATCATGTAGTGGTTCAGTACCACTTTCCCACTTTCTCCCCGTAACTCTTAATTCTCCTGTCAATCAAAAACCTATCCACTCTTGACTTGAACATATTCAGCGAGGAAGCTTCCACCACTTCATCAGGCAGAGAATTCCAAAGATTCATCACCCTTTGCGTGAAGAAACTCCTCCAAAACTCTGATCTGAACCGCATCCACCCCTCCCCCTCCGCCCAATTTTGAGGCTATGCCCTCAAGTCCTGCTATCTTTGCTAAGCGGGAAGAGTCTCTCAACCTCTACCTTATCCATCCCCTTCATTATCTTATATGTCACTATAAGATCCCCGCTCAGCCTTCTAAACTCCAAAGAGTACAAACCTAGCCTATTCAGTCTTTCCTCATAATCCAACACCCTCATCTCCGATATCAGCCTAGTGAACTTTCTCTATACCTTATCCAAGGCCAATATATCCTTCCTCGAATGCGGTGAGCAAAACTGCACACAATACTCCAGCTGTGGCCTCATCAGTACCCTATACAGCTGCAAAAATATCTCCCTTCTTTTATATTCTATCCCCCAAGCTATAAAGGCCAACATTGCATTTGCCTTCTTAATCACCTGCTGCACTTGCATACTGTGTTTTTGCGATTCGTGCACAAGGACCCCCAGGTCCCTCTGCACCGTTGCATGCTGCAGCTTTTCGCCATTTAAATAGTAATCCTTCCTACCATTATTCCTACCAAAATGGATAACCTCACACTTGCTAACATTATACTCCATCAGCCACTCACTCAACCATGAGTAACATTGCCCAACTTCATCCCTTACTCATCTCATCTGCTCATTCATCCTATTACTTCTAAACTTGATCATTCTATTGCAGTCCTGGCTGATCTCATATGTTTTACCCTTGGAGGTCATCAAACACTCTGCCTCACATGTCCTACAAATATCAAGTCCTGTTCATCTTTTGCTCCTATGCTCGCTGATCTACAGTGGCTTCTAATCAAGCAACATCTTGATTTAGAACATAGAGCATAGAATAGAACATAGAACATTACAGCGCAATACAGGCCTTTCGACCCTCGATTTGCGCCGACCAGTGGAACCAATCTAATGACCCTCTAACTAAACTATTCCAATGTTATCCATATGTCTATCCACTGACCATTTGAATGCCCTTAAAGTTGGCAAGTCCACATCTGCTGCAGGCAGGGCATTCCACACCCTTACTACCCTCTGAGTAAAGAACCTACCTCTGACATCTGTCCTATAACTACCACCCCTCAATTTAAAGCTATGTCCCCTCGTGTTAGCCATCACCATCCGAGGAAAAAGGTTCTCACTGTCCATGTATCTAGCTCTCTGATCATCTTGTATGCTTCAATTAGGTCACCTCTTAACCTTCTTCTTTCTAACAAAAATAACCTCAAGTCCCTCAGCCTTTCCTCATAAGACCTACCCACCATACCAGGCAACATCATGGTAAACCTCCTCTGCACCTTTTCCAATACCTCCACATCTTTCTTATAATGTGGCGACCAGAACTGTACGCAATACTCCAAGTGCGGCTGCACTAGAGTTTTGTACAGTTGCAACATGACCTCACGGCTCCGAAATTCAATTCCTCTACCAATAAAAGCTAACACACTGTACGCCTTCTTAACAACCTTATCATATTTTGCCCCTATGCTTGCTGACCTACAATGGCTTCTAATCAAGCAACATCTTGATTTAGAGCATAAAGCATAGAGTAGAACATAGAATATTACAGCGCAGTACAGGCCCTTCGGCCCTCGATGTTGTGCTGACCAGTCTTTTAGATTTAAGGATTTAGAAATCCTTATCCTTATACTCAAATCCCTCTTGGCCTTGCCCCTCCCTATTTCTGTAATCCTCACCAGCCCCATAACTCTTTGAGATAGCTGCACTCATCTAATTCTGGTTTCTTGTGTATCTATAGTTTTTAATCACTCTCTCATTATGCCGTCAGTGGCCTAGGCTCCAAACTCTGCAATTCTCTCCGTACACCTTGCTGCCTCTCTGCCTCACATTCTACTTAAAATCTACCTATTTGACTGACCAAGCTTTTTGACATCTGGCCAAATATATCCATATGTGGGCTTGGTGTCTTTATTTGTTTGATAAATCTCCTGTGAACACCTTGGGATGTTTTATTATGTTGAGCACAGAATGTAAGCAATTATTATTGAGATCTTGGACACCCATTTCTGGAAATTCTATCTACCAGGTGTGACAAATTGGATGATTGCTTGAAAGCAAGAGGGACTGTAACATTTATTGACTTTGGATGTAATCAAAAGACTGTTCTTAAGCAACTGTACGATCACACATTGGAAGATCCCAGCACTGGTGGCATGGAAGAATTCAGTAAGAAAGCATATTCCCACTGCAGTCATAACCCTTAAAGGATTGAAGAAAAGTTAGAGTGCAATTAGGTGCCAGAAGTACCACAGTTTAGGCATTGCTCCATCTATGACCCTACACCCAGACGTTCAAGACCGCAATATCTCAGTAGGGCACCACCAACAGAAAACTGCTGGCTCGCACCAGTAATACAGCACTCAAAATAGTCCTAGACAATATAATGGGGCATACACACTTTATAGATTTGGCAAGGGAAAGCTCACTTACAGCAATATTTATCATATAAATAGCACAAAATAAATATTGATCTTTTTATTTCTTAATTCGGACAGTATTACCTGGCAGGGTAATGTAAAGATAATGGCTAAGGTTTTTTATTCAGTAGCAAATAAATGGCACTCAACTTTTATTCTGCATAAAACTACCCACAGATATTTTTTCTATGTCTTTGTGTGGCAATTTATGGCCATTGAAAATCATTTAAGTCATCAACAATAAGAAAATTTGAAGGAGTAAAACCCCACAGTGGTAAAAACAAATTTCCAAAACCAGAGGTGTTTGGTGCCAATTAAAACTTATCTCACCATTAAAAAAACACTTAACCCTAATATTTTGGAGTGATTTAGTGGGTATTCAGTGGGCAAATGCTGTAAGTTCACATCCTGCATGCAGTTGAGTGTTGAATCTTTCAGCAAGGTACTAGTGTAGCCAAGTTAGTGGAGGAGTCGGGCAAATTGATCATTAACTTCTGCATTTCTACATTTAACTATCCATGCGTAAACATACTAGATGGCGGTCCAATTTACTCTTAAGAATTGTGGACACTGACGGCCTGACCATTACTCCTATTCCAAAATTCAAGCCACTGTGCACAAAGAAAGCTGCAAAAAGTTCAGCTTGACAGCATATCCTTGGGAGAATAATGTTTGTATTTTCACAGCAGAAACATTGGTCAGTGGCAGGGTATGTAAGTTACAGGAAGTTACTTTTGATCACAGGATAATGAATCACTCTCTGCCAAACAGAGATGGAACTTTCTTTCCACTTTGACATGATGACAAGGCAGTCTAAGTGGTATACTCTTTACACCCATCTGGTATCTGCTTCTGAATCCAGCTATATTTTCATGCTCAGGCTGTTTTATTTTGTAAGGCTATTGTTGTATTACTGTAAAGTTATTATAAGGCTATATAGTGCTTCGCTATTGAAGTTACACGCTCTTCATTCTGGCCTGTTTCATATGCAGCTTTATGGGGAATCTTTTGGGGCGAGACAGAAAATTCACAGATCATTTAAAAGTCTTAAAATGTATTTATTTATTTATCACAAATAAGGCTTGCATTCACACCACAATGAAGTTACTGTGAAATTCTCCTAGTCACCACATTCCACACCTGTTCGAGTCAATACACCTAAACAGCACGTCTTTCAGACTATGGAAGGAAACCACAGCACCTGGAGGAAACCCACGCAGACAAGGGGAGAACGTGCGAACTCCACACAGACAGTGACCCAATCCGGGAATTGAACCTGGATCCCTGGCTCTATAAGGTGTTAACCACTATGCCACCATGTTGCCGAGGTCTGTTAACCTCAGGGGGTATTTTCCGGTCTTCGGGCACACGTGGCCGGAAAATCCCGCCCTATGTAAATACATCATTTGTCAGAACAGGCATGGGTACAAAGGTAAAATAGTCTCCTGTTTGTACAAATCAGGTTCTAAATGTAGATTTGGGCTTGAACATTGCCTCTTTTCTGCTCCTAAATTGTACCTTGCAAAAATGGATGCTTCATGACTTGGGCATGTGAGTTAAAGTAGTGAACCGAGAGATTACGGCACTTGCTAAATGTTTGGGTGCTTATGTTGGCAAGCAGCAATTTTAAAACAATATTTTTCTGCGTAGAATTTTAGAGGATTTGGTTAAATGAAATACAAAAAACAAAAAGAGACTATCTTTGTAATTAACCAAAATGTTTTTTCTCAGTTTCTTTGTTTTAGCAAAAATGCCCATTGGGAAACAAAATATCAATTCTGTTAGGTTGGAGCTTTGGGTTCAAATGGTATTTCCAGAAGATGGATCTTAATTGCCTCACCTTGGCTACAGGACAGCTTTTATATAATTTTTCCAGACATTTACACATTATCTTCGTCTTGCGGTAAGCAGGTGTGTAACTGCTGGTAATGCAGTTCTGGCAAAGCTCATTTATTTCATAGCTCTCAGTCAGTCCTTTGGGAGCTTGAGCACTCTGCTTCCACCCTATGCTATTACTGCACAGCAGCAACAGTTCTTTGGAAATGATAAATTAGGGAGAGAATTTTTGACTTGTATACTTAGCATTGTCTTCTTTCTCCCTAAACCGTCAGCCTGACACGCATGGTTTAAAAGCTGAGTACAAAAATGGTCTAATCATAGGCTTTTTCCTTTATAGCTGTTTTATTACATGCTTTTTGCCATCACTAAATTATTTTGTAGCAGGGAATAAACTACATTATTATGTTGGATTCACTCTGGCGCTAGAGATTCTTTGGTCGAATTCTCTATAACTGTGACATGACTTTCAATGAAAAGCAAACACAGAGCGGCATTTTACAGCCTTGCCCATCCCAAAACCGTAAAATCCTGCCGAGATCAACGGACCTTTCCATGAACTGCCCCTCACCAGCTCCGATTTGCATGATGGCCAAAGCAGTAAAATTCTGCTGATAGAGTCATAGAGCACAGAAAAGATCCTTCAACCATCGAGTTTGCACCATCAATATCTACCACTAAAGGTATGCTTGTCCCATTTTCCTGCACTTATTCCATATCCTTGAAAGTTATGATATTTCAAGTGCTCATCCAAATATTTTTTAAAGATAGTAAGATTTCTGGCCTAGACTACTTTCCCAGGAAATGCATTCCAGATTCCCACTGAGTGAAAATATTTTTTCTCCAGATCTCTCTGAATCTTCTGCCCCTTCCCTAAAACTACATCTCCTCATAAATAATACTTCTTTGAAAATATATTTAAAGGAGCTGATGTCATTATTGGTGGAATTATTTTTTCTTCATGTTTGGAATCCTGCATGAGCATCAATCATCTCCAGTTGCTGAGTACAAATCCTGATTCCACTTGTTTCTGTTTCAAACTAAAATATTCACTTTCTGATCAATCTAATTACCTCTGAGTGAGATTATCAAATGTTGGATATGCTGGATTTCTGGTCCTTCCAAAATTGGATTCAGGGTGCCAATACCATTTGACTTGGAATTCTTACAGCCAGATGAATTTCATCCCATCAGTTAGAATTCATTCAGTGTCAATTCTCAGGGTTCAAGAGGAAATTAAATCACCTTGTGATCAGTGTTCTTTCAAAAAAGTGCAAAAATAGTTGGCACAAGTTTGGGGATATGGCCTCTAGAATTAGAGTTTTATAAGGGACATTTTGTTTCCACAGACATATTATCTCCACTATTAAGTTCCTAAGCAGTGAGTCCCAACTTTCTGTCCCATACACTCATACTATGAACAGCGAAAGATGATCTCTGTTCTTTTATTCAGCTGTTTGCTTACTCAGCTTGACATTGACATCAACTGGAATC
Source organism: Sphyrna mokarran (assembly GCA_024679065.1). Classification (NCBI taxonomy): domain Eukaryota; kingdom Metazoa; phylum Chordata; class Chondrichthyes; order Carcharhiniformes; family Carcharhinidae; genus Sphyrna; species Sphyrna mokarran. The sequence goes on from JAGIQG010000009.1 coordinate 43,669,573, forward strand.
ATTGGCTCCATCAACGCAAAGTCCATGGGTTCAATGGAGATTCAGTGCAGAACTGAAAGGTAAACATTTCCTCCAAAGGAGTGGAACAGTTGAAACATAGGAAAGACAAAAGCTTCTGGAATACTTTGGAAAAGATAGCAATGTTTTGCAGTATGGACTTGTTCCTATATAAATTAATTTTCTTTCAACTGATTCATATGTTTTATGATAGGAGTGTGAGCTGTTCCAGCTACGTTTTAACATTCAGTACTTAACAAAGCTTAGAAGGTAAAGTTTTTAGTGACTAAACTCCACCTTAACTGGAACTCTGTCCCTTGAATGTTGGCATTCAAATGCAATAAGTGCTGGAGTAGGATGTTGAAGGATGTATTATGGACTTGAGGTGTTCCCAGGATTGTCTAGGTTAAGTTGAGCTTGAGAATTGTTCTTAGTATAAAGTACTATGCTGGCAACAATTCAGTGTGCAGGGGAGTGGAGAATGTCAAATCTCCTTCAATTCAACTCACTGCCTCATGTCTGCCTGTCAGGAAATATTAGCTGTTGGTTCTTGGTAGGGTGGATGTGGTGGATGTTTGCTAATTTCCAGGTTATTGCTTGTAAAGAGGAAGTCAGTAAGATTTTGAATCCCCACATTACTTTGATAGTGGTCTTAGTCCTCTCAGCTGAAACAGAAGGAAGATGCTGCTGTTTTCACAGTTAATGCAGGAGAAAGCTCCCTCTGATGCAGGTTGCTTTAAGTGCTTCATGTCACTTGACTTCAAACAAACAAAAGCTGGCAAGATGTCAGCTGGCACCAAAAAACCTGACACCTCTGTGAAGCACAACAGGGCATTTTTTTTATGTTGAGGGCATTATATAAGTGGAAACTATTATTTAGAGGTATCTCAAAGCAAAGAAGCTGACACCACGAAGATAGAACATAGAACATTACAGCACAGAACAGGCCCTTCGGCCTTCAATGTTGCGCCGACCAATATAAAAAGCAATGCCCCTCCAAACTAAACCATTCCCTTCTCTTCCATATACTTATCAACTAACCTCTTAAACGCCACCAAACTTGGTGCATCTACAACTGCTGCAGGCAGGGCATTCCACTCCCTAACCACCCTTTGGGTAAAGAAAGGATGGAGGAAGCAATCCTAAAATATTAACACTTGTCAAGGGTGACAAACTTTGTAAGGATCATTTTCCTCAGAGATAGTCACTGATTGAAGGTACCGAATATTAATGAGAAGGGACAAGTTGATGTGACAGCAGATGAGCTGCGACAGGAGGATGGAAGAGTTAAGGTCAAAGGGAAGCCACAGTGAGTACCACAGATTCATACCTAAGAGGATTGCTTACCAAGATGAACTTATTCATCATCAGAAGCACTGCATGCGGTCCTTTGAGAATCTTCAAAGCTCTCTGGAAAGCCTTGTGCACATAGCAGTGCTGTCACAACATTGTGTGGGCACACCAGAGGCTTTTGGAAATCATCAACTGAGAGAAATTCCAAGTCATCCTGCAGGAAGCTCTCAGTAGAGAGCTTGAGGACTGACATTTTTCATCTGCAGCTGCTGCTGTTGGGCCCTTGGACTTCAGTTTACAATTCTTAGTAGCAGCTAAGTGTATCAACTTGAGAATGTTTTCATCTTACTTAGAATTGGTGACCAAATTCTGACCCCTTACATTCCTGGTTTCCTACAAGGGAAAGCCAGCAGTTTATGGAAGAAATAAAATAAAGTTACTGATAAGGACCTATCTTTCCCACTAAATAGGCTCCTCAGAGGACTGCTGACAAGGAAGTTAGGAAACAGCAGGGCTAAGCAGTGCTGACATCTAGACAGTACATTCATCATTATTGAGTTGATCCCCATTAATATACCAGTAAACTTATCCTTCCCTCTTTAGTTACACAGCAAGTTAGACAAGACAAATTTTAAGGCCAGTATTTGGATCATTTGCTGGTGATTTTACAGTGTTTAGCATTAATAGGGACTACTTAGATACTGAGGCAGTCTGTACTTACATGCAGTAAAATCTGGACAACATTTTGGCTTGGGTTGATGGATGACAAGTAACATTTGCACCATCTCCAGCAAGAGAATCTAATCATCTCTCCTTGACATTCAACAACATTACCATCACTCAATCCCTATCACCAACCTCCTGTTGGTTACCATGGGTCAAAAACATAATAGGAGCAGTGATATAAATACTGTGAGAACACAACCAAGTTAGAGGTTGGGATTCTGAGGCAAGTAACTCACCATCCAATTCCCGAAAACCTGCCCATTATCTATCTACAAGGTTGAATTCAGGAATGAGTTGGAATATTCCCCACTTGCCCGGAAGAGTACATCTCCAACAACACTTGACACATCCAAGACAAAGCAACTCATTTGATCAGCATCTCAACCATTATCTTAAATTGTCTCTCCCTCCACCACTTATGCAGCAATGTGTACTATATGCAAAATACATTGTAGAAATCTGTCAAGCCTCCTGTTACCTGACCTTCCAAACCCACAAAGTCTACAAGGTCAAGGGAAGCAGATGCATGGAAACACCATCATCTGCAAGTTTTCCTCCAAGCTGAATATTATTCTGACTTGAACTTATATTGCCAGTCGTTGTGTCAAAATCCTGGAATTTCTTTCCAAACAGCACCGAGATTGTATCAGCACCACTTTCACTGCATGGGCTCAAGAAAGTGGCTCACTATTGTATTCCCAAGGGCAATTAAGGATGTGCAACAAATGCTGGCTTTGTTAGTGACACCCACATTCTTTGACAGAATTTAAAAAATTAACACCCCTTGCCAGCAGCAGGAGGAGATTGGGATGGGTGGAGATTAAACTCACAAAAAATAGAAAATCTACAAATGGTGTGGCATTACATTATATAATTCAATCAAATTCTCTGGATGAATCTGCATCTCATATCTAAATGTAACTGTTGCCACATGGATATCCCAAGGCTTGTGAATCTAGCAGCAAAGTGGAGGTGGGAGCTGCTGACTCAATGTAGTGAGAATTTTTTATAATAACCTTTTGAGCCAGGGGTAGCAAGAGTGTCCCACCAAACCCAGAAAGTGGCCTTGGCTTCTCTCTGCCAACAAGCATTGACAAATCCTCTTCCTTTGCACCACCAAACACCAGTTTCTAATCTACCATCTCCCGATTGCTGAGGAACGTCCTTAAGAATCCCAAACAGCTGCTGCCAGTTTTCCAAACTGGCCATTTGGGTGTTGGCTGTGTCGAAGAAGAAGTAAATAAGTGATAATTAAGCCCAGCTGTTAAATATAACTAAACTTCAACATCTCCAGTGTTGCTGGGTTCTCCAGTTGCTCTCAGCCCTTCTACGCCCTCCCTATTTTCCTGCAAAAATATCATAGCCAGTATTTTATTTGCTTCACAGGGCAATAATATTGCATCGTTAAATTTATCATCTCTGTTTCTTACATTGAATCCTAACCTTTGACAATCAATTAAAGTTGAGCATTGTCAATGAAAATTTGTGATGTTCTCTTCCTGCTTTCCCAGTCAAAAACATCTATTCCCGTTCAAAATCATTTTCCAAAACTCTGCACAATTGCTCAGCTGTTCGCAGATTTCCAACGAATTGTGACCTTTTCAAATGTGAGGTGAATTTTTATATCCTATTTGAAGTCCAGACTGAATGTAAATTAGAAGGAGCAGTGGGACTAGTTGTGATCCATGTAGTACATTATTAGTCATGTCATTTCATCTTTCTGCCTGCTCTTTTTTTAATTATCTATCAGTTTTCCCACTATCCCTAATGCGACATGCGTTTATGTTTCAGTTAATATATTATGGACCTTGGCAGATGCCTTCTAAATATCTTAAAAAAAACTAGTGCCAAGTGCACATCTTTTATCCGTGGCAGCTCCTCAAATCTTTCAGAAATACCATTTGGTTAATTTAGTGTCAACTTTCCTCTACCCACATTAACCCACCAAATCACCTCCCCGTTCTTCAGGTGCTTTTTAGTTGATCATCCAATGTTGAAATCAGGATAAGAAGGCAAATGATTTTCAGGAACAAATTAACATGCTGGAAATAGGTAACAGGTCACACTGAATAAGAAGGAAGAACTGCTTTTAATAAAGTCCTATTCTCAAGATAGAGTCAGCAGCACACGCAACTGTTTGCTTTGTGCATATGTGTCAACATGATTGTCTGTGTTGAACACTTTGGTACAAGAGGGCAATGTGTGGAAAGATAGGCATTTGGGTGCAGGGAATTGTGAGAAATGGAAGAAAAAGGGTGATGTTTGGTTGCAGGAAAGCATGGAGAAGGGAAGGAAAGGAAGACAGAGGATGGTATTCGAGAGCAGCAAGGTGTGGAGGAGCTCAAGGAAGGGAGGACAGAGGATGGTGTTTGAGTGTGAGGCAATGCAGAGAAGAAAAGAGCCTATTCTGGGCATGACGGCCTTGTAAAGGGGTTGAGGAAGTGATGGTGCCAGGTATGAGTGATAGGGGATCAAAATGGTGGGCACCTGTGTGTTCAGTTGAGGTTTTATGTTGCAGAATTCACAATCACATTAGAGGAAGTTGGATATCATAGGGGAGCAGGTTCAGTGTCAGGTATCCCAAGGTTTTAGGGTGGAGCATGGGTAGATGAAACCATTGAGGAAGATAACAGGAGGGAGAGTTCAATGTTAGAATGAGCAATTGGATGGTCATGGGTGCAGTTACAGAAGGGAAAGATAGAATATAAAGGGAAGTGGTGATACGATCCAAGGTAACAGGCGGAATGTTCGAAGGATACAGAAGGAAAGTGAAAATTTATTTTGGATTGACCAAGGTCATTGGGATAAACGCGAAGGTGAGAGGAGAGGGTGAAAGGTTTAGATGTGCACCAAATTGAGGCTGGTGGGAAATGTTGCTTGGCAATACAGAATGTACATCAAAGAAGGACCATCACTGGGTGCGTGCAGTTCAGGGCAAGTACAATTAGTTGATTAAAGGGTCTTAATGATCAGTAGTGTTACAGATGAGAACCATAGACGTGCATACCCTCATCATGATATCCAGCTTTTTTACACATTGCAATTTCAGCAATAACCATGGGATATTCCTGCAAACTCACTAAAAAAGGAGAGCTTTTGTTGTCTAATGACAGAGGCTGCAATGCCAACAGAAACACAATGGAAGGCTGGCCTAGATGCACCCATCCAGAGAAAGCATTGGTGAAGTCAGGAACTAACACATCAACATATCTAAAGGACAAGAACAAACTAGCTTCAGATGTTAGACAGATGATGCTAGACAAATCTGAAGATGCCCCACAAAATGGTCATGATGATACATCAAGTTGTTTGGGCAAATTGAGGCTGTTTTCCTTAGAAAGACGGAGAATGAGGAAGATTTAATAGAGGTATATAAGACTATGAAGGGTATAGATAAACAGTGGTAAACTTTTCCCTAGATTGGAAACAAATATTACGAGGGGCCACGAGCTTAGGGTGAGGGGGCGAGGTATAATTCGGATATTGGAGGGAGGTTTTTCACGCAGAGGGTTGTGGGGGTATGGAATGCACTGCCAAGTAAGGTTGTAGAGGCAGGCACACTGGAGTTGTTTAAGGGGTACCATGAATGGAATGGAGATGGAGGGATACAGGAGACTGTTTTAAATAGGGATCAAGAGCCTTGGGATGTTCCGAGGAATCAATTTATTCCTATGGACCTTCCAACATATTTCCTGGCTCATTTGTTTTACTTTTGAGCTTCTGGGATCCCCTTGAATGTTTGCATTAAGATGTGCACGTTATTGATGATTTTCTCTTTTAATCCACAGGTGCTTCAGTCCGCCTTGCTGTCCAACAAGGAGCATACACGCGGTGGGTCATGCAAGGGCTGCTCTTGGATGTTTCGAGAGTAAACTAGTACTTCACGTTGTGACTGTACGCTTAAATTGGACCAGTTGACGGGTGACATGACAGCTCAGCGACTATCACTGTTTGCTGTGCAGATACATGGATTTGGGTCAGTGTCTGTGGGAGTTTGCACATTCTTCTCCTGCTTGCGTGGGTTTTCTCTGGGTGCTCTGGTTTCCTCCCATACCCCAAAGATGTGCAGTTAGGCTGATTGGTGTAATAAATTGTCCCTAAATTGTCTCCCCTCAATCTGTTTCCAACGTGGATTTCCATTAGCATAGACAAGGGTCATGAGTGGAAGAGGGAACTCCCACTGTTAAAATGGCAGGGCAGGCTTGTTGGGCCAAAGGGCCTGTTTCCCGTGGTGTATTGTTTTTTGTTCTTTGTTTATTAAGCTGTACAGCCAAATGGATTTGATGGCAACCTTGTGGCAGTAGTTAAAGTGGCATGCAATTTCTATGCCAGCAGTGATTTCCATGGCATGAAGGTTGGCAACGTGGCATCTCACAAGCTGCCACACATAGGTGTGCAATTGTGATGAATAGTGATCAATTCTATTATGCCAATGACTTTAATAACTTCACAACCAATGAAACAGTGGGATGGCCATGTCAGCCATATTAGGCACCATTGCCCAGTTTCCTTAAAGGGGGTCATCGACTGCATTTATATAGCCATTAGTGTTCCCTCAGAGATTTTAATGAATCTTAAAAGCTGTCACTCTGAAAGTTCACCAAGGATGGGGATCGCAGGGGAAGAATCATGTAGGTTTGTGGTCATTTCCCATGGAGCTGTGACAACACCTATATCCTGTGCAACTAATAGCTTACAGAGCTTTTTGAAGTCCCAGTCCAGATTGATATGTGAATCCTCGATGAAAAGGGTCTTGTGTACACAGCTGATGACTCTAACGGGACTTCCTGAGAGCAAGGCAGTGTTGTATAATCAAGCATCTGCCTTCACTACAGCCATCATAGAGCACTTGCTTTAATTGCATTTCTGCTGCCTTAACTGGTTTAGAGGGTCACACCAGAAAGTGTTATGAGCACCAGTGGACTGTGCATTGCACAACATGGCTCTGCTACATGGACTCAATATTGCAACACGAAGAGCACAAGGAACTTTTCAGATCACAAAGATTTGTCAGAGCAGAGCATGAAGAGGGCACAATAAATGACTTCACATGGAGGCTCAGACCATGCAGATACATACAAGAGTTGCCCAGGGAAAACCTGATCAATATGAAATGTTCATAACAATAAGATTGTGGCATCATGATTGCTCCATTGTAAGATCTCCATCACATTGTCTTGCTCGGGCAGAAGGATTTTGCATCATTTGCAGGTTACTGCACCTCCCACCTTTCCCTGATAAATTGGAGGAGAACATGAAGAAAGATAATGCTGAGTCACGGAGCTGGTCTGTAGTAATGCTGTAACATCATGGATCAATGGTGTGATTGTGAATCCAATAGTAAGCCATAGAATAGTGTGAGGGGAATGGGAGGAGTGGTAGCTGGGGGAGTTTGAAGAAGGGCTGAGCGTAAGGATAGGTTTTTCCTATTGAATTGTGAAGAAAGGTTTTACCAATTCTTCCTCTAGGCAGCAATGCAGAGTCTTTTTTTAATCTACTAATGGCTGCAGCACTGTCAGCTAAAGGCAGGTTTCACGACTGAAAAGCTCCTCTACTGCAGAATCATATGCCACCAGCACTTTCAATTTTAAATCAAATTCTTTGGAAATAGGAAAAGCAAGAGAGCAGGACTGGTATGTACTTTTGGTCCACCATTGGAAGCAGGGAACACTGACACAACTCCAGCTTTTTTTTCATCTTTATTGATTTGCTGTGTATTCCCAGCACAATTATATTTCAAACATCAACTATTTTTCAATCTTTTCCCCTTTTATACATATTCTTTCAAGAATTTTGCCATTTCTTTTTGTGAATTAGGTACATTAAGCATTCATTTTTTTCCTTTTGTGAACAGTAGAATGTCTAAATACTCTGATCAGAGTTGTCTCAGTCTCTTGTTTTATTTTATTTTGAATAAGGTTAGTAAAAGTTCAAAGTATCCCAGGGAATTCTTCTGTCATTTCCAAGCACAATGAGACCATCAAAATCTGTCATCTCAGGTTCCATTAAACAATGTATCATGTTTATAATAGAAAGTGGTGCACAATAATGACACTTTAAGACCAAGTTGACAATTCAAGAACCAAACTTTTCCTGGTAAATCTCTAAGCCGGCATTGCTTGTTTAACTTGTACAATTTCAGGCAACTATGCAATGAAGCGGATTTCTTTATCTATGTAAATTATGGAATTAGATCACGACAAGTGTCATAAGCTCCTTAGTTATGCTAACAGACTCAAAAATAAATAATGGCAATGAAATACTAACAGTACAAAAAATAAGGCAATTGGAAAAAGAAGCGTGCTCTGGATTTACATCTGCAAGCTGACAGAAAGATTACAGAACATAATCATTAAGTCATATTAAACTCAAAAAGCTACTACACGTGCTCATATTGCTCACATTAAGAATATTAATTAAATAAAAATTATTTTAATTAAATAAAAACTATTTTATTACATAATTTAGAAAGTAAAACAAATATAACTAAAATTCCTAAGTGCTCAATGAAAACATGACTTGGGACAGTGATTTACTATATGGTAATGGCACAGTTAACAGAACTGTAATATAAACATCAAAGAAAAAGAAAAATTCTGATTGTCCATACATATTTAATTAAGTATGGTTCAGTGAGTAATCAGGGCTATAATTTACTCAAGGGGCTCAGATGATATCATAAATCAAGGGCAAGAAGCCCTACTGGATTATGGATGTCATCTGAGCACTACGGTGAAATTACATCCTTTCAGCCAGAGCCATTTTTTAAATAATACATACTGTAGACTCAATAGAATGAAAACAATGCTAATGACCGTTAAAAGTGGAGCTGAGATTAAATTGATTATAGGCCGTGAGAGGCTAGTGTGCGATATATAATACCGCAAGATTCACTTTGGAGTATAGTAAAGGATTGGTTTGTGACTTTAGCTTAGAGCTATAAGCAAATTATGTACATAATGTATCTTAAAGCGAAATATCAGTGCAACAGCTATGAAATAGGGAAGAGTTGAAAATCAGTTTTGCAAACCTGCTATTTTGAAAATAGAGAATAATTAATTATCAGAAGTTAAGTATGGAAATTAAAAATATTGCTAAGTGTTATGGAAAAATACAGCAGCCAAACCATGCTGCTGTAAGAAATAATAAGAAGAAATTAGGTGACCAAAAGGTTGATTAGAAAGGTAGATTTTCATGAGCAACTTCAAGAAAGCAATGAAAATGAACAAGGTCAAAGAGACAAGTGAAAATATCATTGGAGAGAAGAGCAGAATCACCTCAAGGTTGGCATTACTGGAAGAGAAGTGGCAGAATTAAATAGGAATATAAAAGCAAAATATTGTGGATGCTGATAATCTGACATAGAAAACAATAAATACTGGAGATATTTGATTTTACTGGGATGTAAAAGTGCCCCCACCGCTAACACTGAAAATATGAGGTGAAACTACTTCATCTTGGGATGGCACCTGCGAAACATTTTGCCAGTGGCAGTCAATTAAGTGGCAGATTAAAGGGGGGAGACAGCAACACAGTGGTATTGTCACTGTGCTAGTTATTAGAGACCTAGGCTAATGCTCTAAGGACACGGGAATTCAACTTTAAAAATCTGGAATTAAAGCCTATAGATTACCGTGAAACCATTGTCAACTGTCTGGTTCATTAATCTCCTTTAGTGAAAGAAATCTGCTATCCTTACCTGGTCTGGTCTACTCATACTCCAGATCGACAACAATATGGTTGTCTCTTAAATGCCCTCTGGCTGCCACTCAGTTCAAGGGCAATAAATGCTGGTCAGCCAGCAATGTCCATATCTCATGAATGATTTTTTAAGAAAGCTGCCAGAGTCGCAATCCACTTAAAGAGAGCAGCATTCTCTCAGGCAGTCTCAGTAGTGATTACACTCGTGGTGGCCATTGTTGAGGCAGTTGCTGCAAGGGAGGATGCCTCAGTAGATGTGCCAACTTGAAGTGAGTCTAAGTGTGGTTAGGAATGCCAGAGGCTGCCTGGAGTACAATTTATGCTGCACTGCCTATTTCACTGCTGTGGGGACAGCCTTTAATGGCAGGCTGTACCCTGGGCCATGGTAAGAAGTCTCACAACACCAGGTTTGATCGTAATCTCAGAAGTTTCAGAAACGGTATTCCTTTGTCAGGTGTGCGGTAAGTTCTGATTAGAGAAGGGCATATAAAGTCACACACAGTTTACAGAATATTGATTAGAATGCAACTGTTTACAACTAACCTGCTATTCAAGTCTTAAAAAGGCAGACAATGTGAGTGGAGATAGCATTAGCATAGGTTAAAGAGATGTGAATTGTCTCCAGACAGGACAGCAAGTGAGATTTTGCAAGCCCAGGCAAGTCATGGGGGTTACAGATAGTGCGGTAAGAATCCAAGATCCTGGTTGAGACTGTGCTCATGTGTGCGGAACTTGGCTATCCATCTCTGCTTAGCAACTGCGCTGTCACGTGTCGTGAAGGCCACCTTGGAGAACGCTTACCTGAAGATCAGAGATCGAATGCACGTAACCTGGGCCATGGAGCAGCCTTCCTCTTTTCCCATTTTGGGAGCCATCAGTTTCACAGAATAGTTTCAAAACATGGCAGCAGGCAAAATATCCATGGAAGAAGAAACTGACCCTTAATTCAAGTGAACAATTAGCCTTCTGGTTGAAGGTCAATCTGCCAACTTCCTACTGCTAGCAAAATGGATTGATGGCAGGAAAATGCTAGACTCTCCCCCGATACCTTCCCATGTCAATTTACCAATCTTCCCACTTCCCAGAGGATCCAGAAAATTCCAGCCTCTGTTTCTCTCCACAGTTGTTGCCAGATCAGCGCACTATTTCCAACAATTTCTGTTTTAATTTCAGATTTCTGGCACCTGCAGTATATTATTTTTCAATCATTCCTCACTGGGATAGAGCCAAGCTCCTGTCCATATAGAATACAACTGATTTTCCTGAGTTTTATTCCCACCAGTGATGTTAAGGAAATGATATTCAGCTGGGTTGTATAATGGATAGGTTATCCTCATTGTCAGGTTATCAGCCAGGTGGCAAAGTTGAAATTTACTGCCATTATGTTTTGAATTTGACCTTTCATTTCTGGGATTAAATCTAGTTAAAGGAAATAGCAATGGATTCTGAAATCTTAATGAGAGTGATTTGTGGGAAGCTCAATAAGGTTTTGGAATACCAAATGTTGCTGCTGCCAGTACAAGAAATAACAGTGGTGATAGGTTTTAGTGTAAGTGCAAGTCATATATGAAACAATATTTTTCTTTTGGAAACTTCCACGAACTTAGTGATTTCCTTAAATTAAAAATTAATCCAGGTAAAAGTATCTTACTGCGCTGGACTGGCTTTGCTCCCAGCTTCTGTTTGTCCTTGAAACCTGCGTGGAATAATAAATGACCAGTTAAAGCACATTGCTGAACACTTTACAAGTACTGTTCTCGCTTCCCTTTGTTCCCAAAGCTAATTAACAACATTTTCAAACTCATCAAGAAATGAGGCCCCAAATAGTTGCCAGAGTGCTCGCAGCAATTTAGTGACAATGGCTTGAACCTTCTGTGGAGTGCAATAACTGTTGGATTCCCGCTGTGCTTAAATTTCCTACTTTGGACTGGAATTCACATTTCTCACCTGGACTTTTGCCTCAGGTTTAGTGAGAAATGTGGAGGTCTGCAGTAAGATTGTCGAGGGAAACAAAGATGCATCCTCTTTTTAAGGCATTAGCTGGTCAGATGAAATATCCCAACCACTTTGACAAACTAGGAGAGCAGGTAAGTGTGTAAGATAAGCAGGTGAGTGGTTAAGGTGGGCTGGGTAGGATGGGTTGGATAGTATGGGAGGGGTTGGGTAGGTGGTCAGGGGAATTCCGGGAGAGACGTGTTGTCAAGGGTTCAGGAAGATAGTTGAGGCAGTGGGTGGGTAATCAGGAGTAGTGGAGGTCCAGGATGGAGGGTATTTAGGGGGAGAAGATTGTCAGGGGTGGGTTGGATAGTCAGGAAGTGTGGTGGAATTTGCTGCGGTATATTGTTATCACCTTGTCTGTGTGAGAAGGGCGAGGAAAGAGCACTTTCTTTTCTAGATAAATAAGCAGGAGTAGAGTAACAATCCTGTTCTGATTGTCTCTCCTCAGAGATTACAGGACATTGAAATGTTATCATGAAATCTCAGAGTTTTTAAATCAAGTTTTGAAAGACGTACATTGGTCTGACGTTTTGTGACATGATGTTGTCATCAGGCTTCTTCCAACACAGAAAACAAACCCAACATTGTGTAGATTTTAAAACTTAATCCTTATTGCCATTTTTTATTTATAAACTTTGCTGTTTCCTCCAGAAGAAAAGAATTCTCTTAGTTTCTGGAATGCCTAGTGAGCTATTAATAGACTAACTGGGACTGTTCAGATTATTTTCAATGGGAGCTGCAGGAATGTCATTTGCATTTGATACACCAACCTTGCTGGCTGATTTAGAGGGTTTACTGTGACAATGGGTGGGAGGTTATGACCTCGTTCGACCCAAAATCGTAACAACCCATCAAAGATCCACGGACCTTCCCATTGTCTGCCCCTTGCCTGCTCCGATTACTGTAGTGAATGGGGGCGATAAAATTCCAGCCAAAGACTTTCCAAACACTAGACCTACAAAATATATGGTATCCCTTTCAATCCTAAATGGCTGAGACCTTACTACAAACAAACCAAATTCCAGATGCTGGATAAATAGCCTTTGTTGAAGTCATTGTGGAGTTATAAAAGGAGGAAGGACTAATTAGGGACCTGAAATGAAATGGAGGCTGGGGGCAAGACTGAGGGTGAGTAGTCAGGAATTGGGGGTTTAGTCGGGGTGGTGGGGGTCCAGCATGGGTGTGTTTAGGGTTAGGAGTTTGGCAGGGTGGGTTGCGTTGTCAGGGAATGTGTTGGAACCTGCTGGAGTTGTGCCAGCTACTGTTTTTCAGTCCAAGACTGAGGCAAGAGGTAATAACTGAATACTTTGCATCTGTCTTTATCAAGGAAGTAGGTGCTACCCAGGGGATATGGTAACAGATGAGGAAACTGTTCCTGGAAGGGTTCAAACTTATTAGAAGTTATAACTCATAACAGAATTAAGAAAAGAGAGAAAAGTTACAATTCATGGAATAAAAAGGACTATGGCAATGTGGATATAAAATTAGCTTAACAATAGGATGCAGAGAGTAATAGTCAATGGATATTTTTTGGGCTCGAAGAAGATTTGTAGTTGTGTTCTCCAGGAATTGATATTGGAGCCCTTGCTTTTCCTGATATACATTAATAATCTAGATCTTAGATAGTTTAAAAGTTTGCAGATGACACAAAACTTGGAATTATTCTAAAGGATGAAGAGTAGAACTTCAAAATGTCACAGGCAAGTTGGTGGAATGGACAGATAGATGGCAGATGAAATTCAATGTGGAAAAGTGTGAAGTGATGCATTTTGGTAGAAGAACATGGAGAGATCAAATAAAATAAGGGAAAAAAATTCTTAAGAGGGTGCAAGCTGGGTATATATGTGTGTAGATTATTGAGGGATGATAGAGAAGATGGAGAGAGAGTTAATAACACATATAGTATTCTAGGCTTTATTAAATGGGGGCATTGAGTACAAGATAAGTAGAAAGAAACTTAAGCAAGAAGAAAGGAGGGCTGAAAAGGGTCACAAGAAAACATTGGTCAGCAGGATTAAGGAAAATCCCAAGGCTTTTTATACATAAATAAAGAGCAAGAGGGTAGCCAGGGAGATAGTTGGTCCATTCAAGGACAAAGAAAGGAGTCTATGCGTAGAGCCAAATGAAATGGGTGTGGTATTAAATGAATACTTCGCATCAGTATTCAGCAAAGACAAGGACTTGGTGTAAGATGAGTCGAGGAAAGGATGTGTAGATTGTTTGAGTAATATTGAGATCAAAAAGGAGGTGGTATTGGTGTTTTTGAGAAATATTAAGATTTATAAGTCCTTGGAGCTTGATGGGATATGTTCCAGAGTACTGAGAGAGGCAAGGGGGGAAATTGCTGGGGCCTTGAGAGAAATTTTTTTATTCTTAATGACTACAGGGGAGGTCCCAGAGGGTTGGAGAATAGCCAGTGTTGTCCTTTTGTGTAAGAAGGGTAGCAAGAATACTCCAAGTAATTACAGGCCTGTGAGCCTTTCATCAGTGGTAGGTAAATTATTGGAGAGGATTCTTCGAGACAGGATTTATTCCCACTTGAAATAAGTGGATGTATTAGTGAGAGGCAACATGGTTCAGTGAAGGGGAGGTCATGTCTCACTAACTTGACCGAGTTTTTCAAATGATGAAGATGATTGGTGATGGTAGGACATCAATCAAACCAGATGATGGTTGGATTTCAGTAAGGCATTTGACAAGGTTCCTCATGGTAGGCTGATAGAAAAGGTGAAGGCGCATGGGATACAGGGCCAGGTATGTAGATGGGTTGAGAACTGGCTTGGGAGGAGGAGACATCGGGTAGTAGTGGATGGCTCTTTTTCCAACTGGAGGTGTGTCACGAGTGGTGTGCCACAGGGCTCAGTACTAGGACCTCTTATATTTGTGGTTTATATAAATGACTTGGAAGAAGGGGTAGGTGGTGTGATCAGCAAATTTGCTGATGACACTAAGATGCTTGGATTGGCAGGAACTGAGGAGCAATGCCAGGCAGTACAACAGGACATAGATAGGCTGGTAGATTGGGCAGATAGATGGCAAATGGAATTTAATCCGGATAAATGCGAGGTAACAAATTCGTCCCTATATGTCATTAAGACGTTAGGACGGCGGCGCAGGCTCGTTGGGCTGAAGGGCCTGTTTCCGGTGCTGTGTTGTTCTTTGTTCTTTGACAGTGAATGTTGTCTACGTGGACTTTAGTAAGGCCTTTGACAAGATCCCTCATGGCAGACTGGTGCAGAAGGTGAAGTCGCCTGGGTTCAGAGGTGAGCTGGTAAGGTGGATACAAAATTGGTCCGGTCAAAGAAGACAGAGTGTGTGTTTCTGAATGGATGATTGTGACAAATAGAACTCCTCAGGGATCAGTGCTGGGACCTTTGCTGTTTGTAATATATATAAATGATTTGGAGGAAATGTAATGGTTTGGTTGGTAAGTTTGCAGATGACAAAAGTTGATGGATTTGCGGATAGCCTTGAGGACATCAGAGGATACAACAGGGTATTGATTGGTTGGAGATTTGGGCAGAGAGATGGCAGATGAAATTTAATCCAGACAAATATGAGGTAATGTATTTTGGAAGGTTTAATAAGGATAGGAAATGTACAGTAAATGACAGAACACTTAAGAGTATTGATAGGCAAAAAGATCTGGGTGTACAGGAACATAGGTCACTGAAAGTAGCAATGCAGATGAAGAAGGTAGTCAAAAGCGCATATGGCATGCTTGCCTTCATTGGCTGGGATATTGAGTTTAAACATTGGCAACTCATGTTGCAGCTTTATAGAACCTTAGTTAAGCCACACTTGGAACATAGAGTGGAAGATAACAGGCCCCTACAATTGCAGGTTAAGCCCTTCACTTGGATCGTTGAGCCTGTCAAGCCAGCCTTTGATGCTCACAACCCTTTCTTTGGGATGAGAAGCCTTTGACTCCAGAAGTCATTATGCTGGCTATGGCAGCTCCATCATCAGCAAAATGCCAATGTAGTTAGAAATTTGCCCCAATTTGGTGCTTAAATAATATAAATTGGCCTCTGCTTCTGTGAAACAAACAAGCATCTGCATTCTTCCTGTCCCAAGGAAATATCTGTGACAGTGGGAATCTATTGAGGAGTTATATCAATGCAGCTCCCTACGTACTTTCCCAATTCATCCCCTCACCTTCTCAACCCTGTAAGCTCTGGGTTGGGAAAATTCAGCTCCTCTTTCTGTCCTAAATATATGCTCAATTTCAGAATATCAGCTCATGTTAAAACTGCTGTATAATGGCCTCTCTAAATCAAATTAACAAGTCTCTAAAAACCAAAGGTAGTTTTGTGCTGTGGAAGA
This sequence comes from Sphyrna mokarran, assembly GCA_024679065.1. NCBI lineage: Eukaryota > Metazoa > Chordata > Chondrichthyes > Carcharhiniformes > Carcharhinidae > Sphyrna > Sphyrna mokarran. The sequence continues at coordinate 43,685,614 of JAGIQG010000009.1, forward strand.
TGCTTAATAGGATTTGGATTAAGAAATTTGAAACACATTTAATGTAAGGTACTTAGAGTTAACATTCAGAGGAGACTGTCATATATAGGTCTCAAGTGGCTACAAATTTATGTTTTGATGTGAACTGATGGCCTGTGATTTAATTTGCATTCCACGTCCTTTAGTTAGATTAATCTGAAATAAATTTAAGCATATTCTAAATATGTAGAAATACGAACAAAACATTGCATTGGGTGGCACAGAAAAGGGCTTCAATATCTTGAACTATAGAACAGGATAGAAAGGTTGAATGTGATCAAATGCGATTAGCACAGGGTGACTTCCTAATCTCTGTTTCATGTGAGAAAAACCTATACACTTCCTCACAGGGAGGAAGACATAATCAGCAATCATACCAGTTGCACCTTTCTTTTACAAAGAATCAGGAGCTATCCTGGCTGGAAGATGAGATAAAACCATTTGTCCTGCTGTGTAATTCGGGGAAGCTGAAGTGGAGAGGTAGAATCCCAAAATAAGACAACGATAAGATAAACCATATTTTTACGTTAACAGAAAAGCAAATAGCTCACTATCTTTTTGTAAAAAAAATAATTGCAATAATTTTCTGCCATAATGTGACTAATAATGTACTTGCTTACACTGAGTTGCTAATATCACAAGATCATAAGGCAAACTGTGCACCAATACATCAGTAGAAAATTCAGAGTGCCCTGAATACAAATGAAAGTCGTGTTATTAAAGCAAGTATCAGAGAGGAGGATGTAATTTTTGTGACTTACAAAACCATCTGAAATCCTTGATTATTGTCTTCTTGTACAAGAGCCTTTCTCTGCTAAAGTATGACAAGTATTTTAATTGCTTCTGCCAATTTGGATTGCACTGTAGGTGTTAATACACTGTCATTAATCTATCTGTCACAGATAAGTATATTGATGTATCAACATAGCTAAGCTAGTGAGGTACAAACATTTTGCTTCTATCTGTAATTTGTCTCATGTAACAATGTGCAATCAACACAAACACTTGTTCCCTTGTTTGGAAGGGCTGATGACATTGAAAAGCAGTATTTTGAGAGGAATTGGAAATTTGTATTGTTATTGCTTTTGCCAGAACAGTATACCAAGGCAATCACATTATTAAGAGTAAAAAAATGTCAAACATTACAGCAGGTGGATTACCCAAGATAAAAGAATATGATTGTATAACTGAAGTTATAAATGGCAACTAAGACATTTTCTAAAATAAAATCATTTAATTTGTGATGAGTCATTAAGCGATTTGGGATAATTTATGATTTTTTGTTTTTTGTGAAGGGACTAAGTGGTTCTATTGCAATTATGAAGGATCTCTTATAAAGGCTTAACCAAATGGAAAAAAACAGAGATATCTAATCTGGATTTCTTTTATAGAAAAAAAAACTTGAGTGAAGTCTGAGGACATGACACCACCAGCAACATGGTTTCCCTGTTCGCTGTATACTTTCACTTGACATCAGGTTTTCACATGAAAAGTTCAAAGCCTAAAGATTAGCCTCAAATTGTTCTGGGTGAAATATGTAGGTGGCATGATGGCACGGTGGTTAGCATTGCTGCCTCACAGTGCCAGAGACCCGGGTTCAATTCCAGCCTTGGGTCAGTGTCTGTGCAGAGTTTGCATGATCTCCCCATGTCTGTGCGTGTTTCTTCCGGGTACTCTGTGTTTCTCCCACAGTCTAAAAATGTGCAGGTTAGGTAGATTGGGCATGCTAAATTGACTTTAGTGTTAGAGCGATTAGCAGGTTAAGTGTGTGGGATTGCAGGAATAGGGCCTGGATGGGATTGTCTTCAGTGCAAACATGATGGGCCAAATGGACCCCTTCTCCTCTGTAGGGATTCTGTGATAATATAATGTAGATGATGAGGGTAAACTGGAGAGCTAGCAAGAATCCCATGTCACCACTCTCAGACAGACCTGCTGAATTAAGCGTCAAAGGGCACTGGGGAAGAGATTCCACCCTATGTAACTACTGATCAATCAGAGAGAGGCTGCAGTTGTGCATCGTTGGGCAGCACCATGTGGTGAGAGATGGTTTGGGGTTTGCAAGGTGAGGGTCTGCCGACAGTCAAATGGGTCAGCAGCAAAGGCAGGGAGACCTTTCCTTCCCAATACTGGGTTTCTCAATCAAGCACCAAATGCTTGACAATGTGTCATCTCCCTGCGTACCTACAAGCAAACCTGACAGTGTTTGCATTTCAGGCTTCCTGCATGGTGAATGCCTTGCCCACCCATTGCTAAGTGAATACCAGCAAGGATGGGATGAGACCATTAAGTGGACATATCGGCTTCCACCGAGATTTGGCAAAGCAAAAGTGGGAAGATGGCAGGTCCCCACCCACCAAAATCCCACGTGATTAAATACTCTCCGCTATCAGACCTGCTAATGGTGATGATGTTGAGTATCATCCACTGAGTACGTACATCACCAAAGTCTTATGAAAATGAAAAATTGAGATAAATTATAAAATTGTAACTAAATGATTCCATGTTTGGGCATTAATAGTTGCATTTGCCTGAGGAAGACACAGGAGTCGAAAGCTCGCTTTTTTACTATCAAATAAATCGGTTGGATTACAAATTGGTGTTGCTAAATTCTTACTGAATTAATAGTTTAAACAGAGCAGGATAAAGTAAATAGAAATACAGTATCGCTGCAATGCAGGAAGAGGCTATCCGGCCTGTTCATTTGCATTGACTCTCCAAAACAGCATCCCATTCGGGTCCTCACCAAGTGTAGCTTGGATTTTAATGGGTGGAGAGAAAATGTTCTATTTTGAATAGAAGGCTACATGGAGTCTTAATTAATATAGTGAAGATGTAGTGAGAGAAAAGACATGCAGTTAGGAGAGAACAAAACAAAAAACTTAAAGGAGCATTGACTATAAAAGTATATTAATAAAATAAAGATAAATAAAGTTGAAAAATGTTTTTTCTTGTATCCCATTCAAGACAGAGAGATGTTAGAAGAAGCTGCATGATTCTGTGAAAGAGATGGTTTATAAAAAAATTAAATTGCTTGCCCTAGAACTTTCTTAAAAAAGTAGAGTTGAGATTTCTTTTTAAAATTGAAAAATATAGTGAGACCAAGGCAGAAAATGGACTGAAGATGACATCATCAAGAGAAAGATTTGGTAACTGTTACTTTGATTTGTATGGTATATTTGTGTGGCAGCCTGTGGAGTATTCTTGCAATTAGAGGCAATCCAGATAAGTAAAAAAATGCATCATGTCACTCGAGGTTGCACTGTGCACTAAAGACTTATAGAAGAGTAAACTTTTACAATGCTACCATCATCTTTGTCAAGGATGGCACATGCCCATCGATGGAAAAAATAATAACTATATGAACTATTTAGTCAATGATCCATTATTCTTTCCCAAAGAAGAAAAATGTACAAACATTTAGGAAAATGGGATCAGTAGTAGCTAATTCTGCCCTCTCAAGCCTGCTTCACCATTTAAATGGATCATGGCTAATCTTCTACCTCAATGTCATCTTCTCTCAATCTTCCCATATCCCTGAATTTCACCAGTATTTAGAAATGTATCGACCTTTGTTTTGAACATACTTAATGATGGAGTCTTCACAGCCCTTTGAGGCAGTGAATTCCAAAAAACTCACCACCTTCTGGCTGAAGAAATTCCTCCTCATCTTGGTCCTAGATGACCAACTTCTTATTCTGAGACTGTGCTCTCTGGTTCTAGTCCTCTCCAAACAGGGGAAATATTCTTCTTGCAGCCACATGGTTGAACTCTTTCAGAATTTTGTACACTTTAATGAAGGCACTTCTCATTCTTTTAAAATCCAGAGAATACAGACCTCATCTCCTCAATCTTTGTAGGACAATTCTGCCAACCCAGAGTTACACTTTGCCCGTGGCCAGTATATCCTTCCTTATGAAAGAAGATCAAGGGGATGCAGTGGCATAGTGATATTGTCATTGGACTAGTAATCCAGAGATCTAGGGCAATGCTCTAGAAACCTAGACTCAAATCCTACCATGGCATGTGATGAATATAGAATTCAATTTTAAAAAAATCTGGAATTAGCAGTCTAACGAAAACCATGAAACTATTGTCAATTGCCATAAAAATTCATCTGGTTCACTAACGTCCTTTAGGGAAGGAAATCTCTTACCTACATGTGACTCCAGATCCACAGCAATCTGGTTGACTCTGAAATGCTCTCAGAGAAAGTCAATAAGTGCTGGCCCAACCAATGACATGCACATGTCATAGACTCTGACAGTGCAGAAGGAGGTCATTCAATCCATCGAGTCTGCACTGATGCAGTTCCATCCAGGTCCTATCCTCATACCCATTTGCTCTAACCAGTCCCCCTGACACTAGGAAACAATTTAGCATGGCTGATCTATCTAACCCGCACACCTTTGGACTTGTGGGAGAAAGCCAAAACACTTCGAGGAAACTCACGCAGACATGGGGAAAGTGTGTAAACTCCACACAGTGACCCAAGCCAGATATCGAACCTAGCTATGAGGTAGCAGTGCTAACTAATGTGCCACTGTGCTTTCCCCATGAATGAATAAAAAAAAGCCACACAATAATCCGGGGGCTATCTCACAAAGGGCCATTACCACTGCAAGACTTCCTTACTCCTATACTTAAACTCCCTTGCAACATAGCTAACACACCATTTATCTTCCTAATTGCTTGTTGCACCTTTCTGTGACTCATGAACAAGGATACCCAGGTCCCTTTGAATATCAACATTTCCCAATCTTTCCCCATACAAGAAATACTCTATTTCTGTTTTTCCTAGTGGAGTGCATAACCTCACATTTTTCCTAATTAAATTCCATCTGCCATACTCCAGTCCACCTAATTTTTGTAAATTATAGTGGTCAAGATGCATTGAGGAGGCAGCCACAATGCAGCTTCAACTGATCTTCTGCGCTGAGCAGCCATTCTCTGGTGCTTGTCTAATTTTGGGGCAATACAGTAGCATAGTGGTTAGCACTGCCACCTCAGGTGGGATAGTCCCCACCTCAAAAGGAGAAGTCGTGTTTAATGAATTTATTAGATTTGTATGAGGATGTGACTAGTGCAGTAGACAGAGGGGAATCGGTGTATGTGGTGTTTTTAGATTTCCAAAAGGTGTTTGATAAGGTGCTTCACAAAAGGTTGCTGCAAAAGGTTGATGTGTGCACGGAGTTGGGAGTAAGGTGTTAGCGTGGTTAGAGGATTGGTTGTCTAATAGGAAGCAGAGAGTTGAAATCAATGGTTGCTGTTCTGGTTGGCAGTTGTTGACCAGTGGAGTGCCGCAGGGATCGGTGCTGGGGCTTCAACTGTTTATCATTTACATAGATAACCTGGAGGAGAGGGCTGAGTGTAGGGTAACGAAATGACACCAAGATGAGTGGAAGATGTGTGGAAGGCGTGGAAAGTCTGCAGAGAGATCTGGATAGGCTGAGTGAGTAAGTATGTGAGGACCTGGCAGATGGAGTATATTGTTAGCAAATGTGAGGTTATCCACTTTGGTAGAAATAATAGTATGAGGGATTATTATTTGAAAGGCGAAAAGCTGCAGCATACTACAGTGCAGAGGGACCTGGGGGTCCTTGTGCACGAATCGCAAAAACTCAGTCTGCAAGTGCAGCAGGTGATCAAGAAGGCAGATGGAATGTTGGCCTCTTTAGCAAGGGAGATAGAATATAAAAGCAGGGAGGTCTTGCTGCAACTGTACAGGGCACTGGTGAGGCCGCTACTGGAGTACTGTATGCAGTTTTGGTCGCCACATTTGCAAAAGGATATATTGGCCTTGGAAGGAATGCAGAGAAGGTTCACTAGGCTGATTCCAGAGATGAGGGGGTTAACCTATGAGGAGAGATTGAATAAACTGAGTCTGTACTCAGTGGAGTTAAGAAGGCTGAGGGGGGATCTTATAAAGACATATAAGATAATGAAGGGGATAGATAGGGTAGAGGTAGACAGATTCTTCCTGCTTAGAAAGGATAGCAGGACTAGAGGACACAGCCTCAAAATAAGGAGGGAAGGCCAGTTTAGATCAGAGTTGAGGAGGAACTTCTTCACTCAAAGGGTGGTGAGTCTTTGGAATTCTCTGCCCATTGAAGTGGTGGAGGCTACCTCGATGAATATATTTAAGTCATGGATAGATAGGTTTCTGATGGACAAGGGAATTAAGGGTTATGGGGAGAAAGCGGGAAAGTGGAACTGATCCACTTCAGATCAGCCATGATCTTATTGAATGGCGGGGCAGGTTTGAAGGGTTAGAAGGCCTACTCCTGCTCCTATTTCTTATATTCTTATGTTCATAGCACCAGGGACCCAAGTTCAATTCCAGGATTGCGTCACTGTCTGTGTGGAGTTTGCATATTCTCTCCATGTCAGCATTGGTTTCCTTCAGGTGCTCTGGTTTCGTCCCACATTCTGAAATGCTGATTAGGTGCAGTGACCCGAACAGGTGCCGGAGTATTGTGACTAGAGGAATTTCATAATAACTTCATTGCAGTGTTAATGTAAGTTTTACTTATAACTAATAAATAAACGTTAATTTTACTTTGTAAAATATATGATCAGCTTAATTACCTTGCTGCTTTTTTATCTGGGGGAAAATCAAGTTTTCATGAAAAAGCTACAACGTGTAAAACCTAACTTGCTATTTCCCTAGAATCTATTGATTTCTCAGTTCCAGTTTTCAGCTTTACCACTTCTCCTCAGTTAATATTTTATTCATTTAAGGGACTTAGGCATTGCTGGCTGGGTCAACATTTGTTGTTCATTTCAGAGGGCATTTGAGAGTCAACTGCATTGCTGTGAGTCACATGTAGGCCATACCAGGTAAGGAAGCAGGTTTCCTTCCCTAAAGGACTTGATTGAAAAGAAATAGAGTATTTCTTGAATGGGGAAAGATTGGGAAATGTTGATATTCCAAGGGACCTGGGTGTCCTTGTTCATGAGTCACAGAAAGGTGCCACAAGCTATTAGGAAGATAAATGGTGTGTTAGCCTATGTTTTTGACAACAGTCGACAGTAGTTTCATCATGATCATTATACTTTCACCATCTTCCATGGTGACATTCAAACCTGGGTCCCCAAAGCATTACCCTGGGTAACTGGGTTATTAGTCCAGCGAGAATATCACTGCACCACTGCCTCCCAAGATGCAGATATTATTAGTCATAGATAGAGGCTGCTATTTATTGTATTAAATTAATATTATTAAATTATCCAAATCAATAATCACTTAGGAGCATGAAACAAATATGGACCTTTGAGACATTACAATATAACAACTCTAATTAATATTGTTTTGGACAGAATTGAGTGAAAAGAGTTTATTACTTAAACAATATTGCTGGTAAATTGAAAACAGATATTACTGGAAACACACAGCTGGTCAGGTACCATTTGTGGAAAGCAAAAGGGAGGATTGATGCTTCAGGTCTTATTTTTTGCCAGAATTGAATATTGATGGTAAAATGTTTGCACAAAACTGAGTGGCATGATTCAGTTCTCTTCAATAAACAGTGACTCAGTGGAAGGAATAGCCTAACTTAATTGTATACCACATTCAGAATTCATGAGATATTTCAGCATTATGAAACCGATGTCTTCCGGTAAGGCACAGACCTAAAAATTTACTGCAAGGTGTCATTAGCATTTTGCATATGAAGATTCCCGACAGATCAAATACATCACCCACAGTGAACCTGTAGGTAGAAAACAGAGGGAGAATGAAGTGTTACTCACAACTTAATAATATGTTAGTAAATTATTACTTCCCAATTTACAATAAGCTTCTGGTAATGGTTTGATTTATAGTTCCTTTTTTAAAAAAAATTCTGGATGCTTTTATAAGGTCAGTTAAAAAATGAAAGATTCATTTTTTAAATATTTATTGATGGGATATGGGCGTCGCTGGCTGGCCAGCATTTATTGCCCATCTCTAGTTGCCTGAGGGCAATTGAGAGTCAATCACATTGCTGTGGCTTTGGTGTCACATCTAGGCCAGACCAGGTAAGGACAGCAGATTTCTCACCCTAAAGAACATAAGTGAACCAAATGTTTTTCTCCAACAATTGACATTGGTTTCATGGTCATCAGTAGATTTTGAGTTTTGGATGTTTTCTATTGAATTCAAATTCTTCTCACATGGCAGGATTCAAATCCAGCTCCCCAGAACATTAGATGAATTTCCACATTAAAAATCTAGCATGAGGCCATTATCTTCCCTGATACTTAGAACTTCTCATAGCCAAGGGATGTCTTAAAGAGTCAATTATGTACTTTGGAACTGCAATCAATGATGTAATGTAAAAAAACAATATGGGAACAATAAACTGCACAGACAGAACATGATAATAACCAGATAACTTGCTTTTGATTGAGGAATCATTATTGGCCAGGACACTGGGCTAACTTCCCTTCTCTTCTTTAAAATGGTTGCATGTGATCCTTCACATGTGTCTGAGCATTGGTTTAAAATCTGATCCAAAAGACCAGTGCAGTATTCGCTCAGTACTGCACTTAATAATTCACAAATCAATAGCCCAAAACTTCCCATCAAAGTCAGAACCCCAGCGCCTAAGTCTAATCAAACTTTGTGGCAATGTGGCTCCTTTAAGGGGTGATCTTTCGAGGACCACATGATCAGGCCAGCCCTGGTGGCACGGGAAACTAGGTCAATCAGGAGCAAGGGCGAGCATCCTGGAACAGGGAGGACCTTCAACTGGAGCCAGGGAGGAGAAGAGAGCAGACCTGTGCATATGTCCTGTCTGACCCTTCCCTTGTATATATATTAGTTAATAAAACTTTTCTTGTTGAAACCATATCAAGTCACTTCCAAATTTACGATAGATTGGAAACTACCCATTTAACTGCAATTTTAAAAGGATTCAGCTTCCATTGCAGGATCCTGCAAAACTACCTCAGTGCAAGGATGATTACAGAGAGTATAAAGTGAATCAGCACAGAAACCATGCTCCCTTTTTATGGGACTAGCTGCCATCATCTGATGTGTTTGAATGCACCTAAATTTCACAATGATTGAATGAATGTATGAGTGAAGGTGTACATGTGTGTAAATGGGTAGCTGGGTGAGGTAAATAGTTAAGTGCATAGAGTGCCAGCTGGGTCAATGGTAGCTAGGCAGGGTGAATATGGTGGCAGCTGGTTTGTCAGATCAGGATCTGGTTGGTAGGGGCAATTGGGGAAGGTCAGAGCATTTGTCGGGATGGGGCTTGTCAAGACATGGGTTGGAGGAGTCAGGGGGTTTGGGGAGAAGGCACTTGGAGGTGTCAGTTATACAGTTGCCTTGGGATATGATTAAAATTTTTCTGTTTAATTTCCTGGGTAACTCTCCAGATAAGTAAGTCTTAACTGCCTAAAGTCTCTAATCCTGATTCAGAAACTTTCTCAGAGGGTCACAAGGAGGCTATTGGAAGTCCAAAAGGAAGAGAGTCAAATGACACTTTGATCAAAGCGTTTTTTAGCACACATTTAATGACTGCCAGCACCGTGTAGAGCAGACAGATAATGACATTAATCAGTGAGCAATGCTGATTTGATGACAGCACTGCCATTTCCAAACTCTACATTTCAGTCTATGCCATCGTAACCTTGTAGAGCTGGGTATGTATCAAGTGAAATGAAGGAGATCCATTCTGTGCTATTAAAATGGACCATCAATTACTTACAGGTTTTATTCTGGCTGCTGGTGGAATTGTACACATTTATGGAGTTTAATTACACTTGGCTAAAGCCTGAGTATCCTGCTAGAAGCAACCTGCTGGTAACCAAGTACTTTTCTTGGTTATTTAAAGGTTTGTTCTGAAATGGATTGCTTCTGGGCATGGATGACATAATAGAGCTTTTTCTGGAAATTGAGCATAATTGAGAGAATTAAAAAAGGTCATGTAGAGCAGGGTCTGATGCTGGAAGACAGAGGAGGCAGAGGAGTAGGCTGATCCTCTGAGGGTCTTTAAGCAGCAATTCTTTTGCCTCAACTTCAGTGAAGACTAATACTTGAAATGTCTTTAGTTCACAGAGAGGGTCATGACTGAAATCTGTTAACCGCCAAAGCTACAAATTTTAAGATTAAAGCAAGATAAAAGTAACATGGCCTTTGGCTGTCAAGGTGTTCATGATGTACATTTTGCAAAACCCAAAATGAAACGGCTGCTGTTGGATGTGATTTCGCGATTGGGTAGCACTTGCTGACATCCTAAATTTGCTAATAGTTACACCAGCAATCGATTTAAGATAGTCAGTTGAGCTGATAAAATGGCTCATTTGCACTTGTTAGAAGTGATGTAAATTCATATGTAGGGACTCATTTTCTGTAAACAGAAGGAATAAGTTCAAGCTTTGCATCTTTCTCTATTTATCCATCAACTTCAACTCCAGATTCCACATCATCCTGTGTAAGGCTATTCAGAGAATCCCTATAGTGCAGAAGGAGATCATTCAGCCTATCAAATCTGTGCTGACAACAATCCCACCCAGACCCTATCCCCATAACCCTATGCATTTACCTTAGCTGGTCCCCCATTTAGCACGGCCAATCCACCTAACCCGCATATTTTTGGACTGTGGGAGGAAACTGGAGCACCTGGAGGAAACCCATGTAGACATTGGGAGAGTGAGCAAACTCCACACAGACAGTGAGCCAAGCTGGAAATCGAACCCAAGTCTCGGGCAGTGTGAGGTAACAGTGCTAACCACTGTGCCACCGTGCCACACTATTTTGGCTTTTAGTCCAAGGGTCAATGAATACAATAAGAAATATAAGCCATAATTCTCCCATTGCGATTCACAATTTTTCTGGTGGGTTGCAGTGGGAATTGCACGTTGCCGGCTTTATACTGGGATTTGCACGTGCACCAGGAATACATGTGCATCTCCCAGAGCCAGCGAACAGTCACCGGTCAGATCATGCTGGGAATTGGCAGGAAGGCAGGTAAGTAATTAGAATCTTTTCAAAATGTATTTCAAATATGTTTTAAATGTAATATTGGGAATTTTCGGGTCCCGATTGAATTTCTCACCTCGCCAGGAGTATTTAATTCTGGCAGGGTTTATACTAGTTCCCCATGTTTGGGGGATGAGCAGGGAACACCACCTGAATGAAAGGGGGCAACAGGGGGCCCTTCAAGTTGGTCAGGTCGTAAGGGATGATGTCCCCTGGGCAAGGGCAACCTGGCAATGCTAGCCAGTGCCCACTGGCATTGCCATGCTCAGGGAACCCTTTGGCAATGCCCATCAGACATCAGGCAATGCCAAGGGAGCAGGACCTATTATGGAAGTGATCAGTGGATGGCTAGGGTCCCACTGCCACTCTGCATGTTGATCAGTCTGGGATGGAGGGAGAGCAGTGATTGGAGTGAACTGGGTGGGGTAGTCTGCTGAGGTGTCTGCTGGGGTGAGGGGCTGTGTGACAGGACGATTCAGCAGATTAAGGCTGGCCCGGGGATTTTTGTGGAGACTGCGATTGGGCTGTAGAGAGAGGGAGGCTGGTGGGGCAGCATTGCGGGGGTTCTGGGCTGGCCATCAAATGGGGAGTCTGACAGATCAGGACCACTGCGCATGCGCAGAGCTCCAGAAGTTCAGATTCTGGTGTGAATAGGCCCCATCCTCCTTAGGTTTTTAATGACATTCATGGGACCTCTGCAGTGCACAGAGTGCGGAGATTTGGGTGAGAAGCTGAACTGATAAAACAGTTAGGATCTAGAACAGTTTTTCTGTCAATTCAACACTTTTGGGAGAATCACGGCCATAATTTCTGAATAAAAAGACACTTTTATTGCAGTAGTCTAGCTAGAAAGGGAAAAATGGAAATGTAGACCAAACACCAGACAGCCAACATGGAAAATTAAATCTTGGGGAAGCATTTTACTAATAATTATTACTGATTAATTAATCAAAACACAATCAAAGCTAAGTTTAGATAAATATAGTCAGTGTACGATTCAATGCAATATAACTTAAAATATTCAATCTAGGTTTCAAATCTAGAACAAAACAGAGATAAAAGTGCAAAATTACAAAAATTGGTAGCTGCATGCCTCGGGCCTACAGTGTGAAGTTAAGCACTGAATGTTGCTAGACCATTTATCATAGTTGTCTGAACAAATTCTATTCTCACCTTATGTTCACATGGAATTTTTTTTAAAAGGATGCAATTCATTGAAACATGAGTGTTCTTGATAATCAGCATAACACGTTTTGATGCCTGTAATATCGTGCTACCTTTGGATGATTGTCGATTCAAAAACTCCTAATGCAATGAGAATAGGATGTCAGGCACGTGCATCCTCTCTCAGATAAAGGTTAAAGAAGACACTAATAAAACATTTTGCTTTATGTCCATTTCATTAATGAATCACATGAATGTGAAGGTACAGTAATGTACTGAATACTAAATACTTATTTTCTATGATTAATTGCATTGCTGTTTATAATTTTATGATCTTCGGACCAGTGACCTTCTTAGCATTTGACAACATCAAAACAGAAAGAACTCTTTCTGATTCAACATTTGATTTAAAATTTCAACTATTTGATTATGCATAATACGTCACCAGCAAATTTAAGGCTAATAACTGGATTTAAATGTCTACAAGCATATATCAATCGCTGAAACCACCAAATCTTTTTCTAATTGAACAAATGCAGTACAGTGGCATAGTGGTTCACACTTCTGCCTCATGATGCCCAGGACCTGGCTTCAGTTCCTAGCTTTGGTCACTGTCTGTGTGGAGTTTGCATGTTCTCCACATGTCTGCATGGATTTCCTTGAGGTTCTGCAGTTTTCTCCCACAGTCCCAAAAATATGCTCCTTAGGTGCATTGACAATGCTAAATTCTCCCTCAGTGTAATAATAATAATAATTTAGTAATAACTGATTTGTTATTACTTGTAGTGTTAATATAAGCCTAATTGTGACCTAAGTAAATGAGTTTTAGATTTAACAACATGCAAATGGTTTTGAAATTAATTACATGTTCATTGTGCTACTAAAGTATGTCACACAGTGCTAAGTTAGGAGTACCTAGTCATGTGAACACTACTTAATTAATCCAGTCAGAAGTCTCACAACACCAGGTTAAAGCAGCAGGGTTATTTGGTAGCAGGAGATTTTGGAGCACTGTTCAGCGTCAGGCGAGAGCCTTCTTACTGTGCCTACCCCAATCCAGCGCCAACTTAATTAATCGAAACTGGGAACAATGGTGAATTGTTCAAATAATTCCACCATCCCTCCACTCACCCCCACATCCCCCGCCACACCCCCCTCTCCCGCATCATCACCCCTCCCCAACCTTTGCTTTATTTTTTCAAACTATCCTCTTCACAGGTTTTCTTAGACTTCACTTTTGTAATTTTTAACAATGTGTTCCCTCAAACTACGTAATGATAACCTCAAACATCATCTAAAACGTGTTGCTGCTCTATTTACTAGATTTCAGTTGGCACTGATGGAAAATTTAATTCAACTGGTGCACCATTTAAGATTCTACTTTGGTGAGCATTTTATATTTGGCACAGAACAGGTTATTGCATCAAAAACTCAATTTAACAGCGATGTCTTGGATTGCCTTTTGCCTTAATGACAGAAAGGTTGTCCATGTTCAGGATTTATCTGTTGTCCTCTGTGTTTCTCCTTAATTTGATGCTTTAGGCATTGTCAATGGAATGATAAGTCTTTGGAGCAGAATGTTCCTGAAGTCTTCTCTGAAACATTTGTATTTTGAAATGTTGTGGTCAGGGCAAGTTCAGACCTTAGGAGCTGATTTGGCATGATAACATTTGCAGAGCATGGCAGTTTCAAAATTGGTTTTGAGTGGTCTGCAGATTTATAGTGCTAGACATAATCCATGATATTGTTAAACATATTTTAAATCTCACTCTCTGTTGAATGTTTCTTGGTTTACAGATTCCCCTTTAATTGCTAATTAAACTAAAGGTACAGTATTCTCTTGTCTTAAGGGATTGCAGTTCTAGCAGTCTAGGTAGGTCAAAACGGGAAGTCTGGACTTCTGATCTTAACCCTGCCAGGCTACTTGAGTTCCATGTGTCATTAGCTCATTTCCACAGCACTGGTGTGGGCTCATTCCAATGTGGAGACATATTAGGCACCTAGAGGATGGAGCAGGAAAGTTCCTGCCAAGCTCAATAGCACGGTGGCACTGTGGTTAGCACTGCTGCCTCACAGCACTAGGGATCCAGGTTCAATCCCGGCCCTCGGTTACTGTTTGTGTGGAGTTTGCACATTCTCCCCATGTTGGTGTGGGTTTCCTCCCACTGTCCAAAGTTGTGCGGGTTAGGTTGACTGGCCATGCTAAATTAGTCCTGATGTCAGAGGGATTAGCAGGGTAAATATGTGTCATTACGGGAATAAGAGCCTGGGTAGGATTATGGTCAGGATGCAGACTCGAAAGGCTGAATGGCCTCCTGCTGCAATGTAGGAATTCCATGATTCTCAGCTATTTTGGAGGCTAATCAAGTAAAGATTTTTGTAATGCCGTCAAGGAGGCTGATATTATATCCCAGCATTCTACCACAGAATGAAGGCCAGGAATTTGACAATGGAGTTCCAACTGCCTAGTTGAGAATGGAAAATTTCTATCCTGCGTGCAGAGATATGGGCAGAATTTTGACCCCTAAAGGGAAACAGGGTTGGGTGCATTTAGGAATTCAATCCCCAAAAGAGTGGCTTTGGGTAGTGAAAATTGAATTTAGGAGAGGGCCAAGGATAAATCCTTACAGGATACCTGGGTAACAGTGCAAGGATGGAAAGGGAATCTCTTGCAGGTGATTCTCTAGCCATGAATTTATAAATAAGAATAGAACCAGGCAAATGCAGCCCCATGCAGCTGGGTGATGGTGAAGGGACATTGGAGGTGAAGGTGTGGTCAAACATGCCTAAGGCATGAATGAGTGGGATAGTTTACCATTGTCACAATGTAATTTGAGACTTTGATAAGAGCAAATTCGGCATTGTAATATGAAGGAAACCTATTTTGAGAGATTCAAACATGACACTTTTTGAAAGATGGGAACAGATTTGTGAGGAGACTACATTCAAGGGCTTTGTACAGGACAAAAATATTAGAGATGATGCTAATCTAGTTTGCAAAGATGTAGGGGTCAAGGGATGTTTTTTGAAGAGAAGAATAATGTTGGAAAATTTGAAGGAGAATACAAATTGCATACGTTTGGCAATTTAATGAATTAATGCAAGCTTTTGAGGTCAGTTGAGTTTTTTTGTTGGTCAAATCTCCTGTCTAGTTTTAGAGACAGTGGCCAGAATTCTTCAGCCATTCTCACCCACAGGATTTTTTGGTTCCACTGGCAGCACACTCTGTGCGTGGATTTCCCACTGGCATTGGGAGACATCAGTGGAATTCCCATTGACAGGGTGAGTCCAGTAAATCCTGCCACTAGCAAACAACAATCCACCTCCTGCTGGTGGGATGCATGTGGCTGGGAGGCCAAAGAATCTCGCCCAATATTCCAAAAAGATCATCTTAGTTTCCAACTCCAAATTTGTTGTGACATCTGTAATAATGAAGACAAACTACTGGACACTGTTACAAACAACACAAGAAAAAAATCATGGAGGCATTAAAAAGAATGTTTCGTTTCATTCACTGCCTTTGAACACTTGTATTTATTAATTATAAAAATAATGGCAAATGGGAAAAAAAGGCTGTGGGGCTTAGTCGGGTGGTTGGAGGGAGAAAATTCATCCTACTAGAGTTGGCAAGTCAATCGCTTGATTAACCACTAGTGTAAATACTGTCCAAATACAAACAGCGATTTTAATAAGAGGTATCATATTAATGTTTAAAATGGTAGTTCTATCATCCAACATCTGGTAAAGATCAGAAACATTTATTTACCTTTTCATTTGCAGATTGCTGATCAGTTCTTATGTAATTCCAGAATTTCCTGTTTCATTCCACCACTGTTGTTTCAGGATTGGTGCAACTTGATATTCAAAGTAAATTACAGGAAGCATCCTGACAATTCCTTCTAACCTGGAAATATTGGTTTTAATGAGAATGCAATTTTTGAAATGACTGATGAACACACACCATATATTTAACGGTCTAAAGCCTTTCCTAGTTTGCTTGCTGACTGAACATAATAATAAATACTCCATAGCTAGAATGATTTATTGGCCAATTCTTTTGCTGGTTCAAAGTCCTCTAGCCCAGGAACAAACTTCATGGACATTGTGTTCCAGCTCCTTGTAGCTAGTTTATGATGTAACACATTTACTTTTATTCTATTTGAAAAGCAAATTGCTCCATGTAAATTAATAGGGATCTTACTTTTTTATGTGCTACCAATTGTGAATTGAGTGAAATCCAACAAGTACAGCCTCATGCAGCTGGATGATGGTGAAGAGGCATGGAGGTGAATATAGTATGGTCTATCATGCTTTATCTTTTCATAGAATCAAAGAATCATGGAATCATAAAACAGAATTCTCCTACAGTGCAGATGGAGACCATTCAGCCCATTGTGTCTGCATTGACTATCTGGCAGAGCATGTTACTCAGGCCATTTCACCAACTCCATCCCATAACCCCACACATTTACCATGGCTAATTTATCTAACCTACACATTATGAATGTAATACTTCTGTTTCTTATCTTATAACTTAGGGTTAGATCTTGACCCTGTGACCTTTTAACATGGAAGAGTGATTATTGTTCTTCTCATCAAGTATCTTCTGTTTTGCTCAGCCAAGTGGCAGTCATCAACATTTCCATTTGTTTATGCTGGGACTAAATAATGACAACAGATTTAATCATCTTGAAGTTCCCAACTCCTGTATATGTCATAACATATTGAGTAGATAATAGTTGTTATTAGAGAATGTAGATAACCATCAATATTTCTTAGATAACGATCTAAGTGTATCACTTTGTGTCCACAATAATCATCATTAGCACGAATGAACATTACCATAAAAAGATAAATCATTCTTACTGCGAGGTCTTTTCAAGGATATAGCAGCAGAAGATCAGTAGGTGTTCTAAAGCAAATTTAACACTGTGAGGTCTGCTCAAGGATATAGCAGCAGAAGATCAGTACGTGTTCTAAAAAAGGAATTTAATACAGTATAGAATCAACTTACACCCCTAAATTCTATTTGCCAAAAGGAACAGCCATGGATAACAAAAGATAAGGCAAATGTCCCAGACTTCTCCATCCCTCTCTTTAAGTATGTCATATGAGTTGGCACAGTGGCATACGGTTGTGAATAAGTGGTTCTAGAAATCTTTAACATTGACTCCAGACCCAATAAAGTCTCTGATGTGTTTGTTGTGGAATTGCTTACATCTGCCCAGAGTATGCGGTTTCTGCTCTTTGACATTCAAGTAGTACTATGTTGGAGATTTACTGTATTACAGTCATACAGGCTTACAGCATGGAAACAGGCCCTTTGGCCCAACTTGTCCATGCCACCTTTTTTTAAAAACCTTTAAGCTAATCCCAATTGCCAACATTTGGCTCATATTGCTCTATATCCATTGTACCCATGTAACTATCAAAATACTTTTTAAAAGACAAAATTGTACCCGCCTCTACTACTATCTCTGACAGCTTGTTCTAGACACTCACCACCCTCTGTGTAAAAATATCTGATCACTTTTATATCTCTCCCTTTTTCCTTAAACCTACGCCCTTTAGTTTTAGACTCCCCTACCTTTGGGAAAAGATACTGACTATCTAGCTGACCTGTGCCCTTCATTATTTTATAGAACTCTATAAGATCACCGTTCAACTTCCAAATTTTGTCTTCCTATTTTGGCCAGACCCCTTTAATTTTAGTTTGGGGGGGGCAGCTTCTGGGTAGTGGGTGGGTTCTACCAGGAGTAAGGGTGGTATCTGCTGGGGAGAGGTGCAGAGGATCATCACTACTAGGGAAGACTGGGATGCTCTGAGGGGGGTGGGGGGGGAAGCAGGAGGGTGGGAGGGGATGTTGGGGCTGGCCCGTGAATGGGAGGCTGATAGTTTAGGGGCACTGCATATGCACAGAGGCCTGCTGATTTCAGCTTCCTGGTTGGGAATAGTCCCGCCCCCTGAAATTTAATGATATTTACAATTGTGGTCTCTGTGATGCACAGAGCATGAGAAATTCTTATGTGAACTCCCACTGAAAAAAGCAATCAGGATTTCCACCAGTTTTCCCGTGAATTCAGCACTTAGACATCATGATTCTCCCTAAAAAGTTCTATCTCTTCTCTGTAATCCACCCCATCATTATTTGAGATCAAACCCACGATGGTGGTGTCATCAGCAAACTTGAAAATCGGGTTGCAGATATGACAGAACTAGATGGAGTGCTAACACATATAGAGGAACAAAGCCTGAAGATGTAGAAAGAGAACTGAAAATGTATGTGCAACTCAGTTGAATTCTTAAGATACAGGATAGATGTGCAAGTGGTACACAAGTTAGAAGAGAAGGAAGACACAGAAAATTGAAAACATGCCTAGACCTACAGATGTCTCTTAGCTAATGTCATATTTGAGTATGATTAAATGTTATCGAAAATATGTACTGGATCTAGCATTCAAAATTGTGCCAATGACCTCACTCTGAGAAAAGACTTGGAAATATTAATGGTAATAAGAAGCAGAGGATGCATTTGTATGATCAAACGAATTACTGAGAGAGGATTTTAGACACATTTTGATTCAGAATTATCGATAACAATGGATGCTGATGCAAGTCCTATTGGAGTAGAATCAATTCTTTCACATCTTTCTCAATGGAGGTGTAAAGCTAATTGAGCTTGCATCAAGGGTGCAACGGTGGCACAGTGGTTCGCATTGCTGCCTCACAGTGCCCAGGACCAAGGTTTGATTCTCAGCTTGGATCACAATCTATGAAGAGTTTGCACATTCTCTGTTTCTCTGGGTGCTCTGGTTTGCTCCCACAGTTCAAAGATGTGCTGGTCAGGTGTATTGGCCATGCTAAATTGCCCCTTAGTGTCAGAGGTACAAGCCAGGGTAAATGCATGGGATTACGTGTATAGGGCTTAGGTGGTATAGCGGTTGGTACAGAGTTGATGGGCCAAATGGCCTCCTTCTGCACTGCAGGATTCTATGATTCTAAGAGCACTTTCAAAGACTGAGTGTAAATATTCTCAGATAGAACATGAAGCTTTGGTTTTTGTATTTGTACTGAAAAGGTTTTATATCCATGCAAACAAAAAGCAAGTTCACTCTTCTTACAAATTAACTGTTTTGCTAGGTCCACACAAAGGATGACCACTAGTTCTGGCTGAGCGAATACAAAGATGGACAAACGCTCTGCGTGATTGGAAGGTATCATTAAATACTGGAGTTCAAAAGAAAACTCCAATCTGGCTTACTTGTCAGAGCTGTCCAATATGAATGCAGATCTGGTATTGTGTGAATCAAATGTGTTGATATCTTACCACACATTAGGGAAGAAATTTGCAGTCAAATGCACAAAGACACTTTCCAAAGTCATCAGATGTATCTTGGAAGGATGGCCAAACAAGCTCTCAGAAGAAAGGAATTTGAACCCCTTCCACAGTTGAACACGGAATCCTTCAGTGTGGTGCTGCTCTAACTGAGCTACATGATGATTATCTGTGAATTGTAAAGATGAAATCCATCTCAAGATCTTTTAATGCAATGCATTAGTGGAGAAAATGTATCCACACGAGACGAAGAATGAGAAAACATTGTCAGAAATATATTGAGATGACTACAAAATTACCAGCCCTGTCCATGGCTCTTACCAAAATCAAGATGAAGCTTTCGGCCCTTTAACAGATGTCTTTATCCATTTGAAAAATAAAAATCCCAAATATATTTAAAAAAAGCAATAACTGATTAATTGATAGTACACATCTAACTAGTACATCCTTGTAATTCATAAAGCATTGCAGCACAGGATATAATATTGCATCAGATTGAGGAGAGACGTGCAGTGGCTTTAAACTGGAAGCAGCTCATTGCATAGGAAGTCTTGTGACTGCAGGGAAATTATCCATCCATTGCTGACACCATTTCCAACATTCTGCAATCCCTTTCCGGTAAATTCAATATCAGGGAAACAAAAAATGGTTGTAACACAGTGTCAGTCTGAAACACCATTTATGCTACATTCATGCTTAACTTTCAGATAACTGAAATCTATAGCAGCCTGCAGCAATATAAAGTTTGCTGTCAGACATCACCTCTGTGAATGTGTCTGAGAGAGAGAGAGAGACTGTAACAATGTCCTTCAGTGGTATTAGGTAATTAAATAATCTCCTCAGAACAAAGCTCAAACGATGTATGCGGTCATGCTCGGGTGATGTGAAATACAAACACAGCAAGGATTGAGAGAGAAAAAAGGGATGACTCCTGCATTCGGGAAATGGAAAATGACACATTGGCATCAACAGGATATTCTCCTGAGACAATTCAGAGATTTCTTATTCTACATCTAACAGTGCAATATATGACCAAGAGATGCTTGATGCAAACATTCAGAGTATGAGTTGGAAAATATGTAATTCCTCAGGCTCTGCTACAACCTACAAAACATTCAAAATCATTGCAATTTTCTTCCTTTGGTAATAATGAATAACATGATTAAATCATTCTTTTTTTCATCAGAATCATGGCAGCAAGATATTATCAATGGATTCATTACATTAAAGAATGATATACATCTGGAAACAGTACATAAACAATATATTGGACATTTACTGGAAAATAAAATGCATGGTATTTTCTTTACAGGAAGTGGTGTTTGGCTATAAACTACTGCAATTTAGAACTGAGTTTGAAGTTACAAATATATTTCATATTAGATGAATATTAGGCATTGGTCATTATATAAGGAAAATAACAAGAGATGAGGAAACTTCCATAGGATATATGCCAGCTTTATTGATAACAATATTGCTTGACTTTGTTCTCAGCAAAATATATCAGTAAAGTACCAGGTTTCCACCCTGATCAATCCTGAATTTTCTGCACGACCTCTCACCCTCATCATGAGCCAGTGAGTCCAGGTCATGTGTGTTAGGGTACAGACGGAATCAGACTCAGTAATGATACAATACATTGTTGAGGCAAATATGATGCAAGACCATAAGACTATAAGTCATAGGAGCAGAATTAGGCCACTTAGCCCATCGTGTCTGCTCCATCATTCAATCATGGCTGATATTTTTCTCATCCTCATTCTCCTGGCTTTTCCCTATAACCCCTGATCCCTTTTTAATCAAAAACGTATCTATCTCTGTCTTAAAGACACTCAGTGACTTGGCCTCCATAGCCTTCTGCAGCAAAGCATTCCACAGGTTCACCATTTTCTGGCTGAAGAAATTCCTCCTCATCTCTGTTTTAAAGATCACCTCTTTAGCCTGAGGTTGTGTCTTCTGGTTTTAGTTTTTTCTAATAGTGGAAAACTCCCCTCCACGTCCACTCTATTTAGGCCTCTCAGTGTTCTGTAAGTTTCAATAAGAACCGCCCCTCATCCTTCTAAACTCCAATGAGTGCAGACCTAGAATCCTCAACCACAACAAGTGAAACAAGTTCTTTATTCTAGGGATCATTCTTGTGAACCTCCTCTTGACTTTTTCCAAGGCCAGCACATCCTCTCTTAGATATGGGGCCCAAAACTGCTCACAACACTCCAAGTGGGGTCTGACCAGAGCCTTATACAGCCTCAGACGTACATCCCTGCTCACGTATTCCAGGCTCAAGCACAAAGGATTGAGTCATGTAGTCACTGATTATGGAAGTAATCTCAACGTGGCGGAATTGCAAAGAGGTAAGAGAATTGGAGGAAAAAGATGATAGCCACAAGTGCGGTTCTGTAACACTGTTGGTTTCGGTGAGTTGGCAGAAAAAAGAATGGCAGATGATGTGTTCTTGATGAGTTATGGCATGAACCATGCCAATCACTATAGTATGGGCATTTTGTGGGTATGTGGAAATATGCAGAATGGACAGGTCACAATGACACTGCTTTGATATCAGATGTGCCATTTGGACTTTGCAGATCCAGTTATAGCCCTCTCAAAATACATACTGTTGACCATCAGCAATACACACAGTTGACCTTTCCATCAGCATTATTCAAATACATCACCAGTCACATTTCCGATGGTGCGCTAGCCACTCTCTTATGCTGCTACAGAATTAGTGGAAATTCTGCTATTTTGAAGGAGTTGACAGAAGTTTTTCCTCATGAGAAGGAATTAAATCATAGACTTTTTAGAGATGTGGATTTGAAAAGTCTCTGAGCAAAACATTTGCTTCTACTCATGGAAGGGAGGGTATAGTTACGCTTATTCTTTGGCTGCAGAATGACATGCAAAAGCAGCAAGGAGGGAAAAGCTTTTTACAGAGGAAACTTCTCAACATGAGGCCTTATCCTTCAGAGATCACTTCATCCATCTCAGGCAGAATCAGTGCCTTGAAGAACTTTGCTTCACAATAGCTCAAACCAAACCTGTACCTCCAGAGCAAGGTGAGGACAATTCTACACATCAAGGTCAATGTGGCCCCAATTTCTGCGTTTTTTTGGTGTCAGAAAATCATGATAACATGAATAAATAAAAAAATCCAGGTATTGGCAATGTGTTCTGGAGATTGGATCCATTTTTTTTAAATGGAAACTGTAGTGGTAGAGACAACTTGGCTAGGTTGTTGGAACTAGCGCTTTTGATATGTTAATAAGCTTAGCAACACTGTTTACCTCAGGTAAGTTGGTAACAATGGAGAATAGAATGTCAAGGGTTTGAGTAAATATGTCAGAGGTTCAAAGGAGGAGGTGAGATGCTCTCTTTACAAATACTTTCTAAAAGCTGGTCTCATGAGATTACAGTAATTAAGAGTGATGCTGAGGAGATTAGTTCAGATAAGGGAAGACCAAAAGCAAATATGGTATATCCGGAGCAATTTCAATCTATGCAAGTTCGCTGTTTTAGCTATTTTGTTTACGCAATTTGCAGCTGGAAAAGTTATGTGGACTCCCAGCTAGCAGTGTCCATAAAAAAGCCTGTTTGGAAAATCATTCATTCTGCCCTATATCAGAAGCAATCCAAACTATAGGGCCTGATTCTCCTATCGTGACATGCTAATTTTTGGGGGCATCAGTTTGAGAGTTGCATGTATTGGCCGTTTAGTGGGATTTGCGCAAGCGTTCCTGATGCATGCGCGTCTCCCTGTGCCAGGTAGCATGTGCAATCAGGGCCATGCTGGAAACCAGCAGGAAGACCAGGTAAGAGATTTTAAACTGTTTTTCATATAATTTAAATGTCATTATTGGGCCCAGAACTGAATTCTCTTGGACCAATAGCATATCCCACTCTGCCAGAAATATTTAGAGTAGCTAGGGTTTAGAGTAGCTCCCCACGGTTCAAGGACTAGTTGGAGACCCTGTTGAAGTGAAAGGAGCCCCACAGGTGTTGGACACAGTGTGTGGTGCTGCCTGGGTGTGGCACGCTGGCAGTGCCAGCCTGTGCCCCTGGCATTGCCCAAGAGGCAAAGTGCCCATGTCCAGGGGGCACCCTGGCAGCTGCCAACCAGGCATAGGGCTGTGCCAAGTGGGCAAAGTCTATTGTGGACAGGGCTTAGTGATTGGTGGGGATGGGTGTCCAATTGCCAAACTGCAGATAATCGGGGCTGGAGGTAGGCCGAAGATTGGGAGGGTCTGCCTCCTGTGTGTTTGAGGGGGTAGGGGGTATATTGGCTTTCATTGTGAGAGATTGTGAGTATAAGAGCAGGGATGTGTTGTTGTAATTATACAGGGCTTTGGTGAGGCCACACCTAAAATATTGTATGCAGTTTTGGTCTCCTTTTCTGAGGAAGGTTGTTCTCGTTGTCAAGGGAGTACAGGGAATGTTTACCAGGCTGATTCCGGGGCTGGCAGGATGGAAGTATGTGGGGAGATTGACGAGGTTAGGATTGTTTTCGCTGGAACTCAGATGAATGAGTGGAGATCTCATAAAGATTTACAAATTTCCAACAGGATAAACAAGGTAGATGCAGGGAAGATATTTCTAATAGTGGAGGAATCCAGAACCAGACATCACAGTCTGAAGATTCAGAGTTGAACATTTAGGACAGAGGTGAGGAGACATTTTTTCACTCGAAGAGTGGTGTGCCTATGAAATTCATTACCTCAGAAAGTAATTAATGCCAAAACTACACATAGTATTCAAGATGCAGCTGGATATAGCACCTGGAGTGAATGGATCAAAGGTTTTGGAGAAGAAGCAGAATTAGACTATTGAGTTGACGATCAGCCATGATCGTAATGAAAGCTGAAGCAGGCTCAAAGGGCCAAATGGCCTCCTCCTGCTCCTATCTTCTTTGTTTCTATGTAAATTCCATCCACTGAGTACAGCCATTGAGTTAGTTCAATAAACTCCCAGTTGAATTTCTTGTTCTGAATTTTATTATTTAATAAATCTTTATTTTATCTAAAATCATTACAAAAACACCTGGGACATCCTTTCCTGGTTTTCACATTTTTCCTCACACTATATCGAATTGCAGAATATGTTGAAAACAGGTGCTTCAAGCTACCCTTCTGGGATTTAGTGTCTAATGTCAGTTGTGCTCTTCACACTGGGCTGAAGCCAGTGATATCACCTATGGATCACAGTTCATACTGTGCAATGCAGCAGCTTTTAATGCAATGTAATCTTGCAACTGCAGGAAATCAAAATTGTATTTCCAAGAAATAAAAATCTGGTCATTGGTTTCAGATTGCCTTTGACAGGACTTGAAAAGATTTTCCATTGGCATTCACCACAAACCCAGAAAATCCTGTTCAGGCATCAACGGACTTTTGTGTGGTCTACCCACCATCTCTGCTAACCACCCCACCCTGCCCGCTATGATTCCTGTGGTAGATGGGATGGAAAAATTATTCCCATAGTGAATTTGATAAACAACCATCCAAAAACAATCTAGAACCTTTAACATATGGGGAGGCAAGAGTGTAATTGTATTGTTACTGGACTAGTAATCCAGAGACCCAGAATTTTGGGACCTCGCATTCAAATCCTTGACAGTAATTTGAATTTAATAACAATCTTGAATTCAAGATCGAATGATGATACTAATTTTTTCTGGCTTAACTGAGAGTGGTCACATGTTAATTCAGTGATTCAGGGCGACATAGTGGCACATTGGTTAGCACTGCTGCCTCACAGTGCCAGGGACTTTGGTTCGATTCCAGCCTTGGGTGACTATTTGTGTGGAGTTTGTACATTCTCCCCATGTCTACATGGGTTTTCTTTAGGTGCTCTAGTTTCCTTCCATAGTCCAAAGATGTGCAGGTTATGTTGATTGGCCATCCTAAATTGCCCCTTACTATCAGGGGAAATGCTGGGTTAAATACATGAGGTAATGGGGATAGAACCTAAGTGGGATTGCTGTCGGTGCAGGCTTGATGGGCCGAACGGCCTTCTTCTGCACTGCAGGGATTGTGAAAGCCAAGCAAACGATATAATCACCCAGGGTCTGTACACATGCACTTGTCATCAAGGTAGTAATCAAGACCAAGAACCTTGATTGAACTTTCTGTTCTTAATTTAATAATCACTGATGTCCATAGTAGGGCCTAGCCCAGATGTTGCCCTGGAGGTCAGCAACCTCAAAACAGACCAGAATCGAGCCTGAGTAAAACCATCATTTTGATTAGTTTTTATTTTAATCTCTTACTAATTATACCATTGCCTCCCCAAATGTTAAAGTTACCAGATAAAAAACATTTTCTGTTTTTGTGTTACGAGTTTACAGATGGTCTACCACTGTTAAAAAAGCATTAAGAATGGTATATTTCAAACCTAGCTTAAGTAAGTATTAATGCATTTACAGTAATACAGTAGTTTAAAGAACTCAGAAGTATGCAGTTATACTAATTATATTCTGGCACAGTCCAGTTAGGTATAAACAACTTAATAAGGGACCATAAAAGTAATTTTATAAATCTATGTACCACAAAAATCTTACACATACATATATTTCCTCTTCTCAACTACTTGACTTCTTGGTGCCAAATTATTATGTCAAATTTTTCCCTATGCAATTCCTTATATCCATATGAAATATAACTCACATCACCTTCATTCCTCTGAATGCAAGCCACTCCTAATACTTCCATTTCTATGGGCGGCAAGGTGAAACAGTGGTTAGCACTGTTGCCTCAGCCAGGGATCCGGGTTCGATTCCCGGTTTGGGTCACTGACTGTATGGAATTTGCACATTCTCTCCAAGTTTACCTGGGTTTCCTCCAACTGCTCCAGTGGCTTGCATTCAGAGGAATGAAGGTGACAGTGAGGTATAGTTGTGAGAAGACAATAAACTGAGAATGAGTGCTTGTTGGCAGCTCAGATGGGGATGTGATGTTCCTGCGGGAAGGTGAGTAAGTGGAGCTGTAAGTGTGTTGGTCTGAGAAGTGCTGTGCAGGAGAATATTGGTCAAATCTGAGGAGGGGGATTGGCACTTATCAGTGTTATGCCACTCACTCGTCATGCCCTCTTGAAGATCTTAATCCTTTAATTCCATGGTCCTCAAGTTAGATAGGCCACACTGCAGTTCTTCAACTATCCATTTCATCCATGCCTGCTTGGTTGAAAAAACTGTTTTCATCATCCTGACTTTAGGATATCTCACCTTGCTGATGATTCTAACTTTCAGTTCAAAGATGTGTGGGTAGGTGGATTGACCATTCTTATGTGACCCTTAGTATCAGGAGGACTAGCTAGGGTAAATGCATAGGGTTACAGGGACAGGCCTAGGTAGGATTGTGGTCAGTGCAGATTCAATGGGCCAAATGGTGTCTTTCTGCACTGTAGGGATGGTATGATTCTATGCTTTCTCTCCATGCAGGAGAAGAGAACAAACAACTTGGCACGAATTAGAGAGGCAGAGTTATGGGAAGCAGGAGGGATGGGGTCTCATGTCAGATATTTTGTTAACACTGGCAATGCGTGGCCACATATCCCATTTGGAAGGTGGTCTGGCACAATGAGGCTGCAGACATCAATAGCAGGTTGCTATCAGATCGTGAGCCTTAAGTTCTTGCAAATGTTGAGAGAGCTAGTCCATTGCTTTCAGACCCTCTCATAGGATTTACTTTTACCTTATTTCACCCGAGTCTCAGTGTCCATTCCCTCTGCCTTTGGCAGCTGCTGCTTCCTTTGGTGTTAACATGAAGCCTCCATATACTGGACCCTTAGCAGAGGACCTTGATGGTGTCACAGCAGTAGCTACTCTTGTGTCACTCTGACTCTGCCTTTCTTTGTAATGACTGGCTGGCACCAGGGAAATGCAGCTGAGGGTGGGTGAAGTGCTAATCAAGTGACCAGTTCCCGGCATTTGGCACTTACCTGCCAAGAAGCAGTAGCATTCTCTGGCAGAATCAATGTTGGGTAAGGCAATTCTGTAGCTGATCAATGCAACTCAAAGCTTCCAAAGCTTGTTAGTTTTACTTAGACAGGCCCTCCTGCTGTGCTCTCACCTTACTTTCACTATGAGAACACAGCGTGAGACTGTTTAGCTACCAGGAAAGCAGGATTTCACTGAGAAAATCCCTCTTAATCAGCTTCTTTACAGATTCAACTGTCACCTTGTTGCTGACACCAGCACATTCAGCCTCTCCCATTCCCAGCCCAGCTCAAGTGAGGTTGATGAAAGCTGGGTCAAGTCAGGTTACCTGCCTACTTGTGTTTTTAAAATTTTCTTTCCCATCCCCCAGCCTCCATAAGGACTGGGACAACTGTCCCCACTGAATCTGGATGAACTAACTCTAAAGAATAGAATGAGTCGAGAAGGGAAGAAAAATATCTGAAAA
This sequence comes from Sphyrna mokarran, assembly GCA_024679065.1. NCBI lineage: Eukaryota > Metazoa > Chordata > Chondrichthyes > Carcharhiniformes > Carcharhinidae > Sphyrna > Sphyrna mokarran. Next base: position 43,713,497 of record JAGIQG010000009.1, read on the forward strand.
TATTCCATTCCTTTAAAAACAAATCTGGTCAAAATGCCAATTTTAAAAAGTTATATTGTAAATCCTGTTCAGAGAAAGGAATTAAAAAATGCTTGTAATTAATTAGACTGTGAAGAAATAACATACTAAAGAACATAATTACTAGGAGCAGGGATAGGCCATTTGGCCCCTCAAGCCTGCTCCACCATTCAATAAATTCATGGCTGATCTTTTCATGGACTTAGCTCCACTTTCTTGCCGCTCACCACAACCCTTAACTCTTTTACTGTTCGAAAATCTATCTATTTCTGTCTTAAAAACATTCAATGAGGTAGCCTCAACTGCTTCGCTGGGCAGGAAATTCCATAGATTCACAACCCTTTGGATGAAGAAGTTCCTCCTCAACTCAGTCCAAATCTGCTCCCCCTTCTTTTGAGGCTATGCCCTCAGTTCTGTCGTTTATATATTTTGGTGAATTCCAGCAGAGATTTTTTTGCAGGCGCAGAGTAGGTTTGTAAAACTTAGATGGTGACTTAATTTGACAGTCTGTTGACACTTGGCCTACAGCCTTTCAGTCCTGACTTGCAGGCTTTTCTCACACAAACACTTGAAATATAGATGGTGCATCTAAATATATATTCACCAACAGTTTTGGGTATGGTGTAGAATCTGGTGCCTTGTTGTTTTAAAAGCTAATTAAAATAAGGCTGCTTTACAATTAGTTACCTTAATTGCCAGTAGAGAGATTTTCTTTTTGCCTTTCAGAGGCATACAGCCACTGTATGATTATTACTGTTCTCTCTCTTTAAATTGGTTATGAACATGTTCCAGTATCTTAGTAGGCAAAAGTATTGAGCCAGAATACGGTATAGCAGGGCATCTAATGCTCCCCCTGCACTCCTGCCCACAAATTTAATGAAATGCAAATTGATAAGAGCACAATGAGGGAAGCAGACAGAGGAAGCGAGCTGGCATTATGGTTAGCACTGCTGCCTCACAATTCCAGGGACCCAGGTTCAATTCTCAGCTTGGGCCATTGCCTGTGCAGAGTCTACATGTGTCTGCGTGGGTTTCCTCAAGGTGCTCCTGTTTCCCCCACAATTGAAAGATGTGCTGGCTAGGTGCATTGACCATGCTAAGTTGTCTCTTATTCTACCCGAACAGTCAGCAAAGTGTTGCATCTAGGAGATTTTCACAGTAACTTCATTGCAGTGCTAATATAAGCCTTACTTGTGACATTAATAAATAAACTTTAAAAGGAGGCGATTCCCTCGTCCGCCGCAGTATCTTCTTAGCATGGTGGGCCAGGAGAATCATTTGTATGCTGATTCACAGAATTCCTGCATGCATTCCTGCTGCACGCACATCTTCCAGCACCGGATGTCCGGCGCCATCTGAGCTGTGCTGGAAACCAACGGGAACATTAGGTCAGTGATTTAAATCTACTTTTAGTGTGATTTAAATCTGATGAGCATCTATCACCCATCAAGAGCATTTCTGTCCAGCAGGGTTCTGACTAGCTCCCCACTTTCAGGGAACTACCAGGACGACCCCGCTAGAATGAAGGCGGAAATCGGGTCCCTGCAGGTTGTTGGACGGTGGAGAAGTGGTGCCCTCTTGGATAGGGCACTGAGGTTTGCGCTTAAGGGCCGATCGGTGGAGGCAGGAGAAGGTTAGCGATTGTGCTGGGCTGGAAGGTGGTGGTCAGCAGGTGGTCTGCTGGAGAAGGGTCTGCCTCCCTGTGGGTGGGGGAGGATGGTAGTTCTGCCTCTGGAAGAGGGTTCTGCCGGTAGTTGGGGGGAACCATCACTGCTAGGGGGAGGTTGGTGATCATGCGGTCTGAGACCAGATGGGGAGGGGGTTTCAGGGATAGCCTGTGAATTGAAAGGACGCTGTGATCAGGCTGTGGCAAGGGGGAGAGTGAAGGGGCAGCACTGACAGGATCCCGGGCTAGCCAGTCATCGGGCTGGGCAGCAAACTGCACTCTGACAGATTAGGACCACTGCACATGTGCAGAGTTCCGGAAATGTCAGACTGTAGTGTGAATAAGCCCTGTTCCCCCCGAGCTTTTAATGATACTCATGATTGTGACCTCTGCGTTGCAAGTTGTGAGAGAGATTCTTGTCTGAAATTGCACTGAAACAAACAATGCAATTTTCTCCAGTTTTCCCATGAATTCGACACTTGGGTCTTATTTGGGAGAATCGCTGCCTTAGGATCTGAGTCAAAAGGGTTGCAAAGATAACAGGATACCTGCTTCGCCAGTAAGATTTAAGGGTTAGGAAATAAAACAAAGGAGAATGAAGAGGTGATTCAATGTAAGGAAAGTAAAAAGAGGGAGAAAAAGATTGGATGCAAAGGGGAGAGAAAGAAAGACAAAACTACAGAAAGAAAATGTAAGATTTTTAAAATTTAAAGCAAAAAAAAATTGAACTTTGCAGGCTGAATTCTGTTTTTTTTAAAGCCAGTCTGCCCAGGTTAGTTCACTCATTGCTGCATTGCTGCTGGAGAGGTTTGTAGTGGTTTGGGATTTAGGGAGAGGGCTGGGCTTACTGGAGGAAAGAGGAGAAAGAGATTGGTAGCAGTGGTGCACTAATATTTCTCAGTTAAAAAGCATAGTTTTATATAATTTGGGGACTCAAATGATTAATGTATTGGAAAAGAATGCCATATTGTATATGATCAACACCTTTTCTTAAAGCTCAGGCACCTCAAAATTTGGCACTACATCTCTGATCTTCAGGAATCAACAATACAATGTTTCAAAATATTTTCACAGAAAGGATATAAAAATAAGTTGTATTCATGATTCCACAATATCCAAAGTGCTTTACTGTGGATTAGATACTTTTGAAATGCAGGATAATACGGCAACCAATACATCCAAACTCATCTCACATACCGCAATAAGATGAATGACCAGATGGTTCATCCATTTTTGACAGTGTCGGTCCTCAGAGTATGGATTAACAAAACAAAAGCTTTTGAAACCCAAAAAAAATACAAACACATTTGTCCATGAGTTTTTTTGATGGTTGCATGAACAGCAGACATCTCAGCTGTGTAATTTGTCCCTAAAGGCAACATATTGTTGGTTGACAAGGAGTCCCTTGGCAGTCTTGTGGTTGATATAAAAATGCGAGTAACTGTAGCCAAGGATTGGATTCCCTTTGATGACCAACACAAGCTGACCTGCATTCATGTGATAGCTTGCTGAACATGTTACCCCTCCCCCTGGCAAATCTTCAAACATAGTTTTGCTGGTAAGACCATTAGATATATAAAACATAGTTACGTACTTCCCACTGGCAGGCAAGTTGAAAAGCTGATTTAAAGGTTGACAAAAAATGAGAAATCAGCATAAAAAGATAAATGTGTTACAACAGCAGAGGGACACAAAAAGTGTTTTTCATCCTTTCTTTGGTCACTGTGCAATACCCACAATTCTTGCCTGGAACGTCAGATTGATATTTTGTTGGGCCCTTGACAAGAAGTTAATTCGGTTTTTCGTTAATTTAGCTAAATATCTAGAGATCCTTCTCACTGATTTTACTCCAATCTTTTGCAGGATCAAGCAATAATAATGGAATAGAAAGCATTCAGAGAGGAGACTGTTCACTATAAACTAGGCAATATGCCCTGGATGATAAAGGAAGTAGAAATTAAAATGAGAATAGGGGGAGAGGGGGCTTCCAATAAATGTTGGGAGGAAGATACAGTTAATAAGCAGGAAGACATTGGAAAATGCATGGGAAAATTGACAAAAGAATTGATTGTGAGAGGCAAAAAAGGCTTATGAGAAGAGACTAGTCAGTGATATTAAATCCAACTCCAAAACATTGCACAAATGTATAAAATTGAAACAATTAGCTGGAGAAAAAGTTGGACCTGTTAGCAGTGGTCACTGTGGCTCAGTTGGTCACTTACTTGCCTATTATCTCTGGTTCAAGTCCCACTCTAGAGCTTGAGTATAAATATATACACACAGAGGCTATGCCTACAGTATTAGAATTATAGAATCCCTATAGTGAAGAGGGAGGCCATTCAGCCCATCATGTCTGCACTGACCACAATCCCACCCAGGTCTTACTCCTGTAACACCACGTACTTATCCTGCTAACTCCTGAGACTAGGCTCAATATAGCATGGCCAATCAAGCTAATGCATACATCTTTGGACTGTGGGAAGAAACCGGAGCATCCAAAAGAAATCCATGCAGACATGGGGGAGAAGGTGCAAACTCCATACAGACAGTGAACCCGTGTCCCTGGCATTGTAAGGCAGCAGTGCTAACCATTGTGCCACTGTGTTTTCCCTAGTGTGAGGCAGCAGTGCTAGTCACTGTGCCAGTGTGCTGTCCCTGTGATAAATGAGAACTTTGTATCAAGGAGGTGACAGATACTATACAGGTAATTATAATAGGCGAGAGGGAAGTTAAGGACATAAAAGTAATAATAAGTTATATTGCCCAGAAAGTCAGGGATGTGGAGGCCCTGCCAATCTAAATGATAGGATCTCATTCCAATAAATCTGGCTGGCATTCTGCTTGCAGCCAAATTCATGACCAGAAGAATTAGCATAAATATAAATTTAGGGTCAAAGCCACTGATTGGTGGGAATGATCTCTGCTTTCAGTGGAAGCAGAGGTTGAAAGTGATAGGGTGGTGGATCTGTGCAGGAGAGTTTCATGGTGAGTGGAACAGGGGATTCCATAGTGATCAGACGGTGGGGGTATAGGGGAATGTTTCACAGTAAGGGAGATGGGGGTAGTGAGAGAGGTCTGCACTTATATTAACCATCCTGATAACTTTTCAAAGAAAGGAATCAACTTTTACAGATGTACCATAGAAAGCATTCTTTCTGGTTGTATCACAGCTTGCTATGGCTCCTGCTCTGACCAAGACTACAAGAAACTACAAAAGGTCATGAATGTATCTCAACCCATCAAGCAAACCAGCCTCCCATGCATTGACTCTGTCTACATTTCCCACTGCCTCAGCAAAGCATCCAGAATATCGAAGAACTCCATGCACCCAGACATCCTCTCTTCCACCTTCTTCCAAAGGAAAAAGATACAAAAGTCTGAGGTCACCTACCAACTGACTCAAGAACAGCTTCTCCCCTGCTGCGTCAGACTTTTTAATGGATCTACCTTGCATTAAGTTAATCTTTCTCTACATCCTAGCTATCTCTGCAACACTACATTCTGCACTCATTTCCTTCTCTATGAACTGTACAGCGTGCAAGTATCAATACTTTCCACTGTATGTTAATACTTATGACAATAATAAATCAAATCAAACCAAATCAATCGCTTCAAATCTTGAGTTGCACTTACCTACAGTGGTATTCCATATAAAATTCACAGGCATGGCTGCCAGTGACAAGGTGTCTGTCTCCAAATCCCCCTCACTTAAATCATGACATTTCTGATGGCACAGAATCCCCAGAGCTTCCCTTCGCTTACCTCGTAGTCTTTGGCAACATGGAAACAGAAGCAATGGTCTTGTCCAATTCATAGTCCATTCCCTTCCTATCGTCAGCTCTCAGAAACCTATTTCAATAAAAGGGTCTATTCTTCGACTGTGAATTAAAAAACTCTTCTGATTTAGAGAGAACCTTGCTTGTTTCCTCTTTACTCAATTCTCAATATGTTCTGAACTAGCAAATGGAAAGGACAGATTGCCCAATCCCGCTGCAATTAGTCACATATTTACCATTTGCTTCTTGGTTGCTCTGGGAATGAACAATCTCAGGTAACATAAGCATTTCTTGTAAACTCATGATATCATAATCAAGAAACCAATGAACTCCTTTTCAGAATACTCTCCAGATCTTTGGACTTAAAGGGACATTACAAAAAAAAGAAAGTACAGGTTTTCTGTAGCATATGAGTCATCATAGGTGGGCCAGGGGTTGGGGGGATTCCACAATAATGAGGTAAAGAGGTGGGTTCCACTGTGATTTGAGGTGGATGGTGGGGTTTCCACAATTGTACGGGGAAGGTTCCATGGTGATTGGTGGTTGTTTAGAGAGGGGAGATGTGCACAGTGCTTGGGGGATTGTTTTGGGGGTGATTGGAGGAAACAGGGACATGGGAGGGGGAATTTCTATTCCTCTTGGCTCATTAGGTATTTTAGAAAGGAATAATTTTTAAAGATTTAATTTGGCCTCATGACCAGGTTGTTCCTCTTGTGGTGGCTTTGCTAATGGGTAGGAGACAGGGTGAGGATCCCATTAGGCCAAAATTTTAAATATTCAGTTGGCCTCGCCTTCTTTTAATGAGATCCATTACAATTACAGTGATTGGGAATGCCATTGGAAGTGGGAGTTAAAGTTTTCAAATGATAGCACATCCAACATTTTCACTGAAGAGAGGGTTAACATTTGATTCGAGCTAAAACACAATCTTATGACAGCCTGGCACGTCAGCTGTCTTCTTTGAATGTCCTGACATAGCATCCCTCAAAATATAATAACAGCTTTAGTTTTTTTTAATATAGCATAGCCTGTCTATCCCCATCCTTCCCTTTGGAGATCGCACAGCCCCAAACATAGAAACTTGACAATATGCTGACAGATTCCATAAAAAAAAAATCAAGCAAATCTGGTTTCAGGCATCAGTACTGCCAACATGATATTTCATGCATTGGCCCAATGCCCCATTTTCACAGTAAATTGCCTGAGGTTTGCATTCTCAAACTGCTCTGTCTAGAATACTGGAACACATTATTCTAATTGTTTTACTTGATCACAGTGGAAACTCCACTGTATCTGATGAAAAATTCTCAATTCTGATATCATGAGTCTCTGATAAGAAGTAAATTAATTTATTGGTGTAATGATTCAGGAACCCCGTCCGGAAAAAAACATAGTTTATTACAGAATGCAAAGTAAAATTACTACCGTGGTATACACATACTAATCCCTGCCTGGGACTACAATTCAGCAAGCCCAGTCCTGGGCCTGTCTTATAATAGGCTCAGATAATGAGTTTCAGGTCAATGCCTGCTACTAGAAGAGCTCATACTCAACAAGATCCTAAGGGAGACCAATCAATGATACCTTATGGATCTTGTGGTCCATAGCTCATCACAGCTGGTTTGTTGTGACTTCCTTCTTATCATTAGTTCATCAGAAACAATCTGCAACCAGATCTACATTTGGTAAAGGCATTCAACATTAAACCAAACCCTCCATTTTGGAAGTACAAGGAAGGGTTAACTACATATGATTAATACCTTGCACATTGTATGATTGCCTGCTTGACAGGATGCCTATCTAGCCCTACGATCCTTACATCTTCCTCAAATTAGCTTCAAGGTCTTGTTCCCCTTCACAAAATTAATTTGTTTAATCCATGTTCTCTGAACTGACAAATTCTACCTGCAGTAAAATTTTAACTGTTGGCTGGAGGAGACTTTGGGCTCCTGGCTCAAAAATACCTCACATTTTAAAATTCTCATTGCGTTTGAATTTCTCAATAGCCTTGTCTCTTCAAACCTTTGTAACCTTCTCCAGCCCTACAACACACTAAGATCTCCCTCCAACTCCGACTTCTATCCATTTCTTTTGCCTTCAAGCTACGATTAGTGCTGTGTCTCCAACCATTAAAAGCTTAAGCTTTGGAACTCACTACCTACAATTTTTCTGCTTCTCAAGAAGCTCTTAAGTCCATCAGCTTGACCAAAGATTTGTTCACCTTTCTGAATAGCTCCTCAAAGGTGTCATATTTTGTATGGTTCTGCTATCTTGAAGCATCTTAGAAAGTGTGGCTATGTTAAAACTGTTGTGCAAATGTAGTTGTTGTTGCAGATTAGATGCTTGGATGTAACCATCCAAAGAAACAACTGGCCATCAAAGCTCAAAGAACATCAAGAGATGGCTACTGGTAGCAAGTTTAGCATGGGAGGTATCTTTGCTGAAGGCAGTCAATGCTAATAACAAGCAAAGACTTGGACATCCCTTGTTGGATCATGAGGAATACTCCTTGCTGCTTGAGATGGTAACTGCGAAGTCTTTTTTGCCTTTCAAGGCTTCTAAACAGCTTCGCTTAACTGGGTGCAGTATTTGGAGTTATTTTAAAATTTTGTCAGAGTTCCAAGTATGTCTTGGAACATCAGTTTGCATTTTTTTAATGAGGGTACTACGGAGTCAGTGACGATCTTCATCAGCTGCCGAAACCACTGACGTTAATAGATGACAGGAACAGAGCACATAATGGAGCCAGTCCATTTTAACTACTTCATCTATTCCTTTCCTGCTGAACAGGGTGATCCAACCATCTTCTTTCAGAAGATGGTCACAGTTCTGGGAAGCCAAGCATTTAAGAGAAAAACATTGTGAGCTTTGCTTTGAAGGAAACATTGATAACTCTTTCGGTGGCTGGACGTTGGCAAAACTTGGTCAAGTATAGTGAATAGATTGAAGTGAAAGTTAGCCTTGAGACTTAATTTTCCAGCTTTCTAGTTGCCAATGCAATAGATTCATAAATGATAAAGAACTGGACAGTTATTGTCATCTGGTTCCTAAGAACTAATAGAATGCATTGCAGAAAAACCTGAAAACTGACTGATTTGGCAGTCTACTGATGGTTTAGTGGGTAAATGTATTGGACAGTATAACAATGAGCTATCCAATGACAGGAGCCTGAGATTCAATCTTCACTGGTCTCATCTGAGGTGCCACATTGGGTGGCATGGAGTGGGGGGAGAAGTAACCAGACTTGCTTTTCCTTATGGCCTCTGCTGGAAAATAGGTGTATGTGGTTTTTGGATGAAGATCAGCCCAAGCTGTGAACTTACTGCCTCACTCACTCCTTCCCATCACCACTACCTGCTGTCACTGTCTGTCTGGTTACAAACATGAAGACTAGTCAGCCAGATGAAGTGCCAGACAGCTGTTAACAACTTTGGAACTCTATCCGAATATGACTCAGTGTCTTCATGAGGGGTGAGGAGAAAGAGAATAAATAGAAATGATAAAACACCTTTTGAATAATCTTAAATAATAAGGAGCACTCTCTTCAGTTTGAACGGAATGTAGCCAATAATAGCAGAACCAAACCTTTAATAGACCTAATAAAATTTCTGTTTTAGACTTCAATTGAAAGCCACATAAAAACTTGGATCCATATGGCCATGCCCTTGCCATCTGAAAACAAGGATAATTTTTTTGTTGTTGAATTCTGTTTTCAGGACCAAATCTTTGGATTTGACATTTATTCAAAGAATAAAATCATTTAATGTGTGGAACCTGTTTCTTAGATTAGTTTTTCTTACCAGCTTAGTACAAGACTGGAAGCACAAATTGCCGACTGCCACTTCAGTGCCTTGACAGAAAGAGATGGGATGGTAGTGTTAATGTCTCATGGCATCAGGTCAAATGTGGTAGGGGAACTACCTGCTGATGACCACCTCGTGCCCACCCACCCCTTCCTCAACTGATGAATCATTATTGCTCCTTGAATACCAGTTGAAAGAAGCACTGAGGTTGGCACTGGAACAGAATATACTCTGGGTGAGAGGCTTATGTGTACATTACCATGAAGTATCACCAATGATCAAGATAGCTGAGTTCGGAAGGAAGTATCTGGTGATTTCTCTGGCACAGGCCATCAATGAATGGGTTCTCAGCTGCAGTATGCATAACTCTTATGTTCAGATTTTCACATATGTCTCAAAGTTCCTCATTCGCAAATTCCCACCATATTTTGTCAGATATTTGGCTGGTGTCCTTTATGCTGTTCTCGTTCATTTTTATAACTTCATTCACAATGGTCTGTTTGTCCTTATCTTCTATTACAGTGGATAAGCTAAGTGTGGTCACCATATCTGTAAAGTGCAGTGGAAAAATGACCCTATCTTTGTCCCATACTTAAGTCCTTTGGCATAGCACCATTAAATTGCCAAGCTACTGGTAACCTCAGAAAGGACTTGGTGGCTTCTTCTCGTATTGTGTATAAATTTCATACTAAGCTATGATTTACTCAGAATGGTCAGCTCATACTTTATCAAGAGACCCAGAATCTCATAGTAAAGCCTTCAGTTTTGTGACCCCAATGTGCAGTCTATGCAGCTTCCAAACAATCTATTTTTTGTCAACCAAATTCTAATTCACAGAGGTTAACAAGACTTCATGAATTCTTTGAGAAACTTCTATCTTCCTTAATGGCAGGCAGAAATGGCCCAACCTAATAAATGTAAATCCACATTCCTCTCGAACACAATCGTTCTGCCATTTTTCATATCTAGTGTTATCTGTACTTTCTTCATTGAAGATCTACTTATCAGAACAAAAAGCTGATACCAGTTATCCTGCAAGGGAGCACTTGTCTTTTAGAAGATGTTACTTTGTTATTATCTCCAAACCTGAAGCATGTAGAACTTTCATACTCCTTGGCCTTCTGCTGATCTGCTTCATCAAGAAACTCCAGATAGCAGTTAAGCCAGTCTCCTCAAACACTGTGGAAGTACAATCACTATCTAGAACTGCACAGTTGAATGAATCAGCCATCAAAATATTCATTGTTGTATTCAAACTTCCAGTGACCAATACAATTCCTTCATGGCAATCCTCATAATTTTCAGCCTCTGTATTCTCTGCTTCATGTATTATTTCAAAAACTTGATTGTTTCGGTGTAGGCAACACATTGCAATAATGATACTTGGAAACATACTGACAACATTCCCTGTATATTTCTCAGGTTTAAGCATCTGCACTAGCCACCAGACCTGCTTTTTGTCTCAACTCCCAAACTAATGGAAATATGGCAATCTTTAGATTTTCTATGAATAATCCCATCTTTGTACTGGAATCTGCATCTAAGATTTTGTCACTCTCAAATCTTGGCCACCACTGAACCTTCCATCTTTTGCTTTATCATAAATGTGCCTGTATCCAACAAGAAAGTAGCTGAAGTGGCTATCTTTCCAGAACATTTTTGGGACAACAGCCAATTTGGTCTAAAAGAAAGTCTTTACTTTGAAACTGAACACCCATCAATACTAAAATCTATTGCCATGAGAAATGTGTGCATAATCAAATAATCTAAATATGAATACAGATTTCAGGATGTCAAGCGCATATTTCTTCAGTCTCTTTTCCATTTGTCAAAGCCCATGATATATTCATCCAAATATTTGTTTTCTTAAATCTGACAAGCTTCATATGCTTCCAATAAATCATCCTTTTTGCTGAATTTATTCAAAAACTGTAGCAGGAGGTCCAGTCCATCTTCACAATCTGAATTATTGACATTTCACTTTGCAAACATTTTACTCTCTGCGGTTTGATTTCATTGCTAGAGGGATGGAATTGAAAAACAGCAAGATTATGTTGCAGCTGTATAAGGTGCTGGTGAGGTCACACCTGGCGTACTGTGTACAGTTTTGGTCTCCTTACTTGATAAAAGATATACTAGCACTGGAGGGGATGCAGAGGAGATTCACTAGGTTGATTCTGGAGTTGAGAGTATTGGTTATGAGGAGAGACTCAGTAGACTAGGACAATACTCATTGGAATTCAGAAGAATGAGAGGAGATCTTATAGAAACATATAAGATTCTGAAGGGAATAGATAAGATAGAAGTAAAGAGGCTGTTTCCACTGGCAAGTGAAACTAGAACTAGAGGGCATGGACTCAAAATAAGAGGGAAGCAGATTTAGGACTAAGTTGAGGAGGAACTTCTTCACTCAAAAGGGTTGTGATTCTGTGGAATTCCCTGTTCATTGATGCAGCTGGGGGCTATCTCATTGAATGTTTAAGGCAAGGATAGATACATTTTTGTACAGTAAATGATTAAGAGTTATGGTGAGCAGGTGAGCCAAGTCCACAAAAAGATTAGCCATGATCTTATTGAATGACAGAGCAGGCTCAAGGGAACAGATGGCCTACTCCTGCTCCTAGTTTTTATGTTCTTATGTGAGATGAAGTTAATGCCATGCTTTGCTTCTTTCTGGGTAATGAAGTAACCCATTTCTATATCTCAACTTCAGCTTCCAATTGCTCAACTTACAATCATACCCATTCCCATACAAACAGCCTTGTACTGAGCTCCACTGAAGTGGTGCATTGGGCCAACTCTTCATTGTTAACATCAGAACCTAGGTTAATTTTGTAAGAGTGAATTTGGATAATCAAAGTTTGAAATTTTACATCTTCCTTTCAACACCCTGGAACTTACATTTATCACTGCAGTATACTTTGTTTCCTTTAGAGAGTGAAGACAAACAGTATTTTTCACAATAACCAATCACCAAGGCTTAATGTTTACCCTATGCTACCATGTTACTTTGAATGCTAGCCAATGATGAAAGAATAATACAGCAACATGTCTTCATCTTCAAAAAGATTTTTTTTTTTTTTTTTCCTAATACAACTCAGTGGCAATACAAACTCCCTTAACTTCCCCATACCAACTGTTCTTGCTTGTCTATTTATACTCCTTTGGAGCTGAGCCAATAATCAGCACCTGTCTTTAATAAGATAATTAGCTTAACAATATATTGGCCAAAGTATGCACTTGCTGATATATTGTCAGTGGACAATTCAACAATTAACAGGAGGAAGGGCGGTACAAATATCCCCAACATCAATGATAGGGAAGCTTATGCAGCAAGTCAGTGCAAAAGATAAGGTCGAAGCATTTACAACTGTGGTCAGCCAGAAGTGCCGAGTGATGATCCATCTTGACTTCCTCCTGATGTCCCCAGCATCACAGGTGCCAGTCTTCAGACTATTGGATTCGCTCCATTGATGTGAAGTAACAGCTGCAAAGGCTATGGGCCCTGAAAATATTCCAGCGTTAGTATTGAAAAATTATTCCAGAATTAGCCAGGCTCCTAGCCAAGCTCTTCCAGTACACACTGGCAGCTATCCGACAACATGGATAGTTTCCCAGACATATCCACTCCACAAAAGGTAAGACAAATCCAATCCGGCCCATACTGCATCATCAGCCTCATCTTAATCATCAGCAAAGTGCTGTTGACTGTGCTTTTAAGTGGCACTTACTCAGCAATAATCTGCTTACTGACACTCAGTTTGGATTCCACTAGGGCCACTTGGTTCCTGACCTTATTGGCTCAAACATATTCAAAGACTGAACTTAAAACATAAGGTGAAAGTGACTGTCCTTAATATCAAGGCAGCATTTGACTGAGTATGGGAGCAAAGGACTCTGGAAAATAAAGTTAATGGGCATTAGATGGAAAGTTCTCTACTCTGTGGAGTCGGATCTAGACAACGAGGTATGGATGTGGTTGTTGGAAGCAAATCATTTCAGTGCCAGGACATTGATGCAGGAATTCCTCAGCGTCCTAGGGCCAACCATCTTCTTCATCAATGACCTCTGCTGGAGCATAAGGTGGGAATGTTCATTGATGGTTGCACAATCTTCAGCATTATTTGTGACTCCTTAGACATTGAAACCGTCCATGTCCAAGTGCTACATTACCTGGACAATATCCAGGCCTGAGCTGACAAGTGACATTAATATTTCAACCACACAAAGTACCAGGCAATGACCATTTCAAACAATGTCCCAGTCTAATGCCGACATTGTCGCATCATCTCAAACAAGACAGAATCTAACCATCATACCTTGACATTCAATGGCATTACAATCTTTGAAGCTACAACATCTTGGAGGTTACCATTGACCAGACAGTGAACTGGACTAACCATATCAACACTATAGTTATAACAGCAGGTCAGAGGCTAGGCACTCTATGGTGGATAATTTATTACCTGATTTCCCCAAAGGTTTGTCCATCATCTGCAAAGCACAAGTCAGGAGTATGATGGAATACTCTTCACTTGCCTACATGAATACAGTTCCAACAACACTCAAGGAGCTTGACACCATCCAGGACAAAGTAACCCACTTCAGTAGCATCCGATCCACAATATTCACTCCTTCCCCTTCAATGCAGAGTAGCAGCAATGTTTACCATCCACAAGATGCTCTGCAGGAACTCTCAGAGTCTCCTTAGACAGCACATTCCAAACCCATGATCATACTAAGTAAAAGGACAAGCACAATGGACCATCACTTGGAAGTTCCTCTCCAAATCACTCACTGTTCCTTCATTGTCACTCGGTCAAAATCCTGTAACTCCCTCCTTAAAAGCACTGTTGATGTTCCTACATCACATGAATTGCAATGGTTCAATAAGGTAGCTCACCACCATTTGGTCAATGACAATTGGGTATTATGGTTCAGGTCAGAAACTCCAAAATGTTTATGAATCCTATCTAGATTATACATTTCGCAGCTGAATTTGGCTAAGATATGTTTTGCCTCAGATATGATTCAAATGAGCCATTAGGGAGCTTTTGTCAAACAAAATTTATTTAAGAATATAATTAACATGTATGGTAAGAATATTAGCAATAACAACCAATTACAAACAAAACAATCACAATAATGTATAACCCTTAACAAATACATCTAAGATGTTCCAATCGAACCAAACCCATCACAAAACCCTTCCTCATGTTTAACATGGTAAAGGCTGATGCTCATATAATACTGGTACTGAATGCTACTAAATGTAATACTTTGGATGAATGCTACAGTTCTTTTGGTGCACTCAGAACAGTTTGAAGTCAGAACAACTACTCAGAACACTAGCGAAGGACTCTGGTCAAGCCAGTAACAGCAGATTTCCAACTGCAGGAAAGCAACAGGCCTTGGTTTCAGCTAACCAGTAGAATGTCTAAAACTCAGTGGGGGGGAGAGAGAGAGAGAGACTCCTTTCAGTCTGATGCCCAGTCCTTTCTAAACTAAACACCACCACCAGCCAAAAACAGAAAATAAAACCTTGAATTTCCTCGGAAGGAAAAAATGGGACCAGAACCTATGATCTTCCTTCTAACGATGTAGGGCTATAAAACAACACAGTAAAAATAAACAAACCCCACTTAAACCACTGAAGGAGCAATAAAAGGACTCTTACAGACCTCCTGGTAAGAATGAAAGCTAAATGCTACAGAGAACATAATTTTTAAAACAAAACTCTTAAAGGTACACTAACATTACAGGGGAATGGGCAAAAAAATGCTGGTTTGCCAGCGATGCCCACAACCCATGAATGATTAAAAAAAACCTAATTGTTGACAACATTCTTGGGGTTAACATTGATCAGAAAATGAACTGGGACAGCTTTACACTTACTGTGGCGACAAAAGGTTGGGAATTTGGAGATAAGTAACTCATCTGTTGACTCCCCAAAGCTATCCACAATTGCAAGGCACACATCAGGAATTGTAATGGAATGCTTTCATATTCCAGAATGGTGTGGCTCCAGCAACTCACAAGAGACTTGACAGCATTCAGGGGAATGCAGCTTGCTTGATTGGCAGCCTATCCAACAATTTGAACATCCATTGTTTCCACCATTGCTGTGTACTGGCTGCAGTATGTATTATATGCAAGATGCACATCAGTAACAGCACTTTGCAAATTGTGATATCTATTATCTAGAAGGACAAGGGCGTTAGGTGTACAGAAGCATTGCCATCTTCAAGTTCCCTCCAAGTCACAAACAATCCTCATTTGTTATGTATATGTATCAGCATTTTTTTACTTTTGGAGATAAAAATGTAATTCCCTGTAGATGACATTTCCAATTCAAATGTATTTATTTGTTAACATGGAGCCAATCAAATCAGGTTTTCTTGAGTCAAAGAAGGACTAAGTTTATTGGTTACTAAAGAAAAAATAATAAAATCAAGACTTCTCAGGCACATCAGAAATAAGAAACTTAGAGTCCAATAAAAAATTGAAAAGAATATACAATTATGTCCTTAGTTGGTCTTTGAGATGCAGATTGCTGAACATTACAGCCATTTGAATTTAGTTGGTTTCCTGTACAATTGTGGCATTGACTTTATCCAGGTCTGCACTTTGTTGACAACAACCTTTTTAGATTCTAGAGGAAGAGAAAGAAATCTTTTCTGCTTTTGTGCAACTGTGCCTTTAAATAGCCACCAAGTTTCTTTTTCTCCTGCTTTTCTTTCTCTAATCCTGCTTGGCAGATATAGTTTTCAGAAAAGAATTTGATTAGGATCATAGAATTTCTACAGTGCAGAAGGAGGCCATTCAGTCCATTGAACCTATATTGACAATAATCCACCCAGGCCCTATCCCCATAACCCCACATATTTACACTACTAATCATGCTGACGCAATGGGGTAATTTAGCTTGGCCAATCCACTTAACTTGCACATCTTTTGAGTGTGGGAGAAAACCAGAGCACCTGGAGGAAACCCACTAAGGTTCAATTCTGGCCTAGGGTGACTATTGAATTTGCACATTTTCCCCATGTCTGTGGGGGTTTCCTCCGCGTGCTCCAGTTTCCTCCCACTGTCCAAAGCCATACAGGTTGGATGGATTAGCCGTGGTAAATGTGTGAGATTATAGGGATAGGGTGGGAGAAAAGGTCAGAGAGTTGGTGCTGTCTCAATGGGCCAAATGGCCTCCTTCTGCACGGTAGGGATTCTATTCAATGATTTCATCCTCCACAGATGTTTTGAATAACTGATCAGTATCTGATCAGCTTCTAGCATTTTTGCATTTTAATGTCTTCCTTTCAACTGTTTGAAACGGATCTTGTAACCCATTCAAACCAAAATGGGAAATTCTATGTAACAGGCCCACATGCAAATTATATAACCTTCTCAGGGAACTGGTCAACTTCACAGTATTAGCCATCAGGTGACATGTGACAGCCATTTTGATCAGTTTGTTTTTAGTTGTCCTTCTTTGACCAGTTTAATATGTATGTGGTTAGCTGCTGAAATTGCTCTCACTCAGTTATACTTTCCTGACGTCATAGTAGCATTGATTTTTTTCAGATTCTGGGAAGGTATTTTCTTTTCAAAATCTGAACAGCACAAGATGTAAATAACCTTGCAGCATGATAGTTCCACAAATCTTGTCCACTATTTACATACATTATATTTATTCTTAGGCATAAGTCAGCCATTGTGGGAAAGGGACATTGCTATAACTAAAATGGGGCTGCCTGAACTCAGCACTGAGTTCAAATGGCCTTGGTAGGTTTGGATTTTCTTCATGTGTGGCTCTTGTCCCACTCCCACTCCCCTCCACCACCTGACAAAAATAGGATTTATGGAAATGGGAGCCAGGGTTCTGGTAGCATTTTTGATAAAGTATAGAGTCTTCATGACTCCGTGAAAGTTCAAGCCTTGATGTCCATATTCCATGAAAAGTATTCTTGCATTGTAGCAGGAACTAAATTGGTTCCTGGGATAAGAGGGTTTTTCTATAATGACAAGCAGAATAAATTGGCCTATATTCTTGGGAGTTTAGAAGAATGAAAGGTGATCTAACTGGAACATAATCCTGAAGGGATTTGACAGAGTCAACGCTGAGAGGTAGTTTTCCCTGGCTGAGCGACCCACAACACAGAAATACTGCCTCAGGATAAAGGACTGATCAATTTGATGAGGAGAAGTTTCTTCACTGAAAGGGTTGTGAATCTTGTAAGTTCTCCAGCTTTGATGGTCTGTATGTTTCATTGTTGAATATATCTAAGGCTGAGATGGACAGATTTTTGGTCTCTCAGGGAGACAAGGGATATGGCAGTAGGTTGGAAGGTGGAACTAGGCGGAAGATCAACGATATTCATATTGAACATGGGTCAAACTCAATGGGCTCTGTGGTCTACTCCTATTTCTTATGTTATTACGTAATATAGGAAACACAAGCTGCCAATTTGCACACAACAAACTTCTACAAATAGCAATGTGATAATGACCAGATGGTCTAGTTTAGTGATTTATCTTTGAGAGACATACATTGGACAAATATTGAGTAAAACTCTGCTGCTCATAGTGCATGGGATCCTTCACATATACCTTAGAGAGCAGATAGCAACTTCAATTTAACAACACATCTGAAAGATGGCACATCCGCACCACACTGCAGTCGTAGTTTAAACTTTGTGCTGTAGTCTTTGGAGTAAGACTTGAACCCACAGCATTCTGACTCAGAGGCGAGAATGCTACCAACAGGGCTCTGGCTGACACCTCATCATCTTGAATTAGCAATGAAGAATGTTGTGGTGGAGAAACAAGCTGAAGAATTGGATAGGGTTGACCTTTGTGTGTTTTTCTCTGTCTCTGGGTAACTGCACCATTGCCTATTTTCTGAATATTCCGTGGCGAATGGTAACGTTTTGTTCTATGACTCCCTTGAACTTTTAACCATTTCCCACATTCACAGTTAATAATTACATTTTACTTAACACACCGATTTAAAAATTGGACAATGGATGACCATTGAATTTTGAATTTGAAATATTCACCCGTATTTAACACTTTTTGGTACGAAGTGGTGAGTTTTTCTTCTCATCTGAAAGTCTGACTGTTGCTGGGATACGGCTCCACATACGTTTGTGTGACAGGAAATGTGTTCAAGCTTTACTAAATCGGCTGGTCGTGCAGACTTCCTGTCAAATTGCCAGCCTTCTGGTACCTCTTTCAAATAGCTGTTTGTCGTATATGAACTAAGAGAGTGAGAGTAATATTAATCTAAACACCCCCCACCACTTCTTCATCCTAACTTCAATACAGAATAAAATTGGATGGACTTCAAACAAATTCCTTCATGACCTGCGACACATGTTAGGGCATAATTACCCCCAGTGGCTATTCAACCAAGTGTGCATCACATCCCACCCTAATTCTCTCCCTATCATAGTTCACATTTTCCTGCCAGTCAGAGAGATGATTGCTTTCAAGAGCACGAAATCCTCCTGCGGGTTCCCCTCTTATACAATGAAAGTACTTCGGCACAGACATTTGACTGTTTAAAAATGACACCACTAAGTCTTCACCTATTGTATTAAGTTACATTTTCTGCCTTGCAAGTATGTTTACTGACTGAACAATACACAGAAAAAAACAGAAAATAGAAGCGAAATACATCTCTGCTTGCCTTAAAATATTTTGTTTTCCAGCCGTGTGCAATTCAGACACTCCCAAACCTTCCTTGGCACAAAACGTCCTGGTAATTTTGTTAATAGCATGACACACATTTATTGCATTTTATAGTTCAGTAAAACATGGAAACTGGATTTGGACAATAAAATTGGAGTTATATTAAATATTTAGTGCAATTATTTAGCACCTTAACACAGCATGATTCATCACAAGAAGCCAACATATTTTGCATGCTATCTATCTTAATTTGGTGCTTCCATTTGTGAAATCAATTTCCAGTTACAAAGATATCGGATTTGATTTTCTATGGCATGTTGACAGTACACTCCACATTGGGGTAACATACTGTTTTCAAGTCTCACAAGGATACTGGAGAATCAGCAATACTCATTTAAAAAGTTTGGGTCAGCAAATTACATCAGAACTGGAAAAATGATGCCCTGGAATTTGCCATTGGGTAACTGATAGTAGAACACATATGTTCCAGCATAACTACATTCCTCTTCATTGCACATTTTACTCAAGAATATCCAATGTCCTCATCACATCCCATTCAACAATCTAGGATCTTAAATTGAGTGTAATTTCATCAAATTGGGACATAGTTTTTGCCACTCACTATGTGGTATCCTTCTCACTGTGTGGAAAGAACATTGATTCAGTCTGCTATCCACCTTCTCCCTACAGATAATAGAATCATAGAATCCCTACAGTACAGAATGAGGCCATTTGGCTCATTCAGCCTGCACCAACAACAATCCTACCCAGGTCCTATCCCGATAATCCAATGCATTCACGTACTAATCCTCTGACATAAAGGGACTATTTACTATGGCCAAACCAGCTAACCCACACATTTATGGAGTGTGGCAGGAAACCAGATCACTTGGAGGAAATCCATACAGACATGGAGAGAATGTGCAAACTTCGCACAATCATCTGAGATCAGAATTGAACCTGGATGCCTGGCGCTGTGAGGCAGCAGTGCTAACTGCTGTGCCAACTATGCTGTCCAAACGTTTCCTGTCACTCATTATTTCCAGTACTTCTATATTGACCACTGTGTCTTTGGTTTGTTTCTATTTCAATGAACCTTAATGAAAACTTGAGGAACAGTGTCTCATCTTTCTAACAAAACACTTCTGCAGTGCTTTCTGAATCTGAGTATTAACTTTAACAACTACTGGCCTTAACCGTAGGTCCTATATCCTGTTTAACATTGGTTGCAGTTTAGGTGGGTTGGTATTTCTGGGAATGTCGGAGGAGAGTGGATTGGTGCTTCGGATGTGGTGACCCAATTGGAAGATTGTGTTGTTGGGATGGTTTATTGTCTTAGTGTGATCCTCCTCTCTCCAGTCAGATTCCTGGGCTATTGCAACCTGATCCATTTTCTCAGCTTTTCGTATTTTCCATTCTATTTACTTTTTCTCTTTTAGCTATTCATACATTCTCTGAGTGGAAGTTAAACTTCTGCGACAGCACAAAAGGGGCAGATTTATATTGGCTATCTCTTCTATATTACACAGGTATTCAGCTCCATTAATCTCAATTGAACTGAATATCTGGTGGGTTGCAGGACACCCAATGCAATACCATTCATTTTGCCCTCTCATTAAGATAAATTTCTGCCTCTCTGTTTTGTGCCGTTATGTTTTTTTCAATTTCTTACCATGAGATTTCCTTCTGTCAAATGTGCGGGTGTCATTGATTGGGCCAGCATTTATAGCCCTGACCTTGAGGGCATTTAAGAGTCAACCATATTGCTGTGGAGTCAGATATAGGCCAGACTAGGTAAGAACAACAGATTTCCTTCCCTAAAGGTCATTAATAATCAGATAGGTTTTTACAGCAATTGACAATGGTTTCATAGTCATCATTAGACATTTAATTCTAGATTTTTTTAAAATTCAAATTTCATCATCTGAATGGTGGGATTTGAATATAGTCCCCAGAGCATTACCCTAGGTCTAGTCCAGCAGTGATACCATTATGCTACTGCGTCCTCCCAATCTTCTGCCTTTTTACTATTTCTTATTTAGAGGTCAGTTTATTTTTTATCTTGTGCACTGCTATTTTGTTAAATTATTTTCCTCTTTTCTTTGTTCTGTTCTTTTCTTTGCATAAATGCTGATCTTCAGTAATATTTTTGAGTTCTGTGAACAAGTTCAACACCCACAATGTCAACTGTGTTCTCTGGACAAATGTAGCTGACCTATAAGTGTTCCCAGCATTTCAGATTTCCAGCACCATAATATTTTACTTTTTGTTGAACTCAATAAAAAAATCTGGAATAAAAAATCTAATGAAACCATTCTTGACTGCTATAAAAACCATCTTCTTCACTGAGGGCAGCACGGTGGCACAGTGGTTAGCACTGCTGCCTCACACTCCAGGGGCCTGGGTTTGATTCCCAGCGTGTGTCACTGTGTGGGGTCGGCACATTCTCTTCATGTTTGCCTGGGTTTCCTCTGCGTGCTCCAGTTTCCTCCCACAGTTCAAAATGTGTGCGTTAGATTGATTGGACAAGATAAATTAGCCCTTAGTATCCTGGGGTGTGATAGTTTAGAGGGATTAGCAGGGTAACTAAACTATAGGGCCTGGTGAGATTTTTGTCAGTGCAGACTTGATGGGCTGAATGGACTCCTTCTGCACTGTCAGGTTTCTATGGTTTCTGTGTGACTACAGCCAGACATGTATGTTCTTAAGGCCATGTGCGAGGGATAAAAATCCCACTACTCCAAGTCTGACAATTTATTTTTGTGCTTAATCACTTACATGCTGATTATAAACAAACCAGGCTGACTGACTTTCATCAGTTTAACACAAAATGGAGATCATTTTTATCGAGTTTCAGAACCATCCAGGTAAAGATATGAAAATATTCAAAAAGATAAACCAATATCTTGACCTTCACAACCCACCTACTTACAAAATTCACAAGTTATGTTCTTGGTAGTTACATTCCAGTCAAATTAAAGTTCAGTGCCGAAAAGTAAAAACATTGAGTGTTCACTGATTATGAAATTGCAGTGACTTTTTCTCCACAGTGGTCTTGAGGTTTCAGGGGATAAAGCCCATGTCAGGATGTACATCATCCTGAACCATGCAATTGCCAGAGACAATTTCTTTCTTTAAAAAAAAATTAATCCATATTTTCTAGAAGTCAATGAATTTTGCTGCTGAGGTTTCTTTTAACGGAAATTTGTTTTCACTGTGCTGGATTTTTAACTGCAAGAGAAAAAGAGCCTTAACTTGGAAGAGCTGGGAAAGGATTTTATTTCTTTTCCTGATTATTATTTAGCAGCTCACATGCTGTAATGCGATCTCTAAAATGTAGTTATTCCAGATCTCTCTCCCCATAATGGTTTCAGAAGACTTGGAAAGACTGTGGCTTTTGTCTCATAGTTGAGGTGACTAGATTCAGTAAAATTCCAGCTATTAACTCCTCAGTATCCATGATCCATCTCATCTTTCCATGTAGCTATTGTCCTAGAAGACTTTCTGTCTCTGCTTGAATGGTAACTTTATAGAAATGCAAATATGATATCCAGTGCAATTTCCAGTAAATCCTTTGAAGGAGTTCTCAACATCAACAGATATGAAAGTCCATGAGGCTGTCTTGGCATGGTTGAATTGTAATTCATGTTGGAATTTTCTAGAAATTTGCCAACTTGCACTACCAGATGTCAACTGACTTTTGGTAGACATCTTAAGTGTCTTTTCTTGCTATTAAAAAGTCTTTTTGGAACAGTGTAGTATATGTTTGATCAATCGAAAAAATTACAGATTGATATCATTCATGCAAAATATATGTCATCCTGACCATGCTTACATTGAAATTAAGAATAGAGAAGAGCATGAATGAGAAAAGACCTTTACATTCATCTAGCCCAGTTCTTCTCTATGTAATTATGCATTCTACTTTATCATGAGCTTTACCCAAACCATTTTCTGCAGACAGCAAGTTTAGCATGAGTATCTCCTGGCATTGAGTGAAATTCCAAAATATTTATGTTCTCAATCTTTCCATTATTCAGCCCCTGCCTTCTGGTCCCTGGAGCAATTCTTCCCTCCCATATGGCCCCAACATCAATGAAACCATCAGTGAAGTATTTGATCATCTCCGTCTATACACATTCTAATAACTAATGTTCCCAACCAAACTTCATCCAATTATTTTTGAAGGATTAATCCAAGATTGCAATCAGCTTTGGTGGGACTCTGCTCCACCTATGAAAAACTGTGGGACCAATTGGTAAGGGAACTGTGCATCATCACAAATTACCATTGTTAGCATCGGGGAAAAAAGTGGAAAATAATAGAAAAATGTTATATTTAATATTCTACATATTCACATAATGGTTGGCCTTTCGCTGTTTGTGTTGACAAGAGTTGAACATATGCACTCTACTGCACCACTTTGCTACATAATGATTTTAACCATAACAGGTTAATAGTTGTATTTTTTTTACATATATTGAGAAATAATATAAGTTGATTACCAGGTCTTACTATAGCTCTCAGAGATTTTAATTGATTTTAATTGAAGAGTTGTAGCACCGGTCTCACACACTTTGATTGTTATTGCCAACGAGAATGGAGAATTCGCCGCTCAGCCAAATCTCCATTTACTGCAGCTGGACAGGAGAACCCCAGCTGCAGGCATGTCAAAGAATTCAGGCCATAGTTAACTAAAAACGTGCGTTTCCAAATATTATCTATTAATGTAAGTTACCATTTGTGTGGTCCTGCAATTGATTGCTAGTTTTTGATACAATGTTAGTATATTGGGCATTAGATATCCAGAAATGCATTGTGTATATGTCAACACAAGACAAAAACATATCAAATGCTTTGGGTTTCCAACAAACTCATGATTGAAAATCTGGTAATTTGTCTAACAATGACACCTCTAAACATAACATCTACATTGTAAGCTTGGTAAATCTGCCTTCATAAAGTTGACTCCAGCCCATATTTAACCCACAAATAACACAGTGCAGCCTGTATTTATCCTGTAAATGATGTATTCCACATTGAATGTTACCCTGTGATACATTCTGCCAGTTTTCTAATATATTTATGTGCTTACAACTGATATTAAATGGACAAAGTAGATATTCTGGCATCAGGTAGAAATCTGAATCACAGGGGAGATTAACAAATATGAAGATAAGCTGCAAATTTATGCATAGCCACCATATCATCTTGGTAAAAAATAATACATAATTTCAACTGAAATAATAAGCTATAATTCAAACTGCAAAACACCCTTATTTATGTATTCTAATTAAAGTACTGCAGCATTTGCTTTATTAAATAAAGATAACACACTTATTGATATATTTTTCTCATTGTACGCAATGTAATCAGGGAAAGAATTTGACAATTTTTTTATCAAGTACCAAGATGCCAGCCACAAGGAAGTGCATGGGAATAGCTTCAAGGTGACTGCAACAACCACTGCAACCCCTCCCTTCACCACCAGCCCTATACTGTTCATAACAGCACATCTGAAATCAGTAACTCAACCAGAATGTGATTGAATGTGTGGACACAGATCAGTGTTGCATAGCACTGTATTCATTTTAAGAAATCCTGGTGATCAGCTAAACTGAATGTTATCTCAGAAATCAATAACAGTATCTTTAGACTATCAGTTTCATTCTGTCTTGATAGTGATGTGTGCTGCTTTCAGAGTACAGCATACAAAGGAATGTTTGGTGAGTCACAAGATTAGTTGATCTCAGTGCAGCCTAGTGAAGAAGAGATTCCTTTCCACCTCTGAAGCATAGCAGCATGGTGACACAATATTTTAGCACTGCTTCCAGAACACTGCATTTGCCTGACAAAGACACAGGGTGTCGAAAGCTCGCAATTTTACTATCAAATAAATCAGTTGGTTTATAAAATGGTGTTGCTAAATTCTTACTGAGTTCTTCACAGCGCCAGGGACCCAGGTTTAATTCCCAGCTTGGATTACTGTCTGTGTGGAATTTGTATGTTTTCCCCATGTCTGCATGGGTTTCCTTTGGGTGCTCCAGTTTCCTCCCACAGTCTGAATGACTGGCTGGTTGCATTGGCAATGCTGAATTCTCTCTCAGTGTATCCAAACAGATGCCAGAATGTAGCGACTAGGGGATTTTGATAATTATTTTAATGTCGTGTTAATGTAAACCGACTTGTGACAATAATAAATAAACTAAACTAGCTACGTGAGTTCAATAACAGATGTCATATATTAAAGTTGTTTGGTAAGATTGATAATCTGAAGTCAGATTTCACCAGGTGATCTATGATCAATACTTGAGAATGATTTGAAGTTAGATGTGACTGTTATACAGTACAGAATTCACTGGCTATTCATTCCAACTGATGGTGAGTTGGCTTCTCTAAAGCCTTCCTTGCTACATTTGAAGCTCATAGACATGAAATGTAAATGTTTTGTAGAAATTCACAAATAATACAAGGGATGTGCAATAAGTACTGGCCAGCCAGCAATACCCATGTCCCATGAATGAATCAAGAAAATTTGTGTAGGTTCAAAGTCTCCACATCTGGTTTCTTGATTAATTGTTTAAAAGGTTTTATCTTACAGTAATCATTCTGAGAGTTCACATTCATGATTTTAGAACAGACTTTCACCACTGCTTACAGACAATGACTACCTACTTATAAAGTGACTGATGACACCCATGAAGAACCCAAGCAGTGAGGCTGAAAATTCTACAATGAAAGCTATGTGACCAGCAGATGTGTTATTGCAAGCATTTAATATGCTGAAGCTGAGTTTCAGGTGACCTGAGAGATCTGGAGTACACATCAGCTAAGCAGTTGGGGTCATGAGAATGGTATGCACAACATTACATCACTGTGAGGAGAAAGGCATTGAGCACCTTTCCTTTTCAAAGTAAACGGAGGAGGAAGGTGATCTGGTCAATGCAACAGCAATGGCACACATTGATGCCCAGTGTGCTCTCATAATAGCAAGGTTAATTTCGATTTCAATGTTTCTCCCATGTGACAGACACACATTAAACCCACCCAACACTCACTTTTTCCCAACACAAAGCAGTTCTGCAATTAAGCAAGTCCTTTTTAAAGTCATCCATTACTTGGTGTTAAGCCTTGTTTTACCATTCATCACAAAGAACAGGTCACTTACCAGGCAACCGCCAAAAGTGGACAAGGTGGAAAAATGATGCAAACAATTAATTTTTAAGTGATTCGTTGATGAAATAGAAACTTTACCACAAACATACAACTTTGTGCGATTACAAATCTTTACTCTCCATTTTCCCCAGCAGTTCTACTTGATATAATCCATGTAACTTCAGCAGACATGGAAGCAGGCTGCTCAGATGTTCTGACTGCTGAGATGGTCTTGGCTCTGTCCTCTGGACTTTGGAGCCTATGATAGCTTAGTCAAAAAAATGATGTACACCAACTTGTGAGGCACTGCCTGAGGATGTGAGTGAGAATAGGAAGTGCTTTGAGCCAAACTCCACTTCAATTTCCCTTCAAACCTTTCTTGTTATAGCTGTACTTCTCCCAGTGAAGAGCTATAAAACACTTTGCTGTAGATCAGTGGAGTGCTGAATTGAGGAGTGTGACACCACAGTCCTGCTGTTTACCTCCTAACCAATCCGCAGACTTACCATTAGCATGCTTCCTCCTTACTTTGACTGGATGGATAAACCTTCTGGGCGCAGATCAACCATAACAGTCACCTACGTACCCACCTACCAACCACCACAGATGATGAACGTGGTCACATTCATCTTGAAAAATGAAAGGATGAATTTCTCCCTCCGGGTCTCTACAGTCCAAAACATTAGATCCAGAAATCCAGTAGGGTGCATTACGACTCGATTAGGACAGTTAATTATTGTGTTCCCTCACCTCTTACTGATCTCCCACGTGTGTCAGAAAGCTGCTGATAGAGTCTGTCAATTATCACTTTTGCAGTGTCCCTTTAAATAGTAGGATTGAAATTGCCTCACGCAGGCCATCATACCTACACAGAATAATCGTTTGGGAAATTTGGAAGCAGATGCCAATGCAGGGCTTGAGTTATTAAGGCACTTTATTTATTTCTGAGCTGTGTGCATAGTACCAGGAACATTTTTACCACTTCCCACTCCCAGCAGATCATCACACAAAAGTTCCAACCTCCCCATCACCTCCGGCCCCATGGCTTTCTTGGCTGAAACCTTTGGTATCACCTCACTATCACAGCCTGATTCTCTACTTTTCTGTATCTAGGAGGTGTCCTGCACTAAGGCCCTTCACCTGGGCAGATGAGTCAGTGATCTCTTTCTAGTCCAATGCTACTGTGCAACTAGCCTCCAGAAATTGTTGAGAAGAGTTCTGGGATGAGTAACGCTGTTATTCATCATATCTCCTTGTGGGGAGGCCCCTACCTTCTCACTTTGAAGTGTCACTACATGTAGAATTTTGGTAATATCAATTTGTGTCCCATTATGCCAAGGTATTTTGTACCAGATCTGCATTATTACAGAGCTTTTAACATTCCATATTTTAAAACATTCTGCAGTAGCCGTAGAAAAATACTCTGCACATTTAAGTCAAGCATCTTTTTCTGTATTCCAGCTATCTACCTGTTCAACAAAATGCCATTGTACATACAACCTGGATCAAAATTAAATAAATAACTTTACAAACTCCTTAAACTACTGTTTAAAACATGCCTTGCAATGTATGTACTTGTCACCTGCTTATTCAACAGCCGTAAGCAGTGTTTTTGATTTAGTTGACTGGCTTCACTTAATTATCAATTACAATTATGATCCTTTATTGAAACATGAAAAATAATCACTTTTCAATCCTGACTGAGCATTTACCTTCTGAAGCTGTCTTCTGCCAGTTGTAGCCTG
Source organism: Sphyrna mokarran (assembly GCA_024679065.1). Taxonomy (NCBI): domain Eukaryota; kingdom Metazoa; phylum Chordata; class Chondrichthyes; order Carcharhiniformes; family Carcharhinidae; genus Sphyrna; species Sphyrna mokarran. The sequence goes on from JAGIQG010000009.1 coordinate 43,741,347, forward strand.
CCATATTCTAAACTGACAACTGGAAACAGTTGAGTTTTAGCTATTAAATCACCTTGTATGGAATCACTCACAGGAAAACATATGTCACCATGTTATGCAGGCCTATATTATGTAGCTCTAGGTGCTGTGGACTCCATCTCATTTATACCCCAGAGCACTGATTATAAATGAGAAACAATGGCTGCAGGAGGTGGCCGGGGGTGGGGGGTTGGGGGAGCAATCTTGAGTCCATGTTCGCTGTCCGCAGGAAAGGTGATGGGGGCTCAAGATTCAGTGCAATCCTGCAAATTGCTGATTTTACCAAAGAGATAACAACTTACGATTTTTATTGCAATTCACTTGTGATGTAATCAGGTTTACGCTCATTCTGTGAAAAATGCCCAGTTATTTTTTTGTGGCAAACTGTGATAAGATCAAGAAAGAAGGCAAACATGTTTCTCTGGAGAGGACCATGTTTTTTCTCTTGCTGGGACCATTTTTTTAATTCCGCCCAATGGATTAAATGCAGCCTTTGTACATACACATGACTGACAATTCACGATCACAATTTTAATTTTATCTTTATTGCCAATTCTTCCCCAGTTTCTCTCTTAAAGTTGTGACCTCTACAGGATGCTTGGTCCATGAATACCAGGCACCTTACATTACTTTGATCAGTGACACCAGACAATGGATGCTGGTAGGCTATTTGATCTTAGGATGTAGAAAGTGTCTCATGTTGTAATTTTTATACCTCAGAGCTCTGCAGAGATGACAATTGTCTCTATGGATGTAACAGGTTTATATACATTGCTTTTAACTCTGGCTTCCAGCCTTTTTCGCAGCTTTGTTTACTTTTCTCTGAGTCCCCACCCAGAATCAGGGAAAGTAAGCATCGATAATAAACAAACTAATGTAATCAAATACAGAGCAATTGAACACTACATCATGAGTCTTACATGCTCATGTATCCCAGCTCAAGAGCAACATAATCAATATTATTGATAACTCATTTGTCTCTAACAATTATTTTATAAAATTTGTGGCCAGGGAAGTCTAAGCCAGTAACACAATTTCATGGACTTTTGTATTCTGTACATGATAAAATAAGAGCCATGTAGTTATCTTTAGTTGTACTTCTGTATTATTTTCTGCTTCCACCTTGTCTTTAATCTGGCATTAAGGGTTGAATTTGGGCACTTTTCAGATCTACTATGGCTCTTGTTGCTAGCGATAAAAGAAATATCACAAGTGTCCCACTTATGATAGAGGAGAAGCTGGTAGATGGTGATATCATCAGGATTTCAAAGGACTGTTATGACTGAAGTTCCTTTAATCCCTGTTCAACTTCCTCATTGTTTTTCAAGTTCCCCAAACATGATACTTAACTATCCTGATTATTGAATGTATACATTTTCTTTTCTGCTCTAACATTCAATGTGACGGGCAGTTTCTGGATCTTAATTTGTTGTCTCATTCATTTATGAGCGTCCTGACAATACAACAAATTTGGGTAAAACAGAACTGTATTCTAATTCTCCAAGCACTGAGGGCCTGAATTTTAGTTCCCTGCTGCAAGCTGTTTCAACAAGAACTCACAGTTGTATATTGCCTTTAAGGTCTTATCACTCAACAATTTATCGAGGACTAATCAAAGTGATAAATGTCAAGTCAAAGAATTAGGTATTTGGAAGGCTGATCAAAAGAACTGTGTTTCAAAGAATATCTTAATGGGTGGCATGGTGACACACTGGTTAGCACTGCTGCTTATAGCTAGCAGGTTCAATTCCTAGCTTGTCGCTGCCTGTGTAGAGTCTGTCCATTCTCCCCATGTCTGAGTACTCTGGTTTCCTTCCAAAGTTTGAAAAATGTGTTGGTTAGGTGCATTTGCCATGCTAAATTCTCCCTTATCTGGTGTGCCCAAACAGGTGCCAGAGTGTGGCAAGTGGAGGATTTTCATAGTAATTTCATTGTAGGGTTAATATAAGTCTACTTGTGACTTTAAGAAATAATCTTGAGAAAGAAAGGTGGAGAGGAAGATAAAGTGATGTATTGATTTAGGGAGCGAATTCCAGGATATGAATTTTATAACATGGAAGGCACAACCAACATTGGTGGGGGCAAAAGATAGTGGATGCAGAAGATGTCAACAACAGTGAGTTTGAGCAGGATATTTTAAGAGAAGGTTAGAGTTAGGAAAAAGAAATGTTTGAATATGAAATTCTGTATTTTGGTAGAGTGGGAGTCAATGTAGGTAAATGAAGATGCATAGAGGTTTATAGCACCAAAACAGGTCCTTCGGTCCAACTTGTCCATGCTACGCTCCTTTTAAAGCCCTAAACTAGTCCCAATTGCCCGCATTTGGCCCATATCTCTCTATACCCATCATACCCATGTAACCATCTAAATTTTTTTTAAACGACAAAATTGTACCCGCCTCTACTACCACTTCTGGCAGCTTGTTCCAGACACACACCGCCCTCTGTGAGAAAAAATTGCCCATCTGGACACTTTTGTATCTCTCCGCCCCTCACCTTAAATTTATGCCCTCTAGTTTTAGACTCCCCTAGCTTTGGGAAAGGATACTGACTATCTAGCTGATCTGTGCACCTCATATTTTGTAGACCTCTATAAGATCACCCCTCAGTTTCCTACACTCCAGAGAAAAAGTTCCAGTTTATCCAACCTCTCCTTGTACCTCAAACAATCAAGTCCCTGCAGCATCCTAGTAAGTCGTTTTTGCACTCTTTCTAGTTTAATAATACATTTTCTATAATAGGGTGACCAGAACTACACACAGTATCCCAAGTGTGGTCTTACCAATGTCTTGTACAACTTCAACAAGTCATCCCAACTCCTATATTCAATATTCTGACCAATGAAGCCAAGCATACTGAATGCCTTCTTCACCATTCTGTCCACCTATGATTCTACTTTCAATGACCTATGAAGCAGTACCCCCTCTTTGCTCTGTAAATCTCCCCAAAGGACTACCATTAATTGAATAAGTCCTGCCCTGGTTCAATCTACCAAAATGCATCACTTTGCATTTATCTAAATTAAACTCCATCTACCCCCATTCATAAGCCCACAGGCCCAATTGATCAAGATCCCGTTGTGGTCTGAGATAACTTTCTTTGCTGTCCATTCATTGATGGATAAGTGGGATTTCATGTGAGATAAGATTCAGGCAACAGTTTTTTTAAATTTATTCACAGAAAATGGTCATCGCTGGCTAGGCCAACATTTACTGTCCATCCCTAATTGCCTTAGAGAAGATGGTTGTGAGTTGCCTTCTAATAGAATCATAGAACCCCACAGTGTAGTAGGAGGTTATGTGGCCGTCGAGTTTGCACTGACCACAATCCTATCCAACCTCTATCCCCACACCCCCATGCATTTACCCTAGCTAGTGCCCTGATATAAGGGACAATTTAGCATTGCCAATCCATCTAACCCGCACATCTTTATATTGTGGGAGGGAACTGGAGCACCTGGAGGAAACCCAGGCAGACATGGGAAGAACGTATGAAATCCACACAGACAGTCACCCCAGTTGGGAATCGAAACTGGGTCCCTGGCACCATGAGGCAAGAATGCTGATCATAATGTCCCCATGCCACCTGAACTCCTGCAGTCCAGATAATGTAGGTAATTTAAATGAGATTTACTTTACAGCCACGTGAGTATACTTGGTGGGAGAAGCACTGATTGGCGAGCCTTAAAGTAACAAAGAACATAGAACATAGAACATAGAACATAGAACAATACAGCACAGAACAGGCCCTTCGGCCTTCGATGTTGTGCCGACCAAAATAAAAAGCAATGCCCCTCCTAACTAAACCATTCCCTTCTCATCCATATACTTATCAACTAACCTCTTAAACGCCACCAAACTTGGCGCATCTACAACAGCTGCAGGCAGGGCATTCCACTCCCTAATCACTCTTTGAGTAAAGAACCTACCTCTGATATCCGTCCTATAACTCATACCCCTTAATTTAAAGCTGTGTCCCCTCGTGCTAGCTTTCTCCATCCTAGGAAAAAGGCTATCACTGTCCACCCTATCTAAACCTCTAATCATCTTATATGCTTCAATAAGATTCCCCCTTAGCCGCCTCCTTTCTAACGAAAACAACCTCAAATCCTTCAACCTCTCTTCATAGGACCTGCCCTCCATACCAGGCAACATCCTAGTAAACCTCCTCTGTACCCTCTCCAATGCCTCCACATCTTTCTTATAATGTGGCGACCAGAACTGCACACAATACTCCAAGTGCGGCCGCACTAGAGTTTTGTACAGCTGCAACATGATGCTGCGGCTCCTAAATTCAATCCCCCTACCAATAAAAGCTAAGACTCCATAAGCCTTCTTAACAACTTTATCCACTTGACTGCCTACTTTCAGGGATCTATTGACACATACACCAAGATCCTTCTGTTCCTCAACACTATTAAGAGCCCTACCATTAGCCCTATACTCTACACATTTATTGTTCCTGCCAAAGTGCATTACCTCACACTTTTCCACATTAAACTCCATTTGCCACCTCTCGGCCCAGCTCTGCAACTTGTCCAAGTCACTCTGTAAACTAAAACACCCCTCTTCACTATCTACCACACCACCAACTTTAGTATCATCTGCAAATTTACTGATCCATCCCTCAATACCCTCATCCAGATCATTTATAAAAATTACAAACAGCAGGGGCCCCAAAACAGACCCCTGAGGCACACCACTCGTCACCGAACTCCACGATGAATATCTCCCATCAACCACCACCCTCTGTCTTCTATCTGCCAGCCAATTTCTAATCCAATTAGCTAAATCACCCTCTATTCCACACATCTGCATTTTCTGTAGAAGTCTTCCATGGGCCACCTTATCAAACGCCTTACTAAAGTCCATATATACTACATCAACCGCCTTACCCCCATCCACCTCTCTGGTCACTTTCTCAAAAAACTCAATGAGGTTAGTAAGGCATGACAAAGGTGTGAATAAGAGTTATGGCACCATATATTAGCTAGCTATTAGCATATAATGCTATATAATATGCTATATAATAGCATAGCTATTAGGTAGCTAGCTAATAGTGAAGAATATGACAAAAGAGGAAATAGGGTGTTCTGTGATGCCAAGATTATTCAGTCAGAAAACTCAAACTGTAGTCAACCAGAACGCTGATGGGAACAGTCTGGATCAGCTTGCAACAGTGGCTGGGATTTTGTGATGGAATCAATTGTTAGGGTAGAATTAGCGGCTGGGTAATAGATAATGGTTTAAACTGGACCCAACATTAGATCCAATCTTCTGAAGAGTGCCAATCACCATAGAATCATAGAATCCCTACAATGCAGAAAAAGGCCATTTGGCCCATCCAGCCTGCACTGACAACAATTCCACCCAAGCTCTATTCCAGTAACTTGGCATATTTACCCTGCTTGTCCCCCTGATACTAACGGACAATTTAACATGGCCAATCGACCTAACCCGCACATATCTGAGAGGAAATCTGAGCACCCAAAGGAAGCCCACGCAGAGCTGGGCTCCTGGCACTGGGAGGCAGCAGTGCTGACCACCATACCACTCACGCTAATACTATTTAATTGCCTTACACCACAGCTCCACCTTTTTCTTCCAGGCTTCTGAACCTTATTGTGCAGAAGGAGACCATTTGGCCCATTGAGTCTGCACCAACCACAATCACACCCTGGCCCTATCCCCATGACCACATGCATTTATCCTAGTTAGTTTGCCTGACACTAAGAGGCAATTTAGGATGGCCAATCCACCTAACCTGCACATCTTTGGAGTATGAGAGGAAGCCAGAGCACCTTGAGGAAACCCACACAGACACGGTGAGAAAGTGCAGACTCCACACTGACAGTGACCCGAGGCCAGGAATCAAACCCAGGTCCCTAGTGCTCTGAGGCAGTAATGCTAACTACTGTGCCACTTTTGTTACTGTGTAAATTCTTGGTCACAATGCTGAAATAAAAGGAACCACAAAAGAACATTTCAAAGCAAATTCCTAAACCATCCAATATTCCATACAAATATCAACTATTTATCCTGTGCATGTTCTTATTATCTATCTTGAAAATGCTCCTGCCTGTCCTGCCATTCCTCCACATCGCCACTGTGCCACTTTGGGCTACAGGAGGTTGGATGAAGGCTCTGGGCTTACAGGAGGCTGATATTCAGTGAAGGAGGCTGTAGATGGCCTTGCATGTTTGGGTCATTGAGTCCCACTGCTGTGACCCTGGATCCCGTCTTTGGACTATAACCTCGTGGCATGGACATGGACAACAGTATGCATTGGCTAGTTGGCAGGCAACATCTATCATTCAGAGCTGGGGTGAATTTCATTAACATTAACACACTGCACCAGGTCCAATTCTGGCTTCCTGTGTCTCTCCCTGTCCACGTGTGTTTCTTCCGGATGCTCAAGTTTCCTCCCACAGCTCAAAAGTCTTGCTGGCTAGGTGCATTGGCCATGCTAAATTCTCCCTCAGTGTACCCAAACAAATGCTGGAATGTGGCGACTGGAGGATTTTCACAGTAACTTCATTGCATGTCACTGTAAGCTCTAATGAACGGTCATTTAGAGTTGAAATGTTGCCTCTGTTCTCTTCCTCACAGATGCTATCAGATCTGCTGAGATTTTCCACATTTTCTGTTTTTGTTGTTGTTAATGTAAGACTACATTAATAAATAATTAATAAATTATTTTTTAAGCAACACAACACAGCACGGGAAACAGGCCCTTCGGCCCAACGAGCCCGCGCCACCATAATACCAAATACATTATCCTATTTTAATATTCCTATATAATAATATATATATTAATCCTAATTTGGAAAATTTTCACCATAGGGACAATTTGTTACCCAATCAGCCTAAGAGCGAATTTTTTGGTTGTGGGAGGAAACCGGAGTGCCCGGAGAAAACCCACGCAACCACGGGGAGAACGCGCAAACTCCCGCAGACACCGGCCCAATTCCAAGTGTCTGCACAGCCACATCGATAGTCTCTGAGCTGTCATGGTGCCCTTCAGGTGGTCCACATAAAGCACTCATATACGACATGAGGTACCAGGCAACCCATGAATCAACATCCAAGAGCTGTACCCGCACCACCTGCCGAACGCGTGCTCAAATTATGGACCGAATTACCTGTGGAAAAAAGCCGTAGTTAAACAGTCCTAATATATCCCTCTATCTGCATACCGCTCATGTGGCTGTCCAAGAGACCCTTAAACAGCCCCAGCGTGCCTGCTCCCACCACCTTACTCAGCAGTGCATTCCACACCCCCACTACCCTTTGTGTGAAAAACTGCCCTCTAATATTCGTCCTATACATAGCCCCCCTCACCCTATGGCCATGACCTCTCGTCCTATCCATTTCTAAAGGTGGAAAAAGTTTACCTCCATTTACTCTATCTATACCCCTTATAATCTTATACACCTCTATGAGATCCCCTCTAAGCCGACGTCTTTCAAGGGAAAACAACCCCAGTCTATCTAATCGTTCCTCATAAGACAGTCCTTCCATACCAGGCAGCATCCTGGTAAACCTCCTCTGCACTCTCTCCAAGGACTCCACATCCTTCCGATAGTACGGAGACCAGAACTGGGCGCAGTATTCCAAGTGAGGCCTAACCAAAGTTGTATACAACTGCAACATCAAACTCCTACTCTTATATTCTATACCCTTTTCTATGAAAGCTAACATACTATACGCCTTCTTTGTCACCTTCTCCACCTGTGAGGACACCTTCAGAGACTTGTGAACCTGCACCCCCAAGTCTCTCTGCGTCTCTATGCTCCTTATAGTTTTACCTTTTATCCTATAATTCTCTTCTACATTTTTCCGGCCAAAATGCATCACCTCGCATTTTTCCGGATTAAATTCCATTTGCCATCTATCTGCCCAATCTACCAACCTGTCTATGTCCTGTTGTATTGCCTGACACTGCTCTTCTGTACCCGCCATTTAACTAATAAATTAAACAAAAACTGATATAAGTGGTGAGGGCTGTATAAGTTTGCTATCTTTCACCACGTACAAAACTCTGAAGAGGCATGTGTAGGAGGTGAGTGAAATTACAGTGTAAAATTTGATAAATTATAAAAGGGTAGTGGGGGTGTGGAATGCACTGCCGAGTAAGGTGGTGGGAGCAGGCACGCTGGGGCTGTTTAAGGGTCTCTTGGACAGCCATATGAGCGGTATGCAGATAGAGGGATATATTAGGACTGTTTAACTACGGCTTTTTTTCCACAGGTAATTCGGTCCATACTTGACCAACATTGAGCATGCATTCAGCAGGTGGTGCGGGTACAGCTCTTGGATGTTGATTCATGGGTTGCCTGGTACCTCATGTTGTAAATGAGTGCTTTATGTGGACCATCTGAAGGGCACCATGACAGCTCAGAGACTATTGATGTGGCTGTGCAGACACTTGGAATTGGGCCGGTGTCTGCGGGAGTTTGCGCGTTCTCCCCGTGGTTGCGTGGGTTTTCTCCGGGCACTCCGGTTTCCTCCCACAACCAAAAATTCGCTCTTAGGCTGATTGGGAAACAAATTGTCCCTATGGTGAAAATTTTCCATATTAGGAATAATATATATATTATTATATAGGAATATTAAAATAGGATAATGGATTTGCTACTATATAGTTATGACGGCGGCGCGGGCTCGTTGGGCCGAAAGGCCTGTTTCCCATGCTGTGTTGCTTAAAAAAAAACACTTTTTGAAATCTTAATAATTAATCAAGAAACATGAAAGAGAAAAGATTGGCTTCAGAAAAGGGTTTTGGTATTTGATTTATAATTAAGTTTTTTTGGCCAATGCACTTGAAGAATACTCAGTTCAAACTCATAACTGGCAGCCATATTTTGGCAGTTCATTGGAGTATAAATGAGATATGAAAGAATGTCAATAGAGTCATAAAAAAATTCATAGGGTTCAATTTTATATGCAACATAGCAAACTCAGTGTTGATTCTACACTTTGAGACAAATCAATATTTTAATTTTTTCACCTTACTTTAGCACATGGTACAAGTAACCTTACAGTGCTGCTTCTGGCCTGTACAGACTTGTTTCTATTTTGTTTGTACCTGAGGGAATGGTTACACAATGCAAATAAATGCTATTAAAAAGGTGCAGCGGGCTACACCAAAGCTCATCCATAAGCTCCTTTCACACGCAGATATAATCCAACTCACTTTAGAATATACTGCACCCAGTTAATCCCCTGAGGGTAAATTACAGATGAAAGCTTCCTTGATCTCCAAAGGTAATTAAGCAAAATATAACAAATACTCATCCATACTTGCTTGCCATTATTCCAAAGCCTGCTCTCCTCCACAATCAAGATGCCCCACAAGTATGTGAACAATTGAATTTTATACAATGTTTAACTATTTCAATCTCGGGGGTCGATTTTGAACCCGCACTCTGTGACTGCGGGAGTGATGATGCAGGGTACGATTCCATACAATTTACGCTTGCGAGTTTCCAAATTCCGATCTTACCAACCCCTCACCAGTGGAGTGACATGAAACATGTTGTGGAACCACTGAAAGCTCATTTTAATACATTAGCATGTCATTAGTGAGCACTTTCTCCAGGACCTCCCCCCCACACCCAATATACTGGCCATTGCGGGGAACGCTGTAGGTGGGTACTGGATATGACTGTGACACGGATGAGAGGGGTGGGAAGAAGGTGGAAAGGTGCCGATTATTGGAGGGGGAGGAGCAGGGAAGAAAGGAGGAGGGGCTAACAATTGTGAGGGGAGAGCTGGGCCTGATGATCACCTGGCGGCGGAGAGAGAGATTGATGATGGGGGTGGGAGGGTAGAAATTGCTGATGATCGTGGCAGGGGTGGGGGTTTGGGAGGAGGGGCCAATTATTGTGGTGGGTAGAAGGATACATTGGTGATCGGGAAGGATAGAGAAATGCTGACTCCAATTGGGGATGTGGAGAGAGCACTTGATACGCCCACAATGGGAGGGAAGATTTACTCAGGTTCTGATTGGGACACCCTTCAAAGATGTCACCCTGATCTCTAAGCAATGGGATTTTGTCAGCCGATCCTCATTGTATGAGGGCATGAAATATATCCCTTGACATATTCCCAGAGCATTGGAAGAAACAAACCAGTTTCTCTGGAAAGGACACTATAGCATTTTTTAGTAAGACTTTGCGCCAAACTTAAATTTATGTGCAGGATTTCAATACCAAGAGAGAATGGGTCTATGTGCAGATGACAGAGGTCAAAACCCCCAAAAACATTGGTGAGTCCATCACTTGATATGTTTCCACCCACTGCTGAATTTCACTGGGGGCTTGAAGATGAATGAGAAAGACCTGCAAAGTTGCTGGATCAGGTATTTTAATAGAATCCCTACTGTCCAGAAGGAGAACATTCAGCCCATCGAGTTTGCACAGACTCTCCAACACAGCATCCTATCCAGGCCTTATCTCTGTAACCCTACTTACTTATTTTGCTACCATTCCCAACTTTCACATCCTGAGACACTAAGCGGCAATTTGGCATGGCCAATCAAACTAACCTGCACATCTTTGGACTGTGGGAGGAAACTGGAGCACCTGGGGGAAACCCTTGTGGACATGGGGAGAATGTACAGACTCCTCATAGACACTGACCCAAGGCAGGAGTGCTAACTAATTTGATCGATTCAGCCTTTAATCTTGAATTCTAGTTTGGACAGCCAGCAAATAGCTTTCCTGAGCTATGTCAGGTGGAGTTCATTAGGGCCAACTGTCGAAAGCACAGTGAGATACCATTGGTTAATGAAACCAACAGGCTTGATGAAGGCCTTTAGACAGTGAAATGACATAGAATCATATAGGTTTACAGGCCCTTTGGCCCTACTTGTCCACGCCACCCTTTTTTTTAACCACTAAGTTAGTCCCATTTGCCCCCATTTGGACCATAACCCTTTATACCCATATCACCCAGGTAACTATTTAAATGCTTTTTAAAAGACAAAACTGTACCCACCTCAACTACTATTTTTAGCAGATTGTTCCAGATGCTTATCAGGGTCTATCTGAAATAATTGCCCCTCTGTGCCTTTTTTGTGTCTCTCCCCTCTCACGTTAAATCTGCATACTTTAGTTTTAGACTCCCTTATCTTTGGGAAAAGATGTTCAGTGTCTAGCTGATATATGCTTCTCATTATTTTACATCTTCCTTTTGATATGGAGCCCAAAACTGCTCACAATATTCCAAATGGGATCTGACCAATGCCCTATACAACCTCAGAAGTACATTCCTGCTCTTGTATTCTAGCCCTCTCGACATGAATGCTAACATTGCATTTGCCCTCCTAACTGCTGATTGAACCTACACGTTAAGCTCAAGAGATTCTTAAACAATGACTCCCAAGTCCCTTTGTTTTTCTAATTTCCGTAGCATTTTCCCATTTAGAAAATAGTCTATGCCTCCACTCCTCCTTCCAAAGTGTATAATCTCACACTTTTCCACATTATATTCTATCTGCCACTTCTTTGTCCACTCTCCTAACCTGTCCAAGTCTTTCTGCAGCTCTTTTGCTTCTTCAATACTATCTGTCCCTCTACGTATCATCTGCAAACGTAGCAACAATACCTCAGTTCCTTCTTCCAAATTGTTAATGCATATTATGAGAAGTTGTGTTTCCAGCATTGACCCTTAAGGTGCTTCACTAGACACCAGCTAGCATCCTGAAAAAGACCCCTTTATCCACATTCTCTGCTTTCTGCCAGTCAGCCAATTTTCTATCCATGCCAGGATCTTACCCTTAACACCATGGACACTTATTTAAAAGTCTCCTATACTGGACCTTGTCAAAGGCCTTCTGGAAATCACATCCACTGATTTTCCTTTATCTAACTTCCTTGTTACCTCCTCAAAGAAATCTAAGAGTCTAATAGCATTCTGGTACCTCCTTCATCACTCTATTCACCTGTGACCTTACTTTCAAGGAGCTATGAACCTGTACCCTAGATTTCTTTGTTCTATAACTCTCCCCAACACCCTACCATTAACTGAGTAAGTCCTGCCCCGATTTTCCATTTACAAAAATGTATCAGCTCGCATTTATTGAAAGTAAACTCCATCTGCCATTCATCAGCCCATTGGCCCAATTGATCAAGGTCCTGTTGCAATCTGATATAACCTTCTTCGTTGTCCACTATGTCACCTATCTTGGTGTCATTTGCAAACTTATTAACCATGCCTCCTAAATTCTCATCCAAATCATTAGTATAAACGGCAAATAAGAGTGGACCCAACACCACTGGTCGCAGGCCTCCAGTTTGAAAAACAATCTTTTACAACCCTCGATCTTCAGTCATCAAGCCAATTTTATATTCATTTGGCTATCTCACCCTGGATCCCATGAGATTTAACCCTATGCCACAACCTACCATGCGTACATTGTCGAAGGCCTCTGTATAAAAGTTTGGGCTCATAATATTCGTTCTCAGAGTGTATTTACATTGGAAGTTTCTGAAAGGCATTTTACCCACCTTGGTCATTACTCACCTTGATCTGTTGCCAGATTTAATGGCAGAATGGGAGCAGCTTATGCAGCTCCAGCTTGGATCTTTATTGAGAACATAAGAACCAGGAGCAGGGGAAGGCCATCTGACCCCTGCTCTGCCTTTCAATGAGATAATGGCTGTTCTTTTCATGGACTCAGGTCCACTTACCCGCCCACTCACCATAACACTCAATTCCTTTACTGTTCAAACATTTATCAATCTTTGCTTTAAAAACATTCAATGGGGTAGCCTAAACTGCGTCAATGGATGAATAATTCCACAGATTCACAACTCTTCCGGTGAAAAATTTCCTCCTCAACTCAGTCCTAAACCTGCTCCCACTCATTTTGATGTAATGTCCCTTAGTTCTAGTTTCTGCCAGTGGAAACAATATCCCTTATTCTATCTCATCTATTCCCTTCATTATTTGATATGTTTTTATAAGATCTCCCCTCATTCTTCTGAATTTCAATGAGTTTAGTCCGGTCTACTTAGTCTTTCCTCATAACCAATCCTCTCAACTCTGGAATCAACCCAGTGAATCTCCCCTGCACTCCTTCCAGTGCCACTTTATCCTTTCTCAAGTAAGGAGACCATGCCTGGATTGGGAGGCATGCCTTATGAAGACAGGTTGAGGGAGCTGGGACTGTTCTCCCTGGAAAGACGAAGGTTGAGAGGCGACCTGATAGAGGTTTACAAGATGTTGAGAGGAATAGATAGGGTGGACTCTCAGAGACTATTTCCCAGGGCTGAAATGGTCGCGACGAGAGGGCACAGATTTAAGGTGCAGGGAAGCAAGTACAGAGGAGATGCTAGGGGAAAGTTTTTCACTCAGAGGGTGGTGAGTGAATGGAATCGGCTGCCATCGGTGGTGGTCGAGGCGAACTCGCTGGGGTCTTTTAAAAGACTTCTGGATGAGTATATGGGATCCAATGGGATTGGGGGTTATAGATAGGTCTATGGCTGGGTAGGTTTTGATGTGTTCGGCACAACTTGTGGGCCGAAGGGCCTGTTTGTGCTGTAGTGTTCTATGTTCTATGTTCTATGTTCTATGTTCTAAAACTGTACACAGTACTCTAGGGGTGTGACCTCAGTGGCACCTTATACAACTGCAACATAATCTCACTGTTTTTAAATTCCATTCCTTTAGCAACAGAGGACAAAATTCCATTTGCCTTCTTAATTACCCGTTGTACCTGCAAACCAACTCCTCGTGATTCTTGCAAATAAGGACACTCACGTCCCTTTGCACAGCAGCATGCTGCAATTGTTTATTATTTAAATAATAGTCCATTTTGCTGTTATTCTTACCAAAACGCATGACCTCACATTTACCAATACTGTACTCCATTGGCCAGACCCTCACCCACTCACTTAGACTATTTATATCCCTCTGCAGACTGTCAGTTTCCTCCGTACACTTTGCTCTACCACTCATCATAGGAAGAATAGGAGCAGCAAGAGCAGCATTCACAGCAAAAGCCTGATCCACTGCTTTGTGCTGCCCCTCAGCTCCATGCTGCAGCTCCATGCTGCCCCTGAGCTCCATGCTGCCCCTCAGCTCCGTGCTGGCCCTCAGCTCCGTGCTGCAGCTCCGTGCTGTCCCTCAACTCTGAGCTGCCCCTCAGCTCTGTGCTACCCCTCAGCTCTGTGCTGCCCTTCAGCTCTGTGCTGGCCCTCAGCTCTGTGCTGCCCCTCAGCTCTGTGCTACCCTTCAGCTCTGTGCTGGCCCTCAGCTCCGTGCTGGCCCTCAGCTCCGTGCTGCAGCTCCGTGCTGTCCCTCAACTCTGAGCTGCCCCTCAGCTCTGTGCTACCCCTCAGCTCTGTGCTACCCTTCAGCTCTGTGCTGGCCCTCGGCTCCGTGCTGGCCCTCAGCTCCATGCTGCAGCTCTGTGCTGGCCCTCGGCTCCGTGCTGGCCCTCAGCTCTGTACTTGTCCTCAGGAAAGAGAAGATGAACACAGAGTTGCAGTTCAGAGGAGATTACATCTCAAACAGAGGATATACAGGGAGGGGATCAGCATTTTAAATATATCAGCACCAGTATCTCAGAAAGCTCAGGCTTTCACAACATTCTGCACGATATCTGCAATCTGCTGGAAGAAAATCTTTTTCGCTCTGGACTGCATTGGCTCCTATTGCCAGCAACCGTTCAGATGGGCATCAATGGATGCCCCGTTTCCCCCAACCCCAGAAGTTGCAGGTATTTTTCTCTTGCAAATGGAATGCTTTAAGTAGGAGAAATGGATTGGATGGAAGAAATGAAGGATGACTTCTGAGGAAGGTAACTGGGGCATGGGTATGCAATTTTGATCTTGTGTCAGTGAGTAGGTGGGGATATGTGGGAATGCCTGGAAGGAGGAGGAATGAGCGGAGCTACAAGATGTGTTGCTGTGAGGAGTGCCGGGCTCATGGGAACACACTGGGAAAATCAGAATGTGGGAGTTGGAATTAGGCCTAATTATAATAATCCAGCATGCACAAGTGGGTTTTGAGGTGGGGAAATGTGAAATTGCGCAGATATGGAATGAGATTCCCTTTGGGATCCCACCTGCCCAACCCGGACCTAATTTTACAGTGGGATGGGTAAGAGCCACAGACGGGATGCCTGCACATGATCCATTAAATCTCTTAAGTGGCCACTTAAAGACCTCTTCCAGCCCAGCCTCAATTTTCAAGCCAATGGCCACTGAATGGCTATGAGGTGGGAATAAAAAAAAATCACTGGCATCAATCTCAGGCTGGTGGAGTTGCCTCTGTTGGAAACCCCTTCTGACTGAACATAGCATCCCCTTGTAGACCAGATATTCCGGACCTCCCCAGAAATCCTGTCACTTACCCCACATTGGCTTTCTCACTTAGCTCCATGCATGGTACTGCAGTGTCTCTTCCATCCACTGCAGTGTTGTGTCTGGATGATCTGGATGAATGACAGCCCTCCAAGTATAGACAGAAGACCTGACTGCTGCCAATTAATGCCCATTCGAGCTTGAAATGGCAGCAGGCTTGTCGTAGTTGGCAGGAATGCTTTTCCTGCCAACTCTTTGGATGGCATGGCATGATCCATTGTCATGTGAAAATTTTTGGCCCAAAAATGCAAGACTAGTCATCTATTTTTCCCTCCTGAGGTTACAAAAACTCCTTGGTCTCTGTTATCGGGTGCCAGGAACCGCAGTCCTGTTGCTTCATTTCTTGGTCTCTCCCATCCATGCCTGCTTAATATGAAAGGCTGGCCTATTCCTTCTGTCCAAAGGAAACATCACCTCAATTCAATCCCTTTAAGAACTCACAACAGGATATCCAGGGGAAGACCTGAGCAACCTTCTCACTTGCCCTTCCATTCCTGTGATAGCTGAAGCCTGAGGAATCAGCATAGAATTAGGAATCAGCATTGAGTCAGAATTGAATTCTGACTCAATGGGTGGGATTTTCCAGCTGCACTTGCCCCAAGACCAGAAAATCCACCCAAGGTCAATGGACATTGGCATAGTCCACAACCCCTGCCTATGGCGGGTGGGATGGGAAAACTTGGATCAATGCTTCCTTTGAACAAGTGTGGGTCATCATCACACCCACAGTTTGTGATTAATGGTAAACTTGGATGCAAGATGCTAATGTCATGGCTGAATTGAGGAGCAAAGTCTTTTGCAGTTCCAAATGGATTCCTGACCTAATGCTGGCCCTCCCTATGGGAGCAGTTTGTTTCAATCAAATTCCACTCTATGAATCTAATTTCCAACCAAATATTTACCCAACTTTTCACTATTAATCATTTTTATAAAGATAAGATGTAATCATTACGGCTGCACATGAGGGATACCAGTTTTCAGTTTATTTCTGTAATATGCATCAAATGCCTGAAGCCCTGGCTCTGGGGAAACCCTGCTTTATTAATTAGGAATGGTTTAAATTAGTTCTAGCATTCTGCATGGCTACTGTGAATGCTAGTCTCGATATCGGAGTTTAAATCACCTGTGGCAGGCAACTTATTTGCTGCACATGCCTTCCTTCAACAACTTCTGCACAGAACAACCTCCAATATATTGCTATCCTTGTGCACTTTGTAGTTTGGAAGATCCTCCAACTTTATTAATGTTATCTTGACTGGCTACCCACGAGCAGCTTAGAAGGAACAAACGGGTATTCCCGTAGTGTCAGAATGAAACGCAAGGATCTTAATTTAAATCCATTGCTGTTTAAAATAAATAAATACATCCAAATACTTGGGAAGGTATAATGGTGGACATTTTAATACAGTTTTTTTTATTTATTAGTGTCACAAGTAGGCCTACATTAACACTGCAATGAAGTTACTTTGAAAATCCCCTCGCGTCCACACTCTGGCACCTGTTTGGGTACAATGAGGGAGACTTTAGCACATTAATGCACACAACCAGCACATATTTCGGACTGTGGGAGGAAACTGGAGAACTTGGAAACCACACAGACACGGGAAGAATGTGCAGACTCCACACAGACGGTAACCTAAGCCAGCAATCGATGGGTTCCTGGTACTGTAAGGTAGTGCTAAGCACAGTGCCACCATGCCACCCCAGTAATATCATTGATCCTGTCTTTGGCACAGATTTGTTTTCGTACATGGGGAGAAAGGATTGTTTAAATTTCTCAGTTACAAAGAAACTGTTGAAACAATGATTTTCTGGTGGTTTTGCTGGGAATTTGTATGGCATGAACTGTTCCAGTAATGCATGTGACTCAGCTGTCTATGCAGGGATCTTTCTCTGATTCCATGTAAGTGTGCAGATTCATGGTGGAGGGAAGGGGGAGGAAAATGCAAATGAAAAATCTGTTGGCAGCAATCAGCCAGTATCAGATGCTCACAACATGCTCTCCTCAACGAAATAAAGTCCCTGGAGGGGAAACAATAATCAGCGGTTTTGACCTTCCCAAACTAGAAGGCTTGTGGGTGAAAAAGCAGGCATGCACCGAGTGTGACAGCTGGAGTCTATAATCATTCGCAGCACCATCGAGAAACTTGATAAATAAATTCCAGGCTCATGTGACAACCCCCTTTCGCCCACTTTCACTGATCCTTCCTATATGACACATCAAAACTGTCACCTTAAAAACACTTGAGAGATAGCCAAATGCTCTGAAGAGATAGATTAAATTACAGAGTGAATGCACAGAGCATTCCTCATACTGAAACATTGCTGGCATTGAATTCTGTTTTCTTTTGGAACTTTTCAGGTGCCAAATTCACCCTCAGTCAAATTCTACAGTGACTAAACGGGGACTGTTTCAACAGCTAAATCTTCCTGGTGGCCTTATATACACAGCTGCAGGGATGAGGTTTGGGCAATTCTCTGGTCACTTGTTTCAGATTTTTTTCAACATGCTGGAGCATTTGTTTAGATTTCAGGTCTTTATCCATCAAGTTTTACTTCTGTCCTGAAAGGGCTGATTATGTTGTGTTCAAATGGTTAGACATGGAAGAAAATCTATCAATACCTCACACCAATAATCAGTCTTCACAATTTTGCCTGGAAAATATAAATAGGCCAGATGACTATAAGAGTTCACAGAGCCAACCAAACTCTGTTCTCTCACCAATCAATGGGCGAAATTCTCTGGCCTTCCCTCGGTGTTTTCTCGTCAATGGGAGGAAGCACATCGTTCCCTGGTGGTGAAAGCCTCTGACTTGGCCTCTGTCAATGGGAATTCCCATTGAGATCACCCTACGCTGCTCGGTGTACCACCAACTGGGTCAATGAATTCTGCTGGCGTGAACGGGTGGCGAACTACAGCCAATGTCTACTTCCCAACAAGGGTCTGTGGATAATCAACAGAAGACATACCTGGGATTGTGTTTTCAAATGGTACCGAATCCATTACAGAGGTGTGGCGGATCTGCAATTTGACACCACCAACCTTCATGCTAACATCACAAAGATCCTGACCCCCAAGCCATTTTGAACAAGGACAGCTGATGTTAGGAAAACATGGATAATGTTAAAAGATTTAAACATAGAAACTAGAAACAGGAGTAGATCATTCAGCCCTTTGAGCTTGCTCCGCCATTCATTTTGATCATGGTTGAACATGAAATTAAATATCCTGATTCGCCCTTCCCCCAATATCTCTTGATTCCTTTAGCCCTTCGAGTTATGTCTAATTTTATCTTGAAATGAGACATTTTCTGTGGTTGTGAATTCCACACATTTACCACCCACTGGGTGAAGAAGTTTCTCCTCACCTCAGTTCTGAAAGGTTTACTCCTTATGCTCAAACTGTGATCCCTAGTTCTGGACTCCCCCACCATTGGGAACTATGTTGGTATAGGTAAAAGTCAGAAATAAGGTTTTAAGACAGTTTGATTTAATGTTTCTGTGTCTGGAAGGGTCCTATAGTTAGATCCATGCTGGACGAAGGTATTTTGTATGTGTGGGGGTTGTTTAGGTTCCAACTGTGTTTCAATTGTGTTTAGAGACGATTACGGTGTGTCGAATAAATAAACCAGCCAGCATTGCTTAGCAACAGTAGGCCACTTTCCAGAGAAAAAAGGCTTTCCTTTGTTCTTATTTTTTTAACTGGAACCCAGAGCAGATGGAGACAGGGAGAGAGTAGGAAGGTATCTCTCATAGCTCTGCTTGAAGCAGGAAAAGCTGTACAATGGGGTAATGTGCGAGAAAGCAAGCTCCAGAAAAACTAATGGATGGTTGGTTCTAGAAACCATGAAATGGAACAGAGATTTTCCAAGAAGTCTGAAATGAAAACGACAGGGGAAATTGAAAACAGAAAAGGGTACCGTTCATTGGCATTACAGACAAAGCCAAGGAGGAAACGGCTGGTGAGAAGCGAGAGAAAGGTTTCAAAACTTAATCCTGAAATTGGGATGCCTTATTACAGGCTGTGAAACAAATTTTAAAGTAATTGGGAAGAAAGTATTGACTGTTTATTAGAGTTTGTGTAACAGTGGAAGTCAGTGGGGCAAAGGAATCCCGAAAAGCTTTGTGTAAATCCTGGGCTGGTATCACAGTTAAAAGTGGAGCAGTAGCTTAGGTTTAAAAGTATCATTTGAAAATTCTGGACTGGATTTCAGAGTGCAAAGCATTAAGTGGAAAAGGCCGCTTTTTGGGACAATCATTGATGGGGAATTCTGAGGAGAAATCCTCTACACTAAATTGGGTTCTGAGTGGAGAGCCAATTTGACCACAGCTATCTTGTGTGTTTAAAAGGGACTTTGTGTATTAATCTTAAAACCTATGTGTATCTGTTAAGCTAAACAGGTGAGAGAGAGTATTGTATTAAAGAGTATTATATATTGTATATAATATGTTATAGAGGGAGAAAAGAGTATTGGCTTATAAGCAAATGTTTTCATGTTTAATAGATGTTTCTATCTTGATGTTAAAACTAATTAGTACTCCTGTGACTCAGTTCCTCCATGTTTGATAAAAAAAGTTACAGTTTTTTGAACCAGGATTCCATTTTGTGGTCTACTAGCCAATTATGACATCAATTGGGATTATAACACTTGGGAATGGATAGGCTGTGGAGAGTGATCAACTAATGTCAGTTATTGTAAATCAAAGAGCTGATTAGGGCGTGATCCCATGTAATTGGAGTTCCCATTCAGCAAAGAGGGAGGTCCACAGTGACTATTGCTGGTCCCCCTTCCAGAATCATGGCTAGGCAGCTGTAGCTTTTTTAAAAAATACAAAGGAACTTATCTTTGCTGGTCCCTCTCTGTCTCCGTGATTAGATTGGCAGCTCCCAGTCTGGCCAGTGGGATCGCTGATCACCGAGTGATGTATGGCCTTCCAGTGGCCCTCTAACATTAGGAGCCCACCCACTGACCCTAATCGGATGGTAAACCTAGTCCGTGGTCTTTAATTATTTGGAGCTTGAAAAATTGTGGTAGATATGTCTGAAGTACAGGGGTGAGACACTGGAACTCTCCATTTCTGGCTCCTGACCTCAAATTGAAAATCTAACTCCTGATATTTTTGTTCCCTTTCCCGCAGGGACACTGAGACCAAATGCAGCTGGATAAAATAACGTGGCACATGTTGCATTTATTCACTCAATAATTAGGGAAGACTTCTTAAAGTGAACCTATTGCATAATTAATCTTAAATATGTTCAGGCTTTGTTAGGAGAGGCGACAGCCTAGTGGTATTATCGCAAGACTATTAATCCAGAAACCTAGATAATGTTCTGGGGACCCGGGTTCAATTCAAATGTCCTTTAAGGAAGGAAATCTGCTGCCTTACCTGGTCTGGCCTACATGTGACTCCAGAGCCACAATAATGTGGTTGACTCTCAACTGCCCTCTGAACAAGGGCAACTGGAGAAGGGTAATAAATGCTGGCCAGCCAGCGATGCTCATGTCTGATGAATGAACAAAAAACATGGATCTTCACAAGTAACAGACTCACAATTCCCACATTAAAGGAGGGTGGGAAAGAGGATTTATGTGTTCAGTAATGAGAAATTTGGATTAGAGCCTGATTTAGTCATCATCATTTACAATGTCCCTTCAGCTCTGCTGGGAGTGTTCTGGGTGATCCTTCGTGTGGTAGAGAGTGCTGGAGCAATAGATGCTTGCTGCATATTTGCAGCAACACATAATTGTAGTCTGCTTATTCACCCACACTTTAAAGGAATAACTTCACCTCATAATGTTATTGGGGGGGAGTTTTCCCTCTTTGTCATCCATCAGATAGTCAGTGTATCACTAACATTGTAAAAATGCTGAACTAAATACAGCAGAAAATATAACACCGGGCTAGAATTCAGCTGGTAAGACGTGGATATCGAGGGCTCCGTAAAATTCTCCAGGTTGCCTTCACAGTCCTTTCTTCTCACCTGACCCCCTAAGCTGATCAATTATTCATCACTTAAGAGCCTCTTCCCACCAGCCTCAACTGTTAGACTGGAGGAGGTGGGGGTTCAGGAGCAGGGGGAGGGCAAGTCCTCAGGCAGTAGGTCTCAGGCAGTAAGATACTTTACTCAAGAATCTTTTTTCCACAATGTGTGATTTCCCCTACAGGTGTTTCCCACACTGTTGGTTGCTCCCTCAAATACTCAGCTCCTTCCCACCACTGTTCAAGGCCCCACATCATCCCCTACACCCCTGCACCTAGCCTAAACTCTCAGGCAGACACTCTGGAGACTTCTTATAGGCACAGTCCTGGCCACTGTTGTCACTGATGCTGCTGGGATTACAAAGCTGCCAGTTATCCAGACTGACCAGAGTGTGGGGGAGTGGAAAACCCATCTATAATCAATTAAAACTCTTCCGGGTGTAAACTGGCTGTGGGACTGCCGTGATCTGTAAGAATACATACCTCAACAGCTCTTTGTGTGGCAGAATGGGAAATCTGGCCATCTGAAAAATCATACCCATCAAGCCATAGACACAATAGATCTGCTGACAATATGAAACACAAATAAAAAGACGCAGATTAACGTCAGTTATAGTGAATCCTATCTGTGTGCTTTCCATTCCTCTCCTTTGCTCACATGAAAATATCAAAATAAAATCATTCTTCACTTCTTTCTCCTTCTCTCACTCTTAACCTGTCTGCTTCATTCTGTCTCAGTTGGAGACTTGAGGTGAATGAGGACTGACAAAGTGTCGGAGTCTTCACTTTTGCTAAGGAAAGGTGACTGTAAGAATAGTCATGGAATGAATTAGAAATTTATTTGTACTTTAGTTCTTCGTTCTCTAGCTGCTTATGATAGGTTGCAAGATAAAGCAACACATGACAATGTTTTGGGCAAAGGAACTTTAAATTAAACATCCAATATTTGGGGATAATATTGCATATTTCAGGTTCCTGGGTAAAATAGAAAGAAACTACTGCAATTCTAGCATCTTTTTGAAATGTGTCAAAGATACCACCCATCAGCAGGGAATTTCTCTTTTACTAAGGCAGGTGCTGGATTTCAAGCATTTTCTCATTTTGATGAATTTGTGGGTAAATCAACAATTAGATCTTTTTAAACTCTAAAACAAATCAATCTCATACATTTATGACACTGAGCACTTCATCACGTCTCCAAATAGATAACTGAGATAGTCTTCAGCCTGTGGGAATAACAATTTACAATGGACATTTTTGTGAAACCAGCTGCCAACAGGAAGATTTGCAGGGAGTGATGGCCTAGCAAGTCTATTAATCCAGAAACTCAAGTTATGCTCTGGGGATCTGCTTTCAAATCCCATCATAGAAGATGGTGGAACTTGAATTCAATTAAAAAATCTGGAATTAAGAATCTACTGATGACCATGAAACCATCATCAATTGTCAGAAAAATCAATCTGTTTCATTAATGTCCTTTAGGGAAGGAAATCTGCTATCCTTATCTGGTCTGGCCTACATGTAACTCCAGAACCACAGCAATGTGATTGACTCTCAGCTACCCCCTCACAGGCAATTAGGGATAAGCAACAAATGCTGACCAGCCAGCGACACCCACGTCCCATGAATGAGTAAAAAGAAAATTGCACAAGTTCAACAAGGAATAAAAAAGGCAATAAAACAGGCAATGAATGAGCTCTGCTTAGTGCTTAATTTCCCATGTCCTCATTCATGTCTTTGCTCCTTCTAGGCTTGGCTTCTAATGCACTTGTGGCTAGTTTCCACATTCTTCACTGCACTTGATGAGTGGGATTTTGCAGCCTTGCTTATCCCAAAAACCCACCTAAGGTCAATAAACCTTCCCATGGTCCACCCCTCACCCTCTCCGATTCTTGTGGTAGGCAGGATGGTAACGTTCCAGTTCACATCTTTCAAAACTCAACTGCTCATAGAACCATAGAATCCCTACAGTGCAGAAAGAGACCATTTGGCCCATCAAATCTGCACTGACTTTCCAACAGTGCACATTACCACCCAACATTACCCTACCTGTGTAACCCCACAAATTTACCCCACTAATGCCCCTAACCTACACATCCTGGGACACTGAGGGACAATTTTAGTATGGCCAATCTATCTAATTTGCACACCTTTGGAGTGTGGAAGGAAACTGAAACATCCAGAGGAAACGCACGCAGGCATGGGGAGAATGTACAAACTTCACACACTGTCTTGATTTTAAATTTCCCACATTTGTTTTCAAATGCCTTCATGGCTTTGTCTGTCCCTATATCTGTAATCTCATTTTACTCCACAACCCCCAAACTATCTTTGGTTATGCACGGTGGTACAGTGGTCAGCACTGCTGCCTCAGTGCCAGGGACCCAGGTTTGATTCATGGCTTGGGTGACTGTCTGTGCAGAGTCTGCATGTCCTCCCTGTGTCTGTGTGGGTTTCCTCCCACAGTCTGAAAAACGTGCTGGTTAGCTGCGTTGGCCATGGTAAATTCTCTCTAATGTACCCAAACAGGTGCTGAAGTGTGGTAAATGGGGGATTTTCACAGTAACTTCATTGCACTGTTAATGTAAGCATTTCTCCACCATTACCTTCAATTGCCTAGGCCTCAAATTCTGGAATACCATTCCTACACCTCTTTGTTGATTGCTTTTCCCCTTTAAGGCACTCCTCAAATCTTATCTCTTTTTACCACGTTTTGGCACACCTGACCTAATATCTTCTTATCTGTCTCAACGTGATACTCTGTTTTGTAATGCATCCATGAAACACCTTGTGATATTTCACTGCAACAAGGGCACCAAATAAACATTAGCCGCTGTTGCTTTTTGGAAGCAAGAGTGCCAGGGTTAGTGGCCTTGAGGATTCTATCTGTTTTTACAGGGACATTAGTGAGGAACAGCAGGATAATTGTCTGAGTGACTGGCTGGAAAGCACATACAGTATAAGAGAATCTTGCTTTTATTGAAAACTGGAGAAAGATATTTGGTGAAACTGAACCTTTCAATAGGGACAGGGCACATTTCAATCAGGTGGGAGCAAAGAATTTAACTGAGAATTTTAAGGAAGCAATTAAGAATGGTTTTAATTAGGCAGCAGTGGGAACTGTTTCAGTTAACTTTGAACATGGACCCTTCCGGCCAGCACTAGCGAGGGAAACTGCTGGCACTTATAAAATCTCGGTTGAATTAAACCACAGGAATCAGCATTATTAAAAAAAGGTTTGCAAGCAACAAATAAACAAACTCTTAAAGTTAATAAAGAGGACTTTCAGAAATCATTGGTTAAAGTCACAGTTACTATGGGGAAATGAAATTTTGAAATACAGCCAGAAATCAGCCATTCATCATAACCAAACCTTTTTGCTATTTACTCTCTGCAATAACCCTGACTGGCATTTATCCACCTTGATCTCATATTCCCTTACCCCAATTTTCTTCATCTATCCAGCAGTTGCAATCTTAAGTGTTGACATTGCTTCTACCCAAATCACTAAGCTGGGGATAAACTTTTGGTGTCTTTGAAAGATCGAATCATGGAATTCCCACAATGCAGAAGGAGACCATGTTACCCATTGAGCCTGCACTGACTTTCTGACTGAACATCTCATCCAGACCCTATCCCTATAGTCCCATATATTTACCCCGCTAATCCACTCGACCCACACATCTTGGAACACTAAGGGATCATTTAGCATGGCCAATCCACTTAACATGCATGTCTTTGGACTGTGGGAGGAAACCAGAGCACCTGGAAGAAAGACACGGACATGGGGACACGAAACAATGTGCTAATTCCGCACACAGTCATCTGAGGCTAGAATTAAACCTGAATCCCTGGCACCATGAGGCAGCAGCACTAACCAATCTGCCATCATGTGCTTTGCTGTATCACCATGCTGCTCTGTAATTGATGGATCTAATTTTCAGCTACCAGGCAATGAGGTGTATTGAAAAGATTTGATGGTGTAACATCTGCCTAATTAAATGAACAAATGTTATGTATGCATTAAAAGTAACAAACAAATATATGACAGAAGGCTTTTGTTGCTTAGAAATGAGTACAAGCAAACTATAATACCTGTAAATCAGACTAAAACAAAAACACATTACTTAACTTCCAACGTGGTTCCAAATTATTACCTTCCTGAACATTTTTTTCTTGGTGTTACTTGCACAATGATTTGAGCACGAGTAATCAATGTGTGCAGCACATATATTCTAACACATCAAAGTGTTAATAAGTTGCTATGTGTTGATATTGTTTGAGCAGATGAAAGTGTTCTCAGGTGATTGCAACTTTTACAATTCGGCATCTTTGCATGGTAATAGTTGCGGATGAACAAGACATAAAAATAAATTGCTTGTACAATGTATTGTTTCCCTTGTAGAATTTACAGGAGATTTTTTTTAAAAAGCCCATTAAAGAGGAAGGATACAAGAAAAACTGCAGAAGTAACAATTACTTTTACTATAAACAGCAAACGGTTCGACATGTAACTGAACATCTCCTGAAGCCAAATTCAATATCAAACAGTACCGATAGATTCTCCCTTTAGTGAATTTATTGGCAAAAAAAAATCCTTAGTAAATTGTATATACCTGTGGAATAGCTTAGGGATAGTTTGTCACTCGAATTATTTTGGAATAAATTTCAGGAGCAATAGATTTATACTATTCTGTTCGCAATTGCCTGTGCAAATTTGTGGTTTAGAACATAGAACATAGAACATAGAACATTACAGCACAGAACAGGCCCTTCGGCCTTCGATGTTGTGCCGACCAAAATAAAAAGCAATGCCCCTCCAAACTAAACCATTCCCTTCTTTCCATATACTTATCAATTAACCTCTTAAACGCCACCAAACTTGGCGCATCTACAACAGCTGCAGGCAGGGCATTCCACTCCCTAATCACTCTTGAGTAAAGAACCTACCTCTGATATCCGTCCTATAACTCATACCCCTTAATTCAAAGCTGTGTCCCCTCGTGCTAGCTTTCTCCATCCTAGGAAAAAGGCTATCACTGTCCACCCTATCTAAACCTCTAATCATCTTATATGCTTCAATAAGATCCCTCTTAGCCGCCTCCTTTCTAACGAAAACAACCTCAAATCCTTCAACCTCTCTTCATAGGACCTGCCCTCCATACCAGGCAACATCCTGGTAAACCTCCTCTGTACCCTCTCCAATGCCTCAACATCTTTCTTATAATGTGGGGACCAGAACTGCACACAATACTCCAAGTGCGGCCGCACTAGAGTTTTGTACAGTTGCAACATGATGCTGCGGCTCCTAAATTCAATCCCCCTACCAATAAAGCTAAGACTCCATATGCCTTCTTAACAACTTTATCCACTTGACTGCCTACTTTCAGGGATCTATTGACACATAAACCAAGATCCTTCTGTTCCTCAACACTATTAAGAGCCCTACCATTAGCCCTATACTCTACACATTTATTGTTCCTGCCAAAGTGCATTACCTCACACTTTTCCACATTAACTCCATTTGCCACCTCTCGGCCCAGCTCTGCAACTTGTCCAAGTCACTCTGTAAACTATAACACCCCTCTTCACTATCTACCACTCCACCGATTTTAGTGTCATCTGCAAATTTACTGATCCATCCCTCAATACCCTCATCCAGATCATTTATAAAAATTACAAATTTCTGGGTCACTTTCCGCGGGAGACATGCCCACACAAAAAACTTGCTTGATTTTGCTTCACACATTTCACTACCACAGTTACAGATCAAATTCTACTACACCTGTGGTAGACACGCGAATATAGATTAAACTTCCCGAAGCACTGATACTAGTGCAATAATATCTTTGCACAATGGAAACAGTAATGAATATCTTTCACTTAAATTGCCTAAGCTGTCCACACACGTTAATGTAGTATCAAAGCTGTTTAGGCTGTCTTTGTTGCCACAGTATTGTCTATGATCGGTTGAGCTGATTGATGGAGTGCCACACGATACCATAGAATTTCATCTGTATGCAGAGTGAGGGAGCAATAGAAAATTTGACTGTGTGTGGCACGCCCTGCTAAGATCACACACCTTGCTAAATTATCATCTCATTCCACTGAATGAAATAAATGTGTCTTCCATTCTCGCACCTCCCCACTCCCCCTCCCCCCACCCCACTCTCCACTCTCACCATCAATGCCTCTCATCAAGATGTGAAAAGGTTCTGAGTAAATCAGCTATTAAGGGATCGGAATAGAGATGGGGATTTGGGAATAGAAGTTGGTAAAATAAAATTGAATTCTAATAAGTTGTACACTTGTAATAGTTTATTTGAATGCATTTATCGAGTGGTTAACCCTGAAAACAAGAAACCTGATTTTTAGAATTTACCTTTGACATATTTTGCTGAGAAAAGAGGCCTGCTGTCGAAGCTTTTCATTATACATTCAGCAGGACACACAAGAGTACCAAATTTCAAAGGAATCAGAAATTTATACCTTACGATTGGTAAGTAGACTGTGATTTGTTGAGGCATTGCCATAAGGAATGCTTTTCATCCAGTTGAAAAATTGCAGATTGCCTTGTGGGTTTCCCTGGGGGTGCAAAAATAAGTGTAGGCCCCAGGGATGAGGGACAACCGCAGTGAGACCCTTGAGGGTAGGGGGAGTACCTGCAAGCTGTGCTTGTGGGTTGGGGTCAATCTGACAAGAAGAAGGGGATGCCGGCTTCAAACAATGGCCATTGTGAGGTGGTGGGGTTGGGGGTGGGAGAGGGAAGAGGGGAGTGTTGGCTCTGAATATGGGGGGAAAGTGGCCGTGATCGTGGATCGGGGGTATTTAGAGTGCATGCTCAGTCCAATTGGAGGTGGGGAGAGAAGCCCATAAGTCTCAGTAGTCAGATGGGGAGACGTTTATTTGAGTTGTGATTGGGTGACCTTTAAAAATGGCAGTCCCATATCTGAGTGGCCAGATTTTCCTTGCATGTTTAAGTCAGCCCACCTATACGACATCGTGAACCATACTCTCTTGATTTTGTTTGGCAGAGTGAGGTAGTATCTGGAGAGAAAACTGACCAGTTTCTCTGGAGAGAGACTGGCTGGTTTTCTTGCCAGAAACAACACTCTGTTATTTTTTGATAAGATTTCGCCCATAAGCACTGCAACTCCATTTTTCTGCTTTTTACCTCCATCCACCCTGATAACCTACATTGAGAAATAGAACTTGTAGCTTTTGCTCAGATCAGACAGAAATGTAGATTTCTGAGCTTGAAGAGTGGCTTCACCAGTGATTTCTGTAGCTGGGAAAAATGTCATGAGCTAATTACTTTTTTACAAATACAAATCTGGACTTTCTTCTCCTTACTTCTGACAGTCTTTTTCATTGGTAGGACATGGGCGTTGTTGGCTGACCAGCATTTATTGAGAGTCTGGCAACACCAATTTTAAATCCAACCGATTTATTTGATAGTAAATCTGCTAGCTTTCGGCCTTTGTAGCCTTCGTCAGGCGAATGAGGTGTTCGTCAGCCTCATTCGCCTGACAAAGGCTACAAAGGCCGAAAGCTAGCAGATTTACTATCAAATAAATCGGTTGGATCTAAAATTGGTGTTGCCAGAGTCTTACTGAGTTTACCCCAGTCTAATGCCGGCATCTCTACATCATCAGCATTTATTGCCCATCCTTAGTTGCCCTTGAAATTGAATGGTTTGCTAGGTCATTTCAGAGGGCAGTTGAGAGTCAACCACATTGCTGTGGCTCCGGAGTCACATGTAGACCAGACCAGGTAAGGATAGCAGATTTCCTTTCCTCAAGGACATTAGTGAACCAAGTGGGTTTTCCCAAAAATCGACAATGGTTTCGTGGTCATCAGTAGATTCTTAATCTCAGATTTTTTTTATTGAATTCAAATTCCACCACCTGCCGTGGCAGGATTCGAACCCACATCCCCAGGACATTACTTGAGTTTCTGGATTAATAGTCTGGTGATAATAACGCTAGACTATCGTCTCCACTTAACCTATAATCTGTTAATATAATCCATTTTAAAATAGATTACCTTTTCCATTTAGAGTTCCACTGTACCTCAGAATTTTTTTTAAGATCACCATGCTTCTGTTTAATTCCCTCAATGAACACACCCCAAAATCACTCATTAAGTTTCTCCATCAGTCCTAGCACCGTATCAACCTCAAAAAAAGTTTGCTTCCCAATCTTGTCCTTCTTCTCTACTTATGTGCAAATATACCTCATGAGCTTCATACTCCAGGCACTTCCAGCTTACAACCTCAATTTTTTTTCTGTATTATCTGTATTCCGGTGAGACAAGGAGGTTTTGGTAGGTCGAGGGAACCGTGGTGCACGAAGGCTGTGGTGAACCTAGTCAGGAAGAAAAGAAAGGTGTATAAAAGGTTCAAAGAGCTAGGAGATGTTGGGGATCTAGAGAAGTATAAGGCTTATAGAAGAGAGCTTAAAAAGGAAATTAGGAGAGCCAGAAGGGGTCATGAGAAGGCCTTGGCTGGTAGGATTAAGGAGAATCCCAAGGCCTTCTACAAATATGTGAAAAGTAAAAGGATGAGAAGAGAAGGGATAGGACCTATAAAAGGTGAAGGGGGAAAAGTCTGTATGGAACCGGAAGAAATGGCAGAGGTGCTTAATGAGTACTTTGCCTCAGTATTCACGGTGGAAAGTGATCTGGGAGGATACACTACAAGTTTGCGGCAGACTGAAAAGATTGAGTATGTAGATATTAAGGAAGCGGATGTGTTAGAACTTTTAAATACTATCAAGATAGACAAGTCTCCGGGACCATTTGGGATGTACCCCAGGTTATTGTGGGAGGTCAAGGGGGCCTTCGTGACACACGACGGCGCAGAGTTGCTGAGCAGAGACTGATAGCCAAGTTCCGCACACACGAGGATGGTCTTAACAGGGATCTTGGCTTCATGTCACACTATCTGTAACCCCCGTAACTTGCCTGGATTAGCAAAAAACCTCACTTACTGTGCTGTCTGGAGAAAATACACAATTCTCTAACCAATGCTCAGGATTTCCTTCACACACATTGTTAGCCACTTTAACACTTGAATAGCAGGTTAGATGTAAGGATTCACATTCTAATCAGCAATCTGTAACTGTCTGTGTGGATATGAGTGCCTCTGCAGATCAGAACACTGCACTTGCCTGATGAAGGCACAACATAGTGTCGAAAGTTTGCAGATTTACTATCAAATAAACTGGTTGGATTTAAAATTGGTGTTGTAAATCTTTACTGAGTTTACCCCAGTCCAACGCTGGCATCCCTACAATATTCCTTTAATAACATCTTTATGAAGTTGATCAAACTATGAACTTAGAAAGGACATGGGAACTAATTGAAGCTAGAATTTATTCTCTTCATCTAAGTGAAGCATGATAGAATTGGGCAGCCTCAGGGAGCTTGGTCACTGCTGCTGTCCTTACCACATTAAGTTCTTCCTCCTCCTCTCTTCATATTCATTCTCCACCTTCCCCTCCTCTTCCTGTACAGTGCTGTGGTCAGCACCTTCTTCCTTTGTAACTCTAGTGCTCTGTACCGTGCAATTTTGCGCAAGGCATAGCAGACTACTAGCATCCTGGATAACAAGCTGGTAAATATAGAGGGATCTTTCTAGCTCTGACCAAGCACATGAGTGCTTACTCAACCACATCATTTGTGGCTCTGATAAACAGAGCATAGGCTGCTTAGTGAAATTTAGGACAGCAGATTGTAAGGTTCTGCAGATATCTCCTGTAGATTCCTGAAAGGAACCAGAATTAGTGCTTTTGAAAACCACAGGCAAATTCTGCCTTCTTGGAAAGTTGACATCAGGTCTTCTTCCAGATAGCTACAAATGTCAGTGACCTCCTGATACAGTACCTTGAGCCTTCTGAGGGGCTGCTTTTGAGACAGGTACAGGAAATGTATCCGCTGCCTGTAAATTCTGTACCTCCATACAAGCTGCACCTTTTCTCCTGTGGTGTACTGTTCCTCATCTGAGATCCAAGATAAAGCTGCATACATATTATACTGATTTTGATAGATGGGAAATATGGATCAGTGACACAAAACTCCAAATTAGTAGAAATGACATGCAAACTAATGAAAATCATCTCCAGAGTAATGGAAATTACATCCAATGTAGTGAAAGCAGCTTGTCGGAACCAGTCCTGTGAGCAAAAGCTTTTCACTTAGCCAAGAAAACAAGTGCAAAGTCTAAATATTTAAAGGATTTTTTGTCTGTTATTTCTTCAGCCCCCTCAATTCCTACTGCTCTATACCCTCATTTCACACACCAATTTCGATATATGTCACTGTTCCTTTATAGTCTCCAGGTCAAAATCTTGGAACTTCCTCTTGTAAGAATCATACAGCAATAGAGACCAGAAACAGATCCTTTGATTCAACTGGTCCATGCCACCATGGTGCTTACCCAGCTAGATTACTTACAGCAGTTGAAGAATAAGTCTTACTATCGCTATCTCAAATGCGTCTTTTGGTGGGCAGTGAATATAGGCCCTGTCAGTAATACGCACATGCTGAGAATTATTTTTTTTAAAGGAGGCAGAAATGTGAAAACAGTAAGGAGGTTGAGAGAGGTGAAGAAGAGATAAAAGCTGACCCAAACATGTAAGTGACAAGACAGGAGTCTTGAGAGTCCAGCAGGAAATCATACATTCCCATATTAACATTTTGAAAAGTTAATGGGGTTAAAATACATCCAGCTTCACTGCAGTAATCCCAGCCATAGATACATACTTGACAATCACCATGATGGAAAACAGATGTAGCAATATGCAAACTGATACTGCACTTGTGTGGGGAGTTGCAATTATTTTTAATAATAAATAGTGTGTGAACGAATCACAAGTCCAGCATTAAAGTTAAAGACAACATAAGATGCCATTAAAGTGATGTAACAAGAAATGTACTCAATTCAGTTGTTTAGTAATAGTTAATATAATATTGAAGTTTGTAGTTAATAAAACAGAGATAATTGTGTGCTTGCTAATTGCAGTATATTTCAGCTAAATCCTGCACAGTTTAGCTAATGATAATGCATTTGCATGTGCTTTCAAAAGTTAGCATCATCTGTTACTATAAGATTTTACTTTAGGTTTAGGGCCAGAACAGCTGGCCATTTTTATCTTCAGTTATATATTAAAAATGTTTTCACACTTCATCACTTTTCTTTGACCTTCTGGGTGCAGAAACACAGAAGATTGGCTTGTGTTTGATAAATGTGGTTGGTGTTTTGAATTTAATGCACTCATTGCATCAACACTGAGTTGGTAATAGCACTAATTGACCATTCGACTGTATTTAGTTATTGAAATGAGATTTGTTGTGCTCTAAATAAGTGGGGTAGCAAATTGTTTTGCAATTGGATAGCGCCTTACAGGGCTCCCACAATTAGGATGGCAAATTTTGCCTCATAGCTGTGCAACCGTGTCCAGTGATGCCCATGGTATTAAACTTGGTTAAGATTTGTAATTTCATGCCTTTATCTCCATAGAAATCATTGAGAAGTTACAATACAGAAGGAAGCTATTTGGCCCATCTCATCTGTGCCAGCCCACGTCACATGTGTGTCCTTTCTAATCTTTCTGCATCTGGCCCATAGCCCTGTAGCTTACAATGCTGAATGTGCAAGAGTTTAGGGTTTCTACCTCCACCACCAACTAGGGAAGTGAATTCTAGACACCTGCCATCCTTTGTGAATTCTTTACTTCCCTTTTTCCACTGGCATTTATTCTTTGCACCATTGTCTCTCCAGAATTTTGTCCAAATTGCTATCTATTGTATGTGAAATGCGAAAAGGGTTTCAATAGGTTCTTCATTTTCGGGACGGAGAGGTGGTGAAGTGAACTAGTAGCAGGGGAGGGAAGTATGAAAGTGGCGGAGGAGTGTTGTGGGGAACCTCACAGACGTTTGTAGACCAGATTCGTTGACTGGAGATCAGGAGCAAAAGTTTAATTTAGTATGTCCTTTCCACAAGCTAAAGGACCACACAGTCACTGTGGTTGAAATCTATGAACTCAGCACAGATCAGGGAATGCAACTGTACAATCTCTGTGATTCAATGTTACACTGTATGTTACATCTATTACTTGGATTACTGAGACATTGTCCATTCTGGATTAATTTGTGTGGCTGGAATTTACTTGCAGTTTCAATCAAGCAACTGTCAGAATTCAGGCGCAAGATTGGTGATGTTCTGGATAGATACATAAATAGTATTTCAGCTAATCATCTGCAATCTTTTAGATAACTTATGAGGACATTTCTACTCATTAATTTAAATATCTCACTAAATGTGCATCATTTCGTGTTAGGTATGCTTCTTTCTTAAGACATAATTCATACATTTTACATATTTGCTGCAGCAATCTGCATGGAACACCATCTGTTTTCCATTCTGGTGGTTGCCAGACATGTGTCTACAGCTGGAATTACAGCAATAAACAAATGTATATTTTTTTCTCAATTAATTGTTCACAATGTTAACATGGCACAGTGATTTTGAAGGAGTCCAGGTGCAGTGTTTGATACCGAGAAGTTACTTGAAGACAATGGCCCCAAAGTCCCTGGTGGCACAATCCTGGTAGTTTGGCTGAGATCACACCCACCAATGTCTCCTGGTGCTAATCTCACTGGAGTTTCTGAGAGACATCTAATGAAAGGGAATATGAGCTGTAAATATGGCAGCCACTATAGGTTTATCTTCAACACCCAAATGCCTCATACAGTTGGAGGATCAGGTAGCTTGCACCATTTGGTGGGTTGCCCAGACCGTGACCATGATCTTCTCAGTAAAAGGCCCAATTAAGAATTTTCTTTTAGAAATGACCCCTTTCATTTAAAATGCCCACATTCACCCATCTGGAAACCAGAATGCCTCAAGTCAGTCAGTGCAATGGCTTTCAAAGAGACAGTAATTCCTGACTAGCACAGACAAATGAGAGTAAGGGAGGCTTAGCCTCTCATAAGACATGCTGAAAGCTGTCAGAAATGGCGGAAACTCAGTCCAACCTGTTAACACACAGGGCCTAAAATTCCAGGGGCACAACTCCACCTGTGCAAGTGCAGTGTTGTGGAAATCTTCAGCTGATCAAATTCACAGATGTAAACCCCGATCCCAAATTCAGGAGTTAGTATCATTTAAATAGAACATAGAACATTACAATGCAATACAGGCTCTTCGGCCCTCGATGTTGCGCCGACTAGTGGAACCAATTCAATCGAATGACCCCCTAACCTAAACTATTCAATATTATTCATATATCTATCCAATGACCATTTAAATTCCATTAAAGTTGGTGAGTCCACTTCTGTTGCAGGCAGAGCATTCCACACCCTTATTATCCTCTGAGTAAAGAATGGTGAGTAAATGATGGGCATGTGGCTATAACAACAATTCTGGAGTACCACTCCCAATCTCCTGGTTGTAATATTGCGACAGTGCCATGCTGCTCCAATGATATTGTGAAAGCTTGAGAATCAGCCTGGGAAAAGACAATGGAGGTTTCCAGAGGAGCTAACAGCGCCATTTTAGGCAGATAATTGTCCCCTCCATGATCTATCACTTTTGGCTTTGAGACTTGTATGTTGCACTGGAACATGTGCTGCCACTCATTTGGTCTGCATTTCCCTCAGTCCTGCCAATGGTGTATTGGGAATTTCCTGTTAAGCCTGGGAACTCCCCAACATGCTCTTCAGCCCAAGGAAGGGAGTGGGTAGAAGGTTTGTCTTCCCCTTGCTAGATTACCTGGCCCATATCAACTGGGAAGAAAGCAAATTTTGGGTGGAAAGCCTTTTTCAGTCCTTCCACAATGCAGGACTTCTGGAGGTTCAGTAATTCACAGGTAAAAAATTCACAGATGAAATATTGCAGGGCTGATTTGCAATTACAAGTTGATGTATGGTGAAGAAAAACAGGAGGGAAAAAAAAGAAAAGACAAACGTGCATGATATCTCTGAGAATATTCTGAATTAAGAACCATTTTATGGTTCCAAAGCTTTTACTGATCCTGGTGGATCCAGGATTTTTCAGACAATCATGCTTGTTAACATTGTGTATGAAAAAAAACGTAAGCTGCAAAGCTGTAAAGGTTAACCGGAACTTCATGTAATGCTTTATATGAATATCTGATTTCCTTAAATGCTTCCAAAATGTTGATACACCAGTAATGATGAGCTGCTCCAGCTGTGCTGTATGGTATCAAACACAAGTGCAATTCTTGTACGGAGTTTTAAATAATTGACCATAGGGATACAAAAAAAGACTTGTCTGGGCTGACAACTAATCACAGTTTCCTTTAGTCCACTCATATGAAAATGTAATATTGACTTTGAAGTCCAAATATCCAAGCCAAATCACTCTTTGAACTGCTCAACTCTTTGTTCCCACCTCAGGTAGTGCTGCTGGAGCATTTTACCCACTGGTATCTCAAACTATTATAAGAGTTGTCCAATTAAGATTGAATGAAAAATGTAGTTATTGATAAACTGAATATGCACCTTTTGGGTGATCATCTGAACTATTAAAATGGCACAACAATGGAATTAAATAACTGTATCACCATTGGCAAAATAACATAAACTTCCCTTAAAATCACTGCAGAGATCGGGAATCTGTGGAAAATTTCCAAAGATTTATTACCCATTCTGCGATTCCATCTAATGGAAATTCCTTCATATTGGAGTAAGGTATGACTTGTTCTTACTTTGACTAATAGATCAAGCGTAATATGCAATTAATATTCTCAAATTCTATTTATTCAATAAGAATTACTTATCAATTTCCTACACTGGAGTGGGCAGTGTCCTTTCTTGGAACATAATGTTGCAAAATTTGTATTCATTTCTACATTCACATCTAGACATGAAATGTGCTGTAAATCCCTATGTAATAGAATTATAGAATCTCTACAGAACAGAAGGAGGCCATTCAGCCCATTAGGTCTGCATTGACCACAATCCCACTTAGCCTCATTCCCATAATCCCACACATTTACTCTGTTAACCCCTGACACTAGGGTCAATTTATCACACCCAATCAACTAACCTGCATATCTTTGGATTATGGGAGGAAACTGGAGCATGAAAGGAAACCCACGCAGACATGGAAAGAATGAACAAACTCCATAAAGTCAAACAAGCCAGGAATCAAACCTGGGTCCCTGGCACTGTGAAGTAGTAGTGCTAACCACTGTGTCACCGTGCCACTCCATCAATAATAATTGATGGCAAAGAATATCATAATGAATGGAAGAAGGAAAGGTGGCTATAAAAATGGCTATAAAAATTTCCCAACAAACCTTTATAATTTGCATTGGCATGTTCACTCTAACCTTTTAGACTGGCCTTCCATGTGGGACTTGTCAAACATCTGACTGAAGCTCATGTACTTACATTACCCTCATCAATGTATTTAGTTACCTTTTCAAAAAATTCAACTAAATTAGTTAGAGAGGATCTACCACCAACAGATCTGTGCTGACTATCCCTGATTAACCCTTGCCTTTCCAAACATTGATTCATCCTGACCCTCAGACTTTGTTCTAATAATTTCCTGACTGTTGGCACTAGACTAACTGGCCTGTAATTACCTGGCTTATTCTTGCTGCTCTTCTTGAATGAAGCTAGCACATCCTCTAGTCATCTGGCACCTGTTGCCAGCAAAGATTTAAATATCTCTGCCAGGGTCCCTTCAATCTTCTCCCTTGTCTCCTATGGCAGCCTAGGATATATCTCATCAGATCTTGGGGAGTTATGCACCTTTATGCCCACTAGTATACCTCCCTATACCGATCTTAAAATGCTCAAGAAGTTTACCAGCCCAAATGAAATTCTCAGTGACAGTGCTTTTCTTCTTCGTGAGTACAGATGAAGAATATTCACTTAAACTTGTTCAGGACAGTAATACGTCCTTTTCATCAATCAGATAAATAACAACT
This sequence comes from Sphyrna mokarran, assembly GCA_024679065.1. Classification (NCBI taxonomy): domain Eukaryota; kingdom Metazoa; phylum Chordata; class Chondrichthyes; order Carcharhiniformes; family Carcharhinidae; genus Sphyrna; species Sphyrna mokarran. The sequence continues at coordinate 43,778,684 of JAGIQG010000009.1, forward strand.
GCAACAGTTGCTTACGTATAACTATAATACAGAGATTTACAGCCCCAGTCAGAAAGTTCTGGAATAGAAACCTGAGCTCAAGAGGGTGATCCCTCACCCTGCCCCCCATTTGGTTCCCCAGCTCATGAGATCCTAACTCTGCAGATGGATCCTTAAAAGGACAATCACCACAAGAACATAATTCCTTGTTTTCATTTTTGTAGCTTACATTGGAGAGGGCAGAAGTAAGGAAATACTTTCAGAATAACTATCCTTGCAACCCTATAGTTTGACCTTGCATTGGCCAGAATTTTTCCCCAGGAGGCAGAGTGGATAACAAAGAGGCACAGAAAAATTGCAGGGACTGACTCCCACATTCAATCGCACTGTTGAGGTATTTTACCGACCGAAAGAGAACAATGAGGCTGGTAGCCAGTTCCATAATAAGGGCCCATTTCATGGTGCTGTCAGCAGTAGATCAAAACCACCCCCTGTCCTACCATGTGTGAAGGCTGCCAACTAAATGTAGGTGGCTTCCCAGCAACAGCCCAGGTGGGAAAGTTTGATAAAGCAAAGAAAATACCATGAGCAGAACAGCAAATCCAGTGGCCCTAAAGTCCCAGAGGACTTCCCCACAACACTTGGTCCAGTAATTTATATTTTCAAAAAGTATTCCAACCCACTTGCTGCAGGCCCTGAGAATGCTGCCTGCCCTGAGCTGCTAGCCCTCTGATTGAACAGACAGGTCTTGGAAATGGACCATGTGTCCTTAGGAGGACATCAGACCTGGCAAAATAAGTCTTTGGGTTTTCCTGCTTACTGCAGCAGAGTCGAATTCCTCTCCAATCCTGCTTCCCGAAAATCCTAGCATTTGTGTGGGAAGATCCAAATTAGTGAGCAGGGACCAAAAGAAAAAAACAATAAGAATTAGATTTATCAAAATTTCAAACTAATTGCATTTATCCTACTTTGTGCCATGTAAATTAGCAGCTCCATTCAGTCTTCATTATAGGTAGATCAGTATTAGGTTGCTCTGTTTTAAAGTTGCTTTTTGCTTTTGGGTTATTTTTCCTGCTTTAAGTTGCAATTTCTGCTTTAGAGATATTATCACATCATTGCCTTCCTCACATCATTGCCATCTATCTTCACTGGCATGTGTATTATTACTGCCAGTTGCCATTGTTGTGTGCAGCTCCCCTCTTTTAATGCTGGATCCTTTGACCTGATCAGCACTATTGTTCAGGAGGCTGGTTTGTATTGTATTCAAGGCAACATTGATTTTAAGAAATACTCAGAGACATCCAAAGCCAGAGTTGTTTTTTTCATGCAAAATGCCAGGGTATAAATTTGATAAAAATTTTTCAGTTTCAGGAGTGCCTGCTGTGGGTGAGACTTTTAAATTTCTTTTAAACATGAGCCAGAAATGCCAAGTAAGTACTGGCAGTGTGCCGGCTGCTACGCTGAAAGCATGAAAATCCATCAGCCTAACAGTGAAATTTGATGTTTTCAAATGTTTGCAGGCTGTTGGGTGTTATCTAATCCAAATGCATACATGATTTCTTTTATATTTAGTGATTCATTTTGTTTTGTAAGTTATTTCAACCCAAAATGCACAGTGCTGCATACGTACAGTACATAATATTTCAACTTATACATTGCCTTTCCAGACAAGAAATGTCTAATGGAAACTAAATCTAGCTTTAACGTCGATTTCTATGGAAAACATGTTTTGCATAAAGTTGTTCCACAATTTCCAAGAATGTAACTGCAACTTAAATGGGGGCTTATTGTGTTGTGTGTCATATCCTTATCATTGAAAAGGTCAGTCACAGCACCATTTATAAGAGTAGCAATAATTAATATTTATATAGCACTCTTAATGTAATTAAACATCCCAAGGCACTTCACAGTGGCACAGTGGTTAGCACTGCTGCCTCATAGCACCAGGGACCTCGGATTGATTCCTGGTCACTGTCTTTGTGGATTTTGCATGATCTCCCTGTGTCTGCATGGGTTTCCTCTGGGTGCTCTGGTTTCCTCTCATAGTCCAAAGGTGTGCAGATTAAGTGAAGTGGCCATACTAAATTTTCCTTCAGTGTATCCGAATAGTTGCCAGAGCGTGGCAACTAAGCGATTTTTACCGTAACTTCCTTGTCTGAATGGAAGCCTACTTGTAACTAATAAATAAACTTTAACTTTAGCTTCACAGGACTAAATATGACACCAAGCCATATAAGGAAATAATAGGTCAGATGACAAAAAGCTTGTTCAAAAAGAAAGGTTTCTGGTCTTAAAGAAGGAAAATGAGGTAGTAGAGGGTGTAGCGAGCAAATTCCAGAAACTGGGGATAATGCAACTAAAAGCTAGCCTGTTGGGAAGGCATTGGTTACAGAATGGTATTTAAGGATAACACAGATGTAACATGGTGCTGGGACCCAGAAATTAGACGAAAAATGAGGTCCTAAATTAAGACCCAAATGTTTGATTTTTAAAGTACATATCCACTTTATGCTTACATCTGTCTTTTTAAAGAAACAAATTTGCATTGTGAATTTGGTTTATCATGTCCTCAGGATTTTGATTTGATTTGAGTTGATATATTATTATCACATATAGTAGTATACAGTGAAAATATTGTTTCTTTCTGCTATACAGACAAAGCATACAGTTCATAGAGAAGGAAATGGGAGAGTGCAGAATATAGTGTTACAATTATAGCTAAGTGTAAAGAAAGATCAACTTAGTGCAAGGTAGGTCCATTCAAAAGGCTGACAGCAGCAGGGAAGAGGCTGTTCTTGAGTCAGTTGGCACGTGAAGGAAGAAAGTGGAAGAAATAATGTCAGTTTTTTTGTGTGTGAAATTGGGTGCAATGCCTTTCAGTTGACAGTATGGCCACTTCTTTGAACAGTAAAGCTGCTGGACTTTTGATGTTATGCCTCCTCTGATCCTGTGCAAGGCAGGACCTCAGTGCCTCATGGCTATTATATGCCTTTAATGTTTGGACTCTGTGGGCAGCTCCTGAGAAAGCTGAGATCCACTAATTGGGTGTCGAGCTCAGTGAATTGGGGGCTGCCAATGTCGGGTCATTTTAGTTGACAATAAGGTAATTGGGACAGAGAGTTGAATTCAAGGCGGATAGAAGTCTCGGGGTGGTAGTGGAGGAGGTTATTATCCTCTGAGCCCCGCCAAAATCATTTCAAATTTATTTTTACTGGGCCTCAATCACAGATGGAGCTAGTCAGAATGTGCATGGCGCATGGTCCAATGAGTTTTGGTCTAAAATGGGGTGCCCAATTTACATATTCAAAGGGATTGACTATTTGAACCAGGTGGAAGCTGTGGGTTCCTTTTGAAATGTGCCTGTCTCTTCCTTGGTGTTAAAGGATTATTATGGCTATTCGTTCTCCCTTGAAGCCATTAGCTATCCCATGCATGAAAGAAATGACTATTGACTTTTCTGTGCTCTACCCCTGCCAAGATACATAGTAAAAGTTGAAAGGCATTCTCAGCTTTACTTGCTGGTGATTGTTTCCTGATAATGCTATGATTGGATGATGCTCACATTGGCTCGATTAGCCTCTGACGACTTCAGAAAGAAGATGGCTGCTCATTACACAGACACTATACACCAGAGATTATAACACACTCAATAGCCACTAGAATCCCAGGATATGTTGTTCCAACTCCCCCTCATATGAGACTGAGCAGCGGATAGTAATTTAAATAGTTGTTTCATACGTTTTAAAATCTTTCCACTCGATGGTTTTGTTCCAACCACAGCTGCCAGCTGCTTATAACTGCCATGATGGGAAGAAATGTGTATAAAATACATTAAAAGGGAATCGTGTTCATAGTGGCTCCTTCTTTCTATTGTCTATGAATGCAGCCAGTTTTTAATTTCAAAATGTTGCTATCCAATGTGTCTTGGGCCCATATGTGTGTGAATTAGACCAAAGATTTGCTCTTTCTAATTGGGATGCCTAATTTTGATTTAGTTCTCTTCCTTAATAAATTCCACACATGTTTCAACAGTATGTGAGCAAATGAAACACTCACTGAAGATCAGGAGTTAGTGAATTATGTAGATTGACAAAATAATGCATGCATTCTTGATTCATGCAGCTATAGTCTTTTATATATATAGACTTTGCTAAAGAGATTGTGAAACTTGTGGTCTTATGAAAGAGTGTATTACTGGTACTCTTGCGTACTTCATTTGAAAAATAGTACAAAATCATTCTGGGTCACTGATCCATGTTCACACACAGTTGCTTTTAAGCTGAAGGGTTAATTTGTGACATTTCTTTTAACCACACAGAAAACCCACAGGGGAACCCCATGAACCTACAGCTGTGCTACATCGTCAGAAGAAATTACTGTATTTTAGTTTCTTGATACTAAAAGTCCTGATCATTAATTGCTCTGAACTAAAACTGTAAAGAAAGTTTTGTAGACCTATAATCAATAGTAGAGAATGTTGAATTGTCCAAAAACGTCATGTTATTTTTTCCAACGCAGAAGGCAAAAAACCCCCTCAATTTTCAGATGCCAACCAAGCTGTTGCTTACTTTGTAGCATATGTTGCTAAGAGATCGTGCTGTTTTTGCTTATTTTTCTCCCTCAGGGACATTTCACAACCCTGCGTATTATAGAATGCTCTTTGTAACACATCTGTTTTAAATTTTCTCTTTTCAGGCAAACCACTGTTCCTGACCTGGTCTGCAAAGTGTGATATTGTGTTCCCAAGTCACAGCATGTGCAAGCTATCTTTGAAGTAATTTAGAATTGTACAAATAAATAAAGAGTTTGTTATCAAGATCAGACTACCCTGAGGCTAATTATTGGGTTCGAAAGAGGCTGTATGAGACAATCTTCATTGATGCATTCTGATGGATTTGTATTATTTTGTTTTGATTGTTCTGTAGCTGGTCATTATTATAAATGGGAGAGACTGGAGAACTTTCTTGTGCCCAATTTTTAATGCCGTCATGGCACTTTAATTGCCCACTCCACCCAGATTGAGAGGATGATTGCAGATAACAAATGGCCAGTTTTAGATGGAATATTTTAAGACTGACCGCTCCCAATGATGTTAGACACCTGTAACAATTAAAGGGGTACTATTCTACATGTGAAACCATTGCTCATTTCACAAATGCATAAATTCAGGACTTAATATTATATTCAAACACAACGGGTGGGGCTTTCTGGCCAAGCTCATTCCAAATCTGGAAAATCCCACCCAAGGACAATGACCTTAGTGTAAACCGTGCCCCCCCATGACCCCAACCCCCCGGCCTGCTAGAATTCCCATTGTAGGCAGGGCAGGAAAATTCCTCCTCAGCAACTTGCACTTATTTGGCATTTTAAAGATGCAACAACCTGCCATTTGACTTCATGAAGATGTAACTTAAAGATGAATGCCAATCCATATCAAGCTAAAGAAGGAGCTATTTGGGTGACATTTAAGAGCTGAATTTCAGGGGGGGAGGGTTTAAAGGTGTAAAAGAAATTGTCTAGCCAGCTGAAGATGTGCATGCCATTAGTTTCTGATGATGGTGGAATGACTACATTTTCAAACATTAATCTACATGTTGCAAAAGATATTGTCACCCGATCCAAGAAGTTGTGATGCAACCATGGTTTTGAAAAGGTTATTTAGAAATCTCATTATTAAACACAGGTCAGCCTTAAGCTGCAGTCTATATGGACTGGAGCAGATACGACACACAGGCTGGGATTCTCCCCAAAAAATTCTGAGTCCCCAGTGTACAGGAAAATGGGAGTAAATCCCTGTTGATTTTTGGTGTGATTTCCAGAATGAATCTCCAACATTCTGTGCTTCACAGAGTGCTCTAGTGTGGTTCACTCTGGAAATTAGGAGGCAGGGAGTATTCCCATCTTGGAGGCCGGCAGCATAGCCCTGAATGGGCTACTGCATAGGCACCGATTTGTCAGAATGGAGTTTGGCACATGCCCAATGGCCCTGCATTACCAGCCTTCAGATTGCTAGCCAGATACGCAACTCCCCATCACTGGCCTCCTTTACCTCATAAGAAGTCTGACAACAACAGGTTTAAGTCCAACCAATTTATTTGATCACAAGCTTTCAGGGTTTGCCCTTCGTCAGGTCAATGGAGAGTTCTGGCCTCAGACAGAGCATATAACAGCACACACAGTTTGCAGATTACTGATTAGAATGCGAGTCTTTACAGCTAACCTGCTATTCAAGTCTTAAAGATGCCGACAATGTGAGTGGAAAGAGCATTAAGCATTGGTTAAAGAGATGTGTATTGTCTCCAGACAGTATAGTAAGTGAAGTTTTGCAAACCCAGTTAAGTTGTGGGGGTTACAGATAGTGTGACATGAACTCAAGATCCCGATTGAGACCATCCTCAACTGTGCAAAACTTGGCTACCCGTCTCTGCTCAGCAACTCTGCGCTGTTGTGTATTGTGAAGGCCGCCTTGGAGAATGCTTACCCGAAAATCAGAGACCGAATGCCTGTGACCAACAGAAAGGGAACAGTCTTGCCTGGTGATTGCCGAGCGATGTTCATTCATCTGCTGTCATAGTGTCTGCATAGTTTCCCCAATGTACCATGCTTCGGGACATTCTTTCCTGCAGCGTATTAGGTAGACAATGTTGGCCAAGTTGCAAGAGTATGTGCCGTGTACCTGGTGGATGGTGTTCTCACATGTGATGATGTCATCCATGTCAATGATCTGGCATGTCTTGCAGAGATTGCTGTGGCAGAGTCTGTTTGAGATTGTGTGCAGTTGTTTGAAGGCAAGAAGTGAGGATGTGGAGATGGCCCTGGCATTTTCTTCAATGATATTTTGAAGACTCTGGAAAAGATGTCATAGCTTCTCTGCTCTGGGGAAGTACTGGCATCTCCACATCATGACTCCTTTACCTTCCCAGGCCAGTGCTGATTTCCCCGATCTCCCGCTTGGCCACCTACCAGCTCTGATCTCCTGATGCCTCACCTATCCCAACAGCCTTGACTCCCTGACCCTCCGTCCCCCGCCACCCCCATGTAGCCCCTCCCTCACCTGGATGGCCAGCCCCGATCCCTCTCCCAATCATCCCAATGCAGTGTGGCTGTTAGCAGTCTTCCTCCACCCCCACCAATTGCCATTCCTCCATAGGCCCTGCCCTCAATACACCTCACCTCATCTGACCCTATCCTTTGGCACTGCCCAATGCATGGTGGACAGTGTCAAGGTGCAGCTTGGGCATTACTGGGGTCCAGGCTGGCACTGCGAAGGGGCAGCCCCCCCTTATCCACAACCATCCTACGGGGGCCTCAGTTGCCTCTGATCCTTCCAGTGGGGTCAGGCCGTATGTTCCCCATTAGTGGGGAGCAGGAGTAAATCCTGCTAAAGTGAATCACTCCTAGCAAGGGTTGGGGGGGCGGTGGGGGGAAGAGCAGAGATGCTTGTGGGCACGGAGAATTCAGTGCCAGATAAGCTAATGAAATGTAAATCACAATTTCTATATTTTAATGAACTCCACACCAATTTTTGGTACGGAGCTGATTATGCTGGAAATCTTAGTTTGCGAAACTCAAGAAGGCCATGACACCCAGTGGGAAGCCTATAAAGCAGCTTCTGCTAATGTCTTCCAATCGCTGCACTAGTGGGAGAATCATCCCTCATAGTGTTTCCCTCTTTTCAAATTGGATACCCAATTTGGATCTTTTCAATTGGAATGATATACTCATTATTTTATTTTCCAATAATTATCTTTTATTGGGCCCCAAAAAAAAGCAATTGACTGTAACCTCTGGGCTCATCAGTAGCAGTTTGGGTGAGCAGAGGGTGGTGTGGATACCTCAAAGATGCACTGGGGAATTTCCCTCAGAACTTCCCAAGTAAGTTTTGCCCTCTTTCGAATTGCTGACTGTACCATGAACCATCTGAGAAACAATTCGAAAGAGGAGGAAGTGATGGCCTATTGGTATTATCGCTAGACTTTGAATCCAGAATGGCAGCGAACATTATGAGGACCCAAGTTCAAATCTCACCACGGCAACTGGTGGAATTTGAATTCAAGAAAAAGTACCTGGAATTAAAAGTCTAATGATGACCATGAAATTGTTGTTGGAAAAAATCGATCTGGTACACTGGTGTCCTTACCTGACCTACATGTGATTCTAGAGCCACAGTAATGTGGTTGTCTCTCAACTGCCCTCCAAGGACAACTAGGAATGAGCGGTAAATGTTGGCCAGTGGATGATTCATGTCCCATGAATGAATAAAAATTTAAGTCAATTTTGGATGCTTCCATCAGAGTTACACTAATGGTTACCTAAAAAAAGTTAGCAGAAAAAGAACCTCTTCTAAATTCTACGTAACTAAACACCCACAGCGTCACTGCATAGGATATGCCCCACACTCCCATTAGCACAGGAGAGTCTCCTGCCCTGACTAACCACTACCCCTCCATTGCAGTCCCACTCTCCAACCCCCATGGGATTCCCCAACATCCAGTTACACAGAATTCCCTACACCCAACTCTCTTTCCTGACACAATTCAGTTGGACCCCTTTGACCAGACCTACAGGATTCAATTAGTTCAACAATTTCAGATCATAATCATGGCTCACACTTTTTCAGGTGGCAGCAGCTGGCAATAATTCTGAAAAGGCCATTTTCAGATCCTCAAAAGCAAGCTTTTGCTTCACAGCTTGTTACCAGCTCTTTGATAAGATCATGACTGTTCTGACTGTGGCCTCAAAGTTACTTTCCTGTCTGCCTCCTTATCAAACAAAAATGATCTAGTTCGGCCTTAAAAATACTTAGTGATGCTTCCTCCCCCTCCCTCAGGCAAAGAGAATTCCATAGATTAATGATCCTCTGACAGAGAAAAGAAATCTCCTCATCTGCATCTCAAGTAGGAGACCCCTTATTTTTAAGCTGTGCCTCCAGTGTTAAGACCACATGAGGAGGGGTCAAAATCGACTCCTTTAGTTTAGTGCTCCAGGATGGACTATAACAGAGTTTTGTTGTGAATTTAATGAGGATGTACTTGGCCAATACTGCAGGAGATTTATAACCTTTTCAGATTATAAAGAATTAATCAGGCAAGTTTTCTGAGTTTAAAACAAAGAACATGATAAGCTTATTGACCCCGGTCCCTGAATGAAAAGAAAATTTGGTAAATTAGAACCACCATTCATATGTCATATTCCCTGGGCCCATACACAGACTAGCAGAGATGATAGAATATGAGGATAATATTTTTTACAGTTTGTGAAGAAAATAAACAATCAAAACATTTACAGTTAACTGTCTTTTGCCTAGCCTTGATGCGATGATTCCACATTACATTCATTTTGTTCAGTTGTTTTCCTGGATTTTGTTGTGGGGAGTAGATTTCCATGTTTTATTCCCCCAAAAGATCTTGGTTTACAGTAGACTGATCTTCTCAGGATGGTTACTTTACAATATCTGTGTACAATATTTTTCAGAGAAAGTGAAAGAGAGCGGGAAAGAGAAAGAGACACAGTTATTTGCAGTGTCTCTGAAAGCCAGGCTTGCTGCCATATTTAGGCCCCGTCCCTCTCAGAACCACTGCAAAACTTACCCCTCTCCCGCAAAATCATTAAGTACGTGAAGACCCTGATCCAATTCAAAGAACAAAGAACAGTACAGCACAGGGACAAGCCCTTCAGCCCACCAAGTCTGTGCGATCATGTTATCCTACCTAGACCAATCACCCATACCCCTCTATACCCCATCTGTTCATGTGTCAATCTAGATAAGAACGATACCACTAGGCCATTGCTTGCAATTTGCACTGGACATGCCGATGCGAATTGTGCTTGTTTTCCTGCTTCAAATAACACTTATGCTCAAATTTTCCGACCTCACCCACAGCCGAGATTCCTCAGTCCCGCTGCTGTGAATGGAGATTCGGCTCAGTGCCAAATTCTTGTTTCTCGCTGGCAGTGACGGCGGGGCATACATGGCCAGAAAATTCCAGTCTTTGTCATTTTTTGGGGAAAACTCCACACTCTTTCTATAAAAAAGTGCACACCTTCATACCACTGGTTCTAATCTCTCCCATAAAGAGAAATATCCATTCAGCATTCACCCTGTCAAGTTGGTTCAATGACACCAATGTATAATTACAATATTGCAAGTGTTAAGGACGACTGTTTTAAAGGTACATTACTGTTCTTAAACCTTTAAAATTGAGGCTTGGAAAGCCTTTTTCAAAATGTAAGTGTAGACAGACAACCTTTCTGTGTTTGTTTAAACCTTGCCAGACTCTTATCTCTACAGCTGGCTGCAAAAATGTATATCATGCAAAATCTTCTCCAGGGATGTTCACTGAACCTTCTGAAAGGTGCGAAAACCCATTGGTTTCTAAGGGAACAGGAGACAGGAAGGGTCTTCAAAGGACGTCAACCCTGTCTTTAGCTTCCTTACTTGGTTAAAATAATAACTTATTGAAACTTTACTTAGCAGTTAATTTTGTGTCTTTGAACTGTATAAAGAAGGCTGTACAAAGCCATACCGTGTGGCATTGTGTAGAGAACCCAAAAAACTTCAGGCTGTTACATCCACCCCACAACTCCCAGCTGAATTAACCGGTAAACATCATGTGGAAGTTGCAATTCTCTTTGCCATCAATAGTTAAAGACTGGAATTTTATTGGCCTGCTCACCACGGGAATCGGATTGGGCAAGGAGCGGTCCATGAATCATCTGTTGACTTGTGTGGAATTTTATGGTTTCGGGATGAGCGAGGCCATAAGATCCTGCCCAGAGTGTAAGTGATCCAGAAAATCATTTCCAGTCTCCTGAGAAGGAAGCAGTGCAATTTTCAAATGCAGGTACCTGGAATTTTCAGTAGTGAAAGGAGCCTATACGACCCTCCAGCATCCACACAAGTTATCAATGAAGAAAAGTTCTGAGGATGATTTTCCAACCTTGCCCTATCTGGGAAAGATTGTGCCAAACCCAGAAAATAGCTTGTGAGCCTAAAACCTGGCTTCGAATCAGCCTGACACCCAACAGCTTACAATCGTCCTGGTTCCTTTTTAATGGCACAAACCAGATCACGCTCAGAAAGAGCACAAGGTCAATTAGCACATTTAAAGTAGCATTTATTGCATAGTCTGTTCAACTCTCAGCTCTGGAGATCTTCTGACCTTTGGGTGCAAGAATTGTAAGGATCAATACCTGAGTTCACTAGTACAGATGTAAAGATGCCGGCGTTGGATTGGGGTGGTAAGAACTCAGTAAGAATTTAGCAACACCAATTTTTAATCCAACCGATTTATTTGATAGTAAAATTGCGAGCTTTCAACACTCCTGTGTCTTCCTCAGGCAAATGCAGTGTTCTGGTCTGCAATAGCACACATCAGCACAGACAGTCAGAGATTGCTGATTAGAATGCGAATCCTTACATCTAACCTGCTATTCAAGTGTTAAAGTGGCTAACAATGTGTGTGAAGGGAATCCTGAGCATTGGTTACAGAATTGTGTATTTCCTCCAGACAGCACAGTAAGTGAGGTTTTTTGCTAACCCAGGCAAGTTGTGGGGGTTACAGATAGTGTGTCATGAAGCCAAGATCCCTGTTAAGACCGTCTAGTACAGACCAGGCTCAATGAACGCACTGGAGGGCTCACAGGCCAGTGAAGTCCCCAGGTGTTTGTTAGAATGGCCAAATGATGCCCATTGGCAGTGTCCACCTGAAACATGTGCAGTGGCTACCAGGCACCCATGCACTGCCAAGAGAGTAGGGTCTGAGTGGGAACTATGACAGGGGGTTATTGAAGGGGAAGGTCATTCAAAGGGTGTCATGCGGGGAGGGGGTGTAGTTTGCAGGTGGATCATAAGGGAGGCACTATGTTGGGGTCCATGCAGGGAGACCCATAGGTAGACCCCGAATTTGGCAGTCTGTTTTTCACACACACACACACACACACACACACACACAAATGTTTGCCATTGGAGAGTTGGGAAAACATATCTACCTGGCAGGATAGATATGTTTCAGCTATCCAAGCACGGAGAGGGGATATTCCAGTCCCACCCACTAAAGGACCAGAAATTCCATTCCCAGGCTAACATACCTTTTAATGTTCCATTAAATTGTCCGTCCCGCCTGTGACAACTCCCACAGAAGGCGAGATTGGAAAATTTATCCCAGTACCAACTTCACCACAGTTTATTTTGCAGGAGTCTTGCCTGGATGTTTGTGAAGCTGGCTTCAAAAAGGATACAAGTTCATCCTCACATTAAATCTGGAGGATGAGGCGTAGGAAGTGCTGATGGAATTGCTCCAGCGCTTGTATGTGTCACTGATAAACAGATCAGGTCTCAATGCAACACAAGACTGTGGTGATAACTATTACTCTGTACATTAGGATTTCTGTTGGTCTTTGTTGTCAAACGTTCACTGCAGTAGTTTGTAGAATGCTGAGCTGGCTCAATGTCACTCCTTGAGAGATGGGCTAAACGGCTAACCAGAGTTGGAATTCTCCAGTCTCACCTGTGGCTAGGATTCTCCAGTGCTGCTGCAGTGACTGGGAGTTTTGGCTGTGCAGCAAATCGTCCATTCTCACTGGTAGTAGTAGCAGGGAGATCAAGGTCGGAGAATCCTGGCTCAGCTGTTTTGGCAACATTCAAGGACAAGCTGAATAGGTAATAACATTGCATTTGTCTGTAAACTGAAGGCCATGTACATATATCTATTGTGGCCTGTTTAGCGATGGCAAGGAGCAACTGAGGTTAAAGAGATGGAACATAATGCTCACATCAGAGGGCATTTTCGATCTTTGATGAAGTAAATAGCCACTATCAGTTAGATATTAAGTAGGATAAGCAATATCACACAGTCTTGCTTGACATCAGACCAGATGGTGAAGGCATCTGTATCAGATATCCCTCTCAAGACAGATGCAGTCATACCATGATGAAGTAATTGCAGAATTGTGATGTAATTCCTTGTGCAACCAAATATTTGGAGCACAAAGCATAGAGATTCACAATTTTTCAAATTTGTCCATGGGATGGGGGCAGCTTTGGTTACGCCAACATTTATTGCAAAACTCTAATTGCCCTTGAGAAGGTGCTGGCGAGCACTTACTTGAACCGCTGCAATCAGTCCATATGGTATGGGTACATCCACAATGCTGTCAGAAAAGGAATCCAAAATTTTGCCCAATGATTTAAAGGAATTGCAATACAGTTCCAAGTCAGGATTCTGTGTTGTTTAGGAGGGGAACTTCCAGGTGTGAGTGTTCCCAAGTGCCTTGTTCTTCTAAGTGGGAAAGACATGGTTTCGAAGGCACTGATGAAGGAGCCTTGGTCAGTTCCTGCAGTGCATCTTCTGGATAGTACGTGTTACTGCTACCATGCACTAGTGGAAAAGAGAGTGAATGTTTAAGTTGATGGATAGTGTGCCATTCAATTGGTCCTAGATGGTGTCACACCTCTTGAATGTTATTGGAACTGCATTCATCAAGGGAAGTGGAGAGAATTCTATCATACTCCTGACAGGCTTTGTGCAGTCAGGAGATGAGTTACGCTATGCAGAATTCCTAGCCTCTGACTTGTTCTTATAGTTACAGTATTTGTATAGCTGGTTATTGCTCATTGGTAACCTTCATTCACTAAGTTAAACACATTGCTCAGGTTGGTGAATGCAATGAAGAATTACTGATGTTGTTCTTGATTTGTCTGGTAACGCAAATCATGATGTGGAGATGCTGACATTGGACTGGAGTAAACACAGTAAGAAGTCTCACCATCAGGATGAAGGAGCGGTGCTCCAAAAGCCTGTGGCTTTTGGTACCAAATAAATTTGTTGGACTTTAACCTGGTGTTGCAACACAAACCATTTCAGATTTTATCTGGAAAGGCTCAAGTCATATTGGCCAGAATTTTCCAGCCCTTACACCAGCACGATCTTCCACTCCTGCCTATGTGAAAGGAGATTTCAATGGCACATTGGCCCCACTGCAGAGAAAATTCCAACTATTGTATCTCTGGAAGGATTTCCTCAGTCACAGAAAGTAGTCAATTCGGGAGGATGCATGTCAAGATTCTCCCCGCAATGGACAAGAGGGAAATACCTTGATAGCTTACACATTGTTTCTCTTCTTGAAAATAGTTGCAGGATCAAGGGTTGTCCTGAGGGTACAACGGACAGCTTGGAAATTAACAGTTGCAACTGTGTATTCACAGTTGAGAAATAGTTGAAACTGTCCTTTCCAGTTTCTCTTTAGAAAATAATTTTGTCCATTTGACTTTGGTCTGGAGAGAGCCTGGTGACTCCAAAAAAAATTTTGTATGTCAAGATGATCGGCATCTTGGATTTCTTGGGTTTTCTTTCCCCACTGTGTGTCCTTTTTCCTCCGGATTTGTCTTTGGGCGTTAGTTTTCAACTGGTGGAATGCTGTCTTCTTGACCTGTGGCCTAGGTTTGTTCTGCCAGACAATGAAGGCCATTCGTCTTTGCTCCAGGAAGTCACAGATTTCAGCATGGTTTTCCCTGAATTCAATCTGTTCATGATAATGCTGCAATCCCAATATTCTGAACATAGGACTCGAGTATAGCTGACTTTTTTTGGCACTGTTTTGGAATTGAGTTAGATGTGTGTAGATTTTCCAGACTTGTCCTAAATGACACTTGGAATTCCTTTCTCTGGTCAGGCTGCTATACAACTTAGACATCTGTTCCTGTTAGATTTTTGGAGTCTTGCGATGTTTTGTGTTGGTGGAAGTTCATCCCAGCCCACATGCTTGCCAAAGTTAGTTTACCAGCATTAACCAATGCTTGTCATTCTTTCCTCAAAGTAGTTATGGGATCTTGTTACACATTAAATAGTTGCTGATTTTGGTTGTATAAGAGCTGTTTCTGAAGGATGTGACAAGCTGCTACGTAAATGCAACTTCTTCTTTCCCCGTGGAGCTGTATACATTTACTTACAATGCGGTCTCTAGAGGCAGTCAATGCAAACCTTTCAGCAGGTGGATCTTGGTGCCTCCAGAGGCTGCTTCTGTAATAGTGCAGAGTTGTCATTCTAGGCTCATTTGACATAAAGCAATTTAACAAATTGAAGAGAACTACTGCTCAAGATTGGGTTGGAAGAAAATGTGTAAAAAAAGCTACCAAAAAACAGTAAATTACAAGCTTTTTTTCAGGAAGCATGACTATTATATTTTAGTGTAAGAATTTAACTTAAAAAGAGGAAATTAGAAGAAATCTAAATTGCAGTTCATAGTCAAAGTGCCTAGGTTACCATTCTCCCATCCCCCAAAATGAATTTTCAAATCGAAAAAGGATGTAGCCAACTAAAGGAAGTGAATTACTGACTTCAACAATTTGAAAGACAGAGCATGATTCAAAACGGGCTGGGTGGAAATTCCACAACATATAGGCTGGAGTACTCTGCTTTCCGTCCACCACAGGAATTGTAGCGGTCAAGGGAGGGAGGAGGAGTGAGAGGGTGGGACGCAGCAGTGTGTGGACCATGCAAAGGTTCATTGACCTCCAGCAAGATTCTCCGGGTCTGAGGCAAGTGTGGCTTAGAATCCCATCCATAGGCTGGAATCTTCTAGCCATTCACACCCCACACTCAGGCAAATCTCTGTTCACAGCAGCAGGACCAGATCATCCCACTGGCGTGAATGGTGGGAAATTTTTGGCCATACTTCTCATGAATAAAGCATTCAAGGTGCTCCACACAATATGCCACAGAAAGAGATATAAAGCCAGATATTGTTAAAGAGGTAGTGAGTGTCTCACAGGGGTAAATCAAGTTTGAAAGATGGAGAGGTATAGGGAGGGAATATTGGGGCATGGAGCATACTCAACTCCATCAATGGTGGAGCGATTAAAGTTGAAACTGCTCAAGCCAAAATTAAATGTGAACAGATTTCTCAGAGGAGATTATTGGGATGAAGGAGAGGCAAGGCCAGGGAGGGATTTAAAACAAAGATATTGGAATTAACTGGGCAGTTATTTTTAAGAACCAACACTGGCACATTGGGTCAAGTGTATCTTTCTGTTCAGCATCATTTTATGATTCTGTATCTAATGAGGAAGATGACAATTCATATGGAAATAAGGCGGGTGAATGCTAAATTCCAATATCTGGGAACCATTAGTACCCGGAGAAAGCTAACTCTGATAATATTTTTTCACATGCAGGGTCCTGTTACAGTGAGCTTATAAAAAGATTGGGCCATCACCTGAGTATGTGCAAGAATCCGGAACATGTCAGTTCTAAGCCATTAACTCACACTACTGCCCACCCACAGATACACTCCTTAAAATAAAAGATAGATGAAAGCAATTCAAGTATAAAATATCTTGATTTGAACAAAGCTATGTTCAGTATCACATAAGTTCCTTCTCTGGTGCTGTTTTTATAGCAGATGGACAAGTCAGATACTTCAACCCCTCCCCCCGCTAATCCAGATCCTCCAAAAGCAGATTACCATGGTCAATCACAGGCAACGTTGGGAAGAGGGAGATGGATACTCAATAAGAATTTGGAGTATCCGTGCATCAGCTGCTGAAAGTAAGCATGCAAGTACAGCAGGGAGTAAAGAAAGCAAATGGTATGTTGCCCTTTATAGCAAGCGGATTTGAGTATAGGAATAGGGATGTCTTGTCACAACTGTATAGGGCGTTGGTGAGGCCTCATCTGGAGTATTGTATGCAGTTTTGGTGTCCTTATCTGAGGAAGGACATTCTTGCCATAGAGGGAGTACAGCGAAGGTTTACCAGGCAGATTCCTGAGATGGCGGTCTGTAATATTAGGCGAGATTAGGATTATATTCACCGGAGTGTTGAAGAGTGAGAGGGGATCTCATAGAAACTTCTAAAATTCTAGCAGGGTGAAACAGGGTGGTTTCAGAAAGAATGTTCCCAAATGTGAGGGAGTGCAGAACTAGGGGTCATAGATTGAGGATAAGGGGTAAACCTTTTAGAACTAAGGTGATGAGAAATTTCTTCACCAAGAGAGTGGTGAATATGTGAAACTCACTACCACTGAATGTAGCTGAGGCCAAGATGTCTGATTTCAAGAAGAAATTAGATATAGCTCTCGAGGTTAAAAGGATCAAGGGATATGGGGGAAGGTGGGGATCAGGATATTGAATCCAATGATCAGCCATGATCAAAATGAATGGTGGAGCAGGCTCGAAGAACTAAAAGGCTGAAAGGCCTATTCCTCCTTCCTAGTTTCTATGTTTCTATAAGCTTGCACCATCAGTATGTGGTGAAATACTGTGATGCTACAGTTCTTTCCAGCTACTAGCGTGCAGGTGTAATGGGAGGGCTAGCAGCTTGGCATCGTTCTGTGGATTCACTTTTCCACCATTCATGTCACAGCTTTAAATTAAGGGGTGATAGTTATAGGACGGATGTCAGAGGTAGGTTCTTTACCCAAAGGGTGGTTCGGGAGTGGAATGCCCTGCCTGCAGCAGTTGTAGATGCGCCAAGTTTGGTGGCGTTTAAGAGGTTAGTTGATAAGTATATGGAAGAGAAGGGAATGGTTTAGTTTGGAGGGGCATTGCTTTTTATATTGGTCGGCGCAACATCGAAGGCCGAAGGGCCTGTTCTGTGCTGTAGTGTTCTATGTTCTATGTTCTATGTCAGCCCATGGTGAGAAACCTATTTACTTCAGCAAGGGAAGCTCAGACAATAACTGACTGACACCATGAAAGCATAAGTGCCAGTTACAGCCAACAAAACAAAAATTATAAAGTGCAACTTCTGAGAAGACTGAGGTTCTTGCCTTTAGAGTATGTAGATCATTTAAAGGCTGCCCATATGCAGGTCTGCCTTGTAGCTCCCAGTTGTTGTTGGGCTTGCTGGAAACCTGAGGTTAAATTCAGGCCTATTGATTGGCCTCAACATCCCACCTCACATCACCACTGGGAATTCAAACCATTTCAAGCAAATGAAAGATTCTTTTACTCAAGCAGAAAAAAAAATCCCACAGTATGAGGGAAGCACAATGTCACAGTAGTTAGCGTTGCAGCCTCACTGTACCAGAGTCCTGGGTTCAATTCCAGTCTGATTGCCAGTGTGGAATTTGTACTTTCTTCTCGTATCTGCATGGGTTTCCTCAGTGTGGTCCCCCACTCCAAAAATGTGTGGCTAAAGTTGATTGGCCATGCTAAATTGACCCCTAGTGTCAGGATGATTAGTGAGGTAAATGCATGAAGTTATGGGGATAGGGCCTGAGTGGAATTGTTGTCGATGCAGACTCAATGGGCCGAATGGCTTCCTTCTATTCTGTAGGGTTTCTATGCATTCTATGAAGAAAAACAATAACATTTTAAAACAATAAAATGTAGAAAAGGGGGCTTAAATGGTAATATGAGAAGTAAAAATCAAATTTAAGGTTTTAATCAAGGACAGCAAAATAACAGGAGGATTAAAGGATGACAGGGTAACACTGGCAAATTGCTTTGTTGACTTTTTTGTTTTGATATACTTAGTAGTTTTAATATTACCTCAGTATTACAGTCTATTAGCTTAAACAAACAATATTGGTTTGTCCAGGGAAATAGGATTTATTCTGCACCAATGAAAATATAGTTTTTTCTACAAAATAGGAGTGGCATATGGCACAGTGATTAGCACTGCTGCCTCATAGGACCCGGGTTCATTTCCAACCTTAAGCGACTGTGTGGAGTTTGCACATTCTCCCTGTGTCGTGTGTTTCCTCCAGCTGCTCTGGTTTCCTTCCGCAGCATTTGCCTGATGAAGACACAGAGTGTTGAAAGCTCGCAATTTTACCATCAAATAAATCGGTAGGATTTAAAATTGGTGTTGCTAAATTCTTACTGAGTTCTTCCTCCCACAGACCAAATTATACCTGGTTAGGTGTATTGGCCATGCTAAATTCTCCTTCAGTGTACCCGAACAGGCCCTGAGTATTTTCACAGTAACTTCATTGCAGTGTTAATGTAAGTCTACCTATGCTTGATAAATAAACTTTAATTTTAAAGTGTTAGTTGTCCCGAAATGAAAAAAATATTGACTAGTACAATGGTGTCAATATACATATGGAGAAAACTATTGCATGCTCACTGTCTGCAATACAGTATTTTGGATGAATCAATCATTTATGTATATATACTTGCAACCAGACAGTCATGTCTTTAATATTCAGTTCTCACAGGCTGAAGCTATTATTAGCAATATTGAGAGGAACAGCCCAGGAGTTAATTATAATGCACGCCATATCAATGATATGAAACAGTTATGTTTGGTCATGAGTCCAGACAATCCTTATGAACAGAATCCAGACCACCAGCTCTGAACACAGAATAGACAACAAACTTGTGTTCAACATTTGTGGGTGACCATATCCATCTTTGGCATAAAGTATAAGTAGGGATCTTTACTCTCAATTGTAGCCCACCTAGGAAAGTGAACTCCAAAGATGAAAACTATGTGGTAGGAAATAAGAAACTATCTCAGATATATTGCCCAAGTGGCTTAAGAATCTTAAGGATGAAATATGAGGTTGAATCTGTCCTTGGGGAGATACACTGGAGAGACAAAACTTGAGCATGAAAATGTCTCACAACACCGTCTTAAAACACAACAGATTTATTAGAATCATGAGCTTTCAGAGCGCTGCCCCTTCATCAGGTGAACAGTGCTCCGAAAATTCGTGATTGCAAATAAACCTGTTGGATTTAACCTGGTGTTGTGAGACTTTTTACTGTGCTTACTCCAGTCCAATGCCAGCACATCCACATTTTGAGCATGAATGACAGAAGAGAAAGGGGAAAATAAATGCAAGCAGAAAAATGGCAAGAATATTTCATTTAGTATTTGAGATCATTTCTAAGAAACTCCATTTAACATCATTTGGGATTAGATGCAAATCTTTTAACAATGAGTCTATCATTCTTATATATCAATAAATAGAATAAGATAAACTAATTAACTCCTCAATACAATTGATTGTAAATGTATAATGTTTGGTTAACAGTTAATGATTAGAGCTTTTAGAGTGAACATATTTGTGACAGATCATGCCATATACCAAGAACGTATGTATGTGAGATAAGAAAGAGTTGGGGGATTGTAACTGGATAAAAATTCACTTGCATATGTTACTGTCATTTTTCAAATTTCCTTCTGCCAGCTGGTGTTCTTACACTAGCTATTCATTTTTACTAAACTGGAAAAGGTTATGCCTAATCCCATTGTAATAAATTGTAGATCTTTAGCCAAGCGATATACAGATGTCACAGTGACTGAACTGGTGCCAATTTGCATTCAGCAAACAGAATTCCTGCCAGCAGTCAGCTGGGACAGACAATGTTAATGTTGTTGCTTTGTAAGCTGGTTTGAGAATCTAGGCCTGGGACTAAATGAAGCGGTAAATGAGGGTTCACTCTGCAGTAACCCTTTGAAAAAGATTTTTAATTGAGTCCAAATTTGTCATGTTTAAGACGTATGTTTGGTAATGACTTTAGTTATTTTTAATGTGGAGTACTTCTCACTAACTTTAAACAGCTGTGAAGGGAATCTGATGCCACGTTTAGATATTTCATCAAAACATTGAAAGCATGAATACCCACAATATGGAACTAAAACTATGATGGTAGATATGTGCTCCTGTGCTTTTCAGCGTATGATTTCCATCTGGATATACTGTGTGGTTTCAAGCCACATACAGGGTTAGGTCTCCACATGCCTGCAGGGTCAACACCCAATGTAGGCACAGTTCCAAAATTGCCTTTCCTGAGGCTCTCCATTAGAATGCCTAAGGACAGTTTGGACCTTTCAAAGATCCATGGTGGGAGCAACACACAAAATATCTAGGGCATGTCAGTACCCAGTTGTTGGGTTGGTATACCATAAAATTCATTTGGCTTAATGGAAGATTGAGTTTTGATGGGTTCATTAGCACCAAGTCAGTGCTATGCTTTTCTGTGTTTGCATGGCTATATCTTCATCTGTGCTCCAGCTCCTAGCCTTCTGATAAGCTGCCTATTCTTTTTGGCAACTAGTGGCAGCAACCTCCAACATGGCCTGCTTATTGTTGTTGGCATCAGGCAGTTGGCTCCTGCCTCCTAGAGGTGCTCGGTATCACTGTGAGGTTGCCAAGTTTGCTTCCCTGTCCAATTTTGGAGGACACTGAACAAGTCACTAGTAATCCAGAGGCTAAGACTAATGCATCAGGGATACAGGTTCAAATCCCATCATGGTAACTGGTGGAAGTTAAATTTAATTAATAAATCTGGAATTAAAATCTAGTCCCAATAATGGTGAACAGGAAAACCCTAATACCATTGATTGTCCTAAAAACCCATTTGGTTCAACGATGCCTTTTCAAGAAAGAAATCTGCCCATCCTTGTGGCCTATATGTGGCTCCATTACCCACAGCAACATGATCAATTCTTAGCTAACCCTTGAAATGGCCTAACAAACCACATAGTTCAAGGTCAATTAGGGATTGGCAAAAATGCTGGTGTGTCGGTGACACTCACATTCCATGAAAAAATCTTTCAAAGTTAGGGCAAAACGTTTAAAAATAATGTCGCAAGAGTTACGATTTGAGGCATAAAGGTGAAATCTGGAACTTACCTAAGTGTTGAGTTCATGCCCCACTGTGAAAATCCTGGCCTCCTGTTCGGTCTTCCATCAAAGCATGATAGCTTCTAAGCTTTCATCTTAAAATTAATATTCTTTGTCTTTTAAGCCCACAGTCAGTATTCTGAGGTTATGATGTTCATCATTCATAATCATCCTAATTGATGGACAATAACGATCTAATAGACTGTGTATCTCTGAGGCTTCAATTATATAACTGCCTTATTTAAAAAGGCAAATAAATATATTTATAAAAAAGACCAAATACAGAATTTTATTTTAGATTACAAAACTTCACCTTCTCTGTTTCTACTTCAAAATCCAAAATCTACTTTAGAACTTAAGAAATGGAAGCAAGCGCAGGCCATTCAACTCTTCAAGCCTGCTCTGCTATTCAATGAAATTTTCTATTTCAACGGCTTTATCCTGTGCTATCCCTTTATCTCTTGATGTTTTTAACATGGAGAAATCTATCAGCCTCAGTCTTGAACACTAAAATACTAAACTTCCACAACAGACTGAAAGTTCCAAATATTCACTTCCCTCTTAGTCAAGAAATTCTTCCTCACCTCAGTCTTAAATGTCCTTCTCATTTTCTGAAACCGTGTCCCCAATTTCAGATCTCCCTGTCTATGGGAAACATCCTTTCTGCATTTACACTATTGAGTCCTGCTAAGAATTTTATATGTTTGAATGAGATCAATCTCATTCTTCCGAACTCCAGAGAATAAAGGCCCTAAATATGCTTCTCTTATAGGAGGATCCCTCCAAGCCAAGAATTAATTTATTCAGCCCTTGTTGCACTTCTTCTATGGCAAAAAATATAGAAAGAAGTGTCACAACACCAGGTTAAAGTCCAACAAGTTTATTTGATAGTTAACCCACAAGCTTTTGGGGTTTGCCCTTCGCCACTCACACTGATGAAGGAGCAAACCTGAAAGCTTGTGGGTTTACTATCAAATAAACTTGTTGGATTTTAACCTAGTGTTGTGAAACTTCTTACTGTGTTTACCCAAGTCCCACATCATAAAAAATGTACAAACGTAGAAACGAAAGCAGGAGTTGGCCTGCTCAGCACTTCGAGCCTGCTCCGCCATTCAAAGAACAAAGAACAAAACAGCACAGGAAACAGGCCTTCGGCCCAACGAGCCCATGCCGCCACCGTGTAGAAGGATGAGCGGGGATCTTACTGAAACTTACACACTAGAAAGCTTTTACCAAAACAAATTTTATTCAAGAACATAGTCAGAATTTAAGAAATATAATTAACAAAACTTTTACCAGTTAAAGTACTTAAACATGACGAAGTATAATTCTTAACTTAGCTACTTATGATATTCCAATTCAGCAGTATACCCCCCAGACATAACTCCCTTCGTTGTAATCAGTTAGCGCAGAAATCAAAGACGCTTACGTGACGCAAGATTTCCAAATTTTTAATACTTCTCAACAGAGATCCAGAAAGCAGTTTTCAGAAAAGGATATACGCACAAGTCAGCAAAACTTTAGGACAGTCTCTGGCATTGTGATCATGGCTAAGCTGACCATCGAATTCAATATCCTGATCCTGCCTTCCCCTCATATTCCTTGATCTCTTTAAACCCAACTTTTTCTTGAAATCAGATAACATTTTGACCTCAACTACTTTCTGTGGCAATGAATTCCATACATTTACCACTGCCTCCTCACCTCAGTTCTAAAAGATTTACTCGTTATCCTCAAACTGTGACCCCCGATTTTGGATTCCCGCACCGTTGGGAACATTTTTTCTGAATCTACCCTGGTCTAACTCTGTTAGAATTTTATAAGTTTCCATGAGATCACCTTTCACTCTTCAAAACTCAAATGAGTATCTTGGTTTAGGTGGACTTTTGAAATACCAGCTTACTTTATATCAAGCATCAATGAAGTGGAATTTACATCTAAATTCAGCTCTTCAAATGAGTGCTCTATTATTTCCAACTTATTGGATGTTTTGTAAAAAATAAATTTACTGAAACAACTTTGAAATGGGGCAACAGTTTTCCTTTTAAACCTGAAATGTAATAGTTATATTTGACATGGAATAGAATATTAGGGATAAAAGAAGATAAGTACATAACTAAGTAAATTAAAACAGTGTTTCAAACACAGGAGCTGTCTTGACAGGATTTTCTACATCCAATATTTACACTTATTTATACATATTTTTGATGCAGGGGATCATTTTGCCTGCTGTGTTGGCCAGACTGTTAATGGAGGTTATCTGTGATATTTGTGAATCAACCAAACTGATCAAGTTCAGACAATTTGCTTTGAAGTAACATAAAACACATTAGTAACAGAGTCATTGCTATTAACGGACATTTAACCAGATGCCAGGTTACAATGTTGAGCAGGCTTCTATGCTTACAACTCCCACAATGTTTTTACTATTAACAGTAAGACCCATAATCCACAAAAAATGCAGAATTTGCTGTTTATAAGTCCATCCCCTCCTTATTGTTCAATATTGATGGCGATAAAATCCAACAACCCCAGATTCAGCAGCTTAGAGAATGGGAATTCTTTTGATATAATATCATTTAAACATTGCTTAAATTTTACATCATGTGTGATATCGAATCCCCTCATTTATTTTATATGATTTTCAGAGCAACATTCCAAGCACAGCAAAAAAAGTTACAATGTTTGGAAGAATTGTGTCATTATTCATGAGAAGTCATGAATGAAACCCATAATTTAAATAGGTTTATTTTAAATGGAACTATTTTAATGATAATACAATCTGTTTCAAGGATAGTTAAAGGAATCATGAAGATTAATTAATCCATCCTAGATGTTTTGGTATCTCATACTAAACACAACCCTATTTATTGTTGTGGGTATGAGTTATTTTCGAAAATAATTATCAGTAGCACTATTTTCATTCAAAAACATTGCACTTTATATCTCTAATCATGAAAGAAACAGAAGTTTAGAAAAATAGAGCAGTTTTATTTTCAAAAAATTTCTATTTGTTGAATTGTTAGCTTCGATCAAAACACTTCTCTTTTGAATAACAGTAATGGTTTTAATCATATTTGATTGAAAACTATACTTAATTGCATAAGAGAGATAGGGATAGAAATGTGCTTACAACAGTGCAACATCTGACTCATTGTGGGTTGTTCCATTATGTTCAACTAACGTAATATTTTTAAAACATAACTACAACAATATGGTGCCTTCAGTAAAGTAACATGTCCTAAGATTAGAAAAACTTCATCAGATTTTAAAATTCTTTTCCTTGCTTTCAGATCTTTCCATGACCTCACTATCCTTACTTCTCCAACTTTGCAACTCTCTGAGTTCTCTGCACACGTCCTATTCTGATATTTTGTGCATTCACAATGTGAAATGCTTCACCATTGGCTGTCATATTTTAACTGCCAAGATCCCAAGCTCAAGACTTCTCTCCCTAAATCTCTCCAACTCTCTCTCTTTCTTTAAGATGTTCCATAAAGCCCATCTCTTTGATTAAACTTGATCTTGGAACATTTTACTTTGTTAATGGCACCATATAAATTAGAAGATTATAGACTAAACTTTCTACCAACAAATTGCCAGACTTTCCTCTGTGCAGAGTTAGCTGCAATAGAAAATGTGCAGGGTTACAAGTAGAAGGTGGGAGAATGGTATTAAGTGAATTGCTCATTTGGAAAGCTTGTGTTTTCCATGCTATAACATTTCAGTGCTTTCTGAAAAATCACCACAGCCCTTCAGTGGATTACCAACATCAGATTAAACATTCAGTAAAGCTAGGATGCTACGAAATTATTGTAAGCAGGTACTTTCACGGTGTAGGCAGATGAAGCTTGGTTTTATTGTATATAGCATGAGATCAGAAATGCCATTGGTAGTCACGATCGCACTGAGTGGAGTCAGGTGCCAGTTCAATGCCTAATATTCTATTCCATGTCAAATATATCTATTACATTTCAATCTGAACATCTGGAGTGTAGTGCACCAGGCCTATAATTATAGCTTATATTTCATTATTCTGCAGTCACTCAGCATTGAAGAGGATGACCCTATATATAAAATATATATATATATATATATGTATACACACACATAATATATCTATATCTTTGGTGAGTTGATTTGATGTTATAGCTCATCTTTATTTGGAAAGATGAAAGGATCAAATAATGAAAAAAATTGTTGAGTTCCAACAAAATGAAAAGAAACTTGCCACTATATATTTTAAAACATTATCTTAATTGATATTTTTATTTCTAAATTGGACTTCTTCTGCTGAACAAATAAAATGAAGATGGCTGCTACAAGTCACCTGACCACAGAATGCTACTCTGTCTGGGAGTTATTCACAACAATTTCAAGAACAAAATCATTTTGTTCTCAGTTTTTGGAGTGCCACACTTGCGATTATTCAGATCAGCTGCAAAGAGAACTATAAATGTATATTTTGGATTTGATAAGCCAGAATTACTAGCAGAGTCAGTGGGTCTGTTGAGACAGTGGCTTCTCAAATACCAGACCTTCAATATAAATGGCAACCAGGCTCCACCATGCAGAATAACCTATCCACCTAACTTGACCAGGCTGTATCATCACCTATGACTGTCACAATGTTCACCTGCCAATCAAATCTCACAACACCAGCCCCAATGGAAAATGAATCCTTCAGCTAACCAAACTTAAATGCTTACATGAAAAAGTAATCCTCTTTGGACTCTGAACTTGG
Source organism: Sphyrna mokarran (assembly GCA_024679065.1). Classification (NCBI taxonomy): domain Eukaryota; kingdom Metazoa; phylum Chordata; class Chondrichthyes; order Carcharhiniformes; family Carcharhinidae; genus Sphyrna; species Sphyrna mokarran. Next base: position 43,804,988 of record JAGIQG010000009.1, read on the forward strand.
GACTCTGGGACTTACATGGACCAATACTGTATGCCACTGCAATCCTATCTGATCTCCCATTTTCTGCTGTCCATATTCTTTAGGTGATACAAATCTCTGGTTTCCAAATCCTAACTTGGATCAGTTCACCTGTCATCCTGGCAACATTCCTGATTCCAACTCCTTCATTTTAAAATTCTCAATCTTGCTTTCAGATCCCTCCATGGCCTTGCCCATCCCCATGCCTGCGATCGCCTTCAGCCTAAGATATCTGAACCCCTCCAGTCCTAGTCTCTTGAGCATCTGTGAGTTTAATCAGTTCACTTTTGGTGGGCTCAATTTTCCCATTGCACGTGTCTGTTTTCAGACGTGAAAACTTGGTAAAGTCGCGTGTGAGGCGGTTAACATGATCCACGTCCACATCTGCACAGATGCCTACTTTACCAAGGCCTGAAAATGGCTGTGATTGGAACCACACCAAAAATGGGTGCGATGTCAATTTAAATGCATTTGCATGCCAGATCATTCTCTAGTAGAGAGGAGGGAGGCCAGAACGTTCTCTGGTAGGGATGAGGGAGGAAGAGAGAGGAGGGAGGCCAGAACATTCTCTGGTGGGGATGAGGGAAAGAAGGAAGAGGGAGGAGAGAGCCCCAATCATTCTATGGTTGGGGGGGAAAGAGGGAGGACCTGATAACCTTTTGGTGAGAGGGGATGGAAGAGGGAGGCCAGATCATTCTCTGATAGGAGGGGAGGAGGAGGACCAAATAGATCTCTGATGGTGGGTGGCAGGGACAAGGAGGGGCCTGCTGCCACTCTGCAGGCGATTGTTGTGGGGAAGTGGGGTAGGGGGTCACGATTGGTCAGGGTGGTGGGGGGTGGGCTGGGTAGATAAAGGAGACAGTTATATTGCAGGAGTAGGGTGGTATCTGTGAGGGCCATCACCCTGAAGCTGGTTTATCTGCTTTTTGTGGCGTGGGAGTGATATGACGGGGGGGTGGGGGGAGGGTGGGGGTGGAGGGGAGGGTGGGGTGGGGGGGGAGGGTGGGGGTGGGGGGTTAAAATGTACATGCGCAGTTAAAAACTCCAATCAGAACAGCAGTGTTTTGGGTGCAATAAGCTCCTCCCGCAGTGCAATTCAGACTCGCGATTTCTTTTCCAGACTAAGTGTGTACGGGGGCGCCTGAGAATAGGTTTCCAAGTCAGATCTGGATTGCGTCCAGATTAAACGCCGCCAGTGACTTTGTGTTCAGCTGCCCTTATCACTGTAGTTCCCCTTTCTTTAGGATTCTCTTTTAATCCTACTCTTTGACCAAACTCTTGGCCATTTGCCAAGTAACTCCATACGTGTCTTGGTATCAAATGTTGTTTGAAAATGTTACTATGAAGCTTCTTGACATATTTTACTACGCTAAAAGCAGTACGTAAACACAGGTTGCTGCTTTTGCTCATTTCAGATCCCTATTGACAGAAAGCTGCGTGTTCCATGCTATTAATGTCCCTTATCTATTTCTTTCCTATGTTTCCATGCTTTTATTTAATGTTAAGTTGCCTTAGTTGTATGAAAAATGAATCTTGGTAAATGAGAAACTGATAATATGTGCTGGCTTCAATACTGCAGTTCAACATATATACATAAACTAAAAGAATGATAGATACAGACAATGTGAGCACAGCCAATGCCCAAGTTTTAACATTTTTAAAATTAATTTAAGGTATATGAGCATTGCAGATTAGGACAATATTTATCGTCCATCTCTAATTCTCCTTAAGGAAGTGACGGTGAGCTGCTTTCTTGATCCACTGTAGACTATATGGTATAAGTATATCCACAGTGCTGATAGGGAGGGAGTTCCATGATTTTGACTTAGTAACAGTGAAGGAACAGCATTATATATACAAGTCAGGATGTTAGGTGGCTTGGAGGAAAAATTGCAGGTGGTGGTGTTCCCGTATGTGCGCTGCCCTCATCCTTCTGTATGGTAGCAGTTGTGGATTCAGAAGGTGCTGTCTAAGGAGCCTGGTGATTTTCTACACTGCATCTAATAGATGGTACACATGCTGCCGCTATCTGTCGGTAGTGAGGGTAGTGAATGTTTGTGAAAGATCTGCCAAGCAGGTGGGCTGCTTTGCCCTAGGTATTGTTGAGCTTCTTGAGTGTTGTTGGAGCTACATCCATCGAGACAAGTAGAGAAAATTCCATCACACATCAGACTTGTGCCCACTAGATTGTGGACAAATTTTGAGGAGTCTGGAGATGAGTTACTTGCCACAGAATTCATAGCCTCTGACCTGCCCTTGTATCCACAGTATTTAAATAGTTAGTCCAGTTCAGTTTCTGATCAATGGTAACCCCTCAGATGCAGATTGTGGGAGATTCAGTTATGGTAATATTCTTGAAAGTCAAGCAGTGATGGTTGGATTCCCTCTTCCTTCTTGTTGGATATGGTCGTTGCCTGGCAATTGTTTGGTGAAAACGTTACTTGCCACTTGTCAGCCCAAGCCTGGATATGATCCAGATCTTGCTACATTTGGACATGGACTGCTTCAGTATCTGCTGGGGTCATGAATGGTGCTGAGTTGTGTGCAATTATCAGCGAACATCCTCACTTCTGACCTTATGATGGAAGGAAGATCATTGATGAAACATCTGAAGCTGTTTAGGCTTAGGACACTATCCTAAGTGATGCCCTGGAACTGAGATGTTTGCACTACAACCATCTTTCTTTTGACTCCAATCCATGTGGAGTTTCCCCACTGATGTCCATTAGCTTCAGTTTTGCTACAGCTCTTTGATGCTACATTTGGTCAAATGCTGTCTTGATATCAAAGGCAATCACTCTCACCTCAATTCTGCAATTTAATTCTTTTGAGCATGCTTGAACCGAGGTTGTTATGAAGTCTGGAGATGAGTGACCTTGGCAGAACCCAAACACGGCATCAATCAGCAGAGTATTGCTAACCCAGTAATGCTGTGATGATCCCTTCCATCACTTTGCTGATGGTTGAGAACAAACTGATGGTGAATTAACTGATCAGATTGAATTTGTCCTGCTTTTTGTGTACAGGACTGAGCTTGGCAATTTTCCAAATTGCTGGGCAGATGTCAGTGTTGTAGCCATACTAGAGCAGCTTGGCTAGGGAGCACAAGTCTTCCGTACTGTAGTTGGAATATTGCCAGGTGTTATAGCCTTTGCTCCAGTGCCTTCAGCCATTTTTTCTGATATCACATGGAGTGAATAAAATTGGCCGAAGACTGATATCTGTGATGCCGGAGACTCCTGGAAAAGGCTGTGCTCGATCAAACAGTCGGCACTTCTAATTGAAGATTGTTGCAATTCAGTTTTACCTTACTCAACATTTCCAATGTATTGAGAAGACTATCCGCTTAGCCCAGCCTTCCTTTCACTTGTCATTACAATTCACCACCTTGCTCTCTGTCTACATTTCCATCCTTGGACTGCTGATATATTCCAGTGACAAAGCAAACTGAAAGAACAACATCTCCACTTCCAGTTAGGCACTTAATGGACTTCTGGACTTAACGTTGTGTTCAACAATATCAGACCATGAACTTTGTGCTCCATTTTGATATGTAAACTTTCCCAATCCCCTCTTCCCCTCGCAAGGACAGTTTGTAATTTATTCTTATATTTTGCTTTCAGGAAAGCACTGAATCTTGTTATGCTATTGATACATTCTGCCAGTGACCTTTATGGCATTATTAACACCTGCCCTGGTCTTTAACACTATCATTTCCATTCCCTTTGTCGTGTGTCCATGACATCTTTATAAGTCACTCCTGAGCTCCCACCAATCCCTGACCTTCTATTTAGCTCCACCTTTCCCACCCACCTTCTTCAACAGTATAAAACCCATCTCATTTCTACCTCTCTACAGTTCTGAAGAAGAACCATATAGGATTGAAATGTTTAATTCTGTTTCTCCCTCCACAGATGCCATTTAGGAGCTTTTTATTACCCCTAGCATTTTCTGTTATTGATCTGACATTTCCAGCATCCACTGTATTTGTTTTTAATATTGCTGAGCATTTCCCTGTACTTTTCTAGATGTATTATAGCCTTATGTATTATTTCTCCAATAATTTCTTAAATTCTACTCCAAATTGCAGACATTTATGCCTTTCACTGTTGTATTTACTAAGAATGATCAAAGTGCAAGAATGAAATTGTTCATCACCTTCCACATTTGCTGTAACCCTAGCAGTAACTATTGATCTGGCTATCACTTGTAGTAAAGTGAGTGCGATATTTGAGTAGGCCTAAAAGCAGGGTGTTTTTCGCAAAGGGGGGAACAAAGGCTGTGTATAAGCTGTATAGAGAACGTGGATAATAGCACTAATGGGCCTTTGAAGTGGTTGGGTACATTGTAGTGTCAATCTTCGGTTTCCTGCATAGACAGTTCCTGTTTTCTGCAGTGACCAGGACATCCTCTCATGCTCACCTGCAGATCTGCATGTCTCACTCACACAGTAAAAAACTTAAAGGGATGGATAGGACGAGATATAACAAAAAAAGAACATTTAATTCCAGGCAGGAGTTAGTACTGGCAATACCTGCACACTGTTCAGCATATTATTTACAAGAGGAAATTAGCATTTTGAACTAATAAATATTGAGATTACAAGAAAATATTTTGCATGTAAAACTTGAGGTAGAATTTGCACTTGTGTACAAAATCCCCACAGAATACTGTAACTTTGGGCTTTAATGTCAGACTTCCTGCTTCCTTTTCGTAATACCCAGCCAAGCAGTAATAATACTAAACAGAAACAGAAAGCTGAAGTGCACTGAGGCATCAAGATCAGTTTTGGGGAAATTTTACTCATAGTCTGCTCCACATCAAAAACTTTCTGGTGGGGACAGCTGGCGTCAGATGGAGAAGAGGCAAAGAATGACTGGTTTCAAAATAGACAACAAAACCCACCTTTAAAGATAAATTCAGCAAGCAAAAATGATTTAATTATCTGAGTAATACCAATTCTTGCTGGTGCCTGACTGGGGGGGAGGGGGGGAATCTCGAGACAAAAGAAAGTGTAGCAATTTGTTTGAAAGCCTGCTTTAAAGGTTTTATGAGTTCATGTGAGTCCTTGGGAATTCAATACTAATTCAGATCAAGTGCCAGTAAGTAGATGAAACACTGTTCAATACATACTGTGGACAGAGTCTCTTTGAGACTCCTGTTTATGCTGTTGCATTAATCCTGGTTTAGAGGGTGAATCACAACATGGAGCTGTCCTATTTATTTTTGCTGACTCTCAGTATGGCACTGTCACATCTTTACCTGACTGCAGTTTTGTAACCATGCATACGTGCATTCACGTGCTCAATCACAAGTACACATTCAATGGTGGGTGTACATTTCAGATGCAGTGCCTCTGGGTGAAAGCAAAAATGATTCTTTTAACACATTTTCATATTTATCACTAAAAATAGAAAAATATTGCATTTTCAAAGCATCAAGTATGCATCAAGTATATGTTAATATCTAGCTCAGTCCCACTGGAGCCATGAAACTAAAGCAGTTGGACAGGGTCGAAAGATGCAGATTGCAAAATTTAATTGATGTCCTGGAATAAAAAGATGGCTCTGCATCAGCTGTAGCTGTGAAATCCCCAAGCAATGCTAGAGTTCAGACCACAGTGTTAGGCACCTTAGTCCAAACAATACAATGGAACAAATTGAAATGTCTCCTCTTAATAATGTAATAGGAAATTTCGTGAAGTATAAAATGGGGTTTCCCATTGGATGATCATACCATTATTTACAGTAATGTTACTTACATTGGCATTCTCACTTTTTGAGTTGGGAATTTCCAAATTGAGCGTAAAAAAACAGTATTTTCAGTACATGTACCTAACACACTTTTATTGGCACTCTTGTTCTGGCTAGGCCAAGGTAAAGGAGTCTCCAAGAAAGAGTCAGGTAAATCTGTTTCCGTGTGAGTTCTTATATGAGAAACTTTAAAAGGTACCCAAAAGGCTCTGGAGAGTAGGCAGGTGGGGGTTGGAGTGGGGAGTTGTGGGCAGTGTTGGGTAGCACTGGGGTTCAAGAGAAGGAGATCAATGGATTGAGCGGAGGCCTGGTTATGTGGGGGTTTGGTGATGGAGGTCTGCATGGAGTTATGATACAAGGAGGAGGGTCAAGGGTTTGCAAGCAGGGCTCAGGGTATGCCTGCCGTGTAGAGGTGTAGACAAAAGGATTTCTGATTTTGATTTGACTTGATTTATTATTGTCACATGTATTAGTATACAGTGAAAAGTATTGTTTCTTGCGCACTACACAGACAAAGCATACCATTCATAGAGAAGAAAAAACAGTGTGCAGAATGTGGTGATACAGTCATAAGTAGGGTGCAGAGAAAGATCAATTTAATATGAGGTAGGCCCGTTCAAAAAATCTGGTGACAGCAGGAAGGAAGCTGTTCTTTAGTCAGTTTTTATGCAACTTCAGATTTTAGTATCTGCTTCTCAATGGAAAAAGATGGAAGAGACTGTGTCTAGGGTATGTGAGGCCCTTGACTATGCTGGGCGCTTTTCAGAGGCAGCAAAAAGTGTCAGTGCATGAGAGGTTGGTTTACATGAAGTTTGTTCACGTGTTGTTCATGACACTTTGTAGTTCTTATTGTTGTCTTGGACAGAGCAGGAGCCATAGCAAGCTGTGATACAGCCAAAAAGAATGCTTTGGTGGGCTTATTTAACTATTGTATTGATGCAGACATTTGGTGAACACCTAGAAATTTGAAGCTCTCGACCATTTTTACTTTGTTCCAATTGATGAAGGCAGGGACATGTCCTCCACTACGCTCCCTGAAGTCGATGACAATCTCCTTCGTCTTGTTGACATTGAGGGAGAGGTAATAGTTGTCAAACAAGTTCACCAGATTCTTTATCCCTTTCCTGTACTCAATCTCATTATTGTTTGAGGTCTGACCCACTAAGGTCGAATTGGAGAGGAATTTGGCCACTCAATCATAGATGTATAAGCAGTACAGTAAAAGACCAAGGGCACAGCCTTGTGCGGCATTGGTATTGAGGCTAATCGTGGAGGAGGTGTTGTTGTCTATTTTTATTAAGTGCCTTTGTCAGTTAGGATCCAGTTGCAGAGGGAGGAGCTGGGGCCAAGGCCATGGAGTTTGGAGATGCATTTTGTAGGAATAATGGAGGGTACCTCAGTGTATCTTTCATATGGTCAAACAACTTTTGAATTCTGAAAGATGATCTCCTTTCAAGCCTGGTTGTCTACCATCTTCATTTTTGAGCAGGAGGCAAATATGTCCACCTGAAACCACTGGAGTCTTTTGCTGGATTGTCATCATTCAGTTCAGTAGTTCTAGGTTATAAGGTCTCATTTTGTTTTGTGTGAGTTTTTTTGTTGTTGGTTAATTTGTTCACTTTGAAGGATCTCTTTCTGTGCCTGCTGAATGGGCAGAGGTGACATCCGGTGAGCATCCTGGCAGCTTTCACTGGTAATAGAGGGTAACTCCTTCAGGAGCACCCTGGGTTCCAACCCCTAGGTTTACCCTCCCCTACCAGGCTGTCCACAACAGCCCTATACCCCATTTGCCCCTCAATGGGACTTAACAGTCTGACCCCAGCAATACACCTCTCTGGCAATAATTATCATTGGGGATTGGCCACTGCTCTTGATGGTGATGTTGGGACCAAAGACATGATGATCATTTTGAGTTGAGACTTCATTTCCAGATGGAAATGGAGGAAAGAAGAGGGGATCACTCTTTGAAGGAAGCCCTTTATTGTTTGTAGTTCCACCTCTACCCCTTAGGTCAGACTTCCTTCCTTCCTAGCCATGTCCCATCCTCCCCACCATAGCCCTCTCTCTAACCTACCTCCTAGCCCCAGATCTTGGACTTGCTTACTAAATGGATCTTGGTCCTTTTCTTGTCCTGCAGTCCCAACAATGGCCACTGATGCTTTCCAAGCACTACTAGGATTAGCCAGTAGCATCAGAGGGCAGGTGGAGATCCCACTCAGCCCTTGTTGTTCCTGCGTGAACTATTGCTCCATGGCTAAATTGTTTCGGGGAGGCGGGGGAGGAGCGGTGCTTGCTGTTCAGCATCACACCACTGTTCCTCTTTGCCTATATTATTCAGTCCTCTGTCTTTTTCCAAGCTTTTAGCTACCTTTTATTTGATGAGGTGTCATTTTCTATCTGTTTTTGTTCCTGTGATGAATGTACCCTGGGGTGATTTTCCATCTTACAAGCATTAGATAATTCAAGTTACAGGAGACAGAACAGAGAATCTCAGGTGCTTATGGTATTAAATCACACAGATTTCACATTGTATGGTCTTTCAAATCCAAAGACATTTAATAATGATAAGGTAAATGCAGTGTTTAGTTTCTGCAAATCTTCAAAGGAGTGTAGATTGTAGTAGTGCTTCATCTTGAGAGCCAGTCTCCTGGGTATTTGTTTTTGGGCCAGTAGCAAAGCTCTTTGTTTTGAGTTTGTGCCAGATACCAGATAAACGAGGCCAATTTTTAAACTGCAACATGTTTCGCAGCATTATTGGATCAAAGCCGAAGTCTTGCTCTGATCAAGTGTGTGTTCTGTCTTTTGAAAAAGCGTGAATTGCAGCTTGCAGCAAGTTTTAGCAGCCAATATGCAGAGTAATGCTCCTGTTATTGTGATCATTGTTTACCTAATGTTATGGAGATGGTAGGATAGCCCTTCATTTCTCCACCTCTCAACCGACCGATGTTCTTCAACAGTGCAAAAAGATCTTTTAAGTCCATGTGCTGGAACTGTCAACAATAGAAAAAAATGTATTTTCTCATAAGTTTTCAAAAAAGGATAAATTTTTCACTCCACACCCGAAACATATTAGCAATTGCATCCACTAACACTCTCACACGGATACAGACGTACACAAGAATACGTTGTCCTTACAAAAAGAGATAGCATGTACTAAGGTCTTAATCACTTTCACCCTTGCTTCTCTTGAGTTGAAGTCTCCAAATTAACAGACCTGTGATCCCTTTATGGTCCACTGAAGAAATATGATCTGAAAGTTCATGAAGGCAAATTCGGTCGGGTGGTTTGCTGCTTGCAGTAGCAGGTCTCTCTGGCTTCAATCCAGCTGAGGTGCAGCTGAACCCTTATAGCAAAAACCTGGTTTGGCTCAGTAACAAATAGGCATAATCCAGCCCGAATTCTGTGCCTTCTGATGCATCTTAGGCAGGATTCTGTTCTTTTGCTGGTCTGATATCTTCTCTCTTTCACATCACACCCAGTAAAGATATATTATATTCATAACTTTCCCAAATGTCAGAATGGCCAGAATGCCAAACTGATCTGTGCCAGTCTGTCAGGCTCACTCCAAGCCTCAATTGTCTCATACACAGTCACTGTCTGGGAGAGTGCTGAGTTGCGTGCAATGCTGGAGGAAGACGGGGCCTAACCATGCCAGAGCCCTGCTGCAGAGCTCTTGGACGCCATTTCACAGGAGAACACCAATCTCACAATGCACTCGGAGACGCCCTTTCTCCTCCCATGGACATCGAAATCACCCCCCCTCCTCATCTACAATATAGAACATAGAACACTACAGCACAGAACAGGCCCTTCGGCCTTCGATGTTGCACCGACCAATATAAAAAGCAATACCCCTCCAAACTAAACCATTCCCTTCTCTTCCATATACTTATCAACTAACCTCTTAAACGCCACCAAACTTGGCGCATCTACAACTGCTGCAGGCAGGGCATTCCACTCCCGAACCACCCTTTGGGTAAAGAACCTATATAATATGTTCCCCTATCCCCTCCTCAACACAGCTGACCCCTTCCTGATGCCTGACCTCCAACTTACCGGCCTCCGATCATGCCCACCTTCATGCTCCACCCTTGTGCAATACACTTTGAATGACCCCCCTGCATACTGCCCCCCGCATAGCCTTCCTGCATAGCCTCCCTTATCATGGTATCCCCCCAACCCCCACTCAGGCCCAACCTCCACTCAGGCCTCACTTACACTCACGCCTCCCTTGTCATAGCCCTCATTCTGCCTCTATCCTTCTCAAGCTCTACCCCCTTGGCATTGCACCAATATACTCACGTTGCCAGAATGCCAAGGGCTGTACCAAGAGAGTTCCGCCCAACGGGAAATGTCCCCATCGTCCGGGAGCTTCAATTGCCACTGATGTTTTCTAGGACCAATGGGACTGATGGAGATACTGACCAATCCAATTGGCCAGCAACTCCAGAAGGTGGAACTTCTCCAGAATGAGGATGGATGTCCCACTCAGCCTTTGTTGGTCCAGCGTGGACTATTACTCCAGGCAAAGTTGTTTCCAAGACATGGCTTTTGTTCAGCATCCATCACTACCCCTCTTCACCCATATTATTCAATCCTTGGCTTTTTCCAAGATTTAAACCACCTTTTCTTTGATTAAGTGTCATTTTCTATCTAGGTTTGTTCCAGTGTGGCCTTCATGCTGGGTCTCCACTAATGGAGACCAATAGTGATTTGCATCCATGTGACATCCTTCCAGAGAGCTGGAAACATTCTGAGACAAGGTGGTGGAGGGTGATCACTGGCTGAACTTGATAACGAGATTAAGAAGTAGTCAATCTTAGGCTCATCAGCTTTGTGCCTTTTCAGGACACAATCTGGATTGCAGCAGGAGAAAGGGGCTGGGACAATTGCAAACCATTTGGCACCAATCATGGAACTAACTTTTAAGCCTCTATGCTATTTCCCGAGAACACACAATCTGTGCCAGGCGTCATGACAGTATAAAACTGCTGCTTTGAACTCTACTCAGAGTGGAATCTTTGGAAGCTGACTTTTCTTTTAGAATTGGTAATATGTGCTGCAAATGATGGCTGATGGAGGTCAGGTGACCTGATGTATTCAAGCACTGACTAACTGTCTGGTTACATCCCAAAGACAAACAAGTATTCCAAAACTGAAAGATGTCAATTCTATATATCCTAGAGACCATCACAAAACATTTCTAAATTGAAAGGGTATTTTTGAAACACAGGAGGTGATTAACTTAACCCTGTCAGGATAAATTTCTTCAAACTGACATATTTCAAAATATTGCAGACATTTTTTTAAAAAAAACCATTAGGAGTAGCTGCCTGAATATCACCTGACTTGTCTTGTTAATTGAAAACCCTTCTTCATCTCAATAGGGTATAAAGATAACTTTCCAAACCAATGTTGACCAAATGTCTGAGCCAAAAACTAATTTGAAACAGTAATTTCAAATTGAATGGGCCATTCAGGTAATAATGCACTAGATATCTCAAGCTCTCAAGGTACAATGACCAAGCAATTCACGTTATTTGGAAGAGGATTTTGGACTTGTAACAAGTCGCATGTTAAGTGTCTTTGTTGCCTACTTTCAAGAAGTTGTTTTATAGATAGTGATTCTACCGAAAGCTCTTAATCAGCTGTCAGATATCCAAGCTGCTGAGGTAATTAAAATATTACCTTTAAAGTGGGCCAATCACCTAAAAAAAAGGACTTTTGCAACATGTTCTAAACTTACATTCACCTGAGAACCAATCTCCTGGAAAGTTCATGAAAAGAGATTTTACTGCTTACTAAAAGATTTATGAGATTTATAAGATTTTTTATAAGATTTATAAGATTTTCACTTCAATTAAAGCACTAATTCATCTAAGAAAATACAGCCCTACTGCAAAAGTAGCTCTGGCAACCATAAAGTGTGATTGTATTGCTTTTTCTTCACTTGTAATATAATCTGTTTGTGAGTGACAGTTTGAGTGAAACAAAAAAGTGAAATGTTGCATTTTAAACTTCCAGGGCAAGGGTTTTACAATAAACAACTTTTTTATTTTTTTAAATTCACAAGTTTGCTGCTGAAATTACTTAAGTTGGAAAAATACTCACCTCTCACAAGTAAAACACACTGATTATGGACAGCAAGAAAACACATAGGCTGGGAATTATTATTCCTGCTCGCAGTGGACATGCTTGGCAATGTGATTGGAAAGTATCACAAGAATGATCTGATCATTCCCTTCCACCCACCCCTCCCTCAATGGTAGGCTGCGTTTTCCACTACTCAATGTTGGGAAAATCATTATAATAAATTTGCATCTCATTGTAGAGCTTACAGTGCTTAGTATTGCTACCAAGGACCTGGGTTCAATTTTGGCCTTTGGTGACTGTTGGAGTTTGCACTTTCTCCCCATGTCTGCGTAGGTTTCCTCCTGGTGCTCCTTTTTCCTCTACAGCCCAATGATGTACAAGTTAGGTGGATTAGTGGTGCTAAACTGCCCCTTAGTATCGAAAGATGTGTGGGTTACGAAAATTATGATATAGGGATGCCAGCGTTGGATTGGAATAAACACAGTAAGAAGTCTCACAGCCCCAGATTAAAGTCCAATAGGTTTATTTGATAGCAAAAGCCACTAGCTTTCAGAGTACTGCTCTTTAATCACTTAAGTGAGAGTTCTGAAGTGGGAGTGGGAAAATTCGGCATGATAAATGCTTAGGGTTACGGGGATAGGGCAGAGGCGAGGGCCTGCAAGGGATACTCTTCAGAGTGTTAGTGCAGACTAGATGGGTTGAATGGCCTCTTGCAGCACTGTAGGGATTCCACAGTTCTGTGATTCTATAGCGTCCACAAACCAGTGGGGTGATGTGTGGTACTTTATTGGCCCATGCAAATGGCAAAGCATTGCAAGATTGAACATTCTTCCACAGCTGAGATAGTTCAATATCAACTCCATTGTTATGCTTGATATGTGGCTTCTAAGGTAATTATGCCCACTCAAGCAACACTAATTTCTGAGAGTGCCAATGACTACTTTGCAGCATTGACCCTTTGTATGCAGGCTTCCAAATATTATCGGGCTGCAGAACTATTCGACAACTGAACAAGTCTGAGGATTTACTGGCAACTGGTGGGCATGGATCATTCACCAAGGATGATAACAATCAGAACATTCAGCATTATAGTTTTATAGGCATGGAACCTTTTATAGGCTTGGACCTTCATGATCCAAGAAAAACACTCAGCCTGGCAGTGCAGGTTAAGCTAATGTCAGTTCTTGTTTTGAGGGCACAGATGCAAGCAAGTGACCAATCTGCCACCACACTGCCATGTGGCCTGGAATGAGTGTGGATGAAGTTTCGGTTAGACATCAAAGGAACTGAACATTGGCCCATCATTTGGTGGCCAAGTCTCTCCAGGAGCTTCCTATCCCTTGCAGAATGCCAGCTCTGTGCAGTTGCATCCTTCAAATATAGTGCCTGGATTACTGGAGTTTGAATGTCATTTTGGGGTGGGTGGGTCAGCTACAGATCTGTCAGTGAACTGAAGCTAAACCCACGCTTGCTCATTTTTACACTTGTGCCTTACAGCAGAAAACCCTGCCATTAGCATCAACGGGTCCCACATTCCTTCCCTTACTTCACATTGATGCTGATTTCCAATTTCTGGGATGAATCCACCCATAAATTCTATTTGTGACAAAGGAACAAAAATGGACGTGACTAATCAACCGAAGGTGACCACTATATTTGGAAAAGTACCTACGAGTTGGCACATGGTAAGGCATGCTTATCTCTCTTTAATCTGTAAAATGCTGACAGCAGAAAGTAAGACACAGTAGCAGAAGAAAAGGCAGCAACACCGATGCCTTAAAAGAACTGGAGGGTATCATGTCACAAGGTTTACAAATCTATTCCTTTTTCAGTCCATCAATAAAATAAACTAAGCTCCTAGTAACAAGTCTATGAGCGACTAATTTTGTGACCTGCAGGATGTCCATCCCTTCAGGAGAATTAGTAAATGATTTTGGCATAGGATTCAACTGATAAATACATCAAAACTATCTTTAAGAGTGAAAATGTCTTCTTCGTCAGGCCTGCTTTGAGTGTTTTCCAGAAGAAGACGGTCATTTGAAATATGGACTATTATTTTTCTTACAGCCAGTAAAAGTGCGGGCACTACCCTCTTTGCCATAATAATGGCAGAAAAACACTGAGTGTGTCCAAAAATGGTTAACTTCAAATGGCACCTGTGAATTTTTAAAAAATGGACATTACAGCCAAACATGACTGAGGGTGTAAACTGGCTGAACTGTTGATGGGTAATCCAAAGATTTGCAGGTTAGGTTAATTGGCTATGTTAAATTTCTCCTCAGTGTCAGGAGTAAATACATGGGGTTATCCAGATAGAGCCTGGGTGGGATTTTTGTCAGTACTGGCTCAATGGGTTGTATAACCTCGTTCTGCTCTGTAGGGATTCTACGATTCTAATACTCTGAGAAACAGACAAGGATAATGGCAGGGATCCAGGTTTGATTATGTTTGTAGGGCTAACACCTTCTATCTATGTCATCATAGGTTTGTTCCAGTTTCCTTCTATAGTCAAAAGATGTGTAGGTTTAGCCTTGGTTAGCCTTGGTAAATGTTACAGAGTTACAGGGATAAGATGAAAGAGAGAGTCTGGGTGAAATGCTTTTTTGTATAATCAGTGCAGACTAGATGGGATGAATGGCCTCTTTCTGCATTGTATTGATTCTATAGTCCTATTCTAAAGCGTAGGGAAACTAATTGCAATCTCCAATGAGGATGAGTATCACCGCAAGAAGAAGTCCCAGATAGATTTGGGGATTTCACCATCTGGGAAGAACTGGAATGAAAGCCAGCTGCTTGTGTTACTGGAATTTTACTGCCTTGGCTGCCTGTGGCCAATGGGGAATGCCGTTCTACGAGCCTCATGCACCCCAACTGTGGGTAGAATTCGTGTGTGTGTGTGTGTGTGTGTGTGTGTGTATATGAGACAACTGGTGTTGGAGTTTCAGTGTGTGTGATACAGAAGGAAAAAGCCAGCCACTGGCAGCACATCTGCAAAAGTGCTTTGCAGGTAATTCTCCTTCTGATTGTTGAAGCAAGTGAACCACAACTGAAACAGGAACAGGCAAACTTCTCAGCAAAACTGCAGAACACTGGATCATAAATCATAGCAGTTGTAATGCTCAATCATCTACTTCTCACGATTCAAGGATTGTTTTGTATGCTTTTCTTTGCTTATCTACTTTGAACTCAATTATCTTTTCTAATCTGTGTGAATGTGTATGCCTTTGATCTTTTCTTTGCATTTAGAAGTAAATAAATTCACTCTTTCTTTAACTCAAGAAAGTCTGGTTAAATTGGCCCCTTTTAAAACATCAATATTGGGACTGAGAAAAGGTATCTACGAAGGAAGAGATTCTTTTTAGGTTAATCTTGTTGCGACCAGCAGAGGGGGATGAATAAAGAAAGGGAGCCAGTTCATCCCTCCTCACTCAGGGGGGCAAAAAATTTGACGATTCACATCTTAGATAACAGATTTGGGGAACCTCCCCTGGAGACGGGCTAAAATATCTTCAGTGGTACCTTCCTTGAGTGTGTTGTGTGTGACTGTGTGAGCAAGTGCACAATGTTTGATTTCAGCCTAAGAGCAGAAATAAATAATCCTCTTTTGTGAGGCTTGTTGGAAATGCAAGGTCTACTCATCGGATGGACAGTCATGATGCCTCCCAAAAAAAATCGAACTTAAAACCCAAATATGTGACGAATGAAATTTCCTCTCAACCTGACTGAAATGATGCCAATCATACCAGAGGTTTCTTTATTTAGAGTGATTCTATAAGATTGAACACAAAATATGCAAATATTTCCTTTCTTTTACTATGGAATATAGTTTTTCAGCTTAATTTCCTGCTAGATAAAAATCCATACTGTCCATTTTCATTTTGACAATGGAAATCGCAATGGTGCCAGGCACAGCCCTTGCCAATGAGAATCATTCATAGTCTCCACCTACAGTGACCAAACATAATGGCCGTGCCGGGGGGATCGAAGCCATTGAATTCTCTGGTTGATTGGGGGAATGGTCTGGCAGTACCCATAGGGCAGTGCCAACCTGGCACCCTGGCACAGCCCATCAAGCACCTTGAAACTGCCCACTGTGTATCATAACTATGCCAGGGCAGTGTCACCGGTGTGAGGACTGAGTAGGGGTGAGGCAAGGTTTGGGACAACAAGTGGGGAGCTTGGCATGTGGGGAGGGAGGTCTACAAAAGAGGGAGACAAAGAGGAAGCTCTGTAGGAATGGGATTGATAGGGGAAGTCCGCAGGGGTGGTGATCTGCAGGCTTGGGGAACTTTGCACACGGGGGTGATTAATGGGAGGGGGGAGAGACTGACATAAGGAACAAATGGTAGAAGTGCGGGCAATAACTGTGAGGCATAGTGGGTGAGCTGGCAGGGGATTTCTCAGCTCACTGGGTGATCAGGGTGTTTGTGCAATGTTGCCTCACGTGCTCTACAGCCGGCTTTACTGGTGAGTTTAGCCTTTGCTTCTCCCACTGGCGAGAATCACATCTGGGCATTTTCTCTTCACTGAGCGCTGTAAAATTGCAACTTACAGCTCACCGAAAAACTCTCTTCTGTTTTCAAACTTGTTTGGCACTTAGAATTTTTTTGTAAGATTGTGTTCTCCATATCAGCAGATAATTACTCCTGAAGTGAGTTTGCCAAACTGGGAACTTTCCCAGCTCCCACTACATGCTTTGAGGATAGATATCCAGATCCTTATCCTTTTGAAGTCCTTTACATTCTGGTGGACACATCCCTGGTCTCCATGTTTCATCTTTCTGAATGATCCTCCTCCCAGCCCACCATAGAGATTTCAACAGCTTCCCCCCACCCTGTCCTGATTGGAGTTGGCACTTCTCCCACCCACCCAATGTCAGTGCCCCATCCCCATCAAACATCAAACCTCTTCCCACATGACTCCCTATCCAAACAATGAATGCTGGCACTCCACCCGCCGACATCACACAAAAATCAAACCCTTTCTCACACCACATTTTCTCTCCACTCTCTCCCCAATTCTTGACCTACCACTTGCACAATCCCTACTGGGACCAGACCCCTTCACCTCAAACATCAAGCCCCCCCTTCTCCTCCCAGTCATTGTCTTCTGCCAATAATCATCAAACCCCATTCCTACCCCCATCCCCACCCATACAATCACTGTCAGCTTACAATCCCTACCCCTGCCAAATGGACATTGCCTGCACCCCAGTTCCCACATCTGTTCATAGCCACCATCACATAAAAATAAATCCTGCATCCATCCCATCATGCTCCTACTCAGGTCTATCCCTGGCACTACCCCCAGCACTGCCCTTTGTATAGATTGGAACAGTCAGCCTAGCAGTGCCAACCTAAAAGTATAAAATAAAGTTTAATTAAGTAAGATTTACAGTAACACTGCAATGAAATCACTGTAAAATTCCCCAGTTGCCACACTCCAGCACCTGTTCGGGTCAAAGCACCTAACCAGCACATCTTTCAAAATGAGGGAGGAAATTGTAGCAGCCGGGGGAAACCCATGCAGACCTGGGGAGAACATGCAAACTCCACACAGACAGTGACCCAAGCTGGGAATCAAACCAGTTCGCTGGCACTGTGAAGCAGTAGTGCTACCCACTATGCTGGGGCCATTGCCTGGGCATGCCTAGCCATGGCTGTGTGCCCTAGGGGCTATACTCACCTTTACACCCTCAGAGAAATCCCATGAGAGATTCACGTCTAGGGGAACCTGTTATAAATCATATTGACGTGGTCTGAACATATGGCATGGAGGTCAATATCTCATGGGGGGTGGGGGGCATGTTAATTATATTAAAATGTATTTAAATTAGGTGCGTGCACATTGTGGGCATGGATCTGATTACAGTGCTGGCAAGAGATGGTGAAAATCAAAAGTCAAATCTCACCGGCAAGATTCGTAAATTCCAGGTTGGACCATATCTTGAGCCCATATAGGCCATCTCACGGATGATGAGATTGGGCTCAAAATCCCACCCACTATCTGTATAGAGGAAAAAACAAGTCAATATTTCCGACCTATCCTGTCAAAACCCATTCCCAGGAAAATGCTTGAAGCAGTACTCTTCTCCATAGGTGTTGAATCTGACATATTTCGCTTCTCCAGCATTGTTAGTTACAATTACATTCTGAAGAGTAAACAATAAACTAGAAGTCCTCTTGAAGTAAGTATCTCATCATAAAGAGAAAATGTGACATTTTCAGGGTATGAAATTTTGCAAATATAGCAGAGTGGTTGTTGCACAATGGCATTCCTTTCAAAGTGGATAAGGTAGAGTTAATTAATTTGTGTATACTAATGTTAAATATTGACTCTAAATACATAAGCGTTGTAATTAATAGCACATCACTCTTACTTAAGGGATGTTTCTATGCATTCCCACATATGCTGAATCTATTCAATATATAGGATGGCTCTTTGAATTATCAGCTACCTTGCATAACCATATGTGCTCATCTAAAATGTCAGATATTGCTGCCAAAGATCAGAGTGTGTTCCCAAACACAACTATTTTAATACTTTGTGCACTGACTTTTATTTTAAACTCTCCTTTCCTATAGCATTTTAAAACTCTAAAACAATTTCCTCCGGGTGTTCACAGTCCAAAGATGAGTGGGTCAGGTCAATTGGCCGTGCTAAACTGACCCTAGGGACTACCAGTTAAATGTGTAGAGTTACAGGAATAGGATCGGGGAGGAATTGTTGTTGGTGTAGACTTGATGAGCTGAATGGCTTCCTTCTACAGACATTTGATAAATTACCACTTTTTTTTACATGAGGCAATTTAATATAAAGTTGTCTCATTAGGAATCCTTGAAATGATATGTGCTAGTATCTTAATGAAACTGTCAGGGTGCATTGCACTGAGTAGCGGGGAAATTCGGTGTTCCACCGCCAGCCAATAAACTCAGCCTGTGGAAAGGCCGACCATGACACACCAACACCAATTTCCCCTTTCATTGAATTCTGCAGAAAAAAATTCTGGTGAATATTTTTAATAGGCATTTGCAAAACCAACGGTCAAAATTAGAATCAAACTCATTGCAGGATATATTCCCGTCCTGTCTGTCACCGGAATCGTAGCAGACGAGGAGCAGACAATGGAAAGGTCCATTCACTTCGGGCGGGATTTTCCAGCTTTGGGATGAGTGTGGCTGGAAAATCCCGTGATTGGTCCTTTCGGTGTGGGGGAAGTTCTATATACACCTGCTGCAAAGTATGATACATATCAAAAATCAATTGAAATTTACCATCACTCACCATTTTCCTCACAAATAGCTAATTAACTCAGTTTCCAAAAGTATAATATGGCCTCTCATGATAGATCAGTTGGTGCATCTGCTGTTCAAAAAGAAACTGAGCAGTGCTATCCAAGCTCCGATTCTAAGCTAGCTCTTAGCTGGAGAGATGATCTCAAAATGTCCAGGCTATAAATGAGAGAGTGTTTAACTCGGGTTCTACAGTTCACTTCCAGTCAAATAAATCTTGCTGAAAGTGCTTGCTTGCGTGCATGCTAAGTTAGCTGAACTCAGCTGGGTTACTGGTATGCGTTTTATAATTGGAATAAGGAGGGGCACATCAACCAGGTCCTTATCACTATCCAGTGATCCCTGCTGGGAAATGTGTATGTGCTTGCTGCGGGTGAGGACAGGTTCAGGCTTGGTTGTAATTGGGAAATTTAGATGTGCAACACCCATGACATTCTAACCACTTAAGTTAACAGTTGGAAAATTCTGCCCAGCGTGTGATGCTCACTATCTCAGCTTGTGCAAGATGAATCCAACATGGTTTTGCTGTTGATTGCTATTTGAATAATTCCTACTACCACCATTCATGCTGGCAGAATTTTCCCATCCCACTGCTGTGAATGGAGATTTGGATGGAAGCAAAGTTCTCCAACTTCACTGCAGCGAGAGCATGGTGTGAACAGCCTGTAAGATTACATCCAATATATGGATAATGCTTCAAGTCATGGTGTGAAAATCTTTGTAAACATGTGATAAAAAAACAGGAATTCTAGCATTGATGCTAGGCATGTTGTCAAAGGGCTAGGGGACAAGCAATGTTGTACCCTTGTTTAAAATGGGAGAACTGGATGGACTGAATATATACAAACCAGTCAACCTCACATCGACTGTGGGGATATTATTAGAATTAGGATATTACTATTTGGAGGGAAATTTTCATTTCAACAAACACTTACTAAGCAAAGATGCTCAGCATTGATTTGTTAAGGCGAGGTCATGTTTAATTAACACGATTGAATTATTTGAGGTGGTAGCTGAAGGTCAATGAGGATAGTGCATTTGATGTTCCCCATAACACTGTACCTGAATTCCTTTGAAGCGACAGTCAATATTAGATTGCCACTCTGAGGAAGTTCAGTCACAGATTTTGTATCTTAATATTTTTTCCTCATCCTGTTTGGTGTGACGTTCAGGGGATGTCTGGGTAGAGCAGCACATCCTTGGGAGCTAGCATCAAAAGGCCTCTCTATCGAAGGGAAGGAGAGCACATCCCTTTTCTTTATGGCACTAGCTGCTGAAAACCCAGTAAGATAAAGGTCCATTGAAGTCTAAAGGGTCCTGACAGACCAGGGAGAAGGTAGGGTTTTAGGGGTGGGGGAATGAATAAGCCTTCAGAGGCAGAATTCCCTTCATCAAAATCCCTTTATTTATAAGTCTGACAACAGCAAACAGAGTGTCTCAGTAGGCTATTTACACTAGGATTCCCAGAGGAACTGCCACTCTTGGTTAAGCGCAAACCAAGATGTTCTCTGACTGGCCCATCAATTTGGCCCTTAATTAGGCAGTTCATATTTTATTAGGCCAACCTCAATTATCTGATTAGTGTCATTTCACGGAGTTTTGAGGTTTGTGGTGGAGGTGGGGGGTAGATGGTGGGGGAGAGAGTGGGGGCGGTTGTCGTGGAGCGCAGTAGGACATGGGGAGTGTTGAGCCTCGGTGGGCTTGGGTTGAGCCTCAGGGGTTTGGAGTTGTGTTTGGCCTCAAGGAAGTGTGGGCAAGTCAAGCGGGACTTATGGGGAAAGGATGTGGGTGGAGGCAGTTTTGATCTGGGCTTTGATGGGTCTGTGTTGGGCCTGGGAGTAAGTATCAGGTCTGGGGAGAGATATCAGTCCTCAGGTCAGATTTCGGGTGGGGGTGTTGGGCCTCAGAAGGAGGGGAGCATATCAGAGTTTGCACTTCCTGGCAAATCCTTACTTGTGAACTTCCTAGTGAATTTGGGGTAACACTCCCACTCCCCCATCACCCCAATCAGATGCTCTGGAAGTTACAGTAGCTTTTGATGCAGTACCATATGATGGGCTCTTCACAGAAGTAAGATTCATGGGATCTAAGCCTATGTGGCAAATTGAGTCCACAATGAACTCAAGGCAGACAGCAGGGTAATGATCAATGAATGTTTTTGTGACTGGATGGCTGTTTCTATTTGGGTTCTGCAGGGCTCAGTAACAGTTCGTGTGTTTGTTTGTGGTAGGTATCAATAATTTAGCTTTCGAGATAGGGGATATGATTAAGAAGCTTGCAGAGAAGCAAAGATAGAACATAGAACATTATAGCGCAGAACAGGCCCTTCGGCCTTCGATGTTGCGCCGACCAATTAAGAAAAAGCAATGACCCTCTAACCTAAACCATTCCCTTTTCATTCATAAACTTATCTACTAACCTCTTAAACGCCACCAAACTTGGCGCATCTACAACTGCAGCAGGCAGGGCAATAGAACTTAGATGGTGGTATAGTGGCAATGTCACTGGATGAGTAATCCAGAAGATCAGGCCAATGGGTTCAAATTCCATCATGGCAGCTAGTGGAAACTAATTGAATTAATAAATCTGGAATATAAAGTTAGGCTCAGTTATGGCGACAATGAAACTATCATCAATTGATGTAAAGACCTATCTGGTTTGTGAATGCCTATAAAGAAAGGAAATCTGCCATCCTTATCCAGTCTGGCCTCCATGTGATTCTAGATCCACAGCAATGTGCTTGACTCTTAACTGTCCTCTGAAATGTCCCAACAAGCAACTCAGTTCAGGGCCAGTTATGGACGGGAACAAATGCTGGCCTTTCCAGAAATATTCACATCCTATGAAAAAGAAAGATGAGACAAAAATTGTCTTTCTGGTTGAAGAAGAACACTGTATATTTCAGGGAGATATTAATGTCTAGTTAAAGGGGCGGAACAGTGACAAGTGCAGTTCAATTGGGAGAAGTAATATATTTGATCAAGGCAAACAGGGAAGAGAATAATAATAAATGATTGGATACTAAGTACAAAGAAACAGAGGTTGGAAAAATAGAGAAAGCATATTAGATATTTACCTTTGTTAGCCATGGCATAGAATATTAAAGCTAGGATGCTAATCAATAGGCCTTGATTTAGGAAAGAAGAGAAAGTTTACAAAGAATTCAAGAGGAAAAGTTTGGTGGAATCTGGAACTCATTGACAAAAAGGGTGGTGGAGGCAACAGTTAAACAAAAGATTTGGATATGCATTTTAAATACCATAGCCTACATTGCTAGGGACCAAGAGATGTCAGCTACTGCAGACATGATGGGCTGAATGGCCTTCATTCCAGCTGCTCAGTTCTATAATTCATTGAGATTGCATTCAAGGATTAGGTTGACAATAGCTAATATTAATTAAGTGGCAACTTCACAAGGTTGTTGGCTGTAGTGGCTGATCTGCAGTGCCTTCTGCACCTTGTGTCAATGATTCTTACAGCTGTCACACAACTGTGTTACAATGCTCTCAGCACCAGTAAGGTAATATCATTTCTCTTGCTACACCTGTCAAGGAAATTTTTCTCTGTATTGTGAAAGGATTGTTGGACAGAAGCATTCTCCCTGATATATGGACACCAAGCCACAGAATACCCTCACACTCAGTTTGAGAACAAATGCAGTTGTGGTCATTGCCATGAATAAGCAGCTATGATGGAGCCAAGGCTGAAAACTGAGTGTCAAGGACTGGGTGCAATTATTCATCCAGCTAGGAAATAGGATGTGATTGAATCCTGCGGAGGGGACTAACTCCGGCCCACACACCACACACGACATACCATTAACCAGTGTCTAATTATATGTACTCTTGCATTGTCCTGCTGTTCCCCTTCTGTTATCTGTAAGTGTCTACTTCTGAAAGCTACAAGCTCAGATTATTCAGAAATAAAATCTGTCTTGCACAATCATTATGTCACAAAGACATTTTAACTTGTCATAAATGGCCGAAGTCTGATGGGAAACTGGTCAACTAGAATGATCAACTATCTTAGAGTCTTTCCTGTAAACACAAATTGGCATCCTGCAATAATTTGGCTACCATACCTCAGGTAATGCATTGTCCTGTAAGATCTGACCTGTCATGTGCAAAACCATGAAAAAATGCTTGTACTACATTGTCTAAATTTCCATTTACAAAATTGCCTGCAAAATGGCTTCAATTCTACTCCAAAAATGCACATCCAAACTTTGTTTTGAAACACACTGCAAGAACTATACACACCTGCACTTTGAGTAATAAATTGGGGTGAGTAAATGTGTCAAAACTGCCCACCCAATGAAATTCAACTTTGTTCCCTTAAGTCAACCATGGAAACTATTATCATTCTATAAGGGGTGGCATGAGCAGCAAAATGATAACCCTGAGGCCGGTACAATATAGGATGGATCATTCTTGGTGAAGTGAACGCAGGAAACTGGAGATGTATGCCAAGGAGAAATGAATTTTTTTTTTAGGAACTTCTCTCTCTCTTGTTGAGTTCTACTCAGTACTGCTGAACATTGTCCTCTGCACTCTGTGTGCCGACCCCTCATCTCCCTACCCTCTAAGCCTATTCTTTCTTTATTTTTATATTTGTTCCATCCTGTGTGCATCCAGAATTCTGAAAAATGACTCTTGAGTTGGTCTCCCTCCATCTGAGTAGTGGTAAGTCTATGATCATGACTTTTTTTAACACTATAGGCATATTCATAGAACATAGAACATTACAGCGCAGCAGAGGCCCTTCGGCCCTCGATGTTGCGTTGACAAATGGAACCAATCTTATGACCCTCTAACCTAAACTTTTCCAATGCCATATACCTATCTACTGACCATTTGAACGCCCTTAAACTTGGCAAGTTCACAACTGCTGCAAGCAGGGCATTTCACGCCCTTACTACCCTATTCGACACATGTAATGAGAGATGCTGCCATGGGAACAGTTGGCTGCTAACCCAATAAATGGAGGGAAATCCATGTATTTCTTGTGCCTACATGCAATGCATATTTCCTGTAACACTTCCTATCACACCTTGCTGACAATATTCAGATTGTAAAAGAACAGTGTATCCTCCCAATCACCAAGTACAAAGTACTTGATATGCTTGTGAGGTAAGAAATATTTTCTGAAGAGTTTAAAAAACACTAGCTTCAATGATTGAACATTAAGATTGGCGCGTCCTAAACATACTGACATTTCAGAATTAAATAAAAGAAAACATATTTATAATAACCTATTGCTTCTGCTAGCATTTTTTTTTGAATAGAATCCCAAACAGGGAAAAGCAGAAGTTCGTTTAAAAAAGAGGAATAAGTGAAAACACAGGAAAAGACATTTATAAAAATAGGACTCACTTTAAAGAAGAAATCAAAGGGAAGTAGAAAGAACAACGTGTTTGGAAGTCATTCGCATCATTGACTTTTACAGCCCATATGAAAAGAAGACCTAAAAGGAGAACTGCCTATGAGTTAGTTCTTTTTAATAATACAGGATGGTCACAGCCCACTGCAATAGAAACAGAGACTGTGACTAGAATTCTCTGGTCTTATGCACCCCATTTCTTTGCCAGCAAGAATGGAGAATTTTGAGCGCAGCTAAATCTCTGTTCACAACAGCGGGACTGAAGAATTCTTGCTACGGGTGACGTCGGGGAATGCTGGCTTGTATTTTCTGATTGATACCCTGCTGGAGTCTTGTCATTCATGATTGTAGTACAAGGAGAAAACCTGGACCTAATTTTACTGTCCCATCCACCATTGGGAATAGAGAGGGCAAGGAGCAGACCATGGCAAGGTCCATTGACCTCGGGTGGGATTTCATGGTTTTGGGATGAACACAGCCATTAAATCCCACCCATTAGCTGTCAGTGAGGGCCAAAAATATTATTCAACTTGCAGAATTTTCCCCCAAACCTTTGGACCATGACATCTACACAGAAAAATAGAAATGTTAGATCTGAAGATGTCCATCTTGCATTAAATCTAGGTTGCTTTTGAGAGCTAATTGTATACTGTTCAATTTTCCTGCTTTCTTCCCAACTGCACACTCATGTGTTGTGTACCTCTAATGATTTTTGAATGTTGTAATATAGCATCAAGCGTCATTTGTGGCAAAGTATTCTTCATTCCACTAACTCTGTAGAAGAAAAAAAGGTTATGATCTCTCTCTTTATACGCTCATTTTACCTCCCTCTTTATATATATATGTACATCATGCTTGTCTCTGATTTATCAATGAGCAGCAATATTATTAACTTGTCTACCCCTCTCATCATTTTGATGATTTCCATATATTTTTTCCTGAAACTACTTGGATCTTGTAAATATAATCCTAATTATTGTAGTTTTTCCTCATCCTTGTTGTCATCCCTATAATTTTTCTCCAGGGCTATGGTTTTTTTGATGGGGAGTCCAAATTTGTACACAGTGTTCCAGATCGAGTCCAAACATTGAGTTGTACTGTGTCACATTGACCTCTGCTTTTGTGTCAGCATCTCCTATTGTAAACCTTACAATCAGATCTGCTTTCTTAATAATTTTTAACTTGTCCATTCTTATTTAAATACTTATTCTATCTCATTGCCCCTCCAACACATTAAAATGTTTAGCTTGTCTTATTTTTCTGTTCTTTATTGTTGTTTCCAACATATGTTACTTCACGTTTTCTGTATTATATCACTTCTGTCGCTTATCTGCCAATTGTTTCTAACATTCTTCTTATCAGTTTGATCCTTCTCCCAGTTATTGTTTTCAACCATTTTCATATTGTTAATTATAAGTTTGTAGAGAAATTCGTAAACCATTGCCTCCCAGTCTCAGAACTCTTAACTATTTGTCTTTCAACCTGCAATATCTATACCATCACTTTTATTTTTCATAACTAGTTTCTCATTTCTATTTGTGATTTTTATCAAATGACTTGGAAGAGGGGGCTGAAGGGTGGGTCAGTAAATTTGCTGATGACACCAAGATTGGTGGAGTAGTGGATGAGGTGGAGGGCTCTTGCAGGCTGCAAAGAAACACTGATAGGATGCAGAGCTGCGCAAAAAAGTGGCAGATGGAGTTTAACCCTGAAAGTGCAAGGTGATTCATTTTGGTAGGACAAACTTGAATGTGGATTATATGGTCAATGGCAGTGTTCTGAGGAATGTGGGGGAACAGAGAGATCTTAGGGTTCATATCCACAGTTTATTAACAGGGGGTTTGAGTTTAAGAGCCATGGGGTTATGCTGCAACTATACCGGACCTTGGTGAGACAACATTTGGAATATTGTGTTCAATTCTGGTTGCCTCACTATAGAAAGGATTGGAGAGAGTACAGAGGAGATTTACAAGAATGCTGCCTGGTTTGAAGGGTAGGTCTTATGAAGAAAGGTTGAGGGAGCTGGAGCTTTTCTCTTTGGAACGGAGGAGGATGAGAGGCAACTTAGTAGAGGTTTATAAGATGATGATTGGGATAAATAGAGTGGACATGCAGAAACTATTTCCTCAGCTGGATGTTGCTGTTACTAAGGGACATAACTATAAGGTTCATGGTGGGAGATATAGGAAGGATATCCAAGGTATTCTTCACTCAGAGAGTGGGTGGGGCATAGAATATACTGCCTGCTGTGATAGTGGAGTCAGTCACTTTAGGAACTTTCAAGCGGTTATTGGATAGGCACATGGAGCATACCAGAATGAGGGGGAGTAGGATAGCTTGATCTTGGGTTTGGGCATAGCTCGAAATAACATTGAGAGCCGAAGGACCTATACTGTGCTGTACTATTTATGTTTCTATGTTTATCTTAGAGTTTATGAAATGCTCTTTGAAGACCATGTAAACAACAGAAAGCATGCTCCATGTTCTGTCTCCTCTAACTATAATTTTTACTCTTTCAATATATTTGTCAACATAACTTACATTGCACAGAATGTTCTCTTATTTCACATTCTCAGATCAAAAACAACTCCATCCATTTGTTTAATATTAATATTACAGAGTTGTAAATTGCAAGATGTAAATTATATGCTAAACAAAATGAGTATTCTCTGTGTGATATTTTATTATTTACATAAAAGGCAAATTGGTGTACAAAGCCCACTTCAATGCGAATCTCACTACAGGTTTCCTCTGGGTGCTCTGGTTTCCTTTCACAGTACAAAAGATGATGTGTTGGTTAGGTGCATTGTCCATGCTAAATTCTCCTCCAGAGTACCTGAACAGGTGCTGGAGTGTGGAGAGTAGGAGATTTTCACAGTAATTTCATTGCAATGTTAATGTAAGTCTGCTTGTAATACTAATAAATAAATGTAAAAAAAACTTTAAAGGAATCTGTTCAGGATGTCACATTCTGGATGATAAGTGGTGGATAAGTCTACCTATTGCTAGCCCTTAATTCAGCCCCTACTGCTCCACCCCCTCCAATCCTACAACAGCATAAATTCCAGTTTTCTTTAGCTCTGAGGAAGGGTCATCCAGGCTCAAAACTTTAGTTCTGTTCCTTCTCCACAGATGCTGCCAGACCTTTCATAGAAAGCATTCTTTCCGGATGTACCACAGCTTGGTACGGTTCTGGCCAAGACTGCAAGAAAATACAGGGGGGTATGAATGTAGCCCAATGCATCACACAAACCAGCCTCCCCTCCATTGCCTCTGTCTCCACTTCCTGCTGCCTCGGAAAAGCAGCCAGCATAATCAAGGATCACATGCACCTAGACATACTCTTTTCCATACATAGAGGTCCGAGACCACATACCAACCAACACACGAACAACTTCCTTCCTGTTGCCATCAGACTTCTGAACACCATTTATCAAGCTGATCTCCTTCTATGCCCTATAACTGTATATATATAAAACTGTATATATACTGTAACACTATATTCTGCACCTTGTTCTTCCCTTCTCCCTTGTATATTCTATGAACTGTGTTTTTTGTCTGTATAGCGCGCAAGAAACAATACTTTTCACTGCACCCCAATGCATGCGACAATAATAAATCAAATGAAATAAAATCAAAAGCCTGCTGAGATTTTCCAGCACATTCTGTTTTTGTTGCAGATTCCAGCATCCTGCAACATTTTTCAGCTGTGAGGTTCAGCTGTGCGCTGTATTCCGCACTTTTGTTTTCATATTTATTTTTATAATAATCAACCTGCCATTTTTTAATAACAAACTTAACACATCTTTTTTTTTCAAATGTATTGTTTTGTCAGCATATTTCTGAAATTCAGAGTGGGGCAGTAACCCAATTTCCATGACTCTTTCCAACCAGTCTACTTGGGGGGGAGAGTTTCATTTCAATAAAGTTTCAAGAACCTCCTCATTTAACTATGCACAAATCCAAGATCCATCATGTGATCACCGCAGCACACACTGTAAACATCCATTAGCTATCAGCTAAATTATCCCCTCCCTGAACGCCAGTCTTTCACTTTCTGGTGCCGTTCCCACAGTGAGGGGGAAAAGAATCCAAAGCCACATGCTAATTTTACTTCCCACATAAGTGATGATATTCTTTGACAAAAATGTCTTAACTTTTAAGAAAAATATAAAGATTATAATCATCCCTCATACAACATTTTTGAGATGGTTTTCTTATCTGTTTAACCTGTATTTATTCAAAACATAAGAAATCACTGTATTGATTAGAAATTACAATTGGGCTGACAAAGTAACATTTGCACCATATAAGTGCTAATCAATGACCATCTCCAATCTAACCATCGCCCCTTGACATTCTATGGCATTACCATCACTGAATCTCCCACTGTTAACATTCTTTTTTAAATTAATTCATGAGATATGGGCATCACTGGGCAGCTAGCATTTATTGCCCACCTCTAATTTCCGAGGCAATTAAAAGTCATCCATATTGCTGTGGCTCTGGAGTCACATGTAGGCAAACCGAGTAAGAACAGGGGTTAAATTGACCGGAAACAGAATTGGACCAGCCATATAAATACTGTAGCTACAAGAGCAGATCAGAGGCTACATCTCCTGGCACCCCAAAGCCTGTCCACAATCTATAAAGTTCAAGTCAAGATGTGATGGAATACTTTGTCTTTGTCCTGATGAGTGCAGCTCCAAATTACACTCAAGAAGTTCGACACCATTCAGGGCAAAGCAGCCTGATTGATTGACACGCTCTCCACAAATATGCACTCTCTCCACCATCGATGCACAGTGATAATAGCGTGCACCATCTACAAGATGCCCAGCAGCAACTCACTAAGGACAGCACCCTTCAAACCCACAACCACTTATCATCTAGAAGGGCCCGACAGCAGATCCATGAGAATAAATTTTCACCTGAAAATTTTCCTCCAAGCCACTGACCATCCTGATTTAGAACATAGAACATTACAGTACCGTACAGGCCTTTCGGCCCTTGATGTTGCGCCGACCAGTGCAACCAATCTAATGACCCTCTAACCTAAACTATTCCAATGTTATCCATATGCCTATCCACTGATTATTTGAATGCCCTTAAGTTGACGAGTCCACAACTGCTGCAGGCAGGGCATTCCACGCCCTTACTACCCTCTGAGTAAAGAATTTACCTCTGACATCAGTCAAAGAACAAAGAACAAAGAACAAAACAACACGGGAAACCACTCCTTAATTTAAAGCTATGTCCTCTTGTGTTAGCCATCACCGTCCAAGGAAAAAGGCTCTCACTATCCACCCTATCTAACCCTCTGATCATCTTGTATGCCTCAAGGTCACCTCTTAACCTTCTTCTTTCTAACAAAAACAACCTCAAGTTCCTCAGCCTTTCCTCATAAGACCTTCCCACCATACCAGGCAACATCCTGGTAAACCTCTTCTGCACCCTTTCCAGTACCTCCACTTATAATGCAGTGACCAGCATTGTACGCAATACTCTAAATGTGGCCACACCAGAGTTTTGTAAAGTTGCAACATGAGCTCACGGCTCCGAAAATCAATCCGTCTACCAATAAAAGCTAACACACCGTACGCCTTCTTAACAACCTTATCAACTTGGCTGCCAACTTTCAGGGATCTATGCACATGTACACCGAGATCTCTCTGCTCGTCGACACTACCAAGAGTCCTTCCATTAGCCCTATATTCTGTACTCGAAGAAGTGGTCAAGCGAGGGAACCGTGGTGTACCAAAGAAGTTGAATCTCTAGTGAAAAGGAAGAAGGAGGCTTATGTAAAAATGAGACATGAAGGTTCAGTTAGGGCACTAGAGAGTTAGAAATTAGCCAGGAAGGACCTAAAGACAGTGTTAAGAAGAGGTATGTCAAGAATAAAAGATTGGTTGGGGCAAGATTAGGGCCAGTCAGAGACAGTAATGGGAAGTTGTGCATGGAGTCTGAAGAGATAGGAGAGGCACTAAATTAATGTTTTTTGTCAGTATTCACGCAAGAAAACATCAGGTTAAAGTCCAATGGGTTTATTTGGTAGAAAACACCTCTAGCTTTCGGAGAGCTGCTCCTTTGTCGGGTGAGTGGGAGATATGTCCACAAACAGGGCATGTAAAGACACAAAATCAATTTATTGAATAATGATTGGAATGCGAGTCTTTACAGCTAATCAAGTCTTAAAGGTACAGACAATGTGAATGGAGAGAGCATTAAGCACAGGTTAAAAAGATGTGCATCATCATATAGTGGAGGCAAGACCATATAAATTTACAGTACTCTATTGGCACAGTACTGCTTTCAGAATCAGAAGAAGCCCTACAAAATATTCTAGATCTATTGAAATCTTGAAATTTAGAATACGGATTAAGTATAAACACCAAAAAAAAAGCAATGGTAGTTAGAAGGAATACATTAGAAGAAACGAGAGTGAAGATTGAAGGGACAGTGTCACACTGAAACAAGTAGGTAAGTTTATCTATTTGTGGAAAATTATAATAAGATGTCAGTAGGTGTGATGCTGAAAATAGAAGAAAGACAGAAATAGCAAAAAGTATTTTGTGAAAATGAAGGATGCGTTAAATACAAGAGAACACAAACTCGTAACAAAACAAACTCATCAGCTAGAACATTCTATCCACTTTACTGTCTGTCTCAGAAACCTGTATAATAAATAATGATCTGTGGAAAAATATCAGAGGCCCTTGAACCATGGATGATGAGATACATGTTTAGACTTCCACATGGAGACCAGAAAACAAATGAAGATGCTTCAAACTGTAAGAGCAAAAAGAAAACTAAAAAATGTCATCCAGAAAAGAAAATGTGGCTATTTTGTCAAGCTGAAAAGTGACAGAGATCTTTGCTAAGAGATCAAAGTGGAGGGCATCAATAAGATGGGGCCACCTAAACTTAGTTGGATGGCCGACTTCAGAGCAACTGTAGGCAAACTACAGTGGCTGTGTCAGGATGGCTCAAGGCAGACAAGCATGACATCCCATGACAGCAGATCTCCATGTAGGAGTAAGCAGCAGTAAGATTGTCACGTGCACTTTTTATCCACTCCTTATGGTTATGATTCACACAAACGTTGTTTAAGTTTATATGTTTTTATTAATGTTACAAGAAGGCTTACATTAACACTGCAATGAAGTTACTGTGAAGTTACATCTAGTCCCACAGTCTGGTACCAGTTCGGGTACACTGACGGAGAATTTTAGCACAGCCAATGCACCAAACCAGCATTTCTTTTGGACAGTGGGAGGAAACTGGAACACCCAGAGGAAATCCACACAGACATAGGAGAATGTGCAGACTCCGCACAGTCACCCAAGCTGGGAATCGAACCTGGCAGTGGTGCTAAACACTGTGCCATCTTGCCTCCCCATACGGTGATAAAAATCCTGACTAGTATTAGCCAAAGGCTACTTCATAAAGCTTTCAATAAAGGAAGTGTTGCAGGTTAACAAAATGCATTGCCGTGATCACGTGCTTCTGATATACGACCAACAGTGTGAAAATGACTTACAATTCTTTCAGGTACTGTCATATTGGAACCCCCTTCCTACCTTGACTCCTTGACACTTGACTTCATGGATCCCTCAAAAATAAAACTGCATTACTTGAATAAAAGCCTGAACAAACCTGATGAAAACTCTCACATTGGCCAATACAGCTAATCTCCCAGTTGCTCCCATCATGTCTTGAGATGTATTTCTGAAATATTAAATACAATTGATGAATTGAATTTGTCTTATTAAAATTGAAAGACAATCTATTATTTTTAAATCCTCACAATACAAAAATACTCAAAACAATTTAATAATTCACATGATGAATTTGTCATTTTCTTCATTGACATATCAAATGTACAAATTGTAATTCAATTTATGAATTTTTACTTTAAAATTTTTCAGTAAAACGTGCCTTTAATTTATAACTAACCATTTAATTAAATAATATGAAGTAAGTCTAATCTCTGTTTTTGTTTATCTCTCTCAGGCACTTTAAAGCATTTCTCTAAATTATTTTGTCTTTTAATTCTAGCCGTAGCTGTGCTTACTTATTTTTTTTTAGCTCTAATCGTTCAGTATGTGATCTCCACCGTTTAATTTAATTAACAATAATTTTCTCCCTCTGCAGCTTCATTCCTTCCTCTTGCAGCCTCCTGCTTTGGCTGATTGCCATAGAGTCATGGGCCAGAATTTTTCCATCCCACAGGAATTGTAGAGGGCTGGACAGGATCACACAAAGTTCCATTGAACTTGGGCAGGATTTTCCAGCCTTGGGGGTGAGTGCAGTCAGAAAATCCCGCCCATAAAATCATACTGTGCAGAAATGGTCATGACCATACCATCTGTCTTTACAGCTTGGAACCTATCCCCCTCCCAAGAAAAACGATTCTAGGCTCATTCGCCCCCTGCCGCACAAGAGACTGATGGGAGTTTTGGGTATCTTTTATCAAAGCACCTGCATTGTGACCCGCTGAGGCATTTGCTCTGCACGCCAGCACAGGAGTCATCACTGAACTGCCAGAAGCAGGGGCATTGAGCACATACTGTTCTCATGGGTAGTGAAAAGTTGGTGCTATTAAAGAAAGAGGTGTCACCAGGTAATCGGCAAACAGACGAGGCTGCAGGAAGGGAGGGATGTGTCAGTGAGGCCGGGTGATGACAACAGGAAGATCGCTTCTCTCCAAATGCCGCTTCTCATTCTCACTCCTCGCATCTCTGCATTTCCTTTCTATCTCTTTTGCCAGTTTCTTACTGATATGGCTCAGGATACCACATCGACTTGCTTTCACCTCTGGTTATTCTGGTAATAGCCAGTTGGTGAAGGAAGAACCCAAAGCCATTCTTTGCATGGAATAGATTTACTCAGAGTGAAAGTTTACAGATACATATCTCCTAAATCCACTCAATTTTTATATCAGTAAGTTTCTTTTTCAGCTGGATTATATGTGGAGATGAGCTCAACACAAATGGAAATGATGGTGTTGAGCTCACTGTCTCTGAAGCTGGTTGTTGTGCAGTGACAATACCAGGGGAGGGGGCGAATGAGCCTTGAATTGTTTTTCTGGGAGGGAGAGAGTTCCAAATCTGTCCAAAAGACAGATGGTATGGTCAGGGCTGTTTCTGCACAGTATGACCTTACGGGCAGGATTTTCTGGCTGCACTCACCCCAAGACCAGAAAATCCTATCAAAGTCAACATTTGCATGGTCCTATCCCATAATTAGGACCAGCCCTGAGAGGTAGAAATCTGTCCCTCTTCATAGCGAACTCCTCCTGGTTGTAGTGCCAACAGAACAGAGTCGAATGGTGGACTGTAGGCAGAACCTGAGAAAAAAGAGTCTGGATTCTGAGATAGGTTCAGGCTGGGAGGTTTTAGTGATGGGGTAATAAATGTGGCAGTCAGATCTCAGAGTTTATGGCAAAGGATTAAGGGGAGAGTCTAATCTCGTGGGGTGTGGTGGGAGGGGTGCTGATCATTGCCCCTAATATGCTTAGGGAAGACTGTAAAGTAAGTAACATCCTTCTTGCCTGACAGTAGCCTGCATAGAAAACTGCCAAACTGTCCGTCTTACCTTAGCCTTCCCTTGCCACATGTAAAATTGGTCACTCGAGGGCCTTAATGCCAGCAGGCCACCTGATATCTTCCTCACTCATTATAATATGGGAAGCAAGTCAGGGGTGGGCAAGAAGGCAACACAAAGGACAGGCCAGGCCACTTGCTTGGTTTCAAATACATTGAGGACTGTAAAATCCAACTGAAATAACACCTCAATGGGCAGCGTCGCTTCGCTAGATTCTCTTTATTTATAAGCTCTATTCCACACCTAGAGTACTTCAAGTACACATCCAAAGTGCCAGAAGACCTGACACCCCCATGTTTTTATATACAGGCGAGGCTCCCTGATTGGGCAGATAATTGTGACAAATGTTTTTGGCCAACCAAATAAACTAATCCAAGTTAACAAAGGGACAAATCAAGATGGGTAGCTCCCAAAAGGAGGGGAACCATCTGAAACAAAGAGCATCATGGAAAGGAAGTTTAAAATATCAATCCAAAATGTGATTAAAGGGGTCAATAATGCACCCCAGTCCCTGGGGACACAGCAGGCATGGAAGGCGTTAGTGGTATCCTCGGACACCGCATGTTCTCTCTCCAGGGACACCCAGCCGCAAATATAGCAATTATGAACTCAATCAGGGAGTTCATCTTCCAAGAGGCCAACCTCATGGGCCTCATTGAAGTTATTACACTAACCATTTATATATGATCAAGTAACTATCCAATCAATGCCCTTCAGCTGACTGTACTTAACTTTAATTAACTAGCAATATGTTTAAATCAAACAATGACCTGAGCCCTTTCAAATCCTCTTGGCAATGTTATTTATCCCTAAGCATGTCACTTTAGAAATGAGCCAAAGTAAAGAACTGATCAAGGAGATTCTCCAGTCCATCTTGCTGATCTGAAATTATCCCCGACACTGATTGGAAAAAGATTAGCCATAGGAGGGGACCCAACTCTCAGTAGTTATATTATCACATACTAACATCAAACAATTTTTCCAGTTTCTGCCAATGGCAATTACAAGATCAATGTTCAAAGTGAGATTGATGGATATCACAACTGTACAATAAAAACCAAACTGCTTTTAAGTTCTGGTATTGTTTTGGTTTATTAAGTATCACGCAAATTAGTCAACTAATTGAGCTCAAATTGAATGATTTTTGATTTTAAACTCAGTTGTTCCATTTCTGCATTCAATTTAATAAAATGAGCTGCAGACTATCCCACTGAAATAATTGGAAACACAAAATTGTCAGATAGAAATGACAAGTTTTCAGGACTGCGTTGTTTCTAAACTCTTTGTAATCAGTTACAGCTTAGAATATCATTTTCTGATTTTTATTGCATTCTTATAGTGAAGGCTCAGCAAGTTCTCAATAATATTTTGGGTGTTAGTGCTTCAGTAACTGTGATTTAAGCAGAAATACATGCTACTAAATTGTTGCCCAATCTTAAAGACGATTGCTGAGTGTGCCATCCAGTAATTTCTTGTGGTGATATTTCACATTTAAAAAACTGCTGGTTTCAAGCAACTGGGACGCAAATACTTTGTACAAAACCTCTGACGTAACAGAGGATTGCTGACTGCTCGTTATCCCAATTGATGGTGTTACGGATTGGAACTTTATAATGTGTCAGAGATTGTGAAATTCTGTTGGGTTAGGTGAAGGGAGAATGAGAGGTGGCTTTTGTGTTCCTTTTCCCTGTGCTGTCCTGTGGAGGGTATTTCCATCTCCTCTTGACAATCACTTGCATACTCTGACATGTGGTCTTGCTCCAACTTTGCTGTATTTTGAATTTCTAGCACTTTCCCAGCAGCATGTGTAGAAATGTTCCTTTACTTTGCAATCAGGATGGCTGACTTTGAATCTGATGACATGGAAAAATTGGAAGTGGGGATAAAAAGACAGAAGTTTATATTTACTGACATTTCAAAATGTGTTAGTGAGACCACTTTCCAAGAACTTTGACTGTCTATAACTTGTGTTGTAGCTCTTTTAAATTACAAATCTATGATTCAGTAGCACACTGTTTTCTGATAGTAGTTGAGACTTTGAAGAAATAGTGTGAGATTTTATTGGATGGAGCAATGGGTTAGTACCAATCTAAGAAAAATACGCTGTGTTTGGTTTATTACCTGTCATGTAAGTCTGGCACATATTTCTCTCCAAATCTCAGTTAGTTACAGGAATCAGAAACTTTTTAACAACAGCAGCTTTTCAATTTTCCCACTTTGGCCACATTGCATTGTGTGAGGTGTTTCTTTTTCAGCATATGTCAGTGTAGGTTTGCAGATCATAACTCCTTGATGTACTTTCACTGGTCCTCAGGGACTGAGGTGTCCCCATTACCAGTGGCAATGCTTAAATCACATTTTGTGGTATTTATTTTACCTTTTATGTCTGAGAATATGCATCATAATTTACAAATATAATTTGTGAAGTGAATGTGAAGGCAACAAATTCTTCTTGTGTGATTGCAGTACATGTTATTTTCCAATCTTTACTGCTGGTCCAGAGGAGGAAAAATAGGATTGTATACAGGTCAAATGTTTTCATTTAAAATAATCATTTTGACTTATGATTAGACATTTATTTCAATTGGCAAAGAACCATTTCTACTACCAATCTTTCACTTTATGGGGCAAGCTAGAACAAGAGGTCACAGGTATAGGTTGAAAGGTGATAGATTTGAAATTGAGATGAAGAGGAACTGCTTCTCGCAGAGGATGGTGAATTTGTGGAACTCGCTGCCCCACAGTGTGGTGCAGTCTGAATCGTTGAATGGTTTCAAGAGAGAGGTAGACATATTTCTAATAAAAAAGGATAAAGGGATATGGGGAACAGGTGGGCAGGTGAATTTGAGATCAGCCATGATCTGATTGAATTGCAGAGCAAGCTCAAAGGGCTGAAAATTCTTACTTCTGCTCCTAATTCTTATGTTGCTATGTTTAATCGTGTAAAGCGCTGCTTTATTTCAGAGAAAATGCTGGACGGAACTCTTCCTCAAATCCTGTCCCAATTGCCTTCCTTCTCACAACCTCATTCCTTCCATTCCACTCACATAAGGTGTAGGGTTAAACCCAATATTTTTCCCCTTATGTTTAATATCGTTTCCAGCTAAATATCTGATGCTCGTGCTCAAATACCAGTAAGTCACTGTTGCATAAAGAGAATTGATTAATACCAGCTAACTTTAGATAAAAAGTATTTGAAATGTCTTTTTGCTAGAAGTAGGAGAACACTCAGAAGAGCCATGTGTCATTTTTATCATTGTAATACTGTTAGAAATATGTGTTACTTACTGACAGGGGAGAAGTGATAGGGTAGTTCCCCCTTCATCCACCTCTTGAGTGAGTGCAACAAGATACGTTTGAAAGAAAAGCTGTTTTAACTGCTTGAGTGCTGTGACTCAAAGTCAAACACAACAGTTACTCTTGTGAGTTTTCTTTTAAAGAGAGAATAAAAGTTTATTTCTCAACATCTGGGAAATGTAGTTCGGAAGTTTCTGGTGATGAATTCAAAGTGGTTTACTTATTGCAAAAGTAGGCTTGTGGCTTTACTCAAGTTAAGGTGCAGTTGAGTCCCTGTAGTGTAAATCTGGCTTGATTCTTCAAATTGGTAAGAGAATGGCTAGCTCCATTTTTCTGTCTATTAATGGATTCTAGGCAGAGCTGTTCCTTTGCCAGACAGGATATCTTCCTTTCTGTGGTTTCCTTGGGCTGGATTTTACCACCTCTCTGCACCTATCGATCAGTGTGGTGAGCTGGGAAGATAGTGTGACATGCTAAAAGTCCAATTTATGCCTGGTATTAAATAGTTTGCAATTTTCCCAGCCCCTTTGTACAGGAGTGGATGGCATTGCGCCCATAATGGGCCTGAAGCTTATTAGCATGAATTTGAATGGATTTTAACACTATTAGTGAATTTGGCTCACTATTAACTCCCTGCCGGATGCCTTCCACCTCTGCGAAATGACACCCTGCCATTGCGAATCAGAACTGCTCAGGTGACAAAGGACAGCTTACGCTCCGGAAGCTAGTGGCTTTTGCTACCAAATAAACCTGTTGGACTTTAACCTGATGTTGTGAGATTTCTTACTATGTTTACCCCAGTCCAATGCCGGCATCTCCACATGCTGAGTAACTAACTCCCCAGGAATTGCCAACCCCAATGATGTCACTATGGTTACCTTGCCATCTGTCTGCTGGATGGGCTTTGTGATTTATTGTGGACGTTCCATCCCAGGCCTCACTAACAGTAACAGGGACCAGGCCTGGCAACTGTTGTTCCAATCAAGGGAGCTTGGCAGGTGTTAACCCAGCTCCGCACACTGCATGGACTCTGCAGTGCTCCTTTCAATGGGAATCCATTTTGTGATTGTTACAAGGATGCCCCTCCCCTGTCTGAATTGCAAGCCATTCCTGGAAGCTAGTGCGCCAGACACCCAAGTGGATGCACTCATGTCTATGCTTCAGATGTTTCCAATGCTCTCCTTTCCACTATGGCGATGATGTGGTAGCAATCAGCAACACAATAAGGTGGCACATGGGACTGAGGATGATGTCAGGTTGCCAAGGGGCCAAATGCACGCGTACACGGATAGCTGGAAAGAAGTGAGGGGGCCGGGTTGGATTACCTTACTGACTGTCTGTGTGTCTCTTGTTCTCTGTTCCTTCCCTTCTCCTCTTCCCATCCCAAGAAATCAGGCTGCGACAAGGACAACCTGGGTTAAAGGCCACAGCAGGAGGACAGGATACCACCAGTGGGGGGCAGAGTGCAGCCGCCCATCGGCTGAGTTGGCTGGGGTACCAGAAGGCATCAGAGATAGAGACCTCACCAGGACCCGCATGGCCCTCGATGGGCTTCAGGATGCACTACCACAGACTGTATCTCAGCAGGGAGACAATGAGGCTCATGTGCCAGTCCTCTTGAACCTGGCACCTCATGGGGCAAGAGGATATCCGCTCCCAGTATCATTGAAGGTCACTGGTGGCCCGAATGAGGTTGTTGATTTTCTTGTGGTACTGCCCACTAGTCCTCTGTGCCAATGCATAGGCACTCACTGCTGCTGCCACCGCTTCCCAGGCACATTGCTGGCCCACCCTTGGGCTTTCTGGAGAAGAAGATAGCTGTTGTCTCCTCCATTATGTCCAATATTTGTCCCAAATACCCCTCTGTAAGCCCTGGAGCAACTCTATGCAGTGTCATTTTCCTGATGTAATTGACTGTGGTGTGCATTGTTAGTGTTTAAATGGAGTGTAATGATGCATAGCTGTGACCACTTTGGGTGAATCTGATGCGTAAAGCCTCCATGAAAGGCCTGATTTGCATGGAAGTGTTTTCATTACACTTAGTGTTGAAAGATTGCGATGCCGAGCACACCGAAAAGAAAAAATAGGTGCAAAAACTCCTATTTTTTGCCATTACAGCACTTAGAAATTTTGGGGGGGAAATTCCCCCCTTGTCTCTCAGACCGACTATCCCGGGGCTGCTTTCAAACATTTCTTAAGATGTTTTTCTTATCACAAGCTGGTTTCTGTCAGGTGATCATAGTTGCAATTCTCCACATTTTAAATCCGCATAAGAGACCTGTTGCATTTTTAATGTCTCATCAAAGGAATGTTCCAAAAGATTGTTTACATTTTAATGTCCAACCAGGCAAGCAGGTTAACTTCCAATCATCGGCAGTTTCGTGCATATTTGGCAGGCACATAGGGATGAAAGGTCACCTGACCTCATGACTCTATCTTGTTCCAAGGTCAATTGTCTGGTTTCCGATTTCTAAAAGTTAAGTTGTCCATTTTTCCACAAAACCATGGGTATAACAATGTGGGTGCAACACATAACAATATCACATGCAGGAGCTGGAGAGTATGTAAATGTGGAGAAAGAAACACCAATACTCAATCCATTTCGGCTGGTAACATTCTTGGTTGCATTTCATTAGTATAATTAGTAGAAATTTCATTCCTTGTGTATTTCTTAATAAATGGGAAAAAAACTCCAAAATTTTGTATGAAGGTAGTGCCCCTTTAAATGACTATAATTATATTCTACATTTTTTCATGTAAGTGGGTTTTTTATACTACATAATTAATGACAGAAAAGCCATGTTGAGAAAAAAAATCTAGAATTCTGCTTATCATCTCCACTTTTAGAATGGAAGATTCCTTTTCTCCAATTACTTCTGGGCAAACACACAATGCAATACATTACTAAAACATCTCAGTTCCATCCTGCCCTTCTAAATATGTCACTAAATGTCACTGTAGTAAAATAATATGCATAAAGTTCTTCCACTTCTCATACTTTTCAAAATTAAGGAGAAAGACTGGAATTCTCTGTGTTAAATTTAAGTGTTGAATTTGTGGGAAAATTGGAGTAAATTCATGCTGCTTTTCTCAGCGGAGGTTCGCTGCAAAGGTCACCAGCGCGAATAGCATTAGATTGCAGGGGATGGGGTTGATCCCCACCCAGGAGACTGAAATCAGTGGGCCCCTGCCATAGTCCTGAACTGTCAGCTTCTTTGCTGACCAGCTCAAACGCTGGCCACCACAGGACCCCCACAGTGATGCCCCCAAAACCCACAGCCCGATTGTGCCGATCATTCCTGATCCCCCCAATCCAGATGGCTCTGATCTCCAGCCACCCCACTCAACAATTTCCACTCCCCCCTGCATTCCTGACCCCCCAGGCAGTGCTGAAACCCCAGCAAGAAGGTCTGCCCCAATTTCCAGCCTTCACAGTGATGGTTCGCCCACCTCCTGCAGTGCAGATGCCTTGGCCCGCTGGGAGGCAGAACACCTTTCCCTCAGCCTGCTCCAATCATTGACCACCTTCCTGTACCCATCAATCCCCATTCAGAGTGGTGGCAGGACCCCCTACCCCTACTGATTACCCCCTTGGCACTCTCCCAGGCCTATTGGGCAATACCAAGGTGCCCCTTGGGCATGGGCACTCTGCTCCTTGGCACTGCCAGGGTGCCCATGCCCATCAGGGAATCACTCTCTCCACCGCCAGACCTTTGGGGGGGGGGCCACAATTGCCCCCTTTCACTGCATTGGGGTCATCCTAATGGTTTCCTGAAATTGGGGAGCTACTCTAAACCCTGCTAGAGTGAACTACTCTGACAGGGTAGGAGAAACTAGTGAGCCTGGAGAATTCAGTCCTGGACCCACTAATTACATTTAAATTATATTAAAAACAGATTTAAATAACTTAACCAATCTTCCTGCCCGTTTCCTGCGCAGTTCTGATGATACCAGAAATCCGATGCTGGGTGATGCACTTGTGGTAGGAATGCATGCCCGAAACCTGGCTGTGAGATTCTTTTTGATAATCTTTGATTGACTTCTGTTATGGAACAGACAGACTATATATTCTGGGAAGAGACATATTGTGCAATTGGCATCTCCAAAATGCCTGAAAATGAGAGAAGTTTCCTTTGGTGGATATCCAAATGTGGCATGAAAATCCTTGATGGATTTAATCACCATTTTACTTGTAATAATATCCTGTATTTTTTTAAAGGTTGAATTAGCAATGGTGGTTGCTAATTTAAAGATTTGCTTTCCATTAGTTCTGTGGCTCTATCACCGTTATCCTGTGAGCTTGACTGTATATAACTAAGCCAATTGTGGCTACATCCCGTTATCCCGATATCCATCCATCCTTCATATATCTGGAAATGCTGGAAATCTGGAAAGTGCTGGAAATGTAACTATGGAGAACACTGAGGTACAGGGTTGCAAATTGGGAACTATTGTAGTAGATAGGGAGGATGTGTTAGAAATTCTCGAGGGTTTGAAGTTGGATAAGTCCCCTGGGCCGGACGGGATTTACCCTAGGATTCTCTGGGAGGCAAGAGAGGAGATTGCAGAGCCTCTGGCTCTGATCTTCAGGTCCTCGTTGGTTACGGGTGTGGTTCCGGAGGACTGGAGGATAGCGAATGTGGTCCCATTGTTTAAGAAGGGGAAGAGAGATCTTCCAGGGAATTATAGGCCAGTGAGTCTTACTTCTGTTGTGGGCAAGGTATTGGAGAGAATTATTAGGGATAGGATTTATAGTTATTTAGAGAGAAATGAATTGATTGGGGATAGTCAGCATGGTTTCGTGAAGGGTAGGTCATGCCTTACTAACCTCATTGAGTTTTTTGAGAAAGTGACCAGAGAGGTGGATGGGGGTAAGGCGGTTGATGTAGTATATATGGACTTTAGTAAGGCGTTTGATAAGGTGGCCCATGGAAGACTTCTACAGAAAATGCAGATGTGTGGAATAGAGGGTGATTTAGCTAATTGGATTAGGAATTGGCTGGCAGATAGAAGACAGAGGGTGGTGGTTGATGGGAGATATTCATCGTGGAGTTCGGTGACAAGTGGTGTGCCTCAGGGGTCTGTTTGGGGCCCCTGCTGTTTGTAATTTTTATAAATGATCTGGATGAGGGTATTGAGGGATGGATCAGTAAATTTGCAGATGATACTAAAGTTGGTGGAGTGGTAGATAGTGAAGAGGGGTGTTTTAGTTTACAGAGTGACTTGGACAAGTTGCAGAGCTGGGCCGAGAGGTGGCAAATGGAGTTTAATGTGGAAAAGTGTGAGGTAATGCACTTTGGCAGGAACAATAAATGTGTAGAGTATAGGGCTAATGGTAGGGCTCTTAATAGTGTTGAGGAACAGAAGGATCTTGGTGTATGTGTCAATAGATCCCTGAAAGTAGGCAGTCAAGTGGATAAAGTTGTTAAGAAGGCATATGGAGTCTTAGCTTTTATTGGTAGGGGGATTGAATTTAGGAGCCGCAGCATCATGTTGCAACTGTACAAAACTCTAGTGCGGCCGCACTTGGAGTATTGTGTGCAGTTCTGGTCGCCACATTATAAGAAAGATGTGGAGGCATTGGAGAGGGTACAGAGGAGGTTTACCAGGATGTTGCCTGGTATGGAGGGCAGGTCCTATGAAGAGAGGTTGAAGGATTTGAGGTTGTTTTCGTTAGAAAGGAGGCGGCTAAGAGGGGATCTTATTGAAGCATATAAGATGATTAGAGGTTTAGATAGGGT
The DNA here is from genome assembly GCA_024679065.1 of Sphyrna mokarran. NCBI lineage: Eukaryota > Metazoa > Chordata > Chondrichthyes > Carcharhiniformes > Carcharhinidae > Sphyrna > Sphyrna mokarran. The sequence goes on from JAGIQG010000009.1 coordinate 43,848,167, forward strand.
GGACAGTGATAGCCTTTTTCCTAGGATGGAGAAAGCTAGCACGAGGGGACACAGCTTTAAATTAAGGGGTATGAGTTATAGGACGGATATCAGAGGTAGGTTCTTTACTCAAAGAGTGATTAGGGAGTGGAATGCCCTGCCTGCAGCTGTTGTAGATGCGCCAAGTTTGGTGGCGTTTAAGAGGTTAATTGATAAGTATATGGAAGAGAAGGGAATGGTTTAGTTTGGAGGGGCATTGCTTTTTATTTTGGTCGGCACAACATCGAAGGCCGAAGGGCCTGTTCTGTGCTGTATTGTTCTATGTTCTATGTTCTATATCAACACTTCAATATATCTTTTCATTACTTGTAAGATGGGAGGCATTTGGATACAATGTCTGTTCCCGATTCCCCTCCCGATCCAGATGGCCCTGATTTCTAGCCCCTCCATCCAACAATTCACCCCCCCAGCTGTGTCCGTATATCATTTTTCTGTCTCTTCCTACATGTACTTGTTTAAAAATGATCTTACTAACTGTGATACTCTTTGACAGATTGTTGCATTATTTTTTAAAAAATGAAACGTCTCCAGTAAAAATATATTTTAAAAAAATTTGAGCAAGAAACCCTCCAGCTGATTACTTCAACTGCTTTCTATCAGCTGATGAATAAGCTTTCCTCCATTCTGAACACCTAGATGGTGTTCTACATCTAGAAGAAGTACTGATTGTTGCAAGAGTGCAGTATGTAGTCTGGATGGGGGAGCCACAATGTCTGTTCCCGTTTCCTGCGCAGTTCTGATGATACCAGAAATCCGATGCTGGGTGATGCACTTGTGGTAGGAATGCATGCCCGAAACCTGGCATGCCCGAAACCTCAAGACTGGCTCGATTTTACCACAGCTTACAGAACTGGCTGAGTCTTAAAGGACATAGTTGCTAGGCTGGATCTGAGGCAGGTAGTGAGAAAACCAACAAAACAGAAAAACCTACTTGACCTCATCATCATCAATCTACATGTTACAAATGCATCTGTTCCTGGTAGTATAAGTAGAATTCATAGAATCATAGAACCCTACAGTGCAGAAAGAAGCCCTTTGGCCCATTGAGTGGCACCGAACATAATCCCACTCAGGCCCTACCCCCATATCCCTACATTTTATACCCACTAATCCCTCTAAACTATGCATCCCTGGGTACTAAGGGGCAATTTCTTAGCATGGCCAATCAACCTAACCCGCACATGTTTGGACTGTGGGAGGAAACCAGAGTACTTGGAGGAAACCCACGCAGACACGAGGAGAATGTGCAAACTCCACACAGGCCGTGAATCGAACCCAGGACCCTGGAGCTATGAAGAAGTAGTGCTAAACACTGTGCTACCATGCCACCCCAAGCACTGTGCTACATGCTGCCCCCACTACATAGTCCTTGTGGAGATGAAGTCCTTTCTTCATACTGAGATACCATCCATCATTTTATGTGACACTACCACTATACTAAATAGAATAGATTTTAAACAGATCTAGCAACTCAAAACTGGGCATCAATAAGGGTGCAGTGAGCCATCAGCAGCAGCAGAATATATTCAACCACATTTAATGGCGTGACATATCTCCCACTCTACCATTACCATCAAGTCAGGGGATCAATGGTGCAATGAGAAATGCAGAAGGACATGCCAAGAGCAACTCCAGGTGTATCTAGGCGTCAACTTGGTGAAGTTACAACACAGGACTTCTGGCATAACAGAGGAAGCACATGTGACAGACAAAGCTAACAAACCCCAACTAACAGATCAGATCTAAGCTTTCAGTCCTGCCACATCCAGGCATTAATGGTGGTGGACAATTAAACAACTAATGGGCAGAAAAGGCTCGCAAATATCCCCGTCATCAATAATGGAGGCACCCTGCACATCAGCACAAAAGGCTGAAGCATTGCAAACATCTTTGAGCCATAAGTGCCAAGTGGATGATCCATCATGGCCTCTCCCCAAGGTCACCAGAATCATAAATGCCAGCCTTCAGCAAGTTCGATTCATTCTGTACAATATCAAAATACAGCTGAAAGAACTGGATACTGGAAAGGTTATGGATGCTGACCAACATTCCGACAATATTATTGAAGATGTGCTGCAGATCGAGCTGTGTCTCTAACCAAGCTGTTCCAGTGCAACCACAACACTGGCATTTATCCAGCAATGTAGAAAATACCCAGGTATAACCTATCCATAAAAACCAGACAAATCCTATGAAACCAATTAATGCCCAATTGATCCTTGCTTGAGGATCAGCAAAGTGATTGAAGGGATCATTGACAGTGCTATCAGGTGGCACTTACACTGCAATAACCTACTCACTGGTGCTCAGTTTGAATTCCACCAGGATCACTCAATTCCTGACCTCATTATGGCCTTTGTACAAACAAGAATAAAAGTGCTAAACTCTAGAGGTGAGGTGAGAGTTATTGGTCTTGACATGAAGGTCGCATTTAACTGAACATGGCATCAAGAATCTTTAACAAAACTGGAGTCAATGGAAATTAGGGGGGAACCTCTCCATTGGTTGGAATCATAATGAACACAAATTAAGCTGGTTTTAAACACTGGAAATCAATCATCTCAGCCCTGGAATATCATTACATGAGTTCCTCAAGATAGTGTCCTTGGGGCAAACATCTTCAGCTGCATCATCAATGATCTTCCCTCCATCATAAGGTCAAAAGTGGGGATGCTTGCTGCTGATTGTGTAATGTTCACTGCCTTTCCTGATCCTTCAGATACTACAGCAGTCCACATCCAGATATAGCAGGATGTGGACAATATTCAAGTTGGGCTGATAAATGAAAGTGATATTTGTGCTTCACAAGTACTAGGTAAACTACAGCAAGAAGTATCTAACCATTGCTCCAAGACATTTAATTGCATTACCATCACTGAATCCCCAACTACTAGAAATTGAACTGGACCACATAAACATTGTAGAAACATGAGCATTTGATTTGGTTTATTATTAACACATATATTGATCTGCAGTGTTATGCTTTATACAAACAAAGCATACTGTTCATAGAGTACGTAGGAAAGAAGGAACATAGATAGTGCAAAATATAGTGTTACAGTCATAACTAGATTGTAGGGAGAAAGGTTAACTTAATATAAGGTAGGTCCATTCAAAAGTCTGATGGCAACAGGAAAGATGCTATTTTTGAGTTGGTTGGTATGTGATCTCAGACTTTTGTATCTTTTTCCCAATGGAAGAAGGTGAACAAGAGTATGTCCAGGGTGCATGCGGTCCTAGATTATGCTGGCTGATTTTTCGAGGCAGTAGAAAGTATAGATAGAATCAATGGATGGGAGGCTGGTTTGCATGATGGATTGGAGTATATTCACAATGTTTTGGAGTTTCTTGTGGACTTTGACAGAGCAGGAGCCAAATCAAGATGACGTACATCTGAAAAGGGTGCTTTCTATAGTGCATCTGTAAAAGTTGGTGAGAGCCAGAATTTTGTTAGCCTCCTGATAAAGTAGAGGCATTGGTGGGCTTTCTTAATTATAGCACTGGCGTGAAGGGACCAGGATAGATTGATAATCTGGAACCCAGAAAGTTGAAGCTCTTGACCATTTTCACTTCATCCCTGTTGATAAAGATACATGCATATACTCCACTATGCTTCCTAAAGTTGATGGTTATCTCCTTTGTTTTGCTGACATTAAAGGAGAGATTATTGTCATTATGTCATTTCACCAGATTTTCTATCTCTTTTCTTCACTCCTTCATCTTATTGTTTGAGATCCAACCCACCATGGTGTTACCATCAGTAAATTTGGAAATAGAATTGGATTTGGCTGCACAGTCATACATGAATACTGTTTGATTTGATTTGAATTATTATTGTCACAGGTATTAACATACAGTGAAAAGTATTGTTTCTTGCGCACTATATAGAAAAAAAACATACTGTTCATAGAGAAGGAAATGAGAGTGTGAAGAATGTAGTATTATAGTCATAGCTAGGGTGTAGAGAAAGATCAATTAATGCAAGGTATGTCCATTCAATAGCCTAACAGCAGCAGGAAAGGAACAGTTGTTGAACTATTGGTACGTGACTTCAGACTTTTGTATCTTTTTCCCTAAAGGAAGGTGGAAGAGAGAATATCCAGGGTGTGTGGGGTCCTTAATTATGCTGGCTGCTTTGCCAAGGCAGTGGGAAGTGTAGATAGAGTCAATGGATGGGAGGCTGATTTGTGTGATGGACTGGCTACATTCATGATCTTTTGTAGTTGTTTGTGGTCTTGGGCAGAGCAGGAGCCATACCAAGCTGTGATATAACCAGAAAGAATGCTTTCGATGGGGCATCTGTAAAAGTTGGTGACGTGCCAAATTTCCTTAGTCTTCTGAGAAAGTAGAAGTGTTGGTGGGCTTTCTTAACTATAGTGTTGGCATGGGGAACCAGAACAGGTTGTTAGTAATCTGGACACATGAAGCTCTTGGCCTTTTCTATTTTGTCCTCATTGATGTAATAGGGCATTTTCTCCTTTACGCTTCCTGAAGTCAATGACAATCACCTTCATTTTGTTGACATTGATGGGGAAATTATTGTTGCCACACTAATTCACTAGATTCTCTATCTCATTCCTAAACTCTGCCTTGTCATTGTTTGAGATCAGACCCACTATGGTGCTGTCATCAGCAAACTTCAGAATTGAGTTGAAGGGGAATTTGACTGCACAATCAGAGGTGTACAAAGATTATAGTATGGGGCTGAGAACACAGCCTTGTGGAGCACCGGTGTTGAGGATTATTGTGGAGGAGGTGTTATAGCCTACCCTTACTGATTTTGGTCTGTGAGTTAGGAAGTTCAGAATCCAGTCACAGAGGGACAGGTCACAGAGTTTGGAGATGAGTTTTGAGGGAAGGCTGAGCTATAGTCAGTAAATAGGAGTCTGACATAGGTGTCCTTGTTAACTAGGTGTTCCAGAATTGAGTGCAGAGCCAGGGAAATGGCATCCACTGTGGACCTGTTGAGGCAATAGGCAAACTGTATGGATCCAGATAGTCCAGGAGCCTGGAACTGATTCATGCCATGGCTAATCTTTCGAAGCTCTTCATAATGATGGATGTCAGAGTCACCGACCGATAGTCATTAAGGTATGTTGTTTGGTTTTTCTTAGGTATTGGATCGGGACGATAGTCATTTTCTTGAAGTAGATAGGGACCTCAGACTGTTGTACAGCATAGTAGGGACTGAAGTGGAAATGGCGGGAACTTCAAGTTTCTAGTTTATCATATGGTAAGGAACTGAGGACACAGCCATGTGGGATATTGGTGTTGAGGATAACAATGGAGGAGGTTTCATTGTCTATCCTTACTGATAGTAATTCATAGACTGGGAATTCTATAACTAGTAAATTCTCAATGGGATGTCCCAAAAGTTTATTTACATTTAATGACTTGTTGGGGCATGAAGGCTAGCTCCAAGGCTTTGTGTTGTTTCATATATATTGAAAAGACACATAAAGTCATCAGACTTCTCAATTCCATTTTATTTTTAATAAAATTAATTACAAAAATATTATTTTTTGAAATGTATTTGTTCACAAATATCTCACATCTTGATTCTCCAAAGCCTGTCCACCATCTACAAGGCACAAATCAGGAGTATGATGGAATACCTTCCACTTTCCTTAATCAGTGTAGCTCCAGCAACAGTCAAGAAACTTGACACCACCCAGGATAAATCAAACTTCCTGACTGCTCCACATTAAACATTCAGTCCCTCCATCACTTACGTACAATGTCAACAGTGTGAGTCATCTACAAGACGCTCTGCAATGACACACAAAGATTCCTTTGACAGCACCTTGCAAATCTGTAAGCTATATTATCTATGACAAGGGCTGCAGACGCAATGAACGTCATCACCTGCGAGCTCAATCCATGATATGCACTGTCCTGACTTTCCTTCGCTATCATTAGATCAAAATCTTGGAACTCCCTTCCTAAAAGCCCCATGGATGTACCTACACCAAATGAACTGTAACAGTCAAGAGGCAGCGAACTCAAGGGCAATTAGTGATGGACAGCAAATGCTGGTCTAGCCAACAATGCTCACATCCCATGAAGGAATACTTTTAAAAAAGTTATATTTTTATGAAATTATTAAATATTTCTAAGATAAAATGGAATTTAGAAATTAGGCGACTGTATCCTTCTTGTTATATATGAAACTATGCAAAGCTCTGAAGCTAGTCTTCGTGTCCGGACAAGACATTAAAAGCAAACATACTTTCAGAACAGCCCATTGAGATGTTATTAAAATACAGCAAACCATTCCTGTGGTTAATGACTGCCCTCGTCCAAAACCTTAAAAAAACTGGTTCACAATATTTTTGACTTCAGAGTGGAATTCCAAAGAATGGATGTGAAAAAGACCCTGTTCTATCACACTGAAATTCTGAAAGGGTGAATCTCGGAACCCATTTTTGACCAGGGCCAAGTCATCAGAGACTATTTGTGAGGACAATGAAAAATAGATAGCCTGCTCACATGGCAGAAACTAGGGCCAGGATTTCCCAGCCCCATTATGGCAAGATTCATTGCTGTGGATCAGACCAGGGTCCATTGAATTGACACAGATCGGCCTTTATCTTTCCTTTGAGGAATCAAACCAACTTTTCACTGCACAGTACTGAATTTGAGTGGAGTGAAGCAAGAGAAACCTGCTATTACAAACAATAAACCACAGTGAATACAACTTCCTAAACATAGAACATAGAACATAGAACATTACAGCACAGAACAGGCCCTTCGGCCTTCGATGTTGCGCCAACCAATATAAAAAGCAATGCCCCTCCAAACTAAACCATTCCCTTCTCTTCCATATACTTATCAACTAACCTCTTAAACGCCACCAAACTTGGCGCATCTACAACTGCTGCAGGCAGGGCATTCCACTCCCGAACCACCCTTTGGGTAAAGAACCTACCTCTGATATCCGTCCTATAACTATCACCCCTTAATTTAAAGCTGTGTCCCCTCGTGCTAGCTTTCTCCATCCTAGGAAAAAGGCTATCACTGTCCACCTTATCTAAACCTCTAATCATCTTATATGTTTCGATTAGGTCCCCTCTTAGCCGTCTCCTTTCTAACGAAAACAAACATCCAGACTTTATTCTTCACTGGTCCAAAAATGAATTACAGCTCTGCAAAACCTCAGGACTACACCTCAGGACAAACAAATGTGGCAGTGACATGTCTACATTTTTGTAATCACTTACCTTTTCTTTCAACCACACCATTGCAGCACAGGAACATGCCCTTTGGCCCTCCAAGTTTGCACCAACCATGCTGCCCAACTGAACTAAAAACCTTTACCCTTCCAGGAACCACACCCTTCTATTCCCATCCTATTCACATATTTATCAAAATGCCCTTGTGTGTGCGTGTGTCTGTATCAGTTTGTGAGTGGGTGTGGGTGCAAATACATTTGGGTGTTAAATAATAAGTCATTATCTTTTGTTTTAAAACTTTGAGGGAACCCTGTTACAAGTCTCTGTATGAAAAAAATTTTATTGGTCTCCAGAGAAGTGGAAAAATGGGGGGATGACCGTACAAACTCTCCCCATGGCTGGAGCTGTCTTTTACTGGGCTCTTGATTCCAGGATTCAGTCTACTTCAAGATGCCACTTGGTCTATCAACCCACTCCAGTGGGAGATTCCAGGGTCTGAAGCAGGGTGGGGAAAGGGGATAGAAAAGAAGGGGCACGAGTGGTGTTAAAAAACTGATGCTGGATGGCTAGCAAAATTTCAAAACACTGCAACGTGATAATGAGTTCACCAGAGGAGGGTGGGGCAAGAATTCAACTCTTTCTCTACTTCAGATCAGATAACATTGTTGAAAAGTTTGTTAAATTCTTAAAAGGTTGTTGTTCTCATTTTTAAAGTGCCTTTAGCAATTGACGACCAAAAGGCAGGCAGGTACATAATGGAGAGCAATCATGGCTGCCCCTGAACATCATGCAAGCCCCACAAAAGAATGCAAGAATTTGGAACAGGTATAGGCCCCTTGGCCCTTCACGCCTATTTCACCATTCAATAAGGTTACGATTGATTTCAACGTCACCTTCCTGTTTCAATGGCTCCCAATATGCCTTCACTCCCTTGTTGATGAAACATTTAACCTTAAATATTTCAATGACATGGCCTGAACTGCCCTCTGGGAAAGAGAATTTTACAGGTGAATGAGTCTGAGAGGGAAAAACAATGTCTTATCTCAGTCTTAAATGGGAAACCCCTAATTTTAAAACTTTGTTCCCTGGTTCTGGGTTCCTCTAGAAGCAGAAACATCTGTCCAACATCCAGCCTGTCAAGGCTGGCAGGGCAATGGCTGACTAGGCACTTGGTGAAAAGGTGCCCTTGGTGCTGCTCAGATGGCAGAGAGTGTGAACCCAGTGCCTGGTCTTTGAACAGGGCGGGCAACTCCTGGCATCATGTGCACAGAAGAACAGGGGATGAGTTGGAAGAACATTTATGCTGCCACCTGTCCCAGTAGAAATGCTCTAGTTGGTAATGGGAGCCCCCAGACAACAAAGAGCAGTACACAGCAGGAAGGAAGAACCTCCAGCAGTAAGAGGGCAGAAAGACAACAGAAGCCAAGTCCTCAGCATAGGATCGACTCTCGAAAATGGAGCTACCTGGAGATGCTTCAGGAGACTGTGATTTTCCAGGCAGATGGTCACAGACATACGTGCCCTCATTGTTAAAGACTGCAATCGATGCAGCACCACTTGCAATGTTGTCAAAGGCATTGTAGCCTTGAACTTCTTTGCATCTGGTTTCTTCCATGGATCAGCTGCGGACATAAATGATGTCTCAAAAACAGCTGCACGTCACTGCATCTCACTAGTCACTGATACCTCCTTTCTCAGATTTGGAAAGTACATTCGGTTGATGACATTCAAGATCTTACAGTAACAGAGACATTGGCCAGAATTTTCCAACTGGTATGTGGGCGGAATCTTCTCACCCCGCTAACAGCACTCCCCTGCCAAAGGTTTCCCGGCCGTGTAAGGTGCAGCCAGTGGGAAATCCCAGTGAGAGCAGTAGGCCCCGAAGACCAGAGAAATAGTGAGACTAGAAAATCCCCTCCCACTGTGTTCTGCTTTACCCAGGTGCAGGTTGTCATCGATTGCACCCATGTGCCTATCAAAGCAGATAGTGAACAGCCAGTGTGATCCATCTACAGAAAAGGTTTCCACTTCCTCAGCGTACAACCTACCTGTAACCTCAGTTAGAGTTTTCTGCATGTTAACTGCCATGAACTCTTTCACCCTTTGGCAGAGTAGGTTGATTCAGATCTTCACTGTCAGTTCAAAGTGGTGCATGGATTCTAGGGAGACAAGTGAAGCAGTGCTAACTGCTGATCCTTCTGTGGAAATCTAGGCAGAGGCACAGAGACGATAAAATTATTGCCACCTGCAATAATATTGAATAGGCTATTATGCTTCTGAAGAAACCATTCCAGGGCTGAACTAATTGGGGAAGTGCCCTCCAATACCCAGCAGGGATCTCAGTCATGGTGGTGAGCTAATGTGCTCTCCAACACGTGGTCATCCAGACAATTGTGGACTTTGAGGACAAGAAGGCCGTGGAAGTGTTCATCTAGGAAGGGGCAAGAGTGAAAGGGAAGGGGAGTGAAATGATGCTGAACAGAGGGGTGTCCTATCTAGAAAGTTGTGTCCTCCTGCCACACTCTAGGAAGAATCCTTTATTACTGCTCTCATGATCTCTAACATTAGATCCAGGTCAGCAACGATAAAGTGTGGGTCTCACTGCCCCAGGTGCAGGGCCTTGAGCACATTTGTGACATTTTGCTCCCCTTTGGTGTTTATGAAAGTGACATTTAAGGGACATCATGACAAATACATGAATAGGATGGGAAGAGAGGATATGGTTCCCAAAAATGTAAGGGGTTTAGTTCAGTGGGGCAGCATGGTACTGGCTTGGAGGACCGAACGGCCTGTCCCTGTGCAATAATTTTGTTTGTTCTTTGAATGCTTTGTCTTTGTTCTTTGAATGCGTTGGCACAAACCGCAAAGCTGTCCCTCAGGACAGCTGCAGTCTCAGAGATGGCTGCCATGGGGTCTCTAAATGAGTCCGACTGGCCTCTGCCCCTTGGCTCTAAGTAGACCAGAAACCTGTCTCCATGTTAACTGAGTGCTCACTTCCTTGAAAATCTGAACCGAAATCAGTTTCCCATCAGAGGCAGCTTTTGGATACAAATGCAGACCAATTTCTCACCTCTGCGGTGAAAATTTAGCCCCGTATATTACAATTTTAGCATTAAAAGCTGCTTGGGACAGTCCCTTGGCTCTGGTTAACACCTAATGAGAACAGTAAGAAAGAAATTACACATCAACCTTTGTGACATTTTGAGTGAGAGAGAGAGAGAGAAAGGAAATTCAAGAGCCACACTTTATAACCTTAAGCTAATGTATTCATCAAATATTGGGAAAACACAATGACCATAATTTGTTTTGGTCAACATGTTATATTTTCAATGCTTTGAAGCATTGAGTTCTGATTCTGCATTAAAAGTATGAGCAAAGGAAATACACTTTCAAATTGGATAAACGTAAGAAAAGTTTGATTCGTAAGCTTCCATTCTAAGCCGTTTTATTAACTAATTGAAGTTAAATTCCTTCAGCTGCCATGGCATTTGAACTCCTGTCTCCAGTACATTCGTCCTTTAATATCACCACTGTGTTCCCATTCCTTTCAGATGGGTTTCATAGGGCACAGAAGAAAACTGTCATCACCGTGGGTTGGAAAGCGGGTGCATCTATTCATACTGAACTCCAACCTGTCACTTTGAAACATTATAAAATATACATGTTCAAACAACATTTTCTGTCATTTTTTAGTTTTGAATATTACCAAGCATTATTAGAGAAATGGATATCATTTAGATATCAACAGAAAATTCCCCTGTGCTTTTGTGTCATTCAAGTTGAGTGATGCATTAGTTTACAGGTCCAGTTAACATTGTCCAATTCACAGTTCTGACTACAAAGAACATTAAAAGGGCTTAACTGAATTAGAGAAGATTCTATTTAAAGAGAAATTGATCTGCTGGTCAGGATAACCCCAGTTCATTCAGATCTTAATATCCTCATTAATGTGCCAGCCGATTGGTCTCCCGCAGCAATCGCAGTATAAGGTTAGATAGTGCTCCCCTCATCTTCCTCATGTCCTCATTATTTCTGATTATGCAGAAGAGAGAAGGTAAGAGTTAGTATCTTCAGAAAAGAGGGCACAGTATGTATGGATTTTACTTGTTGTGAAAATGCTGAGATGGAGAAGGTGAAAGATGCAATCATGTTTGGGAGGCATTGAATTGAAATTAAATGTGCAAATTACAAAATGAGGAAGGAACTATGGTTGTGGAAAGGTTAGGAAACTCAAAGGCTGGTGGTTACTGTGAAGACAGCAAAGGAGTAGTGTATTTGTAAAGAGAAGCAGAAGTGGTGGAATGAGGCCTTGTTTGATGAGGTGAAAAATGGGATTGAGGGAATTGTTTAGTGTCATACAGAGGGAAAAGGACTTGCCATGTGTTGTGCAAAGAGATGGAGAAATGAAGAATCCTTGCTATTTTTGAGAGGGCATGGTTTCCTGTTTCCTGAGTTGCATTCTGAACTGGTTCTTGGGGTGATGGAATTGACAAGCTGAACAATCTCTATGTGAAATGGGTTTGAAATCCTCATGGAACTAGTTAGAAAGAGAACTTCCTGCTTCATCTTGCTCTCTTCTCAAAGGAGACCTTGGAGAACTCAAGGTCTTGCCTGTGAATTATTACTTCACTGACCCCATGAGGTGGGGAGATGCCAATTTTTCTCAATGCTCCAATAATGGAGTCAGGCAGAAGGGAATGTAAACTCATCACAAGATGCGTGCTCCCACTTTAAATAGAATACTGGCCCTGTTAGCCCCCATCTTTCTCTCCTCCCCTATGGCCAGAAAAGAACTGAAAATTTGGGTTATAGTTTCTGCAAACTATTCCTTGCATCCCACAACAGCTTGGGGCACAATTCATCTGGACCTAGAGATGTATCCACTTTTAAGGCTGCAAACGCTTCCAATATCTTGTCATTCCCTATGTCAATTTGCTCAAGAACCGCACAATCTCTCTTCTCCAGCCAGAGCTTTCTCATGTCCCCTCTTTGAATACCTAACTGCTTTCTTAAGCTCCACCCTGCACTTTGTATACCTCACTAATGCGTCCACTGATTTTCTTCCCTTGTACTTTTTAAAAAGCTTTCTTTACTTTCTCATTGTATCTTGAATATCTCTGGTCATCCATGGTTTTCTGGGCTTGTTATTCCTACCTATCACCCTAGAGGGAATATGCTGGGCTTCCCCATTTTCTTTTTGAATGCCCCCACTGCTGTTCTATAGATTTTCCCGTTAGTAGCTGTGTCCAATCTACCCTGGCCAGATCCTGTCTTATTTTACTAAGATCTGCTCTTGCCGAATCAAAACATTTTTTTTTGCAGCTTGTCTATTTCCTTTCCATAACAAGCTTAAATTGTACCATGTTGTGATCGCTATCACTAAATTGCCCCCGCCACCATCACCTCAACCACATGTCTGATATTATTCCCCAGAATCAGGTCCAGCCCAGCTCTCTCCCTTGCTGAACTCTCTACATTTTGATTTAACAAGTTCTCCTGTAGACATTTCAAGAAATCTATTCCAAAAAAATCCCCAAACATTGTATATATCCTAGTTAAAGCTGGAAAAGTTGAAATCATCTAATATAATAATCCTATTGCTATTGCTTTTACACAAATAAAAATATGAACAAATGAAATTCACTTTAAAGATGGTAAAATCTAAGAAATGCTTTGATTTTTTTATTAATGAATTGAAGTTAAATTCCTTTGGCTGCCATGGTGGGATTTGATCTCATGTCTCCAGAATGTTAGTCCAGTAATATCACCACTCTGCTATCACCCCTTTAAGACAGACTTGATAGGGTAACAGAAAATTGTAATTGGTCAATGTTATAAAATATCTATGGATGGAGTTTTTCTCTTCCGCCTGCCATGGGATTGTAGTGGATGGGGGGCAGGCCATGCAAAAGTCCGTTGACCTCAGGTGGATGTTCCTGTCTTGAGGCGAGCGCAGCCAGAAAATCCTGCCCTTTGCTTAAACATTATATTCTGTCATTTTTAGTCTTAAACATCATGCAACATCATTAGAAAAATGTATTGACTCTCTTAACATCTCTTGTGGTCAGTAATGTTCTTTCTATGAGCCTCCCACCCTAACCATACTCGAGTGTATACATTGAGACTTCAGTTCTTCAGAACTGAATTTAATCTGTTACTATGTCAAATAAGCAGTTAATGATAAAGCCCTGTTACTCCATTTTTGTTATTGGATTTTCTAAGGCAAGAATAAGATGTATTATGTTTGAAAATATGTTTGCATTTGTTTGTTAATATGCCAGTTGCATTATGCAAGCCTTTTGCAATTATACTTAAAAGGTTGAGGTTCAAGAATTGTATGTAGGTGTGTTGTGATATGGGTTTACTGCATTTCATGTGATGAATTGGTAACTGATATCTTACAAGCACCACCCAAGCAAATGACTCATTATCTAAACCTTTGAATCTTTGAATTCACAATCCTTCCAGCTCCCAGTATGAAACTACCAAAGTTCCCCATTGTAAACTCTACTATTTACAACTGTGTCCATAATTTGCAAAGCATTTCTCTCAAGGGGATGAGTTACGAAATAAATACTTGCTGTGTTTCATTCTAAAAACCCATCTCAGGTAATAGGAAATTTCAGCAGGTTGAATTAGAAGGGAAAATTCTAGTAACTGACTGGTTTGTAATAAAATTTGTCGGAAATGGCTTTGTATGCCTGAAAGTGGAACTCTAGGAATACTGGTACTACTCTGAACTGTTATGAACTGATTTTTCCTATTTGGGACGTGGGTATCACCTAATTACTGCTTTTAGGGAAGGTCTGCCAAATTAAATGGCACTCAGACATTTAACTTGACAGCACTGGGCCTGCCACAGGATCATGGACCTGGGGCTGGAAGTCTTACCCTCACAAGCACTGCCAAATAATCAGAGGCCAGTAGCTCTATTGACTGGGTGTCCATCTGCAAAATCTTCTATCCCACCAATGTGTGTTCCCCCTCCCGAAACCATAGCCTTCCATTGTCTGCAATAATCTTTGACGCAGCAATTTATGAAATAGTTTTTGCAAATCTAAGTATAGTACACCACTTTTATCCACAGCAAATGTTACTTCTTCAAAGAACTCCAATGCGGTAGTTAAACATGCAAGCCATATGACTTTGCTTGATTACCTTAGCTTATGAACTTATCCTGCTTCTTTAATAATAGCTTCCAATATTTTCTCTGTAGTAGATGTTAAACCAACTGGCCTGTAGATTCCTGCCTTGTAGCTCTCTTTTTGAATAATCTGATGGGAGCTTTCCCAAATTCAGGTAGCTTCAGAAAATTATAACCAATGTGTCAACTATCTCACTTGCCATTTCTTTTAAGAGCCAAGGATGAAGTCCATCATGACCAGGGACCTGTCAGCCCACAGCTCTAACAATTTATTCAGTATCGCTGTTCCATTAACAGCAGTTTTCCTGAGTTCCTCCCTCTCTTCCATTTCCTTATGTATAGCTGTTTCAGGGATGTTACTTGTGCACTCTATAGTGAAGACTGTTGAAAAATCAATGTTCAATTCATCTGCCATTTCCTTGTTTTCCATTATCAATTCTCTAGACCACTTTTTACAGGATGAAGCTCACTGTTAAGTAATTCCTTTAAAAAATATATTTATAGAAACTCTTACCAGTTGTTTTTATAGTTGTAGCTAACTTTTTCTAGTACTCTAATTTTTCCCTCTTCGAGTTCCTTACATTGCGATGATTTACTGTTGGATTTGCACTCCTTTCCAGTCATGGTCTGTTTTTTTTCTCTATAGTAATAGCATCTCTTTTGCCTTGTCTCTATTTTTTAGTTCACCACATCTTCCCAGATTTGATCCCTTGTCCCCACCACTAAGTTTAAAATGCTCTTTACTTCCCTAACCTCGCTCTGGAGGTTACTGATGGCTTCATTTACCTTGGATTAGTCTGGTGTCCTCAGCAATGTCCTTTGCAGTAGTGAAGCATGTCAATTAATGCAAGCCAAGAAAAGCAGCTGAACAGTTTCCCCCTGTACTGCCTTAGATGAACTTTGGACATCTCCTGACATGCCAATGTTAAATATGGAAGTACACCAGTGGGCAGGGATCCTCAGCATGTTTTCCCTCTTGAGTCAACAGCGGCTCAATTGGCTGGCTCATGTGCAATGAATAGATAAATGATGGACGCATCCCAAAAGACATGATCTATGGCGAGCTTACTTTTGATACAAGACCAACAAGTCACTCACATCTGTGATACAAGGATGTCAGAAAAGGAGACTTTAAATTGACTGGAATCAGAGTTGATGCATGGGAAGTCATTCCAGCTGACCAGACTGTCTGGAGACAAATATTAGGAAGGAAGTGTGTAAAAAGTAGAAGCCAAAAGGAATGACCAGGTGCAGAAAAGATGTCACAGCAGAACTGAAAAATAAATGTTGACCTCAGACCAACGTTTTTCATCTCCACCAGCTGCAGGAGTGATTGCCATTCTTGAATTAGCTTCCACAATCACAACAGACAATGCTCAGTACAGAGTGACACATACTCCACACACAGTTCATCGTGTCCAATATTGAAAGATGCCTACAAACGAGACTCAGGAATTTGCATACATAAAAAATGGGGGAAGTTAATAAATCTGTTTGAAAAAAGTCAGGAATTCTAGATTTATAAAAAGTATCATTGATTGGAAAAGGAAAGAGGGTAAAATAATAGGGTCAGAGCATTGTTGCATGTATTAGAGCTTGGAATCAGAGGTGAAACAGTTTTAAATCTTATTGGAATAAGTCAACCAAGGCCACTATCCCTTCATCAGATTCCCTTTTATTTACAAACTCTATTCTACTTCATTGAGTGTTATAAGCTCTGTATCAGAATCCAGAGCAGCAAGAGCCCTGGCACTCACAGTCATAGGTACAGGAAAGACTCCCTGACTGGACAAATAATAATGAACTCAATCAGGGAACTCTTTGTGTCCAGGTATACCATTAGACAGTAGCCAAATGTTTCTTTTTGACAGGAGTGAAAACACAATAGCAGAGCATGGTTTCAATCCATTGACCTCTGGGTTATAGGCTCAGCACACTTCTCTGCTGCACCACTCTGCTGGGGGCTAAATTTTATTTATTAGTCACAAGTGAGGCTTACATTACTATTGCAATGAAATTACTGTGAAATTCACCTAACCGCCACCATTTGGTGCCTGTTCAGAATAATACACCTAACCAGCACGTCTTTCGGAGCACCCAGATGAACGCAGACAAGGGGAGAACATGTAAACTCCACACATACAGAGACCCAAGCCGGGAATCAAACTTGGCGCTGTGAAGCAGCAGTGCTAACCACTGTGCCCCCCTCTCTCTTAAACTGAGGCCCTCAATGAATGTCAACATGAGGTAGTAACAGTTGGCATGTGATAAAAAGCTTTTGACCTTGGGAAATGGAAAAGATAAAGAATATTAAGACATGTCCTTCCTGTCAGCTTCTCACAGTTACTGTGTCACAATGAAACCTCCTTCTCTCCTGTGTGAACAAGGTGGTTAAAGGTAATAAGGAGCTGAGTAAGAAAATGAGGATGTTGCGATGGCTGTCGTTGAGTCAAACATGGAGGAACAGAGTCTCAGTGCTGCTAATTAGTTTTAACAACAAGGAAAAAAAATTTATTAAATTTGAAAAATGGATTTTGATACGATATTCCTTTATTCCTCCATTAGCTTAACAATTACACACAGGTTTTAAGATTTACACGGATGACAAAGTACATTCAAATCTACAATACTCTTACTTGCACACAAATTTAGCATTGCGAATTTCTCTTTAAAATCTATCCCTCCAATGTCATATAAAAGCTTCCAGACCCCATTCCCAAAATCTTTTCTCAGAGAAATGCATTCACTTCATGGTTCACATTCTAGAATCCACTCCACATTTTGCAAATGATACTTTTGAACAATGCTTCTGTTGTACTTCTAAAATCCGTGCCAAGATTTTGTATCAACCTCTTTATGTTTTTGGTGCCTGGACTGCGGTTCAAATGGCCCCAATTGATTTATCTTCCAATTCTCAGATTCTTATTAAAATTGCAGCTAACTCTGAGAGATCTTTTCCCGACTTTAAACTTAGTTAAATGCAGTTGTCTCTTTAATTCAGAGCCCATTTGTTTAATATTCCTTAGTTTTTTTCTGAGCAATACCTTAGTCTCTGTTCACTTACTTCAGTTATTGACAATCTCCTTTCTATGAGAGTTCCCTGGGCTCGGGCTGTCTTGTTTCTTAGGCAGCCAGTATGTTTGCAACTCCCTAGTCCTTTTTTGCTGTCCCTGGCTGAATTGAGAGAGCTATTCACTGCTCAATGAACTGCCTCCCAACTGCTTCTAGCTTTCAGTTAAAATGAAAGAAGAAAGCTTTATCTTACAAGGCCCCTAGTTGCTAAGCAATGATACTTATTCTTCATGCTGTAGCACTCTCCCTCTCTCTTTCTCTCTCAATAAAATCGCAGCTGGAATTGAAACTAATCCCCACACGTACAGCCATTTTTGCCCAGCATGAAATCAAACTACAGCTCCCTTCCCAGGCACAGAAACATTAGATTAAACTCATCTGAAATTCAACCTTCTTTCTAATATTGACTCATACGAATTATAAATTCCTTCAAATTGTTTTTATATTCCCAACAGGGGAAGAAACAAACAGAATAAACAAGAAAGAATGCAGAAAATCAAGAATGAGGTAAAATTTATATTTTGCTTTGAAAGCAGGTTTGAAGAATTAATTTTGAATGCAAATGTTAAATGTTGTGGAATTAGACTGCAGAGCTCCGTATTAGCCAGTACAGACTCAATGGGCCAAATGACCTCCTTCTCTGCTGAAAATCTTTCCATGTTTCTGTGTAAATTCTTGACTTCCTATCAACTGAGATGAAACCTCTCCAAAGATAACGTTGATTATAATAGGCCCTCCATACCAGGAATGTCTCAGATTTAAGTCCTCACTGACATAGATTTAGTTTGTCTCCTGATCAGCCAGAGTTTTGCTTCCTGATCCAAGCGTGAGTTGAGCTGATGTATTTCCATGTTGTATGGGTATCTGTTTGTTCATGTGTGTATGCTTCTGTGTTTGTGGTCACAACGTTTGTGCAGCACCATATTTTTCATTCTTTGAGTAATGTTCCAGATCCCGAAAGACATCTGTACCATGCTGTCATGTTTCTGGTGTAGACATGATTTTGGATAGATCACTAAGACATTAAGGGATCCAGATTTATGCTGTGTGGGCAGATCATGATATTAGTTAACATGTAACACTGATTTGATGCCAGTGGTGCCATCTTTGACATAAACACTCCACTGAATGCTCTCTCATCAGCATTCAGCAGCAGGAAGAAAAAGATATCATCAACCATTTACAGCTTAGTTCCTAACTGATGCCCTGCTGGTTATTACTGAGTTAATATTAATGTTTAGAGCTTTGTAAATTGGTAGTCTATTGGAAATGGTGTGATACATAACGAAGGCCTTGGCTCTGACTTTGAGGGTTCTGCTCCCAATCACCCAGGATTCCCAGTTATGGATGCTGTAGTTTTTGTCTTCCTTGGCCTGCAACCTGACTGGTAGAGGAGGGCAAGCTGTTTGAAGAAGGAGAAGAGAAGCTCTCACTAGGAAGTCATATCTACCTAAGCTCTTGAAGAAGCATTTCCCCATCTCACTGAGGCTAGCAACACTGTGCTGAAGAGGTTCTCAATGAAATCTACCTCCTGTTGCAGGCACACCTGCATCCCCAGAGCAAGGAGAGGATGACACTGCAGTGGCCATAAAAGTGAGCAATCGCCATGAACCTCTAAATGTCAAGCTCCCTTCAGGCCTGAGCAGATGACACGGTATGTGTTGAATGACAATGTCTAGCTGCTGACCATCTGGCATTGCCCACATATATAGGATAACATGAAGGGAAGACACAATCAACATATTCCTTTTCTGGCTGGTGTGTCTGATAGACAGTACCAATGAGTGCTGCATATTACAATTGTTTAAATGAGAAAGCAGCATGCTACCTTTCTTGAAGGAATGGACAATGGATAATTACACACTGCGATCATTTCAAATTGTGCTTTTTGTACATCAGTGTGTTTACATGTCTAGGTGTGTGCTTGCATGTCTGTATACCATGAGAAGTTTCACAATACTAGGTTAAAGTCCAATAGATTTATTGGACTTTACAATCACAAGCTTTCAGAGTGCTACTCCTTCCTCAGGTAGTCATTTGATGAAGAAGCAGCGCTCTGAAAACTCGTGATTCTAAATAAACCTGTTGGGCTTTAACCTAGTGTTGTGAGACTTCTTACTGTGCCCACCCCAATATAATGCCAGCATCTCCACATCATGTGTACAGTGAGCTAGGGTAGAATGCTAATATGGTGCCCTTCTACTGTCAGGTAGATTGCTGAAATTATCTATCATGGCTCCAGTAACTTGCAACTTTGGCAATGTATCAGAAGTTCGCTGCAGAGCCATAAGACAGCACGTCGTCAGCAAATTTACTAATCCAACCCTGTACACCCTCATCTAGGTCATTTATAAAAATGACAAATAGCAGTGGCCCCAAAACAGATCCTTGAGGTACACCACTTGTAACTGCACTCCAGGTTGAATATTTCCCATCAACCACCACCCTCTGTCTTCTATCAGCTAGCCAATTCCTAATCCAAACTGCTAAATCACCTTCAATCCCATGCATCTGCACTTTCTGCAGTAGCCTACTATGGGGAACCTTATCAAACGCTTTGCTAAAATCCATATACACTACATCAACTGCCTTACCCTTATCTACCTCTTTGGTCACCTCCTCAAAAAACTCAATAAGGTTTGTGAGGCACGACAAACCTTAAATTTGAAAAAATTAAATTTGAAAAATGGATTTTGATACGATATTCCTTTATTCCTCCATTAGCTTAACAATTACACACAGGTTTTAAGATTTACACGGATGACAAAGTACATTCAAATCTACAATACTCTTACTTGCACACAAATTTAGCATTGCGAATTTCTCTTTAAAATCTATCCCTCCAATGTCATATAAAAGCTTCCAGACCCCATTCGTGAGGCACGACAAACCTTACTGAGTTTTTTGAGGAGGTGACCAAAGAGGTAGATAAGGGTAAGGCAGTTGATGTAGTGTATATGGATTTTAGCAAAGCGTTTGATAAGGTTCCCCATGGTAGGCTATTGCAGAAAGTGCAGATGCATGGGATTGAAGGTGATTTAGCAGTTTGGATTAGGAATTGGCTAGCTGATAGAAGACAGAGGGTGGTGGTTGATGGGAAATATTCAACCTGGAGTGCAGTTACAAGTGGTGTACCTCAAGGATCTGTTTTAGGGCCACTGCTGTTTGTCATTTTTATAAATGACCTAGATGAGGGTGTAGAGGGTTGGATTAGTAAATTTGCTGACGATACCAAAGTGGGGGGAGTTGTAGACAGCGAGGATGGATGTTACAGTTTGCAGAGGGACATAGATAGGTTGCAGAGCTGGGCCGTGAGGTGGCAAATGGAATTCAATACGGATAAGTGTGAGGTGATTCACTTTGGTAGGAATAACAGGCATATGAAATATAGGGCTAATGGAAGGACCCTTAATAGTGTTGTCGAGCAGAGGGATCTTGGGGTACAAGTACATAGCTCTTTGAAAGTTGGCACCCAGGTTGATAAAGTTGTTAAGAAGGCGTACGGTGTGTTAGCTTTTATTGGTAGAGGGATTGAATTTAGGAGCCGTGAGGTTATGTTACAGCTGTACAAAACTCTGGTGCGGCCGCACTTGGAGTATTGCGTACAGTTCTGGTCGCCGCATTATAAGAAAGATGTGGAAGCATTGGAAAGGGTGCAGAGGAGGTTTACCAGGATGTTGCCTGGTATGGTGGGAAGGCCTTATGAGGAAAGGCTGAGGGACCTGAGGTTATTTTCATTAGAGAGAAGAAGGTTACGCAGTGTCCTAATTGAGGCATATAAGATGATCAAAGGACTGGATAGGGTGGATAGTGAGAGCCTTTTTCCTCGGATGGTGATGACCAATACAAGGGGACATAACTTTAAATTAAGAGGTGATAGTTATAGGACGGATGTCAAAGGCAGTTTCTTTACACAGAGGGTGGTAAGTGCGTGGAATGCCCTGCCTGCAGCAGTTGTGGACTTGCCTACTTTGGGGGCATTCAAATGGTCGGTGGATAGGCATATGGATGATATTGGAATAGTTTAGGTTAGAGGGTCCACTGGCCGCTGCAACATCAAGGGCCGAAGGGCCTGTACTGCATTGTAATGTTCTATGTTCTATGAAAGAAGAAGAGGGAAAGTTTGACATGAAAATCAGTTAAACCTCCCCAACCCCTCAGAAATTACAAGAATCACCACCAAAAATTGGCAAAGATCATATATGTTGAGGTATGAGTGCAAAACAATACCTATTTGACCAACTGTAACAGCAAAAAAACTAACACCAAGGGGAATTTTTCTGTTTCTTTTGTCCACCAATGGGAATAGCCAGGCTATTTCCATCGGTAACATGGTAATTTACTAGCATGGTAAAAAGTACGCTCTTGAGATTATATAGGCTGTAATTGAACTTAAGAGAGAGTGGGAATTGTTTTTCTGAACGCCTGTTCAGTTGAATGCTGAGCATAATATGAGTGTTGACCTATGAGGTCAACCTCAGCTTCCCAGGGGTGTGGGTGGTATTGTGACGTTATTGACGGTGGGGTCCCCTATGAGTTAACCTACACAGAAAACCCCACAGTGGTGTTACTGTGGCCTTTTAATGAATAGAGATGATATATTATAACTTGGCCTTGTGTGTTCCCTGGGCTTAACTTGTTGGCATTTACTCTCAACCTTTTTTCTGTATCACCTTTTCTTCGGTATGTGCACACATCACACGTCAACGCCCACACACAAAGGAAATTGAAGCAGAGATAATCCCACACTGAGGTTGAGCTTTAAAACCCACTTCAATACAATCTGCATGTCAAGATCTTCCACTGTATATGAAACCTTCCATGTAGTTTAGAACAACTGAATTCTTTAACATGCCAAGAATCTTTGAACTGAAATAAAACACTGGGGGAGAAAGGGGTGTGGCGGGTGTAGAGAGGCGGTGAGCACGTAAAGTGGCAACATAGATAAACAAAAACAACTTGCATTTACATAGCACTGTTAACACAGCAAAACATCCCATCGCACTTCACAGACGCTTAATCAAAACGTGACGCTAGGCCAAAGTAGGAGATAATGGGAAGGGTGATCTCTTGATCGTAGTTGTGGATTTAAGGGAAGACTTAAGAAGGAGTCAGCACTGGAGAGGTGTAGAAGTTTATGAAAGGATTTCCAGAGCATGACGTTTAGATGACTGAAGGCATATGATAGGTGAAACAAGGGGGAAAGCAGAAAGATGGAGAGTTTGAGGCAGGTGGTAGGGCTGGAGTGAGTTATACGGAAAGGGAGGAGTGAGAATATGAAGAAATTTAAACACGAGATTGAGAATGTTTAATTTGATGCATTGGAGTCAATGTATGCCTACAAGGAAAAGGGTGCGGTCAAGTGGGATGGATGTGGAACTTAATCTGAGATGGGCAGCAGTTTTGAATTAGCTCAAGTATATGCAGGGAGCAGGATGAGTGATTGGCCAGATGTACATTAGAATAATTGAAGCTGGAAGTGGTTATAGAATAAGTGTTTCAGCAGCAAATGGGTTGAAAAAGAATTGGAGACAGGTTATGCTACAGAGATGGAAGGAGGATATGGAATTGGTAACTTGAGCTTTGTTGAGTTAGGAATGGTCTAATTCAGCCTGGCACAGTAATGAAAGGGAAGAGAGGTAACTGGTGGGTGGCAAAAATAAATTTGAGACAGAGGCTGAAAACAATTGTTTTGACCTGCTAAATGCTTAGTTAGAGGAAATTGAAGGTCATCCGGGATTGGATGATCAATTCACAAGCTTTAAGTTGACAGAGATAAATTCAATTCATGTTTGTCAAAAGAGAAAAATAATTGGGATGTAGGGAAAAAGCAGGATCAAGGAAATGTCAGGGAAACAGTCAATTTACAGTTTATCTATTCATCACAAGTAGGCTTACATTAACACTGCAATGAAGCTACTGTGAAAATCCCTGAGTGGCCACACTCCAGTGCCTGTTCAGTTACACTAAGGGAGAATTTAGCATGGTCAATCCATCTAATCTGCACATCTTTGAATTGTGGAAAGAAACTGGAGCACCTGGAGGAAACCCACAGATAAGGGGAGAATGTGCAAACTCCACACAGCCAAATTGGGAATTGAACTCAGATACCTGCTGCTGTGAGGCAACCGTGGTGACCATTATGCCACCATGCTGCCCTCTGTTTTGTGTGAGAATTGTTCTATGATACTATGTATGTCTGCTGGTATAATCCTCCTTGGCAAACTCTAACATCTAGAAGGACACAGGCTACAGATAAATGGGAACATCACTGACTCCAAGTTCCTCTCCAAGTTACATGCCGTTCCAACTTAGATATGCATTACTGGCCCTTCATTGTCACTGGGTCAAAACACTCCCCACCTAATAGATCTGTGAAAACCGCTCCATCATACAGGCTGCAGTAGTAAAAGAGATGACTTACCATCATCTTTTCACTGGCAACCAGAATGGGCAATATGCTAGTAATACCCACATCCATAAAACTAATTTTTAAAATCATCATTCTGGCAATGTATATTTATAACGCTTAGGAAATAGAAACAGCATAACCTGGTTGAGTTTCACTATTAAAGTTCATGTCTTCTTTAACCACCACCACTCACAAGCAGTATTGCACGTTTTCACGTCATGTGACAGGAAGAGGGTACGTTGTTATGCTTGTTGTTATCAGAGAACTGTCTTCACAAAAAATACTTTGCAAAACTGGAGTGATGTCAAAGAAGTCATAGCACCTTTTGTGATTACATGTAAGTGATATGAGGGTCATTTTAATGCCATTTACAATACTGCATTGTCTGTTTTTAAACAAATAGCAAGAAGTTTGCCAAATAGGAAAATATTGCCTTTTTAAATAATAGGGGGTCTTTTCACTTGTATGTAAATATTGCACACACAATATCTATAATAATGTAAGATCTATCATAATGCTGATAAGTGTATGTTTGAAGAATTAATGAAACTTTAGACCAGTCAATCAATTTGAATAGTGGTACTTGATGGCTGGTTTCAATCCCTATAGAAAAGTAAATAAGGCAGTGCTGCTCCTTCTGGAGGTACCAAAATTCACCTGCAGAGGCAGCCGGGCTGCAGTACTAATATAAATACTACTTTCAGCTGCAGTCAACCATTCAACTCACCCATATAAGCCAACTATGTGATTTTCTGATTGAAATGGAAGCCAAAAGTTGATGTTGTTATTATTGGATCTGTAGATTGTGTCACACGATATATTCTCATGATCACCATGGAGGTTGATAGCTTTTTAAAAAGAAATTCAAACTTCCAGTCATTGACCAAAAGGATTAACAAGATTTAAAACTTCCATTGTAAAAAAAAAGCAACATTAACCAAACTATTTCAGTAGACAACTTATAAACTACAGAAAAGTTTCCATTACCTTTGAAAATGACCCAAAACCCTCCACAGTTATACATTATCCCTTAACTGGGCATTTGATCCTCTAGGGACCAATCAAAGATGACTCTTAGTTTTTAAGGCCTAGGAACCAATCAAAGATGAATCTTAGTTTTTGAGGCCTGTATCCTTTTTTGTCCTTTTGCAGTTTGTAACTCTTAATCCCAGAATTGGTTTTCATGTTGGGGGATAAATTGTAGTTATTTCCCTCTAGCCAAAGCTAGGTGAATCTTCCAGACTTAGTTAAATGTAGACAAATTTAGTCTCTTCAACCTGAGCACAAATTCCTATGTACATTCTGTGTGGTGGATCATAGGTGATGTTTCTATCTGTCTGCATGTGTCTTTTCTCCCTCAGAATCTTGGAGACTACCTATATCTACAAGGGAAATCTATAATGTAATCTTATAATGGCTTCCTATGGACTCTTTCCCTTCCAAAGCTTTTCTCCATTGCAATGTGGAGCCTTGCATCCAGGTAGAAATGCTAACAGGCTATCCTCAGGAAACCAACTTCATTCTATCTTTGAATTAAATGGGCAGTTTAAAGTATAACCATTTACAAAACTTGAGATTCCATATATCTTTTTGGGATTGAGAGACTAATAGTTTAAACTCCATCAGAATTACTACTCATGTTATTGTTAACACATGTAATTTTTTTTAACCTTCTTCCCAGTAATGCACCTTGCATTATGAACTGCAGAAATAAAGAGCTAGTTATTTCATGTAACAACTAGACACTTAAGCAGTCTTTTATTGGTCCACATTGCCAGATGCTGAAGTGGTTAACCAGCAGCATATATTCCTGATATTATTCCCTTCATGTTTGATACATTTTTTTGACATCTATAGGCAAACTGGTCTAAAACTGGATGCCATCTTAAAATCAAATGTAGGACAATCTTAACCACAGCACCAAGAGCTAATTCTTCGTCACCCTGTGTTCCAATGTTTTTCCTTGCTTATTAAGGATATTGGTACCAACTACAATCTGATACTCTTCTTCAGCTATGAACCCAGACAGTGAGAGTTGGCTATTGGTTCCATTGTGGGTGGGGTGAAGAAATAGAGCAAGCTGTAGGGTTACTTGGTAACCAGTTTGTGCTTATGAGACACTGAAAGCAATTACAGAGCTTCTCAAATCAGTTCATAACTGGCTTACTCCCAGTTCAAATGGTTTGCTTTATAAATGCAGTATCTGATTATGTTAAGTGACACACATCACATGTACAGACTTGCTGTAAACCGAACATATTTTGCATGCATCAGTGATCTGAATAGTTATGTCAAAGAATCTACATATTGATTTTTCAAGTCAGAACCCAGTGCCTCTGTACGAAGCTTGTTTCAAGTTTTCAAGTAATGTTAAACAGTTTGTTAGCTGGAGATTTCTGGGCAAATCAGAGTGATTCCTCAGATCTGATCATTTATTTCTGTCAAAGTGCACAGCTTTAAGTAATTGTTTCTATTGAAGCGTAGCATCCATTGAAGTTTAACACAGCTGCAGTTTCATAATAAAAATGTGGTACTGTAAAAATTTGATGCAATCGATTTTCGAAATCTCAGGATGTCACATGAATGATCATTAAAATGTTTCACACTGTTAATAGAGTAAACCTCAACCTTCCTGAAGTTTCTGCAGTTCCAGTGAGACATTTCATTATTGACATCTTGTTCCTTACATCTAAATTCCTACTATTATTGATCAATAACATCTTTCTCTCACCTCACTTAGATCAGTTTTATTTTTCTTGTAGATTCTTTGGCCAAGAGGATGGGACAATTTCATTCTGAACTAATTAACTAGTCACAATTGGATCTTTGTGATAGTTGCCCTGGGACAACTTTCCTTCTGCTTTTTATTTCCTGCTAATTCTTGTCCCATAATAATTGAACTGATATTAGTACGCTGATGAAGTGGAGAAATTCAGCTTCCATCCCTGACTCAAAATGCAATTGACTTGTTTGTATTCCTCACACAGAACACAGAGTAGTGAACTAGGGGGATGAATCTTTCTCATTCACTTCCCTCTTATGGTAACTGTATGAAGCTTTAAAGTTTTTTAGAAGTTTAATTATTCATGTCAAAAGTAGGCTTTCATTACACTGTAATGAAGCTGTAGGAAACTGCAGAAGAGTAGTAAAATAATCGTAAGAAGGCTGCTATATTACAATAGTCCACATTGAGGTAAATGTTATCACTTTTCCAGCTATAACTGTGCAAATGTATTTCTTCCGTAAGTCATGCAAGATAAATTAAGGTTAGGCATTAAGTTTAAGTTTATTTATTGACTTGTTATTGTCACAGATATGCTTATATTAGCACTGCAATGAAGATATTGGGAAAATCCCTTAGTTGCCAGATTTCAGTGCCTGTTCGGGTACACTGTGGGAGAATTTAGCATGGCCAATGCACCTAACCAGTACGTCTTTCAGACTCTGGGAGAAAAGACACGCAGCCTCGAGGGAACATGTAGACTCCACACAGACAATAACCAAAGCTGGAATCGAACCTGGGTCTCTGGCACTGTGAGACAGTAATGCTAACCACAGTGCCACCATGCCATCCTACACCGAGGTTGTGAATAAAATCCTCAAGCTTTCACAAAAGACAGCATAGAATAGCTACAAGCTGGACTTAACACTTTATCCTTATCCCAGCATCACTACACATCAGGTAATTTTAATCTCAAGTCTCTTTCTTTTAACTATCAGTTAAAAGAAAGCAGATCTGTCTCCAATATTAGTAAACAAAATGAGGCACTGCCTAAAGTTCACAGGTGCCAAATGAATTGATGTAAATCAGGATCCCATTCTATCAATGGAACACCAATGATATTGTATCCTGGACGTAAGTGAAGCAGCCCTTGACCTCTCACATGACTGAAATAAGTCAGCAACTGATGGGAAGGATGAAAACGCTCAGCAGGTAAGTCAAAGTGTTTCTGCTGAGAAGCAAGGAGCAGCAAGAGTTCTTCCTCGTGTCCCAACAGGACGATCATGCCTCCCCTGCCCTTAACTAATTGGACCCAACTTCCAGCACCATCCTCTTCTCGCCACTTTACTCTGCAGCTAACAGGTACCTGATTTCTTTTCTGCTAAACTTGTTGCTTTGTGTCTCATTCTCACCTGCTCTAAGCAGGATTTGGACAGGCAGCATTTAGGTATGGTCCAGCCTTTAAAATTGCCATAATGTCCTGCTGCCTTCACTGGATAGATTTCCATCCTAGAGGCAGGATTGAGAGTCAAGAAATTTCTCTGCTTGGACCACCAGGCTTGGGAGAAATTGTGCCTTGTCAGAAAATTGGCTAATTAGCAAAAGAGAGAAAATTTATAATGCTAAAGTAAAAAGGCAGGTTAGCTGCTTCGCAGGAACCTGACATGGACATGATGGGCTGAAAAGCCTCCTTTCATATTTGTTGTTGTTACTAAGAAACCAAAAAGATCAATTGCCTTTTGAAATCTATAGAATAGGGTATTGTCTAACTTAAAAGCAAATAATCAAGAAACTTGGGTTTAAAAAATCTGAGAGATCCTAACAGTAATTAAAAATGGATGGTTTAAAAATAATCTCTCGTCCACTGTCTCTAAAATAGCCAATGAAAAGTCAATGTTTTTAACCATTTGTTTTAATCATGATTTATTCCAGGTGAAACATTTCATTAAAGCGTATACTGAGAAAATTTTTAACTCAATAAACATCTTTATAAAACCTCACAGAGGCAAATATCCATAGCAAAATGTATTTATAGCAACTAAATACAATTTCACAGCACAAACAATTACTAAACAATCAGCATTGAGTCTAAAATTCTCTTTCCAGCACAAATGTCCTGACAATTTTGTTTTGTTTATAAGTGTACCGTAGTGAAATTTTTTAAAGTTTATTTATTAGTGTCACAAGGAGGCTTACATTAACACTGCAATGAAGTTACTGTGAAAATCCCCAAGTCGCAACATTCCTGCACGTGTTTGGGTACACTGAGGGAGAATTTAGCATGGTCAATTTAGCACATCTTTCAGAGGAAGAAACCGGAGCACCCGGAGGAAACACTAGCATGGGGAGAATATGCAGACTCCACACAGACAGCAATCCATGCTGAAAATTGAACCTAGATCCAAGGTGTTGCAAGACAGCAGTGCTAATCAGAAGTGTATTCAGCAAAAATGATTGAGATAGTTTCCCATTTTGCATTCTATGCAAAACTCCTTAGTACAAATCTTCACAATTAGCGTGAAGAAAGTACCAGAGAAAAGGTACTAGTGTCAAGAGATTGGAGCCGAAATCTGTACTCTGATGAAATTAGAGGGGGATCTAGAGTTATGTGCATTTTCCTCATCCTTAATTTAAGTGCACATATTTCAGTAACAATCATTTTCTTGTGAAAATAAATGTAGCCTCATTTTGTAGACTCCACTACTATAAGCAAACACTCACCTCAATGGTTTTAACAGGCTGTCATTTTACTTGCCACTTCACTAATTTGGCCTTGTTAGTACAATAATGGTAGTCTCAAAACCAGCCCCATTGCTGCTGTTTATTCTTGCTTCAAAAACTGAGCTTTTAATATATGGCCCAGTTTGCAGTTCACCTATTTTATTTGCACTTCCATGAAAATCAACGACAATAACAAAATAAATAGTACTTTAAAAAAATGCTTGCACGAAAGTTCAACTCTTTGATTAAAAAAGGTTAAGAGTCAATTCATTTTGATGGTGGATAGGTAGAAGGGTATTTTTATATCATTTCTCTTCTAATTTCCGTGTTGCTTAAATCATTTATAACTGTTTGCCCTGAACGTTTCACTATTGCTGGTTACCTTCAAAACATTGGGCTCATTCAATTGTCCAGAAAGTAGTATTCATAAATCAAACACTGGGCCTACCTAAAGTTTCTGCTGGAAGGTCCAATCTCTTATTTCTAAAGCGCCTGTACTGAGAATTGATGTAGCTTCCAATTACACATCATGTATATTGAAGTGCTAAATTGACAAAGTTTATTGATTGATAAACAGTTCTCCTTGATACTAATTTTTCCAGTTTACTCTTTTGTAGGACAGCAGAAGACACTTGCAATTCGAAGTGAAACAAAATACCAAAACCAATAGATGCTAGATTTTGCGATATAATCAATACTCAGAAGAACAAAATTAGAACAGTGATGAATCAGGTCGACAAAGGCCAGTAGTAAGTAAACAGGTTCAGTGCAGTAAAATTGAAGCAATTACCATAAATACACATGTAAACCCCATTGATAGACAGACTTGTATTAATTTAATACCTTTAAGCAATTAGTGTCTATTCAGTTTTTAGTGGATCTGAATTAACATCACAAAACTGTCAACAAGTCTTCACAAGTGGCATTAAATTTTCAGTTTTGTTCAGTCAGTGAGGCCATCAGAATGGCTGGTGCGGGAGAGTTGCAATCCACAGCACCAGGAAATGTTTCTCTAAGATTGGAATTAAGAGAAGAATTACTGGTGCAGGATGGTGGGAACCTCACTTCTAACTTGACCTGCAATGGTTTGACATTGACACATTTGGTGCCAGAAGTAGGGGAATGTTGTTTACTCCACATTGACATTCTTTGCCTTGTTAACTACAAAAACATACCGACAAGGGAAAAAAAGCCCAATACTTATTAAAAGCAAATGCTTTAAAGTACAGGAGGTACAGCTAGAAGGAATAACATGGTAAATACTGGAAAAGAAATAAAGACAATGGTCTTGGAGACGGTTTTCCTCACCAGAGTAATACCCTATTCAGCAGAATTGGCCTTTTAAGCTCACAGCAGCAAAATCCTAACAGCAGTGAATCATTAGAAAAAGTTCAATAATCAAATGTCTGAGAAAAATAGTTTTGCCTTGTTGCTGCTTTTCCGTTCTGTGGGTGCAATTTATATGCATCTAATTACCCGTGAATTGTCCTCATCGAATTCTTTAGATGGGAGAGCTAAGTGTTTTACCTTTCTCCCCATGATTTATTCAGCGAGAACATTCCAAACTACTTTGCTTTGTGTGGATATAGATACACACTGGATCAATTAGATCAGATTGGGACTGCCCTAAGATAAGGATCTCTACTATTAGTTGTTTACATTTAAATATTTTAATTCTAATTCTGGATAGGCCATTGCCCTTTTTTACAATATAAACAAACTGGTGGCAGAGTCTGCAACTAGCAGATTATAATTACAGATGTTAACAATAATCACATGTATGTGACTTGACTCTGGAGAAATGTCCTTCAGCTCCCTGTGGCCTTCATAGAATTAACCAGCAAAACTTCACTGGTCTAACCCCAATAATCAATAAAGGTTAAAAACAGACCTTGATGATTACAGTAAATGAGTCTCAGAATTTGGTTGGTTAATTTTAACAAATCAATACTTTAAACTGATTGGAGACAAAGCGTTTTATATTTCTGCGACTTGATTTTGCTATCAAAATAACAGAGGCATATGGTACTTGTTGTTATTAACACGTAAATGGTAGAGCAACTTCTGATAAGAAGCAATGGCCAAAAGTCTAAACTGTGCCGCTCTGTCATGCACTCCATAAACAGGTCACTGCATACCCACCTGACCATTGAATGGCGTTAAGTTGTGTGAACAAAGCTAATCAAAGAACTTTAAGGGCCGAAGTCTCCCATTTTGAAGCTAAGCTAGAGTTTATTTATTAGTCACATGTAAGACTTACATTAATACTGCAATGAAGTTACTGGGAAATTCCCTTAAGCGCTCACTCCAGTGGGAAAACAGGAATGTTCCCAATAAGTGTTGGCAGTGTCTTTCAGATGGGGTTCACCCACATGAAAAGTGCCAGTGAGTTTATTTTCATAATCTGCTGGCCATTCCCAGTGACTAATTGCCGAAATGAAAGCAATATATTTGATGTAGTCTGCTTGGACTTCAGCAAGGCTTTTGACAAGGTCCTGCACAGGAGACTGACAGCAAAAGTGAAAGCCCATAGGATCCAAGGAAATTTGGCAAATTGGATCCAGAATTGGCTCAGTGGCAGGGAGCAGAGGATGAAGGCGAAGGGTGTTTTTCTGACTGGGAGCTTGTGTCCAGTGGGATTCTGCACTAATCAGTGTTGGGGCCCTTGCTGCTTGTGATGTGTATGAATGATTTAGACTTGAACGAAAGAGGGTTGATCAATATGTTCACAGATGATACAAAAATTGGTAGGGTGGTAAATAGTGAGGAGCATAGCCTTAGATTACCGGGGGATAAAGACGGCTGCTCAGTGGCAAATGGAATTTAATCTCATTAAGTGTGAGATGATCCACTTGGGTAAAACAAACAAGGCAAGTGAATACATGATAAACAGCAGAATCCTGGGAAGCACTGAGGATCAGAGAGACCTACGCCAGGTCCTTAAAGTAGGAGGATAGGTGGATAAAGTGGTTAAGAAGGCATATGGTATACTTGCCTTTATTGGTGAAGCATATAGTTTAAGAGCAGGGAGGTCATGCTGGAACTATATAAAATTTTAGTTCAGCCACAGCTAAAATATTGTTTACAGTTCAGGAATCCATATTATAGGAGGAATGTGATAGGATTGGAAAGGGTATAGAGATGATTTACCAGGATATTGCTGGGGCAGGAGTGTTTTAGTTATAGGGAGAGATTGGATAGACTGGAGCTGTTTTCCTTGGAGCAGAAGAGAGTGGGAGGGAAACATGATTGAGATGTATAATATTATGAGGGGATATTTAGAGTAGACAGGAAAAACTTTTCCCCTTAATAGATGAATCAATGACTAGGGAGCATAGATTGAAGGTAAGGCAGAGGGGATTTAGTGGAGACGTGAGGAAAAACATTTTACCCCAGAGGATGGTGAGGATCGGAACTTTCTGCCTGAAAGGGTGACAGAAGCAGAGACCCTCATAAGTAGTATGTAGATGTGTACTTGTAATGCCAAGTCACAGAAAGCTATGGGCCAAGAGCTGGAAAATGGGATTAGAATAGTTAGGTGGCTATTTTTGACTGGCGGAGGTGTTATGGGCCAAAAGGCCTTTTCCTGTGCTATGGACCTCTATGGTTCTGTGACTCTATTTGGATTTGCTTTATGATCCTAACAAGAGAACAGCCTTGGCGGGGGGGTGGTGCGGGCAGCAGCCCAGATCATCCTTATCAGGCCAGACTCTTATTGAGTACCCCAGCTGCTCTTCCTGACTCCACAAAAGTAACTGACACAACTTAGTGGGACTTTTACTGTATTGTAGGTAAAACTGGTCAGCAAGTGTATAGCTCAGTTTCATTGCAAAATGATAAATACATATCATGGGGCCATGATTTGTATATTAAAAGGGACACATGACCAAAACAGAGAGTGGTGGTAGTGTATTACATATCACTCAGGGAGCCTGCGTTGCGACAGTGACATATGCATGCTGTGGTCTGGAGCTATGGTGGAGGGTTCAATTTCTTTTTGATGAGATGAACAATTGGGAATCTCTCCCGTCTTAGCGCCTGCCATCGAATATGTTGGAAGGATTTGCAAGCTGATAATCAATCTGTTTGGCCAGAGTCTGAACGCACCAACTTGAACCATCAAGTCTCTAGCAGCCTCCCAAAGCAAGGAGTACAGCTGCCATGCAGCCTATGTCAAGACCTTGTGCTAATGCTCATGTGCTACAACTGTCACACTATTCTGGCAAGCCAAAAACTCTCCTGCTCTTATACCGCCTGCATGAATGTATTGGAAGGATTTACAGGTTGACAATCAGCCTTCTTGGCCAAGCCGCAAGAACACCTTCCTTGAACATCAAGTCATGAAATGGGGGTCAAACTTGGGACTCCTGTCTCAGAGATACAGGAATGTTATCCACTGCACCATAGGACCTCAAGGCAGGGAATCTGCTTTCTTTGAAAATGGAAGAAACCAGAATGCTGATGTTAAGAGATTGGTAAGCTTACGGCTCATTTTGAGGCCATCACTGATCTCAATTTACAGTTAAAGCATTAAATTAAACCCAATTAAAATCGGTTCTTATGCAAGGGACAGGCACACATTCCTAATTTATTGCGTGTTTTTTATTTGTGCAGCACTTTTAGATTCTGCATCATTGTATATGTTACTGTGGCCCCCAATGGGTTAAAGATACTAGCCAGCAGGAGTGATAATTGCATTACTGGCCAGTAAATCGTTATGATGTATCAGTGACAGTTCCAAGCAAAAGCACTTAAAACACTGCTCTCGGTTCATCCTGTGCTCTCACTGCCCACTTGGACCTGATCTTTTCTGGGATCAAATCCAAGTTGACTTTATCTGTGAACTGGAGACTTTGTTCAGATAGGAATCATTTGTATTTGAGCCCAGAAACAATATGCAAGTGGATAACTGCCAGCCTTACTGACTCTTTTCCTTTTTTTAATTTGTTTCTGGAGCTCCCCCCACCCCGATGGAAGGACTGACTCTTGCAAGGTGAATATTGTAAAGGACTAGCAGTTCTCCAACAACCTCTTTCGAAGTTTTTCTCGTGGTGAACAGTTTAAGCACAGAGAGCACCACAACTAAATAAAATCTCTCCTTATCACACATTCCACCATGGTGGCACAGTGGTTAGCACTGCTGCCCCATAGTGCCAAGGACCTGGGTTCAATTCCTAGCTTGGGTCACTGTGTGGAGTTTGCACATTCTCCCCGTGCCTGCAAGGGTTTTCTCCAAGTGCTTCAGTTTCCTGCCACAGACCAAAGATGTGTGGGTTATGTGGATTCGCCATGCTAAGTTGCCCTTTAGTGTCAGGGGAACGAGCTAGGGTAAATGCATAGGGTTACGGGGATAGGGCCTGAGTGGCATTGTGGTCAGTGTAGACTCAATAGCTTGAAAGATCTCCTTCTGCGCTGTAAGATTTCTATGATTCTATGACTGTAAAGGGCTCAGATTGGGGCTGAGAAAAGATTTCCCTGTTCTTCCTGCCCAGCGGTAACGGAAACAACTTTGGTATCACAATCAGTGTCCCACCTGAGATCAGCTAACTTAAAAAAAAACAGTGAGAGATTGACCAGAGGGTTTTCTTTCTTTTTCATCATGAATGCTATTGTTTAGACATTGATGTATCAGCAGCAAATAACATAAACGTAGAAATTCTTCAGACAATAATCAGTTGTAGTCTGTGCATCTCACCTTTTGGATAGAATATCTTGATCTCCTTCGCATGTCCGGGTAATCAGGATGCAGTAACCAAATAAGGAATTTCCTACCCCTAAAAGAAAGATATGAATTCTCCAAGCTCATCTTGGAGTCCCATTGCCAGTGGGAATGGAGAACTTGGCACACAGCCGAAACTCCATTCACTGCAGCAGCA
This sequence comes from Sphyrna mokarran, assembly GCA_024679065.1. Taxonomy (NCBI): domain Eukaryota; kingdom Metazoa; phylum Chordata; class Chondrichthyes; order Carcharhiniformes; family Carcharhinidae; genus Sphyrna; species Sphyrna mokarran. The sequence goes on from JAGIQG010000009.1 coordinate 43,883,325, forward strand.
CTGGAGAATCCTAACCTGGATGAGGTCAGAGGTTTATGGCAGTGAACAGGGTTCACTCAGGTGACATTAAAAATTATTCTAAAGCTTCTAAAATTAGGGCAGCATGGTGGCACAGTGGTTAGCACTGCTGCCTCACAGTGCCAGGTTCAATTCTGGCCTTGGGTAACTGTCAATGTGGAGTTTGTGCATTCTTCCTCCCATAGTCTTAAGGTGTTCAGGTTAGCTACATTAGCCATGCTAAATTGTCTTTTAGTGCTCCAAAATGTGTTGTTCAGAGGGACTAGTGAATTAAATAAATGGGGTTTCAGGGATCGGGCCTGAGTGAGATGCTCTGTCAGAGAGTCAGAGCTGGATGGCTCATTTAGGGAATTCTACAATTCCTTAAATATTAGAATTGTAGCCTGGTAATCCCTTATTCAAATATAATCCGTGCGCTTAAAAGGCCCAGATTTTCTCTCCAAGCTCAGGTGCACAAAGACTGGAGAATTCCCTGTTCTGTCCACCTGGATGTCGGATTTTAGATCCCAGGGAAGGGGAACAGGCTGGATTAGAAGGTTGAAGTGGATGAAAAGAAAGAACTGATGAGGATAACAGAGGCTGGGCAGAAAGTCTGGATGCTAGCACTGTGTCCAAAGCTTAAAACTAAAGATTATAACATGTAACATCCCTTTAGCCCTCACCCCTTCAACTCCTCCCCACACAATCCCCATGCCCCATGGGTTGCCACGTGCAAAATCATGCCACCTCATGCCCCTTTTACTCCTCATATGCTCCATGCCAACCTATGCCCCCACCCACTCCCATGGACCTTTATAACCCTATGCCGCCTGATGCAAACCCCATGCTCCACCCCACCCTTTGCCCTTACACCTGCCATGCTATCTCACCTCATATAGTTGTGTAATCAGTCACGCAACACCAATTCATTAATGGAAGCCTTCAGGTTTACAGCAACAGATGGAGCGAGATAGCAAGCAATCTTTGTTTTCAACACTCCAGATATGTTTTCCCAAGATTTTAAGGGGAAAGACTTTGAAACACCATGACAATTTGACAGCTTTCTTTGACAAATGCTTCTGACCATTTTGACAGTTGATTTTGACTGGTCTGTTGACAGTTCCAATGAACTTGACAGTTAATGAGTTTGGGCACTTTTTGCAGCCATTTATGCCTATTTTAAAATTCCAGAGGGCACTTGATCTTAACCAAAGGGCACTTTCTCTTCCCCATCAATGTCCTGGGACCAGATCCGAAAAGGAATCCTGACTGTCCGTACAAACAAATCCATCAATTTTAGACCAGCTCTCACCTGGTGTAACTTGCGTTCTCTTGTTTGACAGTCCTGGCTTAACTGAGTCCCACTTGAATGGAGGCAGCTAATGATTTCAATGGCCAGCTCCCCACAATAAACTATGTATGCAAAATCCATGTCCTGCCCGCAATCCTGCCTCTGCAAGAATAGGAAATGCTGTGTTCAGGGAAAGGGCTTCAAATTTTCAGGCATTCCACTATTTTCTTTATGACTGCTAGCCTGTCCATCCTCATGTAAATTTGAGCCTTAGCTATGCAAATATTTAACTCATTATCACCCTAAGCTCTTGTTACATGCTGTTAGAATTTGTAACACTATGAATCTGGAATCATTGGCAGACGCTGCTGGTATATAGGTGTTGTCACCTCTCACCAACTTTCAAAGAAAGTAGCAGTGGGATCAGAGAGTGCTGGGAATGGGAATGTGGCTTCAATTCTTGCATTTGGTTTGGTCAGCTGGATTTTTATTTCAGAAAATGTCATTCTCTCAGTCCTTGCTTTTTCTTCCAAAATGCATAATTTTATACTTACCTACATTAAATCAAATTTAGCATATTTAACATTCACCTATGCCAGTGAAGACTTTTCAGTCTTCCTAACTCTTTGCAAAACTTTGTACATTTGTCTCTTTGGCAAATATTGAGATTATATTGCCTATCAATACATTCAAAAACCATCACTGTGTGCGGAGAACAAAAGTGGAGCTAGCACTGACCCCTTGATATTCCATTTCTGGCCTTTCTCTAATCTGAGTAATATCTATCTTTCTCAATTCCACATTTTTTACCTATCAACTTTCTACCCATGCTGTTACTTTCTTTTATACCACATTCCTAAAGATTTCTAACAAGCTCTGGCAAAACACATTATTGAACATTTTCTGAAAATCCTAAGTCCACTGGATTATGTTTTTCTTTATTCACTTGTGGAACCTGGGTGTTGCTGGTTGGCCAGCATTTATTGCCCATCCCGAGTTGCCCTTGTTCAGAGGGCAGTTCAGAGTCAATCACATTACATTGGCTCGGAACTCACATGAAAACCAGACCAGATAAGAATGGCAGATTTCCTTTCTGAAAGGGACATTAGTGAACAAGATGGGTTTTCCTACAATTGACAATGGTTCCATTGTCATCGGTAGATTCTTAATTCCAGATACTTTTTACTGAATTCAAATTCCATCATCTGCTGTGGCTGGATTCAAATCTGGTTCCACAGAGTGCTAGCTGAGTTTTTAGATTAATAGTCTAGTGATAAAACAATTAGGCCCTCACCTCCTCCTATCTTTCCTATCATTACTTTTTTTAAAAAATGATGATATTTGTCAAACATAAGCTGCCTTTAAGAAATCCAAGCATACTGTCCTCGCTTATCTGATGCATCTTTAAACACTTAACAATTTTCTCTCAGGAATTTTTCCAAAATTAATATGAGATTAATTGGTCTATAGTTACATATAACATTTTTTTCCCTTCTTGATCCAAGATATTATACAAAGAAGGCTGAAAGATTGTGGCTTCTGTTGTCCCTTCTCTGGCTTCTTTCAAAAGCCTAAGCCACATGTCATCAGAATCCAAGGGCTATCCACTTACGGCTGCTAATCATTTTCAGAACTAATTATTTTTCCACAGTTTGCTTTCTCCATTGTTTCCATATTCTTATCAAGTGCACTCATGTTCTTGCTTCCACTGTAATGTGTAAAAACAATGGAAGTATATCTTTAATTCCCTAATCTCTTTGTGCTTGCACAGGTCAGGTTAAGAGAGATTAGAAGTTTCAATGTATTATTATGACAGTTGAGGAGGAGTGAACTGCCTCCTTTTTATTTCAGCTCTCTCAGTTGGTTGCAACAAAGGCGTTGAAGATATTTTTCCCCATGAATACCTTTTTCAATCCAAATCTCTTTATTTCCTAATAAGAAGCAATCAAACCAAATTTTCTTGACTGAAAGAGAGTAAATTTATTAGTTACTAAACCCACAAAAAAAAGACCAGAATTTTCCAGCTATTCAGGCTGGCTGGATCATCTAGCCCCACTGATAGTATACTTCCACTGTGGGTTTCCCAATGGTGTGAGATGTAATCAATGAAAACTCCTATTGAAAGCGACAGGACCAGAAAAACCAACATCCGGTAAATGGCATGCAGCCTCTGGCTACAAAAAATACATTGCAGAGAGCACCCCATCCCCCCCATTACAGTGTAACAACACAAACACACATAGATCAGAAGTAAGAAAATGAGAATTGAATTAAAAATTAATAGAATATATGATTAAATCCTTTTGCTTGTCCATGAAGCATATTTTTGTTGAACATTGCGGTTGTGAGGTGGTTTTCTGAAGTTCAATTAAAGTTTAGTTACTGCACTTTGCTGGATTGCTCACTGCTCTATTTAAACAGTTCTTTTCCACCTGACTTGCTCTCCTTTTGGCTTTGCAAGACCAGTTCTTAAACCTCCTATTTGTATATTCCTAGGAAGGTATTCGATTAACGTGCTTTGCAGTCGTTGTTGTAGATCAATTAATCAGTTTTTGGATCTTTGATCTCAGAAATATTTTGACATGTTTTTAGATAGTAGAAACCAATAAGGCATGAGGTTATTTAATCCTTCACGGGGGTTCTGAGTGTCTGGTGGGGCGTAACTGGCTAGGTACCATCATAGAACATAGAACACTACAGCACAAACAGGCCCTTCGGCCCACAAATTGCTCCAATCATACCTATACCTACTAGGCCATATACCTATCTGTAACCCCCAATCCCATTTAATCCCATGTACTCATCCAGAAGTCTTTTAAAAGACCCCAGCAAGTTCGCTTTCACCACCACTGATGGCAGCCGATTCCATTCATTCACCACCCTCTAAGTGAAAAACTTACCCCTACATCTCCCCTGTACTTGCTGCCCAACACCTAAAACCTGTGCCCTCTCGTAGCGACCATTTCAGCCTTGGGAAATAGCCTCCAAGAATCCATCCCTATCTGTTCGTCTCAACATTTTATAAACCTCTATCAGGTCATCTCTCAACCTTCGTCTCTCCAGGGAGAAGAGACCTAGCTCCCTCAACCTATCTTCATAAGGCCTGCCACCCAATCTAGGCAACATCCTTGTAAATCTCCTCTGCACCCTCTCAATAGCTTCCACATCCTTCCTGTAGTGAGGCGACCAAAACTGCACACAGTCCTCTAAGTGGGGTCTGACAAGGATCTTGTAAAGTTGCAACCCTACCTCCCGACTGCTAAACTCAATCCCTTGATTAATGAAGACCAGTACACGATACACCTTCTTGACCACATCCTCTACCTGTGAGGCCGATTTAAGAATCCTATGGAACCGGACCCCAAGATCCTTCTGGTCCTCAAGACTGCTAAGACTCCTACCCTTGATATTGTACTCCTTCATCCCATTGGTCCTGCCAAAATGGACCACTGTACATTTATCTGCGTTGAAGTCCATCTGCCACATCTCCGTCCAGTCTTGCATCCTATCTATATCTTGCTGAAACTTCTGACATCCCTCCAGACTATCCACAATACCACCAATCCTCGTATCATCAGTGAATTTACTAACCCATCATTCCACTTCCTCATCCAGGTCATGCCAAACAGCATGACAAATGAAAATGACAAACAGCAAGGGTCCTAGAACAGAACCCTGGGGCATTCCACTGGTGACTGATCTCCATGCAGAAAAAGACCCATCCGCAACCACTCTCTGCCTTCTGCAGGCAAGTCAGTTCTGGATCCACAAGGCCAAAGCCCCTTGGATCCGATGCCCTCTCACCTTCTCAAGAAGTCTTGCATGGAGGACCTTATCAAACGTCTTGCTGAAATCCATATAAACCACATCCACTGCTCGTCCTTTGTCAATGTGTTCAGTCACATTTTCAAAGAACTCTTGACAGAATTACAGTGCATTAGAAGTCCAGCATTTTGCATTTTTAATGCCTTCTTTTCAACAATCCTTATTTGACATGGAGCTTGTCTCACTCCAGCTTCAGATAAAAATGGCACTTCATTGATTTAGATCAACATATTAAAAGAAGACTCTGCTGGCTTGGGCAAGTATCTTTATCAGCTATAACTTGAAGTTGTAGTCAGACTGATCAAGGTGGCAAATGATTAAATAAGTTTCCAGCTCTGGTGTAACTGCCTTCTTCTCTGGTTTGCGAGGCAATTAGAACCCAACTCTCTTTGAAGATTACATTGTAGCTGATGTTAAGAAATTTGCCTACTTACTGCTTGAACATAGTGATCGTCTACTGCAGAGACTCAATTTTCCAACACTTTGTGCATGTGTGCTTCCTCTAAGCAAGACAGGATCCAATTTGACATAAACTATATTTCACACACATCCCAATCGGGTTCCCTGCATGGCTGTTCCTCTGAGTCTCACCTCTTCGCATACAATTGATTATAAAGCAAGCTTGTCAGCTTTAAAAAACACATGTATTTGATGCATGTTGGCAATGATTTATACAAAGCTTACAGGCACTAAAACTCAACCAGAAAGCCTACCCAAAATATTATGACTAATACGTTCCAATTTTAGCTTTCCATCTGTTTCAATCAATTTAACTGAAATTGCAACATAAAATACAATGTTGCAAATTAAATTTACTGTACTGCTTAATTGGCAAAATCATTTTTCCGTTCCAAAAATAACTCTGTGTTTTCAAATTTTCTCTCCTCTGATTGAAGATATTGACTCAGCATGAGATGCAATTTTGCAAGCAATTCTGATCTCTATTACCTTGCCCCAATCTTCCATTGTAGCTTTGTTGCTGAGCATTGGCAGTTGTTTAAGTGCAAGTGGCATACTAACCTGACTTCATTCTTTTATTGCCTAACGTCTGCATTTTCCCTGGATGTGAGAGGTATTCTGGCTAATATTGCCCCTTCTCAGTTCAGGAATGCAGAAGTTAGGGATTGAACCTAGGACCTTCAGGCATGCAAAGTTTAATTCAACGTGGGTTCTTTCCATTTAGCAATGAAGAAACTACATTGGTGACATTGCTGGGTTGAATTGTTGAAGTCCATGTCTGACCTGCATACTTTAGACAAAATTGGTGCTGTAGACACTTTGGTCAGAAAAATAGGAAGATCATATATTACTGAGAAAATAAGAATCAAAATGGTGTAGAAGAACAAAGCAAACTCCAGGTATGAAGATATAAATCACTACAAATGATGACATAGGTCAATAAGGCCATTACAAAAGAAAATCATACATGAGGGTTTACCTCCAGACAAATATGTTAAACTTGTATCAAAACCTGGCAAGATCACACTTGGAGCACACTATACAGTTATGGCCACCATATCATATAAAAGCACCGAAGCAGGTGCAAAAAAGAATTCATAAGGATGAAAACAAGAACTGAGAGATTATATTTATTAGGGAAGAATGAACAGTTGGGTCTCTTTTCCGTTGTATCGAGGCATTTCAAATGGTGAAGAGTGGACAGACGTTTCCACTTGAGGGGAAAAGCAATAGGAGAGGCCATAAGTATAAGACAATGACAAGAAATCAAATAGGGAATTCAGAAAAAACTTCTTTACCATAGAATGATAAAACTATGGAGCTTGCTGCAACAGGGAGTAGCAAAGGTGAATTGTCTAAATATGTTTAAGGGAAAGTTAAACAAGCATGACGGAGAGGGGAGTAGAGGATTATGCTGATAAAAATAGATAAGGAAGGATGGGAGGAGGCTCGAGTGGAGCATAAGTGCTAGGATGGATTGGTGGGCCTGTTTCTGTATATTTAATGTGTTCTATGTAAATTTTAATATCTAATTACATTCAGCTGAATGTATGAAGTTAATAATGTCACTGAACAGAATGCATCCCAATTATAAATTTCAAAACTGAAAATCTGGGCATTAGATGTGGCTTCAGGAAATCCAGGCAGAAAAGAAGAGTCAGTGGCTAAACTTCTCCAAACATTCTCGGCATCGCTGAACCTATTTGGAGAAAAATACATATGTTTGTTGTGATTAGGGTCGTACGTTATATGCTACAGTATTATAGATAAAGAACAATACCAGACCCAAGGAACTGAACACAACCAGGGATCCACAAAACAAGATCCCACCTGGAGCAGTCTCTTCAGAACTAGAAAATATAAAACTAACAAATAAAACCAAATCTCTCAATGGAAGGTCAATTTTTAACTGTAAGGTTAGCTCGATGACTGGTTCATAATGCAGAGTAATGCCAACATCATGGGTTCAATTCCCATAGTGGTTGAGGTTATTTGCAAAGATATGGTGATCTTTGGCTAAATCTCCACCAGTCAGCTTTTCCCTTAAAGGAGAGAGCAGCTTATGGTCACCTGGGATAATGGCAACCTTATCTTTTTTTTAAATCAATAACTTTTGAGCTCTGTTAATAAATTAAGTTGTCTTTCAGTTTCTGTTTAAAGGGAATAGCTAAATAATTTTTTTCTCTCATTTATTTTAAAAGCAGCAAATTGTTCTGACTGAGTTGGGTATGATTTTCCTGAGGAGTTTAGCATCATCTTGTCTTCCAGAACCACCACAGCAATGTTAGTCAACAAGCAGCTGAACTGAGAATTATTGATGGAATTGCTGAGTACAGTATCAGAATTTCGCCATAACATTTTCTCTTACTGCAGCCATGGCAACTTGCCTTTGTGCAATCGGTCAGTTTTATCAAAAGTGGCCACATGCCAAATTCAAATAATAAACCATTAACGGCTACTCTGTTAGTATCCACACAATGTTTGAGCTGTTTTCTGTGTAAACATGACAGGGTCACTTGGAACAGAAGAGAATCAAGTGAAAACAAACCTTGATATATTTTTGGAGCTAGTTGACACCTGGCACAAGCTTTATCTGCTGGCATTTCTCAGAACTCCTTAACACAGCTCTTTCAGTCTGGCTTCCGTCATCACACTGATACTGTACTGTTTTTGATTAAGCTTCCTTCTGTAATCTTTTGAACCCTCCAGTAGCATTTCCGAGTGAGTGGTTTGTTGGTGAAGAGATAAGCTGGTTCACTCGTTCCATTTGCTTAAAGTTCACCCATATCATTAGAGAGCCAGGACTTGTTATGCAACCCAGTCCTTGTCTCACTGCACTTGATGTTACTGGGATACAGTTCTACAGGCATCAGCAGCCTTCGGGCATATCATATCAATAATAATTTGTCACCTATAAGTCTACACAGCTCGTGTTAAAGTGAGGGTTGCCAACCCCTCCAGGATTGCCCAAGAGCCTCCAGGAATTACAGATTAATTTCCAGGTCATGGCTATAAACAACCGAGGAAAAAAATCATAGAGGATGAAAGAAAGTAATGTTTACCGGTGTCTTCAAGTTTTTCTGAACATCTCTGTTTCTTAGTTCTTAAAATATTCGCCATGGAAAAACTACTGTTTGACCAACTGCCAATTATTATCCAATTAAGTAATAGAATCCTTCCACATGCTGTGAGTATGAACAGGTTAAGTGACAATGGAAAGAATGTAGAGTTGATGAAGGTGGACCGTCAGCTCCAGGGTCTGTACAACCAGACTTGGTAACCTTCATTGTGGCTGAGCCAGATCCTGTCCTTAACTGTTTGGAGCAGATACTCTTAAAGCACTATTCTAAAACCATAGAACCATAGAAAATTACAGCTGAGAAGCAGGCCTTTTAGCCCTTCTTTTCTGTGCCAAACCATTTTTTGCCTAGTCCACTGATCTGCACTCCTTAGCTGGAGTGACAAATCCAAATGCAACAAAACAAAGACATTGTTAGAAAAACATTTAAATTAGGCCAGACAATAATCTTGAACATGCAAAATGCTTAAACAAAATATAATTTATTTTTGCCACAATTTCTGGAATGGCGGGTTGTTTTTCCATTGGTTCTGATGTACAAGATTAAATTTGTGTAGTAAATTGAACACACACAAGAAATAGAAGCAGCAACAGGCCACCAGGCCCCACAAGGCTGCCCACCATTTAATAGGATCATGCTGATCTATACCAGTCTCAATTCCTTTTCTGTGCCATTTCCAATAGGCCTCTATTCTTCCAGCTCCCAAATATTTATCCACCTCCACTTTAAATACCTTTAATGTTCCAGCCTCTACCGCTAGAGATTCACTACCCTTTGCAATAAGAAATTTCTACATATCTCAGTTTTAAATGTGTAGCTCTTTATCTTAAGGCTAAGTGTCATTGTTCAAGACTCTCCCACTAGTGAAAGTATCTCATCACCTACCTCAGGCACTCTCAGGATCTTATATTTTTGAATAAGGTCACCCCTTCACTCTTAATTCCAAGGACAAAGACCCAAACTATTTAGCCTCTCTTGCTAGGATAACCCTCTCATCCCCGGAATAAGTCTCAAAGCTCTTCTTTGGACTGCCTCCAATGTTATTATAGAATTTCTAAGGTAAGGGGATCAAATCTGTACACAGTATTCAAAATGAGGCCTTTCCAACACCCTTTATAAATGTAACAAAACTTCCCTATTTTTAAACTCCAATCCCTTTGCAATAAAGGCCAAAAAGCCATTTGCCACCTTAACTACTTGTTGGATCTGCTTGTTAGTTTTCTGTGATTCATGCACTAGAACACCTAGATTTCCCTGTACTTCACTCACCTGCAGTCTCTCTACATTTAGATAATCTGCCTTTTAATTCCTCCTATCAAAGCACATAACTTCACACTTCCCTGCATTAAACTCCATTAACCAGGTTTTCACCTCATCACCCAATCTATCTATATATTCAAAAATCACAATACCCTGATCATAACCTCACCTTCCGCTTATCTTCGTATCATAGGCAAATTTGGAAACATTACATTCTGTTCCTTCCTCCAGGTTATTTATGTAAATAGTGAACATTTGCTGGCCAAGAACTGATCCTTGTGGTACTTCATTAGTTACACCTTTCCATCTTGAACATTTATTTCAACTCTGTTTTCTACATGACAGGCAGTTTTCAATCCATGCTAACACACTTCTAATTCCATGGGCTTTTACTTTATGCGGCACCTTATGTGGCACCTTGTCAAATGCCTTTTGGAAATCTAAATACATAATTCTACAGGTTTCCCTCTATCTATTTTCACTGTTACATCTTTAAATTTGAGCAAAATTGTCAAGCATGACTTACCTTTAATAAAACCATGCTGACTAGTTTTGATTATATTCAACTTTCCATTGAAGTTCTTTGTATCTACCTAAAAGTCAATGTATACTTCATAACACGTTAATTGTCCTTTGAAATGGGATAATTTCATGGATTTGGACCACTATGCCATAATCCCTGTCACACTCCTGCAAACAATATGGGGTAATTCCTTGAAGTACCATCTGGTCAGCAATTTGAATTCCAGAAGTCGGCAGCAGACTGCAAGAAGAGATTAGTTTTCTAAATTTTTCAACATGGCTTTTCTCTTGTAATTTTTAATGGATTAGGCTTTCAAAATTCCAGTGGATCCATAAAAGTTGTTTGGTCAAAAAAAGCTACTTGCTACCTACTGGAAAGAAAACAAACAGATTCTAATTCTGACCACAATCAACAAGATTCTGCTGGAAATGGTACACAGGGACCTCAGTGACTCAGTTGAGATATGGCCCAGTGTTGGAATAGGTCATTCACATTCACTTATTTATGGCTAAGTATCATTTGAAGGGCCATTTGATTGAGCTACAAAAAGGCAGTTAGTGGACAAGAGTCAATGGGGTTAAATTCAAACACGGTGATAGCTTAAAACAGGCAATTAGCAGTCAGCGGGCTGTTTTAAACCTGGTTCTTCATTTTACCCCAAGAAAATGGAAAAACATTGATGATTTTCTCCTTTGCAATGGCTATAAAATTGCTACCTTTCTATCACACTCACTAAAACATTACAGCCTAAAGCATGAACAGCTCCACACAAATTTTCAACCATTTATTTTAAAGGAAAATCTTTAAAGCCCATGAGATATTTGGGGTGGTTCTATGATCAGATTCTCTGATAGAGCAGGAATGCACACAGGAGAATCATAGACCTGTGCACTGTGTTTTGAGAGAAGCAAGTTTAATGAGGAGCTGAAGGAAATCAGCATTAGTAAAGAAATGGTCTTGGGGAAATTGATGGGATTGAAGGAGACTAAATCTCTAGGGCCTCATCCCTGAGTACTTAAGGGAGTGGCCCTGGAAATAATAGAACAATTGATGGTTATTTCTAAAATTCTTTGGACTCTGGACTGGTCGTTACAGATTGGAGGGTTGCTAAAGTAAACCCTCTATTCAAAAATGGATGTTTAGAGAAAACAAGGAAGTATGGACCAGTGAGCCTAACATCAGTACTGCAGAAGTTCTAGAATCCATTAGCAAGGATTTCATAACTTAGTGTTTGAAATGCAACGGTGTAATGAGACAAAGTCAGCATGGATTTACAAAAGGGAAATCATACTTGACAAATTTATTAGAATTCTTTGAGTATGTAACTAGTAGAGTTGAATCAGTGGATATGATTTATTTAGACTTTCAGAGATTTTTGACAAGGTCTCACATAACAAACTGCTAGTAAAATTAAAGGACATGCGATTGCAGATAATAGAGCCATAGAACATTACAGTACAAAAACAGGCCTTTTGGCCCTTCTTGGCTGTGCCAATCCATTTTTCTGCCCACTCCCACTGACCTGCACCTGGACCATATCCCTCCAAACTCCTCTCATTCACGTACCCATCCAAGTTTCTCTTAAATGTTAAAAGTGAGCCTGCATTTACCACTTCATCTGGCAGCTCACTCCACACTCTCACCACTCTCTGTCTCAAGAAGTACCCCCCAATACTCCCTTTAAACTTTTTCTTCTTCACCTTTAACCCATGTCTAGTTTTGTTTTTCCCCCTAGCTCAGTGGAAAAAGCCTGCTTGCATTCATTCTATCTATACCCATCATAATTTTATACACCTCTATCAAATCTCCCCTCATTCTTCTACTCTTCAGGGAATAAAGTCCTAATTTAATCAACCTTCCTCAAACTCAAGTCCCGACAAAATCCTTGTAAACCTTCTCTGACTCTTTCAACCTTATTAATATCCTTCCTGTAATTAGGTGACCAAAACTCCACACACTACTCCAAATTCCGCCTCACCATAACATTCCAATCCTTATACTCAATACTTTGATAATGTCTTGAGATGGATAGAAAGCTGGTTAACAGATAGGAAATAAAGAGTTGGCATAAACGGGTCATTTCTGATTGGCAGTTACTGACTAGTATTCCGCAGGGATCTGTGCTAGACCCCAACTGTTCACATTGTATATAAATGATTTGGGAGAGAGAACTGAATGTATTATTTCCAAATTTGCAGTTGATACAACGTTAGGTATGAGGGTGAGCTGTGAGGAGGATGCAGAGATGCTTCAGTATGATTTGGACAGGCTGAGTATGTGGGCATATCATGACATGCAGTGTAATGTGGATAAATGTGAGGTTATTCACTGTGGTAGCAATAATAGGAAGATAGATTATTATTTGAATGGGTGTAAAATGAGAAAGGTGGATACTCAGCGAGACCTTGGTGTCCTTATGCATCAGTCGCTGGAAGTAAGTGGGTAGGTACAACAGGCAGTAAAGGAGGCAATTGGTGTTTGGCCTTCATTACAAGAGATTTGAGTATAGGGATAGGGATGTTTTACTGCAATTTTGTAGGGCATTGGTGAGGCCACAACCAGAATATTGTATGCACTTCTGGTGTCCTTATCTGAGGAAAGAAGTCCTTGCCTATCCTGCTTCTAATTTCCGTGTTTCTAGCTGCAAAGCAGCACTTGTACCTGAAAGCACCTGATCACATAACCAGCCTTTTTGGCAGACATCTATGTCAAAAGCTTTAGAATTACTCCCAAAATCTGTCCCTCTTCTTCTCTGCCTTTAAGATCCACCTGAAAACTTACCTCTTTCACCAAGCTTTTGCTCACCTTTCCTATAATGTCTCCATCTTTGATTACATGCCAACTTTTATCTGGTTACTCTCCTGTGAACCATTTTGGAATACTTTATTATTTTACAGGTGCTATATAAATGCAAGATTGTGTTGCAGCATTGTAAAAAGTATGAAGATCACATGAACTTATTCACAATTTGGCGGAGATGCATATGTTTGTCACAATGAAACTGGATATGTTTATATTTATTCCAAGGACCTTTTGTTTCTTTGCTGAATATTGTGTTACAAAGGGACTGCTTTAAAATTTCTCCATTTTGCAGCATTTTGATCAACTTTGTTGCTGATTGTTTTTTATTGTATTTTCACCTTTCTAAACCCTTGTGGTGTACAAGGCCAAAATGCAACCCAAGGTCATATCTTTTCTGATTTCCATCCTCCACCTCTTCTTTCGTGAGGGACGTAATAACAGTCAGCTATTGGAAAGAGCCTTCGATTTGCTCCGGATCTGTAGGGCCTAGTGACATGGCCATGGTTGATGATTTGAGAGAAACTTAAGTATCAGGTGGGTTGGCAAAGACAGGCAAACTTGAATGTAGCTCTTGGCCTCTGGTGAAATGCATCAAAGAGTCTGTCCTCCTATACAGTTTTGTGTCAATAAGAAAAATATTTTAGGCATTTTGCTAAGATTTGTAAAATTATGATTTGGAAACAATTATTCACCTCCTTGATTCAATAGTACAGTTGAATCTCCTTCACCTGTATATCCAAAAACCAAACATTTTTTAAGAAGGACTCTGATGCGAATCAACATAAACCTCACCAACCTTTTGTGCAAGATATCTGTGACTTGAATCAACACAAACTGATTAGTTGATTGTCTCCACTGCTTACATTCACATGCTGTGACCTACGCTTAGGCCATTGTAATGTAAGTAGGCCAAAATCCCACATATACCATAGCTATGTCACATCTGAAAACTGGAAAGTACCTGTATGTCAAAATGCAATTGCCCCCATGGATTTCAGATAAAGGATATTCAACCTGTATGTATGCTGCTCCGAGTAGCACTGAGCCCTGCAGCCCATAACTTCAAACTCAGTTAGCCCATCTCGGCTGGAACACTGATTCACTGTGCCACAATTCACAGCAATGTCCCAAGATAGAGGAAGGAAAACTTCAGTCCTGGTTTGCATTCATTATGTAATGGCTTCTGCTGGAATAGGCAAATGATTAAATGTTGAAGGAAGGCAAGGAAATTTACTGTTTTGGTCGTCCAAAATTGTTACAGGACATGCTTCATCAGGGGTCTGTAGAATTGTTTTCTCAGGAAAGGGGAATAGAAATGGGGAAAAAGAAGGGGAACATTATGAGGCAACAAGAAGCCTAAGAAAAGATAAGTGTATAGCCTTGGTAAACAGCGGAATGGACATCAGCGGAGATAAAGATTTGCTGGTGATTGATTAACTGCAGATTTCTGTATTCGACAAGAATGGAAAATTCAATAAATATTGAATAGATTAGCATGGCTGGAACTTAAACATTTCCACATGAGTAATTCAATCCAGATCACACTGATCTTTACAATATGCTGTGCCAAACACAAGCATTTCAACTACTTTTTTTTATGTTTCCCATTTTCCTCTGCAGTTCTTCTGTAGACATTGTCTCAAGCTTATGTTCCACAGATGCCACCCACTCGGCAGCACCTATATGCCAGATGTGACCCTTGACAATAAGGTTCAGATTTTCCTCGTTCTGCTTCAATAAGGCTGAAACATATATCACAGTCCTGTCATGACCCCTGCCTATTTTCCTGAGAAGGGGATCATTATGCATGTAAGCTGAACTCAACTAGCAAGAGATCATCACCACTAACTATAGAAATTTCAGTGGAACTAGAAGAGGATGGAGAGGTACAGGTAATGGTGGCATAGATTGATCAGCCTAACAAAGATAGAAGTCCATGACCAAATTGAAATGGGACGTTCCCACTATGGTGCCCATGTTCCCCCAAAATGCCATTAGAAATCCTTCCACTGTTCCCTCTGAAATTATCATCACAGCTGCTGGTCCCTCCAGGGCAACAGTGGCAAGAAAATAGGGCAACATGCGTAATTTATATGGAGTGTGTGTGCAAAGGAGTATCCACTGGCCATCTGAGCAGGAAGAGCAGCAAGCGTTCCAAACTCTAGAGGCTTTTGCTACCAAATAAACCTGTTGGATTTTGACCTGCTATTCTAAGACTTCTAACTGTGTTTACCCCAGTCCGATGCCGGCATCTCCACATCTGAGCAGGAGCAGGGGATAAAGAAATTCAATGCTGAGGTGCAAAGAGAGCTGTAAGAAAACAAAAGAAGCAAATTGCATTTTGCAATTTACAATGTGGCCCCTGTTATAATGCAGGAAATGAGGCAGCCAATTTGTGCATAGCAAAAAGCAATGGAATAAATGACCACCTAATTTTATTTTAGATATTGGTGAGGGATAAATGTTACCCAGAACACTGAGATGACAACCTTGCTGATGGGACCTTTTAAATCCAGCTAAAAGAAAACAGGATTTATGTTTATTGGCTCATTGGGAATAACATCTCTGACAGCACAAGCATTCCCTCAGTTCTGCACTGGAATATCAGCCTATATTATGCGTTCAAATCTCAGGACTACATGTGACTTGAACCCACAATCTTCAGAAGGGAGAGTTCTACCAGACTGATATCCTGGTGAATAAGAGTCATTATCACATCTGTCTATTGTTTCAGCTGCTATTTATTTAGGGCTGAAAAATAAAGTAAAATCCAATGTTGGAAGCTATTCAACTACATGGGGACATGGAAATAAGATCTGAGTGATAATGTATTCATGGGTTATTGTTCAGGACCAGATGCTCAGGTAGACTTTTCCCCAAAACAAAACTTGGAGACCATTACAACTAAGAATCTTCCTCAATTAAACATAAGACCCAACCTACTTTGAATACTCTAATTTTCCCAAGTAATTTTTTGAAGTCTTATAAAAGTGACTGGGTAAAGTGAACCTGTATTCTCTAGAATTTTAAAGAATGAAAGGTGATCTCATCAAAACCAACAAAATACTTAAAGGAATAGACAGGGTAAATGCAGGTAAGATGTTTCTCTTCGTTGGGTAATCTAGAACCAGGGATCACAATTTCTAAACAAGAGGGTTGTGAATCTTGAAGACTGTGGAAGATCTGTCAAAGAATAAGTTTAAGGTAGGGATTGATAGATTTCTGATTAATGATAACGTAAACTTTAATGGGGATAATGTGTCTAAAAGGCACTGAACTGTCTGATCAGTTATGATCGTATTAAATGGTGGAGCAGGATCAGTAGGCTGAATGGTCTACTCCTATGTTTTTATACGTGTAAGTACCACTCAATAATTCATTTACCTCAATATTCTCTGGAAGAATCTTGATGTTGAAAGGTAAAAGGAAAAAAAGAGGAGTCATAAAGGTATGTAGTGCAGAAACAGGATGAGATTAGGTTTGACATGATCAGATGGCAGTCTTGAGGATTGAACTTTCTATATTTGCTGCACCCATGCTGATCTGAATGAAGGTTGGCATTAACTTTAGCAGTCTTCCCTGCCCAAGCCTGCCTGGTGGTTGTTCTAAGAAATCTCTCACCTGATTATAACTTCTTCAAATATGGCATCAAGGGAGATCCTAGAGAAATGTTGGGAAGTGGATGGTATGGAGGCAGCACTTTGACTTACTTTTGATATCATAATCTTTTCCAGTATTCCTTCAACAAATATGAAATTTCATTCCATCAAAGATGAAATCTCACTTTAAGAAGTGCAACCTGTTTTAGATATAGTCAGGAAACATGCCAAAAATTGTTTGGAGAGAATTGCCTGATTCTACTACAGCCAATCAAGACAGCAGCCCAAATGTTACAATGCTGTCTTATACAACAATGTATTAGGGTCTCCCTGCCTCCTTTGCCCGATCTCCATCCCAAATTAAAATTGATCCTACGTCATTAATGTTGAAGCTACAGGATTTCTGGGGTAAAAAAACATGGGCCCAAAATGTTAAACTGATACGTGCATGGTACTTTTTAAAGATAGAGCCACTCATATTTGTAAAGTACTGTGAGAGACAGACATTTAACTCTGTATCCAGCCTTTAGTTCATTTGATTGGAAACACCTAAAGCTGATGCTGGGGATGAAATAGCTTTCTATTCTTTAACATTAACATCTTCATTATCACAAAATCCTTTTTTTCAAAATTAAGTCATGATGATTTGAAAATACTGGTGCATTGGACAGCTTGAGACTTCTGCTAACAATGCATTTGTCTCCAATTTTCCTTTCTCTTGTGTGTTTTTCAAGGACACTTCAGAGTAGTGAAAGCGACACTTGCCTCCCACATAAATACGCATACAGAAAAATGCACACAAGCACTTTGCCTGAAAAGTTATGGAAAGTCACTAACACATTCCAATGAAACAAGCCTGATACTCGCATCACCAAAACTGTAGCAGGCTGCTAGAGATGTAGACTAAATCAGTTAACACCTGAGTATTACATTTGCTGTAACACCCTGTTTCATCTCATGATCTATAAGCTCAAAGTGATGGTCCCTGGGATAGAACTACAGACCTGTGACCTTCTCTAGAGGTTCAGATAGTATCAATTGCAATAATAAAGTTCAAACTGATTTATTCATGTTATCTATCAGCACAAAAACTAGGTTATATCACTCTCTTCATAAGGTTGTTTATCAGATTATAACACCCATATTTAAACTGCAAGGGGAACAGAGGTTCCACTCTAAAGGAAAATACTATGAGGTATATGCATGTGCCAGAGATGGTCCAATGCTGTAACCATTTGTAAGTTTCTCAGAACTGAGAAGAACCTCAAGAATTGATAAACATGTATCACCTGAAAGCACTTTAGACAATCCAAATTCTTTTTAAGTAACTATGAACATAAAATAGTCAGTGATAAAACCCTCAGCAATGTATTTGAAAACAACATGCATTTATATAGTATATATTGTCTCCATATAGCATTATCAAACGAAGGTACTCTATACTTTCTGTATAGTATTATGTTATGATCCCCATAGAAACCAATAACTTTGAAAAAGAAATTCAAACTTCCAGTGACTGATTAAAAGTCAATTCAAAAGGCCCTTCATTCTCCAGAAAACAATCCAAAGTTATTCTCAACTTCCAATAGCTGTTTCCTTTTTCCTTTTCAAGCCGGGAAACTTCTAATCCCTGAGTAGCTTTCATAGTAAGGGTTATCCTGAAGATCCCACCCTCTAGCCAAAACAAGACGAAATTTCCAGCCTCATTTAAGTCCTCACAAACTTGATCTCTTCAAACCAAACTTGAACACTTATCAGCATTTGATATGGCGACTAATGGAGACTGCTGTCTCTATCTCTCTGCTCATTTTGCTTTTTCTCTCTCACAGTTTCTTGCAGACTGAAGTGTCTATGAGGTTCAGGAATATCTTACAAAACTTTTAAGTGGATATTCCAATGGCTTCCAATTCCTACGGACTCTGTCAAAGTCCATATCCATGACAACATGAATAATATAGTCCTTGTAACTAAATAGAAATACTAATTAGTGATCTTCTAGCCCTCAGCTCCATTTATAATGGAAAGAAGATAGAAGTGGTAGAATGATTCTCCTTTCTCCCACCTCTCAATTAACACCACAGGATATGTTTGAAAGAAGAAATGATGTGACTTTCAAAAAAGATACAAGCAGGCGTTTAAATTAAAAGAGAGAATAAATGTATGTATTCTCAAAACACAAAATGTAATTGCAAAAGCACCCACTCATTCATGCATCCAAGACACACACAAAAGAAAAATGATTGCAAAAGGCGTACCATACATCTAAATTACTTAAGTCAAAAGTATCACTTTTACTTCTAGTTCTCAAGATGATAACTGAACATATTGCAAGCCTGAGAATTCTCTCTTGGTTCATTAAAGACAACAGAGGTTGGAAGTTTCTTGCAATCAACTCACAATAGCTTACTCCCTGCAACAATAATTGTAGTCAAACATATGCCATGAAGACAAAAATCTGCAGATAAAAGAATAGCTCCATTTCTCTTCCTATGATGAATTTCTAAGCAAGGTTTTTCTTTTTCTGAGTAAGCCTCTTCTCTCTGTGGTCTCTGTCGCAGACTGACTCCCTGGACTGCTCAAGATGGGTTATTTGCATATTGCTTACTAGTGTTCCCAGTGTCCACATGCATTGTTCCTGTTGATAATAGTATGGACACAGAATGGAATTTGAAGTTCAGTTATTTGCGTCATATTTTGATCAAGTGGGTTTATTCATAAGCATTTTTCTGGAATTTTAGTTTACAGTCTGGGTCACCATTATATCTCAGTTTCTGTGGAAAGTTAGACAATAGTAAGGGTTAATTCTACAAGAGCGATCTGTTGTATTGTAATATCTCTTCAGAGCAATATTCAAAATATTATTTATATTTTAATGTCCTGACTATAAAAGCAATTTATGTTCAGCTTCAGGCACTTTCATATTTTTGCAGATGGGGGAGAAGGTCACCTGATCTCTTGGTGTCCATCTTGTGTCAAGACAAATGGTCCACTTTCATTCTGCTTTCTAAACCTACAGTGTCCATCGTTTTCATAACTTTGTGGGCGTAATAATGTGAGCATGATGCCTTCTGTCTTGAAATTATATAGACAATTTAAAGTATAATCATTTACATTTTTAGCATCTCCCTGTGAGACTTGAGGATTAAAAAAAACCTATCCATTGTCAGCATAGCTACCTTGATCATTGTTTGCAGATCTGAATACCTTATACTTACTTATAGTTAAGCCAACAGACTTGGTGTTGGGCAGAATTCAAAATAGGTCACATAGCTGCTTTCCAAGGTCAGATTTGCCAGGAACATCCCATATTTGAGATGCTTGTCCCATGTCCTAGATAGATAACTTCTTCATCTGAGACAATGGTTTGACTCTTGTTTCAATCATTAAATTTCTTATACGCGCATTATACACCTCCGCATGTGTCCTGATCTCTCCTATGGTTGCTCCATCCCATGCCCTCATTAAACACATCAAATGCCATTCTGCCCTACCCCCACCCAACACCATCCCACCCCCATCCTCACCTTGGCTTTAACAGGTTTGCTAAAACCCACACTTGCTCTGATGAGTTAGAATCTCCCTCAAGCCAACTCACAAGCTCAACAGCCTGCTTCTAACCCCCACCCTCTGATGCTGACGGATTCGATATCCCCTCCAACTGTCCCAGTGCCGGTGACAGAGACGACAGAGAATTTGGCACTCAGCCAAGTCTCCGTTCACAGGAGAATCCCACCCAATATGTCCCTCAATTTATTTCCTGATAGTTGGTTATAATGCCCCTGCATTTCTCCATATTATCCTTAATTAAAAAGAGAGTCCCAAAACATACTTATACAACTTCCCTCATTATGAGACACATACCTATTCTGTTTTCCCTAGCTTGTATTTCCTTTTGAACAGATTGCTGGCTTGTTGCCAGAGTTTGAGGGGTGAGGGGTCCCCACTGTTCCTACTTGCTACAGGCATATTGGAGGGATTTGAAGACGGATAACTAGCCTGTTTGACCTCATTATGGACATAGTTTCTCTGGCCATCAAGTCCTGGAGTGGGACATAAACTGAGATTCTGGCTCAGAGCCAGTAATACTAATCATTAACGTTGATCATTAACAGTAATCATTGCACCACTCCCTCTTCCCCAAAATCTAACACTCTTACAAATCTATGTGTAACAATTATAGACAGAGTGTCCTCCATAATATAATTTCCAGTACACTGTAATAAGGGTATATTCAAAAATATAAAGGGAATAAACTGCGTAAGTTCTATAAAGAGAATTGAGCCTAATAATAAATATGCTGCACAGTACGATTCATTGTGAAGGGAACTATATAGTATAATGCCAGGCCAATATTATGAAGTGTGCATTATCAACATTGACAGCAATTCCATTTATATACACTATAACCTCTCCTGTCCAGGAATGCAAAGCCTGAAAGTACCAGCTGTCTGGAAATATTTTAAGCACCCATCTATTCACCAGTCGACTATTCAGGTGCTGCAATAAATTAGGCTCACCTGATACAGGGGCTGTGTAGTGTAGGAAAATGCAATGTGAAGTTGCAATGTCATGGTGGCACCATAGTTAGCACTGCTGCCTCATAATGCCAGGGACCTGGGTTCAATTCTGGCTTAGGTCACTGTCTGTGTGGAGTTTGCACATTCTACCTGTATTTTTGTACGCTTCTTCCCATAGTCCAAAAATGTTTGGATTGGGTTGATTGGTCATTGTAAATTGCCTCTTGGTGCAGGGGGATTAACAGGGTAAATAAATGGAGTTATGGGGATAAAGTCTGGGTAGGACTGTGGTTAGTGCAGATGGATGGGCTGAATGGCTTCCTTCTGCATTGTGGGATTCTATGATTCAATTCTCTCCAAAATTGTCTCCATGTCAGTTTATTTCCCCATACCTTTCTTGTGAAGTTTGTTGGTCTCTCTTAATCAATCAATTTTTCCTTCTACTTTTGATCTTGATCTTGATCTTGATATCTGTCTCTGTCTCTGTCTCTGTCTCTGTCTCTGTCTCTGTCTCTGTCTTCCCCCCTCACTTGCTTCTTTTTTTTCCCTTTCAATACACTCAGTATTTATTGCCCATCCCTAATTGCCCTTGAATTAAATGGCTTGCGAGGCCAGTTAAGAATCAACCATGGAGGCCAGATCAGGAAAGCACACAGATTTCAATCCCTAAAGGGCATTAGTAAACTAGATCAATAATAGTCCCAATTACTGGGGTGAACTTTCAATTCCAGATTTTATTAATTAATTGAACTTAAATGCCACCAGCAGCTGTGGTGTCTCATGGCATTAACCTGTCCCTCTGGATTACTGGCTCCGTAATAATACCACATTGCCACTATCTCCCACCTCCCTCACTCATTCTTCTCAGCTAACAGTAGTATCTTTGAGCAGATCTGATTCCAATCGTATCATTTGTTTTTAAATTATTACCCTGACATCTAAGAAGAGGGGCAGGGAGTGCGCCGCATGTAGCACAATGTTGCTTCACAGTACCAAGAACCCGGGTTCGATTCCTGGCATGGGTCACTTGTCTATGTGGGTCTGCATGTTCTCCCCGTGTCTACATGGGTTTCTTCTGGGTGCTCAGGTTTCCTCCCCTAGTCTGAAAGGCATGCTGGTTAGGTGCATTAGCCATGCTAAATCCTCACCCGGTGTGCCCGAACAGACTTCGAAGTGTAGCAACTAGGGGATTTTCACAGTAACTTCCTTGCGGTATTAATGGAAGCCTACTTGTGACTAATAAATAAATAAATAAACTTTAAATAATTTGGTTAGTTGTTTCGTAAGTTGCAGAGAATTGGAGGATATGGAGGGAAAAATGCAATATGGTCACAGTAGATATCATCTGATTTTAATTAAGATCATTTTGATACTGTGGCAGTTAGTAGAAATATGGAGTTGAAGTAAGGATAGGTATGGATTTGGGAGTTGGTGACAAGTTCAAAGAGCCAGAGTGGTCTACTATTTTTCTGGCAATGTTCTTTAACAGGAAGCATCTTGTAGAAGATATTTCTGACCCTCTATCGACCCCTGAGTGAGTCACATTCAGCAATTAAACAAGACTGAAAAGATAAATCAATGATATTTGAGTGAAGCAGCGCTGTAGTTGTCCTTGCTGTCAGAGGAGTATGCACACTGCTCTTTGTATCCACTATTCTGAGCTAGTTCTCTTTGTGATGTACACTATATCTCCAGCACCAGCAGGATCATTTCATTTACTTTCCCACTGCACACCAATCGAGAGGATGATTCCTGAGCAAAGTTTCTGAAAACAAATCAAGCAAATTCTCAGAATACTTATCTAACCTCAGACCTTAAACAATTCATCCTCAACTACTCAGAAGGCTGGGGTTTTCCATGCAAAATCATAATCTAGCACAGGTCACACATCTCTGGTGTTTTCTGTGCCAATCCAAGGTGTTTGTTCTGGAGCCAAGCCAATCCATCAGAATTTGCCTTGAGCATGTGTGATCAGAATATCAAGCTACTGCTGTATTTGCAAAGATGCTGTGGCAGTCTTAAACAGTTGAAGCTGCATTCCATGCATAACTTTAAACAAAAACTCTCTTTCAAGAGCCTGGAGGGTTTAACCGATACCACAACTGCTGTATATATCTGTAAAAGTTTCTGTACTGACATTTCAGTGAAATGTATCATATAACATGGAGTATTTATTGATTCTCTTCCCATAGCAGTGTCAGATAAGTTATTTGAAGATGTCACTATCTAATTGTGGAGCAGATCAGGTTAAGTAAACTTTAGATAATTATCCTGATTACTATATTTATTGTTGTAGAGTGACTCCGTTTAAATATAGTGTTGTTTCACATTTGAGATCTCAAACCTTTCCACATGACAGTTATATTGTAGCGATACTTCTGAAGGAAGTGCAATGATATAAACAAGGTAGTGTGCAGACCTTTGGGGCAAAATGATACTAGTGGAAAAGGAAATTCTTGTCTTTGGAGCGGCAATGCTGTTCTATCTTGAGGTGTGCTGAAATCTCATGCAGATTATTCACAACACTGATTACGATGGAATTCTGCCATTACTTGTGACTGCATTTAATCTTGTGCAGATGCCCCTGTTCCAGTGTCAATATCAACTTCCAAATCTGCTTGAAAAGATAAATGGATGCAAATTTGGAACATATTCTGCTGAATTATCAGACCAAGACCAATGAAGTATCAGACGGAGGTAAAGTGGTTTTCTCTAATCACCTGAAAGCTCAGGAGACATTTTAAAGTGTGCGTGTGAATGAAATGATTTTTTACCTTCTCATTTGTTACTTCCTGGTTAGGTTTTACAGGATCTGTGGTGTATTGGTTCTGTTACCGTATGTATAATCCAGATGCCCACACTGATAATTCTGAAATATGAGTTCAAAATGAACCATGATAGTCTGTGAATTTGAATTCAGTGAAATGAAAAAGTTGGTATCACTAATGGTAAGCATGAAACAGTTGGAGGAATGAAACCTATTTTTGTTACACGGTCGGAACCTTATGTGACTCCAGAACTGCATTAATGTTTAACTAATTTTCTCAAACTTTTTGATGAGGTTAATGGGAGTAATACTAATTATGTGCTGTACATGGGCTTCCAAAAGCCTTTGATACAATACCAGTACCAACAGACTTGTGAGAAAAGTTAAAGCTTATGGAAAAAAAAACGGAGAGTAGGTACAAAATTAGTTGAATGACAGGAAGCAGAAGGTAGTGGTGAATGGTTGTTTTTTTTTCTAGAGGGAATTAGATGAATTGGTCCTTCGGAAGTGATTATAGGGAGCTGAATTCAATTCTGGCCTTGGGTGACTGTCTGTGTAGAATTTGCACATTCTCCCTGTGTCTGCGTGAGTTTCGTTTGGGTGCACTGGTTTCCTCCTACGCTCCAAAGCTGTGTGGGTTAGGCTGTTTGGTCATAGTACATTGACTCCTGGTGTCAGGGGATTAGCATGGTAAATATGTGGGATTATGGGAATAGGGCCTGGACGGGATTGTTGCTGATGCAGGCTTGATGGGCCGAATGGTCTTCTTCCACATTTTAGGAATTCTAGGATCACTGAATTTCCACAGCACTCGATACATTCTAGCAAGTATTTTCTGCACTCTCTATCTTCACAAATTTCCTAAACTATGGCTTTCAGAACCAGACATAGTACTCGAGGTGAGGCCAAACCAGTGTTTTATATAAGAATAACATAACCTCCTTGCTTTTGAACTCTATGCTTCTGTTAATAAACCTAGGATGCTGTATGCTTTCTTAACCGAGTTCTCAATCTGTCATACTACCATCGATGGCATATGCACAAATACACCCAATGGGATGCCTATTTTCAGTTGGGTGATGCTAATGACCCATTGGAGAACAGATTGTTGGATTCCTGTGATGTTTGGAAGCTTCTTTGAATAATGGTATCTGCCAAGATGAAAGTAGTCTAAGCTTGCAAGACTGTAGTTCTTGTTGCATCATGTTGGATTCTGCAGGTAGTTTGATGGAGGTGAATATCCATTCTAACTGGTGTCACAAAGTTACAATTTTTTATTTTTTAAAAAATTATTTTTTAAAATCTTTAACAGAAATTCTCAACTTTGAAATGAGACAGAACAAACTGCTTTAAAAAGCAAGGCTACCTTCCAAGGTGAAAGTGAGTAAAGCAAACAAGAACCACCCAGAAAAGAGTACAAAGAGAATATTTCGCATCTCAGCAGACATCCAAATCCCATCTCCTGCTGATCGATGTCTCAGAATGTAGAAATGGCTTGGGTTCAAAGAAATCTGACTCTAGGCAAGAGACATGTTGTTTGTTCCCTCTCAGGATACACAGCACACTGTGATTTATAAAAAAACAACTGTAGTCCTGTCCTGTGTGTACTGAAGTGCTAATGTGTCAGAGTGTGTGTGTGGCACATAAAAAAGAAGAAACCCTCTCTTTCTGCTGCTGGAGAATGTTCAGAAAAAGACACAAGCTGAAGGAAATCAGACAGCTTTTCATCACCTCTGCAGAATCCAGTGTCTTCAACTCCCTGCTAACCTGCCAAAGTCAAATATACAAGAATTATCCAACTTAATGGCCACAACATGCCACAATCTACATTCATGGACAAACTAAGGACTGATATGTGTATATTTTTACTTTTATCTTTGATGTTTTAACTTCTCATCTGACTAGAGTATGAATGTTTGTTTATGTTGCATTCTTTACTGTTTTTCTTTTTTTTCAGTAACTAATAAACTTACTCTTCCTTTGACTCAAGAAAGCTTGATTGAGTTGGCCACTTTCCAAAGAGTAAACACATTTGGATTAGGTAAGGGTGTCCGTGGGGATTAACCTTGTTGTCGCCAGCTGGGGTTGGTGGTTGAATAAAGAAGGGGAGTAAATCTAATTTCCTCCTCACCTGGGAGCATGGCAAAATTTGAGAAATTAATAAATTACGGGACATTGCCAGGGGAACAGTCATAACAGTGGTAAGGATGGACTGCAAGCTCCGAGCAAAGCCATGTGCCAATTTAGTGTTGGACTCCACTGAATTTTTTTACTTTGTGCATTGGCTTTCTGGCAGGTTTTCCATGAACCAAGCATATGGCTCTTTCCAAGCGTTTGTTTCTTCAGTTACCAGGACCATCAAAAGCCTAACCAGCTAGAGAACTAGTATGTGACCTTGTCCTGCAGTGAACTGGCACCTGCACTATACTTTCCGCTCCCCATTCTGACTCCTATATTTGGGATCTTATCACGCACAGAATCCTTATCAGTGCTAGCCTCTAAAACATGCACACTGTCTATCTCTCAACTGGTGATTGAGAGATCGATTGATAGTTCTTTTCCTCTTCATTGTCCTCTTCCTCTTCTTTCTGCGACTGGGAATGTTCCAATTCTTGGATATCTGAGATAAAAAAAAGTTCAAGAGTTGGGTTGAAGTGAGGGAGGAGATGAAACCAGAGCTTTGTGCTTACATGACCTGCAAATTGTGAGTCAGAAAATAATGCAGGATAAGGGAGAAATGGGATGAGAGAAGGACAATTTGAGATGTTCAAGAGATAACTGATTATATTAATTCAGGCAAGATTAGACAAGCCCTTTTGAATTACAAACCTTGGAGTAAAGCCACAGAAGCAGAATTTAACCTAGTTAACTCTTCAGATGGCATAGCATGCATTCTTTTACTTGAAAATATAAGACAGCTCAAATTTCACATTTTGCAAGAAGGAATATATTTTTTCCTGATGTTTTTAAAATTGAATTTGCTTCCTCATCTCCTGCACTGCGGTGACTCATGCATATATATTGTTCAACCAATATCAGTGTCACTCTGGTAGTTTACCCAAATACCCATTCTTTATTAAAATGAAAGCAAAATATTGCAGAAATAGAAACAGAAAATGTTGGAAAAGCTCAAGCTTTGAAGAAAAGTCATATTGGATTCAAAATGTTAATTCAGTTTTGATCTTTACAGCTGCTACCAGACCTGCTGGGCAGGATTTTATGGCCTTGTTCGACCCAAGAATAGAAAATTCTGCCTGAGGTCTACAGACCTTCCCATTGTCCATCCTTACCGCTCCAATTCCCATAGTGGGAGGGGTGATAGAATTCCAGCGGCTGAATTTTTCCAATCCTTTACCCATTTTTCATGGTTAGATAGTGAGAATCAATGTGCTATCAAATTATAGTAGTTATCAAACATCCTGCTTTCACCAATAGGCTGTACAATTCTTTTCCCACAGAGTTTAGTTGGGAGTAGGAACACTGGCCAACAATGTCAAAGACCAAGCTTCATGGAGATATTATCACCTCTAATCATAGAATCATAGAATCCTACAATGCAAAAAGAGGCTATTCAGCCCATCAGGATTGTCCCAACCACAATCCCACCCAGGCCCTATCTCCATAATTCCATGCATTTACTCTAGTTAGTCTCCCTGACACTAAGGGACAATTTAGCATAGCCAATCCAACTAACCTGCAGTTCTTTGGACTATGGAAAGAAACTGGAGCACCCAGTGGAAACCCACATGAGTTCAACCAGTATCACTGGTACTTTAATAGTTTACCCAAATACTCATTCTTTATCAAAATGAAAGAAAAATATTGCAGAAATCAAAACAGAAAATGTTGGAAAAGCTATCAACATGGGGAGAATATGCAAACTCTACACAGTGTCCCAAGCAGGGAATCGAACCCAGATTACTGGCGCTGTGAGGCAGCTTTGTTAAATACTGTGCCACAGTGCCACCCACCAGATACCCCACCAGATCACACCATCACGGTTTAGACAGATATCACTGCATCACGGGGCCAAAATCCTAGAACCACCTATTGAATAGTGTTGTGGGAATACTTCACCACATGGGCTGGAGAACCACCTTCTCAAGGAAATCCTGTGATGGGCAATAAATGTTGACTTTGCTATTGAGGCCCACATCTCAGGAAGATTAAAAAAGCTCTCTCGAGCCTGGACAACATTGGAAACAACTGAAGCAACCCATCACAACTCTAATTGAAAATGGTTAATTCAGACCAAGACAAGAAATAAACCGAGGGACTCTCTGTTCCATATGAACTCAAAATTATGTTCTATTTAAAGAAAAAAAAGTTGTGTAACTGAACAGGAGATAGACAGAGAAACCCAAACCATTGCAATGTGCAAATTTAGTATGCTAAATTGAGCGGTAGCTGGCACAAATTGCACAAAATATTATTCCAGCAGATTTTGATCTCTCACTTTTTGTTTGCTCTTTTTCATGTCAAAATCTGGCAATGAGTCTATATTGCCATAGCACCAGGTGACAAGCAGCCGTGCCCACATTTCAGTTTCTATTCAGCACCCATAAAATTGCAACATAAATTATGTTTCTTGTGTTGCCAAGTTTCTTTCCCTCCTTATCTCCCAAAGGCATCGACTATATCAAAAAGGGAGTTCAATGTGTGTCAGAGAACACTTTCTTCTTGTGTGAGCTAAGGCTAAGCACTGGTGAAGCAGCCAATCGAGACAAACATTCAACCAAGCTCAATTCTGTCGTTATCTGAAATCCATGCAAATATATGTTCAAACAGGATCTCTGGGTAGTGAGAAAAGGCAGGAACAACTGTTGATTTTCCTCTCCCTAGCCTAGGGTGTTTTGGCCAATTATAGAGCCTTACTGCCACCCAATGAAGGAGCAAACACCTGGGATTTTCTGACAGCTCAGCTCCAAAAGCATTTGGAGAGCTTCTTTATAGATATTTGCGATAAACACGGGCACTTCAGCAGTAATCTCTATCCACTTTGTACTTTCTGCCTTTCAACTGGAATAGAGGCCAGCAAGGTACTGGCCTTACTTAGCAGCACTCTGAACGGTTCAAATTAAAGATTTTATTAAAAAAACATCCGTTCCGTGAAAATAATTTGAGTCTAGAATTTGGTCCTCAGGGCAAGGAGGGTGAAAAATAATAGGCTCCACACCATTTTATTTAAAAAGTAATTTGACATGACCACTTTTGTTCTCTGTTTGTATGTACACGTAGTATTCACTGAATGGTATGCATAAATTCACTGGAATTACACAGGAGTTATGAGGGACTTTATGTCTAACAGCTTGCTTATACCCCCCATGTACTGTTCAGCGAAGTTCATAGCCTGTTATGAACTTCATAACAAGACACGTAACAAGTGTCTGAAGTTAGTCTCAGGATAAGCATTTTAGTTGTGCAACTGGCTTGCTTGTAAAACAAAGTTGCTTCGTTCACATTTATTTTTGTACTTTGCTCAAATTGGATTCTAAAACCCAAGCACATGTTATCCCATTGATTTACAATGGAAAATCCAACCTGCATTCACTCGTGATGAAAAGGGGACTTCTGTAAGAAGGGGAAATATCCACACAACAGATTTCCCCCTTTCCAGCATGTTTTGCTATTCAGAGGCTCAAAATGAAGCATCTCTTGAATAAGTTATTGTGCAATGCATAATGTCTCCCCATCTCCATTTATGTCTCCTCATCTTTTTCATAAATGGTCAGAAGGAGAAAAAGAAAAAGGAGACATTTCTTCATCCAAAGAATGTAAGCTTTAGAATTCATTATCACAGGAAATAGTTGACGCCAAAACCTTGAATGTATTCAAGAGACAGCTAGATATAGCATTCGGGGAAAATAGGATCTAAGATTATGGGGAGAAAGCAGGATTAGGCTATTGAGTTGGATGATCAGCCATGATTGTGATGAATGGCGGAACAGATTTGAAGGGCCAAATGGCCTCCTTCTGCTCCTATCTTCCATGTTTCTATGTTTTTATATTGCACTTTTCCTTCACAATCTTCACTATGTTGAAATGGACATTCACCATATTGATTTCTAGTCTAACAAGTGTGATACTGCCCATTTTGTTCAGATGACCAAGATGAGTTTCTACCTCACTTAAAAAAAACCCAACAACCCTGATACTTGTGAGGGTGTGGGAAAGCTGAAAGGGCCTGTAGGAGGTAAACCTGGAATTTAATAGCAGGACCTCATCATCATTTATGAATTCTGTTCTATACCAGACATAGAACATAGAATAATACAGCACAAACAGGCCCTTCGGCCCACAAGTTGTGCCGATCACATCTACCAATCCACAGACCTATCTATAACCTGTAGCACAGCCTATAAATACCAATGGCAGAATGGGGAATATTGGCAACATATCCCTCAGAAATCAGGAATTGGTGTTGGAGGCAGTGGTGGTGAAACATGGCAATCAGGAGTGGGGGAAGATTGGGATCGAGGGATGGCAGTGTTGGTGGTGGAGGGGTGGGTTGTGTTGGGTTGGGGTTTGGAATGCTTGTGTACAATGGAATGCTGGAATACAGTGTGTACAGTAATGAGTAGTGCTCTAAAAAAATCATTTACCTTCTGGAGCCAACTGCTCCTGTCTCCATTTAGCTGGCAGATTTCCTGAGTACCAGAATATCCAGCCAACAACTGTAAAATTTAAATCAGTCCCCCAACATATGCTATAGGAGCCTGGTTAAATATTATGCTGAAGTATCTCACTCCCCCAAGAAGGGTGGAATCCTGACTCCTTTAAAACTAATCAAGGGGCGGGACTATTTCTAGCCTCAGTCCTGGATTTGATCTAAGCTTACCCATTTGGGAGATCACCTTGGATGCAGAAAATTAAGTAGCCACTTCTGTGTTTATTGCTCAATTAAAAAAAGTGGGAGGAATCCTGAGATAAGGTCAATCACAGGTTTTGTTGTCTTGGAAGGACAGCAGCCTCATTGGTGTGGGGGCGGAGGGGCATGGTCACAGAGTGGGGGATCATGAGCGTGTTTCCATCTTGAGATATCCTCTAACAAGATCAGAATTTTAACAATTTATACTCTAACCACAGTGCTCGGCCACCTCTCTGCAGGGGAAAATCTCCCCAGGATAGTATCTGGCTGCAGCTGTGAGCTGCTAGTCAATGCAGTTCCAATGGGAGTGGAGGGTGAGAGGTATTAGAGCAGGAGGCCATGTGTACCCCATGCCAGTGGCCAGCAAGCACAAGCTGGGTTCAGCCCTCAATGGGAACTGTTCCACCCCTTGGTAGATCCCCAAGGCATCTCCAGCCAGTTCACAAATGGACAGCTAATTATTCATATTGATGATCCACTGCTGCCATTTGGGCAGCTTCTCAATAATGACTGGCCTCTGACAAATAGAGGTTGGATTGTGTCAGTCCGCTGACGCAATGCTAATATAACTGAATTTCAAATCACAGAGTCCCTTCGGAGTGGAAGGAGGCCATTCGGCCCATCGAGACTCCACCAACAACAATCCCATCTATCCCCACGTATTTATCCTGCTAATCCCCATATCTTGGAACACTAAGGGGAAATTTAGCATGGCGAATCAACCTAATCTGCACATCTTTGGATTGTAGGAAGAAACTGGAGCACCTGGAGGAAGCCCATGCAAACACAGGAAGAAGGTGCAACTTCACACAGGCAGTCACCCGAGGCTGAATTTGAACCTGCATTCCTGGCGCTGCGAGGCCACACTGCTAACCCCTGTGCCACCCCAGGACTGGTAAACTTCCACCCAGGTGTTTATGTGGCATCTTGATTTGATATTTTGAACTCTGCCCATTGTGGGGTGCTGAAGGATTAGGGAGTGCTTGTTAATGTCAAACCCAAGGTTCTGGAATTACAAAACAATACCTGCTGAGAAAAATAATTCTGTACTTGGTTAAGAACCATCTGGTTCAGTTTTCTATCAAACGACTTATAAAGGCTTACGGGAAAAAAGAAGTGGACATTCTGCAAGGACAAAGCAGCATGAAATACCTCTTGCTAATTCAAAACAGAACCTTTTAAATGAAACCGGAAAAAAAATGAGAAAACTAGGAACTCCAGGAATTTATAATGTTTCCAGATATTGCTTTGTCTGAACACCATTCTGTTACAAAACCTAAGATGCACCTATCCCTGATTTGTTTCCTCCCTTTGAACCTTTTCACAGTTTTTAATCCATGTGAGGAAGTCTCTGCTGGTTGTGTCCTGTCATTATTGGCATTCATTGTTCCTGTGTCTCTGAGGTTATCACCATCAGCCTGTCATTTACAGCACTCCTGTCATTGCCTGTCATCCCCTAAGTAGTTTGTTTGGATCTCAGCCATCTGATGGGGAATGTGAAGCAGTGGGAAGGTCACAGATCAAAAATATCTCCCAGCAAAGGCTGATGGCAAAAATTCTACAGGTAAATCACTCTCGTTATTATAAATCCATGAACCTCAGAATGAAGAACAGCTGACTCCTGGATTGTTCACCCAATGAGTAACTTTTTTTTATTCATTTGTGAATCTTGGGCATCGCTGGCTAACCAACATTTATTGCCCAACTCCAGTTACCCAAGGGCAGTTGAGAGTCAATCACATGTGCTGTGGCTCTAGAGTCACATGTAGGTCAGACCAGGTAACGATGGCAGATTTTATTTCCTAAAGAACATCAGTGAACAAGATGGGTTTTTCCAACAATCGACAATGGTTTTATGGCCATCAGTAGATTCTTAATATTTTTTATTCAATTCAAATTGCACCATTTGCCATGGTGGGATTCGAAGCGGGTTCCTAGCACATAACTGAGTTTCTGGATTAATAGTCTAGCGATGATACCACTAGGCCATTGCCTCCTTTAATAAATTTAGCTACCTCACATCTTTGCCAGTACTTTCAAGCTCTTGGTTTTCTCTGCAACCTTATAGTAGATCACTGAATTTAATTACATTGTATGATTTGAAACTCTTGAAACACTTGATTCATAGTCAGCTGCAATGTCCAAGTTATATGCCAGAACTTCCAGAACTTGGTTCATCCCCAGTTTAGTGTCAACTATACTGGCATTAATAGGCTTCATCAGAAGCTGTGATTTTCAGAGTAACATCATTGCAATGTAGGCCTATTTGTGACTAATAAATAAACTTTCTTTCATCAAATTTACACCTGCATTGTGAGTTTTAGTGGACAGAATCATTGAATCATAGTGCAGAAGGAAGCCATTTAAGTCTGCAGCAATTTTCTGACAGATTATCTTCCCCAGACCCTCTCCACCTTCTCTATCTCCATAACCCGCAACTCTTCCAATTTTGACACAAGCCCACAGATGATAAGAAGAAGGACTTTGCAGGCAGAGTTCACCAGACAGAGTGTGGCTTGATGCCAAGAAGTCCATCCAATTTTAGTCTTATAATGACTCGTCAACCATAGAACTATCACATTCCTACAGTACAAAGGGAGGCCCATCAAGTCTGCACCAACTTTCCAAAAGAACATCTTACCCAGGCCCAGACCCTCTGTCTTATTTCCCCAACCCTGTGCATTTACCATGGCTAATCAATCTAACCACACACTTTTGAACTTTGGGAGGAAACCCATACAAACACAGTGAGAAAGTGCAAACTCTACACAGTGAACCAAGGCTAGAATTGAACCCAGGTCCCTGGTGTTGTGAGATAGCAGTGTTAACCATTGTGCCACTATGCTGTGCACTATGTCACACTTCTAATCCTACTGTGCACTGAATTCCTGCTATTGTGACTCTATATGCCAATTTCAAGGTTTATTTATTTGAAATGGGAACAAAATATAAATATTTAAGATGCATTGATTATAATTGCACTCCAGTAAAATTCATAGTTGTGAGAGTCTTCCAGTTGGGTTAGTGATCTCCCTCATTTAAGTTAAACAAGAATTCATGAAAAGGGATTAGTTGGTATTATTATGAATAACAGATTGATCTAGTTTTATAAAGTATAAGAATCCTTTGTGCTTCACTTTATTGCCAGTCTTTCCTTTGGTCATTGGATGCAGGATTCCAACATGTCAAATACTATATTTCCCTTTAAATCTATTCATGGTCTGGTCACTATCTTTGAATCCTCATTTCTACCCACTCCTACCTCTTGGGTGCACAATGGCACAGTTGATAGTACTGCTGCCTCACAACACCAGTGACCTGGGTTCAATTTCTGGCTTATGTGGAGTTTGTATGTTCTCCCTGTGTCTGCATATGTTTTCTCTGGGTGCTCTGATTTCCTCTCACAGTTCGAAAGATATACTGGTTAGGTGCATTGGCCATTCGAAAAGTTGCCAGAGTGTGGTGACTAGGGGATTTTTACACTAACTTTATTGCAATGTTAATGTAAGCGTACTTGTGACTAATAAATAAACTTTACTTTGTAAATCCCTTCCCTCCTTTACACCATTAGTGACCATGCTTCCAGGCCCAAAGTTCAGTCATGATTTCACTGAATGGCCCTCATTTATTTATTTAGAACAAGAATCAACTGTTGTTCAATAAACACTCTTTATTGGATATCTCTACTCCCTTTGGCTGCCTAATTTGTGATGACTTTCTTCCACTGTATTTTCTGACAAAGAGCTCAGCCCTGTTTATAAGGAAAACTGTCTACTATATAATTCCTATAAACTGTACAGATAGCACTCAGAGAAACAAAAAATTATTGGTCTTTGAGAAGAATTATGGATCGATTTAATGGGTCAGTGTTCCAGTCAATCTACTGTGAAGATGAACACTCAGTTCACTTGATAGACATCTTGTTCATTTTATATTCTCATAAATGAATCAGATAGGGGCTGTGAAGCTCAGTGGGTCAGATGGCTAACATGTGGATCAAATTAGTATTGGCAGGGCAGGGATGATTTCAGTTCCAGCTGAAGTCATTTTAGGGATCTGTTACCTGCCCATGATAGTGAGCGGCAATGACAAAAACAGCTCAGGGTGAAGCCTCAGCAGACAATGGGTTAAAAGGCCTGCATCCAGGCAAAGCACACATGAAAAAGATGAAGGAACTCAGTCAGATCACAGTGTCCACATCCATGTCAGATAGATAAAAGATAGACAACTATCTTGAACAGTAAGAACCAATCAACAAATTTTTATAGTATTGTTGGTTATGCCAAGCTTTCTGGGAATCATACGTCATGTGTACCAAAGAATTGCATGCCCTTTTCCAATAGCATTTTCTACATTACATAAAAGTACAAGCAGTTTTTCATCATAATAATGTTTACTGATCTTGCAGATTTGATCCAGATACGATGTACAAAAAAATGAGAACTGGGTGGAAGTATAAATGCTGAATGATGGGTAACAGTAATTACATAATAAAATGATTAGATTATGACTCATTTCCTTATTTCCAATATGCTATATCTGCAGAAGATTGTTTTACTCAGAACTGTTCACCCTTTGGCATGCTTACAATCTGTGCCATTTGCCTTGGAATTAGAGAAGGTGCTGGCTCATGTGAAACTTCCAAGTCATAAAGTTGTGTGGGTTTCCAAAGACCAAATACATTGTACTGATGCTCAGGTTCAGCATTAAGAAAAAGTTATACTGTACAATAAGATTGTAAGCTGAGGTACCTCTGTCCTCTCAAGGGCATAAGAGATTCTGGAGCACATTCAAAGAAAAACAGATTAACTGATCATTTACCAGATTGCTATTTCTAAGAAAAAATATATATATACTGCCAAGTTTTCCTACTTTGCAACTGTGACTGCAGAAAACCATTTGGGCCTTTTCCACAATGCAGCACTTGAGGAACGGCCCTATTCCCAAGTACAAGATAAGGAAGTCAGCTGCTGTTTTGTTTCCATTAGCTAGCCTAGTCCAGCAATGATCAACAATGACTCCATCCCATTCTTTCAGTTCCTTTGTCTCCGCCGCATCTGTTCTGATGATGCCACTTTCCAAAATAATGTTGTTGATATGTCTTCCTTCTTTCTCAATCATGGTTTTCTACACACTCTTGTTGACAGGGCTCTCAACTTTATCCAACCCATCCCCGGCCACTGCTTTCACTCCTCCCCACCCTCCCAGAACCAGCATAGGGTCCCCCTTGTTGTCATTTTTCACCCCAAACAATCCCAGCATTCAAAGGATCATTCTTCGTTACTTTTGCCAACTCCAGCATTATGCCACTACTCAACACACCATCCCCTAACCATCACCACTACCACCTCCCCTCCCTCCAGATCAGCATTCAGCAAAAGCTATTCTCTCCGGGATATCTCAGTCCACTTCCTCATCACACTCAACACCTCAAGCCTTGCCCACAGCATCTTCCCATGCAGTCGCAGAAGATACAACACCTGCCTCTTTACCTCCTCCCTGCTCACCATCCCAGATCCTAAACAACCTCTTTCAGGTGAAGCAGCGCTTCACGTGCACCTCCTTCAATCTGATCTATTCCATTTGCTAGTCCCAATGCTGTCTACTTGGAGAAACCAAACATAGACTAGGGATTGAATTTCGGAGCCGCAACGTCATGTTGCAACTGTACAAAACTCTAGTGCGGCCGCACTTGGAGTATTGTGTGCAGTTCTGGTCCCCACATTATAAGAAAGATGTGGAGGCATTGGAGAGGGTACAGAGGAGGTTTACCAGGATGTTGCCTGGTATGGAGGGCAGGTCTTATGAGGAGAGGCTGAGGGATTTGAGGTTGTTTTCGTTAGAAAGGAGGCGGCTAAGAGGGGACCTTATCGAAACATATAAGATGATTAGAGGTTTAGATAGGGTGGACAGTGATAGCCTTTTTCCTAGGATGGAAAAAGCTAGCACGAGGGGACACAGCTTTAAATTAAGGGGTGATAGTTATAGGACGGATATCAGAGGTAGGTTCTTTACCCAAAGGGTGGTTCGGGAGTGGAATGCCCTGCCTGCAGCAGTTGTAGATGCGCCAAGTTTGGTGGCGTTTAAGAGGTTAGTTGATAAGTATATGGAAGAGAAGGGAATGGTTTAGTTTGGAGGGGCATTGCTTTTTATATTGGTCGGCGCAACATCGAAGGCCGAAGGGCCTGTTCTGTGCTGTAATGTTCTATGTTCTATGTTCTAGACTAGGTGATCACTTTGCAGAACACTTTTAGTCCTACCACAAACAGGATGCAGACCTTCCTATTGTTTGCCACTTTAACACACCACCTTCCTCTCCTGTCCACATGTCCATTTTTGGCCTTTTGCAATATTCCAGTGAACCCCAATACAAACTGGAGCAATAGCACATCATCTTCCAATTGGATACTTTACAACCTTCTGGACTAAGCAACTACTTCAGAGCATGAACATTTTCCTCCACCCTCACCCCATTTCCATTTATTTTATTTCATTTTGTTTCATCTTATTCATCCACTTTATCATCCTTCTTTATCACTTACATTTTTCCACTTTCTGTTCTAGTTCTCCTTCTTTCCCCCTCCTTTTCTGCCACATTCCTCAGGCAGTTCTTTAACAATCTCTGTTCTGTCGTTCACACATTCTTGATCGCTTAATGGACATTCTTAGCATCTTCCCAGCCTTCTGTATCCTTAATACATTCCCTTTGTTCCCCCCCTCCCCACCTTAATAATATAAATCTCTCCTGATTCTCTTTGCTCTCAGCTCTGACAAAGGCTCTATTCTCTCCGCACTGATACTGTCAGACCTACTGAGATTTTCCTGCATTTTTTTGTTTTTTCAGGTTCCAGTATCTGCAGTATTTTATCTTAATGATCAACAATTAATAATTTCGGAAATCCTGCTGGAAAACGTATTGATCAATATTACAGCACATTATTGTATCTGAAGTGAGGCCCCAAATCAATCAACCAAAGCCCCCAAAAGCTTTTAAAATGTAAAGTGCCTTCAAAAATCTTTTTTAAATAGAAGGTCCATGAATCAAGAATGCTGACTTGAGTGGACTTGGTGCTGAACTGCTGATTCCATGGGAAATTAATTTCAACAAGTTTGTGAAGCTGCACTCCATGCAAATATTGATGTAATTAGAGTCAAGAACTGATCTAAATGAAAGCAAGTTAGTCCCACAATGAATTCCACATGCTCACCGAGCACCCATATAAACAGATGGTGAGAGGCCCATCAAGCTGTTTAATCAAAACAACATCACTTGAAATGAATGGGAAAGAAAATTAGTACAGTTTAAAATGCTGAAAGCACTTAGTGCTTCTGGTGACAGCTATCTTCACTCCCTCGTACCTTGATAAAGACATCCTTGCTATGAGGAGAAGATGAAATGAGCAGGGAAGAAGAGTTTAAGTTTGAGTAGTTGGGTTTCAATGGATAAAATATGCCAGGGATTATCCTTGCCCAGAGTAAATTGCATATGGTTTTGGCAGAGGAACACAAGGCCGAGTTGTGATTGATGGGTTTCAGAGAGTTAAATTCATGGAGTTTCAGGGAGTTAAATGGATGGCATTATGGCTCAGTGGTTAGCATTGCTGCCTCATAGCGCAGGGACCTTGGGTCACTGTCTGTGTAGAATTTGCACGTTCTCCCCATGTCTGCATAGTTTTCTTCTGGGTGTTCCAGTTTCCTCACAGTCCAAAGATGTGCGGGTTAGGTTGATTAGCCATACCAAATTGATCCTAATGTCAGGGAGATTAACGGTAAATGTTTGGGGTTATGGGAATAAGGCATGGGCGGGATTGTGGTCGCTACAGACTTGATGAGCCAAATGGCTTCCTTCTGTACAGTGGAGATTCTATGAAATTAGGACTATACCAGTGGAAATAAAACCAAGAAAGAGTAAACATTTTACTGTGAACCAGACATCAGGTGGGGGGTTGGGGGTGGGGGGGCAGAGGGTAAGAGAATCAAGATGTCATTGACAATAGCAGAGTATTGCAAGAAATGCAGTAGCATAAGTTATTCAGTTGTGGAATTGCAGTTGTAAGTTACTTGGGGAGAGGTTTCTGCCAATCTTATTGCAGCAGAGTGGAAGACACCCTAATAAAATTCATCCCAATTGCTTCAGTGCTCATTTGACAAGCCCCCTATTCTTCAACCTCTATAGTGATAACTGAGCCAAATATTTACTGTCCATACGTTTCCTGCAATAAATCCAACTTTTCCATCATCCTTATTCTTGCTGATCTATATTGAATCCCAGTTGCCCCAGAGCTTTAAATTTAACATTCTTAATTCTGGATTTAAATTTCATCATGCTCAACCTTTCCCTATCTTTGTAATCTCTTAGGGCCCTACAATCATCTCTATTCTCAACTTCCTAATATTCTAACATTGAGCCTCATGAGCAGTGCTTCCCTTGTTCCACAATTGGCAGTAATGCCTTCAGCTACCTAAACTTCTCTTTGGAATTCCTTCCCAAATTCCTCCCCTTCTCCACCTCCCTCTTCTTCTTTAAGACTCTCCTTTAATCAAGCTTTTGACTACTCCCTCCCTCACCCAATTTTCCTCCTTTGGCTTGGGGTATGTGGGGGTGGGGTGGGG
This sequence comes from Sphyrna mokarran, assembly GCA_024679065.1. Classification (NCBI taxonomy): domain Eukaryota; kingdom Metazoa; phylum Chordata; class Chondrichthyes; order Carcharhiniformes; family Carcharhinidae; genus Sphyrna; species Sphyrna mokarran. The sequence continues at coordinate 43,922,926 of JAGIQG010000009.1, forward strand.
GGATGGTGGTCAGCTGTTTCTCATGTCCTCCAACAATGTTAAAGGTGCTGTATAAATGTATGTTGTAATGGATGACAGTGGTTAATGGTACAAAATGTTCCAAAGATCAAATAAAGCAAAAAGCTAAAAGCAAAGGAAAGCCTGTCTGCTTGAAAGATATCTCTTTACTCGTGAGAATATCTAGGAGGGATTAAATCATTTCCACTCCCAAGGTCAGTTGCTTGAAAACATCAAAGCTGAAGTGAAAATATTGTTCCTTACAAAATATGCTACTTCACCACATGATTGTGTCAGTGACAGATTATAACTATACTACCTCAATTCAGCAATAGTGAAATAGTTCAGGTTAAAGCAATTATTAAAATAGAAACAAATTACTGTGGATGCTGGAATCAGAAACCAAAGGAAAATGTTGGAAAATCTCAGCAGGTCTGGCAGGTCTGGCAGTTCGAGTCCAGATGACCATTTGTCAAATGTTCAACTGGACTCGAAACATCAGCTCTTTTCTCTCCTTACAGATGTTGCCAGACCTGCTGAGATTTTCCAGCATTTTCTACTTTGGTTAAAGCAATTATTAGCTGCACTGATCACAGACAATAGTAAAGGGCTTTACTGCTAGTGGGAGATGGCTGCTAGATCTTATTAGTATATGTATAAAGTAAATCATCTGCAGTACAATGGCACATTATAGCTATGATTTTAATTCATTCAAAACACACCAATTTACACAAAATATAAATTAACCTGTATACATCATTAAAACCATAACATCACTCACATTACAAATCACTGCACGCAAGGACAATGACAAACTAAAGTTTCCAAAAGCAAAATACTGTAGATTCTGGAAATTGGAAATAAACACAAAAAAAACACAAAAAAAACTCAGCAGGTCAGGCAGCATCGAACACAGGTTTAACACTGCAGTTCAATAACCTTTCATCATATCTGAATAAAGATCTTCAAGATAGGCATTCCTAGAAGCGAATTGACAGCAAATTAAACAAACTGCTTCAGATGCTGGTATTTTGAAATAACAAAAAAAACCCTGTTTCTTATAATGATTCTCAGCAACTTTTTCTTTAACTCCATTCACCTCCTCCAACTAAAAAGTGCTGTTGTAGGTAGCCAGTTATGCTTTGCCTATTTGTGAGACATATGGATCATTCATTGTTCCAATCGTATTCAGGTTCCTTCCCTCATCTTTTTTTTCCTGGGCATTGAAGGTTATATTGGTGTCACCTTCTGCTCTTATGGAGAGCTTCTGCTCTCCATGAACTGATAAAGTCTCACCTTCACCTGGTCCACCTCCAGCACTTTCCTCAACTTCTCAGTTTCTAGAAATGGACAACAACTAATAATTATTACAACCCACAGACGCTCATAGTTACTACACTTCCACAGATCCTATTTCTTATAAGGACTCCATTCCTTCTCCCAATTTCTTGGTCTGTGTCATAGTTGTCCCTCCAGAAGATCAAAATGGTTGGTATTTTTCACACCTCTAAACCTCAACAATATGATATCTGAACAGCACTCTGAGAAATCAAAGCTTTCAACTGATCCTGACCTTATCTGGTCCAGTCCTTATTTGTTGTCCATGCACACTTTTTTTTAATGTTTATGTAGTAGTATCACAAGTAGGATTCCATTAACATTGCAATGAAGTCACTGTGAAAATCCCATACTTGCCACACTGCGGTGCCCACTGGAGCACATTGAGAGAGAATTTAGTATGGCCAATGTACCAAACCAGCAGATCTTTCAGACCGTGGGAGGAAATCAGAACACCCAGAGAAAACCAACACAGACACAAGGAGAACATACAGACTCCATAAAGACAGTGACCCAAGTTGGGAATCGAACACACTTCCCTGGCACTATGAGGCAGAAGTACTAACCACCGTGCCACTATGCCACCACAGCACATTGGACATAATCAAGAGTTATAATCTCAATATATCATCCCTTCTCACTCACACCCATGCAAATCCAAGAACCCAACCCCCCCACGCCCCCCCAACACCAACTGCTTAGCCTGAAAGCTGAAAATTTAAGGCTTAGATTGACCCTTTCTTTACTTTTGTTTGTAAGTAGCGCACTGGGCTTTTAACTAACGTGAGATCAGGGAAATTTCAAAAAAAATGCAACCTGAGACCATCGCCAGTTTTCAGTGTCCTCATTGCACCAAAAACTTCAGGGACACAGGAAAAATAAGAACAGAAAAAAGATTCATTCAACCTAATTCTAATCATAGTGTTCTCTTATGTGGATCAACATTTCCCTTGAAATCATGCAATCTCCTGGAAGAAGCTAACAAAATAGTGATTCCAGAGAACAACACTTTAGGTAAAAATTTAATCTTCATCCCCAAAGGCAATCAAACAAGTTCCAGAAGATTGTGGTCACTATTGGTTCCATCTACCTTTTCAAAATTGAAGATGCCTTCAACTTGCCAAATCTCTTAAAGCTGCCATTTGTATTGAACCCACATTCACTTGTATGTCCTGGTAATCTTTTCCAATGGTAAGTGACTCCTTGGTAAATTTTCTGCCATTTGATGTGGCTTAGATTTCCAATTTCAACTGACCCCATCACCCAGAGTGCAATCTGTACCTTTGCTGGTCTCAGTGTTTCTTCAAGGTGGTACTTGACATGGAGGATTACTGAGTCACCTGTTGAGAGGAATCATGATAATTAGAAGGATACTTCCTTAGCCATATTTGACTTGGAGCTATGAAACTTTAAAGGGTCTAAAATCAATGTTGAAGGCTCCCAAGACCATTACATTCTGTATATACTGGGCCATATTTGGTGGATCTGCCCTGCGATTTAATGGGGAGGATGATGGAAACATAGCGAATAATAAAAAGCAACCATTTTAAGAACCAAAACCTGTTTGGATGCTGCTTTAAATCAACATATATATTCAACACATGGAGCAACAAGGCATTGCTCACAGCGACAAATCATCAATATATTTTAGAAAGTCAAAAAGAAAATGAAAGCAGCTCTTAGCTTTTCTCTGAAGAAGGCGCTCTCTTCGACTTTCATTTTAACAGAAGAGGACCATATATTAAAAGCAAAAATATAAAGCACTTACAAATAATTTAATGTTCCACTGCTGATGATTCACATTTGGCAGAGCAGGGGGGTGTGAAGAAGAATGTTCAGTTTGACAAGTGTTTCACCCAGCAACAGCTTCATAAACAAGTGGAAATTCATCATCATAAGTATAGCGCAAACAAATGGAATTACATGTCAGCCATTAGCAGGCATGGAAGCTTTTTTATGCCTCTGGCTCACTCTGAGATGTCATTGAGCCAGGGTTGTGCTGGCATGTTTTTAAAAAAACGCACTGTGATTTTGGTGAGTCAAGTACAGACGTGTGATGGGTGAATTAATCTAGGCTCCTCCAATATATTCCACTAAATAGATTTGTTTACATTTACAGGAGAAGGACGTGATTGTCCCTGAGTTCCTTTCACTGACACTTGCACGTACAGTTTGGAAAGCTGACAGTTAGGGACAATTACTTCATAAAGATTCTATTTATTCAAAAAATTTGCTTGAAAATCAAGGTGTAAGACATTGATTACCATGTGGCTAATATATTTTGATTTCGGTTGTCAACAACGTCATAAAACCATAGAATCTATAATGCAGAAGGAGGCCATTTGGTCCATCAAGCTTGTACTGACAACAACCCAACCCAGACCCTATCCCCTTAACCCCACATATTTACTCTCCTAGTACCCCCGACACTAATGGGCAATTTATCATGACCAATCAACTTAACGTGCACATCTTTGGGTGTGGGAGGAAACCGGAGCACCTGGAGGAAATCCACGCAGACACAGGGAAAACATACAAACTCCACATGGACAGTGACCCGAGGCCGGAATCAAAGCTGGGTTCCTGGTGCTGTGAGGCATGCTACTGTGATGCCCTAAAGGGCTCACTGAAGGGATAAAATCTAAATCAATACACCTGGGAAAATATTCTTTCATTTGAGGTCACCGAAAAGATAGTTAGTATCAGCGTTGATTTTAGGGCAATTTAATTTACTGCGTTAGGGTCTGATTCATCCCCTAAAGATCCCTTGGTCACATCCCCTGGATTTTTTAAAAGGCTCAAATGGGAATCGTGATTTCAGAGATTAAGCAGCTGAATGTCGAAATTTGACTGACTTCTCTGTGAAGATCCTGGAGGAAGATGTGTCAGGCCGAGAAAAAACAAAGAGTGCAACCACACAGTGAACTGATTCACATGGGTAGCCTTTTGTGTTTGCATCAGGCCTACAGACAGTTGCTACGTATGTGCCCTCCATCTTAAACGCAATCCAATCCAAACTACTCCACAAACAGATATAAACATTCTGTTTGGGAACTGAATCTCTTTCACAAGGACTTTGAAACTCTCAGAGTTTTGCCAGGCCAAATAACTAGAGGCGAGATCAGATATTGTGTACTGCTCTGGTCATCAAATCATCAATAGGATCATGTTTGTCTGACAAAATTTGAGGTGAAGGTCCAAAATGATCAGGAAATTAAATTATCAGGAAAACGAAAAGTTGAATTTATTTTGATAACATCTTTGAATTTATTTTTTAAAAAATTACTGTCAAAACTGATTTAGGAAAACTGTTCACTGTGGTTAGAAGCTCAAATAAGCTCCATATTCCTCAGATTGCATGCCAATAAACTCTAGTTTTCTCACAGTGAAATGGCAGAATCACAGTAACTAGGCCAACTCTTGTTTCCGTCTACCAATATGGAGTGATTCAGACTGGAATTCTCTGATGTTGTACGACATGCCACTGCCACTAGTGAGATCAGAGAATTTGGCGCTCAGCCGAATTTCCATTCACAGCAACCAGACTGGAGAATCCCCACCATGAACGAGGTCGGAGAACCCCACCTTCAAACATTTCAAAACAACAGTGTAAATTGGAAAAGAAAACCTTTCCAAATTGACTATAAAAACCAAGGAAGGGACTTTATCAGTCTTGAAGTTGGTCTTGAGATTGGGGATGTTGGTAAGGTGGTGAGGGATGGTAGCAGATGACATGTCAGTTGTCTTCCCAGTACCATATCAATATCCTTCCCCCCTCATCCCTAATGCTAGGTCTGACCAATGGCACCAAACCTCATTCATCTGGCACTGGGCATTGGTGATCTTCATTGTGCAGAAGTAACACTAGCAATGGCACTGTTGAGGCTGTTAAGCTGCTGACCCTTTGGCCAGAAGATCTTGGGGGCTAGCAGCCGTTATGAGTAGAGATTGTTGCCTGGGCAACACCCACTTAACTGGCTTCTGCTGACAACATATGGTCCAGTCCCACCACCAACCAGTGCCGAAGTGCATACCTTGCCATCATCATAACAACCAGTCAATTTCACCTTCTTATTCTATCAAAGCCTTTCCCTGCTGTATACCATTTTTCAGCTGTCCCAATATTTGATTGGCCTTGTCACTACGGTATTAATATTTATTTTATCAATACCACACTAAAACAATTTAACTAATATTCCTCTGCTGGAAGTGAGGCAACCACCTCACATGACTTTGCCCTTGTCGTCAGTCTTTAATCCCAGTGGTTGGAACATTAAATAGCAGTGCTGAGCCCTTGAGCCACTAACAACACTATTGGCATACTCTCCATTATGGAGGCAACAGGATTTCTGAGCAACATTTTGCCTCTCCTTCGTTTGGAAGGGGAGCAAGCAGGGTGATCCAGCCAGAGGTTCAAAACTTTAGAAAAAAATTGGTCTGCCATTCCTCTCACAACAACTCATCAACTTTGTGGATCATTTTTTGGCAGCAATGTCTATTTACAGGATGTGTGGCAGCAATTTGCCAAGTTGTCTTTGATGGCTCCCTCCCTAACCCTTGACCTCCACCTCCTAGAAGGAGAAGAGCAGCAGGCACATGAGAATGCCATTACCTGCAATTTCCAAGTCACAAATTGTCCCAACAGAGGAAAATGTGAGTATCCTGCAACTCCCTCCCTGACAGCACTGTGGGAGTACTTGCACCACTCAGGCAGTAGCAGTTCAAGAAGACAGCTCACTACCACCACAATGAAGATGCTGATCTTGCCATTGATGCCCACGTTCCCTGAATGAATTTACAAATAACTGGAACTTGGAGACAACGGCAGACTTCCCTCGTTTCGCCCACAGATGGCTTGGTGCTGGGTGAGAACAGAGAATCAAAGTCAGTAACCCACCTGCATAAAACAGGTTGCAATTCTCCCAATTGTGGGTTAATGGTAGGTCAGTCTTCCTGCTGACTGATGCCATAAACACAATTTACATTCAAATTCCCATCAGGCCTTCCAATCTTGTGTCACACTGACGTGAATTTGCGTTTTTTTTTGGTTTGCAACAGTCTTTGAGGTGAGTGCAACAAACCCTACCTGCCATAGTGCTGCACTGCTCCTGATGTAATGTTCACCACTCTGCTGGAACAGACTGGCTCCTGCCTTCCATCTCTGTGTCCAGCTGATCTTCATGGATGGCACCTTATTGCTGGATCTATGTACTCTCCTGTGTCACCAAGTCAGATCAGTATTGTGCCTGGAGTTGGGGAGCACAGGGGTCTCCTTCCTCTGGGTTCCACATATCAGGGTCTATCTGTGTTGTGGGACTTATGCAATCACCACAGCAAAGGTCCAAAGTTTGACTGGGGAGATTGAGTGTGAGTTATGGCTGGGAGAGACATGATTTGGGCAGGGGTGGGGAGTGGTTCCTCATGAGGGGAGAGGAATAGGGGAGGCAATGCGAAAGGAGGGCTATGCAAGGTGAGAGTGGGAGGAGCAAGGCTTCATGATGTCAAGTACAGAAGGAAGGAGGTCATTCATTATCATCACCTATGATGAAGGCAGAGGGAAGACTGAGGGGAGAGAATATGGACCACGATAAGATATATGATAAGATCACAAACAATGGGATCAAAGGGATACCATTTTGTTTATTGGAAGGGGATGGCTGAAGACTCTAGAGGCTACAGATAGAGGTCCAAATGGGGCATGTGAATCTTGAAGATGATGGGTTCAGGAGGTTGAATCGAGAAACAGACTTCTTCTTGAGGTTGCTAGCCTTTCCCCTCTGGGTTGCTGACATCCTGCAAGGTCTGTGAAGACAGCTGGAAAGATTGATAGGTCTGTGCTGGACTGGAATTTAAATATGGTGCTGGGACCTCTGAACACAGCAGCTGATGGTGGGTGTCAGTTGACATAAATGGGTCTTTTTCTGATTGGTAGGCAACGACTAGTGGTGTACCGCAGAGATCTGTACTAGGATCCCAACTGTTTATATTATGTATTAATGATTTGGAAGAGGGAACTAAATGTATTATCTCCAGATTTGCAGATGATACAAAGTTGAGTGGGAGGATGAGTTATGAGGAGATTGAAGAGATGTTTCAGCGTGATTTGGACAGGCTGAGTGTGTGGGCATATGCATGGCAAATGCAGTATGTGGATAAATGTGAGGTTATCCACTTCAGTAACAAGTATATGAAGGCAGATTATTATTTGAATGTGTGTAAATTGAGAGAGATTGATACTCAATGAGACTTTAGAGTCCTCATGCATCAGTACTAAAAGTAAATGCTCAGGTACAGCGGGCAGTAAAAATGGCAAATGGTATGTTGGCCTTCATGATGAGAGTTTTGAGTACAGGGATAGGGATGTTTTACTGCAATTGTGTAGGGCATTGGTAAGGCCATACCTGGAGTATTGTTTGCAGTTTTGATGTCTTTTCTGGGGAAGCATGACCTTCCTATAGAGGGAGTACAATGAAGGTGGTGTGAGGAGAAACGAGTCGGTTAGGATTATATTAATCGGAGCTTCGAAGAGTGAGATGAGATGTCATAGAAATTTATAAAATTCTAACAGGTTGAGACAGGGTAGAATTAGAAAGAATGCTCCTGAAGATGAGGATAGTCCAGAACTAGGGGTCATAGTTTGAGGATAAGGCGTAAACCTTTTAGAACTGTAGTGAGAGAAAATTTCTTCACCCAGAGAGTAATGAATGTATGGAATTCACTACCACAGAAAGTAGTTGGGGCCAAAACATTATGAGAGTTCAAGAAGAAATTAGATACAGTTCTTGTGGATCAAGGTATATTGGGGGGCAGGGGGGATCAGAATATTGTATTTGAGATCAGCTGAATGGCCTACTCCTGATTCTAGGTTCTACTCTGCTGTTCCTTTTCTCCCTTCTTATCTAGCTTCCCCTTTGGTATACACCTCAGCCATTCCTTCTGATAATAGTCCCACACTCTTGAAACGAATGTTCTCCTGAACCTTGCTCAGCATTTCAATACCCCCTCTATTTGTTTTTAAATAGGGCCTCAGCTAAATTAAATAATGACTCAAGCGTTATCCCATTACCATTATGTGCCTTCTGATCTGATAACTGACCCCAACAGTTTGAGAGCATAGCTTCTTGTCCCATTTTCTTGCAGAATTCTCCTATAGCCTTTTATTGCTCCTGTTTTTACTCCTCAACTCTTGTCTAATACATTTTCATATGCTTTACATGAGGTGGTTTTACACCTCTTTCTGCACTTGTCTATTTATAGGCTGCTAAGCATTGTCACTACCGATTTATAAAAGCAGTTAACATCAACATCCATAATCAGCAATTCCAGCATGGCTCTCCCTTTTTATTTTGATAAACATCATAAAAGGGCTTTCCTCTTAATCATGCCAGTTCCAATGAAAATTCCCACCCATAACTTGGCCTCTCTTGCCTGTCAGATGCTGGCCAATGTGCCAAATATTCTTTATTTCACATCGCCAGGATTCAAAGTTCACTTTTTATCAAAACATGAAGTAGAGTTTAAGATAATATAAAAGTAAGATTAAATATTTTTAATCAGGAAAGCCAGCCAGAAAATAAATGAAGGATGGGAAGAGAGATCAGCTCCTGTTGATGTTGTATTGGTGGAATATGAGTGTTCCATTAGTCATTCACATTACTGTTTCTGTGAATAGATATCTCGTGAGCTATAGTACAAATTCCACATTGATTGTGCAGGTATGCGAAGAGTTACACGGAAAGATAGGTGCCCCACTATAAATCTACACTGTAAACCAATTTGATGGTTCTTTAACTCAACAGATTGGTGTGCACTCTCAAGCCTCTGTAGTAAACAGCACTTGAATGCTTGTAATATTTAATTCATTATATATCAATCCACACAAGTTGAATCATTATGAGTACTTAAATAATTTGCCAGTACATTTTGCACTTGTTTCAATAATTCCACATAAAGAAAAAGTTGGAAACATACATTGCAGCTTGCACTGTCTGTTTGGCCAAGTTTTTTGCCTATCTCCTTATTGTTTTTCTCACCTAGTTGTTTCCTCTCCTATTCTAAAAGAGTGATGGTATAGCTGTACAGCTGCTGGCAGCTCTCCAGTACATAGTCCATCTGCTTATTAAGCTCACAATTGTTGATTGTTTTTCTCTCTTGGAAGGGTGTTTGCAAATGGAGAAAAGCACAGCCATTCCTGATCCTGTTCTCACCCAACATCAAAACAGCATGGTCATCAAGAGCAAGCACTTACTCTCCAATGCAAAGACATTAGTATTGCTTCACTGCAGTATAGGACAAGAATTAAGATGCGGAGATGCTGATGTTGGACTCGGGTCAGCAGGGTAAGAAGTCTCCCAACACCAGGTTAAAGTCCAACAGGTTTATTTGGCAATATGAGCTTTCGGAGCACTGCCTCTTCAATGAAGAAGTAGCACTTTGAAAACTGGTGCTACTGAACAAACCTGTTGGACTTTAACTTGGTGTTGTGAGATTTCTTACTGGATAAGAGTTAAGCTCAGCAATTCCCTCCTTAAACCTCTCCTCTATCTCTGATTTAAGATGCACCTTAAAACCCATTTCTTGGTGAATTGCCATAATTTCTTTTGTGTAACTCTGTTTCAAATTTTGTTTAGTAACAGTCTGTGAAATATCTTGGCACATTTTATTGCAAAAAAAGCATTTTATAAATGGACAAATTATTATACACTGAGTAATGCATTTAGCAACTATTTCTTTGAGGAGACGGCATCTACATAGTTTTAGCTCTTTTATACTGAACTGTATTGCTCTGATATTATGGGTGGGATTTTGCGACCATGCTTGTCCCAAGTCTGGAAAATCCTGCCTGTGGTCAATAGATTTTTGCATGATCCTTGTCCCACCTGCTATGATTCCTGTGGCAGGCGGGGTGGGAAAATTTTGCCATACGTTTTTGCACACGAGTTTTTGAATGCTTAACATCACTGGTTAAAATTCCTCTCCCAGCTATTTCACCAGAGATGCTGTCATTTAAAATGAAAAGGTAGTGCCTCTGCTTACATAGGGGAGAGAGGAAGTTCAGACAATGTGTTAACTACATGTACGTTAGATTCCTACAGTGTAATTTTAGGATTTATGTATTCATATTGTAGCTACTTTAGCATTCGTAATGTTGACGGCTTGTGTGGTTTCCAGATACTCACCAGATACTGTGCTGTTTCATTTGATTTCATTGTTGAAAGCGGGAAAGGTTGATTCAGCTATGTTAACAATTTCACTCACTGCCTCCAATCTATTTTAACTTTCCACTTTATAACACATACCAGAACCCATATTTTCCATATAATTTTATTATTGACATGCATGCATGAAGATAGCAAAATAGCATCACATTTTCCACTTAATAGCTTAAATGCATGCAAATCCCTCTGGTGTGCCAATGTTGTGTCAAAGTTTGCCAAATTAGAAATATATTTGTGCTATGAATTTTGTGAGCTTGTGTTAATTACCTAATCACTTTCAGCATAAGTAGCACATTTTAAATGTGACCATTGAAGAAATTGCAATAATTTGGCAAAACATTTTGTTCTCCATTGTTTAACTTCAGTGGCATTTTCAAAGGTTAAAAGAGATTTTAAAAAATCACAAATTTTATTTTGTCTTTTAATTTTCTTCCTCCTTCAGCTAAAGTCAGAGAATAATAGTGGAGTTCAAGCCTGTGGCTGCTACAAGTTCACCAAAAGTGGACATTCTTCAAGCCAATAAATTGAGTGTTTAATAACATGGCATCACAAAACATTGAAGGTATTGCAGCTGTCCAGACTCAGCCTGCACATGAATGAACTGATCTTATCATATAATATGGGATCATCTCATTGACGTTACTTTTTGGCATGCTGATGGATTGTTGGGGCCAGTATGTTTGGCATCAGCAACCAATGAAGACATACGTTTGCACCAGATTATGTTGTGGTATGTAGGAGCGGTACCAGCATCAGGGGCTAAGAGCACAAAGCTTGGTCTCTGGGTATAGGCATAAATGTAGCACAGTGGCAAAAATAAAAGGACAGGTACTAGGCTTGAGTGCCATCCCTTGTGTTAATAGAAACTTTTCTTCAGCCTTAATTGTTAATTTGAATTGCATATAGGAGATTAATAATCCTTTCTTACTGCTTGAATGCAGCTGAATTGCAATGGAATGCATTGGGCAATTTAGTAAGAAGTCTCACTACACCAGGTTAAAGTCCAACAGGTTTATTTGGTAGCAAAAGCCACTAGCTTTTGGAGCACTCACTGCTCCTTCATCAGGTGAGTGGGAGTTCTGTTCACAAACAGGGCATATAAAGATACAAACTCAATTTACAAAATAATGGTTGGAATGTGAGTTTTTACAGCTAATCAAGTCTTAAAGGTAAAGACAACATGAGTGGAGAGAGTGTTAAGCACAGGTTAAAGAGATGTGTATTGTCTCCAGCCAAGACAGTTAGTGAGATTTTGCAAGCCCAGACATTGATAGCCAAATTCGACACACATGAGGATGGCCTCAACCAAGATCTTGGATTCATGTCACACTATCTGTAACACCCACGACTTGTCTGGGCTTGAAAAATCTCACTAACTGTCTTGGCTGGAGACAATACACATCTCTTCAACCCGTGCTTAACGCTTTCTCCACTCACATCGTCTTTACCTTTAAGACTTGATTAGCTATAAAGACCTGCATTCCAACCAATATTTTGTAAATTGAGTTTGTGTCTTTATATGCCTTGTTTGTGAACAGAACTCCTACCTACCTGATGAAGAAACAGCGAGTGCTCCAAAAGCTAGTGGCTTTTGCTACCAAATAAACCTGTTGGACTTTAACCTGGTGTTATGAGATTTCTTACTGTGTTTACCCCAGTCTTACTGTGTTTACTCCACATCTTGGGCAATTTAGGCAGTGTACAGCCCTTAATGCCACAATTTTCGAGCTGTGTTGTATCTGGCACAGATCGTGCTAATCTAGAAAATTAGGGCGGCACGGTGGCACAGTGATTAGCACTGCTGCCTCACAGCACCAAGAACCTGTGTTTGATTCCCGGCACGGGTCACTGTCAGTGTGGAGTTTGCATATTCTCCTCATGTCTGCGTAGGTTTCCTCTGGGTGCTCTGATTTCCTCCCACAGTCTGAAAGACATGCTAGTTAGGTGCATTGACCCAAACAAGTGCCCTAGTGTAGTGAGTGGGGGAGTTTCACAGTAACTTTTTTGCGGTATTAATGTAAGTGTTGATTTGATTTGATTTATTATTGTCCCATGTATTAACATACAGTGAAAAGTATTGTTTCCTAAGCACTGTACAGACAAAACACACCATTCATAAAGAAGGAAAAGAAAAACTGCAGACTGTAGTTTTACAGTCATAGTGAGGGTGTAGAGAAAGATCAACTTAATGCATTCAAAAGTGGAATTGCGACTCATAAATAAATAAACTAGATAAAAAGTTGTGTGTGGGCTAAGGACAGCTTTTGGGCCTGGCGCCAAATGATTTGCAATCATTCTGGCCGCTTTCTGCCATGCAAACTGGATTTCCCCAGAAAGGGCAAGAGGCAGATTAGCATGAGATTAACTTGATTTCAATCTCATCAGCCAATTTGGTACTCAATCACCCCTCCCACCCATCCTTTCCAGAGTGTTCCCGCCCACCCCATCCCACCTTCCCCCAATTCCATCCCCCCCTCCCCCCAGCGGGTGGCCACAGAGGCTCAAATCACTACTGGACCCTTGAAGTGTGGAGCAGACATGTGGATTGCCAGGGCAAGTGAGGGAGTGAGGAAGTGAGGACTGCTTAGTACTAACCTCCAGGATGCAAACGGGCAAGTCAAACACTGCCATGGTGCCAGCTTGGGGTTTCAAGAGTGCAGGGCTTGTGGGGAGCTTGGCAGGGCTGGAAGTCTGTAGGTCAGGGTCCAGTGCTGGGTTGGATCTCGTGTGACAAGTATTCTCACTTGTTGCTGAGAGGCTCTTAAGGGACTGCCTATGTCCCTTAAGGACATTAGTGTGACTCTAATACTGCACTGGTTCCTTTGCCTCAAAGGCTCTGTGGGTCGTTTTTGACATTCCATCCCAGAGTTACAATCACCAGGTCAGGCAGTAGTCATCTCAATTAAGGGAGTTTATCAGCACAGCTTTTCACACTGCATAAACTCTGAAACGCTTCCCCTACCATGAAATCTAATGGCATGGAAGTTATGAGGTTTTTTTTCTTTTGTCTGAGCTACATGCCATTCCTGGAGGCTAGTTTGCACCAGACTTCTAGATGGTTACACCCAGAAATCATATTGCAAGCCTTTCCCAATGTGGCCTTCTCACAGTCACCCGGATTGTCCACATGAACGCCACGGAGCTCAATCCAATCTGCCACATGCTGCTGCTAATAGCCAGAGGTGCTAGGGTGTGTATCTGGGTGGGAGGGACTCCCAAAACTGAAACCTGTCAGTACAAGCGTCTGACTGAATGTCACTCATAGAGAAAAGATGGGACATACATAGATACTGAGGATGGGTGACTGGACTAGCATCTGACCCTCTATTAGCCTGAAGTCACAGTTCATGCACTGACTGCCCAGATGCAGGTGATGAATATGATGACATGACAGCTTCACTCTGGGGCACTCAGATATCCCTGCAGTCTTCAAGCATTATCCCAGGCTGCCAGGATGGCTTGGGGGGGACAAGAGCTACTTGCTGAGGTCATGTCTGGTGATGCCAGTGCAGAGACCAAGGTGCAGACTCACTACAATAAGAGCCAGGCTACCAGCTGAGCAATACAGACTCCAGAGGGTCTCCTGCATCATGATGAACCTTGCACAGCAGTGGGTGACATTCTGTAGGAGGAGGACCATGCATATTCCTCTAGGGACAGGGCAGAGCAGGAGAAAAAGAAGGGAGAGCCAGAGGGAGACCCGAGAATGGATGACAAGTCGTGGCAAGGGTCTAGCGTGCCAGGAGGACCATGCAGGCTCTGATTACTACCAGATGCTCTGATTATGGGGTTGGTGTCCAGCAGCTCTAACCCTGGTGCTGCCGAATTCTGCCTGTCTTCTGACTGCACACAGACTCTCAGGCTCACGTCTGAATGAGGGTCGGGGAGGGCCACTGTTTGACCTAATGGTCCGGGGATTGGTTGGGGGGGAGAGAGATGGTCTTAGGATTCAGTGAATGATGAAGCTCTCATTTATGATGCATGTCACTGTGGGGATTGCTTGAGGGGCTGGTAAGAGATTTTGAGTATAGATGAGAAGACAAAATCCCTATGGAAAACGGGACAAAGACAGAGGAGTAACAGCTTTGTGATGCAATATTTTTAATACTGATTATTTACAGTCCCAATTACAATGTCACTAACTATGGTATCTGGCTTCACAAATACCTTCTTGGTGGTCTGAAATCTTCTTAATTTTGTGCAGCCAAATGCTACATTTAGATGATTCTCCAGGATGCCCAATGGAGGTGAAGGCAGCCTACTATGTTCCTGCACCCCATGCCCTTTGACGCCCTTGGTGGACATCCTCTGGAGAGCCGGGACTTAGAGGAACCTGGCTGACTTTTAGTGTCATGGGTGTACCATGCCACACTGTTCTGGCATGAACCTCTGCCACTGCTTGTCGTCCATCCTGGGGTCCCCCTCTGGCTCTCCCTCCACATCCACTGTGGGCCGGCATGATAGCACAGTGGTTAGCATTACTGCTTCACAGCTCCAGGCATCTGGGTTCAATTCCCAGCTTGGATCACTGTGTGTATGGAGTTTGCACATTCTCCTTGTGTCTGCATGGGTTTCCTTTGAGTGCTCCAGTTTCCTTCCATAGTCCAAAGATATATGGGCTAGTTTGATTGGTCATGCTAAAATTGCCCCTTAGTGTCCTGAGATGCATAGAGAATTAGTGAGTAAAATTTGTAGGGATATGGGGGGTAGAGCCTGGGTGGGATTGTGGTCAGTCCGGACTCGCTGGGCTAAATGGCCTCCTTCTGTACTGTAGGGATTCTATGATTCTCCTGATCCACCCACGCACTGTGCAAGGCACACTATGATGCTGTCCTGGAGATAAAATGGTGTCAGGGAGAAGGGATTCAGAAGGGCTGGAAACTGCTTGAGTCTCCCTTGTGGAAGGCCCTCGGATGGCTGCTAATGTATCCTCCTCCCTCGAGGCACTTGTGGGCCCCTGGACATCCGTGGGATGGAGGAAAAGCTGGAGTGAGCTCCAGAAGCCTCTGCACCAGCTGACACAGCAGTTCTGGAAGCCCAACGTTTTCTGCAACAGAGCCCTCAGTAGTGGACCTTTGCATTTGGAGCAGAATATATCAGCACTGGGACTGGATAGGAAAGGGTTATGATGAGGAGTGCTGGAGGGGTTTGAGGACAATGCTGAGGTGTTGGGTGCTGGAAAGCCATGGGGTGTCAGGGAGTGGGTTGATATGGACATTCCAGGTGTGACAGATGGGGCTGATGCCAGGATGTGTCAGATAGACACTTACCCATGCAGTTTGAACAAAGTCATTCACTTTTTTGCAACAATGGATAGAAGTCCTCAATGGCAAGCCACTGGCACTGACTGCCACAGACATCAGATCCCAGGCTGCATTTCCTTTTCTGCTTCTGGGTTGTCTATCTACTGAGGGCTACAAAGTGGCCAAGCACTCCTCCACTGCATCCAGAAGCTTTCCCAGGTCAGCCTCCATGAAGTGTGGAGCTGCTCTCTGCACTGTCATCCTCCTGACTTCATTGGCTTGGAGTGCAGAGGGAGCGTTTAAATGCAGCTCCCTGCATGGGACCATTTTGATTTGATTCACACTAAATCACATGTGTTTTCTTGCCTAAAATGACATTTTGGGTTGGGGTCTTCCAGGTTAGAGGGATTAGCAGGGTGAATTTGTGGAGTTACGGGGATAGGGCCTGGTTGGGATTGGTGTCAGTTCAAGCTCGATGGGCCAAAGGACCTCCTTCTGCATTATCGAGTTTCTATGAAAATTCTGCCTTAGGCACTTGATTATACAGAAAACGGATGGTAAACCCATTTCAGTCTATTGGATGATTTGCATCAGATATTGATCCCTGATTGTTACTAGGCTATAAAGACATTGAATTGCATTCAATCACCTCCTTACTAGATATTTATTTAATCAGAGTCATTAAAAAATCCTTTTATTTGTTCTGCTCAAGTTTTATGATAGAAAATACTAAGACATTATAATGAGGTAAAGCAGACTTCATTATGGATAATTCCTCCCCTTTCAGGTAGGTGCGATGTTTTAGTAAATGTACTAATATTATTTTTGATTTTTCTTCCACTTCAGTTCAAGCTAATTTTAATGGGGTGAAGCAATAAACACAATGGAAATGAGTAAGTAAAGTAAGAAAGTTGTGGGAGGCAAATGGACATTTTTTTCCACAAAGTGGTTAATTAAGATATTCACTCCTTCAAGTCATGAAAGCTTCTTGTAGTTTAAGTGGAACAGTTTTATAAAGAGGAGGTGGTGTATCTAAAATATGCAGACCTGTGCTCACTTCATATTCATAGAATCATGCAATCCCTACAGTGCAGAAGTCTGTGCTGGCCAAGATCTCATCCAGATCCTATCTGCGTAACCCCATATATCTATCCTGCTTGACCCCCTGACATTAAGGAGCAATTCTTAAGTGCTTAGGGAGACAACAGATGAAATTGCTGGGCCTCTGACAGAAATTTTTGTCCTTTCATTGGACACAAATGAGGTTCCAGAGGATTGGAGGATAGCGAATGTGGTACCATTATTTAGGAAGGGCAGCAAGGATAACCCGGGTAATTATAGGCCTGTGAACTTGATGTCTGTGGTAGAGAAATTGTTGGAGAGAATTCTTAGAGATAGAATGTATGCACACTTAGAACTGAATAATCTCATTAGTGATAGACAGCATGGCTTTGTAAGAGGGAGGTCATGCCTCCCAAATTTGGTGGATGTTTTTGAGGAGGTGACAAAAACGGTTGACGAGGGAAGGGCCATGGATGTTATCTATATGTATTTTAGTAAAGTGTTTGACAAATTCCCTCAAAGCAATTTTGTCAAATGGTTAAATCTCATGGAATTAAAGGTGAAGTGGCTAGATGGATGGAGAACTGGTTTGGCTACAGAAGACAAAGCGCAGCAGTGGAAGGGTCTTTTTCCAGCTGGAGCTCTGGGACTAGTGGTGTTCATGATGTAGAGATGCCGGCGTTGGACTGGAGTAAACACAGTAAGAAGTCTGACAATGCCAGGTTTAAATCCAACCAATTTATTTGATAGTAAACTCGCAAGCTTTCGATTCTATGGCCTCTATGTCCACAGGTCCTTGAAGTTGGCATCACAGGTGGAGATGGTGGTGAAGAAGGCATATGGTATGCTTGCTTTTATAGGATGGGGCATGGAGTATAAAACTTGTGTCTGATGTTATAGCTGTATAGAACATTGATTAGGCCAAATTTGGAGTACTGCATCCAATTCTGGTCACCACACTACCAGAAGGATGTGGATACTTTGGAGAAAGTATAGAAAAGGTTTACCGGGATGTTGCCTGGTATGGAGGGTCTTAGCTATGAGGACAGATTGGGTAAACTGGAGCTGTTCTCCCTGGAAAAACAGAGAATGAGGGGAGACTTGAAAGAGGTGTATAAAATTATGAAAGGATAGATAGGGTGAACAGTCGGAAGCTTTTTCCCAGATTGGAGGTGACAATCACGAGGGGTCACAGGTTCAAGCTGAAGGGGGCAAGATTTAACTCAGATATCAGAGGGATGTATTTTACACAGTGGGTGGTGGGTGCCTGGAATGCACTGCCAAGCAGGATGGTGAAGGTGGACATGCTGGGATCATTTAAGATTTATCTGGACAGCCACACAAACAGACTAGGAATGGAGGGATACAAACGAATGGTCTAGCTGGACCAATGAGCGGCACAGGCTTGGAGAGCCAAAAGGCCTGTTTCCTGTGCCGTATTGTTCTTTGTTCTTTGAACTTTTCATGGTCAATCAACCTAACCCACACATCATTGGACTGTGGAAGGAAATCGGAGCACCCGAAAAAACCCATGCAGACACAGGGAGAATATGCAAATTCCACACAGACAATAACCTGAAGCCTGAGTTGAACCCCAGTTTTTGACACGGTGAAGCAGTAATGCTAACCACTGTGCCACTGCATATGTTGTAGAACTGTTTCATGACCCAAGGCTCCTGCTTGAGCCTAAGCTCCTACACTCCCATTTGTAATTGCCAGGTCAGAGTGAAAGCCAATTTTAACTATTTTTATTCCTTCCAGTGGCTAAATGACCAACTTTGACACATTGTGTGCCGTCTTTGCCTGCAGGAAGAATGTAATGTGTTAATTGGCTGCTGTAGTCTCACATTCTGTTATATATGACAGTCTCTTTCCTAATATTTCCTGTGACCAGCCATGTGCCGCAGGGATCACTGCTGTTTCTTGTCATTTATATTAATGATTTGGATAAGAATATAGGAAGCATGGTTAATAAGTTTCCAGATGACACCAAAACTGGTGGTATAGTGGATAGTGAATAAAGCTATCTATACCTACAATGAGATTTTAATCACCTGGCCCAGTTGGCCAAGGAATGGCAGATGGAGATTAATTCAGATAAATGTAGGGCATTACTGGAGCACAAACACTGTCTTTCCTGTCCATGGCTACCTGCTTAGGAGTGAAGTCAGCTGCTTCAATGGCCTTCCAGGCTGCTGCAGGGGGGCAAGCCCATTAGACCAATGTCCTCTGCACACAATAAAGAGGCCCTTCCGCCACTGACAAAATACCAGTGAGTTGATACAGCAGGCAGTCAATCCATCGCCCTGCTCAATGCCAGGAAACTTCCCTGGTAGCGGCATTGTTGTTTTTTCCCAGACTCCCAACTCCAGGCTCACCATCCCAAGGTCAGGAAAAGTTTGCCATCGTGCAGGAACTTAATCAACTTTGTTCACAATTCGCTTTCTCTCACTGGTGTGTATCAATCTACCTTCCAAAGTTAGGGGAGGCAGTGGCATAGGGGTATTATCACTGGACTAGAAATCCAAAGATCCAGGAGAAGAAATCCAGAGTCCCAGGAGGGTAAGGAGGAAATTACAGGTCTCCCAGCAGAGATATTTGTTTCATCAATAGTCACAGGTGTTATGCCTGAAGATTGGAGAGTGGCAAATGTTGTCGCTTTGTTTAAAAAGGGCTGCAGGGAAAAGTCTGGGAATTACAAGCCAGTGAGCCTCACATCTGTGCTGGGTATGTTGGAAGGTATTTTGAGAGACGGAATCTATAGGCATTTAGAGACGCAAGGACTGATTAGGGACAGTCAGCATGGCTTTGTCAGTAGAAAATCATATCTCACAAATTTGATTGAGCTTTTTTGAAGGGGTATCCAACAAGGTAGATGAGGGCAGTGCAGTTGATGTTGTCTGCATAGACTATAGCAAGGCTTTTGACAAGGCAGGTTGTTGCACAAAGTTAAATCTCATAGGATCCAGGAATGAGATAGTTAAATGGATACAAAATTGGCTTGATGACAGAAGCCAAATAAAGGGTGATTTTAGGGGGTTGTTTTTCAAACTGGAGATCTGTGACCAGTGGCGTACTCAGGGATCAGTGCTGGTTCCACTGTTATACTTTATTTATATTAATAATTTGGATAAGAATATGAGGCATGGTTAGTAAGTTCGAGGATGGCGTCAAGATTGGTGGCACAGTGGACAGTGAAGGTGGTTATCTAGGATTGCAACGGGATCTTGATCAATTGAGCCAGTGGGTTGGCGCATGTTTAATTTAGACAAATGTAGACTGAACCAAGCCAGGACTTACTCAGTTAATGGTAAGGTGCTGGGGAGAATTACAGAACAAAGAGATCGAGGAGTATATGTTCTTGAAAGTGGAGTCACAGGTGGACAGAGTGGTGAAGAAGGCATTCAGCATGCTTCATTTCACTGGTCTTAACATTAAATACGGGATTTGGGACATTTTGTTGAAGTTGAAAAAGACATTGGTAAGGCCACACTTGGAAAACTGTGTATAGTTCTGGTCACCCTGTTATAGAAAGGATATTATTAAATTATAAAGAATGCAGAAAAGATTTTCTAGGATGCTACTGGGACTTAATGGTTTGAGTTATAAGGAGAGACTGGATAGACTGGGAATTTTTTTCTCTGGAGCATAGGAAGCTTTGGGGTGATCTTATAGAGATCTATAAAATAATGAGGGGTGCAGATCAATTAGACAGTCAAATCTTTTCCCAGAGCTAGGGAAGTCGAAACTAGAGATTTAAGGTGAGAGGGGAGGTAATAAATGGTTCAGAGGGGCAATTTTTTTCACATAGAGAGTGGTGAGCGTCTGGAACAAGCTGCCAGAGATAGAACATAGTAGTAGAGATGGTACAATTTGTTCTTTTAAAAAACATTTAGACAGTTAACACGGGTTCAATGGGTGTAAAGGGATATGGGGCAAATGCGTACAATTGGGACTAGCTTAGGGATTGAAAAAAAAGGACAGCATGGACAAGTTGGGCCAAAGGGCCTATTTCCAAGCTGTGAACCTCTATGAGTCAATCTGGGGACCTGAGTCCAAATCTCATTGCAGCAGATGGTGCAATTTGAATTCAATTAAAAAAAAACTGGAGTGAAATGTCCAGTGATTTTTTTTTTGGGCAGCATGAACAAAGTTTCCATGCTGCAAACCTCCAAGTAGAAGATAAGCACTTGTGAGCCCCTGTGAGATTACAATATGCAATTCACACAATGAAGGGCTTCACTGTTATGAGACCAGGTGACACTAGAATGTAACTGGATATCTGGCTGTAAAGATAAACTTCTTGATTATTAGGAATGTAACCTGAAACCTTAACCTTGTCATGATTTCATTAAACAAACTAAAATGGTGGCATTCTAGTGTGCACCAAAGCACATCTTAGGAAATCATGCTATGCCAGCTCATGTTCCTCTGGTCATTGATTTCAAAGGTTAGAAGATCATGGGCTGTGGATGATGGGGGGGGGGGGGGGGGTCGTTCTCTAAGCTTACTAGCTCTGATCATGAATCACAATGGCCTGGAGAATCAGGAGTCAGGAGAAAAGCAGGTTTTGTATTAAACCCACTGCGACCCAGCCAAGCCGTGCTGCCATACCAGTTGGGTACCTGGCCACATTCAAAACCTTACATTTAAATATAATTAGTGGCTTGCAGCCCAAGTCTAACAGCACTCATTATTCACCCACCTCCTCAGCAGAAGCTGCACTGGGCAGGCTTTGATACAGGCCTTCACAAGCAAGAACATAGTGTGTTCAATCCCAAAGGTTGAAGAAACACCAATAACTCCTCAGCACTGAGAGACATTCTCCCCTTTTCTCACACACAGACATGAGATTTACCTGATCTGATCCCCATTCAGCCCCCCTGCCCCCTCAAATCCCTCACTCAGATCCCTGCACTTGGCAGTGCCAACAAAGCACTCTCCCTGGTACTGACATCCTGGTCTGGTGCCTTGGGTCCTATGAGGGCTTGAGGAGGTAGCTCCAGTGGCCATGAGCCCCTCTGCTGCTACCAGGCTGTGCATGAAGGATCCCTCAGGAGTCCTAGGGGTTAGGTGTTCTTGAGTTGGGGGCAAAGAGATGAGCTTGCCACTCTCTACCAGAAAGGGAGTATCTTCTACCCCTGCCTTCTACCCCTGGTGATTTCAGGTAGCTCTGTGTTCAATATATGCATCCCTGCCTGTCAGCTCTGAAAATTCTGAAGTGACCAGGTCATTTTAACCTCCATGCTGCCCCCCCACACCCCCCGCCCCACTTTCCTGGCAAGATTTTAAGTTATTGCAGCACTTCATTCCACAGCAGAGATTTTCCTTTCTGCTGGTCAGAAGCTGCAGGTGGGAGCAGACCCCTTTAAAGTGCCTTGAGAACAAAGAGGTGGCATTTCTAATTGTTGTTCAGATGCAGTATTGTAATAAATAGGGGCAGCAGCAGACCATTCAGCTCACTGAAGCTGCCCTGCCATTTAATATAATCATAGCTAATAATGCCTTTCTCCCCACATCATCCCATGTCCCTATTTGTCATTGGTATTTAAAAATTTGTCAATCTCTGCTTTAAATATGCTCAGTGACTAAGCTTCCATAGCCCTCTACAGTAAAGATTCATAACTCTGAGTGAAAAGATTTTCCTCATCTCAATCTTAAGTAGCTTCCCTCTTACATTGCAATTTTGTCTCCTCATCCTAGAGTCCCCAACCAGAAGAAACATCTTGCCTGCATCTACCTGTTTATCCTTTTTAAGTATTTCAAGTAGATCATCTCTGATTCTATACAATGCTAGAGAATACAGGCCCAATTTCCTCACCCTCTTTCTAAATAACAGTCCCACCATCTCGGGAACAAACCTGGTAAACCTTTGTGCTCCCTCTATGACAAGAATTTCCTTAAAACTACACACAGTGCAGATCAACCAATAGTTCTATGCAAGTGAAGCAAAACTTTGCTACTCCTGCCCTCGAAACCTCTTGCAATCAAGGCTAACATAAGTTGAGCCTTTCGAATTGCTTGCTGTACATGCATGTTAGCTTTCAGTGAATTATTGATGAGGACACCCAAGTCAGTTGTCCATCAGCACTTTTTAATCTCTCACCACTTAAGAAATGCTCTGCACATCTGTTCCTCTTACCAAAGTGAATAAACTCGTACTTTTTTATATTCCATCTGCAATGTTCTTGTCCACACACTGGGAGTGATTCTTCCCAACCTGCTGGAGAGGCCAGGAGAATCATCCATCAGCTGATTCATGGGATTCCCATGAGCATTCACGCTGCGCTTGCATCTTTCAGGCCCAGATTTCCAGCGGCGTCAATTTAAGTGCTACCAGTGGGCCCAGAACTGAATTCTCTGGGCCCGCTAACATATCCCACCCAGCCCAGAGTGTTTCATTCCTGCGGGGATTATTATAGCTCTCCACTTCCGGGGAACTTCCAAGACAACACCACTGGAGTGAAGAAAGGGGTTCGGAGATGGCCAGCTAACGGACGGGAGTTGGGGGGGAGGGGGGAGATGCGTTTGGGTGGGTTGGAAGGGACGGCACTGCAGGATGCCAGGCTGGCCAGCAATTGAGCTGCCAGCGAACTGCAGGTTGACAGTGCAGGGCCACTGCGCACACTGATTCCAGCCTCACCTCCTGAAATTTAATGATGTTCATGCAGGTAGCCTTTGCAATACACAGAGTGTGGGAGGTTGTAGTCTGAACTCTCACTGAAAGAAAACAGCATGAATTACTTCAGTTTCCTCACGAATTCAACTCTTAGAATTTTTTTTGGGAGAATCACTCCTATTATCACTCCAAATCCCATTGAAGTCACTTTGCAAATTGTTTACAATAAATGTCTGCTTATATCTGCCTTGTTTTTCTATATTAACTGGATGATGAAATTCCAAACTGTTAGAACGTTCCACAAGTCAGAGTCATTAAGGCACAGAAGGAAGCCCATTTGACTATCATGGCCCATGCTACGTCTCCATAGTCTCCCTCACACTACCTCTGTAGCTCTGCAGTTTATTGTCCTCAAATGCCCATCCATTTTCCATGTTGAAATCATTAATCATCTCCACAGAATACTTAATGGTATATTGCCCTTCACCTCAGCAAGCAAATCAGCAGCCCATGCACACTACTCCTGTTTCTTATCTTCACGGATGTAAAAATCAGCAGTGATGTGAAATGGTTTGCCAATTTGTTGTCACAATTTTTATATTAGCATACAAAGTCAAAATCCACCCCGGGCACTGATAAAACCCAATTGATGGAGCCCCCTCTCTACTGTTAAAGAACAAAGAAAAAGAACAAAACAGCAGGGGAAACAGGCCCTTCGGCCCAACGAGCCCACGCCACCACCCCGATGTTCCCACCTCTACCCGTGATTCCTGTCTATGTTTATAGATCTATGGATTAAAAACCAAATTTGAAACAATTTAGGGAGAATTTGTTTTGCCAATTAGCCTAAGAGCACATCTTTGGGATGTGGGAGGAAACCAGAGCACCTGGAGAAAACCCACGCAAACACTGGGAGAATGCGCAAACTCCCACAGACACAGGCCAAATCCATGTATCTGCACAGCACAGCGATAGTCACTGAGCTGTCGTGTTGCCCATCAAATGGTCTGGGTCAAGCGTACACTAACGACGTGAAGCACTAGGATACTCTCGAAAAAAATCCAAGAGCAGCCCTCTCACGACCCATCGCGTGTATACCCCTCGTTAGACAACAAGGTGGACCAAAGCACCTGCAGGATAAAAACAAGTACATCAATATCATCATCTATTTACACACTTCCCAGGGACTCCCAAGGCTCATGATCCCTATTTTTAATCAGTTTTCTATACCCCTCCATTCCCATTCTGTTCATGTGCCCATCTAAGTATTTCTTAAATAACTCCAGAGTACCTGCCTCCACCACTTTACTTGGCAGCGCATTCCATCCCCCACCACCCTCTGTGTGAAAAAACTCCCTCTAGCATCCAAATTATACCTTACCCCCTCACCCTAAGCCTGTGACCCCTCGTGCTATTCGAGTCCATCCTAGGAAAAAGCTTAACCCTGTTTACTCTATCTATACCCCTCATAATCTTGTACACCTCTATTACATCTCCTCTAAGTCTACGTCTTTCTAAGGAAAACAGTCCCAATTTGCCTAATCTCTCCTCGTAACTCAGACCTTCCATACCACGCAGCATCCTGGTAAACCTCCTCTGCACTCTCTCCAGAGTCTCCACGTCCTTCCGGTAGTAAGGCGACCAGAACTGGACGCAGTATTCCAAATAAGGTCTAACCAACGTTTTATACAACTGCAACATTAAAGGCCATCTCTTGTACTCTATACTCCTTCCTATAAAGGCTAACATACTATATGCTTTCTTCACAACCTTCTCCACTTGCTCTGCCACCTTCAGAGACTTGTTCACCTGCACCCCCAGGTCCCTCTGCGTTTCTATACTCTTAATAGGTCTACCTTTTATCATATACCTCCCCTCTACATTCTTTCTCCCAAAATGCATCACCTCACATTTATCAGGATTGAATTCCATCTGCCATCTATCTGCCCAAGCTACCAGCCTGTCTATGTCCTGCTGCATCGCCTGACAATGCTCCTCACTATCTGCAAGTCCAGCCATCTTTGTATCGTCTGCAAACTTGTTGATCACTCCAGCATTAACCTGACTGCTAGTAGCCAAGAATCCTGGCGATTCAATTGTGCACTGAGCATAAACTGTTAACAAATCAGTCATCTCCCATTGAGAGATAAGAGAGGCGACTGAGTGAGAAATGGAAATGTCACACATATTCTGTTGGATGGACTGTTTACTGTTATTAGAATAAAATCATACTGGTATCACAGTGTAAAGTATGCTAGAATACATCTGACATAGGAACACCTAATAAGGACTGAAGAAGTAATAACTGAGGAAATAAGAAATGTACAAAAGGAATTAGATACTTTAGATGAGTGGACCAAAATGTGGCAGATGGAGTCTAATTTGGATAAGTGCAAGGTTATCCATTTCAGTCAGAAAAATGGAAAGGCAACTTATTATGTAATTGGAAAGAGACTTTGGGGGTGCTTTGGTGTAGAGGGATCTGGTGTCCTCATGCACGAGTTGCAGAAAGCTGGTATGCATTGAAGCAAAACATCCCTCTCACTCTACTCAAATCCTGTCACTGTAAAGGCCAACATACCATTTGCCTTCTTTACTGCCTGCTGTAACTTACTTTCAGCGACTGATGCATATGGATACCGAAGTCTTGCTGATTATCCACCCCTCTCAATTTATACCCATTCAAGTAGTAATCTGTCTTCCTATTATTGTTACCAAAGTGGATATGCTAAATAACAGTAGATAATAAGAAAAACATACTTTTTCTTATTATCTATTATAATCTTATTATCTATTATCTATTATTCTTATTATAAGAATCAGGAGTAGTGTGAATGGGCTGCTGATTTGCTTGCTGAGGTGAAGAGCAATATACCATTAAGTAGTCTGTGGAGATGATTAATGATTTCAACATGGAAAATGGAACTTTGATATTTATAGTTTGATTTTTGTGTACAAGGCATTGGTGAGGCCACACCTGGAGAACAGTTTTGGTCCCTTTATTTGAGAAAGGCTGCAGTGGCATTAGAACATAGAACATAGAACATAGAACATTACAGCACAGAACAGGCCCTTCAGCCTTCGATGTTGCGCCGACCAATATAAAAAGCAATGCCCCTCCAAACTAAACCATTCCCTTCTCTTCCATATACTTATCAACTAACCTCTTAAACGCCACCAAACTTGGCGCATCTACAACTGCTGCAGGCAGGGCATTCCACTCCCGAACCACCCTTTGGGTAAAGAACGTACCTCTGATATCCGTCCTATAACTATCACCCCTTAATTTAAAGCTGTGTCCCCTCGTGCTAGCTTTCTCCATCCTAGGAAAAAGGCTATCACTGTCCAATTAGAGGCAGTTCAGAGGAGGTTCACTAGGTTGATTCCGCAGATGAGGAGTTTGTCTTATGAGGAGAGATTGAGCAGTTTAGTCCTATACTCTCACTAAGTCTCACAACTGTCCTGGCTGGAGACAATTCACACCTCTTTAACCTGTGCTTAACCCTCTCTCCACTCACCATTGTCTACACCTGTAAAGACTTGATTATCTGTTAAGACTTGCATTCCAATTATTGTCTTATAACTGAGTTTGCGTCTATATATGCCCTGTTGGTGAAACAAACTCTTCACTCATCTGATGAACGGGCAATGCTCCGAAAGCTTGTGTTACCAAATAAATCTGTTGGACTTTAACCTGGTGTTGTGAGACTACTTACTGTGCCTATCCCAGTCCAATGCCGGCAACTCCGCAACATGTATACTCTCTAGAGTTTAGAAGATTTAGAAGGGAGAAGATCTAATTGTGATATATAAGATAATAAAAGGTATTGACAAAATAGATGTAGAGTAGATACTTCCTCTTGTGTGGTAATCTAGAAAAAGAGGTCATAATTATAGGATAAAGGATAGCAGATTTAAAACAGAGATCAGGAGAAATTACTTCTGTCAAAGGATGGTGAATCTGTGGAATTTACTACCCAGAGTATCTTAGATGCTGGGACATTGAGTGAATTTAAGGAGGAGATAGACAGATTTTTAATTAGTAATGAGCTGAAGGGTTATGGACAATGGACAGGGAAGTGGAGTTGAGGCCAAAATGAGGCCATGATCATGTTGGATGGTGGAGTAGGCTCGAGGGCTGAACTGTCTGCTACTGCTCCCAGTTCTTATGACTGCATGGAAGAAAGCATGTAATAACAAAGCCATTCAGATTTATCCAGTTAATTGTTTACTAGAAACGAGGTACAATTTCTCAATTAGCATACATGAGGAAAGATACTACAAGTTTATTGCGCACTTCTCAATGCATTACTCACAAAGTACAAAATCAAGCAAACGTTTAGGATACGGTCTTTGTTTCTGCAACATTTACCCTTCGCAAGTTGGTTTTATTAACGTTTCTATCAAATTGCACACTTAAAAATTCAAGCTGCTTGAATCTACCATATTAATCATTCTCAACGCAAACTTCTCTCTAATGAATAAAACTGCAATCCTGTGAGGAATTTGAAATGAAAAGGGGTATGATAAGTTTAGAAACCACTACGTTCATAACAATAACATAAATGAGACAGGGGATGCTGATACCCAATGGAAAATCTCTGTTCTGACGCAATTAGATCCGTCAACTTGAGAATGTCAAAGCTGCCCCCTCCCCAAAATATGTTTAATCGACCAAGAAAGCAGTGAAATGAAAGCAAACAATACAAAGAAATAATGTTTTCAATATCTCTTCTGAGTGCATTGGAAAATGTGACCTGTGATAGTTTTGTAGTAGTGAATGGTGCCATTGCCCTTGGTATTTTAACTGTTACAGTGGAACAACATCATGGACATTGTACGGAAAAATGAAAAAGATACAAAGTTCTCAGAATAAATACTACCAGAAATAACAGGAAACATGATGCTTTGTTCCATTTGCATTTCTAATTGTTTCTCGTATATTATGAACATGAGGCCTGTTTCTCATTGAGAGAAAAGTAGGCCGGGGGTTCTGGCTGGGCTAATTCCATTAAATGAAATGACCATATATCTGTCTGTATTTATTTTCATGCTGACTCTATATTCTCTCCATCAAAAGAATAATTTACTTCCACCTTCAAAACATTACTCATCTCTGCCCATCTTAATACATTTACCACTGAAATCCTTTTCCATATCTCAGTTAATTCGAGATTTGACTGCTCCGTTGTTCTATTGGCTGGCTTTCATCTTCCATTGTCTGTAAGCTTCAATTCATCTTCCATCAAAATAATCTATCTTGCATCAAGTCACACACCTCCATCACTCTTTGTCCTCATTGATTAATTTCTGAGTGTTTCAAATTTAAAATTCTAATTCTCTTGTTTAAACCAGTTCATTGTCTCAGCTGTTTCTAATGCTATAATCTCGTCCTATCTTTAAACTCCTTCCTAAATTCCATATTCCTCCTATTTTGACATCCTGTCATTCTCCTACCCATTCTTCATCTGACTTCATCCATCTTGAAATCATCTTCTGGAATTCACTCTTTAGCTCCGGCTCCTACTTCAAGACCCTCCTTAAAACTCATGACTGATCTACAACCAATCTTTTGGACAATCATAATAATATTAACTTTATTGGCTGGCTATTTATTCATTTTCTATTACATCTCTGCATTATTAAAAGTGCCTTGCAAAGATACTTCTGTTGTTTCCTCCAACCAAGTTTCTGTACATCATGTGTGATTTTACCACAAACGCAAAGTGGCAGTAGTATGTACCATCTACAAGGTGCACTGCAAGAACTCACTAAGTCTTCTTAGACAGCACATACCAAATCCACAATCCACTTTTGGAAAAATAAGGACAGTAGACAGATGGAAACACCAACACTTGGAAGTTCATTTTCAACCACTCACCATCCTAACTTGGAAATATGCAGCCATTTCTTCACTATTACAATCTTTCAAAATCCTGAAACCCCTCTCCTAATAGCTCTGAGATGTACCTACACCAAAAAAAACTGCAGCAGTTCAAGAAGGAAGTTAACCACCACCTTCTCAAGGGCAGTTAGGGAATGGGTAATAAATGCTGGCCTCTCCAATGAAGCCACATCTCTTGAATGAATAAAAAAAGTTTAGTTTTCAACACAACAACTTTTCTTTATTCTATTATAATAGGGTCATCTTAAAAGATGTTGTGTGTCTTACTCTTAACAAGAGTTCTGGCTGGAGGAGAAGGTCCTTATTCAAAGTCAACTTTATTTACATGTTTAACTATGTACAGGAATACAAAGCACTCAGACAGATCCGTTACTTGTTTCTATGATTCTCCTCAATTTGTTTGATGCTACATAGCGCCTAACTCACATACTGAATAACTATTGTAGAGTTAGAGTTCTGGTGTCAAAGAGGTTTACAGCATAGAAACAGACCCTTTGGCCAACTAGTCCATGCTGTCTCTTTTTTTAATCATCAAGCTAGTCCCAATTGCTCGTGTTGGGCCCACATCCCGCCATATTCATCTTAACTATCTAACTGTCAAAATGCTTTTTAAAAGACAAAATTGGACCCGCCGCTTTGCCCCTTTACTCTACTTCTTCCCCAAGTCTATATGCTATGTTCACATCCTTTTAAACCTCCCCCAAGACATTGCTTTTACAAGGATAATCTTGTGGTTGTTTCACCATTCTCCCCGAACTTGTAAGAGTTCCTTTTGAGATTATTGAAATCTGTTTGCTTGAAACTCATTCTCTAAGGGTCAACATTTTTTTGTTTCCATAATTATTTATTTCTGTAATTGTAGTTTTCTCCTGAGGATCAGGCAATGCAGTCCATCTGGCTAATGGCTCCTTATTCGTTAAAACCAAGGCACTCTTATTTCTTCAGATGTTATCGGTTTCTATCTGAACAAATGAATTTGTTGTTGCAACCTTTCCATTGTGGTGCCTTCTCACAGCTGGTCCCTAATCCACACCATCTCTCATTTTTCAAGTGTCATGAATCATGTGTTGTTGGTTGACAAGTGAAACACTTTCTCCAGTTTGCCATTGCTTGGGCTTGTCCGGAGCCTTCTAGATTGTGGAAATGATTTGGGGAGGCATAAGGTAGAATTCATTTCTTATCCTGGGTTGAAGTTCCCAGTAACTGTTGTTCAGAGTAATGTCAATCCCTCATTCTACATTTATGTAGCAAAGTAATTTACAGCATAACAAAAGGCCAAAGGCATTCTCACTTTACTGTGGACTGTCACTTTGTAGCATCCATTGCTTTTGCTTTCAAAGTTACCTCAGAAAGCTTAATGTGTTCATGTCTTACCTTGATTTTGATGTTTTATACAAAAAACATAATTCAATTAACTGCTTCTAAAATGATTTCTGTGGGGCTTTGATCTACAGTAATTTTATATCAATGGAGGAGAATTGTCAAAATGATGGATTCTAATGGTAAGATGTCTTGGCATGATATAATATTTCTAGAAGCTGTATACATATATATGTATATATAAAATGATGAAAGCCTCTTACCTTGAAATTGTTTAATTCTATCTGAATGCCTTAGCCTGGGCTTCTCATACAAGCCTAGTGTCCAAAATAAAAGTTTAATTCTACCATAAAAAGTATAGGCCAGTTTAAATTTGGAATTTAAGCAAACTAAAAAATTTATATTTTTATGTTTTTATTATATTACTAACTTAATGCCAGAAGTTCAAATATTTTAAACCATTTGATTTATTTTTCCCCATGTGTTTAATGATTAATGTTATTGCCTGCTAAACTGGATGTGATGTTTTCATGTCATTAGCAATTCCTCATTGAATGTTATCTATTTGCTTTCTTTATAAAAAACAAAGAATAGTACAAAGCAGGAACAGGCACGTCAGCCCTCCAAACCTGCTCCGATTACGTTGTCCTATCTAGACCAACCCTCTATTCCCCATTTGTTCACGTGCCTATCCCATAAGGCATAAATGTTGCAAATGTATCTGCCTTAGCCACCTCACTTGGCAGTGCATTCCAGGTCCCCACCACCCTCTATGTAAAAAACTTTCCTCGCACATTTCCATTGAACCTTTCCCCCTTATCTTGAACTTGTGCTCCCTTGTAATTGTCATTTCTGCCCTGGGGAAAAAGCTTCCAATTGTTCATCCTATAAACTTCTATTAGAATTTGAATGAATTAATGAATCCTAAATGTAAGCCAAACATCTACATGAAATTTGCATACATGCGCAATGGTGAAATGTAACACCAAATTTTGGTACAGGAAGTAAGGTAGATGGAGATAGTCATCAACATCTTATATAAACAATAGTTTGTGCAGTATTCCTTCTTCTCTGGGTCCTATGTTCAAATCTCTTGTGAATAGACAGGTGAAAGTTTACTGTCTGAAGACAATAATCTAGAAGTTACTGTGCATCATATTACAAATGAACACACAACTTATTTAAAATTCTTCTTTACATGGGTAGATGCTGGGGCTGATATTTCTCCACAATGTGTATGGGGAACTTGTATTTTCCAGACACAAAAAGAAACAACGGGAACTGTCTCTCCAGTTCCTTCTCACTCCACCCCATACATTGCTTGGGAATTTTTGGAAATGTTCTTGTAGGAGGAACACGGCAGGCACAAAGTAAGGACAATTATGAGGTAGCATTGGGCGTAAACAACCTTCCAAACTCAATTCCCTTCAAATATACCACAAGAGATGTCCAGCAGAGATGAGATTTACCTTCTATACTCAGCCTCGCTCTGATCAGAGGATTGGAAAGAGACGGGTAGCAAATGCCTAGGTACCAGAAAAAGAAGGATCATTTTTAGGGGAAAGAGACTATGGCCGGAATTTCCCAGCCTTTCACACTGGTGGGATTCTCTCATTTCTCTACAGCGAATGGAGATTTGGCTGAGTGCCAAGTTCTTCCTTGCTTGCAGCAGTGGCAGAGCATGATTGGCTGGAAAATTTCAGCTTGCTTCTGCCTACTATGCCTGAGGTTACTTGCCATTGCTGCTGCTGCAGCCCAAATGATGGCATTTCCACAGAATTAGTTCATACTCAGGTTGGGAAGTGTACTTCCACTTCTCAACATCTAGGGGACGATTCTCTGAACTCATCGTGACTGGCTCAGATTACACCAATCCCAGAAAAATGTGTACTGGTCTAAAAATTGGATTCACATTCAGCACCAAACAGTTTGCAAATATCTCACCCCCTTTCGAATGGCGCAAACCGGATCACATCCATATAAGATAAGAGGCCAATATGCATGAGATTGATTGGATTTCAATATTATTAGGAAGTTTGGCACGCAATCGTCTTCCCCATCCCAGAATGTTCCCACCTCTCCGGCAAGGGGTCATGCCAGCACAAGTCACTACTGATCTCGACTACCGGAGTCCTATTGCGATGGCTATTCTGGTGGTGGAGGAAGGGGTGGGGGGAAAGAGGGGGAAGGGAGAAGTGGGGAAGTGGGGGCTTGGAAGACACTGGGGCCCTGTGTGGTTGAGGCAAAGGCCAGACATTGCCCACTTGACAGTCTCCACTAGATGAACTGGCAGTGCCCACAAAGTGCCCCAGCAGTGGCCATCAGACATCCTGCTAATGTGCCAAGGCATGTGTCAAGAGAGTGAGGCCTGAGTGGGGGCTATGATAGGGTGACATTGCATGAGGGGGGGGATCATGCAGGAGTGGATCATGTCAGGATCATGATGGGGGGGGCATAATGGGTAATCTATTAGGAGGCCGGATGTCCTGATGCCAGCTGGCCATGTCAGGAAGAGGGTGGGGGGACATCCTGATGTCTGTGGGTAGAGGGACGGGTCTCCCAGTGCACTGTCAGATCAGAGAGCCCTTTCTAAATTACACTCAAGCACTCCAAAGCTGAGCACACCAATGTGTTGAGATCTCTCCCCTCAACCTCCAATATCAGGGTGCAATCCATCACTGTGCCAAAACAACGACTGTGTGAGGCAATTGCAGTGTGGAGCCTGCCTGAGAAACCAGCATGGTTCACTCCGTTCTTCTTGCCATTATGACACTTAGTCATCTTCCAGGAAAATATTGCGTCTGGGGACAATTGACCAGGCAGATGCTTGGTGGGGGTGGGTGGGTGGGTGGGTGGGGTGGTGGTGCGGGGAGGAGGGGGGGGGGGGGGTTGATAGTGAATGGAGGGGATGGGGTAGAGAAAAAAAATCTATTTTATTCTTCAAAGGATCAGGTTTGGTTATAATAATTATATGGATGAATAGTTGACTGCTTAGACTCATATACAGAGAATGGCTATTTGGGCAGCATACTAAGAAGGGACCAGGGAACCACATTACATAAGAACATAAGAACATAAAAAAAAGGAGCAGGAGTAGGCCATCTAGCCACCCGAGCCTGCCCCACCATTCAATAAGATCACGGCTCTTCTGAAGTGGATTAGTTCCACTTATCCACCTGCTCCCCATAACCCTTAATTCCCTTATCTATCAGAAATCTATCTACCTGTAACTTAAACATATGTAACGAGGTAGCCTCCACCACTTCAATGGGCAGAGAATTCCAGAGATTCTCTCCCCTCCGACAGAAGAAGTTCCTCCTCAACTCAGTATTCCAGTTGCGGCCTCACCAATACCCTGTACAGTTGCAGCAAGACCTCCCTGTTTTTATACTCTATCCCCCTCTCGATAAAGGCCAATATTCCATTCATCTTCCTGATCACCTGCTGCACCTGCAGACTGAGTTTTTGCAATTTGTGCACAAGGACCCCCAGGTCCCTCTGCACAGCAGTATGCTACAACTTTTTGCCATTTAAATAATATTCCATCCTGCTATTATTTCTTCCAAAGTGGATCACCTCACTTTGCCAATGTTATACTCCACCTGCCAGGTCCTCACCCATTCACTCGGCCTAGCCAGATCTCTCTGCAGACTTTCCATGTCCTCCATGCAATTCGCTTTTCCATTTATCTTCGTGTCATCAGAAAATTTTGTTACCCTACACTCAGCCCCCTCCTCCAGATCGTCTATGTAAATGGTAAACAGTTGAGGCCCCAGCACTGACCCCTACGGCACGCCACTAGTTACCAACTGCCAACCAGAAAAGCATCCATTTATTCCAACTCTCTGCTTTCTGTTAGATAGCCAATCCTCAATCCACGCTAACACTTTACCCCCAACTCCATGTACCCTAACCTTCTACGGCAACCTTTCGTGAGGCACCTTATTGAAGGCCTTCTGAACATCTAAAAACACCACATCCATCAGTTCGCTTCTGTCTACCGGTCTAGTCACATTTTCATAAAAATGCAGTAAATTCATCAAACACGATTTTCCCTTCATGAATCCATGCTGCACCTGCTTGATTGAACCGTTTCTTTCCAGGTGTCATAAGTAAGTGCCTTCAAGTAGAGAAAGAAATTGTGCAGATTTTTACTAAATGAAACAGTGGGCCATAATTTTCTGGCTTCCCGACATAGGATTTGGGGAGTACCCAGAAGATGTGCTGGGGAATCCCATTTGGAAATTCCCAGGTAAGGTCGTTGTCCAGAAGGCGTTGGGCTGGGAACTACTCATCAAAGTAAATTAAATTGCTAACTTAGGATGGTTCTGCCAGTTTACACTTATTGTTACTCTAAAAGAGTTAGAAGGAAAAAAATTCTTTCTAACTCAGAGTAATCATTTTTAAAAACCTGCATGGGAAATCCCTGAAGCCCAGGGGAACCTATCCCCGTCTCCCAACCAAGGACCTCATCCTCCCTCAACCATATTCCTCATTCTCCCTTGACCTGATCCCACTCCAATCCATCATACCCATCAACCACCACCCCTCCCAGGCCAAAATACACCCCCTGCCACTGACTCAACACCCCAGTGACCCTATCACTCCCCCCCAAAGAAAACCCTGTCCCAAGCCTCCACTCCCACATCCCCCAATGTCCAAAACAACTCCACCCGTCCCAATGTGCAAATGGGAAGATTTAGCTCAATGGATTTCCTATCTATTTCAGTGGCTGCTGATGTATTTGAATCAAGACAAGTCAATTATATAGGAGGTGTCTTATGCTGTTTGAAAAATACCAGACATTGGGACCATTTTGGAGCCCTGAGCTCACATGGGTTAGAAGTTCATTGACATTCGGAATTTTCTGGAAGGCAGACAGTTAAGAGGCCACATCTGCATTTGCCATCCAGTTAAAACAGTTGGCAGCTTCCCAGGTTGGGAGGCCCAATAGAAGGGCCCATGGCATTGGCAGCCTCTTTGGTCGAGCTTGGTGCTGTTGAGACCAGTGATGGTGACGTGTGGGAAGGGCATATAGACACTTCGAGCTGGAGGCAACTTCAGATGCCTGATTAATGTTTGAAAAAAACAGAAGGCCCAAACCTTATTAGACCTTCGTGTGAGGAAGGGAATTCCTTCCGCAGGAAAGTTTATGGTCAAGGTTGTATCCATTGTGCTCTTGCAATATATTCATGGGACCAGCAGCAAGTTGCTTCTAGCCTATTGATTTGGTGAGGGACTAATTTGACTCTAGGAAGATCCTTGTGGCGTCAATAACTTGCCCCAGTTAGTCCCTCAATTGACTTAATTGGCTGTCTATCTATCATGGGGAAATGATGACCTAGTGATATTGTTGCTTGACTATTAATCCAAAAAACCAACTAATGTTCTGGAGACCTGAGTTTGAATCCCGCCATGCAAGATGGTGAAATTTGAATTAAATGAAAAATAATCTGGAATTAAAAATCTACTGATGACTATGAAAACATTACTGATTGTCAAAAAAATCATCTGGTTCACTAATGTCTGCCATCCTTACCTGGTCCAGCCTACATGTGACTCCAGAGCATCAGCAATGTGGTTGATTCTCAAATGCCCTCAAGCAACTAGGGATGGGCAATAAATGCTGGGCAGCCAGCAACACCCATGTCCAACGAATGAATAAAAAATAATCTACCACTACCAGATGCCATGCAGATAGCCACTGCTACATTGACTCTGTGTCTGACTATGCCTCCAACAAGTTGTCTTTGAGGAGGGAGCATGGTGAGTTGGCTCCCAATGTGCAAGTTGCCAAATTTTCTTCTTGTTTTGCTTCCAAACCCAGCTCTGCAGGAATGCTTTTAATGCCAGGGGTTAACATTAGTTGGTGAATATTACAGAGGTTGCTCAATGAATAGATGACTGATGAATCTGCTGTACTCCAGTGTTTATTTGTGTTCTAGTCCATAGCAACTGTTCCGGTTCAGATGCTTACAAATCTTACATCCCAAAATAGCTTTTACTGGGAAGCCTCATTAAAGGAACTGAAACAAATCTACAATGTGTTAAAATGTAAATCATATTGAAACAACTGCACGGAACAACTTATCTAAAAGAAAATTACTGCTAAAAACTTTATCTGATTACCAAACTCACGTCTGACTCTCATTTCACATGTAACTAAAATACAGTGCCTGAGGGAGGAACAAAATAATTGCAAGAGGTTATGATATATTAAAACAGTGCATGTCACTCCTAAAAAGGTTAAGTGAATACAGGTATGAACAAGCTATTTGTATATTTAGCTGTTTAATGTTCATATTAAGTTTGAGAGCATCTATCACACTTTATCTTCCATCATGTGGAAACAGTAGTATAACAGTAATGTCACCGGACTAGCAATCCAAAAGCCTGGGCTACTATCTCAAAATATGAGCTTAAACTCTACCACGGCTACTGAGTGAATTCAAATTTAATTAATAAAACTTGAATAAAATGCCAGGCTCATTAATAATAAGTGCTGCAAAAGTCGTTCAGATTCACTATTGCCTCTTCATGTGATTCAAAGTCCATGGCAATGTGGTTAAAACTATCAAATCAGTCAGTTTATCAAAGTGCCTCAGAAAGGTTGCATAAGGATAAAACTGCACTAGCCACTTGGCATCCACTTAGGCAGGGAAAATGGCAGAGGCAGACTGCTCAGTCGATTCCTTGCTAACATATGGGGACTTGTACCAAATTGGAAGAGCTCTCCCATAGACTAGTCAAGCAACAGCCTGACATAATTATGCTCACTGAATTTTATTGAACAGCCATTGCTCCATTATCTTCCATCACCATTCCAGAGATGGTGGCACATTGGTATATGATAGGAGGGAGTTAGACCTGGGAAACCTCAACATAGCATCAGATCAAACATGCACAAGGAAATCTTCTGCTGATTACCATCCACTGCTCTCCCTCAGCTGATAATTCAGTATTTTGCCACGTTGACTCCATTTGGAAGAATCACAGAATGTTTTCTTGGTTGTGGACTTCAATGTCCATCACCAACAGTGGTCTATAGCACCATTACTAACTGAAGCAGTTAAGCCCTTAGGCATATAGCTGCCAAACCAGGCCTGTGATCTTATATGAACTTACCCTCACCAATCTATGTGCAGCAGAAGCATCAGTCCTTGTGGAGATGAAGTCCCATCTTCACGCTGAAGGCACCCCCATTGTTTTGTGTGGCACTGCTATCAAGCTAAATGGGATAGACTCAGAACATATCTAGCAACTCAGAATTGGGCATCCATGGGGTGCTATGGGCCATCGATAGCAGAAGTGTATTCAATTATATTCTGTAATCTCATGGCCTGACAATATTCTTCACTCTACTATTATCATTAAGCCAAGGAACCAACTCAAATTCAGTAAAGGAATTAGGAGAGATTGCCAGCAAGTATATGTAAAAAATAAACTGAAAATATAATGCAGGACTGCTGAAAGGATGATGCAAAATGCTATAAACAGAGCCAAGCAATCCCAATTAGGACCAGGGGATCAGACCAAAGTTCTGCAGCTCCAACACATCCAGTCATAAATGGTGGAGTCCTAAACAGAGGAGGAGGCTCCTAAAACATTCTGACCCTCTGTGATTGGGGATTCCAACAGGTGAGGACAAAAAACAAGGCTAGAACATTTTTAAACATCTTTAGTCAGATTTGCCAAGTGGATGAGCTGCCTCCTGAGATCCCCATCATCACAGATGCCAATCTTCAGCCAATATAACTCAATCAACACGATAACAAAGAATGATGAAGGCACTCAGATGCAAAGGCTATGAGCCCTCATAACTTCCAGCTATTGTACTGAAGACCTGTGTTACAAAGAGCTCCATCTTTTAGCCAAGCAATTCCATATAGCTACGGCACTGGCATTGATTCCAGCATCTACAGTATTTGCCTTCAACACTGGGTATCTCTCTGATATTTTTTGACTTAACCTGATGCAACACTATCATTCATAGAACCATAGAATCCCTACATGCAGAAAGGGGCCATTCTGACCATCCATTCTGCACCGATCATAATCCCATTCAGGCCCTATCCTCGAACCCCGCATACTTAACCTGTCAATCCACTGACACTAGGATCAATTAGCATGGCCAATTCACCTAACCTGCACATCTTTGGACTGTGGGAGGAAACCAGAGCACCTGGATCTTGCCCACAGAATTATATCTGAGCAAGAAATCAAAACATTGAAAGGAAACATACTTACATTGTCACTTGAATTCAGGGATAAAATCCTACTTCTTAGTCAGAATGTTATGGGCTCAACAATGTTCCAAACTTTGAGGATACATCAAAGATGGCACTTTAATGTGAAACTAAGTGAGTTCAGCATTGTCAAGTGGATGAGATTTCAAATCAGGTTAACAGAGATTCCAGTTGCATGTACCAGTGATGTAAAAGACCTCATGACACTATTTATAGAAGAACTGGGCGAGTTTTCCCATTATCACAAAGACTATTATCTTTCATTCAACATGTGAAGAATAGATTAACCAGTCATTTGTGTCAATTATTGTTTATTGAACTTTTTTGTCAGTTGGTTATTGCAGTTGTTTACAGAACAACATTGAAATGTTACTCATTGACTATGAAGTACTTTGGAACATACTTTGGGACAGAAATTACTGAGGCTATGTAATTTCAATTTTTTTCTTTAAATGTGCCCACTTCTTATTGAATTGAATTGGAAACTGAATCATCTCAATTACGTATACAGAAGCCCAAACATTTTGAATTATTGTTGAAAATATTTTGCAGCTTCCAACACAACATGCATTCCTGTTCAATTGCAACATCTCCAAATGTTTTATTCTTTGATTTTAGGTATTTTTTATTCTTATTTCTACCAGTCAAGTAGCTAAAGAGGTATTGATAAAGATGCTACAAACGCAGTTCGGATAAAAGTCCACTACATTTTTAATCTGCTAATATAATCGGTAGATTTAAATCAAACAATGAAAGCAAAAAGTTGAATAGAGGTGTTGGCCGGAATTTTCTGGTCATTCATGTCACTACAAGCAAGGACGGGGAATTCAGCACTCAGCCATTCACTGCAATGAGATCAGAAAATCCTGCCAGCAGGAAAGCCGGAAAATTTGGTCATTGTATTTTGTTTGAGACAGATTAAAGTAAAATATTCTTCTCAAACGAATCTTGCTCCTCAGATGCTACTAAATAAAATGTGCTTTTAATTAACATATTTCTCAAAGATCCTCGTAATTTTAAGTGTTTTTTTACTTCACTGTTAATAGAAATAATAACATTAATTGGGATGATGTGGAAATGCCAGTGTTGGACTGGGGTAGACACAGTAAGAAGTCTCACAACACCAGGTTAAATAATGTCCAACAGGTTTATCTGGTAGCATGAACTTTCAGAGTGCTTCTCCTTCATGAAGGAGTAGCACTCCGAAAGCTCATGCCACCAAATAAATCTGTTGGACTTTAACCTAGTGTTGAGAGGTGATTTATTGAGATAATGGTCCTTTGAATTAGACAAACATCATTTTCTGTTTCTCTAGTCCAATCTTGAAATAAAGTTTTCTGATAATGTGGCACACAGTGAGCTGAAGATCTAAGATCATGTTTAATGTTGCCTATCATAACAAAGGCACTATATGCTAGAATTATGTCCCTTCACCACTGAGAATCAGGATCTCAGTGCAATGCCAGAACAAGCATTGGTTAGAGACAAGTATTGGTTAGAGAGATTAGCGGGGTAAATATATGGGGCTACAAGAATAGAGTCTGGGTGGGATTGTTGTCGGTGTGGACTCGATGGGCCAAATGGCCTCCTTCTGCATTTTAGGGATCCTATGATTCTATTAGCATTTGAAGCTTTCAAACCAATTCCCAAATAGCATAAATTGATAATTTATCCAAACAATGCGTAGGTGATGCACTGCAGGAGGATACTGAGAAACTGTTGATTCACTCAGAACAGCAAATCCTGTGAAGGCACAACTTTATAGTATAATTTATTTAACCTTTATTTCATGAACAAATTATTCATAAATTTAAATGTTAAATACATAGTTGACTTATCCAAAGATTTTATCATTCAAATGGTTTTGTTAGTGACAATTTTATCACGAAGCTTCTTCAATCGACATCAACCTCTCAAATTTTAATTTGCCATGGTGTCACTGTAGTCGCAACTCTGTAATACTGATCACAAATCTACTTTCTCAGAATGCAGAGTTTCTTTTTCATTTATTATTTTATGGAGTGTGGACATTGCTGGCTAGGCCAGTGCTTATCATCCATACTAATTGCCTTGAGAAAGTGGTGGTGAACCATCTTCTTGAACTGCTGGGGTTGGTTTAGATCAGTTGTCTGGACAGTTGGTCCATGATGCAGAGCTATGTGAATAGTATGGGTTCAATTCCTGTATTGCTGATGTTATTCACGAAGACCCAACTTCTTAATCTTGCCCAAGGTTTGATGATCCTTAGGTAATATTACCTCAAAGGGGGAGCCTATGGTCATTTGAAACTAAAGCAATCTTACTTAATTACTTGAGCTGTTGCAAAATATTTATTGTAGGTACGCCCAAAATGCTGTTAGGGAGGGAGTTCCTGGATTTTGACACAGCGGCAGTGAAGGAATGGTTATGTATTTCCAAGTCAGGAAGGTGTATGGATTGGAGGGCGTTAGGGGTGATGTTTTCATGTGTCTACTGCCATTGTCCTTCTAAGCAATAGAAGTAATGGGTTTGGAGGGTGCTGTCAAATGAGCCTTTGAGTGATTCCACAGAGCATTTTGCAGATAGTACACAATTCCCATTGTATATCATTGCTGGAGGGAGCGAATGTTTAAGTTGATGGATGGGATGCCAATCAAGTGGGCTGCTTTGACTCAGATGGTATTAAGCTTCCTCATGAGAGGATGAGGCCTCCACTCCAGGCAAGTGGAAAATATTTCATCAGGCTTCTAAGATGAGCCTCGTGTATAATAGACAGGCTTTGAGCAATCAGGAGTGAATTACTCACTGCAGAATTTCCAGCCTCTGAACTGCTCTTACAACTTAATAGTCACAGTAAAATCCTTGCTCCTCTGTGGTATGTCAGTCCACTTCAGATGCCAGCAACTCTTAGGGCATGACTCAGCTAGTCTTCAGATGTATGTTTAACAGTGAATTAACTTAATTGAACTTAAAGGATTTTTTAAATCCGTTCTTGACATGTGAATGTTGTTGTCAAGGCAAGCATTTATTTCCCATCTTTAATTGTTCTTGAGAATGTGATGATGAGCCACCTTCTTAAACAACCACAGTCCATGTGGTGTAGGTACACCCAGAGAGCTGTTAGGCAGGAAGTTCCAGGATTTTGATCAGTTAATCCTTATGCTTACACACATACATTTCACTGCATAGTATTCTGGAGATGTATTCACTTCTTACATTATGTTCATAACCAAGAGGTTCTGAACCTAATTCATCCACCTCTCCTGCATATATTGTTGGGATTGACTTTAATAGCTAAAGGATATGGGTCCAAAGTTGGATT
Source organism: Sphyrna mokarran (assembly GCA_024679065.1). Lineage (NCBI taxonomy): Eukaryota > Metazoa > Chordata > Chondrichthyes > Carcharhiniformes > Carcharhinidae > Sphyrna > Sphyrna mokarran. Next base: position 43,965,175 of record JAGIQG010000009.1, read on the forward strand.
GCATGGTTCAGTGTTGTATCACTAAGTCCTGAGGGATTTTTTTAAAATAGATACACCTAGTACCAGGAATAGATTTCACCTTCCTTAAAGGACCTCAAGAATTGTACACTTCCACCAAAAAAATGAGGGTGTACTCCACATTTCACTAGCCTCAGGGTTCTGTTACCTCTGCACCGAAATCAGCGTGGAGTTGATTAAAATATTCAAATCTTACAACTGTTCCCCAATAATGGTAGTGCCAGTCCGGTAGTGCCAAACAGGTTCCTGGCACTGCCCAAGGGGCAAAGTGGCAATGCCCAGGTGACACCTTCGAAATGCTCACCAAGCATTGGGCAGTGCCAAGAGACTGGAGCCAAAGGGGAGGGACCCTGCACAGAGATCAATGACAGTGGGAAGGAGCTGATCGGAGATAGCTGGGAGCGGGATGGGGCCAGAGGCAGACACCTAAGAGGCCAGCAATCTTGCCGTGAGGGCTGGACAGGCCAGCAATGGGAGGGGTGAAGGTGGGGAAGGGAGGGAAGCATTGCTCTGCTGCCCAGCAATCGTTTTGGTCAGTGATTGGAAGGCCGGCAATGCAGGGCTACAATACATGCGCTGATCTCCACTCTTGACAGATCAGCACCTACTCAGTGCTATGGTGTCAGCCTCTCAAGCAGGAATAGGCCCCATACTTTGATTTTCAATGTGAGTCTTGCTAGGGTATTCTGTGATGTATGGAGTGTCAGAGATTCACTTTGAAAATCACACTAAAAAAAATGGGTATTCGGCACTTAAAATCTTTTTGGGAGGATCCTGGCCAGCATGTTAAAATTATGATTAAAAGAAATTAATGTCTGTTTCTGTCCTTTAGCACAGCTAGGGGGCAGCCACAGTAGTAACATTTCATTCAGCATTTCTATCATAGCTCTCCTTCACCTTCATAACTGCTGTTGTTTCTCATAATGGTTGGGAGGAGAAGGGTGGATATTGGTGAGCAGGAGAGAGATCACAGCTTTATGCTCAAAGAGGGAACATGCGGCGAACAATGACCACAATTCTGCACATTTTCGGATATTCATAGAAAAGGACAAGCATTGCCCTCAGGTTAAGGTGCAGGATTTGGAAGCAGTTGATCGGAGTACAAACGGGCACATGCCTGTGAAAAGGAAGGACAGGAAAAGCAGGATTTGGGAACAGTAGATGACCAGGGAAAAAAAGAAAAAAGATGCATATATAAGGTCTAAGCAACTAAAAAATGAAATACTTGTAGAATACAGGAAAAGTAGAAAATAATTGAACAAGGAGTTGGGAGAGCAAAAAGGATCATGAAATGTCCATTGCAGGCAGGATTAAGGAGAATCCCAAGGCATTTTATACATATATTGGGAACGAGAGGGTAGCTAGAAAAATTGTTGGTCTCCTCAAGGACAAAGGAGGAAAGTTATGGGTAGAACCAAAGTAAGTGGATGAGATCCTTAATGAGTACCTTGCATTGGTATTCACAAAGGAGAGAAACACTTTGACTGATGTTGTCTTGGAGGGGTATGTAAGCCCTTTGGACCAAGTCATCATTATGAAGGAGGAAGTGTTAGGTGTATTAAAACATTAAAGTAGACAAATCCCCAGGGCCAGATGGCATTTATCCCAGAGTACTAAGAGAGATAAGAGATGAAATCGCTGGGCCTCTAACAGAAATCTTTGGTTCCTTGAGGCCACAGGTGAGGTCCCAAAGGACTGGAGGATAGCTAATGTTCTCCCATTATTTAAGAAGAGTAGCAAAGATAACCCAGGGAATTATAGGCCAATGAGCTTGACATCAGTGATAGTGAAATTGTTAGAGAAGATTTTTAGTGATAAGATCTGTGCACATTTGGAATTGAATGGTGACAGAAAGCTTGGTTTTGTACAAGGGAGATCAAATGTCTCACAAGCTTGATTGAGGTTTTGAGAAATGACAAAATGTTTGATGAGTAATGATTAATGATTAATTGATTGATAGCTGTATGAGACCTTGGTCAGACCCCACTTGGAGTATTGTGCTCAGTTCTGGTCACCTCATTACAGGAAGAATGTGGAAGCTATTGAAAGAGAGGAAAGGAGATTTTAAAGGATGTTACCTGGATTGGGTGACATGCCTTATGAGGATAGGTTGAGAGGGCTCAATCTTTTCTCCTTGGAGAGACAAAGGATGAGAGGGGACCTAATAGAGGTGTATAAAATGATGAGAGGTATTGATGAGAGGTGGACTTTCAGGGCTGAAATGGCTGCCACAAGAGGACACAGGTTTAGGGTACTGGGGAGTAGGTACAGAGAAGATGTCAGGGGTAAGTTTTTCAGTCAGAGGGTAGTGGGTGAGTGGAATCGGCTGCCATTGATGGTGGTGGAGGCAAATTCATTAGGGTCTTTTAAGAGACTTCTGGATGAGTACATGGGACTTAATAGGACTGAGGGGCATATGTAAGCCTAGTAGATAGAGGTAAGCAACTTGTGGGCCAAAGATCCTGTTTGTGCTACAGTTTTTCTATGATTCTAAGGGCCATAGATGTTGTCTACATGGACTTTAGTAAAGCATTTGACAAGGTCCTTTCTGGCAGGCTGGTGTAAATGGTTAAATCACACAGGATCAAGGGTGAATAAGGGTGAAACAAGGTGGATTCAGAATTGGCTTGGCCACAGAAGACTAAGAGTAGCAGTGGAAGGGTGTTTTTCTGAATGGAGGCCCATAACTAGTGGTGTTCTGCAGGGAACAGTGTGGATCCTCTGTTGTTTGTAATATATATAATGACTTGGAAAAAAACATAACTGGTCTGGTCTGATTAGCAAGTTTGAAGATGATATTAAGATTGCTGGGGATGCGGATAGTGATGAAGATTGTCAGAGAATACAGTAGGGTATAGATCGGCTGGAAAATGTATGGAGGAATGGCAGATAGAATTTAATCCAGACAAATGCAAGATGATACAGTTTGAAAAATTTAATTGAGATGGGAGCTATAAAACAAATGGCGGAACTATCAGGAGCACAGACACACAGGGAGATCTGGGAGTATTCATCCACAGATCCTTAAAAGTGGCAGCACAGGTGGAAAAGGTGGTGAAGAAAGCATATGGCATGCTTGCCTTCATTGGCTGGGGTATCGAATATAAAAGTTGGCAAATTATGTTATAGTTACATAAAATGTTGGTTAGGCCACATTTGGAATATTGTGTCCAGTTCTGGTCACCACACCACCAGAAGGACGTGGAGGCTTCAGACAGAGTAAAGATTTATCAGAGTAATGTCTGGTGTGGAGGGTATTAGCTATGGGAGAGGTTGAATAAACTGGGATTGTTCTCCCTGATTCCAAATAAACCTGTTGAATTTTAACCCAGAGTTGTGAGACTTTTACTGTGTCCACCCTAGTCCAATATTGGCATCTCCACATGATGAAAGAGGAATAGTACAAAAATATTTCATGAGTAATAAACCTTTCAAAGTGACAGCCAGCAATTACAGGTAAACGAAAATTATTACTAAAGGAAAGAATTAGAGAAAACTAGACAGCCACAAATATAGACATTGACTCTCAACAAAAAAAACAAAAAGCAGTACAGCACAGGAACAGGCTCTTCGGTCCACCGAACCTGCACCAATTACATTGTCCTGTCTAGACCTACCACTTGTATCCCTCTATTCCCCCACCTGTTCACATGTCTATTCAGATATGACTTAAATGTTGCTCAAATGTCTGCCTCAACTACCTCACAAGGCAGTGCATTCCAGAACCCCACCATTCTCTGTGTAAAAAAAACTTGATGTAGAGATGCCTGCGTTGGACTGGGGTAGTAAGAACTCAGTAAGAATTTAGCAACACCAATTTTAAATCCAACCAATTTATTTGATAGTAAATTTGCGAGCTTTCAACACTCTGTGTCTTTGTCAGGCAAATGCAGAGTTCTGGTCTGCAATAGCACACATCAGCACAGACAGTCACAGATTGCTGATCAGCTCAATGTGTGCTATTGCAGACCAAAACACTGCATTTGCCTGACAAAGACACAGAGTGTCGAAAGTTCGCAAATTTACTATCAAATAAATCGATTGGATTTAAAATTGGTGTTGCTAAATTCTTACTGAGTTCTTAAAAAAAACTTCCCCTGCATATCTCTACTAAACCTTTCCTCCCAAACTTGTAATTGTCATTTCTGCTCTGGAAAAATAAACTTCCAACTGTTTACCTTATCAATGTTCCTCATAATTTTATAAACTTCATTCAGGTCACCCCTCAGCCTCCTCCCAGATAAACCTGTTGGACTTTAACCTGGGGTTGTAAGACTTTTATTGTCTTCTTTCATCAAACAGCTAGACATTATAGGGTCAATTTTTCAGTCAAGCAGGATGAAAAACTGAGCAGGAAATCCCAATCATAGATTCCCCCACCTAATTTGTGCCAATGAAGTCTTTTCAGTTGGTATTGATGTCCTCATTATTTGGGCAAGTGTTCCAGGAAGAGTTAAGCATTATGACAATAAACAGCAAGTACAACAACTACCCAGTGCTATGATTTCCTGTTTTTCTTATTCACAATGAGTTGTACTGTGGCTGACACTTTGCTAGCCTGTTTAAAAATGACAATGATGGGAAGATATGTAGCTTTAAGGCAAACATTTCTTAAATGGATATTGGGATTCTTTCTTGTTGAGATGATCCTTTCTGATTAGTTTTTGGTGCATTTCCTGTATTTTTTTAACCTTGTCTGTTCCATTTCTACTTTCTGAGAATTATTATTCCACGCTCTAAATATTGTGGAGGAACACTCTTGAGTAAGAAAGGTGATGATAAGTTCATTTATTCAAAACACACATGTCAATTCTTACCCAAGCAACTGCCTATACACAAGGGAATTTGCATTGGCTGGGAACATTTCAACAGGAAGGAGGGATGTAGTTGTGATATATTCTTAAGTTTTATTCTGCAGACAAGTTGAACCACAGAAATGGCTCTGCCTTAGGCTCTGAAGATAACCACAACTCCAACTTTTATAGCTCTGGGTCCGGTCACACCGTTCATGTGTATATTTTTAACATCAATCATTCAGGAAAGTACCAATAGATGCAACAGGTGTTAGATGCATTGTTTGGCAGAGCTAACTCATGACTTTCTCCATGGAAGGTCAAGGACACCAAGGCGCATTATCCATACAGCGGGATCGACAAATGTCCAATGGCTTCTTACCAACATTTTATTTTCAGATATCTAAAACTGAATTCGAATCCCCAAACGTCCATGGTGAATCTTGAATGCACATTCTCTGGAATGCGAATCCAGTATATTAACCTTTACACTGATTCCTAGGTTAGATGTACAGTCATGGTGTGCTGCTGTGATTATCTGGAATAGTGACTAAGTGAGTGGGTGGAGAAAGAACGACAGCCAAATGATTGTACTGAACTTTTGAAGGATTTTGCTCTCCTCTACATTGCATATCCTGGGGGTGGCGATCATAGACAAAGTGGCCTTTTCCAAAGCATTTAAGGACTGCAGCCATGGAGCTCTGCTCCTGCACGTGTTTACTCCCCCTTGTTATACAGATAAATAGCATTTATATATCAGCAATGTGAATAGCAATTATTGGCACTCAGCTGCCTATCCTTTATCTCTCTCTCTCTCTATATATATATATATGAATAAAGGATAATACATCATGAAAGTTTTAAGGATGAAACTGTGGCAGTAGTCCCAGACTTTACTTAAATTGCAGCAAAACTGACCTGTGAATCAATGAGAGAGTTGTAAGATTTCTAGAATGCTTTGCATCCTGGCTCAGCCAAAGCAGAATTGGAGATATGGCAAATCTTTGCGGCATTATTATTTTGTCTTTTTTTCATTCATTCATGGGATATGGGTATCACTGGTTGGTCAGCCTTTATTGCCCATCCCTAATTAAGAGTTGATCACATTGCTTTAGCTCTGGAACCACACTTAGGCCAGCCCAAGTAAGGATGCAGATTTCCTTCCCTCAAGGACGTTAGTGATCCAATTGGATTTTTATGACAATCGACAATAGTTTTATGGTAATCAGTAGATTCTTAATTCCAGTATCTTTTATTGAATTCAAATTCCATCATCAGTCATGGCGGGATTCAAATCTGGAACATGAGCTGAGTTTTGGATTAATTGTCTAGTGATAATACCATGAGGCAATCACTCCCCAATATCTATTCATAGGGTATATCTAGTAGTCCAGCCATAGTTGATTTCATGAGGCTGGTAAATTTCTTCCTCATCGACTCTTAGTTTCTTTATTTTTTAGAGAACATTTACTCTTCAACCACACTTGTTCACATATTGTGAACAGTCTCTTTGTGCAAAGAGTGTCTTTCTGTGCCAAAGAGGGAATACTTCTTTGGCTTACAGAATACAGAAAAACTAAAAGCTGCATCATTAAAAAATGATAGTCTTGGCAACCCAAACAGTAGTTTTTTTAACCAAGATCCTAAGAGGATGCTTTTCCACATAAGGATAAAAATCCTTATTATGACTCAGACATGGTCTATAATAGACAGCCAATCCAATATTTTCCACAATATGCCATCAATCAAACTTGAAATTTCCTCCAATGTTGCAAGGACAGCACATGGCACAGTGGTTAGCACTGCTGTCTCACAGCACCAGAGATCCGGGTTCAATTCTCTGTCTGCGTGCAGACTGTACATTCTCCCCACATCTACGTAGGTTTCCTCTGGGAGCTCCAGTTTTCTCCAACAGTCTGAAAGACGTGCTGGTTGCGTGCATTGGCCATGCCAGCTGAATATGTGCCCGAGTGTAACAACTCAGGGATTTTCACAGTAACTCCATCGCACTATTAATGTAAGCCTATTTATGACAGGCCAGGAAACTGACCTTCCTGTTCAAAGTATGTGTCCCTGCTCTCCTACCACCAATCAGCTGTATATGGTCAGCTGTCTTTTATTGAAACCTCAGCATTGCATCTGGAAACTGTAATATCTAATGAGATCCAATGAGATCTGATATATTAATGCTATATTTTTGCATCCCTTTACAGCCATAAAGTCATAGAGGTTTACAGCACGGAAACAGGCCCTTCGGCCCAACCTGTCCATGCCGTCCTTTTTTTTTAACTGTAGCTAGTCCCATTTGCCCACGTTTGGCCCATATCCCTCTATACCCATCTTACTGATGTAACTGTCTAAATGCTTTTTAAAAAGCAAAATTGTACTTGCCTCTACTACTACCTCTGACAGCTTGTTCCAGACACTCACCATCCTCTGTGTGAAAAAATTGTCCTCCTGGATCCTTTTATATCTCTCAACTTAAACCTACGCCCTTGAGTTATAGATGCCCCTACCTTTGGGAAAAGATATTGATTATCCAGCTAATCGATGCCCCTCATTATTGTATAGACCACTATAAGATCACCCCTATGCTCCAGAGAAAGAAGTTCCAGTCTATCCAGCCTCTTCTTATAACTCAAACCATCAAGTCCTGGTAAGATCCTAGTAAATCTTTTCTGCATTCTCTCTAGTTTAATAATATCCTTTCTATAACAGTGACAAGAACAATACACAATATTCCAAGAGTGGGCCTTACCAGTGTCTTGAACAACTTCAACAAGTTGCCCCAACTCCCAGTGTTCTGACCAATGAAACCAAGCATGACGAATGCCTCCTTCACCACCCTGTTCACTTGTGTCTCCACTTTCAAGGAGCAATGAACCTGTACCCAAAGATTCTTTGTCCTATAATTCTCCCTAATGCCCTACCATTAACTGAGTAAGTCCTGCCTTGGTTTGATTTACCAAAATGCATCACCTGGTATTCATCTAAAACTCCACCTGCCATTCATCAGCTCACTAGCCCAGTTGGTCAAGATCCCACTGCAATCCCAGATAACCTTTTTCACTGTCCACTATGCCGCTAATCTTGGTGTCATCTGCGCACTGACTGACAATGTCTACTAAATTCATATAAATGCTCATTCTTTAATGAACATCTTCCTGCACCCTATCTCCAAAATCATTGAAACAATAATTACTGTATGGGAATGTGGTTAGCACCCAGATATAATAAAGAATATCTCTGTTTTATAGCTGCCTTCACAATAAAAGACAAAAATCACGAATGGAAACTATGTAGTATAAGGGTATCTGCAAAGAAAGTATAAATGTAGGATCTAAGGCTAGAGTTAGTTGTGAATTGGGCAAAAACTTGTGCAGAAACAAAATGTGGCCTTTTACCTGACACGAGACCGGAAATTCTCACTAAGAGGTCAACAGATATTTCCATTGGCCACCCCTCGCCGTCCCAATTCTATGGCAGGTGGGATGGTAGAATTGTGGTGAAAGAGTTAGCTCATAGTTTGTATGTATGTTTACAACATGTATGTATGTACCTAGATATGTATTATCAATAAACAGTATATGTTCATCTATGAAAGACTTACACTGAATTCTACTGTCCTGCCCATCATGGGAATTGGAACAAGTGAGGCTGGACAATGGGTAGTTCCATTGATTTCAGGCGGGATTTTCCGATCTCGGGTCAAGCAAGGCTGTAAAATCCACCCTTCAGAATCTCTTCACTAGATGTACTGAATACACCATACAATAAACCAAGACTCTGGTAAAATGAGCATGTCAGAATTGGTAATTAAATAGTACTGAAGGGATACAAAACAACAAATTCCTGTGCATAATGACCTATTTCCTAGGATTTGAAAGAGGTGAAGGCATTAGTCTTTTAAAATTTTCTACATTATAGAATTGTCCCTGTGGATTAGAAGAGGCAAATGTAACTATGCTATTCAAAAATGAGGGAGAGAGAAAATGGGAAATTATAAGCCCATTAGATAAGCTAACATTAGTAACAGAGAAAATGCAAGGATTTATTATTGGGAACATGATAAAAACGGCGCTTAGAAAATCATAAACTAATTGAGCAGAATCAACATGGATATATGAATGGGAAATCTTGTTTGACATATCTGTGAGAGGTGGATGGTTGCTTGGAGACAAGGGGTATCCTTTGAAAAGATGGTTGATGACGCCTCTTAGGCACTTAAGGACAGAAGCAGAGTTGAGATACAATCATTGCCATGTATGCACAAGAGTAGTGGTGAAGAGGACAATAAGTCTTCTGAAGATGAGGTGGTGATAGCTGGACCAGTCTGGGGATGCCCTGCAATATCTGCAGAGTGAGTGTTGTTCATTGTTGTTGTCTGCTGTGCTGTTCACAAGTTTGTTCTCCTTATAGGGGGAACCATTGGGTTAGGAGAATGCTCAGGCAGGTACAACTCAGGATAAATCCAATGAAGGCTCAGAGGCAAAACCTGGATAGGCAGATGGTGAGGACAATGACGAAGCTTCAGAGTGGCAGAACACCAGGGAGGCCTTGATTCAGCGTTCTTTCAACTAGGCTGCCAAGGCCTAACTTCCATCTGTATGCATGGGCACAACTTCCATGACATGGAGGATGTGCCCGTGCAAGACCCCATTAGTCTCACAGCAGATACAGAGGAATTCATCAGGTGAATGAGGCTGCAGGAGTTCTTCCACAGACCCCAAGAGACCAATAACGAACACAATGAAATAGCCAATGAGCTGGAACAGCCGACAGAGAGATTCACAGTGCAGCAACCTAAAAGGAAAGAGTCCAATTGGACTCTTCCGGAAAGCTCCCAAGCTCCAAGATTGTATCCCCAAGCTATCAGGATGTGCGTCAATACCAGATTCATCAGCTGCACTCACAAAAGAGCCCCCAACATCACCCAAGCACAATGCAACACCATCCAAACTCTCACGACCAACTGCTATAATGTCATCAAACCAGCAGACAAAGGAGGGGCCATTGTCATATTGAACAGAACAGATTACTGCAAGTGTACTGACAACTAAACAAAGGGAGCACGACAGACAAGACCTTTGATCTGGACCTTCAGAGTGCACTCTGTGCTCTCAACCCATGACTCCCCACGTTGGAGATCTGTACTGCCTCCCAACAAAGAGACAAGAGACAAATACACCTGGCTATTCCATTGTATCAGGCAATGGGACCCTGTGTGAGTACCTCTCTGGCTACGTTGAGGCTATCTTTGTACAAAGAACTTCCAGCTTTTGTCGTGACGGATTTTCTACAGAAACTCAACACACATGGAGCCATTGAACCAGGAACACTCCTCATCACAATGGACGTCTCGGCATTCTACACTAGCATCCCCCACGACAATAACATTGCTGCAACTGCCTCAGTACTTAACACTGACAATTGCCAGTTTTCAGATGCAATTTTACAATACATCCGCTTCATCCTGGACCACAATGTCTTCACCTTCAGCAATCCGTTCTTCGTCCAGATGTGTGGAACAGCCATGGGGACCAAATTCGCACCTCAATATGCCAACATCTTCATGCACAAGTTTGAACAAGACTTCTTCACCACGCAGGACCTAGTGTATCGTGATGCTATACACTAGATACATCAATGACATTTTCTTCCTTTGGACCCATGACAAACAATCACTGAAATAAGTATATGATGGCATCATCGGGTTCCGAACCACCATCAGACTCACTGTGGACTGCTCTCCGGAATCGGTTGCATTCTTGGACACACACATATCCATTGGTGACACTTCAGCACTTCACTGTACCACAAACCCACAGATAACCTCACAATGTCCACTTGTCCAGCTTCCACACTGAACATGTGAAGGGGCCATCCCCTATGGACAAGCCCTCCATATAAACAGGGTCTGCTCAGATGAGAAGGATCGCAACAGACACCTCCAGACAGTGAAAGATGCTTTCATAAGAACAGGATATGGCGCTTGACTCATTGATTGACAGTTCCAATGCTCCCTAAAAACCGCAACGACCTCCACAGAAGACAGACATGGGACACAGTGGACAGAGTACCTTTCATCATCCAATACTTCCCTGGGACAGAGGAGCTACGGCATCTTCTCTGGAGCCTTCAACATGTCATTGATGAAGATAAGCATCTCATCAAGGCCATCCCCGTGCCCCCACTTCTTGCCTTCAAACAACTGCATACCCTCAAACAGATCATTATCCACAGCAAACTATCCAGCCTTCAGGAGAGCAGTGACTACGACACCACACAACCATGCCACAGCAACCTCTGTAAGATGTGGTCAACATGGATGCCATCATCTCACATGAGAACACCAAGCACCAGATACAAGGTACATACTCTTGCAATTTGCTCAATATTGTCTAGCTGATACGCTGCAGGAAAGGATGTCCAAGGTATGGTACATTGGGGACGCTATGCAGACGCTATGACAACAGATGAATGAACACCGCTCGACAATCACCAGGTAAGAGTGTTCCTTTCCTGTTGGGGAACACTTCAACAGTCAAGGGCATTTGGCCTCTGATCTTGGAGTAAGCGTTCTCCAAGGCAGCCTTCACAACACACAACAGTGCAGAGTTGCTGAGCAGAGACCGATAGCCAAATTCTGCAAATGAGGACGGCCTCAACCGAGATCTTTGGTTCATGTCACACTATCTGTAACCCTTGTGACTTGCCTGGATTTGCAAAGTCTCACTAACTGTCCTGTCTGGAATCAATACATATCTCTTTAACCTATGCTTAACACTCTCTTCACTCACATTGTCTGTACCTTTAAGATTTAATTACTTATAAAGCCTCACGTTCCAACTATTATTTTATAAATTGAGTTTGTGTCTTTATATGCCCTGTTTGTGAACAGAACTCCCACTCACCTGACGAAGGGACAGCATTCCAAAGCTAGTGGCTTTTGCTACCAAATAAACCTGTGACTTTAACCTGGTGTTGTGAGACACCTTACTGCACAACATCCATCCCAGACACCTAACACAAAACCATTCCGAGACCAATGTCACATCAATGCCATAATAATAAAGTTTGCTGGCCCAAATTCCTCTCACCAGCACCCACTGAATACAGAGGACACTCATGGCTTGTGAGCAAATCAGTATTTTTCTTTATAACATTAAGGTGAAAGACACCAAAATCAACCAATCAGAACAAATTTAAACAACTGTGATATAAAAAAAACATAAGCCTCTAGTGCAGACCCATTGCTATGGTCATTGTGTCTTTAGCATGTAGCTGCTTCACCAAGTGCCTCTCACCTACCAACACCTCCCCCTGCCACCCCACCTCCCAACCCATCCCTGCTAACAGTAGCATTAGAGGACAGCCATCATTTTCTACCTGATTGATGATTTCATAGCCTCGTCGTCTGCCTCGGACTTTCTCATTTCTGGTTCTCCAACAGATAGCATTTACTCAAGTGAGCATGATATGCCCTCACTGCTATGTACTATCTACTGAGCTGATACGTTATTGCCCATTGACGTGACATTATCTAAGTTGGTGCTGAGAGAGAGGGGGTGCCACTGGCACATCTTCCATCCTCCTCCTGGCTGGTGGATGACTTATCTGAGATATGAAAACAGTCATTGGAACTATTAGTCAATGCTCGTGATGTGTGGCCCAGCATGATTGGTATCAGTTGTATCACAGTGGCTCAGTGGGTGTTGCATCTTTATGAGTGATGAGATATCCATACATGTTTTTCATTTTTAGCCTGCCTTGCTTCAGCCCACTGGGCTGTTATCTTCCTCAATCACGCCAACCTCTCCACAACCAGAAGACCTCCCTCTCCATTCAGACTCAAATTCCAAGGCTTCCAGTTCATGGCTGGTGAAGATGTGCCACATTAGGCACCCCACCATTAAGGCAGATTTATTAGAGTTCTTATGGCTACATTTCTCCTGTAAGTGCAGAACTCCATTGAGTATTTAATCCTCCACTTCCAGCACCACGCCTTGATGTCTAACACCCTCTTCACCTCTTCAAGGTGCAGGGTGTCAGGAGTAGGGTGTTAGACTGGATAGAGATTAGTTGTCTAATAGGAAGCAGAGGGTAGGTATTAATGGGTGCTATTCTGATTGGCAGCTGGTGACTAGTGAAGTGCCCCAAGGTTCGGTGCTGGGGCCTCAACTATTTACCATTTACATAGATGATTTGGAGGAAGGGGCAGAGTAACAAAATTTGCTGATGACACGAAGATGAGTGGAAAAGCAAATTGCATGGAAGATGTGGAAAGCCTGCAGAGGGATCTAGAAAGGTTGAGTGAGTGGGCGAGGACCTGACAGAAAGAGTATAATGTTAGCAAGTGTGAGGTTATCCACTTTGGTAGGAATAATGGTCGAAAGGAATCCTATTTAAATGGAGAAAAGCTGCAGCATGCGACAGTGCAGAGAGACCTGGGGGTCCTTGTGCATGAATCACAAAAACACAGTATGCAGGTGCAGCAGGTGATTAAGAAGGCGAATGCAATGTTGGCCTTTATAGCTAGAGGGATAGAATATTAAAGTAGGAAGATTCTATTTTGGTTGCAGTTTTGATCGCCGCATTCGAGGAAAGATATATTGGCCTTGGAGGGAGTGCAGAGAAGGTTTACTAGGCTGATACCGGAGATGAGGGCATTGGATTACGAGGAGTGACTGATAGGCTAGGTTTGTACTCTTTGGAGTTTAGAAGGCTGAGAGGGGATCTTATAGAGACATATAAGATAATGAAGGGGATGAATAGAGTAGAGGTTGAGAGACTCTTCCCGCTTACCAAAGATAGCAGGACTAGAGGGCACAGCCTCAAGATGAGGGGGGTGCAGTTCAGATCAGAGTTGCAGAGGGGTTTCTTCACGCGAAGGCTGGTGAATCTTTGGAATTCTCTGCCTGATGAGGTGGTGGAGGCTTCCTTGCTGAATATGTTCAAGTCAAGAGTGGATAGGTTTTTGATTGACAGGGGAATTAAGGGTTACAGGGAGAAACTGGGAAAGTGGTACTGAACCGCTACAGATCAGCCATGATCTTATTGAATGGTGGGGCAGGCTCAAAGGGCTGTATGGCCTACTCCTGCTCCTATTTCTTATGTTCTTATGTTCACCCCCACTTGTGGATGTTCTTAACACCTTTTCATTCCTAATCCTTTAACGGACCCAGAGCTTTGGATCTCCTCTGCAGCCTAACACAAACAGGAAGAGGTGCGTCCACATATTCCCTGATTGTCACACATTTGATTGCAACTATGGACAGACACTTTCCTCAGGGTGCCACTCTGGGTAACGCCCTTTCAGAACTCACCCCTACCAAGTGCAGAAGGTTGTTGAATGTTTTCTGGCACTGGGTCCATGTGCATTGGACCAGGTCATTTCCATTAGTCTCACTGTTAATTCTGTGCAGGCCTTCTTGGTGAAGTGGAATGGTCTCCTTCTATCCCTCAGTGCAAGGATGCCCCTCTTAGCTGTCAGTACCTCCACAAGGGTACACAGACACTTGGCTGAAAATTGGGAATCTTGCTGTACACCTGAAGATCTCTCCCATCTGCTATGTCTTTCTGTTAATACAGCCACCATGTTGCAGATCTTCCTGTGTCTCCTCCATTGTCTTCAACAACCTCTGACATCAGCCATTAAACTTCAAGCTGGATCTGGTGCCCACCATGCTCTTGCCTCCGCTGACCCTCTCCACTGAACCTATCTGGATGCATTTCATGCTGGTTGCCACTTAAGTGACCAACCAGTGAAATATTATAGTCATTAATTGATTGTAAGCAGGACTGGGAAATGAGGTTGCTTCCAGTCCCACCCTTTGTATATTCACATCACATGTAAAATTCAGGTCATAGTATAATTTATCTCTGTTCCAAAGCTGAATTTCAATACTTTTGAAGGGCCAATTTACCCAAACACCAAGGGGCAGTAATGTTATAATTTGTTTATAGGGAGGCGATGGTCTAGTCGTATTATTGCTGGACTATTAATCCTGAAACTCAGCTAATGTTCTGGGAATCCAGGTTTGAATCCCACGGCAGATGTTGAAATTTGAATTCAACAAAATATATGTGGAATTAAGAATCTACTGATGATTATGAAACCATTGTCGATTGTTGTCAAAACACATCTGGTTTATTGTCCTTTAGGAAAGGAAAGGACTTCAACGCGGATAAATGTGTTGTGGTCCATTTTGGCAGATCCAATGGGATGAATGAGAACACTATCAAAGGTAGGAGTCTTAGCTGTGTGGAAGAGCAGAGGGATCTTGGGATCCGGGTCCATAAGACTCTCAAATCGGCCTCCCAGGTGGAGGATATGGTTAAGAAAGCTTACGGTGTACTGGCCTTCATTCATCGAGGGATTGAGTTCAGGAGTCAGGAGGTAATGCTGCAGCTTTATAGGACCCTTGTCAGACCACACTTGGAGTACTGTGTGCAGTTCTGGTCGCCTCACTATAGGAAGGACATGGAAGCTATTGAAAGAGTGCAGAGGAGATTTACAAGGATGTTGCCTGGATTGAGAGGCATGCCTTATGAAGACAGGTTGAGGGAGCTGGGACTGTTCTCCCTGGAGAGACGAAGGTTCAGAGGCGACCTGATAGATGTTTACAAGATGTTGAGAGGAATAGATAGGGTGGACTCTCAGAGACTATTTCCCAGGGCTGAAATGGTCGCGACGAGAGGGCACAGATTTAAGGTGCAGGGAAGCAAGTACAGAGGGGATGCTAGGGGAAAGTTTTTCACTCAGAGGGTGGTGAGTGAATGGAATCGGCTGCCGTCGGTGGTGGTCGAGGCGAACTCGCTGGGGTCTTTTAAAAGACTTCTGGATGAGTATATGGGATCCAATGGGATTGGGGGTTATAGATAGGTCTATGGTTGGGTAGGTTTTGATGTGTTCGGCACAACTTGTGGGCCGAAGGGCCTGTTTGTGCTGCAGTGTTCTATGTTCTATGTTCTATGTTCTATGAAATCTGCTGTCCTTACCTGTTACGGCCTGTATGTGACTTCAGAGGTACAGCAATGTGATAGACTCTTAAGTACCCTCTGGGCAACTAGTGCTGGCCAGCCAGCAATGCCCATGCACAATGAATAAAAAGAATCCCAGAAGTTGTCCACAGCTTTTCTAAAAAATATAAGTAATAGAAAATTCCTTTAATTTCCACACTTCTTAAATTGAATATTTGAAGCTACTGAAGTTCCTGTCTTTGTATTTTTAAAATCAATGTTTGAATTTGAATTATTTATCTTCATTTGTAAATTGATTTTCTGCACAGTGATTTGAAATGATCTTGGTTGGCCTGCTAGTACTTTAGGCATGATTGGCCATCAGTAGAATAAAAAATTAACTATGAAACAAAGCAAACGTTCACGTTGAACAACCAAGCATTTTGTGGCCACCAAGCCACTAACCAGCTGTATGGTTTTCACTGCATTGGGATTTCAAAATAGAAGCAAGTAATAATTCACAAACCAGCACATTTTAAATTTGATACATTGAGTGCACATTTCTTTGAAAGTATCTGTTGCTCCTGTGTTGAAGATTTTCAATGATAAAATCCTTTGCGTTTAGTCTTCTACCATTCTTCTCCTAAACCTTCACACTTCCTCACATTCACCAGTTGCCCACTTGATGTCAAGCTAGGGTTCTGAGTCTGTACTCTGACACACACTGGGCAGGATTCTCAAGAGTCGGGTTTGAGCCCTACAACTTCTAACACAAAAAGCAGGAATTCTACCATTACATCCAATATCCATTTCTGCTTATCAGGGAAAGCATACCACCCTGGAATTATATAATCTGGTTGTCAAGTTTCAAATAAGTTCTTTAAGCGTTTCCTGAATTTTCTTTTGGCTGCTATTTTGTTCTCAGTATGTGCTCACTGTGTCCAAACTAAGGTTTTAAACAGTAAAAAAACTACACTTATCAATGGAGTTCATTTTGGGACTTTAATACTTTTATTAAAGATACTGTTTGATGGCCTGAGCACGATATTATTGCCCAAAAACCATGACTTGTAGCCTATGGGATTGTGCAGTTAAACATGTGCAGTGCATCTAATTTCACAGGCTTTGTCAATATCTTTCAGTCAGCTATAGTGATGACATATTTTTCCAATTCCTGCCAGAATAATTTCTTAAAAACAGAAAAGTTCAAAAGCTGTACTGAAATGAATTTTATATTGAATATTTTTTTTAACACAGAGGCCATGCCTGAGTGCATGTGTAGGAGGGAGAAACTGGCAATGTTCTGAGTGAAGTACATGTTGAAGCCTTTGCTAAGCTTTATAAAATACACTGAACTAAGGATCAGAGACACACACATGAGTCACAAAGAGACAGGTGGTGAGAAAGACTAGGGCCACAGAGAAAGAGAGAGAAGTAAAGAGGGGGAGGTGAGAAAGCGTGGGTTGGATTTTTTTTGTAACAGCATGGTAACAGTGTAGTGGAACTTCCATCCAGCCCACTGACCACCCCCGGCCCCCACCTCCTCCCACTCCCACAGCCTCAACTGATTGGGTCAGGGATCATTGGTCATGCGGAATTCCTAATGCCAAAAGAGAATACACCTCCCACAAACTAGCCAAAGAGGAGATTGCACCCAAAGGCAGAGACTTGGCCTTATCTCTGGCTTTGGGGCCAGATTGTAGGCAGGGGATGTATCTAAACATCTCCCATTTCTTCTGTGGTTATCAGGTAAAGCCTGCCACAACTCTACACAGCTACTATGCGTAGGTAGTCCCAAGGAGCGATAGTAAGAAGGACAGATTGGAGACTAGTGGAATTAAAAATTGAGCCTTCTGTGTAGCCAGCAATTTCATACAACACTCAGAGGAATGGCTGCTTCAGGGAAGCCAAAGGTGGAAAAAACAATTCAATTATATTGGGGAAGAAACAGATAGCAAAGAAGTGTAGACTAGGGGGCAGGGAGGGTGGAAAAGTTTTGAAGCTGAGGGATCTTCAACATTTTTACTGGTAAAGACCCAATTCCAGCTCTTTATTTGCTTTCTTGATAGTTCCTTTCTTTTATGTTGTCAGATTGCATGCCGACATTCAGCATTGGATGGGCAATAATTCCTTCTGACTAAGCACTGGGATAACCAAATCTGTGACCCCACTATTAATTCATATGCCTGTCATTGATTCCAACCTCCTTATCAGGCAATGTCTCAAATACAATCAGACTGTGATCAATTTTAGCATTCTATTTGGCCATGCACTAAGTTTACTTCCACCTCTATAATACCACGCACTTCTATTGTTTTCGCTTATCTGTTGCTGAACCTTAATCCATCTTTGTCCAAGGCCCTCTAGGCTGCTTTTCCACTTTACAACCTCTATAAACTTCAGCTTATGCATAAATCTACATCCCATATTTTATCCCACACTAAATCCCGATCATTGATCATACCTATGTTCACTAAACCACATTGGCTCTCAGTCCCTGATACCTTCAACTGAAAATTCACGTGTGTAAATGGGCTTGTCCCTTTGTAACCTTCTGGTTGTGCCTAAAGTTGCCTAGCCTTTAGAATCTTCCTTCCAAAAACTTCCCCACCTCTCCACATATCCCTGCCTTCTTTTAAGAAAATATGTTAAAACCCACTTACTTGACCAACTGTCTTGTGTTTGTTCTGCATCCATTTTTGTCTGATTTTGCCTTTGTGAAGAGCCATAGTCCTTTATCTGCCATAAAGACTTTATAAATGGAAATTGCTATTGTGCTAAAGGCCTTGCAGCACCCACCCATGATGGGATTGAGTTAAAATGAGGGGTAGATGAAGTGTTAAGAATGAATAGGCGGAATAGATACTGAGCAAAATTGTTTCTAAAAAGATAAGGTAGGATAATGATGAAAGTGAGTGGGTGATAGGAAAGGCAATGGTAAGGTGAACAGTTTGGAAGAATGTGGTGAGAGCAAGGTGGTGATTCTGAAGTATTAGTACTCAGGACAGAAGTTAGGAACAGAACTGATACACGCAGCCCCTATCTCAAAAGCAGCTTGGGTTCTTTGCTGACTAGTTTACCCACCCACAATGTCAACCCACCCTCTGCTGCCCACCTGCCAGGAGAGAAGAATAAGACTGAAGGAAGTCAAAGAGGAAGGAAAGGGAGACAGAAGAGAAAAGGAGAAGCAGTAACAGAAAGCCCTCAGCTACCTGTGAGAGAGTGACTATAATCTCTGACCTGACACACGATGCTGTTACTTTTCAGATGAAACATCACGATTCTTTCTTATACTTATGCCCTTGAGTAATTTCTGCACCAAACTCAACTTCTTAACACCACATCAAAGGAAATTATTCTGAACAGTAAAATATGAGAAGTGTTGCTAAGAAAGATGAAAACCTCAAGGTTTGTTCATGTTACTTACTCTAATAAATATATTAACAATGAAATGTGTAAAGCACTTACATTAGTACATTATCTTTCCCCTGATGATCAGCAATTTCAGCATATGCATTTCATATTGGATAAAATAGACTTTGAACAAGGATTGATTTCAGCTGGGGCCTCTGCAAGCTTTTGCTGTTTTACATAATGATACCTGAATTTCAATTGAATTATCCCTTTGTACTTTAAAACATCAGGAACCTTAAATTTAAGAACAGGTATGTCTCTTGTTCCCAAATATCAAATCATGTTGAATTTACATAGAACATGGGCAGAAATAAATGCTTTGGCCCAAGAGATCTCTGCTGGCATTTATGTGCCACACAAGCCTCCTCCCTGCTTCATTTCACCTCACCCTATTACAATTTCCTTCTAATACTTTTTCCCCTTGCGGTCCTTATTGAACTTCTCTTTGACTATTATTATCTGCCTCAACTACTCTCTGTGGTAGCAGGTTCCTAATTCCAACTAGTCTCTGAATAAAGAAGTTTCTCTTCAATTCAGTATTAAATTTATCAATGGCCATCTTACACTTGTGGTTCCTAGTTGGAGTCACAAGTGGAGACACTGAGGCAAAATTTGATAGTCCCCAAAAACGAGTGATTAACCCACACCTGTTGCTTCTGAAACAGAAAGAATGGCAGCTTTTTGGCACCTGTTGATTTGTATAAATGCTGCATGCAGCATGTGCTAAACATGCTGTTGAGTGGCTGCATGACTTCGCAGGGGACCTAGGTTTGTGAGAGGATGGTGTCAGTTAAAGCCAGACTGCACAATTCAAAGGGAGGTGCATTCTGCCTGGAGCAAGTGCTTAAACTGTTTGTGGAAGGAAGGCTAAGCAGGTGGAAGAGTGAATTATTGTGTAACAGTGAGAATGCTGCCTGGTTTGGAGGATAGGTCTTATGAAGAAAGGTTGAGGGAGCTGGGGCTTTTCTCTTTGGAGCAGAAGAGGATGAGAGGTGACTTAAACCTCTATAAAATGGAGGTTCATTTTATAAACCTCTATAAAATGATGAGGGGGATAGATAGAATGGACATGCAGAAACTATTTCCTTGGGTGAATGTAGCTGTTACTAGGGAGCCATAACTGTAAGATTCATGATGGGAGATGTAGGAGGGATGCTCATGGTAGATTCTTCACTCAGAGAGTAGCTGGAGTGAGAAATACACTGCCTGCTGTGATAATGGAGTCAGACACTTTAAGAGCTTTCAAGCAGTTATTGGAACACATCAAAATGATAGGGAGTGGGATAGCTTGATCTTGGGTTTGGACATAGCTCGGCACAACATTGAGGGCTGAAGAGCCTGTACTGTGCTGTATTGCTCTTTGTCTCTATATTTCTATGCTATAAGTCTCACATCTCTCAGCTCTGACACACTGTCAACTATTCAACCATGACAGTCATGTCACGCAAATGCATTGTATCATGCTCACTGGCACATTTTGCTCTCTTTTGCAATATAGCATGGAAGATGACCATAGGTATCAAATGCTAATCTGTGGGAACAGGCATGAGGACTCTGTACTTGCCATCATTGTAGTGACCACCACTGAGGTTGTGGTCAGATGCGAGGCTAAAATCATTAAAGGTGACATTGACCTCATACATAATGCACTAACACGTGCCCCCTCCCCCCACTGTCTGCTCCCCATCCCACAATCCCTTCTGTTCTAGAAGCTGCAGATAGCCTAAGCGTGTACCTCATATTTTTCCCCATTCACAACCTTTGTGTCTTTCACCTTCCAGTAATCTAAGGATTGATGCTTTTCAGCCATATCTTTGGACTTCAGACTTTTGAAGAGAACAGGACAGGTAAGCTGGTTAAGAAAACAAGCAGGATTTATTTTATTCTTTAATGAGTGTTGTTGACAAAGTTGCTCATTACAATTTGCCCTCATGAATGTGATGCTGAGCTGCATTCTTGAATGATGTAGGGTACACCCATAGTGCTGTTCAGAAGAAAATTCGAGGATGAGATGATTGGTCTCCAACCATCTTTTTTGAGCTAAATATGACTTCAACCGGTGAAGAGTTTTTCCCTGATTCCCATTAACTTCTATTTTACTGGGGCTCCTTGATGCCACATTAGTCAAATGCTGCCTTGATGTCAAGTGCAGTCACTCTGATCTCACCTCTGGAGTTTAGCATTTGAACAAAGGCTGTCATGAGGTTTGGAAACCTGATTCCCTGGTAGATTCCAAACTAGACACAATGAGGATATTTTCCTTTATTCACAGTAGCATCTGTACTTTTGAAAAACTAGTTAGGCCACAGCTAGGGTACTGTGGAAAGGTTTGGTCACCATATAGCAGGAAATATGTGATTGTACTAGAGAGGGTGTACCGGAGATTTACAGGGATGTTTTCAGGGCTGAAGAATTTTATCTATCAGAAAAGATTGAATAGGATGTGGTTGTTTTCTTTGGAACAGAGGAGACCGAACAGAAAATTAATTGAGATAAATTAAAAACTATGAGGGACCTAGAGGGAATGGCTGGGAAGGACATATTACCTTTAGCAAAAAGATCAACAGCCAAAGGACAAAGGTTTAAAGTAACTGGCAGAAGGAGTTGAGAGGAAAGGTTTTCATTCAAAGTATGGTAAGAATCTGGAACTCATTACTTGAAAACATGGTAGAGGCAGAAACCCTCATCACATTTAAAAAATACCTTGACATACAATTGAAATGTGGTAACCCAAAGATCAAGAGCAAGAAAGTGGAATTAGACTGAAACCGATTTTCATGGATGATGGGTTGAATGGCTCGTTGCTACCACAAGCTTCATGTTTCTAAGCTGCTGAAATTAAATTGCAATTTTCTTTTTAGATTTTTCCCATAGCCAGGTCAAACCAATATATCAAAAAATCCTATATCAATGTGATATTATTCAACTGAAATCACACTGACAATAAGACTGTGTAATGAACACATGAACCTTAATTCTCCAGAATATATTTTCTTCCACTTTTTGGAAGGAAATATTTGTGAGTCAACCAGTCTCTTGTGATACTTGTGAAATATACAATGTACAGATAGCTAGATAAATAAGTTTTCTTATTATTCAAATTACTTTAAGTATCAAACCATTGCAAAGTATTGTGATATAGTCAAATTATTTGTTGTTTCTTTTTTAAAATTATTAAATAGTATTGTTTATGCTGATGATACTATTCACTGGTGTGAAGACTAATGCTGAAGCATTTTGGGCTAATAACTCAATTGGTATTGAATCAATGATTTGTCCCCTCCATGATGTTATCATCAATTGCCATTTGAGCAAAATGAACATAAAAAAGAATGTTATACAATCAAAATGTGTTCAGGCCATACAGATTTTGCAAAGGGTTCTGATTATGCAATTTCCCTTTTACTGTCTGGGGCAGATGGTTGCATATTTCACTTCCTCTTGTAAGAAGAAATTTTTGACCTCCAAAATTATTCACAAATAGCATTAGGCAATACAGAAATCATTTCTATCTCAACTAATAATACCAATATCGCTCCTTGATGGGTCACAAGGTAATTGAACTGCAAGGTAAATTACTGAACCGTAATGATTGCAATTCAATTGCTGTTCTGTACTAAAGTTGTCAGTATGCAAGAGGTGCCATTAAGAACATAAGGAATAAGAACAGGAGTAGGCCATTCAACTTCTCAAGCCTGCATCACTATTCAATGGGATCATAACTGATCTCTTATCTCAGTTACACCATCCCACAATATCCCGTCAGTTACACCATCCCCTCATATTCCCTTTAGTATCCAAAGCTCTGTAGATCTTGACCCAAATATACTCAACAACTGAAACCCACAGTTCTTTGTAGTAAACTCTTATAACCTTTTAATGAAGCACTTCCTCCACATTTCAGTCTTAAGCAATCTTTATTCTGAAACTGTGACCCTTCTCTAAACTCCCCAGCTAGAGGCAACATCCTCTCAGCACCTACATGTCCACTCCCTCAGGAATTTTATTGATTTCACTGAGGTCATCTCTTATACTTCTAAACTCTGCCTAGTCTATTCAGCCCTTTCTCATGGGAAAAGCTTTCATCCCAGGAATCAGACTAATGAACTTCGTTGCACTCCCTCTATGGCAATTACCTCCTGCATTAGATAGTGAAACCAAAACTGCAGATCACATGCAATTATACTAACATTTTTTTATATCCTGCTAATTCCTGATAATAAAAACTAACCTATCTGATTCTTCTGAATACCAGCATTTCCCAGCCTTTAATATTTAATTGGATAATTTCATATTTCTCTAATCATATTCCACTTCTTTATTCAATCTTGTAAACCCTTTTGCAGCTGTTTGCCTCCTCACATTTTACTTTCTCACCTAATATCAGCAAACTTCGTTAGCTTACTCTCCATCCCCCTCATCTAAGTCATTCATCTTCTTTTTCCTCAGTTCTCACCCCAAAAACAAGACTGACCCTTAGTGTCATGACCTCCACCATATTAAGGGCAAGGAGGTAGGCCCTGACTCCATTCCAAAAGGAACAGAGATATAACCCAATGCTAGTAGCACCAATTTGATCCAGTCCAGTCAACTGGACTGCAAAGCAGTGAAAGTGGACATTAGTATTGTAATCTGGAGTATGACTAGTGATGG
Source organism: Sphyrna mokarran (assembly GCA_024679065.1). Taxonomy (NCBI): domain Eukaryota; kingdom Metazoa; phylum Chordata; class Chondrichthyes; order Carcharhiniformes; family Carcharhinidae; genus Sphyrna; species Sphyrna mokarran. The sequence goes on from JAGIQG010000009.1 coordinate 43,989,015, forward strand.
TTTCCCTCAGATGGCTGACCAGGAATCTCTCTCGCTCTTATTGCCTGCCATTGGCATCTGTTTGCAGGATATGAGGTACCTTCACCTGTGTCCATATTTAATTAGATTTCACCAGAGACTTGGTACTGTCTGTCATCCAAATGCCACAAGTAACATGATTTGCAGCAGACATCTCCACAGCTTGCTTGTGTCCAATCTTTAAAAGTGTTGACCAGAAGTTGTATAACATGCCTCTACTGGGCATTACAACAGTTTACATTTTACAAAGGTGAGGGATGAGGTACCAACATGAAGGGCTATGAACAAAAAAATTATTTTAAAAAATTGTATTTTTGTATTATTGCAATCAACACATAGGATTTTTTTGGATAGTGCGATATCCTTCCCAGCCACATGTGTGTCTCCCCAAATACTGGCTGCTCCCAGCCATTTAGCATGTATTAAATGGATTGATTGGCTAAGGGTGAGACCTTTCCCTGACCACTATCTGAGAGAGGTGCAGGTATGATCCCTCAAGGATATGTCCAATGAACCAAAAGAGTTTCCTTAACTTTCCACATAACTAAAGCTTCAAGGCTACTTGCTTGACATAGGCTTTCCCCTGCCATGGGCAAGACCACAGCAGAGACTGGATAACACACTGCCATTAATTGGTGACTTAAGAGTTTCAATAGGCCAATGGTGGACCTGACAGTCCTCTACTCTGTGAAATATGAGACAGGTAAGCAGCAGCCAGGCTACTGTGTGAATACTACATTTAACTGCCCTCAGACCCCTCGGTGGGGGTATTGCAACACTCTGAGATCAATGTCCAACAGAAATTTGTTTTTAAACTAAATCTATCAGCTAAAGCTAACCATTTTACATGTTAGATTTCCCTTGTGGCATAAGTTTATTTTGACTCACACAACAATAGTGTGAAATTTTAAGTGATTAATCAGTCCAGAGCCATAACTAGCAATGCCAAATATCTTAAGCTAATGTCAAATGTGGCCCACATGTTATCCTTAGAACTATTCTATGATAGCGTGCTACTGGAGATATCAATTTATTTAATTCTCCCACCATGACACATAGTCAGTTAGATTACAGGAAGCCACCTGGTCACATTTAAAGGACAGGCCACAGCTGAAGGCAATGAGTCTCACTGACAGCTGTTTTGAGACATTTGAGAACACAGAAAGGCTCTGATGAGTTCAAAAATCCTGTGGTAATAGGTAAAGACTTCATCTTATCAAATTGTAGCTCAGAATATTGACAGACAGTCAGAAAATAATCAATTTGTATTAATCTCACAGCTGTCTATAATTTATAACTCTAGGGCAGCTTAGATAGAGTTTACAGTAAATGGTCTTAGTTTAAAGATTCATGGTTGGACAGAAAGCAAATTAGGCCAGTTTTATATTTTGAAGGATTTAGGAAACATAGGGACAAGATTCAACCGTGACCCAAACTGGGCAAAATTCCTGTGTTGTGTAAGTATGGTATATGTTAATGGAGATGTCCACTGGCTGAACTATTTTTCAAAAACAATCTGGCAATAATGAATCCGAAAAATATTTTTCCGGAATTCTCTAATCCCGTTTGCCCCATCATCGCTGCCAATAAGAATGGAAAATTTGGCACCCAGCCAAATCTCCATTCACTGCAGGAGGACTGGAGAATCCCAGATGCAGGCAAGGTTGGAGAATCCCACGGTGTATTAATCCAAAACATGATATTAAAAAAGGTGTGTGTACAATTGACAAGATATTTCAACTGTGGCAGAGTGAGACAAGACCCTTTTTCTTTCATGTGGAACCTTAAAAAAAGTAAAGTTAAATGTTGAGACAAAAATTTATCATCTACCAAATGAGAGAATTTTAATAACTTTTTCAGAGTGTAAAATTGGCAACATCACAACTGCCATCCATTTTACATCTGTCCTCATTTTCATTTTCGCTGAGGTCAGTGGCTAAAAACAAGTCCTAACAGTTGATGTCCTAACGTTGATGTCAAGTAAACAGCAGAGAAGCTGCTGTGGAGTTTTTTTTAATTCATTCATGGGACATAGGCATCACTGGGTGGCCAGCATTTATTAACCATCCCTAGTTGCACGAGGGAAGTTGACAATCAATGACATTGTGTGGATCTGGAATCACATTTAGGCCAGACCAGATAAGAGTAATGTGCTCCTTCCCTAAAGAACATTAGTGAAGCAGATGGATTTTTCCAACAATTGGCAACGGTTTTATGGTCATCAGTAAATTCTTAAATCTAGATATTTTTTATTGAATTCAAATTTGCCATGGCGAGATTCGAATACAGGTCCCCAGAACATTAGCTGAGTTTCTGGATTAATAGTCTAGCGATAATACCATTAGGCCATCACCTCCCCATGCTGAAGAATGTGAAAATGAAATAGGACTGAGCATCATCAGGATCTGTGTGGGAGATGATCTCATGCAAAGAATGAATTCTAAAGATGGTGTGAAAGTGAGATACTGATGTATAAGCCACATTCTGACAGCTGTGGATCCAGGATTTCAAAAGTGAACATTTCAAAAGGAGCAAAGATATACAGGTGCAAATCTCAGCAAATTTTAAAGGTGAGGAGATTATGCTTCTGCCAGTTGATTAGCTGCTGTTTCCCCGATAGATCTTGAATATTTTAATGATGTTTCTGTTTTTGATGTCGATTGAAGTCTCAGACATTCAACTGGTGATTAGAAGCCTCAAAACTAGATTCATGACAATTCTGATATTATGAAGTGATAAAATGAAATGGAGAAAGTGAGCAAGAAGGCCAATAAGGGGCCAGAGGCTTTATTTATAAAAATTGTAATTCAACACTGTCACGAATCGATCCCAACCATTTAATTGTTGTAAATATCAGCCATCAGATCTCCACTGTAATTCGAGCTAAAAGTTAACAACATCAAATTATGTTGTTAGAACTAAAGTGATCAAAATCAGGTTACTTCACATTGGCAGTTTTGCTGATGTGATATTCTGTTGGAGCAAATTAAAATTACACAACTGATGCAAGTGACATTTAATTGCCATATTGTAAATTCTCCCTATCACTTTTTAGGTGTGAACAATTTTTTTCCATGTCCAGTTCTATGCCCTTCTATTAAGAGTTTTAGTTGATGTGAACAGGTCACATTGACCTCCAGCTACCCAATAACAAGAAGAATGTAACTGGCTGCTGTATGGGTGACTAGACATAACAGCTTCTGGTACAATTCTGGGAAAGGAGCCAAGTACAGGGAATTTGGTGACTCCTGCCAGGGAGAAATCAGGGGCTAGCAACTCTAATCCACTTGACCAAGAATAGCAGAAGTACAGCTGTTTTTTTTGAGTATTGCTACTGCCTTGCAGAAATCAGCAGAAACTCAAAATGGAGAGAAAGTCATTTCAAAAAATACATGCAAAACTGCTATAAGTTAAATTTCATGGGGGTGATTTTCCTAGCCCACTGCTCTGCCAGGAAGCATGAACAAAGGATCATTTAGCAGGTTCCTATGGCCTCCGCACATTTCTGGCCACCGGACTTCCAGCATAGTCAGCTCGGCATGGAGCTTATTTGAATATTATAATCGTCATTTGAATCCTATTAGCGGGCCTGGACTGACATCTCTAGGCCCGCTAGCCTCTCCCTCACCCCCCACCAGGAATGGTTCACTACAGTGGGATTTACAACAACTCCCCATGAATGAGAGTGGCCCAACCCCACTAAAGTGAAGAAAGGTCATGGAGGCCCCCCAAGAAGTCGGGGCAGGGGAGCTTACAGCCTGGGCAGTACTAGTGTGGCAGTGAGAGCCTGATCCTTGAACACTGCTGAAGGAATAAAGTGGCAACATCCAAAGGGCATCTTGGTACTGCCTACTGGGCATCAGGCAGTGCCAAGGGGTGGAGCCTATTGGGGGCAGAGCCTGTGGTGAGGAGATCAGTGGAGATGAGGGGGGGGTCCTGCTGCCACTCTGACTTGAGATCAGTGACAGAGGGAGAATGGACAGCGATTAGGACTGGTCATCGAGGTGAGAGAGAAGGTCGGAACTGCTGGGTGGAAGGGGAAATAGGGACATTGGGACTGCCAAGGTTGGGGGGGGTGGAAATCACTCAGAGCAGGCCTGGAGAGCTGGCTGGAAGGCCAGCTATTGGAAGGGGGGCGGAGGGGTGATAGGCGTGCTGGGGGGCTGATGGTCAGAGAGGCAGTGACACAGGGCTGGCCTGTGATAGAGAGGCTGGTAGTGAGGGCTACTGCACATGCGCCGATCTCCATTCTGATAGACCAGTGTATGTGCAATAGCGTGTTCAGCACTATGCTGCCAGCCTCTTCAGCGGGAATAGACCCCACCTCTGAATTTTATCGTGAACCTCAATCGGGCACTTTGCAGCACTCAGAGTGTGGGAGATTTGTTTTGAAAATCCTGCTAAAAAAACCAGTGGGACTTACTCTAGTTTTTATATAAGTTTGTTACTTAGAATGTTTTTGAGAGAATCTCAGCCTTGTCCCTGAACAAATAGGAGTAAAGTTTGGATCATGAGAAGAGGCAAAACAGCAACTATAACTAAAACATCCAAACTGAAATCCCAAACTGAGATTAGTAGACTCAGCATACAGCAGAGTTGGAACTAGGCCCTTTTGCTATGTGGAGCTCAGCACCAGGTTGTAAAGAAACCTAGTAAACTATGAGAAATATCTACACCCTTGTGGTTTGACACAATTAAACTGAATTAATCTCAGGAACTAAATTATCTTCTAAAGCTTTCTCTCTCCTAACCCACTCCCCTTCCCAAGTCTCACAACATAATTAGGATCCGCCAATAACATAACATTATTAGCTGGTGGATAAACATCATTTCAGTACAGTAAATTTTTCACTTTTGTAAACTGGAAATATTAATTTTAGAATTTGATAAAGTTATTGATAAAGTGTGCTGTGAATTTAATCAAATTTTCTCTTCTGATAATTGATATAATTCACAGGCATTAGAACTCCTATTAATGATAATCTTTTAAATTAAAAATTACAGATGCCCACTTGCGTATTTTCAATCATAGCTGCATAATGTCAGGGCTGCCTTCGGGAAATGGGGGCACCAGGATTTGACTTATTTGGTTTGAGGTAGACTTATGGATGACACAGAATAACACCATTTCCTTTCAAGAATGAAAAAGCCTAAATCAAAGTGTTGCTGAAAACTGTTAATTGGTATTTCACAAGCATCAATAATTAGTTCTGATTTTCATACGTGTGAAATATCAACTTTCAGAGATACAGAAAGATCAGTATAAAGTACAACTCTCAGAAGTGTGATCTTGTTGTATGTTGAGGTGCCAATGCCTTTCAGAACTTTGGAACATCACATTAGGGATTTTGACATCACAAAATATAGATACAAATATATCTATATCTTCTTGTGTCAAGATGGAAGCTAATATCAGTTTAAGTACTGAAGAAAGTTTAATTTTTGTGTCACTCAAATTTGAGTTGCAAAATTGCTAAAGTTAAGCAAAACATGAGCAGTAATCAAGTAATCAAACATGAGTAGTGAGCTTTGACATACATTTTTGGGTTGCATCTAAGAGAGAGATGGAAGTAATGACAATGGTCAATCTAAAAAAGAACAAACTTGTATTTATACAGCATTTTTCACAGCCTAAAATGCTTCATAGCTGGTGAGATATTGTCACTATGTAGTCAGTGATTAAATAGTGAAACACAGCAATCAACTTGCACACAGCTCCTGCAAGCAGCTAAATGATCAAACTATTTAAGTGATGCTGATTGAGGATAAATGTTGGACAAGACACTGAAAGATCCAGTTGCAGTCAAGCTCCATTCCTAATGTTGTCTGTTATCCACTCAAACACATTTTCCCATAACAGCAATTGCATAATGATCAGGAACTGGGACCCTGGTAGATTTTCCTTCTCTACAACCCAGGAACATTGAGATCAATTGCAACATGTGCAACCCTTGTACTGGCCGAGATTAGCTAACTCAACACAAATGGCAGATTGGGCCTCAGAGTTTCATGTTTTGCATTGGATAGGAGTCTTATTGACAGAGCCACTGAGGCGAAATACAGTATTAAGTAATACTCTAAAAGTAATTTCTCTACAGGATAAATTGGACTTAAATACACAGAATTTTACAAACTGTGAAACAGGATGGGGACATTGTCTGGTAACAAGACATTTCTTGAAATGATAAAAAAAAGACTGAGTTTTGCACCTATGATCTCTAAATTTACAAGCGTTTCCTTTTTCATGAAGACCTTAACCTCAAGTCATGCTTAAATGCTGTGCAACTACTGATGTAGCTCAAGATAAGAAAGAGCAGTCGGTTTTGAGTGCATATAATTTATAATATTGATATTAAAGTCTTAACACGGAATACAAATATTTGATTCTGTAAACCATATTTGCTGAAAATATTACTCATTAATAAAATAAAAGTGCTCAGATTCCATACATTAAAAGAAAAACTTCAAACAGTGAACTCTGAAATAAAACAGAAAATACACAACAACTCAGTTAACATCGATGAGATAAGATTGTGAAAACAACCAACTAAAAATATTTTAGTTCTTCTTCAGGTACTGGCTGACATTTCTAGCACTTACTCTTTTTGGGCCAATTCATATATTTCAGAAGTTTCTAAACATTCCTGGTACAAGTTTTGCCTTTTTAAAATTCAGGATGATTTTATCACTTCTTAAGATTCGACTAGTAGAAACCAGAGGGTTTTTGATACCACAGTTTTCATTGTGACTAAATGACCACACGTTCTACAAATTCACCAATACATAAATTGCAGTGTGTCATAGGGACATCACTGGAAACCAGTTGATTCCTTTTTACATTGTTAGAAAATGTTTCTTGTGCTCAAATAAGTGAACATACTGATTATACCAGATTCTGTGCCAGAGTCATTTATGCAAAGACTACCAAAAGAAAATCCTTACAATATTAGACTGTACATATAGGTCATTCCAAATGATTGTGCCTCACAAGTTGATATCATACATAACATGCTTGGTTGCTAAATATGTACCATGTTTCAGTTATATCACAGTAGGATGGTGACAGAAATGAATTTAAACCATTATAAATTGCCCGTTTAAGTTGTTCCAATGCTGCATAGTTTGGGACTAAAAAGATTTGAAACCCAGCACTCATTGTACCCAGGTTATGGCTATTCTGGTCCAAATGTTTGATGTAATATCATTCATTCAAGGGATACGGGCATCGCTCGCTGGCCATCATTTATTGTCCATCCCTTAGGTACCCAAGGACAGTTGAGAGTCAATCACAATGCTGTGGCTCTGAAGTCACATTTAGGCCAGGCCAGGTAAGATGGCAGATTTCCTTCCCTAAAGGACATTAGTGAATCAGATGGGTTTTTCCTACAACCAATAGAGTACAGTCATCAGTAGATTCTTAATTCCAGATTTTTTTTATTGAATTCAAATTCCACCATCTGCCATAAAGGGATTCAAACTCTGGTGTCCAGACTACTAGCTGAGTTTCTGGATCAATTGTCAAGTGAAAATACCACTAGGCCATCATCCCCCCTCGAGTGAAAACATCCTAATTAATGCATTTGTTAAATCCTTAGAAAATACACTTCAGCTATGATTGCTTAAGGTTCCTTCAGAAGCTGGTCTCAGGATTTCAGTTTTCAGATGCAATCTCTTCCATGTCAGGCTTCAAATCAAAAGTAATAAAACACTGTGACTCAGGTTAAACTACCATTTCAAAGCAGATCATTCTGTCTGTTGTATAATTATTGACTGAATCTGATAAGAACATAAGAAATAGGAACAGGAGTAGGCCATCTAGCCCTTCAAGCCTGCCCCACCATTCAAAAAGATCATGGCCGATCTGAAGTAGATCAGTTCCATTTTCCCGCTTTCTCCCCTTAACTCTTAAGTTCCTTATCTATCAGAAATCTATCTACCGTGACTTAAATATATTCAAAAAGGTAGCCTCCACCACTTCAATGGGCAGCGAATTCCAGAGATTCACCACCCTTTGAGCGAAGAAGTTCCTCTTCAACTCCGTTCTAAAGTGCCCCCACCCCCTTATTTTGAGACTGTGCTCTCTAGTTCTGTTTTCTTTTCTAAGAGGGAAGAATCTCTCTACCTCTACCTGATCTAGCCCCTTCTTCATCTTATATGTCTCTATAAGATCCTCCCTCAGCCTTCTAAACTCTAATGAGTACAGGCCCAGCCAATTTAATCTCTCCTCATAACCTAACCCCCTCATCTCCAGTATCAGCCAGGTGAACCTTCTCTGCACTCCCTCCAAGGCTAATATATCTCTTCGCAAATAAGGGGACCAAAATTGCACACAGTACTCCAGTTGCGGCCTCACCAGTGCCCTGTACAGTTGCAGCAAGACCTCACTGCTTTTATACTCTATCCCCTTCGCTATAAAGGCCAACATTCTATTCACCTTCTTGATCACCTACTGCACCTGCAGACTGAGTTTTTGTGATTCGTGCACAAGGACCCCCAGGTCCCTCTGCAATGTAACATGTTGCAGCTTTTCACCCTTTAAATAATAATCCCTCCTACTATTATTTCTACCAAAGTGGATAACTTCATATTTGCTAACATTATACTCTATCTGCCAGGTCCTCACCCACTCACTCAGCCTATCCAGATCTTCTGCAAACTTTCCGCACCCTCCACACAATTTGCTTTTCCACTCATCTTTGTGTTGTTATGAAATGGCAAAACACATGATTATTAACTATGATACAGAAAAACCCCTATGATGTTGAAATTCAACAATGACAAACACAATTTTATTGTAAAATATTTTAGTGTTACCTTCTCAGTAATATTACATTTATGCTTCAATTACAATAAATTTTCAATATTTTTGCTGAAAATACATTAAAGTCCTCAGCGAGTCCACAGGCAATACCTGATTCCAAACACTTTAAAATACTAGGCTGATAAAAAACTCATTTAAGTGTTTTTTTAATGGAAGTTCTAAAAGAATATACTGCTGGTCCACTGGTCACATAACCAAGGAGGGAATAAACAGCTACATAAACCAGGTACTGTACATGCATTTCCTATCTTAAGAGCAGCTGCTGCTAGCAATCACCATGTTTATGGAGCTTCTTTTTCTTAAAAAGGAAGTGGGTTTGAATCTGTTCCAAAATGCTTCTGGAAAATGTTGGCAAACATAACAACAAAAGAAAGCAAAATAAGTGCCATTTTGCAACAAACGGATTTCCTCTCAAGTTGTAATAATTATGAAGCGGCCTTTGTTGGCTCAAACTGATTCTTCTGAGGAATGAGGCAGGATATGATTGATCTCCATTCCTATCATGCAATATTTTGACAGTGAATAATCAACAAATCTTGAATTTGCAGCTTAAGAAGACAAATTCTCATTCTCATCGCTTAAATAATTGGGCCAAACAAAATCTATACATAACGGCTTAATGTCCAATTAGCAAGCACACTGCTGACTGTTGTATTGGTCTACAAGAAGGTTCCCCCAAACCCTCCCCCCAATCCTTCCCGTTGCATTTGTGATCTAACAGCAGATAAGGCAGTGCTGTTAAGTTATGATTAATTTTAATGTCCTTAGGGTTAAGATGTAAAAAGATAAATCAGCTAGTATTCTCCCATCCAAAACCCTTTCTCATGGAGTCCTGTTGAACATTGTGTGTTTGTGAATATCGAGAGCCAGGCAGACTTTAGCTCAAAAAGTAACCAACTGTTGCCGTCAAAAATCTGAAAGAAGAATAGAAAATGACAGACTGTAGATTGACTGCTCATTATGGAGAGCTTTGTTTCAGGTACAAACCTTTAATTCATCCACCCTTTGTTGGATTTTCATAACCTTCTTCTAAGTCCCTCGGTGATCTAGTTGATCCCCTGTATCATCCCCAAATACATCCACATCAATGGATTTCACACATAGCATGATGATCAGCTCTTCTTCCAGTCCCTTCATTTATTTTTCTACTTACTTAGACTCTTCTGTTTAACTCTCTTGATCTGCTGCATGAGGTTGGTTGCTCCACTTTCCCCTAGTCCCACAGAGCTGATTTCCTCATATTCTGATCCTATTTACACATCCTATCCCACTTTGTCCACACCAACATAGGAGAATTCCTTCATGCCCTCTGGCACTTAAACAATTACTGCTTTCTGGGCAGTTGTTTCTTTTACTCTGGTCACACAGCTCTTTATACCATCTCCATCCCATGAGGACCTCCCAGCCCTCTGCTTCTTTCTTTAACAGTAGCCAAACATCCATCATCTCCTTCTTCCACCTGGTGAACTTATTTCCTTTATAGATAACTTTCTCTTTGGTTTTTTAATCAAAGTGAGCTACCCCATGACTGATTAACTTGATGTGAGAGGTGAGATGATAGTAACTGAACTTGACATCAAGGTAGCATTTGGCCAAGTGTGGTATGAAGGAGCCCATGCAAAACTGGAGTTAGGGGAAAATCTCTCCATGAGCAGGAGTTATACCTAGCACAAAGGAAGATGGATGAGGTTGTTGGAGATCCATCATCTCAATCCCAGGGCATCCCTGCAATGGTTTCTCACATCGTGTCTAAGGCCCAAACATTTTCAACTGCTTCGCCAATGATTTTCCTTTCGTCAATGAATTTCCTCCAACATAAGGTCAGAAGTGGAGATGTTTGATGATGATTTCACAATTTTTAGCACCATTCCCAACTCCTCAGACGCTTAAGAGTCCATATGCAGCAAAACCTGGTCAATATTCAGGCCTTGGTTGATAAATGGCAAGTAACATGCATATGAAACAAATACAAGGCAATGACCCTCTCCAACAAAAGAAAATTCAATCACTAACATTCAATGGCATTACTATCACTGAATCCCCCACTACCTATATCTTGGAGGACTTACCATTGACTAGAAATGAAACTGGAACAGTCATATAAATATTGTGGCTATAAAGGAAGGTCAGAAGTTAGGAATTCTGTGAAGAGTAATTCATTTCTTAACTCCCTAATGTCAGTCTGTCATCTGCAAGGCACAAATTCGCAGTATAATGGATACTCTTCACTTGCCTGGAGGAGTGCAGCTCCAACAACACTCAAGAGGTTCAATACCATTCAGAACAGGCAGTCTGTTTGATTGGCACCCCATTCACCACCTTCAACGTACACTCTTTCCAGCACCAATGCTCTGTGACAGCATTGTATGCCATCTACAAGATGCACTGCAGAAACTCACCAAGGTTCCTTTGGCACTACATTCCAAACACATAATCTGAACCCCTAGAAGGACAAGAGCAGCAAGTACCAGGTAACACCAAGTTCCCCTCCAACTTGGTGTTGGAGCTCCAAGCTACTCCCCATCCTGACTTGGAAATATATTGCCATTTTTTCACAGGGTCAAAATCCTAGAATTCTCTCCCTAACAGCACTGTGTGTATACCTATACTATATGGACCTCCATTCACCACTGCCTTCTCAGGACAATTAGCAATGGGCAATAAATGTTGACCTAGCCAGTGATGCCCACATCCTACGAAAGAATAAAAACAACTATTTCCATTGTCAAAGCTAATATTTGTTGGGCCAGTTCAGTAAGGTGCCAGAAATCTGTCACACCTATAAAACCACACCCCAGTATCAATCACCAGCCAGAGACATTGCTAATTACATATACACTTTTGGGATGATCCATGTGAATGATGTAGAGAAAGCAAGGTTTTAATCCAAGAAAATTGAAACTTACTTAAAACATAAATCCATTTGCAAATAAAGTTAGAACTTTAAAGTTTCCCCAGAATAAATTCTGGTTTATTTTTGACAAATTGTGGGCAATGATAATGTCACACTTATTGCCCATTTCCAATTATCTTAATCATCACTTATCTTATCAATTATCTAATCAGCCTTCTCTTTGAAAGGCTGTAATCCTTGTCCTGATAATAATGCTACAATGATGTTGCTTAAAGATTTTTATAATTTTAACTTGTGAACATGAAGAACTGGAAATGGTTAACACAATCAGGATCTATTCCAATGATCTAGAGATTGATGTTCTTCTCTGCAGCAGAGGTTGCAGATGTAAAAGTAACCTTTACATCTGCAATCAGTGGGTGTAAAAGTAACTTTTATAAGCAGCAAAGCATTTTGTAGATACTGCAGCAACAGTGCGTTAATGATGATGGAGATAGTTGCCGAGTCCAGAGCTGTTTTGTCCTTGGTTATTTAACTTCCCAAGAACTATGTTGCAGCCATGCCCACTCATGCAAATGTTACGCATGCATAACTTGAACCATGCAGTTGGTGCAGAAGATTTGAAATGTCATTCAGTGAATAATTCAGTACACAGAATCCCTTCATTTGTATCTACTTTGTTGACTTGGCTCATTCTGTATAAGCTTCTGGTCAATGACACCTTCCAGAATATTAATTTGAGGGCGGTGAGGGGGGATTGGTGGAGTTAAGCAATCGTAGTGTTATTGTAGATCAGAAAGGGATGGTGATTGAGTTCAATGTTCTCTCCAAGTTCCATGGCCATGCAACAAACTGGAAGTTCTGCAGAGGTCACCTACTAGTTGATCCGTTTAAGACACCAAAAAAAAGCTAAACATTCAACAAAATCCATTGTATACTGTCAGAAAAGGTGAAAGAGCACTGTTTCACTTGATGAAGGAACACCGCTCTGATTCCAAATAAACCTGTTGGACTTTAACCTGGTGTTGTGAGACTTCTTACTATGCCCACCCCAGTTCAACGCCAACATTTCCACATCAGGACTTTCAGAAAAATTAGAGGAAATTGAGCCTTTTCTGGTTTTTATAGAATGGTCTTTTCCTGGCACCTATGCAGGGTAAATGTTAACTGCCATTCTTCAGTCAAAGCTGGATGTTATATTGTTTTGGCTGCAAACAGGAATAGGCTGCATCAGAGGGATCGTGAATGGAACTGAAGATTGTTGAATTGTCAATGAATAGGCCAGCCCCTTATTTAATGCTGAAGAAGAGTTCATTATGTGTCAACTTGCAGCCATTCCTGCCACAAAGGGCCTCTGACAACCCTGTCCATCTTTTCTTTGTGTTGGAAAATCGCTCTAGCTACTGATGAGTGCCCATTGATTTCACTTTTTCGAAAGCTTCTTGCTGGCATATTTGATGGAATGCTCCTTGGATGTCAAGAGCAGCTAATAAATAGATGATTCAACTGTGGAAACCATCATACTATGCCGGGCCAAATCAATCCAGCCGTACTTTCATCAATTTTCCAGCAGCAATCGCTGGGCAGTGAATGGAGCAATATACTGCAAACAAAATAATCAAGGACACTAAGATAAAAGCAAAATGCTGCACTTGCTGGAATCTGAAACAAAAATAGAAAGTGTTGGAAAGTCTCAGCAGTTCTACAGAATGTTCCAGACGATACTGTGATTAGCACTGCTGCCTCACAGCACCAGGGTTCAATGCCGGTCTCAGGTGACTGTAGAGTTTGCACATTCTCCCTGTGTCTGCAAGGGTTTCCTCTGGGTGCTCCAGTTTCTTCCCACATTCCAAATATGTACAGGTTTGGTGGATTGACCATGCTAAATTGCTCCTTTGTGTCAGGGGGAATTTCTAGGTAAATATGTGGGAATAAGGGTTGGGTAGAATTGTTGGCAGTGCAGGCTCGATGGCTTGAAGGCCTCCTTCTGCACTGTAGGGATTCTATAAGTATCTGTTGGGAGAGAATAGAGCCAATGTTTCAAGTCAGGATGAGATGACCTTTCATTAGAGCTGGATACTGTAGCCAGAATTTTACCTTCCTTGCCGCCATGGAAATCGGAGAGGGCTACGTCATAAAATCCCACCCAAAATGAATCTGCAGATATGTTCACTCAACGTATAAAACAACAAGAGCTTTTGCTTCAGTTACACTCAGAAGAAATCATCAGTGCAATTAATATTTGAATGCTCTTTTACGAGCAAGAAGTTCATGTGCATTTATGAAGGGTATTTTACCAGGTAAAGAAGGTAGATTCGACTGCATGCAGGGACAAATATGGTCTGTAAGTGACACTGAGTTGGGATCCCAAATATTTCTAGAGTAGCAGAATCTATGGCATCCTTGTAGATAGCCTGTCTGAAATCAACTGACACAGCCCAGAATGGACAGTGAAACCAAAATTTTTATTTTTATATCTACATTCCACACTGCATTGAACTTGCCAACGGAAAGCTAAATTAAAAAAAAGCATGAAACCACAAAACCACAGCTTAATATCTTCGCTGCTGTGCAAACTTCCCTGACAGCTAACATGGCAGCTTAAGTGATTTCCCAGAGCAGCTGCTCCAAGGAACTGAGCCCCTCCAAATGTTCACTGAAAGGCATCGATGACCCTTTAAATAACATCACCCTTCTTCTAAAGTTTTACTTGTCCCCTGTTTAAAGTCACATTTATTGCTGTGATATTACAATATGGTTAGCAGGAAAGCTGCACCTCTAAACAACTGGTCTAATGGGTTCAGCTCTGGATAAGATCTGCCTCAAGCTGGTTTCAGCACTTAGAAAAATGTCGCTCAATCAATCTTAAAGATATCAAATTGCAATCAGTATCGTCAACCTAATTAGAACCACACAAGTTATGCCATTATGCAGAACTCCTTATTCATTAGATAATTTGACACTTGCCACATCAGAAGAATCAGAATTTCTAGAACTTTTAAATGATGAATATGAAAATAATTAAGGGAATTTTACGCGTTAGATGACCCTGCTGATATTCTCATTCAGAATATAAAACATGGCTGAAACCTTTGCATTTCAACTACTCTCAAATGAAATTGGGGCAACATAGTGGCACATGGTTAGCATTACTGCCTCACAGTGTCAGGATCCAGTTCAATTCCCAGCTTAGGTCACTGTCTGCGTGGAGTCTGCACATTCTCCCGGTGTCTACATGAGTTTCCTCCGGGTGTTCCGGAGGAACTAGCTAGGGTAAGTGCATGGGGTTATGCATTGGTGGGATTGTGGTCAATGCAGACTTGATGGGCCGAATGGTCTCCTTCTGCTCTGTAGGATTCTATGATTCTATGAATTCTCAAACTTATTGGGGGAGTTTTGCCAGGAAAGATTGCTTAAATCCCTAAAAGTGATCTCAATTTGAAATCCTGAAATCGTTCTGCACATTTACAGGCTTCACCTGAACGAGTTTTCAGGCAATTCGAACTGCTGAGTAATTCACCAAAATATTCATACAAGTCATTATCTACAACTTCAACCAATCCTACTGGCTTTAACAGCCAGGGCACGTATTTTCCAAGCCGTCAGCAACTCCTGAGGGTGGCCACACAAATGCACAGTAGGAATTTCCGTGATATTGAAAAGCTGAATGGTTTGATCTGTGAAATTGAAGAACTGCAGCCTTGGCCTGGTGCTCTTAGCATTCCTTCTCAGAGCATATGTTCATTGTTAAATAGATGATTGCAAACCTCCTGAAAGCCTTGATCAGCACTTCCCTGTTATCAGTGTTCACAACATCATGAGTGAAGCTTACACATCTCTGTCTTTTACCTCTGATAAAAATCAGGAGAAGGTGCCACACCAACACTAATTCACCAGCAGCAGCAGAATCAACACTAGCAGCAATACTAGCTGCTTTCTGCTCAGCCACTTAATGCTCAATAGGGCAGCATGAGTGAACACAGAAATCTAGCTAGAAGGAGATGAGACCCAAAACACAAAATCTATATGATTAGCTCCCTTGATGTATTTGAGCAACTGTGCATCAGGAAGTTCAAGCTTTCAGTGCAGGTCACTACTAACATCTGTAACTACCTAGTGTCATTATAGTGATGCAAAAAACATAAATTAAGTCTAGAAATATAGGATTTTAAATGAGAATTTTAATTTAAAAATGGGCACACACACCATGGACAGAATTGCTAGAGTGATTCTCTGACAGACAATGGAATTCCAACTTGCTACCAGAATGGTACTTCTAAAAGCACCCAAAAACTATTTGTCATTGCTGTAGAGACAATGGGACACAAAATGACTATCTCATCAAGACAGTTCCTTATAATGCCCAGATGGACTTTGTAGATTGTCCTTCCCATTTGGAATATACAACTAGTGGGTTAAACGTCAGTCGAGAAACTGCCCCTGATTGTCTGTCTCTGTGTTGTAATGTAAACAGGGCCTAGTTTTAAGGCTGATAAAATCGGATATCCTAAATTAAAGAATTGAAGCTCAGGCAGGCCAAGTGTACAATACACAAACATGTCTGGGCCTGATTCACCAAAGGCCGTTGCACTCTGATATTTAGCAGGAGATCATTGCATCCCATTGAAATGCACTTATCTATTGTTAGAAGCCCAGATTACGTCAAACTTTCTGTCATCGAGATTTCCTGCAGTTGGCTTTTCTGATAACATGAAAGCAACAGCACGGAGATGGACGCTGGAAGGTGGACCCTGGTGTCTTGTCAGGCAGACATCAAGAAACCCACTGGGTATTGGAATCCCCTCCTGGGCCCCACTGGCCAGAAGCCAGAGAAGTTTCTGGAAAGGCAAGCAGGCAGGGGAATAAAGGGACACATTTTCAGACACCAGCAGCAAAGAATCAACAAGGGAGGCACCTTGACCATCCGGAAGACTGGCCAGAGAAGGAAGAAGCTGCCATTGAGATTCACCTTCATGACGACAGACCAGAGGGATTCGGCGAATCGAGCCTGTAGTTTAACCAAATCATCTTTGCAGGTAGTATACTTGAATCTGGGGTATCCTCTTGTTTTACATGGATAATTTAAGGGTTAATAGTGTTATTATTAATAAACTTGTTGAACCTTTACTTGTGTTTGTCCTTTGTCCAAGTTGCAAATAAGGACATCAGGGTAAAAGCTTGGAGTAAGCAAACTGGTTGAAAGTATCAGAGAATTAACAGGTACAACAGTGTGCTCTGTGACAACAGGTGCTGGAGGTTTGACACTGAAGTAAAAGCCAGCAAACACACTCACAGTACCCTTGCAAATAGCCATTTATCTCATTAGTCAAAGGTTCTCCAATGTGGGACTTCTTTCCAAAGGCAAAAGGACTGATCAATTAAGTGGAAAATTGCAGCAAGCCTGTCGGGGTCAGTAGGAATATTCAGGTCCTAGTCTAACTCTAAGGTAACTATTGACTGACCTCCCCAATCACACTCACTGACCTCATGGTCCCCCCCAACTGCCCCATCTTGACCCAACTACTTCCAACTCATCATGCACTTATCCACTTATCACTTCACCCCCTGCCACCTAAGCCTTACTTACCCTACATACATACGTCACTCCATACATCCACAAACCCTACTACCCTCCCTATTTACTCATTTATCCATCTGTGATCATTCATTCACTAACATTCACACTAGACTTTTAAACTTACCACACAGCAGTTAGGGCTATAAAAAGGGGAAGTATCTGGTCTTTACACCAATACTGCAATACTGTAATGGAAGCCATACTCTTCATTTCTGGAGAAACCGGGATTCAGTCATAAAATGATGGAATAACAGCAGTTTTAATTATTTGAATAGTAAATTCTCAAGTGAACAAGCATTTGCATAACTGTACCCTACAAATTCTAAAGCCAATAGAGTGGAGACAAGTGTCTGAAAATAACACACCAGAGCCAATCAACTTAGATGAGTGTGAATCTCCTGAACAATTCACAAGATTTCCAGGCATCATCTGTAGGCACAAATGGGTGCAGAACAAGCCATTACACTCAATCAATTTGGTCAATGGATCATGATGACAAGAGAATTCTTCTGGCATAATCTAATAATTTTTAATGGAAATGGAATCAAATTGCTATGACCATGTTTGGGTAATTAGTCAGTTTTGTGAGATAAGATCATGCAATGAGCAAACTAATCTGTTTTCAGTTTAATTAATTACTTTTCTTCAGACTAGTCTAAAGAAGATAGATAGTCTGAATGTAAGTCCAAGAAGATGCTCTTTCTCTCTCTCTCTTTCCAGCCATGCTTCAAGCTTGTGCCCTGCTTGTTGTTTGACCAGCCACACTGTTAGCAACATTATATAAATGAACCCAACAGAAGTTATTCATCAGTATCTTTAAATTGTCTTGTAGCAGAATCCAGGAAAATCATCAAACCCAAACTAAAATTATCCAAATCATCATCAGTCTACAGGATCTGTATACACTTGTCTTTTGTTGGACTCTTAAACGATTTAACCTATCCTTCCACTTTGTAACTTACTTCTATCTGTGAATTTTCAAATGCAAGTATGAATGAGAATTGGGGCATTTTATTTTTTTCTAAACTGGGTATTAAATATAAATTAATCCTATTTCCTTTTATTTTAAAATATACAAGAGAACCTCACTGTGTCTTTTATGGTCCTAATACATAAATAGTTAAACACTCATTGAATTGGTAAGAAAATTCTTTATGAAATCACCTTTTGCAGTCAACCAAAGGATGGAAAGGCAGGGAAGATAGTCTACCATTTCTTAGTTGACTGTGTGGGTTGCATTTTCCACTCTCTTCCACAGCGGAATCATGGTGGGCCAGTGCACTTAATTTGACTATAAGCCAAAAAGCTTTTTCTTGACAGAAGAATTTGGAATGTTCAGTTTTGTGAAGTGATGAGCTTCACCTCTTCCATAACCTTGAGGTCCAATAGTGGTGCTTTTTCCTTCTTGGGGGCCTAATATTGTGTGCCATTAGCAAACACTGCACCAAGGCTGGACAGTGCAGGCATGCAATGGCTGAAAGTTGGCGTAGAGTGGAAAGATAGAATGAAGACTGTGAACTAGAGAGGCAGAGAAGGGTGGGGAGAGAGCCAGGGAAGAGGAGAGAGTCTGGGAAATAGGAGAGAGAGCCTGGGGAAAGTGAGGGGGGGTGGTGGTTAGAGGGAGGAGAGACCTCACCAGCATGACGGCAAAAACCAAATCCCTAGATTTTTTGTGCAGAGTGTAAAGAGAAAACTCAGCTGTGAAGTTGGAGAGCTACAGACTGGTTTTCTCATCCCAGCCAGCATTCTGTGCACAGAATACAAAATTCTACCCATTGGGAGTGGGTTTCTGGCCCACCTGCATTTGTTTTCTGTCAGCGAGGTTGCCTGGCATAGATCAGTAGTGAGATCTTCCAATCCCACTGCTGTTTATGGGATATTGCTTGGCTTTCACCCTCGGTGCTGGGGTATTCACCATGAAGAGGTTACCATTGATGGGACCAGAGATTTCGCTGAAGAGAAGGGCCAAAAATTTCCTTCTGAGCAAGAAATTTCACAAAAGAAATTAAAATTAATTTAAGGGACTAGCTAATGAAACATTGTCCTTTGTAAAGAGATTTTATATGTGTTTTAAACACATGTTTTATGACCTCTGTGGACCTAGGAGCAGCAAAATCCTGCCTGAAGTCAACAAACCTTACAATTGCTCACCCCTCACTGGCTCCAATTCGCATGGTGGTAGAATTCTGATGTCTATGTTCCATGATCAATATGATTGCAAGGGGTTTGTTCTTTCTTCTCCTCAGACTAATCTTCACAATTAATTAAATCTAGTAGCAAGCTTTTTTGGAGAGTTTTAAAGTAAAAAGGCTGTTTATGATCATAAATTTATCCCAGATGTTTAAAACATGATGCCTTACAAAGATTAGATACCGGTGAAGGTAAAACAACTTATAATTATTTTGGTTTCTTTTATGACAGGCCTGCATTTTCTAAGATGAGTTGATGCTTGAGCTGAAGTGATGGTTTTGTATTGCAGAGGGTTCTCAAGAATGAAAGTCTTCTTGCAGTTGAACATTCAGGATACTAGTTCTCAGGTGAACTCAGAATTGGAACATTTTTGAAAGACTCCCTCTTCAACTTTCAAGATGTTGTTGGTTATTACCTTGGCTATTTGGATAACTTGAGCAGGTTTAATGAAACTGTGTCTGCAAGCAGCATTTTGATTTTTTTTAAAGTAGACGAAATTGCTTCTCATGTAACTTGCTGAAGTTCAAAACCCTTTCTCCAAAAAAAGACTGGTGATTATACATTCTGAGTTATTATTTGACATCTTGATAGTTGATTTGTGTCAGTGTCATTAGGTGAGAATTTCCCCTGCTGCATGTTTTGTGACACAACAGTCCACCATTGGCTGGTTGTGGGACATTTTGGTCCACTGCTGTCCATGGGATTTCCCATTGTCCACATCCACTATCACTAGGGAAGATATGCAGAGCATTGCCATTGGAGGGACTAGAAAATACTGCAGGCAAAAATGGCCATCAGGGGCTCAAGGTCTCAAGAAAGGGGTCACAGATCTCACCAGCGAGATTGTGATCTCAGATTTTCTCCACTCTTTGCTGGCCACGTTATCAGGTTCATTCCCAAAATGGGCCTGAATCTACTTTATGTGAAATTGAATACATGTCAATGTTATTAACCTGTCTCCTAGTTACATCTTGATCCCCACCGTACAATGGTATTTTGCTGACATAATATCAGACTGGTGTACTTCACAACAGGTTCACATCAGGGTCTTCCTGGGAATGTAAAGGTGATTTTAGTCACTGGGGGACAAGGACATGACCAAGCAATGGCCTGGAAATTCCCCCTGGCACTGCCCCTTAGCACATGTTGACACCATGTCCATGCCAAACTGGCAGTATCAACCTGGTTGTGTCAATCTGAGCCAACGGCCAGACCCCAGTGGGAACCACATGGTGAAGTTGGGTGGGGTGGGGGGGGAGGTTCATTTAAATTTAGTTGTGGATTGGGAGCAGAGAGAGGAACAGGGGATATCAAGTGATGGGGTAAGAGGAGGGGAAGTGAGTGCTTCCTCAGTGAAGAGCAAGTGTGGGTGGGGCAGGGCCCTATTATGGTGGGGGGAGGAACTGATGATGGACGAATATTAAAGACAGAGGGATGGTAGAAGATGAGGACCTTCATGCAATTACTGTTACTAGAGAGGTAGTGCTTTGTAAACTAACAGGACTGAAGATAGACAAGTCCCCAGGACTGGATGGAATGTATCACAAGGTTCTGAAAGAAATGGCAGAAGTAATAGCAGATGCCTTAGTAATTATTTATCAAAATTCGCTGGACTCTGGGGAAGTGCCGAAGGATTGGAAAACAGCTAATGTTACGCCGCTGATTAAAAAAGGGAGCAGACAAAAGGCAGGGAATTATAGGCCTGTTAGCTTAACGTCCTTAGTTGGAAAAATGTTAGAATCCATCATCAAAGAAGAAATAGCAGGACACCTAGAAAAGAACAGTTTGATCAAGCAGAAGCAGCACGGATTTGTGAAGGGGACGTCGTGTTTAACAAATTTACTGGATTTCTATGAAGATGTGACCAGTGTGGTAGACAGAGGGGAACCAGTGGATGTGGTGTTTTTAGATTTCCAGAAGACATTCAATAAGGTGCCTCACGAAAGGTTGCTGTAGAAAGTTAAGGTACACAGAGTTGGGGATAAAGGTTAGCGTGGATTGAAGATTGTTTCCTGTTTGATAACCAGAGAGTTGGTATCAATGGATGCTTTTCTGGTTGGCAGTTGGTGACTAGCGGAGTGCTGCAGGGATCGGTGTTGGGGCCTCAACTGTTTACCATTTATATAGTTGATCTGGCGGAGGCGGCTAAGTGTAGGGTAACAAAATTTGCTGATGACATGAAGATGAGTGAAAAAGCGAATTGCGTGGAGGGTGCAGAAAGTCTGCTGAGAGATCTGGGTAGGCTGAGTGGGTGGGCGAGGACCTGGCAGATGGAGTATAACGTCAGCAATTGTGAGGTTATCTGGTAGAAATAATAGTAGGAGGAATTATTATTTAAAGGGTGAAAAGCTGCAGCATGCTACAGTGCAGAGGGACCTGGGAGTCCTTGTGCATGAATCGCAAAAACCCAGTCTGCAGATGCAGCATGTGATCAAGAAGGTGAATGGAATGTTGGCCTTTATAGCGAGGGGGATAGAATATAAAAGCTGGGAGGTCTTGCTGCAACTATACAAGGCACTGGTGAGGCCACAACTGTAATACTGTGTGCAGTTTTGGTCACCGCATTTGCAAAAGGATATATTGGCCTTGGAGGGAGTACAGAGAAGGTTCACCAGGCTGATACAGAGATGAGGGGGTTAGCTTATGAGGAGAGATTGAATTGACTGGGCCTGTACTCGTTAGAGTTTAAAAGGCTGAGGGGTATCTTATAGAGGCTTACAAGATAATGAAGGCGTGAGATAGGGTAGAGGTAGAGAGGTTCTTTCTGCTTAGAAAGGAAAACAGAAATAGAGGGCTCAGCCTCAAAATAAGGGAGGAGCAGTTTACAACAGAGTTGAGGAGGAACTTCTTCATTCAAAGGGTGATGAATCTCTGGAATTCTCTGCCCATTGAAGTAGTGGAGGCTATCTCATTAAATATATTTAAGTCACGGGTAGACAGATTTCTGTTAGACAAGGAAATTAAGAGTTATGGGGAGAAAGCAGGAAAGTGGAACTAATCCACTTCAGATTAGCTATGATCTTATTGAACAGCAGGGCACCTCGAAGGGCCAGATGGCCTACTCCTGCTCCTATTTCTTATGTTCTTACATTGTTTTGGGAGGGGCAGGTGGAGCGAATTGCCAACTCCAATTGAGAGAAAAGGGAGCCCCTACTACCCTTTTTAAGCAATAGTACAACATTAGCCATTCTCTAGTCCTCTGGGACCTCACCTGTGTCCAAAGAAGAGACAAAGATTTGCGTCAGAGGCCCAGCAATTTCACCTCGCACCTCCCTAAGCAGCCTGGGATAAATGCCATCAGGCCCCGGAGATTTATCAGTTTTAATGCTACCTAGAAGCTCTAACACTTCCTCCCTCAGTATGGATATTTCCCTCAACTGGTCCACAGCTCCCTCAGAGACAGGAGCTGTCAACAAGCCCCTCTCCTTCGTGAATACCGACGTAAAGTATTCATTCAGGATCTCCGCCATTTCCTCGTGCTTTAAGCACAGTTCCCTTCCTCTGTCCCTAAGAGGTCCGATTTTTCCTCTAACCACCTTTTTATTCCTAACATAGGATTAAGGAAAATCCAAAGGCTTTTCACTCCTATCCACCAAAATCATTTCATGCCCCCTTTTTGCCCTTCTAACTCCCTGTTTGAGCTCCCTCCTACTCTCTCCATATCCCTCCAACGCTGTCTCCATTCCCAGCTGCTTTGACCTATCATATGTCTCTCTTTTCTTCCTAACCAAGTCCTCAATATCCCTAGTAATCTACGGTTCTTTAATCCTAACTTTCCCATCTTTCCTCTTAGCCGGCACATATCTTTCTTGCAACATTTTCAGTATTCCCTTGAAAGAGTCCCACATGCCTAGCATGGGCTTGCCCTCGAACAACCCTTCCCAATCAGTTTACATAAGTTCCTGCCTAATCCAACCATAGTTAGCCTCCCCCAATTCAGCACCCTGTCCCTAGGGCAACATGCATCCTTTTCCATCTGTATCCTAAAGTAGACAGAATTGTGGTCACTGTTAGCCACATGTTCCCCTACCAAAACATCAACCACCTGCCCTGGCTCATTACTCAGAACTAAATCTAATATAGCCCCTTCTCTAGTCAGGCTAGCCACATACTGCTCCAACGATCCTTCCAGTACACATTTTACAAATTCCTCCCCATCCAAACCCCCAGTTCAAGGTACCTTCCAATCCACCCTTGGGAGATTAAAATCTCTCACTATAACGACTCTGTTCTTTCTGCACCTATCCAAAATGTCTTTACATATGCCTTCTTCAACTACCCGCAGGCTGTCGGGTGGCCTATAATACACCTCTAGCATAGTAATCGCCCTCTTTCTATTCCTCAACTCCACCCACAGCAACTCCACTCCTAACTCCTCTGTATTGTTCTCTCTCCGCACCGCCGTGATGCTCTCCCTAACTAACAACGACACTCCCCCACCTCTTCTCGACCCTCCTCTGTCACACCTGAAACACTTATACCCAGGAATATTCAGTTGCCACTGCTCCCCTTCCTTTAACTACGTCTCCGTCACCGCAACCACATCCAAGTTCCTCGCAAACATTAAGGCCCTAAGTTCATCTGTTTTTCCTGTTACGCTCCTTGCATTGAAACAGACACATCCAAACCTCCAAGACCACTCGGAACCTCCTTCTCCCAGGTGTATTTCTTCTCATCCAAGCTTACTCTATTTGCTATCTCACTCTCTACCGAGCTATCGGCCTCAGTCCCTCCCCCGCTCCATATTAAATCCTGCCAAAACAGTCCAGCTAACCTCCCAGCTAAGATGACTACAGCACTAACTTATAAAAGTAACCACTTACCTATTGGCTCATCAATTTAATTCTTTTCAAATCTCTATTTACAGCATGAGTAGTTCCAGGGCTATATAAGCAACTGGAAACAAAGAGAAACTATTAGGTTAACAAATGCATCCAGTTCAAAACCCCTAATCATGTCCGTTCTGTTGGAAGGTAATTGATCCAAAACATGAACTCTGTTTAGCTCTCCAATAGATGCTGCTTGACTCACTGAGTAATTACAAAATTTTTTGCTTTTATTACAAAGATGCTTGTGTTTCCTCTGCTCTCCTAAAAACGAAACAATAAGAGCTGCGACATTCTGCAGGCCCCAAGAATTCCCTCCACTCTATCCTCTTACAATTCCCCACATTCCCAACTTTCAACTCCCATTGTCTAACAATTACTAACACTGCTCTTTTAAATTTATTTGCAGGTCTGGAGATCTTCTGACTTTCGAAGGAAGACCCTGAACCTGACAGTGACCAACACACAGACCTGGCCATCGACTCATCTGTGTCCATGACCTCAGACACATCACCCACTTACTCACCTTTGACCCATCCACACTGGAGCATGGTTAGATATCTACTGACCCAACAGCAACCCAGAACACCTGACTGCGCAGATTCATCTGCCAAACCACAAGCAAATCAACAAATCCTCCATCCACACTTGACCAAAGCAAAGAACCACCTTAGATACAATTACACTCTTCACACCGCATACTTCTCTCACCATCTCCCAGGCTCAAAGTGAAGCACTCACTCCAGGAAGCATGGAAAACGTGCAGGCCTGCAGGTGAGAGTGAAACAATGTGGCCCCAAGCTCCCCCCGACACTCCCCAACTCAGACTTCCCAGCTTTCCCCTGGCAAATGTCCAATCTCTGGAAAACAGGCTAGATGAACTTAAGCCAGACTCACTTTCTAAAGAGAACTGTATGCTCTGTTTCATGGAGACATGGCTCACTCCTGCTTCACTGAACTGTGCCCTACAACCAGAGGGCTTCTCAATCCATCAAATGAACTGGCAAAGGGAAATGGGGGTGTGCTTCCTAATCAGCACTTCATGATGCCTAGACATAGCAACACAGGCGAGTTTCTGCTCCCCAGCTCTTGAAGACCTGATGTTAAAATGCCACTCCTACTACTTTCCATGGGAGTTCACCTCTGTTATCCTGATGACAGTTTATATCCCACCATGGTGGAAAATATAGGAGGGATATCTGAGATAGATTCTTTATTCAGAGAGTGGTTGGGGTGTGGAATGCACTGCCTGCTGTGATAGTGAAGTCAGACACTTTAGAAACTTTCAAGTGGTTATTGGATAGGCACAATGAAGCACACCAGAATGATAGGAGTCGGATAGCTTGATCTTGGGTTTGTACATAGCTTGCCACAAATTGAAGTGTGAAGGGCCTGTTCTGTGCTGCACTTTTCTACGTTTCTATGTTTCACCTCATGCAGACATCAGGCTCATGCTGAACGAAATATGTGCCACTACAAATCGCTTTAAGATGAAATATCCTGAAGTCTTGTTCATTGTGGCCGGGGCTTAAATTAGGCCAAGATCAAAATGTATTACCAAGTTACTACCAACAAGTCTCCTGCTCCACCAGAGGCCCAAGATGCTAGACTGCTGCTACACAAATATCAAACATGCCAATCGCCCACACTTTGGCAAATCAGACCATAAGGCTGTGCTCCTGCTCCCAGCTTACAAGCAAAAGCTGAAGCAGAAGAATCTGCCAAAAAAAGTCATGTAACATTGGTCTGAGGAATGGGATGATCTCTGAAAGGACTGCTTGGAGTCAGTGGACTGGTCAGTATTTAAAAATGCCACTACAGTAACTGATTTCATTAGTAAGTGTGTGCCAAAGAAGCAAACCATGTGTTTCCCAACCAGAAACCATGGATGAACAGGGATATCCATTACTTGCTGAAATCTAGGTCTGAAGGATTCAAGTTATGTAACACTGACCAAGAAAGCCAGATACTATCTAAGGAGATCCATCAAAGATGCCAAAAGACAATACCAGACCAAGCTAGAGTCCCTGGCTAGCCATATGGATCCCCACCGACTGTGGTAAGGTCTGCAAGACATAACCGGCTACAAGACCTGACAAGAAGGCATGTAAAATCGCCAGCTCCAACGCACCTCTCCCTGATGAACTCAATGCATTCTATGCCCATTTTGAGTCAGAGATAAGCAAGAGCATACCCTTCAGCCTGGAATCCTTGGATGAGCCTACATTTGAGGTCACCATTGCAGATGTCAGAGCAGCTTTCTCGAAAGTCAACTCATGGAAAGCAACCAGCCTGAATGGGGTACCCGGATGTGCATTCAGATCCTGCGTGGATCAGATAGTGGGGTTATTTGCAAACATCTTCAACCTCTCTACAACGATCTGAGGTCCCGATTTGCTTCACGAAGACCACTAACAGAAAAGCCAAACAGCGTGTCTTAATGACTCTCATTTGGGAGCTCTGACATTCACCATTATGAAATGCTTCGAAAGATTAGCCATGGCACAAATCAATGTTCCGGACTGCCTGGATCCATTACAGTTCGCTTACATTGCAACAAGTCCACAGCAGACACTATCTCCCTGGCCCTGCATTCAAACCCTGGAACACCTAGATAACAAAGACACTGATGTCAGACTCTTTTATTGACAACAGCTCAGCCTTCAACGTGATTATTCCTGTGAAAATCATCTTCAAACTCTGTGCCTGGGCCTCAGCTCCTCCCTGTGTGACTGGATCCTGAATTTCCTAACCCACAGATTACAATCAGCAAGGATAGGCAACAACATCTCCCTCACGATAATCCTCAACACCGATGCCTCACAAAGCTGTGTTTTCAGACCCGTGCTATACTCCTTATACATTTATGGCTGTGTGGCCAAATTCCCCTTCAACTTGATTTCCAAATTTGTTGACAATACCACCATAGTGGGCTGGATCTCAAACAATGAGATAGAGTACAGGGACAAGATAGAGAATCTGGTGAATCAGTACAGCGATAATAATCTCCCCCTCAATGTCAGCAAAATGAAAGAGATTGACATTGACTTCAGGAAACATCGTGGAGAACATGCCTCTATCTACATCAACAGGGACAAAGTAGAAATGATCGAAAGCTTTCAGGTTTTTAGGTGTCCGGTGGAGCAGGAGACTGTCCTGATCTCCCCCTGTTGATATTGTAGTCAAGAAAATGCACTAACAGCTTTACTTTCTCAGAAGACTAATGACCTTCGACATGTGAGCTATGATTCTCACCAACAGATACACCACAGAAAGCATTGTTTCTGGTTGTATCTGGTTTGATGCCTGCTCTGCCCAAGACTGCAAGAAATTACAAATGTCATGAATGTAGCCCAATCCATCATGCAAACCTGCCTCCCATCCATTGACAAATGGCAAAGCAGCCATCGTAATTAAGGACACCACATACTTCAGACATTCCCTCTTCCACCTTCTTCCATTGGGAAAAGGATACAAAAGTCTGAGGTCACATATCAATCAACTCAAGAACAGTTTCTTCCCTGCTGCTGGTAGACTTTTGAATGGATTTACCTTGCATTTAGTTGGTCTTTTCTTACATCTTAGTTATGACTGTAACACAACATTCTGCACTCTCCTTTCCTCCTGTATGAATGGTATGCTTTGTCTATATAGCACATAAGAAACAATACTTATCACTATATGCTAATACATGTGACAAAAATAAATCAAGTCAAAATCAAAATGACTTGTGAGAGGAATAAGCCTGGTGGCAGTTGCTTTCCATTTCCTAAATCAAATGGCCAAACTGCATGAGTGATCTTGAGTGTAAAATGCTTGCAGATTGAATCTAATTTTGTCTCCCACAAATATTTATAGGTGGATGCTTTCCAGCAAGTTCACTGACTCACCACCAAGAATGCTGGAGGACAAAATAAAGGCTTACTGAGATCAATTTTATGTTTCATGGCTGCCCTGATAAGAGATAAGCCAACTAAGCACAGAGCAGGAATTGAACCTGCACATTTCCTTTTTCAGTGGAAATTTAAGGCATAAGGCAAGAATATTAGCATTAGAAGATAGACATCCAATATTTGTTCCAAAACAGTGCAATTTTATTACAAAAGTATTCATTCTATTGATGGATTATTTCCAATTAATTATTATAAATCATAACATATAGACTTAATCTTCTTTATTAGTGTTAACAAGTAGGCTTACACCACAGTGAAGTTACTACGAAAATTCCTTAGTTGCTACACTCCAGCACCTGTTCAGGTACACTGAGGAAGAATTTAGCATGGACAATGTACTTAATCAGCATGTCTTTCAGACTATTGGAGGAAACTGGAGCACCTGGAGGAAATCCACATGCACATGGGGAGAATGTGTAGATTGCACACAGACAATGCCCAAGCCAGGAAATCAAACCTGGGTTCCTGACGCTGTGAGGCAGCAGCACTAACTGCTGTACCACTGTGCCATCCGAAAATGAAACCAAATGGAATTGAAACACCAACGATTCATTTAACAGCTGAATGCACTGACCAATTTCACCACAGAGATTGATGATTATAATTTTTTCAGAAAAAATATTCATATATTTTTGCAATGACATCTGTCAGATAGCCATATGAATCAGAGCTGATCCTGCCAATCATAATACTCACGTACTCTCATTAATTCTCCTCATCAACCTCAGATATTCCTAATTGCTGCCAGAACACTTGTCTGATCTGGCAGGCACCTTCTCAAAGTCCAATATGATCCTGCTTCACATGAATCAGAAAAATATGAGCATTCTTTTCAGGATATTTTAAGAGTTTGAACTAACTTCAATGAGAATGCATGGCCTGAGGGATGAGGAAACAGGTGTTTCCCAGAGCTCAATCATTAGACAGCAAAAATGGGGATGAGTAGGTAAAGATTGGGTTTTGAGGGAATTGAGCAGAAATATTAAATAGCAATCAGACTATAATAGGTTTAACATGCTTTTATTTTGGGTCACGTGTCTTCCAGATGTCCCAACTTAGTCTGATTTGAGTCAAACAAGGTTCAACAAAGCTGAAATCACAATCAATAAGCTAACAGATATATTAGTACTTGCAATAACCTTTGTCAATCAATAAATGGTTAGGGTAGTTGCTGATGATATTCTTTAAGATAACATTTATTATTTACACAACACTTAATGGGGGCTATCGTTTTGAGATCAAAAGGCATTTACATCTGTTTATCACCATATTTCTCCCCTTTTTTTCAAATGACAAGGGCAGCCAATAAGTGATCTTCTCCAAGAGCTTCACAATGCTTCTAAACTCAACCCATAATCCTATTCTGATTCTGCCTTGTGACTCCTTATAAAGGGCAGTCAGATCATAAATTCAATGGCAACACACTTTTCTGTACATGTATTACTCTGAGGCATTATTAATGCAATCAGAAATGAATATGGAATTGCAAAATATAGTTTTTTTAGGGGTGCATTGGTAATTGATGGATTTATAAGAATGGCTGTTGACATGTAATTCACAATTTGTAGGTTATAATACTATCCAAAACATGTGCCATTATTTGGCTAAGCCTTGTTACTGACAATAAAAACTATACAAAACAGCCATGACATTTTGAATATTATTAGCATTACCTGAGTATAATTTTAAGTTAGAATATTTTCATATACTAAGAGAATCAAAATAGAATCGTCTAGATTTTTTTTTAACAGTCTGGTTTATGTGTGGATATTTGAACCAATGGGAAAACCTCCAGGATCCATCAGTTGTAAGTTTGACTTCCATCAATAAGGTTTTCAATGAATACATTCAGCTGCAGTATTGTCTAACCAAAAGACAAGCCCCAAAAGAGAGGATAGCATTTAATTTAAATTGGTAATTTTGACTTGCAGTTCAACAGGCCAATCTTTAACAGTCTTGAAGAAGGGATCGCAGAACTGTCCTTACGTTTTCTCTTCTTTCAGAGCACCTGTGATACAATCAGAGATGCATACAGGCTCCAGAATGAAGAATAAATATTTATTGCTTGTAAGTCAAAGTACAAATTGGGATGAAAACACGGAATACTGGAAACACTCAGCAGGTTTGGCAGCAACCATGAATAGAGAAATAGAGTTAATGTTTTGGATTCAAAAGAAAGGTCATTGACCTGAAATCCCAATTTCCAATCCAAATCAGAGAAAAGGTTATTTATTTACCTTTCGATGATATCTTAGACCTGTCTTCCAATAAGTCTTAACTCCATTTCTCCCTCAACAAATGCTGACCTGTTGAGTATTTCCAGCATTTTCTGTTTTTCATTTCAGATTTCTAGCATTCATATTCTACTTTTGGAATGAATAGCTAACTTGTAAATTAGTTTTACTAAGAACAGTGATAAGACTACATACTTTACTTTTATGGTACAACGAGCATTAAGAGTCTACTTCAGAGACAGCGCATGCTCTGAATTATCTTAATAGATTCCTTGTAAATAGGCGGCGTCCTTTCTTTAATATGGAAATAGGTGGCAAAAAAATGCCCTGATAAGTATAGCCACCCTTCAAATGTTGTGAAAATCACTCTGTAAAATTAGGTATCATTGCTTTGATTTAACACCCACAGAACTGATGCAATTAAATCTCAGAGTATTTGTTTGATTCATTTTTTGTGTAAAGTTAACCACTTTACTGGTTTGTGCAATGTGCTGCATTGCAGTTAATGCACTCCTGATCTTTGAAACACAGAAACTGCCTGCAGGATTAGAGAATACCTACAATAGCCTGTTATTTATAACAATGAGACGTAAATTCAACATAATTGCACGAGTTCTGTGGGCGTTAAATCAAAGCAATGATACCTAATTTAACAGAGTGATGATCCCGATTTTCACATTTGAAGCGTGGCTATTTTTTTGCATCTTTTTGCCACCTATTTCCATATTAAAGAAAGGACATTACGCCAATTTACAAGGAATCTATTAAGACAATTCAGAGCATGTGCTGGCTCTGAAGGAGTCTCAGCAATTGTCCTGAGAAGAACTGCCATAAGCTACAAATGAAGCAGCAGATGAGTTTTCTTAACTTACGTTAATATGGATTGAGGATGACCTGAGCTGACAAGTAAGCTGCATTTAGAAGCCCAATTTGCATCTCAAATGCGAAGTGAGAATGATCCTAAATTTGTCTTTCCCCTCTTTGAGAGCATGAATTCATCACGTCAGGTTCTATTGAATTTAGGTCCCAATAGTTTTTGACATCCCCAAGGAACTATTAAAAAAAATGGATATGGCCAGATAATTTGTTATTTTAATTTTACAGAATTAATTTAATGCAATTGACTAATTGTCATGACATTTAAATGCATTTTTGTTAAACTTGTAAGTACTGTATTGTAGTTCGTGGAATATTATGGTGATGCATGTTTAAAGGCACAATGAGGGGGTGGGAATTTTCCCATCCTGCACCCCCACGGGAATCATAGCAATAGCGGGTGGGGGGGATGGAGGAACCATGCAAGGTCTGTTGGCCTCAAATGGGATTTTCCAGTTCTGGGGATAAGTGCAGTTGGAAAATATCGCCCAAAGAACATTCTAACCAGTGTAAACCATTCAATCCATTGAGCCTACTCCACCAGTAAATTAGAACTAATTAAATTAAATTAATTTAATTTAATTAAATTAAACCATTAAATTAATGCTACAGAGCATCAACTTCAATGTCACTTTCCCATATCTACCTCAATGCCACTTTCCTGCACTACCTCCATATTCCTTGAGTTTTGTGCAAGAGCAATCTTGTTTAAACAAGTTATTTAAGTTCTTTTAAGAAGACATATGTGCTGTAGATAAAGGAGAATCAATGGATGTACCCATACTTAGATTTCAAGAAGGTGTTTGATAAGGTGCCACATCAAAGACAATTGCAGAAAATAAATGCTCATGATGTTGGAGTTAACATATTGGCATGGATAGAAAATTGGTTAGCTAACAGGAAACAGAGAGTATCCATAAATGGGTATTTTTTCTGGTTTGCAGGATGCAATGAGTGATATGTCACAGGGATCAATGGCGGGTCCTCAACGTTTTACAGTTTTTATAAATAGTTTGGATAAAGAGATCAAATGTATATTTGCTAAATTGATGCTAGAGGGAGCTTTTTCACACAGAGGTGGTAGGGGTATGGAACGCGCTGTCAAGTAAAGTGGTGGAGGCAGGCACTCTGGAGTTATTTAAGAGATACTTAGGTGGACACATGAACAGAATGGGAATGGAGGGATATAGAAAACTGATTAAAATAGGGATCATGAGCCTTGGGAGTCCTGGAAAGTATGTAAATAGTCAATGATATTGATGTATTTGTTTTTATCCTACAGGCACTTTAGTCTGCCTTGTTGTCTAACAAGGGGCATACATGCAATGGGTCGTGAGAGAGCTGCTCTTGGATTTTGTTTGAGAGTATCCTAGTGCTTCACGTCGTTAGTGTACGCTTGACCTGGACCATTTGATGGGCAACACGACAGCTCAGTGACTATCTCTGGGTTGTGCAGATACATGGATTTGGGCCTGTGCCTGTGGGAGTTTGCGCATTCTCCCCGTACTTGTGTGAGTTTTCTCCGGGTGCTCTGGTTTCATCCTATATCCCAAAGATGTGATCTTAGGCTGATTGGCAGAACAAATTCTCCCTAAATTGTCTCAAATTTGGTTTCAATCCATAGATCCATAAATACAGACATGGATCACGGGTAGAAGTGGGAACATTGAGGTGGCGGCACGGGCTCGTTGGGCCAAAGGGCCTGTTTCCCGTGCTGTTTTGTTCTTTGTTCTTTGTTCTAAATTTGCTGTTGACACAAAGATAAGGAAATAAAGTGTGAAGGGATCATATGGAGATTACGTGACTAGACAAATATCGGACAAATGGAGTATAATTTCGAAAAATGTGAAATTCTCCATTGCAGCAGGAGGAATAAAAAATAAGTTTATCATCTAAATGGTCAGTATTGTGGAATTCTGAGGTGCAGAGTGATCTGCAATTGTAGTACATAAATCGCAAAAGGCTGGTAAGCAGGTACAGCAAGTAATTAGAATAGCTAATAGAATGTTAACATTTACTGCAAAGGGAATTTAATGTAAAAGTAGGGATGTTATGCTTTAATTATAAAGGACACTGGTGAGACCACATTTGGAATAATGTGTACATTATTGGTCTCCTTATTTAAGAAAGGATGTAAATGCATTCGAAGCAATTCAGAGAAAATTTACTAGGCTAATGCCAGGAATGCGTGGGTTGTCTTAGAAAGAATGGCAGAGGCCATACTTGTATTGCTTGAGTTTAAATTGAAACTTCTCATATACTGAGGGGTCTTGACAGGATGGGTGTTGAGGGATGTCTCTTGTTACAAGATAATCTGGAACTAGGGGTCATCATCTAAAAATAAGGACAGAAATGAGAAATTTTAGACAGAAATGAGAAGTTTTTTTTCATATTGTGAGTCTTTGGAACTCCCTTCCTCAAAAGACAATGGAAGCAGGATTCTTTAATTTTTTTAAGTCAGAGCTAGATAGATTCTTGATAAACAAGTGGGTGAAATGTTATTGGAAGTAGCAGGAGGTATAGTTAGATTAGCCAAAATGTTACTGAATGGTGAAGCTGGCTCGATGAGCTGAGTAACAACTCTTACTCCTAATTCATATGTTTGTACTATCAAAGAAAAAAAATAGCAGAATACACCATTGTTAACAATAAAAACTATTTAACCTCAGTGACACATTATAGTTTCATTTCCAAATACCAAATGGTAGTATTTATAGAGAAGATCATAAGACCCCACTTTTCCTCAAATTCAACTCCCTGCTTCAAATTGCTTAGTGAAAAAAATAGATGGTTACAAATCAAAAATAAAGTTTTATAAGCGTTATCCAAGCCCTAATTAGATTGCAACCTTGAGCCCATACCTTCCATTAAATGATCATAAATTTCCTTTTTACTTTCCCACTTCATGGAGCTGAGAATTAGTTAGCTGTGTACTCAATGCATGACAATTTTCCTAAAGAACATATTAACACCTTACAGCAATAGGCAAAAACAAACATGACTATTAACCGGATTTATTTTACCAATTTACCAGCACAAAGTTGCTTCCTCTATCTTCTGAGAAAAGTTTCATATGCTCAGCATATTTCCATTTTTAAAAGTCAGGATTGGAACATTTGCAGTCATCTTTGGACTGAAATATAATTTCTAGATATATGACAAAGGGAGGTGGGATGTTAGATCATGGGAAGTCTGAAATTAAGTAACTCAAACTCAGCTACCTCATTATAATGTTACTTTTGAGATTCCCATCCAATTTGCATCAGGAGCGTAACAACAACCTGCTTGATGCAATCTCAACACCAATATATAAAATGACACTCCAAAAATATGAATTGAAATGATTTAAGTACCATGGAGCGATAAAGCAGTAGAGCAAGGGGGGGAGTCCTTTCAATGGAAGTTTGATAGAAATCAACATAAAACTTTCATTAATATAAATTTTATAATTTTTTGGTCATGACAATGTATTAAATACAATTATGAAACCAAACCTACCCTCCTTATTATGTTCTCTTGGTTTATTGTGAACAGCTCAGATGGTCATCCCTCTTGACAAAGGCAATGTTTGGGTGTCACTCTTTCTCTCTCTTCACAGACCCTGCCTGGACTCTTTTGTACTTCCAGAATTTTCTATTTTATTTCATACTTTCAGTTTCTACAGTTTGTTGCCATTTTCTTGGCAAGATGAATACTGGTTTACTATGATCTACAACCTGGTGTTGTAAGAACTACCAAAGTAAGAACAGTAACTGAAAGAGAAAGAACATGTGGCGCGATCAAGAAGTATCTCAGAGGCAGTGACTGTATATTATATTCTCTCTCCACCCTCATTCCTCGAACTGAGATTGTAAATGAATACTGTGCAATTTTCACCAGTCACATTTCTGACCTTCCAGTCACTGAAGAAACTGTTGAAGCAAGTTGGACCCAGCAGATACTACTGTAGTGATCTTCTGTGGCTGAGATGGTTGTTTCTCCAATCTTCATTGACCTTAGTTTTATCGGATTGCTTTGGGCTGCTCTGGTCAAATCCCTCCTTGATGGCAAGTGCATACACTATCACTTCAACATTAAAATCCAGCTCGTGTTCATGTACAGGCTAAGGTTTTCAAGCGGTAATTGCAGCAACCAAGCTAAGCATTTGTGAGCTCTTAATAGTATATTTTAAATAATTTCAGTAGTTGCATTTCTTCAATTTTATCTCAGAATTCAAAACAATTAGGAAAAGTAAAGATACATAAAAAGAGAGGTAAATTCTGCAAAGTACTGTACCATTATTTATAATCTAAACTAAAGTTTTGAGCATTTAAACAAAGCCTTTAATCATACTAATTACGCATATATTGAAATTATTTTTAAAAGAAATTATTTTTAAAATAAGGATATTTATGGCCATTAGTATAAAAACTACAACTTAAAAAGGTGAATGATAAAGAGCTGCTAGCCCATATTACATGGGAATATTTATGCAAAAGTGAAATGAGAGCAGACAAAACAAAATGCATATGATAGGTAAGATAAATGCCATTTATTTTTCAGAAGCTAATCAAGAAATACTCCCTTCACTGTGCTAAACAAACTTTCCACAGGTTTCTATCCCAATGGACATGTGCATCTGTCCACGATTACCTCAGCAAATAATCCAACCACTAGATGGACTGTATTTTCATTCACATTGCACTAACTCCTGTTGTTGTCATCATTATTCGCACATGTCTAAAATGGTGTAGTGAGTTGGTATGTCAAGGCATGTAGAAAAACCCATAGGTTTGGGGATTGGCCACAGAAAAGTGGGGAAGCATTAAGTAGTCATCTTAGGATGTGGTTAAAGCCATTGGTGAAGTGAGAGTGGGTCACTTATTGCTGTCATGGAAATTATGATTGGCGCAGTTGCAAACTTCACTGGAAAGAAATCAAAGCTCTGTTGGGATCTGAACCCAGGATGTTTCAATAAGCAATAATCACGCCTCAATTAAACCTCATCAGCTATGATACTGCCACTGAGCAAAGCTTATTGCTATCATGCTGGAGGGTGAATAGAGAC
This sequence comes from Sphyrna mokarran, assembly GCA_024679065.1. Lineage (NCBI taxonomy): Eukaryota > Metazoa > Chordata > Chondrichthyes > Carcharhiniformes > Carcharhinidae > Sphyrna > Sphyrna mokarran. The sequence goes on from JAGIQG010000009.1 coordinate 44,025,412, forward strand.
AGTTATTGAGGGGGAAATATGTTAAGCTAAATTAAATCCACAGCAAGACAAAAACATTACACTGTCACTGAACATTAGTATCTCAAGTTTCCTCCTTCCTCCCCACAAGTATTTGGCTCCAAATCATGATAGTCAATTTTAAGTCTGCAGGTACAGTAAAGAATTAGGAAGGCTAAAAATATTTATTCTGAAAGGAATTAAATACATAAGTAAAGAGGTTATAATTCATTTATACAGGGAATTGATGAAACTATGGCAGGATTTTACAGACTCGTTCAACCTGAGACTGGAAAGTCCCGCTCAAGGTCCATAGATTCCAGGGGCAGACAAGGCAGTAGAATTCCAGAGCACATCTGGACTACATTGCACATTTTTAGTCTCCTTATTTAAGTAAGGATGTAAATGCATTGGAAGCATTTCAGAGAGGTTTACTAGATTAATACCTAAAGTTTGAGGTCTGCCTTATGAATAAAAACTAGACAGATGAGACTAGCATCAACTGGAGCTTAGAAGAACAAGAAGTGAGCTATTTAAAACTTAAGATCCTGAAGGATCTTGACAGTGTGGATGCCGAAAGGATGTTTCCTCTTGTGGGAGAATCTAGAACTACAGGCACTGTTTAAAGATAAGAGATCACCCATTTAAGACAGAGATGACAAGAATTCTTTTGTTCTCTCAGAGAGCTGAGAGTCTTTCAAACTCTCTTTCCTAATAGGCAGTAGAGTCTTTGACTCTCTGCTCCCATTGCCTTTTGAGGAAGAAAGTTTCAAAAATTCTCAGCGCTCCGAGAGAAAATAAATTCTTCTAATCTTTGTCTTAAATGGATGATGTATTATTTTCAAGGCAGAGCTAGATAAATTCTTGATAAGTAGAAAGGTGAAAGGTTATCTACTGTAGATAGGAATGTGGCATTGAGACTACAATCAGATCGCCCATAAGCTTATTAAATAGTGGAGCACGCTTGAAAGGCTGAGTGGCCTACCACTGGTCAAGTACAAGTAGTTTTAAGAGCTCATAAAGAAATTGTTTTTGCTATTTGCAGGAAAATGTTTTTGAATCAAAGCTTTCAAATGAAAAATAAATTATAATATACACATATTGAAAAAATTTGTCAAAAGAATGAAAGGCACAGAAGCAAGCATCTGGTGCATGGACAGCCAGCTGTTCATGTCATATTAGCAGTGAGTCTTGGACAGCATTTTTTTAATGCAGTAAATCATAACTGAGTTCACAATATCATATAGTGGAATACTTTGATCTGGTATCCTTATACAGCAAGGAATGCCAGTGTTAATGGATTTTATTTTTCCAGGCCACAGCTCTATCTTCAGAAAATACTATGCATATTTAGAACATAGAACATAGAACATTACAGCATAGTACAGGCCCTTCGGCTCTTGATGTTGCGCCGGCCAGTGGACCCTCTAACCTAAACTATTCCAATATCATCCATATGCCTATCCACCGACCATTTGAATGCCCCCAAAGTAGGCGAGTCCACAACTGCTGCAGGCAGGGCATTCCACGCCCTCACCACCCTCTGTGTAAAGAACCTGCCTCTGACATCCGTCCTATAACTACCACCTCTTAATTTAAAGTTATGTCCCCTCCTGTTGGTCATCACCATCCAAGGAAAAAGGCTCTCACTATCCACCCTATCCAATCCCTTGATCATCTTATACGCCTCAATTAGGTCACTGCGTAACCTTCTTCTCTCTAATGAAAATAACTTCAGGTCCCTCAGCCTTTCCTCATAAGGCCTTCCCACCATACCAGGCAACATCCTGGTAAACCTCCTCTGCACCCTTTCCCATGCTTCCACATCTTTCTTATAATGCGGCGACCAGAACTGTACGCAATACTCCAAGTGCGGCCGCCCCAGAGTTTTGTACAGTTGTAACATAACCTCACGGCTCCTAAATTCAATCCCTCTACCAATAAAAGCTAACACACCGTACGCCTTCTTAACAACTTTATCAACCTGGTGCCAACTTTCAAAGAGCTATGTACTTGTACCCCAAGATCCCTCTGCTCGACAACACTATTAAGGGTCCTTCCTTTAACCCTATATTTCATATGCCTGTTATTCCTACCAAAGTGAATCACCTCACACTTATCCGTATCGAATTCCATTTGCCACCTCACGGCCCAGCTCTGCAACCTATCTGTGTCCCTCTGCAAACTGTAACATCCATCCTCGCTGTCTACAACTCCCCCCACTTTGGTATCGTCAGCAAATTTACTAATCCAACCTTCTACACCCTCACCTAGGTCATTTATAAAAATGACAAACAGCAGTGGCCCTAAAACAGATCCTTGAGGTACACCACTTGTAACTGCACTCCAGGTTGAATATTTCCCATCAACACCACCCTCTGTCTTCTATCAGCTAGCCAATTCCTAATCCAAACTGCTAAATCACCTTCAATCCCATGCATCTGCACTTTCTGCAGTAGCCTACCATGGGGAACCGTATCAAACGCTTTGCTAAAATCCATATACACTACATCAACTGCCTTACCCTTATCTACCTCTTTGGTCACCTCCTCAAAAAACTCAATAAGGTTTTGTGAGGCACGACCTACCCTTCACAAAACCGTGCTGACTATCCCTAATCAATTTATTTCTCTCTAGATGCTTATAAATCCTATCCCTTATAATTCTTCCCAAGACTTTGCCCACAACAGAAGTCATCATTTGACAACTGCAAAATTTAAGAACTGTTCTGAAGTCGACTAGAAAGAAAATTGAGATCATAAATTCTACTGCTATGCTTTCCCAAATGGCAAATGAGTGACGGGTTTAATTTCTTTCACTGTGTAATATGTTACATTAGTACTTAATTGAGTGTGAGTTCAAAGGAAACAAGTTGGTCATTTGGCCCATCTAACCTGCTTTGTCATTCAGTAAGATTATGGCTGATCTGACTGTGGCCCACTTTCCTACTTTTGTAAATTGTTTCTTGTAAATCAAAAGTTTGTCCAGCATATCCTTAAATATATTTGATGATCCAACCTCCATGCATCTCTGAGGAAGAGAATTCTAAAAACTATTCTTTGAAAACTCATCTTCATCTCCATATTAATATGGGAAACTCTTTATTTTGGAGCTGTGACCCTGAATTCCACATTCCTCCATGAGGGGAAATATCCTCTCAGTATTTACTTAGTCAAGCCCCCTCAGAAACCCATGTTGAAGTCTGATCATCTCTCATTCTTCTTAACTCCAATGAGTATAGGCTAACTTTCTCAACCTTCCTTCATATGACAATACCTTCATCCAAGGAATAAGCCAGGAACCTTCCTTGAACTACTTTCAAAGCATATATATTCCTCCTTAAGTAGTGACCTAAATTTAAAACTGTATGCAATGCTGACATCTCTACTTTTATGCTCCATTCCCCTTCCAATAAAGGCCAACATTTTGTTTGTCTTCCTAATAACTTGTATCTGCACACTAACCTTTTGTGACTCATGTTCAAGGATACCTACATTCCCCTGCACTGTAACATTCCAATTAACTAATATTCTGCTTTTCTATTCTTCCAGCCAAAGTGAATAACCTCACATTTGTCCACATCATATTCCAAATGTCAATCTTTTGCCTATTCACTTAACCTATTTCCCTTTGCAGATGTTTTGTATCTTTTCAATATGCTTTCTGATTTATCTTTGTATCTTCAGTAAATTTGGCTATTGTAATATCAATCCCTCTACATCATCTCCATAGATTGTAAATAATTGATCTGTGGCAATCTAAGAGGCTGATTCTTCCAGCCCGCTGTGCTGTTCTTGCAGCACAGCATACCAGGAGACATCAGCGGAGGCCTTATCTCCCAGCTGAAGATTTTCAGAATAATTAGCTACAAGCCAGAAATTGGCACACAGCTTATTACAATATGGTAATTAAATTTCCATTTCATTAGCAGACCTAAGACTGAAGTCACCAGGCCCACCAGCATCTCCCCTGGTGCCAGAAGTGGTTCATTCCAGCAGGGTTTACAACTGCTCCCACTAATGGGGAACAGGTGGCCAACCCTGCTGAAGTGAAGAGAGTCCAATGAAGCCCCCTCCAGGAGGTTGCAATAAGACAATGCCTAAGGGGCACCATGGGACTGCCCAGTGGCCATTGCACAGTGCCAAGGTGGGGGGGAGTTGGAGGCAGAGGGGGACTGGGCCTATTGGAGGGCGATTAGTGCAGGTGGGACTCCCACTGCTACCCTATATTTGGGACCATGGACAGAAGGGGAGACAGCAATTGGGGCTGGCCATCTGAGCGGGGGAGTCAAGACTGCCAGGTGGAGGTGTTGAGGTTGCCAGTGGGAGGAGTTTGGAGATTGGGGCTGGCCGAATGGAGGAAGCTGGGTTAGGGAGATCAGGGTTGGTTCACGGAGCTCCCGGAGGCCAATGATCGAGGGGTGGGAGGTCAAAAGAGCTGCGATCAGGGGGTAGCAGGCTGGTCAGCAATCGGGCTGGCTAGCGGTCACAAGGCTAGCAATGCAGGGCCACTACACATGCGCCAATCTCTACTTTGACAGATTTGCGGCACGATGATGCAGTGGTTAGCATCGCCAGGGATCCAGATTCAAGACTGGCTTAATTCACTGTCTGTGCAGAGAATGCATACTCTCCTCATGTTTGCATAGATTTTCTCTGAGTCTCCAGTTTCCTCCCACAGTTCAAAAGATATGCTGGTTAGGTGCATTGGCCGTGTTAAATTCTCCTTCAGTGCACCCAATCAGATGCTGGAGTGTGGCAACCAGGGGATTTTTACAGTAACTTCATTGCAGTGTTAACGTAAGCCTGTTTGTGACACTAATAAATGAATTTATGTACATGCGTAATGGCCTGCTCAGAGCTATGCTGGTAGCCTCTTAGGTTAGAATAGCTTGATGCACAGAGTGCGGGAGAATCAATCTGAAAATCATACTAGAAAATATTCAATGAGAGTTACTCCTTTTTCATGCAAATTGGGAACATAGAATGTTCTTGAGAGAATCCTGGCCTACAAGTTTGCCAATTTTAAAATGATCCATTTATTTTCACCCTCCATTTCCTGTTAGTTAGCTAATCCTCTATCCATTATAATATATCAGCACTATTACTGTGAGCTCTTAGTTTGTGCAGTTACATTGTTATGCTGGTCTCCATCTCCTGACAGTAGGTATAATTGGTAGGGGCAATAAATAACTTTAAATTTAATTTATATTTGTGTGTTAAGAAAGGTGGAACATAGTTCTTGTTTCATTTGAAGCTTTTTGGTGGCAGGAAATCTGGGGACCCTATTTGTACATATGCATTTTTATTGAGGTTTTACAACCCTAGAAAAACAGGTGGGTTTTAAAGGGGTTAATAGTTTAGTGGATTTAAGAAGAAAGTGGAAAATAACACTGCTGCTGCTTAACTACAGGGGTCCAGGTGCCTGCAGGGTCACATTGAAAAACAAAGGGGTGGATTAGTCAGTATGTGTATGACAGAGTGGAGGCACGAGTTCTAAACTCTTCAGTAAGAAATCATGCAAAACTACCGGGGAGCGCATGCGGTTGCTCTGAAATTGAAGTAATAATGAGCATAGATTGTGGTTTCTAGGTGTCACAGACGGTTATCAGCTGGGGGAAAAAAATCAAGTGAATGCTCAGAAATCCATCAAAAGAAACATGTTTGCAATGGAGGCAGTGGTCACGGGCATTCGGCCTCCGACCTTCAGGTAAATGTTCTTCAAGGGGGCCTTCATGACACACGACAGCACAGAGCCGCTGAGCAAAGACTGATAGCCAAGTTCCGCACAAATGAGGACGGTCTTAACAGGGATCTTGGCTTCATGTCACACTATCTGTAACCTCCATGACTTGCCTGGATTAGCAAAAAACCTCACTTACTCTGCTGTCTGGAGACAATACACATCTCTCTAGCCTCAGTGCTCAGTGTTCCTTGCACTCACATTGTTAGCCACTTTAAGACTTGAATAGCAGGTTAGGTGTAAGGATTCACATTCTAATCAGTAATCTGTAAACTGTGCTGATATGTGTGCTTTTGGAGACCAGGACACCTCGTTCGCCTGACGAAGGCACAAAACGCCGAAAGCTAGCAGATTTACTATCAAATAAATTGGTTGGATTTAAAATTGATGTTGCCAGACCTCTTACTGAGTTTACCCCAGTCCAACGCTGGCATCTCTACATCATGGCAGCCCAAGCCAGAGACCTCAGTGTTGAGAAAGTGGTAAATCTTCACTGTGGTTTTGTGTCTGTATGTGTTTGCTGGGATAAAGGGAATACTGTGAGTTTCAATCATTTTCTGGTGCTTGTAGCAAATCTTTCCACCCTTTGACTAATCTAAAATAGTTATTTTTTATTTGTTTTTTTTCTTTGTATTGAAAGTACACTGGCAGGTGCTTGTGAATATGTTCAGTAACTGACCTCCACTGTTATTAAAAAGTTAGGATCTATCAAGCCAAGTTTCAATCTGGGATCTGACTTGTCCAGTAATAATATTAGCTGGGATAGTAATAAATTTGGGCTTCTTTGGTGTTAAAAATCCTGAATGTAATGAATTTAAATGTGATCTGTAAATCCTTAAAGAAATTAGTACATTGGGTTACTGGGGAACAGAACAAGATTTGCTGAAGTATATTACACAGGTTGGAACTCAAAAATGGCTTTGACTATTGCGAAAGATTTTTTGGGAGTAGAAGATGTAATGAAGTATATGAAATCCATGACTAAACTGATTGAGTTAGCAGATAAATTGAAGGTAGAAATTGAAGCAGGATTTTGAAAGAATTATATGAGTAATTACCTAGTTTTTAGACTTAAAAAGAGAGAAACCTGACATAGTATCACAGCTGAAACCAGCAAAACTTCAGTTTCAAATAAAGCAAAGTTAATTTTATTAGTCACAAGTAACGATTACATTAACATTGCAATGAAGTTACTGTGAAATACCCTTGTCGCCACACCCCAGCGCCTGTTCAAGTCAACGCACCTAACCAGCTAAATTATAACTCGAGATAGAAGGAACTAGAGAAAAGCAGAAGCTTGAACTTGAAAAGGAAGTGGAAGGCTTGAATTGGAGGAAAAAGAGAAATGAAAAGAATGAAATAGAAAGGAGAAAGAAAGAGCAAAAGATATGAAAATATGGAGAATTAAGCTTGAGTTTCAAGAGGGAAAGAAATCAGACACAAGACTTGGCTTGAGAAAAGCTAAGAATAAAGAGTGGGGAGATAGTTTAGATGATGAATTCAACTCCTCAGTGGAATCAAATTAAAAATCATTGTTTAGTCCCTAACTTTAAAGGGCATGGAATTGGAATATTTCAACTCATTTAAAAAATAGCTATGAAGTTGAAGTGGCCTAAAAATGTTTGGACCTTAATGTTATGCAGCATCCTGATAAAGGCACCTATGAATGTACAATATTCTGTCAGAGGAGCAATCTGCAGACTATGATGTGGTTAAAGGAGCAATACTACAAGCTTATGAGCTTGTCCCTGAAGCTAATCAATTAGTTTAGAACCATTACAAAGAAATCTAGTCATACACTTGTAGAATCTGCAAGAGAAAAAGAAACACTGTGAGATCAGTCGTTTCAATCACCAAAGTTAGAGACAAGTTTTTAGAACGTGAGGGGATCATGACTTTGATTGAACTCCTAGAGTATTCCAATAACCATTAAAACTTATTTAGATGAATCAGGTATCAAAGATCCAAGAGACAGCAGTTTTGGCATTACCTATGATACACATACAATTCTAGAGAATGTCAAATTGGTAAAGGAAATGGGGCTAGAATCTAATGGCAATGTAAAGAAAATAATATTCTTCCATTGTAATAAGACTGGTCATACTAAAACTAATTGCTGCAAATTAAATGGGAACCTACTGCAATAATAGGACAGCTTAAGGAATCCTCAGAAAAGGTTGTAGCAGGAAAGGAAATATGTATTAAAGCTGAAACAATGGCACTGGTATTCCTTCAGAACTTACTGGGAAGTGGATATGGTTCAGGATAGTCAAGAGGGTTCTTTGATTATTGCTAAAGAGTCAGGCTACTGAGGTTCTGGATGTTTGGAAGAGAGATGTGTTCCCTTACTTCTCCAACAAAATATGTAAACAAAATATGGAAATGTTTAATAATTTTGTTTATAGAGAGGTCTTTCATTTTTCTAATCAAGGAGAGAAACTAATAAAAATACTGAGATATACTGGAGCAGGTGAATTACTGATGCTGACTGATTATACAATTGATCTTCCACAGGGGCTAACAAAGAAAAAAATAATAATTGGAAGTATACACAGAGGGTATAAACTGGTTCATTATATATAGAGTTGGATTCAAGAATGATTTAGCAAGTGGAGAGGTTGCAGTTGGAGTAGTAGCATCAAATCCCTATAGAACTGATTTTTATATTGGGAAATGATTTGGCTGGCTCAGTAATATTAGCCTAACCAAGGGTAATGAAACAACTAGCAGAAGTGAAAGAGACTGAGATGCAACAGAAGGAACATCTGGATTGTTTCTCTGCAGTGTCATGACCAGACCCCTGACCAGACAGGAAGAGGATTAAGTTATACAAGAGAGAAATGAAGTAGAAATTCACTTATCTGACACTATTTTAAAAAACTTAAGTAAAAATCCAGTATAATCCAGGATAAAACTCAATTTTTTTATGAAGTCAGACTAGACCATATGTCTTGCACTTTGAACTTTGGCATGGGTAAGTATAAGATGTTTCACTCCAGGTATGATTCAAATGACTCAAGGGAGCTTTTATCAAACAAAGTTTATTTAAAAATGCAGTTAACATATAAGACAATTAGCAATAAAGTTTACTAATTATAAATAAAACAACTATGATATTGCATATATATTAACAACTACAAATACTGTTCCAACATAAACAATCCCCTGCAAACACACACGCCATCCTAGGTTTGGCACAAGAAATAAGTATGGTCACATGATTACATTTTGCAGCTTTCTAATCCCTACTGTTGATTACTCCTTTGGTTGTTGAGTTGAAAATGTTGAAGCCTTCCAGCCAGAAGTAAACTTCTAGCTTACTTCTAAAGACAGAGGCACTCCTTGTCTCTTCTAACTATTACTAGCCAACCACTAAGTGCTGAATTACAATACCAGGGACAGAGATAGAAACACATTGCTTGCAGCTTGGACTCCTAACAGCTTGTGCCAAACTGAAATACCTTGGATTTTTCTCTTATGAAGGTACAACCTAATCTGTTAACAACCTTCCCTTAACAATTCAAAGGTTCATTGCAATACAAAGAACAAAACAGCATGGGAAACAGGCCCTTCGGCCCAACGAGTCCGCGCCGCCACCCCGATGCTCCCATCTCTACCCATGATCCCTGTCCATGTTTATAGATCTATGGATTAAAAACCAAATTTGAGACAATTTAGGGAGAATTTGTTTTGCCAATTAGCCTAAGACCACATCTTTGGGATGTGGGAGGAAACCGGAGCACCTGGAGAAAACCAATGCAAGCACGGGGAGAATGCGCAAACTCCCACAGACACAGGCCCAAATCCATGTATCTGCACAGCACAGCGATGGTCACTGAGCTGTTGTGTTGCCCATCAAATGGTCCAGGTCAAGCGTACACTAACGACGTGAAGCACTAGGATACTCTCGAAAAAAAAATCCAAGAGCACCCCTCTCACGACCCATCGCGTGTATGCCCCTCGTTAGACAACAAGATGGACCAAAGCACCTGTAGGATAAAATCAAGTACATCAATATCATCATCTATTTACACACTTCCCAGGGACTCCCAAGGCTCATGATCCCTATTTTAAATCCGTTTTCTATACCCCTCCATTCCCATTCTGTTCATGTGCCCATCTAAGTATTTCTTAAATAACTCCAGAGTACCTGCCTCCACCACTTTACTTGGCAGCGCATTCCATACCTCCACCACCCTCTGTGTGAAAAAACTCCCTCTAGCATCCAAATTATACCTTATCCCCCTCACCCTAAGCCCGTGACCCCTCGTGCTATTCGAGTCCATCCTAGGAAAAAGCTTAACCCTGTTTACTCTATCTATACCCCTCATAATCTTGTACACCTCTATTAGATCTCCTCTAAGTCTACGTCTTTCTAAGGAAAACAGTCCCAATTTGTCTAACCTCTCCTCATAACTCAGACCTTCCATACCAGGCAGCATCCTGAAGGCGCAGATTAAAAAAAAAGTCCATTCCATGACTTTAGCAGCACTAAAAGGATATCTGCTCAGGCAACTCGATGCCAAAAATTGAAAAAAAAACAGGCCCACTTATAACTGCAGAGAATATGCTTAAAATACCTTTCTTAAAGGCACGGTAGTGTCACAAGAGGAAGGAAAAGAGAATGAAGCTAATATGTTTAGCCCATCTCCGTTAGTGGAAAAACAATAAGCTGATTCTATTCAGCCTATTCAGAAACAAAACCAATATCTGATGTTATTACTTCAAAGGTAAAGTGCTAATAGGAAATGGAAACCACTTCAAATACCAGTGGATGAGGAGTGGACATTAATTCATCAGATAGTAGTTCCATCTGGATATAATGAGTGGCTCACAAAATTTCAATGGCAGGTTATCTAAGTATTAAGAAAACACAGACTAACATTGTGAAAGATCTTTATTAACCAGGGTTCCATCTGGATAACATGAGTGGCTCACAAAATTTCAATGGCAGGTTATCTAAGTATTAAGAAAACACAGGCTAACATTGTGAAAGATCTTTATTAACCAGGATTTCATAAAGACATGCGAGCAAGGGGGTGATTCTCTGACCTCATCGTGCCTGGCACAGGTCATGCCATTCCCAGATAATAGTGTGCAGGCCTAAAAATTGGTTTCATGCCCAGCACCAGTGTACCATTATCCCGGCCTGGTTCCCAGTGGCATGACTGCAGTTTAATTTCATTAGCGAATTTAGCATACAATCTTCCCAGCTCGTGAAGTGCTCTCACTCTCATGAGGACACACCATGTGAATCACTACTGGTCCGGAGACTTGGCATGATGACCATGCCAGAATACCATGGAACTCCCCAGGTGACCATGGGCATGGCCAGGTAATGCCCATTGGGCAACACCCAACTGGCAGTCTCCACCAGGCACCTTGGTAGTGCCAGTTAAGCACTCCAGCAGTTCCAGTTGGGCATCATCAGGATGTTGCAGTGTTAGCAAGGAGGTGAGACTTAGGTTGGAGCTACGATGGGGGGAGGCATGTCAAGAGTCATAGTGGGGGACCCCTATGCCAACAATATGTGTCAGGTAGGTGGATGAACGTGCCTTCGATGATATGGTCCTGGCGTTTGTAGGGGGTGGTGGTGGTGGTGGTAGGAGTCTTCCTTTGCATTGAGATCAGGGCACTCTTGTGAAACAGTGCATGAATGCTCTGAAATCTGACTCACTGGTGTTTTTAGAACCTGGCGCCAATCACGGACATGCGACTCACCACTCTCCATAACAGTGACTGAATGTGGGATTGCAAGCCTTGCAGAATAGCGTGGATCACTCATTTACTTGCCATTGTGATACTAGTTGTTTGTTGGGATAATTCTGCCCATGTTTAAATTCTGCCAGGCATGTCATACATGGCAGGTAGTGGAAAAATCTGTACCCTTGATTCCGATACCAACTTTTCAAGACCTGTTTAGGAGGTCTTAACAGATTGTGTAGGATCCCTATTTAAAACCAAAAGTGGGAATCAGGATCTTTTAACCATTGTAGATGATTTAACAAGATTTTCTAAGACAGTGGCATTGTGGCAAAAATCGTGATGGAAATGGTTCAATTCTTTACAAGATATTGATTAAGGAAGTACAACCAAATCAAGGTTCAAAATTTATATCACAAATTTTCAAAGAAAAAATGAATAGTTTGAGAATATAACAATTTTAGATTTTTAGCTCATCATCCACAGTTGAGCAGCATTAAAAAGATGGTATGAAACTTAAAAGACCTTGATTAATGTCTATTGCTAGAAAATGTCGTAACGATTGGGATAGAGGAATTTCATTTTTACTGTTTGCCATTGTTGATGCTCCAAATGAATCAATGAAACTAAGTTACTTTGAAATTACATAGAAATATGAAGTGAGAGAGTCCTTTAAAGAAAAATTTATAAACCAAAGCTCAGAAGTGACACCCTTATGTCAAATTTCCAGGAAAGATTAACCAAAGCGTATGCATTAGCCAACGAGCATTCAGAAATAACAAAAGCTGACAAAAATGCCAAAGCATGAAATTTTGTTGCTAGACAAGGTGTTAATATTGTTACCTGTATTCTGGTGAACCATTAAAACATAGGTTCACTAGACTTTATCTAATCAAAAAGAAATTTAATGTAAATTATATAATACTTCAGGCGGGTGTATTTCAGACCCAGAGGACAAGTCAGCATATGTCACATTAATATTCTAAGCAATATTACAAAAGAAAACATAGTCAGGAGGAGTGTGTTTTCAGAGTTAAAAGCTGTGAGTGAAAACACAACAACCAATTTGAGCAAACTTCCTCAAATAACAGTTAGTGTTTTTATTGTGATGCTGCTGGAAGACATCAGTCAGGACCAGAGCTAACTCTCTTGCTGTTCTTCAAAATAGTATCATGGGATTTTTCATATTCATTCCAACAGGCAGGTGGGGCCTCGGTTTAATATTCCATCCAAAAGATGGCACTTCCAATAGTGCAGCTCTCCAATCTCTCTGTATTGCACCTTGATTTTTGTATTCAGCAGTGTAAAGGACTGAGAGGGGAAAGAATTCTAAAATATGGACAAACGAGTTGATTGGTTATGTTTTGTACAGTCCAACAAGGAAGGGAGTAGTGCTCCATTTGGTTCCATGGAATGAAGTGGGACAAATTTCTATTTTTATGTATCAAAATTAATTTACAAAATAAATTTATTCTAACAGTCTGACGCATCTACAAAAATAAAGTTGCCACTGTCAAAGACAAAAGCAGCCCATCGCTAAAATGCATACATTTATAATGAAATTTTCTTCAACTTATCACAAATGTTTTGAAAATTTATTTCAGCCAGTGTTGCCAAATCTCAACAGCAGAAGAATGCATGGTCTAGGTGACTTTAATATAGGCACCATGTTAGCTTGTAGAAAGTGATCATCACGAGAATACACAAAAGAACATTTCCATAGGGTCTTTGGCTCTAACAATCAAAAATGTAAGGTAAGAAATTCAGAGGCAGGAATACAAATTACACAATAAACTGATGTACATCATTTTAAATTTAAAATGGCACATTAACACTGCAGCAAATTTTTGTGTACTAAAATTAGAAAATAACTTGCCCTATTTTTGGTCCAAACATTGATGAAACAGGATTTCACTAGGAAAGAATTAAAGTCGCTAAACACAGAACACCTAAAAGCTGTGTCTCAGCAGATACAGTTTCAAATGTGCAATAAAGCAAAGAGATCTGAGATCCTAAAGATCCTGGCCAAACATCTGGAACACACTACAAAACAGAACAAGTACAAGAAGCAGCAAAATCTGAACCGATCAGGTTGTCTTAACCAAATTAATCTAGAAGAGTGGAAGCTTAAATTTGAAAGAGAATCTCATCAGTCCTAAAACTAGAGATGGAATTGCAGGCACAAAAAGATAGAGAATTCAATCAAGTTTTAGTAGCTACAGAAAACTTAACTTTACCTCACAGTAATCCAAACTTCCTTTTAGCCCAAGGTCAAATTTTGATGTGCTAAAGCTCTCTGGATTTGTCCCAAAATTTGAAGAGGAAGATGTGAGAGCTCTTGGTAAGCTAGCGATTCAATTACACAGGCTACCAGAATTGTAAACATTCATTCATTCATACCAGTGCAGGACAGCTGGTAGGAAAAGTTTGAGGTTTAGTCAATATTGTCTGCTGAAATGTCTGCAGTGCCTATTAACCTCTCTAATAGGACTGCGCTATGTGCGGCAGAATCAGACAAAATTCCCCACAGCTACCAGAACTTTGTCCTTCAGGAAACAGTGCTTGCATATCCCTCCAAGGAAAAAAGCAAGTTCATTGTACCATTCAATGATACAAGGACCACTCAATTACCAGCGAACAAAGACTGCAATTCTCAATGCCTATGAGACAGCACCAAAGGCATATTGCCAGAAACTTTAACTCCAATTTTTTTTTAAAAAAATCAACAATTGGGAATTCAAGACTAAAACAAATAGTTTTTGACCAGAGGGTCTGCGCTTTAAGAAGTATTAGGAGCAGTTAAAGGAACTGGTGATGCTAGAGAAGTTTAAGAACTGCTTCCTCCACTACTTCAAAACTCACAGAGATAAAGGATTTCTATAGTCAGATCTGCAGCAATGATGGCTGATGATTATGACCTCATCCATAACTCTAGGAATTTAGGCCGACCCTTCCTAAATCACTGCCAGAAATTTGAGGAAATTAAGAAGGGGAATTTGATCAGAAGTGAGAGAGAATAAAAGCAAAGGTATCTGAAGTTCTTTCCAAACCCAAAACGGGAACACAACAAGCCAAAGTGACATACAGGCGCATGCGTTGCGCAGCAATAAGATATTCCAGACATGAATGCTAGGAACTCAAGGGGAAGCCTGTGGGCCCTCGCAAACTCCAGAAGATTAATTCCATGGAGCATGTCCCTGTAAGTGATGCAACAGATCAGGCAGAGGCATTTAAACCAGAAATTAGCCCCTTTAATAGGACTGTCCTATGTATGGTAGAACCGGAAAAAATTCCCAACAGCTACCTCAGTTCAGGAAACAGTGCCCTCATAACATCTCCAAGAAAAAAAGCAAGTTCATTATACACTTAATGATACAGGGACCACTCAATCTCTGATGTAGTGAAAAAACTTGACCCCTCCCCATTCTGTCTGCACATACACCTCTCCACTACAGCCCTGCTCCAGCCCCTTCCTCCCAAGTCCCCTGGAAGGCTAATAGGTATCAAATTTAACTCAGCAGCAAGACTCATCCTTATGGTACTGGTAGAATGTCACTACTCAGTTCAACTGATCTCTGAGTAGGAGAATCATCCACTCCCTTGCATGATAGTAGGAAGGCAACAGGCAAACCACCACTTTCTCACATCATTTCATGGGCATCTCTCCATTTCCCAGCTGTTCAGCAGATGGTTGATAAAAATCAAGTCCGAAGCTTTTGCTATAAAGGATTTTTTTTTAAAGAGCTGTTAAATAACATACAACTATTTAACATTTATACTGGTTTCATATTTTAAACAGCAGTGCAATAACATTGATAGTGGGGAACTTGACAAGGAGAACTCTTCCCCTTAATGGAGGGCCTAATAACCAGGAGGCATAGATTTAGTTAAGGGTTAGGAGGTTTATAGTTGATGTGGATGATGGAAATCTGAAACTTACTGGCTGAAACAGTAGTAGAGGCAGGAACCTTCACAACATTTAAGAAGTACTTAAATGAGCACATGAAATGCCATTGCATACAAGGCTATGGACCAAGTGCTGGAAAACTGGATTAGGATAGGTGCCTAATGACAGATACTAAAGGGCCTCTTTCTGAGCCATAATTCTCTATGACTATGAAAGATGGCCATTAATAACGTTTCAAAAAAATCAATAAATGTAGGCCAAAAAATTAAAAATTGTCTTAAAATTTGTCTTCTTGCATGTAATACTGGCAATTGATTAAGTATTGTAAATTTGTTTTAAATTGTATTACAAATGTAATCTAAACCCAACAGTCCCCTGGTAACTGGATTCATTACAACCATATTTAAATCGAGGGATGTTGAGTAACATGTTATGACACCCTTTCTTTGTGATGTATTTGTAATCTAGAGTTTTAAAAAATATTACTGTAACACATAACAGTTCTAAAGAGTTGAACTCTAGCCAGGGAAAACGGAGTACAGATTAGAGAATCTGCAAATCTATAAAACGTATTAGGTTCCTTGTTTGGAACTTGATCTATAGCAGAGTAAGATTCACTACGATAGGCTTCATGATGTCTGGACTTATCACCCAATGCTAAAAGTGTGTTAGCATCCAGTAAAGATAGGTTTAGACATGAACGCAAAGTCTTATAGCAAAATTGCTTACTGCCTCTGTAAACATATCATGTTTCCATGGTGAAGGCGTCATATAAATGCAAGCTGTAACAACATATTGCAACTATTCAAAGTTTAAAAGTTAAATTGCGACGATCATCTTATAATAGAGATGTATTTCGATCGTAACGGTACAAGCAGTCCTTACATATTGCACAAAAATATCACCTTTGTAAAATGCGGATTACTAATCTAAAAGCAAGTCACTTTCTGAAATACACAAGCTGGTTTGCGATCACTGCGTATGAATCGCGAACTTTCATCATATCAGAAAAGGCAGTTTTTAATCCGTCGCACTTCTGCTCTGAAACACTTCAGTACGGAGCAGATAGCCTGTTGTCTTATTCCTCCCGGATCAGAGAGCTCAAGTTTCACTAGCTGGATGGATTATTTAGCAACGTGAGTTGTTGCTGAAACATGGGTGCATAGTCTCGGCACGAGAAAAAAAAAGTTCCCTATAAACAAACCCGAGATTATAATTAAAGAGTGCTTTCGCCCACTCACTCAAAAAACTCAAAGTTCCAGAAAACCCGCATTAAACACGATTATTTGGGGACAGGCTGTTGCAATAAGCATTTCGCTACATTAACATGCGTATGGTGAACTCAAGGACAGAGTCTTCCCAGAGCGTTAGCTATCAATAACCACCGCATTTTCCTGAAAGAGAAATCAATATGCTGCTTATAGGAATTGCAGCCACTCCACAGCAGGGCGCAGCCCGGCCTGTTTCATCATTTCCTTCAAGTTGTGCGGGGGAGGGGTGGGGGCGAGAGTTTTTAAACGGCATTTGCAACAAGTGGACAGCGGTGGTGCGCCCACCGCCCCTTCCCCGACGTGGGTGACTAAGCCTTCGGTTACAGCGCCACGGGCCAAAGGCCGGTACCAGCAGCGCGCCATCGGATCCATTTCACAAGCGCAGACGGTCAACTGCAGGTCAACCGAACTTTGACCGGAGACTCCACCCCACCCCTCCGCTCCGCTGCAACAGGCGGGGGAGGGGCCCACCGCCAGCGCGTTGTTATTGATCAAACCGGCCATCCATCAGGGGAACACGTCACAATATACCGGCCCTCGCGCCCCGCCCCCTGACGGTTGGCGTTCGAACGCTGGCGCTTTCAAAAACACCGCCCGCTACCCCCACTCCCTCCCGGGGACCTTCCAATTGATGTGGAGATGCCGGCGTTGGATCAGGGTAAACACAGTAATAAAGTCTCACAACACCAAGTTAAAGAAACCAACAGATTTATTTGATAGCAAATGCCATTAGTTTTCGGGGCTCTGTCCCTTCTTACCTGACTTCCCCACTCACTTGGCGAAGGAGCAGTAAGCGCGCCGAAAGCGAGTGGCGTTTGCTATCAAATAAACCTGTTTCGACTTTAACCTGGCGTTGTGAGACTTCTTACTGCATTTACCCCAGTCCAACTCCGGCATCTCCACGTTCCCGTTGACCCAGCGGCAGCTTCCTACTGGCCAAACTATCAATCAACAAACACCACCCACAGGCCCCCAAATCGGTAAATAAAGACGATGAAGAAGGTGGGGGGTGAGGTGTTAGGGGTAGGATTAAAACAAAAGGAGCAGAATTATTGCGAATTACGTTAATTGCCCTGTCAGAAGCCGTCAACAACAACACTTGCCGCCACTCCGCTGACGTCCCACCTGAGCGGGGGTAAGTGGATCGTCAAAATAAAGACGTCATCCCATGATGCCCCGCTCCGGCATTACCTCAGCCCGGCATGCAGCGCGATGGTTAGAATCTTCTGGGGCGTTGTCATGGTGATGGGAGCCGACATGCAAATTTTAGAACGCCCGTACGTAATGAGCAGCCAATGGGAGGCGGCCCAGATGACCTCATGGCTATTTCGGGGGTATTACCAGTTGCAGATAAGCTTGGGACTCACGCTGCAAAGTGCTCAGAGACGAGTGTGAAACAAGCCGGAGGAACTTGGTAGTTTGCACACTTTTTTTGGGAGCTTTCTTACTGTAAAACAGGAGATTTTGGACTGGGAGGGGGCGGGAAAAAACAAAATATCCACCGATTTCTAGAAGTGTTTTTATTGTTTTCTTGAAGTTGTGAGTTACCTTGTAGCCTTATCCGAACTCCTTAAGAACTCTGCTACGTTTGTTATTTTGAAACACTTTTGTATCCAGAGTTTTTCTTTCCTCACCCCCCCCCCCTCAATCCATCGGTATTCTATGTCTACGAAGATGGAACAGCCATTCTACCACGACGATGCACTCAATGCCGCTTTTGCACAGCCCGAGAATAGTGGTTATGGATACAGCCCGAAAATGTTGAAACAAAATATGACTCTCAACCTGTCCGATCCAGCCAGCAACTTGAAACCCCATCTGAGGAACAAGAACAGCGAGGGGATCTTAACGTCGCCGGACGTGGGACTTCTCAAACTCGCATCACCTGAACTTGAACGACTGATCATTCAGTCCAGCAACGGGCTGATCACCACCACCCCGACGCCGACCCAGTTCCTATGCCCCAGAAATGTCACGGACGAGCAGGAGGGGTTCGCCGAAGGCTTCGTCAAAGCGCTGGAAGAACTTCACAAACAGAATATCCTGCCCAGCGTGACATGTTCAACTCCGTCTGTGAACACGGCAATCGCGGTCTCCGCCTCCCTGCCCAGTGCCAGTACTGTTTACAATTCCAATTTGCACCAGGAGCCTCCCGTCTACGCCAACCTCAACAACTTTAACCCCAACACCATCGCCGCAGCGCAGCCGGGCTACAACGCCGGCAGCATGAACTATGCAGCACCCCAGCACCACCCGATGACCAGCCACCAGATGCCCGTGCAGCATCCCAGACTCCAGGCCCTGAAGGAAGAGCCCCAGACGGTGCCCGAGATGCCCGGAGAGACCCCGCCGCTCTCCCCCATTGACATGGAGTCTCAGGAGCGCATCAAGGCGGAGAGGAAGCGAATGAGAAACCGCATCGCCGCCTCAAAGTGCCGGAAGAGGAAACTGGAGAGAATCGCCCGGTTGGAGGATAAAGTGAAGACCTTAAAGGCGCAGAACTCTGAGCTGGCGTCCACGGCCAACCTGCTGCGGGAACAGGTTGCCCAGCTGAAGCAGAAAGTTATGAATCACGTAAACAGTGGCTGCCAACTCATGCTAACACAGCAGCTGCAAACGTTTTGATCCAAGGGACTTGGAAGGGGAGAACTATTGGTGAAACAAATGCAGAGGACTGAATTAAATAGATCAAGACGACAGAAGAGTCCTGATTGCGCCCTGAGCGCGCATGTACGGAGGAAAACGTGGAGGACTGTGCTTGATGTTTCAATAAAAAACAGTATCACTAAATACTGTTTGCGGGGAAAAAACATACGAGTCATTGTTTTACTTTGACCAAGTCTTGCATGGACCGAAACAGTTCGAGATCATCCAGTATTACAGAATTAAAAACTGCGATAGAGTAGATCGCTTCTGTTGTAGTATAACGTGGGGGAGGGCGTGGGAGGGAGTTAAGGGAGGTTAAAGCTTTGAGGTCGTATTGCCTTGAAAAATTGTACAGACTATGTTTTGTTTCATGAAAAAGATTCTGTAAACAAAACATAACCGCTTCAAGCGATAGCCTTTGTAAGTTATTTTTATGTTGCTTATTGGGATAAAACCCAATATATTCTTGTAAATAAGAGATTTGGAGGACTCTAAGTTTACCATTTGTAATAAAATATATAATTTTTTATGTTGGTTTCTGAGAACTTCTGGAAAAAGTTCAATTATATTTAAGAATGTATGAATAAAGTATTGGAAAAGACATTTATTTTGTATTCTTTTCTTGGTATATAGCGTACACAGTATTATTGCCGAACTCTTTAATCTGAATATTGAAAGTACATACAGTGGTAGAGATGTACAGAATTGTCCTTTGTGGTCAAGTTTCTCTTTCTGTGCTACACTTGAGACAGGACAAACACACGTGTCTATTATAAACTTGTTGTGTGGAACATTCAGAATGAAAGCATACTCTAACAAAGTTCATAACAACGAAGCTGTTTCAGTTTCACCTTTTTATTTTTCAAAGGGTCTAAACGTACAGTATGACTTGATGCCAAATTCTTACTATCAATATGTTTTTACTAATCAACTCTAAGAAACTATTACTTTTAATTTCTAATGCTGCTACTAATATTACCTATGAATGTTTGAGGGTTAATAAATAGGTCAATTCAGAAACCCAAATAAGACACCTTTTACTTTGAACTGAAGAACTGCTTAATATATTAAGAATTATGCATAAATCAGATTTCAAAGACATGAAGTTTGAAGAATTCCTTTATTTGAAGAAAATACCTTTTTAAAGTACAAATTAATTAGACGATTTCCTTTCCTGGAGAATTATAATGTGTTCATAATCATTTTGCTTATTAGTTGCTGTTTTCGACTTGCAATCCATCCTATCAACGTTAGATTAAGCATGATCCAAAGTAAGAGTCACACTTTAGCGGGGAGGGAATGATTATTAAGAATTATAATTTTGAGCTCTAAATGGTTACACAAAACATCACAATTATAATCCTCAGTGAAGATTGAAAGGTCACATCATGTACCCTGCTGCAGAATTGTAAGTTTTATTGTGGGTTGTAATGCATACCCGTTTTTTCACAACTATGTTAAGTCATATAACTTAAGGTGCTTATTTTAAAATGCAGGGAATTATTCTCAGTGAATCATAACTTACTCGCAAAACTTATATTTTCTATAATTCAGTAATATTTTCAACTGATTGGCTTAATTCATGCGAGTGGTCGTTAGTGTTGCGTGATATTTAAGTAAAAAATAGGGACGGGGGGAAGGAGCTAATTGAAATGCTAAATTTCATCGAAAAACTTGCTGTGAAATAAGAGTCATTAGCCATTACTGACATGATTTTTTAAAAATTGTATTGTAAATCACAGTTTAGATCTCTGAATTATTATCAATTTGTAACACGTTACCATTACCTTGTACAAAATTGACAGATCATAGAATCACTACAGCGTAGAAGGAGACCATTCGGCCCATCAAGTCTGCACCAACTACAATCCCACCCCGGCCCTACCCCGCAACCGCACGTATTTATCCTACGAGTCCTCCTGACACTAAGGCAAATTGACATGGTGAGTCCACCTTACTCGCACATCTTTGGATGCAAAAGGTAAAAAGTTTGTCTCTAAATTCGTAGAATGATATAAAGCTATACACAACTGCATTATAAAGCATAGGTAAAATAATAAACGTGCCGCAGGAGAGTTATATCATATTTGTTTAGAAACAATGGAACAGATATAATTAACTGCATACATTAAACAATTGTTGATTCTTGACTGCTGAAGCAGCAGTCTTTTTGGGGTGGGGAGTCTTTTTTGAGAAAATAGATACAATTGTACTCAACAGCTCACATCAACAAGGAAAACTTAAAGAACGCCAAAGCTAAAGTTCTAAGAATCTAAAATCTCAAAAATAAATTACATAAACAATTGAAATATTTGATCAGGATTGAGTAAAACGACTCCGATTTCTTAACAAGTACAAAGACATTTGGTTCCTTTAAATTGGTGAAGTTATTTCTAAATATCCACCTATAAATTTCAGGTTAATTTCACGATTGTGAGGATGGCGAATCGGGTTTCTGTGATGCGCACGAAAGCTTGGTTGTAAAGCAGATCTTCCCCCCCCCCCCAGTTTGCAATGAGTTTACTCCGAAAATCTCAACATGCAACTGTTAAAAGTGCAAGAAGTGAGTGAAGTAGCGAAATAAAAAAAATGCTGAAAATATAGCAGTGTATCTTTATTTTAAAAAAACAGAAAAGCGAAAAAAAAGGCCGGTAAAACACGTTCCACTTTCGGGCACTTATTCCCTTGTAAGGTCTTTGCGCGCTCGTAAGCTTGCGTCTTTTGCAGCCACGCGGACCTTGTGTGCCGGAACGTGCTGACGTGCGTGCCTGGCCTGGGAACCCCGCCCGGGAACGTGGGCGTTCTGTTACCAAATATGGAAAACGCGGTGACCTCAGCGTCTGAGCTGGCGGAAGAGTGATGTCACAGTGGGTGTGGGACGGTAGAGCCGAGGTAACAACTGGGCGGGGTTTGACATCGGGGTTTGACAGGCAGGACCGCCTCCTCGCGCGCTCCGCTCTGATTGACAGCTCGGGGAAGAAGGGGTGGAGTCAGCTGGGCGGGATTTGACGACAAGGATCGCTTCTTCCCCGCGCTCTGCCCTGATTGACAGACAGCTCTGGAAAGGGGCGAGATCAGCTGGGCGGGGTTTGGCTGGATGGGTACACCGCCTCTTCCCCGCGCGCTGTGATCTAATTGACAGCTCGGCGGGAAAGGAGAGGTATCAGGTGGGCAGGGTTTGACGAGAAGCATAGCCCCTACCACCGCGTTTTGTGTTCTGATTGACAGCTCCTGGCCAACCTGGCTGCCAGGGGCGGGGAGGGCAGAGCCAGGTGAAACAAAAGCCACACCTGTGCAATCTTCATCCACCTAATTCCACTTAAATGCCGACCACGCCAGTGTTTTTTTTAGCAGATTTTAAATATTTGTGCCAGTAGACCTCGTTATCACCTTTGAAAGGATACTGAATAAAATGTCACCAGAAAACATTTGAATAGTACCGTGTACAACTTACCAACAGTAGTGCTGACTGCCCCAATGTATTGCATTTTTATTAGGTTGAATTTTCAGCCCGAAAAGAACAATCAACAGTACGGACCGAAAAGTACCATTGAATAACCTTAAATTTAACATGAATCGAGTATATTTTGAAGATTGCAATTTCTACTTAGACTCTGATACATTTTAAAAGTTTTACCCTAAACTGTCTTTTTTAAAAATGCAAAGTTCGTATCACAATTTACCTATTTACGACGGATGATGATAACGTTTTGTGACTAATAAAATAATCTCGTTTGCATTGGAAACAAATCAGATAGGTTCCGAAACACGTATTCTGTTCTTACAGGGCGAATAATGCGTGCGAGCAAAACTATTGACCGAATCATTTAAAATGTGTACAATATTGTTCAACTACACTATAACATGAACCGCCAATGCTGTTTTCATTTCGCTTTAATATTCATTATGCTTTCTGCTAAACGTAGTTCCTGTTCATTCAGGGTGGCCTATGCATTTCAGGATATCTTTCACTCTCATATGATAAACAAGGTGGCTGTGCTATTCCCCTTGGAATGGAGATGAATTAACAGCTGTACTACTTGGTTCTCAATTCTTATCTCACTCACTACTTTCAGAATTGAGGAAAATTATTGCTTTTTCATTGGAATATTTGCCATTATGTCAATCAATAATTATATTTTATATAAAAATTAAAATTGAATATTTTAATACGGTAATATTTTATTAGATAATAATTTCAATGAAATCCTTTTTAAATCATAAAATATTTTCATAATTAAATAAAAACAATATTGTCACAATCAAATTGTTCAACACAGAACAATAAAATAACAAAAGTAAGTGTCTTCTTTATAGTAATCATCCCTACAAAGGCGAAATGAGCAAAACTAGAAGCACTGCAGGAAGCATATTCAGAGAAACAGGATGTATTGAGACTTTAAATGATGCACAGAGAAATAAGTTAGAGAGGTCCAGAAATAGGCCCAAACACACTTAAAGTTATTATAGAATCATAGAATCCCCACAGTGCAGAAGGAGGTCATTTGACCCATCGAATCTGCATCAACCATAATCCCACCCAGGCTCTATTCCCGCACTCCTCATATTTACCCTGCTGTCCCTTGACATTCAGGTTAATTTAGCAAGGCCAATCAATCTAACCTGCACATCTTTGGATTGTGGGAGGAAACTAAAGCATTAGGAGGAAACACATGCAGAAGCAGAGAGAATGTGCAAACTCCACACAGACTGATCTAAGGTCAGAATTGAACCAGGTCCCTGCTGCTGTGAGGCAGCAGTGATAACCATTGTGCCACCTGTTTTTTTAAAATAATCATAAAATTGCTACAGTACTGAAGGAAGCCATTTTTAAAATTTTATTTATCCAATTCAATTCAAACAAGTCCAATTCAGAGTCTCAACAAGTGAAACACTCCTGATCCAAGCTAACAAGACAGGACTCTAACAAAGAACAAAGAACAAAACAGCACGGGAAACAGGCCCTTCGGCCCAACAAGCCCACGCCGCCACCTCAATGTTTCCACTTCTACATTCAATCCCTGTCTATGTTTATAGATCTATGGATTAAAAACCAAATTTGAGACAATTTAGGGAGAATTTGTTTTGCCAATTAGCCTAAGAGCACATCTTTGAGATGTGGGAGGAAACCGGAGCTCCCGGAGAAAACCCACGCAAGCACAGGGAGAATGCGCAAACTCCCACAGACACAGGCCCAAATCCATATATCTGCACAGCACAGCTATAATCACTGCACTGTCGTATTGCCCATCAGATGGTCCAGGTCAAGCATACACTAACGATGTGAAGCAGTAGGATACTCTCGAAAAAGGTCCAAGAGCAGTCCTCTCATGACCCATCGCGTGTATGCCCCTCGTTAGACAACAAGGTGGACCAAAGCACGTGTAGGATAAAAACAAGTACATCAATATCATCATCTATTTACACACTTCCCAGGGACTCCCAAGGCTCATGATCCCTATTTTAAATCAGTTTTCTATACCCCTCCATTCCCATTCTGTTCATGTGCCCATCTAAGTATTTCTTAAATATCTCCAGAGTACCTGCCTCCACCACTTGGTAGCGCATTCCATACCCCCACCACCCTCTGTGTGAAAAAACTCCCTCTAGCATCCAAATTATACCTTACCCCCCTCACCCTAAGCCCGTGACCCCTCGTGCTATTTGAGTCCATCCTAGGAAAAAGCTTAGCCCTGTTTACTCTATCTATCCCCTTCAAAATCTTGTACACCTCTATCAGATCTCCTCTAAGTCTACGTCTTTCTAAGGAAAACAGTCCCAATTTGCCTAATCTCTCCTCATAACTCAGACCTTCCATACCAGGCAGCACCCTGGTAAACCTCCTCTGCACTCTCTCCAGAGTCTCCATGTCCTTCTGGTAGTAAGGCGACCAGAACTGGACGCAGTATTCCAAATGAGGTCTAACCAACGTTTTATACAACTGCAACATTAAAGGCCAGCTCTTGTACTCTATACCCCTTCCTATAAAGGCTAGCATACTATATGCTTTCTTTACAACCTTCTCCACTTGCTCTGCCACCTCCAGAGACTTGTTCACCTGCACCCCCAGGTCCCTCTGCGTTTCTATACTCTTAATAGGTCTACCCTTTATCATATACCTCCCCCCTACATTTTTTCTCCCGAAATGCATCACCTCACATTTATCAGGATTGAATTCCATCTGCCATCTGTCTGCCCAAGCTACCAGCCTATCTATGTCCTGCTGCATCGCCTGACAATGCTCCTCACTATCCGCAAGTCCAGCCATCTTTGTATCGTCTGCAAACTTGCTGATCACTCCACTTACTCCCTCTTCCAAGTCATTTATATATATTACAAATAGAAGAGGTCCGAGTACCGAGCCCTGCAGCACACCACTAGTGACCGACCTCCAGCTAGAGAAACACCCTTCCACTATTAGTCTCTGTCTCCTATTATCAAGCCTGTTGCTTATCCATCTAGCTACCTGTCCTTGTATCCCATTTGCCTTGACCTTCTCGACTAACCTCCCATGAGGGAATTTGTCAAATGCCTTACTAAAATCCATATAGACAACATCAACGGCTCGCCTTTCATCCACTGTTTTCATCACCTCCTCAAAAAATTCTACCAGATTTGTAAGGCACGACCTCCCCTTAACAAATCCATGCTGCGTATCTCTAATCAGATTGCAACGCTCTAAGTGCCTATACATCCTATCTCTAAGAGTCCCCTCCAACAGCTTCCCTACCACTGACGTCAAACTCACTGGCCTATAATTTCCGGGGTTATCCCTACCACCCTTTTTAAACAACGGTACAACATTAGCAATTCTCCAGTCCTCTGGGACCTCACTTGTGTCCAAGGAAGAGACAAAGATTTGCGTAAGAGGCCCAGCAATTTCACCTCGCACCTCTCTAAGCAGTCTGGGATAAATGCCATCAGGCCCTGGAGATTTATCAGTTTTAATGCTACCTAGAAGCTCTAACACTTCCTCCCTGCGTATGGATATTTCCCTCAACTGGTCCACAGCTCCCTCAGAGACAGGATCTGTCAACAAGCCCCTTTCCTTCGTGAATACCGACGCAAAGTATTCATTCAGGATCTCCGCCATTCCCTCGGGCTCTAAGCACAGTTCCCCTCCTCTGTCCCTAAGAGGTCCGATTTTTCCTCTAACCACCCTTTTATTCCTAACATAGGAGTAAAAAGCCTTTGGGTTTTCCTTAATCCTATCCACCAGAATCATTTCATGCCCCCTTTTTACCCTTCTAACTCTCTGTTTGAGCTCCCTCCTACTCTCTCTATATTCCTTCAATGCTGTCTCAGTTCCCAGCTGCTTCGACCTATCATACACTTCTCTTTTCTTCTTAACCAAGTCCTCAAAATCCCATCTTTCCCATCTTTCCTCTTAGCCGGCACGTACTTATGTTGCAACATTTTCAGTATTCCTTTGAAAGAGTCCCACGTGCCTAGCGTGGACTTACTCTCAAACAACCGTTCCCAATCAGTTTCCCTAAGTTCCTGCCTAATTCGACCGTAGTTAGCCTCCCCCAATTCAGCACCCTGCCCCTAGGGCAACAAGCATCCTTTTCCATCTGTATCCTAAAGTAGACAGAATTGTGGTCACTGTTAGCCACATGTTCCCCCACTACAACATCAACCACCTGCCCTGGCTCATTACTCAGAACTAAATCCAATATAGCCCCTTCTCTAGTCGGGCTAGCCACATACTGTTCCAATGATCCTTCCAGTACACATTTTACAAATTCCTGCCCATCCAAACCCCCAGCTCTAAGTACTTTCCAATCCACCCTTGGGAGATTAAAATCTCCCACTATAACGACTCTGTTCTTTCTGCACCTATCCAAAATGTCTTTACATATGTCTTATTCAACTGCCCGTGTGCTGTTGGGTGGCCTATAATATACCCCTAAGCATAGTAATTGCCCCCTTTCTATTCCTCAACTCCACCCACAGCGACTCCACTCCTAACTCTTCTGTATTGTCTTCCCTCTGCACCGCCGTGATGCTCTCCTTAACTAACAACGCCACTCCCCCACCTCTTCTGGACCTTCCTCTGTCACGCCTGAAACACTTATACCCAGGAATGTTCAGTTGCCACTGCTCCCCTTCCTTTAACCACGTCTCTGTCACTGCAACCACATCCAAGTTCCTCGCAAACATTAAGGCCCTAAGTTCATCCGTTTTTCCCGTTACGCTCCTCGCATTGAAACAGACACACTCCAGACCTCCAAGACCACTTGGAACCTCCTTCTCCCCAGTGCATCTCTTCTCGTCCAGGCTTACTCTATCTCCCATCTCGCTCTCTACCGAGAGATCGGTCTTATCCCCTCCGCCCCTCCATATTAGTTTAAATCCTGCTGAAACACTCCAGCTAACCTCCCATCTAAGATATTCACACCCTTCCCATTCAAGTGTTCCCCATCCCTTCTATACAGGTGCCCTTCTTTCACAAAGACTTCCCAGTTATCCACAAATACGAAACCCTCTTCCCTACACCAGTCCTTAACTGCACCTGGAAGCAGCCCTGAGATCACCACCCTCGAGGCCCTGTTCTTCAGCCTACCCCACTATCTTGGGCTTGATCTACATGATCCAAGCTGACTGAAGTAGGCATTGCACCTCCTCCAAGGCTTGATCTCATTTGCATCTTAGTCAAAAGATCAGGATGCTAGTTTTAAAAATTGCTTTAAATGAAGCTAAAATGTAACCTAATGCCTTCAACTAAGTACAGCATGTGAATACTATACTTGATCTTAGCCAAAAGGCCGAGAAGTGATCCATCAAGTCTGCACCGAGGCCCTGTTCCTTTAACCCCACATATTTACCCCAGCTAATCCACCTGACACCATGGTCAACCTAGCATGACCAATCAACTCAATCCACACATCTCTGGACTGCATCCACCATGATGCAGTGGAGAGATGGAAATGGCAGAAGGCTAAATTGAAAGGACTAAAGAGAACAGTCCAGCACATAAGGCTGGAAGAAATTACAGAAGCAGAGTGGGATGAGACTTTGGAGAGATTTGTATAACAAAAGGATGACAATTTTGAATTGAGGGAGTGGGGAGGTGAAGTAATGGAGATTGTTGAGACTAGAATGATGGGAAAGTGACAGTGAGAAATTTAGACACATCCTTCAATAGTGTGGCCATTGTTGTCCCTTCTTGTTCCACCTTTCCTCCCATTGGTAATTAAATACTGCTTTTAAGTTTATTCTTGTGAGTCATTTTGCTTTTGGAAGATGCAGTGACAAGAGCCCAAAATTTAAGACTCCTAAACATGTCAGACATATGTATAAATAAATAAAGCACTGCGCCCAAGGCTTCCTTTGAAATGGACCATACTGCATTTCAATAGCAAACTCATCTTCAAATAATGATGGACTGCATTTTATCGGCGCCATGGGGGTTGAGGACAAGTGGTTGTCTCCCCATCCATCCACAAAGGAAAATTGGCTGGAAGCCAAAATACTCCATGTAAACCCATCCTGAAACCATAACACACCGTGAGTGAGCTAAATTGTCTAATGGTAGGATTTCCACTCATCATTGGGAAGGAAGTCCCACCTACTAATACGGCAGTGACAAGAGCCCTACAGTGGATACTCTTGGGACTCAAACAAGTTCAAAAATAATCACAGAGTATTTACAGTGCAGAAGAAGACCATTTGACCTATCAAGTTTGCACTGTCTCAAAGAAAGAATATTTTATTTAATTCCACTGTTCTGCCTTATCCCCATAACCTTGCACATTATTTATTTTCAGATAGCAATCTCATTCCATTTGTGATTACTTGAATCAAACCTATTTCCACCACCTTCTGAATGGAATGGCCTCTGGAAACTTGGTAGACACATCCATCATAGTCAATAGATATTGATTCCCACTTTTTGTTTTAGGGAGGGGTCTAACACAATCGATTAAGATCCTTGTAAATGATTTCTCAAATGCTGGAATGGGTATTAAGAGTGCTGGTTTTATCACTGCTTGAGGTTTCCCTATCACTTGACATGTGTGATATTACTGTACCCACATCTTTATGCAGTCCAGGCCAATAAAAATGTCTTTGTATTTTAGCTTGAGTGTTTTTTATTCCCAAATGACTCCCTACTGGTACCTTATGTGCTACTCACAACACTTCCATTCTCTATTCTACCGGCAGTACCATTTGATGAACTTCTGCCCACTTTTCATCTGTCTGAATATGTAAAGATCTCCATTTCCTCATTAAGACATCATTTTTAAGGTAATAACATTCTGGTATGCACTCAGGTTCCTCTTCTGTGTATGCTTTCTGATACAACTGTTTTATTTCGATATCCTTCTGTTGTAACTCTGCCAACTTTCCCAAACTAAAAATATCCACCTCATCCTCCATTTAATCTTATTCTTTTCCAATCATCTGATCAAAAATTGTTTCTGGTAATTGAACTTCGACTTCCTCATCTTCACTCTTTGATTTTGCCTCTGGACTTTGTGACCTTGTTACTACACAATCAGGAAAAATCCCAGGATATGCGTCCTTTAACAACTCAGTTGTTTGATTCTGCACTGGCTTTTCAGTCACAGTAGGTATCACTCCCACCTGAGATCCAGCTATATTGTTATCCAAGAAGAACTATATTCCTGAACAAGATAATTTCTTTATTACTCCTACTACCACTTCCCCATTCTTCACTAGACTTTTTAACTTTACCTTATATAATAGAACACTGCTCTTCTCACCCTGGATTTCAGTGGCAATACTCTTTCCAAACTACGTAACTCTTCATCTCTTACCATCAAAGATTAACATTCCCTGTATCTCTTAAAAATTTTAACTTCTTTACCTACTCCTCCTGGTACACATGGGTAAATTTTACCCACACAAGTAAATTCTTGAAAGAGATCTGGCAACTTCTTGTAAATCAACCCTTGATAGGCTGTACATTTTTTTGCATCCCTTTCACTTCAACTGGGCTTTCCTTTACCACTTTAACAACCCACACTGGTTTATTCTGTTTTACTACATCAGCCTTGACAGTACTTTTCCTAAACCACCAACACTGCAACTTTGCATGACTTAATTTATTACTCAGTGAAAACATCTGAGACTTTTTATTTCTTTTCCACCACCCTGTATTTTCTTTTTAATTGGAGGTACACTCTCTTTATTATCTCCCACAAGATCTCCTTTGCCTTTATCACTCGTATGTTTCACTTTTCCCCAGTTTCTATCCCTTACAGGCTGAAATTGATGTCAGAAACCAAACTTTAATTCATGAAGTAATTCATAATCATCTGCCATTTCTGCAGCTCGTCTCACAGTTTTATGCATTTGTACTTCTAATATTTTAAGTTCAAATCATCTTTCCAATTTCTGAAGTTCTAATTCTCTTTTTCTTTTTGTTCTGCTACAGCTATCCTTTCTTTTTCTTTTTTCCCTGACCTGTAATTTAGCAGTTTCATTTCTTTTTCTTTATGTTCCTCCCTTTCTCCGGCTTTTTCTGCTGCAATTGCATCCCTATCTTTGGCTTTCACTATTCTTTCTCTTTCCTTTATTTTGAATTCAGGTTACTTTAAATCATTTTCACATTCAAGCTGTTTCATTTGTAATTGAATTCTAGCCATTTCCAATAATTCTGACTACGTTTCTGGTACTCGCCACAATTATCTACCTTTTCCTTATGCTGTTGGTCAATATCAACTGCAACAGTTTGCCAATTCCAAAAGCTTTGTCTAGTCCCCTTTGCAAACCACCTTGCATGATTTCCTTCATCCCTAAGAACTTCTTAGCCTCTGAAAGAGCCATTATTGCACAAGGTACTCCCTATTTAAACCTGAATACAATACCTGAAAAGAAAACACCAATATTTTCACCATTCACCGTCTTTAAGTTCAATAATCCCAAATCAATCAAGAGATATAGATTTTAATCCCGCATGTGAGAGCTGCCGATTGTTATAATTCACATCAGAACCTCTAAAGTGTTTTGTGGAATCTGCCTGGATCATATGTTTTGCATCTTGAAATTGGCTAGGATAAGGATGATAGGTCTCACTTCAGGTATAATTCAAATGACCCACTAGGGAGCTTTTCTCAAACAAAACTTGTCTAAGAAAATAATTAATATGTATAGTGAGAAAAGAAACAAAACACCATTATAATGTATAACACTTAACAAATATGTTTAATATGTTCCAATCAAACCAACCCCATGGATAAAGCCTTTTCACAGGCTTAACTCAGCAAAGTATCACTGCTCACGTGATACTGGACTTGAGACCTTTGGAGGAAGTCTACAATTCTCTGGATAGATTCAGAACAAGTTTGAAGTCAGAACCATTCCCCAAAATACCAGGGACTCCAGGCATGACACCAGCAGCTGCTTCCCTCCTTCAGAAAGGTTTTCAGCGAACCCGCAGAATTTTCAAAACCAGGGAAAGCAAAAGAGAAGGAGATTTTTCAGCTTGATACCCCATCTAAAACTAAAACTGAAAATAAAAACTTGTATCTCTAACCTGCCAAACAGTTTTTCTCCTAACAATGCAGTTCATAAACATCCCAGTATAAATAAACAAACCCTGTTTAAGCAGCAATAAAAAGACTCTGATAGGCAACCCAGCGACAATGAGAAAAACAAACTGAAAACGTTTGCTTACAGAAGCAGAGTACATAATTAAAAAAAACACTTGTTAAAGGTACTTTAATGCATATACACAGAAGTCCTCCAATCTGAAAAGCAACCATTTATTACTACTCACAAGTGACCGATGAGAGAGCCCAATGGATCTACAGTGAAGTAAATCTGGGTGGGGAGGGTTTGGTCAACTTAGGGAGGAGGCACAAGTGGGTAGGCAGATGTAGAGTAGGGAGGAAGAGAAATATTATCTTCGGGGATTGCACCCAAATGCAGAGGTCACCTACCCCACCTTCCCATAGATCTTGTTCCACCTTCCTACCTTTTCAAAAGTCTTTTTAAAAAATGGACTGCCCACTCCTGTACACACGAGGTGGACAGTGTATCATTGAGGTCAATTGGCTTGTTAAATAGTTCAACTGATGCTTAATTACTTCTTACTTACTTAAGATAGGTGCGCTGCCAATTTCAGCAACCATCACCTTCTGAGTTATGGAGTTGAGCTTGGGATGGGTGGGCTATGTACTCACCCTATTTTGTATGCCTTGTTGCCAAAAAGACAGCTGGCAAAGACAAATAAAATCCAGCCCAAGGTTGCAGAATAGGATTCATTGTCTAATACCAAATTTTCAATCCATTGCCTGCAAATATATGTACACCTGCCTACTAATTATACTGTATGGAAAGACCATTTAATAATATATATTCCATGTTATTGTGAGCAAGAATTATGGTAATTCCTTGGAGACGTAATTATGCTGTGATTTCTTTGGAACCCACATGCACAGGTAATCCAGCCTTCCTGGAAAATTGATCTAATTGCTAAATTGTATGATGTGTGAACGTGCATTATGTTGTTTTATTTAAAGAAGAAAAATAAATTTACATTTCTGTAGCACCTTCCATAACCGCAGGATATCCCAAAGCATTTTACAGTCAGTAACATGCTTTTGAAATGTAACCATTGCTATCATGCAGGTGACATGCTTACATTGTTATGTTTTGTATTTAAATTCATTTATACTTTCACTTGATTTCTTATTTCATACATCCCCAGAATGCTCTACTGTGACATTTTTTACCTTAAACAAATCTACCATTTACACCAATGAACGTGGCAGGAGGGGCAATTTTCTGACCTCATCACATCTGGCACAGGTCGCACTGATCCAGAAAATTAATTTGCGGCCTCAGATTTCATTTTGTGCCTGGCACCAAACAGAGTACATTCGTCCCAGTCTCTTTCTAATGGTGTGAACAAAATCATGCCCAGAAAAAGCAAGAGGCTGATTAGAATATTTAAGTCATGTTTAAATATGCATAGCCCGTTCAATGCCAGATTTTCCCATGACTTTTTGACCTTTGGGTGGCACAAGCTCAGCAAGAATCACCAGGCACAATGGCTCGGCTGGTGGGGTTTGGAGGTCATGGAAGCCCTTGGGTGATTGGGCACCTTGCTGGAAGTGCCCATTTGGCACTGTCCACATGACACCCTAGCAGTTGTCCAGAGGCAGTATGGAAGGGGTGGGGCCTGTGGGTATGGGGCCTGAGTGGGGGCTATGATGGAGGAGGAGGATTATGCAGGGTAGAGCAAATACAGAGGACATGTTGGTGTTATGAAGGGAGGGGCATTGGGAGGGCCCCTGAGCCTTGACCCTGTCAATCTGTGTTAGGTTGGGAGTGAGAAAACATGCCACCGATGAGGAGGATTCTAAAATCCAGAGGAGAGGTGGATGGAATTCAAGATTCTCCCAGTGCACTGTGAGATCAGGGTATCCATCCATATCACTTTCAGCATTCCCCCCCAACCCCCCACCCCTCTGCCCCCATCTCTTCAACCCCAGAACCAGCACGCAATTTACCACTCTCCAAAAATATGACTGAATGTGGGACGATTGTGATCCGGACCACAACAATTGCTCTGATGGTCTCACATTCATGAAACTTTTGGGAAAATCTTGGCCATGATTTTCTCCTCCTTTCATTGGCATGAGGAAGTCTGGCCATATTGTATTTATTTATCCCATGAAATAGGGATTTCATATGTTGTTTTCTACTTTGTTGCTGCCCAAAAGTATCCTTTTAAAAGTCTAAGATTGTGCTATGCAAGATTAAAATCACCTGTTTTTGGGGAGAGGGGAGATTCTGTGTCCAATGGGCTTTCATCTACTGTATAGTCACTTCTGTGTTGATGCGCACCCAGAATTGCTCTGGATAGGTTCCAAAGGACAGTTTAACTGCACATCAACAATTCTATTCTAAATGGATTAACTCCAAAGATAAATTAATACATTCCAACTATGCTTCATAAAGGCACCAGCAATTCAGAATAACATCCAATTGTTTGCATTCCCAGATGATAATCCAGCACCACTTCCATCATTGAATCAATTTGCTCTCCTGATTCTTTCTCTTATTAGGGTTCCTTGTCCTCTTTCTGCCACTCAGCACTCCAGCTCTATCTTTGTTTCTGGAAATAAGTGCTGAAGGTAGAAATTCTCCAAATTGTTTTGTCGGATCAGGAATTCAGTTCTTGAGCAAGAAACAGAGTTGCTTCCTTCCCCCAGATGCAGCTGCAAGAAGGATGTACTGGGAAAGAGGAGGGGAGAATAGTACCAGCATGAGCTGTGTGAAGCCAATGGCCGCCAGAACAAAGGGAGGGGGTAAACTGTGCCAACAGTAAGGGTGGTGAAAGATGAAAGGTGAACACAGATACTAACGCAAAGTAGGGAGTAGGGAATAAAGAGTGTCTCTATGTCATTGTGACAACTGTAAAAATAATGAAGAACCTGACAACAACAGAGTGCCACAAAGAAGATCCTGCAACATAATTACGGGGAAAAAGTCACTTTGTAAATGTTTTGTGCATTTAGGTCTCCCTTGGTTCCAGCATCTAATTGGTGCTTAAATATATCTGGGATTTTTGTGTTATAGAATTATAGGTCTGGATTTTCAATATTGAATCAGAAATCAAACATCCCAACCCCACGCCCGAGCTGCCTCATTCTCACAACACTATTTTGGAAGTCAAATGGCTTAATTGGCAAGGAAGTGTTCAATTGATACCTGATTCGAGTCATCAAGCTCTACCAGGAAGTTGGAACTGTCTGGAACCGGCAGCAGAAGTAGCCAGGGTGGGGGCTGCTTAATGGAAGAGAGTGATTAGAAAACCATTAGCATCTACCACAATGAAAGACTGCTGGAACTGGCACAAGAAAGTCCATGAAAAGTCAGTTTTAAGTAAATGGAGAGAACATTTCTGATGTCCCCACAGAGAACAAGATAGACTGGTCAGGTTCATCAAATTAAAGATTCAAACTTGGAATTGCATATACACAGGTCCCTTAAAAGCTCATTTAGCTGGTAATTGGCAGTGAGCAAGTTGTCCATTCTCTCCCCATCACTGGTGATTTGAAAATTCAAATCTGTCCCAGAGGCATCAGAATCTCAAAAGAACCTCCAGCACTGCAACTTTTAAACTTTCCCACATCAGATTCTGTTTCCATAGCCCTTTGAAAATCCAGTCCAAAGAATCATAAAACACAGAAGATGGCTATTCCGTCATGCCTCTGTCAGCTCTTTGAAAGAACTAAAAACTTTAGTCCCATACCATAGCCACTTCCCCATATCTCTACAAATTAATCCTCTTCAAGTGTATGTAAATTGACTTTTGATAGTTCCAGTGGAACATGTTCCTACCATCTTTTTAGGTAATATGCTCCAGATCTTAACAATCTTCTTCCAATTATTTTCAATCTATGACCTCTAGTTACTAACACCTTGCAAGATGAAATAGTTTCTCACTATTTTCTCTATGAAATCTTAAATCTATTAGGTCTTCCCATAACCTTCTCTGCTCGAAAAGAGAGCAGAACCAGCTATTTCAATCCTTTCATGTAACTGAGTCTCTGGTTGTGGTGTTACTGTGGTGGAGTTTACACGCTCTCTGCATGGATTTCCTCTGGGTGCTCCAGCTTCCTCCCACAGTCCACAGATGTGCAGGCCATGGTAAATTGCCCCTTAGTGTACCAAAATGTGTAGTTAAATGAATAAGCTCTTTTGCTCTGCTGGGATTGTATGAAATCAATGCCCCTATTTATAAGGAAAAGTATTGCATGCACCTCCTTAATAGCTTAACAAATTACTCAGTCACCTTTAAGATTGTATACACTCAGGTCTCACCCTCTTGCACTCCACTTCAAATAGTACAATTTAGATTACATTGCTCCTCTATGTTGTTTCTCCCAAAATGTTTCATTTCACACATTGCCACATTAAATAACATTTGCCCCAGTTTCTTCCCACACTCCAAAGACATGCAGATTAGGTCAACTGGCCATGCTAAGTTGCCCTTAGTGTCCCAAGATGTTAGATTAGATGAATTAGTTATGGGAAGTATGTGGGGTTACAGGAATAGGATGGGGAAGAGGGCGC
This sequence comes from Sphyrna mokarran, assembly GCA_024679065.1. Lineage (NCBI taxonomy): Eukaryota > Metazoa > Chordata > Chondrichthyes > Carcharhiniformes > Carcharhinidae > Sphyrna > Sphyrna mokarran. The sequence goes on from JAGIQG010000009.1 coordinate 44,061,736, forward strand.
AGGTAAGATACTCTGTTAGATTGTCAGGACAGACATGATGGGCCGAATGACCTCTTCTGTATTGTGATTCTATGAAATCAATGTCCCTATTTATAAGGAGAAGTATTGCATGCACTCCTTAGCTACCTTACAAACTTACCCAGTCAACTTCAAGAAGGATCTATACCCTCAGGTGTCTCCACCCTTGCACCCTCCTTCCAATAGTGCAATTTAGATTATACTTCTTATCAATATGGGGGGGTGGGTAGTCTGATCATGTACCTTGCTTCTCTCCAGTCAAAATAAATCAGTTCACTGAAACCATCTGCCTCCTATCCTTTAGCCAATTACATGCCAAGTTACCACTATCCATTTAATTGAGTTCTGATTCAGTCTTGTATGTTGCGCTTTATTGAATGCCTTTTGAAAGTCCATTATAAAGGTCCACTTCATCAACATAGGAGTTTTTTTCCATAAACTAATCATTCTTTCCAGAGGAAAAAAATCTTTATATCAGAATTAATTTTGTCTTTTATTGCACTGAACTTGTGGCCCCATTGCCTTACTCAGAATTCATTTAAAACACTTTGCTTGCTTTACCTTTGCACTCTGTTTAATCTCCCACATAATTCTATAATATTGCTTCACAGGAACCTTCTTTCAAGAATGAAAAGAGACCCCAGTTTTTCCTCATAATTCAAACAACTAAAGCTATCAACAACAGTCTCACAGCTCTTTTCTGTGATATGCCTCTATGCAAAAAAAAAGAAGAAATCACCACAAATTTTGCCACAAAACTTTGCTATAGAACCAGCAGAGTAATAGACATGACTGTGCTTCAATAATGATAATAACAGGTGAGTGGCACAGTGGTTAGCACTGCTTCCTCACAACACTAGGGACCCAGGTTCGATTCCCAGCTTCGGTCACTGTCCATGTGGAGTTTGCTCATTCTCCCTATATCTGTGTGGGTTTCGTCTGGGTACTCCAATTTCCTTCCACAGTCCAAAGATGTGTGGGTTAGGTGGATTGGCCAAAGATGTGTGGGTTAGGTGGATTGGCCATGGTAAATTGCCCCTTAATGTCAGGGAGACTAGTTAGGGTAAATGCATGGGGTTATGGAGATAACTTGTAGGATTGTAATTGGTGCAGATTCAATGGGTCAAATGGCCTCCTTCTGCACAGTAGGATTCTATGAATACTGTGCCTTACCTCTCATAAATCTGTATTCGGGACATCTAATGGAGTATCAGCTTTTTGATACTTTTTGATAAAACCTACCACTTTGGGCAACATGATGGCACAGTGGTTGGCACTGCTGCCTCACAATGCCAGGGACTTGGGTTCGATTCCTGGCTTGGGTCACTATCTGTGTGGAATCTGCATATCTTCCCCGTGCCTGCATGAATTTCCTTTGGGTGCCCTGATCTTTTCTCACAGTCTGAAAGATGGGCTGGTTAGATGCATTGACCATGCTAAATTCTCCCTCAATGCACCAGAGTGTGGCAGCTAGGGGATTTTCATAGTAACTTCATTGCAGTGTTAATGTAAGCCTACTTGTGACTAATTAATAAACTTAACAAACTTGGCCAACCTTTTGGTTATCTACTATTACCTTTTTACGGGGGCTCAGCTTCAAATGTTGTTTCATTACCATCCCTATAAAGAGCTTTGGGAAATTTTATTCTGTTATATGGAGCTATTTAAATACAAGTTGTTGATGGTCAGCATCTACTCATTTTGCAGTTTAACATATGAACAAGTTTATAAGATAAACTGTGAAAGCTATATAAATTTATAACTTAAGTCAGGATTGCTATGCTAATGTACACCTTGATTACTTGGTATCATGTTTATATTATGGCTCCATATCAAAATAATTGGATTATGGTATATGGTTATTCCATTTCAATAAATTCAAATTTTTTTTCAAAAATATACTTTATTCACAAAAAAACTCTCAAACAAGCCATTGCAAAACAACAAATCCAATAATTACAAAAGAAACAGTCATTTTTACATTAGTATACAATACTTATTTACACAACATTACATTTCAGTACTTGAAACTATTTACACACATCAGGTTTTACTGTGTGCTGTTTTTCAGATTAGCACACCGTTACGCAGGCCGAGGGTATTTTACAGTTACCAGGTCCTCGGTCTGCTTCGGTTGAAAGGCTTTACATGGTGGCCTTTTCCGATTATGCCTTTGCAGTGACTGACCCAAGCTTAAATGCATCCCTCAGCACATAGTCCTCGACCTTGAAATGTGTCAGTCTCCAAAACTCAGTTGAGGACAAATCTTTCGTCTGGAAGATCAGCAAGTTTCGGGCAGACCAAAATGTGTCTTTCACCAAGTTGATAACCCTCCAGCAGCAGTTGATATTTGTCTCGGTATGCGTCCCTGGAAACAGCTCATAGACTACAGAGTCCTGCATCACTGAGCTGCTTGGGACGAACCTTAACAAATACCACAGCATTTCACTCCAGATCTTCTTTGCAAAGGTGCATTCCACAAGGAAGTGTGTGATCATCTCATCACCCCGCAGCCGCTTCGAGGGCAGCATTGATCTACTATAAAGAGTACAATAGGACTTTTCTTATATTCAATTAAGAGTCACAAATATATTCCTCAAACCTCCACATCAATATTTATGCCTACATACAAAAACTTCAGCATATCAGAATGGAATTGTTGCAGCCAGAATTCTACTGATCTGCCTGCCATGGGAATTGAAGTGGACAAGGGGCAGAGCACAGGAAAGTCTGTTGAACTCGGGTGGAATTTTATGGTTTCAGGGCAAGTAAAATCCCTACATGTTAATTTATAATATACATTAGTGCATATAAAACTTCATATTTAAATATTCAAGGAATAGGTAATATCTTATATTTAACTACAGGTTTAAACACTTGAAAGCATTGATTTGGACCCATTGAGAGAATACTGATGTTTTAAAATAATTAATTTTTAAACCATTTCAATTTTCATCTGTGATCTCTGGAGCAATTTATGAGTTTTTATTGGAGGCTTAATTATAAGTTATTGAATATGATTATTATTGAGTGGGCATGAGAGATTTCTCACTTCTTGACTTTCACTATCAACATCAGGTACAAAATAGGCCACAAAGTTTCCTTTATTCAGCATCACACTAACAACACATGTTAATCCTAATTTGAACACTACACTCCAGTCTTATTTTTACATTTATAACTTTGAATCATCTTTAACACTTTCTGAGTGAGCCTTATTTCTTATTTTGTCAATTTGTGAGAAGTTTCTTTTTCACCATTGACAAGCACTTATTAGGCCCCAGTTGCAACATGCCCAAACTCATTTCACGAAGTATCCTTTAAAGTTAGCAGTGAAAACATAGTTTCATTTCAGCAGTCTAAATTGGATTCAAGCCCAGGTCCCAGAGGTGAGAGAAGAATGTGCTAAACAGCCATGAAACTCGATGTACTTGGCTTACACCACCTGAAACTGATAAAAGGATCCACCTACAGAGGGATACTCCCGCTTTATGCTTGACTGTCAGTGACTGTTACTGTGCTACTAATTAATCAGAAATACACTGGGGGATTTTTGCACAGTTCACTGGGGATAAAGTTGTTTAATAATAATGTTATTTTAGATTCAGTTACCCACAAGTATGTAAAGTATTAATAGAGACAGTGTGTTGTGGGGGAAGCTTATACAAAATATAATGCAATTATTTAAAATTCTCTACTGTGTTCAATTATTTTCTCAGAAATGTATGGCTTCCTTCGTGTTTTAAAAATACAGTTTTATAATGTTAAGCAACATTGTTAGTCAATGCAAAAGGTACAGTGTGGTGAAGGTCAGTTTAGCAAGTGTGAGAAGGAAGGGATATTGTGAAGGACGGATTAGTCAGTTTATGGGGAAAATTATACTTTGAAGGATGAGTCAGTTGATATCTGAAGGAAGACTCCTGTGATGGAGAAGCTAATCAGCGAAAGAAAGAAGGAATGATGAGAAGGCCAGTGAGTCAGCGTGAGGGGGAAAGACTTTTTTGAAGATGGATTAGTCAGTGCAAGAACAAATAGATGTTGTGAGCGATTGGTTAGTCAGTATGCAGGGATAGGCATTCTGTGGCCACATACCCTAAATTGACCGCAGTGCAGTATCCTGTGACTGCTGTTGCAGGTTCATCTTTGAACGAGATATTATATTGAGGACCCATCTAACCTCCAAGTGGATGTAAAATAACCCATAGCAATGTTCAGAAAGTAATTCTTCCAGTAGTTCTGACCAATGTTCATCTGAAAACATCATAACAGATAATATAATCATTATCTCCTTGTTATTTGCGATATTTTGCTACTTACAAGTTGCCTGCTTCATTTTCTGTATTAAAACAGTGACCATACTGATGTGGGCGTCACTGGCTAGGGAAGCATTTATTGCCCATCCCTAATTTCTTTTGAGAAGTTATGCTGAGCAGCCTTTTTGAACCACCACAATTCATATGGAGTCAGTGCTGTTAGAGAAGGAGTTCCAGCAATTTGACCCAGCAAAACTGAAGAACAGTGATATATTTCCAAGTCAGGATGGTGAGTGGCTTGGATGGGAACTTTCTGGTGATGGTGTCCTATGTATCTGCTGCTGTTGTCCTTTTAGATGGTAGAGATCTTGGATTTAGAAGGTGCTATCAATTGAGCCTTGGTGAATTCCTGCAGTGCATCTTGTAGATAGTATGTACTGATGCCACTGTGTGTGATTGTGAAGAAAGTGAGTGTTTGTGGATTGGCCCGCTTTGTCCTAGATGATTTCAAGCTTCTTGCATATTGTTGGCTTTGCATGCATTTAGGCAAGTGAAGAATATTCCATTACACTGCTAACTTGTGCCTTGTGGATGTTGGATGGTGTTTGGGAAACCAGGGGGTGACTTAATCATTGCAAGATTCCTAGCCTGTATCCTGCTCTTGTAGCTAAAGTATTTGTATGACTACTTCAGTTTAGTTTTTGGTCAATGGTAACACCCAGGATGTTGATAGTGGGAGAAATCAGTGATGGTAATGTCATTGAATGTCAAGGGGTGATGGTTAGATTCTCTCTTATTGAAGATGGCCATTTGTGTGGCATGAATGTCACATGCTGCTTGTCAGCTCAAGCTTAGTGGGGCAGGATCTACCCAGGAATGTTAATGGTGGTGTCTAGGACATTGTGTACTACTCATGATTCCGTGAGTATGACTATGTCAGGCTTTTGATTGAGTCGTGAGACAGCTCCCCCTACTTCGGGGCAAGCCCAGATATTAGTAAAGATGACTTTGTAGGGCAGACAAGCTAGGCCTTGGGCCAGACCTGGCACATTAGAAAAGGATATCAGTGAAACAGATTTTTTTTGCTGACAATAGTTTCCTGGTCATCTTAAGATTTTTAATTCCAGATTTTTGTTGGATTCAAATTCAATGATCTGTTGTGATGGGATTTGAACCTGGAATCCCAGAGCATTACTCTGGGTCTCTGGATTACTAGTCCAGTGACAAATATCACTGTACCACTGCCATTACATCCCCCTCCCCTACCACTCCACCCCACACTTCCTGCTTTGTGATGTCCTGAGGTCATCAAACATGCTGTGTAAATGCATGATCCTCTTTTTGTAAGCAAAATCACATCTTGCAACAGAGCTTTCCAACCCAAAATGTTTGAAGTGAAAAGTGTGACCTGGGTAAAAAGACACTACAGGTTAAAACACATTATGGTATCATGTAAGTCTGATTTCTGTCTAGTTTGCTAGAGCCTGTGTGTTGGAATATAAGGCTACAGATACTTAATACAAAACCAGTTTAGTTTTAGATGAAAATATAATGGGATATAATGTGTTAATTAATATATAAAGGAGAAAAGAATTTTAATTAAGGACACGTCACTAAGCTATGAGGCTACCATTAAAACTGTTTTAGGAAGGATCAGCTTTTTCAATTTACAGATAAAAAGCTTATATTTTATTTCTATCACAAGTTCCTTTATTTTACACAAGTATACATAAAAACAGAAAATTCAGGCAATTTCACATTGTTTCAAATAAAATCTACCAAAAAGTCTTCCTTTTCTGACGTTTCTTGTTGATGGTCAACTCCTGTCTCTGGGACTGGAAGTGGGAATCAACACTGCTCTGGCAGGCAATGGGACCATAGGGCAGCATTCTACTGATGGCAGCCAGTTAAAAGGTTGAGCTGGGGCTATCATCCAATTGAAGATGGTTATCCACTCCCAAAAGCATCTAGTCCATTGCAGATGACTGGCAGTTCATCAGTCTAAGCAAACCATGGCTAATAATGGCCATTAGTGAGGCTGCATCACCAGGGAGAAGGAAGTTCAATGGGGGATGCTCTTGAATTGAAGTGAGATTGATTTGGGAAAGCAGGAACCTGGCAGGCAGGCCCAACAATCAAGGTAGGATTAGGGAGGTGGGGTGGAGAAGTGGTGGTGATGGGATTGTGATGTATCAGCAGTGCCATTGCTGTGGGGTGGTTATTGTTGCCGCTATGGAGTGTCCATCAAGATTAGTCCCACATCCCAGAACTTGCTGAGAGACATCCAAGGTTGTCCTGTGGTCTTCAGCGGCACGGTGGCACAAGGGTTAGCACTGCTGCCTCACTGCACCTGGAACCTGGTTCAATTCCAGACTCAGGTCACTGTCTGTGTGGAGTTTGCACGTTATCTCCATGTCTGTGTACATTTCCTCCATGTGCTCCAGTTTCCTCCCACACTCCAAAAATGTGCAGGTTAGGTTGATTGACAATGCAAAATTATCCCTGAGGGTCAGATGTTTTAGCAGGGTAAATACATGGAGTTACAAAAATTGAGCCTAGGTGGGATTGTTGTCAGTACAGGCTTGATGAGTCTAATGGCCTTCTATGCACTGTAGGGATTTTATGATTCTGGTATGGTAGTGAAGAATTTGGGCTGAGAACAATGCAAAGATATTGGGCTGGGAAAACTCATTTCATAGTTCATGTAAAAAGAAATTATGAATTATTTGGATTACCAGAATAAAATTAGAACTGTCACCATGTATTGCAGCTATCAATGTGCATTTCCAGCAGTATCAGCCAGCTTTAAAAAGTGTAAAACTTTGATGCATTTGGATTCAGGTTGTGTATAGCTTGGAATATGTTTGCACATGTTATAAATAGGGTGGGGCAATGCAATGCAGAGTAAACCTGCTGTTTCTCAAACCTGAATAGTTTACAATCTTGTTTGCAAAATCATTCATGACCTATGCCTTTCATTATGATGTACATTGGTCGTTGCTAATCTAGCTCAATAGATTAGCTGAGTCGGGACTTGTGAAAGAGGTGTGTTATATAGCTGGTGTTATATTGTGTTGGACTATTAATGAAGCTTTTAGGGCCAATTTGGGGATGCAATTAGCTCAGTGGGTGAGATTGCTTGTATGTGGATCAGAATAATGCCAAAAGCAGGGGTTCAATTCCCATCATTACAGAGGTAGATTTGGGACCCACCTTCTTGCCCTGGCCTTAAGTATGGAGGACAATAGAAAACCACCACTGACATAAGCTGTCAAGGAAATAGTTCTTGTGAAATATCAGCAGGTAAGGACCTGCCATTAGACAGAGTATGCATGAATGAATGGACAACACGTGACACATTCAACTATTGTACAGACCCTGATTAAATTTCTATTCCATAACCTTCCCTTTTTATATAACTAAATGCAAATCAAGAATACACCTGGAAGACAGCAGTGAAAATAAAACACACGTTTCACAACATTTATCCTGGCCACTACTGGGAATGTAAACTCTTGCGAGAAATATGAATAAGAGATTTCTCACTGGCTAAACTTTTAGCAAGTATTATTTAAGATAGGTTGAAATCAAAACTAAATACTACCTCCTGTTCTAATTGTTTTTTTCAAAACTGTGAAGCATGATCCCATTTTTCATATTTCCTACCATCTCCAGGCTTTTAAAATCAAAGATTAATGTCTGCAGCCCACTACTTCTTGATTTACCATTATCACTCCTAATCTATAATGGCACCAACCTTAATGCTTCATTTAGATTTCTTTTTCTTTAATATTCTGCATTCAAAAGATAACTTTGAAAAGAAAGTGGAGATCAATGGTATCTGTTGCTAACCTTCTGTGAAGTAATCAGTGTAAGCTGCAAGGTTTGGCATTCCTTGGCAAATTGAGACAGACAGAAGCCAAAGATCATTCAATGTTCACTGGTCACCATGACATCCTTCCATCCATTTGTAAATCATAATGATAAGACCCAAGAAATTAATCTGTAACAAAAATTGGGTCTAACAGACTTTCAACATAGGAACTCCTGATTAATATAGCCTGTAAAATAGTGCTGTCCCTGATAATAACATCACATTCATCATTAATAGACAAATAAATAAAATACCTTTTGTTCAGCATACCTATTGCAGTATAGTTACATATTTCCTTTCCAAACATTCAATTGGGGTGAGGGGATTTACTGTAACATTCAAACAAAAAGGAAGGAACGTTATATATTACACAAAAATGAAATTATTGCTGCATATGTTCAAAGTCTAATGGCTAATAGGTGACAAACACACTCATCATACCTCAAAATGTTACATTTGAAAGTGTCATACATGTCTGTCAAAATTGTATGCTGTTGTCTCAAATATCATACTAATAAGTACCAATAAAAATATCCTATTGATCAAACATCATCATAAAATAGTAATTGAAAAGGAAAAAAATCAAACTGTAATGGACCTTAGTATTTGGTTATTTACATTTGGACTTTAAATGAATAGAACAAATTAAATAGAATTCTCTATAGCAGCATAATAATTTGTTGTCTATTTCATGATATATAGCTCCAGTTCTTTATAAACAATATAGTCTTTGCATGCTGTGAGAATGCTTGTTAGACACCTTGGTGATATATTAAGCATTAATATGAACACATCTTTCTGTCACAGATAATGTGAATTGTAACATTAGTAAACAATCTATCGATGGCTCAAACGTCTAAGAATCACTCTCTACATCAAATCTCTCATTAATATTCTTTCCAAATTTAGATCTGCTTGAACACTCTTCTCTTTATTTTGATTTGTAAAATATCCTGAATTTACACTGAAATATTATGTCATAATACTATATGCATTTGTATATATAAAACTAACTGGATTTCAAAAGATAATTCATTGATTGAGAAATATTTTGGACTATCCTGAGCATATAATAAGATGCGATATAGATACAAGTTTTATCCTTTTTTATGACATTCCTCCCATTATAGAACAATACTGACAAGCAATAGCAGCAGAGATCTACTAGTATTAACAAAATCCGTTAAAAAGACTGGACCAGAAATTCTGCTCTGGCTGCCAAACTGCAACAGGATAACATTCTGATCATTAGCTTGCTCCAGCATTGACCCTCTCCCAAAACCTAGATCAATCATTTCTATGAAGAGACTGGAATAAATGTTATCCATCCATGTTATCTCCTGAGGAGTGAAGGGTGTGGGGTAGAGGTGGGCTGAGGGGAGAGGTGGGTGGGATTGACTTCTAATGTTGTCTGTGTGGGAATGCAGGTGCTCCAAGTTGTTCATGGGCTTTCCTAAATGAAAAACTAACTGCAATTTTGCTGTTGCGCTTTGACCAATTGTCTTCAGAAAACCTGTTGTCAACTGTCTCTCGGATCATGAGTTTCTGCCATGGGTCTTCACGTGAATTAACGGGCTGATTTTTCACCCAGAGATCTTTGGGCACATTGAACAGGATGTTCCAGGGAATAGTGGGATCTAGAATGCAGGATTTGCTTAATTTCCTTTCCTTCTCTGTCTTTGCTCTGCATTATCATTAAGGTGTTGGGAGTTGAAACATGATGCAGCTTGATGAAGAAGTTGTCACCGGTTTGAATGATTGATAGCAATGTCTGTTAAGTCATTAATCTTTTGATGCTGCCATACTTCAAACGAGAACTTCAGAGTGTCCTTTGAAGCATTTTCTATATCCTGTGCTGGAACATTCTCTGTCAGAGTGTTGAGAAGACAGGACTTGGCTGAGTAGACTCTTTTCTGCCATCTAGATACAGGGAGCAATTTTGCAAACTAGTAAAATTGTGCAAGAGCTGAAAAACCAGTATCACTTCTTGTGATTTTACTGGCCACGGTTTGCTGGCATAAATAGCCTTGCATCCGGGAGAGACACGAGGCTGATTTTAATATTTATTTGATAATTTAAATAGTATTAGTGAGCTCAAGGTGCAATTATTCAAGCTTGCTTGCCTTAGCGACCTAGCAATGAGGACCAAACATGATAGCCTTGCGGGTGGGACCAGAGGCTGTTGAGGCCTCCTGAATGGTCGGACAAGGTTAGGCAGTGCCCCTTGGGCAGTGCCATGCTGGCACTGCCTATTGGGCACCTTGGCATTGCCAGACTGGCATTCTGATGGTGCCCACCAGGCACTGGAAGGGGTGCGGCTGTGACAGGTTAGGGCCGTAATGGAGGAGGAAAACAACAGATTGGGAATTAGCTAGGGCAGCAATCAGATGAAGGGGAGGGGGTGGCGAGCTTATTAGACTGGCAATTGGCCTGAGAGGTTATAGGGCCGGCGATTGGCTGGGGGGCTGGAGTAGTTATTGTGGTGGTGATCGACTAGGGAGGTCAGCGATCAGCTAGAGAGGTCAGTGATCAGCCAGAGTGGTCAGTGATCAGCCAGAGTGGTCAGTGATCAAGCAGAAAGGTCAGTTATTGACTGGGGAGGTCTTGACAAAAATTTTTCATCTTCTTGCCTCAACTTGCTCCAACCCCATGGTATCATGAATGAATCTAGAATTGAGAAATATAGAGAAATTGATCAAATAACCTCAATTCTGTGGTGCAGTGATGGACAGATATTTGATCACTCAAAGAATCAAGGCTATGGAAAACAACAGAAAGTTGAAACCAAAGATTGAATGGTGAACAGGCTCAATGGACTATTTGGTCTACACCTGCTTCTATTTATTATGTTCTTATGGTTGTATAGTATATTCTACCACAATACATGACTGTTCTACTGAATACCTTATTTCAATTTTAACAAAGGTATATAGAAAAGGTATAATATGTACAGAAACATCTTCCTATTCGCATGTGTAAAATTATCACTTCGCCTATGTGATGCAGCTTAACATCAGCTATGAAACACTGAAACACATTTATTTGAATGTAAAGTAAAAATGTAAAAGTAGGCAATTCAGTCTCTCAAGCTTATTCCACCAGTTGGCTAGACCATAACTGACCTAACCCTCAACCATATTTATCTAGTTTTGCTTCATATCCTTTGATCCAACAGGAATCTATCAATCTCCAGTTTTGATAATTTCAATTTTTTAATATCCAAAGCCTTTTGGAGGACCTACTTTACCAAATTCTTTTTTTCTAATTTTAAACACATCAGTTAGTTCATCCCTCAATCTTCTCAACCCAAGGGGGATACTGCTGTTTTTATGCAACTTACTTTCATAATCAATCTATTAAGCACTGGTTTGTCAAGTCAACTAATCCCTGCTGAGGTAGCAGCTACAATAGGTTTTAGCATTCTCTGGCCTGTTAGGGGAAAGTCTTCTAGAGTTCCCTTCCTGAAAGTTATCTAATGGCATCTGCTACAGTGTGGACTCTGGGTGAGGACAATATAGTCTGAATATCTTATCAATATTGGCTGCATTTACACACAAAGGCAAGGTAATATAAATTAACCTATCCTTATTACCTAGCAGGAGTCAGTAAATTGACAAAAGAAAAGGAGAAGTTGTAAGTGTGAAAGTTGTGTTCAGTTTGGTATATGTGTAAGCAGAGTACCAGTGATTCCTTGGCAAGTGGCTTTGGGATGATTTCTTTTTTGAACACAGTCTGGAGTTGGCAGTTTCACGCCACTAAGTTTGTGAAGTCAGGCTCATGTAAATTATGCGTACTTGAAGACACTTCGAGCATCTGGAATAAAATCTACAAGTAATTTGCGGCACATTTTCAACGTTAAAAGAATGAACACATGTGAAAACATACAAAAGCTTTTGGGATTAAAGTGTGCAATAAATTCTTTATAAATATGAGACCAGGTGTTTGAGGTCATTCGGTTTATAACCCCTCATTGCATCTTGAAGCAATGTGAGCATTCAGATAGCTATAGCATTGATATACTGAATAGTAACATTTCACTGCTGCTGTACTAATTATCAGTCATATTATCAATTATCAGAACCTGAGTCTCTCTTGCTGTAGAAGGTTTGATCAGATAATGAGGAAACAGATACTGCATCAACATTTCACAGCACCTTATTCAGACTGAAATTTGATGCCTAACACAATTAAATTACAGTAGTTAAGTTAACTGAAACACCATACATAACACTGAATATATAAAGCAATTTTTTAGTAGTTTAGCAGGTAAAAGAGGCAAGGCTTGCTCAATTGCATGGATCAGGGCAGTTACTTGTTCACTTGTTGATTGATAAGTAATTGCTAATTTGAAATACTAGCCTGACATTGACAGCCTAGCATCTTAGCACTGACTACTGGGTTCCTTGGCACTGCTACCCTCATAGTATCTACTATGCACTGGGCAGTGCCAAGGGGAGATACCTATTGGAAGTGTTTGATTCTATTGATGGGTCAGGACCACGATGGAACAGGAAAATGACGGGGAGGCAAAGAGGATTCTCCATTGGGGATTGGTCAAGGCGGCAATCAAACTGGGTGGGGGGGGGTGGGGGTATCGGGGTGGCAATCAACCTGGGGAGCTTTCAGCCATTGGAAGAGATATTGGGGCAGTGATTGATTGGGGAGGCCAGAATGTGGCAGATGGAGTTTAACATGGAAAAATGTGAGGTTATCCAATTTGGTCAGAAAATGGAAAAGCAACGAATTATCCAAATGGAAAGAGACTTTGGGGTACTTCGGTGTAGTGGAATCTAGGTGTCCTCGCATGAGTCACAGAAAACTGGCATGCAGATGCAGAAGGTAAAAAGCAAATGGAATTTTTCGGATGAGACATGAAGCTAAGCTCCTCCCTGTCTCTCAGATAAACATAACGGACCCCACAGAATAACATAAAAAAGCATGATTCAGAGCTGGGCAGTTCCCCAGTGTCCTAGGCAACACTTATCCTCAACCAATATCTAAAGCACATACTTGTATCATTTATTTAATTGCTATTTGTGTAAGATCAGTGAGTGCAAATCATCTGCTGCATTTCCTATGTTATTACATTTTATGTATTAAGGGTCAAATTTCTGAAACTCTCTCCCTAACAGCACTGCGGGTGTACCTACACCACATAGTCTGCAGCCGTTCAGGAAGGTCACTCACCACCACCTCCTGAAGGGCAAAAGGCAATAAATGCTGGTCTAGTTAGCCTTGCATACATCCCATGAAATAATTTAAAAAATCAAAAAATGTTGTAAACATAACATTCTTTCTCCTAGTTCTTGGAGCTTTCTGTATAATAGCTTCTGGTGTGCGGCTGAGCAAAGACGTTCAAATACAGGGACGCAACCTTTGTACGATAAGCACAATAACATTTCCAATGCCATTTGATTGAATTCATGTGACCAGATGTCACGGGATTGATGTCAAATGATTAAGTGTCACTTGGTGAAATGTCATGTGAGCAAACCTCCAGGAATATCTCCAATCAAAGGTGGCAACTATACACAAAAGTAAAAACTGAAAAGTTCTTAAGTGCTGCTGGTTTGGGCATTTAATATTTGACACAACTAAGCTTGCCCATTTATACCTGAAATTCACATTTGAATTCCTGCAACAAAATGCCATAGAGCCATCATGTTGTCCAGCACATTTCTGGAGAAATGGGACATGATAGATCTCAATAAAAAAACTCAGTGATTGAACACCATTATATGCTCGAAAAACAGGTAGCTGTTGTTGCATTTTTCTGATATAATTTCTAAAATTGCAAATGTTACTGACATGTAGATCTGTTAGAGATGAATTCTCAGACTTTTTTTGATGCAATTTTATTTTTCAAAAGAAAGTTACAACGGTGGGTAAATGTTGAAAACAGATAGCTGAATGTGCCAAAAATGAAATACGGAAGTCCTGACACCTGCTGCCCAATTCTTTTTGTTCTTCTGCCTGAATATACGAGGGTTTGATAGTTGGTCATATTTATAGGTGGGCGAAGCTCGCTTGAGCTAGGACTGAGGTTCAGCTTTCTAATTCAAACATGGGATGTGGGTGTCTCTGACTAAGCCAGCATTTATTTCTCATCCCTAATTGCCTGAGAGAAGGCGGTGAAGATCTGCCTTTTTGAATGACGATGTACAGATGCCGGCGTTGGATTGGGGTGGTAAGAACTCAGTAAGAATTTAGCAACACCAATTTATAATCCAACCGATTTATTTGATAGTAAAAAAGTGAGCTTTCGACTCTGTGTCTTCGTCAGGCAAATGCAGTGTTCTGGTCTGCAATAGAACACATCAGCACAGACAGTCAGAGATTGCTGATTAGAATGCGAATCCTTACATCTAACCTGCTATTCAAGTGTTAAAGTGGCTAACAATGTGTGTGAAGGGAATCCTGAGCATTGGTTAGAGAATTGTGTATTTTCTCCAGACAGCACAGTAAGTGAGGTTTTTTGCTAACCCAGGCAAGTTAGGGGGGTTACAGATAGTGTGACATGAAGCCAAGATCCCTGTTAAGACCGTCCTCATGTGTGCGGAACTTGGCTATCAGTCTCTGCTCAGCAACTCTGCGCTGTCGTGTGTCACGAAGGCCCCCTTGAAGAACATTTACCCACAGGTCGGAGGCCGAATGCCCATGACTGCTGAAGTGTTCACCCACAGGAAGGGAACTGTTAACAAAAAACACCAGGCAAAACAGTTCCCTTCCTGTGGGTGAACACTTCAGCAGTCATGGGCATTCGGCCTCCGACCTGCGGGAAGACAGCAGCGCTAACCACTGTGCCACTGTGCTGCTCCTAAGACTTATGCCTTGTAGCCTTGAGGAGTCAGGAGGCAAGTTATTTGCCACAGGATTCCTAGCCTATTGTTAGCCACAATATTTGTATGACGAGTTCAATTCAGTTTCTAGTCAATGTTCACCACTCGGCTGCTGTTGGTGATGGGGATTCAGCAATGGTAATTGAATGATATGAAGTGATGGTTGGACTTGGTTATTACCTGGCATTGGTGTGGCACAAATGTTACTTGTCAGTTGTCAACACAAGCCTTGATATTGTACAGGTCATTGGACATGGATAACTTCAGTATCTGAGGAGTCACTAATGTGCAATCATCAATGAACATCTCCATATTTGACCTTATAATGGAGGGGAGATTGTTGAACAAGCAGCTGAAGGTGTTGGGTAAAGGACACTGTTTTAGGCTGCCCCTCAATTCAACGATAATGTCCCATGTTTCTGCTGTGGGTCTTCAAGCTGAATCCTGACCCATCAATTTTGGGCATGTGGGAAGCATGTCCCATGAAGTAATGGGATCCAGAATGCAGGAATGCTTCCTTTTCTTTCTTGTTTTCTCTCTGCCACTTTGCTTCATCAGCTTGTGAGAGCTTGCTGGAGAAATAGTTATTTCACCTTGCATGTGTGATCCTTGGCGCAACACCATTGTTCACTCCACATGATTGTGATGGTTTGGCAATCGGATTTCAGTGACATGTTGAACCACCATATCGCCACAGACTTCCTCCGTCTTTGCAGTTGGTGAGATGCACAGTCTTCTTTTGTCTGTTCTGCTATGGAGGACATTTTAGACTGCACCTTGGCTGGCGTCAAGGACTTAGATTGGGAATGAGCTGGAACTGGGATAGAACTGGAACTGGGATTTATCGGCATTTAGGCCAAGGTGAGACTGGGAACAAGCTGTGGCTGGCATTGGGAATGAGCTGGTGAATGGGCCTGGACACAGCATGGTAGGGCAGAGCGAAGGGGTGAGGACAATGGAACAGGAACTGGAGATAGGGCTGAGCTGGGAATGGGTTGAGCTGGAGTTTGGGACCGAGCTGAGGATGAGACTGAGCTGGAGTTTGGAGCTGAGCTGAGGATGAGACTGAGCTGGGAATGGGGTTAAGCTGGGGTTTGGGGCTGCACTGAGGATGGGGCTGAGCTGGGAATGGGGTTGAGCTGGATATAGGGCTGAACTGGGAATGGAGTTGAGCTGGGGTTTGGGGTTGAGCTGGGGATGGGGCTGAGCTGGGAATGGGGCTGAGCTGGGAATGGGGTTGAACTGGAATTTGGGGCTGAGATGGGGATGGGGCTGAGCTGAGAATGGGGTTGAGCTGGGGTTTGGGGCTGAGCTGGGAATGGGGCTGGCTGAGCTGAGAATGGGTTGAGCTGGGGTTGGGGTGAGCTGGGGATGGGGCTGAGCTGAGAATATGGTTGAGCTGGGGTTTGGGCTGAGTGGGAATGGGGTTGAACTGGAGTTTGGGGTGAGATGGGGATGGGGCTGAGCTGAGAATGGGGTTGAGCTGGGGTTTGGGGTTGAGCTGGGATGGGGCTGAGCTGAGAATATGGTTGAGCTGGGTTTGGGGCTGAGCTGGGGATGGGGCTGAGCTGAGAATGGGGCTGAGCTGGGTTTGGGCTGAGCTGGGGATGGGGCTGAGATGGGTTTGGGGCTGAGCAGAGAGTGGGGTGAGCTGGAGTTTGGGGCTGAGCTGGGGATGGGGCTGAGCTGAGAGTGGGGTTGAGCTGGAGTTTGGGGCTGAGCTGGAATGGGATTGAGCTGGGTTTGGGGCTGAGCTGAGAATGGCGTTGAGCTGGGGTTGGGGCTGAGCTGAGGATGGGGTTGAGCTGGGGTTTGGGGCTGAGCTGGGAATGGGGTTGAGCTGAGAATGGGTTTGAGCTGTGGTTTGGGGCTGAGCTGGGAATGGGGATGAGCTGGGGTTTGGGGCTGAGCTGGGGATGAGGTTGAGATGGGGGTTGGGACTGAGCTGGGGTTGGGACTGAGCTGGGAATGGGGATGAGCTGGGAATGGGGATGAGCTGGGAATGGGGTTGAGCTGGAGTTTGGGGCTGAGCCGAGGATGGGGCTGAGCTGGGGTTTGGGGCTGAGCTGAGAATGGGGTTGAGCTGGGGTTTGGGGCTGAGCTGGGGATGGGGCTGAACTGAGAGTGGGGTTGAGCTGAAGTTTGGGGCTGAGCTGGGAATGGGGTTGAGCTGGGGTTTGGGGCTGAGCTGAGAATGGCGTTGAACATAGAACATAGAACATTACAGCACAGAACAGGCCCTTCGGCCTTCGATGTTGCGCCGACCAATATAAAAAGCAATGCCCCTCCAAACTAAACCATTCCCTTCTCTTCCATATACTTATCAACTAACCTCTTAAACGCCACCAAACTTGGCGCATCTACAACCGCTGCAGGCAGGGCATTCCACTCCCGAACCACCCTTTGGGTAAAGAATCTGCCTCTGATATCCGTCCTATAACTATCACCCCTTAATTTAAAGCTGTGTCCCCTCGTGCTAGCTTTTTCCATCCTAGGAAAAAGGCTATCACTGTCCACCCTATCTAAACCTCTAATCATCTTATATGTTTCGATCAGGTCCCCTCTTAGCCTCCTCCTTTCTAACGAAAACAACCTCAAATCCCTCAGCCTCTCCTCATAAGACCTGCCCTCCATACCAGGCAACATCCTGGTAAACCTCCTCTGTACCTGGGGTACAGAGCTCTTGAGCTGGGGTTTGGGGCTGAGCCGAGGATGGGGTTGAGCTGGGGTTTGGGGCTGAGCTGGGAATGGGATTGAGCTGAGAATGGGGTTGAGCTGGGGTTTGGGGATGAGCTGGGAATGGGGTTGAGCAGGGAATGGGGTTGAGCTGGGGATGGGGTTGAGCTGGGAATGGGGTTGAGCTGGGGATGGGCTGAGCTGGTGATGGGGCTGAGCTGGTGATGGGGCGAGCTGGAATGGGGTTGAGTGGGGATGGGGCTGAGCTGGGGATGGGGCTGAGCTGGGAATGGGGTTGAGCTGGGATGGGGCTGAGCTGGAATGGGGTTGAGCTGGGGATGGGCTGAGCTGGGGATGGGCTGAGTGGGAATGGGGTTGAGCTGGGGATGGGGCTGAGCTGGGAAGGGGTTGAGCTGGGGATAGGGCTGAGCTGGGGATGGGGCTGAGCTGGGAATGGGGTTGAGCTGGGGATAGGGCTGAGCTGGGAGGGGGCTGAGCTGGAATGGGATTGAACTGGAGATGGGGCTGAGCTGGGAATGGGATTGAGCTGGAGATGGGGCTGAGCTGGGAATGCGGATGAGCTGGGGTTGGGGCTGAGCTGGGAATGGGCTTGAGCTGGAGTTTGGGGCTGAGCTGGGATGGGGCTGAGCTAGGGGTTGGGACTGAGCTGGGGTTTAGGAATGAGCTGGGATTTGAGGCTGGAACTGGAGTTTGGGGATGAGCTGGGGATTGGGACTGAGATGGTATTTGAGGATGAGCTGGGGATTGGGGCTGGAGGAGGACAGGGGATTGGCTCTTGGAGGTGTTGCTTTGAAGACAGTACATGATGTGGGTGGGGTGTTGGAGAGACTGAACGTATTTCATGAACTCTTTCGAATTCAGTAAATTTCATTCCTCTGACCCACTCTCCTCAGCTGTACATTTCCAAATGAGTAGACACAGAGTGTCAACATTTAACAACTAACGTTATCATTCACTGTCATGACTAAAAACACCGATTGTGCGCCACAAAATTGAGACAGACGCCAATTGTGTCCAACTTTTCGAACTCATGAATCATTTTAACTGGTTATGTACTCCCCCAACACACACACGGAACCCTCACATCACATACACTGACTGAATTTCCCCACCCCCCACCCCCAGACACATACACACACACCACACCAAACATACACACACACACACAGGATTTCCATACCGCATAAACACGCACACTGAAACCTCACCCCTCTTGCACACACACACACAATGGACTTCCCAACAAACACACACACACACACACACATTGAACCACCACCCCCCCCCCCCCCCCACAACATAGATACTATTACCCTGACTCCACAAATACTGAACTCCACCTCACACACACACACACACACACAGTAACTACCTCCCTGACACACACAACACACACACATGGATTGAACCACATTTCCGCCTCCCCCTCACTCAGCCCCCACAAACACTCACACACTACACTCAGCCATGGAGACCCTCGGCTGCCTCTGACACCGGAGCGGCTCCTCCAGTCTCTGAGAGATTGTTAGTTCAGCACTTTCACATTTTCTAATTCATAATCATGTGTTCCCGCTGCACTGCAAACCACTTGAACTGAACTGCAGTTACCACTTAACTGATCCCAAGACAAACAGCTTTCGGGGAGGAAGGAAGAACCGTTTGCGTTGTTTTTGTTACAGTGAGGTTGCTGGCAAATTGTAGCAATCACTCGTCTCTAAAAATATGTGGGAAGCACATCGCTCATTGACTAGTCTTCACGAGGACACTTCCCCTTCACATTGTAGAAACTTGTTTCTTTTGGTGAGCATTTCATGAGTTATCAGATCGGAAACGTGGTTGCCTGTAACAGAGGTTGCAGAATAATTGCACCCTAAATCGATAAGCTAACTCAGGGAAATGGTCAAATTCATGACTTCAGGATGTTAGTAGAGGATTTTCTCTCAGAACATTAGATAAGTTTGAGAATTGACTTTCTTTCCAGAGAACATTAAACAGTTAGGAAACAGTTCACAAATCTGGGGCACACAACGGCGAGGACACCGTTTGCAATTCCTCTGCAAGTGCTCAAGTACATGTTCCATTATTTTGAAGACACCATCCACCAACACCCCCCTCCACCTCCCCCCTCCCCGCCCCCCAACCAGAGCTTCAGACATGGCCAGGGTATGTTTTGGGGGAATGAATTATTTGAGGGCCAGGAGGAACACCTGAGACACCTTGAGAATTACCTCAACGGTTCCATAATAATACTTTTGTCCTTTGGGTAGGCCACACATTGCCCCACACCCAGTGCACCTCCTTGCTCCATTTGCTCTCCCCTGGTAGCTCGATTTGATGAGCTGTTGTCGGATTTTCAGTTCTCAAAATCTGGAGCTTGCTGTCTGATTTCCAATGAGGCTGAGACATCAGGACGTAAGGGGCGGTAGGCTGCATTTACCAACAGAACTCACTTGGCGGGTTTGTTTTAGGTGTCCGAGTTAGGATAGTGTCAAAGTAAACACAATTGATTCCTAGTGGCATGAGGCTTCGGGAAGAGGGGTGCTGTCGAAGAAACTATTATGAATTGTGACAATACTTTCTGTTGTACATGTACACAGAAACCACAGTGCAGCAGTGGAAAGTCCCGAATTGGGATTCTACCTTGGTTTCCCGGCTGGTGCGGTTCAGCAACATGTCAATGAGCCATACTCAGCCACTGTGCAATCTGCGAGAGCCTTTCTCCTCTAAGAGACGGTGACAGAAACTGCGAGAGGTCGTGCAAGAGCACTGATACTTGAGTGTACCATTAACTTGTGCTTGCAAATGAATGTTTTTAAACTCCATATTTATCGTTTTAACATGACACAAAACATGTCAGGAATATCACCATAGCAACTGCAACAGAAAAATCCCACTTGTTTGATGCGAATGGCTTATTTGCTGAAACTCTCTCAAGGCTACAACGGTATATTTTGACAAAATGTACCTCCAAGGCTCTCACAGCATGTTGCTATCAATTGAGTTTAAGAGCTGGGTTTATTACTGCAAGGCCACAAAAGGTCAGACCCTTGAAGACAGAGTAATCAGTCTGAGAGTCAGTGGCTGGTATCGTCTGCCGTTGTCTGTCGATTCAACCTTATCCACCTATTATCACTGTTCTTAGCTTTTAGCATGACGATTGAGTATAACAGAATATTTTAACCGACTGAAGATGTCTTGTTATTTCTAGCGGTACAGTTTAAGAATGTAGATAAATAATCCACATTATTTAATTTATCCCATGACTGAAATGTATGCAAATAATGCCTGGTATGTTCCAAGAAGAGTGGTTGACAAACTCTCCTTTACATTACGATGAAAATAAACTACCCCCCCCCCCACCGCGTCTCACATTTTACCAAATTACGTGGATGAGGAAGTAAAGTGCAAACTGCTTTTCAAACATGCTTCCTCCTGAGACGAATAGGTGTGTTTCCCCTCCCCCAAGAGTGGTGAAAATAAGAACTAAAAAAAAGTGTACTGCTTTTCTGAGAACAAGACTCCATCTTCCCCTCTATTTCTCTGCATTTTTTTTATTTCTCTCTCCTCAAGGCACTTGCACATGTTGGATTACATTTCTCTTCCCTGAAGGCACACTCAAATGCTAGTTTACATTTTCGTAGCCACCTTCATGCTCTTTGCCCAAGTAGTCATTCTTCACGAAGAGGAACAGCTTGATTCTTCCCTTACCAGACACTAAATCTCAATTCCATAAGCATTGTGAGATGGGAAGTCAGCCGCCAGCTACAAATCTCTCCCGATTTTTACTCCAACTGGCATCAGTGGGTCAACGATAAGGAAGGCTGTAAACCTGGCTGTTGTTGCTTTGCTATCGCTCTTTTCACATTGCCTCACGGAATTGAGACCTGCGTACCTCTTTCTAGCGGGAGAAATGATCAGGTGAAGAAATCTTGGCCGTTTACCCTTCCTCTCAACTAATGGACATGAAACTAAAAGCTTTTGGGGCTCAGAACAGCTGACCAAGTTATAACGTTTATTTATTAGTGTTAGAAATAAGCTTACATTAACACTGCAATGAAGTTACTGTGAAAATCCCCCAGTTGCAACACTCTGGCACCTGTCCAAATACACTGAGGGAGAATTTAACATGACCAGTGCACTTAGGGCGACATGGTGGCACAATGGTTAGCACTGCTGTCTCACAGCATCAGGTACCTAGCTTGGGCCACTGTCTGTGCAGAGTCTGCATGTTTTCCCCATGTCTGAGCGGGTTTCCTCTGGATGCTCCGGTTTTCTCCCATGGTCTGAAAGATATGTTGGTTGGTACATTGGCCTTGCTAAATTCTCTCTCAGTGTACTGAAAACAGGTGGAGGAGTATAATGACTAGGAGATATTCACAGTAACTTCATTGCAGTTAATGTAAGCCTTTCTGTGACATTGATAAATAAATTTTAATTTTAACCAGCATGTCTTTTAGACTGTGGGAAAAAACCAGAGTATCCAGAGGAAGCCTATGTAGACACGGGGAGAACATGCAAACTGCACGCAAACAGTGACCCAAGCTGGGAATCAAACTTGGGTCCATGGTGCTGTGAGGCAACAGTGCTAACCACTGTGTCACCATGCAATCCTACTGTGCCACCACAGAACAAACCCCAAATCAAAGCTGGGACAGATATGGTTTGCTTTGTTCAACACAACAGCAGGTAATGTCTTTACTTACTGAATCACTGGGGTGGCAAGTATGCCATGTAAAAGTGCAAGTAATTTCTTCATGGAAATCTAAATTGAAATTCCTGTTGATGACATTAGTGAACTTGTATATAATATGGCTTTTTGACAGTCTTCAGTTCTTTATTTTTAGAGATTAACCCCATTTGAAACAACTGGTTTAACACATGCAATAAACTAGGACTCATAGATATCACATGAATGTCTTTGCATCAGCAGTGATTTTTACGCTCCAAACTTATCTTTATCTTGCAAAGCTATAATTCTGTGGTATTGAGTAATTAATGAAGTGTTGTAAACTATGACTAGAATATTCATTATTTGATAAAAAATGTTATCCTGTAAAATAATCTCGTCATTGAAGTCTGATTGACCTTTTAATTTAATTTATTCAGATGTTTAATGTTTTCTTCAAATATTAGGTAGCATACCTAAAATGGATCTAAAAGGAAAAGATGTCTCTCCTAAGGCAAACAGAAACCTATTTGGGTTGCCAATGCATCCCATAGCTCGACACTGACTGCAATCATTCTAGCTCAACAAGTGTGGATTATTTTGTGTATTGATCGTGACTATCCGTGAAATTATCCGTGGTGTATTAAGATTTACTGCACGATTCCTATGCCGACTTTTGGATTCACCCACCTTGTCAGGACTGGTGGCAGTGAATGACGACGGGTGGACTCAAAGCGGATGTTTGTGAAATGTGATCTGCTTATGATCCATGTAAACAAACGTCAGTTTACTCATTATCACAGCCATTTGTATCTGAGGCAATATCCCAAGTGTGCACGGGGAATGCTTACAGCCCTTTTAATACTATGTTGCACCCTGGGAGGTTGACATTGGAAACCTAATGTATCCTTGTGCAATTTGCTCCACGTTCCCACAAGTGTCGTTCTGAAAATAGAACTTGTTTTGGTGATTAGTTTGGGGGACCTGTGACTGAAGAGTTCGGCACAATCAGTAAAATGCCTAAAGGAGAAAGGAAATTTGAGGGAAGTACCTTCTGTACGCAGTACTTACATATTCTCTCTCTCTCTCTCTTCCCCCAAGCAAAACAAGAGAAAAATTACTCTTGATTTTGTGTAGTATTTTTAGACTTTAAGCTTTCCACTTTCTTCAGTACTATTTTAGGATACCAAGAGTGCAAGACACGTCGACTTCCATGGCACATTTTACCATTGCGGCAGAGATTCGCCTTTAGCCTTCTGTCTTTGGTGGATGTAGACTAGATCTTAAATTGATATTTTTGTCTGGGGTTTATTGACCTCATTGAATATTCGCTACATTGTCCTCGCAAGAAGTCAAAAATCTTTCTAATTAGGTTAAAAGCAAATGGGCTTTGACAAAGGGTCATCTGGATTCGAAACATCAGCTCCTTTCTTGCTGAGATTTTCCAGCATTTTTTCTTTTGATATCTTTCTAACTTGAACTGTTCATGTTAATTTGTGCTCTTCTTCCTTCAAATCCTGAAAGTATTCTCGCTGCAAATTTTATATATTTGTATTAAATTTGGTGTCTATGACAAAGTGAATTTTGATGTTTTTTCATTACAAGTAGCATGGTTCAATCTACAAATTAATTTTTTGAAGAAAAGAAGTTAATTGCTTGGCAGTTCCAGTCACAGAAATTTGCAGTGTCATTTAGTGTTGTATAATAAGGATACCATCTGTCAATATCTAATTATATCCCAACCTACCATCAATTTTATACATTGAATTTGTCAGGCATCCGGTGACACTATTCCTGAAGTACTACTGACCCCGAGTGGTAATGCAATATTATTACATGCTACATGGCAGATGCAGTTACTGTAAGCGACAGTCCGAAATTGCTAACTTTCATACCTCTGAAGTTCGTTTAATTGCTAAAGAATTTCCAATATTAAATATGAAAACTTTTTTTTAACCATGGAAAATTTAAATTGATGAACTTGACCATTTAACCATCAACAGTACTCTGGAATGACATTATCATCAATGATATTTAGTTTTCAGCTGTAAAACATCTTGTCCATGGGGGATGGCTTGTTTAACGCGTTTAGGGTGGAAGCTGGAGAAGTGGAGCACCGTGAGGTTATCTGTGGGCTTGCGGTACAGTAGACGTACTGAGGTGACCATCCTTGATGGAGATATGTGTGTCCAAGAATGCCACTGATTCTGGAGAATAGTCCATGGTGAGTCTGATGGTGGGATGGAACTTGTCGATGTCATCACATAGTTGTTTCAGTGATTGTTCACCATGAGTCCAAAGGAAGAAAATGTCATTGATGTATCTAGTGTATAACATCGGTTGAAGGTCCTGTGCGGTGAAGAAGTCTTGTTCGAGCCTGCGCATGAAGATGTTGACATATTGAGGTGTGAATTTGGTCCCTATGGCTGTTCCGTGTGTCTGGATGAAGAACTGTTGTTGAAGGTGAAGACATTGTGGTCCAGGATGAAGCGGATGAGTTGTAAAATTGTATCTGGAAACTGGCAGTTGTCAGCATTGAGTACTGAGGCAGTTGCAATAATGCTATCGTCATGAGGGATGTTGTGCAGAGTACTGAGACATCCATTGTGACAAGAAGTGTCCCTGGTTCAAGTGCTCCATGTGTGCTGAACTTCTGTAGGAAGTCCGTAGTGTCGCGACAAAAGCTCGGGGTTCTTTATGCAATGGGTTTCAGGATGGCCTGGACGCAGCCAGAGAGGTTCTCACACACAGTCCCATTACCTGATACGACGTGCCACAGTTAAAAACTGCACTGACTTTCTCAGAAGATAAACACGGGACACAGTGGACAGAGTACCCTTCGTCGTCCAGGACTTCCCTGGAGTGGAGTAGCTACGACATCTTCTTTGGAGTCTTCAACATATCATTGATGAAGATGAATATCCATCCCCACACCCCCACTTCTTGCCTTCAAACAACCGCACAACCTCAAACAGATCCTTGTTCACAGCAAACTACCCAGCCTTCAGGAGAATAGTGACCACAATACCACACAACCCTGCACAATAACCTCTGCATGACATGCCAGATCATCAACATGATGACATTATCTCATGTGAGAATACCATCTACCAGCTATACGGCATATACTCTTGCAACTCGGTCAACATTGTCCACCTAATACGGTGCAGGAAAGGATGTCCCAAAGCATGGTACATTGGGGAGACCATGCAGACGCTGCAACAATGTATGAATGAACACAGCTCAACAATCACCAGGGCAAGACTGTTTCCTTCCTGCTGGCTAACACTTCAGCGGTCATGGGCATTCGGCCGCTGATCTTCAGATAAGCATTCTCCAAGGTGGCCTTCATGACACACAACAACGCATGGGTTCATGTCGCACTATTTGTAACCCCAGGCTTGCAAAATCTCACTGTCCAGTCTGGAGACAATACACACATCTCTTTAACCTATGCCCAATGCTATCTCCACTCACATTGTCCGCATCTTTAAGACTTGAAAGCATGTTAGCTGTAAAGACTTGCATTCTAATCAGTATTCTGTAAACTGTGTATGCCTTTACATGCCCTTCTCTGATCAGAACCTTCCACACACCTGATGAAGGAACAGTGTTTCTGAAAGCTCGTGGGTTTACTATCAAAAAACCGACTGGACTTTAACTTGGTGTTGTGAGACTTCTTACTGTATGGACAGGAACCCAGGAAGAAGGACAAGGAAAACATTGCCTGCACACCAGCTTTTACAACTCCTTTAAAGCAAGGAGCAACCTGACATAAAAGGAAGGTAAAGTTTGCAAGTGACCCCCTCCCAATTCCGCCCCCTGAAATGGTGATTCTGGGATCCCACATTGCCCAAATCCTCTCTGGTGCCCCCTGAGAGGTGCACACTGAGGCTCGTGATGACTGCCTGAACAGTTAGCTCTGACCTCCCTGCCCCTAGCCCCCCACCTTGGAGGTGAAGGCGCATGCTGTCACCTTCTGAATATCTGGTGACGGGGGAGGTACTGGAGAGAATGCTTGTCAACTGGGATGGCACAGTGGCACAGTGCGGTGGCATGATGGCACAGTGGTTAACATTATTGCCTCACAGCACCAGGGACCCAAGTTCAATTCATGACTTGGGTCACTGTCTGTATGGAATTTGAATGTTCTCCCTGTGTGTGTGTGGATTTCTTCCGGGTACTCCGGTTTCCTCCTACAGTCCAAAGATGTGTGGGTTAGGTAGACTGGCCATGATAAATTGCCCCTTAGTGTTGGGGGATTAGCTAGGGCAAATGCATGGGTTTGTGGGGATAGGGCCTGGATGGGATTGTGATCGGTGCAGACTCGATGAGCCAACCAGTAAGATTGAAACTCGAAACTCATCAGTGCGAATTATGTTCTCTGGATTTTGCCCCATGTCACCATTCCCACAGTTGGAGATGGCAGGTTCCAAATCGACCCATTTTCTAACACTTGATTTCCTTCTACTGAGGGATTATTGATGGTTTATGTTTTTTTTATCTCTTCTGTTTGTTCCCTTGCCTGTCATGTAGTTCTACTAATCCCATGTCATTGATTTCTTCTTGGGTATTTTGTCTCTCCCATCCCAATCCCAATCTATCACTTTTGACTCATTGATTAAATCCTCAACTTCCTTCTCAGCCTCACTTTGTAATCCCTAAAGAACCCATGATCCTGCTCAGGAGCAGATATCCCAACCACTGCACTTGGTCAACATTATCTCTGCCCACCTACTTCCTATCCCATGTACCTATGTATGTGAGAATTCTCTGGCAGGCTGCTCTTACTTACTTTTCATAAAAATCCCATTTTTGGATTGCAATGAATGTAGCTTTTGTGAAATCCCACATTCCCGTGATATCACCATCTGCAGAAATGTTTTGTAACCTATCTCAACAAGTTTTCACCCTCTGTCTCCTGAAAGGATTGATTAGATCTGAGTTCTGGTTCTAGTGTGCAGCCACCCACTCTGATCATGCTTCATTTTGAGCATAGACTGAGAAGCAGCAGAATATCTTCCCAGTTTTAGCCAGTAGTTACATAAGTAGACCAGACCAGACAACATCATAGTGAACCTCTTCTGTATCCTCTTCAAAGCATCCACATCCTTCTGTTAGTGTGACGACCAAAATTGTACACAATTTTCTAAATGAGTTCTCTACAGCTGCAGCATAATCTGCCAATTTTTATACTCAATGCCCCGAGCAATGAAGGAAGCACGCCCATATGCCTTCTTGGCTACCTTATCCACCTGCATTGCCATTTTCAGTGATTGGTGGACATGTACGCCCAGATTTCTCTGCCTGTCAATACTCCTAAGGGTTCTACCATTTACTGTATAATCCCTACATGCATTGGACCTTCCAAAATGCATTTTCTTACACTTCTCCAGATCAAACTCCATCTGCTATTTCTCTGCCCAAGTCTCCAACCGGTCTATATCTTGCTGTATCATCTGATACTTCACTCTACTATCCGCAACTCCGCCAGTTTTTATGTCAAGTGCAAACTTACTCAGACCAGCTACATTTTCCTCCATATCATTTATATATACAATGAACAAAAAAGGTCCTATAACTGATCCTTGAAGAATACTGATAGTCACAGCCTTCTATTCAGAAAAGGAAGGCTGAATGGCCATATGAATGGCCATTCATATTTCTCTAAAGTGATTGACTTCAATAAAGCCTGACTCCATCATTAACAGTTTTGGAATGTGTAAGATACATTCATGCCAATATGTTACCATCTTGGAAGCTGTGGTTTAAGTCAACTGAAATGTTGTTGTTCAGTCTTTTAAAACTCAATCAGTGATTGCAGCCCAATAAACAAATAAGTCATTTGCAGCAACAATCTGTCAATTTTGTCTGTCCCTACAAATATGCAGAGCTTAATACATTGGTATATTTTGGTAGATTATTTTTATCAACATAGGGAAAAAATTGATCACTAGCTGCTCCTGAAGTAAGCAAACTAAGCTGTACAACTGTAAATATTAGTTGGGCAAGGTGCACATCAATAGATTCAGATGCATACTCCACAGCTTATGGTTTTCTCATAGCATTAGTTGTGTGTTGTTGTTTTGCCTTTGCTTTTTCACACAAAGACCTAACAGACTCTAAGCAACAGTAGTTAAGGTGTAGATTTCCACGTCATCTGATAGACTGATTAACCAGGTTAGTGGATGGCAATCACAAAGGTTTGGCTCGCGGGAGAGAAAGGTGATTTTTTTTTTGATAGTTTAATGCTCAAGACCTGATGGAATCTCTCAAAAGTTTATTGTTCAGACCAAACTCTACACGTTTGCCAAAATGTTTGTGATATCATTATTGTATCGGAATAAAGCGACCTAGCTTTGTTATTATGGTTTGGTAGGACAGTTTACGATTCATTCGGGATTAGGACTCATTTAATGCCAGTTGCTATCTTACAAGTCCCCGAGGACTTGATTTCGATGTGAAGTTATATCAGCTTAAAGATCATTGACTTTCAGCAGTAGGAGTTGTCTGTATATTTAATGAAACACAGAAACTCTCCTTCGAGAATTGACAATTGATGGAAGGACAAAGTTTTTTTTTTGCCAATCGACCTACACTTTAACCAGCACATATGTCGATCTACTACAATGGCTATAAACAATACAGGTATTTTTACAAATCCATATGCAATTGAGGTTCTACAGAGTAAGAAGAAGGAACTTGTAGCAGGGATCATCAACACTGATTATCTTCTGGACTGGCTGGTTGAGAATCGTATCATTTCACTGGACAAGAAAATGGCTGTGTTAAGCTATAAGACACGAGAGGAGAAGAATTCAAGAATTCTAGATATGTTGGTTTCTTCTGGAGAGAGAGCCTGCAGGCTGTTTTTCTATCCTTGCCTCAAGTATGTGGAACCAACTCTGTACGATCACATCAGATGCTATGTCAGTAATGTTTCTGGCAGCTTTGGGAAAGCCAAGAGACAGCTGGTGGGATACCTTTTGGAAAGAGACAAGGATGAAATTCCCAGGAACAGCCAAAAAATGTCAGAGGAATTCATACAGAACATGACACATAAAAAGAACCCACATCAATCGTTAAAAAGAGTTGCTAGACCTCAACCCATCCAGATCGAAATAACTGAGCTCTACCAAGCTGCAGCATTAGGAGATCTTTCCAGTCTGGATAGAGCTCTTGGAGACATTGATGTAAATGGCACAAACGCTTCTAATGAAACCTTGTTACATGTTGCTGCTGCTCATGGGCATGTTGCAATTATTGAATATTTGTTAAATAAAGGAGCAAAGATAGAGGTGAGGGATAATAAACGGCAGTCACCCCTCCACCGGGCTGCAGTGGAGGGACATTTGGCTGCAGCTAAAATGCTTCTCCAAGCTGGAGCACACATTTATGCTTTGGACAAAGAATCCAAAAGTCCATTGCATTTAGCTGCAGAGAACAGTCATTTCTCCATGGTGAAGTTGATGTTGAAAGAAGAAGCCAGAAACCATAAAAGGAAGAAATCTTTCTTGCACATGGCTGCACTCAAAGATGAGAGTAAATTGGCGCAAATCATTCTCCAATACGGAGCTCCAGTTGATGCTAAGGATGAGAAGAACAGGACCCCATTGTTTCATGCAATTTCCCAAGGACATTTCAATATTGTGAAAGTACTGCTGGGGGCTGGAGCCAAGGTGAATATTGATTTGATTCATGCAGCATTTGATAGTAATGACCAATTCCTGATGAAGCTGATCTTGGATCATGCCAGTGAAATTAACTCTACCGTCTTAGTCAATGCACTCTTTAAAGCAGTTCAGAAAAATCTGTACAGAACTGTGGGCATTATCATTGAACAGGGTATCGACATCAACACCAGAAATGAAATGCAATACACCCCTTTGCTATTAGCAGCAGAACTTGGCCATGTTGAATCTGTCAATATCCTGATAAATAAAGGTGCACGTTTAAATGAAAGGACACCGAATATGGACAGTGCATTACACCTTGCAGTCCAAACTGGATCTCTTTCTGTTGCAAAGCTGTTGATTGACATGGGCATGGATGCAAACATAATTGGCTCTGGCAACCAAACACCCTTACATGTTGCGTCCTTTCATAACCAACGACCAATGGTAGAAACTTTGATAGCAGGAGGTTCAAAAGTCAATGCTGTCACTAAAGAAGCAATTACACCTCTACATATCGCTTCACAAAATGGTAACAGAGATACAGCTGAGTGTCTCATCCAGAACAAAGCAGATGTAAATGTCAAAGATAGATGTATGAAAACACCCTTGCACATGGCTGCTGTAGTTGGAGATGCTTCAATTGCAGAGTTACTCCTGTCAAACCGGGCAGATCCTAATGCAGCAAATATGGAGAAGAAGACCCCACTTCATTTGGCTGCTAATGAAGGCCATTTGGACTTTGTATCTTTGATGTTAACCAAAAGGGCCAAGTTTACTGCAAAGGATATGGATGGGAATACTCCAATGCACTATGCAGCCATCAATGGCCATAGCATTGTTGTCAAAGCTCTTTTATTGGCTGGAAAAAATAAAAACATAGATGTTAAAAATGTTTGGCGGAAAACACCTTTACATCTAGCAGCCGAACATAGTGACAAGGACCTGATAGAGTTGCTGTTGATCAGTGGAGCTTCCATTAATGCCTTAGATAATGCTAAAGACACACCTCTGCACTGTGCTTGCAAATCTGGCAACCTTAGCACTGCTGAAAAACTAATCAACTGGTCTGAAGGTGAGAAACCCAAGTTTCAGTTGACAAATAGTTTAAAAAAGACACCTCTTCAAGTTGCAGAAAGTGGAGAAACAGATAACCACCATCAAATAGCAACATTATTGAAAAAGAAAATGTTATTAACTAGGTAAGAAACAAAACTTTAACAT
This sequence comes from Sphyrna mokarran, assembly GCA_024679065.1. Lineage (NCBI taxonomy): Eukaryota > Metazoa > Chordata > Chondrichthyes > Carcharhiniformes > Carcharhinidae > Sphyrna > Sphyrna mokarran. The sequence goes on from JAGIQG010000009.1 coordinate 44,092,980, forward strand.
GCTTGATGGTTTAATTGGGCAATGCATTATCCAGTGTGAATCCCAGATTCACGGACCACTATCATCCAAGTTTCACCTTTGTGCCATGTGGAGTTAACAAGATACAGTATGCTGGAGCTTGTGGGATGTGTGCAAGTTTGGGGAGGGTGCAATGGAGGGAATTGGCATCCTGCTTCTATTGCTATCCAGTGACCCTTTATTCAAAAATATCTGGTGTAAACATTGTCTGAGGACAAGATGAGACTCAAGTTGTTGGTACCTACCTCAAATTTATCTAGTCAACCAGTTCTCATTTTCAGGATTCACATTTGAAAAATTATCACTTCAATGAGGTATCAAAGGGCTGATGGCATGTTTCAAACTTAGCATAGTGGTGATTTTAGAGGAACGGAGAAAATTTTGATTTGATTTATTATTGTTACATGTATTAGGGTACAGTGAAAAGTATTGTTTCTTTTGTGTTATACAAAGCATACTATTCACAGAGAAGGAAATGAGAGAATGCAGAATGTAGTATTACAGTCATAGATAGGGTGTTGGAAAAGATCAACTCAATGCGAGGTAGATTCATTCAAAAGTCATTAAAAAAAAGTTCATTCTAAATCTGTGCAATTTATTGTGACCCCCAAAGACAAAACAAAGAAAAAAAAGACACATGCTTAGTAGAGAAAAAAAACAAAATTATCATTTGTAAAAGCACTTAGAACTCTTTACTCTGGTCACCTTTTGTGATCAATGAAGTGATCACAAAATCACCTTTTATGATCAATGAAGTGATTGATGCATTAAGTAAATTAAATCACAGTGCTGTTTGATTAGAATTAATTATTGCAGTTTCCCTTTGTTTATCTTTTCACGACAGGAATACATATTTCATTTTTAAATTTCAATTTTATGCTAACTTTTTGTGCCTTTGGAATTTTAAAATCTGTACAAAACTTGGCAATACTACACCACTGAGCATGCATCAGATTTGGACAATCATGGTGAAACTGATACCATTTGACAGGTTCAACTTACTGCTTTGTGATTCTCAAATAAATCAATAAAATTAATTGTCAGAATATCTGACAAAACTACTTGATGAGAACATTATCTTTTTAAAAAGCTTCTTACAATTAGGGTGCATAATCAAGTAATTTACAAATTGTGTGAATAGATGCTTTGAGCATTTTTCTCCTCTTAAATTCAGTGTCTGCAATAATAGTATTGAAGTGGTTGACGCATGCTATCAATTGTTAATGTAGTTTTGCTATCCAGTTTCATTGATTAACACTGCTCTTTGACAAGTATTATTTCCATTCTGAAGTAAACTTTATTGTATTTTTTGCATTTGTAATGAATGTATTGTGTTTTTAGGTCGTGTTTTGTAACTTGTTTGTGAGCCTCCACTGTTGTGGCACCATGATCATTATCTAGACAACGTTTAGCTTTCATTCTTTGTTCTCTGAAAAAAATGCAAAAAACTATATTTAATTGAGGAACTTTAGAAAATTTGTAAATGTGTATAAATTAGATAGTAAATATAGATATAAAGTTTATTTATTAGTCACAAGTAGGATTAACAGTGCAATGAAGATACTGTGAAAATCCCCGAGTCACCACACTCCGGACCCTGTTTGGATACACTGAGGGAGAGTTCAGCATGGCCAATGCACCTAACCATCATGTCTTTGGACTGTGCAAGGAGACCAGAGCACCTACAAGAAACCCATGCAGACATGGGGACAACATGCAAACTCCACACAGACAGTCACCCAAGCTGGGAATAAAATCTGGGTCCCTGGCGCTGTGAGGCAACAGTGCTAACCACTGTGCCATTGTGACCTTGAAATTTTAAAATCTTACAAAATGTGGCAATACTATACAGTGAGCATGCATCAGGTTGTAACATTTGTAATTTGTTTATATGTAAAATTTAGAGTATAATTACTATATATACAAAAATATCCTGTTGGTGATTCGTTTTAGTGAACCTTAGTTCATGTTGTTGTTTTAATGGACATAAAATGTATTTTTGAGTCATATTTACCCCAAACCATAGACAATAATGTGATTATTTTAAGGTGCAAGGATAGCACAGAGAGTGTTGGGGTTTGCTTCATTTCATCCTGAAACCCACTGAGGTTCACCTTTAGAACTTAATAGCATTAAACCTATCCTCACAGCACCTTTGAATCACAGAAGCACATCTGTTTTAAGTTACACAACTAATGATCTTTTGAAGTATTGGTAAGAACACATTAAAGTATGGAATGAGGGGGAAAAAAATCTGCCAAATTAAACCTGCTTCTTGCAACAGATCAAAAGCAATTTATTTAAATTCCTGAGCAAGACATAAATTCCAAAAAGACTTTTATAAATCTCCTAAAGGTATCCTGAAGGATAGCAAACAAAACTTTGGACATCAAGCTAATGTCTCAGTCTCCAGTTTGATACTGTATGTGGCAGTTACAGGGTTGCCCGAAGAAAACTAGCTGTTTACCAAAAATGTCTTCTGTAATCCCCCACTCTAATTTTCCTAGTGCTAAAAACCTAATGCTTAAAATTATTGGCGTGGATGCTTCCAAATGTGTTAAGTCACAGACCAAAAACTGTTTCCTCCTCGTTTCAAAGTGGACTTCTTTATCCTTGCCCAATGCCGTGCGCCATCGATCACTAACTGCATATGATTATGCACTGGAATGCATGATGAGAAAGCAAGTTACAAGAGACTAGAACAGATGGGTTTTATGACCCCAAATTATAGACAATATGTTCATTTTTAGCAGTATAATTTGTTTTTCTAATGGAACCTTCTTAGTTTATGGATTGTGTAATGTGGTAGAAGTGGTTAAATACCATGTTTTAATTAACCTAAAATGAAACTATTGTCTAAAAAGTACAGCATTTATGAGCTTTTATAGAGAGCTGTACTGTTTTGGGGGAAATTACATAGGTTGTGACAATGGTTTTATTAAATTTTAATGTAATTCTCAGAGATGAGCAAGATGGAAAAAATCAAGACAGTTTATCATAAAACTCAGTAATCAAACAAATTACATCAATAAATAGAAAATGCCAGCCTTGTAGAGTTCATGGAAAGGAACATTTAAGTCAGACTTGTGGTGATCACATTTACAGATCAAATTAATTAGTATAAGCCAGCATATCATATTACTTCCAAAGCAGTTCAACAAAAGAGCTTCTGAAACCTTGGAAAATAGCATTTGCCCCATTTAATGACAATTTATATGTGTTTCTTACTTGAGTTATGATGGATAATTTAGAGAATGCCCATGAAAATTCAGCCCCTATGTATTTTTACAAAATAACCGGACAATCTTATTTGAATGCTTAGTCAGAAAAATGTAAGTTTAATATAGTTGATAAAGTATTACTAAATAACCTGTACTTACTAATTGCTTCAGTAAAAAGGTACCAGAAGATATTGTCCTCACATTTATATCTTGTTTTACATTTACGCCTGTGAAAGTTTGCAGAATTAATATGATCATTTTTCTTGAATAATTCTGAAGATGACTGTAGAGACATTCGGAAAATATGAATAAAAAGGATATATTTTATTTAAAAGTGTTTATCTTTTTTGAATGCAATTGGTTGCTATTTATTATGTTCATGGAGGATATGAATTTACATGTTTTCAACTTTTTGTCCATTATATCTTTGATGAAAGTGCTGCAGAAGCCTTGTGTGATCATGCAATCCAAATCATTGCAATTTGAAGATGCCAGAAAATGTTTCAAAGAACATTTGTTATTTTGACAGAGGTAACAATGACTGCTTCCATAAATTTTTTTTTTTTTTTAAGCAACACAGCACGGGAAACAGGCCCTTCGGCCCAACGAGCCCGCGCCACCGTAATACCAAATCATTATCCTATTTTAATAGTCCTATATAATAATATATATATTAATCCTAATTTGGAAAATTTTCACCATAGGGACAATTTGTTACCCAATCAGCCTAAGAGCGAATTTTTGGGTTGTGGGAGGAAACCGGAGTGCCCGGAGAAAACCCACGCAACCACGGGGAGAACGCGCAAACTCCCGCAGACACCGGCCCAATTCCAAGTGTCTGCACAGCCACATCGATAGTCTCTGAGCTGTCATGGTGCCCTTCAGGTGGTCCACATAAAGCACTCATATACGACATGAGGTACCAGGCAACCCATGAATCAACATCCAAGAGCTGTACCCGCACCACCTGCCGAATGCGTGCTCAAATGTCTTGAAAACCTTTGCCCAGATTTTTATAACTTATTTTTTAACTATACTGCATATGTATAATGTTTATTGTATGAGGAATGGTTGAGGACTCTGGATCTGTACTCGTTGGAGTTTAGAAGGATGAGGGGGCATCTTATTGAAACTTACAGGATACTGAAAGGTCTGGATTGGAAGTGGAGAGGATATTTCCAATAGTAGAAAATACTTGAATTGGAGGGCACAACCTCAGGCTAATGGTATGATCCTTTAAAACAGAGATGAGGAGGAATTTCTTCAGCTAGAGAGTGGTGGATCTATGGAACTCTTTGCCGCAGAAGGCTATGGAGGCCTGGTCATTGAGTGAATTTAAGACAGAGATAGATAGATCTCTTGATTAATAAGGGGATCAGGGGTTATGGGGAAAAAGCAGGAGAATGGAGATGAGAAAAATATTAGCCATGATTGAATGGTGGAGCAAACTCAATGGGTCAAGTAGCCTAATTTTACACTTATGTCTTATGGTCTTATCTGATGAAAACCATTCCCCAACACTAATGAGCTACAAGGAATAGGTTCAAATGTCACTGCTTCTCAAAGCAATGACAGTACATTGTAGAAAGCTGTGGAATGCAAGAACAGAGCAATGAACTGGTCATGAGGGCAGAAAAGTGACAAATTAAATTCAATCATAGAAGTGTAAGATGATGCATTTTGCGAGAGCAAAGGCAGAAAGTGAATACACAATAAGTGGCAGGATATTGAGAAGGGAGCTTGTGGTTTGTGCCAGGAAGGCATTGGATGCACGAGTGATATGACACTAGAGCAAGTCCAGTAGAGCATTGGCATTGCTGAGGTGAATACCACTTCATTTATCATTTTCAGTATAGCCTCAGTCAGAAATCTCACAAATTGGCATTGAGGTAGTCCAGTATCACAAGTGAAAAGAGTTTTAAACACAAAGAATAAATTCTGTAATATCAAGTAGCAAAAGTACAAATAAATGGACAAAATAGTGGTGCACTTGTAAATTTCTTGCAATTCAATATATTTGTGTATTTTTTCCTTGGAAATTTCCTGTTAAACCTTTAACATGATGATTGTTCGTGATTGTCTTCTCAAAGGATATGAGAGATTTAAATATATTGGATGAATGAGTAAGACTACAACAAGGGATCGTGAACATATTTATTGTAAATGAAAGCAGTTCTTTTTACTGGCAAATTTGGTGGAATCCCTTGCATAATGGCTTGTGTTGCAGTGTTGAAGGTGGCATATTTGGTGAAGTCTTCATGGATTTTTGCAAGGTTTTTGACAAGGACCCATATAGCAGACTGGTTAGAAAATTAAGAATCATATCCAAGCTCAACTGTCAAAATTGGATCCAGAAAAGGCTTACTGGCAAGTAACAACGATACTGGTTGATGGTTTATGACTGGTAGATTGATTCCAATGGAGTTCTTCAGAGAACTGTGGTCGCTCCTATGCTTTAGATGGTACATGTCAATGATGTGGACTTACATGTAGGGGACATAATTAAGAGGTTTGGAAATTATGCAAACATTGGCTAAGTGCTTGAAAGAAAACTGTAGATTGCAAGAAGAAAGCAACAAACTGGTCATGTGGGCAGAAAACTGATTAAATTCAATTGAAGAAGCGTGAGGTAATGCATTTTGTGAGTGCAAAAGCAGAAAGAGAATACACAATAAATAGCAGAATATTGAGAAGTGCAGAGTAAACTGGGATCTTAGTGTGTCTTTCCGCAGATTCCTGAAGATAGCTAGACAGGGAGACCAGGTGGTAAAGAAAGCTTATGAGGTATTTTCATTTATTAGTCAAGGCATCAAGCATAACCTTGATCAAGATAACCTTGATTAAAGATTTGGAGGTGGAATCATTGCAGCAAATGAGGGGAAAAATAAATTGATCATGTTTTATAAACTAGGGAATGGACTGGTAGGAATTGATAGAAATCCACAGTGTCTTTCAGCAATGACAAAACATGCGGTAGTCATCTACACAAACTACAAAAGTCATTTGTTTCCACAACAATGTATCAACAATATTCCTTCCCAAGTACAATCTGCAAAGGAAATAGTCTTACTTCTATCACTTGAAATCTTCAAGATGCATCCTTAAATGGTTTCAATTTACAAGTTTTCATGCCTGGTTTAGCTCACATCATATAAATATTGGTGGAATAAAGAAGTAAACACAGAAACCAGTAGCAGCTATGATAAAGAAACAGAGTTAACATTTCAAGTCCACAAATAAGAATCATATAGATTTAAAACATTAATTCGGTTTCTCTCCTCTAATGCTGCCGTACCTGCTGAATTTATCCAGCATTTTCTGTTTTTATTTCAGATTTCCAACAGGCACAATATTTTGCTTTACTGTGGTGGAATACAGATATTAGTCTGCGATGTGGCAACACCCAATGCACAGCCTGTATCCCTTGCTGCCTAAATCCCGCTTCCCACTTTTCTCCAACTTCCCACCAATATTTCGGGTACAGATTTAAGCGGTGGATGAGCACAGATGATATCACTAAGCTGGCATCTTCTCAGTAGCAGCCACTGGTGATGTTGTGGAGCACTGAACAATTTCAAGCGTAAAGATCTCCCATGCATAAAGACATTAGCACTGAGAGAGCACATCAGCACCGTCTCTGGGTGATCCATGGCTGCATCCTGAAAGGTTAATGCTGTAGCCAACAGCAGTGTTAACACTTTGAACTGTTTAGTGTTGTCTACTTTGTTGTATGAATCTCTTGGGTCGCTTTTGCCAGTCTCTTAGGTAGATATATGCACCTACACGTGAAAAAACTCAAATTAAACACTTGAAGCTACAACTAATAACAACCTGCACCCTCACACGACAGAACAAACCCTATCTCGAGAATGCCGGGAAGGTAGAGGACTAAGTGAAAGATGAGAATGCTGGGAACGCGGAAGACTTGCTGAGAGAGAGGGTGTCGGGATCGTGAAGGACTGGACTAGAGAGACGGATGCTGGGAACGTGGAGGACTAGCTGTGTGATGATAGGGACAGCGGTGAGCTGATGGCCCGCAATGAAGAAAAACAGCTGGGGAAACTGAACCGACTGTGGCTGCAGAGGGAGGAGGAGGGTAAAAGAAGCTGCTTATCTATCAGTGGATGTCCATGTGATGTGACTGGTTGACGAGCTGGGTTTGTCTGAGAGCAGTTGTCTATGAAGTTTACACAGCACCTCAAGGCATCACTGGGTTTTATTTGCTCTGTTGTGCTGAGGTTTAATGCTGGTTCGTTAATACTAGAACCATTTCCCCCCCGCCCCAGCCTCCTTGGGCCACTTTACGAATCCAGCCAGAAGAAAGGATAGTTAAAGCTTCAAGATTATTAGTGTCACGAGTAGGCTTACATTACCACGGCCACGGAGTTACTTCAAGGCCATTTGACATGGGTGGCATTATAATTGAGCCAAAATTCAAGAAGTGTCCTTTGTTATCTTTAACTGCATAATCTGGTTTGATTTGCGTGACTGGTTACCCCTTTCAGGCTATATATAATTTATAGATTTAGCGACAGCTCTGATAGTTGACTGCACTTGAATGCTATGACTTAACATTCATCCCATCAACTATACGCTAAAGAAATTCATCCTTCTTCCACTATGTATATTTTATGGGATACTAGGCAGCAGCATACGCCCTTTTTTTGCGATTGCTATTGCATGTCCTAATCTTTCCTAATCCTAAAATTATAGTGTTTTACTATAAACAATGAGACCAAGGAGGGATTATGTCCATGATTTTGAGTTCACAGGTCTGTAAATGACAAGTGTATAACAGTACTGATCTCTCTAGCCAACATGCTTTATATATTTAAACAAAATTAAAAACAGTCGTTTATTTTGTGCAATGTGAAATAATCTAATCACACACACAAGGAATAGTATGCCAAAGAATACTACAGAATTTAGTTTCAGGTGGCATTTTAGTTTCTGCTGAGATGTTTTTGTTTGGGAATGTGAAATAACAAAAGTTGAAGTAGTATAAACCATCAGAGAAAAGCTCTTGATTGATTTATGATATTACTTGAGTTATGAAGTTACATTTCTGTATTTTGCTTGTTAATCTTTGATTAAGAATGAAATTACCTTTTAAAATAAATAACTTTTAATCTGGCTGTCAGTATACTCTGTCTGCAAGAAGGCTCCAATGATGAGTCACTACTAGCAAAATAGTGACTCATTATAACATAACAACATAACATTAAGTCACACAAAAAACATGATTATAAAATTGGAAATGTAATTTTTTTATAGAACTGGTGACTACCCACTCTGACATCACCTAACATTGTCTAAACTTCAGTTCAGCTAACAGTTATCAGCCTTAGATATTTGTAATTTATGTGTATTATTGAAATTGGGAGATATGGTACCATTTATTGATTGTTGTACTCACTGATCTATAATGGCTTCTAGTTTAGTTAAAACTAAGTTTTTATTATTTTCACCTTCTCTTTCAAATGTCCTGCCCTATGTCTATAATCTTCTGCAGTCCCAAGACCCTCGGAATCTTGCGCTTCTGTGACTCTGGCCTCTTGCTGACTCTCAATTTTCTGTGTTCCATCATTTCAGCTACCTATGCCCTGAAATGTACTTGCCAAATCACATTTTCCCCCAAATCTTGCATGAAGATTATATTAATCTTAAGTATATTAAAGGGCATTTGTCATGTCCTATAATTTTTTAATCACTTTGTTTTTGTTCAACAGAGGGTCACCTGAGAGAGATACATCAAAACCGTCCCAAACTGGTGAGTAACCAAACTATTTTTTTCTTGAGTTTGAAATTGCAGTTTTACAATGGAGCAACAACATATTTGGCTAAGAAAATAAAGCAAGATTCCTGTGGTCCTGTCATGCAACAACTTTGTACAAGTGCTGAATGTTGCCATCAACTACTTAACAACAAAACTCAAATGCTGGTTGTTTTTTCATTTTTGGTGTTTGGGTTTCTACATTTTAACCTTAATTCAGCTTTTCTTCATATCTGAGCAACTAACTGGTAGTGGGAGCAGAAGGAAGTTGAAAATTGCCTGATATTTTAAAATATGATTTTTAATCCCTGTGGAAGTCAGACTCTTCTTGATGGTATATTTATGTGCCACAATGCAGTAAAGAAAAATAAAATTCATCCTCCATTGTTCTAAGCTTGCATCCTTACCATTTGACGGCGCCATTAACTATAAATTTATTAAGAGGGTCTAGAATGCTTTACAGAAAGTTAGGCACAGGGAGATGTTTATGACTGCATTTGCACTTCTTGGTGCACCATACCAAAAACTTTAGAAATTAAATGTATGTTATGTTGGATGTTAATTCTGTACCAATGATCATTTTTCCTGCATGCAAGTTCCATTTGTGTTTGAAGGCTGAGATGCATGTTTATTTCTTGCTCTCTTACCTCAAAGAGAAAGAAACTTGCATTTATATGATACCACAATTTCAGTATGTTCCACAATCAAATTATTTTTTGGAATGTGGTCACTGTAATGGTTCTTTTTCTGAATTTGCACAAGAAATTTTGAAAGTGTCACTTGGCATGTCTAGTGAGCACTTGCAGAAAGTCTTCAGAAATGGGTAGTAGCAGTACTCCAGAGTTGACTGTTGATGGTTCCTATTTTAGAGCATGGATCTGCTGCAAAATTCACTTTTATCTGTAGCAGCAAAATCCAAAATGAGATATTTTAGATTTGACGAGCAGTGTTATAAACTGCAACTATAACACTGACAGCAAGATTATGAATATTAATGACTGAGCAACAAGCATTGTTTAAAAGTTAAATTGATTTAATCAAAGTGTTTCCAGATGCTTGAATTCATACCTTTGAATTTACTGAGAGAGACATTTTCAGTGCCAACAAAATATAACCGACTTTTTGTCCTAAAACCAAGCAGTGTAGTGCATGGAGCTTCTGTTTAGTGACCACTTCACATTAATGATGATTTGAATTTGTTTTATCTTATTTCTAGTCATCCTTGACTTCAGCTGTTGAAGTAAAAAAATGGATTCCAAGCATCAAAACTGAGATTGAATATTATCTTCAGGTGAGCAGTTCAGTTTATGAAAGGAATATTAGCAATGTTTCACTTCTGGGAAGAAAAACATTCCTAGTGCTCCACAACATCAATTAATTTTTTGCAATGAAAATTCAAGATTTTCAGTCAAAAATATTTTCTTCTGAGTTGTATCAAGGGAGATTCTTTGTAATGGATTCTGTTGTAAAAATATAATGGCAAATTTGTGCTGTCTAACTACTACTTGCTATGAGTTGATGTTGCTCAGATTTATTTTAGGAAGTTGCATCAAGGTGAAACTTTCATCTCCTCACGAATGGATTCAAAATGAAAGTCTGAAATGAAAGGCTAATCTCTACTAAATTGCTGTACTCACTCTTTATACAATGCAATCTTTAATACCTCTAATTAGTCCAATTGAAAGAAAGTAGACACATGAAAGAAATATAGTTGCTAAATGTTTGTTTCAGTAAGTTGTTTTTATGTTTGCTAGGACTATTTGTCAAACAAATTGTTTTTATTAAAAGTATATTTTTCAGGGTTTGTTACAGATGTAACATAGTGTGCTTTATTTTGTGTGTGTCTAGCTGGGTGGTCTAACAGAATCAAAATGATAATGTTTTGAGTTTTTTGAGGGTAATTCTGTTGCTGTCATGGACTGCCAAAGGAGATTTGATGAAGTGCTATACAATAGGCTTGTGAGCAAAGTTAAAGCTTATGGAATAAAAGTCACAGTTGCAACATTAATACAAAATTGGTCTTGTGACAGGACACTGAGGGCAGTGCTGAACGGTTGTTTTTTGGACTGAAGGAATGTTTATCGTGGACTTCTCTATGCGTAGATGTTGGGACTTTGCTCTTATATTTAATGCTACATTGGTGGAAGAATCAATAAACAGAGGACAGAGATTTAAATTGGCTAAAGAGCAATGGAGGCATTAAGAAAATATCTTTCACAGTGTATAGTTGGGTTCTGGAAATGCATTGCCTAAGAATGTGATGGAGGCAGGTTCAATCGAAGCATTCATCAAGGAATTGGACTATTTTCTGTAAAGGAAGATTGTGCAGGGTTACAGGGAGAATGTGGGGGATTGACACCTAGTGATTTGTGCTTTCAGAGAGCAAGCACAAACATGGCAGGCTGAAGGGCTTCCTTTTTGCTGAAACCATTCTATAAATCGCATTATAATGATATGATAAAGAGGAAATGTTTTCTCTGCTTCACAGCAATCACAATTACCCCATTACTCAGAAAAGAAGATAAAGGAATTTCAGGATCATATTGAGGAACTTAAGAAGGAGTATCAGCGCTACTTGTGGAAGCTACGCCGGTTAGATCCTTCCCATAAGGACCACCCTTGGAAACCCCGTGCTTATACACGGAAAAGGCCACCTAACTCTGCAGCACAAATCACTAGTGAACTAGGTATTCAAAATTATATTTGAGGTCAATTTGTAGCTAAGCAACAATTAGGCCTCTGCATTGCAGCATAATGATGTGAATATCAGCTTGGGTCACTCAATGTAAAATCCATTTGTTAACTTCCAATTCTTTGTGGTTTTAGTTTTGGCCGTTCTATCTCTGCAACTTACTCCAGTCTTATCCCTTCATTACTCTTTTGTCTTCCATTCTGGCTTGTAAATAATTCTTATTTCATGCATGAAACGTATTCCTCGGGGCTCTCAAATATTAGTATATCTTTCAGTAACTCTTTGCAATTCCCTCCATTTAAAATTACGTCTTCTGCCTCTTGTTAACTCATGTTCTGAACCTATTTGAAGCCCATTTTGACAACTATTCTTTCATTAACTCCTCTTTATCTCATCTAGCCTACATTCATGCAACTTGGTGTCAATTCCTTCTATTATCTAAAACAGAAGCAAACTACTGTGAATGCTGGAATCTAAATCAAAAGCAGGAAAATCAGGAAATACTCAGCAGGTGTGGCAGCATCTCTTCATATCCTCTGAAGAAAGGTCCTCAGTCTTTAACTCTGCTTTATCTCCACAGATGCTGCCAGATTTGCTGAGTATTTCCTTCCATTGCTTATTTATGTTCATTTTTCCTTGCCCTCTAGAGTCATTGGATTTATAAAAAAAAACTTAATATACTATTTAGTGATTTGTCAGTCATTGGTGGGCAAAGTTTTGAAGAGATTGTTAACAAAAGAAGCATAACTGGAAATTCATTGACAGTTTTTTTTTTCTTGAATGAACTGGGTGGGAACATGAATCCACTTATGGGAGGGCCAGTTGATTTTTGGAAATACATTTTCTGGCACTTGAAGGTTTATCTAACCTAGTGTAACTTAAATGCCAACCTCTAATTGTTGCTGTACTGTGTAATGTCATTGTTATAAAACTGTCAGGTCCTATGCCAGAGAACTTCAGTTTCTATTTAATGACAAGACACCTTTTTAAAATCATTCTTTTAATATATTAAGTCTAGAAATATTGATTTCTCTTACCTTTATCAGCATCTGTATAAAGTCCCCACCATTGAACCTTAGTGTTTCATTTAGATTTCCTCAAAATATTTTTTTGAAAATGATCTTTACACATTGTTTATTTATATAAATTCCAATTGACTTTTTGATACCAAAACTTATCTTGCTCATTTTCTGTGAAGTGTTGGAAAAGAGATATACCACTGAATATTTCTTTTTAATGAAAGAATTGGAATGTTGATTTATTTTAATGATGCCACAATGTAGTTTTTATCCCTATACCTTCCACTTTTTAAAACAATGTTTGCCAATTTTATCATCCAAATATTTCCATCCAGAAATTAGATTCATATTCAGATACTTGTTTCTCTTTTAGTAAATTATGGCTTTGTTATTTACAGGTACGTTGCACAATTTGAAAGGACTATGTATACCTCCTTCACGTGAAACTGGAGATGAAACTCATGAGTATGACTCTGACAGGAAATCTGGTGAAGGAAGGGAAAGAAGCTGTCTCAGCCCACAGATAGCAGATGGTATAATCTATGACTGTTCAGTGGTTAATTCAAAGTTTCAGGACCAGCCTCTCACTTTTAATCCTGCTAGAGTTCCACTGAGATTTTCTATGCACTCAACCCCAAAAAATACATCAGGAGAAGGCTCACATCACATGACCAAGATTCTTTTATCACAACTACCAAATTTACAAACCTCATCTTGTGGAACCGAAGCAGGTTTGAACAGAGAGAAAGAAGAAATACAAGCCTTTAAGATGACAGAAGATTCTCAGGAAACTATTTTGCAGAATAAAAGTTGTGGAATCCTGGGATTGTCTTGCTATTCTTCAGATGAAGACACATAAGTGACAAGTAGCAACTGATTTAGAATTCATTTTGTGTCCAGTTCTGTAATTTGCTAGATGTATATAGATGCTATGTTTTCAGAACTTGAGTTCTTATACAGCTTTGTGATATTTGTGTAAATACGGTTGTTGAATTTCACTTCTATACTGAATATGGTACCAAACATATTCAAATACTGACACTTCAACTCTCATAGTTGACATGAATTTAAATCGTTAGAAATAAAAATGGCCTTCATTTGAAATACTTGTTGGATATAGTTTTTTTCTGTCATTAGTATATAATGCATATATGAAAACTATTGGTATCTAGCCACTGGTGAAGCAGTGTTCTAAGAATGTTTTTACATTCTGCAACCGAACTGTTGTACCCATGCCTCTACAATATCTAAGTTGAGGAAATAGCTTTTTATTATTGTAGTTTACTCTTCTGAATCAGTTCACACCTTGCTTCAATAGCAAAGACTTGAGATAAAATCACTATGATCTGACATTAAAAGATTGGCATTTGGGCAAACTTCTGTGGTAATCTGATATTTGATTCTGGCAGGTTTATAGTTTTGTTGATTTATTAGTCTCGCCAACATCCTGACACAAATATTTGGACAAAACAAATGAACATATACTGTCTTTCTTTATCTCCAGATTTCATTCTTTATGTTGGTAATCATAGCTCTTTACAAGTTTCATGGTCTTTGATAGCAGCCAACATCTTGGTAGCATTCTCCAAATTTCCACCTGTTCTGCTGCTTAAACTGTCAGTGTATTCCCTCCTTTGTCTCCCTCTTGCCTTGCTACCCCCAATTTTACCAGTCGCCATCAAATATATTGTTCCAGTTTTTCCTCTTAAATACTTGCCCAAAGAATTATGGTTGCTACTTGGTTATTGTCTACAAAAGATCTTTTGTACCTACTTCCCTCAAAATTTCCTCATTAGTTTTGTGTGTTATCGAACAAATCCGCATGATGCAATTCAGAAGACACGTTCTGTTGCTTTCAACTTATCCTTCCCCAAGCTTGCAGTCCAATTTTTGCATTCATTTAGTAAAGTTTGCCAAAAGTAGAATTTTAATAAACTCATTCTGCTTTCCATAAAGATGTTATTTCTCAAGAAGTCTGACATTTTTGTGAAGATTTTCTTTGAAAGTTTTGTGCATGCCCCGATGTTTTGATTGCTTCTCCTATCAGATGTTATGAGGCTAACCCAGATAAGAAAATGATTCAGCTTAGTTTATTTCTTTCAATTCCACTATTATTTTGCATCCAGATATATTCCTTTGATATGATCATGCATACTGTTTTGCTGCAGTTTAATGATCTATATGTTACAATTTGTTATAATTACTGTCATCTGCATATCTCAGATTATTTTTTCTATCAGCCACTGAAACTTGTGGTAAGTTTATGGCCATATTTTAATGACTTAAGTTTAAAGATTGAAAGAACTCGGTGACAGAAGACAACTCCATGTTGCACTCTTTGTAGCTATCCAATCACGTTATTCATTGTCTATTCTAACTACTGTTTGGTCTCAGTCTACGTTTTTAAGCAGCCTTAATTTTAACATTGAAGGGAAAAGTTCATTTAATATTCCAAACATCTGTTCCTGCCTCACTCTTTCAAAAACCTTAGAATAATCTATAAAACATAAGTATATGTCTTTTTGGACTCCCTGTTATTCTTAACAAGTTCCATTTCTTGTTCCTTTTCCCTTTGCCCATACTGGTCTAATTCCACACTGCACTGACCATAAGGACTAAGGATTCTTACATTTATTTTGATTTGTGTAACTCATGTGGCTGATCATTCAATGAAGTTTGCAATTTGTTACATTTGGCCTTTGAGGTAGTGATACAACTGTCAACTTACAAAGTTGTTCCAGATTTAATCCAGAGATGACACTTTGTCACAGGTACCATCAAAATAAGTTAAGCAATGAATGGATTCTAGGGTAAAACTCACAATTTAAAAAAAAATCCTTTTAGTCAAATGGAAAATCCGAGCAAGTATTTATTTTAATGCAACCAAATTGTATGTGTGCTATCACCATAGAAAGCATTCTTTCTGGATGCATCACAGCTTGGTATGTCTCTTGCTTTGACCAAAACCGCAAGAAACTACAAAGTGTTTGTAATGGTAGTCCTGTCCATCATGCAAACCAGTCTTCTAACCATTAACCCCATTTATAGTTCTCATTACCTCGAGGAAAGTAGCCAGCATAATCAAGGACCCCATGCATTCTGAACACCTTCCATTGGGAAAAAGATACAGGAGTCTTAAAACACACCAACCAGCTCTGCCATGAGACTTTTGAATGGTCCTTTCACACGTTAAGTTGATCTTTCTTCTCACCCAATCGGTAACTTCGATACTACATTCTGCACCCAATACCTTCCTTTTCCCCGGTGTACTCTCCGAATGATCTGTTTTGTCTCGCTAGTTCACAAGAAGCGATACTTTAAATTGTATTACAATACATGTGAAAATATATGGTGGGCACAGTGGTTAGCATTGCTGTCTCAAAGCACCAGGGATCTCGTTCCTACTTTGCATCACTGGCTGTGTGTAGTCTGCACGTTCTCCCTGTGTCTGCGTGAGTTTCCTCCAGGTGCTCCAGTTTCCTCCCACAGTCCCAAATATGTGCTAGTTTGGAGCATTGGAGGTATTAAATTCTCCCTGAGTGTGCCTGAACAGGCGCCAGAGTTTGGGGATTTTCACAATAACTTCAGTGCAGCGTTAATCTACTTGTGACACTGATGAGTAAACATTATAATAGATCAATTCAATCCAATTCAGGGACTGAATCGGGAGGTAGCAGGGCCGTCCTGCAGGGGGAGGTAGATAGGCGAGCGGAAGTGCCTGGTTGAGGGCGGAAATGAGGTTCTTGGTGCAATATGGCGGAGGAGGTGGATGTGGATATTGAAGGAGACGGAGCAGAGCTGAGTCTGGGGTAAGGAGACAGGGCCCGGGGGGAGAGAGAGAGAGGGAGAGAGAGGGGCTGTTCCCCGCTCTGCTGCTGCCGGAGTGGGGAGGTGAGGGCAGTCTGTCATCGCTTAGGCCGGCCTGGGGGAGAGAGAGGGATCCGCCTGGGGTTTGTTTATTTCTCACCTGTCAGAGTATTTACTGTAAAACATTCAGAGTGTCTACACTGGTTACTCCCCCCAATGTAAGCTACTGCTGCTGCTACTGCTTCTCCTTTTCACAACAGAGCGACGCGCTCTGCAATCTTATTGAAATCAATGTGCATTTAATATTTTCAGTGGTCAAACTTACCGGGAAAGGTTTGGCTTTTCCCAAAGCTAATGAATGAAATGAGTACATCTGAGGATTGGCTTTGTATAGGAAACACAGCAGCCAGCCAGCCAGCCAGCCCACTGCGAGTTCCCACTTCAATGTCGAAGATATTCAGCTGGCCGCGGGGTAAATGTTGGTCAGGGTAGCGGGAGATCTCCACTGATAATTTTTAAAAAGTGACACGACACCCTCAGAGATAGACAAGGGAACGAAATAAGATCGTGAGGCTCAAACAAAATGCATACAACCAGAATCGTGAAATGATTATAACACAGAATTAACGTATTTTGCCCATCATGTCAGTGCTAGCCCCAATTTATCTAGTGCCATTCCCTGTCATTTTTCCCTCTAGCCCTGAAAATATTTCCATTTCAGATAGCGATCCAATTTTGTTTTGAACACCTTAATTGACCTACCTCTACCACATACTCAGGCAATTCATTCCGGACCCTAACAGCTCAATGTGTGACAAGTTTTGTTGTTGCTTCTTTTACCTTAATCTGTGGCTCCTTCTATCAATGGGAATAGTTTCTCCCCAACTACTAGCCAGATACCTTGTGATTTGAATACCTTCATCAAATCATTTCAGGGAAAACTATCTCCAATCTATCGGCAAAACTGAAGTTCTGCTTCCCCTGGCACCATATTCGTAAATCTTTCTTGTATCCTCTAATGCCTTATGCCTCTGCTGCTAGTAGCTATTCCTAACAGTAGATCTGCTGTGGTGGGATGGCATGTTCGCCTGTCCTCCAACAGTGAATTGAATGCAACCACTCTGACATCCATTACTATTCCTCGGTCACCCCTTTTTCTGCTGCCCTCTAGCAATGACTAATTCCATATCCTGCACAATTCCCTTCAACTACACAATTTAGGAAGTAACTTGAAGAAAAATGAAGTAGCATTTTTATTTATGGAAAATTTTAGTAATAGTTTATATTGATGTACAGTTGAACTTGCATGACATAATTCACTTTGAAGATTTTGATTAGTGGTTATCAAGCTTTATTGGAAATTGCATTTCACTCTATAAATTTGGTTTAATTACCTCTGCTCACTTGTGGTGTCAAACTGTTGATCTGAAAGTTAGCATGTCAAATTTAGAAGCGATGGATTATGGTGCCCACAAGCAGTAGTAGTTAACAGTATAAAATATATGAGGGAAATTTTAAATCCACCAGATGGGCAGATAAGTGTTTAAAATTTCAAACTCCAATATGGCCACTTCTGGTTTTAATGGCAGCACAATAGATTGGAAACATGTGGAGTTAAGGATATTTTAATGAAATTACGTGCCTCAAAATGTAATTCCCTTCCAGCTTTAACACTGGCTAGCCAGGTTTCATGGGGCTTGGGAAACCTGGCAACTAAAGTGAGGAATGGATTGCTGTGTAGAACAGGTAAATACTTTCCAAGCATTGTTTGTAGGCAAGTAGGAATGCTTCCCTCCCAGCAAGCACCATCCCTTCTCACGACGAAAGCCCCTCAGAATCCCTGGGAATACATGAGGAGATGATGGTACGTGGTATTGTGACAGGAAGGTGGATGGTGAAATTCAAATTCAATAAAAAATCTGAAATTAATTGCCCAATGGGTGACCATGGAACCATTGTCAATTATTTAAAAAAAATCTGACTCACTCATTTCCTTTAGAGAAGGAAATTTGTCATCCCCACCTGTTCTGGCCTACATGTGACTCCAGATCTACATTTGGATGACTCTTAAATACCCTCTTTATGGTATAGTTTTAGGGATCAGTAATAAATCCCAAAAATGAATAAAAACATCTCTGCCCCCAATTTGTTTTTGCTATTGCACAAAAACCACCAACATCAGTTACGCTATGCCCATCTACCTTGCACTCTCTACCCAAGTAGCAAGATATCAACCTGCAACAGGCTGGCTTCCAGATTGGGATCCCGTTTGAAATAACCAACCATGCACATTCCACAGCATTTAAGGAAACCCAGACTTCCGACCAGAGCTGTGCCGTCCATCCCTGCACCCGCCCCATCACAAGTTAAAAACCTTCCCAGTAAAGGTGGAGGGTAATGTTTTGATTTTAAGATTAACAGTATTGTTCTGAGTCTTACCAAAAATTGTTAATTTGTGTTTGAAGTGAGGATTGTGGTACAGTACCTGGTTTTTTGCAAGACCATTACCTCGATTCTTCCTGGAGGAGTAACAATGGATTTTTGGTAAGTCCTAAAAGCCAGCATTGTGGTAGATAATTCTAAATTAGTCAAACTTATTAAATATAAAAATATAATTTCATGTGAAATATTTCAACAATGAGATGCAGTGCTGTATTTGACAAACCAAGTTGTCAAATTCTGCAACTGAGTTCATACACCTAGTTCATGAATTATATTATAAATTTGGGTCATTCTTTCAGATTCAATGGCATCAGTTGCTTCTGAAAACAGACCACAGTCTCTTACTTTTGTGTGAGTTGTCTGTAGTGCCATATCTATTTGTTTAATAAGGTGATGCAAAGAATGTCATGTTTTTGACTGATAACTGATGTATTTTGTGTGTGCGCATCAGTAATCTTTAAGTGGCTTCCTGAACCAGCAGAACTTCCTGATGTCCACAGGGAAAAAATTCTCCTCAAATAACGCCACCAGCTGACAGCTAACAAAACACTTCCATTGAATAGAACCTCAAAATAAAATTCATAGATTCAATGAAATCCTATAATCCCAACTGGAACACATTCCACATCCAAAAAAAAGTTCACTTGCGCACCTGTTGGTTGACTGCAAATATCATCAGCAGATACTGATAACAGACTCGAGTGGTGAAGTCCCAGATTTCCACCTTTTGCAGAAAATCTAAACGCCCAACTGCAGCTTTGAAGGCAGGTCAAAGAAGATGTGGCTGCTTGCTCCACAAATGAATCATGGGGAACAGTTGAAAGTGTGACTCTGGCTTTCCAAGTTAGACCACTGCCTATATAGTAAACTTTTGGCCTTGAGTGAACCATTCCTTGTGGCATAACAACCATTCACATTCTGTCAGCCAAAACCATTGTATATAAATCAAAGAACAATGTAGCACAGGAACAGGCTCTTTAGCCCTCCAAGCCTGCACCAATCATGTGTTCCTAACTAGACCGTCCGTTTGTAACCCTCTATTCCCAGTGTGTTCATGTGGTTATCTAGACAAGTCTTTAATAATCCTAGCATGTTTGCCTCAATCACCTTCTTGGTAATGCATTCTAACCTCTCACCATCCTCTGTATAAACCAAAAAATCCCCTGCATATCTGTATTGAATCTTGTCCCTCCTTACCTTGAACTTGTGACTCCTTGTGTTTGTCATTTCTGACCTGGGAAAAAGCTTCCAACTATTCACCCTATCTATGCCCTTCATAATTTTATAAACTTCTGTTAGGTCGCCCCTCAACTTCCATTTTTCCAGGAAGAATGTTAATCTTGACGCAAAACCATACTTGCTTTCTCAGCCGTTAGAATTTTTAAAAATTCTTAAAAAAAATAAATCAAGTAAATGCTTGATGAGGCATGGTCGACTGATATCGGACTGACTTAATACAATCTACACAATACTCAAGTAATAATGCAAAATTAACAATGTACCACATTACTGCATTTTAGTGGACAGTTTTAATTTAAATAAAGTGACTCCTATCTATTGCCGAACATCTGGAAGCTTTTTGACTTTGGAAATGCTCACAAATGTCTGACAATTCTCCTGTTCCCTCTTGAATTTATGTTACTTGATAATCAAAGATTTTGGCACAATAAATGGGAGGTGTTTATTGATTGCTGAAACAGTCTAACAAATCACTCGTACAGTCTACGAGAAAATTACAGCAATTTTGATGTTTTTGTCCATCTCAAAGACCTTTTTATTAACTATCTAAATACACTATGCTTTTAAACAACATTAAAAGCAAACCCTTTTTTGTCCAATTTCTTTCTGTGGAACGTTTGTGTTAAACTGAAGGCCCTTTATCTTCTGAAGCATATTGTGTCATTAACTTGAATATAGTTGCTTTGTACATGCAAAGTACTTACTTGCATTTAATCCATGCTCTTATCATCAAATCCCTATAGTGCAGAAGGAGGTCCTTCAACATTGATTCTGTAATAACCGTTCAAAAGAACATCTCACCCAATCACCATAACTCCGTGAATTTACTATGGCTAATCCACCTAACGTAGACACCTTTGGACACTAAGGGGCAATTTAGCATGACTAACCCACCTAACCTGCACATGTTAGGACTGTGGGAGAAAATTGAGCACCTGGAGGAAATTCAAGCAGACATGGGAAGAACACGCAAACTCCACACAGACATTCCCAAGACTAAAATTGAACCCAGGTCCCTGGCACTGTGAGGTAGCAGTGCTAGCCATTGTGCTGCCTCTTGCGTTCTGAAGATTTGATCTCTTGAAAATTTCACTTGACCCACAGCACTCATTAGCTTATGAATAGTGAATTCCAGATTTATACTATCCTTTGTGTTTCACTCTGAAATAGTTTGGCTCTGGTTTTGAGATTTACTCCCTTGTTCTGGATCTCTCCCCACTTCAGCCTTGAAAAGAACGTGTTTTAATCTGCCCTCTTGAACTTATCATCATTTTAACTATTTCAGTTTGAATGTTAGGGGGTCATAAGCCCAATTTATCTAACTGCTCTCATAATTTAGCTCATTAAGCTGTGGTAAAGTGGTGAATGGATTTTGAATGTGATAAATGTTAGTAACAACTCTCACTTATGGGAGCATTTCAGGATATTCCAAACTATCAATGAAGTAGCTTTTGTCAAATGTTCTAAGTTTGTTGTGTTTTCATTGTTCTTTCTTTTCACAGTCCTGGACTTTGGATAGCTCTCTCAGTGAAGAGAATAGAGCAGCTATTGAGAAGATGTTGCAGGAAGAAGAGTATCCTTTTCATTGATAATGTTATTGTACAGATCCATTACTACTGGAATCAGATATAGTTATATTTGCAGATAATCTTTCTTGCTCAACATGACACAGCCTCTCTGTCTTTCCAGTTTAAAACTTTGTCACTTTCTGTTTTGCCTTTGTACCTTGTGATTCCTGATTCTAAGTAATTTCAGTCACCATTTAAATTCCCTTTTCCCCTGGTTTTTATTTCTTCTATTCTCATTTAATTTCATCGTGCATATCAACTCTGCATTTTTTTCAATCATCCTCCTGACTTAACTAATAAATGAGATCTTGGTACGTCAAAGGTGTATGTTATTGAACTTTGAGCATTTCTCTTTGCTATTCAAAGTTCTTCTTTTGCCCTTCCCTGTTACCATCACCTGCTCTGGGCAAAACTATCTGCTCACGCCTTTCCAGTTTTCAATTCCTTCCCCTTTGGCCCTCTGTCTACCAAGGTGCTGCACCCCTGTTGACCACCTCAGTAGCTGCCCCTGCTAATACCGTTATTGTCTTTCACCTGAGTTGTTGTCCTGTACAAGATTTTAGCCTGAGAATCACAAGCTTCAATGTAGATGGTGTATTAATGGTCCAGTTGTGCATTAGAAGATCTGGACTTTAACGTGAAAAAAATTGTCTTGTCCTCTGCAGCCAAATCATTAAGCTTACACTAAATTATTTTTGTGAGCAAGAGTAGTCTCATAATCTATTCCTGTATTATCTTTTCCAACTTTCAAAGTCCCCATAGGATTAACTTCTACAAGTTGTTCCATAAATTGGCTGTTTGTGAAGTGGTAAGATAATAAAATGAGGCAGATAGAATTCATTTCTAAGATACATGCCCATGGTATATTTAAAAACAGTTAATAGCCCAAATCTTCCAGCAACCAACATAAGATTGCCTTTCTTCTCCAGTTTTGAACAATCCACAGACCAGAAGATCTGGACTTGTTATTTCGATGGTGTGATGTGTTTTGTCTGTTTCTCCCTCCGCAGGTGCTACAATCTGTGTTTCACATTTCCAGCGGTATTTTGTTTTGGTTGGCTAGAACAGGTTTTCTGTCCGTCACATCTTTGAGAAGACAATTTAGCAGTTTACAATTTTTTGTTTCTCCTTGTCTTTGTTAGATTTCTTCGTATTTTTTCTGAAGAGATTGATTCTTTGCTCACAATATGGTTTCCTGGACATTCTCTTCTAAGGTCATTGTTCCAGATGTGTAAGTCTGGGCAGTGAATTTTCTCAAGCAATTTCACAACTAAGGATACTGTAACCAAGTCGAATCCCATGTGTCTGGATAAGATGCTCTTTTGGACAGATTGTGCAGACTTGATGAGCTGAATGGCTCCCACCTACATTGTAGGGATTCTATAAGTCTACAGTGGAGCACCTAGTTAACCTTATCATCCCTAATCCATCCTCTCCAGCTAATTCTGGTGGGGATCAGTAGAGACTGGGAATTAAACCTAGGATCTTCCAGTTATGTATGATTACTCTCTTCTGTCTCCTTATTCAGGTGGATCTGTGAACAATTCATGAAACTTTTCAAAAATGAAGCAAGTGTGGATGCGTACCAATAATAGAGTAGTTCCCAAGTGCAGTTTATATGATTTCAAGTTGTAATCTCTCATATCCTGGAACAGTGTAATTCATTCTTTTTTGCTTATGTATGTTCCTTAACTATTTAATAGATACTACCTAACAGGGAAAAAACATCCACAAGGCAGTTGGCCTGATCACCAAGAGAGAGAGAAAATATCTGTGAAAAGGTGGCTTAGCATGTGTGGCAAATGGAGATTCATTTATTAATATTTAAGGCATATAATATACTATATTTCAGATAAACTCTAACTCAAACCTGTCTTTTAAGCTGCTTATCAAAATACAATAACACCAGAAAAAATATTTCAATTAATGCACATAGGGAATGAAAATATCAATGAAAATTTAAAGCATGCTGCCCAAGAAAGTTCCAAGTTCATACTCTGCTTCGTGATAAGTTAACTGCTCTCTGATAGAGGATCCAGAATTTGTTGTATGATTTTCCAGACATTTAAGTGGTTGGGGAATTACTACACTTGTACTTTGTACAAGTTTGCATGGCACCAGTTAAATCCTTGCTTTATAGAGTATGAGAATTTAGGGCATACGTTTAAGATGTAGGTAGCAAGATTTAAAAGAGATGTATGAGCCAAGTTTTTTTACACAGAGGGTGGTGAATGCCTGCAGTCCATTGTCAGGGAGGTAGTGGAAGCAGATACAATAATAACTTTTAAGGGGCGTCTTGACAAATACGTGAATAGGATGGGAATGGAGGGATATGGTCCCAATAAGGCTATGGGGTTTTAGTTGGTTGGGTAGCATAGTCGGTGCAGGCTTGGAGGACCAAAGGGCTTGTTTCTGTGCTGTAGTTTTGTTTCTTTGTTCTTTGATTTCTTTATATGTTAAGTGAAAAAAAATTAAGGGCGGTACAGTGATTACCACTACTGCCTCAGCGTCAGGGAGCAGGATTCAATTCAGCCTTGGGTGACTGTTTATGTGGAGGTTGCATGTTATTCCTGTATCTGTGCGGGTTTCCTCCTGGTGCTCAGTGCTCAGGTTTCCTACTACATGTACATGGCCGTGCAAAATTGTCCCTTGATGTCCCAAGATCTACAGGTTAGTAGGGTAAATATGTGAGGTTATGTGGTAAGACTGGGTACAAGTTGGTGCACACTCAGTGGGCCAAATGGTCTTCCGCACTGTATGAGTTCTGTAGTTCTAAGATATAGGATCAAAGCCATGTACAGTACAAGAGGCCATTTAGCTTGTGTCTGTATCAGCTGTCTGCCAGACCAAGTCACCTACACACATGCCCCAGCTCATCCCTGTAGTTCTGCATTTGTTTTTTCCTCAGATGCTATTCCAATTCTCTAGAAAGCCTCAATTGAATCTGCCTCCACCACACTATCAGGCAGTACATCCTAGGCCTAACCACTTGCAGCATAAGGAAATTATTTGTCATGCTGGCATTGTTCCTTTTACCAAGCACTTTAAATTGCTTTCATGACCTTTCGGCCAATGGAAGTAGTTTTGTCCTATTTTCTTTGTCCCGATCCCTCATGATTTTGAACCCCTTGATTAAACCTCCTTTTAATCTTTTTTGCAAGAAGAGCAGCTTCAGCTTTTCCCCACGTATCAATGTAACTTATTCCTGCAGCCCTTATTCTGAATATTTTTAGCACCTTCTGTAATGTGTTCACTTCCTGAAGTATGGTACCCAGAAATGGAGATGATACTTCAATTGAGAGTGAAATAGTGTTTAATACAAGTTTATTGTAACTTCCATGCTTTTGTACTTTATACCTCTATTTATAAAGCTCAGGATCATTTATGCTGTATTACTGCTTTCTCAAACTCTTTAGTGATTTGAGCGCATGTACTCTCAGATTTATGTGCTCTTATATCTCCTTTTCAACTGTACCTATTATTTAATGTTCCTACATTATTCAAGTAAAAGGTATTTATTTATTTAAGTTGGCATAGCTGCATTTTGTCCTTTTTTATTTTAATTCTCTTCCCCGCAAATTCTACTGGATGTTTATTAGTGTTGCTTTAAATCTGGCTGCTGAAATTTAACATTTCACAAGATGTCCAGTGTTTGACTGCCTTCTTGACATTCTCTGTGTACAAACTACTTCGATATTACACTTTGTGTCATGCTTGTGCCACCATCATCTGAGGGGTGAGTCTTAATGCTGGCAATGACTACACCAAAGTATACATCACCAAGCACGTCAGTAAGTCAGGATGATCCAGTTAAAAGTAAACATTTTGCTTCGGATTTGCAGCTGACTGTCAGAACTTGGCTGTAGAAGAGCAATGTAAAACCAGGTTAATGAATTATTCTGGTACCTTTGATGTTTCCTCAAAGAGAAATAACTTGAGGTTGGAAACTTTGCAGTGTAGTGGTCCATGTTACAATCCTTAGTACATTTATTCTCAGGTGTCATTATGCCAACTTACTGTAGAAAAGATGATATATATTCTCCAAGTTCCATCCATAGGTCCCAGTTTTTTTAACTCAGTTTTTTTTTCTGTAAAGTTATTGCGTAGAGCTGTCTTCTGATTTTGGCCTATTGCTCACAGACATTAAATATTATTGAAAAAAATCTGTTGATCATCAAATTTGGGATAAGGCACTTTTTGGCTTTGATTGTACAAGTTGAACTAATGTATCCATCCACTGCTTGAACTTTAATCTGTGCTTTCTTTCTGCAGCTAATGTGTTTTATGGTATTCTCTACTTTATTCACTCCCTGGTAATCTATATGTCAAAAATGCATTTAATATTTTATTGAAGTTATTTTCTTTATTAAAGGAATAAAGGGTGTGAGAATAAAAACCTAATTAATGTAAGATTTTACACAAAGTCAAAAATGGACTTTGTGCCAAATGTTAAGCATTTCTAGCACAAATATAAAAAAGATTATGTCCTTTTATATGCCTGTAAATTAGTTAATTAGTACTCACTGCTTCCTGTAATTGAACATCTTCTCCTCAGTTTAAATTGTTCTGTTACATGTGTGAGCAGCAGTATATTAGGTTCGCTGTACACTGGAATCTTTATTAAGAAATTAATGTTTGGATACAAGCTACAACTCTTTGTATGGGCAATATGTTCAGCAAAGGTCAGTGTTTAATTAAAGAGAAAAAATCTTATAAGCTGAACTGTTTCATATCAGTGAGTGGCAAAAATTGAATACTTGCTGACAACATTGCAATCAAGGAACTGTGACCAGTCAAAAATTCAGTAGCTGAATGGGAGCTGCTTACTCACAAAACAGCCACATAAATAAACTCTGATGTCTTTTTTTAACTGCAATCTGTCTGACACATTGCCACAGTAAGAAGTCTGACAACACCAGGTTTAAATCCAACCAATTTATTTGATAGTTAACTTACAAGCTTTTGACCCTATGATCTTCGTCAGGTGAATGAGGTGTTCTGGTCTCCAACAACACACATACCAGCACAGACTATTTACAAATTACTGATTAGAATGCAAATCTTTACACTTAATGGGTGTAGGGTCGAAAGCTTGTAAGTTTACTATCAAATAAATCGGTTGGATTTAAACCTGGTGGTGTCAGACTTCTTACTGTGTTTACCCCAGTCCAACGCCGGCATCTCTACATCATGACATATTGCCAGTCAGAGGAAGAAAACAACGATTTCACCAGGCAGATTAGTGAACTACTTAGGTTTTTTTTTAAACTTCCTCCATGTGTTTCTTCATTTTAGAATACTACAAAAATGTTTATTTACCTATGCAAAAGTAGTATTCTGCTTTATATCCACATCAAATAGCCTCAAACAAAACCACTTCACTGGAAACTTTAGAACTCATACAACTGAGATTAACGTAGGTACAAAAGGTTGCAAAAATATATGTTGTGAAATTTAAACGTGAAATTGCAGTGGCTATCAGTATTTTGTAGTTTATTTCTGTGGAGTGAAATATTTCAGGTTACAGTTTAGGAGAAACATTTATTTGGGCTGCACAATTACAGATTGTGAAAGTTTGCGTCACTAGGTAATAGATGTAGATACTTTAAGTTCCTGTTCTCACCTACATAATCTTTGAAAGGTACTGACTGGAGACTATCCAGTTCTGCAGACTAAGAGCAAGACATTTAGTGCTGCAATTACTCACCTCATTTTAGCTGGTTTCAGACTTCACAAGAAGGGAGGCAAAGGCCTAATAAATTGTCTGCAATTCAGTTAAAGATTTTGATATAAAATCATGTTAACTTTTTATTATACAAGTAACACCAATTGCAATTGAAAGATTGATTAATACAGAAATAATAAATCTGTATTTAATTGTGAAGTTAATACTTTTACTGCAAATGCACTTTGTTTTCTTATCTGTGCTCATTGACTTTTATTTCTGTTTTGTACAGTATTCGCCAAAGGAAAGCTGTGAAAAGCAAGTATGTATGATTTATTCTACTTAATGTATTTATTTCAAAGCTCTGTTCTTTCCAAGGTGATTGATTTGTGATATGTTGATTTTCTTGTAACTTTTTACATACTATTAAATTTATTCATTTATATATCTGCACATTTAATAGGAAATTTTCTTCTATTGGTGTCCAGTTCTGAACACTACATATTGAGAAGGACAAGAGGGCACAGAAGAGACTTTTCTAGAATTATTCCAGGATGAGGGATTATAGTTATGTGCATAGACCTGAGATGCTAGGATGGTTCATCCTAGAGCAGAAAAGGCTAAGAATTTGACAGAGATGTTGAAAGCCATGAATGATTTAGGTAAAGCAAATTAAGAAACAGTTCTTAATAGCTGAATAAGTTGATAATCAGAGGGTACATATTCAAGGTGATAGACAAAAAAAAACCAGAGACATCATGAAGAAAAAGTTTTTTTATGCAGTTAGGATTTGGAGTACCCTTGGTTGGATACAGATTCAGTGGTAGAAAACTGAACGACTGCTTGAAGGGGAAACAAATTACATTGATATAGGGAAAGAGCAGGCTAACTGGACTGATCTTTCAAAGATCAAAACAAAGACTCATTGCAAACTCAGTGGGCCAAGTGGCCTCTTTTATTATTCTAAACTAGTAATTCTTAAGCCAGTGCCATTGTGAATGTTTACGGATGTGTTCAGGTATTTCCCAAAATATTTTACTTAATTTAAAAGGGATATTACGGCACTGCAGCTTGATCTCCCACAGCATTTTTGTTCAATGGAGATACCAGGCCCATATCTGGGGATAAATGGGGAACATGGGTATATTTCAGCAGTTAATTTGGAAGATCCTATGGATGAATGAATTCCACAATTGACAGGAAATGCAAACAGATGTAGAATTTTTAATAAAAAATTGCAGGAAAAGGTCAGCAGGTCAGGCAACATCTGAGAGGACAGACTCAATGTTTTGAGTCCAGTAAGAATCAGAGGAGAAACTTGCAAAGTCCAAGTAAGAGTCATATTGGACCTGAAATGTTTACTCTGTTTTCCTCTTCACAGATGCGGACTGACCTGCTGAGTTTTTCCAGCTGTTTATTTTGATTTCTGATATCTGGCATCCTCAGCATTTTATATTTAGAATTTTTATTGTATTAGTATTTAAGGGCAGCACAGTGGCATAGCAGTTAGTACTGCTGCCCTTAGCGCCAGGGTCTTGGGTTTAATTTTGGCCTTGGGTTTCTGCCTGTGGTGTTTGCATGTTCTTCTTGTGTCAGCGTGGGTTTCCTTTGGGTGCACTGGTTTCTTCCCACAGTCTAAAAATGTGCGGGTTAGGTTGATTCACCATGCTAAAATCGCAGCTTAGTGTCAGGGACCATCAGCATAATTTATGGGGTTACAGGGATAGGTCTAGATTGGATTGTTGTTGAGTTAGGCTCAATGGGCTGAATGGCCTCCTTCTGTACTATAGGGATTCAATGAATGAATAATCAATCACCTATGGTATTGCATGCCTGATGTTGAGGCCAAATATAGGTATTAGGGAAGTGGAGTTAGAATTGGAGGGCATAGGTGTAATTCATTTTCAATTTTAAAGTCACGTGTCGTTATAGTTTTATCGTCATTTTCCAATCCACATTTGTAATGTAAATTTACCATACTGTTATTATAACCTCCTGCCAGTGAGAATGCTTTGAGTGGGAGGGGTGAATTAGAGAGAAAAGTGGAAGAGTTAGAATAGACGAGAGAAAAAGAACAATTAGACTTAAAGTTCATAAGGAAAAAATTAGAGGTGGAGTCATTTTAATTTTCATCTCTCAATTTTCTCCTCCATATTTTATTTCTTCCCCTTACCTTATCCCTACTGTCACCCCTTTTCTTTCATACTTTTCCCTGTTGCTTGTGGAACCTCTGATCCTTCCTCCCCTCCCTCCCTCTTGCATGTCCCCCTTTTCCTTGTAAAATATACATTTCTTTGTTAATTCTGACTCACTCCCCCAGCAGAACTAAATCTGCTTATTGCAGATGAGCATCATCTATTATACTGGCTCTTGCATGTATCATGGTGTTGTCTGCAAACTTATATTCCCTAAACACCTACACCTAAATTATTAATTAAAACAGTATGTAATTCTAAGATCAATCCTTATGGGACATCATTCTAACCAATCTCCAAGCAGATCCATTTTCCACCACTCTCTTGGCTACAGGCTTTCATGATGTGGAATTGCCAGTGTTGGACTGGGGTAAGAAGTCACACAACACCCCTGACAAAGGGGCAGCCAATGCTCCGAAAGCTAATGGCTTTTGCTACCAAATAAACCTGTTGGACTTTAACCTGGAGTTATGAGACTTCTTACTACAGACTTTCAACCATTTCGCAATCCACTGCAGCAGCTTATTATTAATTTCACAAGATCCCATTTGGAAAGAAGCTTCTTATAAAAAGGTTTCTAAAAGCCTAGATGAATAATGCTGTTCATCTACTATCCTAGTGACTTCAGAAAATTCAATCAAGTTGTTAAGGTGCAATTTTCTTTCCTGAAAGCTGAGTTGGGATTCTCTGTTCTTCTGTCTAAATGGTCATATGTTGCACACCTAATGATTCCCTCGAGCATCTTACTTATTAATGTTATCCATTCTTCCTTGTTAAAAATTAGCTTCCTATGTGATCATTTGCCTTGAAGTTATTCATAGGCAGGAACTACTTGCAATTGAATTAATCCTGCAAATGATGTGAGGATTGATTTCTTTGTTGAGCTGAAGGTATTCCTTTGTTCAAGTTTGTCCGTGAGCATGGACATGATACTCATACTTTTAACTGTGTTGCATATAATGGACATTATTTGCATTGGTTTAGCTTTACTGCTATTAACCCCACATTTGAGACTTGAGCTCTTGCGCACGTAATCCAGAATGACATTGCATTTATGGTATTGAGGGAGTGCTGCACTGTCAGATGAGACTGGGCTCTCAGCTGGACAGAAACAACCCTGGCACTATTTGAAAAGAGAGTAGAGGAATTATCCCCAATGTTCTGGCTGATATTTGTATGTCAATCAAGCCCACGAACGCATATTACGTGGTTACACTTATGTTTGTGACAGTTTCCTGTGTCAAATTGGCTGCCACATTTCGTACATTCCAATAATGACAACAGTTCAAATTTTTTGACTAAGAAATGCTTTGGGATGTCCTGAAGTTATGATAGTTGCAATGTAAATGCAAACTTGATTTCCTTTTCTCATCAGCTAACTTTTAATCGGTGCTTAAAATAGCATTACTATCTTCTAGTAAAAATCAAACATTCTCTGCATGTCACTTGGCAGAACACAGAAAAGTAATCCATGGTGTATTGGTGTCTCTTTCACTGCTTCTGTGCCACTGAATTAACATTCTTTAGAAACAATGAAGTGTTATAGCAATTCCAAACAGACTAGATAAACATCTGCTGCTGCGCATAGTTACCATTAGTGATCAATTTGGCAAACTTTCAGTAGAGCTTTCAGGATGGCCCATTCCCCATTGCATCAGGGTGTTAGCCAATTTAGGATATCTGATCTAGCATATTCAATATTGGACACTTGACAACTTCATGTTCATTGACCTTAACTGACCCAATTCCCATATTATAATTGTCACTGAAGCTGTATGTTTTCAGATTTGTGCCAAACACAAATGCAGCAAAACCAGATATGATTCTGTTCACATACATTAGCAACAAGGAAATCAGAAAAAAAGCCCCCTATGATGTTGATTAATGCTGATTCATCTCTAAACAAAACATGATCCCTGAATTGCAATGTTTCAAGAGAATTTGCTTCAATTTCAAACACTAGCTTCTTTTATTTGATTGGATCCTGAAAAGTAAAATTAGAGAAGCCACCAATTTTTAATTTGCCCTACATCTCATCATGGCATTATTTTTTTCAGAAATGAACATATGGGTAGAAAAGAGGCAACATTAAATATCTATTAAATTAAATGGCACCCAGCTCTTCTGGATAAATTTAATACGTTGTTGTTTGTAGAAAAGTGAGCTGAGATCAATAGACTAAATCTAAATTGTTCACATCTTTGAGTATGATGTTTGAATTTTTCTGTTAATGTTTTTCAATGTGTTAATTGTATATGAGAAACAGTTGATCTGAGTATAATGCAACTGTACTGTTTGTGGAAAGCCAAGCTTTTTAAATACCGCCTTATGGTTTTAAATTATAATTGTACTTTGCATCAATAAATTGCCAAGTAATTATTATTTGAAAGATACAAAAGGTTATACTAATCAGCAAAGGATGCAATAATTTACAGTTTCCTCAATAAAATTCAAACACTTAATCATGTTATGAAATGTTTTCTAATTCATAATGCAGTATTCAATGGGTGAAACTAAAAATCAGGTGCTTGATTAAATTTGCAGGAATTATTCACTTTCCTCTTCGCAATTATGAATTAGAATAATTTGGGAGAGAATTTATCTAGCATTCTCATAAGCATTGGAATTAATTCTCCATGATAACATGGTTCAGGTGTACAGCATTAAAATATAACTTTATTTTATAAATGGTTTATTATTTATATATCACAATAAAAATATAACTGCATAAAAATACTTCTAAATGCTGTGGAGCAGCCACCTGACAGGGACAAAAGCAGTAGACTTAAGATATTTAGGTGCTAGCCAGTAGGGACAGGGAATTCTAATGCTGTGCAGTGCAAGCATGAAGCCGTCGTAAAGGAGGCAACAAGTCAAAATTGAGTGTGGGCCTTAGTGGTTAACAGCTGCAAACAGATCTGAACTCTTAAAGGATAAATGAAACAGACTCAGATTCAATTGGAGCTTAATAGGCAGTTGGAAGAGACACAGAACAGTGCACTGACAAGGGGACATACTGTTCCCATAAAGAAGTATGGAAAAAGAAATGTCTTTAATTTCTACATCAAAAAAAACATAGAATTTAAAGCTTTTAATTAAGTTAAACATCAACTTGTCTGAGCAGAAAAACTGAAATATTAATGGAGATCTTACAAATTTACCTGATCAGTGGCCAGATCATATAAGTACATTGTGACAAGTTTACATGGATAAATTCTGTATTTCATATGGACATAGGAAACTATATTGGAGAAAAATTGACGTAATAAATTGACACCAAGAAGTCAAGTAGTTAAGAAGAGGAAATTTACACGTGTGTAAGATTTTTTTGATATATACACTATCTAGATTTATAAAATTATTTTTATGGTCTCTTACTAAATTGTTTATACCTAATTGGACTTTGCTAGCATATAGTTAGTATAATTGCATACTTCTGAGCTTTTTAATTTAACTTATTGTTGTAAATGCAATAATACTTATTTAAAGTAGGTTTTAGTGCTTTCTTTAACAATATGGAAATAGTAGAACATCTGTAAACTCACAACATAAAAACAAAAATGTTTTCAAAGCAGAATAATTTAAAAAATCAGAATTGAAAACCAGGTGAGAATCTGAGAGTTTGGAAATGTAGACCAAAATTTTCTGGTCATGCTTGCTGGTGTGATCTTCTGGTCCTGCCAATGGTGAATCCCTACCTCAAGTTTCCTGTGGTGGTAGAGGGTGAATTCAATGAAAAATCCCATTGACAGCAGTGGAATCAGAACGTCCTGCTGCCGGCCAATCGTAGACAATCTCTGACAGTGGTAGTTGTGGACAATCTCACCCCCAATTTTTAAAGAAAGTTATCTTATTTTTTCTGTGCATTATTAAAATCTAAAATTGCATGAATTTAGTTAATGACATAGTTTCAATTTTCACCTTAGGACTGCAGGAACAGCAAGCAATTCTTGGCCAGCACGATGGACACCTAAGGAAAAAGACCTTTTTGAGCAAGGGCTGGTAAGAGATTACAATAACAATTAGTCAAAATGATGGCTTTTACTCAGATTTGATTCTGGTCCATTCTGAGTTAGCTGATTTCCAGAGCAACAAGTGGACCAGGCCCTAAATGGACATCTGATTACTAAATTTGCGAAGATTTAATCAAAGTTCTTGGTCTTGATCACTATCTTGATGACAAGTGCATATGTACAGACTCTGGGTGATTATAGTTACCTTGGCTTTGATGATATTCCCTGAGGTTTAATAGGCTAACACTCATGATTTAATATATAAGTTAAGCATTGGCAATATATTGAAGGGCTGTTGGTATCAGTGAAACTATGCCAGCAGCACCAGTGATTTTAGGAGAATGGAGAAAATTGCCCAAGATGGTTCATTTTCCAATCGTTGTAGGACAGGATGTTTTTTATTGCCCAGCTTGTCATGGGTAGCATCTGTATTTTGCTTAGGTTGAGAAAGAAGGAATAGTACTAGGTTGCATTGCCATGTTATTATTGACACAAAAATCAGGTTTTTTTGAATAACTGAAAATGCAACAGCAGGTTAGCTCTCTGTCCTCGAAGTTCAATCCACTGATACTGAATGGAAATCTCCTCTCTGTCAGATAAACGTTCCTGCATGAAATTACTGTGAAGCATCTCCAGTCAGTTCATAATGATTGTAAATGCATAGCAGAAAACGATTCTCAAATTGACATGAATTTGTTTCATAAGGGTCATAAATATTGCTTGTGAAGCAGCGAATCATCTTCAGAAACTGAAGTTAAGGCATAGTTGTGGAAGAAATTTTAATTTGACCCCTGCTTCACTTAACTCCCTAAGAATTTAGCAACACCAATGTTGCTAAATTCTTACTGAGTTCTTACCACCCCAATCCAACGCTGGCATCTGTACAACTTAACTCCCAACAGTACTGTCTCAATAAATCACAGTGCATGAGTTTGACTTTGGGAAGCATGAATGGTGTGTTCTTTCTCATGTCAAAGGGAGAGACAGCAGAACTAACTATAGTAGGAATTATGCAAGAACATAGATTTGCGTAGTACAGTTTGCATTTATTTTAAACATTTGGTAGATCAGAATAAAGACCTGTTTTAGTCATTTTGGATAATGAAGACTTCTGTCTGAAAATTTGAAAAGTAATGCAAAGAACTGGTGAAATGGCTGGATTCTTTTCAGCCCAAGACTGGGCAATCAGATAAAATATTAACTGGAATCAACACATTGATATACTAAGTCCATTTGATTGTGTATTCTGTAGCTGACCTTGATGAAAAGTGCAAGATGTTAATGATCATACTATCTCTAACAATTATAATCATTGAATTAATGTTACCTTGATGGCCACTGTCACGTAACCCAGAAAATATTAGTATTGGTGGGCTCTTGGTGATCTGGGTAGCAGCATGAAGTATTGATTTTTAATAGCTAACTAATATAACAGCATGAACGTGTGAACATATGAATTCGGAATTGGCGTAGGGCCATTCAACCCTTCGAGCCTGTTCTGTCATTTGATAATATCACAGCTGATTGATTGTAGCCTCAGCTTTCCTATCTGCTTCTTGTAGCCTTTGACTCCCTTGTCAATCCATCTAAAATAAAAACAGAAAATGCTGAATAAACTTAGCAAGTTGAAAGCTCGTACGGATTTGAAACGTGAACTGTGTGTGTCTCTCTCTCTCCGCAGATGCTGCCAGATCTGCTGAATTTATCCAGCATTTTCTGTTTTTATTTCAGATTTCAAACATTTGCAGTAGTTTACTATTGTTAAGAATCCATGTAACTCAGTGACCCTGCCTCTACAGCTGTCTGGAAAGAGAATTCCTCAAACTACTCTCTGAGAGAAGTTAATTCTCCTCAACTCCAATTTAAATGGGAGATTTGTTATTTTTTAAGCTGTGTGCCCTAATTCTAGTCTCTTCCATAAGAGGAAACATCTCCTTAACACTGTCAAGTCACCTCAAGATCTTACATGTTTCAGAAAGCTCGCTTCTCATTTTTCTAAAATCAATGAATTCAAGTCATCATGTCCAACCTTTCCTTGTAAGACAACCCTTTTATCTGAGGAAGCAATTGAGTGAACTACCTTTGAACGGTTTCTGATGCAATTATATCCTTTGTTAAGCTAGGAGACCAAAACTGTACACAATGCTCAAGATGTGTTCTCACCAACACCCTGTACAACTGTAGCAAAACTTCCTTCTTTTTGTATTCCGTCAGCCTTGCAATAAACAACAGCATTCCATTTGCTTTCCTGATCACCTGCTGTACTAGCATACTAACCTTTTGAGATTTATGCGTTAGGGCATCCAGATCCTGTAGATGCATAATCTCAGAAGTGCAAGAAAGAAATGTGCATATGACTTTAGTTTTCAAATTCAAGTCTGCACTAAGTAGATGTGGTGAGATAATCGTGTTACTTATGAAACTGCCTCAAGCATTCGTGCCTCATTCCATTGTAACACAACCACCATGTCTTTCTTGAGTGTACCACAAAGCATTTTAATTGTCAGTTTTTGTGCTACCATCTAAAACTTTGAACATGATCTATTACAATTTAATAATATAATAGGATGAATGCAAAATATATTGGATCTCAATGTAGTCAGCATATTTTAGCAATTTTTGCTTTGTCAATTTCAGATTAGTTTCATAAATCAACTGGCGATCCAAATCTGTCAGTAACTGTATTACTTTAATAGTAAGTTTTAATAAAAAGCAAAATGCTGTGATTAAATGTGGTTTTCAAAAATAGTTTGCCTTATAGATGTTAATATGTGTTAATCCTACCCAGATTTTATTCAGAATTATATCTCATTTCCAATGCCAGTGCTAATCTTAATACGCAATAAATAGGTCTAGGAAGATATTTTCCTGAAGCCCTGCAGGCATATAATGCTAAAGTATTGACAGAAGGATATTCAGCAATCCTCAAATCTACCCCCGAAGTGTAGATTCTGTAATAATGAATAAATATTAGAGCAGTCATTGGCTAGATGTAACAGGTTTATTGAGTATGCAAGCCAACAATCTATTTGGTATGTTGTTTACTTCGTCAGTATTTTAAACGTTTTTTTAATAGTATCTGCATGAGAACAAAATAGATGAATCCATTATGTTAATACAATTTACCAATTTTTGAATTAATAACAAAATGTAAAATTTTTATTTCATTTTTATAACATTTTTCTTGTTACTGTTTGACGGTTTGGTCACAGTAATGGAAAATGTAAATTTCTCCTGTAAACTTCGTGCCTACATTAAATCTGACCGTTTTTCTTATATTATTCAGAAAATCAGTATTTGTTCCCAAAACAATTTCCAAATCCAAAAAATATCTGAGTTATGCTTAAATGAGAGTTGAGGTATGCTTTGGTCAAATTGATTTCAGATTTCTTTAATATCAATTTTAAATGTTTTTATCTGCCAAGTCACATCTACTGTGAAAACTACTTCAGGGTACAGGCATCAGGGAAATAAAGTGCTGAGTGCTGTGTTGCTGTCATATCACAGAGTGGATAGCAGGCTGTATCCTTGAATGTCACAATTTCTAACTGTCGAAATCTTTTGTACTGGGCATGGTACAACACAAAAGCATCAGCCAAAGCACACTTCACCTTATTACAATATGGCTCAGCCCCATCCTTGGAGCGTATCATTCTTATGGCAGCTGTGTTTTGTTTGTGTGTTTTTCTTCCATTTCCCATATAGCTGTCTTAATGTAACTTGACATGACTGGCACTAAATTAGGTTGTCAAGTTTGTGCTCATCATATCAAATTATAGGCATCTGTATACTGAGGATCTCTGTTCTGTCTGGTCGGAATAATACCTTTATAGATGACATAGAAAGAACACTTTATTCCATCAGTGCTGCCTAGATATGACATCTAAGAATGAAAGGGCAATATGCTAACCTTTTGTGCCATCCTGTCCTTTCTTATTAAGTCTGATGAAAACTGCAGCTTAAGCGCTGCACCACAATTTTTGTTGGATGGGCTTTCAATGGTGCATTAAGCATGAACTATAAAATCTAATTTGTTTTACTTTCAGGCCCAATTTGGTCGAAGATGGACGAAGATTGCAAAGCTAATTGAATCACGGACTGTGTTACAAGTGAAAAGTTATGCCAGACAATACTTTAAGAGCAAGGTGAACTTGGGCAAAGATAATTTTGCATTTTTTTATTGTTATTTATAGGCCCTCTTCTCATTAAGGTATCAAGTTTCGCTGGGGTATTATCCCATGATTGCAGTAGCGTTTAGATACCACACATTTGCAAGCATTCTTCATATATTGTGTGTAGACAACATGTGGGCAGGCACTTAAAGCATAGACGCATCAAAGTGGTCAGTATTTGTCTCGTCTAATAACAATTGAATGTGGGATTGTCAGAATTAATGTTCTGTTAACCTGCATGGTGCGTGGCCATGCAACCTGCTATAAGCCTTATTCTGAGATAAATAATAATATGTGGGTATATCCACACAATAAAAATGACCTGTGCACTGGAAAAATTATTTTAAATGAGACGTTGGTCAAAACCTAATTGAATGCTTTTCGATGGATCCATTGCAGCCAACTGTAGCAGCCTCAACTATTGACATGGCTGAAAGCGATTAGCTTGCCACAAATTAATCTGGCACCTGTGATTAGTGTTCTGTATGAATTGTTCCCACAGAAGTCAGAACATCTACCAGTTAAGTTGTTCCCAAAACTCCATTGTATTGTGAAAATCAAGGATGATCATTTAGATATCACCTACTTGGAGAAACATCACATATGGCATTAGTTTATTTTGTAAATCTTACCTTTGAAGCATGTTTAAAACATGTAGAATCTCATTTCTTAATTCAAAGTGAAGTCATTCAAGTCATCAGGTAATTCACAATTGTTGTACTAAATTCATCCTGTTGTATTTAAGTTAATTCATTTTATTATATAATTCAAATGTTTTTAGTATGAAAATCAACATGAATTGTACATTATTTAACCCATGTTTCATAAAAAAAATTGAAACTGGATTAAATGCTATTTAAATACCTTATCAGCATGATATTATCCTTATTCAAAACTATTAGTCTGATAATTTATAACAGCTATAGTGTTTTCATTTCTGGGTTACTTTATCACATATCATTTATGAAATTAATATTTCACAGATATACCAATAAAAACATTAGAATTGTCAAACAAACGTATAGGGAAATGTTAACTTCCAGCATGGATGGATTAGTGTTTTGTCCTCTGCAGTCCCTTGATTTGAGAATAATGTTTACTCAGAGTGGAGGGTTTCTGCCATAGGCCTTCATGTAACTGAACAAGCTAGTTCCTGACCTGCAGATCTTGGGGCACATGGGACAGGATATCTCACGAGTTAGTGGAATTTGGAATGTCGGATTTGATTTCTTGCCTTATCTGCTGCCACTATCCCTCATCTGCTACCACTATCCCTCATAATTAAGATGTTTGGATTCGAAACAGAGTGCACCTTGATGAACAGTTGAATCAACTGAGGTTAAAGATGGACAGTTAAAGCAACTGAGGCTAAAGAATTCGCCATCTAATCAATATTCAGTGCTCACACAAGAGGGCAGCTGATCTTTGATAAGATGAATAGTGAATGTCAGGTAGATCGTAAATAGTGTTGGGGATAACACAGAGCCTTGCTGGCATCCAACAAGGCTGTGTGTTAGCCTCAAATTAAAAGAAACTATTTCAGGTCTCCCACTCAAGACAGTTGTAGTCATACCATCACAAAGGATTGTGATGGCGTTTCTTCAACATCCAAATCTCTGGAGCACAATTGACCGAGCTTCTCAATTTACTGAATCAATATTTTGCTCAAGTTGATGAATGCAATGAAGAGTTCCTGGTCTTATTTTCAGAATTTTATTTGGATTTGCCTAGCAACAAAAACAATGTCAGTTTCATCTGGAAGTCTAAAATCACATTGTATCTGGGAGGATTTCCTCAGCCACAGGAAATAGGCAATTCAGAAGAATGTGTATCAGGACTTTCCCTAGTGTGCATTAGAGGGAAGTACCTTGATAGTTCCCACATCATGATTTATCTCTCTTGAAAATAATTACAACTGTCACATTTCTGAAGTTGAGGAAAAGTTTATCATCCTCAAAATTCCATAAGACAATATGATAGTGATTTCTCAGGGGCATCTGGACAAATACATGAATAGGATGGGAATAGAGGGATACGGACCCCAGAAGAATAGGGGATTTAAGTTCAGATGGGCAGTGTGCAAGGTGCAAGCTTGGAGGGTCAAAGTAATTTTCTTTGTTCTTTGAGTGCATTGAGTCTGGATATGAGCAAAAGCCCAATAATTTTGAAGACTTTAGCTGTAATACCAAGGGGGCCTCAGGCTTTGTTATTTTTCTATCATTTATATTGCTTGCTGTAGTTCTCCCATCAACAGTGGTTTTCCCATGGTTACTAACAGAAGGTACAGGGGGATGGCTCAGATAGGCCAGATACCATTGTAGAATCATGGTTGGGGTGTGTTGAAAATGATCTTTCCAGCAGTGATGGATGGCATTGTCATTGTGAATCAGAGAATCACCATCCTGTGACTGAAGTTATTTTATTCATTTGACTTTGATCTATAGATGGCTATGGTTATTTCAAAAACCTTCACATATTATGATGCTCAGTATGGCTGTTGGATCTCTATAGCTTTTCCTTCAAGCTTCTTTTATCTTCCAAATTTGCCTTTGGGCATCAGCCTTAGGCTGTTGGAATGTTGCCTCCTTGACCTGCAACCTTGGTTATTCTGTCAGACAATGAGGGGGCTTGTTTATGTTCCTGGATATCACAAATTTCTGCATAGTTTCTGTCAAACTATGACAGATGACAATGATGTTCGAACCTAGTGGTCTGGAGAATTGGGTAGGGTGAGATGTAAAAGTTGTACACTACCTACCCCAATCCACCTCTCTATCTCTGGATTAAATGCAGGTAGTATTGTGGGGACAGTGAGCCATCTAGCTTCCAGGAGACGTGTTTGGCCATTTAAGAATAATGATGCTGCAAACCTATATTCTGGTATGCAGGTTCAAGGCTGGACAGCTGGATTTCCTGGGTCTCGGGAAATAAGGACAATTTCAGTTAAAATTAAATGTCTTTAAAGCACCATTTATAGAGAGGATTCGAGGGTGCCTCCCTTTGAAACTATAAGATTGTCTGTATCCTTGTGATTTGTCACTAACAACCTCACCCTTGCTATCCCCACTCTTGGTATTGGATCCCCTCCCACATCCCATCTGAAGACTCCTGAATTGGGGATATGACCTCATAACTTCATTGCTGGGAATAGGGGATTGATGCCCACTACCACTGCCGTTTCCAGATCCGCTGTCATAATCCAAACCCCATCCTCCCTCATGCTCCCACGAAAGGAGCAGCAGGATTCGTTACTCCTGTTAAGGCATGTAATCTCCTTGAGAGTGCTGTCCATTGAACAGGAAAAGGGAAAACAAGCTTGCCCGTCAGACTGATTCTCAGGAGAGAAACCTATTGAGGACCCAAAGATCTAAGAGGAACAGAGTCAGCTAAGTTAAGGAATGTTATTGATGGTTTTCAGAATTATTATTGATACCTCTGTTTTTACTGTTAAATCCAAAATAAAGTTCAAACTGAAAAAAGTCATCATGCTATAATTGAAGATCTCAATCACATTGTAAAGTAAATGTTACGGAGCATTGTGGCGCCGAGATTTGCATTTTAGTTTCCGAGCCCAAGCCTGCCAAGTTGATGGCTTAGACTGAAGTTGTCTCAATTGTAGTACTTTTAGGGCAAATCACATACATCATTTCCAGAAAAAGCAACAGGCTTCCATTTGCACAAGACAAAAAGTTGGAGTTTGAAAAAGCAAAAAAAAAAGGATGATTGTTGCAGTTTATTAGTTACCATGATTTTGAGAAAATAGAGTTTATGTGGCTTGTAGTTGGAAGTGATTATAGTGCAGACTGTTGGGAAAATAGGGAGTATCTATTAAAAGATTTTTCTATCATTGGTGTGAAGTATATATATTTGTTTTGATCCCATAGGCAAAAATTGAAAAATCCATGGAAGAGACAAATACCTGGACTGCTGAAACAACACTTGTGTCTGGAAATGGAGCTAACCTTTTGAATATAGGATCAGGGCATTACAGCTCTATATCATCACAAGGTCAGGCTTACTCCACCGTCAATACTGTTAAGATTGAGCATATGTCTGATGATGAAGATGTGGATGTCATGGATGAAACCGATAGTGATAGCGATGGCCGTCAGGGACAGAAAGGAACAGAAACTCGATCTGATTTAAA
Source organism: Sphyrna mokarran (assembly GCA_024679065.1). Classification (NCBI taxonomy): domain Eukaryota; kingdom Metazoa; phylum Chordata; class Chondrichthyes; order Carcharhiniformes; family Carcharhinidae; genus Sphyrna; species Sphyrna mokarran. The sequence continues at coordinate 44,134,951 of JAGIQG010000009.1, forward strand.
GATAGATGAACCCGAGGTGACTACTTATGGTAACAGCGTTTCTGAAGTAGATCAATCGTTGGTTATTTCTCCTACTTCTGCTGTGGCCTTGCAAAAGTGTTTACAGATATCAGACATGAAGGAAGTATCCAAGCATGATATAACTAATAGTAACATCAACAATTTGAAGTCCATTTTGGATGACCACCAAGGAAATGAAACGTCAGTCAAAGCTAGTGTAGACTTTGTAGGCTATGGTAAATGTGGACGTCCTTTGGACACAACTAATAAAGAATTAATAGTGCACGTACCAGATTTTCTGGAGTTCAGTCAAATGGAAGAAAAAGAGAAAATCCATAATGATATCTGTGCATATGGTTTACCAGTTTGTGAAATGGAAGTGGATGAAGAAAATTGTGATAGTGAAGAAGGGGAAATTCTGAAACCACCTGCACAAGAAGTAATATTGGACAAGAACATGATCACAGAAGATGAAAAACAAGCTATCCCTGAGTTCTTTGAAGGGCGATCATCAAAAACACCAGAACGCTTTCTGAAGATTCGCAACTACATTTTGGATCAGTGGTAAGAAAAGGCAGTGTTCTAAGCCTGTTTACAAAATGTTTGACAACATATCTGATAAAGTATTCACATTTTAAGATAATTATTTTGCTGTCTGTTTGACAATTCTGCACCAAATCAAAAGGAATTTGGTTTTTAATTATTTCACAGTGTGCTGAGAGAGGTCCTTAAATCAGGTGTGAGGATTTGTGGGTGTACAATATTCCTGTGTGCATTCAGAATGAAACAGGAAGCACACAAAGTAGATGTTGTCTGCTAATTATAATAGTTGCAATAAGCGGTCAGCATTGAACATGGTGTGTGGTATACCGATCTGGAATATTCAAGCACACACATGATGCCCACACTAACATCCTCAACAATGAGTTGTTTGTCATTGGCTGTGCAGATGTGGGTGGAAACATTTTCTCCTTAATCAGCACCTCAGGTGCTGAAAGTCCCAGGCGATAGAGCAAAATTCTGTGACTAAATAATGTTGTTTTTTAAATAGAAATGCTTTCCAGATTTTTCTGAAAAATTGCGCATGTTATGAAACAATTTTTAAAATGTAACTTTGTAATTGGGTTTGCCACAGATGAGTAATCATATGCTTCATATCAATTTGATAGAAAGAATTGGGAGAGGGGACTCTTTCATGTAGTTTCCAACTTAGCTAATATCTCTGAACAACCAATGTACTGTCAGCTGGTGAAATACACTCTGTAGAACTGTATTCCCAATGGCAATTTTATTTTTTTGAGCGTCTCTTATTTGGATTTTCCTGGGTCATGGATTTACCTGCAAACATTGTGGGGACAAAGGGATTGGTGGGAGGGGTGGGGTGGAGAGAGAGCACATGTATGCCGTCATAGAATCACTGCAGTGCAGAAGAAGGCCGTTTGGTTCATCAAGTCCATACCGACTCTCCCAGAGAGCATCTATTCTAGACCTATACCCCTCATATTCCTAACTGACTCATCTTGGGACATTAAGAGGTAGTTTAGCATTGCCAGTCCACCTAACCTGTACAAGTTTGGACTATGGGACAAAACCAGAGCACCGGAAGTAATCCATGCAGACAACAGAGCACGTGCAAACTCCAGTCACACAAGGCTGGAATTGAACCCGGGTCCCTGGCACTATGAGGCAACAGTGCTAACCACTGCATCACTGTACTGCCACCTCCTACTGTATGATATTCAGCGCTGTGCCACTGTTGCGACATGCTTTGCTCATTTTCCATTCAGTTAGTCTTGGTACGTGCCACTTACTTTTACTGGTGGTATTTACCTTCTCCTTAGAAAGGTAATTTGATGGACATAGCATCTTTGCCCAGATCCTGTGTATCCACAGTGCCGATAGATGTATTTTTAGTTTTCCATCTTCAAATAAGTGGTTCCTTGTGCTTCCCAGACAGCTGGCCCAAGATTGGGTCTACATAGTAGGTGGGGAAAAACTTGTTATGCTATTATGTGGGAATGTTTTGACCTGGGCCATGCTCATTCCTCTGCACCCCAATTATTTTGCTACCAGATTTGTACTTGCAGACCTTTCTGTAGTAATATATATATACCTATTTTCTGGAGTAATATAAAATGGAATGTGCCCTTTCTTGTTCATTTGTTTCCATATGAAAGAGAAGGTTGCAATACTCAAATGTGTAACATGCAGCAGCTAATAATTTATCATATTTGACACATCTGACTTTTATTTTTGAAAAAAACTCTGTCTCCAGTGTCTCAGTAACAAAAATGCCTGACAGTCATAAATTGCAGTGTGATGGCTTATGCTTTGTTCCTGCAGGGAGAAGTCTAAACCCAAATACCTGAATAAAACATCAGTGCGCCCAGGACTGAAAAATTGTGGAGATGTGAATTGCATTGGACGGATACACACATACCTAGAACTAATTGGAGCTATAAATTTTGGCTGTGGTGAGCTTATCAGTTTTATTTGGAAGATAAAGCTTTTTTTTCAAATTCTAAATTTCAATGTATTCTCAGTCTAGTTTTATTACAATAATGGACTGTGGACTCCATGAAGAAAATCCCATATGTAAAATGAACATTGAAAGTTGGTTTTGATTTCCTTTATAATGACCATATGGCATCATTTCGATCGTTAAAATAATTTCAAATTGTCAGACTGAGTGTTCCAGGTAGTGTGAATGACTGATTTGGTCTTCTTATCCTCTTTTTAATTTAGTATTTTTTTACACCATTAATTCCATTTTTTTAAACCTTTTTCTATTAGTCTCTGACACAGAAAATCCTTCTGTCTGAATGCTGTTGCTATTGCATTTTATACTTCCTTTGGGTGGTGCTGTAACTCCTTTTTAGACATATTCTTGTAACTGGGTCAATCTATGTGGCAATGATGAAGTGCAGTTCTGCACTGTGCATCAAGTGTCAGGATCTGGTATCTGCTTTAGTGCTTACAAAAAGGAGTAAAGAAGATTAAAAATAACAAATACAGAAATGAAAAATAGAATTGCTGGAAGCGTACAATTGAGCTATGACAAGTAGTCATTCCAAGAATATTATTAATTCTATCTTTGTCAGAAAATAAGGATTCTTCTCCTGTTCTAGCCTTCAATGTACAGATGGTCCCTAAACCACAGAATTTGTCTTTTACAGCCACAAAAAAATACAACCATGTCAAATTAGCTGTATCTTTAAAGGCTTCAGACTGCCTGGTGAGTTGACAAATGTAAAACCATAACTGCCAGCAGTGGAGCTGTTAGTTAATTGAATTCCAAAGCTTTGCTTTGTCACATTAATTCAATATTCACAGAGTTTTCCTTGCACTTAAATATTAGTCAAACAAAAATCAAAAGAGGAAATGCTGGAAAATTCCAGCAGATCTGGCAGCATCTGTAAGTGGAGGAAAGAGCTAAAGTTTTGAGTCCAAATGACCCTTTGTCAAAATTTGGATACTCAAACTCATTTCCTCCTGAATACCATCAATTCCCTGTCCTTCACTTTTTTGTAAAAAAAATCTGCTTTTCTGTTCTTCCTGCCAAAGTCAGTATATTTACCTTTTTTCATATTTCATTTGCATGTTCTGCTCTCATTTAACCTGTCTAAATCTGCTTGAAGCATCTGTATCCTCTTCACATCTTACTATCCTATCTAACTTTACATTGCTAATAAATTTGGATGCATTACATCTGCCCTCTCATCTAAATCATCACTATTGATTGTAACCAGCTAGATTTATTCACTAGTTTCAGCAAGACAATCCAAAAATTGCCATTCTATTCTTAGTCTACTTTTTGCCAATTGACCAATCCTCAATCTGTGCCAATATATTATCTCACAATCCAATGAGTCCTTATTTTATGCAATAATCATTTGTGCACCTTATTGATTGCTTTTTGAAAATCCAAACTAACTAGATTCATTAGCTCTATGCTACCCAGTTATAGCCTTAAATACCCTACTAGATTTGTCAAACACTATTTCCTTTCCATAAATCCACATTACCTCTGCTCAATCAGGTTGTGATTTTTCAGTACCCTGTTGTCATAACTCAGTTTGATGTTATTGTCGCATGTATTTGTATATAGTGATAAGTATTGTTTTTTGTGCGCTATACAGACAATAGAGAAGAAGAGAAGTGCAGAATATAGTGTCACAGTCATAGCTAGGGTGTAGAGAAAAATCAACTTAATGCGAGGTAGGTCCGTTCACAAGTGTGATGACAGCAGGGAAGAAGCTGTTTGCTACATGTCCTCAAACTTTCATATCTTTTTCCCGACAAAAGAAAATGGAAGAGAGTTATGACTGGGGTGTGTGGAGTCCTTAATTATGCTGGCTGCTTTTCAGAGACAGCCGGAAGTTTAGGCAGAATCAATGAATGGGAAGCTGCTTTGAATGATGGACTGGGCTTTGCTCATGACCCTTTGTAGCTTCTTGCGGCCTTGGACAGAGCAGGAGCTGGAACCAATCAGGAAGAGTGCTTTCTATGTGCATCTGTAAAAGTTAATGAGAGTAATAGCAGACATGCCAAATTCCCTTAGTCTTCTGAGAAAGTAGAGGCATTGGTGAGTTTTCTTTAACTATAGCACCAGGACAGGTTGTTGGTGATCTGGACACCTAAAAACTTGAAACTCAACCATTTCTATTTTACTTCCATTGGTGTAAACAGGAGCATGTTTTCTACTATGCTTTCTGAAGTTGATGACTATGTCCTTTGTTTTGTTGACTTTGAGGGATAAATTATTGTCATCACCTCTGTATGGAATGGCACATTGGCACAGTGGTTAGCACTGCTGCCTCATAGCACCAGGGACTCAGGTTTGATTCCCGGCTTGGGTCACTGTCATTTTGGAGTTTGCATATTCTCCCCGTCTGTGCATGTGTTTCCTCCGTGTGCTCTGATTTCTTCCCAGGTTAGGTGGATTGGCCATGCTAAATTGCCCCATAGTTTCAGGAGGACTAGCTAGTTGGGTTGAGTTTGTGTCTATATGCCCTAGTTTCAAAAAACAGAACTTCCACTTAACCAGACGAAAGATCAGCACTCCGAAAGTTAGTGGATTTTGCTACCAAATTAACCTGTTGAACTTTAACCAGGAGTTGTGAGACTTCTTACTCCTCTTGATTAATAGTCATCCTTTGCCCAGTCCCCAGACTTACTGCTCTTTGTGTTAACATTTAATTTTCTGTTTTCTTTACTTTCTCTTGTTGGCACAGTCGGACCACTTTTCCAATGGTCTTTTACTTTTCCAATGGTCTTCTACTTTTCAGGGAATGTATATTTTGAGTCAATGTTTGCTGTTACATATGTCTTCGTATCTTTTATTTTAGTTTTTCAAATAATTTAAACACATTTAACCAACCCTTACCTCACACTTAACATGATTTGCTTTGATCAGATTTAAGACTGTAATTTTGCATTGCATTAAATCACTCTCAAACTCCAAATAAAATTCTACCATATTTTGATCACTCCTCCCTAGAGGCTCCTTTACTATAATTTTATTAATTAACCCTGCCTCATTTGCACAATACATATCAAAAATAACCTTTTCCCTAGTTGGTTGCATGGCATAGTGATCCCGAAATCTATTTTGAATGCGTTTCACGAACTCATTCTCCACCCTATTATTGCAAATTTTATTTGAAGAGTCTGAATAAAGGTTGAATTTCCCCTGTCTACCATGTTATTATTGTGTGGATTGGGGAAGAAATGTTTAAACTGGTGATTTGATAATTTTGTACTCTTGTCCCGTAATTGTTCAAGTTAAATCTATTTGTTCTTAATATCTATTCCCCTCACCACCCCAAGGTATCAGCAGTTTGAGATTTGCTTTTGATGGCAGTGAACCTCAGCTGGTACAGAATATTGTGATGAGTTATATTGATGAAATACTGTACTTTTTTCATGGTTAATAAATCATAATGTTGTACAATACAGTTACTAAAACTCAAGTCATCAAAGTGCCATCAGAAATAGAATCTTCATAGCTGACTGGAATCTAGCTAGTTGCTCAGTGATTACTTCCATAAATATTAGTTTTTTTTTCAACAGTTTTATTTACCACTTGTTCTCCCCATCCTTCTCACCTGAAAGCATTGTATCCTTGCTGGGGTAAGTTTTAATAGTAGATTAATTTTATGCCTATTTAACTATTATTCCTATGTGGTACTTGATATTGATCATGTTCTGTTTCACCTCCGGCAAGCATCATTGCTGACATTTTCTCTTAATAACCATTAGATAAGGATCAGGAATTGAAATCCTGGCAGGCATAAATGCCTGATTTCATTCATTGGTACTGAGCCTTGTTTGGTGTGGTTGGGGAGTGTGGGGAGAAGACACTTGAAAAATTATGCAGCATTGTAAGCTGATCAGATGGCTTTCTCCACTGAATCCATAAACTGGACCATAGGTCTGAAGTGATAAACTTAAATATTAATTTTTGGTTGAAGTTTTCAGACAGATCAAAATTGGAAAAGAGAATTATAGCATTTTAGTATATGGTTAATGGATGTTTTGATAAAGTTTACTCTTTTGCTTCCACAGAACAGGCAGTATATCATCGGCCACGACCTATGGACCGAACACGTAATAAAGAGGAAGGAAAGGATAGCGTACAGACATATTTGCTTGCTCAAAGGTTACAGTCCATGGTAAGTGAATATATGTAACATCTGCACTACAGCAGCCTTTTATACTGCAGTTGTTAAAATGTTATAAAGTTCTGAAATATTCTTTCATGCAGCCATTGAATTTTACCACATGGAAGCCATTCAATTTATTGTGCCCATCCTGCCTCTCTCTCTGTGCATAAAATTAGTATTTGTTGTCCATCTATTTATATTAACATCTGCATCCAGTATCTAGACTATTTCAAAATCTGGAAATTATGGCAACCTCTATACTTTGTGCTTATATGGAATGTTCTATTTATTCCGTGAGGGTTGAAGGAAATGACTGTTTTCCACATTCATTTTGTCAAGGCAGAAAACATCTGATACAGCAGGGTCTCTCTCTCTCTCTCTCAGAGCATAGAACAATGGTTAGAACCAGTAGCCAGTTCACATGAGACACAGTTCAGAAATCTAAGTGCGAGTATTGATCCAAGATTTCCAAATTCAATTTTGTCAATCTTGTATATATTCAGGTGAAGCCCATGATATATTCCTCCACAGAATTGCCACATATTTTCCAAGATTTGTCAGAATTTGACTATGCCAGAGGGTTATCATATCTTTGCAATTTATTTTTGCTTTCTGATATTTTCCACATTTGGAGTTGGAGCTTTTTTTTGGCCAATTTTTTTTCTTTGTTTCCAACCTTTACTTCACCATCCTTTACTTCACCATCCTTTGCTTGTTCCAGCAAATCAGTTGGTGAAAGATGAAACCAGAGCCAATCTTTACATATTTTTACAAGTATTTAATTACAACAAGAACAGTTTCACTCTGTCTATTTGTTGGAGTAAAGTGAATTTCCAATTAAAGCCCACCTTTTGCATTCAAAGTTGATCCTGGATAGGTGTGAAAGTAACAGGGTAGTTGTAATGGGGGACTTTAACTTTTCTAATATCGATTGGAAAAGCTATAGTTCAAGTACGTTAGAGGGGTCAGTTTTTGTTCAATGTGTGCAGGAAGGTTTCATGACTCAGTATGTAGATAGGCCAACAAGAGGTGAGGCTATATTGGATTTGGTATTGGGTAATGAACCAGACCAGGTGTTAGACTTGGAGGTGAGTGAGCACTTTGGTGATAGTGACCACAATTCAGTTACGTTTACCTTAGTGATGGAAAGGGATGGGCACGTACCGAATAACAGTAGTTATAGCTGGGGGAAAGGTAATTATGAGGCTATTAGGAGAGATTTAGGATGCATAGGGTGGAGCAAGAAATTGCAGGGGCTGGGGACATCTGAAATGTGGAGCATATTTAAGGAACAGCTTCTGCATGTCCTTAATGAATATGTATCTGCCAGGCAGGGAGGAAGTGGTCGAGTGAGGGAACCATGGTGTACTAGGGAAGTTGAATCTCTGGTGAAGAGGAAGAAGGAGGCTTATATAATGATGAGACGTGAAGGCTCAGTTAGGGCAATGGAGAGCTATAAATCAGCCAGGAAGGAGCTAAAGAGGGAGTTGAGAAGAGCTAGAAGAGGACACGAGAAGACTTTGGCGGATAGGATTAAGGAGAATCCTAAAGCTTTTTACAGGTATATAAATAATAAAAGATTGGTTAGGGCAAGATTAGGGCCAGTCAGAGATAGCAGTGGGAAGTTGTGCGTGGAGCCTGAGGAGATAGGAGAGACACTGAATGAGTATTTTTCGTCAGTATTCACGCAGGAGAAAGACAATGTTGTTGGGGAGAATACTGCGATACTAGGTTGTAGACTGGGCAGGATTGAAGTTCATAAGGAGGAGGTGTTAGCGAATCTTGAGGGTATGAAAATTGATAAGTCCCCTGGGCCAGATGGGATTTACCCCAGGATTCTCTGGGAGGCTAGAGAGGAGATTGCAGAGCCTTTGGCTTTGATCTTCATGCCGTCGTTAGCTACAGGTATAGTGCCGGAAGACTGGAGGATGGCAAATGTTGTCCCTCTTTTCAAAAAGGGGAGTAGGGACCATCCTGGAAATTATAGACCGGTGAGCCTGACTTCTGTTGTGGGCAAGGTCTTGGAAAGAATTATAAGGGATAGGATTTATAAGCATCCAGAGAGAAATAAATTGATTAGGGATAGTCAGCACGGTTTTGTGAAGGGTAGGTCGTGCCTCACAAACCTTATTGAGTTTTTTGAGGAGGTGACCAAAGAGGTAGATAAGGGTAAGGCAGTTGATGTAGTGTATATGGATTTTAGCAAAGCGTTTGATAAGGTTCCCCATGGTAGGCTACTGCAGAAAGTGCAGATGCATGGGATTGAAGGTGATTTAGCAGTTTGGATTAGGAATTGGCTAGCTGATAGAAGACAGAGGGTGGTGGTTGATGGGAAATATTCAACCTGGAGTGCAGTTACAAGTGGTGTACCTCAAGGATCTGTTTTGGGGCCACTGCTGTTTGTCATTTTTATAAATGACCTAGATGAGGGTGTAGAGGGTTGGATTAGTAAATTTGCTGACGATACCAAAGTGGGGGGAGTTGTAGACAGCGAGGATGGATGTTACAGTTTGCAGAGGGACACAGGTTGCAGAGCTGGGCCATGAGGTGGCAAATGGAATTCAATACGGATAAGTGTGAGGTGATTCACTTTGGTAGGAATAACAGGCATATGAAATATAGGGCTAATGGAAGGACCCTTAATAGTGTTGTCGAGCAGAGGGATCTTGGGGTACAAGTACATAGCTCTTTGAAAGTTGGCACCCAGGTTGATAAAGTTGTTAAGAAGGCGTACGGTGTGTTAGCTTTTATTGGTAGAGGGATTGAATTTAGGAGCCGTGAGGTTATGTTACAACTGTACAAAACTCTGGTGCGGCCGCACTTGGAGTATTGCGTACAGTTCTGGTCGCCGCATTATAAGAAAGATGTGGAAGCATTGGAAAGGGTGCAGAGGAGGTTTACCAGGATGTTGCCTGGTATGGTGGGAAGGCCTTATGAGGAAAGGCTGAGGGACCTGAGGTTATTTTCATTAGAGAGAAGAAGGTTACGCAGTGACCTAATTGAGGCGTGTAAGATGATCAAGGGATTGGATAGGGTGGATAGTGAGAGCCTTTTTCCTTGGATGGTGATGATGTAATGTTCTATGTTCTAAACACAATTAATATAGTTAACTTTAGATAAAGAAGAAAAGCTACTATGGAGATTAAAATCATAATTCATCAAAATACATACTTAGCCTTAAACCACCAGCACTTATTTTGAAAATGATTACATGCATTGGTAATGTGTTGGATAGAATTTTATCCTCTGCCAACTTTTATTTGTGATAGCGTACCAGAAGACGGCGTGTGCGAGACCCTTGGGGAAATTGGCGTGATGCAAAAGATCTGGAGGGGCAAACATTTGAGGTACTTAGTTTTAAAAAGGTGTAACAGATTTAATGTTTTTAAAAAAATCCATCTACCAGGGCCTGTGGTGCACAGTTGGTTTGGCTTATTAGTTATTTACAACGCACTGTAAATATACAAAATGGAAAATAAGTTTATTTTTCATAACTACAATTTAGATGAGGCAGTGAACCTGAAAGAATTTGTTTTTGCCTCATCTGTGATTTAAATTGGTGACCTCTTATTTTTAAACAGTGATCCCTAGTTCTAGATGGTTCCACAAGAGGAAACATCCTCTCCACAGCAAGATCCTTCAAGATCTCACATGTTTCAATCAAGTTGCCTCTTACACTTCTAAATTTCAGTGGATGCAAGCCTAGCCTGTCCAACCTTTCCCCATAAGACATCTTAATTTTATCAAAATTGACTTACTAAATCCCAGCTTCACTTGGGAGGTCTGACCAGTAACAGATTTACATATATTTTTCATATGTGCTGCTTCAATCTCTTGAAAGGTGTTATGAACAAACAGAGTAAAATTAATTTAAAAAGAACAAAAATGCTGGAAATACTCAGCCAATCTGGCAGCATCTGTGGAGACAGAAACTGACTCTATTAAAAGGTCACAACCAAAACATTAACTCGTATGTTTTCAGTGCTTTACAAGTGGACTTTCTTGATACAGGGTTAGAAATAAAGCTATTTAGTGACAACTGTACAGTGTTTATAATGCCACATTTATAATGAAATGTGGTTGCCTTACCTGCCTACAGCAAGACTGAGGCGACAGCTAGGCTTGGGCTGGGAAATGGAAATTGCAGTTCATTTATTTATGATGATATGTCAATGCCGGTGTTGGACTGGCGTGGGCAGAGTAAGAAGTCTCACAACACCAGGTATAATTTGGAATCACAAGCTTTCGGAGCACTGCTCCTTCCTCAGCTGGCTGAGACTTCTTACTTAATTTATTTGCTATGTGTTTTAGACTTTATGCAACCTCAGATGTGATAGTGCATGAAATTTGCTTGGTTGACCTATCCTCCTAGTTGAATTTCCATACAATTGCTCAACCTTCCCTATTAAAACATTTCAAATACACCAGTTCTCTGCTTGGATTAATGTTTATAATATGAGAATTTTTTTTGTTTCTGGCATGAATTAATGTACTTGTGATATTTAATTTAAAAAGTTAATGCACACAGTTATTACACTTAGTAGCAAAATAAGTAAAATATTTAAAGTTCCCAGTAATTATGATAAGTACTTTAGGGGTGGCAAGTAAAAGTAGATGGGGTATGACTACCATGTGATTTTCAAGCTCTTTACTCTGCCTGAGTGGTACATGAATGAAAAGGTTTGAGAATTCATTGTCTTCCTTCATTTTACCCGCGTTGCAATTCCTTGCTAGGCTACCTATAAACTACTAGCTTTGAATCTCAGCAAATATCACTGCATAATTTGGAAACCTTTTGTGAATTTTCAGCATCTCACTGCAGAAGAAATGGCAAGGAGGCATGAGGAAGAGTTGAACAAACCTCCAAAAGCAGCAAGAGGTCCTCGGCAGTCAAAGAGGTATGAACTCATCCAAGAACTATTGTGGCATATTAACTTTGAAACCACAACACTGAGGTATTGATTTGAGGAAAGATGATCATGGTGTTTGCTATTTACATGTTAAGTTTGGTTTTGTGTTTGATCTGTGTCAATGGGCAGGAATGTGGTACATCCTAAAGTTAATCTTAATTAGCTGTTTCTGTTGCCAGGTATTAAGGATAACAGTTTCTTATGTTTCTTCTAGGAAATTTTTTTGTGCATTAACATTTTGAAGGCTTGTGGAAAAACATTTATCAAAACGCTCAAAATTATTTTTGGTGCTTGTAATTTGTGAAGTTTTCTAGGGTTGCAAGTACCTTTGTGGCTGGGATCCATTTCCTGCAGTCAATTAGAAGTATTTAAACGTCTTTTTCCAGTTTCATTGGTGTGATGGAGATGGTTAAAAATTGGAAGGATTTTCCATTTTAACCATGGCATGCAACTATCTTTCCTAGGGTTGTTGAGTCATAGAGATTTGCAGCATGGAAACAAGCCCTTTGGCCCAACTTGTCCATGCTGCCCTTTTTTTAAACCCCTAAGCTAATTCCAATTGCCTACATTTGACCCATATCCCTCTATACCCATCTTATCCATGTAACTATCTAAATGCTTTTTAAAAGACAAAATTGTATCTGCCTCTACTACTATTTCTGGCAGCTTGTTCCAGACACTCACCGCCCTCTGTGTGAAAACATTGCCCTTCTGGATACTTTTGTATCTCTCCCCTCTCACCTTAAACCTATGCCCTCTAGTTTTAGACTTTTCTACCTTTGGGAAAAAATATTGACTGCCTAGCTGATCTGTGCCCCTCATTATTTTATAGACCTCTATAAGATAACCCCCTCAGCCTCCTACACTCCAGAGGAAAAGTTCCCAGACTATCCAGCCTTTCCCTATAACTCAAACCATCAACTCCTGGTAGCATCCTAGTAAATCTTTTCAGCACTCTTTCTAGTTTAATGATATCCTTTCTATAACAGGGTGCCCAGAATTTAACGTAGTACTCCAGGTGTGGCCTTATCAATGCCTTGTACAATTTCAACAAGATGTCCCAACTCCTATATTCAGTGTTCTGACCGATGAAACCAAGCATGCCGAATGCCTTTTTCACCACTCAGTCCACCTGTGACTCCATTTTCAAGGAGCTATGAACATGTGACCTCTGGATCTCTTTGTTCTGTAACTCTCCCCCAACGCCCTTACCATTAACTGAGTAAGTCTTGCCCTGGTTCAGTCTACCAAAATGCATCACCTCGCATTTGTCTAAATTAAACTCCGTTTGCCATTCTTCAGTCCACTACGCCAATTGATCAAAATCCCATTGCAATCGGAGATAACTTGCTTCACTGCCACCAATCTTCTTGTCATCTGCAAACTTACTAATCATGCCGCCTATATGTTCGTCCAAATCATTAATGTAAATGACAAATAACAGTGGACCCAGAACTGATCCCTGAGGCACACCGCTGGTCACGGGCCTCCAGTTTGAAAAACAACCCTCTATAAACCACCCTCAGAAGCCAATTTTATATCCGTGTAGATACCTCACCCTGGATCCAAAGCAAAACTATATACAATTATAACATGTACTGTGTTTTCATTTATGAAGCAAATTGCTACTGTTTCTCTTAGAACTCTTGAAATGAAGCAGTAAAAATTAACTAATAGGACCCATTTTAAGTCCATCCGCCTGGTGGAAAGGGAACAGCAATAGAGTTAAAATTTTAGCAGTGAACTTACTTCCCATCCACAGCCATGTTTTTCCCTTGTGTATTCATGAAGTACCTAGATCATAGAATCCCTACAGTGCAGAAGGAGGTCATTTGGCCCATCAAACCTGTACTGACACCAATCTCACCCAAGCACTAGCCCCGTAACCCCATGTATTTAACTTGCTAAACCCCCCCACCTCCACCCCGACTCTAAGAGTTAATTAAGCATGGCCAATCAACCTAACCTGCACATCTTTGGACTGTAGAAAGAAACTGGAGCATCTGGAGGAAAACCGTGCAGACATGGGAAGAATGTGCAAACTCCACACAGACTGTGACTCAACGTCAGAATTGAACCTGGGTGTTTGGTGCTGTGAGACAGCAGTGTTAACCACTCTGCTGCCCATAAATAACTAATATAATTTCAATAGTGTACAAAGTGAAGCATCCACAGATATTTCTGACAGTGTCACAAAAGATGGCCAAAAAGTTAAATGTGACTTTTAGTTTAATGTGGAAAAAGAAGCAGGGCTGTTATTCTGGGATGCATAAGAATAATGCGAGCTGTGATGTGGTGTAGCAAGGCAACATTTGGCCCAGTTTCCTCCCCTTTCTTCTCCTCCCACTGTTGTTCATGCTCATGCCTTCAGTGAATTGGTTATTTTACTTCATTTTCTCTCCATAGCTCTCTTGACCCTTTCCAGCTGATCCCATGTCACTGCTTCAGTGAAGAGAAACCGGTATGAGTCCTTTCTGTCTTATTCAAATAAAGTTGTTCCTTCTAATTTGATGTGCTTAATTTTTAAAATTCTTGAGTACCTGTTGGTAAATGGTATTTTAATTTCAGGAACCATTTGAAGTGAAGGTAGCTTCAGAGGCATTGCTGGTGATGGATATGGTAAGCCAAGAGAGAAAGTATTTCTTTTTCACCTTGAAGTACATGTATACATGGCTACTTGTGAATTCATTTAACATTTGAAATGGTGATTATATTTCTCAGGATAATGGTAGAAATTATTATTACCACAAGTGCTTGATAAATATGACAGATATGTTAAAAATGTAAAAAAAAACAGACGTCAGTATCTTTAAATTAAGTATATAATGTAAAGCACGTTGCTAAAATCTTCAACTTCTTTAAGCAGCAATATTTGTAAAAATACTTCTAATGGATTAAATGTCAACCTGTCTATTTAATCAGTGAATGTATGGTCTGTAAATTGTTTAACAATAGAGAAAGAAAACTTACACTTTGAACTTTGGCTTTCAATTTTTATCATCTTAATACATCAAATGCAATGTTTCATTAGGCAATGCATTTTGTGAACAAAACTAAAATATGAAACTGTTAAAAGAAAAATTGTGTGTATGTGAAGTTCATGAGCACAAAGCTCAAGTTGTCCAATGTACATTAAGCAGCATGGTCCTCTCAGCAACACTTCAAACATTTGTGCCGAATGTTGATGGGTAATTATTAGTAGATTGTGTTGTTGAATGTAACAGCAGCCGGTGACTCTATTCTTAATAGAAGATAATCAGCAAGACTTCAGTACAGAAAGTTGACTTACAAAAGACTTAACAGAGACAGTATATATTAAACTAATTCTGACTATAGCTCATATGATCAGTCACTTTTGTTAAAATTCAAAATGGCAAGTTAATTTCAATTTTCAACAGAATTAAAATATATACACATTTAGCTAGTTAAAATCAAGGAGCATTGGTCCAGTATGCAGTTGTTTCATAAAGATGGAAGGATAATATGGAACAAATATACAAAGTGCTTTAAATTACATAAACTACTTTAAAATTATAGTCTGTACCAGAACCATTTGGTTTGCACCAAATAATCATTGCAATTCTCCCCATCACCTTTTCCTTCGTGCATTCTTTCCAGGTGGACGTTTGAGATGAAAATCTACCTGTTGTTTTCCCTTCTGAGGGAAAAAATAAGTGATGAAAACAACTTTTTTTTTTTACCATGGCTTGAAAAATTTACTCAGTCCTTAATAGGTTTTAGATATTTTAATTACACTGAAATTTGTGTAAATGTCGATCTGTAATATTAAGATCCATTTATACCTGCAAACTGCGTCAATTTCAGTAAAATGAAATTGCAAATATGGAGCATAAATACTGGCATACTCCAGTTGGGCTGAACAGCCTATTCATGTGCAGTAGACTCTTTCAAGTTGATTTGTTTGGTGATGGATTCGCTAGATGCACTTTGAGTCACAAAATTATTCAAATAATGATGCAAACAGACAGCCTGTTCTGGAAATATAACTCAAAATCAAATCCAGGTTGACTGGTTCCATGCAAAATATATCATGTGAACCTTCAAACATAAGGAATCGATTCTATCAGCTTGCTTGGGCTGGGAGACACAAACTGAGGACATGCAGCGAGCTTCCCGCTGAGTGCCACAGCGTCAGCGTGTCGCTGGCTGCCAGATTTCTGGCGTTGTCAGCTCCATGCTGATTTCTGTAAATTATGTAAATCAGTATTTTAATATCATTAATGGGCCAGGACTGAAAGCTCTGGGTCCACTAGCTGCTCTCTCTCTCTCTCTCTCTCTCTCTCTCTCTCCCCCCACCTCCCTTTCTTCCCCACTCCCCCCACCTTCACCGGTATTGTCCAAGGAACAAAATACCAATGCCCAGGGGGCACTTTGGCACTGTCTGCTGGGTATCAGGTAATGCCAGTGGGATGAGCCTATGGGTTGAGATCTGTGGGGCTGGGGGTGGGTCCTGCTGCCACTCTGAAGTTGGGATCATGAGGCAGAGGGAGGACTGGCCATTGGGATAGAGAAGTCAGTGTTGCAGGGGTTGTCAGGCTGGCCCAGACGTGTCCTGGAGGCCAGCGATCAGGGGTTGGGGGCGATTGCATGGCCAGCGATGTGGGGCCACAGGGCTGGGCAGCAATCAGGCTGGCTTGGCACTGACAGATCGGTGCATGCACAAGAGCTACCGCCCTCTCCTGCAGGAATAGACCCCACCCATAGCTATTTAATGATGTTCACATTAGGACCCTCTGCAGTGCTTAGAGTGAGAATTCATTTTGAAAGCCCCACTGAACAAAGCAGTGGGATTTCCACAACTTCAGCGCTTAGAATTTTTCTGTGAGAATTCCCGTCATGTTGTGCATTGCGCTTTCCGTATAGGTTGTTATAATGTGTTTTAAAAATTAATTTTGTTGCAACTTTAAAGCAAACCACCCATGCAGGTTTTGTTTTCTTTAAGATTTGTTTCTTTCTCCCTTTAAAACACTATGGAGCTTAAGACAATCCTGTGATTAACAATAAGTAATTAATTCTCACATTGTTCCCTTCCTATGCCTCCTCAGAGATGTGATCAGTGCTTTGTCTATGAATTTGTAATGTGAGGAGTTGCATACATAAACCTACATTTATTAGACCTCAAATATTCAGCATAACTGTTCCAGAAGTGCCTGTTAATGCAAAAATAAATGCATGTTAAAGAAACAAAGAAGTCCTACTGGTTTTACTATATAATTATATCCATTATTCATTGCTAGCACATGGGCTGGATTTTATGGGATGCATGCTCCCTCCCGCTACAAAAAAAATTAAGCAAGACTTCTGCTCCTTTGTGATGAGGTATCTGCTGAGAATCAGATGGCTAACAACACTTGGGGGAAAAGGGGGTGGGAGTGGAATAAAATAGAGAATATCCTTGGGGGGACTGCACCCCATAGGCCCAGGAGGGCCTTAGAAAAAGTGCCTTAAGAAATAGGAGCAGGAGTAGGCCATACAGCCCCTCGAGCCTCCCCCGCCATTCAATAAGATTATGGATGTTCTGTAGTGGTTCAGTACCACTTTCCCGCTTTCTTTCCGTAACCCTTAATTCCCTTGTCAATTAAAAACCTATCCACTCTCGACTTGAACATATTCAGCGAGGAAGCCTCCACCACCACATCAGGCAGAGAATTCCAGAGATTCACCTATGCATGAAAAAACCCCTCCACAACTCCGATCTGAACCGCCCCCGCCCTAATCTTGAGGCTGTGCCCTCTAGTCCTGCTATCTTTGTTAAGCGGGAAGAGTCTCTCAACCTCTACCTTATCCATCCCCTTCATTATCTTATACGTTTCTATAAGATCCCCTCTCAGCCTTCTAAACTCCAAAGAGTACAAACCTAGCCTATTCAGTCTCTCCTCATAATCCAACGCTCTCATCTCCGGTATCAGCCTAGTAAACCTTCTCTGCACCCCCTTCAAGGCCAATATATCCCTCCTCGAATGCAGCGACCAAAACTGTACACAGTACTCCAGCTGCGGTCTCACCAGCACCCTATACAGCTGCAACAGAACCTCCCTACTTTTATTTTCTATCCCCCTAGCTAGAAAGGCCAACATTGCATTCGCCTTCTTAGTCACCTGCTGCACCTGCATACTGTGTTTTTGCGATTCATGCACAAAGACCCCCAGGTCCCTCTGCATCGTCGCATGCTGCAGCTTTTCTCCATTTAAATAGGATTCCTTCCTACCATTATTCTTACCAAAGTGGATAACCTCACACTTGCTAACATGATACTCCATCTGCCAGGTCCTTGTCCACTCACTCAACCTATCTAGATCCCTCTGCAGGCTTTCCACACCTTCCATGCAATTTGCTTTTCCACTCATCTTCGTGTCTTCAGCAAATTTCGTCACTCTGCACTTTACTCCTTCCTCCAGATCATCTATGTAAATGGTAAATAGTTCAGGCCCCAGCACCAAACCTTGGGGCATTCCACTAGTCACCAGCTGCCAATCAGAATAGCACCCATTAATACCTACCCTCTGCTCCCTATTGGACAACCAATCCTCTATCCAGTCTAACACCCTACCCCTGACTCCCTGCACCTTAACCTTCTGCAACAATCTTTTGTGAGGCACCTTATCAAACGCTTTCTGGAAATCCAAAAACACCACATCCACTGGTTCCCCTCTTACCAACGTGAACCCATGTCACTAAAGCTGTTGGACTACCTGTGCAATATGGACCTTCTCCTGCAGCTAGTAACTAAAGATGGCTGTGGCACGAGGCCCATAAATGGTCATTAATTGGTCACAGGGCCACTATAAGCCCATTGATGGGATACAGACCAACGACTCCCACCAGCCCCTTAAAAGATTTCAGTCAGCTCAGAATAGAACGACAAGATGTCAAGAAAGCCACCTACTGCTAGGAAGCAGAAAATCCTGTTGAATACTTAGGCAACTTGTCGTAACCACAATATTATATGTGCATAGTAATTTGTTGAATGCATGAGTTTTCTGACTGTTAGAAGTAATAATCCTATTTCTTTCATGTTCAGCATGCACATGTGTCAATGGCAGAAGTGATTGGTCTGTTAGGTGGACGATATTCCTCAGGAAAGAGGGTATTGGAGGTAAGTAGGATTTTGGATTGATTCCCCTTTTAACCTCCCTTACATTTCATTTGCCAAGAAGATAGGTTAGAGTGTTTGGATCCACTTTAAAACCCATTAAAATTGGCAGAAAAGCTAATACTTTCATTTAAAATTTAAGAGATCAATTGTTGTATGGTAAATGAATGAAAATCATATCCACTCAATGGCTGAAATAGGGATGTTAAATTAACAGAGATTGTTAACGTAAGGAAAACTGTGTTCTGATGACGAGAAATTTCTTTTGACATCCTTGTGAAATAATGTCTAAATAAAAGATTATTTCCTATTTTCAGATCTGTGTTGCAGAGCCATGTAATAGCTTAAGCACAGGATTACAGTGCGAGATGGACCCAGTGTCACAAACGCAGGCATCAGAAGCCCTAGCTGGTAGAGGATACAACATTGTTGGATGGTACCACTCACATCCTGCATTTGATCCGAATCCATCCTTAAGAGATATTGACACCCAGGCTAAATACCAGGTACAAACTGAGCGAAGATCCAGAAATAAAAAAATACCAATTTTGCCTCAAAGATTTAAAAAGAAACTACTTAGGTATATTGCATTCAGAGACACAGATTGTGAAGAAATAATATACAACAAGTTTTCATTAATCTTTAGTGGTATGATAATGTCATCTATGTTTCCCAGCTTTAGTAATTCAATAATTCTGTACTCAAAAAGGAGACAAAACAGCAATAATTAGGATGCACTGAATTCATTAAATGGCAAAAATCTGAGTATTTTTCCCCTTCTATAGCTTAATGACATGGAGGTGTGGTACAGTGAATGATGGGCGGCTCACCTCATGTTGCTCGATTTTTGCCACTGTCTGAAACAAATTTCTACACCAAAGTATTTTTACAAATTATAGATTGGCTTTTCAGAGATTCTGTTCCGTATAATAGAGTTGCAATATTCACCAATGTTACTATACAATGAGCTAAAAAGGTATTCTGAAACGGGAGCAAAGTCGGAATCGATGTTTATCTTTCCTTCTCCTGCTCCATTGGAAAAATAGGTCATGCTAGATTTTTTAACGAAGTGAAGCTTGGGGAGCTGGTATTGCTCCAGAGGTTCACCTGTGCCATTCTGGTATTTCCTCCCATATATGAATGTGTATTATTTTACATAAATGGTGGTCCTACATTGACATATTTTCACCTTATCAGCATTAGGCTGTTAGAATTTTTGGTGAATCAAAAATCAAAGCATGCTCTACAGAAGACATCGCAATTCGAAACGTGCTGGAGGCATTGTTTGAAAGTTTGTTCAGGAATACTTAGTGTTCCACATCAGTAAAGTATAGTAAGTGGAATACAATAAGGACACCCAGTTTACATAGGAATTATGTTCCAGGAAGAAATGCACAAGGAAAAGAAGACCAAATTACAGGCTTCATTATGTCAAGTTGATCTTTAGTGCCACATTGTTGTGGGCATTGAAGGGGCCATTTAACTTCCATTAGAATGGCGAGCTTGTGCAACTGACAGTGGCTAGTCAGTTGCACAGCCAGTGGGCACTGCTACAGTTGATTAGCCAATGGCACTGCTATATTTGTCTTTTAATGTTTTATTTCTTAAAACTGCATTAGGCTTGTGATGTCCACCAGAGCATTTTTTGTATCTTCATGAGCCATTGTCTTAGGCACAGGACCCAAAGCTTGCCAAAAATATTGAAACGAACCTCATTCCAGAAAATTGACCATGCTCACAGAAACATTATTCCAATAGACATAACTCATGCTCAGCTGTATTTCAACTCTCAGTCCTCTTATCTGTTAGGTATTGTATCTGATAAGCCTTCTGTAATAGGTTATTTTCCATCTTGAGATGGCTTTGGATGTAAATGTGCAAACAAGATAAATATTCAACCTTATGTTTCTAGCTTGTGCACTAGTTACCATTGATTGTCCTACACAGAAAAACTTGTGATGGTGGTTTCTACAATTATTGTTATGCATTTATATAACATCCTATATTGTATGTCAAAGAATGTGAGAAATACAAACTTACTCCCACTTTATTACAATGTTCAAGTCTGATTACTGGTTTCAATACCTTTCAGAATTATTTTTCACGTGGAGGAGCTCAGTTCGTTGGAATGATCATCAGTCCATACAATAGAAGTAACTCCTTGCCTTATTCCCAGGTCACATGTCTTATAGTTAGTGAAGAACTCAATGCAGATGGCCGCTTCCGTAAGTATGGGTAATTGAAAACTTTCTACTCACTGTTTTTCAGGCAGGCAAGTCAGTGTTTGCTACTGTCCCCATTCCCAATTCTCTTCATTCTCTTCCTCCACTGAAACGTTTCAGATCTAGATTTCTGGAATTTCCATTTGTCCACAAACATGCACATTGACCTGCTTTTAAGAACAAGGTTAGTCTGGTCCACCCCATTTCCTTTAAGGCCTATAGGCAACTAAAATTTATTAATCTCAAATTTAAAATTAACAATTGATCTGGCATCAGTTCCCATTGGCAAAAAAGCATTCCACTGTTATGTTAGGGGCATGAGCTATGTCAAATTCTCCCTCAGTGTATCCTAACAGATGCGGGAATGTGGTGACTAGGGGATTTTCATAGTAACTTCATTGCAGTGTTAATGTAAACCTGTTTGTGACAGTAATAAAGAAATAAACTGTTTCAATCTTCTACTATCCATTGTACATGGAATTGTTTTCTAATTTCACTCTTGGAAGGTCTGACTCTAATTCTCACGCTATGTCTCTAGCTAAACTCCCAACAAAGTAATTTCTCTCTGCCATGTCTATTCCTTTTGAAAACTTCAGTCAAATTACTCCTTAAGCTTCTAAATTCCAGAGCATACAATCTTAGTTTGTGTAATATCAAACTTAAATCCTTAGGATCCAGGCAAAATATTGGTCAACCTATACCATGCTTCCTTTAACAACATATATTTCCCTTGGATGTGGTACCCGGAATTCTTCGCAACTCCATGTGTTAAGTTGCAATAAACCATTTGTCACATCCTGCCAGTTAAATTACATTATTCCCACGCTATTTTGGCTGCTGCTCAGTTAATTTTCTAACTTTGTCAATAATTTGTCTTCAGTTCCACAGACTTCAGCTTTCGCTAATAGTCTGTAATGAGGAACTCTATCAAGTGTCTTCTAGTAGTCTGTAATAACATCCAAAGACATTTCCTGTCCACAGCTATAATTATCGTTCAAAATGTTCTATCAAGTCTGACTGACACGATCTCATTGCAAATCCATGCTGGCTTTTACCAATCAGTGAAAAATTTTCAATGTTTTTAATCACCTTCTCCTTCATCATCGATCCTAATTTCCTGACAACTGATGTTAGGATGGTCTGTAGTTGTTTGGTAGCCTTCTTTCGGTTTGCTTAAATAGCTGAGTGGCAGGCGCAGTTGTCCAATCTGAAGATGTGGTTCCCGAATTGAGAAAACTTTATTGCTATTACTTGCTTGCAATAATTTTGGTAAATTCCTATATCTGATTTAATATTAGTTTATTTTGATCTTGTTGAAAGATTTATACTTCAGTCAATGTAGCTGTCAAAGCAAACATTCTCTCTCAAACATTGTCTCTGTTTAGTTCAAGGAAACTCCTTTGATAGAAGATTTCCAATAAAGTTTGCAGATAATGTTGAATGTTGAACCTGTGTTTTCTTTTAACATAGGACTTCCATATAAATGTGAGTTGAAGCAATTGAATGAAGAGCCTCTTTGGGTGCAAATGATAGACAAAGCACGTTGGATATTGGAGAAATACAAGCGATCCCATAGGCAAGTATAAAATACAGATACTTAATTTACGGAATGAATTTCATCATCCACTTGTAAAAGTGCTAATTCTATTTTTTTGTCCTGCTTTTAGTGGCTGGCTATGTAAGAAGTCCTACAACACTAAGTTAAAGTCCAACAGGTTTATTTGGAATTACAAGCTTTTGGAGTGCTGCTCCTTCATCAGGAGTCATCTGATGAAGTCATCTGACAAAGGAGCAGCACTCAAGCTCATGATTCAAAATAAATCTGTTGGATTTTAACCTGGTGTTGTGAGGCTTCTTACTATGTCCAATGCCGGCATTTCCACCTTAATTGACAATGACCGCTCCCTTATTTTGTGCAACAGAATGATTTAAAATTGGGATATTCCATTTTATTACATATTACTGTTCTTTGTGCACCTCTGAAATTCAGCAACATGCTTAATTCAAGCTATCTGTTTCACTTTGAACTCACCAATGCCCATATCCGGATATTATATTGTGAGATTGTCCCCTCCACTAGGTTAACCGTTTGAGTATCTATTCTGCATATCTTCTTATATTCAGAATTCGTTAGAAGCTTTATTTGCATATCGTTTTATTCATTCATGGAACGTGGGTGTCACTGGCTGGCCAGCATTTATTGCCCATCCCTTGGAGGGCAGTTGAGAATCAACCATATTGCTGTGGCTCTGGAGTCACAAGTAGGCCAGACCAGGTAAGAATAGCAGATTTCCTTCCCTAAAGGACATTAGACGACATTGGTATATCTTTCCAATAAATACTTAGTTACCACGTTTGCACAACACAGTAAAGTTTCAGCACAAAAAGAAGCTATTGAGTAGAAAGAAAACAAGTTCTAGCTGTGACACTTCAGATGCTTCTACCATCCTTTTGGGCACTGAATTCAAGACCTCTACTACCCTCTGCGTGAAAACAAATTCTTCTCAACTCCCCTTTAATCCCTCTGTTCTAAATCTCTGATCCTGCTTATTAACCTCTCTGCTGTGGTCTACCCTGTTCATTCGAGTCCCTTCATAATATTTTACACTTAAATCTTTCCAGAGCTGTCTCTGATCCAAAGGAAAAGCCCAAGTTTATCCAATATTTCCTCATAACTAACATTCTTCATTCCTGCAACTTTCATGTAATAGCTTCTCTGTAATCTATCTTGTGTGTTCATATTATTTCTATAATGTGATAACCAGAGTTATGCACAATATTCTAGTTGTGTCCTGAACAGTAATCTATGGTGTAATTTGTTCTTGCATAATCTTGTTGTTCTGTTAATAAAGAAAAATATCTCTTATGCCTTTTTAACTAGCTTATGTACATGCTCCATTCCTTTAGGAATCAGTAGACAATCACTCAATGTCCCCTTTGTTCCTTTCAGTATCTGATTAATTATTCAGCATTCCCCTACCTTGTTTGCCCTCCCCAAACGTATTCATAGAATCCATATAGTGCAGAAGGAGACCATTCAGCCCATCTAATCTGTAACAACCACAATCCCACCCAGTCTCTATATCCATTACCTCACATATTTACCTGCAGCACCCCCTGACATGAAGGGGCAATTTAGTAAGGCCAATCTGCCTAACCCACACATCTTTGGACTGTGGGAGCAAATCGCAGCACCCACAGGGAACCCATGCAAATATGGGAAGAATATGTAAACTCCATGTATACATTGACCCAAGGTTGTAATTGAATCCCGATCCCTAGTGCTGTGAAGCAGCAGTGCTAATCACTGTGAATACCATGCCGCCCCTATTATGTTACCTTATACATCTCCAGATTGACAGCCCTTCTGTCCAGCCAATTAATGTTTTTCTGCAGTATCTTCCTCATTATGCAACCAACTTTTGTATTATCTGCACACTTCTTAATCACTCTAAGTGAGTGATATATATCAAAATGTAACGGACACAGTGGAATCCTACTGGAACAAACGTCTAGTCACAAAAACATCCATTGACCATTACTCTTTGCATTCTGCCACTGAACCAGTTTGGGATACAACTTGTCACTTTCCCTTTGATCCTAGGCTCACTATATTTTGGACAAGTCAACGATGTGTGACCTTGTCAAAAGCCTTGCTATAGTCCATGTAAGTTACGTCAACATGCAACCCTCATCAAGCCTTCCTGTTCCCCCTTCAAAGAATTCAGTCGTGTTAGTCAGGCACGACCTTCTCATGAAAAGAATTTCCATATTAACTATCCTTAATCCAAGCCTTTCTAAATGATGATTTATACTGTCCATCAGAATATTTTTTAACAATCATCATGATTAGGCTGCATAGCCTATCATTATTTATCCCTTTTTCCCTCTTGGAATAATCGTATAACATAAACAATCTTCCAGTCCTCTGGCGTCATGCCTGTAGTCAGAGAAGTTTGATAAAGGCTAGTCAGAGCTTCAGCTCTTTCTTCCCCTGTTTCTCTTAGACTGGAATATATTTCATCCAGGCCTAGCAATTTATCTACTTTCAAAATGCAAAGCCCCTTAATGATGTTTTCTTTCATTATTGTTGTTTAGTTCTGATGGTTGCAGAGACTTAAATTTAGGACTTTACTTGGTTAAAATGAAGCTGATTGCATGCCACGTCACCCTCTCCCTTTCTCTGTAATTGTCTCCAGACCCATAACCCTCTGAAATATCTGCACTCTTCTAATTCCAATATCTTTTGCATCCCAGATTTTAATTGCTCCATCAGTGATGGCTGTGCTTGTTGCTGCCTTTGCCCCTAAGCTTTGGAATTAATTTCCTAACCTTTTAATCTCTCATGCCTGCTTTAATACACTGCTTAAAACCTACCTCTTTAACCAAGCTTTTGGCCAGCTCCCTTAATATCTTCATTTGTGGCTGGGGATCCAGTTTTGGTTTGTAATTCTTATGTGAAACACCTGGGGAAATCTTATTACATTGGGTTACCATATAATGCAAGCTTTTTTTTGTGTCTTAAGTCCTTTATTTCTTTGTATTTTGCCCTTTTGAAGATGTCCTGAGTATTTTTGACCCTCCTTGATTCTGATTACTGAAAATTAGCTGGGGAGTAAAGTGCCCTGTTGCAACAGCTATGATGTTAATCAGAATCAAATAAAATGTGCACTTGGGAATTGTGGAGTTCAGAATTTAGAGGAAAGTCTTAATAACACTCAGCTTCTTCAAATCATGAATTATTAGCTCGTTCTTCTTTGTAGCAAAATCTGTGTTCCACAGTTCCCTACTGAGTATCCTATTTTTATAGCACCAGTGTGGCAAGCAAAGTAGTTCATTTTAACCACAGGAGTACTCTTAAATAAATGATTAAGCCAAGTGTACAAGACATGTAGTCAAGATACCTGCAGTGTCTACGATCAATTGAAATAATCAGCCAAGCCACCCACATACAGCGTACTTAAAGGCAACAAATTCTCATATCTGCCCTGTAGGAGCCCCAACCTGTCCAGTCTTTCCCAATAATTGTACCCCCCCCACAATCCTGGGACCATTCTTATAAATCTTTTGCTTTTCATATGCTCCATTGCTTCTCTATCCTTTTTATAGATTGAAGATCAGATCTGTGCACAGTCTGATCAGGATTTAACATAGCTTCACTATTTGAGATAAATCCCATTTCTAATTATTCTGCTGACCTGGGGTACAGGTCATCTGTTCATCTGTATCCCTAGATCCCTTCCCTCTTCAATTTATCACTTAATATTTATCTATGTTATAGAACATTTTCAATTTAATAGCCCTGTCTATAAGTTTTCAAACGTTGTCTTAGATTGACTAACCATGGTGTGGAGTATAACAGCACAATTTAGATGGGCTTTGTTGGAATGGCAACATTATGCTTTTTTATGAAGCCCCAAAAGTCTGAATCATAAAAAATAATTATGATGATTATTATTATCACGTGCCTAAAAATTAATCAAAATGCTCAGAAGTGCAAACAACAAATGCAGTACACCTTTAAAAAAATCAATCCATAACACAGTAATATTTTCTTAGCTATCTTATGGTAAAAATGTCAGATGAAGATGTCTTAAAGCAAAGCTACCACCTTTATTACCTAACATTCTTAGACTGCATCTGTCAAACTGATGCCATGTTGAGATCTTCAGTGTGTTAATGATTTTTGGTGTGCACAGTAAAACCGTCATCTATCTGCAAACATAAATGGCACAATCTCCAATGTAATAACTGCTGCTGGTTTGATGCCAAAAATTTTACTTTTTGTCCCAAAAATTGAGATTACAGCCTTTCAATATTTTATAGCTTCTTCATAAATCAATGGAAGCTAACCCAGAATTTAAAGTTTTGTGAGCCGCATATATACTTGAATATGTGCAAGAGGAGTTTGATAACCCCACTCTACAATGATAGAAGCAAACAGAGCAACCATTCCAACATATCTTTCTACTCCACAGATGCTGCTGGGTACAAATGAAGAGCAGCATGAGTTTCATATTAACCATGTGAAGTCAAGGCTACATAATACTTCATAACTTATATAAAATTCACATAATCAACAAAATAATGTAACTAATCAATATTATCACTTAAATACAAATTTGACAGAACTTTTTGAAGAGCTTTTAGGGAGAGAAAATTAAATAAGTAGACCATGTCCTTTGGGAAAGACATATAATTACCCAAAACAATACTTAAATCACTTTTCCTGCAGCTATAGTCTGCTACTGTTCATGGTTCAAAAGATTTTTATGGAAGATGCACTACTGGTATACCATTGTTTAAAAAGGTTAGTAGGGATAACCCTGGAAATTATAGGCCGGTGAGTTTGATGTCAGTGGTAGGGAAGCTGTTGGAGGGGATTCTTAAGAGATAGGATGTATAGGCACTTAGAGCGTTGCAATCTGATTAGGGATATGCAGCATGGTTTTGTTAAGGGGAGGTCGTGCCTTACAAATCTGGTAGAATTTTTTTGAGGAGGTGACGAAAACAGTCGATGAGGGGCGAGCCATTGATGTCGTTTATGTGAATTTCAGTAAGGCGTTTGACAAAGTCCCTCATGGGAGGTTAGTTGAAAAGTTCAGGGCTAATGGGATACAAGGACAGGTAGCTAGATGGATAAGTAACTGGTTTAGTAATAGGAGACAGAGAGTAATAGTGAAAGGGTGTTTTTCTAGCTGGAGGTCGGTAACTAGTGCTGTGCCGCAGGGCTCGGTACTGGGACCTTTTCTATTTGTAATATATATAAATGACTTGGAAGAGGGAATAAGTGGAGTGATCAGCAAGTTTGCAGAGGATACAAAGATGGCTGGACTTGCAGATAGTGGGGAGCATTGTCAGGCGATGCAGCAGGACATAGATAAGCTGGTAGCTTGGGCAGATAGAATTCAATCCTGATAAATGCAAAGTGATGCATTTCTGGAGAAAGAATGTAGAGGGGAGTTATCTGATAAAAAGTAGACCTATTAAGAGTATAGAAACGCAGAGGGACCTGGGGGTTCAGGTGCACAAGTCTCTGAAGGTGGCAGAGCAGGTGGAGAAGGTTATGAAGAAAGCATATGGTATGTTAGCCTTTATAGGAAAGGTACAGAGTACAAGAGCTGGCCTTTAATGTTGCAGTTGTATAAAATGTGGGTTAGACTTCAGTTGGAATACTGCGTCCAGTACTGGTTGCCTTACTACCGGAAAGACGTGGAGACTCTGGAGAGAGTGCAGAGGAGGTTTACCAAGATGCTGACTGGTATGGAAGGTCTGAGTTACGAGGAGAGGTTAGGCAAATTGGGGCTGTTTTCCTTAGAAAGACATGGATTTAGAGGAGATCTAATAGAAGTGTACAAGATTATGAGGGGTATAGATAGAGTAAACAGGATTAAGCTTTTTCCTAGGATGGACTCAAATAGCACGACGGGTCACAGGCTTAGGGTGGGGGGGGTAAGGTATAATTTAGATGCTAGAGGGAGTTTTTTCATACAGAGGGTGGTGGGGGTATGGAACGCACTGCCAAGTAAAGTGGTGGAGGCAGGTACTCTGGAGTTATTTGAGATACTTAGATGGGCACATGAACAGAACGGGAACGGAGAGGTATAGAAAACGGATTTAAAATAGAGATCGTGAGCCTTGGGAGTTCCCTGGGAAGTTTGTAAATTGTTGATGATATGTTGTATTTGTTTTATCCTACAGGTACTTTGGTTCACCTTGTCTAATAAGGGGCATACATGCGATGGGTCATGAGAGGGCTGCTCTTGGATTTTTCGAGAGTAGCCTAGTGCTTCACTTCATTAGTGTGTGCTTGACCTAGACCATTTGATGGGCAACACGATAGCTCAGTAACTATTGCTGTGCTGTGCAGATATATGGATTTGGGCCTGTGTCTGTGGGAGTGTGCGCATTCTCCCCATGTTTGTATGGGTTTTCTCCAGGTGCTCTGGTTTCCTCCCACATCCCAAAGATGTGCTCTTAGGCTGATTGGTAGAACAAATTCTCCTTAAATTGTCTCAAATTTTGTTCTAATGCATAGGTTTATAAACATAGACAGGGATCATGGGTAGAAGTGGGAACATCGAGGTGGCGGCACGGGCTTGTTTCCAAAGGGCCTGTTTCCCGTGTTGTTTTGTTCTTTGTTCTTTGTACTGAGTTGACATCCAGTAGACTATAGTAAGGATCCATCTCTATGGAAGTTGTTCTGTACAGGTACACTTTAGTAAACCAGTTCACTAGATACATGTAAACTCTGCACTATTTACCAGACTAGCGGAACTGCAAGCGTGGGCAATCATTTGTGTTGAATTCCTCAGCTGTTGAAATTTACAATGTGAACTTTAAGGGGAGATTCATAGTTTTATTTAAGATAATTTAATCTAGCAAGGGTTGGGGACACCTACACAATTTCATTTGCTTTTTGTAAAGCTTTCAGTTGTGTGCTTTATAGCCTCATGAAGAAACTAGCAGCTAGGAAACCTTGATGTGTACTCCTGCTGTTAAGATCCTTAGAGGTTAAATGGAAGATTGTCTGAGCACCTCTGTCTCAGAATTCAAGTGAAAGTGCTCCTAATATCCATCCTTTTTGGTGTGTTAGTGACACTATAAAGGCAGTTTCAGCATGTCTTCCTAGGCAGGTTTGTAGCACCTTTTTTTTTACAATGAATCTGAATTGTTAGTTCAAATTCTAACAAAAAATTTACAATAGGTAAACAGGCCATTTTGTGCCAGTCTTGATGAGGCCCTGGAGGATACCAATAACTGACATATTTCTTCAGAACTTTAAGGTCACTGACCTTCTGTATTTCTGTCTAATGACACAATTCTAATGACACAATTCAGAGCTTCAAGGCATGCTCTAAAAGATTAATTTATGCACTGTATAAAATTTAGAGCCTAACTGTGAGATAAAAGTGTTGTATGAAAGACTATAAGGAAGAGGTTGGCCTGCATTAACTGTTCGTTCACTATCCGAGGGAAGGGAGATAATCTTCCCTATGTTTATTTGCGATGCCTATTTATTACATAAGGTCTTGATTAAACAACTAAAGATTGATACGTCTGAGGAATGGCATTGGATTTTGACTTTGTGCAGGTCTAAAAGGCTGAGATATTGTAAACTGTCCAACACTTTTCCTCCCACCAGGTTGAAATATATATCCATCAGGTAGCTAACAAAATTTTGAGGTTTGGAATTATAACTGCTGGAGCTGTAAATGGATGCTTATGTATCCAGGTATTGATGCCTACCTGAATTGAGTTGCAAAGAGAACTGAAATCCAGCCCTCTAGCTGCTGAAACTATCAATCAATGCAATAAAGAGAAAATGGAAACACTGATCTTGCCAACCACATGAACACAGCTTCCTGCTGGGAAGATGGTACTTCATGGTGTCATAAGCAGTTCTCATAAGAACGTTGTAGATTTATTCACGTTTTATAGAGTTTTGTAGCTTTTCGTGGCAGATGAAAATTCAAACCACTCACCATCCTGACTTGGAAATATATTACCTTTCTTATTGTATCACAGCTTGGCATGGCTCCTGCTCTGCCCAAGACTGCAAGAAACTACAAAAGGTTGTGAATGTAGCCCAATCCATCATGCAAACCAGCCCCCCCTCCATTGAGTCTGTCTACACTTCCTGCTGTCTCGGCAAAGTAGCCAGCATAATTAAGGACCCCATGCACTCCAGATATTCTGCCTTCTAACTTCCTTCGGGAAAAATATACAGAAATCTGAGGTCAAGTACCAACCAGCTCAAGAACAGTTTTTCCCATGCTGCCATCAGACTTCTGAGTTTACCTACCTTCCATTAAGTTGACCTTTCTCTACACCTTAGCTATAACTGTAACACTACATTCTGCATACTCTGGTTTCCTTCTTTATAAATGGTATGCTTTGTCTGTATAGTATGTAAGAAACAATACTTTTCACAGTATGCGAATGCATGTGACAATAATAAATCAAATCAAAATCACCAGACACATTTGCGGAAGATACAGCTAAAAAGGATATTGCACTTTTACAAGTTACAAAGGAATAATTTGTAATCATATGATTTGGCTTGTCTTGATGCAGTCCCAGTGAAGAAAATATTCTTTTCCATTCTTGGCAGTTTAATTAGGAGAATTCAGTAACCAAAGTCATTGCAGGATTTCCTTGAAGAGTGGAATTTTCAACAAATCATGAAATTAGTTGCATGTAGAGTTATTACTAGGAGGTCAGTTTTCTGTACTGGTGCACTTGAAAAGAAACAGGCTTGGAGCCCTGATATTATATCCAGTCTTAAAGCGTTGGCGTTGTTGCCTTTGCTACTGCAGCTTTTTTTTTCAGTGTTATTTGCAGATTTATTTGTTTCTCCTTGGTGTTTGGAGTAAGAAAGATTGGTTGCCTGAAAACAGCTTTGATCAGGTGACTAGATGATCAATACCTCTATTTTCCACCCAAAATGATTTGAAGTTCAAAGCCATTGCTACATAATGGGGGATGGATGGTGGACGTTCATACCTATACATGATTTCACTGGTTTCTGCAGCTCTTTGTTATCAAGTTTGAAAATGGTCTGGAATCTATTCATTTGGAGTTTCGGGTAAGTCCACACGTAATGGAAAGTGTGAATTCCAGAAAACACATTCAAGAGGGCCACACCCTAGTGGTCATTTAAGTAGGAAGTTTCTGGAAGCTTGAGATACTGAGTCTGTGCATAATTGTAAAGGTTACTTGACTTTTAGCAGCCTTAATTAAAAAGAAACGAAGTTCAAGAAAATTCTGTACTGAATAAGTCCATATTTAAAATGATGAAGATGACTTGCCTTTACTGGATATGGCCATTCAAACACTAGATCAAATCTGGTGGCTTCCTGCCAATAAAATTGTATTCTGCTTTGTGTTGTCTTTATTGTCCTTTTAAGGGCAAAACAGCAGATTAAGTGTCAATCTTCACAGTGCTATCCTGTTGGAAGAAATCTTCATGATGAGGAAATGGACACTCTTTGTCATTGATTTCTGCCTTGTGGGCCAACTTCTGTTGGAAAAGTGAAAGTATCGAACTTCAGCTTATACTGCATTTGACTGAGGAATGATTGAAAATTGCAAGACGCTGCCAAGATTCTTACTCCAGCCCTCTTTCTGTAACTGCACTATTGTGTTTGGCTTATTTGGAAATGGATAAGTGCATTTCCCTTTTAAGCTACCAAAACCCCTTAAAAACCTCAGAATTGGCAACCTGACATGCTCTACCCTCTACCACCACCACCACTGCAGACTGAATCGGCCTCCCGGACTGGCTAAGGCCCAGACACCAGCTCCGTCAAATCCAAATAGACAAACCACCACCACCCTCGGGTGGCTAAAATCCTAACCACTTACCTGATAAACCTACCTTCTCTATGGTATGAAGGTGGCTGGACCTTTAAACACACTTGAATTGCAGCAGCTGGTGTCTTAAAAATGGGTATGACTGGCTCCCTTTATCCACTGAAGGCTGCACTGCGTAGTTCTGAACCAGCCTAAGTTAGCAGATCAGGCAAGACAGCGACAAAAACACTTCAAAGTAATGAAGTAACGAAGTGGCAATCCAACTCTGTCATTCCTTGGAGGTTCAGGCAGTTATATTAAAGATACTTTGTGAATACCAGTTGTTGTTATATAAATGATATCCTCTTATCTCTGGTTTTGCAATCTTTCTACAACTTTTCATTTAGTCTGCTAGTCACCTGACCTCATCCAAAGATCAGTTTCTCTCATAGGCTAATAATCAATCTTTTGGCTTTCTAGAAAAATTAGTAACTAACCTTGGAACTTCAGGTTTATTTTTTATATTTTCAGTAATCTTTGATAGAAATTCTGTGACGTTTCAGTTTTCACTTTGTAGATTAGTCTAATATAGATTTCCTCCCCCCCCACCCCCACAAGTGCTATACCAGCAAAAATATAGCTAAGTCTGCTTTTCCAACAACCTTTTATATCTCTTGACATATCTGATAAATAATGAATGATAATGTACATTCTATAGTAATTCTGGAACTGTTGAATGCATCAAAGCACAAGGAACAAGCAAAACACCCTATCTGCACTTCTGTTTTTATTTGAAATGTGGCCTTTTCTTGGGACTTGAAGCTCTTTGTTCAAGTGGCTTTTGTTTTCTGCTATTTATGTATTTCTGCATGGTAAGTAATGTATCTGCTGGCTCAGTGATTTTACCTAAGAAGAAACTGAAAAGCTTCACCCCTAGTCTTTGCTGAGTTAGCTTGCCTTTGAGATAATGGTGAAGTTAGTACAATTAATTTCCATATCCCTCAATTTTGGACAACAAAGTCAGCCAGGGTTCCTGCTCTTGATTGCTAGGTAGTGACTCTGCAGTCAGGTACTTTGCTGAGGACTCTTAGTAGGTCCACAAATGGATGAGAAAATTCTGGATGTGAACAGTCTGGAGCTGTAAGGAGTTAATGCCAGTAGAAGTAAAGTTTATTTATTAGTCACAAGTAGGCTTACATAAACACTGCAATGAAATTATTGTGAAAAACCAAGAAGTGAAAGCAAATTAGTGAAAGAGATAAAATCTTATGAAGTTTTACTTAAAAACAAAAATAAAATACTGCAAATGACAACTGCGTGATTAAAAAGTATCTAATCAAAGAAAGTTATGGTAATGTTCCAACTATAATCATTTATTAATATATGTTTAAGTTTTGAAGTTAAACCTCTATATTAATGCAAGAGTCCTACATAATATACTCAGAATATTATAACTTTAGAACTGCTACCCAATAGCATTAATTACTATTTTGTTCTCTTCTGTTAACAGTAATGTCCCAATGCTCCGCATGTTTCACAGAGATTCCAATTTAACATGTTTACAGAAGGTAAGTTTATGAGAAACACTGTTGTGTTATCCTCTCATACATGAGAGTTTTTATTTATATAATCTATATGGAGATAATACCAGTATCTGAAATCAGAAAGTAGCTCGAATTTCTGTATTCATGCATCTGAATATGTATGCATTTTGGGACAGTGCTTAGCAGCTGTTCATTTGCTAGTCAGGTATTTCTGTTAGATGTTAATTCTTGCATTTACCAACTATGACAATGGATAGTATGATCTTTTTCAAAAGATTAGTCTTGCTAGTTGAGGCAGCACAGTTGTCAGCATTACTGCCTCATAGTATCAGGGACTCAGGTTTGATTCCTGACTTGGATCACTGTCTGTGTAGAGTTTCAACATTCTGCGCGTGTCTGCTTGGATTTCCTCCGAGTGCTCCAACTTTTTCCCACAGTCCAACGATGTTCAGTTTAGGTGGATTAGCCGTGCTAAATTGCCCCTCCATATCCCAAGACATGTAGATTAGCCATTATGAATGTGTGGATTAGCCATTATGTATTAGCCATTATGAATGTGTGGAGTTACTGGGATAGGACGAGGGAGAGAACCTGGGTAAGATACTCTGTCAGAGAGTTGGTGCAGATTAGTTAGACCAGTGGCCACTTTTACTGTACAGGGATTGTGTGAATAATAAAAAGGGCACAGAAGACTCCACTGCTTTAAACATCTGTGGCTCTCTAAAGGCAGGATGAAAAGGTGGTATATATGTTACCCCCAGCAAGGCTGAAGAGGTTCCCCGAGACATATTAAAAATTTATGGCTCAGATTTTATGCTTGTAATGATAGTAAAACTGTCAGTGTTCTGTTGTGAAACTGACAACAACTGCCAACGTGTAGTTAAGTGCAAATTCACTGGTTGCTGTTAGGGATTCCCTGCTTCTCCATAGGGTGTTAAAGTCCTCGCAGGTTAGCAATCACTGATTTAACATTCCAGTCCAGATCTACAAACCCAGGCAGATGTGAACTGAACCAATTTCTGAGAATAAGTACTTGGAATATAATCCCCTGCCATATAGTTGTGAGATCAGTCTTAGCACATTCATGAGTTATTTGTTAAACTGGGATTTATTTTAATCCAGGTTCATGGATTGTTATTCATTCATGGGATGTGGGTCTCACTGACAAGGCCAATCTTCATTGTTCTGCTCTAATCCCTTCCATGAGAAGATGTTTGTCACTGTTTGAACCACTGCTGTCCATGTGAAAGAAATCCATTCATAGTGCTGTTAAGTAGGGAATTCCAGGGTCTTGATCCAATAACGATGAAGTAAAGGCATTATAGTTCAAAATCAGGATGACATGCGACATGGAGGGGAAATTGCACATGGTGGTGTTGTCCCCATGAGCCTGTTATCCTTGTCCTCAAGTCATGGATGTAGAAATTTTTGTTGATGCTTTGGTAGGTTATAGATGGTGGTGGGATTGAATGTTTTAACATTGTGGATGGGCTAGTAATCAACTGAGCTGCTTTGTCCTGGATGTTGTCAAACTTCTTGAAAGTTGAGAGGGCTGCACTCATCTGGACAATTGGTGAGTATTCCTGATTAGTGCCTTGTAAGAATATAAGAAATAGGAGCAGGAGTAGGCCATCCAGCCCCTCGAGCCTGCCCTGCTGCTCAACAAGATCATAGCTGATCTGAAGTGAATCAGTTCCACTTACTCACTTTCTCCCCGTAACCCTTAATTCCCTTGTCTATCAGAAATTTCTCTACCCGTGACTTAAATATATTCAATGAAGTAGCCTCCACCACTTCAATGGGCAGAGAATTCCAGAGATTCACCACCCTTTGTGTGAAGAAGTTCCTCCTCAACTCTGTTCTAAACTGCCCCCTCTTCCCTTATTTTGAGGCTGTGCCCTCTAGTATTGCTATCCTTTCTAAGAGGGAAGAATCTCTCTATCTCTACTCTGTCGAGCCCCTTCATTATCTTGTAAGTCTCTATAAGATACCTCCTCAGCCTTCTAAACTCTAACAAGTACAGACCCAGTCTATTCAATCTCTCTTCATAAGCTAACCCCCTCATCTCCGGTATCAACCTGGTGAATCTTCTCTGTACTCTCTCCAAGCCCAATATATCCTTTCTCAAATGCAGCGACCAAAACTGCACGCAGTACTCCAGTTGTGGCCTCACCAGTCCTTGTTCCTTGTACAATTGCAGCAAAACTTCCCTGCTTTTATATTCTATCCCCCTTGCTATAAAGGCCAACATTCCATTCACCTTCTTGATCACCTGCAGACCTGAGTTTTTGCGATTCGTGCACAAGGACCCTCAAGTTCCTCTGCACTGTAACATGCTGCAGTTTTTCACCCTTTAAATAATAATCCCTCCCACTATTATTTCTACCAAAGTGGACATTTGCTAACGTTATACTCTATCTGCCAGGTCCTTGCCCACTCACTCAGCCTATCCAGATCTCTCTGCAGACTTACTGTGCCTTCCATGCAATTCGCTTTTCCATTCACCTTCATGTCATCAGCAAATTTTGTTACCCTACGCTCAGCCCCCTCCTCCAGATTGTCTATGTAAATGGTAAACAGTTGAGCCCCCAGCACCGATTCCTGCGGCACTCCACTAGTCACCAACAGCTAACCAGAAAAGCACCCATTGATTCTAACTCTCTGCTTCCTGTTTGATAATCAATCCTCAATCCATGCTAAACCTTACTGCCAATTCTGTGCACCCTGACCTTCTGCAGCAAACTTTTGTGAGGCACCTTATCGAATACCTTTTAAAAAATCTAAAAACACCATATCCACCAGTTCCTCTCTGTCTACTGCACTAGTCACATCTTCATAGAAATCCAGTAAATTTGTTAAACACGACTTCCCCTTTACAAATCCATGCTGCGTCTGCTTGATCAAACCATTCTATTCTAGGTGTTTTGCTATTTCTTCTTTGATGACGGATTCTAACATTTTTCCAACTACAGACATTAAGCTAACCAGCCTATAATTCTCTGCCTTTTATCTGACATCTTTTTTAAACAGCTTAACATTAGCCAATTAGTTTTCCAATCTTTCGGTACTTTCCCAGAGTCCAGCGAACTTTGATAAATAATTACTAAGGTATTTGCTATCACCTCTGCCATTTCTTTCAGAACCCTGAAATACATTCCATCTGGTCCCGAGGACTTGTCTACCCGTTAGTCTATCAAGCACTACCTCTCTAGTGACAGTAATTGCACTAAGGACTTCACTTCCTACCATCCTTCTATTTTTAATACTCGGCAACTTATTTGTGTCCTCCTCCATGAAGACCCTATAAAAAACTTATTTAAACCCTCAGCCAATTCCTCGTTACCCACCACTAAATCCTCCCTCTCATCTTCCAAGGGTCCAACATTCACTCTAGCCAGTCTCCTTCTCTTTATATATTTGTAAAAACTTTTACTATCATTTTTTATATTTAGAGCTAGTTTAGCTTCATGTTATCTTTCCTTTCTTTATCGCTTTCTTACTCATCCTTTGTTGTTTTTTAAATTTTTCTGAATCTTTTAATTGTCCACTATTTTCAGTCTCTTTGAACGCATCAGCTTTTAATTTAATACTCTCCTTTATTTCCTTCAATAACCACAGTTGGTTATTCCTTCTGTTACAGTCCTTCTTTACCATCGGAATATATTTCTGCTGAGTACCGAAAAAAATCTCCTTAAAAATCCCTCACTGTTCCTTAGCCGTCCTACCAACCAATCTGCGCCCCCAATCTGCATTCGCCAATTCCCCCCTCATCTCATCATACTCCCCTCTGCTCAAAACAGTGGATACAGGTTTGGGATCCTACTTTCTCATCCTCCATCTGCATCAGAAATTCAAACATACTGTGATCGCTCGTCCCAAGAGGATCCCTCACAAGAAGACCCCTAATTTTATCTGCCTCGTTACACAGTACCAGATCTTAGATAACTCGCTCCTTAGTAGGTTCCGTTACACACTGTTCAAGGAAATTATCCTGACAGCATTCTAAGACTTTCCTCAAGCCCTCTGCATCCAACTTGAGTCAACCAATCAATATGCAGATTAAAATCCCCCATATTTCCCACCTCAAAGTTATTATTTGGGTCCCTATAGACCACACCCACCAATGTCTTTCTCCCTTTACTGTTCCTTATCTTCACCCACAATGATTCCATGCTTTGCTCTTTGGACCCTATATCATCTCTTACTACCGCCCTGATATTATCCTGTAACAAAGAGCTACCCCACCTCTTCCTTTTTCCTCCTGTCTATCCTTTCTAAATGTCTAATACTCCTAGATATTCAGTTCCCAGTCCCGGTCATCCTGCAACCACGTTTCCATAATGGCCACTAGATCGTACCCATTTGTGCTGATTTGCGCCATCAGCTCATTCACTTTGTTACGAATGCTTCATACATTCAGGTAAACTATCTTTATACCAGCCTTTATCTGGACCTTATTTGTAGAAATGCTACTAACCTTTCTTGTGCCCCCTACTCCTTAAATTAGTGGAACATCCTCAACATTAACCTGCCCCCATATCCTCTACTTTACTTTAGATTTTGTAATTTCCCCACCCCTGCACCTTCCTCCCCCACTAATTAGTTGTGGACTGTGAAGAGGCTACGGGAACTCTAGATGTGTTACTCGCCAGAAAATACTTGATCTCCGACCTGCTGTTTTACCTACAGTATTAATGTGGGTGGTCCAGTTAAGTTTTTGTTTATTGTTGACCTCTCTGATATTGATGATGGAGTAATTAGTGATGATAGTACCATTGTATATCAGAGAGAGGCAATCAGACTTTCTCTTGTTGGAAGGTGGTCATTCCCTGGCACTTGTGTCGCATAAATGTTACTAGCCATTTATCAACCCAAGCTTGAATGTGTCCAGGTCCTGTTACATGTGAACGTGTTTAGACATTTGAGGAGTTGTGAATCCAACTGAACATTACAATCGTCAGTGAACAATACCATTTCTGACCTTATGACTTCATTGATCTGCTAGAAAGTAATACAAATGATAATGGTTGGAAGATTAATTAGTAAATCCAAAGCTGCAAAAATTATACAGACATTTGATAAGATTTCCATGGCACGTTACAATGTTAGAATTTTAATAAATGTGACGTAAAGTAATTTCATACTTTCAGAAGTAGAATTGCAAAACAAATGCTAATACCAATAATGTTGCGTAAAACTTGCATACTGACCTACAGTGTTTCCAGTCTGATGATGCCTGAATTTTAAGATTCTGCTCCTTGATTTCAAGTTCTTCTATAGCTTTGCCCAATTCCTATCTCTAATCTCCTCTCTCCTAAAACCTTCTAAAATCTCTCTGTTCTTCCAATTTTGGCCTCATGCGCAACCCTGATTTTAATTATTCCATCATTAGCAACCGTGCCTTTGGCTGTTGGGGCCACAAGCTCTGGAATAACATCTTCCTCGCTTCCCTCCTTTAAGACATTCCTTAAAACCTGCCTCTTTGGCCAAGCTTCTGCTCACGAGTTCTGGTACCTTAGTTTAAATTTTATTTTGATGATGCTCTGTGAAGCACCTTGGGATATTTTACTAAAATGAGTGTAACTTGTTGTTTGATCCCTTGAAAATAATATTGCAAGTCTAACCATATTGAAAGACAAAATGCCTGAAGTTAGCCTGAATCTATCATTTGAAAAATAAGAATTCATTATTTTGTATCTTTAGTATTTAATTTTCTGCTTTGGGCTTTAAAATAATTGTTTTTTTTCTACCCCCAAATATTGTGAAGGAATGGTGTGTGTACTAGTAAGTTACAAAACCAGTGTAATGACTTTTATTCGTATGTCATAAGCTTAGAATCAGTAGTCAGTTTATTTGGGGCTTTGTCACCTATATTATTTTAAAGCTTGTAGCTTTTGCTAGCTTTCTGTTTTAGCATGCAAACATAACACAAATAGTAAGATCTTTTGAAATGCATGGCAAGGTTTACTTTGTTGGATTAAGTCATTACTTAACATTTGTGTTATCTGAGCGACGTTCAAAATGTCTCAGTAACACTTGCAACCTTTTTTGTTGTTGCACTATAGCTGCTTGAATCCATGAGGAAAACATTGGACAATCAATGGAATGCTGCAGTCACTGAAGAGTTTCTGACCCAGATTGAAGATTTGTTCCTTGCAAATTATAACACTGAAGACAGGAACAATGCATTTGAAACTATTTCTAAGCTTCCGGTAGAAGCAGGCAGTTAATTTCCTCAATGTGTATTTCCAAGATCCAAGCATCTGATGTCCTGCTTATGAAAAGTGAACTTTGTCCAGAAAAATTTGATGAAACTGTCAGAAGAATCATCAGAACTTGTGCAGTAGAGAAGCAAGGGGAAATTTCAATACAAATTGGCTAGTTTTGTTTTAAGGAAATTAAATTGCTGGGCTAGTTAAAAGGGAAGTCTAGGGGATTGCATTCTTCCCATTTAAAGAATAAACCGACGATCTTTCCTGGCAATTTCTTTGACTTTTTATATAAAGTGTGCAATTTTCTTGCCATTATGGAGCCAATTGAGTGGGGTCATTTCCATTTAGTCATGGGGATCATTGAGGAATGGCATAATTGGAAACAGCAGACACTGTGATTTCAAACTGGTGGCTCTCTGAAATTGCTTAACCTTTGGATGTCAGCAGGGAAATCTACATCTAAATCTGTCATATGATTCCTCGATGTTAGCCAACTTTCACACTTGTTGAGCACACTGTTCTGTGATGTTCCCAGTTATTAACTGAAGCATCATAGGGTGAAAGTTCCACAACTCGGCTCTCTAAAGCTTCAAGGAGATTATTGGTTTTTCAAAACAACGATGGATTCATCATGGAAAAATTATTAATTCTGCTTTGAAAAAAAGAATTTAAACAAAGATTACTACTTCAAGTATTTTCTTCCTTTTAGTTAGAAAGTAACTACATTAAACAAAAATATACAAAACAATGTTGCACTAAGAATTGCCCTGTTATACTTTAATTGCACTGCTTCTTTCAGTGCAAGACAGAGTACTGTTTTGAGACATCATGTGTGACATTTGGATTTATAAGCCTTAGGCTTCAGCTTTATTGTAGCATGTGGATTCTGCTTTTGAAATCTGGAGTGTTAGCGGGGGACCCAGGTTTCATTTCAATTCCAAATATATTGAAGGGGCAGCTGTCTGTTTATTCCAGGCCGATCACTATTCCTGCTCTCCTAATAGACAAACGCAAGTTGTCATGATGTTCCTTTACTTTTTTCCTTCCTTCACCATGTCTCTGCTTGAGAAGGGAGAAATAATAACATTTGAGATAATGTTTAAAAAAAAATGTGTTCTAAATAGATAAACATATTGAAATAATAGATTTTGCAGATTATATATAATGTCTAATACTAAAGTTAGGTGGCATGGTAGATGAAGGTACCACCTGACAATTTATAAATAAGTAGAAGCAAAATATGGCAGATGCTAGAAATCTGAAATAAAAACAGAACACGCTGGGAAAAACTCAGCAGGTTTGGCAGTATCTGGGGCAGCATTATGGATAAGTCCTGAAGTTAAAGCAATTTATTGCATGATGTGAAAAGAACATTTTCCACTATGTAAAAGTATCCAGTGTAGTGAATAATATTGTGATAGTATTATTCTGAGTGAGAGCTTTCTCTGAAATGTCAGGATGTGTTTTAAATTCTAAATATCTGCATTAGTTTTTCAGATATCTGTACTATTAAATATCTGGTGGGGTTTATTACTCCACTAGACTAGATTATTATTTATTATAGGATACCACTGGGCTGCTTAATTTCTTCGTAAACCTACAGTAATTATATTAATCAAGTTGCTTGGTTATAACTAAGTCCAGTTATTAACACACACACACCTAATGCCCTCCCACAAACAGCCTTACTGAAAATGGAATATAAAACAAGTGACTTAAAGACTATAGTTTTAGATTCTGGAGTTTAATTATCTTTGTTTGGAATCCCTTGGATTCCACATATTGACCAGCAGTTTTAATTTGCATTCAGTGGCAGTCAAACGAAGATAGATTCTTCAAATTCATCACCTCTGCGGTTCTATTCTGGCAGGAGAACCACGGTGATGCTTTTGAACTGGAAGAGTATGGGATATTGCTCTAAAAACTAATTTAATTGCATATTATAAAAGTAGTATTTCAAGACATTGAATGTACCCATTGTATGAACCCTAGCAAAATCTTATATATGTACTGGCAACTGTTGAGATGGTTTTCTCTTTTTTTTCTAAAATTAAATTCTGAAATCCAAAGAAATACAAATATGCAAAAGAGAAAACTTTATTTATATTATGATTTTGATTTGGACCACATGAGTGTCTTCTATCTGTTGATTCCAAAGTATTTTAGTGTATCATATTTGCAATATAGATCTGTATTAGTTTCAAAGTAAGATTTTCTAAGAGGTCCGTTCAACAAAAGTTACTGACATGTTTCCATGGTCCAGATAGGCATTGACCTCATACTATGACACCAGACTTTTTCCTCATTGACAGAGTCAGTATGCCTCTTCATATTGGGTGTACTGGTGTCAAGATGTGCTGAACCCTGAGTTTCAGGTCACAGAGATTTCCAACATTGGTAGTCCTTTGTTCTGCTCTCTTCATGTTACTAGTCTCATGAGGACAGAAACTGCAATTTTTACAAAGCCCAATAGAAGTGCCCAGCAGCAGTTGGGAACCAGGCATCTGGATCTGCATTGTTTTCCAGCCGTTAAACTAGACCTAGCTTTGGATTGTGCCAGAAGGTCTGAAGAATATTAGCTCATCCATAACTAACTGCATAATGATTATTCGTAACTAGCTGATGAAATTAGGCTGCTTCAAGCAATCAAAGGACCAACTTGAAGAGAATGAAACGTTAGCATAATACTTTAATGCGTATAAACTTGTTGATTTAAAAGTGACTTATTTATATTCCCTATTCCTGACATGATTTAAATTGTGCTATTTAAACATTATGGCAGATATGGAACTGAATTCTTTCACGTTGAACATATCTTATAAGAAATACTTCAAATATTTGTAGCAGTTATTTTATTTTTAGTGAAATAGGAAATAGTTTCATTTACATATGCATTTGATTCACAGTGACTTACAGATAATAATGGCAGACTCTGTTTATTCATCTGATGAAATAATCAATAGAACAAAAGCTTCTTTATATTGATTGATGGGCTGTTTTGCATGAAGTAGTCTGTGACACAATCACATTCAGAAACTTGAGAAGCAAGTAAAGCTTCAGTCTTATGATTTATGACATTAGTTACACAATTGTATTAAAGTCTTAGAACAAGTTGGAGTTAATCAACTTTTTTCAGTATTTTAAATTACAGACTTCAGGTTAGTTAAATGCTGTAGACTCAAACTTAATTGAAGACATTTGAGGTTGATCCAAAATCCTGCCATGAGATGATTCAACAACCTTAAAAGGCTACTGCTGATTAATGGAAATTCACAATCAGTTAGTTAAACTCTCAGTCACAGCTATTTGGCATCTTTCTTGAAATTATGCAGTAGTAAAAGCTCAAATCTAGGAGAGACAGAACAGTCACCCTCTAGCACATAACTTGAAAATTGTTGAAAAGTTACTGAAGCTTTGCATCTTGTACTAATCAAAACGAATACAAGAGTGCCAAATTTCAAATGATTGCAAGTTTATAGCAGAGGAGAAAAGGCAAGCCACTCCGGGTGAGTTATGGCCATGGCAAAAATAGCAGGGAACAGTGCTATTGGTTAATACCAAAAAGATGCAAAGCTTTAATGTATTCCTTTTATTTGCAGAAAATAGATCCCTGTGAATGTTGTTTACAGCAAACTTAAAAGAGCCACTTTATGAGCTGAACTGATTATCTTAAATTGGTTGTTAATGTAAGTATTAGTACACTCAGGATTGTTCAGCAAATGCTTTGCAATCAGAGAATTCACATCTAATAGTGGACATTTTTTGGGTTTTACAAGCACAGATTGTTGAGTACAACCTGTATTCTGCTTATTACAAACAGCTTTAGGAACATGCTATTTGATTTAATCAACCAATTTTTTTAGACGCATGATCTACCACTGCATAGTAGCAGTGTGAAAGAGTTTCCTTCTGTTCAAATTTGCGAAATTTTGCCTTACTGGGATAATTTAAGGTAGATAGGGCACTTTTCGGGGTCAAATTTGGCCCATTTACGAGTTTGTGAAATACAGTTAACAGTGACTCAATCACAATTGCCATTGTGCTGCAAGCTACCTTTTCTGTGCTCTATTTCTGCATGAAGCTTGCAAAATGAGCAAATAGCTCAGCTCCTATATAAAAGATTGTGCTTAAGGCCAATCTTAAAGCATGTGGAACAGTATGAATCCCAATGTATATACTGACCAATTAATGTAAGTTTGCGATAGATAGCAGTGGAGAACCCATTAGCAGATTTCTCAGCTAGCATGTTGAAAAAAGGCAGCATGTTAACTTGCTCCAAATCACAAGGATTTGGCGTGCAGGAGGGAGCACATTGTGTGTAAAGAAATCTATGGAAAAAGCTCCCGTTTCAAAGATCGCGAACGTATCATCTACGCATTTAAAATAATCAACTGAACTGATCACATGGCTTATTTACACTCGCTGTTCTCTGCAACAAAATAAATCTTATCAAGTTCTGCACCTCTTTTGAATTATCCAGAAACAGAGGAAGCCCATAGATCCTCAATGCTATCTTCATGGCAATGCCTTGATTGGTCAGAATGAAGAGATGCCGGCGTTGGACTGGGGTAAGCTCAGTAAGAGGTCTGACAACAATTAAAATTGGTGTTGT
This sequence comes from Sphyrna mokarran, assembly GCA_024679065.1. Taxonomy (NCBI): domain Eukaryota; kingdom Metazoa; phylum Chordata; class Chondrichthyes; order Carcharhiniformes; family Carcharhinidae; genus Sphyrna; species Sphyrna mokarran. The sequence goes on from JAGIQG010000009.1 coordinate 44,179,525, forward strand.
CAGACCTCTTACTTGATTGGTCATAGTCAGCTTACCTTTTCATCAGTAATGTATTGTGATCATTTGAAATTTTCTTACATTTGTCCTGATGAATGCAAGATGAAAATCTTTGGCAACATGTCTCTTTTCAGCAATAAAGGCAACAGTATCTCTAAGTTTATTTAGTAAAGATTCAGAATGGAAAAATGAACAAGACTCAAGAAACCCACTTTAAAAAAAACCTTTCAAACTACAATAAATGTGTTGTCCCTCGGTCATAGCATGAGCCTATCCAGATTTAAATCCAAAAATCACAATCAAAGGAATCAAATATCCTTTAATACCGTTTGGTCTAGGTAGCAATTTATTAGAGCTCAACTAGATATAAGTAGTGTTGATAGATCAAACAGTAGCTTATCTAATCATATGTTCTTATCCCTCAAACTACTGAATTATTGCTTAGTTACATGTTCCAAGAATATTGCCCTGCATCTTGTCAGCTTGTCAGTAGGTTTTTGGTTAGGGAGGTCACAGTGCGATGTTTTAGTTAAAAGTCAAGATATAATGAATGTGTTGATAATATTGGCTGCATGGTAACACTGTAAATATTTTCCTGGAATATCTACATTATTTTTCATTGAAGTTATTTGTATGTTTATTTGTGAAGTTAAAGAAAGTCAAAAGTATGTACAATATATTTGGTCACACTGATATATGTTGCTTTTTGACTTCAAAGACATAGTTTAGTCCAGCTTGTTAATGTCTTCATGTTGTAAGTACAAGTTTTAAGAGTTGCAATTTTAAAATATAAGATTAATAAATGATCATTTTTGTACAGTAATAATGTAGTTCCTCCAATATGGTTCATATTTTTATCAGACCACAATAACTGCCAATGGACAATGTTTATTGTCTGTATATATTGTTCTTCCTGTACGGTGATCTGTAAACTCAAAAAATAAGGAGTGAATTAAAAAAAAGTTTGATCATTTTTATACTGTTGATATTAAGTTTTGTTTATAGAACAATTAGGAATCTTGAGGGCTTGGAAGGTGTTGGAACCGGGTCTTTTGTAGCATATCCAGCGACTTGAACCTTTTCCTACACCCTTAAGCCCAAAATGTTTTGATCTTTACTGACAATTACAGTATCAAGGAAATGAGACTGTATTCTGTAACTGTTTCACTCTCTGGACCAAACAGGGTGATTGTAAGTCATTAACAATTATTCATTATTACAAAGCTTAAAAAGTACTTAATAATGAGATAACATTCTGTGGTGAGTTTAAAGAGCAATTAATGTGCAAATACAACAACATCAAAAAAATCACCTGAGGTGAAATGTGAGATGCTGCTTCTACAACTGGTGCAAATCACCCAACAAATTGTGGCTATTTGCAATTCTTGGGGTATATATTTCAAGTTTACTGGACAATTTGCACCACTCCATTGTTTACTGTGTGCTGAGATTAATTTTTCAGCAATATCAGGACTGTTCTTTTGGTATTTTTTGAATTTCTTCTCTTCAGAAAGTAACATTGTTCTACAATGCCAAAGCCAAGGAAAAACTCAAGCAACATCTCAAAATTTTTTGGTAATTTACTTATCGCTGCTTGTGGGATCTCGAGGTGTGCAAATTGGCATATATAAATGCAGTTTTTTTTTAAAAAATTACACAATGTAGGTGAAGGAAATACAATATAAAGGAAAAAAGAATGAGGAAATGGTTAACATCAGTCTTTTCATCCACTTTCTATCTGGAATGGGTACTCATAGAATCCTACAACACAGAAGGAGGCTATTTGGCCTATTGAGTCTGCATTGATCACAATCCCACCCAGACCTTATCTCCATAACTCCATGCATTTATCCTAGTTGGTCCCCCTGACATGAAGGGATAATTAGCATGACTAATTCACCCAACCTGCCCATCTTTTGTACTGAGAGGGGAAACTGGGGAGCAGACACGGGTAGAACGTGCAAACTCCAGACAGACAGTGACCCAAGCTGAGAGTCGAACCCAGGTCCCTGCTGGTGAGAGGCAGCAGTGCTAGCCACTTGTCAGTGTGCCACTCCTACTTTCAAAATAAATTAATGCAAAACATGCCATTCTTTGTGATTTTCAGACCATCTTTTTAAATTGTAGAGTTTAAAGCTATGATGAAATAAAGTACTACGCCCCATTCATATGTAATTGCCAAGGGATAAAATAGAACTTGGGTATTATCATTTTAAGCAAGAATATTTTTAAAATAACCTCTGAAATATTCACAACTATTATCAGATGTGCTAATGTTCCACATTTTGGGTTTAAAATGCAATTTGTTTAAATGTTGCTCATCCACAAAAGAAAATATAGCTTCATGATTAAATAAAACTTTAATATGGCTCCAAGTCTCAACATTTGTTTAGTGCTAAAAGCTAATTGATTTTACACACAAAAAAATTCACAATGGAAATGGGGAAAGAAGACCATTCGGCCTACTGAGTCAATACTAGCTCTTCAAAGGGTTAGTACTGCTGCCCTCACAGCACCAGGAACCTGGGTTCAATTCGTGGTTTTGGCTGTCTGTGTGGAGTCTCTCCATGTTTACGTGGGTTTCCTCCCACAGTCTGGAAGACGTGCTAGTTAGGTGTTAAATTCTCACTCAGTGTGCCGGAGTGTGGTCACTAGGGGATTTTCATAGTAACTTCATCACAGTGTTAATCTAAGCCTATAATGTGACAATAAAAATAAACATTAAAAAACCCTTTCATTTCACCGTCGACTTGCTAAAATATTCCGACACCCCTAGCAGGAAAGTAAAATTTAAGAAATACTGAATTAAAATGAGTGCACAGCTGGAGTTTCTCTGCTGCCAGCCTGGGCCGGTTGGTCCGGGGATTGCGGGCGGCCGGGGCCAATTAGTGAGACACCGGGGCTTTGGCGGGTCCCTCACTTCCTGTCATCCGGGTGGAGCTGAGTGAAGCTGGAGGTGGGACAGCGGCTTGGGACCGGGCTCCCTGTCCTTGAGCAGAGGGGAAGCAGCTGCTGTTTATCTCACACACCCCTGTCTGTCGGACAGCTTTGGTCCAGGAAACACAGCCGGAGTAAAGCACAAAGGTAATGGAGGGCACAGCAGCTGCCGCCTCATCGCGTTGATTCTATTTAAAGTTGTGTTTGGGCTCTAACCCCCAAGAGTGGGACCTGGAGCAACAGCTACAACAAAAAAAACCTAAAGGGGCCAACGCTGTAAATGCACGGGCTGCCTATCAGTATCTCGAAAGAGGAAAGGCATGTTGACCTTCAGGACTAAACCTGTCTTTTTAAAACAAAGTGATATTTACATCGAGTCTGACACTATCTCAAAATGTCCCAGAGTGGTCCATAGTTCTTTCCCCAGTTCTAAACTGACGGTTGAAATGTAAAGTCCCTCAGTGCTGTTAAAAAAAGAACACTTAAAAAAAGTAAGATACCATAGACAGCAATCATAGAGGAGGTTATTACTTTGAATCTTTTGCCAAATGTTTATCAGCAAATTCACGCCTAATGTAAAGTATATTTATTAATCACAAGCTTACATTAACACTGTGAAAATCCCCTATTCAATACACTCTGACACCTGTTGGGGTACGCCGACAGAGAATTTAGCGTAGCCAGTGCACCTAACCAGCACATCTCTCGGACTGTGGGGGTAAACCAGAGCACCTGGAGGAAACGCGGGCAGAGAACATGCAGACTCCGCACAGACAATGATCCAAGCCAGAAATTGAACCCAGGTCCTTGCTGCTGTAAGGCAGTGATGCTAACCACTGTATCACCGTGCCACTTGAAAGTGAAACTAAACTGTTTAGTGAAGTCATGACATACAGGATACTAGAGAAGCTCCATCTCATCAACAGACTGGAAAAAAGGAATACAGATAGATGTCAGAATCGCACAATCAATTCATCCCACAAGCAAAAGATAAACAAGTTCTTGGGACCATTCTATCCCAAATTCCGTCACTCATCTAACCTTAGATGCTGATAGGCCAAAATAGAATGGGGGAGAGTAATGGTCAAAATTATATGGAATATACAACACAGAAACAGGTCCTTTCACTCAACCTCAATGGGGAAATGGAAGGTTTTTTTTAAGTTTAGTTTTTAGTGTTACAAGTAAGCTTACATTAATACTGCAATGAAGTTACTGTGTGCAGTTTCCGTCCTCTTATTTGCAAAAGATATCAAAGATGGAATGGCTACAATGTGAGTATATGAATAATAAGGCACTCAGATTCATACTTGTGTACGAGGCTGCGGTGACATAAAATGATCTCAAACTCAATGTTCAGTTGCAGTTGATCATCAGTTCCACAATTTCGTATGTAGTTAATTTCTAGATTATTGTATTTTTAAAACACAAATCAAGCAGATATGTAATTTCAGGCACTTAAACTTATTTGTCTTTTGTCTCTCCTGTGTATTCTTATCAGTAGTTAGTGCAATGATATAGTTTCACATGCACTGAGTGCTTCATTGTACAATATTGGTTAGTGCAGGCAGTCCCTTGCAAATTGCCTCACTTTCTCTCTAAATGGCCCTGTCTCTTCACCTATTAATACATTTCCTTGCCATCTCATAGCTCTCCTGGTCATCAGCTGATCCCATCATCCTGCTAGATATTGCCCTAAATCCCACTAAAATATTGAGTAGTAAATCTGTCCAACGCTGCTCTGTATTCTGAATGGACTGAGCTGGTACTTTTTTTCAATGTTCAGTTCATTCTTTCGACCAGACCTGAACTTTGCGATGGTAGGGAACATGGAAATTTTGTTTCATCTCTAACCATTTACATATTTCCTTGGGTACTTGCCCAGTGAAATGTGTACCCTGATCTGAATCCACCTGCAAGATACGCCCTAACAGGAAATCACTTCCTCCAACATTGTACCACTGCATTGGCTGAGTAGTCTTGTGTAGGAAAAGCTTCTACCCATTTTTTTTTTCTTTCATCCTTACCTGAATCCATCTTGCGATAATTCTTATTAAGCATTCTTGTTCTCCATGACTTTCAAATTGTTTCAACCAGCAATGCCTCTTTTAAATTCTTTCTTTCATGATCATATTAAGATTCTGTTAAGGTTAGTTTCTCTATTATCTTGATTTTTCTAAAAGAGCTTTTTTCTTGTAATTTAGGCCATATTAGCCATTTCATGTCAAAAGGGCTGTCTGACTCTAGATCTTAGTTTATTCCTCCTACAGTTCCAATGTTTCAGATGATGACTAGATTATCTATTTCAGTTCTCTTTAAGATTTGTAAATCATGTTCCTTTCCCCAAATTTTGTTTTCTATTTTGTCTCACATTTTTACATCTGGAATAGAGTCACATTGTTTACAGCACAGAAGGAGGCCAATTGGCCTATTGTGTCCATGCTAGCTCTCTAGAACAGCCACTTAATTAGTCCCTGCCCTTTTCCCGCAGTCCTGTAACTTTTCTCATTGGGATCCAATTCCCATTTGAAAGTTCCAGTTGTATCTGCCTCCGTTCTCTTATTTACAGATCCTAACCACTGCTGCATAAAAATGTTTTTCCTTTTATTGGAGTAGGTTATTTTGCTAATTGACTTAAAATTAGTGTACTCTGGTTCTTCGCTCTTCCCCAATGGGGACAGTTTTTATATATATTCTGATAAGAATCTTCATGGTTTTGAATACTTTATCTAATCTCCTGTCAACATTCTTTTATTAAATGAGAACAGTGAAGCCCCACACCCCTAGAGCTATTCTCATAAATTTTTCCTTCACACTCTCTGAAGTCTTCACGTCCTTGCTGAATCCAGTGTCCAAAATTAGATGCAATATCCAAGTTGAGGCCAAACCAGTAGATTGTAATGGTTGTTCAAGACCTCCTTGTCACTGTTTATGAAGCCAAGGATCCTAAACATCTTTTTAATTACTTTTTAATCTATCCTTTCACCTTCAACAATCTCTTCCACAATCAGGTACAAGAATTAATTCTCTCTAGTTTGAAAAGGGATGGAGTAAAAGTTATCAGTGACCGTCATTACATCATCACTCTTTTTGTTTTAATCTAACAGGAACACAGTCCAGGATTATTTTTATTTAACCATCTTCCCTTTTGAACATTTTCCTCCATATCTCATTCTCAAAATTTTCCTTTGTTGTTCTGCCACTTGTGTTAGGGATAATTATTTGAACCCGATAGTCAAAATGAATTATGTCAGTGCTTATTGTGGTTTTTTTTAACTTTCAACATGCCCGTAATTAAAACTCGAGGTAAGGTCAATTCCCCAGAAAGATAAACAGCAGTAACAGTATTCTGTGAACATCCACATAAAACAAACGAAACACACAGATTCTCAGCTCATAAATTTCAAACTATTAATTCTCAGCTTCCTTTCGCAGTTATACTGTATTGAAGAGACAGAGCACTCCAATCTCTCAATCCTTTGATTAAAATTAAACAAGATCGCCATTCTCCTTCATTATAACTTAATTTATTTCAATGCCTGATTTTTTTTTAGACATCTATTCTTTGTTGATTCAAAATCTCAAATGCATTCTCACCCAAACATATTATTGCCTGCAAAATATTGTTTTCTTTAATCTGGTTGGTTGGGATGGGGGTGGGGGGTGTGCGTGGAGCAGGGCGGTTGCGTGAAGTGGCAACAAAAAATTCTTACATTTATTCCAAATTCTTCCAGATTTTGATTAAAATTTTTACATTTGACTGGTATTGTTGAGTTTCTACAAATCCGTCATTAAATCTCATATCATGTAATTTAAATGCATATATTACCATAGACACTTAGGTTTCCAGGCAATTTAAGAACAAATCAACTGTCTGCTGAAATGGATAACTTTTCTACAAAACCTAAAAGGATGGCGAATGGACAGAGAAAACTGCCATGCAATTGTGTTATTTTCCGTAATTTTAAAAGACATTTCTTGATTTATTATTCTTCAGTTTTGCTCAGATTTAATCTCTTGTCTATCCTTCTTTACACCATTTTCCAATTTCTGATATTTGCTACTTAATCAAGTTTGAAGGGAATCTCAGCAGTTCATTTTTTTTAGTTTGATAACTTGTTTTGAAAAGTTCAAATTGGATTGCTGTCGGACTTCAGCCTTATCTTATGTTTTGAGAACAATTTGGTCTTTCAAACTCAAATGATTTGAGTTCCTCCTGAACAGAAATTCACAGCAGTTTTTAATTTTGTATTCTATAATTCTGAAACACAACAGATGTTGTGTTCACTCCCAACAAGTTCTGTCTTGAGAAGTCAGTTGTCTCTACTTTAAATTAGGAGGAACCTAACAGACATAGGTGCCTGGTGTGATTTGATTTGGATTTGATTTATTGTCATATGTATTAATATACAGTGAAAAGTATAGTTTCTTGTGCACTATACAAACAAAGCATACCATTCATAGAGAAGGAAACGAGAGAGTGCAGAATGTAGAGTTACAGTCATAGGTAGGGTGTAAGAAATTGAATTAAAGCGTTGTTGGAGAGTTTAAAAGAGTTAGAATGAGAGTAAAACATAAAATTGGAAGTTATGTTGGGTATAGCTTGCAAGAAGTTGCCTTGCTCCAGCACCACCTTTTTCACAATTTGATAACTATTGCTCAATTTTGCTTATAGTTTAAAACTTTTGGGATATTGTTTGGGGAGGTTTTGCTCTGAGGTTAGAAAAATAGAAAGTTTGGAACTGGATATATTTAATAAATATCTTGTAGCTGGCCACTAATGTTATTAACTGTATTGAGTTCATTTTCTTATTGTGTGTTTTATTATGTAATAAATTGTATTTTGTTTAAAATCACAACAGAAGAGTCAGGAATATCCTTCACTGGTTTTACATAAGAACATAAGAAACAGGAGCAGGAGTAAGCCATCCAGCCCCTCGAGCCTGCCCCGCCATTCAAAACCTACCCACCCTTGACTTAAATATATTCAGCGAGGAAGCCTCCACCACTTCAACAGACAGAGAATTCCAAAGATTCACTATGCTTTGAGTGAAGAAATTCCTCCTCAACTCCGATCTGAACTGCTTCCCCTTTGTTTTGAGGCTGTGCCTTCTAGTCCTACTATCTTTGCTAAGTGGCCAGAGTCTCTCAACCTCTACCCTATCCGTCCCCTTCATTATCTTATACATCCAAAAGATCCCCTCTCAGCTTTCTAAACTCCAACGAGTTCAAACCTAGCCTATTAATCCAATGCCCTCATCTCCATTATCAGCCTTCTCCGCGTCCCCTCCAAGGCCAATATATCCCTCCTCAAATGCGGCGACCAAAACTGCACACAGTACTTCAACTGTGGCCTCACCAGTACCCTGTACAAGTGCAAAAGTACCTTCCTACTTTTATATTCTGTCCCCCTAGTTATAAAGGCCAACATTGCATTCACCTTCTCGATCACCTGTAGACTGGGTTTTTGCAATTCATGCACAAGAACCCCCAGGTCCCTCTGCACCGTCGCATGCTGCAGCTTTTCACCATTTAAATAATAATCCTCCCTACCGTTATTCCTACCAAAGTGGAGAACCTCACACTTGTTAACATTATACTCCATCTGCCAGGTTCTCGCCCACTCACTCAACCTATCCAGATCCCTCTGCAGGCTTTCCATACCCTCCACGCAATTTGCTTTTTCACTCATCTTCATGTCATCAGCAAATTTCGTCACTCGGCACTCAGCCCCTTCCTCCAGATCATCTATGAAAATGGTAAATAGTTGAGGCCCCAGCACCAATCTCTGGAACACTCCACTAGTCACCAGCTGCCAATCAGAATAGCACCCATTAATATCTACTCTCTGCTTCTTATTAGACAACAAATCCTTTATCCAGTCTTTATCTACTCCCAACTCCCTGCACTCTAACCTTCTGCAGCAATCTTTTGTGAGGCACCTTATCAAATGCCTTTTGGAAATCCAAAAACACCACATCCACCGGTTCCCTTTTATTTACCGCACTAGTCACTTCCTCATAGAACTCCAATAAATTCATCAAGAACGACTTCCCCTTAAAAAATCCGTCCTCCATCTGCTTGATCAAACAGTTCGTACGCAGGTGCCTTGTTATTTCTGCTTTGATAACAGATTCAAGCATTTTTCCGACTATAGACGTTAAACTAACCGGCCTATAATTCCCTGCCTTCTGCCACCTTTTTTAAACAGCGGCGTAACATTAGCCATTTTCCAATCTTCCGGCACTTGCTGGAGTCCAGCGAATTCTGAAAGATAATTACTAGGGCATCTGCTCTCACCTCTGTCATTTCCTTGAGAACCCTGGGATGCATTCCATCCGGTCCTGGGGACTTGTCTACCCTCAGTCCCGTTAGCCTTTCAAGCACCACCTCTCTAGTGACTATAATCTCATCAAGAACCTCATCTCCTACCACCCTTCTATCCTTAATTTTGGGCAAGCTATTTATATCCTCCTCCATAAAGACCGACACAAAAAACTTATTCAAAGTTTCCGCAATATCCTTATTATCCACCATTAAATTCCCCCTTCTCATCCTCCAAGGGTACAACATTAACTCAGGCCATCCTCCTATTCTTTATATATTTATAAAACTTTTATTTTTCCTTTTTGATATTTCGAGCTAGTTTAGCCTCATATTCTATCTTTCCTTTTTTAATCACCTTTTTAGTCATTCTTTGCTGTTGTTTAAAACTTCCCCAATCCTCTGATCGCTCAGTATTTTTAGCCGCTCTGTACGCCTCAGCTTTTGATTTAATACTCTCCTTAATTTCCCTTGAGAACCATGGCTGATTTTCCCTTCTACAGTCCTTCTTTACCATCGGAATATATTTCTGCTGAATACTGAAAAAGATCTCTTTAAAAATCCTCCACTGTTCCTCAGCCGTCCTACCAATCAATGTACTCCTCCAATCCACAGTCGCCAATTCCTCTCTCATCCTATCACAGTTCCCAGTGTTCAAACATAGTACACAGGTCTGGGACGCTACTTTCTCAGCCTCCATCTGCATCATAAATTCTACTGTACTATGATCATTTTCATTATCTTTCTTCAGATTATACCACATTACAAAATACAATTATGAGCATGCATTCCAAAGTTCCTTTCTGGATTTTGGAATACTCTAACATTTAACATTAGCTGTGCTCTTAACAAACTAATATAATGACAATGTAATTTCTATACAACTGTTTTCTGAAACTTCACTGCTTTTAATGCTTTTTGATGTCTTCTGAAAGTTAGTAAGGCAAGATCCTGCTATTAGTCTGCGTTGTATGGAAAAATACATTTTGGAAACATTTGAAAACCGGCATCCATTTACATTGATGATCATGGGAAAGGGGCTGAGTGCAGAGTGACAACATTTGCTGATGACATGAAGATCAGTGAAAAAGCAAATTGCGTGGAGGGTATGGAAAGCCTGCAGAGGGATCTGGATAGGTTGAGTGAGTGGGTGAGAACCTGGCAGATGGAGTATAATGTTAGCAAGTGTGAGGTTCTCCACTTCAGTAGGAATAACGCTGGGAAGGATTATTATTTAAATGGTGAAAAGCTGCAGCATTTGACGGTGCAGAGGGACCTGGGTGTCCTTGTGCACGAATCGCAAAAATACAGTCTGCAGGTGCAGCAGGTGATCAAGAAGATGAATGCAATGTTGGCCTTTATAACTTGGGGGATAGAATATAAAAGTAGGGAGGTATTTTTGCACTTGTACAGGGTACTGGTGAGGCCGCAGTTGAAGTACTGGCATCCGTTATAAATATATTGGATTGGAGACAATGCCTCCAGAACTTGACAAATCTAAAACACAGCTGAGATCTTGCTAGCATTTCAGTACTACAAAAGTCCTAAATACTCAGGTACCTTTATATTGATTGTGTGATGTTGGCAGTATGCAGTGAGCAGATTGCCTCCAGCATCTAAGAGCGTATTATCTTGGGAGCTCTAGCATTCATGCAACAGAACCTTAATAGTTATAGCTATGAGATTGTTTCACAGATATTAGCTCCTGTTTATTGTTTTATTATTTTTATATTCGATAGGGGGGAATAAACATACTTTCCTCTTTGTAGTTCTTAATTTCTTAGAAGGTTTGCTTTATCAGTTTTATTTTTGATCAGCAGAAATGAAGACAGGATTTTGGCTTCGGGATGCAAGAAAGCATCTATTTACCTGGCGAAACTGCAGTCCGCTGCAAAACACCTCAGCACTCTCAGAAGGCACTCAGACATGGAGAAATTATAAAATAAAAATCCAGAGGTTCACAACACGCAGTGGACATGGCAGTTCAAGTAGACTTTCTCAAGTTTGGCAAACCTTAATTCAACACAGTATGGAATTGGTGCCGTGCACCAGATATCATTCAACTGTCAGAACTGTTGTACACAAAGCAGGACTTGCATCAAAAAAAGTGCCAGATATCAAAGCAAGCATGTCCTCCAGTCTGTCAAATAGAGGCGTTCCTTACAACATCAGATATATGCCTGCTTGTGTTTTGTCAAAGAAACAGTTTATTGCTGAAGAAATTGCTGATCTATCTAGAGATTTTCACACAACTTCTCGGGTCTTAGCCTTGCCAATCCCTTTCCTCTGGATTCTCCTGAAACCAGTGAAAAAGCTGACAGCAATGCTTCTCGGCAGGTAAAGCATTGACCGTGTACATATTTGATCACCTACTGTGCATTCCTAACAATAATGGAGAATAGTACAGCTTTAAAAATTTTAATACCACATTTCTGTTTTGATGACTTGGAATTGGCTTTCCAAATTTTAAAGAGTATTGTTTGATTGTTGGATATATTTGCCTTTACCCTGATAATATCATCTAAAGGGTATCCTCTGTTTCGTCAAATGACTAATTAAGATTCAAAAGGTGAATATTAAATTGTAATTTTTATAATATAGCTTTTACAGTGGTATAATTTGAGATTCTTGCTATAACTCACGTTAGAAATGTCAAGGTTATTTTCAACAATGTTCCAACTATAGACTAAAAAGTGGGGTTATTTTCAGAATAGGAATATGTGAACACAGGATTTAGCTGCAGTGATGAAGGCAAATAAAGAAAGAGAATGATGAGAACAAATCTGAAAATTGTATTTTTGCTATACAAGGTGTTGGTCAGGTTTTTTGCTATGCAAGGCTGTCAGTGGGCACCCCCTTCCCGATGCTGGGTCCCTGAGTCATGCAGTGAATGCATTTAAACACGGGATTCCCCTGGAATTTCCGATTGTGATTTGCTTTTTGAGCTTTCCACATGGTGTGGCCCCTGTGCACTGCTGGGTGAATACAAACCAGTGGAATAAGGCACTTAAGCAAGCATTAACTGCTCATTTCGGGGTCCCTATTGACGATGGTGCTAGCCACAAGCCATGTGGCCTGGATATGGTCAGCGACTGAGGCAGGAAGGCAGTGAGGTCTCAATCATCCAACTTCAGACACAACTAAATGTCTCCTCCCCCACCACCAAATATGCCTTTGGGTGGGCATTCAATTCCATCCATGGTCTCTAATACTACTCAACCAGATCATTTCTTTATTTTAATGGCCTCACACAGGATATATATTTTACACATTTGATCCCCTCGATTTAGCCCTTTAAGCCCTCGTATTATTCTGCTGAATCTGTACAAAACTGTATGTAGTTTGTAGAACTAAAACATTAGTCCTCACTTGTGAATTCCTATCCCTTTGAGATAAAGGCAACATTATATTACCCTGTTTGATTTGTTACTATACCTGAGTGCTAGTTTTTAATCGTTTGTGCACATGGACACACATGGACAAAATCTCTTTGCACGATATAGCTCCAAGTTTTTCACTATTAAGAAACCATGATCATTTGTCTTCCATGAATCCAAATTGGATGACCTCATACTTTGTCATGCTGAACTTTTCCATAGGCTTTCCCCACCCACTTAGTTTGATTTTTTATAGCTTTCTGTTCTCATCTACAGAGCTTACTGTAATGCCAACTTAATGCTATCTTCAAACTTGAATATAAAACTGTACACACTGTGAGCTCTGTAATCAGGAATGCTTCAGACCAAATCTTTTTTGGACTTCAGAATTTTCTGAATTATAGAGCGATGTTAGAATGTCTGACTGCAAATGTGTGACTGGAAAACATCAGATATGAATATTTACTTGAAATGTAAAACAGTGCGAAAACGTTATAATGCTATAACAAAAATACTTCTACTTGTACAAATATTGTATCTTCTGTGTTTTTGCTCCCAAAATACTGGACTAAAATGATGCCAATATTGTGAAAAGAATGAATTGGGTCTGCTCAATTCTGTATAATTGGTGTTTCTAAACAATAATTCCTGGGCAAGAAAGGTGACAGTGTACCTTCGTTCAATTGATTAATATAGATGGTGAAAAATTGAGACCTCTGTATAGACCACTGGGGAATATCATTTGTCACGTGCTGCATCTCACCATCCAATAATCTCTCCATATCACAAATTACCTCCGATTCCTTGTGTTTTCAGTTTTGCTAATGAATCACATCGGAAACTTACAGAAATTGATGAATATATCCATTGACACTCTGTTATCTACCATATTAGTGACATACTCAAAAATGTGACAACTTTTGTCAGACATGATAATCAGTTATTACAAATCCTGTTGATCATTTGGTCACTTTGTATATTCAAGTGCTTAGTCATTCCGTTTCTGATGATAGATGCCAGGTAGTCTTTGCATAAAGATGTTAACCTGATTAATCTGTAGTTAACCTCAACTGCTCTGACGAATCTTAGAAGGCACTCAGACACAGGCTCAAAACATTAGCCCTATTCTCACTTCACAGATGCTGAGATTTTCCAGTATTTTCTGTTTTTGTAACTTGTAGTTATTTAGTTTTGCCCTCAGTCTGCTCTTAAATAGTGTTTGTAATTTCTCAATCCAAAGGTAAAATTCATGAAGTTTCGAAAATTAAGACAAAAACATCTGTTTCTTTTAAAACGCTTGAAAGGAAATTATCAGGATATGTATCAGTCTTATGCTTGGGTAATTGTACTAATAAGGTGCAACAGGAATGACCTTTTGCCTGCATTTTCTACTCACGGGATTGACGGCAGCGGCTCAAGATCCAGCAAAATCCAAAAATCGCGCATCTCTGGCAGTGCCAACCTTTGCCGCAGCAGTGGCATGGGTGGATCGTAAAGGGAGTCTCAGGGTTGGGCTTTGGAGGAGCATGCATGTGTAGTGAGGAATGAGAGAGTGTTCATTCAGGAGGGAGGAAAGGCCAGTGCTTACTGTTGGGTGGGAGTTGCGGGGAAGGGGGGGGGAGCTGTTGCAGAATGCCAGTGTTGACGATGAGGCGGGATGAGCGTGTGGAAGCGAAGTGCAGAAGGTACCAGCATTGATGTTTTGGTGGGGGAGGGGGGTTGTTGGGGATGCAGTGATGAGGGATGCCAGACGTCATGGTGGTGGTGGTGGCAGCGGTCAGGATGCCAGTGTCCATCGAGGGGCTTTGAGGAAAAGCCCTTTCTTGTATGTGCCCCAACCTGAGTGTAGTTAGGCTTTACTTGTGTGTGTTTAGGCCACATCCCTCAAAATGATAGGTTAACATGCTGGTTTTCAGTCAGATCCTGACGCTTTGCTATTTTTTGGTAAAATTTTACCCAACGTGGCACAAGAAAATGGATCATAACCTTGAAGTAGTAATAGGCTATATGGATTGTGACAAAGAGTGAAAAGGAATCAAATACATTAGAGTCACAGAATCATACAGTACAGAAGAAGTCTGCAACCATCAAGTCTGCACTGACAAGCTCCCATCTAATTCCATCTGCTAGCACTTGGCCCATAGCCCTGAATGTTATGACATACCAAGAGCTCATCCAGGTACTTTTTAAAGGATGTGAGGCAACCCACCTCTGCCACCATCCCAGACAGCATATACCAGACTATCATCACTGTTGGGGTAAAAAAGTTTTTCCTCACATCCCCTCTAAATCGCCAGCCCTTCACCTTGAACTTATGTCCCCTTGTGACTGACTCTTCAGTTAAAGGAACAGCTGTTCCTTATCCACTCTGTCCATGTTCCTCATAATCTTGTACTTCTCAATCAGGCACCTCCTCCTCTCAGTCTTCTCTTCTGCAGTGAACACAACTCAAGCGTACCCAACCTGTCTTCATAACTCCATTCCAGGCAACATCCTGATGAATCTCCTCTGCAGCTCGTCCATTGCAATCACATCCTTCCTATAATGTGACAACCAGAATTGCACACATTACTCTAGCTGTGGTCAGACCAAAGTTCCAACATGACTTCCTGTAGTATTCTGCAGATGACTTCATAGTGGAAGGGAAGTGGAGGAAGAAATATGTAGGCAAATCTATGGAATTATTTAAAAAAAAATGAACATGGGAGATTTCAGCTTCCCCCAATAAATTGGCACAAGAGGTAGGGAACTGGGAAAATGAAAGGAATTTTTATGGTGTCCAAGACTTATTTCTTAAGTAACGAGAGGAAACATTGCTAAATTTAATAATGTGAAATGAATCAATGTGGAAAAGAGCAGCAAGTGTAACAGAAAAACTAGGCAACAATGATCATGGCATAATAAAGTTTAAAATAAAGATGGAAAAACCATAAATAAGCCAAAGAACAAAATTAAAACTCTGACAAAGGGTCATCTTGACTCAAAGCATTGGCTGTATTCTCTCTCCACAAATGCTGTGAAACCTGCTGAAATTTTCCAGCATTTTCTGTTTTTAAGAAAAATAATAGGTCAGAAAAGGCTACTTTTGAAAGAATGGAACTAGGGCAGATAGAATGGAAAAAAAGACAGAGATATAACAGCAGTTGTGAATATTTATTCAGTTCAGGAGAAATGTATTCCTTTAGAAAACAAAACTAACTACCCAATGATGAAACATCATGAATGAATAACAAGAAAGGAGGAAAATTGAAATGTAAAAAAAAAGCATACTCTTAAGTTCGTAGACAATAAAGGAGATGGTGACAAATGAGAATAGGAAGACATTAGGAATAAAGTAAAAAAAAGAAAGCAAAGTAAGATCACAAAATTAAACTATCAAGGAAAACGTAAAGAAATAGTATTCTACAGATGTACTATAAATATAAAAGAGAAGATGCGATAGGGAAGCTCTTGATAAACTCCGCAGATAATGACAACAAACTTTGCCATAATATTTACCAGCGAGACTAGTAAAATGGGCATGGCATTCAATGCAAAGATTAAAAAAGTAAAGATATTTAAATTAGAACAGGGGGAGATATTTGATAAACTATTCAAACTGAAAAAGAGTGGAACTACTGATCTGTATGAATTGTGTCTAACCATAAAATGAAGCTGGGGAAGAGATAGCGGAGATACAATTACATACATTTGAAACAATTCATTAGAAAAAGGAATAAGTCCAGGCAACTAGACCACTAGCTTAATATCAATGGTAGGAAGTGGAATGAAATCTTTTCTCAAAAATGTAGTAGAAAAATATGTAAAAATGGAAAATATAGTAAGAAGTAATCAGATGGATTTAAAAAGGGAAAGTAATGCCGATCAACCTTTTTGAATCCTTTGAAGAAGTAATGGAAGGTGTAGATAAGGATATTACAGGAAATGTAATATATCTGGAATTTTAAAAGACCTTTAATTAAACATTGCATAGTAGATATTTGACTAAGACAAATTAGAAAGTCATGTACTGCTTAGGTTACAAGAGTCAAAATGGGACAGGAGAAAAAGGAAAAAAAGGGGTGACTGTAGCTAACTTCAGCTTGGTAGATAAATTCCTTTCATGTTTTATTTTAAAGCTGCCTGGTTTCTGCATTGGGAAACTTAACAAGTCTGACATTTCATTATTGTCCATTATAATCTTTAATGAACCAACATTTCATTTTGCCACTTTTTTCTCAATATATTTATAAAATAAACTTTTGCTATTAACTTTGTATATCCTTTATTTTACTAATCTCGTTTTGCATCTCTTTTACTTTATTTGTATCTATTTTTTTAATATAGCTTCCCCAATCTGCTGGAGTTTCAGGAATTCCATAGTTGTATGGTCTTGGCAGAAGTGAGTGTGAGTACAAGATGATGTATGAGTTAGTGCAAAATTTGTACAGGCACAAAGTAAACTGTTCTTCCAAACTAGTTGCTCGAGAAATCATTTTATATGCACAACAACTAAACATAGGCAATAGGAGCATTAGTAGCCCATTCAGACATTGAAACTAACTCCACACTCATTATGAATGTGACTGGCCATCCAACGCAATAACCTGATCCTATCACTTCCCCCCCACATCCCCCGTATCCTTTGATCCTCTTCACCTAAAGGCTATATATCAAACTTCTTGAAAACATACAATGTTTTGGCCTCAACTGCTTTCTATGCTAGCAAATTCCACAGGATCACCACTCTCTGGGTGAAGAGATTGCTCCTCATCTTCTAAAAGGTTTACCCCAAATCCTTAAACAATGACTGCTGGTTCTGGACACCATCCATCATGAGGAATATACTTCTTACATCTACCCTGTCTGGTCCTATGAAATCCTCCCACATTCTTCTGAACAAGGGTGGATATAATTCTAGCTGATCCAATTTCTCATACATCAGTCTTGCCATCCCAGGAATCTGTTCCTCATGTTGGAGAAAAGTAAAGTTTAAAGTTTATTTATTAATCACAAGTAAAACTTACGTTAACACTGCAGTGAAGTTACTGTGAAATTCCCCAAGTCGTCACACTGCAGCACCTGTTCTGGTCAATGTATCTAACCAGCATGCCTTTCAGACTGAGAGAGAAAACCAGAGTGCCCGGAATAAACCAATGCAGACATGGAGAGAACATGCAAACTCCACACAGATAGTGACCGAAGCCAGGAATCGAATCAGGACCCCCTGGTATTGTGGGGCAGCAGTGCTAACCACTGTGCCGCTGTATCCTCATGCTCTGTAAGATATCAGAAGATTAGAAATGTTTTGCAGAAGCTGGAGACAGTTTCAGTATAAACCCTTTCTTCCAGTTACTCAATTCCATCTTTCTGGAGACTCATCAGTTCAGTTGTCATTTCACTTGATGGAACCATTCAGCCAAAGTTAGCTACAGCCACCCCCTATAAAATCCCAAACATCAGCATTCTTTCTGGTCCTGAATGAGAAGTAATAATTATTTTAGCTTCCTGTTATGCATTTCTATACACCCAATTAGTTCTGAATTTTGGTAAATGTTCAGCCCCCATTAGATCTAGGATCAAAAAAAGCACCTCCAAATCTAAAGAATTCCCAATGGAATATCTGACTGACATTCCTCAAAATATTAGAAACTAATATTATAGAAAAATAGTCAATGAAATATGATTTCTGGAGGTTGACTGTTTTAAAGGGGTATTGGGAGAAATTAAAAGAAATGAAAAGCTCAGCTCAGCTGGCTGAGAAGAAAGCCAAATAAAACAGACCAGTGAATCGTGCACTTTCTGCCTTCCTCTGCAGCAAAAGTGGTGGAGACTGCCATGTCTGTGTGGGACTTCTAACCTACACCAGGTGATGTGTAACAAAGAGTTGACTGCTGCAGCACAAATCATTGTCTTACAATATGGAAGGCTGCCACAAGAAATCAATTAATAGGAATGTCTTTTTAAAAGTCACGTTGCTAGACAGTACTATATATTGATCTCTTTCACTCTTAACTCACAGACTCATCCTTTGATAGAACAATATTTCGAACTTTTTGTAATAAAATAAATCCCTGAGACATTAGGAGTTTCTTGAAAGGGGCAAAAACACAAACTACATATTTTAAAGGCTTAACATTAGCAATTTAGGTTGTAATTTTATTGTGATTTAGGCAAGAGTTGAGCAATGTTTTTGTTTTAATTTTTAAGAGATACTTTGTTTGCGTGTTTGGTATACACTTGCACAGGTATTGATAACTGCTAATCTTGGGTATGTTTTAATTGTTTTTATTTTTATTTTTCTAAATTTTAACCTTTTGATTATTAAAGTATTGTATAACTCCCATCCAGTCCAATTAGCTTTACATTGGTATTTTACAGAACATTGAGTGGCTAATTGTTAGTTTGTTAGTTAATTATATTTTTGTTTTCAACTGTTGCTGGGTTTAAGAAACCTTTGTCCTATGTGTTTAAAGATAAAACTGTATAGCAGAGACAAAAGTGAATGGAAGGTCAAGTAGAAGGTAAATTTGGAGATGACTGCATAAATCTGAAAAGAACTTCAGAATTCAAACAATCTACAGTATCCATTATGTGGAAAGTCCCATAATGTTTCTTCCATTGTAATGGTGACTTACTTTGTGTGTTTTCAGGAGTATACGGAAATGGTGGCAAGGTCTTCCTCCTCACAAACAGGAGCTACTCAAGGACTCTGTGAAAAGGAACAGGTGGAAAATTCTATTAGGCGTATGTAGTCTGTCAGGTTTGATTGCAATATATTTCTGGACTCACTTGGACAAGAGTCCTATCACAGGACGTACTCGCCTACTAATGTTCAGCAAACGACAGTTTCTTCAGTTAGTTGAATTTGAATACCAATCGGTAAGCATAAATTTGGTTTGCAATGTGTAAGTTATAAACCTAGCCCTTGTGGCTCACAGTATAGATTTATCTGAGGTCGAAGTGACTTGTAAACATATTTTCCATTTAAAAAGAGCTTTAAATTAGATTAATATTTTGTGATATTTTCTAAACCTATGTTAATTTTATGATCTAACACTACTGGATCCAACTAAATATTATGCATAAACATATCTATTGAAATTCTAATGTAAAAATTTTCAGAAGAGAACTTTATACCTGCTATTTCTCTATGAGTCAGTAGATGGCAACCTCATAGGATTTTAAAGTGTTAATCTAATACGGAATGTAAATATAGAAATATCAATGCACCCATTGCTGGCAGCAGCATGTGCAAGTGATCTGACCTTTCCACAATTTAATTCCTAGCTCCCTTTCATTTGAACATTAAGCTTTTTTACTTGATTATTTTGCTCTCTTTTAATTTTTTTGCATCCTTAATATATTTTCCTCATCTTTTCAAATGCTGCTGTTTCTGGCTTCCTGTGACCGATAGAAATCTAGCCTCCTTCATATCCTCTGCTGTTTTGTATCCTACAACTTAATAGTCTTCTATGTTTTCTTGTGGCTGTTTTACACTTGGTTGAATGTACGTACGACAGGTTTCTTCCAGTGTTTTCAGGTAACAGCTATATGATGTGTTATTCTGCCATATTTGTATCTTCCTTGAGTTCAGAGAGTTACAGAATTGTTGGGGCCATTTCAGGCCCCACTGCCATTGTTTTTTAATCAGTACTTGGGATGTAGTATAGCTGGCAAGGTCAGTATTTATTGCCCATCCCTAATTGCCCTTGAGAAGGTATTGATGGGCCTCCTTGAACTGCTGCAGTCCATTAGGTGTGCATACATCCACAGTGGTATTAGGGAGGGAATTGCAGGATTTTGACCTCGCAATAGCGAAGAAACATTCCAAGTCAAGATGGTGTCTAACTTGTAACTTGAATGTAGTGGTATTCCCATGCTTTTCCTGCCTTTGTTTTTCTAGGTAGTTTCAGGAGTTTGGAAGGTGCTGTTGAAGGAGGTTGGGTGAATTCCTAATGGTTGCTGCTTGGCAACCTTCATTTCTTTCCTTCTACAGTGCAGATATAAACTATTTTTTGCATTTCTGGTTACCACATCACTTTGTGTGAAAAATTACCTCAATCTATCTGAATAAACTAATGCGCTATTCATCAGTACATCTTACAAGATACGGTTCGGCCAATTCTCATAATTACTGTCAAATCTTCCTTGAAAACTTTTTTTTGTCTTCCTGAATTTTAGATATAAGCATCCCTATATATCCCTGATCTTTTCACAGTTTGGCATGCTTGCTATTTTGGATCAGGTGCAAATATTTGACATTGTGCT
Source organism: Sphyrna mokarran (assembly GCA_024679065.1). NCBI lineage: Eukaryota > Metazoa > Chordata > Chondrichthyes > Carcharhiniformes > Carcharhinidae > Sphyrna > Sphyrna mokarran. Next base: position 44,200,410 of record JAGIQG010000009.1, read on the forward strand.
TCCAATATCTCTGTCCAGATCTCACCTTATTGAGAGCAGCCATGATCCTACACTGCCCTTGAACATCACAACTTATATCCCTCAAGTCCAAAATCCATTCATTGATCATTATTTTCTGATTTGTCTGTATTGCCCCTTATCAGCTGACTTTGAAAATTCATGAGCATCACGTGTTGTATTTCCTTTATCAATTTATTGTATTCTTTCCTCAAGTATTTCTTTCAGATTTGCTGCACGTGGCATTCATTTCACAGATCTGTGTTTGCTTCCTTAAATTAAACTGTGTCTTATTGAGCATTATCCTGTATTGTGACCATTCATTGCTTTGTTTCTGCTGATGTTAGCATGACTGGTCAATTGTTATTTTTTTCCCTTTCCTCTTTCAGTCTCATATTTAATGATTTTTGAAAACTATAAGTAAGAGCATCTGCTATTTCATCTCTGAATTCCCTCAATATTCTAGGATGCATGCTGGCCCTCTGCCTTTCCACTTTCAGCTCTACCAACCTTTTAGTACTACAACTTTTTTATGTATTCTTCTCTATCTAAATGCACTATGTAGATCACAAAATATAGGAGCAGAATTAGGCTACTCGGCCCATTCAGTCTGCTCCATCGTTCAGTCATGGCTGATATTTATCCCCATTCTTCTGCCTTTTCCCCACAACTCCTGATCCCCTTATTAATTAAGAACCTGTTTATCTCTGTCTAAAAACAAAGACACACAATGACCTGGCCTCCACAGCCATCTGCGGCAAAGAGTTCCACAGAAGCACCACTCACTGGCTGTAAAAATTCCTCCTCATCTCTGTTTTAAAGGATCATCTCTTTACCCTGAGATTGTGCCCTCTGGTTCCAGCTTTTCCTACTAGTAGAAATATTCTCTCCACATTCACTCTATCCTCAAAGTATGCTGTAAGTTTCAATAAGATCCCCATCTCATCCTTCTAAACGAATACAAACCCAGAGTCCTCAACCGTTCCTCGTATGACAAGCTGTTCATTTCAGGGATCATTCTTGTGAACCTCTTCTAGACCCTTTCCAAGACTAGTATGGCTGTGCCTTTGCAATTCCATTGTCACTGTCTTCTGTGAAATTGACTAATTTAGTGTGTCCACCATTTCTGCATACTTTTTGAGAAGATTTCTTCATCCCTAATTAATCTTGCCCTTCATTTTGATATCTGTTCAATAACTTTAAATGGTCTCACCTTTTTCATCAACTTTATATCATCCTTATTTTACATCTTTTTTCCCTACACTATCCCTCTTTTAGCTTACAGTCCTGTTTGAGACTATAACACATCTCTGCTAATGCTATTACATCATACCTCATATTACCACTTACACCTGTGTTCACCACCTGTATTCAGAAAACTTTGTGTATTTATGTGCATAAGATTGAAGCTGCCTTCTGTCATAATTAAAATCAAAAAATAACCAAATACTGAAGAGAGCTCACCTTCCAGAAATTCAGGTTTCTGATAAATGTAAACAAATTGATTTATGTGCTGTTTTTACAGTTGAATCAATTGCTTCTTAATTTGCGTTCTACTATACTTAATCATAATCAGATTATTTTACTATTCCTGCAGCACAATCTGCAATTTTAAAAATGCTTTCTTACTTGAGCGCTGTTTTAAAAAATGTATTTCAAAATTCAATTTAAAACTTTTAGAAAGGTTTTCTTTTGTAATCCAACAACAAAAGGCTGTAGTTTCCTCTGTTCTGTCAATTTACTGAGGAAGTAGATGCAATCATAAATAGCGAGTTGAATTTAATGGTTCCCCACTGGCAAGAAGGAGCATGTTAAATCCAGCTGATGATCTGCCTATCCGTGCTGTCACTGCAATTGTATCATTTGCAGGGTGACATTGACCATTTGAGGCCCTTAAGTGGGCAATTCCCACTGCCACAAAGCTTTATCTGGTGGTAGGAGAGGCCTGCATTAAGCAACTAGCCCAGAAGCTTTCCAGGTTTCCATACATCGGTTGATGGTGGGAGGCCCCCTTCGTGGACCCTATGTGTTCAAAGGAGGGTTCCCCCATAGTGAAATGAGATATTCTCAACCTTCCTCCCCATCGACAGCATCTGAGGCAGGCCTTCCTGACTCCGAGAAGGCGGATATCCTAAATATTAATAGTCAATTTGCCATTAAATTTGCTGGATGAAACCCTGTCTACAACCGCTGCCAATTAAGAGGAACCACCTTCTCTAATATTCTACTTTGTACCAAAGATAGCAAATAGAGAGGAAAAAAAACATGCATTAACATTAATATAGTAATTATTCCCATATTCAGGGTATATTTTATCTATATTTTAATTAGATATGCTGCAGATACAAGGCTCAAAACCAAGGAGAACATCAAGGTTGCTAAAGGAGAAATGGTATAAATGACGAAATAGTGGTTAGGTGGTGCCAAACTTGGCTTTTAAAAGTTTATAGGAGAATTTGAAGACTGAGGGAGGTAAAGAGTTTTGCAATTTTAAGCTTATATAAAGGAATGAGTTCAAGTAGGAGACTATGCAAATAGTAGAAATGAAAGGGAGGAATCTCAGTGGTTGCAATAACCATAAAAGAACATATTGTAACAGAGAGAAGACCGGAAAACTTGTGATGGGGACAAAGAAAAGCATAATTGTTTTTTAATTAACTAAATGACATTTGATATTATTATGGTCAAAAAAGAAGCCGAACAGTACATCAATTATAGAATTGTATATTAATAACAACAGAAAATGTTGGAATTACTCAGCAGGTCAGGCAGCATCTGTGGAGGGAGAAACAAAGGTCTTCAAACTAAATCAGTATTCTCTTTCTCTTACTATCAGTGAGTCCAACGTGTTTGTCCTCATTTTAGATTTCTAGAAATGTCAGTATTCTGCTTTTAATATTTTTAAAATATGATGCACAATTAGCTTGCATTACCAAGCTCTTGATTTTTAAAGGTATTTCATTATTAGCTAAGCATTGAAGTATCAAATTTTAATGTCTCTCACATTCAACAACATTTTACTTGAATTTTAGCCTTCCTTTGTGACTGGGTGGGGACAGTGCCCCTTTTGCTGACTGTTTTCTCTGTCATCTGAATGTTGATTGGCAACAAGGCTGAGATTAACAATTCATAATCCAACGTATTATACAACGTCACTTCTTGATAAAAAATTTGCAAATTGACAAATCCATGATTTAGTGTTATGCCAATGTCACTTATTTTCTAAATATGTATGGAATATAGATATTTGCTGAAACAAATAAACTGAAAACATATATTTTAGAGGCATTAAAAATTGATTGAGTTGTGCACTTGACATTATGGAAATAGGTTAAGATAAACCTTTATCATTCACAACATTGCAAATAAAGGATACCTTCAATACGACATTGTTGTATTTATCATTTCATTGTTTTAGGAACAAAACAAGCTAATAATTATGCAAAAGCAGATTTAGAATAAAGGATGGTTGTCAGGTGCAGTTTCCAGTAAAGCAGTTATATAATACAGACAACGGAAATGGGGTTAAGATCCTAAAAGGGATTTTTCAATTTTTTTTATTGTTGGGATGGAGTATGTCTTCAAACTCCTGGAACAAATTGAGAAGACAGCAGCCAGATGCACTGTCTCTGGCTTTTCTATTTAGAAATAAATGTCAGCAAAAATGCATCCATTTTTTCAAGATCATCAAATGATGATGATTATTCTTTGCAATTCTGAAAACTGTAAAAGGATTAAATACAGTTTTAAATCTATCATCCATTTCTTTAATGAAAAGTCATAAATTCAGACAGTATTTCTATTTAGGGCATTGTTTGGAACAAGAATTTCTTCCCATCTCTACATCATTACTGTAGGTAAAAGCAGGGCGCTTAGCAGCAATGCACTTATGATTATATATTATACACCAGAAATAATTTGCCACATAATAGAGTGAAGACCCCCAAGATCACCAAATAATAGCTTGTCAGACTGTCAAGTGATTGGAACACAAATACATTTACCTCAGTGCAAAGTATCAGTAAAGTATAGCAGCTGATTTTTTTAAAAGTTCATTCAATAGAAATTTGGAAGAAATTTAACAAAAAAGAAACCATGACAATAAAACCATTTAATAACTGGAATGATCTTCAAAATATGCTAAGAAACATCCAATAATTAGGAAATTTCCTTTTCTATTTATAGTAATTGATGTTGGACAGATGATGAAGGTAAAAGAAAAGTGTGAAGTAATTATTTTTAACATGGGGGAATTTGATTGGTTACAATTAAACTAAATGATGTCAATACTCTTCTTCCCAAAGTAATTTTTTTGCAAACTGTGTTCACAAAGAAAGCTATATACCTGCTATAATTATTAATTATGAGAATTTGAAGAAATTAGGTCAATTCTAAAGTATCAGGCTCTGATTATTATTCTCTTAACAACAAATTATAGATTAGACATTTTTCATAAAGCCACTTTGCAACTGACAGTAGCACTGTTGCTATCTATCAGTATAGGGTTTATCATAGTCTGCTGTGAGTGAATGTAGTTGGATATATGTCTTGCAAGAGTCATCTTAACATTCCACTGTTATTGCATGCAGCGCACTAAGAACAATACTGAAAGATAGAACTTAAGAATTCTGCAGTGCTTTTAATGCCTCAGAGAGTCCCAAAGCACTTTCAATCCAACTCTCTTCCCACACTTAGTGGTGCACTAAAGCAGACTTTCATCTGTTTCCAAAGCTAGATATTCCTAGAATAATTTGCTAGTCTGCTGCTGGAGCCTTATAGCTTGAGATGCGCCACTCCACATCAAGTGTGGCTGACCAGGAGTCTCACCTGCTCTTACCATCTGCTGCTGGCACGTTGAAATGATTTTTGCGGGTTGATATTTCAACCTATTTGGCAGCATTATGAATGCACCTTCCCTGGCCATCAAACCCAGGGCTTCTGGTTCAGAGGTAGGAATGCTACCCATTGTGCCACAAGACATCCTCCAAAGCACTTCACAGAAAATTAATTATTTTCTCAGGAAAACTCAAAGTTTGCAGTGCTCATTCTGTTCCTAGAGAAGAATCAGAGAGCTCAAAGGTAGGGGAAGCAAAAAAAAGGGGGCTGTCAGTCACACAATTGTTGGGAAGGAGCTTTTGAAAGGAAGGAGGATCAGTCAGAAATGTTGACGGAGGCAGTCACTGCGGGTAGGATTACCATTGCTTGAGTGGTCATTTGACTAATGATATTGCCGAGATTAGATTTCCTACTGGAGCACCAGATTTTTGGAATAGAATATTTCAGCTTTTATAATCTCTGTTGAACTTAATTCCTGAAATAACTGTGACATTTTGGAAGGAAATAAAAGAGGAAAGCATGCCTTTGCTATTTATTTACATCTTCCAATACCTGGCTTATGATGGCTTATTGTTGAAGTCTAGGCAGAAGACAGGCTTAGTCATAATGAGGCATGGTGATCAAACGGACTTGGGGAGAGAAACATTTATTGATACTGTTTAATTATTATCTAACTTTTTGAAATGAATTGTTGAGTGTACTTTATCTTGAAGAATCGTGTTTGTTTCTCACTCGTTCCTCTCTGTATTTAGGTGCTAGAGAACTACAAGGATAAATTTCTGCCTGTGACTGACCCAATGTATGAGACCACTCAGTTTGTTTTCAATCAACTGGTTGAAAAAAACAAAGATATCCCAGGAGTTTCTGAAACAAAGTGGAGTATTAACGTTGTTGAAGATCCAGAGATAAATGCTTTTGTCATGCCGGTAAGAAAGAATCCTGAAGAAGCTTCAGGCTAAAAATGTAAACATTTAATATACCACATTAGCAGTTTTATTGGGGACCTTGACAGTATCAGAGTATTATGTAATTCAGTTATGAATTCTGCATTACAATTGAAAAATAATTTCCTTATTATATCCTCCTGTGGTTTATTTGATAGTATTACTCTGCAGTTATTAGGTCATTACAATGTTTAATCAGTGAAATGTCTTCAACATTTCAGCTTTTGTTAAGTGTTCAACTTAATCAGTTCCATATTCCACTTAATTTGGAATCCTTTCAAAGCTATGCTCTATGCTGATTTATACACTCAATCAAGACAATAATAAGTGCCAATTAGAATTATGCACTAAAATATAGCTGCAAAATATATTTAATCAACTCCTTCTGGTGACAATAATTGTAAATTTTAACAGTTACCATTAATTATCTATAAATGAAGGGAATACAATGCCCCAGTAGACAGGTCCACATCATTAAGAAGGGGGTAGAGTTTCATTATCAGTCTTTCCTGCATTGGCATGTTCCCAGTCCCAGCTTGTTGGGCCTTTGCATGCAGCATGTGCATCACTTAACATAAGTGAAGATTACAGGAAAGAGAGTTTCCTTGAACTAGAATCTAATTTACTCTTGAAAACAGTACATAAAATTTAGGATGTTATTTGGATCAAATGTACAAGATTGCAAAGTTCTATCTCAAGTTAAATGTAATTATAGTATTACAACAATCAAAATTTTGTTACACAGAGAAAATAAAGCTCAACATCTGAAGTAGTATTTCCAATCTGTAAAACTAACCTAAATATGAAACTGATTGCTCATTGGACACAGATCAGTGACCCATTTCCTGTGTTTATAGGACATGATTGGCTGGGAGAATTGGGAATTAATATATATGATAGCTAAAAATAGAACAACTAATGATTATGCTGCCAAAATCATTTAACAACTGTGCAAGCTCCAATTGACATTCAGTACTCAAAAGGATTGATCTGCACCATTTCATTTCAGTGATGTGTGCCGGTGGCAAAACACTTGCTTTGGCTGTTTTTCTATGTGCTTACGGTTGTGTTTCTTGACTATTGATTGCTACCATAGCCTGACCACATCTACTAGATGGGATGGACAGATTCTGCGTGACACACACTGATTTCTGACTCACTATTGGTGAAACTGAGAATTCACTCCCCTAAAAATGTTTCAATCCTGAAAAAAGATTATTTTAAAAATTAAATGAAGAAAATTATTCACCATTAAAAATAAATTAATCTGTACATGATGCATATGGTTGTGTTGTTAACTGGATGGGGCAGGTTTTCTGGTCTTCAGTTGACGTGTCTGTCTATACATCTGGTTATGTTAATTTGACAGAATTTAAATGCCAGTTTGTACAGCCAGCAGAGGAATCCTAAGAGGATTGAAGGAAGGAAGCCTGTGCAGGCATTCTTTGCACATGGTTGTGCATAAATTTGATGAACACAAAGAACAATACTTTACAACAAAATATTTTTTCTGCAAATTTGGCAGCTGTCTTTTTTCTCCCACTGCAGCTCAACTTCCTTGCATTAAGCTAGAAGACCATCACTCCCATTTAAATTCAGGCTGAGCAGGAGGATAACTTGTGACAAGTAGAGGTCCTATTTTGCAGCTGATGTGTATCATTAGGAAATTCAGGCCAATAGTTTCTAACCTTTCTTTTCTTCAAACCTACCAAATAACATCAGCAAATATGTGATATTGCATAGCTCATGACTGCTCCAATCAGTAACATACCTTCAGCCCAGTTTTTCAGTGTGAGGTTGGCATTCTGACCTGTGATTGCTGATTCTGACTGAAGTGGGCAGCATGCAAATTTGGTATGCCTGCCTCATCTGCATGATTGTAGTATGTAACCAATTGGGTCCAAGAATTTAGCATGGCCAATGCACCTAACCAATCCATCTTTTGGACTGTGGGAAGAAACTGGAGCATCCAGAGGAAACTCATGCAGACATAGGGAGAATGTGCAGACTTCGCACAGATAGTGACCCAAGTCGAGAATCAAATCCAGGTCCCTGGCACTGTGAGGCAGCAGTTCTGACCCCTGTGGCATCATGCTAGCCCCCCCATCTCTGTGCTCAGTAGGAGGTCAATCAGCATTTTGCAGGTGCCACATAGAGCAGCAGTTTCTTCTTCTGAAAGGCAGGCTGTCACTTTTGAAGGGAACTGTTCAGAATATTGGTGGAATGTGAATGCTGGAAAATTGACCATCAAGACCAGAGAGTTCTCAATTGTGATGGATGCAAGGTTGAAGCATTAGTGGTGACCTGGGCAGGAGGAGTGAAACCTTTGTTCTGTTGAGGACCAGGTGGCCCCATAGTTGATTTTCAGAAGATGTGAGTGGTTTTTAGAGAAATAAATTCCCACTATCTGTCCCTCAGGATCTTACAGCATTGCATGGGTGGTCAAGGTCTGTTAATTCAGCTTCACATAACATCTCCTACCCACCGCCCCACCGGTTTCCCACTCTGCTCAATACACCATATCGCCATCACTTGTCCACCAGTAAGTCCTGGCACAATGGCACATATCTAACAATCAGAAACTCCATCTCATCTCAGACATCTAACAGTGTTACTGAAGTCCCTAGCACCTCTCATCTCCTGCAGTTACTTTCAGCTATTTAGTTAAGGCAGGAACATCACCCAAATGTAGGGAATTGCCACACAATCTCTGCCAAGAACAAGGGGACGCATAATAAAAGAGAACAGATGGGGAGACAAGTACTCCTTTATCTTCTATGGAGGGAGTATTCTTCAGCATCATTTTAAAAAAAATCATTCATTCATGGGAAGTGGGCATCACTTGCTGGCCAGCATTTATTGCCCATCTATAGTTGTCCTTGAACTGAGTGGCTTGCTAGGCCATTTCAAAGGGCAGTGCTGTGAATTTGGAGCCACATGTAGTCCAGACTAGGTAAGGACAACAGATTTCCTTCCCTAAGGGACATTAATAAACCAGATGGGTCTTTCTGACAATCAACAATAGTTTCATGATCATCAGTAGATTCTTAATTCCAGATGTTTATATTGAATTCAGATCCCAATATCTGCCGTAGCGGACTTGAACCAGGGTTCATTCGCTGAGTTTCTGTATTAATAGTCTCACAATAATATCGTTACGCCATTGGCTGCCTTCATGGTTCCAGTGGTGATAGAGTCTGTGTCCACCATGTCTCAGAGAACATGAAGAATGGTTGCAATTTGCTGCCTTATATTTGTTTTCCACTTGCATCTCATCCTGCTAATTGACACGACAAGTTGTAGGTAGTGTCACCCACCCAACCCCATTTCCTAAGAACAATCTTCCCCTTCTGATTTCCTTGAGACACCCAAGAGCCACTGCCTACCCATGGAGGAAGCACACCAATGAACAGGTCCTGATCCTTGAACTTACTCTCATGCCACCAGCTCCAAAAATGCCATTGCATTTACTTTGGTGGCTACTATAGAGTTGACATCAGCATGTGGTGAGTCTTACATGCATGACTGGGCACCAACCAGGCCTTGGGTAAAGAACGATCCATTTGCCAGTTTCCTAAAGAACAAGGTTGCAGACAGTATCTGCTGCAAAGAACTCAGTTAAGGACTTCATCAGGGCACCATACAGGAGAGCATGAATGAACGTGCTCACTGGATGCATTGGCTGGTCTGCTGAAAAGCATTCCGTCATGATCAAAGAGCATGTAGGAGTGCAGCTCCAAGTTGGCACAGGGTGTGTCCCAAAGTTTCACCTCCACAGCCTTTGCTCCATCTTGCCCATTGTCTTGTAGACCCAGAGCCAATGACATGGCTGCCCTGCACCCATTGCCCCTTACTTATACAGCTTTTATGTGGACAGATCACCACATCTGCTGTCCTCCCTATCAGGATGCAGTAACATTACCTGGCAAATCCACTCACCACCAAATCACAGCACCACCAAAAATGCTCAAGTACTTCTGGACACCTTACAATAACCAAAATTCTGAAAAAGTACCTTACCTGCAATTTGAGTGACTAGCCCTTTATGAAATGCTAGGGCTGGACTCACCTTAGATCTCTGAACCTGTTGTTTGCAGTAGTCCAGATAAGGTAGCTGGGCTGCTATGTGACATCAGGTTAGTGCTGTTTCACAGACAAACGATGCCTATGTGGGTCTTGATTTGAAGAAATTCAGCTGGCAGTGACCAGCAGTGCTATGCACCACAACAAAATGGCACTGGGTCTCTGAATTACCACTTCAGATGTTGCGATGGAAATTAATTTTGCATGCCTTGGTTTTAGGATGATATAACTGTAGAATTTCTACTGTGTAGCTTAAAGTGTGCTTTTTTTTTTTTGAAATGCACTCCACCATTGGTTATCTTGTGGGCTAGTTAATTTTCCCCATTTCCCTTCCCACTCTCCCAACCACTGATTGTATTCCATAAGATTAGTTAGTCCTGGGCATTGTGCAGGGATGAGCAACAATTTACATGAAAAAATTTGAACCAAACTGATGGTAACAGAGAAATTTCAAACCCTCTAGATTATGATGTTACACCATCTAACTTTTAATCTTCAACATATCTTGAACATAGCTAAAATTTAGTGGATTATTGTTAGTTAAAATATTGAGAGGCTCATTTAACATTAATTTAAATTGTCAGTTTTTTGTGCCTTCCGTCACTAATTGATGTTGTATGCCTTTCTAATTGAATTATTTTCCTTTTCTCATAGAATGGACAGGTATTTGTTTTGACTGGGCTATTCAAAGCAGTAGCAGACACTAATCAACTGGCATGCATTCTAGGTCATGAGATGGCTCATTGTCTCCTTGCGCATGGGGTGAGTGCAACTTATTGCTGTCAATTGTTCGAATTATAATGTATTCACAAATTAACTAAGACTTTAGTCAAAGGAAACATCAATTTTACCATTAGAATGGGGCATGTTATATATTCTAGTGAAATAAACTGAACACCTGGAAAAAATATTGGTCAGACATGATTTGGACTTCATTCAATATTCAAATCTAGTAGCAACTGGAAAAACATTTGGCAGTTGCTGTAGTAAGAGGGTTTGGCTCAAGCATTATTATAATCAACATTTGAGTTATTGGTTTACATTACTTCTACATATAATGGTGCACCAAGCAGTATCACCTCAGTAATGGTACTTATAATTAGAGAAGAACAAAATCTAACTGGGAAAGTATTTCTGTAGCTCTTGATCAATTTTAAACAAACTAAAAATAGCTTTGCGTATTGTGATAAGTAGCATCTATTTTCAGCTTTTTGTCAAACTGTCCAATTTGACCTTGAGTTGCATTTCTGATCCTATAATTTCTACATCACCAGGGCTATCTACTTCCACTTCTTTAACACTATTTGTATCAATCTGTTATTCAGCTTAGTTTCTCTATAGCCAAAACATTTATAGCCTCTAAACTAGACTATTCCAACGCTGTCATCTTGGCTGGCCTTCCACCTTGCATACACGGTATACTTGACCTCATCTAAAACTCTGCAGCTTGTATCCTCATTCATGGCAATTTACCAGCCTCAAGCAGGTTGACCTACATTGGCTGCTAGCCTGCAAATGCCTGGATTTGAAAATATTGTTCCTTGTTTTCAAACCCACCCCTCCCTATCCCTGAACCCTCAGAGATCTGATGTCCAAGTTGATTTCATCTCACCACCTTATCGTCAGCTGCTTTGGTCCTAAGTTCTGAACTACCCTCCTTAAAACTCTCTGCCTTTACTTCTGTCCTCCTTTAAGAAACTTTAAAACATGCATCATCAACCAAGCTTTTAGTTACCTGTCTAAATATCACAACTCTGGCTTGGTGTTAAGTTTTGCTTGATTCATGTTCCTGTGAAGGGCTTTGGGATATATTGCAATGTTAAAGACACTACGGGTGGGATTTTCTGACGTTCACACTTGCGGGAATCTCTGGTCCTGTTTCAGTGAATGGAGTGCCAAATTCTCCGAGCTTGCTGGTAGTGATGAGGGACATGAATGGCTGGAAAATTATGACCTATGTAAATGCCTGCTGCAGTATTCCAGTGAAGCTCGATGCAAACTTCAGGAAAAGCATCTCACCTTTTGTTTGCACACTTTGCGGCCTCCCAGACTCAACATTGAGTTCACCAATTTCAGACTGTCAACCCTTGTCTCCCATTTTGTTTCAGTTTCTTCACATGTTTCAGCTTTTCTCCTCTTTGTTTCAGATAGTATCACAGCTGCTTCAGGATTATCTTTTGTCTTTTATCTTGCCAGATTACCATTCTGTTCGGCCCCATAGAGCTTACACTTCTGTCATTGAATCTGTGCAATTCTCCATCTTGCCATATCCTTGTCCCACCCACCCCTTGCTCAAAACTTCTTGTAACTCTCACTTTACCCAGTTGTGATGAAAGCTTATTCACATGAAATATTAATTCTATCCTACAGATACTGCCTGACCTGCATTACAAGCATTTTCTATTTTTACACTATATAAATGCAACTTGTTGTTAGGCAGTAAGCTTAAAAGTGAAGCAAATTTATTAAAATTTACATTGCCTGTTGTAGCTTCCACAAAATTCTGTGTATTAAAGTTGCCACACCGGTCAAAATTTAGGTGAAGGCTAATTCTCATAACAACCAGAAACTGGACTTCTGGAGACCTTCAATAGAGGTTTTTTAACGGTATATCAGCCAACTTTTATTAATTACCTGGTTTTGTTCTTCCCCACAAGTGGAAACATTCTGTGACCACTTTATGAAAACCTTCCATAATTATAGAGACCTCTGATCACCACTTCATTTTCTCTTTTCAAGAGAAAAAGGTGCCTAGTCTACTCAACCTTTCCTGGTAAGTATAAACTTAAGTTAGGTTGCATCCTTTCCAGTATTACTATATCCTTTATATAATATTGCAACCAAAACTGCATACACTACTTTAAGATTAAACTAAGGTTCAACACAAATTTAATATAACTTATCTACCTTCCAACTCTGTTTCTCTAGTGTTTGGTTTGCATTTTCTTTATGGCCTTATTGACTTGCATCACAGCTTTTAGTGATTTATGTATTTGCGCTTCCAGATCCATTTGTTCCTTTATCGCATTTGGATTCCTATTTTCTAAGTAATGTGTAATCCTTATTTTTCTTAATAAAATATAACATCTCATGCTTAGCTAGATTGAAAAGAATTTTCCAATTATATGCCCATTTTGTTAATGTTTGTATCATTTATTAATATCTTGTAATGTATTTTGATCCATCTTGGTGTCAACTATCCTCCCAATTTAGTGTTGTATATAAATTTAGGAATGGTGTTTTTGATTCCAATTTCTAAACCATTGATATAACTTGTAAACAATAATGGTCCCCTTATCGATCTGTAAGAGACCCTATTTTCTACTTTTGTGCTCTTAATTGCTATTAAATAAAAGTATAATGTTACCTCTCCACCTGACTCACTATCCCACAGTCCTATTTCCATCTCGACCTTCATGTTTTTATTTGTGCCTTTGGAATGTTTTACTATCTTGTCTTATATTCTTTAATTTAGTTTTATAATTCCTATTTTGCTTCCTCATTTATTTTTTTACTTCTCTCCAACCCCTCCTGTTCTCCCTTGTCATGCTTTTCCCGTGCTGTCCATACATATAATTTATATCTCTTTGCTTACTCTCAGTTTTTTCCAAATGTCTTTATTTATCCCTGGAGTCTCATTGGTTTTTAAGTTTTTGTTTTTAGTAGAATGTATTCTCCTGTGCTTTGTTAAACACTTTAACAGGTTTCAATTGCTGTTCTACATCAAAAACAAGAGGGAAAAGATTTAAAGTGATTTGTAGAAGACGCAAATGTGATGTGAGAAAAAATCCTTTTCACACAATGAGCGGTTCAGGTCTGGAATGCAGTGCCTGGAAGTGTGGTAGAGGCAGGTTCAATTGAGGCATTCAGAGAAGGCTTTGGATTATTATTTGAGTAGAAATAATATGGGGAAAATGCATCTGATTGTGGCCTCAATTCCACTTTCCTTCCTACTTCATACATCCTTTGACTCCCTTGTCAATTAGGAATCTATCTAACTCAGCCTCAAAAATATTCAATGATCCTGCCTCCACCATTCTCTGTGGAAGTTATCTACAGATTCATGACCCTTTGAGAGAAAAAAAACTCATCTTTATCTTAAATGGGAGACCCCGTAGATTTTAAACTCTCAGAAGGAGAGACACCTTTCCGACATTCACCTTGTGAAGTCCCCTCAGCAAGTTACATGTTTTAATATGGTTGCCTCTCATTTTTCTAAATTCCAATAGATACAGAGTCAAACTGTAATTCTCCAAGTTCTAATCTCAACCCCTTAAAATCAACCTTTCTGCAGTCTATTAACCTGAGGTTTGTCATGTTAATTCTTAGTTATTATGTTAAACCATATATTATGGTCAGCATTGCGTAGATGCTCCCTATTTTTACTGGTCTGTTCTTGTTCATTCCCCTTTACCAGATCCAGCAGAGAATCCTCTACTGTTAGACTTTTTGCAGACTAGCTTAGAAATGAGCCCCACATTGCACATGTTCTGGCCAACTTATTTTAATGTAGTTGAAATGTTCTATCAATGTTATTATATGCTTGTTCATTGTTTGCTTCTACTTTTAGTACTTCTGGTTTGTAGACTGTCATCGTATGATTAATTTTTTTTATCTTTTATCTCTCTTCGTATGGATTTGGTTTCTGTCTTACTAATGTCTGTCACTTTTTCCATAGCCAAAATCTAATCTCTAATAAATACAGTTAATCGAGCTTACCTTTGCCCCCTCTCTATCTTTTCTAAATATGTTATATCCTACGCTGTTTAATTCTAAGGCCCATTTTTTCTGTAATCTTATCACAGCAATCCCAACTCTGCCTAGTTCCTCCCAGTTATTGTCTCCAGTTTTCCTGCTTGTTACAAACACTGCATCTGTTGATTTGCATACAGTTTAAATCATTTTAGTATTAGTTCCTCTCTGTTTCTTTTAATTATATTTTTAGACTCCTGTTTTATTAAAATTTATACCTTGGCTATTTATGTGCTCCTTTAGCAGTCTGTCCCATGCTGCTCTTTCTGCTTCATTTATATTTAAGTTTGCTCCATTTCTTGAAGACCCTTCCTTCTCTTTACTAGTTTAAAATCAGGGTGGCATGGTAGCACAGTGGTTAGCACTGCTGCTTCACAGCTGCAGGGTCCTGGGTTTGACTCCCAGCTTTGGTCACTGTCTGTGTGATGTTTGTACATTCTCCTCGTGTCTGCGTGGGTTTCCTCTGGGTAGTCCGGTTTCCTCCCACAGTCCAAAGATGCGTGGGTTAGGTTGATTGGCCATGCTAAGAAATTGCCCCTAAGTGTCCCGGGATGTGTAGGTTAGAGGGATTAATGGGTATCATATGTAGGGGTATGGGGGTAGGGCTTGGGTGAGGTTGTGTTCGGTGCAGACTCGATAGGCTGAAGGGCCTCTTTCTGCACTGTAGATGATCTATAGCATCTATAGCATTTCCATTTATTTATCATTTTTGGAATGACACTGATCACACTGCAGTTCAGGTGGAACCTGTCATATTGTGTAACATTGTCATCTGAGACTAAGCTGGTAGCCTTATTCCTGAGTCAGAAGCACCTTGGTTCATATTTTGATTCACATTTGACACAAAGCATTATCTCTTTTTCTCTGTCCACGGGTGCTGCCAAACCTGCTGAGTTTGTTCACCACTTACAATTTAAAGATACTTCGTTGTCTATAAAGCACTGCTAATTTCTACCCACAGAAGCCACTGTTTTGATAAATGTCCCTTTCACCTGACAGGAATATTTTCTAATGTACTGTTTCCATTTTTAAAGATTTGTCTTTGATTAGCCTTGTCACAATTACTAATTTTTCTGCCTATGTTAATTTTAAAAACTGCACCCTGTTCTAAATCTTGTTTCAATCCACTTTTGCCTTTGGCTGTTTATTGAATCTAAATATATTCTGGTTAGTATTTTGCAGTTGCCCTCTTACTCTCATATAGTTTCTCAGCAGTTCTTCAAGCAATGCTTCTTTCCTTGTTGCAGTGCAGTGGGAACATACAATCCATATTGGTCTTGGTTGCATTCTAAAAAAAGCATGCCTTTATTCCAGTATATCTCAGAATAGTTCAAACCACTCTGTTATTGCCTGCTTTTTCTGTCATGTTAAAAAAAAAATGAGTAACATTTCAGTTCATTTACTGAAATAAAAGGGAAATTTAATTTACTGTGTAAGATGTTGAAGTATAAAGACTATTTTTGAAGAGGTTGATTGCAATATTAGTTGTGTACTCAAGGTTTTGTACTTTGGTTTAGTTAATGACCAGGAAGACCTTGCTACAGCACTATTTTAGGTCCTGGAATCAACACAAGTATAATACAATTAATAGATTTAATTTAATCTTTGATGAGTAGTGAGATTCATTTACATCAGATAGGAGCAAGTCGGTGTTAGTAGACAGTATAATGAGGCAGTGGAAAATCTGGATAATTGGAGTGTGGATAATGAGGTATTACACATGCATAGAACTGACGGTTATAATGATATTTATATGAGTACAATTTGTTTTCAGTGAAATGAATAACCACTAACTTATCAAGATGCTGGTCATGTGATGTTGTTGATTTACAGGCAGAACATGCGAGTATAATTCAGCTACTAGATTTTGTGTCTCTTGTTTTCTTGACTCTGATCTGGGCTGTATTCCCACGGGATAGTCTTGCTGCTCTGGGACAGTGGATCCAAGGCAAATTGATTCAGGTGAGAACATTTCCGTGTCTTTTGTGAATTTAGTTTTCTAGATCAGTTTTGGAGTCAGCAAATGGTAGTAAGCAGTAGTAATCTGCAAGAGAGTAGCAATGACATTGGACTGTTGAAAATGATAATTTGATTAAAACTTGGCATTTTTTTTTGTATCTCCAGCTCTCTCCAAGGCATTCAGTCATGCTGGACTGTGCTGCCTTTTTAAGCCTTTGATTCCAATAGTTTGCCAGCATCTACTTGCCTTATGTAAAAGTTGAATGAGCAGAGCTTAAATAACCAGAAAGATTGCTGACGTTTTTTTCTCCTTTTCCGGTGCATGGGTACAATTGTAATATCTCTGCTATTATATGGGTTGACACAAGCTTATTCAGCACAAACTGGAGAATCAAGTTGGACCCTTCCTGTTCTACATGCTTGAAGAGATTGCTGGGTTCTGTATTTTCTCGTTGTTGTTTGAGGAACATTGTGTCTTTCGAAAAAGTATTAAGAAAGGGTTGAATGGCTTAATAAAATTAACTTTCAGCTGATATTCTCTGATTAACATGCCGGTGTAAAATTACTCCAAGACACTGTATAATGTTTTTTAGGATAGGAAATACTGTCTTGTTTAAGAGCATATTTTTCACTATTATGTCAGTTTTTGTAATTTTTTTTGTGGTAAGGAACATAATATGACCACTTAACAGTTTAGTAATTTTCGTGCATTCTTAATACCATTCTGTGAATGTGCTTGATGGTTCTGTCTCTGCCTAGTCTTGCTCCTGCTGCCTCTTCAACACATAACCTCATTCATTGTTGGGAATGAATTCCATTTCTGCCCTACTGGTCAACCTAGCCTGCACCTTACTTCTGCCTCTGTCCTTTAAAAATAATTCCATGCCCAAGTGCTAACATTTAAGCTTTAAATTATTTTGA
The DNA here is from genome assembly GCA_024679065.1 of Sphyrna mokarran. Classification (NCBI taxonomy): domain Eukaryota; kingdom Metazoa; phylum Chordata; class Chondrichthyes; order Carcharhiniformes; family Carcharhinidae; genus Sphyrna; species Sphyrna mokarran. The sequence continues at coordinate 44,217,902 of JAGIQG010000009.1, forward strand.
GGTAAATTTTACTTTTAATGTCCTTCCTACTTTTAGATTCAAGATGGAACTTGTTTGGAAATACCAACATTTTAAATGGCCTCTGTAACTTTACTTATTTCTCCATGCCAGTATTAAATAGAGGATTGTGTTGGAAAGCCGTGTACTCAGCGGGAAGGGGATGATGTGCGCATTAAAGCTGCTTTGACAGGGCAAAAGGAGGAAGCTTCATGCAGTCCCGCCACTAAGACACAGGCAGACTAATGGAGGAGAGGCAGTGGATGGAATAATATGATTAACTATGCCAAAAACTGCAGAGAAGATGAGGAGACGTGCACCATGGCCACAGTCTCAGAGAATGTTACTCATGCCTTTGCTTAGCTGATAGGGACTGAAAACTGATTAGATAAACTCAAAGCAGATGGAAATGCAATAGAGATAGGAATTGTCTTAGGAAGCACAAAGTGGTACCTGAATCAGTGGTAACAGTGGCATAGAAGTGAATGAAAAATGGCACAATGACATGGGTTCAGAGAGAAAATTATCCACTCAGCACAATAAAGTGCATTTTTCCTAAACTACCACTGTAAAATGAAACTTTAGAGACTCTTTCTATGTGCCTAATCGTTTCTCATCTGAAAGGAAATATGGAAACGACAAAAACAGGAAAAGCAGTTAAACAATCCAGATTCTGAAATCAAAAAGAAAAGAAACACAGGAGTAGGGAGCAGATGTTCCCCTTGGTTGGGAGATTAATTGTGAGAAGGCAGAGTTTTAAGTAAGAGGCAGAAGATTCAAAGGGGATTTGAGAAAAAAGCTTTTTCACTCAGAGGCTGGTGGGAATCTGGAGTGTATTGCCGGAAAAGGTTGTGGAGGCTGGAAACCTTTAAACCTTTAAAAAATACTTGGTTGAACACTTAAAATATCATAACCTTCAAGGATATGGGATAAGTGCAGGAAAATGGGATTAACATACTTTTAGTGCTAGACATTGTCAGTGCAAACTCAGTGGACCAAAGGGCCCTTTCTGCACTATGTGTCTCTATGACTGGAGGTGATATTATAACAGAAGCCAAAAGGAGACAAAGAAATATCCAGATAAATACTATATACACAGGAGACATGGCATCATCTGATATATTGAGATCTGCCCCATAGGCAATGTAGTGCTGATACGTGAAGATTCTTGTAATGTGTCACACTGTGATATTCTGTTTAAACGGTAGAAAACAAAGTCAGTTAAATTTTAAAGAACTTTAATATGGATCATTGAATGATCTCCACTCTATACTAGTTATCACATTGTATAGTGATTTTATTGGTACATTGGTTCTCAAAGTTCTCATTGGTTCTCACCTTGATGGGGTGTGGAAAATTCAAATGCACCAGTTATTGTGATTCCTGATTTTTACCTAAAATGCTGGATCACATTTTGCAACGTAATGTTTTACTCCCTGTTTTATCTGGAACTTGACCCTAAATTAGAGCGATAGCAGCAATGAATCACAGAATCATAAAGGTTTACAGCATGGAAATAGGCCCTTTGGCCCAACTTGTCCATGCTGTCCTTTTTTTAAACTCTGAACTAATCCCAATTGCCTGTATTTGCCCCATATCCCTTTATATCCATCATACCTATGTAATTACCTAAATGCTTTTTAAAAAATAAAATTATACATGCCTCTACCATTACCTCTGGCAGCTAGTTTCAGACTCTCACCACCCTTTGTGAAAAAATTGCCCCTCTGGACACTTGCGTATCTCTCCCCTCTCACCCTAAACCTACACCCTCTAGTTTTAGATTCCCCTACCTTTGGGAAAAGATATTGACTATCTACCTTGTCTATGCCCCTCATCATTTTATAGACCTCTATAAGATCACCCCTCAACCTTCTACGCTCTAGAGAAAAAGTCTCAATCTATTCAGCCTTTCCTTATAACTCAATCCATCAAGTCCCGACAGCATCCTAGTAAATCTCTTCTGCAGTCTTTCTAGTTTAATAATATCCTCTCTATAATAGGGTGACCAAAATTGTACACAGTATTCCAAGTGTGGCTTTACCAATGTCTTTTACAACTTCAACAAGATGTCCCAACTCCCATATTCAATGTTCTGACTGATGAAACCAAGCGTGCCGAATGTCGTCTTCACCAGTCTGTCCACCTATGATAACTGGTTACATGAACAAATTTTGATTGAATGAGGAGTGATGTAAAAGTAGCACATTGCTATTTCTTGCATCGCTCCGGAGCCCACATGTTTTTATTTTACATGCACCGAGCTCCTTAAATGAAATCTGGAACACATGTTACTTTCCAAATAGTATTTGCAATTTTTAGCTAATGTAGTTGTGAAATATTAACTCGGCTCTGAAATCACAACATTGACACAACAGAAAGTATCTTTTAAAACTGTAATGTAGTGAGATCAAAGAGACAAAATAATTAGTTGCATTGATTTACCCACATTGTTAACATAGCTCAAACTTGAAGAATCAGTTAGTGTTTGGCAATTGTGATTAACAGTAATAAATTTATTTTCGACAGTACATGTTTGATAGACCATACAGCCGAAAACTAGAGATTGAGGCTGATGAAGTTGGACTACGCCTTGCTGCTAAGGTAGTTTGTGCCTTCTAAAGAGTTCTGATCTTTGGTTTGTAGTCATGTGTTGAACAATACAAAGTTTCATTTGTGACTAATTATCAAGTATTTGGAGATCATCAAGTATTTTGCTCATCATTCTTTACAAAAAAACTGGTGAAAAATATACTTTAATTGCATAACAAAAAATACTGTTCTGAATTTTCTTAATCTTACAAATGCATTGTGCGTTGATGCTGACGTAAAATATGACTTTTCCCTTCTCACGATATTTTCCACTCCCATTGCGGAATCCACTCAGCGTGAACAGGAACAGAGAATCCTGGCCTATGGCTATAAATTTCATTTCTTTTATTGATGTTCATGATGTTTATTCATGTTCAAATTCATAGATATAAGAGGAATGAAAGATGAAAAAGCAAATGTTAGAAATATATAAAATAAGAAAGATAGATTAACATTTCATGTGGAATATGGTTCCATTAAGCATGAGGAGCCTGCTGTCTAATACATATATATTAAATTCTTTATCTTAAAATACCACCAGTGATACTGCCTACTGCAGGGATGCATCATGTCAGACTGGTACCTCACCCAATCACCCATCCTTCATAGATGACCTTAACAGGCTAATATTACCAGGTAGTTCATACTCCTGAATCTGATCTTGTCATCATCCAGTAGACAGATGATATTTTCAGCCACAGTCAATGGATAACAATCAGAATTAATAACTATGATGGATTTCAACACTATACCCTACCCCTACAATTGCTGATTTGCTACCAACTTGCTGAGATCAGCTAATTTAGTACAGGTTGAACTTCAGATCTTTTACTACCTTTGCTAACTTCACCATTGCATGAGCATAAAATATTTTAATTGCAATAATGTTCTCTTTCTAGAAATACTGAGAATAGGATCTTTGTAAGCTTTAATTTTGACTATTTATATTACGTTCAGAACCAAAGGTTTAAATGTATTGTTAACCCCAAGTATTGTTTCCATTTTCTTTTAATATAGAAATCTATACCATGGCACATTACAAGTCCACATTACAGCTCAGGGACTGTAACATTTTTTATCATTCTTTATTATTTTTAGCATTTTGCTGAATGTTACTTTATGCCAGAGATGTTGCAGCTGCTATCACCATGTCATATGACTTAATGACAGTGAATTTTCAGGTTTGATTTAAAAAGGACCAAATGTTACTACTGAGATAGCCAGGCAATGAAAACTGAAGACTGCTTTTATTTAGAAGCCCACATTGTATTCATGCACTTCCATCCAACGTCCCTTCTTTCAGCCTGCTTCCTTATTTATGACAAGAGTTCCCAACTAGTACCACTGTCTGAATGCAATTAACCCCCAATCTGCGCAAAATTAACACACATTCTGCGGTCAACAGTGGGCAGGGCGGCAGGGGGCATTGTGGAATGGGGAGAGAAGGTGGGGTTGGAAAGCACCTCACTTTCTTGCCCCCCTCCAAATCATTCAAGGACAGGAAGGTCAAGGATGCCGTGTGCAAAGGCAAAGTGATACTCATAAGTGGCCAATTTATTGCTGCATAAGAATCTCTTCCTGTACCAGTGGTGGGGAAGACTGTGTGCCATGTGACAGCTTTTTGAGATGGAATCTTTGTCTTTAATGGATAGAAGTCCAGATGCCAGGCGGTTAGCTGCCTGATGGCACACAGTTGCTTTAGGTCTTTTGAAATGACTGCAGTGGGATTGTTCCTGGTTTTCTGGCTGATGACCACTATTGTGGCCATTAAAGTTTGCTCCATAAAACACTACAAATCAACCCAATTCTCATTTTCTAAAGAATATGTGCTTCCTTTTATCATAAAGCTCACAAGCCAAATTTCTTTTGTGATTAAACAAAGATATGTACTAATGATAATCATCATTTCACAAATCATTCTCATTAATCTAGGCATGCATGGATGTGAGAGCAAGCAGTGTATATTGGCAACAATTGGAATTGATGAAGATTGTTTCAGGAACATTTCAAATCCCTGAATGGTTTTCCACACATCCATCAAATGATCGTCGTGTTCAACACCTGGATAAACTAATACCTGAGGTAAATAGGAACCTGCGTTCCAGAGAACTGACCAGTTAAATATTTAAATGTGAAGATTTTATCTTAGTGACGTCTCTTGACAAAGTGTTTTGATGGATATCCATATTGTGCAGTTGCTTTATTTCGCTATTAAAATTGTTGAAGTTCAGATGACATCACTTCAAAACATAAAGCTTTTAGTTTCACGATAATTTCAATCGCTACTCTAAAAGCAAAATTCTACAGATACTAAAAATACGAAACAAAAACAGGAAATGCTGGAAAAATACAGCAGGTTCTGGCAGCAACTGTGACAAGAGAAAATAGAGTTAACCTTTAGTATGACAAAATGCTACTCTATATAAGTCGGGGACGCTCAAGAGGTCAGATTTAGAGAGCAGCTATCTTGGGTGAATTCAGGCCATGGAGAGAATTTTAAAATCAAGATGATCAGCAAGCTCAAGGGTGATGAATAAACAGTATTTGGTGTGAGTTAGCAGATGGGCAGCCCATGTTTGGACAACTTCCAAGTTTGCAGAGGCTAAAAGGTGGAGACCAGCTTTGAGTGTGTTAGAATAGTTAAGTCTGGAGGTAAGAAAGGTATGGATAAGAGTTTCAATAGCAGAAGAGCTGAGGCAAGAACAGAGATGGGTGATGCTACATATGTGGAAATAAGTGATCTAGGTTATGGCATAGCTGTGTGATTTTAAAGCTCACGTTAGGTTAAGTATGACACCAAGGTTGTGAATGATTTAGTTCAGCCTCAGACAGTTGCCAGGGAAGGATTCAATGGAATTTGTGGTGGGAATTGGAGAGATTCAGTCTTCCCAGTATTTAATTGAAGGAAATTTGGGGCGCATGGTGGCACATTGCTACCTCACAGTGCCGGGGACCTGAGTTCAATTCTGGCCTTGAGTAACTGTCTATGTGGAGTTTACACATTCTCCCCATGTCTGCATGGGTTTCCTTCAGGTGCACTAGTTTCCTCTACAGTCCAAAGATGTGGGGGTTAGGTTGGTTAGCCAAGCTAAATTGCCCCTTTATATCAGGAGGATAAATAGGAGGGGTTAAGGGGATATGGTGTGAGTGGGATTGTGGTTGGTGCAGACTGAATGGTTCAAATAGCTTCCTTCTGCACTGTAGGGATTTTATAATGATTCTATGGAATTGCTGAAACAATTTCAGCTCTGACAGATATCCCCCAATTCTCCTTTTTGCAGTGAGAAGGAACAAAGAGATTAAAACACCTGTTTAAGATTGGTCAGATGGTGAGAACTGCTGAAAAGGAGGTCAGAAAATTCAAGAAATGCTTCTTTCAAGAAGAGACCCTGTTTTGGTTTAGATTATAGATCAGATTTCAGCAATAAATAAGTGATTTTGTTTTCACCTAGCCTGCTAAATTAATAGTGTGATACATTTTTTATTCATGAGGGGGTAATATAAATAGTTGGATTGTGATAAGATTTGATTAATTTGCTTATTTTCTGTAAAATTGTAGCAGCTCAATGATTTTCATTTTAATAATCATGTTATCAGACTGCCCACCAAAAGATTACAGAATTGTGACCGAGATGTGTGAAAACAGTATACATTTCTCAGTTTACAAGGGTTTTATTGTTATATCCCAGGTTATGATATATAATTTGATAACAGACAATGCAAACACAGTGCTGAACACAAGATGTAAATATTGCTTGTGAAGCGACTAGTATTGTTGAATCCAAATGAATACCTAAGGCCAACCAAAATTTAGTAAAATATGTTGTGGAGGTTATGGAGAAGAGATGATGGTTATAAATCTTCAAGTATAGTGAGGTAAATTTAAATGGCCTTATTATCAGACTCTTGAGGCTGTTGTTAAATATAAGATAAAGTGGAGCAGAGCTAAAAATAACACACAAGTGGCACATTACATGTCCTCTATAGGTTAAAAAGTAAATGCTTATTCCACATCCACATATAGATAAGTAAGCCTCTATAGCAGATGTGTACAAAAATAGTGGTACACAAACCTTTTGATTCTGAAACGAATATTTCCAATAAAGGAAGTAATGGGCTGGATTTAATGCAATCCATCATGATTGGAGACTTGGAGGCTGGACCCATTTAATTACGATACATCAGTTTCCCAGCAGTGTCAGTTCCTCCCCAATTAAATAGGAGGCCTGACATTTGATTTCCAGCTGCTAATGACAAGCTGTCAGTTAAGCTTATCAATGAATCAACTGGAACTCATTATCCCTAAACTCCACACAATTTAGTAGTTCTTCAGGGATTAAACAGGGATCGCACGGCTTTTCGCATACCCTTGGAAGGCTGCATAGCACCCTGGTGGGTTTGCCAGCAGCCTCCCAGGAGGTTCCTATTAGTTATCTACACTGTATCCGATAAGGGACCGGGCAGGCGAGTGACTGCTGAAAACTACCCGCATGCCCTTGCCAACAAGTCCATTCTTTCCCTCCTCACCCAAAACCTGCAATCCAGCCTTCAGTCACCTTTGAGCCAGGACTCCAATAAGTGTGGTGCTGTCAGAAGCTTCCATTCCGACTGATGTTGGTAGCAATGATGAGCTGGCAGCTCCCAGCAAATGGATTTAAATCAACAGGGACCTCAATCATGGGGAAGGTCTGACATTGGTCACTTAAGTGCCTAAATGGCACTTGATTTTTATCGCATTTCCACCAGGAACTGATGGGGGTTTCCTTAGTCAATGGGTGAGATCTCAGTGACTGGACAAAATCTCAAGCTGGACAAGATTTCAGCCAGTCTGCTTTATTGCAGACATTAGGGGAAAAAAATCACTTCTTGTGTCAGAAGTTGACTTGGGCATGTAATTGGTTACACCATTCCTGCTGCATTGATCTATGCTAGACTGAACCCAAGTCAAAATTGGCCTCAGTATCATTAGCTGCTGGCGCTAAACATGATTCACTTGAACACATCAGTCAGAGAGCCCTGAAAATGAGCTATCTGCTATGCTGAGCCAGCTGACAGATTGGGTCTAGTGTTAGACTTACAAATTTACGGATCCTAACAACTGTTTGGACAGGCGCTCATGTGGCATCTGCTGCACTTGGTTGCAATTTGAGCTAGCAGATCCTGATGCAAAATGTCGATTCTGCGCTCCAATTTTAAACTAGGAAAATGAAGCTGGTGCCCTGGCCGACGTTTGTTCCTCAAGTTAAACGGATTATCTGGTCATCATTGTATTATTGTCTATAGAGTCTTGATAGGTATCAGTTGCCTGGCACGTTTATTTATATTGCAACCTTTCACTTCAAAAGTTGTTCTTTAAAGTGAATGGCTCAAAGAGCTAGAATAGGTACAGTCGTTAGAATGGCCTCCTATGCTGCAGAGACTAAAGGACAAATATGTAATACAACAGTTGGAGACAAGCACAGGTTGACTGATGCCAAGAAAGAACATGCAACAGTAATACAGAAATGGCAGAAATCAACAGAAATACACAGGTAAGGCCATAGAAGTTAGAAACCAAGAGACCATTGTGAGAGACACTTTAGGCCAGCCCTTTAGTTTGAGATTAATTGAAATCAATGAATTAACATTAAACATCCCTCAGTTTATTTTATTGCAATGATCAACTCCACATCTTTACAACTGTAGACATGAAATGCTTTCAACTTCACTTTCAGAGTTTGGATATCGAGTCCAGCAGTATTAGGAAATAGCTTTCAAACTTATTCAAGATGCACTTTCTTGAAAGTATCATTGACAGTGCTATCAATTGGCACTTACTCATCATAGGCACTCAGTTTGGGTTATGCCAGAACCACTCAGTTTGTAACCTCATTGCATGCTTGGTCCAAACATGGGCAAAGAGCTGAGTTCAAGTGGTGAAGTGAGTATGACTGCCCTCAACATCAAGACAGAATTTGACCAACTGCAAGGAGCCCTAGCAAAACCCAAGTCAATGGAAATAGCTGGTTGGAGTCATACCTGGCACAAAGGAGGGTAGTCATCTCAATCTCAGAATATGCAGGAGTTCCTCAAGGTAGTGTCCCAGGCCCAACCATCTTCAACTGCTTTATCAATGATCTTTCCTCCATCTTAAGATCAAAAGTGGGGTGGTTCCTGATGAATGAAGAATGTTCATCATTGACGATGACTCACATACTGAAGCAGTTCATTCTCATGTGCAGAAAGATCTGGAAAATATTCAGGTTTGGGTTGATAAGTGGCAAGTGACAACCAGACCACATAAGTGCCAGGCAATGACAAGAGAGAATCTAACCATTGCTCCTTGACATTCAATAGCTTTACCATCATGAATCAACCACTATCAACATCCCAAGAGCTATCATTGATCAGAAACTCAACTGGTCTAGCCATTTAAATATTGTGGCTACAAGAGCAGGTCAAAGTCTAAACTTTGTGGCAAATATCTCAAGTCCGACTCCTCAAAGCTGGTTCACAATCTACAAGGCACAAGATAGGAGCGCGATGGAGCACTTTCCACTAGCCTGGATGAATGCAGCCCCAGCAGCACTTAAGAAGATTGACACCATCCAGAACAAAGCAGCCTGTTTGATTGGCACCTCATCGATCATCTTAAACATTCACTCCCTCCATCACCGATGCACAGTGACAGCTGTGTGCTATTTACAAGCTGCATTACAGCAACTTACCAAAGTTCCCCTGACAGCATCTTCTAAATCCACAACCTCTACCATCTAAAAAGAAAGAAAGAATAGATGCATAGGAATAAAACACCTGCAAATTTGCCTCCAAGCCTTGCATCATCCTGACTTGGAACTATATCACCTTCCTTCACTGCCACCTGGTCAAAATCCGAGAATTCCTTTCCTAACAGCAATGTTGCTGTACCCACACTTTGTGGACGGCAGCGATTCAAGAAGGCAGCTCAACACCACCTTCTCGAGGGCAATTGGGGATGAGCAATAAATGCACATTGAGCCCAATTTTACCATTGTGTGGGCTTGAAAACATAGTAAAGTCGGGTGTGAGGCCATTAACGCGATATACATCTGCGCAGATGCCGACTTTACCAAGGTCCAGAAATGGCTGCGATCTGATTAGTGCCCAAAACGTGCACAATAGCGATTTAAATGCATTTGAATTCAATTAATGAACAGCCTGCCCAATTTTATCAGCATTTTCCCCCTTTACTGTTGCATTCATGCATTCAAATTCGGCTCAAAACAGACCGCCTTCAGCAAAGGTCTATTTCGGGTGCTTCAGCTGTTGAAGAGGTAAGTTCAGAGCTTCCAACAGTCTCTGACTCAGATCGTGGGGTTTTGGGGAGAGGATGTGGAAGGAAGACCCAATCGTTGTCTGGTGACAGGGGACGAAGGCAGATTATTGTCTGGTGACAGGGAGGCAGAAATAAGGAGGCACGATCATTCTCTGAGGTGGAGGCGGGTCAGCTATATCTCTGGTGGAGGGGAGGGAGGAGGGAGGCCCAATTGTTGTCTGATGGCAGGAGGGGAGGGAATGTCCAAGCTGTCTCTGGAGGATGGAGTTGTGGGGGAGGCCAGGTGGATCTCTGGTGGGAGGGGACGGGCAGGGGGACCGTTGGCACTCTATGAGCGATTGGTGGGGGAAAGAGGGCAGGGGTTTGTGATCAGTCTGGGTGTAGTGGGGAGGGTGGATAAGGGGGAAAGTTGTGTTGTCTGGGGAGACATCGCCTCTGAGCCGCTTTACCTGTTTGTTTTTTTTGCAGCTCAGGAGCGATGTGACAGCGGTACCATTTTCAAATTTTTTTCTAACTGCACATGCGCAGTTCTGAGCTCCAATCGTTTCAGACACGCTAAGCCCTGCCCAGAGTGCAGTTCAAACCTGCAATTTTTTTTAGGCTGAGTACATATGGGGGCACCTAGAAGCAGATTTCCAAGTCGGATCTGAATTGCGCCCAGATTCAGCACTTAAAATCAAAATGGTAAAATCAGGCCCATCATGTAAAAGAGTTTTAAAACGTTTTCTCATGCCCAACTCAAAATTTCATTTCTATTGACAAGCTGTCAAATTTGCAAACCAGCCTCAACTTTGTGCAAAATAATTTGCGTTACCAAGCTGCAAGGTAAATAATTCATCTTTTAACCATTAAAATATACATCTCTCTGACTAATAATAACTATCACAATGACAGTTGAAAACTGTATATAAATAAGCAGCAAAATTAAAAACAAGTAGAATTTAGATTAAAGAAGTTAATTTAACCCAAATTTCTCTTTGAAAGCAATAAAAGTTATGAAATCTTTTCAGAGTTCTCTCTACTCCTTCAAACAATTTAGACTTCGCATTGCTAATCCCAAAATTATCATGGATTGAAAAGGTCATCTGGCCCATTTTAATTCATCTGTCGAAACAGACCCTAATGTTCATCCACTTCTAGTATCTGTTGTTCATTAAATGATTCAAGGATTTGCACCTCCTCGAAAAGCAAAAAACCACTGATGCTGGAAATCTAAAATGCTCCAATTATCAGGATCAGGCAGTACAGTTACGAAATTGAAACATTAACTCTTTCTCTGTCCACAGATGCTGCCAGATCTCAGTATTTCTAACACTTCTGTTTTCATTTTGTACCTCCTATTATTTTAAGTTTAATTCACTCTTTGCATGAAGAATTTCCTAACCTAAGCCCTAAAAGAATCTTTTACTAGTTTAAACTACGCACACATTCTTTTGCTGTATTGGCAGATAATACTCCAGGTTAGGTTTACTATATTTTGAAGCAATTTAGTATTTTTTTTATCATGTTTCAGCCATGTCTTTTCCTAACAGCAAAGCTCAAGTTTTACCAATGACAAATCTTAGCTGAAAAAAGTGAATCTCACATCATGCTGTTGGCTTTTGCCCATGTAATGGTACAGCGAGAAAGGAACGAGAAAGTTAATGTTACCACCGTGCAGTATTTCTTCTTCATTTTCCATGATTGACTATGCTGACACAGAGGAAGATCAAGAAATATCATTCAGAATTGGTCGAAACTATTGATCAAAATAAAATTGGCTGACAAGTTTTCTAATTCATTTTTAATGTCTGTGCAACAATATAGCTTTCCCACAATGCATGACCCCCTGTCCCACCCTTGGAGATTAGCTACTGCCGATATTAGCTTGCCTGCACAAGTTGCTAAATATCCATACAAGCAGAGGTCATACAACTAACAACCCTTTGAAAGATTTATTTAAGTAGTAGCCAGGGTTTCATTTCTCACTTGAGAGAGATTTTGGAAAAATAACAAGACGTTGGACTTGTTCAAAATCTATTTAAGTATAGATCTTTCCAAAATTCTTGCCACAAAAATGATGAGGCAGGGAGAGATGTAACAATGGTCCTTGATCTGCAGAGTTAATGTGGTTATCTGGCAACAACTGTAGAGGCACCATGCACTTTTGAAAGTCTTAACAGCCAGTTATAGCATCCTGCTGTCTAGTGGCATCATTACCAACGTGTGAAAAATAGCATTTGACAACAGCAACATTTCAGTTTAGACACTTTCTTTTCTACACTGAACTGAACAAGAAAAAGACTCTTGGAAGTTCGAAGTGTGCTGACAGTATGATTTAACCACACTGCTGTAATCATGTTCCAGGCACCGTAAATCACTGTCAGCATAATTAGAACACAATTATTTCTACTGATTTCCATAATAATATGGTATCTTGTTGATTGATTGACACCCATAGAAAAGATTTTTTTGGTGTGTATCTAATTTGCATTTATTTAGTTGGTTCATAGCCAGTACATTTAATGGTTTGTCTGATTTCACTGCAAAATCCACTTGTTTGGTCTTGATGAAAATAAATAGTTGTTAGGCGAGAGGACAATCAAATTAGGTTAGTTTGAATTCCTCTTCTCTGAACAAAAACCCCAACAACATTCTGCTTTAAATAAATTGCAAGTTTTAATGGTGAACAGGGAAAGTCTTTTCCTTTGACTCTAGGAGGAAGTCCCATCCCAGAGAACTGCCTTCCCCATCTCCTCATAAAATTATTGGCAAGGCAGAACGAGGCCTCAAAGTGATTGTGACTTGGCCACTCAAGGGTGCAATCAGCCCAGGGGTATGCAAGCTGCCGGCTGCCTTGCTCAACCACCGTAATATGTGTGACAGGTCCATGGGTAGGTAGGAAAGGGTGGGCAAGCTACTTACGAGCAGCAATGATGGAGGTCTTGTGTAAAATTCAGCTTATAATGTTTCCCTTCTGCACTTTCAGCCTAATTTCTGCCTCACCACTAGGACAGCACGGTGGTTATCACTGCTGCCTCACAGTGCTAAGGAGCTGTGTTCAATTTCTGGCTTGGGGTTACTGTCTTGTGTTGGGTCTGCCTGCATTTCGTCCAGGTGCTGTTGTTTCCTCCACAGTCTGAAAAACGTGCTGATTAGGTGCATTGGCCATGCTAAATTCTCCCTCAGTTTTACGCAAACAGGATGGGGGATTTTCACAGTAACTTCATTGCACTGTTAATGTAAGCCTATTTATCTAGCTGACTTTTGTTGAACAAGAGCTAGATGCAGAGTCCCAAAGTTAATTGGAACATTGCAGAGTCAGGTTCCTGAAGGATAAATACTGCGTCCTGCCTTTTCAATCCAAACAAGCTGTGTGACAATGAAAGCAATTTTACCTGTGTAAAAATATCTCTCTTGCAGACTTTCAATAGGCCTGTCTGCCTCACCACTAGAACAGCACGGTGGTTATCACTGCTGCCTCACAGCGCTAAGGAGCTGTGTTCAATTTCTGGCTTGGGGTTACTGTCTTGTGTTGGGTCTGCACGTTCTTCCCATGTCTGCCTGCGTTTCATCCAGGTGCTGTTGTTTCCTCCACAGTCTGAAAAACGTGCTGATTAGGTGCATTGGCCATGCTAAATTCTCCCTCAGTTTTACACAAACAGGATGGGGGATTTTCACAGTAACTTCATTGCACTGTTAATGTAAGCCTCTTTGTGACACTGATAAATAAACTTTAAACAATGTAAATCTTCGCAGGGACATCTATGGGGTTTCAAAATTAAAATCTGTTTGCAGAGTCAAGAGATTGATCCCTTCTGCACAGAAGCGAGCAACCCAGGCTTAACTTTTCCCTTGTTAAAAAAGAAACTTCTTTGGATATTCTTCATAGAGAAGTTTATTGCAAAGTTTTTAAAAAAATCAAATTTCTTCAAGTGCGATCCCACTGCCTCTCCTTACGCTTGCTTCAGAATGGCACTGATTAGGTCACCTGTTGTGGTGTGAAACAATGTAAAATCACAATTGAAGACATAAATTGGGAATGGCAGCCCCAAAAACTGTGCAACTTTAAAGCAGAATGACTTAAAAGAGTGAAATGTCAAACAGGGTTTACTGTGCATTAAAAGAAAAGTCTTATAACAGTGCCAAAAAGAGTCATGAGCCTGAGAACTGGGAAGATTTTATAATTCATTGAAGGAGCATAAAATTGATGTGGAAGGAGAAAGGAGATTCTGTATATTTCTATGTAAATGCAAATAGGAAGAAATTAGGAAATAGGAAGAAAGTAAATGTGGTCCATTTGAGGTAGAGAAGGTGAAATTATAATGAGATAATAAGGAAATGATAATGTCATTAAACAAATATTTTTATTCTGTCTTCCGAGTAAAAGATTAAAAAAAAATAATGGGGAAACCAAGGATCAAGCAGATACAAATTAGTATAAGAAAATAAATAGTACTGGAGAAATTAATGGGACTAAACAGTAATAAATTCCTTGCATGTGGCAATTCATGGAGGTAGCTGCAGTTATAGTGGATACACTGGCTTTGATTTTACAGAATTCCTTTAGACTCTAGAATAGTTTCCATGATTAGAGGATAGCAAATGTAACGCTACTTTTTAAGAAAGGAGGGCGAGAGAAAATGGGCAAGAATAGGTCAGTTAGCTGAATATAGGTGGTAGAAAAATGTTAGAATCCATTATTAGATATGATAACGCATTTAGAAAGTTATAATATGATTAAGCAGATATATGAAAGTGAAATTTGTTTGAAGTTGTCGCGAGTAAATGTAAGCCAGCAGACGTAGTGTATTTGAATTTGCACAAAGCATTTGATAAGGTGCCACACAAAAGGTTATTACATAAAATTGGGACTCATGGGATTTAAGATTGCATAATAGCATGGAACAAGAATCGGTAAATTATTTGGTAGCATACTGATTCAAATAAATCATACCCTTCACCTGTCTCTACCTCAAATGAACCACATTTACTTTCTTCCTATTTCCTAATTTCTTCTTATTTACATTTACATCATACTAGCATCCACTGGATTCTTACCCTCCTCAAGACCTCTTCTTAGTGACCAGTGGACCTGATTCCACGTTTGCATGCCATTTTGAGGATCTGTTCCTCCACCTGACTTGATATTAGCAGGTTGGGGAATGACATCACCCCATTCATCCTTGCTTTCCTACATTGTGACTCCTTTCCTTCTGTCACAATGTAAGTATGCTCAAGAGCCCCCATCTACATATCAGAACATACCGGCCTCCCCACCACCAAAGATGAAGGTTCAGTTGCCCATCAAATTGTGACAAGTAACTTTTACATTCATACCAACCACTCAGTATAATCACTTACTGCCTTTGATGGCAGATAAATATGAACATAGAACACTACAGCACAAACAGGCCCTTTGGCCTACGAGTTGCACCGATCACATTGATACCTACCAAGCCACAGACCTATCTATAACCCCCTATTCCATTAGTTCCCATATACTCATCCAGAAGTCTTTTAAAAGACCCCAGCGAGTTTGCCTCTACCACCCCCGACGGCAGCCAATTCCATTCACTCACCATCCTCTGAGTGAAAAACTTACCCCTAACATCCCCTCTGTATTTGCTTCCCTGCACCTTAAATCTGTGTCCTCTTGTAGCGAGAGGATGTGCCAAATGAGAATATGTGCCAAATTAAGCTGCATTTCACACATGCATGTCTTAACAAGTGTCACATACAAACACATCTCTCCATGGTTACATCTGTAATCAGTATACACCCTGGCAAAGCACAGAACCTCTTTCTGCACTGGATCCAGGTCCTTTGCACTATATCTTATCCGCTGACTAGAGTTGCCACTTCAGTTCCATGCCTCCTTTGTGAAGTGTGATGTCCTCTGCTTGCCAACTGAAGACAGCAATATCTCCCATTGTACACTGACTGCCTCTAGCAATACCCACTGGCATTGTCAGAAAACCAGGAGGTACTGCCTGGCTCCAGCCATTCCCATTCTCACAGGCCGTGGCTCCAGATGCAGGTGACATATTGCAAACACAGTGGGCAGGTTTTCAGAGGGCAATTGCTCCAAGATCAGAAAATCCACCTGAGATCAACGACCTTTACATGTTCTTCCCCTTGCATGTTACGAGTTCCATGGTGTGTGGGATGGGAAAATTCCACTCAATATATCCAACAGGTCATATGACCCTTGAAAAATCAGAGCACTTCCCTGAGGTAGTTCCATAACAATTGTCATCTTTCAGGGAGCTCATTTTAAATCTCCTGCCCACACCCTCATTCATTCTGCGCCGATCTTCTTCCTGAACCAACCCCAGCAATGCTGAGGCTCTCTCAATGCGCATTTTGTGCTGGCCATCAATTAATTGACCAGCCAGCATGTGAAATTGCTGTCAGAAGTCAGTTGTAGGCAGGAGCGAATTTCACATCTGCTTCTGGCCTTGCCAATTGCACTCGTCTGTTCTCCATAAAGATTGAGAATCTGGTGAACTGATGCAACAATAATATAATCTTCAATAGCAACAAAACAAAAGAGATAGTCATTGAATTCAGAAAGCATAATGGAGAGCGTACCCCTACCTACATCAGGGATGAAGTAGAAGTGGTCTAGAGCTTCAGGTTTTTACTTGTCCAGATACCAACAACCTGTCCTGGTCCCTTCATGTGGATGCTATAGTTAAGAAAGCTCACCAAAGCCTCAACTTTCTCAGGTGACTAAAGAAATGTGGTATGTCCATTATAACTCTCAACAACAACTTCAGAAGCACCATAGAAAACATTATAGACTGCATAAAGATTACAAAGAGTCATGAACAAAGCCCTGTCCATCACGCAAACCAGTCTCCCATCCATTAACACTTTCTACACTTCCCACTGCCTGAGAAAATCAGCCAGCATAATCAAACACCCCATGTATCCCGGATATATTCTCTTCCACCTTCTTCCATTGGGAAAAGTTTGAGGTCATGTATCAACTCAAAAACAGCTTTTTCCGTACTCTCATCAGACTTGAATGGACCTACCTTGCATTAAGTTGCTCTTCCCTACACCCCAACTATGACTGTAATACTATATTCTGCACTTTCCTCTTTCCTTCCCTGTGTATGGTATGCTTTGCATAGAGGGCATGAAACAATACTTTTCACTGTATACTAATACATGTGACAAAACAAATCAAAATCATCTAACAATTTGTCTTCTAAAAGAATTGATTTCCAACCTTTGTTTATTTGTGATAGATTACTTTTTGTTTTTCTGATAATTTCCATGCAATGCACTAAACAATTTAAAGTAGCAACTTTATGTGAAAGTTGATCACTTGATGTTGCCCAATTAGAGTGCTTATTAAAATGTACATGTACTTAACACTGCTGGGAAAGAAAAGGCGAATAAGGTAGAAGGGTGTGAAAATTATAAAAAAAAAAGTGAAAAATTCTGTGATCAAAGCAGAAACCCTTATAGACACTGCTTTCAGTACTCAGGTTATAACTATTCATGGATGCTGAATCTAAGCAGCCAACTTTAAATATTGTATAAATTATATTCTGCTTTCTGATTTTTTTTTCAGGCTGTCAAGCTACGAGAAGATTGTAGTTGCCCTTCCTTACCATCTGTAGATCCACGATTGGTCTTCAAGCTTAGTGTGCAGGAAATGTTGAAGCTTTTGAAGAAGGGAGAAGAAGCAATTAGCATGGATTCTGGAATTAAGCAGCTACCTCAATATCATGAGCCTGGTCCAGCCATAATTGAGAGATTACCTACTGTAGTTTCAGTTCAGGCACTCCAAAATACACAAAACACTCATAAATAAATGTATTACATTTTTATTTAGCATTATGGGATGAAAATCAGCATTTTGTGTTTTTTTAACTGTAACAATGAGAAGTAGAAATGCTCCGGGTTGCCCTTGATCCCAAAGCAAATATCAATCTACCCCTAAGTTTTGAGGATTCTTCTGATTGTTTCCTTAATTAGATCTGGTTCCATTTTTGAACACTGTAGCAAATCTGTCTTGCTTGGAAAGATTTTACGTGTCTGGTACTTTTTTGACAACTGTACATAGACTGGCGTTGTGCTACTTGGAATCCTGTTGCTCCTCGACTGTAAAGCTTTTCTAGTTAGTTAATCCCCCTTTCAAGAAAACTAGGTCAAAAGTAATAACTATGGAAAATATATTATAAAAGAATTAAGTAGTGTATAGTAGTACTGGGGTAATGTTCCTGGATTATTCATCTGGAAGCCTGGACTAATGCTATAGAGATATGAATTTAAATTCCACCTCAGCAGCTGGGAGAATTTAATTTCAATTCCATCTGGAATAAAATACTAGTTCAGTTAATAATGATCATAAAACTATTGGGTTGTCATTAAAACCCACCAGGCTCACTAATTACCTTCAAGGGCACAAAGTCTGTGGTCTTTACCCTGTATGTGACTCCAGAAAGAAGTCTTACAACACCAGGTTAAAGCCCAACCAATTTATTTGATAGTAAATTCACATTGTGACTCCAGTCCCATAGCAATGTAATCGATAATCGTCTGAAATGGCCTAGCAGGCTATTCAATTTTGAGTGGCTGACCACCTCCTGCTTAAGGAAAGTTGGAGATGGGCAAATGTGCTTGGTCTTACCAGTGACCCTTGCACTACAAGAAGAATTCTTTAAAATGCCATAGTTAAAAGTTGTAAGTGAGGAATACAAGCATCTGTATTTACATAATAATTATGATATATTGGTCAAACAGTAATGTTACATTTAGAGCTATCCTTAACGTCCTGATGCATACCAGGCAAAAACCAAATATTAATCTGCATATAAAACTTAAATTTGCCAGAATTATTTTTTGAATGTAGTGCTGAATTATTCTATTGCTTTTGCTGCTTACATGCCACAAAAATTCTTCTATTAATGGAGTAATTGCCTCTGCTTTTCTGTAACTTCGAGAGAACATGTAAAAAAATCTCACTTTTATCGTAAATTTTTAATGTAAGATTAAGAACCAGGGCACCACTTCCTCCATTCAGTGTGGCCCAGTGAAACTGCACAAATTTCGTAAAAAATACATTTTTTATTATCGGTTTGCTCATCAATGGCAATAACGTTGCAGAATTTAAAAGAAAATAAATATATTTTTATGAACTAACAGTCTTCCTTTTTCATTCATTCTGTGCAATTACTAATTAATGCTTTGTACATTGAAGAAAATAAATTTTGTTGTTTAAATAAAAGATATGCAAAGTTCGGCAGGACCTATGCAAATACATGTTGCAGAAATGTTTTACTGCTTATTTTTCTTAGTTAATAAGCTGTAAATCACCTCAAGCTTTTGAATTGAGACTTTTTTAGTTCGTATTTTCTCTGGTTCATTTTGTGCTCTACTTTTATTAAAAACAAGCTTTAACGTTGCCAAAAAAACTACTAAAATAAGCTTCATATTATTTCATTAAAAATTGTTATTTGTCATCACTTATGGTTTCAAGTACTGCTTTTTCGCTCGATACTCCTTAGTAGTGAAAGTCTTGTATTCCTGCTGAAACACCTACAAATAGTTGTAACTCTTTTGAAGCCTGTGGAGATGATATAAGTTGCTTATCACCCCCACAGGAATGACATTCTGTAAGTTATGACCCAGACTTGTTTAAAGATTTTCCTCTTCCAGGAATACACTGAAGACTGGGGTAAAATGACAACTGAAAACCTGATCTGAGGGGACCGGTGCTGGTGTGTTAAAATGTATGACACAGAATGAGAAAGTCAGAGCTCCCCCATGCTCTGACTGGTAAAATAAAACTTGCTGTCTGTGATTGGTGGAAGCAGATCAAGTCAGCAAAACCACAATTGAGAAAAAAAAAAGCAGGATAACTCCTCTCAGTTAAAATGCAGAATGCTGGAATCTCCAAACCAACTACTCAACTGTTGAAGCCAGTGCTACTGGAATCATGAACCAAAACACCCACAATATTTCATGGACAAGTCAGGAGTAAATTTTCCTGTTCCACTCATTGTGGGAATCGGAGCAGGAGAGGGGCGGACTACGGAAAGACCCATTGATCTTGGGTGGGATTTTCCAGTTTCGGGGCGAGCATGGCTGGACAATCTCACCCAAAGACTCTTTTGTGAACTTATATTTAGACTCACTTTTCATTGCTAATCTGTGTGTGTATATATATAATATGTGTGCATGCATTTTAAGAACATAAGAAATAGGAGCAGGAGTAAGCCATACAGCCTCTCGAGCCTGCGCTGCTATTCAATAAGATCATGGCTGATCTGTAGTGGTTCAGAACCATTTTCCTACTTTCTCCTTGTAAACCTTAATTCCCTTGTCAGTTAAAAACCTATCCACTCTTGACTTGAACATATTCGGTGAGGAAGCCTCCACTACCTCATCAGGCAGAGAATTCCAAAGATTCACCACTCTCTGTGTGAAGAAACCCTTCTGCAACTCCGATCTGAACTGCCCCCTCTCCCACTCCACCGCAGTCTTGAGGCTGTGCCCTCTAGTCCTGCTATTTTTGCTAAGCAGAAAGAGTCTCTCAACCTCTATCCTATCCATCCCCTTCATTATCTTATACATCTCTATAAGATCCCGTCTCAGCCTTCTAAACTTCAAAGAGTACAAACCTAGCATATTCAGTCAATCCTCATAATCCAACGCCCTCACCTCCGGTATCAGCCTAGTAAACCTTCTCTGCACCCCCTCCAAGGCCAATATATCCTTCCTCGAATGCAGCGACTATTTTACTATTTATTCATATTTTAGTAGCTCATAAACTTATTCTTCAATTTAAGGAGCTTGGTCAAATTAGTTCTTTTTAGATATAAATATATTGGGACTAGGAAAAGGTACTCTCAAAGGGAGGAATCCTCTTTAAATTGAACTTGTGCTGGGGTTGAGTAAAGAAAGGGAGCCAGTTAATCACTCATCACCCAGGGGATATAACAATTTGGAATTACCACTCCAGAATTCAACAAGTCACAAGTAGGCTTACATTAACATTGCAATGAAGTTACTGTGAATATCTCCTAGTTGCCACACTCCAACATCTGTTTTGGTACACTGAGAGAGAATTTAACATGGCCAATGCAACTAACCAGCACAATTTTCAGACTATGGGAGGAAGCTGGAGCACTCAGAGAAAACTACACAGACATGGGAAGAACGTGCAGAGTCCGCAGACAGTAATCCAAGCCAGGAATTGAGCCCTGGCACTGTGAGATAACAGTGCTAACCACTGTGCCACCATGGCTTTTGCTGAGATAGTTCTCACAGAGGATGGAAGGTAATAAATTTGGCGACCTCACCCAGGTGACAGCTGCTATAAGGATTATTATCGAACAGACAAATAGGGATGCTGAACGCTCCTGCTGTCTCAACTCCTTTTGAGGAGCCCTCCAGTACTCACCGGTGTGGGAGGCTTTTGCATTGTCACAATCTGACCATGGCTTTTGAGGTGGACCAGCATCTTGAGCTCAGAAATGGGAAGTAAGAACATGCAGCTCAAACATCTTTGGACAAAGATATCTGGTCAAAGACATCAACGCAGACTTATATGGACAGAACCAGTGAAATGGCCTCCTTCTGCATTGTAACAATTCTATGATTCTAACTGCAATTGTAATTGGCTCCTGCACCAGGAGATAACTATATATTTTGTTGTTAAGTCAATATTCACTATCAAGTCAGAAGAATTGAGTTTTGTTACAGAAATAAGATTGGACTATGAATATATTTTTAGTTGAATTGGACGATTTAAAGTTATTCATTCACTATATATTTATCCAGACTTTTCTCCAGACTGTCTATTCATATACAAATAAGATCCAGTTGCAAATGAATGCATTTGTGTGTAGTTTTCACTGAAACTTAATTCCTGATTGTCAACATCTTTAGCCTGACACACTTCCTGCAACCTGCATCCTCAAACTACACTTTGATTTTTTTCCTGAGATATTTTCCCTCCTTTGTCTCTCATCTAAGCATTGAGTGAGTCCTTGTTTCTTATGATTTAAATCTCAATCTCAATGCTCTCTGCTGAATTCACTGCTTCCCTATCTTCATGTAACATTTTCTACCCATATTGCTGGCCTTGCAGTCTCTGCTCACAGAGTTTCAATCAATGACTCGCCATCTCTGTTCATTTAAGTTCATTAGTAGGCTTACATTAACATTACAATGAAGTTACTTTCAAAATCCCCAAATTGTCACACTCCAGCATCTGAGGGACAATTTAGCATGGCTAATACATCTAATCAACAAGTCTTTCAGACTGTGGGAGGAAAGTGGAGCACCTGGAGGAAACCCATGCAGACACAGAGAGAACATACAGACTCTACACAGATAGTGACCCAAGGTAGCAGTGCTAACCACTGCCACCGTGCTACCTTGAATTTTCTCCACCTACCTTCTTCCAACTTTATTCTTTTACATCTGTTCTGCAAAAGATCAAGTCACTTACAATTAGTCTTTCAACATCCCAATTACCTGGGCCTTTCCTCTATTGTTGTCATGATGTTTCTACAGCCACTGGTTGGAATATTACTGCGACGGGAATCAAAGCAGGTGAGGATGGACCATAGAAAGATCCATTGACTTTAGGCGAGATTTTAAGTTTTGGGATGAGTGAGGCTGTAAAATCCTGTCCATTGAGTTGCTCAGTTACTCTCTCCTTTTGATTTCTTTCTCTTTTAGATTCATATCTCCACATTTATTCTTTATAAGTATAAATAACACAGATGATGGAAATCTGAAATGAAAATACAACCTACTGGAAATACTCAGCAGATCTGGCACCTGAGGAGGGAGAAATAATTAACTTTTCTGGCTCCAGCATTGTCTGCTTTTAAATTCTTTTATTCTCTCCTATCTTGGTTTTTATTTACAGAAATCTAATAGCCAGTGGAGTTGGACTTGCACCTCAGAACTAGAATGAAACTGTATAAACTCGTATCTCATTGGGCCATTATTTCATTTCATCAATCTGAGCTCAATTTGATTCCAGGACCCAGAGAAGAAAAGGCTGTACTTAATCCACTGCACCATGCAATCCATAAGATTATGATTCACAGGCAAACAATCACATTTCTATTACCCTGATTATTAATTTATAATACAAAGATGTGTAGGATAGGCGAATTGGCCAATGTAATGTCAGAGTGATTAGCAGGGTAAATAGATGTGTTTATGGAGATAGGTTTTTAATGGGATTGTTGTTGCTACAGGCTCGATAGGCTGAACGGCCTCCTGCTGTACTGTAGGGCTTCTTTGATTCTATAATGTAATTGCAATATTAACACAGACTAATCTACACAGAGTATAGATTTATGATGTCTTTGATACATCATGAGTGTAAAATGCCTTCCCTGGTTAGAAAATCTAAATATGATTCTGATTTGGCAATGTCTTGTATGTAATTCTGTGGTCCTGCCTGCGTTTTTTTTAAGATCAATGGTTTTTCAAACGTCTTATTTTACCATACTATAGAATACGAGGTTTAGTTCTCATTGAAGAACAGTGACTGAAAAATCTAAAAGTGAGCAACCACCCAATGTTTAGAATAAAATAATGTCACCGATCTGATCTGATGAAAAGTATGTGTATAATTTCAAATTAAAATAAATATTTTCATCTTAATTACCTATGTAGGTAGGTTTGACCTTGAATCAATGTAAACTCTTTTATATTCTATGGACTGACTAAACTTACAATTTAATTAATGCAGCAGCAGTTATTTATGGAAGAGCAGAAGTACCAGTGATTCAGAGAAAATTAAGTTGCCTTTATTTTCATTGATTGCCATTACACATCAAACAATTTCTCAATATGTTACTAACTGCATGGCATGTAAAGTTTGACTGGAGGAAAGCTTCTTTCTATGGTTTCACTTATTTATGCCGACATTTAACTTTGTGATGGGTATGTTGCTGTAGTTGAAGCCAAATTAGGTTTGAATTAAAAATTAAAGCAGTTAGTGTATTATCACCAACTCGAGAAGCAGAACAGATGGAAAAGTCTCAACTTCCCTCCCTGCCAGTGATAGTTTTTTAAGAAGCCATATGAGAAAAGGCTAATGTCTGCCTCTTCCAGAAGGTTGAATTTTCCCTCCTCTGGGTGAAGTAATGCAATTATCAACACGAGGACAAAATGTGTGGTTTACTCGCATACCAATTAGGTACAGTGGCAAGTGCATGCTGAGTTCCAGCTGTTAACACTCCTGCGGGCAACAATGTGACAGATCCAATAGAGATCAATGACAGAGTCTGCAGACTTCATGCATGTCTGAAACCAAGCTTTTGAATGAAGCATCTGAAAGCTTTGATGCTGGAGGGAACTCTTGGAGTTTAAGAGAATTAAAAGTCAACCTAATCTGCCTTCAGCAGAAGCACTTGAATTGGATTTCCAGACTGGGGTCTTCTTCAAAGTATTTTTTGTCATCTTCTTTTAGCTGAGACAGTATCTAGTAAGACTAATCTGCTCAGAGGCCTGGAGACAAAGATTGCTGAGTTAGAGTTATGGTATAAATTCCAGACTGGAAGCAGTTATGTTATGCTATATGGAATTTGTTGAAGTAATCCTTTTCCATAGTTATCACCCACTTCCGAAATGTTCTCTCATCATTGTTTGCCTGGCCACCTCACTGACTCTTCAGATTGTTCCTAAGATCTGTGGAGATTCTGCACTTTGTGGAGGACTGGGAGTCAAGCCCGAACACTAAGTCTTTTCAGATTTTCTCTGTTTAGGTGCTTAATATTGAGATGATGAGGAAATTAGAGCAGAACACAAGGAATCTATCTTCTGTCTCAAAGGGCCTGTGCATATTCTAGGAATTCCTGGGCAGTATTATTGGAGCAGAGAGCTGATACAATGGGCTGTAACTTCTGAGCTCCCCAGCCTTGGATTAAGGGAACCTCAAGATGCACTGGAGAATCCCTCTTGGAATATTCCAGGTAAGGGTTTGCATGGCAATTGCTCAGAAGCGTAAGCTTCCTCTGGGCTATTAGAACATAGAACATAGAACAATACAGCACAGAACAGGCCCTTCGGCCTTCGATGTTGTGCCGACCAAAATAAAAAGCAATGCCCCTCCTAACTAAACCATTCCCTTCTCATCCATATACTTATCAACTAACCTCTTAAACGCCACCAAACTTGGCGCATCTACAACAGCTGCAGGCAGGGCATTCCACTCCCTAATCACTCTTTGAGTAAAGAACCTACCTCTGATATCCGTCCTATAACTCATACCCCTTAATTTAAAGTTGTGTCCCCTCGTGCTAGCTTTGCTGCAAAATGGTTTAAACTGTAAACCTTTGATGGTTCCAACTGTGTTACACCAACAGTTGTTCTGAAAATATTAGATGAATTAAAACCTATTTTAATTTCTGGCTAACTATTGTAATGATACAAATTGTGCCCCAGTTCCTCTGCCAGCAATGGAACTTCCCCCCCACTCCCCACTCCCAACCAACATCTTCACATCTCCAAACCCCTCCCCAAGGGCTCCACTCAGCCTCCAAATATCTCAACCCTACTAATCACATCCCCATGGTTTCCCCATCCCCTCCCCACACCCCACTGACACTCCACGAACCCTCCTCCACAGGCCTGACCTGACACAACTTCTCTTTGCATGCTGGCTTCCCCCCGCCCTCCCCCCCACTGCTTTTACCCTCTCCAAATCTGATCAAATCCCCCCTTTCCATAGGCCCAACCCCTGCTGTCCTGACCCACGAGCTCCCTCCAGCAATTCTCTACAAGGTCCAACCCCTACCCCCATACCGCAGCCTCCAACCCCTGCTGACCTCTGGACTGACTACAATCATCTGAGAAAGACAGAGAGGTATCTCCCAGAGTTTGTTCTCCGCTATTGACCCTGGGTTTCTTTCACCTTTCCCAGCAGATTATGCGAATGGAGGAGGTGTCAGTATAATGTAGGAACTATCTAACTTCCAGCTAGATAGCACTGCAGTTTCTGAGATCCAAGATGATGTTGTCTGTGGTTCTTTGGTTTTCATATTTCTCAGACACAATGAGAGAGTAAGGAGAAAAATCAACATCAGTTCAAATAAACCATTATGAAGAATGCCAGGTTTGGACTAGTTTCAGTTAATTTACAAAAATGTGCAGTTTCCTAACCTTTGAAAAATGATGAGTGTAAACACAGGGACAAAGTATTCTAAATCTGTTGCAGAATTTATGATTTCCATGACAGTCGATAGAACATAGAACATTACAGCACAGAACAGGCCCTTCGGCCTTCGATGTTGCGCCAACCAATATAAAAAGCAATGCTCCTCCAAACTAAACCATTCCCTTCTCTTCCATATACTTATCAACTAACCTCTTAAACGCCACCAAACTTGGCGCATCTACAACTGCTGCAGGCAGGGCATTCCACTCCCGAACCACCCTTTGGGTAAAGAACCTACCTCTGATATCCGTCCTATAACTATCACCCCTTAATTAAAGCTGTGTCCCCTCGTGCTAGCTTTCTCCATCCTAGGAAAAAGGCTATCACTGTCCACCCTATCTAAACCTCTAATCATCTTATATGTTTCGATAGCTGGATGACCGAAAGTCCTGGCCTGACTGTTACCAAATGTAGGGTGTATTTTCTTCTTCAGAATAAACTTGAGCATGACTGGTTCAAAGTAGAAACCTTGTTAAGCATCTTTAGAATTAGCATTTTACAGAAAGCAAAAGAGATTAATTTATTGGTAAGAGAGAGAGACTGAAGAGAGAGAGAGAGAGAAGAGAGAGAGATCATGGCTCAAAAGCTCGTACAGCATTCAAACAGCAACTGAACTGAAAACATACAGCTTCACAGAGCATTATAACTTCTTATCTTATGAAATTACCAGGTACAAACAGTACAAACCAATGTCTATAACTTTCAAAAATAAATTCACAGCTGTGACTATGATGCTTGTTTATCTTATTAGAAAGCCTATCATTCCTGTTTAACAATGCATTTTCAAATGTAGCCAAGTTTCTAAGCTAAACCCAGAATTCCAAGCTGATATGGCCAAATTAGCTTAAGTTAGCTTCAAAGCATAGCACAATGAGTTACATTAGGCAGAAATACAGTAAAATGAAATATTTTACTTGGGGCAAACCAAACATAGGATCCTACAATTCCCTCCTATGATTTGACATAATCATTTTGAATCAAATATATAAAACTCCCTTCAGCTGTGGGAATGGTTTGCAAGCCATTCCCTTCACATTCACCATCATCACTGATTTACCCTTCTCCATTGTCATTAAATGGTTGTACATGCATTTAAGAAATAAGATCATGGAGTAAATCATTACAAGAATAACAAAAAATAATACAAGGCCTTGCACCATGGCGCTTCCAATTGAACTAAGTCAATCAATCATCTAAGTCATAAGGTGGAGGGTGGGAGCTGTTTCTGTTTTTCAATTTTGTTTTTAATGTGTTCAGCCAAATTGGTGATATTTTCTGAACTAACGGCTACGCATGTATAGCACTCAATCCCAATTAAGGCACAGGTCCCTCCTTGTTTAGCCAGGATGTAGTTGAGTGCCATCCTGTTTTGCAAGGCTATGGTACAAATGGCTACAGTTTCAGTGTTCATTTCACCTAGAGCTTCAGCACTGTCATTGTTACCTTTTTCAGGACAGGTACTACATCGATAGACTCCCTTACCAGTTTTGAAGTTCCATACCAAGAAAAAAGGATAGCGAAGAAATCGTTTCATTTCTGTAACTGCTTAGAAGCGAATATAGGTGGAATGTACCCCAGATAACAAGAACCTGTCCAGGATCGGGAGGTTGGAGATACCGGCATTGGACTGGCGTAAACACCATAAGAAATCTCACAACACCACGTTAAAGTCCAACATGTTTATTTGGTTGGACTTTAACCTGGTGTTGTGCGACTTCTTACAGGATCAGTTTAGCCAGGGATAGACGTTATAGCCGCAAATAAAGTAGGTATCTTTATCTGCTGTAAAGTTCCTGAGTTTCTGAGTGAAGATCAATTCACTCAGAGTGACGGTTGCCAAGGGCTCCCACTGGTTTTACTGAAAATGCCTGACAAGTTCCACATTCCTATTGGCTGGATGTGAGAGTTGCTACCATGGGTAGATTACAGATACTGTTGCAATTACTATTCCCCAACCCTTGTCCTCCAATTTGGTTCCTAACTAGATAGACCGATCCTGTGGCCTCCTGATTCCAGAGGAATTGGTGAGGACTTCAGACAGTAGTTCACAGGTTGTATTGCAATTGGGCTGGTGCCATCCAACTAATGAATTCAGGATGTAGCCTGCCCCATCTCAATCTTTTCTCCCTGCTCCCCCACCTAAGGTTGCTACAGAAGATGCATTAGTCCTGTTAATTCCGATTAGCCATTCTTCTGTTTCAGACTCATTAAAGGGAAAAGACCTCAATGGAACACTGCCCTTTCTTATATATAGGTATATGTGCACATACCCAACAGCTGGAGACATTTACTGTCTTGGCATCGGTGTAGGCCATGTACGCAAAAGTGTTCACCTGTAACTCTTTGGTCACTTGTTTTGGTTCCTCAGGTGCAAAGGACTGGCAGGCTGGGAATAGATAAATGTTTAATATACAAAACAACGTAATACTGAATTTAAACATGTAACAATTAAAAAGAACAAATGTCTTTTAGTTTTAGTTCATAATACTGAATTTAAACATGTAACAATTAAAAAGAACAAATGTCTTTTAGTGGAGGCTCTATTTACATACGATGCGTATATCTAGATCTTCTTCCTTTGGACTTTCACATCTGCTGGAGTTATCAGCAACATTGGGAATGGACCCTCCGACGTGTCTCCCAGAGTTTCCCGTTGTAGTTTCTTCACATAGATCCAATTTCCTGGGACTATGTCATGACCGTCTTCAGGAGGGTCGCCCCAGGCTGCCGACACCTGTTGGGGAACTGAACTGATAACATTTGTCAGATTTTTACAATAGTCCAACAAAGTGTCACTCATCAAATGGCAATCAACTTCTTGCAAGTCAATAGTTCCAGGCAAGGACATTGGTCTTTTGGTTATTACTTCAAATGGACTCAAGCTGTGAGCCTATTTGGGGTTGCTCTGATACTGCATAGGATTATTGGTATTGCCTGGGGCCACAGGAATACCAAATGTGATTAGAGCAAGTTGGAGAGGGAGAGAGATTCATGCTGAGGGCAAGACAGCTAGTGTTTGTTTGTTTGTTTGTTTATTTATTCGTCGTTAAAATTTTTTGGTGGGCTTTTTTCCTTTCAAAAGTTTTTTTATCTAAGAAAACTGCACAGGTGCCTGATGCCAACTAGTAGTGAAAGGGAACTGTAAACAGCAGGCCATTCTATACAGCGGGCAGCATTGAGAGTGGGCAGCAGAGTGAGAGGGAGCAGAGTGAAGGATGAAGGGCTTTGGCTCAATGGGCTTTAACGAGAACAGGCAGAAGTGAGAGTAGGTGTTTTTTCCTTTTTGGAAAGTATTTTCTTCTCTGCCAGACAAGATGTTGGAATGCTCCTCTTGCAGAATGTGGGAGGTCTAGAAGACCTCTGGTATCACTAATGGCAACACCTGCAAGAGATGCTGTTAGCAAAGCATGTTAGGGATCTGGAGACGGAGTTTGATGACCTCTGTTTAATTTGGGAAAATAAGTATATAGACAGTAGCTTTAAGGAGGTAGTTACATCTAAGCAGCAGAGCACAGGAAATTGAGACTGGAAATATGAAAGGACAGGCAGAGCAGAGTTCCTATATGGCCATTCCTCTCCAAAACAGGTATACTGAATTGGATACTGTTGTGGAGGTTTCTTTATCTGGGACAAGCTGTGACAGCCAGAATGCTGATAATGAGTCTGGTTCTGCAGCGCAAAAAGATGGGAGGGAGAAGAGGAGTGGTAGTGATAGGGGACTCGATGGTCCGAGATATGGACAGGAGGTTCTGTGGTCGGGACACAGACTCCCGTGTGGTTCGTGGCCTCCCGGGTGCCAAGGTCAGGGATGTCTCTGATCATGTGAACAGCACTCTAAAGTGAGAAAGTAATTAGCCAAATGTCGTGGTACACATCAGTACCAATGATTAGGTAGGAAGAGTGAGGAGGTCCTAAAGAGAGAGTATAGAGAGCTTGGAAGGAAGTTAAAAAACAGGACCCCAAGGGTAGTAATCTCAGGATTGCTACCTGTACCACATGCCAGTGAGGGTAAGAATAGGATGCTTGGGCAGATGAACGTGAGGCTGAGGAACTGGTGTAGGGGGCAGGATTTCTGATTCTTGGATCATTGGGACCTCTTCTGGGATAGGTGGGACCTGTACAAGAAAGATAGATTACACCTAAATTACAAGGGAACCAATATACTTGCAGGGAGTTTTGCTAAGGTTATTGGGGAGTGTTTAAGCTAGATTTTCAGGGGGATGGGAGCCAGAGTGCCAGAGCAGATAGTGGAGTGGGGGTAAAAAGACAGGTTAGTTCATGCAAAATCACAAATGGAAGGGTTGAGTGTGGTGAAAATAATCTTTTGAGGTGTGTCTATTTCAATGCTAGGAGTATAGTGGGGAAGGCAGATGAGCTGAAGGCATGGATTGACATGTCAAAATATGACATTATACCCATTAGTGAAATTTGGCTACAGGAGGGGCAGGGCTGGCAGCTCAATGTTCCAGGGTTCCAATGTTTCAGGCGTGATAAAGGCAGAGGGATAAAAAGTGGGAGGGTGGCATTGTTGGTTAGGGAAAATGTTACAGTGGTACTCAGGCAGGATAGATTAGGGAGCTTGTCTACAGAGGCCCTATGGGTGAAGCTGAGAAACAGGAAAGGTATGACCACCTTAATGGGGTTTTATTATAAACCACCAAATAGTCAGACGGAATTGGAGGGGCAAATCAACAGAGAGAAAACTGACAACTACAAGAAACTCAAAGTTGTGATAGTAGGGGATTTTAATTTTCCACATATAGATTGGGATTCTCATACTGTTAAAGGTTTAGGCAGGGTAGAGTTTGTAAAATGTGTTCAAGAGAATTTTCTTCATCAGTATATAGAGATGCCAACCAGAGAGGATGCAATATTGGATCTCCTATTGGGAAATGAGTTAGGGCAGGTGATGGATATGAGTGTGAGGGAACACTTTGGATCCAGTGATCATAACGCCACTGGTTTCAACCTGATCATGGATAAGGATAGATCTGGGTTGAAGTTCTGAACTAGGAAAAGACCAAATTTGATGAAATGAGAAGGGATCTGGGAAGTGTGGATTGGCACAGGCCGTTCTCTGGTAAGGATGTAAATGAAAAATGGGAGGCCTTCAAAGGAGAAATTTTGAGAGTGCAGAGTTTGTATGTTCCTGTCAGGATTAAAGGCAAAGTAAATAGGAATAAGGAACTTTGGTTCTTGAGGGAGATTGTAACGTTCGTTAAGAGGAAGAGAGAGTTGTATGAAATGTACAAGAAGCAAGGAACAGATCAGATGCTTAAGGAGTATAAAGAGTGCAAGAAGATACTTAAGAGGGAAATCAGGAAGGCTAAAAGAAGACATGAGGTTGCTTTGGCAGACAGAATGAAGGAAAATCCAAAGAGCTTCTATAGGTAGATTAGGAGCAAAAGGATAGTGAACAATAAAATTGGATCTCTTGAAGATAAGAGTGGTAAACTGTGTATGGAACCAAAAGAGATAGGGGAGATACTAAATGGTCTTTTTGCATCCATATTTACTGAGGAAACGGACATGGAGTCTTTGGAAATAGGGTAAACAGGTAGGGAGGTCATGGAACTTTTACAGATTAAAGAGGAGGAGGTGCTGGCTGTCTTGAGACAAATCAGAGTGGATAAATCCCCAGGACCGGACAGGGTATTCCCACGGATCTTGAGGGAGACTAGTAGTGAACTTGCTGTATGCATGGGGGACGTGCCGGATGATTGGGAGGTGTTTAAAAAAGCTTCCAAAAGAAATCCAGGAAATTAGGCTGGTAAGTTTGAATTATAGAACAGTAGTGGGTAAGTTATTGGAAGGTGTGATAAGAGATAGGATCTACAAATATTTGGATAGATAGGGACTTATTAGGGAGAGTCAACATGGCTTTATGCACGGATGTTTGACCAGTCTATTAGCATTTTTCGAGGAGGTTACCAGGAAAGTAGATGAAGGAAAGGTGGTGGATGTTTTCTACCTGGATTTTAGCAAGGCCTTTGATAAGGTCCCTCTTGGGAGGTTAGTTAGTAATGTTCAGTCGCTGGGTAAACATGGGGAAGTAGTAAATTGGACTAGACACTGATTCAGTGGAAGAAGCCAGAAAATGGTTGTGGAGGATTGCTTCTCTGAGCAAAGCCTGTGCCGCAGGGATCGGTGTTGGATCCATTGCTGTTTGTCATCTATATCAATGATCTGGACAATAATGTGGTAAATTAGATCAGCAAATTTGCTGATGATACAAAGGTTGGAGGTGTAGTGGATAGTGAGGAAGGTTTTCAAAGCTTGCAGAGGGATTTGGACCAAATAGAAAAATGGGCTGAAAAATGGCAAATGGAATTTAACGCAGACAAATGTGAGGAAGGACAAACCAAAGTAGAATGTACAGGGTAAACAGTAGAATTCTGAAGAGTGCAGATGAACAGAGGGATCTGGGAATACAGATACAGAATTCCCTAAAGGTGATGTCACAGGTGGATAGGGTTGTAAAGAGTGCTTTGATATATTGGCTTTTATACATTGGAGTATCGAGTATAAAAGTTGGAGTGTTATGGTAAGGTTATGTAAGACATTGGTGCGGCTGAATTTAGAATATTGTGTACGGTTTTGGTCAACCTAGTTACAGGAAGGATGTAAATAAGGTTGAAAGGGTGCAGAGAAGGTTCACGAGGACGTTGCCGGGACTTGAGAAGCTGAGTTACAGAGAGAGATGGAATAGGTTACGACTTTATTCCCAGGAGCGTAGAAGAATGAGGGAAGATTTGATAGTGGTGTATAAGATTTTGATGGGTATAGATAGAGTGAATGCAAGTAGGCTTTTTCCACTGAAGCTAGGAGAGAAAAAACCAGAGGGCATGGGGTAAGGGTGAAAGGAGAAAAGTTTAAAGGGAATATTAGGGAAGGCTTCTTCATGCAGAGAGTGGTGGGAGTGTGAAACGAACTGGCGAGAGAGGCGATTGCAGAGCCTCTGGCTCTGATCATCAGGTTGTCGTTGGTTACGGGTATAGTTCCGGAAGACTGGAGGATAGCGAATGTGGTCCCATTGTTCAAGAAGGGGAAGAGAGACTTTCCGGGGAATTATAGGCCAGTGAGTCTTACTTCTGTTGTGGGCAAAGTATTGGAGAGAATTATTAGGGATAGGAGTTATAGTTATTTAGAGAGAAATGAATTGATTGGGGATAGTCAGCATGGTTTTGTGAAGGGTAGGTCGTGCCTTACTAACCTTATTGAGTTTTTTGAAAAAAGTGACCAAAGAGGTGGATGGGGGTAAGGCAGTTGATGTGGTATATATGGACTTTAGTAAGGCGTTCGATAAGGTGGCCCATGGAAGGCTTCTGCAGAAAATGCAGATGTATGGGATTGAGGGGGATTTAGCTAATTGGATTAGGAATTGGCTAGCAGATAGAAGACAGAGGTGGTGGTTGATGGGAGATATTCATCGTGGAGTTCGGTGACAAGTGGTGTACCTCAGGGGTCTGTTTTGGGGCCCCTGCTGTTTGTATTTTTTATAAATGATCTGGATGAGGGTATTGAAGGATGGATTAGTAAATTTGCGAATGACACCAAAGTCGGAGGAGTGGTAGATAGTGAAGAGGGGTACTATAGTTTGCAGAGAGACTTGGACAAGTTGCAGAGCTGGGCAGAGAGGTGGCAAATGGAGTTTAATGTGGAAAAGTGTGAGGTAATTCACTTTGGCAGGAATAACAAATGTGTAGAGTATAGGGCTAAGGGTAGGACTCTTAATAGTGTTGATGAACAGAGGGATCTTGGTGTATTTGTGCATAGATCCCTGAAAGTTGGCAATCAAGTCGATAAGGCTGTTAAGAAGGCATACGGAGTCTTAGCTTTTATTGGTAGGGGGATTGAATTTCGGAGCCGCAACGTCATGTTGCAAATGTACAAAACTCTAGTGTGGCCGCACTTGGAGTATTGTGTACAGTTCTGGTCCCCACATTATAAGAAAGATGTGGAGGCATTGGAGAGGGTACAGAGGAGGTTTACCAGGATGTTGCCTGGTATGGAGGGCAGGTTTTATGAGGAGAGGCTGAGTTTTCGTTGTTTTCGTTAGAAAGAAGGCGGCTAAGAGGAGACTTTATTGAAACATATAAGATATTTAGAGGTTTAGATAGGGTGAACAGTGATAACTTTTTTCCTAGGATGGAGACAGCTAGCACAAGGGGACATAGCTTTAAATTAAGGGGTGGTGGTTTTAGGACAGATGTCAGAGGTAGGTTCTTTACCCAGAGTGTGGTAAGGGTATGGAATGCCCTGCCTGCGTCAGTTGTAGATGTGCCAAGTTTGGTGGCGTTTAAGAGGTTAATAGATAAGTTTATGGACGAAAAGGTAAAGGTTTAGGTTAGAGGGTCATTGCTTTTTCCTAATTGGTCGGCACAACATCGAGGGCCGAAGGGCCTGTTCTGCGCTGTAATGTTCTATGTTCTATGTTCTAAAGTGCTAAATGCGGGGTCACTTTTAACATTTAAGAAAAACTTGGATGAGAGGAGTATGGAGGGATATGGTCTAAGTGCAGGTCAGTGGGACTTGGCAAAAAATGGTTCGGCTCAGACAAGAAGGGCCAAAAAGCCTGTTTCTGACTTGTAATTTTCTATGGTTCTATGGTTCTATGGCATCCCTTCTTGGTGGTATATAGCAAGCTGATCTTTCAAAGTTTGGTTCACTCGCTCCATTTGTCCAGGTGATTGTGGGTGATAAGGACAGTGTAAATTCCAGGTGATGTTTAATAGTCTACAGACCTCCTTACAGACAGCACTTGTGAAGTGGGTTCCCTGATCGGATTCAATACTGTTTGGATCTGGGAATGTAGTCCTCACACAAAACCTGCTGCTGTGGCTAGCCACACATCTTGTTGCTCTGCGGTGAACTGCTAAACTTCTCCAAACATTTTACTACTTCAGATCAAAGCTGAGACTGACTGTGTCCCTGAAGTCCTTTAGCCCATTGCTTGGCAATGGCATGTTTTTGCCCAGTGACCTTCCTTTCTGCAGTGGTGGTAACCTCCTTTTACAGGGTCTGCCCCATTCTCAGGTTTCTCTCTTACTTGCAGGGCACAGACTTTAGCTCCCATATCCCAATCTATTTGGTTACACCGACCCAAGTTGTTCTGACTTTGTCCCATTCTAGCAAGAGTAGTTTTACCATCTTCACCAATTCTGGCTTTAGGCCAGTGACAAATGCAGCTTTCTTCGTTGCAAAAATACTGCATTCTATTTGTCCGGATCCATCCTTGTCTATTTCTGAATATTCCACACAGCCCTAAACCTTTTGTCATATTTCCAGACTTCTTTGGTATCTCTCTGTTGACAAGCCACTATTCTTCCCCAGTCTGTTTTGGAGGGGCTGAATATCTGTAAACATCATTTAATGGCATCCCATCCTGTATCGAGTTTTTGTTTGTCTTCACTTAGAGCTGTTTTCACCTCCCATTGTGGTCTCCTTGCCACTTGTTTGGGCACCATTATGGTTCTAATCTGAACTTACCCCGAGTTGGTAGATAGCTTTGAGATGGATTAATTGATCTCAGGTCTCCATGCCCCCTTTCTTAGGTTTTGGCAATTCTTTAAACCACTTATCAATTTTCTCCCTGTTTGCCGGCTTGTGTAAGTGGTGATAAATATATCGGACTTCTTTAATGGTTTTTCCACCTGCCATTGTAGCTGTCTCAGACTTGATCTTGACCCAACCTCTCCTTAAGGGTGCAAGCCTTGGATCAAAATTCCTTCTGCAGTGTCGCTATTCTCACTAGAGTCGCAAGAGGACCCTGAGTCTGCTTCTGAGGAAGGCTTGTGCCCCTGTATATTTTGCTATTTTTTTTCCCCTCTGCTTCATCCTCAGGTAACCTGGTCTGCACCCCGTACATACTCCTTTAGATGGAATTGGTTCTCTATTAGATGGATTCTTTAAATCTCGGTTCTCAGCCTTAAGGGTTTTGTTTTTAGTCTTAAATCCCTTAAGTTCCACGCGTAACTTTTCTAACTCCTGCTTTTTATTTTCCAGATTCGGATACCGCTTTTAGTTTCTTTACATTGGTCAGGTTTCAGTCATGTTGGGAATTCTTTATGATTTAATTCCATTGTTAGATCTGGGCCAGGGACCATCTTACATGTTCCTTATTTTTCATGCGAGTAGTTTTTTCCAAAACCCTGTTATCCCTTCCAAGGACATTGTCCTTTGAAGAACATACTTCAATCTGTGTACAGGTTTTGGGCAGTCAAAATGCTGTTCTATATACTCTCTTAATTGCTGCAGAATCTTAGCCTCTGACACATCAGGTGGCACCTGCCCTCCTTTGTGTCAGTAACTCTTTCTGTGGAGTTTTGGTCTGACTTTTTGTTTCTGTCATGGTGATGGCTATTAAAGAGTTAACAACAGGTCTCGAACTGTGGGCTTTCTAGCCGGGTTGAAGTCACTTATCACAGGTACTGCCGAAATAAGATATCTCTACTTGAGGCATCTCAGGTACTAGTGTGCCAGATCATTGACAGCATAAAGGGGAGGACAACTTAGACGTTCGGCCAAGGACTTTTAAACAAGAGGAGTCCTTACCTCTGGGTTGCGATGTAGGTTCGTTATCTTGAATTCAGGATGCTTAATAAACAAGCTACTGGTTCAAAGTAGAAGCTTCTTTATTAAGCCCCCTTTAGAATGAGTATTTTACAGAAAGCTAAAGAGATTAATTTGCTGGCAAGAAAGAGAGACATCTTGACTCAAAAGCTTGTACAGCATTCAAAAAGCAACTGAACACCAAATGAACTGAAAACACATAGCTATGAAGAATGTTATAACTTATGAAATTACCAGGCACAAACAGTACAAACCAATGTCTGTAACTTTCAAAAAGCAATTTGCAGCTGTGACCGTGGAGGTTTGTTTTCCTTATTAGAAAGCCTATCATTCCTGCTTAACATTGCATTTTCAAATGTAGCTGAGTTTCTAAACTAACCCAGAATTCCAAGCTGAAGTGGCCAAATTAGCTTAAGTTAGCCTCAAAAATAGCACAATGAGTTACATGAGACAGAAATACAGTAAAATGAAGCCCTTTAACTGGGGCAAGCCATACAGAGGATCCCACACCAATGTAAGTATTTTTCAATCATTTTCATATATGTAAGAGATTTGTTGTGCTGTGTGTTCACTTTGCCTGGCAATCTAGTTTGAGGGTATGGTTGTAGGAGGATCTACACTGGTTGCGGGGAGAGGGGTTGAAATTGCTCTAGGCCATGCTTCCTTAAAATGGGCTGTTGATTTGCTCTATGATTCATCAAACTACATAGACTAATTTCACCTCAAGGGTTTCTAAGTGGTTTAGCAGAATGGTAACCTGCTGGCGGTGGACTTAAGCTTCAATATTGGAAATACATATAATGAAAGAAGCTGACACCTACAGAATGCTGGCCATCAAATGTTAGAATGGTGACTTTGAATAATTTTTAGAATATTAATACTTAGAGTACTTATCATAATGCGATATGCTTGTAAATTGCATAGGAGACAATCATATAAAGCTACATATAATCATTTCCCCATTGTGCCAAATACACAATCTCCAGATTTTAAACTATATTCCAAACATTCTCAGGTTTGGGGTTAGAATTTTTGAGTGCTAGCTACTTTATTGCTCTTAGGATATTGAAAGATCCAACCTGGTCTGCGGAATGAACTATGAAGTTATATTAGAATTGACTAGATTCCATCTACATCACTCAGTTCACTTCATGTAGTTAGAAAGTCAACAGGACTTTAACTTGGCCTTTCTAAGTGGGGAGGTAGCTGCATTTTAAAATGCCATCCATCACTGCAAAGTAACTTAAGCAATTAATATAAAATATGGAAAGTATTACTCCTACCATAAATTATCCATGATTAATTTTTGTCAGGTATGCATCAATTCTCCATTCTTACTTGAGGGTTTAACAAAGCTGTCTATTCACATTGCAGATATCTAGATATTCACATTTTTAATTAAGTTAAGGACTATAACTTATTTTGTTAATGTTTATTTTGTAAAAATCAATAAGCAATTAAAATGTGATATGTATCTGTACAGCCATGAATATATTGCAGAAAGGCTGTTTATATATTACAACTAAAAAACAAAAATGGATTTCACATGTATAAAGCAATAAAGCACGAGAATATAATTGTGTGCTTTAATGCTATCAGTTTGGCCTGGATATTTTTCTTGTTATCTTTTACAAATTTGTTCCCAAATTATTGCCTGTTCATATGTTTCCTGTTATCTTGTTGATCCTCATTTAATTGTAAAGGAAATTATTCACTCAGAAGGTCCAAAAAACTGCAAAGATATTTCTCTTCAAAGTGTGTGGCAGCTGAATCTGATTCCTCAAACATACTTCTATCTGAGCTTAAACCACATCAGACATACTAGTGAATCCATTGGAACAGATCTAAATCATGTTCGATAATATGTAGTACAATAGACTATTTTGCTTTGTGATGGTATGGATATTCAGTGCTTTGGGCCATGTTGTTAAATTAGGGGTCCACCATTGCTATAATTCAGGGAACACAATAGATAGTCAAGGAACGCATGGAAGTGCTTGTTAAATTAATACCGTTGCCATGTATTCATTAGACCGATACTGTATAAAATACATTGCTCTTCAAATCCCTGGATCCTGTTTGAAAAGAAAATCTGACCTGGCTGACAATTAGAAAGCACCTTGTTACCTTGATAATTGAATCCTATTAGGTTTTTACGCAGTAATTTTATTATGAATGACACTGGCATTCGGTTGACCTTTCTCCATTTAGTCACTGCTTTCTCGTGACGCAGCAATCCATCCCATATGGTAATTACATTTCCATCTCGCTCTATAACATTGATCCATATGGAACATCAGTCAAGACGTTTTATTCCTTCACAGAATCTGAGTTTCCAGGGTTTCCTTTCATATATCAGCAATTTTTTTTTTATTGAGAAACCTGGGTGAAGGGCAGGGCAATGCCAAAGTTCAAAGAATTAGAATGGAAGTCAGAATTCATCTGTAACCGGTGGTTGCATGATGAAAGAACTGTAAGCGTGGGAGGATAAAGAAGAGTTCTGCAGTTTTGAGATGCAGCAGAGAATTGAATTCTAGAAAGGTCTATTTTAATACAATAAGAAAGGAAGGAGAAAGAAAGTCAGAAAGCATTTTGTACATGGAGCATTGGGATTTACTAACAACACACATGATGGACAGTTTCCCTGTTACATGCACCGCAGTAACCCCAATAACTGAGACAAGTGAATGAGCATGCCACTGCTGCTGGGTCCAGTACTTTCAGGGAAATTTCTAAAGAGCTATTCACAATTACATTTGTAGCAACAAAAAATGAATACATTTTTCAGTGAATTGGATAAGTAGTAGAAATGAACAAGAATTGCACCTATCTCGAAACAAAAACCACTTTAAAATTCATTGAATCAAGTTGCAAAACTTGAACTACTTTAGTGTTGAACCAAAGAAGCATTTCATCCTTGAAATGAAGGCAGACATTCTGGTGACCTTTATTTCCTTGGAATGGTAGGGAATGGTTTTTATAGCTTCTATTTTCAGTATTACGGCTGATGTAACTGTCGTAACTGTTTCAGCAAGTTTATTTTGATGGGCAGTTTTATTTCTGTGCACATATGAAGGTCAGACCACTGTCAACAGGATGCGTTCATAAGGGAAAAAGGCAATGATTGCAAATACATTAAAATAAAATGTGCTATTTTAACATTGAAAGAAAACACACTGCTTTTTCCTCACAAAATTGATAAGGGTTACCAAAATATAAAAGATAGATTGTGGTACAATTTTCTTAACTTACTTATCAAAGTGTTTGACTAGAGTGCACATTTGAGATGCTATATCACATTTATGATGTTCTCCTCAAAGACTGCACTGGGTAATTTCATGCAGCACAGAGTACATAGATACTTTTGAATGACTATTTACCTGATAGTAAAGTACTTCTAACTGCTGTGATAATGGACCTGTTTTACCAGATTGACGTGTCACTGGAAGTTGACATCAACCTTTAATCAGATTGAAACAAAACAGCCTGGTATGCTCCTAAAAGGGAGGTTACAGCAACCAGGTTTACCTCTTTCAGTCCTGGCTTCTCTTATGGGAAATAGATATGGTGATTTCTAGCTGAAGACTTTACAACTGTTAGGCTTGTCAGTATCATCATTAATAGTCTACTCAAACCCAGCCAAGCAATCCTTCCAACAAAGATAAAGAATGTTGAAATGGTTTATGAATTATACTTCCTTACTCTCTAATATTAAATTAAAGCATCGAGGAATCATTGTGCACCCTCGACCAGCAAAATCAGCTGATGGGTTAATTCTACACCAATTGCAGCTTTCCTCTCAGACAGTAGTAAAGGTGGGATTTTCCAGCCCTTCGCACTGGGAGGATCCTCCAGTCCTGCAGAAGGCAACCCACCATGTCGGATACCCTGATGACATGGCCATTGAGCAAAACAAATGGAGGAACAGGAAAATCCAGCTGGTGGGCAATGGTGAGCTGCCTCTGGTGCTGGAAAACCCACCGTGGGAGGGCTGGAAATCCAGACTAACAATTCACATGAAAACAATAAAAATGACTTGTTATTTTGCAATATTTGGACCATATCTTGACCATGCATACCCCTATAATCATTCACAAAACCTGAGGTGGACTATTATTTAATTCATGTAACAATAATCTTCCACTAGGCTGCCATGTACAACAACACTGTTCTACACTGAACATCACTAGATATCTTGCAGGTCTTTACTCCTTCATGGAATCTGAGCTTGTAGAATTTCCTGGCATGGTTAGGTCGTCAGCCTGTAAAACCTATTAGGAAGATGGTCATTTTATCTCTAAAAAGCAGCCTGAAACCTTCATGAAATGGCCTCTTAAGAGTGATGTGACTGTTGTGGCTGGCACAGTGGCACGATGATTAGCATTGCTTATTCGATAATTTGATGGATACGGATCAGAAATGTTCAAAACTTGATTCCTGTTCTATGGTTAATTAGTTATTTTAAGCTAAGGCATTATCCTTGGGAGAGGTAAAGAATTTAGACAGGTGATGGAATTTTACGATTTTTTTTAAAAGTGCTCTCTCAGGTGGGAAAGGTGGAGAGAGGTGCACCAGTTATCTCATTGGCTTTCCCAACCAAATTTTCAAGCATTTTGAAAAAAAAATGGAAGGAGCAAGACCCAAGACGTCAAGCTCTGAATGGGCAACCTCAGCCTCTAACAGATCATGTCCAGACTGGAGAGAAAGTTTAGAAAAGGATTCACCCAAATGGAAATGGAACTACCTGCCCAATGGACATGGTAATCTCCCCTGGGAACACTCCACTAAACCCAAACCTCCTCAGCAGAAGGCTTGCCCCCAACACCGCCCCTGGTCCTGCACTCTGGCACTGCAGCCTTTGCAGGTCTGTCACATTCCCTGTCTGTGATCATGCTAGTGGGGATGGGAGAGAATCCTTACATGGAGGATAATACAATAGGGACACCATTGTAAATGTATGGCAAAGTGGGTATCTGACCAAATGGCGGGAGTCTCATTATATTATTGGCAGGAGCGGGGACAATGTTAATGGGAAATCCAGCTAGCTTAGAAACTGTTTGCCAACACTTCTTGGATTATCCACCCCTACAGTTTCCCTACCCACCAAAATATGGAGTGGAAATTCCCCCAGGGTTTTTGCAGCTCATTAATTTCCAAAGATTCTTGCTGGAAGATGATGCCTGTGTGAATATGTAGCGAGGATATGATTATCTGAAATGAAAAAAGGCAGAAGTGCAATATTTGCATCTGGTAGCTGTACT
Organism: Sphyrna mokarran; assembly: GCA_024679065.1. NCBI lineage: Eukaryota > Metazoa > Chordata > Chondrichthyes > Carcharhiniformes > Carcharhinidae > Sphyrna > Sphyrna mokarran. Next base: position 44,259,807 of record JAGIQG010000009.1, read on the forward strand.
GAGCAACACTGAACAAGGCCAATTCTAAATGCTTTTGACTATTATTTATTTGCTTCATTTCTCGTCTTGATCTTCAAGAGGTTCATGCAAAACACAGTGACAAATTGGAGAACTGGAGAAGGATTGCTCAATGCTGATCTGAATGTATTTCTTGTCAGAGTGCTACATGAGCTTGAATTCTGGTATATAGTTGTGTAATTGCAATCTACTCAGGGTTGATTATACACTAATGCATGTCTTTGTAAATTTACTGTTGTAATTTTTTTTTGCTCTTTGGGGGAAAGAAAGAGATCAGAATGATATAGTAAAGACTGAACACCTTCAAATGTTGATTAATCCCTTTTTTCGCTAAGTGATCAAAGGTAAGACTCCGCATCACACAACCATTTCATATACTGGCAAAAGAAAGTTCTGGAGGGGAATTTTCCCATTCTTCCCACCATGAGTATTGGAGCGGGCAGGAATGGGGGTATGCAAAGGCCCACTGAGATTCTCCAGTTTTGGGAATGAGCATGGCTGGAGAATCCTTCCCCGGAATGTGTTTAACAGCATTCTTTTCCAAGCAACTTGCAAGTTCCCCTCCAAGCTACATATCACTCCAACTTGGAATCATATCACTGTTTCTTCACAGTTGCTGGATCAGAAATATAGAGCTCTGAACAGAACTGTGGCTTCACAAACACAACATGACTGCAGCATTTCAACGAATGTGTCACTTTTTAATTAGGGATGGACAGTAAATGCTGGCCTTGCCAGAAGCATTCACATCCTATGAATGAATTAAAAAGCATCCACTGGAAATGTGAGTTGGATTATTGAAAACTAGCAGCAACATTGTACATGAGAAATACAAAATGATAACTTGAGTCTTCGGATCATACATGTTTGCTACATTTCACTAAAATGTATTGGCTAGAGGGAAAATTATTCAAAAAGGTTCATGAAAATGAGAAGGATATAGATTATAAAAGAGAGGATGTTTTGAAACAGCTATAAACGCTCTGTATAGCACACATCTGGATTTTCAATTCTGAAAACTACCCCAAGATTCAACAAAGATTCACCAGAATATTATCAGAGTTCCAAGATTTAAATGATGAAGAGAGGTTACATGCACTGGGCTTGTGTTCTGGAGAAGATATAAAGTTCAGGGTGATTTTATTGAGAATGGAATTCTCCAAAAAAATTTTGAACGCCAGAATTCAGCCACCTCTCCCGCCATAGAACCGGAGAGGGCAAGGGGCGGACAACAGAAATGTCTGTTGACCTCAAGTTGGAATTTCCAGTCTTGTTCGAGGGAGGCCGTAAAATCCCACCTTGAATGTCAAAATTGCAAGAATGACAGAGTGTTCTCTGTCAGTTTCTCAAGTGCATTGGGCATGGTGATCTTCCAATACTTGAGGTGGAATTTTACTTGCACGTCTGCCTGAAGTTCGTATGATCTTGCCCAAGACCAATGGCGGATGCTGTTCTCTGAGCTTCACCTGCCCCTGGAATCAGGATGGACGTGCCGGTGGAATTCCAGCTTTAGTGCATTAAAAGAACAGCCAAGTGGAACAAACTTTCATGGAGACTCTAGGCACATGACTCATCCCAAGTGGCCACAGCTGTGCAGCATTAAGAAAGGGAAGCTCCATTTAAACACTAATGAGGCACTTACAGCCACATAGGGAAGATGGCACCACATAGAGAGCAGCTTCATGTTTTATAGAGGGAGAGTTAGGATGCCTGCTGACATCATGGAGGAAAGAAGGCCCATCTTGTTCCCCTGAGAGGAGAAACAACTCTTTATTAATGACACACAGCTGCAGCCTGTTGGGTGAGTCACATGTCTGCAGATGCCATAATGGTGTGTTTCACATGCAGGTTCTTTCAGTATACTAAGTGTGGGAATGATTGTGATCCAAACTGCACCAATTAGTTTTCTCAGCCTTATGACACTGAGCTTTTTTGGCACAATTCTGCCCTATAAGTTTCAATTGAGTTATCTCTTTTCTAAACTTCACTGGATACAAGCCATTCCCCAAATGCCAATCTGCCCATTCTCAGTATTAGAACTGCTTCCAACATATTTACATCCTACTTTAAATAAAGAGACCAGTACTGTATACATTATTTCCTGATATGTATATATGCCTTGGCAATTCCCCTCATGTTAAACAGTAACATTCTATTTACTTTCCTAATTACCTGTTGTACCTACATAATAACCCTTTGAATTCATAGTAAGTAGTCTCACAACACTAGGTTAAAGTCCAACAGGTTTATTTGGTAGCATGAGCTTTTGGAGCGCTGTTCCTTCATCAGGTGACTGGAGAGTTGGGTTCACAAACAGGGGCATATATAGACACAGACTCAATTGCAAGATAATGGTTAGAATGCGAGCCTTTACAGCAATCAAGCCTTTATAGTTATAGACAATGCGAGTGGACAGAAGATAATCACAAGTTAAAAAGGTGTGGATTGTCTCAAGTCAGGACAGTTACTAGGATTTTGCAAGCCCAGGACAAATAGTAATGTGACATAAACCCAAGATGCCGGTTGAGGGCTGTCCTCATGTGTGTAGAACTTGGCTGTTAGTTTCTGCTTGGCGATTTTGCGTTGTTGTGTGTGCCTTGAAGACCACTTTGGAGCATTCTTATCCAAAGATTAGTGGCTGAATGACCTTGACAGCTGAAGTGTTCCCCAACAAGAAGGGAATACTCCTGCCTGGTGATTGTCGAGCGGTGTCTGTTTATCTGTTATCGTAGTGTCTGCATGGTCTCGCTGATATACTGTACCTCGGGACATCTTTTCCTGCAGAATATCAGGTAGAAAACTTTGGCCAAGCCACATGAGGATGTACCTTGTACCTGATTGATGGGTTCTCATGTGTGATGATGGCATTCATGTTGATGGGGTCCGGTATATCTTGCAGAGGCTGCTGTGAGTAGGTATGGCACAGGATCTGCTCAGATGAGGAGGAATATAACAGACACCTACAGATACTGAAAGATGCCCTTGTAAGAACAGGAATCAACTCATCGATTCACAGTTCCAAAGCACCACAGTGAAAACCGCACCAGTCTCTTCACAAACCAAATATGGGGTACAGCGGACAGAGAATCCTTTGTTGTCCAGTACTTCCCCAAAACAGAGAAGCTACGACAACTTCTTCGGAGCCTTCAATACGTCATCAATGAAGACGAATATCCTGCCTAGGCCATTCCCACACCCCCACTATTTACCTTCAAACAACTGGGCAAATGGACTGGGCAGCATGGTAGCACAGTGCTTAGCATTGCTGCTTCACAGCTCCAGGGACCTGGGTTTGATTTCCAGCTTGGGTCATTGCCCGTGTGGAATTTGCACATTCTCCTTGTGCCTGCGTGTGTTTCCTCTGAGTGCTCTGATTTCCTCCCACGTCCAAAGATTGCAGGTTAGGTTGATTGGCCCTGCTGAAATTGCCCCTTAGTGTCCTGAGATGCATAGGTTAGAGGGATTAGCAGGTAGAGATGTAGGGATAAGGGGGTAGGGCCTGGGTGGGCTTATGGTCAGTACAGACTTGATAGGCCAAATGGCCTCCTTTTGTACTATAGGGTTTCTATGACTCTATGACAACCCCACACCTCAAACAGACAATTATTTGCAGCAAACTACCCAGCCTTCAGGAGAACAGTGACCAAGACACAACACAACCCTGCCACAGCAATCTCTGGAAGATATTCCAGACCATTGACATGGATGAAGTCATCTCACATGAGAACACCATCCACCAGATATACAGTATATCCTCATGTGACTCAACGAACGTTGTCTACCTGATGCGCTGCAGGAAAGAATGTTCCAAGGCATGGTACATCGGCAAGACTATGCAGACTCTACAACGATGGATGAATGAACATTACTCAACAATCATCAGGCAAGAGTGTTTCCTTCCTGTTGGGGAACACTTCAGCAATCAAAGGCATTCAACCTCTGATCTTCCGGTAAGCATTTGCCAAGGCAGCCTTCACAACACATGACAGTGCAGAATTGCTGAGCAGAAACTGATAGGCAAGTTCTGCCCACATGAGGACAGCCTCAGCTGGGATCTTGGGTTCATGTCACATTACCGGCCCAATTTTACCATTGTGTTGCGCCCGTTTTCGGGTGCGAAAATGTGGTAAAGTTGGACACAAGGCCATTAGTGCGATCTGCGCCCGTGTCCACGCAGATAGCCACTTTACTAAGGCCCAAAAATGGCCACGATCTGAGTTGCACCCAAAACAGGCTCAACAGTGATTTAAATGCATTTGCATGTATTTAAATTGAATTAATGAACTGCCTACCCAACTTTATCAGCAATTCCCCCTTTATCATCGCGTTTGCAAGTCCAGATTTGGCGTAAAACAGAACTGCTCGGCAAAAGTCTTTTTCAAGTGCTCCAGCTGCTGAAGAGGTAAGGTCAGAGCTTCCAACAGCTCTTTAACTTGGCGGTGGATGGGGGGGAGAGATGCGGGCCAGATCATTCTGTGGATGGGGATTGGGAGTGGAGAGAGGCAGGCCAGAGCATTCTCTGATGAGGGGAAGGGGAAAGGAAAGCCAGATCATTCTCTTTTGGCGGGGGGAGGAGGAGGCGGGTCAGATGTACTTCTGGTGGGGAGGTGGAGAGGAGAGCCAGATTATTGTCTGGTTGGGGGGGGGGTTGCGGTAGGGCAGAGGAAGATGGGTATCTGCTGCCACTCTGAGGGGAAAAGGGGGCAGAAGGTCGCAATCAGTTTGGATGATGGGGGTGAGTGGATAAGGTGGAAAGATATGTTGTAGGGATGGGGGTGAAGTCTGTAGGGACCATCACTCCTGCTTTTTGTGGCTCGGGAGTGACGTGACAGCAGTGTGATTTTCAAATTTTTTTTCTCACTAAGTATGTGCAATTCAAAGCTTCGATCATTTTAGGTATGCTAAGCCCCATCTACATCGCGATTCAGACCCACAATTTTTTTCAGGCTAAATGTGCATGGTGTACCTGAAAACAGTTTCCAAGTTGGATCTGAATTGCAGGCCCTATATGTAGTCCACACTATTTGGCCTAAGATTACAAAATACTACCAACTGTCTTGGCTTTAGTCAATTCACACCTCTTTAACCTGTGATCATCCCTCTCTCCAGTCGCATTGTTTACACCTGTAAAGACTTGATTACTTGTAAAGACTTGCATTCCAACCATTATCTTGCAATTGAGTCTGTGTCTATATATGCCCTGTTTGTGAACCCAACTCTCCACTCACCTGATGAAGGGGCAGTATTCCAAAAGCTCATGCGACCAAATAAACCTGTTGGACTTTAACCTGGTATTGTGAGACTTCTTACTAAGCCCACCCCAGTCCAATGCCAGCATCTCCCCATCATGGCTTTGCAATTCATGTTCTAATACACCCAGATCTCTCTGCATCTCAGAGCTCCACAATCTCTCACGATTTAGCTAAGATGCTACTTCTTTATTTTTCCTCTCAAAATAGACAATATCATATTTTCCCACATTATACTCCATTTACCAGATCTTTGCCCACTCACTTAACATACCTATACATCTCCTCTAACCCCCTAACATTCTCTTCACAACTTATTTTCCTCTGTGTCAGTTTTGTGTCATCAACAAATTTAGCAACCATACTTCCCATCATTTCATCCAAGTTACTTCTATAAGTTGTGGCCCCTGCTCAGATCTGCCATGGCCTCATCGAATGGAAGAACAGGTTTAAAGGGCTGAATGGCCTACTCATGTTCTTATGTACCTCTTGATGGCTACCAATATGAAAACCAACTTGTTGGCCTTTTTGTGTAGACTGGGTACTCAGGGTATCAGTGGCCTGAGAAATTGAGACCTGCAATGCTGTTTTAGCCATTTAAATTGTGAATGGTGGCATTGCATCTCCAAAAGTTGGGGAAAACACTCCTCTTGAGGAATTACTATGTTCTACCAAAGATATTGTTGTTCCATTGCTGTTGCCAAAGAGTAGGCTGTCATCAGCAACAATACTGTAATATAAATGAAATAACAAATGCAATAACATGTATGTACGTCCATAAAGTGAAGACATGTCACAATGAAATTGTGTGCTTTCGTGTTGTTGTTTGACTCTGCAGATATGAGGATGGAGGATAGTGTTATTTAATCTATTGCATTGACTGAAATGCTCCTTCTATTTCCATTTGGTCTGATTGTTGATTTTTACATTCATTTTAATCTGTGCCTGAAAAAAAGTAATCTTCATCTTAGTGACTGCTGGCCTGGAGAAATTCCTTTAATCAAGCAAACCAGTGACTGCAGACTTCCCACCAGACCTGCTTCATGGAGCATTTTCTTAAAAAAAAGTGTGGTTTAATGAACAATGTATTAATTTAGAAAAAAGGGTAACGCTGCAATACAGGGTCAGGTATTTGCTTCTTTAATCTTGGATATTGTGATTAATGCCCAACCTAATAGCTTTGTTATATTTCTGAATGCAACAAACTGATCCACAGGTTAGGCCGTTACAATCACCGCAGTTCAATTTATAAATGACTTTGCATGATGGATCTAGGTTGTCAGAGAGCTCTGAATCTTCCAGCTATTTACACGGTCAAAGAAGAAAACTGATATTTGTAGGAATTGACTGTTAGTCTTGTAACTGCGAACAGAATTTTGATTCTTTTCCTGTAACTTCTGCAAAAGATAAATTATACACATCAGTATAGTCACAGCGGACTGATTTTAAAATCTTTTGGTCTGATGTAGGCGAGAAGCATACTGTTAAAGCTGCCCTTGGGAAGTGCTGTCCAAATAAATTTATCATGTGGCATTGTATTGAGTATCTCATTAAACAATGTACTTGTCAAAGATGAACTGCACCCACATTGGTAAGTTATCATACTGTAAATCATAAGCGTGTTGTTCATTGCTGTTGACAGTCTAATCAAATAATTGACAAGGATTTTATGAATTAGTTTCCTGGTTTCTAATTGATAATATTAACAATATATTTTGTTCTATCTCAAGAAAGGTGTCAACCTTGGCTCTCTTTTGTTTCCAAGACAGAAGATGTTAGGCCGAGCTTCATTCAGGACTTGAGGACATAGTCCTAGAAATTGGTTTGAACCCAAATTAACCAGGACCAATGCACCCCCTGATGTTGGAATTTGTACCTCATTCAAATCTGCAAATGCAGGCTCATGTCCCCAGCTAGCATCAACATTCAGGTAGATCTGGTCAAAGTAATCAAGGGTGACAAGATGGCACAGTGGTTAGCAATGCTGTTTTACAGTACCAGGAATCTGGGTTCAATTCCAGCCTAGAATGAAGTTTGCACATTCTCCTCATGTCTATGTGTGTTCCCTTCAAGTTTTCCGGTTTCTTCCCACAGTCCAACGATGATCGGGTTAGATAGATTAGCCATGATAAATTGTACCTTAGTGCCCCAGGATGTGTAGGTTAGATGAATTAACCATGGTAAATGTGTGGGGCTATGGGAATGGGGAGAGGTAGACGGCTTAGCTAAGATACTTTGTCAGAGAGTCAGTGCTGATTTGATGGGCTGAATGATCTTTCCTGCACTGTGGGGATTCTATGATAATCATTCATTCTTTGAAAGAGCTATTCAAAAATCCCTTTTGTTCTTTCCTCTAAGCTTTTCATTTGTTTTCCTTTCGACTAGTTATTCAATTCTCCTCTGAATGTTACTATTGAATCCACAACCACTATGCACTGTGCTATGCACTTCATATCATAACAATCTGTTGTATAAAAGATGTTCCACATTTCACCTCTGGTTCTTTGCCAATCACTTCTGTAACGTTTACTTATTAGTCACAAGTAGGCTTACATTAACACTACAATTAAGTTACTGTGAAAATCCCCTAGTTGCCACATTCTGGCACCGGTTCAGGTAAACTGAGGGAGAATTTAGCCTTCCCAACATGTCTTTCAGATTGTGGGCAGAACCCACACAGACATGGGAAGAACATCAGACAGTGGCCCAAGCTGAGAATCGAACCTGGGTCCCTGGTGCTGTGAGGCTGTAATGCTAACCACTGTGCCACCATGCCACCTGGTTTGGTTACTGATCCTACCACCATTGAAAGTAGTTGCTCCATACTTTATCAAAACCTTAATGATTTTGAACACTTCTAATAAATCTCCTGTAAACATTACTTACACGAAAGAGAACACCCCAGTTTTTTTAGTTTCCCTTTACAACTGCAGTCTTTCATTTTTGGTAGCATTTTTTATTGAATCCCCCCTGGACCATTTCCATGGCCTTGAAACCCATCCTAAAGTCTAGTGTCCAGAATATGGTGCAGTACATTTTAGAATTCAAAGTTCTTAATCTGTGACAAGGCCAATTCTGAGGAGTGATTTAGCAAAAGTGGACTAGAAACAGCTACTTGATGGTAAATTAGTGTCAAGCAAAGGCATTTAAAAGGGAGATTCAAGTAAATATATTTCCACAAAGAAATGGCATGGGGTGGAGCTCTGATTATCAAGGAGCTTTCAGGGTAAGATAAGGCATAAAAGGAAATCTTACGTAAAACAGCAAGAACTCAATATTATATAAAGCTGAGAGGATTATAGAAAGTGGAAGACTGAAATTAAATAAAAAATTAGGAAAGCAAGAGATGGTATTTAAGAACATGGACAATCAAAATCAAGGAGAACTCAAAAGTGTTTTATCAATGAATTAAGAGTAAAAAGATAACTACAGAAAGAGTAGGGCCATGAACGACCAAAAAGATAACCTGTGTGTGGAGGTGGAGTATATGGGTATGGTTCTGAATGAATGCTTTGCATTGGTCTTCAGAAAAGAGCAAACAATAATGCAGACATTTTAGTTAAGGAGGAGGGCTGTGAAGTATTGGATGCATAGGGAACAAGGAAGTATTAAAGGGGTTAGCATCCTTGAAAGTGGATAAATCACCAGGGCTGAATAAAACGTACCCCAGGCTATTAGAAGAAGCCAGGGAAATAGAAGAGGAATTGACCACATTTTCCAATCTTCATTAGATTCAGATATGGTGCTGGAGGTCAGGTAACATGTGTATCCAACCAAATAATTGTCAATCAGACAGGCCAATCAGTTTGACCACAGTGGTGGGCAAATTATTGGAATTAGTTATGAGGAACAGGATAAACAGTCATTTTAAAAGGCACAGATTAATCAAGGACAGTCAGAGTGGAATTGTTAAGGGAAGCTCGTGTTTGACTAACTTGACAGATTTTTATTTAGTAAGGTAAGGAGGGTAGTACAGTTGATGGGTATAACAAGCTTTTGACAAGGTCCGACATGGCAGACTGGTTAAAAATAATAAAAGCCCATGGGACTCAGGGGAAAGTAACAAGTTAGATATTAGCTTAGTGGTAAGAAACAAAAGGTAATTTATGATTTGTGAACGGAAGACTGTTTCCTATGGGATTCTTTAAGGTTCAGTACTAGTTTCCATACTTCTTGTGGTATATATTAATGATTTGTTTGTAAATAAAGAAGGAAGGATCAAGATGTTTGCCTGGACGGCTGATACTGAGGAGAATAGCTGTGGATTGCAGGAAGGTATCAATGGATTGGTCAGATGGACAGAAAAGTAGCAAATGAAATTCAATTCAGAGAATTATGAGATAATGCACTTAGGAAATCAGTCAAGGCAAGGGAATAAACGATAAGCAGGAGTATAATAAGAAGTGTAGAAGAAGTAACTTGGACTGAATGCCCACAATCCCTGAAGATAATAAATTGGTTAAGAAGGCATATGGAATTCTTTATTCTATGGAATTAGCTGAGACAATGAACATAAAAACAGGGAAGATATGATGAAACCATATAAAAAAAAATTAGGCCCAAAACGTGAACATGGTGTGAAGTTCTGGTTACCTCATTATAGAAAGGATATAATTGCAGTAGAAGGGCTATTTATGAGGATGTTGCCAGGTCTGGAAAATTGGACCTATGGGAGAGATTGGATAGGCTGGATTTGTTCTCCTTGGAACTGAGGGGCTGAGTTATCATTATTCTGCTCATAAACTTGTGTTAGTTCACTGATCTGAGTTTGAGCCTTATCTTTCTACGCTACAGGAAGGAAATCTGCTATCATTACCCTATCTAGTCTACTGTGTAACTACAGATCCACAATACTGTGGTCGTCTCTAAAATGTTCTCTGAAGCAACCTAGCAAGCCATAAGTTCAAGGACAATTAGCGATGGACAATAAACACTGCCCTAGCAAGCGATGCCTACATCCCATTCATCAGTTTTAAAAAACCATAGGGAAATCACAAATGGCCATACTTCTGAAATGACTGGATAGTTATCAAACTGTATAATTTAGCTCACAAGGTCAGCACTACCTTGCCTCTTGGTTTGGATTTGGATTTCTGACATAGTTCCATTGGAAGGGATCATTAACTTATTTTGTATTAAAGTTCATCATTCACATAATCTCTGGAGTATAACAGATCATATAATCCCGACAGTGCAGAAGGATACCATTTGGCCCATCGAGTCTGCGTCTACTCTCTGACAGTGTCTTACCCAGGTTCTCTCTTCCCATCATATTCACATGGCTCCACAAAATTCACCATGGCTAATCCATCTAACTGATACATCTTGGAACACTAAGAGGCAATTTAGCATGGATAACCCACCAAACCTGCAAATCTTTGTACTATCAGAGAAAACCAGAGCATCCGGAGGAAATCCTTACAGATACAGGAGTGTGTGCAAACTACACAGACAGACATTCAAAGCCGGAATTTAACTTGGATTTGATTTATTATTGTCACATGTATTAGATGGCGAAAAGTATTGTTTCTTGCACATTATACGGACAAAAAATACCATTCATAGAGAAGAAAACAAGACAATGGACATGGAGGCTTTGCCACAGTACCAGAAGGATGTTGAGCCTTTGGAGAGAGTATAGAAAAGGTTTACCAAGATGTTGCCTGGTGGAGGGTCTTAGCTATGAGGAGAGATTGGGTAAACTGGGGTTGCTCTCGCTGGAAAGAAGGAGGATAAAGGGTGACCTAATAGAGGCGTATAAAATTATGAAGGGTATAGATAGGGTGAACAGTGGGAAGCTTTTTCCCAGTTCAGAAGTGATGAACACAAGGAGTCACAAGTTCAAGGTTAAGGAGGCAAAGTTCAACACAGATATCAGCGGAACATATTTTATACAGAGAGTGGTGAGGCCCTGGAATGCACTGCCAAGCAAGATGGTTGAAGTGGACACACTGGCATTGTTCAAGACTTATCTAGATAACCACATGAACAGACTGGGAATAGAGGGATACAAATGAGTGGTTTAGCTGGTCTCACAAGCGGCGCAGGCTTGGAGAGCTGAAGGGCCTGTTCCTGTGCTGTATTATTTTTTTGTTCTTTGTCCTTTGTTCAATACAAAATGTAGTCTTACAGTCATAGCTAGCGTGCAGAGAAAGATCAACTTAATGTGAGGTTGGTCCATTCAAAAGTCTGTTGGCAGCAGGGAAGAAGCTGTTCTTGAGTCAGTTGATATGTGAACTCATACGTGTTTATCTTTTTCCTAATGGAAGAAGGTAGAAGTGAGTATGACCTGGGTGTGTCCTTCATTATGCTGGCTGCTTTTCCAAAGTAGTGGAAAGTGTGGACAGAGTCAATGGATGGAGTGACATTGGTGTACATAATCCGTTGAGTTTGTCATTATATCAAGGCATCATTATAAGAGGAATTATGTTAAAAGGAAGTGGCAGCACGATATGAGGAAATTGTCTTTTGTTCTTTGGTTTTGTGGGTTATTGCGCTCTATTATTTACAATCAACATGGAAATACTGCAAAATGAGAGGTAATGACCAGCTACAAGAAGCATTTTGAGAAGAAAATGAAGTACAATGTTATGACAACCAATCATAGTTTGTCTCTGAGTCAGTCAGGAGGAAACAATGTAATTAAACATCTTAAAATCTGTTCCTTCAAATCATCTCCATTAGATAAATGCTACATAAGATGCAATAATCATTCTAATGGTCTGTATGTCATGAAATCATTGAAAGTTTTTATAAGTGGGCTAATTGATTCAGATTTTCAAAGAACAATTCATTTATAGTCCCACCCTGGTTGGTTCCCCATATGTCAGCAATTTTCTTTTTCTCCTTCATGTAGTTACCCAGCTTCCTTTTGAAGGCTGCTATTAAAACTGTTTCCACACTCTTGTCAGGCACCGCATTGCAAATCGTACCACTCACTGCATAAAAAAAGGTTTTCCCTCATGTTACAAAGAGAAATGTTAGAGATATTTAAAATCATGAAAAGTTAAAGAAAATAGGCAGAGATAAGCTGAAGGCTTGATTAGTAGTGGTTATTAATTTAAAATGATACTTTATCAATCACTTTAAATCAATAACTCCGACTAATCAACCCCTCAGCTTACCTTTTCCTATTTTCTTTAAACTCTTCATGATTTTAAATATCTCTAACACATCTCATTGTAACATGCTCCCTTCTAATTCCCCTAGCTTCCCCAGTCTATCCACCTAGCTGTAATCCCTCATCTCTGGTAAGTCTCTACTTACTCTCTGCACAGTCTTAACATCCTTCCTAAAGTGTGATACCGAGAGCAGGACATGATACACCAATTGGGGCCATATAGGTTTAGCATCCTGTAACCCAGGAGCCCTTACTGTTTGTTAGCCTGTGTTGCCACCTTCAAAGATCTATGGACAAACACCTCCAGGTCTCTCCATTCTTACACCCTCTTTTAAAGTTATACCATTTCTCTTGTACTGTCTTGTCTCCGTTCTTCATACCAAAATATATTACCTCTCATGTTTTGCACTCAATTACTTCAGTCATGTGTCCTCCCACCCCTCCAACCTGTTGATTTTTTTTTGACATCTGTTACTAACTGTCTTGCTGTTTACTATGACTCAAAGTTTTATGTCATCTGCAATTCTTTGAAATTCTGCCCTGTATCCTAAAGTCCAAATCAATAATATCAAACCAGCAGGGCTCCGATTGGATAGCTAGCCTGCAATGGGAACCAACCAGAAGTACAATATAGATCGCTAACTTTGGGTGGTTCCAACTATCTTACAGGAATAGTTACCCAGGAAAGGTTAGATGAATTAAACCACTTCTAATCCCTGGTTACAATACTACTGACACCTCTACCCCCCAGTGACCACCTCCTCTGACCGCCTCCCAGGCTGCATGATAAGCACCCTCTACTAATCGCCCAACTTCCCCAAGTGATCACCCAACTCTCTGTACTAATAAAACCTCACTGACTCCCCCAACCACCTGGCCTTCCCCATTATCTACCTGACCCCACCATGATTATCCAACCCCAACAACTGACCACCTTCCCCACTGACCACCATCCTGGCTATCCAAAACTCCAAGTAACCAAGCTTACCCTGACCAACCCCCAAGCTCCCCCTTCCCCCTGCCCCCCCAACTAACTGATGCTTCCCACCTATCCCCCAAATCCTACCCAATGTATCTTGAAAGCCTATCTTCTGCCTGTCTTCTCAAAATGGCTGACCTTTTAAATTTATCTGCTTTACAGGAGTTAGTGCCTTAATAAAGGGGGAGTGGCTTCCTTCTATCTAGCTCTCCAGTTCCCAATACCAGCCCGCGTAACGAACTGCCCTGCACAGTTCTCGGCAGCCTGAGTCAGAAGCTTGGGTGAGAAAGGAGTGGCCAGATTTCAAGGTAAGAGACTAGGCAATCCAACTCTGATCTAAATGAATGGTGGAGTAGGCTTGAAAGGCCGAATGGCCTCCTCCTGCTTCAAGTTTCTATGTTACAAACACGTATATGATCAAAGTCCATTGCTAATGCACAGCTGTTTATAAAATGCATTCCAAAAAAATGATACCAGGCAGCTTTTTATCCACTTTCCTATTTAACCCATCCTGCATTAAATAATGGACAGATAAACTGCCCCCAGTCCTCTGGCACTTTAAAATATACAAGTTATTTTAGAATAGCTTATTTTTATCATCTTCAGTTTCTCCTTCTTCTGCGAGAATGTGACCAACTTCTGCCAATTGCCTTTTCCTTGTGACTGACCAGAGATCGTGAAGTTGGAGAATGGGAACTCGCATGTTTCTATTTCATAGCTTAGTGAAATCTTGTGCTACCATAGTATGATTTGAAGTTATAGGTCATAAAACAACTTGTTTATAACCATAAATAATTTTCCATTTATGCAAAGAATCATGCCAATTGCATGATCCTGATATCACACTTATCAAAATGTAATGGTACCTGTTAGCAGATGTTTGCTGTCTTTTTTTAAAATAACAGAAGTTTTGGTATTACCCACGGGCCTGCTAATATGAAAGAATGATTCTCGTATCAATTTTATTTTCAGATTTTGCAATTCAATTTCTTTCTTTAAAATATATTTATTTACTGATCTTATGAAAATGAAAAAAACAAAGCTTATAATTCCATATGAAGTGTGCATTTCTTTTTTTAATAATGTTTCATTACATACATAGCTACTGATGGAATTCATTCAATCATTTTTTCACAACATAGGGAGTGAGGCAACGTAAAACAATTTGATCCAAATTTGATGAGAAGTCCTCATCTCAACGTAGCTTTTGTTATCTGGATTTTACAGACTGGATTTACAAATCCCATGAATGTAATTGTCTCTTAAGGCTGCAAGCATCAACTATTGTACTTAGCCATGACAGTGTGAAATTAATATCAGATATATATCTTTACAATATGTTCTTGTATTGGATTAGAATATCTGTTCTGCTCTTTTCTTCATGGCATTGCTCTTTTTTACACAGATCAGCATTTTCAGCGCACCTCATTAGGTCGAGCCTTCCCTGTGTTACTCATTATTTCAAAAAAAGGTCCTGCATTCAAATTATCTTTGCAGGTAAACATATCATGTACAATAAAACAGGACTGCCTGCAGTTGTATTCATTTTCGACCAAACTCAAAGTCATTCAAAATTACCTCATAAATTTTCGGGAGAAAACAAGCAGCAAGGAAATTAATTTAATGAAATGCAGATAATGTTTACAAAAAAATGTAATTACAGAATTTTAAAAGGAATGTAATTTTAACATATAGATGTTAATATAAAACTGCCTGAAGACCCTAACAATATTCCATTTTAAAACTTACCATTTTCCTAAACAGTATCAATTTACTCACTGTTATTGGAAGCAGCAAGTAGGGGAAATTAGATTAGAGTTGCAGAAGGCAAGAGGGCAGCCCGTGAACAAAGATCAATAACAATGACACCGGAACAGAAAGAAAATTACATTTTCTTTGGATCTAGATCAATAATGTCATTAAGGTAAGTCTAGAACTAAGTACTGAAATGGGATTTTGGAGAGAAAAAACAGTCTTTTCAAGTGATCCCTGATATTGTTAGTTGTAATCTTGTAATCATTTATAGGCACCAGAGCAGCTTTCAGAAGCATTAGCCAGAATTAGCCCGCCACAGGAATCAGATTGGACAAGGGCTGAGCATGGGAAGGTCTGCTGACCTCAGGCAGGATTTTATGGTTTCGGCACCAGGGAGGCTGTAAAACCCCACCCTTTATGTTGAAAAAGTTTGTGATGAGTAGTATTTAATCCCAAATTAATTGGAATGAGAATGGCTTGGCTATGTGCTAAAACATGCAAATATTGGCTTATTTCCATTTACATATTCATGTGCAGCCCTCGAACACATCAGTTAAATGAACAAAATTGTTTTTATCTTCAAAGCTTAATCTTACAGTAAGGACCACAATCACAGGGGAGAGCTTTAACTCTATCCTTTCGGTCAATTTTAATTTCAGATGATTGCTCATAGATTGGCAGAGCATCGTTGCAAATGTTACTGCAAATATTCAAAAAGGTGTAAACGTAAGCTCAGCAACTAAAGAGCAGGCAGTTGGACTTCAATTGTGGAAAGCTTCTAGAAACAATTCAGGGTAACATTAATAGTCATATGGGTAAATGTGGATTAATTAGTAAGAGTCAGAGTGGATTTGTTAAGGGAAAATCATGTTCAACTAACTTGCTGGAGATTTTTGATGAAGCAACTGAGAAGATTGCTGAGCACAATGTGTTTGATTTTTTAAATTATTTGTTCATGTGATGTGGGTCTCGCTGGCTAGGCCAGCATTTATTGCCCACCTCTGAGCACATTTAAGAGTCAACCACATGGCTATGGATCTGGAGTGACATGTAGGCCACACACAGGGTAAGAATAGCAGATATCCTTCCCTAAAAGATATTGGAGAATGAGATGGGTTTTTACGACAATCAGCAATGGTCATCAGTATTCTTTTAATTTCAGTTGTGTTGTATATATGGTGTTCCATACAGCACTCAACAGCAAGGCAGGTGTACCTACACCATATAGATTGCAGTGAATCAAGAAGGCAGCTCACTACCCATCTCAGGTGCAGTTAGAGATGGGTAATAAATGCTGACTTGGCCAGCAACATGTCCATGAATGAATAATAAAAAGATAAATAGTCAAGTGGTACAAACAGTCTGAGGGACCGATCCGAGGTATCTCCCAATCAGCTGGCAGGCAGTGCATAAAGTGATAACTCATGAACTAAAAGGAATGGTAAGGACATAGAGTGGTCTGTCTGAGATGGAGTTCAATTGTGGCATTTAGAAGGGAATTGGATTGTTATCTGTAAAGGAATAATGTGCACGGTCATAGGCAAAGAGTTGGGGAGTGGCCCTAGATAAATTGCTCCTTCAGAAAGCCAGCACAGACAATGATGGGCCAAATGGCCACCTTCTGTGCTGCAATCAATCTGAGGTTCTATGAAAGAATTATGATTAAGTGATAAATGTTAATCATCACACTCATCTCGCAGAAGTTTTGGCATGATTCATAAAACAGGAAACTATTGGGAGTTGGAAACAGAGATAATTATAACAGGATTAAATAGAGTTCCCCAGGTGCTCTGTACTAGGACCTTTGCTGCTCATTATTTTTATTAATAGACCTGTGGAGAGCACTAAAATTTCTATTATTAAATTTGCAAGTGATAGAAAATGTGCACAATGTTGGCAACAGGAGAAAGTGAATAGATTTCGGGCTGATTAGAGATCTATTTAGCGAATGGTCTGAATAACTGGCAGATATAGGATCATATAATGATTAGAACACAAAATTCAGCCTATCATCCCTGCCAAGTGTACTGCACTGCAGACATGTGGCAGGCAATTCAAGACTGCACTGGCCAGGATTTTCCAGACCCCACCATGGTGTGTTTTCTGATGACAGAGGTGGCTCACCATTAGCCAAAGGTTCTGCTGAGGTCTGTGGTATTTTGTATGTTCACCCATCTTGCCACAGGGATCAACTTCAGCGGGACTGGATAATCTCACTGGCTGTAAGGACAAGAAAATCTCTGTGGGTAGGATATTATTTGTGATGATTGGAAGATGTGAATTATCTGTGGCACTGTGTCAGTTCCTTACAATGTGTCACGTGCCCTTCAACAATCAGTGTTGTTATTCAGATAAATACATGAGCTAACTTGTACACAGCCAGGTCCTGCAAAAAACAAAGGAATGAATGATCAAATGATAAGAGGTCATCTATCTTCTGCTTTACCTCACTGCTGGCGGAGATAGTGGAAGCAGAAATAATAGTAATTTTTAAGGGGTGTCAGGACAAATATATGAATTGAATGGGCATAGAAGGATATGGTCCCTGGAAAGGTAGGAGGTTTTAGTTCAGTCAGGCAGCATGGTCAGTGAAGGCTTGAAGGGGCTGAAGGGTCTGTTCCTGTGCTGTAATTTCCTTTGTTCTTTGTTATTGATTTTTTTGTACCTGTTGAATAGTTTCAACATTTTCTATACTTATTTGAGATTTACAGCATCCATAAAATTTTTCTTGTGAAAATGATACTAGTTTTCAGAGAAAATTTGCCTGGGAAGCTAGAAAAATTCGCTGCTTATTTTCAGGTTGTGTTATAGAACGGTTCGCAGTAATTTAGAAATGGCCTGGCTTTCAGGCCCCAACTGAAGAGACAGCCCCACTACCAATGCAAGGGATAGGACTGGGTTGAAGAGTCCAATATGCTTAAATCTTGGAATAGGGTTAAACCTTATAACCACCTGACTAAGAGACAAATGTGCTATCAAATATGTCAAGATATTAAATACTGGAATAGAATATAAGCGAATACAATAGTTGTGGGTACGTTGTAATTCTTCACAAAAACGTTCCAAAGTAAAAATGCAGCACCACCATCTTGAAAATCCAAAGTTATGACACAGTTTATAATCAAAATTAGAGAAGAATCTGTGTGGGAGGGAACTGAGGACTCAATAGCCCTGATAGGGGACACCCTTACACTGCTGAAAGCAACAACATGGAAATGAAGCCTGAGCTGATAGAACTCAGGGAGTTTATTGAGAAGGTGCAATTGGAGCCGTTGGCATTTGGAATGTTTGAAAGTGAGACTATAGGAGTTAAAGGGCACTCAATGAAGTTGATCAATTTGCACATTAACAGGAAACAATGTGAGAGTGGAGATACAGCCAAATAATGCAGCTGCTGGATATTTGTGAGATGATCAATCAAAGCCTCTAAAGTGCTAATGGGCTCATTGGCTAATGGGCCAAAGGGTTTCCAATTATTCCAAAAGAACAGGTAAGGCATAAATGGTATCCTAGATCAGAGATTACAGGAATGCATTAGATAAGGTTGAAAATATCATGAATGCACCCAAGTCTCTTCCAACCTCTTTAGTAAGAAGCTTTTGAGTAGCTTGAATGTCATCTTTGACGTCCAGATCTGTGAGGTAGTGCCTCAGCTGGAACGCTGGATCAGGGAAAGACCGTTAGTGCAGACACAGCTTGAGGACATGGTAGTGGCTTCCTGGTAATAATTGGGAGTTCTACTATGGCATCCCGTTACTTTTTAATCTGTTGGATATATCTGTTCACATTGAGAAAGAGGATTGAATAATGGAGCTTGCCTTCAATCCAATTGAGGAAGAAGAGTCCAATGCTGCCTATCACAGCTTCATAGAGACATCCGGCCTGAGGATTGCTGTCAAGGGGGGCCCAGCAAGACCCAAAGGTTGAGGAAGTCAGATCCATACCACAGAAGCAACTCGCGCAATCAAGAGTCTACCAATATGCAGATGATTGAGAAACATTGTCATTTATGTCTATGATTATCACATTCTAATGGGAATAGTGAATATGGCCTGGGATAAAATGTGCCTCTGAAGGCTATCACCACACTTAATATTTTTGATCACAGGTCATTCCAAGGATCCACGGGGACCAACATGGAATCTTCAGTCTTCAATACATGAATGTGTCAAGGAGGTGACAGATGCTCTCTACAGTAAATTCACACTGGATGAAGCTAATCAGGCTTCATCCAGTGTGGGGCTTTCAGCTATCTCTACAATAGGCTTGAAGCATTGATGACCTCCTGAATGTGATACGTGCTGTCACAGAGATGGGGACATGGCTGGAGAGACCATTGTGTTTGCAGGTCTTGTGTTTTGACACAAACAATGAAGATAGCTATTAGATGATGAAACAACATTGGTAGTGACCCTGCAATGTAATCTAGCATGTACAATTCTATGGTGTCTTTTAATTAATATCACTGCCTACTGCAACTTGCAGTTACTTTCAATAAAGAGTTTGACACATTTCCCTGACATTAGGCAAGAGGTGAGTAACAAAAATGAATCAGTCAGAGTCCACATGAATGTGAGGGTCACAAAGGGATTATGGAGTTAGAGCCTGGATCACCCTTACGATGAGGGACCATTTAGATGCATATATGCACAACACATTCAAATAACTATATGAAGAGAAAATGTATTTAGGAAGGAGCATGATTTATGGTCCATGTTGGTATCAACAACATAGATAGGACTAGGAAAGATGTTTTGCTTCAAGAATATGAGCTGCTGGGGGGCTAAATTAAAAAGAAGAGCTTTAAACATAATAACCTCTGAATTATCATCAGAGCTACAAGTAAATTGTCATAGTTTAAATAATATTAGAGAGATGAATCTGACTTAAAGACTGGTATGGAAGAAATGGATTTTAAATCATGGAACAATAGTACCAATACTGGATAAAGTAATAGCAGTGCCCTGTGATTGTCTTTACCTGAACTATGCCAGGATCAGTGTCCTTGAAAATCATATAACCAGGGCAATAGAGGCGGTTTGAATCTAAATAGCAGTGTGGATCATGGGAGGTGTTAATTAAAGGGAGGAACAAATAGAATAGGGTAGCAATTTCTGTAATGATTACCAAAGCGTGACAGGCAGGGACAGAATGTAGAAATTTAAGAATCCATCAGCATAAAATGCCAGAAATTGCAAAAATAGTAAAAAGACAACGTGTCCATCTCTAAATGCATACAACATTCATCACAAAACTGATGAATTGTTAGCATGGATAGAAATAAATCTAGGATATGATAATCATTACAGAGACTCGATTGCAAGGTAATCAAGGTTGGGACATGAATATTGAAAGATATTCGACATTTTGGAATGGCAAGTGGCCCAAAAAAGTTGGTAGCTCTGTCAATGAAACATGACATTAGTGCAATAGTGATGGATAACCTTAGCTTGAAAAAACATGATGTCGAATTAGTTTGAGTAAAGTTAAAAAATCGGAACTGGCAGGTATAGTTTATAGACTTCCTAACTGTTGTTACACTGTGGGACAGAGTTACAGGAAGGAATACATGAGACAAATAAAAATGGTACTACAATAATCATGGATAACTTTAATCCCCCAGTTTCTTAGAGTACTGACTATTTGTGTTTTTGGCTTACTCTGCAGTCCGACTCAAAGTAAAAAAGAGTTCACAAGATAGTTACAAGTGAGAAAAACAACTATTCAGGAATAACCTTGGATTGATGTTTAGATGGAGCACATGTATCATTTATTCTTTTCTTCCAATGTGCAGGACTTTACATTCTGCCATTGATCCGGCAATTTACATTCAATGCATTGTGTAATTTCTGAGCCACTCCCACCAACCACACCCTCTACCCCCTACCCCACCTATTCCACCCCACCTCCTCAACCTACTGTTCTGCACAGTTTGGTATCTTACACAGGTTTGAATATTTTGCATTGGGAATTTAAAATCAGATCATTTTTATGAGGTTACTGGCTTATCCAATGTTTTACCACCACTGACTTCACACGTGCAGAATCTGTTCTCAAACCTCTTTGTCACTGGGGTTGAAGTATCCATTCAGCAGCTGCTGCAGCTATTTCTCTCCCTTCTAGTTGCCTTCCTGTCAGAAAACCCCTGCCCTAGCCTTTGCTCACACCCTTCTCTAGTTCCTTACTTAATTCCCCTCAAGTTCACAACATTCACCAAGCTACTTGAGCAATAATAAAGTTCATTTTTAGCATATTAAATATACATTTTCATTGCTTAGGTGTCATCGGAGAATGATCACAGATTTGTGCTAACAATGGTCAACAACTCTTTTCTGCCTGTGGCATTCTACACAGCGTGACATCCATCTGTAGAATATCAGCAGAATTGTCACATTGTAGTAATGGAGTGCATAACTCAGGGAAAGACTGGCAATAGAGGGATATCATGTGGCTACTTATTATTTTCATGTTTTTATTTACTATTCCTTTTCTCAATGCTCACTGGGCATAGTGCTGCTCATTGTAATATGAATAGAGCAGTTGAATATAATGTTTAACAATCACAAAAGAACATGTTGAAGAAAGTTGCAGAGGGTTTGATCTAGATGGATTGTGTAGGGTGCATTCATTCCTCAGACAGCACTGGTACAATGAATTTCTTTTATTGAACAGAATTTAAAGCAAATTAAATTATTACAGAAGCAGAAAAAGTAAAAATAAAGCAAACTTGGGACATGGAGAGATTAGTTTTTCCTGTCAGTCCCTGTCAGCCCCTGTACTGATCACACAGAACTCGAAAACAAACAGCAAGCTGAACATACAGTTCCAAACTATATTCTAATTCTTACCTTGTTATGCTGTGTCCTTGCAGTTTGTCTCTTTCTAGAGAAAACAGGTTTTTCAGCTGTTGTTCTCAAAATTTGTTTTGCTTGCTGTGTACTTTTCAGGAATGCAGTCAATTTTCAGCTAACCCAGCACACTTTCTGGGTTTTAAAATGTAGTCATTTTTATAAGCTTAGCTGAGTTATCACATAGCAGAAATGTCTTAAAATTAAGTCTTTGCATAAACAAAGTCTTTGCACAGACTGAAGCAATCAGAGCTAAGCATATATAGGATCCCTCACTATATTAGGAAACAAAATTGTGCTTTTACTACAATCTGAGTGAGAGAATCCTAAGTGAAGATTTAAGCTCCTTTATGTCGTAAACTAATGCAGTTCAAAAATGTAAAAGAAAAACTGAGGCAAATCCATATGTACTGGTCAGCTGATGTCAAGATGTTGATTGTGGAAAGCAGGATGATTTTGATTGTAATTATGGAATAGAATCGTAGAATGGTTACATTAGTTGAGAATAAGTGATGATTTCACAGTGCTTAAAGGAGGCCATAGGTGCCCTTTCTGGTTTTTATTCTGTTAGGTCTTTTCTGCATCAAGGCAACCAGGTTTTGCCGCCATCTCAGGAGCTTCCAAGAATACAGGCTGTAATAGACAACACTCGTGTGGCTATACAACAGTCCCATAACGTTCATAAACTATAAGGGCTACCATTCCATCATCAAGCAACTAGTATGTGATCATCAAAGCACATATCACATTTTTTTGCACGATACTCCACAGTTTGCTTTGACTCCTGCATCCTAATTCACTCCCAGAAGGAGTGGCCTCTCTGACCTCTCTCATTCCTTAGTGGGGCCAGTGTGTTTGCAGGAATGGTTGCTGGGGAATAAGGAGTACCCACTGAAACACTGGCTGATAACTCTTCATCCGAGGAGTTCTTTCGAGGAGAAGTACGTTGCTGCTTACAGCACTACAATCTCTCTCACAGAGGAGACCATGGGGATGCTGAAAATGCACTTCAGTTGCTTGCACTACTCACATGTCTCACTACAACACACTCCCGACAAAGTTTCCCACATTGTGCAGTGTGCAACACACTGAGATAATCTGGCAATGCAAAGAGGTCACCCCTTGGCAAGGGGTGAACTGAAGGAGGATGGAGAGTGAAGATTCAGAGCCTCAGGAAACTCAGGAGGAGACAGTCAGGATGAGTGTGATGGGAGGAAGAGATACCCATTTAATTGCTGACAAGATCTAGGAAGAGTAAAGTTAAGTGAGGTCATTTCACTACATCTCTCCTAGCCATCAACGCCATTCCCTTTCATCTCAGGAGATGCCCAATCACTCAGAGTTCTTCATTCACACTTGTGTCTTCTGGTCTAATCATCAGGCTGTGATCTTTGGTCCATGTTCTGTGAACTGAGAGTTTACTGAGGAATGAGAGCAAGGAGAGAGAAGACTTGAAGCATTCACCAACATCTAATGATACAAACATTTCTGTGACTGAGATGAGGACATACCTTGGGATCTCCTCCTGTGCATGTCTTGTCTATGACGGAGGAATAACAAATGCCATTTAGTAGCAGTGCTGGTGAGTTGCTCTAACCTAAGGGCATGCCTGAAGAAAAAGGGTGAGAAACATTTACATCACACATAAATAAAGATTTAAACACATCTTCCTAACATCACACAAGATATCACACTAGTTCAATGGAAGTTGACATCACATGAATGTTAATCTCACAGTGCAATGCTATCACTAAGTGGGAGGATGGCTAAACATCTGAGAGGATTTCAACACCTTCAATTGAACAAAATGTTCACATAGTCATCAAATGTATTCACATAGCACACCCGTGCCCCAAAAATGATATCAAATTTTCTTAACTATCCTAAGCTCTAGGCTACACTTGGGTGCAGCCCTGACATCTGCAGCAGCCGTGGAGGCAGCCTCCTGACTGCTCTGTCCTGATGTCTGTGGTGATCATGGTGGATGTCCTCTGGTGATCCGAGGCCGCGGGAGTCCCAGCTTGATAAGGGCCTCCTGCTCAGGGGCAGAGGCACCCTCGGAGCCTGAGTAGCTGGAATGAATGAAGTCATAGGCACAAGGGACTGTCAGTAGCCGCACACCTTTGGAGTGCCCTGGGAGGAGTCTTTAAAAATGTCCAAATTTCACTTATCCTTCCAGTGTGCCCAAGAATTCCACCATGATTCCTACCAGAGATGGTACACCTGGAGGAAGGACAAGGTGCCTTATCCTCACATCACCTAAACCTTGATGGTTCCCACTAGGGTTTGAAGTGCAGGGCCAAGTGTAAATCCAGTAAAACTTGCTGGACCAAAGTCTTCACAGTAGTTGCCAACTTTCTCATTGTGATCTTAAGGTGCTCACATACTGGAGCCATAGCTTCAGACAGAACATGTGTGGACTCCATTATCATTCTTTCCAGTCTGCAGAGTTCCTGTTGAATTTCTGCCAGATGACATTCTGCATCTCCGGCATTGAGTTAACAGCTACTTCCAGAGGCTAACTCGGACCAGGTGGGTGGCGGGTCACCAGGAACCATCTCAGTCCTGAAGATCTGGCTGTCTCCTATGTAGATGTGTTTGTGAGGTGTTCTCCAGAAAGTGAGTCTGAGATGTGTGTGTGTGTTTCTGCACTGACGGAGGATGCGGGTGAGCATTGTGTCTGCTCTTACAACCCTGCCTCCTCTGATGTGGTCTGGGGGCTCAGACTGGTGTTCAGCAGCATTATTGGCCTGCTAGTGCCTGGCATATGTGGTATAGGTGCAACCACAATGCTGTCTTTGTGAGCCACAAAGGGTATGTTGCACACTGCTATGAGTCACATATAAGAGATAATTTCACAATCTTGTACTACCTGGGGGAAAGCAGCTCTTGTGATGGCCATGCTTTGGCAGTAGGACTGAATCATTATCACTCTTCTACTTGATCCATTTTTCCTCTAAGTGTGACTCCCTGCTGGAAGTGTGAGGATTGTGGAAATACAGCCGTAAGTTTAAATTATCTGCATGAATCTGACATTACAAATACTAGAAGCTCTTAGTGTGCAGATTTCGACCCTATCCATCAGCGAGGTCACAGTGCTGAAAACACATTTCCTCAAAACTCTAAATCCTGCAAAATTTAAATATGATAAACCTGCAGATTAAAAAGTATCACCACAAATAGCAGCACAAATGTTGGGGCTTTCATGTGCTGATTAGCCAGAATTGTAACCTTTTTATTTCCAATCAACTATTGTTTGGAGGTGGAAGAGGTTAAATAAAATGATGGTGGGTGGCGAGAGAAATAAAGTGGAGACATGCATGAGATTTTATTCTGTATTTGTGGGATGTTAAAGTAGGGCATAATGATGACTTTACTACCATTATAGAGCTGCCACATTGTGGAGAACAGAATGAAAGTGTCTCTTTAATTTATAAAAAAACTTCAATACTACAGGACTAAGGACATCACTGTCACCCCATCACTTCTCTCATTGTTATTATGCAAAGTTGCATCTGCTCGATTTTATTAAGCACTTTGGAAAGCTTCTAGCATTAACATGCTGCATGCATTTCAGTACAAGTGTAAAATTGATGTCTGTCTGAATCATGAAATTGTCATCCAGCAAAATATTTCCCAGCATTCCCACAATATCCCTAAGTACCCAGTGCACTGTGATGTTTCATGCTGAATGTGTCATAGATATGACAACTCCTTATAGCTGGTAATGCATTCTGTTTGATTTTCAAGCCTGAAGCAGACCCAAAAAAACACTTCAAGGTATAGTCAACAACTTGTATGGGTTGCTTATATATGAAGAATGGTTTATGCTCTTAATGGTAAATGATGTAAATTTATACCATAAGAATTAGTTTTTGCTTGCAGACCATTTCAGAAAAATGCTTCTCTTTATATTTGGTTTATTCACAGTTAGGCACTTGGATTATACAGGGCCGAAAAATAACCACTCGAGAGTGAAAACAGAATGTATATAGTTCTCTTTCTTTATTCCCTAATAAATTTTCTCATCAGACGTCTTCCAAATCTGTTTTAAACTCACTGGCAATATCAACCTTGATTGCCACTCTGATTTACCACCCTGATTTACCACTCTTGAGAGAGAATTGACATTTATGCCCACTCTTTGGTCTCAAAAGCATTGTACGAGTGAAATTCGTACAATCAAGCCTTCTATTGAAGTAGTGATTTCTTCCAACAATATCCTTAGAAGGTGTGACTGGAGTGTTGATAATGCAGATTTTTCACAGCTGTCAATTCCAGTCTGTCTTGTGCATTTGGAGGAAATTTCCTGCAATGGTATTGCAGATACAGAGAGTGGACTTCTCCTACTTTTCTTTCAGGTCAGCTTTTGGTGAAAACTATCACCTGCCTGTAAATGAGATCAATGGTCCTTAATCATTGTTCTTTTGAAGGCTTGAGTCTCAGAGATCGAAGTTCCTCAGATAAAGAAGATTTATTCACCTTCCACAGAGGAATGACACTGCCCTCATCTTGCATTTCCTTCTCCTTGTACTTGCTGAAGACAATATTAAAGACAGTAGAAATTCTTCCTCATGATGTGTAGGAGTGTGCTGTTGTTTGACATGATCTATTGGCTGGTATTTAACGACCTCACTCAGACGAGGCTTGCAAAATCCTATGCAAGGCCAATGGAGAATTTCGTTGTGTGAGCTTGGTCCTTCCTGGAATCAGGATAGCGTGCCATTAAAATTCTAGTCAAAGTGTCCTTGAAGTTTAGCAGTCGTGATTGCAGCAAGTAACTTAAGTTGTCAAATTGGTTTTGAATAAAGAAAGTAATTGAGTGAGGGAGAGTTTGAGCAATGAGAAGAAGAGTGGAATTGTATCATGGGTTATGCAGTGGTACCTTGGCCATTCTGGCTGGGCCATTGAAATTTTTTCTACACTGTGCACTACGGGGGTAATGTTGTGAGACTACTACTGCATGTACTACCTCAGTCCAACACCAGTAACGCCACATCTCGGGAGTGAGATGCTGGCATTGTCTCTGCCATCTCTTTCTGAGTCATGTTTATATAGGGCCTCCTGCCCTCATTAATGATCTTATCTCTTCAACCCTTTACCTTGAAGAAAAACCTCACCTGTTTTGAAGCAGTTTGTTTTAAAGGTTTCATTTGTTCAAGTGGGCATTTTTACTCAAGCTTATTGGTAGATGACCCCATAGTTACATTTATCTATTTAAATAGTGGATTTACCATTTACACTTCGGTTGGTTGACCTTCTGTTGGCTGCAAATACAAGCACAAGTTTTAACAAATAGGGTTTTAAGCCTCAGAGCCATAACTCTCTTTCAGCTTGAACACAAAAAAAAACTAACAATTCTTCTCTATTTGAGCTGGATTTTCATAGAAAGCATTCTACTTCTACCCTGTAACAAGACCTGGTAATGAGCACATGCCAGCCTGATTGTCTGGCTGGACAGATAACATCTGATAATCCAAAAATTGTCAAACCAAACAATCCCACCATCTGTGCTTTGAATTTCAGTCTGGAGCCAGGTTTTCCACTCCCAGGCCGGGGAGTTTCATTGCAATCTAGCTTTGAGTACTGGCAACTCCACAGCACCAAGGCTCGCAGATGTGAGTATGTGTTGGCAAGGAGACTGTCCATTTTATTAATCTATCTGTAAAATTCAAACCACCACTGACACAAACGGCCAAGAAAAATGGCTCAGGACAGAGTCTCAGCAGACAATGAGCCAGCGACCTGCCTTTGGGCAGAGCACTCATGGAATGGAAATCAGTAAAATTACATTAAATTTTGTATTCTAAAATCATTAATTCTTATTGTATGTATTTGAAAATGCCCTGGTACATTTGATCCAATTTATTATGTGCGCTGAAAAAGTACTACAGCATTAACAATATCCTATCATATGCACAATTTCTATTAGGATTTTTGTGTTACTATGTTAGCTATCATGCAAAGTGTGTTGAACAAGTGGAGTTAAAATCTGCACTATCCTTGATTTACTGAATAAATAATTTCAGTGATAATTTCAGAAAATCAATAGCTCCCAGGAATCAAATGATAGATCACTTTAATAACATTTAAATACCTTGAACAATAAATAAATGAGACATTGCATTATTACCAGAGCTTCTCAACAATGGACAATATACTTTCGTTTAACTAGAGATCTCAATTGATGCTGCAAATGTCATTGCCACGTTGTCCTGAGATTGAGAAGGAAGACTATTTTCTAAAATCCTACATCACTTGTGTTTCCGTTTTTGTGTTTGTTGTATGTTTTTGTATTGTGAAACATTTATGTTGCTTTTGAAAGCTCCACATGTTTTCAGAACCAGTCAGAATAAATGAATGAGTAATTCTGAAGATGCTTGAGTGCTCCACCAGTGGCTTAGTCCTGAGTGGATCTGAGCCCTGTATAGCACAATGGCCCTCTGTTAGAAATTCACTTCATGTTGAATTAGCTGATCCCATTGTCGGTAGGGCTATTTTGGTTGACTTCACGGCAGTTGGGCTAATCAAATGAGGAAAATAAAATCATCCACGGTTTTCACTTCTGATTGCTACCAAGTCACTCCTTTTGGAAAAGCATTGCATGTACGTGTCAAGCAAAGACATCAGGCTCGTTCATAATGGCATCTATCTAATGACTTGCTGACATTCACAAGAATGGTCAGCTGGAAAAGAAAGCTGCATGTATAAACCAGTAACAAATTAATGCTTCATGTGAGGGAAAGTAATGAGGGAAAAAAAAGGAGGTAAAAGGATGTTGTCAACAATTGGAATATATTGGGAAAAAAAACCTGCCTATGTCATTGTTCGGTTAAGTGTTTGATGCTAACTTTCAGTATTTTCTTCTTAAATTTTCTGAAACAAATCAGCAGGGCACCAGGACTGAAGGATTGAAGTGTTTTTTGTGGGGGAGAGTTTGGAGATATTTTTGACATGCTTCCATTTATATTTAATGCAGTTGTGTTGTGTACTGGGCTATGTAATGTTGGATTACATCTGAAGTATTTCTCTTAAAGGCTTTGGCCCTTTAAATATACATCTTACTTTCTTTAAATGGAAAAAAAAGGGGGCAAATGAATGGTGTCACATGTTTGCTGTCAGTACATTGTGGGAAATTGTGGGAATTTTAATCTTTTGACAACTTATTACAAATTTATACAATGTACAGGATTATTGTGAAATCCAACATTTCTAAATGCAAATACAATGAGCAATTGTGTTAAACATATCTCAAGTTATGTTAACAATGTCACCTAAAAACCCTAATTTAAAAAGAAACCTCAGTCCTCTTACAATTCTGAGTTGTTCTAGAATATTTAAGCAGAAGATACTGAAAGTGACCATCAAACACTGGCTGAGCAGTGACACAGGCAGGTGCAAATAAGCTGTGCTTATTTTTGCTAACGTCAAATAGTGACAAGTGAGACTTGCTAGCCGAATTTTACTGCTCTGCCTGCCACGGATTCAAAGCGGGCAAGGGGCACACAATGGGAAAGTGTGTTGACCTTGTGCAGGTTTCAGGACGAGTGAGGCCGTAAAATCCTGCTTGTTGTCTCCTAAACATACTTAAACTTGCATTTATGTATCTCCAGTCTGATGCCCAAAGTAGTGGTCTAAGTTTGCATAAAGATGAAAGCTCCTACTAACTCCTCATTCTCCTTTGCTGGGTGTCACGCTACTGCTGCCTCCAGCTCCATGGTTAGACCTGTGATAATCATTGATTTAGGAGCATTGCAGCAGACTCAGAGGCCAAATCCAGAAGAAGTTCCCATGTTATTGCTGATGGTGTCCTAAATCTTCATGATTTTCTGATGTTCCACCAACAGGCATCTCTTCAGATCCTCAGATACTATATTACCTCCACTGACTCTTTGGTCCACGATCAATATCTAGGTCTTTGCTCCAGACGGGTGATCCCATCATCCACTATCTCAATGTTTCCGTGTTTTCTGAAACCTGATGGTGACACTGAAAGCTCACATGGCAATGAAGTTCGCAGTCAGTGAAGTGGAATGTGTCCATGCTGGTATGGCCAAGTGGAGCTGGATCAGCCAGGTCTGCTTGGAGATTGCTTAAAGATGGGGGAGAGCAAGAGAGTGCATTCCCAAGGGACAGCTGAGATTGCAGTTCTCGCTCTTCAGCCTTCATATGGCAGCTTCATCATGGGCATGGTTTTGTTAGTTGCAAAAACCAGTTCTCTGCAAGCTGCTTCCTACATCCTCACACCCATTTAAATCTTCTTTTCTTTGTCATTTTTTGTTCTTCTTCTTCTCCACAATGACTGCCTTTTTCCATCTTAAATGACCAGTGGGAAGATGAAAAGCAAAGTGTTGCATGCATGTCTTTTCCACTGTTTCAAAATCTCTTGTTGGGTCGGGGAAGCCTAGCTCCTGTCTTGGAACATCGACTGATAGTGTGCAATACTCACCTGCATCCACATTCCCTTTGGGCTTTGATCCCAACCACAGCGGTGCAGCTCCACTGCCTTCTGCTTGTGGGGACCGGAAGAAGAGTGAGTTAGAATGGAGGTTTCAAACTCCTTATGCTTTTTGTTTTCTGCTGGATATTGTGTTCCATTTTGTCCTGCAAAGATGAAATGCAAGAAAATATAAACTTACAGTCATTGAAAGAGCACTAATCAACTTGTTCCACCACAGTGTGTTGTTTCCCATACTGGGTGTAGAAGAAAGAGGAAGTATGCAATATGTCTTGCACTCACTGCTATATTCACAACATTGAATTAGTTACTGCACTGTTCATCCTCTTTGCCTGGAGCCTTCTCTTGTGAATTAATCATCTGTGTGGAAGTCAATATTTGACACAATGGAGACTCCCTATAGAGCAATTTAACTGAATTTACTTAAAATCTATACAAAAGAGATTCCTCTGCTACTTGTGTTCCATAACCTCATTGGATTGTGTTTTCTCGCTTTGACAATCCTCTACTGTTACTGCCATGAGTCTCCATTGGTTCTCATGCAATTATATTCAAATTAAGCTGTCTAATTACACTTATTTACACACATTTTAGGTCAGCAGTAAATTTGAGCGTAATAATGTTGGCGGAATGGGCATGGAAATTTCAGATCTAACCTTTGGATTGTGCCATGCAGGAAATTCCAGCCCAAGAAACCTTGTGACAGAGAGAATAGGAATAGTTGGAGAAGTGAAGGAAGAATCTCCTGTCCTTAATTGATTAAATGTCCCACTATAATTGTATCAAGATGTGTTATATATTAATGTGGTCAGCTCATTGTGCTGCAAGATAAAAGAATGAAAAGGTTACCACATAGTAGGTTAGTTAACCAGTTAATCAAACTTTATTAGATAGGTGTTGCTTGCTGACAGTCTAGGATGGAAGAGAGAGAAAAAAAACACAGACCAATATTTGTGAAATTGAATTTTCTTTTTTTTTAATTTTTTGAACTATGATATGATGAGGCTTTTTTTTTCTCTATCTCATAGATTTCCTTGAGGCAAAATTGTATTTCTAAACACTTAATGGTCTGTTGTCACTGTGAACCTTAGATCAGATTTTCCTTGGTCAAGATTGATAGATACTGTTGGAAATAAGGCTGCTGGTAAACTTTATCATGCATTGTACATTCTATCAACTGTGTACAGTACAAGGTTTAGCAGAAGGTTCTACATGGAACTATCTCTCATCATTCTCACATCAAGAGATCATCACTAATGATGTGGCCTATTCTCTTTACATATTTAGCATCAACCCTTTATACCACTAACAGTGATTAGTCATTTTTGACTTATTAGTTAGTTGCAGTTTTCCCTACAACAGATGAACTGACTTTACTTCAAAGTAAAGTCTACATAATTGCAAGAAATAACCCAATTGGTAGGGATTGGAACAATGTTTATGTTAGATTATAATGTGTTTTTCCATTAATTTTGGTTTTATTTGAGATAAGATTAATGGCAGCAGGATTACAAGAACTCAAGACATAGGAATAGGAGTAGACAATTTAAAGTTTATTTATTAGTTACAAGTAGGTTACATTTATACCGCAATGAAGTTACAAAGAACCCCCTCATTGCCACATCTGTTTGGGTACAGTAAAGGAGAATTTAGCATGGCTAGTTTACCTAACCTGCATATCTTTAGACTGAGGGAGGAAACTGGAGCAGCCAAGGAACCTATACAGGCACGGAGAGGACATGCAAACTCATAAACTAGGAATTGAACCCGGGCCCCGAGCACTGTGAGGCAGCAGTGCTAACCACTGTGCCAGCCCATTGATCCATTAAGCCTTCTCAGCCTTTCAATACAATCAGACTAATTTTCAACTTCAAGTCCATGTTTTCGTCTTTTCCCTATATCTCTTAATTTATTCAGAGATCAAAAATGTGCCAATTGCCTCTTCAAATATATTCAACAAAGAAACATCCAAAACCCTCTTAGCTGGAGAGTCCCAAAGATTGAGTGAAGCAATTTCTCCTCACCTCAATTGTAAGTGATCCACCCCTTATCCTGAGACTATGCCCCTGTGTTTTAGATTATCTAAGTAGTAAAAAAAATCTTTTGGCATTGACCTTTCAAACCACTTCAGGATTTTGTAAACTTCAATAAGACCATATAATCAAATGTCTTTTAGAAATCCAGAGATACTACATCTACTTGTTTCCGTTCAACTACTTTATTGTTATATCCTCAAAAAATTCTAATAAAATTCTCGTTCAGTTTAGGAGTGCAATAATAGGAAGGAAATGTCTGGAAGATATGGGGACGAATTTTCCCATTTGTAGCAGGCGAGGAATGGATCATGGAAATGTCCATTGATCTTGGGCGGATTCAGGATGAGCATGGCCAGATAATCCCATTCATCATCTCTGTTTGGCAAGCTATTTCAAACCAAAGGATAATTGCAGACTCTGCTCTCGCTTCTCCAACTACTCTTTGTCTCTCTGTCATAACATTTCTTAAGCTGGAATTTACTACATGGCACAACCCAGACATTGGATCTAAAATCCCCATGAATATTCCATCTTTATTTACACTTGAATTCCCCAGTGGTCTGCTTAATTGGCCAGTGTGGTTTGAAAATAATTAGATCATAGCTAACGGCGACTCAAGAATTGAGGACTAAAGTTTATTTATTAGTCTCAAGTAAGGCGAACATTAACACTGCAATGAAGTTACTGTTAAATTCCCCTAGTCACCACAGTTCAGCACCTGTTTGGGTCAATGCACCTAATCAGTACATCTTTCAGAATATGGGAGGAAACCAGAGCACCTGGAGGAAACCCATGCAGACACAGTGAGAATGTGCAAACTCCTCACAGGCAGTGACCCAAGCCAGGAATCGAACCTGGGTCCCTGATGCTGTGAAGCAGCAGTGCTAACCAAAAGTAAAAAAGTATAAGCCATCAGTGAAGCTAAGAAACACATGCGGCAGAATGTTACCCCTTCAGCAAGGCCATAAAATCCCAGCAGGAAATGCAGCAGAGAATATTCTGTAAAAGATTTTTACATAAACATATTCAAATTTCTCTGTAGTGAGTCTGCATTGTCACAAAAGCTAGGAGTACACTTAGCACAAATTATTAAAGGACAACGGTATAAGACAGATGCTATGGGCATGATCTTATTGGGAAGATAGCGTGAGAGGCCAAAAATCTGATTTGCTCCCAGGCACAAATTGGATTGCTATCTTCCCAGCCTCTTTTTATTGGTAAGAATCCTTCAACACCAGAAAGAGTGCAAAAGCTTATCAGCATCAGATTGTCAAGATTTCCATCTCATTGGGGAGTTCGGAACAGCTGCTTCCCCCTTCCTGGACGCTTCTGATCTCTCCAGCGAGACATCATGCCAATGTAATCCCTACTATTCTCCACCAGTGGTGACCCGTAGTGATCAGCGGTGATCAAGCACCATGACCATGCTAGAGAGGTTGGAGGACATTGAAAACCCCAGGTGGCCAGGGGCATGGCCAGGCCATTAGGCAGTGTCCATAAGTGTGCCAAAGGGTAGGGCCATGTAGGGGTTATGACGTGCATATTTACGGAGGCGTATCCAGGGGCAGGTGGTCTTGCAGGGGCTACCGTATATGGATGGATCATGAAGGAGTCATGAGGGGAGGGGTCATGTTGTAGGTCCACCAGGGGACCCATTTGGAGAATCCTGATGCTGGCAACTTGTGTAGTGTAGGAGGAGAACATGCCATCAAAAAAAGTCTGATGGCTGCAAGGAAGAAACTGTTTTTAAGTCAGTTGGTAGTACTGTCCTCAGACTTTTTAATTTTTTCCTGATGGAAGAACAAGAACAAAGAACAAAGAAGATGGAAGAGAATATGTCCGGGATGCATGGGGTCCTTGATTATGCTGGCTGCTTTTGCGAGGCAGCGGGAAGTGCAGACAGAATTGATGGATGAGAAGCCAGTTTGCATGATGGACTGGGCTACATTCACAACATTTTGTAGTTTCTTGCAGTGTTGATGAGTGCAGGAACTCCATAGCAAGCTCTATATATCTGGAAAGGATGTTTTCTATGCTGCATCCACAAAAATTGGTGAAAGTCATAGTGGAAATGCCAAATTTCCTTACTCTCTAAGAAAATAGAGGCATTGGTGGGCTTTCTTAACTATAAGCAATGGTTTGGAGGGACCTCAGAGTAATGCAGAGATGACATTAAGCTTATAAGCAGGCAACAGGTTTATTTACACAGCTTTAAATATTCCTGCTATCACAAAACATGAGCACCCAATACTTCAGGCAGCTCTAGACAGTCTTTCGAGAGTCCCCACACAGGTTTACCAGCCAAGCAAGCACAATGCATATAGAAGAGTTACCAGATTAGCACAGTCAGAAACAGAACAATTAAACCACTTAACATCACACTTGAGAAGTGCAAATTGTTAGATATCACAAGGCTTACTGTTGCGGAACGCAATTTAACAAAAAGAATCTTTTTCCTGAAATATCGTACAGTATGGTAAAATACACATCCATGCTAATGCATGCTAATTAATACAGCACAATAGAGTGAGCAATCATATGTTCGATACAAATGAGACAAAAGCTCAGTCAATGATAAACGACTCTGTTTCCTCCCCATGATTATAAGCCAAATGGTTAACATTGTTCAAGTATGTGTCCTATAATAAAAAAATAAATTTCAAATTCAGATGCACTTAGCTGCTCCTCTGTTAGCTGGAGACATACTCAAATATTATGAAATAGTGCAATTCTACAGGGCGGAGACAGGAAAATAAGAATAAAATGTCTTTTTATAGTAAAGCTTTCTAAAGTATTTTGTATCTGGCTTAATATATAAAAAAATGTTTTGTGCATTCCTTAAACCGTGCAGAGAAGCTACTTGTTTCAACATAAAGTTCCAAATATATCAATCAATGTTTAAAGACTTCTTTCAATTCTTGGAATCCAAATGCTGAAAATCCAGTAAATATACTATGTTCCCGGCACTCAAAGCGTTGTCTTACAAGGCAGGGACATGAAGCTATTTAGATTGTTCCAGAGTATCCAACAAGCAATTATTAGGGGATTCACTGAAATTTCCCTGATATTACTGTAAAGAGTATCTTTATAAATATCTTTATAAATATGCACGCTTGGTAATGTTTCTTTCATTATTGCCAAAATAATCTTTACATAAGAAAGAGTTAACTGAGGTTGGGCTTATCAATAAGGACCCTAAATAAGATTTGCAGGTTTTATAGCTGTGTTACCATGACAACTGTTCTCTGGACACCTGGTCCTTTGATTTGTTGGAAAAGCTGGAAGTATATTAATGCTGGCAGTGTGTCTAAAATATGAGACATATAGTGAATGCCGGGGAGATCACATAAGTACTGTCCAAATGGAGTTGAAAGCAAATTCAATAGTATTTGACACGAAGGAAGAGCTGTTTTTCAGAGGCCTTGGCCTTAAAGTAAAGCAATCTTGAAAAGAACAAAAATATTTTGGAGATTGCATGGGCTGAATTTTACAGCACCCCTTTTGTGCATCAAAGACACACATCAAGATATCAAATCCCCATCCCTTTCCTCTCCCTCTCCCTCTTCCCCTCTCCCCAACATTATACCTCCCCATTTGGCTCAAAATCTGATCATCTCCCCAATCCCACTCCACCCAAAAAAATTCAATTCTCTTCAGCCTGCCATCCATAACATTTTTTTTCTGGAATTTCCCTTAAAGTCCCAGCAATGCTAACTACTTCCTTTTGGCCTTATACTCAGCTGCCGGCCAATCAGATTGGCCAGCAGATTTTAAGGACAGAACTGGTGGAGGTGATGAC
Organism: Sphyrna mokarran; assembly: GCA_024679065.1. Classification (NCBI taxonomy): domain Eukaryota; kingdom Metazoa; phylum Chordata; class Chondrichthyes; order Carcharhiniformes; family Carcharhinidae; genus Sphyrna; species Sphyrna mokarran. Next base: position 44,296,069 of record JAGIQG010000009.1, read on the forward strand.
AGTGATGTCATCAAGCAAGCTAAGCAGCCAATCACATTGTAGAATGTGTACAAACAATAAATCAGAAAGTAAAAGTACTGATTATCATTAACATTTTACACAGAGCAAAATAAAGATTAGGATGTACACATTATATTAAAAATTAGCTGAAATATTGAAAATAACCTTAAATATTTTGTTATTTTGCAGATTTATGGCATTTGTTATCATAATGGAGAAATTAGGCATTCCTCAAAATTAAAATTACTTTTTCATGGTCAAAGAAATTGTTGAGCAATTATTGAGACATACTAACACCATGAAAACCCAGTCTTGATTTAACAAGGCCTTCATTTAACAACAATTTTTTCATGGTTTTTATGATGGTATCAACAGATTAACAAGCAGAAGTTTATATCAAATCAAGTTGTTTCAAATATTTCTCTCTGGAAAACTTCAACAGCACATTCTGTGGAGGCAGAGGGAGTAAAGCCACCAGATGACCATAGGCTACTCTCTCCTTTGAGGGGGAGAGTGACTGGTAGTTATTTAACCTGAGGGTCACCACACTTCAGGCGAGTGGCAAGGTTGAAAAAAGCAGAGCCTTCGTGAATAACCTCAGCCAGTACAGGATTGTCAACCCGTGCTGTTAAGCTTCACTCCGCATCACAAACTAACCATCCAGCCAACTGAGCTAACTGGCACAGGGAATCACTAATAGCATCCTCCAGATTTTTACATTTAACTGCTCAGGCATGAACATGAGAATTGATGCCAGTTTCATGTAACAGTGAAATGCTATTGGTTTCAGCCTCAGTACAAGCACAAGACCCATGCCAGTACATTTGTACAGAATTACGAAATGGTCTCTGAATCGATGGGTACCAAAGTATCATATTTGCAACATTTACAAGTGACTGCCTCCATCTTGATGCTCCTGATATGGTCTTTAAAGTTTCTCTTGGATATTTTGCAAGATAATGAACCAATTAGAAGGGAGGACAAATATGCATTCTTGGGAAAATTCAGGCTCCCTTTCATTGGACAAATAACTACACCTCAATGAAGATATGACAACTTCAATTAAGAGTTCCATATATCGTACAACTAACTATGGAAGAGGAACGGATTGTGTTACTGCTTGTAATGGAGCAATAAGGAAGCTGATGGCCCAGCCTTTTGCAGACAAATTAGAAAAAGCTGGTAGAAGGAGGGTGGTGACTGCAGCTCCAATGATTTCCCTCACACAGTGAAGCAAAGCTAGTGCTTGGGCTCCAAACCACCTCATCACCAAAGAACTGGATCTGGTGTAGCCATTGACAGCATTAACAATTAATAGCAATAATTATATTCCTTCTTCTAAGAATCTAATAATGGATCAAATCTTTTTGCCTTGCAATCGTCGGAGTGTGGACATACACCAGAAGATTAGCACCCTGCAGAGATCCTGCTGCAGAGACAGAAGTAGGAATTGCATGGGAAAAAATGGATGGTCATGTTGGATCAGGAAAATCTTCATGGACTAGGAAGTCCAGGTTAATAATATACCATCAGGAACAAAGCACTGTAACATAACAGTCATAGAGTCAAAGAGTCATAGAGGTTTACAGCGTGGAAACAAGACCTTCTGCCTACTTGTCCATTCCACCCTTTTTTAATGACCAAGCTAGTCCTAATTACCTGTGTTTGGCCCATGTCCCTTGATATCCATTTTATTCATGTAACTGTCTAAATGCTTTTTAAAAGATAAAATTATACCTGCTTCTACTACTATCTCTGGCAGCTTGTTCCACCCACTCATCACTTTCTGCGTGAAAAAGTTACCCCTTTGGACCCTTTTGTATCTCTCCCCTTGTACCTTAAACCTATGCCCCCTAGTTTTTAGACTCCCCTATCTTTGGGAAAAATATTGACTACCTAGCTGATCTATGTCCCTCATTATTTTATAAACCTCTATAAGATCACCCCTAAGCCTGCGCTCCCAATCTATCCAGCATCTCCTTATAATTCAGACCCAATCAAGTCCCAGTAGCATCCTAGTAAATCTTTTCTGCACTCTTTCTAGTTTAATAATATCCTTTCTACAACAGGGAGATCAGAACTGTACACAGTATTCCAAGGTCTTATCAATGTCTTGTACGACTTCAGCAGGACATCCCAACTCCTGTATTCAATGTTCTGACTGATGAAACTAAGCATGCTGAACACCTTCACTATTCTGTCCACCTATGATTCCACTTTCAATGAGCTATGAACATATACCTCCAGACCTCTTTGTTCTATAACTCTCCCCAGTGCCCTACCATTAATTAAGACCTGCCCCAATTCGATCCACCAAAATACATCACCATACATTTATCTAAATTAAACTCCATCTGCCATTCGTCAGCCTACTGGTCTAATTGATTAAGATCCTGTTGCAATCCAAAATAACTTCCTTCATTGTCCGCTATGCCACCAATCTTGGTGTCATCTGCCAACTATGCCTCCATCTGCCATTTGAATGCTCATTCAAATCATTGATATAAATGACAAATAAAAGTGGACCCAACAGTGATCCCTGAAACACACTGCTTGTCACAGGCTTCCAGTTTGAAAAAACAACCTTTTACAACCACCCTCTGTCTTCTGTCATCCATCCAATTTTGTATCCATTTGGCTACCTCATACTGGACCCCATGAGATTTAACCTTATGCAACAACCTACCACGTGTACCTTGTCAAAGGCCTTGCTAAAGTCCATATAGATAATGTCAATTGCACTGCCCTCATCTAACTTCTTGGTTACCCCTTAAAAAAACTCAATCAAATTTCTGAGACATGATTTTTCACTTACAAAGCCATGTTGACTGTCCCTAATTAATCCTTGTGTCTCTAAATGCCTGTAGATCCTGTCTCTCAAAATACCTTCTAATAACTTAGCCATTACAGATGTGTGGGTCACTGGCCTATAGTTTGCAGGCTTTTCTCTGCAGCTTTTTTTAAAACAAGGCACAATATTTGCCACTGTCCAGTCTTTAGGTACCTCAACCGTGGTTGTTGATGATTCAAATATCTCTGCCAGGGACTTGCAATTTCTTTCCTAGCTTCCTAAACATTCTGGGATACACTTCATTAGGTCCCGGGGATTTATCTACCTTGAGGCACTTTAAGACTTTCAGCATCTTTATGTATACAGTCCTCAAGACATCACTATTTATTTCCCCAACTTCCTTAACATCCATGCCTTTCTCAACAGTAAATATTGATGAGAAATATTCATTTAGGATCTCACCCATCTCTTGTGAATCTGCACATAGATGACCTTATGTTTCTTAAGAGGCCCTATTCTCTCTCTAGTTACTCCTTTGCCTTTTAACATATTTGTAGAATTTCTTTGGATTCTCCTTTGCCTTATCAAAGCAATCTCGTGTCCTATTTTTGCCCTTCTGATTTCTCTCTTTACTCAATTTCTACATCCTCTATACTTTTCAAGGGATTCACTTGATCCCAGCTGCCTATGCATGTCATGTGCCTTCTTCTTGACCAGGGCCTTAATATCTTGCACCATATAGCGTTTCCTAATTCTACCAGCTTTGCCCTTCACTCTAAGAGGAATGTGCTTACCCTGAGCCCTGATTAACACACTTTCGAAAACATGTCACAACCAATTGGGTAAAGCTCTCTTCTCATCTCAAGTGAAATAAGTTTGAACATCTTTGAGCTAATTTCCATTTAATTGGTTACTGCCACATAAAACCAGTCACAAGGTGGTATTAAATTAACCATCTCATTGGTACAATTTCAGTGGAAGAAAAACCTTCTTCAGGATGATTACCTGAGTTTGCTGTCAAGTTGCAGAGTTGAGACAGAAGGAAAGGAACTCTATTCTGCAATTCTTTGCAATAACTGTTGTGAGTTATCAAGAGCTCTTGATAATGGTTAGTGTAAAATGGCATGGAGTTAATTCCTCATCTTAACACTGCCCAGGCTTAGTGAAAAGTAAGAGGTTTAAGGGAACTGTCACATCAGGTCTCTGTTCTCTCTGCAAAGTCCCAGCATATGTGGGCCTGTGTATGTGGTAGGTAGGCATAAGAGCTGTCTGTGTGGAAAATAGGCACAGGAGCCTGTGTGTGTGGTAGATAGGTGCAGGAGCCTGTGTGTGTGGTAGAAAGGTGCAGGAGCCTGTGTGTGTGTGGTAGGTTAATACAGGAGCCTGTGTGTGTGGTAGAAAGGTGCAGGAGCCTGCATGTGTGATAGATAGGCACAGGAGATTGCGTGTGTGGTAGATAGATACATGCCCATCATCAATGATCTAAAAAACAGCAGGAGGCATTTTTTGCAGTCACTCTTTGCCTGCCTGTTCTCCTAAGCTCTAGCACACAGGGAGAGGTGTTATCCTGAGGGGTTTGAGGGCATGGTAATCATTTTCCTCCCCATTATTCAGCTCGGGTATAATAGTACTTCTTCAAAGGAATGACAATACATAATGTGGATGAATTATCTGTGTATGTAGACTATACTTCATTAGCTTTACTAATATGACTGTCCATCCTACATTAGCTGTCACCTTCAGTATTCTGTTTCTGTTTTATTTATGAACAATGTATAACTTTTCATTGATCTCAGTGCAATTGAAGATGGAGGGCTTTGTGATCCGTGAATTGCTACTTTGCTTTAAATTTAAAATAATGAAGCTTGCGCTCTTCAAATTCTTTTCTCTTAACAGCATGTGCGCACAACTTTACTTCAATTACTGCCAATGGAAAAAAGGTTTGATCATTCATCAAAGTCAAGAAGTTCCCCTTGTCGCAGGCTGTTTAATTTGTGTGACTGTGGGGGTGGATTTCTGGACCCATCTGTTATGGTTAGAAACTCTGGTGAGAGGCCAAGAATGGGATTCGGGCTGGAGTGAACTCCAAATATGATTTTCCTGGGCCCCACCCACTGCCGTGATAAGGTTCACTCTCAGAAAGAGCAAGAAACTGTTTATAATGTATTTGAGTTAATTTAAATCTCATTAATGAGATTGAGGTCAGATGAATATAAGTGCATAAGACCACAAGACATAGGAGAAAAATTAGGCCACTCGGCCCATTGAGTCTGCTCCACCAATCAATCGTGGCTGGTATTTTTGATGCACTCAGACTCCTGCCCTACCTGACTATCCACTCTTTCTCAGCTTGAACACTCATAATCTGCAAGATGACCACATCTATGAATGTGCTATCCACAGAGCTCCCAACATCATAGATTTGCCACAGAGCCATCAGATCCTGTTTGAGTTCCAAATCTCAGAGTTCAATAGCGAACTGCTGCCACTGACAACACATTCTGCACATATAATTATCCAGGGTACAAGAACTGACTTAGAGTTCTCATATAAGACAGGATGCACAATCCATGCGACTGTGCTGCCTTGTCATGTCTGAATTTGTCAGACTACTAAACTTAGCATTAATATGTTAAAATGATTCACCAGCTACTCACTAATCAGCTACTGTTCTTCTGTTCACTTCTGATTATTTTTATCAATTATTGGTAGGGTGTTGGGGAGAATTATAGAGCAAAGAGATTTAGGGGTACAGGGTCGTAACTCCTTGAAAATCGAGTCACAGGTGGACAGAGTGATGAAGAAGGGATTCGGCATGCTTCATTTCATTGATCAGAACATTGAATACAGAACTGGGATATCTTGTTGAATTTGTACAAAACATTGGTAAGGCCAGATTTGGAATAATGTGTACAGTTCTGGTCACTCTATTACAGAAAGGCTATTATTAACTATTATTAACAATAAAGTTTAGTAGGGTGCTACGGGACTTGATGGTTTGAGTTATAAGGAGAGGCTGGATAGACTGAGATTATTTTCCCTGGAGTATAAGAGACTTAGAGGTGTTCTTATAGGAGTTTATAAAATAATGAGGGGCACATATCAGCTAGATAGTCAATACTTTTCCCAAAGGTAGGGGAAGCTAAATTTAGAGGGCTTAGATTTAAGGAGAGAGGGGAGATACAAAAGAGTCCAGAGGGGCAATTTTTTCACACACAGTGTGGTGGGTGACTGGAACAAGCTGCCAGACATAGTAGTAGAGGTGGGCACAATTTTGTCTTTTAAAAAGCATTTAGCCAGTTACAAGGGTAAGATGGGTGTAGAAGGATATGGGCCAAATGAGGGCAATTGGAACTAGCTTAGTGGTTAAAAAATAAGGGTGGTGTGGACAAGTTGGGCTGAAGGGCTTATTTCTATGCTATAAACCTCTATGATTCTAGGACTCTTAAACCTCTATGATTCTATGACTCTATCAGGAAGTTAACCCAATTGTTTTTACATAACTCTTATTACCTAAAAATCTTCCATTGCAATTTGCTGAAAATCGTTTATCATTATGATGTTTTGTTATTTAATTTTAACTTTATCTACCAGATTTTGATTAATTGATCGAACAATGTTTGTCTGCTGATGTCTAATGGCATCCCTGTATGTGACATCCATCAGTCTAGGTGTTAATCAAGTTATTTGTATATGTCTATTCCTGGCATACAGGTAGATAGATAATCCTGAGGTTTAGTAATGTTACTGTAAGTACAAATACTGAGCTTATTTGTTATTGTCCAACTAACCACAGCTACACACGAATGTTGCTAAATAATTACTGTGCACGAGTTCTTCAGACACCTGAAGGTGGCCTAAAAATTAATGTGAAATGTCGTATTAGACAGAACATATCCATTAGTGCTATCCAACAAATAAAATAGGACTATGTCTTTCTAACCTGTCTAATTTATGGTAAAATAGAATCAAAAAGCAGGATTCGACTGTCTGATTTTGTTCCCTTTTGAACAATTGTCTGTAACAAAAACAGCTAATCATTATGGTGAAATACTTGGGTTTCCCGATAGATCTATGAGTAAATGTATATCTTATAGTGGTGCAATGTGAAACAATGGTGCAGTGGTTAGCACTGCTGCCTCACAGCACCAGGATCATAGGTTCGATTGTGGCCTAGGGTGACTGTCTATGTGGAGTTTGCGCATTCTGCCCACGTCTGTGTAAGTTTCCTCCGGACACTCTGAATTCCTCCCACACTCAAAGATGTGCAGGTTAAGTTGATTGACCATGATAAATTGCCCCTTAGTATCAGGGAAAATAGCAGTGTGCATTTGTGGGGATAGGGCCTGGGTCGGATTGTTCTTGATAGGCTGAATGACCTCTTTCTAAACTGTTGGGATTCTATGATAACATGATACTGAGCTGTGCACACTGTGAACTTATCAAATTCAGTGATGGCAAAAAGTCAGGTAAGGTTGCTGTTCCTCTAGCTCCTTAATAATAATACATCATAAAATAATTACTTTTAATGACCTGTGCCCCAGTGGGCTTCAGTTCCTCATTTTGAAACTTTTTTGTTAGGTTTGATAAACTATGTAGATATCACGTATACAAGTTTCTTAAATTTGACAATCCTGTAAATATAATTTTGTTAGCTGTCCAGAAAGTAACCAATCACAACAATAATGATGAAAACCAAGATGGATGGATACTGGAATCTGAAACAAAAGCAGAAAATATTGGAGAAACTCAGCAGGTCTTGCAGCATCTGTGGAGAGAGAATAGAGGTAGCATTTCGAGTCATTGAGATTTTCCAGCATTTTCTGCTCTTGTGACAACAAAAATGACATAAGATTTCTCCAGCAGTGAATGGCATAATTAGTATAAATATCCTTGCATCTAGCTGTAAAGCACATATTTACACCCTCGTGTTCGGACCTGTTGCCATTATTCTGTCTTCCTCTGTAGTAATGATTAAAAGCAGCATCCTGAAAACCTAAGGCCATTTCTGAATTCCTCCGTTATCTTCTGTCCTCTCAAACATGCCAGCAGTTGATAGCATGCTTGCCTCTTAGTCACACGATTATGGGATCAAGTCACACAATACTACAGGTCTCCAGCAACAACATTAACACTAACTCTCTAATGTAGTAACATTAAATTCAAGCACTGTCTGTTTTCTTGGGAGAAGTCAAAGATCCCAGGACACAATTTCAAAGAAGAGCAAAGGAATTATTCCAGGGATCTTGATCAATATTTATTGCTCATTCAACACCACAAAGATAACTGATCTGGCCATAATCACATTATCAGTTCACTGTGAACAAATTGGCTGCTGTGTTTCCTACATTACAGCAGTGACTACACTTGAAAATTGCTTCATTAGCAATAAAGCATTTTGCTATATTCAGTGGTCATGAAGGCACTATATAAGTGTAAGTACTTCTTCCTTTAATAATTTCCTGGTTGCCATTATGTATCAGTCAACACCTATCCATGATGTACCCGCTGGGTGGAATTTTCTTTCCCTTCGCACTAGTGGGATTTTCTGGACCCGCTGCAGTGAGCAGAGATTTGACTGAGCACTAAATTCTCTGTCCTTGCTTGTGATGGCAGCGGAGTGTGAACAATCCTGTAAATATTGTTGGGAAACTCCAGACAATGTCTTAAAAATATCTTATGGATGGGACACATTCTAACATAGTCGCCAGAAATAATTTTGTAGGCCCTTGGTTCCTGATCCTGACATAAACTGTGGAGATATTCACTGATTCACCTGGCTAAGGTTAGTGCCACCAGGGTACCACTGCAGTGTCTGCGTTGTTGGAAAGTTTTGCCCAAGTAGCCAGTACTCAAGTGGGGTTAGGGCCCCTCCACCCAACATCAGAATGTAACTTATATTTGTACTTCTTTATATTGATGTTGATGGGCTATAACACTGGTCTTGTTCTCCATATAAACCCCATTTGCTAGTAGCTACTATAGGTGAACTTCTGCCAATTCTATGGTCCTCTGAGGCCAGCAAAGTGGAAGCCCCTAACATATAAATTATGTTGGCAGTTCTTTTCAGTATGGCAGCTCTTATTACGCAACTAGCCGGTTTCATGTTAAAACAGCTGCAGAGCGTGAGACACAGAATGCATCATACAAAAGTTAAATATAGAAATATATATCTGTACAATGGTTTTCCATCATTGACTTCTCATGCATTATGCTTGAGAGTTATAATAACATAAACATAAGAACATAAGGAATAGGAGCAGGAGTAGGCCATCTAGCCCTTTGAGCCTGCCCCACCATTCAACAAGATCATGGCCGATCTGAAGTGGATCGGTTCCATTTTCCCACTTTCTCCCCATAACCCTTAATTCCCTTGTCTATCAGAAACCTATCTACCCATGACTTAAATATATTCAGTGAGGTAGCTTCCAGCACTTCAGTGGGCAGAGAATTCCAGAAACTCACCACTCTTTGAGTGAAGAAGTTCCTCCTCAGCTCTGTTCTAAGCTGTTCCCTGCCCCCACCCCCGCTCTTATTTTGAGGCTGTGCCCTGTAGTTCTGCTATCCTTTCTAAGCGGGAAGAATCCCTCTATCTCTACCCTATCTAGCCCCTTGATTATCTCATATGTCTCTATAAGATCCCCCCTCAGCCTTCTAAACTCTAATGAGTAGAGACCCAGTCTATCCAATCTCTCTTCATAGGCTAATCCCTCATCTCCGGTATCAGCCTGGTGAATCTTCTCTGCACTTCCTCTAAGGCCAATATATCCTTTCTCAAATGCGGTGACCAAAACTGCACACAGTACCCCAACTTCAGCCTCACTGGTGCCCTGTACAGTTGCAGCACGACCTCCTTGCTTTTATATTCTATCCCCTCGCTATAAAGGCCAACACTTCATTCACCTTCTTGATCACCTGCTGCACCTGCAGACTGGGTTTTTGCGACTCATGCATAAGGACCCCAAGTTGAATTACAAAGATCAGAAATGACCTTTAAGCACATTGGGGCTTGTTCTTTTGCTTTTCAACAGTCTCACCCTATGATATGGGAGGAAAGTTCCACTTGCGACACTAGTGGCCAAAGTTATGGGCAGGACTTCAAAATTTGTAGAGCCGTCGACTTTAAATTGTTCTCCAAATTTTCCCACCTGCCACTGACAATGCCAGATGGTGTTGGCACCAGAAAACCCTGGCCTTTATTTTTAATTTCCCTAATAACTTTCATCTCATGACAGAGCTATGAAAGGACATATAGAAACAACAAAACGTAGAAAGTAGGAGTAGGAATAGACCATTGGACACATCAAGAATTCTCCACTATTCAGTGTGATCATGATAGGTCCTCTGTCTCAATGCCATAATCTCACTCTCTCCCCATACTGTTAGCCTTCTTCAGTATCAGAAATTTATTTATTTATTTCTTAAATACATTCAGTGACTTGTCTCCACAGCTTCACATGGTAGAGAATTTGACAGGTTCACCACCCTCTGAGTGAAGAAATGTCTCATCATCTTAATTTTAAATGGCCACCCCTTATCCTGAGACTGTGACCCCTTGTTAGATCGTTAGAAGTTTACAACATGGCAACAGACCCTTCAGTCCAACTTGTCCATGCCACCCAGTTTTTACCTTTAAGCTAGTCTTAGGCCTTATAAATACCTTAGACTTTATAAACATCTTGTTCAAGATCTTATAAACATTATGTTTAGAAAGGAGCAACTAAAAGCATTCAGTTACTTTGAAGGTGATTCACAACAGGTTTGATGCTTGATGGAAATTCCAATTTAACCCCCACATCCAATTCAGTGAGGCATCAGGATTCCTGCCACCAGCAAACAAGGTCAGGGAATCCTGGCTAAGGACTTTGCTACGGAACAATATTAGTAGTTATTAAGAAGCTGCTTTCTTTGATGCTGGATGTTAAAATATAATAGATCGACAGGAATTTTACCATCCCATCTGTCACGGGAATCGGTATGGGCAAGGGGTGGAAAGGTCCACTGACTTCAAACGGATTTTATGGTTTCGGGACAAGTGAGGCTGTAAAATCCTGCCCATGGATTTTTAATTCCTCAAATAATATTGAGCTCATCAGATGTAAATCTGCCTTTTCAGTATAAAACAGTTCCCAATTAGATTTTCATTATTCATGACTATCACAAAGGCAGGTTCTTTTTTTCATTTGTTGTTGGGTGTAGATATTGCTGGCTGGCCAGCATTTATTGCCCATTCCTGAGGGCAGTTACAAGTCAACCGCATCGCTGTGAGTCTGGAGTCACATAGAGACCAGACCAGGTAGGGATAGCAGATTTTCTTCCCTAAAAGATATTAGTGAACCAGATGATTTTTTCAGAAAATCAACAATGGCTTTATGGCCATCATTAGACTTTCAATTCCAGAGTTTTGTTGAATTCAAGTTTCTCCATCTGCAATGATGGGATTTGAACCCAGGTCCCTAAATCACTACTCTGGCTCTCTGGATTATATCTGTTTTACATACAGACAATTTGGTAGCCTTTTTTCCAGAGTGCAAAATTTTGATTATGTTGCAATAAAGATGCTAATCTGACTACAAACATTTGTCTTAACTAGTTTTTTTTGCAACAGAGCATTTTACATCCTAGCACTCCTTTACCAGATGCAAACTATGTAACAGTTTTTTTAAATAAGGAAAGTGAGTAAACGTTTGTAAACAAAAGGGGAAAAGGCTAGAGAATTGGATTAATTAACTACAACTTTTGTTCCCTGTTTCCATGCTGTAAACTTCTATGACTCTATATCTTCCCTAAAATTATTAATCCATTTCTGAAAAGACAGGAATCCTCTGAGGAGGCTGAAAACTAACCAGTCCTTTAGTACATACTGACTATAATCCATCATCATTTTCCCATGTCCACATCTTTGACACTCTGTTGCTTGCCTGTAATAGATGAACAAACAGAAACAGGAAATGCTAGGAATGAAGTCAGTCTCTCATTCTGACAAGCGGCTGCACTCATAATTTCAAATTCTTTTGGATGCTGACTGACTCAACGTGTATTTTCAGCATTTCAATCTTAATTTTCAATTCCAATGCTTTCATCGTTTTTCCTTGCATCCCATTAAAATATACAAATGGATGTCACATGAGACCTGTTTCCCCTTCTCTCAATTGCAGGTGACGCCGTGTGAATTTAGAACAGTGTCTCTGAAAATAGCTGCTGTTCCAGTGTGCACTGAGTTAGTCAGAGAGCGGCAGGGCATATAGACAGCAAGATCAATTGGATTCTCAGTCTCAGGGAAACTCTTACTCCTCAGCTGTTACTGTAATTCTAAGCATAGAGGAGCACTGCAGTTTTATGAAAATATTATTTTGGGATAAACTGACCTTGAACCTTAGCTGAATTCAAGGACATTGGGCCCATTTTTTAAGACATGTATGGTCATTCTAATTAGTATTATGCTTTAAAAGTGGCATCCTAAAAGTGGCGCCCAGGGCAGCACAGTGGTTACCACTGCTGTCTCACAGCGCCAGGGGCCCGGGTTCAATTCTGGTCTCAGGTCACTGTCTGCGTGGAGTTTGCACATCCTCCCCGAGCCTGTGTGGGTTTCCTCCGGGTAGTCTGGTTTTCTTCCACACTCCAAAGGTGTGCGGGTTAGGTTGATTGGCCATGCTAAGTTGCCCTTCAGTGGCAAGGGCATTAGCAAACCAAAAACGTGGGCTTACGAGAATAGAGCTTGGGAGGGATTGTGGTCAATGCAGGCTCAATGGGCCGAGTGGCCTCCTTTGGCACTGTAGGGATTCTATGCATTCTATGAATCTAATCCTCAACTGTCCAAGTTGCTTGCAGGACATTCGGATCCGAGACCAGTGACTTCACTGTCAGCAGCTTCAACGTTGTTTTTCCCGCCTGTTATCAGCCTTTGCCAATTATCAGGAGAAATCTCAGCCAATAGGCTTTAATATAAAGTCAGATAAAAATTATAAACTGTAACACTTCTCTAATTATAAGCATAAGGCACAGATTGCAGTTTTTTTAACGACAAAGAAAGCCTCACTAAAATTATGGCTTTGTTAGATGGAAAAGAAATAAAATTTGACGCAGGATGGGATGCAAAATTGATAGAATTACACTTGCTGGCCCTAGTACAACACATTCTATGAACCACCACAGAACTATAGAACCCTACAGTGCAGGAAGAGGCCCTTCGGCCCATCAAATCTGCCCCAACCATAATCCCAGCCAGGCCCTACCCTAATATCCTTACATATTTGACCCACTAATCCCTCTAACCTAAGCATCTCAGGACACTTTTAGCATGGCCAATCAACCAAACACATTTAGGTTGATCATCTTTGGACTGTGGGAGGAAGCTGGAGCACCTGGAGAAAACCTACGCAGATATGAGGAGAACATGCAACTCCCCACAGACAATGACCCGAGCTGAGAATCGAACACAGGTCCCTGGAGCTGTGAAGCAACTGTGCTAACCCCTGTGCTACTGTGCCGCCCCAATAATTTACTGATGATCATGAAATCATTGTCGATTGTCATCCTGCCTATCAATAAGGGGCAATTTAGCATGGCCAACCCACACATCTTTGACCTGACAGAAGAAATCAGAGCACCTGGAGGAAACCCATGCAGACATGGGTAGTATGTGCAGACTCCACACAGAGAGTGACCGGAGGCTGGAATTGAACCAGGATCCCTGGTGCTGTGAGGGAGCAGTGTTAACCACTGTGCCACCGTGCCACCCCTATGAAGCAGCTGGATGGTCAGCCGATGTCCTGACATCTGTTTTATATCTGCACCCACGTCCAATTTTATCCTCTAGACCTAAAATTGTAGAAAGGGCACATCAACAGTGAGTGCACTTATTCCCGCATAGAAGTTCCAGGAAATGATATAAGTGAGTTGTGCCATTTTACACGCTGCACCATAACTTCATGTCCATTTGTGCCATTCAGCCATTATCATAACCAAAACTAAGAAAAGTTCATTAATAAGGCCCTACCAATCTTTACAGTCAGTTTCAAATTTCCTTGAACATTGACCATCTTGGACCTAGGATGGGACTTTTCTGACACCCACCATGATGTGCTTTCTGGCAGTAGAGGCAGTTCACTTTTGACCAAACCTTCCAGACTGTCTACGGACTGTTGCATTGTTCTCCAGCTGTGCCACTGTGGGGATTGCCTTTGGCAGGGCTGGAAGATCCCACCAACAGGAAGGGTGGAAAAATTCAGCCCAGACTTAATGAATACCATGAATTTGGTAGTGGCAAGATTTATAATCTCCTCAGCCTGGAAAGATATAAAAGTTCTGAAACCTCATTCTACCAGCCGAAGAATTGTTCTCAGATTTCCTTCTGTGACCTCCTCAATTTTGGCATCCTTATCTGCCCAGTTTTGCATTCAGCACTTTGCGAGTATTTGAAAGTAATGTCTTTCAAGTTACCCACCCTTTCTAGATTAAGGTGGTGAAAGGATTGCAGTGACCAATTCACTATGCATTCTACAAGCCTTGATTGTAATGGATGACCTGGAAGAGGGGTAGAGAGAGAGAGAGCTGATGTAGGGGAATGATGGTCAATGTATGAACCAACTTTGCAGCCAATTCTTTCCCATTCTGAGTGTGTTGAAGGAGCTGTGGGTACACAGACTGTGCTTCACAAGCAAACAATTGGCTACCACTGTGAGATACTATCAGAAGATGTGAAGCCATGGTTTGTCCTTCATAGGGAAGTCAGTGGGAATGAAAGGTGATGATGGCCCTCAATTTCTTTTCATCTGGAACACCAACCAAAGTTCGTTAAGGGCCTGCTTTCAACTGATGACAGATGCTTTCTGTCGCAAGCCATCTGACTGTATGAAATCTGGAACATCAGCCAAGGTGCTTTGAGGGCATTCATCAGCTAACAGATGCCTTCTGTCACAAGCTGTCTGGCTGTATAAAATATCGCAAGTCTTACCTCTGCTATGCCTCATTGTGGAGAGTCCACACCTTTTTATTGCCAAAGTTCATAGCTCTTTGTCTCTGTGTTGTACCTGTGGAAAAGGGATATGTTGACATTGGTAAATATTTCTTACAAATTCAAACAAAGCTAACTTTTAACAAGTTGACTGAGAATGATTTTAGAACATGTGGCTCATTTCATGCCTCAGTTTGAATTATAAATTTGGGACTGGCTGGAGTGAGGAATTTCATGACTGTTAGACCTGCTTCTCAAAGATTTTTGCACGCCAACGTGCTGAAGTGATAAAAACAAGGGCAACATGGCATTTGGACTAGAATGTACAAAGGGACCAGCATGTCCATCTCCTCAAACAATGAGATTTAAGGATTGGGCAATAAACCAAAAAAGAAACTGAGAAGGAGCGAATTAGAATCAAATTCAATATAGAAAGAGAAATAAAGAGAGTAGGGATGTCTTGATGCAATTACAGTAAGAAGTCTCACAACACCAGGTTAAAGTCCAACAGTAGTGGTGTTCCCTATCAATTAAACCTGTTGGAGTTTAACCTGTTGTTGTGAGACTTTTTATTGTGTTTTTCCCAGTCCAACGCCGGCATCTTCACATTGTTGCAATTATACAGGGTCTGGTGAGGCCACACCTAGAATATTGTGTGCAGTTTTGGTCTCCTTTTCTAAGAAAGGATGTTCTTGCTCTCGAGGGAGTTCAGCAAAGGCTGATTCCGGGGATGGTGGGATTGATGTATGAGTAGAGGCTGACTAGGTTAGGATTGTTCTTGCTGATATTCAGACAAATGAGAGGGGACCTCACAAAGACTTATAAAATTCTAATAGGACTAGAAAGAGTAGATACAGAGAAGATGTTCCTGATGGTGAGGCAATCCAGAATCAAGGGTCACAGTCTGAGGATTCAGGATAGACCATTTAGGATGAAGTTCAGGAGATATTTCTTCACCCATAGACTTGTGAACCTGTGGAATTCATTATGATAGGAATTAGTTGATGCTAAAACATCGAATGTATTCAAGAGGCAGCTGGATTTGGAACCTTTGGCAAATGAGATCAAAGATTATGTGGAGAAAGGAGAATTAGGCTTTTGAGTTGGATAATCAGCCATGATCGTGATGAATGGTGGAGCAGACTCAAAGAGCCAAATGGCCTCCTCCTGCTTCTATCTTCTACATTGTTTCTATGAAAGAAAGATTGGTTTCAGAGAATAAGAAAGAAGAATGAAAAAAAAAGTTTACATTTTAAAAATCCTCAACAATTCACTGCCTGAAAGAATGAATCCCAAACTTGTTCACTCTCTGGGCCAGAAAATCTATTAATAGCCCACCACAGCTGTCATTAACGGCAAACACTTTTTTAAAAGGGCACATTTGCTATTCATTACTCATCTTAATTTGCTGTAGGAATTGAATAGATAATTAATGCACAATTCCAACAAGATCTTCGACATAACAGGAAGAGATTGGGGGCGATGCTTTTCTGCAGTCAGTTCTGCAAATTTGCAAGTCATAGCACACCTCTTAATTGCATGCATTTCTTGGCCATTTTCTACTGTAATAATAATGTGTTTTTTCACAAGACATCGTCTTTTGTTTTGAGGACATTCTGGCCATTGCTTCTGTGCTCAACTTTAGATGTTAGATCTGCCAGATAAATAATTGGTTATGCCACAAGTAGAGTTCCTGATTAATCTTTCACCTCCTCTACCATTATCAAATTGGTTCTCCAGGAAATTTTGCAGAGATATATGTTGGAATTTTACTGCCTCACCCACCTAAGGCTGTTAAGCCCTGCCTGAAGCCAACAGAGAATGTTTTTTTGTGAGTCTCGCCCACCCCGATTCCGGTGGGCGTGCAGGTAACTCCGGCCATAGCACAAGGATGTCAGACAGTGATTTAACACATGTATCCTGTATTGTTCCATTCCAGAACTTCCAGTTTTCTCATATTCTGTGTGGTTTTCCACAGATATGATTGGAAATTTATTTAACTTTACAATGTGTTCTTTTAGTCTCCATGGCGACCTTCAGATATTTTGGGCATCAGTGATATTATAAACTTAAGGCATAACCTAATAATGTATCTCCAAAAAAATGTTTTGCATGGAATTATGTCCGCAATGCTTTAATAGTAATTTAGTATATATGTGCAATAGACTCACAAGTCAAGAATTTAATCCTATGCTAATTCACACCTTTTAGAGAAGAAATAAAGTTCATTAATCACAAGTAAAGCTTACATTAACAGTGCAATTAAGTTACTCTGAAATATCTAGTTGGAGACAGGTATGGCGCACTTAAAGCTGACTGAATACTATGTGGGATATGATGGCAACTGGTTATGGATGAATAAAATTAGATGCCAGCTGGAAAGATGTCCTAAAGTTTGGTGATGTGAAGACACTTTACAAAACATTTCCCTGTGAAGAGAAATCAGTAGTTATATTGACCATATCATAAAGTAATTTTGCAAATTTTTGGAAGCGTATGCTTCTTGGATAAAGTAATATTTTACACATACAAACAAAATGTGAGAGATGCTAGGAATCTGAAATAAATCTTTATTCATAATCAAAGTGATGTCTTTTCCTTCCCCATTCTTGGATATTTCCTGATATTGGCAAATGCTCCATCTAATAACCAAACAACATGTAGCTCAGTTATTTTCCACTGCGGAGTTGAGTATTTTACCACACACTGAGGTATTTCACCTTTATCTGGAAATAAAAACTGCAGGATCCATGGTCAAAAAAGGGAATCAAGATTTATGTCTGATGCCTATTATAAGCTACAATAAGTTACATCAGTTCAGTTTTTCTAAAACGATTATAGAGTACAAAATTGCCTTAAAACACACTGCTTCATTTTAGAAGCATAATAAAACATAAATAGGCAGTATTGATACGAAGAAAAATCGGTGGAGTAGGGAATGCTTTCCAAGCTTGAGATTAAGATGCATTGCAGAAAACTCAGCATTTTAAAAAGCTTTTGCCACACAGCTGATAAATGAATGTGCCTTCCTTCCAGATATGAAGTGGGTAAATTATATCTTTTTTAGTACTGCGATCTCTGTGGTTGAAATTCTCAGATTTTATGGCTAACTATCAACTCAGGAAAGGAAAGTGGGGTTTAGCCTGCTAGCTGCACTGCAGCTTTTCCCACCATAGGTTTTTGACACTCATTTGTTTGACTTGATTTGATTTATTATTGTCACATATAGTGAAAGTATTATTTCATGCACACGATACAGACAGGGTATACCATTCGTTGAGAAGGAAAGGAAAAAGTGTAGAATGTAGTGTTCATGGCTAGGGTGTGCTGAATGATCACTTAGTGTGAGATTGATCCATTGAAAAGTCTGATAGCAGCAGGGAAAGAAAAGTCCCACAGTGTGATTCCGGCAACTTTGGCTCTCAAAGAATTGGCACAAGGGAGACCCAGTATTTAAAAAAATAGGAAAAACAAGGATTCAGAGAAATGGGTACATCCCCCCTTCCACCAGACATGAAATGCTGAGGGCAGTGCCAGGATGTATCCGGGCAAGTTCCCTACACCTCCCCCCCCCCGCCTCCCCTGCACCCCTCCCCCCCACTCTTCCGCTGCTGATGACTACGCTCACCTGTGGACCTCCGATGGGTTCTGCTCGTCAGGTGCATGTCATGGGAAATTTGTCGTGATTCACATTGGGTGCCTCCACACTGACATGAATGAACAATCTGGGTATTGGGCAGATGGTGGGGGAGACAGAGTGGAGGCAGAGAGCTGGAGCGGAGAGGGGAATGGAAAACCAGGCATAAAGACTTGATAGTTATATATAGATGTATGCAAAGAGGGTTCCTAGCTCCGTTACAATTGAGCGAGGAAATCCTGCCAGTGTGGAAGTCATTTTGGGTCTCTTGCTCAACTCTGCCGCTCCCATGCCAGCTCACTCCCCAGACTGTGGTAGGAAATCCCTCCACATGTTGTACATGCTTTGGCTGTGCTTGTTGATAAAGTTGCAAATCACTCATATGTGCATGCAGAATATTATCAGAGCTTGAATCAATTGAATTAAGTAATTTGCACTTGTTGCAGACATGTTCAACAATGATCATTGAACCTGTGAATCTAAAAGAGAGATTATAGAGGTAAAAAAGTTCTTAAGAGCTGGAAGGAGAAGCTATAAGGAGGATGAAAGCTCGGCATAAATGATACAGTAGAAATGAAGTCATTTGATCAATGTATCCTCAGATGAGAAAGGAAAGTGAAATTAACTAAGCAACAATGGTAACCATCGGAAAATATCAAGCAATTGATTTCAATGATTCGATTTCAAGAAAGAAAACAATCAAATGTGAAGAAAGAATGAATGTATCCATTAAGGAAATGTTAGTGGAAAAGATACATTAATAGGATGTCAACATTCATGGGGTTATCTTCGACCAGAAGTTCAACTGGACTCACCACATAAGCACAGTGGCTACAAGAACAGGTCAGAGGCTCGGAACTGAGGCTAGTAACTCACCCCCTGACTCCCCAAGCCTATCCACCATCTGCAAGCCACAAGTCAGGAGTGTGATGGAATACTTTCCACATGCCTGGATGGGTGCAGCTCCAACAATACTCAAGAAGCTTGACATCATCCAGGTGAAAGCAGCCTGCTTGATTGGCACCATGTCTACAAACATCCAATCCCTCCACCACCAATCAATAGTAGCAGTGTGCACCAACTACAAAATGCACTGCAGCAATTCATCAAAGATCCTTAGACAAATATCCTTTCAAACCCACAACTACTTCTATCTCGAAGGACAAGGACAGCAGATACATGGGAACACCACCACCCTAACCCTAACCCTAACTCAAAACCTAACCCTGACCCTAACGACCACCTGCAAGTTCCCCTCCAAGCCGCTCACCATTCTGACTTGGAAATATATTGCTGTTCCTTCAAAGCCACTGGGTCAAAATCCTGGAATACCCTCCTTAACAGTATTGTCGGTCAACCCACAGCACATGGACTGCAGTGATTCAAAAAGACAGCTCATCACTGTCTTTTCAGTGGAAACTAGCTATAGGTAATAAAATGCTGGTCAACCAGTGACACCCATGTCCCACAAATGAATTAAAAAATAGAGGAAAGGAAATCCAAAATGTCTGAAATAGACATTGAGAAAAAAAAGCAAGAGCAGAAGAATCAAATGGTGGTAACAACAGAAAAAATAGAAGCAGTTCCATTTAATCCCTTGACCCTGATTATCTGTCCCTCAGCTTCATTTATTTTCATGTAATCCTTACCACTAGGAGTGAAAAAAACTTATTTTTGAAAAAAAGGATGGTCAGGTTTAAAATTCAACAGTCAAAATCCAATGGCTACCCAGATATTAGTAGAATTGGGGGTAATATTATCAGAGAGGTCTATTAAAATGAAATATATAAAAATATATAACTGGATATGAAGACAGAAAGGATTGAAGATTGTGTGAAATAGGTAACAGAAGATTGAGAGCAATTTGGAGAAAATTGATTTGTTGTGCAAAATGGTCTTTTCATCAAATTTACGACACATTTTTTGAATGCAAGCGAGGCAGATTTGCCAGGCACAAAAAAATTAAATCAGGAGTCTGAAGAAGAAATAATGAGAGAATGAAATGATTAAAATAGATAATTTCAGTCAACTAAGAACCTTGATGAACATTTACAGTTGCACTGAGTTAACAAAATAGTTCTAACGTAATTGTTTAGTATAAAACAGAGTGATTTTAAGATGTCTTTTGAAAGAATTATAGAAATATGTAAATTTATGTTTGAGCTAGATGTTAATAATTTTAGTAGTACTGAAAATGTTCTCAAAATAATGAAAATGTTCATTTTTGAAGCCAATACATATACTTAGCATAATATATGATGTGATATGAATTCATTATGTGGCAGTAATGAAAATATTATATGAAACAAAAATGAACATTTTTGAGTAAAAATAAGAGTTTTGGAAATACTCAGCAGATCAGGCTGCACCCATTTCAAGTTAAGAAACTACAAAGGATTATGAACGAAAACCAGTACATCAACAAACCTGCCTCCCAACCATTGACTCTGTCTACACTTCCCACTGTCTCAGAAAAGTAGCCAGCTTATTTAAGCATCTTATGCACCTCGGACATACTGTATTCCATCTTCTGCTGTCAGGAAAAATATAATCTGCTGTCAGGAAAAATAGTTCTAACGTAATTGTTTAGTATAAAACAGAGTGATTTTAAGATGTCTTTTGAAAGAATTATAGAAATATGTAAATTTATGTTTGAGCTAGATGTTAATAATTTTAGTAGTACTGAAAATGTTCTCAAAATAATGAAAATGTTCATTTTTGAAGCCAATACATATACTTAGCACTATTCACGCAGAGTGCTGGAAATGTAGTTATTCACGCAGAGTGCTGGAAATGTAGCTGTGGAGAGCACTGAGGTACAGGGTTGCAAATTGGGGAGTATTGTAGTAGATAGGGAGGATGTGTTAGAAATTCTCGAGGGTTTGAAGTTGGATAAGTCCCCTGGGCAGGACGGGATTTACCCTAGGATTCTCTGGGAGGCAAGAGAGGAGATTGCAGAGCCTCTGGCTCTGATCTTCAGGTCCTCGTTGGTTACGGGTGTGGTTCCGGAGGACTGGAGGATAGCGAATGTGGTCCCATTGTTTAAGAAGGGAAGAGAGACCTTCCAGGGAATTATAGGCCAGTGAGTCTTACTTCTGTTGTGGGCAAGGTATTGGAGAGAATTATTAGGGATAGGATTTATAGTTATTTAGAGAGAAATGAATTGATTGGGGATAGTCAGCATGTTTTCGTGAAGGGTAGGTCATGCCTTACTAACCTCATTGAGTTTTTTGAGAAAGTGACCAGAGAGGTGGATGGGGGTAAGGCGGTTGATGTAGTATATATGGACTTTAGTAAGGCTTTAGATAAGGTGGCCCATGGAAGACTTCTACAGAAAATGCAGATGTGTGGAATAGAGGGTGATTTAGCAAATTGGATTAGAAATTGGCTGGCAGATAGAAGACAGAGGGTGGGGGTTGATGGGAGATTTTCATCGTGGAGTTCGGTGACGAGTGGTGTGCCTCAGGGGTCTGTTTTGGGGCCCCTGCTGTTTGTAATTTTTATAAATGATCTGGATGAGGGTATTGAGGGATAGATCAGTAAATTTGCAGATGACACTAAAGTTGGTGGAGTGGTAGATAGTGAAGAGGGGTGTTTTAGTTTACAGAGTGACTTGGACAAGTTGCAGAGCTGGGCCGAGAGGTGGCAAATGGAGTTTAATGTGGAAAAGTGTGAGGTAATGCACTTGGCAGGAACAATAAATGTGTAGAGTATAGGGCTAATGGTAGGGCTCTTAATAGTGTTGAGGAACAGAAGGATCTTGGTGTATGTGTCAATAGATCCCTGAAAGTAGGCAGTCAAGTGGATAAAGTTGTTAGGAAGGCTTATGGAGTCTTAGCTTTTATTGGTAGGGGGATTGAATTTAGGAGCCGCAGCATCATGTTGAAGCTGTACAAAACTCTAGTGCGGCCGCACTTGGAGTATTGTGTGCAGTTCTGGTCGCCACATTATAAGAAAGATGTGGCGGCATTGGAGAGGGTACAGAGGAGGTTTACTAGGATGTTGCCTGGTATGGAGGGCAGGTCCTATGAAGAGAGGTTGAAGGATTTGAGGTTGTTTCGTTAGAAAGGAGGCGGCTAAGGGGGGATCTTATTGAAGCATATAAGATAATTAGAGGTTTGGATAGGGTGGACAGTGATAGCCTTTTTCCTAGGATGGAGAAAGCTAGCACGAGGGGACAAAACTTTAAATTAAGGGGTATGAGTTATAGGACGGATATCAGAGGTAGGTTCTTTACTCAAAGATTGATTAGGGAGTGGAATGCCCTGCCTGCAGCTGTTGTGGATGCGCCAAGTTTGGTGGCGTTTAAGAGGTTAGTTGATAAGTATATGGATGAGAAGGGAATGGTTTAGTTAGGAGGAGCATTGCTTTTTATTTTGGTCGGCACAACATCGAAGGCCGAAGGGCCTGTTCTGTGCTGTATTGTTCTATGTTCTATGTTCTATGTTC
Organism: Sphyrna mokarran; assembly: GCA_024679065.1. Lineage (NCBI taxonomy): Eukaryota > Metazoa > Chordata > Chondrichthyes > Carcharhiniformes > Carcharhinidae > Sphyrna > Sphyrna mokarran. The sequence goes on from JAGIQG010000009.1 coordinate 44,318,902, forward strand.
TATAAAAGCCTGATTCAAGAACAATTTCTTCCCTGCTGCCATCAAAATTTTGAATGGACCTACCTTATCTTAAGTTGATCTCCCGATAACTGTAATACTATATCATGCACCCTCTCCTTTCTTTCTCCCCATATGTATCTCTGAACGGTATGCTTTGTCCGTATAGCACGCAAGAAACAATACTTTTCACTGTGGCAGTACTTGTGACAACAATAACCAAATCAAAATTAAACTTTTTTTTAAACTAGTTCAGCTTGACAGTAGCTTCGTTTTAAAATTTAATCCCACATCACAAGTTAATACTGAAATGCATTCTGATTTATATTTCAGTTCTGTTCAATAGTGTTTCAGGGATTGCCAGTCAGGTTCGTTTCCGCACAGACAATTTGGGGGGGGGGGGGGATGTGGAAACAGCCCACAATTCAAACCAAATATATTATGTGATTTGTTTAATTATGGAGATGACTGGCAGCTGCTGTTGAGCTTGGTTGATCGTTATTCAAATACATAAGCTCAAGCAACTGCTGAACATGTGTGACCCTGAGCAATTCAATACTTGAGTTGATCTGAAACTTGGAATAAATTAAACCAACCCTATTTGCTCCTACAGTTGGGAAGAATTTAAGAAAATAACTGCATATGCAAAAGTTAATTTTGAAATACATGATTCTCAATCTAAGAAGTTGTCTATGAATCTGGTTGTTACAAGGAATTGGCACACTATAGCAGTCACATTATATGACCATTTCTCTCAGGTACTCATTTATTGTTGTTCGAAACATTTGATTTGTGATTAATGCCTAAAATGAACTCTAGCATTGTGATATTCTGTTGCATCTAGGATAATGTGGGGATGATCCTGTGGGAGCAGAAAATGAATCCTGTAGTTAGGAAAGGTTTCCAATTCATTATCCTTGGCATAGTTTTAAATCTCATTAATTTTCAGCTAGTGGAGATGCTTTTGAGGATGTGCAGAGACTCGGGTATAAAAATAGTCAAACATGTATCAGCTGAAGTATCGAGAACCAGAGGTAAGAAAAACTTTGAAAGATATAACTGCAAAGATCAAATAGTTGGGAAACAAAAATCTTCAACATAAACTTATACATTGATGCATTCTCATATGTGAGGTGCACAACTGTCTCTTATTACTCACCTTGCATACTCAGTTGCACAAGCCGTCCTCTCCTTCCCTGTGATATCTATATTGAAGTGAAGAATTAATGCTGGCCATTGAATGAGTCAAGAATGTCAATGAATCAGAATGAACCTTTAGAAAGGCAAACCATGACACTTTGCAAATCATTGTTGTTTTCATGATTTTAAACCAAATCAGCTATGATACATCTATAGTCTTTGAAAGATGAAATAAAGGCAAAATCAGCTATGGAAAAGAGATGATTTTTAATGTAGTAAACTAACATTAAAACAAGTAGCAGTTGTTTGGAAAGATGGTTCTATGTCTTTAAAATTGAAGCCATATTTGTATGCATGACCTCACAAGAAATATTTTGTTATGAATATATATTAGTGGAGGCTGACAAAATATATATCACCTAATTAACTGAGAATGAATGAGGAGGCTGTGGCTTTATGGCACTGGTATATATTTCACCACAAAGCAAAGCCAAGGACCATGGTGTACATTGACATATGACTACTTTATGAAGCTGCATGTTTGCTACTAACTTGATTTTCAATTTTTGTTTTGCTTGCTGTGTATGTGATTCTTCCACCTTATTAACAATGCTGATGAAATGATTTGATTTGATTTGATTTATTATTGTTACATGTATTAACATACAGTGAAAAGTATTGTTTCTTCCATGCTGTACAGACAAAGCATACCATTCATAGAGAAGGAAATGAGAGAGTGCACAATGTAGTGTTACAGTCATAGCTAGGGTGTAGAGAAAGATCAACTTAAGGCAAAATAAGTCATTCAAAAGTCTGACAGCATTTGGGAAAAAGCTATTCTTGAGTCGGTTGGTACGTAACCTCAGACTTCTGTATCTTTTTCCCGAAGGAAGAATGTGGAAGTGAGAATGTCTGGCTGCATGGAATCCTTAATTATTCAGGCTGCATTGCCGAGGCAGCGGGAAGTGTAGACAGAGTCAATGAATGGGGTGCTGGTTTACGTGATAGATTGGGCTACATTCCCAACCTTCTGTAGTTCCTTCTGGTCTTGGGCAGAGCAGGAGTCGTATGAAGCTGTGATACAAACAGAAAGAATGCTTTCTCTGGTACATCTGTAAAAGTTGGTGAAAATTATAACTGATATGCCAAACTTCCTTAGTCTTCTGACAAAGAAGGGGAGTTGTTGGGCTTTGTTCACTATAGTGTTGCATGGAGGGAGCAGGACAGATTTTTGGTGATCTGGACAACTAAAAGCTTGAAGCTCTTGACTTTTTCCACTTTGTCCCCGTTCATGTAGACAGGGCCATATTTTTCTTTACGCTTCCTGAAGTTGATGACAATCGCTTTCATTTTGCTGACATTGAGGGAGAGATTATTGTCGCTGCACCAGTTTATCAGATTCTTCAACTCATTCCTGTAGATGTCTTATTGTTTGAGATCCGACCCACTACAGTGGTGTCGTCAGCAAACTTGAAAATTGAATTGGAGGGGAATTTGGCTACACGCTTATAAGTACGTAAGAAGTGTAGAAGAGGACTGGTGCCCCTTGTGGGGCACCAGTGTTGAGGATGATGTTGAGGAGGAGGTGTTGTTGCTTATCCTTACTGACTGTGGTCTGTGAGTTTGAAAGTTCAAGATCCAGTCGCTGAGGGAGGTGCCGAGGCACAGACCACAGAGTCACAGATTGGTAGATGAATATGATGACTGAATCTGTATTGTACTGGAGGGGAAGGGGCAAAAATACATCTCCCAAAAAAAACTCTAATGTTAATAGATCATTTGTGACTTGCAATAATACCTTGCATCAAGTGTGAAATCACATTTGTGACTCTTGAAGATTTGGAAGCATTTAACCCCTTTCTTTATTGATTAAATTACTGTCCACATGTTCGCTATACATGAATGAGGCTCATATTTGAACACAACATTCCCACGAGGTTTTATAGCTGTCATCTAACAGGATTCTTTGATAAGCCCCACCTCAGTTCTCAAGAATCAAAGCTAACACTCCAGTGCATTGCTCAAGAGTGTTACTGTGTCGGAGGTACCATATTTTGGATGCATTAAAACAAAGACCCATTTACTCTCTTGAATCGATGTAAAAGACTCCTTTATTTCAAAGCAGATTGAGGGAATTGTCTTGGCCAGCAGATATCCCTTAATCAACATCACTAAAACAGATGATCTGATCATTATCACGTTGTTGTTTGTGTGAAGTTGCTGAGACAAATTGGCTGCCATACTTCCTACGTTACAGCAGAGACTGCACACCATAGACTAAAATATACTTTGAGACATCATACATTCATTAAAGTTGTTATATAAATGCAAATCATTTAATTTTTGCTGTGGTTTGTCTGGGTCAATATTGATTACTGCTGCCATATGACCCCAACCAGAATACTGTCATATGGGAAAATCTCTTGAATAGTTTGGCATTGCTTTTCCTCCATCATGCTTCAACATCATATTCAGTGCTTTTCTTTATATAAATCTGAAATCTTTGCTCGTTACCTACTTAGTCCCCTGAGTTAATCGTTTGTTCTGGGAAATTTGGTCACATGCGGTGATGTTTTACCCTGTGGTCCCACTATCCATAATGTATTCTGGTGATTTGTGACAGTTTCAGATTTGCCGCATAAATGTTGAATTTGCATCTATTTTTAATGTCAGTTCAGAATAATACTCTAATATAATTTGATGTGAGGAGGTATATGTAATGCTGAATCATATTAACTTAAATCTCTTGGTGGAAATGAAGTCTGGTCAGAATATGATTGTAAATGCTGGTGGAATTCACAAATTCAGAGTGCAATGTACTGATAAAATGCTGTCATTAGTTTCATAGTTGTTGGTAAAACTTAACCTGAAAGATTTTTAAAAAAACATTGAAAATGAATACCTTCCTTTCCTGAAGTGAATGCAACCACAATCTGAACCAGTCTTTAACACTTGCATCAAACATTGTTTTATTGGGAAAAAAAAAATAAACTTTTTGATGTGATTTATAGTTAGTTCTCTCAGAGTGAAAAGAAAGTTAACATAAATAGGTTCTTTGATTGGTCACATATGGAATTTGTCTGCTTTTAGCTGTTTTTCAGAATCTATTTTTGAATGCGTAGCATGGTGGCACAGCAGTTAGCACTGTTGCCTCGCAGCATCAGGGACCCAGGTTCAATTCTGGCCTCAGCTTACTGTCTGTGTAGACTGTATGCACATTCTCCTCATGTCTGCTTGAGCATGCTCTGGTTTCCTCCCACAGTCCAAAGATGTGCGAGTTAGGTTGATTGGCCATGCTAAAATGCCCTTAGTGTCAGCAGGATAAGCAGGATAAATAGGTAGAGTTACCAGAATAGAAACTGGGTGGGATTGTTGTTGATGCAGTCTTGATGAACCAAATGGCTTCCTTTTGCACTGTGAGGATTTTATGAGAAAATTGTATTTGTAAAATCCATTTCCTATCATTTTATATGGATTTCTTGATGAGTACATTGGATGGACAAATAGTCTTCAGGACGTGACACTCTTGAGCCAGCTTCTGGAGAAAGTTCAATATGTTCTGATACTGGTACTTGGCAGGAGATTTTGGCAAGCCAAAATTGACTGGATTCTGAAGTTTTTCCTTTCAAACGTGAAAGAGAGCATTGCTGTTGGGAAGACAAAAGAAAAAAATTCAGTGTCTTGACGCAATAGCTCTTCATTGCAAGAAAAACTGTGGATAGCCTTGAAAAAAGGAGAGTTTGCTTACTGCTTAGAGGCTGGGTAGACTTCTGAATGGGGGCTGCGACAGTGAAATTCTTGCATTCATTAAAAAGAAACACAGGAAGTCTGTGCATTCCGAAAAGGCAAACTATCAATTGCTCCACCTCCCCTGAAAAATAAAGCCAAACAGGAATTACAAGTCTTTTTTAGGGATTAGAAGTGTGATTGCCTACCAAGAAGTAGTTTGATTTTTTTCCCAAACCACAGATCTCACTAAAACAAAATGGAGCAAGATATAATACAAATTAATAAGGAAAAAAAAGACTAAGAATGGAGAAAAAGTTAAAAAAAGATTACAATTTAGCAACCAATAACTGTGATGGTGGGCAAAGGCCATAGAGGCATTCGAAGAAAATGTGGAAACAGAATGCTAATGTAGAGAGACTTCAATATTATCTGCCTGCAAACAAGATGCCTGATGAACTTAAAGCAATCACTTTCCTAAACGCAGTAGGACATAAAATCTTTATATTGTTACAAAGCCTTGTCCATCCTGAGAAGCCTAGTACAAAAACCCAGGAGAAACTGACCAAGATTCTCGAAAGTCATTTCTCAACTGAACTACGAATAATTGCTGAGTGGGTAATCGTTAATGTTTAAATGTATCTTGTCATGCTGCTGAATTAAACAGGGATGGATATCATGTATTGTAAAGTAATGCATTTTTATGTGATTAGTCACATGATGTAATGTGACATCACCAGAGACATTTGTGGGTTTTTCTTCTCTCTTCCATGGACGGCACGGTTGTACTGCTACCTCACAACGTCAGGCATCTGGGTTCAATTCCAGTCTTGGGTCACTGTCTGTGTGGAGATTGCACATTCTCCCCATGTGTGTGTGGGTTTTCCTCAGGTGGTCTGCTTTCCTCTCACAGTCCAAAGGTGCGTCAGTTAGCTTGAATGGCCATGCTAAATTGCCCCCTAGTGTCACGGGGATGAGCAAAGTATGTGAAGTTACGGGGATAGGATGAGATTGTTGTTGTTGCAAGCTCAATGGACCACATGGCCTCCTCTGCACTGTAAGAATTCTATGATTCTATGTTGGACTTCAATCAAGCAAAAGTCCTGCAAATAAAACTGCATTGGTTTGTTTATATGACCCACAACGTAGCACCTCAGAAATCAGTCAGAAACAACTGCACTTATACAACAGGAGAACTATGTAGAAAAAACAACAGTATTTGACTTTACAGTTGTCGTTACAGCTCAGATACCAATAATCCAGAAAATCCAAAAGCGAGTGCAGAATTATGAACAACTCATGGTGAAATACCAGGCATGGCTGGGCTACAGCCAGGACAGGGGAAAAAGCTAGCCCACATCTCAGCTCCCCAGAAGTTGCAGACACATCTGCTGCAGGGAATTTGCATGAGGCAGCATACAGGAGATGTTTTGTCCATTTCCAAGCTTGTCGGATAGCCTCCTGTCATTCGCTAGGACCATGCAGGATATTGGTTGCAACTTGATAAAGGCTATTGTGTGAAATTTGGAGCCCATCAACGTTACCATAGAAATAATGGCTAACAGCTTCACTGAGTGTTTACGAGACAGTTTCTTATAGCAGTGTGTCTAGAGCCGACCACAAAGCAGGTTACTCTAAACCTGGGATGATGCGGAGATGTTGGCGTTGGACTGGGGTAAACACAGTAAGAAATCTCACAGCTCCAGGTTAAAATTCAACAGGTTTATTTGGTAGCAAAAATCACTAGCTTTCAGGCCTCTGACCCTTCGTCAAGTGAGTGGGATTTCTATTCACAAACAGGGCATATAAAGACACAAACTCAATTTACAAAATAATGATTGAAATGCAAGACTTTACAGGTAATCAAGTCTTAAAGGTACAGACAATACGAGTGGAGAGAGCGCTAAGCACAGGTTAAAGAGATGTGTACTGTCTCCAGACAGGACAGTTAGTGAAATTTTGAAGCCCAGGCAAGTTGTGAGGGTTACAGATAGTGTGACATGAACCCAAGATTTCTGTTGAGGCCATCCTCATGTGGGCGGAACTTGACTATCAGTTTCTGCTCAGGACTCTGTGTTGTCAAAAATCAGAGGCCGAATACCAATGACCGCTGAAGTGTTCCCAACAGGAAGAGAACACTCTTGCCTGATGATTGTCGAGTAACGTTCATTCATCCATTGTCGTATCGTCTGCATGATCTCCCCAATGTACCATGCTTGGGACATCCTTTCCTGCAGCGTATCGGGTTATAGATTGAATGAGGGCAGAAATTGCTCAGTTAATAATGGGGCATTGGGGAGAATTACAGAACAAAACGATCTATGGGAACAAGTTATAGATCCTTGAAAATGGAGTCACAGGTGGACAGATTGATGAAGAAGGCATTCAGCATGCTTGGTTTCATCAGTCAGCACATTGAATACAGGAGTTGGGATATCTTGTTGAAGTTGTACAAGCCTTTGGTAAGGCCAAATGGAACACTGTGTGCAGTTCTGGTCAACCAATTACAGAAAGAATATTATTAATTTAGAAAGAATAAAAAAAAGATTTACTAGGATGCTACTGGGACTTGATGGTTTGGGTTGTAAGGAGAAGCAGAATAGACTGGGATGTTTTTCTCTGAAGCATAGGAGGCTGAGGGGTGACATTATCGAGGTTATAAAATAATGAGGGGCATAGATAAGGTAGCTAGTCAATATCTTTTCCCAAAGGTAGGGGAGTCTAAAACTAGAGGGCATAGGTTTAAGGTGAGAGAAGAAAGACACAAAAGTGTCTAGAGGAACAATTTTTTTCACAGAGAGGGTAGAGGATGTCTGGAACAAGCTGCCAGAAGTAGTAGTAGAGGCCCCCTGGTATTGTGTAATGATATTCATGATTATGACCACTGCACAGAATGTGAAGATTCAGATCTAAATTGCACTGAAGCAACAGCTGTGATCTGGACCAGTTTTCCCACCAATTCAGCACTTTTGGGAAAATCGCCTCCCCAAAGGTTTGAACTGTGACTTTCTCCAGGTTTTTCTGCTCAAGAGTTAGCCAATCATACTGGTAATCAGATATCACATTTGTGACAGTGGGTGCCTTAAAGCAACACTCAATTGTAGGAAGGGAAATTTGTAGGAAGGGAAATTTGAAGAAAGGGTAACTTGAAGGGTGTTAATGTCTCCCAATGGCAAATGACCGAGCAATTCAATTGACCATTGAAGCTGATTCCTCTGTTAAACCGCATGCATTCTACATCAAGTTTTAATTTATTTTGTTTCATGGAGAAGATGGATAAATATCTTCAGAAAGTTCCGAAGAATTTCACATGATAGACAACTATCTAATATAATTTGATTTGTCTAATTAGTCAGCCATGGATCAGTTGATTGCACTCTTGTCTCTGAGTCCAAGTTCCACACCAAGACTATATTTTGGTTGACATAGTACCGTGGGAGTGTGGCACTGTGAAAGGTGTCATATTTCAGATGTGATGTTAACGAAGGCTCTGTTTTGCTCACATAAAAAATTCAATGACAATATTTTGAGTAAGAACAGAGGAATTATCTCCTATGTCAAGACCAATATCTATTTCTCAGTCAACATCTGAAACAACACATTATTAGATTATTATCACATAGTTTAAGGAAATTCAGAGTGCAGAAATTGGTTGGACACTTCCTACATCACAATAGTGAATACACTTTAGCTGTGAAGTGCTTAGGCCATGAAAGACACCATATAAGTAACTTTTTTAAGTTGTTTTCCCAACAACTTGGACAAGTTGCAGAGCTGGGCCGAGAGGTGGCAAATGGAGTTTAATGCGGAAAAGTGTGAGGTAATACACTTTGGCAGGAATAACAAATGTGTAGAGTATAGGGCTAATGGTAGGACTCTTAATAGTGTTGAAGAACAGAGGGATCTTGGTGTATATGTGCATAGATCCCTGAAAGTTGGCAATCAAGTCGATAAGGTTGTTAAGAAGGCATATGGAGTCTTAGCTTTTATTGGTAGGGGGATTGAATTTCGGAGCCGCAACGTCATGTTGCAACTGTACAAAACTCTAGTGCGGCCGCACTTGGAGTATTGTGTGCAGTTCTGGTCCCCACATTATAAGAAAGATGTGGAGGCATTGGAGAGGGTACAGAGGAGGTTTACCAGGATGTTGCCTGGTATGGAGGGCAGGTCTTATGAAGAGAGGCTGAGGGATTTGAGGTTGTTTTCGTTAGAAAGAAGGCGGCTAAGAGGAGACCTTATTGAAACATATAAGATGATAAGAGGTTTAGATAGGGTGGACAGTGATAGCCTTTTTCCTAGGTTGGAGAAAGCTAGCACAAGGGGACATAGCTTTAAATTAAGGGGTGGTAGTTATAGGACGGATATCAGAGGTAGGTTCTTTACCCAGAGGGTGGTAAGGGTATGGAATGCCCTGCCTGCTGCAGTTGTAGATGCGCCAAGTTTGGTGGCGTTTAAGAGGTTAGTAGATAAGTTTATGGATGAAAAGGGAATGGTTTAGGTTAGAGGGTCATTGTTTTTTCTTAATTGGTTGGCGCAACATCGAGGGCCGAAGGGCCTGTTCTGCGCTGTAATGTTCTATGTTCTATATTCTAACATAACAGTCTCTATCTCGAGAGAATTGCAGCCATTGTGATACACAGTGTTGATTACCTAGTTGTTTCTATTCCTATAACCTTTGCTCCCAATTAACTCACTAACTTCTTTGTAAAGGAATTAAGAAGCATATATTGAATTTGTGGGAGTCGATTTCCCTATGTTAACTACTGGCGAGAAATAAATCTATAACATAATGTAGTAACAATTCAATTTCGATACAAAATAAATGTTATCTTCCATTTCTTATCAAATACCAGGTTAAGTGATATGAAAATCTAAAATGCTGAATAAATCATTCATATGATGGCATTGCAGCCTTAATGTTCAATGAAAAATGATTACATAGACCTCTTAAATGCAAATCATGAAATGTTGCATGAAAGAAAAAGCATCCTTGTTTGGCAGATACAGGGTCCAATTTTACCATCAAGTTGCACCCGTTTTCTGACACAAAAAGCCAGGCATGAGGCGAGGAGCACAACCTGTGCCTGCCTCCGTTCCAGTTCCCCCTTTACCGAGGCCCAAAAACGGACACGATCGGGACTGTGCCGAAACTGGTGCGATGGTCATTTAAATACGTTTGCATTCATTTAAATTGATTTAATGGGCTGCATGCTCAATTTTACCAGCATGTCCCCCTTTACTACTGCGTTCGAGAATCTGGAATCAGTGCGAAACAGACATGCTCCTCATAGATCTGATTCGGGCATTCCATCAGGGAGGGTTAGTGAGGAGGTAAGTCTGTGGCATCTAACGGCTCCCTACTGCTTACGGGTGTCCTCTCGTTGCAGCCATTTTCTGTCATGGGTCGGCAGCAGCTCTGCGAGTGTGTGCGGGGACGGGGGGCTGTTGTTCTGCAAGGTCTCCAGTGTTCGATTTGCAGCATTGACCCTGGTCTCAGCACTGACCTCAGGTCTTGTGGTGCTGCTGGGTCCCAGTGCTCTCAGCTCACTTCCACCTGAAGGATGTGCCCAAAGCCTCTGCAAATTGCATTGCTGCAACTTTCAACTTTTCAAGGAGCTATGATTGTGGGGAGCATGTGGCTGGGGGAATTGGGGGGTTGTGATTGTGGGGAACATGTAACTGGGGAAATTGCAGGGGGTTGTGATTGTGGGAAGCATGTGGCTAAGGGAATTGCAGGGGCTGTGATTGTGGAGAGAATGTGGCTGGGGAATTGGGGGAGCTGTGATTGTGGGGAACATGTGGCTGGGAATTGGGAGGACTGTGATTGTGGGGAGCATGTGGCTGGGGGAATTGGGGGAGGCTGTGATTGTGAGGAGCATGTAGCTGGGGGAATTGTGGGGGGGCTGTGATTGTAGGGAGCAAGTAGCTGGGGCAATTGGGCAGTATGGACAGTGACTGTTGATGGGCTAGGGGTAAGCAGCGTTCCTTAACCTCTACATGTGTTCCTCTCTACTTCCAACTACCAAATCCCCTCTTCAGAGTGACAAGATGGCTTTTGCAATGCAATCAATTGATCTTGCTGTTCTTTTGGTTGCTGCTGGAGCTGAGGAAAAGCAGCAGGAGGAAGAATTGCGGGCACAGGAGTCCCACGCCTTACCACTTGCAGGAGTAGAGCGAGACAACCATCAGAGCTCAGAGTGAGGGTGCAGGAGAAGGAGAGAGCAGAGACTCTGGCAGTTCTGTGCACAAATGTCATTTGAACAGATGTCGGACGCTGTGTGCTACCTGTGCAACCTGTTGCAGGACCCGGCATCTCATCTGCGGGGGCAGGGGGGCACCCACACTTGGTGGCTATCAAATTGATGGCCACTCTGATCTTTTATATGACTGGTTCTTTCCAGAGCCCTAGCAGAGACTGGCATTTCCCAGTCAGCTGTGCACACCTATGTCAAGCAGATCATGGAAACCTTGTATGCCCAGGCTGGGCAGTATCTCAAATTTAACCCAGACCAGGCCCATCAGGAAGCCCGGGCTGCAGGATTGGCAGCCATTGCAGGGGTGCCTAATGTACAGGGGTTCATCAACTGCAACCATGTTGATGAATCCATTCATCAACAGAAAAGGGTTCCACTCCCTGAATATGCAACTGGTGTGCGACCCAGACAACATGCACAACAGCTTCATTGTCAGGAGCTCGAACGTCCCAGAGGCATTTGAGGAGGAGCCCAGGCTGCAGGGGTAACTCGTGGGGGATATGGGTTACCCACTTCGGACATGGCTGATGATGCCTGTGTGGAGGCCTGTGACTGAGGCGGAGACCCACTATAATGAGGCCCATGTACCCACCCACACGGTATTGGAGAGGTGCACGGGGCTCCTTAAAATGAGATTCCGGCCCATTCTGGCAGGCCCCTCCAATATAACCCTGTGAACTCTTCCCTTATTATGGTCCTGTGCTGTGCCTTGCACAACTTGGCTTTGCAGAGAGGTAACCAATTGGAGGAGGAGGAGGAGGCTAACCAGTCGGGCATCACTGGGGAGGAGGCTGACCAGCAGGAGCAGGAGGAAGAGTGCGCCAAGCAACATCACCAAGGCACTGGAAGGTTGGCAGCTCAAATGAGGCATACAAGAGATGCTATGGAGGCCTTGATGACCAGGTGGTTCAGTCGCTAGGGGCTTGTGTCTGGGGGTTCCATTCCCCCCCACCAAGACCTTCTATTTCCTGCAACATTGTCACCCCAGAGTGGTGAGCTTAGATACATGGTGTTAGCGAGTTTTGTAGCAGGAAGGTGATGACAACTCGCTAAGCATCGTTATGATGGTGCCCTGGTGCAAACTAGTCTGACTTCTACCTGAGCTCCACATGCACGCTGGCCGCTGGGTCCATGTCTGTGTAGTGGGTAAGGGATCTGAAATGGGGAAGGTGGAGTAGGGGAGTGGGGGGGAGTCGCTCATGGGTTCTGGGGAGCCATTGGCTTCTTTTTCTCAGTGACACAGTATTGAGGGGCCTCCCTAACTGACATCAACATGAAGCATCGTTCTGGCAATCATCAATAGAAGAGGATTTCTATTCAAGACAAGTTAGTCACAGGTGGGTGATTTAATGATTGTAATAAAGGTGTTTAAATAGTAAGTTCTAATATAAAAACTTTGAATGGAAAACGTTAAGGTGCTTAAAGATCTTTCTAACTAGTGCAGCCCTTCACCCACGCCGTCTCAGTGTAACTACAACTTCCTAATTTTATGTGACCAACCACGACATCTCAGTGACTCCCCAGTTGCCTACCTCACCCCATTGCCTGTGATGCACGTGCCAAGAGTCCTCTGGATGCTGTGGACCTGGAAGGATCTGGCCTGCTTCCAAGTATCTGGAATGTTTCCATGACACTTCCTTCATCCTGCTACCCCTGAGATGCTGTAAAGATGCCGGCGTTGGATTGGGGTGGTAAGAATTCAGTAAGAATTTAGCAACACCAATTATTAATCCAACCAATTTATTTGATAGTAAAAAAGCAAGCTTTCAACACTCTTGTGTCTTCCTCAGGCAAGTGCAGTGTGCACTTCACTGAGATATTGAGATACTGAGATGCCCCAGTATCAGGAAGGAAGGCAGTCAGAAGGACAGCCATAGTCTCCTGGCTGGAAGGCCCCGGCATGTTCTGAAGCCCCCCCCCCCCCACCCCCTCCCTTGCAGCTCCTTTTGCCCCCACCCCTCTCCTCCTTCCCCAGGTCACTCCGTAGGACTGCGGTTCCTCTGCAATTAACTTCAAAATCTCTGCTGTCATCTGGCAGTACCAGTCTTCAACGACCACTTGCGTCCTACCCATGGTGGCCGAGCCCTCGGCAATGGCAATTGAGTCAGGGGGCCACGTCAATAGCCATAGCAAGTGCCCTCTGAGAGTGGTTCACTCTGCAGCCCCCTCAGCCATGACCCTCTGTTACTGAGTCATGTTCTCAAGGGCTGTTGCCGTAACCCACTGTGTCTTAGCACTGTCCCATTGGGTCTACTACAAACTCCTGGGCCTCTCAGCCATAGACCATAGAATCTAAGCACGTTCTGTCCCTCAGCTGTGGCCTGTAATGACTCAGCCTCGGCTCTCTGGGACTCTGTTTGGTCTGCTGTGACTTAGCCATCGCTTGGAGCTTGTTACTCTTGGTGAGAGACCCCTACCCCAGGCTTTCCAGCGCAGAGGCCACCTTTCCAGTGTTGGCCTAGGAAGCAGGCAAGACAGGCAATAGCTGGTCTGCCTGAAAGCTTTAAGACTCCTCCCAGTGGCCTCGCAGTTGGTCCAGTGTGGCCGTCAGCCCCTCCTGCATTCCTGGCTCTGTTGCTACACCTGAGGGAGAAGAGATCTCAGAGGACCAGCATGTACTTGGGGCCAGCTGAGTTCTCACCTCCAGCTGGCCCCCATTCCATAGAGGCCTTGGACATTCCCTCCTCCACCCAATGTACATCAACAAATACGTTGTGCTCACCACTAACTGGACCCACCGATGTGTCAATATCTGGGATGGTGAGTTGTAAGATGGCAACAGTGCCACCCTCGCTTCACCCATATCCTCCAAGGACTCATCTGAGCTGTCTGGGCCAAGATGGGCAGGAGCTGCAGACAAGCTTGGAGTCCAGATGGCCCCAGTGCATCAGGTTCTGTCTCTGCAACACAGGACACAAGGTTAAGTGCAAAGGAGGGAGAGAAATTCGAGATGCCAAATATGTGATTCACATTTCTCCATTGAACATAGAACAAAGCACAAAAAAATTATATCACGGGAATAGGCCCTTCAGCCCTCCAAGCCTGTAGCGACCAGGCTGCCTATCTGATTTGTAACTCCCTACACTTCCGGGGACTATAAGTCTCTATTCCCATCCCATTCACATGGCTGTAGCGGTGCTCCTTCACAGTTTCAGCACCTGCTCCTCAAAGTGGCTGAGGACCTGAAGGTCTGGCTCACCAACCCCTGTCTTCGCCCTCTCTCTGTTATGGTTGATCTTCTCCTGTGGAGACAGAAGGAGCCATGAAAGAAATGGTGACGTGACTTCTGCAGAGTATCAGGTGATGGCCCCTTAGAGGGTAAGCTCAGTGGGGGTCTTGGTGGGAAATAGGAAAGAGCTGGTTGGGGAGTCAGGGGCTGGAAACATGCAGGGTGCCGGGGATGGGAGGATATGGGTGAGGATGCAAGATGGAGTGCAGCCCTCACCCTTGGTTACGGATGAGGTCATTGACATTTTTTGCACTGCTTCCCAGTTTGGAAGGGCTAGTTCCTCGGCACTGACTGAGGCAGCAACTTCCTCCCAGGCCGCATTGCCCTCAGCCCCCCCGAGTCTGTGTCCTCTTTTGGGGCAACAGGGTGTCCCGCGTCGCCTCGGCTCCATCCAGCAACCTCCCCACATCACCCTCAGAAAATCAGGGGGCTGGTTCTGTTGGTTTTGTCCAGGAATCCCTGCTGCCTGTCCATTCTTGGGTTTTTTATTTAACCCCTTATTAGGGCAGATCAGCTGCAGGCAGTTTGGCAGAACAAGCAGTTTGCTTGTTAGCATTGACAGGAAGGCAAATGAGCTCTTGCAGGTGTGATGATGGGGAGGAAGGCAAATGGTGGATCAACACCTCAATGATTAGGAACAGCGGGGAGAGAGGGAGCTGTCATACAGCCATCAGATTCCAGATGAGATGGAGACCATATGCAGGAGGGTGCGGCGTGGAGGGGGGAGGATGGCATTCTGCCTGAGATCCATGAAGGGGAAGGCGGGGGTGTATTGCCACTCTGCCTGAAACCAGTGGAGAGGGAAGGGGGAGGAGCCCGCGATCAGTCTGAGTGGTGTGGGTGAGGGAATAAGGGGGTCATTAATGTTGTGGGAGTGGGGCAATATCTATGGGGGCCAGATGAGGCATTATCCGACCCATGAGGTATGTGGCATGGGAACAGCATTCTATCCTTTTTTCCTGTGTATGTGCAGTTGAGGCGCCGATCGGATATTGGGTATGCTAAGTCCTGTCCACAGGCTTCTGCAGCACGATTTGGAATTCCTGATATATTTTCAAGCAGAGTACTTTTTGGGGGCACCTGAGAACAGGTCTAAAAGTCAGATCAGAAACACTCCCAGTTTCAACTCCGCACGGCACTGTGAGTCCAAATGGTAAGATAGGGCCCATAATGTCCAAACATTTTTATTCAATAAGCTAAGACAATCCCTTGAATCCTTTTGAAGAACAACATTTATTCTCCATCTCTACTTGTACTCCAGAAGATGGTGATGAACCATTCTCTTTAATTGCTGTAGTCCATATGGTGAATAAGCTACATAGTGTGATTAGGATTTTTACTGAGTGAAAGCAGGGACAAATTCCAAATCAGGATGCTGTATAACTTGAAGAAGAACTTGCAAATTGTGGTGTTCCTATTGTCCCCTGCCCTTATTCTTTTATTTGTCAAAATCAAGAATTTGGGAGACAATATTAAAAAAGCTTTGGTGCGTTGTACAAGTACATCTTGTTGTTGATAGCCAAATAATTACATTGTACTGTAATTATTTGGAATGAATGCTCAAAGTGATGGATATGGTCTCAGTCAAGGGGGTTGGCTATTTGACTGTTGTTGGAGTTGATCCAATCAAAGCAAGTAGAGAGGAATCCATCACACTTTTGACTCGTGCCTTGAAGGAGGTTTGTGGCAATTACATGGTGAGTGACATGCTGCTGACCTACTCTTGGCTGGTCCAGTCCAAATTTCGGTCAATTCTGACATCCACTTCCAGGATATTGATGGTGCAGGATCCAATGATGGTAATGCCTTTGGCTGCAGGAGAATCTCTCTTGCTTATTGACATACACTTAAATTTGAAGTTTATTTATTAGTGACACAATTTGGCTCACATTAACACTGCAAATAAGTTACTGTGAAAATCTTCTAGTCGCCACACTCCGGCACCTGTTCAGGTACACTGAGAGAGAATTTAACATGGCCAATACACCTAACCAGCACGTCTTTCAGACTGTGTGAGGAAACCAGAGCACCCAAAGGAAACCCACTCAGACATGGAGAGAATGTGCAGACTCAATCCAGACAGTGACCCAAGCCGGAAATCGAACCCAGGTCCCTGGCATTGTGAGGCAGCAACGCTAACTGCTGTGCCATTGTGTTCTGTGTGATGTTATTGTGTGAGTGTTCCTTGCCATTTATCAACCCAAGTTTGAATGTTGTCTCTGTTTTACCGATGCAGGCACAGACAGATTCATTACCTGAGGAATGGTAAAGGGAACTGAACATTCTGTAATCATCAGCAAATACCAGTGAATATCCTTACCCCTAGCCTTATAACAAGTGGGAGGCTATTTGAGGAAGCTGTTGAAGATGGTCAGACACAGGATCTGAAGAACTTGTGGCTCAGATGACTAGAAATAAAAATAAAAAATGCTAGAAACATTAAGCACCTCAGCTAGTATCTCTGGAGAGAAACAGAATTAATGCCTGGAATTTTACAGCCACTCCTATGGCCGGGAGATTTCCTGGTGCGGCCAAAAATCAAAGGACTTTTGGCCAACTTTCCAATTTTTGTTCGGAGCTGTTGTGGAACTGATTGTGGAAAATCCCAGCCAATGTTTCAGGTTGGTGACAACATCAGAGAAGGTTGTCCTTCAACAACAACAACAACAGCAGCAACTTTCTTTGTGCTAGGTATCAGTATAACCAATGAATAGCATTTTTCACTGATCCCCTTTGGCAAATTTTACTTGGGCTCCTTGATACCACATTCAGTCAAATGCTGCCTTAAGGTCAAGGGCATTCACTCTCATGAATTTTGCTCTTCACGTTTGGATCAAGGCTGTAGAGAGCTTGAATGCAGCGTGAATCTGATACGAACCAAACTGAGAATTGGTGAATACCTGGTATGTTATAATATCATGGCAGCCATCTTTCAGCAATTTGAATGAGATTAGGCTGATGGCATGCTACTTGGCCAGATTAGATGTCATACTTTGTCGTGCTTTTAGTGCACAGAACACTGGGTAATATTTCACATTATTGTGTAGATTCTAGCTTGGCTAACTATACAGCTAAATCTGGAACAGAATTCCTCTGAAGTCGGAATGCTGCTGGGTCCTATAACCTTTGCTATATTTGGTGTATTCAATCATTTTTGTATCTTATGCAGTGAATCAAATAGGCTGAAAACTGGCATCTATGATCCTGGGAATCTCAGGAGGAGACCGAGGTAGTTCATCTACTAGGCTCTTCTGGTTGAAAATAGATGTGAATAATTTATTCCTGTCTTTTCTCAAAATTTATGTTCCTTTCTCCTCTGTCCTCAGCAAGGTCACAAATAGGAGAGCAGACTAAATTTCTAGCAGGGCTTAGCGTCTGCGCCATTCCATCATTGTTCCCAATAGTCTAAAATAAATGAAGATAATCTCAAAAAATGACTACAAGTTAGGAGATGTCAGCCTCCAGAATGATGAATAGTATGGGCTCCATTTGTATAATTAAGTAAAAGAGACATTTGAGAAGATTACGGGAGACTCAGATGGGAATGGGACAGAAGGAATGTTTCAAGGGCAGTTAATTTGAGGGCAAGCTAGCAGCAGAGAAGCCAAGTGACATAGGAGAGCAAAAGTAAGGGATGTAGCATGTTTAACTTGTTAAAGTAAAGTGGCTTTCTGGCTGTGCATGCAAACACATGCAATTAAGGGAGATGGGCAGCCATAATGCAAGATCCTAAATGAACGTCTCTCTGAGCCAACATGTGTCGTGAAGGTTAATGGTACAGACGGTGAATAGTGTACATCTGTTCAGAATATAACAGAGCTATGCCAGTGTTTTACCTTACCCGTCTTGGTCAGCTCACTGAGGAAATAAGCATTTAGCATCAGTGTCACCTCTTTCCAGATGGCTCCAGGGATGTTCCTGGTGGATAATCTGCCACAGAAATCCATCAAAATTTGTCTCCTTATCTCAATTTCCCCAGTGCGGGCTTCTAGGTCATAGACAGAAGAATCCAAGCCAGAATTTCAGACTATGTGCCAAGGCTTGCTGCCTGTTTTTGGCCGCGTGTGTCAGCTGCTCTTATAGTTGACATTCTTCAAAAGTGGCAGGAAAAGATTCATGAGGCTGCAAACAAGCTGACAGTTAGGTGCTGGAGCCAAGCACAGCTATTGGTTTACCTGTTGCATATGCTGTGGTCATCATCTATAACTGGCTTTTTATCTTCAATACAGTAAGTATGATTACAGCCTATTATTCAGGCCGTGGTAATAGAGGGTAAGGGATTAGGGGAGTGAAACAATCAAATAGAGACAGTTTCCCAGGAATTAAGGTTTCACTCACTGAGGACTAGAAAATTCAAGCTCTCCCTCAGTGGACCTTTTACATTTGCTGATGACAAGATTGGGATCCATCTGTGGCATGGTGCAGAAATTTGGAGATCTGAGTCACACTCTTTGGAAATATGAATGGCTTACCATACTTTCTGCTCTGGTTCCCTCAGAGCTGTTAGATCCATCCAATGTTTAACAAATTCAATTTTGAAGGAATCAGATGTATTGTGGATAAAGGCGAATTGGTGGATATGCTCCACCACCTCCTCACTTGGTTTACTTTTTAAAGACCACATTCTAATACTCTTACATTGATTACAGATGTTTTCCGTGGGAATTATGCTAATCACTATGCCAATGTACATTAAAATAAGCTAAGTGAAGAAATTTGGTGTAGCAAATCTCTTCAAGTCTTTGACTGCACATAGCATGTGAAGAACATCCTATAGAGCATTATCAAACAAAATTTGACACAAAAACCTTGGAAATGATTCTCCCAGCCTGCAGTGCTGCTTTTGTAGTGCAGCAGGTTGGGAGACTCAAGCAGAGGCCACCAGGCAATGGGCAGTGCAAAGGGGATGGGGCCTAATAGGGAGGGGTGGAGCCTCTGTTGGGAGATCGCTGGGGCTAGGTGATCCAGCTGCCACTCTGCACTCAGCAGTGACAGAGGGGGCTGGGCATTAGGGTTTAGGAGGGGGGTTGCGGTTGGCCTGCTGACTGGGAGGGGGGCGGTTTTCAGGGCTATGGGGAGGGATGTTGGGACTGTGGGGGAGGGTCGGAGTTGCCAGTTTGGGGTGTGGGTGGAATCAGGAGATGAGGGCTATGATGGGTTGGAGGAGTCAAGGTTGGCCTGGACATGTTTGGCCAGCAATGGGGCTTTACTGGGCTAGCCAGTGATCGAGCTGGCAGATTGGTGCATGCGCAATGGCCCACTCAGCACTATGCTGCCAGACCCTCCAAGGGGAATAGGCCCCACCTGATTCTATGTGAGATTTGCTAGGGCATTCTGCAGTGCATGGGGTGTGGGAGATTCAGTTTGAAATTCCACTGAAAAGAACTGTGATATTTTGACCAGATTTCAACACTTAGAATGTTTTTGGGAGAATCGCCCTTAAGTGGTGCAATTCACCTCACCTAAGTTCCTCCAATTACTTCCATAGGAACATAGGGATTAGAGCTGAACTAGGCAAGTTCAGCCTTTGAGCCTTCTTCACCATTTACTCCAATCATGGCTGATCTCCCCCGATCTCAAATCCACCTCCCCATCTGTTCTCCATATCCCTTCATCCTTTTTTTTACTGGAATTATATTTATCTCCTTCTTGAAACCATTCAACAATTTGCACAATGGGACAGCAAGTTCCACAATTTCACCACCCTTTATGAGATCTAGTTCCTCGTCATCTCAGTTTCAAATCTACTGCCTCTCAATCTCTACCTGTGACCTCTTTGCCATCAGAATGTGTGGAAATAGTATGGGTTCCAAATAAGCTCATTGAAGCATATCTCAGTTGGGAGTTTTCAGCAATTAATCAATCTACAAATATAAGTAAACATGATAAATGTACAATATAATATAAAGTGTAAATGTAATAAAGCATATATGGTAATATATTCTCATTTTGTTCTTCATTGATGTTGGCTCAATATCTGGAAGAAATTAGTAAGATGGCATAGAATGGATCTCCTTCTTGTTTCACCTATGAGTTGATTGATGGGCTGAATGGCTTCCTCCTGTTCCTACATTTCTGGCCAGTCACTTCTGAAAACCATTGCAATTCATGCCATCTTTAGTTATGTGGTTGTTGCTGTTAATTAAATATTTCATTTTGGCGCTTTCTGCAATGATGAACTCTGACAGAATGATTGCAGACTTCATCATGCGACTACTATAACAGCTTAGCCTGGCCCATGTTCAACGTGCAATACACTTGAAAGCTGACAGTTCTTTTCTTTTAAGATTCTGCAGATAAGGTTCAGTTTTCATTTTCATCAGTTCCACTGGCTGATTTTATGAACATTAAAAATGTATTTTTTTTGCTTGCCATGTTTATTAAGAAATCGCTGCAGTAATGTACAATAAATAACTAATGGATTCATTTTTGCATTGGCTTTTAGCAGAATGGCTTCTGGTTTCAAGTCACCTCAAAATGATTGTGTTAAAAGATAATGAATAAGACAGACTTGATGAAACTTTCAGCAGCTATCTGAAAGTCGCTGTGTAGATATTTCCATTCTATTAACATCAGTAATACGTTTAACTTGCTCTGAAATTGGTGCATCCATAGAAAATTATTGCCAACAGTCTTTGGAGCAGAGAGAGGACTGCAGCAAAATGTCTGGAAAATACATAACAAGGTCAGAGCAAGTGCAGGTAGTACCTTGAATTTTACTATACCACCCCCACCCATCCACACAACAAAAGGTGGAATGAAATAGCAAATTGGAGAAAATAAATGGAACTTTATTGAAAGATGTCCCTGGCTCTCCTTCCGATTGCCAAATTGTGTCTTGTAATTAATGCAAATCTTCCTTTTCTCTCCTTTTAGCCCAGTTGCTAGTTCTCCTGAAGAAAACTGAGTTTTTGGTTACTCCTCCAGATCTTCTCATCTCAATACTCTTAAAAATATACCTCTATTCACCCTAACCAGTATGACTAAGATTGAGTTGAATCCTGACTGACTGCTGTAATTCAATGCTCAGTTCGCCTTTGGATCTTCAACTTTGCTGATGACATCACCATAGTGGATTAGATCTCAAACAATGATGAGACAGAGTACAGGAATGAGATAGGTGAACCTCTTGGCAACAATAATCTCTCCCTCAATGTCAACAAAATAGAGGAGATTGTCATTGACTTCAAGAAGCATAAAGGAGAACATGCCCCGCTCTATATCAGTGGGGATGAAATTTGAAGGGTCACGAGCTTCAAGTTTTTAGGTGTCCAGATCACTTACAACCTGTCCTGGTCTCCCCATACCAACACTATAGTTAAGAAAACCTACCAATGCCTCTTCTTTTTCAAAAGACTAACGAAATTTGGCATGTCACCAACTTTTACCGATACACCATAGAAAGCATTCTTTCTGGTTGTGTCACAGTATGGTGTGGCTCCTGTTCTGCCTAAGATTGCAAGGAACTACAAAAGGTTATGAATGTAGCCCAATCTATCCCACAAACCAGCCTCCCATACATTGACTCTGTCTATACTTCCCACTGCCTCTGGAAGTGTAATTAAGGACCGCATGCACCCCGGACATTCTCTCTTCCATCTTCTTCCTTCAGGAAAAAGGATATACAGGTCTGAGGTTACATACTAACTGACTCAAGAACAGCTTCTTCCCTGCCGTGTCAGACTTTTGAAGGACTTACCTTGCATTAAGTTGATATTTCTCTATGTCCTTGCTATGACTATAACACTACATCCTGACCTTTCTTGTTTCCTTCTCTTTGAATGGTATGCTTTGGTTATACAGTGCAAGAAACAATACTTTTCACTATATACATGTGACAATAATAAATCAAATCAAATCAAGTGGATTGTGCTCTCTTCTGAAAATCCAAACACACTAATATATGGACTATGAGTTTTCTTAGGGTTTTATTTTCTGCTCTCCCCTATATCTTTTCCAAAAGTGTAGCATAAACCTTATTTGCATGCATAGATGGGGTTTCCACAGCACTTCCAGTAAAGTTACAGTGGGAAACAGAAAATTCCACCCTCACAGATTATCCTTCAATCCAAGTTTAAATACATTATGCAACAAGTTGTTCTTTTTCCTCACTCCACTAACTTATGGTTCCAAATAAGTTTACAGCATAGGAGATTATTTGATCCATTCCTTCAAGGGGAGGCAATGGCCTTGTGGTATTATCACTAGACTATAAATCCAGAAACTCAGCTGATGTTCTGGGGACTGGGTTCGAATCCTGTCATGTAAGATGATTAAAAATCTGAAATTAAGAATCTACTGATAACCATGAAGTTATTATCAATTGTCAGAAAAACCCTTTTATTCATTAATGCCCTTTAGGAAAGGAAATCAACTGTCCTCACCTGGTCTGGCTTACATGTGACTCCCCAGCCACAGCAATATGGTTGACTCTTAAATGCCTTCTGAAATGGCCAAGCGAGCCTCGAAGTTCAAGGATAATTAGGGATGGGCAACAAATGCTGTCCAGCCAGTAATGCCCATGTCTCACGAATGAATAAAAATCGTGTCCATATTGGTTCTGTTAGAGCAATCCATAACTACAGACGTCATTTTCTCATAACTGTATGCTTCAAGCTTATAATATTTAGCCAATTTTCCCTTAGAAGACATAATGGTGTTGCCTCAGTGTTAAAGCATCACATCCTCTGACACTCTGAGCCTAAAAGTAATTCTTTCTTCACTGCCTTGTTTGTTATTTTAAATTGATGACCCCCTTTTCACTGACTCAGCTAGAAGAAATATTGGAATGGAAAGTCAACTTATTTGAGGTTTCACATTGGCATCAAAATCCAATTTAATTTTGTGATTGCCTCTTCTCAATTGCCCTGTTAACTCAGGCAGTTTCTGTTGGCAAGACTACCAGTACAATAGCACAATGGTTAGCACTGCTGCCTTGCAGCCAGAGACATAGGTTCAATTCCAGCTTCAGGTCACTGTCTGTGTGAAGTTTGCATGTTTTTCCCATGTCTGCATGTATTTCCTCCAGGTGGTCCAACTTCCTCACACAGTTCAAAAACGTGCACCTTAGGTGCATTGGCCATGGTAAATTGCCTCTTAGTGTCAGGGGGGTCTAGCAGGGTAAATATGTGGGGTTATGGGAATAGGGCATGAGTGGGATTGTTTGTGCAGGGTTGATGGACAGAATGGCCTCCTTTTGCACTGTAGAAATACTATGATTCTACCTTCCCGAAACAGGTGTCCAACTCCTTGAATGTGATTATCAGAATTTGGTGACACCAATTGTAGGAATTCAAGTGCTACATAGATGGAGCTTTAAAATGACCTTCCATCCAGTTGTGCCAGGAATTGCATAGTCCAATCAATGGTCTTTAATAGGACTTTGTGGAGGCTACTGAAGAAAATAGTCTGAGAAATATTCAGATTTTATTTTTATACTCAGGAGAAAGAGGAGTGCAGAACTACTCATTTGCTGTTCACAGTCTACCTGTCCCAGTTTAGAATCATAGAATCCCTACAGTGCAGGAAAAGGACATTTGGCCCTTCGAACCTGCACCACAACAATCCCACCCAGGCCCTATCCCCGTAACTCCATGTCTTTACCCTACTGATCCCACTGATACTCAGAATCAATTTAGCATGGCCAATCAACCTAACTTGCACACCTTTGGTCATATCTTTAAGAAGCCAGAAATCCTGCCAGAAACATGCAGAGAAGTCCAATAGTTATTTATAAATGGTAGTCGAAATCTAAAGACCCCGGCAACATTTGTGTCTTTGCATTCATTTCTTCACTAGTTCATAATCCCATTCATGACCATGGATGGATGTAGCCATTTCTGATAATATTTTACAGTATTTGGAGATGCAGAAAAATGCAGGAAAGTCTGGGGAGCCTGTTTGCTTGTATTACATTTTGGTTTATTTGTTCAAAGTGCTTATAATGTGTTTCAAACATTCAACCTGTTAAGGTTTTTGGCCATGCACACTTTTTTTTATTGGAGTCCTTTTAGCAATTACAGCCTGGCAAGAAGGGGAAGATCCCCCTTGCTTCTGTTGACTTGCAGCAATTTGAGCTCTGGTTGAAGCGACAGTGCTCCAGAGCATGGGTGTCCATTTACCCATCATTAGCAGCGAACCTTCCTTTTTAAACTGCTGGGCCTTGCTTTTGAGTAGCGGCCCCCTGGTGAAATTCCCGCCTTCCTAATTGGGGAGCTGCCAATGAGGATTGTGATTAGTACTGGCAGCTCACCAATTGCATTTAAATTGGGCCTGGCCCTGAAAATGACGCCGGACCCTTGCCAACTGCAGTACGCAGGTGGAGCAGATGGCTTGCCCATCACATGCCTAATTTACACCGCACACAAAGACTACCCCCATACTGTCTTAAATTGCATGATAGGCCAATCACCACAGGAAACCAACTGTTAATCAGAGGACAGTTAATTACAACTGTTTTGTAACCAGTTAATGATCTATTATTGTCTGAAACTAGCTTTCAGTTAAAACACCAAATAAGCAACTTTGCACAGTTCCTAATATTCAACAGCTGAAAAGAAGTAAATTATAATAAATTTAAAATCAAAGTACAGTAAATATTAATAAAATTGTTACACTTCTGACCCAATCACTCCTGCTGGGGATAATCTCCCATACTCTTCAAGCCTCTCATGGCCCACAGCTCAAAATTCTGTATTGGAAACTAAATCATTCGAATCTATGCTTCCCAGAGCCTCGAAATTTTGGAACACTTTGGGCCCAAGTTGATAGTCCCTGAAATTGGTGTGGGAAACTTAATGCATAGTTGCTGCATAAAGGTAGCATAGCATCTTCCTACTCATTATCTTACAGGTTGCGCATAAAAATGGTAACTTCCTTGAGGGCTTGAGTTAGGGGATATCCCTGACCACTTCAACACCCTTGAAAAGCCCCCACCTATGGATCATGAGCCTTGGGAGTCCCTGGAAAGTGTGTAAATAGATGATGATATTGATGTACTTGTTTTTATCCTACAGGTGCTTTGGTTCACCTTGTTGTCTAACAAGGGGCATACACGCGATGGGTCGTGAGAGGGCTGCTCTTGGATTTTTTTCGAGAGTATCCTAGTGCTTCACGTCGTTAGTGTACGCTTGACCTGGACCATTTGATGGGCAACACGACAGCTCAGTGACTATCGCTGTGCTGTGCAGATACATGGATTTGGGCCTGTGTCTGTGGGAGTTTGCGCATTTTCCCCGTGCTTGCGTGGGTTTTCTCCGGGTGCTCCGGTTTCCTCCCACATCCCAAAGATGTGCTCTTAGGCTAATTGGCAAAACAAATTCTCCCTAAATTGTCTCAAATTTGGTTTTTAATCCATAGATCTATATACATGGACAGGGATCGCGGGTAGAGGTGGGAACATCAGGGTGGCGGCACAGGCTCGTTGGGCCGAAGGGCCTGTTTCCCGTGCTGTTTTGTTCTTTGTTCTTTGTATCCTCACAAATGGCTCCCCCATCCTCTCAGGGGCCTGTCTGACATCTAGAGACACAGGCACACACACACACACACACACACACAGGCACGTACACACACACGCACACACACACAGACTTGCCTCCATTCTTATTTTTTCTCAATTGCTGGTATAGATTGCTGGAAATGAAATGCTTCCTGTCCCTGATCTGCTAGAAGCTCTTGGATTTGATTTGATTTGATTTATTATTATTACATGTATTAGTATACAGTGAAAAGTATTGTTTCTTACGCACTATACAGACAAAGCATAATGTTGATGCAGAAGGAAAGGAGAGGATGCAAGATGTAGTATTACAGTCATAGCTTGGGTGTAGAGAAAAGAATTAGAAGCATAGAGTGAAAGTAAAAGATAGAATTAGAGGATATGCCGGGCACAGCTTGCAAAAAGTCGCCATGCTCCAGCGCCATTTAATGCCCTTGGAGATGGGATTCTTGCCTTTAAAGTGACAGACGTTCTGATGCTGGGGAGTTAACTGCCTGGTGAGCATACAGTTGCTTCAGAGCTGCAGGAAATGTCCATGGTATCTTCCCCCTCACCACCATTCCCCCAGGTTTCCCAGCTGCTGCACCAGGCTACTGCCACACTCATTAAATTCAGCCTGGTGAGACACTGGGTACGAATGTGCTGCAGCCAGAGGGTGAGGTTATACATCGGATCTGCAGCAGAGAACACAGATAAGCTCCTCAAGAGATAGGAAAGGGCTGATAGACTTGCCCAATAAAACATGGTGCATTGGCAGACTTGTCAGAAAACCTGCAGTCAATGTCAAGAAGCATGGCGTGAGTTGGCTCCAGCACAGGGCTTTGGCCAGAGCTTGTCCCATCCTTACCAGCATGAGGTCAACTCAGTCAGCGCTCTTAGAATCAGTCACAACATTGTATCTGGTGGCTGATATGTTGGCTTCCATTGCAGTGCAAGCAGCAAATGGCAGGGGATGCTCAGGCTGTTGTCATGCAAGCTCAGCCTGCCATAAGTGTTCAAAAGATTTGCAGAGTCTCACAGATTGTTAGAATGCTGTCTTCCAACAGATTGCCAGATTGCTAAAACACCACTCTGTGGCTTTGGAGAGCATGATCCTGCTGTGTTTTTGTCAGCATGACAATATTCCTATCTCTCACCCTCCACCTGTACTCTTGCTGTTGCCTATCAGCCATCCAGTCCAGTCTAGACTGCTCCTGTCCATGCTGAGATGATCCTAGTCTGAGGGTATCCTCCAAGGCGAATCTCTACTGCTGAAAATCAGCAGCCTTTCACGAGCAAACTGTGCAATAGGGATTAGGAGGAACTATTCCCTCATGATGATAAGGTTGGGCTGAATGCTGCACATACCTTGATAATGGCTCAACCAAGTATTGCAGGGTCCAGGAAGTGAACCCATTACTTTAGCATACCAAGATTCTGCTCCATCACATTCTTTGTGGTAGCAGAGCTTTCATTGTATGCCTGCTACACACGTGTGCAGTTCGCAAATCAGAGTTCTGAGCTTGTCCTCAATGATAGCTCTTCTTATCCAATAAGCACCCACTGGTTTGCGGTGGTGACTGAAATACAGCTAGCATATTGGACTGCTGCAGGATGCATTGTGATTATTATCAGGGACATTGGCCATTTCGTGCATGACTCACTGCCAAAGGTGAATGGTCACACGCCAGCCGCACATTGATGGAGCAAGTCAGAGGCTGAGAATTCCAAACTCACCTCTTGATTCCTCAGAGTCTGTCCAACATTACAAGGCACAATTTAGGAATGCAGTGAAATACCTTCCAGATGCCTAGTCTAACACTCAGGAAGCTCAAAATTATCTAGGACAAAGCAACCTGCTAAAATAGTACCTCATCTATCACAATGAGCATGCATTATCTCAACTACTGACACATAGTGGCACCAAAGGCAGCACTGCAATTTACCAAGGCTCCTTCTACAACACTTTCCAAACCCACAACGCAAATGAGATGTTGGCATTTATTGCAAAGGGACTGGAGTATAAAAGTAGAGCTGTTGTTACAAATGTATAGGGTGCTGGGGAGACCATATCTGAAGTATTGTGCCTAGTATGGTCTCCTTATTTGAGGAAGGATGTGGTGGCATTGAGGGCAGTTCAAAGGAGATTCATCAGATTGATTATGGGATCAAAGGGTTGATACATGAGGAGAGATTTAACAGCTTGGGCTTATACATGCTGAAGCTTATAAGAAAAGGAGGGGATCTGATTGAGGTATATAAAATTTAAAAACGGACTGATAAGGTAAATGTAGACCAAATATTTCCTCTCACAGGGCAATCTCGAACAAGAGGCCACACATAGGTTGGGAGGTGGTAGATTTAAAGCTAAGATGAAGAGGAACTACTTCTTGCAGAAAATGGTGAATTTGTGGAACTTGCTGCCCTATAGCGTGGTGAAATTTGAATTGTTGAATAGTTTCAAGAGGAAGGTAGACATATTTCTAATTTAAAAAAAGGATAAAGGAATATGGGGATCAGGTGGAGAAGTGGATTTGAGACCAGGAAGATATCAACCGTGATCTGATTGAATGGTGGAGCAAGTTCAAAGGGCTGAGTTTGCCTCTTTCTGTTCTGAATTCATACGTTCCTAACTGCTACCACCTAGAAGGACAAGAGCAGCAGATACATGGGAACGTCACCATCTGGAGATTCCCCTCAAAGCTACTCAACATCCTAACTTGGAAATATATCGCTGTCCCTTTCGTGTCATTGGGTCAAAATACTGGAATTTTCTTCCTAACAGTACTGTGGATGTACCTATGCCACATGGGCTGCAGTGATTCAAGGAAACAGCTCATCACCACCTTCACTCGTGTAAGTAGGGATGGGCAATAAATGCTGATTTTGTCAGTGATGCCTCATCCCATGAAATAAAAAGAATCCCTTTCAGTTCCAATGCATGGCAGAGTTGACATTTCACCACAAAGCAATATGTGAGCAATCAATGGCACCTAGTAATGGGAAATTGTAGAATGTAGAATTAAAATAGCCCTTTCAGAATTTGTTACATAATGGACAAAAATTAGTTGTAGTTCAAACTCTGCCCTCTGACATCTCTCACCTAATGTTACTCCTGAGAATGATTGGAGGGAATGTTCTTGGGAGAGTTTTATGAGATTAATACCTCTGAACTACGTGGTTCAGCAGTCTTACTTCTTCCAAAGAAGTATGATCACCAGGAGATGGTGATGAGGGAAATATGGATAATTGGGAAACTAAATGGGAATTAGTATGCTGTGGCTCTAGAATGTACTGTCTAAAGGATGCAATGCAACAATTGACAAAACTTACTTCAACCATCCCATACATCAAAAAGGACAAAGTCAACAATGATGCGAGAACATCACCTGAACTTTACTTCCAATTTAATCAGCATGCTATCTTGTTGTGTTTATTATTACTGGGTCAATCCTATTTATTATCTCACCATCACAGAAACAAGATCAGCATGAGGATTGCAACAGTTCAAAGAGAAAGATCACCATTTTATCTGTGCAAATTGGAATGAAAAGTAATTGCAGATTTGGCAGTATCATGCACATCCCAAGGACAAATTTTAAAAAAGTGGCAGTATGGCCTGGCAGGAGAAGGGCGAGAGTACATGGACTGTCATTTTGCCAAATGCATTACATAAACATAGGAGCAACTCCACAATCAAATTTAGCATTAAAAATACCTCAGAAGTCAATAACCTATCTGGTACAAAAGATAGAAAATCCCCATAATTCTGATTATAGTTCTCTGATACAGAAATAAGCAGATAATGTGTAGAAATTGAGGTAGGTTGAGACAAGCCTGTGCTCCACAACATACTCTGGGCAATAGAGTAAATGGTTAAGCTATAAATGTGCTGTCAATAAAGCAGGCTGCTTTGTTCTGGATATCACTGAGCTTCTTGAGTGTTGTTGCAGTTGCACAAAATCCAGATAACTGGAAAGTATTTCATAGTATTCCTCACTTGCAGTTGGTGAAAAGGCTTTGAGGTGTTAGGTAGGCTCTCACTTAGAATCATAGGACCATAGAATATTACAGCATAGAAACAAGCCTTTTGGCCCTTCTTGGCTGTGCCAAACTATTCTTCTGCCTAGACCACTGACCTGCACCTGGACTATATCGCTCCACATCCCTCTCATTCATGTACTTGTCCAAGTTTTTGTTAAATGTTAAAAGTGAGCCCGCTTTCACCATTTCATCTGGCAGCTCATTCCACATTCCCATCACTCTGTGTGAAGAACCCTCCCCCCTCCTAATATTCCCTTTAAACTTTTCCCCCTTCACCCTTAATCCATGTCCTCTAGTTTTTTTTCTCCCCTAGCCTGAGTGGAAAAAGCCTGCTTGCATTCACTCTATCATGATTTTATACACCTCTACCAAATCTCCCCTCATTCTTCTATGCACCAGGGAATAAATTCCTAAGCTATTCAATCTTTCTCTGTAACTCAGTTTCTCAAGTCCTGGCAACATCCTTGTAAACCTTCTCTGTACTCTTTCAACCATATTAATATCATTCCTGTAATCAGGTGACCAAAACTGCACACAATACCCGAAATTCACTTGCTGCAGAATTCCAACCTTTAACCTACTTTAGTTGCCAGCCGTGGATCTGGTTGAATATTTAGTGATTACCACATTGATAGTGACAGATTTGGTGATATTGATATCATTGAATGCCCTGAGGTGCTTAAACTTTATATAGCTAATCATTGCTTGGGACATTGTGGCACAAAGGTTATTTATCACTTATCAACCCAATTTTGAATATGGTCCAAGTCTTGCTATGTGTGGGCATAGATGCTTCAGTATCTGAGGAATTGTGAATGGAGCTGAACACTGGGCAAATAGCATCCTTCTGACATATGGAGGTCATTGATGAAGCAGTTGAAGATGTTTGGATCTCGGATGCAGTTCTGAGGAATTGCTGCAGCAAAATCCTGGAACAAAAATGAAAGGCCTTCAACAGTTTCCTAATGCCAGGTAACTCCCCAACAACTGTAACGTGTTCCATCTGACCTCACAGATGTTTCAACTTTACTAGGACTCACTGGTGTCATTCTTGGTCAAATGATGCGTTGGTATCCTCCTCTTCTCTGGAGTCCAGCTCTTCTGTCCATAATTAAATCTGATGTCAAATTGTCCTGGTGTTCAAACCGGTCATCGATACTTAGATTATTAATGAGTAGGCTTCTAGCATAGTTAGTGAAAGTTCTATCAATTTACTAATGCTTGAGAGTTGGCTGATGGGGCAGTGTCATAGAATCATAGAACCTCTACAGTACAGGAGGAGGCCATTCGGCCCATGAGTCTGTAGCAAACACAATCCCATCCAGGCCCTATTCCTGTAACCTGACACATTTACCCTACTAATCCTCTACTAGAATCAATTTATCACAGCCAATCAACCTAACCCGTACATCTTTGGACAATGGAAAAAAAAGGAACACTCAGAGAAAACTCACGTGGATATGGGGAGAACATGCAAACTCCACACAGACAGTGACAAAGACCAGTATCGAACCTAGGTGCCAGGTGCTGTGAGGCAGCAGTGCTAACCACTGTGCTACTGTGCCACCCACAAAGTAATTGTCCAGATTGGATTTGTCCTGCTTGGGTATACTTGGGTAATTTCCCACTTTATTGAGTCATTGTCAGTGTTGTGGCTGTATTGGAATAGATTGGCTTGGAGCATGGTTAGCCCTAGAGAACAAGTCTTCAGTACTGCAGCCAGGATGTTGTCACGGCCCATTAGGCTTTGCTGTATCCAGTGCCTTCAGGCATTTTTTGATATGATATAAAACAAATAAAATTGGCTGAAGACTGACATCTGTCTTACAGGAATCTCATGAGGAGGTCAAGATGGATGATCCACTCAACACTTCTGGCAGAAGATGATGGCAAACAATTCAGCTTTACCTTTTTCAGTCATTGTTAACTTTGGCATCATTAAGGATGGGATTTCTGAGAAACCGCCTCGTCTAGTTAGTCCATTATCATTCCTGACTAGATGTGGCAGAGCTGCAGAAATCTGATGTGTTCTCTACATTGTGGGTTTACTTTGCTCAGTCTATAAATAAACTTCTTCTGCTGTTAGACAATCATGAAGCCCTGTGCAGTCATTTCACCAAACTGGTGCCTCATTTTCAGATGTACCGGGTGCTCCTTCTGGCATAATATAATTTTTTTATTGAACCAGGGCTAATAATCTGGCTTTGACAATACTAAGGTGTTACATTTCTCCTGAATGACTAGACACTGCTTAAAATTTGGCCATTGTTCTTTACATTCTATGTAATACAACTATTTCATGCTGTGGATGGCTAATCTAGCATGGAACAGTCTGGATAAAGTACTATTTCAGGCAAACATCTCGTCAAAGCACATAGTAAAATCTTCTTGTACCAGTTATTTTTTAATGATAAAATGACCACAGAGTCTGAAAGTATTGCATCTGTATTCAAGTGAGAGATTGAGTAGTTTAGCCCTATACTTGCTAGAGTTTAGAAGAATGAGTAGAGATCTAATGGAGGTATAAAAGATGCTAAAGGGTATAGAGACAGGGACAGATATAGAGCTAATCTTTCCTTTTGTTGACATTCTAGAGCGAGAGGCCACATTTTTAGGCAAAGAGGTGGCAGACTTAAAACAGCAATGAGGAGGAATTACTTCACTCAGTGGGTTGTGAGTCTGTGAGATTCCCTATCCCAGAGTGCAATGGATACCAGAACACTAAACAAAGGGTGAGATGAGATCAGCCATGATCATATTAAATAGTGAAGCAGGCCAGGGGACTGAATTGCTTACTGCTGCTGCTAGTTCTTATAAATCCACAAATTGTCTTAGGATGAAACAGCCTGAGGCCTTGTTCATCATGACCAGCGACTTCAATCAGGCCAAATTCAAGAGCATTCTACCAAGATACAACGAATACATCTCCTGCTCCACCAGAGCCCCAAACATCCTAGACAACTGCTACTCAAATATTATGATGTAGAGATGCTGGCGTTGGACTGGGGTAAACACAGCAAGAAGTCTCACAACACCAGGTTAGAGTCCAACCAGTTTATTTGACAGTAATCTTACAAGCTTTCAGAAACTATGTTCTATCGTCAGGTGTGTGGAAGGTTCTGATCAGAGAAGGGCATATAAAGACACACTCAGTTTACAGAATACTGATTAGAATGCAAGTCTTTACAGCCAACCTGCTATTCAAGTCTTAAATATGCAGACAATGTGAATGACGATAATATTAACATAGGTTAAAGTAATATGTATTGTCTCCAGACAGGACAGTAAGTGAGATTTTACAAGCCCAGACAAGTCATGGGGGTTACAGATAGTGCAATATGAACCCAAGATCCTGGTTGAGACCTGGTTGAGCTCATGTGTGCGGAACTTGGCCATCAGTCTCTGCTCAGCAACTCTGTGCTGTTGTGTACTGTGGAGGCCACCTTGGAGAATGCTTACCCGAAGATCACAGACTGAGTGCCTGTGACCACTGAAGTGTTCGCCAACTGGACGGGAACAGTCTTGCCTGGTGATTGTCAAGCGATGTTCATTCATCCATTGTCATAGATCTACATGGTCTCCCCAATGTACCACTCTTCGGAACATCCTTTCCTGCAGTGTATTAGGTAGACAATGTTGACCGAGTTGCAAGAGTATGTGCTGTGTACCTGGTGGATGATGTTCTCACGTGTGATTACATCATCCATGTCAATGATATGGAATGTCTTGCTGAGGTTGCTGTGGCAAAGTTGTGTGGTATTGTATTCACTGTCCACCTGACAGCTGGGTAGTTTGCAGCGAGCAATGGAATGTTTGAGATTGTGCGGCTGTTTGAAGGCAACAAGTGGGGGTATGGGGATGGCCCTGACGAGATGCTTGTCTTCATCAATGATGTGTTGAAGACTCCAAAGAAGATGCCATAGCTTCTCCGCTTTGGGGAAGTACAGGACAACAAAGGATACTCTGTCCACCATGTCCCGTGTTTGTCTTCTGAGGAGGTCGATGCAGTTTTTCGCTGTTGTGTGTCAGAACTGTCTATTGATGAGTTAAGCACTATATCCTGTTCTTATGAAGGCATCTTTCAGTATCTGGAGGTGTCTGTCACGATCCTCCTCACCTGAGCAGATCTTGTTTATATGGAAGGTTTGTATGTAGGGTATGACTTCTTTAACATATTTAGGGTGGAAGCTGGAGAATGGAGCATAATGAGGTTATCTGTGGGCTTGCAGTACAGTGAGGTGCTGAGGTGACCACCCTTGGTGGAGATGTGTGTGTCCAAGAATGCCACTGATTCTGGAGAATAGTCCATGATGAGTCTGATGGTGCAATGGAACTTGTTGATATCATCATATAGTTGTTTCAGTGATTGCTCCCCATGAGTCCAAAGGAAGAAAATGTCATCGCTGTATCTAGTGTATATCATCAGTTGAAGGCCCTGTGTGGTGAAGAAGTCTTGTTCGAGCCTGTGAATGAAGATGTTGCCATATTGAGGTGTGAATTTGGTCCCCATGGCTGTTCCATGTGTCTGGATGAAGACTGGTTGTTGAAGGTGAAGACATTGTGGTCCAGGATGAAGCAGTGAGTTGTAAAATTGCATCTGGAAACTGGCACTAGTCAGCGTTGAGTACTGAGGCAGTTGCAGCAATGCCATCGAGGTGGGGGATGTTGGTGTAGAGCACAAAGACATCCATTGTGACGAGGAGTGTCCCTGGTTCAATTGCTCCATGTGTGCTAAGTTTCTATAGAAAATACGTCATGACAAAAGCTGGGGCTTCTTTGTACAATGGGTTTCAAGGATGCCCTCGACCTAGCCGGAGAGGTTCTCACACAGAATCCCATTGCCTAATATGATGCAGCAGGTGTGTTTGCCTTGTGTATCTTTGGTAGCAGTAGAGATCTCCAATGTGGAGAGTACTTGGGATGATAGCACGGAGGGTGCTCTGAGAGTCCGGATCAAAGTTCTTGGTCAAAGTGTTGAGTTGACAGGTGTGTTCTTTGGTCGGATCTGTGGGTAACTGTCTATCATGTTCCTCATCGTTTAGTTGTTTATACACTTCTTTGCAGTAATCCATTCTGTTCAGGATTACGATGGCCTCTCCTTTGTCTGCTGGTTTGATGACAATGTTGCGGTTGATCTTAAGAGCATGGATGGCATTGTGTTGTGCTTGGGTGATGTTCGGGGCTGTCTTGTGAGTGCGGATGATGAATCTGGTGTTGACAAACCTTGGTACAAAGAATCAGGGACACTCCTTGTCACAATGGATATCTCAGCCCTTTACACCAACATCCCCCACGACGATAGCATTGCTGCAACTGCTTCAGCACTCAACGCTGACAAGTGCTAACCTCACGATGCTCCACTTCTCCAGTTTCGAACCTAAACATGTTAAAGAAGCCATCCCCTATGGACAAGCCCTCTGTATACACAGATCTGCTCAGATGAGGAGGATCGTGACAGACACTTCCAGACACTAAAAGATGCCCTCATAAGAACAGGGTATGGCGCTCAACTCATCAATAGACAGTTCCAACGTGCCACAATGAAAAACCGCACCGACCTCCACAGAAGACAAGCAAGGGATACAGTGGACAGCGTATCCTTCGTCATCCAGTACTTTCCCGGAGCGGAGAAGCTATGACACCTTCTCCAGAGTCTTTAATACATCATTGATGAAGACAAACATCTTGCCAGCGCCATCCCCACACCCCCACTTCTTGCCTTCAAACAATCGCACAACCTCAAACAGACCATTGTTCACAGCAAGCTAACCAGCCGTCAGGAGGACAGTGACCACAACACCACGCAACCCTGCCACTGCAACCTCTGCAAGACACGCCAGATCATCAGCATGCATGACATCATCTCACGTGAGAACATCATCCACCAGGTACACGGCACATACTCTTGCAACTCGGCCAATGTTGCCTACCTAATACACTGCAGGAAAAGGTGTCCTGACGCATGGTACATTGGGGAGATCATGCAAACGCTACGACAATCGGTGAATGAACATCGCTCGACAATCACCAGACAAGACTGTTCCTTTCCTGTTGGCGAAAACTTCAGCAGTCACAGACATTCTGTCTCTGATCTTCAGGTAAGCGTTCTCCAAGGCGGTCTTCACAACACACAACACTGCAGTTGCTGAGCAGAGACGGATAGCCAAGTTCTTCACACATGATCGTGGTCTCAATCAGGATCTTGGGTTTATGTTGCACTAGCTATAACCCCCAAAACTTGCCTGGCCTTGTAAAATCTCACTTGTTGTCCTGTCTGGAAACAATACACATCTCTTTAACCTATTCTAATGCTATCTCCACTCACATTGTCTGCATATTTAAGACTTGAATAGCAGATTAGCTGTAAAAACTTGCATTCTAATCAGTATTCTGTGAACTGTATGTAACTTTATAACTTTATATGCCCTTCTCTGATCAGAATCTTCTACACAATTGGCGAAGGAACATAGTATCCAAAAGCTTGTAAGATAAACTAGTTGGGCTCTAACCTGGTTTTGTGAGACTTCTTACTCAAACATCAAACATGCATACCATTCCATCACCCACCTACAGTTTGGCAAATCAGACCACAAGGCTGTACTCCTGCTCCCAGCTTACAAGCAGAAACTGAAGCAGGAGAATCCATTAAAGAAAGTTGTGCAATGTTGGCCTGAAGAATCGAATGACCTCCAATGGGACTGCCTAGAGTCAGTAGACTCGTCAATATTTAAAAACTCTGTGACCAGCCTGATGGAGTACACCACTACAGTAACTGACTTCATTAGTAAGCGTGTAGAAGACTGTGTGCCAAAGAAACAAATCCGTGTTTTTCCCAATCAGGGATCATGGATGAACAGGGATATCCACTGTCTGCTGAAGTCCAGGTCCGAGGCATTCACGTCAAGCGACCCTGACCTGTACAAAAAAGCCAGATGTTATCTACAGAGATCTACCAATGATGCCAAAAGACAATGCCAGACCTAACTAGAATCCCAAGTTAGCCACACAGACTCACACCGACAATGGCAAGGTCTGCATGACATAACAGGCTACAAGATGAAGACAAATAAAATCGTCAGTTCCAATGCACCCCTCCTTGATGAGCACAATGCATTATATGCTCATTTTGAGCAAGAGGCCAACAAGAGCACATTCTCTATCCCAGAAGCCTCAGATAAATCTATATCCGAGGTCACATTGCTGATGTCAGAGCAGCCTTCTCTAAAGCCAAACCACAGAAAGCACCTGGCTCAGATGAGGTACCCAGATGAGCACTCGGGTCCTGCTTGGACCAGCTAGTGAGGGTATTCACAGACATATTCAACCTCCCTTTACAACAATGTGAGTTCCCTATCTGCTTCAAGAAGACGATCATCATCTTACTACAAAAGAAAAGCTAGGCAACATGTCTTAATAACTATCATCCAGAGACACTGTCATTCATCATTATGAAGTGCTTCAAAATGGCACAAATCAATTCCTGTTTCCCAAACCACCCGGATCCACTACAGTTCTTCCAACACTGCAATAGGTCCACTGCAGACGTAATTTTCCTGGCCCTGCAGGCAACCCAGGAGTACCTAGATAACACCTCAACACCTATGTCAGATTCCTATTCATTGACTACAGCTTAGCCTTTAACACCATTCCTCCTACGAGACTCATCTCCAAACTTCATGGATCTGGAGCTCGACTCCTCTCTCTGCGACTGGATCCTAGAATTCCTAACCCACAGACAGCATTCAATAAGGATAGAAAACAATACCCCTTCCATGATCCTCCTCAACACTGGTGTCCCACAAGGCTGTGCTCCGGCCCCCTCCTATACACCTCTGAGTGTATGGCCAAATTCCCCTCCAACTCATTTTATCAGCTTGCTGATGAGATCACCACGGTGGTTGGATCTCAAATGATGGCAAGACACAGTACAGGAATGAAATGGAGAATCTGATGAACTAGTGCAATAATATTAATCTATCCCCCAATGTCAACAAAACAAAGGAGATAGTCATCGACTTCAGGGAGTGTAATGGAAGATGCCCCTGTTTACCTCAGAAGGAACAAAAGTAGAAATGCTTGAAAGCTTCAGGTTTTTTGGGTGTTCAGATCACTAACAACCTGTCCCAATCCCTCCATACTTTATGCTATAGATAAAAAAGTCACTAACGTCTCCACTTGCTCAGGAGACTAAAAAAATTTGGCACATCCACTACAACTGTCACCTACTTCTACAAATGCACCATAGAAAGCATTCTGTCTGATTGTATCACAGATTGGTATGGCTCCTGCTCTGTCCAAGACCACAAGAAACTACAAAGAGTTGTGAGTGAAGCCCAGTTCATCACTCATACCACCCTCCCACCCAGTGATAACGTTTATACATCCCGCTGCCTTGGAAAAGCAGCCAGCATAATCAAGGACCCCATGTACCCTGGACATTCTCTTTTCCACTTTCTTCCGTCAGGAAAAGGATACAAAAGTCTGAGATCACATACCAATCAACTCAAAACAAGTTTCTTTCCTGATGCCATCAGACTTTTGTATTGACTAACCTTGCATTAAGTTGATCTTTCTCTACACCCTAGCTATGACTATAACATGACATTCCTCACTCTCTCCTTTCCTTCTCTATTAATGGTATGCTTCATCCATATAGCGTGCAAGAGACAATACTTTTCACTGTATGCTAATACATGTGACAATAATAAATTAAATCAAATCAATTTATGTGCTGAATTGTCAATTTTTTTTCAAGCAGTAGGTCAGTTCTTGCCAGTTTTTTGGATTGGCCCTAGTGCAGCAAACTGGGACAGGGGCAGAATAATGGACAAAGGGGAAATCAGAGCTGACACTGATCTCGGCTGTTCTCCATATCCATGCATGCCCTCTTCAGAGACAGGAACACTAGCCAAGAGAGGCTTAGCTAGTTTACTGCTCCAAATGCTGCTGAGACTGATAACAGATGAGAGATTCTGGATTCTGGTACTTCGATATCACAGCAGGCAGGGTACTTACACACTAAGCCAGCTTGAGTGTGACTGATTGTATTGTTTTTTATATATATAAACACCATATGGTCTTTGTGAAGAACCCAGAGATGATTGACAGGTTTGCTTTTTGTTAATTAAATTAAATAAAGTCTGCATAGGCTAATTAAGATAAATACTGCAAATATTTAAATTAACCTTCTGAGGACTGAAAGACACGTTCTGAACACGTGCTTATCAACCCTTTCACATAATATATGTGCCAGTAATTTTCTATAAAGTACAATCAGAGATTAAAGTGCAGAATCGAAAAAAATTCCACAATTTGTATAAGAATGGAAGAGTTTTGTCAGAGTTTACAGTATTTTTAGTTCTAGGTGTAGAAGAAGACTTGCAAGAGTTAATCATTTTAAGACTGAAAATGTATGTTATTTTATAGATCATCGGATAATTGATTGAGAATTATGTTATAAATAGCCTAAGATGAATCTGAAGGAGAAATATGGTGCACTGTCTCCTGGGTTCACAGTGTTTATAGAAACGCCTGAAGCTTCTGGGCATTTTATTAGGAGGAGTGTGGTAGTGATGTATAAGGTATGGAAGATGTGGCCTGCTGACTGCTCTGTTCCATAGGTATTCCGACTCAGCTGCTGAGATTTTATCCAGTGGAAAGAAAATAATTTTTGTCACTGCTGAAGGACCTAAAAGCTTCCAAAATCTCCCAGAAAGTCACCGAGAAAAGACGGTTCGTTGGGAAGTGGAGGATGTGTGCAGGTTTGGTGGGAGAGCAGTGCACGCTCAAGGTAGGGTGCTTTTTCTCATTGCTGTGATGAAGGAGCTCTGGTGGTTAGGTGAAGAGAGAGTCGGAGAGGGAATGCTTTCTGTGTCGTCTGTCATTCAGGTCATGCTCAAATGTCAGGTCATCTGGAATCCGTTTAGGCAGTGTGAATGTATTTTGCAAAGATTCTGGCGTTTCTTTATTCCAGTAAATTGTGTTGTCATTGCTGTGTATTATAGATTTCCTAGGGCAAGTTTGATGCCGGGTTATGCTGGAACAGGCTGTGTGTTAATCACTGGCTGGATGTGAATATATTACTGCTGCTTATTAAAAATCCTCAACACAAAATCAGCCAAGAAAGAAGATGCTAAAAATTAAATGAATAACATATGTTGGTTAAAAGGGGAGAATAATATATGTTGCATATTTTTAATTCCTAACGTGATTGATTTATGAGATTTTGATGAATCTGCTTTGTAATTGGTCTACATAAAACATTGCAGTCTCAATTCACAGCTGTCAGAATCTGTGTCACACTTGCTAACAGGTTACTATTTTGTTTTCTGTATGCTGTATTTAATGTAGATGCTGGGGGCTCGGAGTAGTGCCGATTGTAATGAAAGCTCTTGCAGATTGGCCAGTAGGTGTGTCTCTCAGCTGCTGTGCGATTAAGAAAATGACATGATGCAGCACATTGCATTACAAATCAATACACCGTTGACAGCTTTTGCCAGCCCTTGCAGGGCAGCCAAAAGGGCCTGGCCTATAATGAAGAAAAGGTTTAATAAGGAAGAACCGTGCAATGAGTCGAAGAATGTTGCCTGTTTATTCAGTTAGCCTGTTCAGCAGTGAGGCTACAATATATGTACTTGCATCACAAATAGTACTTTTTTCAACAACTGAATTGATCATCCTTAATTGCAAAAATTGTGAATTGATATGTTAATTTCTCT
The DNA here is from genome assembly GCA_024679065.1 of Sphyrna mokarran. Lineage (NCBI taxonomy): Eukaryota > Metazoa > Chordata > Chondrichthyes > Carcharhiniformes > Carcharhinidae > Sphyrna > Sphyrna mokarran. Next base: position 44,359,486 of record JAGIQG010000009.1, read on the forward strand.
TTGCTTTTCTATTTCCCTTATTTCAGTTTGAGAACGAAACCCATTTATTGTATGCCCAGCAATAGCATCAAATGCATCATCCACTGGTGAGGAGTGGTCAGTAAATGTCTACCAAAAAATCCTAATGGATTTTCCACTGGATCCCAATAGTACAATGTAAAATTATGTTTGGCATGTGAGATACACACAATGGCATGCATTTGTAATACATCAATTCCCTTTGTGCAACATTTCCTAAAGTACAGTTGAAAAATTCCAAAGGATTTCCATTTATCACTTGCTGTCTCAGTAAATTGCACTTGTGACTTAAGTGTCCTTCAGCCAAGGCTGTGAAGTAGTTAGGGTTAGTCGTTAGGCTCTACAATTGTCAGGATTGTTAGTCCATGATTGGCTGGCAGGATAAATATTCCATCTCTTACCTTTATACAAATGCTCCCATTAGAGCATAATGATCTGCCTAACATATCAGCCCAAAAATTATAGAACTCTCTTCCAGCTGGCTAGATGATAGATAGCCCTGAAATATCTGGATACTTAGCCATTTAATTAGGAACCCTGATGCATTAAGTCTCATGGATCCCTAATAGGGTTTTGTGTAAAGTAGTTCAGTAATGTGCAGGTTACACCTTACCCAATTCAACAATAACACCAGCACAATTGCAACCTAAACCACAACCTAAATTCCTTAAAGTGAAATCATGTGCAGCGAATCTATCATTTTTAATGTTAGTGCAGGGAGGACTGTGTATTGGACATTTAAGATCATTATTTTAGTCATTAACCATTAATGAGTTCAGTTCAAAGATTGGAAATAACAGATTCTTCCCATAGAATGGACAAAGGTGCCCAAGATAAAACACCATCAAGCTTAATACCTGATTGAAGAACAAAGACAGTCGGAAAATTATCTGAGCGGGTATTATGACAAAGGGAGTTAGGTTTTTAAAAGATGTAGATGAGGATGAATGGGTGGAGTAAATCTAAATTTGAAGTCAGAATTGTTTGTATGTTTTATTGGTTTGAGGTTGCTTCGACTAACTTCCCACAGAGCAGTTAAGGTTCTTTTAATTAGCTCCAGCACTTATGCAGAAAGTTGCACTTACCTGAAACAGGCAGTGGATGGCATCCAAAACCTAAATGGATCCTCTGATATAACTAAGTGGATTTGATGACCAATCTCTGATCTGTTGAAATCTAATGTGATACTAGCTCTGATTCTTAGCTGCAGAATAAGAGATCTAGCAGAGTTTAATGTGAGCCAAGAGAAATCAACATGATTTTTCTCTCTCTTTGTAAGTAGCTAACATAGTACAAGCTGCTTGAAGCATCATGTGATTTTGCTGATTTCAGATCATAGATTAACCCTCTCGAATCTAACTAGAAAGGTATATATTCATTATTATACATGAACAACTGACTGAAACTTTATTGCAATATTCTAAATGATTTTACTTTTCAATTAAGCAGTTTTTAGGTGAATATTTCATTGGATTGCTAAAAAGATTAGGAAGAAAGTATGTGAAGGCAATCTGGACTGATCCTATCCAGTGGGAAATTAACAGGTTTGCCTGTTAAGTTTTACACCATGCCAGAGTGTTGTTTTCCATTTAACAGTGAATTAGGCTACAGTAAACCCCTGCATGTATTACATAATCCCTTGTTTCATAAAATCATACACTTTTTAAGTTTATTTATTAGTGTTGTAAATAAGCTTACATTAACACTGCAATGAAGTTACTATGAAAATAGCCTAGTCACCACACTCTAGCATCTGTTCAGGTAACACAGAGAATGTAGCATGGCCAATTCACCTAATCAGCACATCTTTCAAACTGTGGGAGGAAACCGGAGTACTGGAGAAAACCCATGCAAGCAGGGGGAGAACGTGCAGCCTTTGCACAGACAGTGACCCCAGCTGGGATTCAAACCCTGTCTCTGGTGCTGCAAGGTAGTAGGGCTAACCAGCGTGCCATTATGCTGCCTCATTTTGTCCACAGCCTTTTATAACTTCAAAAAAATTATTTAGGTAAGTGGCTGTCATTATTAGTTAGCACAGCAATCAATTTACACATCACAAAATCCCCCAATAAACACATACTGTCAGGTTAGAAAACTCCCTGTTTTTATAGAAGAATATTCACTATGACAACTTTCTGCTTTTCTTCAAATAGTGCCAAGGGATGTTTAATGCCCATTTGAAAAAAGCAGATCGGATCTGGGCTAATCTCTCAATAGAAGTTGACTTGTCTGATAAAATAACTCCAAAACGCAGCCTAAATTATATCCTCAAATTGTTTAGTAAGAGTTGAACACATGATTTTTTGACTCAGGTGAATGTTACCAATGAATCCAAACTCACAGTGAATGTATTTCTTTTCACTACAAATAAATGTTGGAATTACATTATTTGTGATACAATGGTTAACAGCCAAGACTAATCAATGTTCATTTGAAAACGTCTAAGCAAGTAGCAAAACTTCTACAATTCACCTCTCTCCAGAACCCTGGTTCATTTGTGAGGTCTTAAAAAGACTCCAGCAGTAAATGCCCATCCGCCTGCTGTCAAACCCCTTACATGCAGGACTTGACATTGTGATAAATGAAATTGTGTCATAATGTATTGCCACTGTTGCTGATTCTGGAGGGAAGAGATGGAGAGAGAAGGTTGAGTGGAACTCTTTAAGAAAAATTAACATAACTCTTAAATGTGAAGGCTCAAATAATTTAAATATGAAACACCACTTCTCATCTGTGCAGGTGCAAAGATTACAGTAGCATTATTGTCTGTTGCAGCTCTGACTTGGTGAGTAACGCTCTTGCCTCTGTATAGAAACAGTTGAGTGTTCAAGTTCTAGAGATTTGAACACAAGAGATCAGAGTGTCTTGTGTTTTGGCCCCCAACTAAGTTGAAACTTCTATTCAGTGTGCATCAAGTGGTAATCTCTGGGTAACACCATGCTTGAGTTTAACAAGCTATAGATTATAAGACAAAAGGTGGAATTTTCCATTCTGGAAACTAAGGGCAGAATTTTCTCATCCTGCCTGCCACGAGAATTGGGTGTGACATGGACCATGCAAAGGTCCATGGACCTTGGGTGGGATTTTCCAGCCTTAGGACAAGTGCAATCATAAAATCCTGCCCTAAATCTGGCAGCAGACAGAAAATTGACCATCGTGAATGACATTTTTAAATATCTATAGATTAAGCAAAGCAGACTTTGGATATTTAATAGGGTTTAAAAAAAACTATTCCAGTGAAGCTCATATTACAAATAAATTGTAAAGAGCCATTTGCTTAAAGCATCGAAAGTAGGGGACGCTGGATTGACTTGTGTAAAGATGTAAATTTAATTAAAAATTGTTGAGAAATATAGAGCAAATGAAACTTTTACTTTTCATTGGATCAAATGTACAACAATAATACTATTTGAAGGCTACGTGAAAAAAGGATGATAAGTACTTAGGACTTAATTATAGACTTTGAAATATGGGATTATATAAAATGACTCAGGAAGAGATGAAAGTTGCTGAAGGGGCAACCTAGTTAAGTGCACTGCAATTGAAGAGGCATTACCATTCAGCCAATCCAATATAAATTTAGAAAACAATTGAATGAAGATACACCGTGTGTCCATCAGAGAATAGACTATTCTGACAAGAAGATTGAAAGATCTATGCTGAAGGCCAGCATAATTGGTAATATGGGCCATCAATAGTGCCCTGTTAATAGAACCAAGATCTCTTTTTTGTAGATGATAAAAGCATAATTGTGGAACATAAGAAATCCAACATATTTTGAGATGTAAAAGTGGAAGCAGACAGGCTTGAGATACTGAGACCTCTGTCAACTAATAGTCCAACCAATGGCTGAAGGAATAAAATTGAAATAAGTTTCGAAGAACTTAGAAAGAATTTTAGTGTAGTTTCCTTTCTGCAGCAGTGGGGAAGTTGAAAAGCTATAAGATTTGCAATGGGACTGAAATGACGTAGTAAAGCTGCAGTCAATATTTCTAGCTAAACTAGTTTCAGATGGTCGAATAGCAGTGTAAACTGTAAATTATATAAGGAAGGAAAACATCGCTAAACAAGACAACGAGAGCTGAATTTTCTCGCTGGTCTGGGGCCGTTTTCCCGGAAGTGAGGTTGAGAATGGAAGAGTTCATGCCCAGAATTGGCAGGTAACCAATTAAAGTGAGTTAGTGGCCTGTAAAGGTCAATTGTGAGAGACCGACTGGAATGTTCTAGTTAGCTTGTGTGGGGAACAATTTGGCTCTCTGAAGGTAGCCTTCTGGGGGCAGATCAGGGCAGCAGTGTTCCAGGCAGGCTTTGAGGCCCATCCACTACCTGGCCACAGATGCCTGGCTCTCCAGCTTTGAGAGCTTACTTCTCATTTGTAATTGGATGCCAAGTGCATTCACTCAGGGGATATCATTGCTAGGTGAGTATCTCCCACACAGTTTGGGATTAGATTCCCATATTTGAATCTGAGGTTAAGGTCATGACTCAAAGGCCTGCCTTAAGATTTCTTATGACCATGAGCAGCTATAAGAATACTTATAACCTCTAGTAGACGTGCATAAGACCAATAGTTTAAGATTTTTGAACAGAGTCAAAGGGTGGAAAGTTTAAGTGATTCTGCCTGTGACCTTGAATTGATTCGGTAAAACAATACCTACTCCCTTGGTTGGTCACTCACTTCACTAATCTGCTTCCCTATGTGGAACTTGATTTCCATCCTATTTATCTGGGGGAAACTGGTACGTTAGTAATTAAGCTTTGCCCACCCTGAAGCTGCCAGAAATCAACCAATTGAAATTTAAACCTACTTGACTAAGCAGGCAGCTAATGCACCACCCAGAGTTGGTGGGGTCTTTTTTTAATGTGTGCATGTTGGGTTGAAGATAGGAATGGTGACCCATCCAACCATGGCAGGTAACCAATTGTGCTCTTTGAAGGCTTAATTAGGGCACTCTAAAGTTTTAAAGTTTATTTATTAGTCACAAGGCTTACATTAATACTGCAATGAAGTTACTGAAATTCCCCTTGTTGCCACACTCCCTTTGCAGATCAATACACCTAACCAGCATGTCTTTCAGACTGGGACGAAACCAAAGCACTTGGAGGAATCCCACACAGACACGAGAATGTCCAAATTCCACCCAGACAGTGACCTAAGCCGGGAATCGAACCCAGGTCCCTGGTGCTGTGAGGCAGCAGTGCTGACCACTGTGCCACCGTGCCACCCACTGATATCTGATATTTTCCCAGCCTTTCATGTCAGGAGGCTATTGGTCAGGTAGGTAGATAATACTGGGGAAAGGAGTGGGTGGAGAACTTTTCCTGCCATGTCTTTTACAATAAGTATTAAACATGGTTGAATCCTGTTAGAATAACAGGAGGTAGCTCAGAAATGACCATACTTAGTTAACTTTTTTGCCCTTTTTATTGCTGCTAACCTGGGTTGAAGATACACTCATCCTAGCCTCCATATCTCAACAGCTCCCTCCATTGACAGCGGAACTTGTTGGGTGACCTCCTTTTGGAAGTCCAGAATTAGGATCCTGCCTGCCTATCTTAATTGGAAAGGGCTTCCAGTGGTGTCAACCTGCCTCCATGCACAGGCCGTGGGTTCTGCCAGCTGTATTTGTAGGTTCCTTCTCCACATTTCACCCCAATGACCGAATCAGGACCTGGGAACAAAAATCCTGCCCCGTGTTTCAGAAAAATGGATACATAAAAGATTTACCAGAATGATCCCAGTGATGAGGCTTTTCAGTAATGAGGAGAGATTGAAAAAGTCAGGACTGTACTCTTTAAGAGAGAAGGTTAAAAAGTGACCTGAAAGACGTTTTCAAAATCAGGTGTTGGTACAGTGGTAAGAGAAAGGTTGTTTCCTTTGGTGAGTTGCCAACAAATGGAAGTGATAGATTTAAACTCCTCAGCAAAGGAAGAAGAAAGGAGATGATGAGAATTTGTTTCACGTAGAGGATGTCACGAATTGGTATACCAATTCCTGAAAAGATGGTAGAAACTTTGATTTAGTTCATTACTGTCACATGTAGTAGTATACAGTGAAAAGTACTGTTTCTTGCCAGTTATACACACAATACATACCGTTCATAGAGAAAGAAAGGAAACAGTACAGAATTTTGTGTTACGGTCATAGCTAGGCTGTAGAGAAAGATCAACTTAATGCAAGGTGGATCCATTCAAAAATCTAATGGCAGTAGGGAAGAAGCTGCTATTGAGTTGCTTGGTACATGTCTTTTTCTCAATGAAGAAGGTTGAAGAGAGTATGTCCGGGATGCACGGTGTCCTTGATTGTGCTGGCTGCTTTTCCGAGGCAGTGGGAAACGTAGACAGAGTCAATGGAACGGAGGCTGGTTTAAGTGATGGATTGGGCTTCTTTCACAACTCTTTGCAGTTACTTGTGGTACATACCAAGCTGTGATACACCATAGAAAGCATTCTTTCTGGTTGTATCTGTACAAAAACTGGATATCTATGTCGATATGCGCTATCTGCTGGAGATCCTCTCCACTTAGAGCTAGCAGTTTGCGGTGTCATGATAGCCATGATGTTGATATGGCTACCATTAACACCGCAAACTGCCAACTCCAAGTGGAGAGGACCTCCAAGAAGATCTTGCATATTGGCATCTGTAAAAGTCAGAGAGTTGTAGCGGACATACCAAATTTCCTTAGCCTTCTGGGAAAGTAGAGGATTAGTGGGCTGTCTTAACTAGAGCTTTGCTATGGAGGAATTGACTCAGGTTATTGGTGATCTGGACGCCTAAAAACCTGAAGCTCTCGACCATTTCCACTTAGCCCCATTGAGGTAGACAGAAGCATGTCCCCCACTGCTCTTCCTGAAGTTGATGGCTGTCTTCTTTTTGTTGACATTGAGTAAGACATTATTGTCATTACACCAGTTTACCAGATGTGAGTTTGTTAGGGAGGGAGTGGGGATTATTGACAAACAGTAGGAATGTGGGACTGAGCACACTTGCTCTTTCAAAGACCCAAATCAGGCCTGAAGCATTAGTGACTTCCTTCTGGAGTGTAATTTTCTATAATTCTATGATCCCCTTCAGCCATCAGAAATCTACAGAGTGGGACTGCAACTGATGTAGAATTATTTAGGTGACATCAATATGGCAGCATAAAGCAACTGAACTAACACAATAGTTACATTCTACAGATTAATACAATAAATCTGGAATCTGAATTCTAATTTACTTAATGTGAGATTAAATATAAGTCATTATTGTGATTGACATCTCTCATTTGCATCAAATTTGAAATAATTTAGTCCAATCACTAGTCTGTGGTTGCTACTTTAACATGGTCACTTCTGACCTCAGTACTGTTATTCTAATAAGATTGAGTGCAGCTTGATGATTTTCTTGGTATTTAACATTACAATTGCAGTAATAGCAATTTAAAAAGACCATTCTTTCTTGATTTTTGAGCTCTCCAGAAATATTTATTCATCCTATCCAACTGGAAAGCAATTTCATCACTGGAGAGATCTTTGTCAAGCGTAAAGACATTTATAATTGACATTATACACTCTGTGCTGTTAGAGATTTCTCTTTACCTATCATTAATTCACTTAGCCTGTTGTATTTGCAGAAGCAAGCTGGATTTGTACATTCTCCTGGCGTGTTTGTTCTACAATACCCAGCCCGTAACTGTATACTGTCAACTTCTTTAAGAAGAAGTTAAAAACAAAATACTGCGGATGCTGGAATCTGAAACAAACTAAAAAATGCTGGAAAATTTCAGCAGGTCTGGTAACATCTGTGGGGAGAGAACTGAGCCAATGTTTCGAGTCTGGCCTTTCGTTGGAGCTGGTGTTGGCTCTTTTCCCTCTCCACAGATTTTACGGATTTGCTGAGATTTTGCAGCATTTTCTCTTCTTCTTCAAGAAGTCTCCAGTTGGAATTGGGGACTGAGTGAAGAGTCAGGAATTTAAAATGGTCTGTGTATGGTTCTTTAAATTTTCTCCAGTGCCTTAAAGTGAGCTTAAAGTTTAGTGTCCCAAGTAAGCTTACATTAACACTGCAATGAAATTACTCTGAAAATCCCCTAGTCGCCACTCTCCGGTGCCTATTTGGGTACAGTGAGGGAGAATTTAGAATGTACTTAACCAGTAGGACTTTTGGAAACCAGAGCACCCAAAGGAAATCCGTGCAGACACAGGGAGAACGTGCAAACTCCACACAGATAGTGACTTGAATCGGGAATCGAACCCGGGTCCCTGGCACTGTGAGGCAGCAGTGCTAACCATTGTGTCACCGTGCCTCTAAAGTAAGTACCGGTTAAGATACTTCAAAAATAGTTCATTGATTCTGAAGTACTTTGGAACTTCTTGACGATGTGAAAAATGCAAAATAAATGTAAATTTTTTTTCTTTAACAATGATCTTATCTCTATACTTTTCATAGGATGGATGAATCTTAAACCTAGAATCATGAAACCAAAGCAAATTGCTGGAAATGGCACTTTTTATTTGTAAGCTCAATGTAAAACATAATTTTAGTTGTTTCTAGCAACCAATTTTTGCTACCCACTTTATTTGTAATATTCAAGCACGTATTGTGACCCCTGACTGAGGGGTCAGGCATCATTATCCTGACATCCTCTTGGCCTCTGCTGATAGTGGATCCTTGAAGTCTGATCTGAACTGGAAATCACTGTTGATTTGCTCTTTCTTGTTACAAGGCACATTTTGCTCCACACTGGAACATATCAGACCAAGCAACTTTATGTAAGGGAAACCCATATTAAATATCATGTGAAATATCAATTGTTTCAAACTATTTGATGAAGAGTTGCAAAGCATATGCCAAATTGCTTGCAACCCGCACGCATAATGATGGGTTAAAATGCAAAGATAAATCATAAATGCTAAAAAATCTGAACGGAAACCCGGTCCAGCAAATACACAGCAGGTTGATTAACATCTAACACTGAAAGCTCTGACCTTTCAGTAGTTATAAAAGGCCTATGTGTATGAACAATGAAAACATTATGTTGTTGGCTGATGCAGGTAGCCTGGGAGCTCAGTTCAGCTTGTGACCCTCACAGCAGGTACCCCTGGTAAAGGGCCATCAGGATTTCTGCCAGTGTGACTTGGTCTCAGGAGTAGGGATCAAATTCCTTGTACGGTGCCTGCCTGCAGTGACAACACTTGAATGTAAATGGAATATTAGATGAGTAAAACCAGCAGCTATTCACTTAATGGATCTTGTCACCCTCTGAAACTAGCAATAAGAATGTTGAAAACAGGACAGTTTTGATTGGATATCGTCAATCTTAAAAAATGGAGGCTCTTAAACCATGTTAATTTTTTACTGTCACCTGAAGGAGATTTTAAAGAAAATCCCTGTCACCTTGTCAACTCAGATCAGTGCTACTTTAAAGGAGAAATGTGTACCGATGTTTAATGCATAACCTTGATCTTAATCTAATACACAGCAATGTTTTCTGAATGCTACCAGAGCTTGGTTTTTGCTTTACTTTAATAACTTATTCTGTTCCCTTATGGTCCTTAGCGGCAGATTGAAGATTCACAGCCAGTTCCTTGAAGCTAACAAAGAAAATTATTTTAGTGACATAAATCCGTTTGAAATTGGCAAAGCCAGTAACTGTGTTGCATTACTTGGCATGACATTGAGGAGCTTAGTGGTTGATTGATCTTATATCTTCCCTTCCTCTTTCTCCATATCAATTGAAGCCCCTGTGTGGTTGGGATGTGGAGTGGGAAACATGCTGTATATTTATTTATCTGAAGGTAAACTAAGAAGTAAAACTACGCAGAAAACCTGTGCATCTGTTTGAATCGTTTTGTGAGTTTGAACTTGAAGAGGCATTCTTGTGACAGATTGCTTTGTGTTATAGATAGCAACTGTCATTCACCAAATGGGGGAGAAAGAAACCGCCAAACCCGTTTCCATTTATTATCTTGGCTTTATTGAACCCGTACTCTGCACGGCTTAAAAAAAATCTGCTTCACTAGGCAAGACAAATTGATAGCTATTAGAATCATTTCTGGCACAGTGCAGCGCTGGTAGTTGATCAGCCTTTGTGTGTTCAGTTTGAGCCTCGCTCTGAAATCAAAGATGGCTGCCTCACTGTTTTGTGTTTGCCAAACTGCAGAGATCTCTGGGTGATTAATAGGCCTGACCTTCAGTTTTTATTCCTAAGTCATTTAGCCCCATCTTCAATTTCATAAAACACAATGTAATCACATCTCTTGCAGCATTTAATTTGATCACACCTGACTGGAAGCTGGCAAAAAGTTGATTGACTTGAAGTATCTATTGAAATTTGAAGTCTAAATGGTTGAGGCCACAATGGTTCCAATGATTCCATAATGTCACAACATAATCAAGACAGCATTTGACAGTGTAAAAAAAAAAAGTGTTAATCAAATTGTGCTAACTTTGTATACCGTTAAGGAAAGGTGTGTGAACTGCTAAATTGAGCACTGCATCTGTAATTTATCTATTTTGCAAGCTTCTTTTAAAAATTTTGTATTTGCAGCATTCATTATTGCAAAACGGTGAATTTACATTAGATGCATTTACTGTCTTCTGGCACTGAGATTTGCACCAACTTGACTTTCAGGCTAGTTGCACTCTGTAGTTTGTTTTGATGCTGAGCTTTTCAACGTTGCAAGAACACTAGCCATTGTAACCAAACATTAAATGTAGGCAACATTGAGCAAGCCGGTCAGTAACTGCTGAGAGAGTGCAAGTTGACATTTTGGATGCTTTTTAAAATGGGAACAGAGCAAGGGAAAGAAGGATAGGGGCTGTAGATCAATCACAAACAATGAACCTATACAGAATGACCTTTTAAAGTTCTCAGATGGCAAACAGGAGAGGTTATACACAAAAGGTAATGTGCACATAAGACAAAGGGGGGACATAAAAAGAGGAAACACAAGAGGTAGTTTTAATTGACTGGGTGGCATACCCAGCATCTTGCATAGAATCCTATAGTACTGAAGACCCGTCGAGTCTGCATTGACCACAGTTTCACCAGTTCCTACCCCCATAACCTCATGCATTTACCCAGCTAGACCCCCTAACACTGAGGGGCAATTTAGCATAGCCAATTCACCTAATCCACACATCATTGGACTGTGGGAGGAAACCGGAGCACCTGGAGGAAATCCACGTAGACATGGGGAGAATGTGCAGATTCCTTTACATGTGCGTATTACCTAGTCACCAGAAACTGCTCCTTTAATACCAGCCAGCAGTGTCTGTGGCTTGGTGAAACTTCCTGCTCACTTTTTGGATGGGGGAACGATCAAGTGGCAGCATGAAGATGAGGTCAAAATAGCCTCTGGCACATGCTACTGATGCTACTGGATTTAAGGGTAGGTGGTGAGGGGCAGTTGTCGCTCACCTAACTCTTGTGCTCAATTTACTGGTCCACATTAAAATCAGGGCTGAATGTGTGAGGAGGATAGCTAAAGGGACTTTGGATTCTCATTAAAGTATGAAGTCACTGGAATTGCATTCAGGCAAAATGGGTGAAGACCATCTCCTGGAGGTAGCCTAACATTGTTTCATAGAGTCCCTACAGTGCAGAAGAAGCCAGGTCTGTCTGACAGAGTATCTTACCCAAGCCCTTTCCCTGCAAGCCCGCACATTTATCATGGCTAATCCCCCAAACTATATATTTTGGGACACTAAAGGCAGGATTTTCTGGCCGTGTTCGCCCCAAAGCTGGAAATTTCCACTAAGACCAACAAACCTTTATATGGTTCACCCCATGCCTGCTACAATTCCCATAATAGGCAAGATTGGGAAATTCCACCCTAAGAGGTAACTTAGCATGGCCAATCAGCCTAACCTGCACATCTTTGTGCTGTGGGAGAAAATTGGAACACCCAGAGGAAACCCACGCAGACACACGGAGAACGTGCAAACTCCACACAGACAATGACCCAATGCTGGAATTGAACCTGGGCCGCTGGGGCAGTGAGGCAGCAGTGCTAATTTTTGTGCCGCTGTGCTGGCCTGTGCCACTATTCCTCTTGTGCAACTATAACACTCTGTACCAATGGGCTGCCCTGTGCCTCTGTGCTGCCCCCTTCTGTACCTTTATAATGTGACCACAGTCAGAGTGAAATGAAGTTTAAATGGATCCTCAGACGTCTAATGGGCTGCATTGAAGTGATTAAACTGTTATTACAATCTAATATGACTGACAGTTAGCATTTGGAATTGAAATCTCAGATGAATTTTTGATATAATTTCAATATTAGAATACAATGCATTGTTGATGACGTAACTCACATCTGTTGGCAGCTCACAATACTCCCTCAGTAATTGTCACCCTGGTATCAGTAGTATGATGATGCCCTTGTGTGTGTACTTTATAGAGCAAATCTAACATGTAAAATGGCTTCGGTAATAGACAAAATAATCATATCTATCTAGCAGCACTGTTTCAGGCCAAGTATAAATAGCCGACATTGATTCCTAACCTAGTTCCGAGCTATCATCACTCATTCAAGTAGCGTGTTCAGGGGCTAATGGATAAAGATAGATTCAGAATGTAATTTTGCCTTTAAGGTACAAGTTCTTTTTATGTGGTTTTGTCCTCGCAGTGTCTGAAAATCAGACTGTTCCACTTTTGTAAAAAGATCATAAAGATAAAGGGATAAGTTACCATATCAAAGGATTTCCACATCTGATGCACAAACCAATTCCCCCCAGTTTGCCCACTTTTGCCTGTTTTACGCAGCAGGAGATTGAAAATGCTGACTGGTGGTCTGCTGTTGCTGATGCCTTGTTTTTATTGCACTTGCTGCCTGTAGTGGCTGGCTGCTGTGACATCCATTAGGAGCTACTGAAAACCGGCCCCAGAAAACCAGTCTGGAAACCTGAAGCAGCAAACAACCAATATTGTTAATGCTTTGGACTTTCCTGATGTAAATGAGTTGGTGCACATCAAATTGAAAGCTTCAGGGAGCTTTTCCGGAAGAACCGTTTATTTTCTCTTGCCATGCTTTCGGAGCAAAGTGCCACTGTCGGCAAACATGAATGGCTGTTCCTTTGCCATTCGATGTTTGGCCAAACATCTGGTTCTGACCGTTGATGGATTGAATTCTCACCCAGCTCAGTGGGTCAGTGACACCATTTTAATATTGACATTTTCCAGAAAATTCAAATGCCACTTTTGAACATTCTGTGGACGTTGTTTTGCCGTTACCCTCAAATCGTCCCTGAGTACAAACAGGCCCAACTCAGGGTGTCTGCACCTGCACAATATAATGAAGTGGCTGCAACTTGGTGAAGGTTAAAAGTTAAAGTTTATTTATTAGTCAAGGTTTACGTTAACACTGCAGTGAAGTTACTGTCAAATTCCCCTAGTCGGCACACTCCGGCACCTGTTCAGGTCAATGCACACAACTAACGTATCTTTCAGACTGTGGGAGGAAACCCATGTAGACATGGGTAGAATGTGCAGACTCCACACAGACAGTGACTCGCCTAAGCCAGGAATTGAACCTGGGTCCCTGCCATTGTGAGTCAGCAGTGCTAACCACTTGTGCCACCGTGCTGCTGTATTATGCTGAATGGTGTGTTGTCAGAAGTGACTAATTCCTCATGTAGTGATTGAGCTCATCTGGGTCCTCCAATAGTGCAAAGAAGTTGGCCCACTTCATATATTTCTCTTCTGTTTAAAAAGGGTCAGCTTGGAACATTGCCATTTCAATATCAACTAAACACGAGCTTTTCTAAATATTGGCAGGGCCTAATCATTGTGATTTTGATGAAATGAGAACTAAGTGATCCCTTCAAGGGCTCTTGAGGGATATCTTTGCTGTTTTCAATAGCCTTCAACAGTTACCAATGTAAAAACGTATAAGAAAACATCTCTTTGTAGAACTCGATTACCTGACATTATTTTCGGAGCAGTAGTCTGAAATAAACAAATGGGTTAAATTTTCAGCATGTTGCAACAAAGTGGCTGCGTGCGATGGTAGCAGCAATAAGGAGGAGCTACAGTCAGAAGCTGGATGGGCAATCCTTTTCATTCTCAGGCCACACATTTTATTGAAAGATCCAAGTACTCATCTGTTGAACTAAGGGCTAACATTAATCCATAGCAACTCCCCCCAAATTGGTCATTATTTTCCATTCTTGAGACATAGCATTTGATAGCCACTTAGCTACATAAACCTGTGCGTTTTGAAAACTTCTTCTTGAACCTAAATACAAAGGAATATAGGGTTTCAAATGAACTCAGTATCCAATCCCTCCATGATCCAATTGCTACGCAGCACACATGCCCAGTACCAAGTAGTTTGCAATCATCCCGACCTTTTTCTAATGCCGCAAATCAGATTGCATCCAGAAAGGATACCTTTAAATAAGCATAGCCCATTCGACTCCAGATTCTCCCAGCTCCCGCGATCTTCTGCCCTTCAGACATAGCATGAAACTGGCAAGAATCATTGCTCCTAGTCTCTGCTAGTAGAGACAAGTAATGGACGTGCAGGGGCTTCGGAGACCATTGAAGCCTCCAAGTGGCTGGAGGCCTGGTTGGGCAGTGTTCAGCTGACGTGTCCACTTTGCACCCTGGAAGTGCCAGTGTCAGAGGGATGGGGCATGAATTGGCATGGGGTTATGCAGGGAGGGGCTATGATGGAAAGATTATGCAAGTGGATAGTGCAGGGGAGAGGCAATGGAGGGGAGCTATGCAGGACAATTGTGCTGGGATGGAGCCTGAGAAGGGAGCATGACAGGGAGAATGTCAGGGGCCATTGGGAGGGCCTTGATGTTGGTGACCAGGTGCTGACGGGGAAATATGTTACTGATATGGGGGGAGGAAGGGGGTCTCCCAGCACACTGTCAGATCACCCCTTTCAAAATGGTGCCCAATGGCTCTGCAGCCATGATCACTGGCATGTTTAGCAACCAGTTCCAGTAGGATCGGGAGAGGCGAGAAACTGCACACACACCTGATTTTTTTTTTTGTCTTCTGCCTAATCTTGCCAAAAGTCAGCTGGGACAAAGTCGTAAGATTGGGCCCTAATTGTGAGACAGTTGTCGTCTGGACTGCGCTGGTCACTCCAGTTTTCTAGCTATTATGATACCTTTTTTGGGAAATTCACAGCCCACAGTTGTGCAAACTGACTACTGTTAAGGTCGTACATAACATATACCTTATGGTTGTGCAACTAATGCACATTAAAACAGGGATGTATAAAAATTAAACCTAAACTTTCCAATAGTAGAATTGTCATGCTTCTGACAACTTATCAGGTTAAATGTTTTATCAAAGACTGCTTTTGTTGTACATTTGCAATATTTTTTTTGAACTGATTGTCATTGAAGGAGGAATTAACTTTATTGGGCTACGAGAGTTGACAAAGCAGAGTGCAAACATTGTTCAGCTCTGGCAATTTCATTGTGTCAATTGCTATATTTGTGTCTCAAAACAAGATTTTAGGGGCAATGATCTATTTGTTTTATTACATCTTTTATAGGATGTGGGCATCATTGACAAGGCCAGCAATTGCTGCCTATCCTCATTTACCTTCAGTTGATGGCTTGCTTCCTAGATTATTTAAGAGTCAACTACATTGCTGTGTATCTGGAATCACGTGGCAGGTTACATTCTCTAAAGGGAATTAGAGAATCAGATGGGTTTTTTATGACAATTGACGATGGTTTCGTGATCATCATTTGATTTTTAACTCCAAACTTATATTGAATTCAAACTCTGCCACAGGATTTGAGCCATGGATCTCTGGATTACAAGCCCAGTGACAATACCACTATGCCACCACCTCTGTTCTAACACTTGCTCTAAAGCTTGAATAACTATGGTGCCAATTTTTGAAACACCTTGATAGATCAATTCACTTTGCCCACCAATCTTTTTTCTCTTGAGAAATGTCTCTGGGGACCTATGGGGACAATCTGTTTCATAAATCTTTTTAGTAATTTAGTCCAAAAGTCTGTTATCATTCATTGATAACAGATTGTGTCCAACTTCTTCATTTCTCTCCAACTTTTTAAGTTTTCATGTTTAGCTTTTGCTAAGTAAAATGTTAAAAATGTAGATGGGCAACAATGTCCTCTGAAACACAAGTCATGCTCTCTCTTTTCCTGGAGCTTTTGTCAAAGCTGGGACACCTCCAGCATTCCTATCCCACAACCTTCAGAAAAAAGGTTTTGTTTGAAATCTGCTAAATAAACTAGATCATATTGAACTAGCTTACAGAATCTTGGCATTTATTGGAACCCAGAGGTCGTGTTGCCTGCCCCTCCTTGGAGCTCTAGCTGCTCAATATCTTTAAGATAATCCAATAACTGGAGAGAAAATCTCGATACTTCATATTGTTACAGGAAATGTCTGATCTCATATAATTTAGGGTGAGATACGTTAATACACAAAGTTATTTTAGTTTGCAGACTGTGATTTCAACAGTCAAATTTGAAATTGTTTTGTGTGTGTGACATTTTACCATTTGCTGCTGAGGTGAATAGAATCTAATTAAGGCCAGTGTTTTTTTTTATTTTGGAAGCAAATTTAGCAGGGACATCTTGCCTTATTAAATTTGTACCTCCATAAGACGAAATTTCAAATCTCATTAAGTGTGCCAGTGCCCACCTTTCTGATCCACAGGGTCTGTTTCAAAAATAAAACCTTTCAATTTTCCTCCAGAATTTCCAGAGAAGGTAAAGACCTTTTCTACAAGGAGTAGATTGGCAATGCCTTAAGGCTGCCTTTATGAAATTGCTGAGAATAATCATACTGCCTCGTGCACACACTGAGGTCTCTCACTGGATTGTGTTGAAAAATCTAAATCCCAGCTCTTCCATATTTAGTTTTACATCCTGTAGTCAGTTTTTAATTTCTCCAGTATTGCAATTTTTACCTTTGCAGTGCTCCCTCAGCTCATTAAAATTCTCCTATAGCAGAGGAGGGGGAGTTGTAACCTTTTCCATAGCCCCTGCCATGTGTTAGCCCAAAAGAAGATGAGGTTGATGTCCTGTGAAGAAGGGCTTTTCTTCTAATTGAGTAACTTAGGTGAAGAGCCCAAGATTTGCAACATACATCAAGATGGAAGAGATTGGGGAAACTGTGTGTCTGGTAAATGCGGAAGCAGTGATCTTGAGATAACAGACTTGATTTTCAGAAGCCTGAAGAATATTGATGAAGGTAAGAGTGAAGGAAATCCAGATTTCCAGTTTTCAGATGCTGAGATCAAATCGCTTTGAGCATGAAAACAGTTGGATTATAACCCTAGCGAAGCTGGTTGACCCCATTGATAAATGGGTCTTTCATAGTTACCTGCCTGTCATACAGCAGCACTGAAAACTTTGACAAATGGACTTGAAACATTAAGTCTGTTCTCTTACTTACAAATGTTGTCAGACCTGCTGAGTTTTTCCAGTATTTTTTTGTTCTGGTCAAGAAAGAGGAAGAGTGACCTTGGCAGCTGAAGGCATGCCTGTCAATGATGCAGTGATTAAAAGTGATGAAAAGGCCACAAGTGGAGAAGCACAGCCAGCTGAGAGGATTGTAGGCTGCATGAGGCTACAGAGATAGGGACTTGGTGTATTGCCCCTGAATTACCCTCCAACACTGAACATTGTATTGTTCGCCCTGCGCTTCTATAAATTGTAGGTGAGATTAGTTCATTTAAATACTCATTGGTGTTTCAATATTCTGGCACTGGCTGAAGTTCAAACATTAGGATTGCAGTTGCTAAAAATCAAAAAAAGGTTGAGGATTGTGGCACTGAGCTTGGGGAGCATGGGTAAAACACATAAGCTGACTGGCTGCTAGCTGCAATGGAAAATCTTGTGTGATTTTGTCTCACTTTTCAATGATGTTTTAAAGTAAAAAAATCTGACAGAGGAGACTCCCAAAGAAGCAAGCAAGGCATTGGAAAGAGGCAGAAAGGATGAGCCCACAGTATCACTGAAATCGACTTTTAGGTACTCCTGGATGAAACTGAGCAAAAACCTGAAAGCCCGTGGGAGCAAATTAAAGAAAAAAATCTCATACCATGTAGACACTTGTGATTGTGGTACTGAGTGCCATTTCACTGCCTAGATTTCAATAGTTGACTACACTTCAGAAGAGACTATATAAAGTGCTTTATGGCATCCTGAGTTTGTGAAATGTACTAGATAAATGCACATTGTTTTGGGGAAATCTTAGAAATTACCTTTTTTAAACTGCAGGCTGTGACCGTAAGGATCAGTGCTTGGGCCCCAGCTGTTTACATTCTTTATCAATTATTTGGATGTGTGGACTAAATATTTCCAAGATTGCTGATGACACCAAACTTTTAGGGAGTGTGAGTTGTGAGGAGGATGCAAAGAGCTTTTAAGGATATTTTGAAATGCTAAGTGAGTGGGCAAAATGGAATATATTATGGAAAAAAGTAAAATAGCTACTTTGGTAGGAAAACAGAAATGCAGAATGCTTCTTAACTAGGGAGGGACTGGGAAATGTTAATATCTGAAGGGACCTGTGTGTTCTTCATAAATCACTGAAAGCTAACATGTAGGTGCAACAAACAATTGGGAAGGCAAATGATACATTAAACTTCATTGCATAAGGATTTGATTACAGTAGTAAGGAAGAGCCTTGGTGAGACCATATTTGAAGTGTGTAATTTTTGTCTTCTTGCTTAAGGAAGGACACAGTGCAGTGAAGGTTTACCAGAATAATCCCTGGGATGGTGGGATTATCCAATGAAGAAAGATTGAGGATTTTAGGCCTTTAATCTATAGAGTTTAGAGAAGTGAGATCTGATCTTATAAAAATGTGCAAAATTCTTACAGGGATCAACAGGGTGGATCAAGAAGAATATTTCCCAGCTTGGGGAAAATGGTCTCAAACCAAGGCACGCAATCTCAGAATTAGCGGTATGCCATTGACTTAAGCAAAGGGTAGTTTCTTCAGCCAGAGGGTGGTGAATGTTTAAAATTCTCTACTCCAGAGAGTTGTGGAGGCTCACTCATTGAATATATTCAAAGCAGAGGCTGATAGATGCAAAAACAGGTCATCCACCTATGCTGATATGTGGAGTGCAGAGAGATAGAGAGTCTTGCTGTTTAAATATGAAACCCAAGGTTAAGTAGAACATGGTATTACTATTACTATGTACAGGCTTTGTCTGAGTATGTTCAAACTTAAACATTCCTAAGGCCAGGGGCAGGTCCTGTATTTGTAGACAAATATTTGTTCCTATAAGCCAGTGTCATATCCATTTATTTTACTTCTGCAGGCTGGAATACAAAACGTTGAATAGAATTTGTTACTGGAGACAGATTTTTGTAGGAGATCTAAAACCACATTTTCGTCTTCACTCTCTGACCAGTGAAATGCCTCAAATAAATTAAATCTGATTTTTCTAATTGGTGTTAGTATAACACTCAATTTTAAAATGTATTTCAACCTAGGAAATCAGCAATAAAGCATCAAAAAACAAGTTCTGGATGGAACAGGAGGTAGAATGTATCCCAGCAGTTTTCACTGAGGCTATTGCATGACCAGAAAACTGGTTCAATCACTTTTAATATTTAGGCTGCCACAAAGTCACTGCTGTGGAACATTCTAATAACTCTATGGCAAATTATTATTTTATATATAGATGGCATGGTGGTTAGTGCATTGTGGCACCATTAAGCATTGACAGGAAATGGTTCAATGATCTCTTTATTGATTTTTTTTTTTAAATCCCAGCCTTGCTGTTGTGAGATGTGCTGAACCAAGTGTCTCTCCCTGGGGAGACTAAATTGTTCAATGGTTCACATTTTCGCATCAATATGCTACAAGCTGTATTGATGGTTCCTAGGAGATGGCTACTTTCCAGCTCTCTTGGACTCAGGGTGGGGGTGGGGGAAGACTTGGATTCATATAGCGCCTTTCATAATCTCAATGTCCCAAAGCATTGTACAGCCAGGGAAGTACTTTTGAATTGTTGTATTGTAGGAAACAGGTAGCCAAACTGTGCAAATATAGAAATGTGGTAATGATCAGATAACAACTTGTTTTTTGTGATGTTGATTGATGGATCAAATATTGACTAAGACATCTGGGGATTTCCACCCAAGAGAGAGCAAACAGGGCCTGGAATTAATATTTCATTTAAAAGACGTCACCGCAGCACTCATAAGATGGTGTTCTTCAGTAGTGACCATAAAATAATGATGTACTACAATTTAACAGAGAAAAAAATAATGTTGTGTTGCTTCTCGTGGCTCTATGCAAATTTACCTTCGTTCTTCAGAGGCAAATAACACTATAGGCCACTACCTCCATGGTCCACTCAGTATCCGTCATTGATATGGGCATCAGATCAAACAACACGGCACCTTCATCAATACTGTGCTGCTGCTTTCCTTCCTCTTTGGACTTCTATTGCTGAATGGATAGCAGTTCTTGTGTATCTGAGACCGATGCTCAGAGGGAGGAAAGCTGGGATTAGAGTTGGGGAAAATGTCTAAGATCACACCATCAATAAATGATACCTTGCATTTCATGTCAGATAACAGGATGAGGGTGTGGTGGGAATTGAAAAGGAGTGTAATGCTGCTGAGAGACATCTCCTCTGTCGGACTCAGGAGATGCAGGCAGTGAAGGTGTCCTCTACTAATTTTGCCCCGCTCCTTTCTGATGTGTCACACCTTGTCGATGGTAAGGACAGAATGTCAACGATTGTGTAGCATTGTGTCGGGGGATGTGTCTGCTACAACTGAATAAGTGGACGCAGTGAAAGGTAATGCAGGCAGCCGTGTAATTTTGTAAGAGTGAGAAGGCGTATCCCAATGTAGGTATGAATCCTAAGTGCTGCTGGGTGATTGATGGGTGTAATGAGCAGTTTGGGAGACTGGCGGTGTGGTGAGTAGGAAATATGTGGAGATGAATTCACTGACCATGACCGCTCACGTAAGGTCATTAGACTTCTTGTGACATTGCTATTAGGCTCTCAGGTCGAGAGGTCTGGAAATTGGGCTGCCCCGTCCTGCTGAAGGTGATTGCTGAGGGGTGCCTGGCCCTCTGCAAGACCATGGTGTTTCTCATCCTGCCCATTCACAGCACTAATGCCTCCAGCATTGCATCCTTCCATAGATCTTTCTGCTTAGCTTGTTCACTTTTCAGGAAATTGCCTTTAAGCAAACTTTTGTTTCCACTTGCCATTAAGTGGAAGTCTGTTCTTATTACTGCATGGACCCTGTGATCAAGAAACTGATCACCTGCTGCTCAAAGATCACACCGGCAGCAATGTGCAGAGAAGAGCTGTGCTAGATACAAAAATCCTTATGCAGAAATTGTTCAGTTGAGGTTGGTAGATCAATTTTGTTTTCCTTTGATCCAAACAGGCATTATCATAGTCCTCCCACCAACACGTCAGGACAATTGATTGTTCCATCCACAGCCTTACAAATAGAATTTGGAATATAGCAAATTTCAATATTGTGTTTGGAATATTATCTCTGACAATGTCAACATCCAGCATTCCATGGTAATGGAAGCCTCCATAAAGTGATACAATTTTCAATTGAAGGTTAAAAACAACAGCTTCTGACTAAAATTCAAATCAAGCCAACACTCATGAGGATAAATGTTATGATTATTTCTGTTTGATTTGATTTGTATTTTTGCTCCCCTAAATTACATTTTGTCTTTCTGCAAAGACCCTGGGTGGAATTCTGCCATCCTGCCCCAGCAGGTTTGGTGAAATGTAAGAGCAGAGAATCCAGTGGGAGCCAAAAAGTCAGATATGTCAGCGTAAGCATGTAGGTGCAGCAGGTGGTTAAGAAGGCAATTGGTATGTTGGCTTTCATTGTGAGAAATTGAGTACAAGAGCAGGGATGTGTTGTTGCAATTATAAGAGCTGTGGTGAGGCTACTCCTAGAATACTGTGTAGTTTTGGTCTCCCTTTCTGAAGAAGGATGTTCTTGCTCTTGAGAGAGTACAGCGAAGGTTTACCAGGCTGATTCTGGGGATGTGGGACTGATGTATGAGGAGAGATTGTCTAGGTTAGGATTGTTTTCACTAGCATTCAGATGAATGAGGGAGGATCTCATAGAGACTTATAAAATTCTAACAGGACTAGACAGGGTAGATGCAGGGAGGATATTGCTGATGGTGGGGGAATCCAGAACCAGTGGTCTAAGTTTGAAGATTTGGGATAGACCATTTAGCATAGAGACATTTCTTCACCCAAAGGAGTGGTGAGCCTGTGGACTTCATTACCACAGGAAATAGTTGATGCTAAAACCATTAAATGTATTTAAGAGGTGGCTAGATTGGGATGAATGGATTCAAAGATTATGTGGAGAAAGGAGGATTAGGCTGTTGAGTTGGTTGATCAGCCATGATTATAATGAATGGTGGAGCAGGCTCAAAGGGCCAACTGGCCTCCACCTGCTCCTATCTTCTATGTTCTATGTTTCTATAATATTACATTGCAATTCTGAGTTAGTTGGGTTGCTCTTCCTGCTGGTTGGTGGGGTAAATACCATTTGAATTCATTTGCACCTATTAAAACAGGCCAGCATCCCATCAGCTGTTCCAATCTTGTGTCAACAGCAGGAAATTATGTCGGCTTTAAACTTGATTGCTTAAAAAATGGCATTCGTAATATGATTCCATTTACAAAAGACTGAGGTGAGTACAGCAAAGCCTTTCTGCTAGTGCTGCACTGCTCCTGATGCACTGATGTGGACAAACCAGTTCCTTCCCTCCAACACCTTGCTCCAACACCTATCTGTGGATCCTGCCGTGTCACCGACTTGGATCAGAAATACCCCTGCAGTTGGGAAGCACAGGGGTCTCAGAGCAGTTGAATCGAGGAACAGACTTTCTCTGTGGCTGCTAGCCTTTTCCTTCTGGGATGCTGACGTCATGCATAGTTTGGTGGAGAGAGTGAAGGGAGTGTCGGACTGGTATTTTAATACAGCTCTGAGATCTTTAAACTCTTCAACTGATGGTGGGTGGACAAGTCAGCTGCCAGTTCATCAGGTGACTTGGAAGAGAACTTGCCTGTGCAAAATTACTAAGGTCCCAAGTGCAAAGTCTGACAGAGGGAAGCTGCCATCTGGCCAATGGGAGAGGTGCTGCCAGAGCCATCCACCACCACCACAATCTCAAATATGGAAAATCCAGCCCATAGATACTTGATTGTGTTACAAGGACTTGTTTGATACAATCTTGCGGAATATCTAGCCCAGCAAAAGAGTTTGAATAATTTTGTGAAACAGAGTTCTTGCAGAATTCTGTCAAATATTATGTCATATAATGAAAAATGTGATGGGCTCACAGTTTGAATATAGGGCAGTTGTGCTGGAAAGGCAATCACAGACAGAGATTAACCTTCTCCATGGTGATCCCATGTTGCCCTCACTAACAAAACACTCTCTCTTCTCGAATCATTTCCACACAGATGTGCTGTGTAAATAAGCTATCATTATTGTGTTTATTGATGGTTAAGGAAGTATGTGTGAATGACATAGATAAAGTAATCCAGGCTTTCAAAAACAATGTCCAATAATCCTCAAGAATAACGATTGCTACTTTTATTTTAAAAAAAATCCTTGCATCACAAACAAACAGCAAAATAAAGCCAAGAAAACTAACAATTTGACATCCTTTTAAATTCTCACCATAAGGGTTGCCAGTGTTGGGAATGAAGCATTTTCCCATTTTGAACACTCAGAAGCAAGCATTCCCAAGTCAAATACAGCAAAGATGTAGATTTTGCATCCAGCCCCAGAACAGTGACAATTCATTTCCCACACAAGCTGCCTTTTTATGGGCTGTCAGAACAATCTTGTCAGTTGCCAAGGCAGTTGATCTCTTGTTGCTCAAATCTGCTCAAGAAACCTGAATTTTCACTGTTACAAGAATTTTAGTGCAAATCTGTGCTACTAAAGTCACAAACCGGAAAACTAGTTCATGCCTTACGTCTGTTGAATTAGAAGAAAATGTAGACTTTTGTAGCTCAGCATTGAAGAAGAAGGCAGTTTCTGTGGGTACTCAAATGCTGATTGTACTGCCTGTCAGGCAACTTCCACAACATGTCAGGTAATATGGCAAAGTTTAGTAGTGTTGAGTTCTCATGCCTGGTAACTGTAACAAAAACAGAAAATACTGGAAAATTTCAACAGGTCAGGCAGCATCTGTGGGGAGAGAAAAGAGCCAACGTTTTGAGTCTTTAGAGTCATCTAGACTCAATGCTGAATCTGTTCCCTCCACACAGATTCTGACAGACCTGCTGAGATTTTCCAGTGTTTTCTGTTTTTGTTTCAGATTCCAGCATCCACAGTATTTTGCTTTCATATTATGGTAACTGTAACTATTCATTTAGTTGTAGCTGTTTTTGTTGCGGTCCACCCTGCAAGAGTGTGCAACATGATAACAGCACCCCTCAGAAATGCTTATTTCAGGGACGTGGAAACCTCTGCACTCAGAATTTCACATTGGGAAAACCAGAAGAGCAATTGGATAGGTATATAGGGGGGTTTCCTAGAAGCTGCTCTCTGACATCAATAGGAATATTGAACAATTACCACTTATTTAGTGAGGTACACAATAAAAAGGCAATGCAAGGTAGTACATATTTGAGCTCCTGAACCAATGCCGACCTCAGTGCCAGAAAACCTATTGGCCTAGATTTCCCTGGGAGCTGCCAAGTTGTCACTCAGGACCAAACCCATGAAAGTTTCTGATCGTAAGCATCTCATAATCCTTGATTTGAGTCACAGCAGCTTCCTATCTTTCATGCAGCCACTGGGAATCAGAAGCAAAAGAGGGTTCAGAGAAGCACCAGGCACATGCTGGATGAGACATAGTATGTAGCAGTAAGCCTTTCTGTAAGACAATAAATCTGCTATTTTATGTGCAGAATAGCTAATGCTATGTTACTTGACACGGATATGAATTTTGGTGTGTATTAGTATACATTTGATATAATGTTGATTATACACTGGAATGATTGGGACATAATTTCGGCATGAGTGTTAATGCAGAATTCCAAGGTTTATTCCGCTAACACCTTTTCAATGAGCCATACTGAATGGTACAGACTACAGGCAATTTATGAACTCCTTTTACTTCATCACCATCCTTGATATTATCAATGTTCTGTTGATCAACAAGTTCAAGTTCTTCCTTCAATGGTTACTCAGAGAAGTGATGCAGCAAAGCACAACAATATAGGACACTCTTTCTAAACTATATAGAGGAAGGCACCAGATCTGCTCTGGCATCAGAACTGTTTTTTGACGATTCCAGTGATTTGCTTTAGCTGGATTCTAATTGGCCTATTAATCTGATTTGTATTACAATTAAGGGGTGATATTCTTAGGAAGAGTCATGAGGCAAGTTTGCAAGGAATGACTCTTGTCTCCAAGCTGTTGACCTTTTGATTTGTCGTGCAGGAGCAAAGAAAGGATTTGGATGAGTAATGCTATATAGAATTACTTTTGAAATCACTAGGAAAGTAGGCACAAACCTGCATCGCACACCAGATGCATATTAACAGAGTGAAAGTCTTATGATTCATGAAGCTAGTCAGATTGTGTGGAGAAGCGACATGAGTCAAGTCAATGACACCATTGATTTGGGGGAATCCTGCAATCTGTGCAAATCCCCAAGTCCTACACGACTGCTTCAGGATGTCAGGCAGAAACTGTTGAATGTGTTTGCTCTCTCAAGCAAGACATCAGTCATTTGTTTCCTACAAGCGTGAACCAGAGACAAACTGATTTAGCTGATATTCCCTGTGGCAAACTTGAAGGTGCCAGAGGCAAAGAAGTTCAGGACTGCAGTGGCCTAAATTATAACAGGCAACACTGTGCTAGTTGGTAGCAAATCTTCTTGTAGATATGACAACTTTGTCACTGCTTCTATAAAGAATTGAAGTGCTTTGTTGCACTACTCCTTAGGGAACTGCAGGAGTCTTGCTCTGAGCCTATAAATTCGGCTGGAAGTATAATAACTCTCTGTGTGCATTCATCCTATTTGCGCTGCATCCAGCTGCTGCTGTTTGTTCCTTCCCTGTGCTGCTTCTCCTCCACCCAGAGTCAGCTTCCCAGAAGAAACTCCACCAAGAAACAACCACAATGTCAGAAACCACTTTACAATTGTGATAACAAGCATATTTAAATCCTTTGAATTCAAATATCCCTACAGGCAATTGCAAGAAAAATATATCCTATAGCTTCACCTGAATGTAACTGAAGAACCATTTAAATAGAATTCAAAATAGTTGCATTAAAACCTGTGCTGCCCAAGGTTTGTGGGCAGGAAAGGAAGTGGTGTTGGGTGATATTGTCACAAAATTACTTCAACATTTGTAATGTCAGTTGACTGGTTTGAATACAATCATGAGGCTTCTGTGTTTTGCATGGGAGTTCTGGTCAGCAGTATTAATGTCTCCCAGAAAATAGAGCTGTTTGTTAAAGCAGCAGTAAGAAAAAAAATAGGAAGACTGGAGAGGCAGTGACTTAGTGATATTGTCACTGGACTAATAATCCAGAGACCATGGGTACTGCTCTGGAAACCTGCATTCAAATCCTATCATGGGTAGATGGTGAAATTTGAATTCACTAAAAATCTGGAATTACAAGTCTAATGATGACCATGAAACCATAGTTTATTGATATAAAGACCCATCTGGTTCACAAATGCCCTTTTAGGGAAGGAAATCTGTCCTCCTTAGCCAGACCCACAGCAATATGATTGACCCGCATTTGCGGGTCATTCAGGGATAGCTAATAAATGTTGGCCCATCCAGCGATGCTCACGTCCCATGAATGAATAAAAAAGTATATTTTTCCATCGTCTTGTTCTTACTGCAGCATGACTATTATTCAGATCTCTTGAATTCAATTTGATAATATTATTCAACAATGACAATATTAGTTCAAATGCCTGAACATGCCCAGTGGAAACAATGGTCTTAAAAATTGCTAAAGAGCATTAGGGTTTCTTCCCAAGTCATTGTTTGTTTTAGTATTTGCATTATCCTCTGCCAGATTGACCTCCATGTCTGTAGCTGGAGTTTCCAAAAAGTGTCTGCATTTAGCTCCATGGGACCACCTTGTGAAATATTGTAAAAGCATGAGGAAGGCGGTTCTATTTGTTCTTGAAATTTTCTTGGAATTTAGTGACACAGTAGATGCTAACTGAAAAATCTGGTTTTGTTTTGCTAATAATCGCCAGTTTTGACAAACAGTTGAGGTGGGTGAGCAATGGACAGTGTTGTGTGACTGCCAGTGAGGATTGACATGTACCATTTTTTGCAATGTGAGATTTTTGTTTTAAATTTATTTTAGTGTCACAAGTAGGCTTATATTAACACTGTTGAAGTTACCGGGAAAATCCCCTAGTCGCCACACTCCGGCACCTGTTCAGGTACATTGAGGAAGAATTCAACATGACCAATGCACCTAACCAGTACGTCTTTCTGACTGTGGGAGGAAACCAGAGCACCAGGAGGAAATTGATGTAGATATATGGAGAGTATGCAAACTCCACACAGTGACTCAAGCCTGGAATCGAACCCAGGCCCCTGCTATTGTGAAGCAGCATTACTAACCATTGTGTCACTGCGTTGCAAAAACACTGAAATGTGTTTAGGGTTTATTTAGGTATATCTGTTGAAATGAGTGATTGAAAGGTATGGGCTGGTATTACTATAAAAGGAGAGATGCAGGAGGTTAACCACCAGCCAAGTGTCCATTAGATGTTCAGGTGCTGTGTTCAGAAATGGCAAGCGATGGAGTTAGAGCATAGATATCTTTTCAATTATTGATTCTTTTTCCTCACCAAGTCCATTCTGATAAAAGTCAAGACAATTTACTCTTGAAGAATTTTGTTTTATTGGCCCACACCGTTGTGACTGACTCTTAACAGACTCTGAATTGGCTGAGCAATTCACTCAGTTGCGTGGATTGAGGAGAAGACTCACCATTTACTGGTTATCTTGGTGTGGGCAATAAGTAATAGTCCTACTAGCAAAGACCACCCCAGAGAATGCATTAAGAAAATAGATTTCATTCACTAGTGCAGTAGCTGTAATTTTACCAGCCCCTTATGCCAGTGGGATCTTATACTCCCATGGAAGACTTCTACAGAAAATGCAGATGTGTGGAATAGAGGGTGATTTAGCTAATTGGATTAGGAATTGGCTGGCAGATAGAAGACAGAGGGTGGTGGTTGATGGGAGATATTCATCGTGGAGTTCGGTGACGAGTGGTGTGCCTCAGGGGTCTGTTTTGGGGCCCCTGCTGTTTGTAATTTTTATAAATGATCTGGATGAGGGTATTGAGGGATGGATCAGTAAATTTGCAGATGATACTAAAGTTGGTGGTGTGGTAGATAGTGAAGAGGGGTGTTTTAGTTTACAGAGTGACTTGGACAAGTTGCAGAGCTGGGCCGAGAGGTGGCAAATGGAGTTTAATGTGGAAAAGTGTGAGGTAATGCACTTTGGCAGGAACAATAAATGTGTAGAGTATAGGGCTAATGGTAGGGCTCTTAATAGTGTTGAGGAACAGAAGGATCTTGGTGTATGTGTCAATAGATCCCTGAAAGTAGGCAGTCAAGTGGATAAAGTTGTTAAGAAGGCATATGGAGTCTTAGCTTTTATTGGTAGGGGGATTGAATTTAGGAGCCACAGCATCATGTTGCAACTGTACAAAACTCTAGTGCGGCCGCACTTGGAGTATTGTGTGCAGTTCTGGTCGCCACATTATAAGAAAGATGTGGAGGCATTGGAGAGGGTACAGAGGAGGTTTACCAGGATGTTGCCTGGTATGGAGGGCAGGTCCTATGAAGAGAGGTTGAAGGATTTGAGGTTGTTTTCGTTAGAAAGGAGGCGGCTAAGAGGGGATCTTATTGAAGCATATAAGATGATTAGAGGTTTAGATAGGGTGGACAGTGATAGCCTTTTTCCTAGGATGGAGAAAGCTAGCACGAGGGGACACAGCTTTAAATTAAGGGGTATGAGTTATAGGACGGATATCAGAGGTAGGTTCTTTACTCAAAGAGTGATTAGGGAGTGGAATGCCCTGCCTGCAGCTGTTGTAGATGCGCCAAGTTTGGTGGCGTTTAAGAGGTTAATTGATAAGTATATGGAAGAGAAGGGAATGGTTTAGTTTGGAGGGGCTTTGCTTTTTATTTTGGTCGGCACAACATCGAAGGCCGAAGGGCCTGTTCTGTGCTGTATTGTTCTATGTTCTATGTTCTATGATATGAATGCAGTTTCAATGGCTCATTAGCTCAGCTGTGGGGAAAACCCATGTAAAATGGGACCTGAAAAATACCAAACACAGTTGCATATTACTGTGAAAATTCTCTAGTCGCTACATTCCAGCGTCAGTTTGAGGACACTGAGGGAGAATTTAGCATGGCCAGTGCACCTAACCAGCACATCTTTTGGACTGTTGGAGGAAACTGGAGCACTCAAAGAAAACCCATGCAAACACAGGCAGCATGTGCAAACTCCTCACAATAACTTCATTAAAGTGTTAATGTAAACCTCCTTGTGATTAGTAAATAAACTTTACATTAAAAAAGAACCAACTTTTCTCAGTTTCTGCTAGAGGCTAAGCTTATTTTTTAATTTCAAAAGTTCATTTCACATTTGGTGCCTCTGGTGAAGTACTGTTGGACTCCTCCTCAAGATAGTTTCTCTAATTAGTGCTTACTAATATTGAATTTGGCAATTTGCACCACGTACATTTGTATCAATTCTAACCCAAAGTTACTTTGCGTTGACATATAATATATGGCATATTAGAAAGATTACTGGTTAAGCAATGAGATTCTTGTTTACAGAAAAATTGAAAGGATTTCAGAAGGAGGCATATTATCCCACATCTGCTTTACCATTCTAGTACCTCTTCATTGAACATTGTAATTAGCTGAATGTTGTTTTACATTTCTGCATGCTTCCATTAATTAAACATTTTACTGATTCTGCTCATGACATTTTGTACTGTTGTTGACAGTGTGACAGCAGATGTTGACTGCGACTGGTGTAAAATTCCAATAGTGTCCTCCTTTCAAAGCTGAATGTGTTAGGTAGCTGTCATATTCCTAGACAGGTATGACAAATCAAATCTTCATACTTGTAACAATACCAGAAGATTTGATTAGTAATGTTTCTGTTCCTTCTAGAAGGCGATCTAGTGGGTATATTTACCTATGGAACGACTTCTAAATGATTCCACTTCTCTTAAATCTTTGGTAGAACTGCTCTGAATAAAGATGGAAGGTTTCACTGGCAATGCAGCTGAAATTGAATTTGACCTCAAGTGATATTGTGACTCAGCTTGAAACAGAAATCCCCAACACCAGATACTGACAGCTGTAAAGAGATTCCACAGTAGCTGGAAAGCAGCCAGAAGCCTGACATAACTATGTTTTCCAGCATAGTGGAGATTGGACATGCTGGCAAATTCACAACAGATAGAAAGACAGCATTTTAATATCTGAAAATCAACTTGACTACAAGATAATCATTGAATGCAGTGAGTCTAGTCATGAGGGATGTTCCAAATGTTCACATCGCAGTGAAACCAAGTGAATTTAACAATTTATTTCTAGTCTTGTCTCACCAAGTGTTTGCACTTTCTGCTTTCAGAGACATCAAAAAAGCATCTGTGCAAAAGCTGTGAATCTCCAGTTCAGATCACAAGGAGATATGATTGTAACCTTTCTGGGTCAAGTAATATAGTACAGTATGAGTCAACCCTCTCAAAAAAAGATCAGTATATGTTTCCATTTCTGATAGAAAGAAGGATATGAAAAGACAAGGCTTGAGGCTTTGAATAGCCCACCCCGCACCTATGTTATTGGAGTGACTGACACACTGTACATGAGAATACCTTTAGCAGATTTGAGTTGGTAATATTACCTTCAGATTCCCCTTTTAAATCTGATAATTTTCTCTTTGAATGAATCCTGTTTGTGTTAACTCTTGATTTTCTTTCAGACTATGAGTACAGATTTCCTTTTTAACCCTGCAAATAGGATCTCTGTTTGTCAAGTGTGACGTGCAGCAGTAACTTAACTAGTGGATTATGAATCCTGACTATTCTACATGGATGATTCACTTCAACTGTATCAAACTCTTGAGTGACTTTGATTTGCAAGTTTTTATTCCTGGGTCAGCTCAACCTTGAGGGTGCTAAGGAATTTAAGTACCTGCTTCCAAACTTTATCTGTACATGGAAACTCCCAGACATGCTGAATATTTATTTGTACTCATATGGAAAAATAGATGGGAATGGACATAAGTTAATGTCTTTTTTTGCCCTGACGTTACCACTATCAGAATTTTTACTCTTCTTATGCAATTGTAGCTTTCCTTACTCTTGACTTGCATGGCTGAGATCAGTGAACATACCATAGAAGTGGGATTGAAACTGGGGTTTTATCAATTGCTCAGTCCCATCATTAAATTATCCATTAAAACTCAACCATTAAAGCCTCAATTAATTCCCCACTTTCTAATTCCCCACCTTTGTAATTGTGGTTTTCATTTCAGCTGATGATCACCTTTAATGGTAATGACAACTTCATTTATTTCAACAAACCATGCCATTAAATGATTACTTTGTAATTTGTCAATATACTTGTGTCAATTAAACTTTGTACATCATCTATGAGTTCATTAGAATGTGTAACGCTTGTTATCATTCAGGTCAGAAACTTTAAAGTGTTGTCTGGAGCATGCCTGAATCAGAAGTTTTGCATTTGAATTTGGCTGGGTAAGCATATCTGAAGTGAAACCTATCATAATTCAAATGACTGACTAGGGAGCTTTCATTTAAACAAAGTTTATTTAAGAATAGAGTTAATATACATAGTAAGAAAATTAGCAACAACTTCTATCAATTACAAACAAAATACCAAAATAACCACTTATGTATAACCTTTAATAAATATCTCTAATGATTTCCAATCAAAACCAAAACATTCCATAGACAAAATCTTTGAAATAAGTTCAACACAGCAAAGGCTGATAGTGGAAATGGAGTCTTTGGCTTGAAGTCTGCAGTCCTCAGGATTCACTCAGACAAGTTGAAGCCAAAACAGCTTCTTAGAACTCCAGGCAAGACATTCTGGTCAAACCACCAACTGCAGATTTACTGTGGGACAGTAAGACCTTTCTTTCAGTAACCAACAGAATTTCAATGACAACAGGGAGAGAGAGAAAACACTTCTTTTTAGCTTGCTGTCCCTTCTAAAAATCCTAAAACTCAAACCTGCGGCTCAGAAAATGAATGAACTTCTCTCACCTGATCTGCCAACCAGTTTTTTCTCTTCCTAAAAATGCAGAGTTATAAAACATCCCAAAGTAAAAACAACAACTTCCATCAAAGCCACGTAAGGAGCAATAAAAAGATATCTGGTCGCCCACCCAGCAACAATAATGACATCAGCTAAACTGTAACTCTGAGAATTGCAGAAATCATGATTTTAAAAAAAACTTTCTTAAAGATACATTAACATCACACACATATCATTGATTTCCATTTCATTTATTATGCTGAATCCTATTCAGAACATTCCTATTCAGGAAATATACTGTCGTAATAGACAGAAGTCAATACTCAATTTTCAGTAGCTTTATAAGATGATAAAAACAACCTGTTTCTATGTGGCCCTTTCTGTGTAATCCTCTGTAAAACAAACATACACAAAGCAGGAAGATAGCATTTTGCATTCATTGCCAGTTCATAAGGAAAGACCGACAAATAAGATTTCTTATCCCCAGAGTAATCCTTTCATTACAGTTTACACAGTCCAATCCTAATCATGTACCTCATCTTAACAATTGATTACTTGTGTTAATGGACAATGTTGTTGTCCTAAGTATTATCAAATCCCCTGCCAACACAATGTGTACAGTCTTGGCTTATGATATGCCAGTTCACAAGCATTGTTGACATTATCTGCCAACCCATTATGATTAACAGGTATTCCACTGATTTGACATTACAATTGATGGTTATCTCATTGAAGGAACACTGTTTACATTTAAAAAAAATAGACATACTGGTTTTATCTGTTTCTTTTGTTTGAACCAGATAGCACAGAGATCCTAAGAAAATCAGTTTTGAAATTAAAATCAGGGCCAAAAACTATTAAAAAGTGAGAAAGGTTTTTTAAATTATTTATTCATGTTAAAAGTAGGCTTACTTTAACACTGCAATTAAGTTATTGTGAAAATCCCCTCCTCACCACAGTCTGGCACCTGTTCGGATATACTGAAGGAGAATTTAGGATGGCAACTAGCCAGCACATCTTTTGGACTATGGGTGGAATTTAAAGCACCTAAACAAAACCCATGCAAACAAATGGATAAAGTGCAAACTTCGCAAAAACTGACCCAGGTCCCTGATGCTGTGAGGCAGCAGTGCTAACTCACATGGGAAATGGAAAGTGGTTGCACACTCCACTAATATTTTCAGGACCTTGTTTCAAATCCAACCCTGTGACTGGATACATATTTGTAAAAAAGTTGTATATTAAATACATTTGGGCAGTGTGATATTAGTATCCTTTTAAGAAAAGTTTGTTTTTAAATCATATTCAGATGATGTCATTGGTGGGAAGAGGAGAAAAAAAACTGTGCCAGCTAGGTGACAAGGATTGTTTTTCAGTTTTGTTTTGGCTGCAGTGTTAGAAGCATAGCTGAAAGAAGTCTCTCTGATTTTAGCTGGTGCAGTGATAAATCTATTTAAAGAGCTTTGTTTATTGGATGTTGCTTTTGATTGGAACACTGATATACATATTGGTTAAGGCTATATTTTATTGTGGTTGTTTTGTTTTTGCTTGTAACTGAAAAGTTCTTGCTAACTTTCTTATTATACATGTTGACTATATTTTTAAATAAACTTTGTTTGATAAAAGCACCCTAATGGGTCACTTAATCATACCTGAAGTGAAATTTCTCATGCTTATCCTAGCAAATAGAAGATGCAAACCTTGTGGTTCAGCTGGGCTCCTATAAAACACTTTTTTTGGAGTTTTTGACCTGAACCATAACAGGTTGTCTCGCTCCAGTTCATTGTGACTATCGATTTCCTTCTGGAATTATTGGTCTTCATCTGTGGGACCATCTGACAGCTAACTTGAGACAATGGAAAATACCATGTTGACAGGCAATATAGTATCTTATTGTTTATAAAACTAGAACAGCAAGCCAGAATTGATCAGTTACAGTCACACCATTTAGAAATTATATTCAATGAAGCTGATCATTTGTGGTTTGGTGATTGTCCCTTTAAGGACAACACAGAAGAGTGAGTGTCACCTGGCCTTGGTGACCAATCAGGACTCAGAGTGGGGAATCGCAGCAGGGGGAGAAGTTCTCATTTTAGAGCTAGCTATGAACATGTGGCTGCTCTTCAAGATTACTAAGTAAATCCCTTTCTGTTCACAATCGCATCATAACAATACCAGAATACAATGTTGTTGAAAACTTTTTGTGACAGCCCAACTGACCTAGTAATATCACCCAAACCCATGTGGCTAACTCATATGGTTAACAGTTCCTTTCATTCAACAATGAATGAAAATTAAATGTTGCTTTCTTAATGTCACTTGTGTCCCAAGAACACAGTTGGGTAAATTTTCAACTTACTGCTTGGGTATAAATCTGGTACTGTGGAAATGAAAAAAAGGTTATTTCTAGAAGTGACTGCAATGGCAACTTTAAGTGCTAAGAGATGTTGAAAGTCTTACCTATTGTGGGAGAAGAATAAATAAAGTTATCTTTACATAAATCATACTATATGTCATATATATCAATCAATCAAAAGCATTAGTTGTACAATATATTGCACTAGGCTAAATATGTATATATCAAATGTTTATTTGTATTGGTACTATCAGCATGAAACATGTTGAAAACTTAACAGAAACTTTCTCAGATAAAGGATATAAGTTGCAACCAAAGAATTCTAAAAGAACATCTGGGGCAATGACACAGTGGTTAATACTGCTGCTTCACAGTGCTAGGGACCCAAATTCAACTCTAGCCTCAGGTCACTGTCTGTGTGGAGTTTGCACATTTTCACCATGTCTGCATGGGTTTCCTCTGGTTTTCCACCTTTCTCTGGGAGAAAGTGGGGAATGAAAGGGAGGCCTGTGGTCAGGTCAAAAAGTATGTGACAAAAGGACGAAGGTGCAAGACAGAAAAAGAAATAAACAGAAGATGTTGGAGTTATAAATGGGAAAAGCAGAATCACTAACAATAGCTGTTGTTGAAAACCAAAACAAATTTAGAAATGAGAACTGAAATTATGATCTGGAAGTGTTGAGCTCAATACTGAGATCAGAAAGACTTTAGGGCAGAGACGATTATATTTACAGCCTTCCAGACTCAACAGTGAGTTCAATAATTTCAGATCACAACCTCTGTCTCAGTTTCAGTTTGCTTTTTGGATATTTTTCCCATTTATTCTACCTTGAGGCAGATTTCCATGTTTTCTTTTCTCATTTCTACTTCCGTTTGGCTTGCGTCATCATCTTTTTGGACATTTCAGTCTCGTCAGTCTTCCAACCTATCACAGTCTTTCCCATTTTAATCTTCCCTCTTTCCCTGTCTCAGATTTGCTTAAAACCTCTTTACATGTCTGACCTTTTACCAGTTCTGATTAATGGCCTTTGTCCTGAAATATTGAGCTGGATTTAATTGTGGTAGAGGCCATTTATCACACTCCTCATGGTGGGAAAACCACCCAAAGTGAAGGTGGAGGAGGGAACAGGATTTTGGGGGAACCTCTGCTACTTGCAGCAAGTTGTCAGTTAAGCTCACCAGTTTACACCAATTATCTTTCAGTCTCCCAGAATCCATGCCATGTGAGTGACATGACTTTCTTGTGCCTCCAGAAGGTCACCTGGTAGCCTTTCAGAGGAGTTCCCTTTTCTAAAAGGCACTTAATGCCCAATGCAGGGATCCAGCCTCTGGCATGGTGGCCACTGAAAGCATCCCTCCAATCCTTGTGCCTTTGCCTTCAAACTTCTTGTCCCGCAGCACTTCTTCCTATTGCTAACATCCTACCTTCACTCACTTGTAACCCTAGGCCTCTTCTTGGGTATATTACCAGCAGCAACCATCCTATTAGTTGATAAGTATATGGAAGAGATGGGAATGGTTTAGTTTGGAGGGGCATTGCTTTTTATATTGGTCGGCCTTCGATGTTGCGCCGAAGGGCCTGTTCTGTGCTGTTATGTTCTATGTTCTATGGTAGTGCTGTATTGGAGAGCTGCTGGTCTCTGATTTGTTGGTAGCTCATTGGGGCGGGATTACTGCTGCTGGGTTGCTAATCCGAAGGAAATCTTGACACTAACTAATTTTGTGTGTGACGTGCACTTGATGTATTGGGCCTCATCCCAGATGGAAAACTGAGGGTTTTCCATCAGTTCTCCAATCAGTGAATTGAAGCTGCATTAATTATATTACCTTCTAGCCATTAACTCTCTTGCTTCACAAATGTTACAAAAGCTGCTGGATATTTCCAGCATTTTTGCTCATTTTGACAAAAAGCCATCAATCACTCTTGATGCAGTGTGTTTTGCCATAATTCACATCATACATGTTTGACAACATTTTTATATTTTTATAATGCACTTGTACATTTTAGAGAACTTTTAATGGGAACACCTTGCCCAATAAGGTTTTTCCATTTGGCTTACTAAATAAATATTGCAATGCAATATTTGCTAACCACCTTTTTAACTGGCTGTACCTTTAAAGGAAATCTGTTGATTAAGTTGTGCTGAAATCCATTAGCTTTTAGGAAGAATGTGAATACAATGTGAGAAGAGAAATTGTGTCTGTTGAGATACTGCGAGGATAGCTGAGCGACTCAAAGGCTTAAAACAGCTGTTCCTTGTGTAGATCATTGATGGCTCTTAGTTAAATAATAATGAACTAATTCTCTTAAGCCCCCTTGACATGTTTGATGGTGGAAACAATGGGAGATTATGGTGAGAGGAGTAGAAATCAGTTTCACACTGGTGAGAATTTATAGCGGGATCTTCTGCTGCTGCCTTCTGTGGCAGCTTGAAAAATCCACCAGAAGGTGGCAAAGTGCATTCGTGGGATGTAGATAAAGTCATTATCTCCCCCCACCTCTCTCTCTCAAGCTAGGTTCTCCATGATGCCGGCAGGAAAACACGCCGATGTGGAATATATTTGTATAAAAAAACAACCCACAATAAACGGACTACAGCAGTTCATGAAGGCAGCTCATCACCACCTTCTCAAGGACAACTAGGGATGGGCAATAAGTGCTGGCCATCAATGCCTATGTCTCAGGAATGAATAAATGAAAAATAACATGGTTACAGATATCAGGACTTAACTTGGCAGCCTCCAGAATTCAGGATGGAAGCTGCCTGGAACATTATAGTAGTGGGTTGAGGGTGCATCTGCAGGTGGAACTTCCAGATTTGGCGTCCTGGAGGAGAACAGTCCTGCAGCCTCAATGTTCTGGAGATCCATCATTATTCTCAGGAGGTCCATCTACAGGTCTGAGTGCTGCTAGAGCTCAATCTTCCTTTTCAGAAGATCCATCCTCATTCTTCAGTTGTAGGTCAGTGATGTAGGGTGCCTTTTCAATATGGCACCTGAACACGATGGCAGACTACATATCATCCAAGGTATCGCACACAGGGTGAAACATCCATATGCATAATTAATGAGCTGGGAAGGACTCGATATTCTCATACCCGCCACAGCACTAAGTTTTAAATTGTAAGGATTCCGCTTGGTGTTTTATCTTTACCTAATTCTGGAGTAGAGTAACCCTCCTTGCAGTTTTGTTTTATAGTATGTGAGGTAGCTGATGCAATCCAGCTTTAAGAAGAAAAATGAATCGAATTATTTGCTAAATAGAGAAACGAGGTTACATCTGATTAAATTGGAGCAGGTCCTTAGGAATTAATGAAGCTCCCTAGTCCATTTTGATTTAGAAATTCTGGGAAACTGATAATTACTGAACACGGTTGTGATTTCCAATGAATCAAAGAAATATTAAACCAGGCTGACATAATTGCAATGTGAAATGCAAAAATGCTGATTTCTGCGATGAAAGAAAAATATCCCATGTGAACAGAGTATTTGAAAAGAAAAATTGATTTGCAGCTAGGCTTTGAACCCTAGGGGTTGCTCTGTCAGCACTTGAGGAGAAAATACAAGTTTTGGAAGTTATTCTCCAGAGCAAAGTAAGATTTCCATTTTTGTGAATTTCCAGGGCTAGTCTGGTTAAGAGGGTCAAGTACAGTCGGCTAAGCATGTAGATAATTCAATTATATCCAAAATGACTGCCTCAATTTAAATAATAATTTAAATAAAATAGATGGTGTTTCAACTATCATGGATAGTTTCATGTCTGTCAAAATCTAGGTATTTCTTTGGTATGGCTCTTATACCAGAATAATATTGTTTTATCCATTATCTTCAGAATTTTACGTATGATAATTAATTTCCCAAACTTTCTTTTGTAGAAAATTGTATTGGAAGTATTTTTCTTCTTAATTGTCCATTTTTTTTTATGTACAACGGCAGATCAACTTAGAATTAATCTTTTGTGCCAGAAGTAATTCATCACTTAATTTGATAGCATCCCAAAGAAGTCCCTAAGGGTGGCACAGTGGTTAGCACTGCTGCCTCACAGCTTCAGGAACCCAGGTTCAAAGGTCTGTGTGGTGTTTGCAAATTCTCCTTGTGCCTGTGTGGGTTTCCTGTGGGCGTTCCAATTTCCTTCAACTGTCCAAAGATTTATGGGTTAGGTTGACTGGCCATTCTAAATGGCCCCTTAGTGTCAGGGTGGCCAGCTGGGTAAATATGGAGGCCTGAGTGGAATTGTTTCAGTGCAGGCACAATGGGCTCCCTTCGCTGTAGAGATTCTATGATTGAATGAATTAAAACTTGTTGAAGAGCACAATGAGTCAAAAATCTAGAAAATTGCTATCTCATCATTGTGGGAGCAATTTCAGCAAATTGTCTGCAGGACTTAAAGGATACCTAACATTATATTCACAGAGCAACTAGCAGTAAATTTTGGCCTTGCTAGAAATGCCCTTTTCCAAGAATAACGCTACACTAGACTCAACCTGTAAATCTGACATAAAGGAAGATGATTTTCAGAGCCCACTATGCTGCTCCAGCTGAGTTTACAACAGCTTGCCACTAACGGGATGGCAGTCGGGATAAGGGGGTTGTGCCCCCTGGACATTGACAGGCTCACAGTGCCTGGCACTGTCTAAGGGACACTGGCACTGCCCACCAGGCATTAGCAGGGTCAGGGGGGAAAGGGCCTATTTGTGGGGATCTATAGGGAGCGATCAGTGCGGGTAAGAGTCCTGTTGCCACTCTGCACTTGGGATTG
The DNA here is from genome assembly GCA_024679065.1 of Sphyrna mokarran. Classification (NCBI taxonomy): domain Eukaryota; kingdom Metazoa; phylum Chordata; class Chondrichthyes; order Carcharhiniformes; family Carcharhinidae; genus Sphyrna; species Sphyrna mokarran. Next base: position 44,398,910 of record JAGIQG010000009.1, read on the forward strand.
GTGGATTGTGGGCAGAGGGAGAGAAGTGGGTGGTTGGGATTTGGCCATCTCGGTGTGGAATGAGGGGGCAGTTTGAGACTGCTGGCAGCATTGGGGCTGCCAGAGGGTACAGAGAAACTGTACCCTTGGTGGGGAGTGGGGGAGACATTGAAGCTGGCCCCGAGAGATCTGGGAGGCCAGTGATCAGGGAGTGTGGGGATCAGTAAGGCAGCAATTTGAACTAGCCAGTGTTCAGGAGGCTGCAGTGCAGGGGCACTGTGCATGTGCCAAACCCCACCCCCCCACTGAAAGATCAACATGTGCGCTGTGGCCTGTTCATTACTGTGCTGTCAGCCTCGCCGAGTGACTAGCCTCCACCCTGGATTTTCAGCGTGAATCTCCCTGAGGCACATTGTGATGCACAAAATGTGGGAGATTCATTTTAAATCCTGCTTAAAAAACCAGCTGGAGTTACTCCAGTTTTTATGCGAATTTGGCACTTAGAATTATTTGGGAGAATTGCACCCACCGCACCCCCCCCCCCGCAAAATTTTTAAATGTGGATACTTGATATTTCTCTTTAATATGGTTGGTATCACTTTCACTTGTCCATTTCTAGTACCTCTGTCTTTGCCTACTGTTTCAACTCTGACGAAAGTTCCCCCAGACTCAAAATATCAGCTCTGTTCTCCCTCCGCAAATGCTGTCAAACTTGCTGAAATATTTCAGCATTTTCTATTTTTGATGTAAAATGCATGACTTGACCCAAAATATTTTGATTTCTATTGTTTCATATTTTATTCCTCTTTGACATGGGCAGATTAATGGATTAACTGGCAGTACTATTTTGCACAGCACCAGACTTTCCTTTTGGGCATGAAACAGTTTGGTGATTCATTATTACTCAATTATCATCACCTCTGAAGGCCAATTTCACCTCTCATCCTGTCCGTTCACCTAGGTTTGTCAAGTCATTGAATGCTGATAGTGCAGAAGGAGGCCACTTTGCCCATTGAGTCTGCACCAACCACGATCCCACCCAGGCCCCATCCCCGTAATCCAATGCATTTGCCCTAGCTAGTCCCCCTGACATTAAGGGGCAATTTAGTCTGGCCAATCCACCTAATCCACACATCTTTGAACTGTGGGCGGAAACTGGAGCATCCAGAGGAAGCCCATGCAAATACTGGGAGAACGTGCACACTCCACACAGATCGTGCCCAAAGCCGGGAATCGAACCCGGGTCCCTGCACTGTGAGGCAGCAGTGCTAACCACTGTGCCACTGTACCACCCAGTTGGGCAAGAATAATGTGGAAGATCAATCATACTTGCGGGATGATGTCAAACAGTAGCTTGGACTGTGATTTGAACCAGAAATACTCACTTTTTAACAAAAAAACTTATATATTTCATACCACTACTTGACTGATAAGGAATTGCCAGACATACTAACTAACAAAATCATTTTCTTTCTTTCACAGATTACAACCTCTTATGAAATCTAAATAATTCAGAAGCACTGTACCATCAATGACAAGAGTCCTTATGTGTAAATTTCTCTTTCCTGGGTAGGGTAGGGAACTGCTTGTAAATAATGGTCTAATGTCATCATTGAGGCAGTGTCATTAGTATGATTGAGTTGCAACTTAAACAATATTGATGAGAATCAAATCGAGCTGCGTTGCTAGTACGTGATAGCCTGTGTAACAATAGGATCTCCTTGCCCCTTTATCTACTGCTGGAGCATTAATATTGAAGTCACTGCTGACTGGGGAGAGAGATAGAATCCATCTTTTTTTAACTTGGTATCACAGTCCAACATGTTTTGGAGCATTTGTAAAAAAGAATGGGATCGCGTTCTAATTTTTCCAAGATGAGCTTTATAACAAATTTAATTCAATTTGTTTTATATCAATACTTGAAATCAAGTTGTAGAAAGAAGACCAGTAGTAATGCAGTCAGCCAAATCTTAAAATATATTGCAGTGGAAACTAATGGTTTATAGATGTTATCAATGGCATTACCTTTCTGTTCAATGTTTGTGTAAATGAAGACTGGTGTTAATTACATCTGATTATGGATAAGAAAATGGCTCTTAATTATTGTCTCTCCAATTCACTTCTTCCAATATTCGTTACAAGAATTGTAACCATATTAACGTTCATTCTTGACAACACTAAATAACTGGCACATTTGCCGCTGATAAACTCCACATCTTCAAAATGCAAAGAGCTGATTATGTCAGTAAAAATAAATGAAGTAGAACCACATCCAGGAGCTTCAGCTGGTAATTAAATATTTCTGCTTTCTCTTGGCACCTGTCAGATGAACCTAGTGCTTCACCAACTGTTTGGCAACTGTTCCTATGGTGACTGTTGCATACTTGCACCTTGTCAGTTGGCCGATTTTAACAATCGTTTATAATGAACAACAGTTTAGAATGCATTAAACTCCACTGAAGCCTCTCTTAATCAGACTTGCATCAGTAATTATAGTTCCAGTTATTCAGTTTAATCAAAAAAGCTTTTCCTAATATTAGTAGTAAAGAAAACAGTCTTTCCCATGATTCATCAGATATTATGCCTTAATTTAATTGTCTCAAAATACACAGTGGAACGATTTAATTTACAGACATAAAATAAAAGATGTTAGAATACATAACATATTAATTCACCTCTGAAACAGAAGGGTTAATGGTGCAATAATCTTAAAGGTCTAAAGCATGAATGTGTTTTTATCTTTCAAATGTCACCTGAACTCTCAGGTTTTCAGCATTTTTCATTTTAGCCCAAATGTCATTTGTTATAAATACTGCAGTACAATCTTGAAGCCAGGATGGATATTTTATTTTAAGAAAAAGCAAGAATTATAAATCCCTTTTTCCCTGAGGAATGCATCAATTACCACAGTGAAGATAGGGAATCTAGCTTTGGGTGTCTATATCAAAGCTGCTTTGAAATCCTTGCCAAGAGCAATTGAGACTGGCTTGGGGGCCATTTCCCCTTCCGTATTGTTCCTCCCCCTCTATCCCTGGGACTGAGCACCTGGTTTCCAATCTGTATGTTTCACAGTAACGTAGATAACAGCATCGTTATAATTGTGGCAGAACATGATGCGAGAACTCCCACTTGGTAAAATTCTGTGTGATCCAAAGGAACTGAGAATTCTGTGATGGCAGGCAGAACGTGTGATTGATACATCTACTTACAAATGGTTATTTATATTGATATGTAACAGAATATTAAAGATGCTTTGCTGGACAATAATTTCTGAATGCATAGGCTTCACCAGGGGAAGTAGGGACTCAATCCAAGTGAATAGGTATTATTGAGCCAGTAATAACACTAATGTTATGATTGAATGTATCTGCTCATCAATAGAATGCAAGAAATTGTTCCTCACCATGGCAACACTTCTTGGTGTTCCACTGGCCTACTTATATCAAGGTGTAGTTATTTAATTTGTTATTGCATGCAGAATTAATCTTTTTATTATGTTTTTTTTGGAGGAAGGCAGTTTACATGTACCACTCTACTTATCAAGGGAACCATTCATGGTCACATTGGCTTCCCCAATAACGTATGGAAATAAAATAGATTAAGATTCTACACTACTCTCTAGTTTTCCATAACTCAATGTCCTCAGTCAACTGTGGGTGGAATTTTGCCATGCTCTGTGATGGGTTCAATGCCAGCTGTGGAGGGATAGTATTCGGGTGGGGGGGGGGGAAGGAATGCGAATTCAGTGGGATGACTGGAAATTGGTTTTAGGCAGAGGTGAATTTCCCGTGGGATCTTCTGCTGGTGCCTGCCATGGCAGATCCAAAAACCCACTGATGACTGTGTGAAACTGATTTGCATGCCGCTAATAGGATGTAAATGAAATCCGAATCTGAATCTCTTCCTAATTACCCCCCCCCCACCCGAGGATATATCTGGTGGATCTTCCAGTTTCAGTGTCATTGTGGAGGTCCATTTATTAGCCTCAGTGTTCCAGGAGATCTGACTTCTTCAACAGTGGGTCAGGTGCCTTTTCAACATTGGACTCAGAGGTGACAACTGGATGTGCACAATCGAGCCTGCCCCAACATGGAATACAACACTAAATCCACTGTGCATAATTAATGAGGCTAGGGTAGGGAGATAGGACCTCTGTAGCGGGGAACACTCCCCATCCCTGGCTCCCCCACAGCAAGCAATTTAGAGAACTGTCACACTGTATGTCATTTGTAAAATAAATGTAAAAACTTCAGAAACAGGGGCAGGAATAAGCCATTTGACCCTTCAAGTTACTCCATCATTTAAAACAATCATGGCTAATTTACCTCAATTTTTTAGCGTTCAAATAATTTACTGATCTCTGCCTTGAACGTTCTCAATGACCGAGCATCGATAGCCCCCAGAGGTGAAAATTTTCAAAGAATGACAGTGCTCTGAATGATGAAATTGCTCTCTTTCTCAATCCTGAATGGCTGATTTCTTATTTTAAGACTCTGGGCAGAGTTTGTTTCCAATGATTCCCATTGCACTGGTCGGTGGGGGACAAATGGGAGCCCAACTGTGTTACTTGTGTTAGGAGGTCCGATGCTATTTAAATGTAATCAAGCACTTAATTAGCCATTGCTGCTCCTTTTGCACAATCAAGGTGCCAATAGGCTGCCCGTGAGCTCCTGGCCAGTCTGAGGTTGAAGAGGACACTGGGAGTGGCACATCAGCTGCTCTGATAATGTTCCGAGGCCTTCAGCGGTGAGCATTGTTGGATTCAGCACTCTCCACTCAATTCAACCTTTATGGGTGGGATGTTACAATGTTGCTTGGGCGAGGCTTATAAAATCCGCCCAATGCCAATGGAAAATTCGGTTCTGTGAGCCTTGTGTGCTCCGATTCCAGAATGGGTGAGGCATAAAATTTCAGCCTATATCTCCTGGTTCTAGATTTACCAGCCAGGGCAGTCAGCTTCTCAGTATCAACACTATTGAGTTGTCTAAGAACTATTATGTTTCACTGAGATCATCTTTACTCCACAAAATGATAGTGTGTGATAAGTCTACATAATTGCAGCAAGACTATCTTATTTTTAAATTTCAACCTCCTTGTAATAAAGGCTAATGTACTGTTTGCCTTCCTAATTCCCTGCTGTACCTGTGATTCATGTACAAGAACACCCAAATCCCTCTGCCAACATCTAGTAGTCTCTCATCTTCTGCATTTCTATTCTTCTGACCAATGTGAATAACCTCAAGTTTCCACTCGTTATAATTAATCTATCACCTTCTTCCTCAATTACTTAACCATCTGTACCCCTTTGCAGTTTTTTTGTGTCCTTCTCACAGTTTACTTTCACACGTAATCTTGTACATCAGTAAACTTGGATACATTACACACAGTTCAGACGTGAAGACTTCTGATATAATTTGTAAGTAGTGAGGCCACGCACTAATCCTAGCAGCACTCCTTAGTTACAGACTGCCATTTTGAAGATGACCTGTTCAGTCCTACTCGATTTTCAGTCCGTTGACCAATTCATTAGGAATCATAGCCTATGTACAGAAAGAGGTCATTTGGCCCATTGAGTCTGCACTGCCCACAATCCCACCCAGGCCCTACCCCCATATCCCTATATATTTACCCACTAATCCCTCTAATCTATGCATCTCAGGACACTAAGGACAATTTTTAGCATGGCCAATCAACCTAACCTACAGATCTTTGGGCTGTAGGAGGAAATCGGAGCACCTGGAAGAAACCCATGCAGACACAAGGAGAATTGCACACTTCACACAGACACTGACCCAAGTCAGGAATCAAACTCAGGTCCCTGGAGCTGTGTTGCAGCAGTGCTAACCACTGTGCTACCGTGCCACCCAATGCTAAATTCTCAGTTAATGCTAATATATTAGCCCCAGTTGCAACTATATCGCTCTTCCTTCATTGTTGCTGGGTCAAAATCCTGGAACTCCTTTCCTAACAGAGCTGTCTGTGTTTTCATTTATACCACATTGGACTGCAGCAGTTGGAGGGCAGTTCACCGTCACCTTCCCAAAGGCAATTAAGAATGGGCAATAAATGCTGGCCTAGCTAATAATGCCAATGCAAAAGAATAAAAAAAACTATGAATTTTGTGATAGTCAAGTCCAACCTTACAAAGATTGGTGAAACCACCAGCCAGAATTCTTGTTTACACCTTTCAACTTGAATCCTAAATAGATTGCAAGAGCAAAATTTTGCAGATGTTGAAGATCTGAAATGAAGACAAAAAATGCTGGAAATACTCAGCAGGTTTGGCAACATCTGTGAAAAGTGAAACAGAATTAATGATTTAGGTCAATTTAGATCTGAACTCCAGTGTAAATATCCAGTTCAGATGAAAGGTTGTTGATCTGAACTGTAAATTCCGAACTTCCTAGTGTTGGATGTGCTGGGAAATCCCTCTCAGAAATTAACAAGTAAGGGTTTGCATGGCAATTGCCCAGAAGTGCAATTTTCCCCTGGGCAATTGCTCTGTGCTGTGCACCATCTGAAAATGTGACTTAAATTGCAAACTTCAGATGGTGCTGCCAGGGTTACACCAGGAGTTACTGTGAAAAGTTAGAAGAATTAAAACCTTTTCTAACTAAAGGTTAGATGATGAACCTGTGGAATTCGTTACCACAGGAAGTAGCTGATGCCAAAATATTGAATGTATTCAAGATGCAGCTGGATATAGCACTTGGGACAAATGGGATCAAAGGTTATGGGGAAAAAGCAGGAATAGGCTACTGAGTTGGATGAAAAGTGGAGCAGGCTTGAAGGGCCCAACAACCTCCTCTACTCCTATCTTCTATTTTCTATCTCCGATTACCTCTCCACCACCTATTTTCACCAACTCGACCCAATAAGTTACCACCCATACCACAGATCCCTTCCTTCCCCCACCCTTGGACATGACCAAAACTTATGAGAGAAGGAAGGTTAATAATGAAGCAAGTAAAGATGGTTGGGCCTAGGACACTATCTTGAGGAACTACTGGAATTGAGATGATTGATTTCCAACAGCCACAACTATCTTCCTTTTGTGTCAGGTAAAAGCCTGAAGAATATTGACATTTTTGATCCTCTGGGACTAGAAGAGAAGAACTCAAAAGAACTTCTTTATCTTTCGAAGAACAGAGGAAAAAAACTTCAGAAGAGGACTGACCTTCAACTCCAGAGAACACTGTCTGAGCAGTAATATTTACAGCTGTGTTGAAGACTGAAAATGCATTGAAAGTCTGAGATTTTGATGAACTTAGGCAACAAAGGCAGCAACAACCAACTTCCCTGCCAAGGGAAAAAGAGATGATCTCCCAATCATTTTTCAAGAGGGCTGTCCACTTTCTATAAATTGTGGTAAGAGAATCACATATCTGTGTGTGTGAGATTGCCCAGAGTGAAGCAATGGGAAGAATTGTTGAGAATTCAAAACAGCCTCATTGCTGTAATGAGAGACATTTCTTGTAAATAATAGACTCAAAGACAATATTTGTGTACAGGTTTCTGCAGCTTCAGAAATGCTAAAGATTCTGCTGCAGCTTCTGTGCTGACCTCCAACTCTGGAAGGAAGACCACTTTCAGTTGGGGCTGAAGTATGGGTGCCAGTTGAGCTCTGTACTGGGAAGGTACCAACTCTTCAGTAGTGTTATCCTCAGTGGACTCTGCATAGACTCAGGCAAGGCATTATCCTGGAAAATTCTTAGTGGACAACCAGAGATACAGTAAGTTTTACATCAGTAGAATTAAGATCTGAATGTTGCCAATCCACTAAAAGAATATGGGCTTGGTATTGGAATCCTTGGTTTCCTGACACAGATTAATGGTCTAGATTTTGGTATGTAGGGGACAGTTGCAAAGTTTTCAGATGACACAAAACTTGGATTTATTGTAATCTGTGAAGAGGACAGTGTAGAACTTCAGAAGGACATGGGCAAGTTAGTGGACTGGGCCGATAGGTAGCAGATGAAGTTCAATGTAGAAGTGTGAAGTAATGCATTTTGGTTGGAAGAACATGGAGAGACAATACAAAATAAGGGGCAAAATTCTAAAAGAGGTTCAAGAGCAAAGGAACCTGGATGTATATGTGCATAGATCATTGAAAGTGGCAAGACGGATGGACAGAGCAATTAATAAAGGATATAGTACTCTAGTTTTTATTAATAGGGACATAGAGTACAAGAACAAAGAGGGTTATGTTAAATTTATACAAGATACTACTTAGACCTCAGTTGGAATATTGTGTACAATTCTGGGTGCTGCACCTTTGGAAGGATGTGAACTCACTGGGAAGAGTGCAGAAGAGGTTTACGTGAATAGTTCCAAGGATGAGAAACTTCAGTTATGAGGATAGATTGAAGAGGTGAAATCCCTAGAGACAAGAAGGCTAAAAGGAGATTTGATAGAGATGTCCAAAATACTGAGGTAATTGGGCAGAGTAGATAAGAAGAAATTTGTAAAAGGGTCAAAAGAGCACAGATTTAAAGAGATTTACAAAAGAAGCAGATGTGATTTTTTTTTTTTTAAAAATCTTTTTTACTCAATAGTTGTTTTGAGTTGGAATGCACTCCTGGAAGTGTAGTGAAGGCAGGTTCATCTGAAGCATTGGAGAGGGTATTGGATGATTATATGATTAGAAACAATGCATGAGTATAAGGAAAGACACGGGAATGGCATCAAGGCATAATGCTCATTTGCAGAATCAATGTAAACACATTGAGCCCCTTTTTTCACTATAACAAATCTGTGACTCTGAATACAAGCATCTCAAAATGGCTGCCAGCATGGAATTTCCCACCCTTTTGGTCTGTTTGGCCAGTTTTTTATGAGTGGGGCCTTTGCATACAGGCTTGACCTATGTACAGAGTCTAGTGAAGCTTCAGAGCAGCTCCAACTTACACTCTGATTCAATATTTTATTTCAGCCTGCCTCACATAATACATCATTTAATCCCAAAATAAAAACGTGTTTGGCCTGCAGGAAGTCAGATTTTCATCCTGGGTGTGCCGATGCAGTCACAGATTAGTTTGTCTTTCAGAGCCCCATATCTGCAAGAATGAGGTAAGCGATATAGATTGTTTAGGAATGACTGTTGATTCCCCAAGTCACTGTGACTGCTAGTTTATTCAATTACTAAGTTTTGCTCCTGGTAAAAATAAGCATCAAGGACTTTAAGAATGATTTCAAAGCGGGGTGATTCTCTGACCTCACTGCGCCTGGTGCAGATTGCACCAATACTGGAGAATAGCGTGTGAGCCTAAAAATCGATTTTGCTTCCAGCACCAAATAGTTTGTAACCTTCCTGATCCGTTTGTAATGGCATAAACCCTAGGCAGCCCATATCAGATTTGAATATTTAAAGTAGCATTTAAATATGCATAGCCCATTCAAATCCCACCACAAGGTTGAGAATGGTGAGAATCACTAGTGGCCTCCAAAAACTCGCTAGAGCATGGGCTTGGAGACCACCAGTGGTTACCTAGTACCCAGGCTGTACCAGTTGGGGACTGCCAGTGTCCTGGGGCTTTGACAAATGTGCTACCACCTCTGTCAATGTTTTCAATGAGCTGCTTTCAAAGTTTCTTCATTCTGTGATTCCTTTGATAACATTAACACAATTTGTTTATGTCAGTGCCTCCATTGCTGCCACCATGCTCTGAGATGTGTCCTTCTATCTCGGACTTTTAGTGTGGGACTTGGTAATGTTCCACATAATACTTGTTTATTAGTACTACAACTAAACAGATTATAGGGTACCAAAAGAGAAAACGCTGGAAAATCTCAGCAGGTCTGGCAGCATCTGTAAGGAGAGAAAAGAGCTAATGTTTTGAGGCCAAATGACCTTTTGTCAAAGGTTGTAGGGTAGGCATGTTGAACTGTGCCTTGACATCTCCAGGAGTTCAAAGGCTGATGGAATTTGACCATCAGGCTTTTAATTAATTGAATCAGTGGGTGAGTAGCTCTTTTGCTCTCTTCTCCCATCCTGCCTCCCAGGAAAATGGCATGCAGTGGCATGTAGCCCAGGAACCAGTGCACTCGCCTCTGGACCCACCTCTTATCAGGCGACACAAATGTGCGCTTAAATTTAGAGACAGCCATCAGCAGAACTGTACTTGTGTATTTAATAATCTTATTATGCTGCTATCAAGGAAAAACACCAGTGCTTGTTAAATCATTACTGGAGTAAATGAATTAGAATGATTGAACGAAATATAATTATGATATGTTTATCATCCTACTGTGCGGAGCCAGTCATGCAAGAAAGTTGTGTGCAGTTGCAGTAGTTAATGCAAAGAAATTGGGCTGCTGGTGTACTTTTGAAAAGGGCAATAGAGCATTTTGATCGAATGAAAGAAGTTAATTAAATTAAAAACTTTTGAGTATGACTTTCCCCATGATTCACCCCACAAAGATCCACAAACTAGGAAGGATGCAGGATTGTGTTTATTTGCAAACTGTTTGCACCTTATGAGTGCATTTGTGAGGCATCATCCGTCCACTTTTTTGAACCCATTGTTCGGCTTTTACAGGTTTTTGTCGGTTGAGAGACTGCTTTAAGACCCTCACGTGGATACGGAGTAATGTAGCAGAGGCATTCAGCGCTTAGGGAAATTCTTTCTGGCAGGCAGTTGACTTTCAGAGGAGAGAAGTGAAATTGATGGGAGAGGAAGAAATTTATAATGCAGCAAAACGGAAATAGTAAGAAAGAAGAATGTAAATTAGAAGTAGTGATTAGAAACGTTCGGTGGAATTTTCCCATCCCACCCGCTACGGGAAGCATAGTGGACAGGACATGGATCATGCAAAGGTCTTGGATGTGGTGTGATAGTTGATCATAGCCAAATCAATAGTTAAGAACAACATTTAGGCTGGAATTTTACTCCTCTACATGGGTGAGGGACGGAGCACAGGAAGATCCGTTAACCTTGGGTGGGATTTTATGGTTTCTGGATGAGCGAGGCTGTAAAATTTGTTGTCTTGAATCAGAACAATATAAGGCTGAGTTCTAATGCTCTCTATGGCTCAATAGCCTGGTGATGCTTTAACGTAGCCCAGTTCATCTCGCAAACCAACCTCCCAACCATTGACTCCATCCACACTTCCTGCTGTCTCAGAAAGGCAGCCAGCATAATTATGGACCCACATACCTCAAACGTTCTCTCCTCCACATTCTTCCATTGAGAAAAGATGCAACTCCTGAGGCCACGTACCAACTGACTCAAAAACAACTTCCCTGCTGCCGTCAGGCTTTTGAATAGACCTAATTTATATTAATTTGATCTTTCACTACACCCTTACTATGACTGTTCCACTACATTCTGCACCCTCTCCTTCTCTCCAATGTACTCTATGAACGGTATGTTTTGTCCATATAGTGCGCAAGAAACAATACTTTTCACTGTACACCAATATATGCGACAATGCTAAATCAAATCATTTGAGCTCACACTGAAGAATGACTGCGCAGATGAGATATTGTTTGAATTGGATGAATTAAAACCTATACGTAAAAATAATTCATATAATTTTCTGTTTTAATGCTAATAAAACCCAAATGGTTCTCAAATCACCTTCAAAGCAGGGTAAGTGCCATTAACCACATTTCAGCATAAAAGTCAGAGCTGTGGCAGCCTCCACTGCAGGGCTCACCCTGCTTTAATTTTTGACCAACTGGCCTTTACTTAAAATAATGCAAGATGTCAGTCTATCTTGCTTCATAAAACTGCTGGGCAATCAGAGGCCAACTGTTCTACACCCCACCAAGATCAGTGGTCACTGCAGGTATTGTAGGATGTCTGGGAGAATGAGGACCCATGAGCCCAGGTAAAATCTGGCTCTCGCTGAAGTTGGCACATCCTGCTGAAAGGGCTGGGGTGGCATATTGGATGGGGGTGGATGTGGTGAGACAAAACTTAGGAGAAGGGCGGAAGCAATGGTGGTGAGCCTCTGATTGGTATGTCCTCTTTCCATCACCAGTATAGTCATGAAGCTACTATATTGTATCTCATCAAAGTACTTCAGAAAATTCAAATATGTGATCAACATCTACTGCATTACCCTTGCCTTTTTTTTTCTATTACTGTTCAAAGAATCCAACAAGATTGGCCAAGCCTGACCTTCCTTTTAAAATTCACATTGACGGTTCTATTTTTGGTTCTAATTGTTTCTGTATTGAATCTTTGAGTAAAATTCTATTATCTTACAAACTGCTGACACTAAGCTAAGGTTTGCAGTTCCTTCAACCTGATCTATATCCCTTTGTAAATACAAGAGTAACATTAGCTGCCCGCCAGTCCTCTGACAATGTTCCCTTTTCTAATGAATTTAATATATATACATATATACACACACATATGATGTACTTTTATGTCTTCTATAAATTATTTTAATATCCACAGACCTGTTTTTAAAATGCCCTCAGGACAATTAATGGTGGGTAATAAATGTTGCCAGGCTAGATCACCCACACACTCAGAATCAATTAAAAAAAACATTATTTGTAACACTGATATAATTGGTCATTATTCCTGCACATCTACCTATTGTTAGATCCCATATGACTCGAGGGGATATTGTACTTCTGTGGTACAAAGAAGAAAGCAGAGTCTTTAATTTTTCAGGAGGACAATACGAGCAGGACTACTTGGATAGTTACACAAAATAATTCTTTATACTATCAGATGTCAGCATGAATTGATAACTTAAAATGGCTCAAAATGAGGACCGAAGCAATTGCGATGTTTCATTTTGATATATAAATGCTTTACCTTAAATTATTTACTATTAAACTAAAATCTTGACTTTGACATTAGATTAGTATAATTAGTTGCTTTAAGCATTTGAGTGTTTGGAGTTGGGAGTGCATTGCTATGGCAATCATTCTATAGTCGACCTACTGCTTGACACTGTCACCAGAAGCAAAATGAAAAATGCTCCATTATCCCCAACTGTCAACCCTTACTCTGAAGAAGCCTTCAAAATCATGGGTGTAATTTCTCAATTATAGGGTATAGGAAAGATTACACAACACTTGAATCAGTTTATTTTTAAACGGCATTCCTGTGTCTAGAGGTCATCATTCAGTCAGTGGATATTTGTCCTTGGCAAAGTGCAGAAGGTTCATGTGATCATGACTTACAAAGAAATTCTGCATCAATTTCACGACAGATTCATTAATGCATGCAGAGTACATACTCTAGCTTTAATGAGCATCTGCCATGTTGTCACTACGATGCTGAGCATCCTGAAATCCTTTTTAAAAATTAAAGATGTCTTCAGGGGATGATGCTTTCATCCAGACTTAGTTAATTGATGCAGTAAACTGACACCGGAAACAGACAACCAATAAACAGAACGCTACACAAATATTCAATAAACTGAGCTGGGATTAACAATGATTCTAAAATAGGGAAACTGACTATCAACAAATTAAAAAGCTATTACTTAGTTTACCAAAAACAGCTTTGTATGTTTTTTTTTCTCTTATCAATTTGAAGTGTTATTTTTGGCTCAGCATTCTCAAGATGCTCAGTAATGCTGATATAAGATTCTACATGCATTGCTAGTCTCCAGTTTCTGACCATTTCCTACAAAGGCTATTGATGTAGATGTTTAGAGTAGATGTTTATCCTCACCATGAGTGTAAAGTAAAGAATCACCTGGGTGTAAAGCGTAGAGGATAATCTGCTGGCAAGGTCTGAACACCAGAGCAGGAAACTGATTTTTTTTTTTCCCTTCCACTGAATATAATACAATAATGAAATTGTTGGATTCTGTAAGGGGATGATGTAATTCTCCTCATCAGATTTTCCTCCTCACACTTTTGAACTGTAAAGATGAAAATCTTCCAAAGTAACAGGCATTGTCTATCATCCTACACATCAGTTGGGATGATAAAACAGTGATCAAGGACAAGGAACTTACCCCTCTTCTTAGTTGAGTAACCTGTAAAGGAGCGTTTGCATTTAAAACCACTTAATTTGCATCACCCAGTGCTGTACTATGCATTTACCAAATGAACTATTAGGGATGCCAACTGGTTTGTATATTACAACTATTTATTTTACTATAGAGATCTAGTGGCCCTCAGGTTAAATCACCATCAGTCAGCTGTCCCCCTCAAAAGGGAGAGCAGCCTATAGTACATAGGACTATATTGACTATACTCTATCTTACTACTGTCAACCTAGTAGAAAAAGTATTATTGTTGAAACACCTGACATACCCACATAGTTTAAAAACTTCTAAACCTGAATATTAATGTCTATTGCTATGAAAAATAAATTATTTGAACAATTTTGTTGGATAAATTAGTTGCTAGTCCAGTGGATCCAATATCTGAACAGGCTAATTTATTGTAATGGATATGGACTTTATCACAGAATTCATGACAAGAATGTACTAATCAGTTGTTCCATACTTTCCTTTTCTATTAATGGTGTAGTACAGAAGCTTTCTTGATAAGTCATCAGTTGTGGAAAGTAGCAGTTCAATGGATAAGATCCTATATTGTGACATTGCCATTGACAGAATGAGACCTGATATTGCAATTTATGGAAATCTTCATATCCTCACACAATATTTTGGTAGGTGGGTGTGCATCTGAGTCAAAGATGCACTCAGCAACATTCAAGATGCCAATTTATGTTCATTTAACACCAATTGACTGGGAATTTACATAAGCGGGAGAGCCGATTGGCCAGCCGGCCTTTATATTAAAGTTATAACCTCAATCCCGGGTGGGCCAAGTTTCAAATAAAATTAACAAATGTGTCTGAGATCTGTGTGTGATTGTACTGTTTGGACAATCCTAGCGTTGCTTTAACATCCATATTTATTTTGCACTGGTCAGCAGCTCCCCACACCACTCCCCCCACCCCACCAATGGGGGACATTGGAAATGCCAGCTCACACCCTCCCATTTCTCAGTGCCTGCCCTCTGACAGTGCTCAGCCTTGTACAGAGCATGTTCTGGATGGCTGTCAACTGGATAGCCAGTATAAAATTGTGTTTCAGGGCCACCCATAGCCAGGAACCTGTTTCACGCTTGCTGCTGGGCTCACTGAGTGCACATGCCTGCTAGGTGAAAGATCCAAGCCCTGGAGATAAGAGGTTAGCTGCATTCTTTCAGAAGCAAGAGAAAAATATATTAATGGAGAGGGATGCTCATTCTGATTGGGGGAAAAAAAACCTCATATTCAACATAAGTGCTGTTCTGTGGACTGTTGATGATCACTTTCACCCTGTTCCATCCCAGGAGAGTGGCTAGCTCCTGGATTTGTGATATCATTATAATTGTTTTTAAAATTCTCTGTATGCCTTTGTGAATGTAATGAACCAGAAGTATACATAGCAGCAGATATCCAGCAGAAAACAAGCGACTTAGTTTAAACTATGTTTGATTTTGGAATATTTTGAGTGCTGTTTTGGAAATAATGAATGTACGTGGATTGGCCTCTTGCACCCACAGCAAATAGACACCATCAATTAACCCCAGACTTTTGCACGGTTCTACATAAAGGGGGATTTCTCACTTCTTTGTATTTGTGACAGGTAAAAAATTGGTAGACCTGTGGAAGCTGTTTGTTTTACACAATGGCAGCATTGTTTTTATTTGTAAAGTGGAGACCAGCTTCTGCAGGCAGTTGGCAGGAATCTGTAAATAATTCTGTTCCACTGGTGGGTGTGTACTTAACATTGCCAGTGTCTTGAGCAGATAAGGAAAAAAGTGCATATAGAAAGAGAAAGAAGATTGAGACAGGTTTGGAGAACAGGCAGTTCCCAGTGGTGGTCTTGTTGATGTCCAGGAGGCAAAACAAATATGGGAGCTGACAACATGTCAATTTTGTAATCTATTTTTGAATGACATCACTGACAGTTTAACCTTACTTTTATAGGCGCTGAAATATTTCAGGAGTAATGATGCTGTTCATATCAGGCAGCCATGGTTCAAACTAGGAATGTTTATTTGCCTTGAGCATGATACATAAAAAGACTGAAACACAATGTCTTACTTCATTTGCTGCACACTGACCATTTCCCTTGTTATGGTGCCTTGTTACAGTCACAATAGGGAAGCAAGAGAGTCTTTTTTGCACAAACAGGCCAAAAAGACTGGAGGTTAATGTTTTTTGAAATTATGAAAAGATTGATGCTGATGCTGGTCCTGACTCACGAGGATAGGGTTTTAATTTCCACGGAGCACAAAGTAAATTTTGGGGGTGTTAAAATTGAAATAGATATATTGTTGGTGTCTAGCTTCTCATGAGTACCATAGTGAGGCCTGAAATGTTATTGAAAAGCGTTGCTTTTTAAAAAGCATAATGTTAATGTCCCAATACAAACATTTGAGGAAATTTCTGTTTGTTTTCACACCAAACCTGCATTTCTTTGACTTTTGTGCCAATTCAGCAAATCTGCTGCTCATTAAAATGGCTGTGTCCCCATACAAAAGAAAAGTTCACCCAAATTTCCTGCACTCATGACAGTTCTGAACTGGCTTTAGTCATGGGTGGCACAGTGGTTAGCACTGCTGCCTCTCAGCGCCCAGATTCTAGGTTCAACCCTGGCCTCAGGTCAGTGTCTGTGTGAAGTTTGCACCTTCTCCCTGTGTCTATATGAGTTTACTCTGGGTGCTCCGGTTTCCTCCCACAGTCCATAGATGTGTGGGTTAGGTTGATTGGCCATGATCCTAGTGTTAGGGGATTAGTCGGATAAATGAGTGTGGTTTTTGAAATGGGGCCTGGGTGAGATTGTGATTGGTACAGATTCGATGGGCTGAATGGCTTCCTTCTTTACTGGATGGATTCTGTGAAGTGTTCCAATCAAAGTCACATTGCTAGTGAATTATGGCATTTCTTTATTCCCCTTTTACTCGAGACTTTTAGCTTCTGTATTTTCCAATGCAATTTTATGTAGCATCAGAATGGGTGTATTAAATGTTAAAAAGTTTTCCTAATTGCACTTTTAAAAACATTCTGTGCCTATTGAAAAGATAGTTTATTTGCTTTAAATCTCTAAGTCAAAAGAAAAGATTGACATAAAGATGGAGTATGGCTTAAATTCAATGCTTTCTTTGGGCTTGTTGATTTCCGTTTCTCTATATTGGTTTGTGGCATATGTTAATGATATTCTCATCAAATTTTAGTGTCAGCAAATTGGAAGAAGTGTAAAACACAGTTGGTTTAGAAAAGAACAAAGATCTTCCTTTTAAGATGGAAATGAGGAGAATTTATTTCTCTGTGGGTTGTTAATACATGAAATTCTTTTCCCAAGAAAGCAATGGAGGCTGTATCACTGAATTGATTCTAAGGCAGAAATAGACAGATTTTTGATGTTTTTGAAATTTATTAGTCACAAATGGGCTTACATTAACACTGCAATGAAGTTACTGTGGAAATCCCCGAGTTGCCACATTCTGGCCCCCGTCCGGGTACACTAAGGGAAAATTTAGCATGGTCAATGCTGAGGCCAGCATGTTTTTCAGACTGTAGGAGGTACCAGGACACCTGGAGGAAACCCATGCAGAGATGGGGAGAACATGCAGACTCTTCAGATAGTGACCCAAGCCAGGAATTGAACCTGGGTCTGTGATGCTGTGAGGCAGTAGTACTAACTACTAGTAGTATGCTACCCCAAGAGCTAGCCAAGGGTTATGGGATGGTGGTGGATGGGGAGAGCAGATAGGAAAATGGAGCTGAAACTGCAACCAGATCAGCCACAATCTTATTGAATGTAGGCGCAAAAGACCAAATAGCCTATTTATGCTTCAAAGCCCCATGTTATGCTAAGTTTTATCACCTTTTAGCCAGAGTGAGATCAAAGTTTAGGTATCACTGGTACAACACTAAAACTATGAAAGCGTGAGTAAAGCAAACGCTGCAAAATAAATACTGTGTTATAGTAAGTAGCTATAGGACTAACAATGCAGGTGTATATACAGTGAACACAAGGAGACTAGAAAAAGCAGAGGACCTGTAATTCTATGACTAGAGGACTTTGATGTGCATATCCAAAAGATCTGTGAAGGCAACACGACAGGTAGATAAGGTGGTTAAGAAATCATATGTAATACTCACTCTTATTAGTTGAGGCATAGAACACAAGAGCAGGAAGGTTATGATGGAGCTGTGTAAAATGCTCATTAGGCCATAGCTAGAGTATTCATCACCACACAATTGGAAGAATGTGATTGCACAGGAAAGAATGCAAAGCAGATTCACCAGTATGCTATCTTGGCTAGAGCATTTTAGCTATGAAAAGTGGCTGGGGTTGTTTTCTTTAAAGCAGAGAAGGTTGAGAGGGGGCCTGATTGATGTCTACAAAATTATGAGGACATAGATCAGGCAGATAGGAAGAAACATTTCCCATTAGTAGTGGTGTCAATTACCAAGGGGAATAGATTTAAGGTAAAGGGCAGGAAATTTATAGGGTATTAGAGGAAAATCTTTTCACCCAGAGATTGGTGGGAATCTGGAGCTCTGTTTGAAAGGATAGTGGAGGAGGGAAACATTTAAATGAGTATTTGAAATATACTATAGCAAACAAGACTATTGACCAAGTGCTGCAAAATGGGATTAGAATAGATAGGTGCTTGATGGCAGGTGCAAATGCAATGGGCTGAAGGGCCTCTTTCTGTGCCTCAGAACTTTATGACTAAGATTCTAAAAGCATGATAAAACACAATCACATATTTTTTGGAATAAGATTCTCACTTTATTCTCCTTTTTTCCTAATGACTTATCCATCATTAAGTTTTTGGCTACCACTCAGGCTCTTAAAGGTTCATTCACATGCTGAAATAAAAGTGTCACAGCTCTCAGGAATTCACTTTGATTCTATTCTTGTATTTCAGCTATTCTCCAAGGTATGAAATTTTACTGGGATCCTTCTGTTAACTATTGGCTCAGCAGCTCTTCAACATTTCTCACCCATAACTTCGGACTTTTCAGCTCTTGCGATTTCTTCCGTGAATCTTTGCTTAATACCTCCACTTTAGAAACACCCCTGATTTTGGAAAGACTATTTGTTTCTGAGCTAGAATTGCTTTAGGGCTTTTAATGAATGTTCTTTTTCTGCCTGCTGAACTAAGGATTTACATCCACCCAATGGGGTGCTTTAAGCTGCAGATCCAAAGACCTTCTGAAAAAAATCCTTCTGACAACTCCCCAGAATTCCAACCATTGATCCAAACTATTCACCTTCATAGCAAAAGAGGTTAGTTGAGATAAGTGACAGATTTTGTTTTGATTTTCAAAATCAAACCTTTTGATTGTGGGGCCTCTGTGAATAATTCAAATCTCTAATGAAGTCGAGGCAATGCTTCTCCAACTTCTTATTGTCTGTAGTGTCCCAACTAAATGGCCTTTGCCATTTTGGGGCTTTCAACTTCCTACCTCTGACTACAAGGACACATGGAACCCTTTGAACAATCATCATTTGAAGTGCTCTGGAAATTACTAAAGTATAGCAATTTATCTAACTTACCCTTACAGATTTAATCTTACAAAACTAAAAACTATTTCTAAAATATTAGTAGTAACCATGAACAAGATGAAATATGACAAATATTTGAGGATTTTAGTAGATATTTTGGGACTGCAGTGAGCCATAATACTACTCTAATCAGGAGAAGTTTCATTGTATCATCCCATATGGACTGAAGTACAAACCCTAATGATTTGATGAATGCATTGAAATGTTAACAATTTTTAAAATTCTATCATTTGCTGTGACCACTTTCTTTGAAAGCAACAGACATTTTGTATTAAAAAAACAATTATTTCTCATCGTCCATTGATTTTCCAACAATGTGATGGCATCTCTTAAGGATCAATGTAATTCTGCTCTCCTTATCCCTCAGTCATCAAAGGAAAATGTTTAACTCAAAAATAAATTTACTGGACTTGATTATTAATCAGTGGGCAGCAAGCCCACCCACAGTCATGAGGGCTGCCTCACAGTAATTTAACACTGGGAGCAGCATTACTTGTTTGGAGGTGACACTGTTGCCCTTAACCCGGGAGAAAGTTCCACCTTAGAGTGCTGCCAGCCAGTCAGATGGCCAGCAGCTTTCTTGGGTCAGCAGTACCAGGTGGGAGTGGTGGCAACTGCTGGAGTGACTGCCAGTCCTGACAAAAAGGAGCTCAAACTCGAAGGTAGATCCAAAGTATGGCTAGGGCCAGGCTGGCAGGCCCGATTTGGCAGGGAAGGTAAAGGTGAAATTATGACCTTGCTCGGGATGCCTTTGATGGGCTTAGGGAACCCAAGATGTGGTTCCGCCACCACTTGCCTGACACCAACCCATATCTTGGGCCTGCCCTTGCAACAGATAAAATATTGGTTTGCCACCAGCTCTGTGAAATGGGACTGCCTATCTCTGAGGGACACAATTCCCACCTCTACCTCATTAACAGCCAATTGACCATGATTTCACAGTTGTTTCCCTATTTGGGCTTCTCATTGAAGTTTTAGCCAGTGAGGTGATTCTGTGACAGAGGTTTGGATTTTATGGCACACTGGGAGCACAGTATGCCATTAAAATCCAAACCTATGTCACAGTATCACAAAAGGAGGCCATTCGGTCCATTAAGTCAGCACTGGCTCACGGGAAAAGCATGCAGTCTGATTCTACTCCCTTCCCATATCTCCTTTGCACGTTATTTCTTTTCGGATAGCAATCCAATTTCTTTTTGAGTACTTCAATCAAACTTGCATCCACTACCCTCTTAAGACATTCATTCCAGACCCCAACCATATATTTTGGATCTGTGTCCTCTGGTTTGGATGTTCCTAACCTTTTCAGTAACACAGCACACGTAAGTGAACAAATAATTACACAACACACTCAATTTTATTCTGCTGAATTGATTGCTGATTAACATTATATTTCTATGGTTACAGTCTTACTAGAGAGGTTTGCAACATGCAACTGAAATTCAGTGGATCTGAGCAAAATGCAAGGCTGCATAAATACCAACTTACTGGGTGAGTTGGTTAGCCAACTTGTGTAGAGAGCTTAATGATCTGGGGAGGAATTGATGTGAGAGTCACTACTGGGTCAGCATCCACACCCCTCTCCCTCCCAATAGCAATCATTGCTGGAGATGGATGGGGAGGATTTGCAGGTTGTTTGATAAGGCTGGGCTAGCAAGGAGGGTGTGCAGTGGGAGGCCAGGGCAGGGTAAGGGAGGACAAATTGGGGGAAGGCCTTGGGCTGGATCCTCTGATGGGCCCTGAGCCCAATAAAGTAGGTCTCTCCTACACTTGTCTGCCAGCAGTTCAAACAGCGAGGATGCTGAACCTTCACTTCACACTGGCAGCTACTCAACATGGAAAAAAGTGCAGCAGGAAGAGGCTGTTGTGTTGAGGGCCTGAGTTGATGTGTGGGTGAATGCACTGCTTAGCTATACATACAATTGCAGCAGGTAGATGGGCAGGCACCGGAAAAGATGTCCATTACCCTCAACCATCTCTCAGGGGTGTGTAGAATTCTGCCTGACATTCTTTCTCCATTATGCTTCAATTTCATTTGTCTTATTTCAGGTAATGTTTTTGGTTAACTTATTGATTGTCATACAGAAATGAAAATGTTCTACTGTAGTCTCAGACAGAGTTGTTTAACAGTTGTGATGTTAGTCAGATATTTGAATTATTTTGAGAGGCATGCATCATGATGAAGCCTATGTATCCAACATTACTGTCCATCATCTAGTGGTTCAGCGTACACTGTCTTTGGCACAGTTACTTTTGAAGTAGAATTCAGTTTTACGTTGATGCTGAATTGGTACTGTATTTTGCAAATGAAATTGATAAGGGCCATGATTCTCCCCATTTTTTTCCAAAGTGTTCCTATCAGTGGAAATACCCGAGTGTTTCCTGCTAACACTGGCATCATTTGGAATTCAGCCACCTTTGCAATATAAATGTGTTGAAAATATAAGTAGGCCGGCTAGGCTGACTTCACAGAGATTGGAGCACTGTTTTCACAGGGTGCTCTGATCTCAGTGTTCAGAGACAGCCATCCACAAAATTCAGGACTATCCTCATCACAGTTGACAATGCTTCCAACCTTTATATGATCTGCAAGTTTGAAAATCATGTTCCGCACACCACAGTCAAGGCCATTAATATATATCAGGAAGAGCAAGACTCTCAAAACTGATCCCTGCGGAAATCACTAGAAACCTTCCTTCAGTTTGAAAAATAAATATTTTTTCATACTCTAGGCCTGATTTTTACCAACCGTTTTCGGGCTAGAAAACTTGGTAGTCAGGTGGTAGACGAATAGAGCGACCTGTACCCCCCTCCGTGCTGGTTTTCGCTTTACCAAGGCCCAAAAATGGCCATGATCGGGACCATGCCTGAAACGGGTGCAACAACCATTTAAATGTATTTGCATGCATTTAAATTGACTTAATGGGTTGCATGCCCAACTTTACCAGCACTTCTTCCTTACCACCATGTTTGTCCATCCCGAATAGGCACAAAACTGACATGCTCTGTATAAGTCTGATTCGGGTGCTCTATCAGCGATGGTTAGTGAGGAGATAATTGCAGAGCGTCTCTGCTTGAGATCACGGGTTGAGGGTGGAGGAAGTGGGTGGATGGCTCTCTGCTTGAGATCGGTGCAGGTGAAAGAGGGGTCCGCTGCCACTCTGCTTGTGATCAGTGAAGGGGAAGTAGGAGTCAGCTGTTACTCTGCCTGTGATCAGTGGGGAGAAGGAGAATCCACTGCCACTCTGCCTGAAATCAGTGAGGGGGAAGGGGCCTGCAATTGGTCTGGGTGGCAGAGTGGGTGGGGAGATAAGGGAGTCAGTAATGTTGTGGGTGTGAGGTAATATCCGTGGCGGCCAGGGAGAGGCATTATACGGCCTGAAAGGGATAATGCAGGAAAGCAGCATTCCATCTTTTTATGCAAACATACATTTGGAGGCACCAATTGGAGATGCAGGATTTTGGGCACTTTTAGCACTGTCCACAGGCTTTGCAGCACAATTTGGATTTGCTGATGTATGCGTATGGAGACACCTCAGAACAAGTCTGAAGTTGGACCTGAAACACTCCAGTTTCAAGTCCGCCCATCACTTAGAATCAAAATAGGGCCATCTGTCTTTAATTAAAGGTAAAATGAAGTATGTCAGGTGACACATTATGAAATCTACCTGACAACAGATCTGTGTGACATATCTATTAAAGATTAAAGGGAAGCCAGGGTTGCTTTGCTGGAAAGAAAGTGTTCGCTGTTGGAGATAGTAGCAACAACATTTGGTCTACAGACCACTGATCTACAAATTTCCAGTAAATTTTTGACTGTCACACTGTAAACAACTGTGCTTTAAACTGTTCACTTACAAGATAGAATACAGTTGAACTCTAAAGAATAGCTTATCAGCTTTTTATCTGGATGCAAAGCCTATGTGATTCATGTTGCTATGGATGTGGGCTTTGAAAGGGGAAAGTTCATAAGAAGCCACTTGTAGGATTGGAGTGCAGGTAATTCTTAATGGTATCCCTGAAACTCACAGACAAGTTAATCTGTTAGGATCTGGAGTTAGAGAGAGTGATATCAGGTAGAAGTTGAAAAATCATCACACAAGAATGCAGGTGATAGCTCAGGCTTGGATTAAAAAGACTACTTGGATTTGAAACTAGGCTAGAAGATTTTCTGAGCTTGCAATAGATCAAAGGAGGATCTCCACAAAACACGCAACGAAAGACTGTTTTAAAATTTTAAGTTAACTAGTCTGGCATAGGAAAGGAACAGAGATCCTCATTAACTAAGAATCACTTTGCACTAGGTTTAGGAAAATCAAATGACTAAATAGCAAAGTAAAGTATGCCAATGAATAAGTTTTCAGTTTTAATAAAAGTTAGAGGAATTTCTGTTTTGTACTTCAAAGTTCCCAATGTTCCATCAAAAGTTCTTTTATTCTAATTGTTACAGTAAAAGTCTTAAAATGTGAAATCTAGTCATTTCACCCTTCAACTATCAACTGGAAGTTTGATGTTTTTTCAAATTATTGGTCTCTATTGGGTCATAACAATATCAGACTTTGAAGACTGATTCTGTTCTGGTCTTGTAATATGTGAGTCTCAGCCCGCCTGTCATCGCAATGTAGAAATGCCAATGAATTAGGAAGTTAGATTTGAATACTAATGAGATTAGACTGTCTACTGTACACTATATTTTATGTAGCTGTAATAACAGGATTGCACAGTTAATATGTGATCTATTGCAAGAACTCTAATTCAAACTGGTACAGAATGTCCAGGTCTATTATAATCTCAAGATACTTTTGAAATACCAGGAAATTTAAAAATCTGCTTTTAAAATAAATTGCTGCACCTTTTTCAAAGATCTTGAGTATGCTGCTTGAAAGATGTTTAATCTCATTCTCTCTCCTCCAGGTCTTCAGTTTGGTGAGGAATTTGGAAACTGTAGTTCAATGTCCATCTGAATTGAATTTATACTCTCTAAAATATAATGCTTTATGTATGCAAAATGGTAACAAAGCAATTTGTAAAAAAAATTTTGAACCTGCCAACAAATGCATCATGCAGAAAGAGAAACATGGCCATTTATATTTCAATGAAACCTTGCAGTCCACTGAGATGAAGGAGAGCCACTCATGGCCCACTCAATAGCCTAGACTGTCTATCATTATGTACAGGGATTACAAATTGTCCAGATTTTGTTTTAGTTTTGGCATTTTCCTTTCAATCTTGCCATTGGAAAATTTTCAGATTTTTTATTAAGAAGTCTGGAGAATGTAAGATCTTTAGTGGCAGGTGAATTATTGCAGAAATACTCAAGTGGCATCCCTGCAGCTACAAAGCAGCTGAGAACTGGTGATTCAATAATAAAGGTTGTTTTGTCATCAGGATGTGATTGAAGAAGGAAGACAATAGTACCTAAATGCTATCTGATTTGATTTAATTTATTATTGTCAGTGGATTGGTATACAGTGAAAGGTGTTGTTTCTTGTGCGCTGCATAGACAAAGCATAACCGTTCATAAACTACATTAGTTAGGTGCATTGGCCATGCTAAATTCTCCCTTAGTGTATCTGCACAGGTGACAGAGTGTAGCGACTAGAGAATTTTTACAGTAACTTCATTGCAGTGTTAATGTAAGCCTACTTGTGACACTAATAAAATAACCTAATGAACTTTAAACATAGGGGAGAAGGAAAAAGAGTGCAGCGAACAGCGTTAACATCATAGAAAAATCAACTTATTATAAGATAGGTCCATTCAGACGTCTGATGGCAGCATGGAAGAAGCTGTTCTTGATTTGGTTGGTATGTGATCACAGACTTTTGTATCTTTTTCCTGATGGAAGAAGGTGGAATAGAATAATTATGATGTAGATTCATCAGAAAAAAAACTGGAGATAATAACTATTGTTATGAGGAAAAGTGTGTGGCACTATTTCCATTGAAGTAGTGCTGGGTCAGCATTTATTGCTCATCCCTAATTGCCCTTGAACTGAATGACTTGCTAGGCCATTTGTGAAGAATTTTGATAACATAGAAACATACAAGATAAAAACAGGAAGAGGCCATTTGGCCCTTCAAACCTGCTCACCATTCATTGTGATCGTGGCTGATCATCCAAGTCAGCAGCCTAATCCTGCTTTCTCTCCATAACCTTTGATCTCATTTGCTACCAGTGGTAAATCTAGCCACCTCTTGAATACACCTAATGTTTTGGCATTAACTACTTCCTGTGGTAATGAATTCCACGGGCTCACCACTCTTTGGGTGAAGTCTACCCTGAATTCTCAGACTGTGACCCCCTACTTCTGGACTCCTGCACCATTTGGAAATATCCTCCCTGCATCTATCCTATTTAATCCTTTTAAAATTTTATAAATGAGATTCCCCCCTCATTCATCTGAACTGCATAAAAGCAAACCTAACTTAGTCAGTCCCACCATCCCCAGAATAAGCCTGGCCAATTTTTGCTGCATTCCTTCGAGAGCAAGAGCATCCTTCCTCAGAAAAGGAGACCAAAACTGCACAAGATTCTAGGTGGGGCCTCACCAAGATTCTGTATAATTGCGACAACACATTCCTGCTCTTGTACTCAAAACCTCTTGCAATGAAGACCAATATGCCATTTGTCTCCTGCACCTGCATGCTTGCCTTCAGTGACTGGTGCACAAGGACACCCAGGTCCTGCTGCACACTCCCCCTCTCCCAATTTACAGCCATCCAGGTAGTAATCTGCTGCCGCCTTTTTGGTAAGGTAAGATTGATAAGGTAAATAGGGACAGATTACTTCCTCTGGGGAGTCAGTGACAAAGAATCATCAACCTTCAGTTACAAGGGAGAGGTTACTTGGAGGATTGTTGTACTATGAAATGTTTTGTCACCGGGCGTGAAAGGCTGAGAGCATTGCATCTTTTAAAAGAAAATTGGATATACAGTTGAAGCAAAGCAGATACAGAGCTGTGATGAGAACAGAATATGGAATTAGTTTAGGTCATTTCTAGTAATGAGCTGTCACAAACATGAAGAGCTCAGTGGCCTTCTGTAGCATTGTAAAATCTCCATGGCTCTATGGTTTACAATCTATCACTTCAACGCTGTATTAGACACAAACGACAATACTTTGGGGATGATTTTACTATTTTGATTTGAAGTGCTGAATCTAGGCACAATTCCGATCCAACTCGTAAATCCTGTTCTCAAGCACCTCCCTACACGTTAAGCCTGAAAAAAAAAGTCATAAATCTGAATCGTGCTGTGGGTGGGACTTATTGTGCCCAAAACACTGCTGCTCTGATTGGAGCCTTCAACTGCGCATACGCAGTAAAAAAAAAAAATTAAAAGCGCTCCCCTGCCACATCGCTCCTGGACCACAAAAAGCAGATAAAGCAGCCTGGGAGCAATGGCCCCACAGACATTGTCCCCACAACATAACTGTCCCCTTATCCACTTACCCCTTTTGCTATCCAGGCTGATTGCAATCCCTTACCCCCCCCCCTCCCCGACTGCCTGTAGAGTGTCAGAGGACCCCCCCATCCCCCCACTAGAGATCCATCTGACCTACCTCCCCCTCCCCCCTTCCACCAATCTAGAGAGCTGCAGAAAGCTCTGAACTTACCTTTTCAGAAGCTAGAACATCCAAACTAGATGTTTGCAATCCATGTCTGTTTTCTGCCGAATGTGAATAGGTGAATGTGATGGCAAAGGGCGAAATGCCAGTAAGTTTGGGTGTCCGGCCTATTTAAGTCAATTTAAATGCGTGCAAATGCATTTAAATTGATGTTGTGCCCATTTCGGACATGGAGCTGATCGCGGCCATTTTCAGGCCTTGATAAAGGGAGAATTGGTGTGGATGTAGATGTGGACATGCTATTCGCCTCATGCCTGACTTTACCAAGTTTATGCACCTGAAAATGGGCACAACAAAATGGCAAAATTGAGTCCTTTGTTATGGGAAGATCCAGAGCATCACTGCATATCTTTGAAAATAATTGGATGGGTTGTCAGCTATATTGGGATATGCAATTTGTATGCTGTTTGCTCAATATCAACACTGGATGTGTCAGAAATGCTCTTAGTTTAAAACTGGCAGGAGTGAAACCATTGGATGGGACTTTCCAATCCTGCTTGCCCCAAAACTGGAAAATCCCATCCAAAGTCCACAGACCTTTGTGTGGTCCTGTGCTGCCTGCTACAATCTCCCATGGTGATGGGACAGGAAAATTCCATCCATTATGTTCTACATCTACTTAAAACTTTACAACTCAACCCATAGTTTCGACTACTCATTTGGCCTTTTGACTTTCACTTGAAACTTCAAGCCCAGCGAGTCTTTCATTTCCAATGATTATCTTTGTTTATACCTAACTAACCATTGCTTTCAGATCCAAGCTTGTCAATGTGTAGATATAACCACTGCGGAAATTCCAACCCACCCAAAAACCCAGCTACTCATACTCAAGTCTTCTGCACCAATTGCCACTGGATTTTTGCGTATTTCCACTGTCTCCTTAACAATCAGTTTTAAAATTCCTACCCTCATTCATAAATGTCTCCAAAGCTTTATGCTATTCTATCCATACAAATTTCTCCAGCTCTGCATACTCTAATTTTTGTGACTACAGTCTGCTGCAAGGTTTCCTACCTCTCTCTCTCCCACATTGGTAACTGAATCTGCAGCCTGCTTGGCCTAATCTTTTGTAATTCTTTTTTGCATTGGCTGCATCTCACTCTCTATCTCACCGCTCATTCAAAAGCCTCTTTATGTCGACCTTCCATGGACGTCATCCCTGATTTGTCTCTGCCTATTTCTGCTTCATTGTATTACTTTGCAACATTTTTCTGTTTTAGTGATGCTATATAAATACATGTTGATTTTGTTGTTCGATGGCACAGTGCAATACAAATGATAAATTACGTTGACATTGCTAAGCTATTACCAATTCTAAGAGCATATCATAAAAAAGATATAAAGTATGTATATGTGCTGAAAAATCTCTCAAGTGTCTGGTTGCCTTAGCAACAAGGAAGTTTCATGAGTACACGAACTATCATTAGCTTATAAATCCATATGGGGGAGGGGAACTTGAGAATCAATAGATTACAGATATATAAAATTTTATATACATCTTTAAACTATTGGCTCATATAAACAATACCTCCCTTTGAGAAGATTAAAGATATATAAGAAATATACAATATTTGTTGAATATGCTTAGTTTTAATATAGTGTAATTTTTTTTGAATCCTTAAGATTAAATTCAAAGTGTATGGTCAGATATAAATATCTGTTCGTAAAATGACACATTCATTGGTAGTATTTGTTGCCTCATAGTGGCAGGGACCTGAGTTCGATTCCTGGTTTGGGTGATGTCTGCAAGTTCTCCTCGTGTCTGTGTGGGTTTCCTTCAGCTGTTCTGGTTTCCACCCATGGATCGAAAGAAGTGCTAGTTAGATGCATTGACTATGCTCAATTCTCCCTCGGTGTACAGAGACAGGCACCGGAGTATAGCAAATAAGGGATTTTCACAGTAATCTCATTGCAGTGTGAATGTAAGCCTACTTTTGACACTAATAAATAAACTGCACATTTATATTAGAGAAGGTGTCAATACAAATATTGTTGAAAATTAATACGTAAAATGCTTCACTGCTTCCCCTAACTTTCTTCTCCTCATCTGAAAGGTGCTAACTTTCGTGTACCAGTAAACGCTGATGATCCGATTGCATGTTTGTCTTGTAAATAAAAGTATAGGCAAATGTTATGTCATTCCAGTTGAGTCTCAAGTTAACAACTGTTCACTTTACAAAATGGGTCATTGGTTAGAAATCGTAAGGGTGAACTTTGATTTTCCCTTCCCACCTTAAATTCTCATCTCATGATACTGACATCAACTGCACTGTTGCGTCAGCTAAGATCAGTGAAAGTGGCACATACTGAGAGCGGGATTTGAGATTCATTCCACGCGATATCATGTGGCGCTTTTTTAAATGTTTCCATTTTAATAATGTTGCATTATGTCCTAGGAAGTGTAGATAATGTAAAACAGCATTAGAATACTACCATATTAGACCAATAGAGTTGTAAACTCCAGTGATACTATATGCACTGACACTTGGATTGGTTAACCTCTGGTCCTGAAAATTACTGGTGATTGTCATATTAGCAATGGAAGGACAGAACAGTCAATTTCGTGAGATATAATCTTAAAAAAAACAATTGCTTGAGAATATAACCATTTCAATGGACAAAAAAATTAAACAATTCCAATACACTGGATAAGAATTTCTCAAATGCACTGGTCAGAATTCCAATGGAAGATTCACAGTCCCCCACAGTTAATTCAACCAATGCTGATTCTACTCTTCCCATAA
The DNA here is from genome assembly GCA_024679065.1 of Sphyrna mokarran. NCBI lineage: Eukaryota > Metazoa > Chordata > Chondrichthyes > Carcharhiniformes > Carcharhinidae > Sphyrna > Sphyrna mokarran. The sequence continues at coordinate 44,428,765 of JAGIQG010000009.1, forward strand.
AGATTCTGGTGATTGTCACTGATGACAAATCAAAAGAATTTATTTGAATCTGTGTACAAGCCTTTGCATTTGAACATGAGCAAACCTCAAGCAGAGAGGAAGCGTTAGTGATAAGCAGTTGACTTGCCAGTTGAAGTGTGTGTCAATATGCAGGTTCATGAGGGTGAGAAATTAATAAGGAAATGTTGGATGTAAAAAAAAAAAATGGGCACAGGCATTTTCCATTGAGTAATTTGAATGGAATATTCACTGTTATGTTTTTCCTTCTCTGCCAATTATTTTACAAAGCTTCAAAATCTGAGTACACTGACATCTGACTCCAGTCTGGTCAGATAGGTAGCCTCGATTTGCTGATGCTAAACAAATAGCAACCAGATTACATGCCGGTTACTGGGGGGAAAAATGCTTTCTGAAATGCAAACACCATATTGGAGTGCGAAATGCAAAATTATTGGGATTATGGAAAGGGAAAAAGGACAAAATACAATTTTTGCAATTATTGCAATAAATTTGCTGTCTTAAAATTCAAAATGAATCAAATATTCATTTGAAGACTTCTTAAGATTTTTGGGTGGAATGAAAGAGTTAATTTGCAGGGATCATTGATAGCTCAGATTCTTCTGTGGTCATGGTGCAACTCAAATGGCCCCAGAAGGCTTTTTCCAACAGCAGTCCCAGCATTCACAATAGATGAGCTTCTGGAATGGGCAAGTCCATGTAAGTGTACCTATAGAGGAAACAACATCCATGGGGAAAAATACAAATGCTGCCTCCAGCGACAGAAACTAATCATTTTCCTGACTGCCTTGAAATACAGTTTACCTATCAATATCAGAGCCTGGAATAGTCAGGATATACATGTAGATTTATCCAGAGCTGATACATTTACATTATGAATTGGTGGGCTTCACAAATCAGAAGGCCAAGGGATCAAGGAATCATTTTATCTGACTAGATTCATAGAACCCTACAGAGCTGAAGGAGGTCATTCAGACCATCAAGTCTGCGTCATCCACAATCCAACCCAGGCTCTAGCCCATAACTCTATGCATTTACCCTAACTAATCCTCCTGACACTAGGGGCAATTTAGCATGGCCAATCCACCTAACCCGCAAGTCTTTGGGCTGTGGAAGGAAACTGGAGCACCCAGAGGAAACCCAGGCAAACACGAAGAGAATGTGCAAAGTCACAGACAGCAACCTAAGCTGGGAATTGAACCTAGGTCCCTGGTACTGTGAGGCAGCAGAGCTAACTACAGTAGTTAACACTGCTGCCTCACAGCACCAGGGATCTGTGGTCAATTCCAGCCTTGGGTGACTGTGTGGAGTTTTTACGTTTTTCCTACGTCTGTGTGGATATCCTCCGGGTGCTCCAGTTGCCTCCCAGAGTTCAAAGTATAAGGGGGATTAGCAGGTTAAGTATGTAGGATTACGGAATAAGGCTTGGGTAGAAGTACCAAATGGTGTCCATTTGTATTTTAGGGATTCTATGATTCTGTAAGATACAATGCAACGACTGGTAGTAGCCAAAGTAGGAATTTACACGTTGAATAAAATATCAGCTGCATTGTAAGGAACATGCTAATTTAAGAAACATGTTGATATCTGTCTGAGCAGTTATAGTATGTTTAGGTGTCATATTTATTCAATAGGATGAATTGGATGATTTATAGTAAAGGCCCAAATGCACGTTGACTTCACTTGCAGCTGATTATTGAATGATAAAGGGATTGCCATTCTGTTAACAGTTATTACCTTTTGCTGCTATTGTTGTCATGTTCACTGCAATGGTATTGGCAATTGAAACTAAAATATCATTGACTGCTAGGCACTGGAATAATGTGTGCTAGTCCATTGTAGCAGTTTCTGCAGTACAACCATGTAATGCCCCTGTCTTAAAAAGGGATGTTCACCACAGGGACTTATTTCAAAAATCCCAATCTCTTATTAATGTTAATCTTCTTAGTCTGTCCATTTCTGCAAATTTTCTAAATATTTGAACAGTGAGTGCCAATTATCATTAGGAAGATCAGCTTGGAAGGCTATTAAGCCCGGCCATGTAAAGGAACTAAATTAACATATACAGTTGATGCAGAATTATTGAGAAATTAATCCAGTTTCCTTATGATTGTGTGCAGTAATCCTTCAAGTTAGTGTTATTAATGATGTCCTTATCACTCAACATTTGCAGAGAAAAATCTTTCTAAAATGGGCATAAAATAATTTAATATTATTCAAAATTCTTTGGAATGGCTTAATATTTATTCATGAAAGGTTGATGGTTAAAACTAACCACCTTATAATCATCAGAAATTTCTCATACATACTCCCTCTTACAATTGCAAGTTTTGAAAATATTTTCAAAAGAAACAGATATTAATTTTGTACGTATCAGATGCAGGCGATTGACAGGCCTGGAAGTGTCTGCAATTTCCAGGTCATGATTTGTAATCATCATCATCAGTTGTAATTTCACACTGGCTTGCCAATTAGAACAAACAGAAATAGAGCACCAGAACAGGTTCTCCGGCCTACCAGGTCTGTGCTGACACAGATGCCTCTCTAATTAATTTAATATTTTCTTGCCTTTAAGTGGTCCATATCCCTCTGTTCCCTGCCTATTCATATATCTATCTAGATACCTCTTGTATGTTGTTATAGAATCTGCATTGACCATCTCCTCCCAGCAACACATTTCAGGCATTCACCACCCTCTGTGTGAAAAACATCCCTTACATCTCTTTTTAAACTTCCTTCCTCTCAGTCTCAACCTATTCCCTGCATAATTGAACCTTCAACTCTAGGAAAAAGACTCTGATTATCCACTTTATGCCAGCCTGTCATAATCTTGTAAACCTCTATCAGGTCTTCCCCTCATCCTCTGATGCTCTAATGAAAACAATCCAAATTTATCTCTGCCCCCACCTTATTGCCTTCTGACTTCCTGTATTGGTTCCCTTCCTCTTCTCCAATTCAGGACTTGCCTGGGTGAAATGTGCCCGCACATTGGCGATGCACTGGTGGCAGGTTAGGATTGTAGCAGATGCTGAGTCCAATTGGGATTTGGGACATTTAAAAGCAGCATTGGCCACTCCCTGAAGGCTGCCAGGAAGTGATGATGAGCCTAAGGGAGCTGTCCAAGAGGGACTTTAGAGATTTGTAGCAGTTGTAGCCTCAGCACCTGTTGGGCACACCAAGCAGGAGGAAATACTGGTGGGTAGGCACTCTGCCCTCTGCTTCGTGGATGATTACCTGCCCAATCTAATGGAGGCAGTGAATGCCAGGAATGCAGTCTATGGAACCATGGATAAGAGGGAACGCAGCAATAGCTGCAAAGCCTTTGCTCGCTCAGACTGGCTTGTTCCATCCATCCAGTGATGAATGAATGTAATGACCTGTCTGAAGTGATCTGTTTGAATCACTTATGGACAGCTGATTGGAACAGTTCACACTGTTCCAATCCACTGTTCAAATACAATGGTGAAAACATTAAGGGCTACTCTGACCTTTCCAGCTGTTAATATAGGAGGTGACAGCTAGCCCATTCTTCTGACAAATGGATGTGTTGGTTTCTCTAGAGAGATGGAGCCTCCTTCAACATTGGATTCAGCCACGTTGAGATAGTTGGATAACTGCCTGTGTACTGTGGCTGTAGAACAGTGGCATTTAGCTTTTATTGGTAAAGGGATTGAATTTCAGAGCCATGAAGTCATATTGCAACTGTACAAAACTCTGGTGCAGCTACATTTGGAGTATTGTGTACAGTTCTGGTCGCCGCATTATAAGGAACATGTGGAGGTACTGCAAAGGGTGCAGAGGAGGTTTACCAGGATGTTGCCTGGTATGGGGGGTAGGTCTTATGAGAAAAGGCTGAGGAACTTGAGGCTATTTTCGTTAGAGAGAAGAAGAGGTGACCTAATTGAGGCATATAAGATGAGTAAAGTTTTGCAACACCAATTTTAAATCCAACCAATTTATTTGATAGTAAATCTGCGAGCTTTCGACACTATGACACTCAGTGCATTTGCCTGACAAAGGCACAACATAGTGTCGAAAGCTCGCGGATTTACTATCAAGTAAATTGGCTGGATTTAAAATTGGTGTTGCAAAACTTTACTGAGTTTACCCCAGTCCAACGCCGGCATCTCTACGTCATGCATATAAGACGATCAGAGGGTTAGATAGGGTGGACAGTGAGAGCCTTTTTCCTCAGCTGGTGATGGCTAACACGAGGGGACGTAGCTTTAAATTAAGGGGTGGTAGTTATAGGACTGATGTTAGAGGGGGGTTCTTCACTGAGGGTAGTAAGGGCATGGAATGCCCTGCCTGCAGTTGTGGACTCGCCAACTTTTAAGGGTGTTCAAATAGGCAGTGGATTGGCATATGGATAACATTGGAATAGTTTAGGTTAGAGGGTCTTTAGATTTGTTCCACTGGTCGGCACAACATTGAGGGCTGAAGGGCCTGTAATGTTCTATGTTCAATCTTTTATGGTCCCTTCCACCTTGTAATGTAAAGATGCCGGCGTTGGATTGGGGTGGTAAGAACTCAGTAAGAATTTAGCAACATCAATTTTTAATCCAACCGATTTATTTGATAGTAAATCCACGAGCTTTCAACACTCTGTCTTCCTCAGGCAAATGCAGTGTTCTGGTCTGCAATAGCACACATCAGCACAGACAGTCAGAGATTGCTGATTAGAATGCGAATCCTTACATCTAACCTGCTATTCAAGTGTTAAAGTGGCTAACAAGGTGTGTGAAGGGAATCCTGAGCATTGATTAGAGAATTGTGTATTTTCTCCAGACAGCACAGTAAGTGAGGTTTTTTGCTAACCCAGGCAAGTTACGGGGTTTACAGATAGTGTGTCATGAAGCCAAGATCCCTGTTAAGACCGTCCTCATGTGTGCGGAGCTTGGCTATCAGTCTCTGTTCAGCGACTCTGCGCTGTCGTGTATCACGAAAGCCCCCTTGAAGAACATTTACCCACAGGTCGGAGGCCGAATGCCCATGACTGCTGAAGTGTTCGCCCACAGGAAGGGGACTGTTTTGCCTGGTGATTGTTGAGCGATGCTCATTCATCCGGTGTCGTAGTGTCTGCATGGTCTCCCCAATGTACCATGCTTCGGGACATCCTTTCTTGCAACGTATTAGGTAGACAACGTTGGCCGAGTTGCAAGAGTATGTACCGTGTACCTGGTGAATGGTATCCTCACGTTTGACGATGTCGTCCATGTCGATGATCTGGCATGTCTTGCAGAGGTTGCTGTGGCAGGGTTGTGTGGTATTGTGGTCACTGTTCTCCTGAGGGTTGGGTAGTTTGCTGCGAACAATGATCTGTTTGAGGTTGTGCGGTTGTCTGAAAGCAAGAAGTGGGGGGGTGGGGATGGCCCTAGCGAGATGTTCATCGTCATCAATGATATGTTGAAGACTCCGGAGATGATGTCGTAGCTTCTCCGCTCCGGGGAAGTACTGGACAACAAAGGGTACTCTGTCCACCGTGTCCCATGTTCGTCTTCTGAGGAGGTCAGTGCGGTTTATCGTTGTGGCACGTCGGAACTGTCGATCGATGAGTCGAGCGCCATATCCTGTTCTCACGAGGGCATCCTTCAGTGTCTGGAGGTGTCTGTCATGATCACGATCAAAGGTGTCCACCTTTGCCAGCCCTGCAGCTCCTGAGCCTGCATCTCTTTTCTCTCTGAGATGCCTCCTCTCTCTTTTGCCCCTCTTGAGAGGAGGTGGCATTGGTGTAGCAAACAGTTTCCATTTGTTTAAATACAGATAGCACTATCTTATGCACTGCCACACTCGGCAGAAATCGTCCAAGGGAATAGGAAAAACAAAAGAGTCCTCAAAACAAAGCTAACAAAACAATGACTTCAGCAGAAACCAACTATTTCTGCTGAAAAGCAATGAAATCTCAGCACTAAAAATAGCAGCAAATACTCACCTTAACTCCTGGCAACTCAAACAGTCAATATTCCAGTCCCCTTTTATCCCACCCTTGGATGAGAAAGATGAAAAAACAGATTGACTGCCTGCAATTAGTGCTAAATTGAGCAATGTAAAATTTGGATAATTGGATTGTTAGTGAGTTAAATTTGTCAATCTTTTTCTTGGCTTGCCCACCAAATATAATACTGTGCGTGAGTCCAAACATGTCAGGATATATGCCTGATGTCTTCCCACATGATTTCACATAATTTCAGGTCGGGTGGATACCCAGTCAATCAATGTAAAATTCTGGCCAGTGTTTTGTTTTGTGTGTTTAGAGGTGCCAAAATTTGTTATATTGTATCTGCTGTTCAGCACAAACCAACTATTTTTCACATGCTAATCCAAAAATGCATGAGTTACTTACCAATAAATATGAATGTTTGGGGAGGGAATGTCCTAGTGGTATTATTGCTCGATTATTAGTCCAGAAATCCACATAATGTTCTGGGGACTTGGGTTCGAATCCCAACATGCCAGGAGGTGGAATTTGAATTCAATAAAAAATGTCTGGAATTAAGAATCTATTGATGATCATGAAACCTTTGTCGATTGTCAGAAAAACCCAACTGGTTCACTAATATCTTTTAGGGAAGGAAATCTGCCATTCTTATCTGGTCTGGCCTACACGTGACTCCAGAGCCACAACAATGTGATTAACTCTCAACTGGACTCTGAAATGGCTGAGTGAGACACTCTAACAATTTGTTACAAAATCTCAACAAAGAAATGAAACTGGATAGACCACCTGGCATCAGCTTAGGAGCCGGAAAAAACAATGGCAAAAAGACGCACATCCCTGTTGATGCTGCAAAATCCTCTGTACTATCATCTGGGGGCCAGTGCCAAAATTGGGAGAGCTGTCTCACAGACTAGTCAAGTAATCAAGTAGTCATTCTCACAGAATCAAACTTTACAGATAACGCCCCAGACACCAGTAAAACCATCCCTGAATATGTCCTGTCCTACCAACAGGACAGATCCAGCAGAATGGCGGCGAGACTGTTGGGAGGGAGTTGCCCTCGGAGTCCTTAACATCAACCCTGGATGCTATGAAGCCTCATGGTTTTAGGTTAAACTTGGGCAAGGAAACCTCTTACTCGTTACTATGTACCGTCCTCCTTCGGCAAATGAATCAGTATTCCTCCATGTTGAACAACACTTGGAGAAAGCACTGAGGGTGGCAAGGGCCTAAAATGTACTCTGAGTAGGGGATTTGATCGAGCTGATACGGTCCTAAAGGGTATAACTGCTAGACTGGGTCTGCTACAAGTGGTGAAGGAACTAACAAGAGGAAATAACATACTTGACCTCATCCTTACCAATCTTCTGGCTGCAAATGCACCTAACCGTGACAAGTATCTTTAAGAGTGACCACCGCACAGTCCTGCCTTCACATTGAGAATAATCTCCATCATGTTGTGTGGCACTAAATGGGACAGACTTATATTCGATCTAGCAACTCAAGACTGGGTATCTGAGGCACTGTGGGCCATCAACAGCAGTGGAATTGTACTCTAGCATAATCTGCAACTTCATGGCCTGGTATATCCCTCACTCAACCATTACCATCAATCCAGGGGTCAACCTTGGTTCAGTGGAGAGTGCAGAAAGGCATGCCAGGAGCAGCACCACGCATACTTAAAAATGAGATATCAGCTAGGTGAAGCTGCAAAACAGGACTACTTGCATGCCAAATAATAAGTGATAGACAGATCTAAGCAATCCCACAACCAACAGATCAGATCTAAGCTCTGCAGTCCTTCCAATCCAATCGTAACAACTCATTGGAGGAGGAATCTCCACAAATATCCCTATCCTAAATGATGGAGGAGCCCAGCATATCAGTGCAAAAGGTAAGACTGAAGTATTCACAACAACCTTTAGCCAGAAGTGCCTAGTGGATGATCCATCACAGCTTCCTCCTGTGGACTCCAGCATGTCAGATGCCAGTCTCCAGACAATTCAATTCACTCCATGTGATATCAGGAAACAGCTGGAGGCACTGGATACTGCAAAGGCAATGTGCCTTGATAATATTCTGGCAATAGTACTGAAGACTTGTGCTCCAGAACTTGCCGCTCCCCTAGCCAAGCTCTTCCAGTACAGTTACAGCACTGGCATCAACCCAACAATGTGGAAAATTGTCCTGTGCACAAAAAGCAAGACAAATCCAACCTGGCCAATTACCACCCAATCAGCCTACTCTTGCTCATCAGAAAAGTGATAGAAGAGGTAATCAACAGGGCTAGCAACCAGTACTGCTCAGCAATAACCTGCTCAGTGATGCCCAGTTTGGCCTTGGCAGGGTCACTCAGTTCCTGACCTCATTACAGCTTTAGTTCAAACATGGATAAAAAAGCTGAATTGCAGAGGGCAAACCCTCTCTGCTGGTTGGAGTCATATCTGGTATATAGGAAGACGGTTGTGGTTGTGGAGGGTCAGTCATTTTAGCTCCAGGACATCTCGGCAGGAGTTCCTCAGGGTAGTGTCCTAGGCCAACAACCTTCAGCTGCTTCGTTAATCACCTTCCCTCTGTCAGAAAGTCAGAAGTGGGGATGTTTGCTGATGATTGCACAATGTGTGCAACATTCGTAACTCCTCAAATACTGAAGCAGTCCATGTTCAAATACAATAAGATCTGGACAATATCCAGGTTTGGGCTGATAAGTGGCGAGTAACATTCTGCCACACAAATGCCAGGCAATGACCACCACCAATAAGAGACACACAACCACCGCCCCTTGCCATTCAATGGTGTAATCATCAATGAATCCCCCACTGTCAACATCCTTCGGGTTACCATTGACTAGAAATTCAAGTGGACTCACCTCATAAACACAGCAGGCCAGGGGCTTGGAATACTGCCAAAGCTTATACACTATCTACAAAGCACAAGTCAGGAGTGTGAAGGAATACTTCTCACTTTTCTGTATGAATGCAGTTCCAACAACACAAGAAGCTTGACATCATAACACTAAAGAGTGTAGGTTTAAGGTGAGAGGGAAGAGATACAGAAGTGTCTAGCGGGGCAATTTTTTAACACAGAAGGTGGTGAGTGTCTGTAATGAACTGCTAAGATAATAGTAGAGGCAGGTACAATTTTAACTTTTAAAAAGCATTGAGATAGTTACATGGGTACAATGGGTATAGAGGGATATGGGCCAAATGCTGGCAAGTGGGATTAGTTTAGGAGCTTAAAAATAATGAGGGCGGCATGGACAAGTTGGGCCGAATGGCCTGTTTCATGCTGTAAACCTCTGATTCTATGACTCTATCCAGAACAAAGCAGCCCACTTGATTGGCACCAAATCTATGAATATTCGATCATTCCACCCCCAATCTCAGTGGCAGCAGCGTGTACAATCTATAAGATGTACTATTCATCAAAGATCCTTCGACAGCATCTTCCAAACCCATCACAACTTTCATCTAGAAGGCCGAGAATAGCTGATAAATGGAAACACAACCATCTGCAAGTTCCCCTCCAAGCCACTCACCATCCTGACTTGGAAATATATTGCCATTCCTTTGCAGTTGTTGGTTCAAAATCCTGGAATTCCCCACCTAATGGCATTGTGGATCAATCCACAGAACGTGGATTGCAGTGATTCAAGAAGGCAGCTCACCACCATTTGTTCAAGGGCAACTAGGGATGGGTAATAAATGCTGGCCAGCCAGCAACGCCCATGTCTCATGAATGATTTTAAAAAAAGAGTCAACGTTAAGCACACTTGTTTTAAGGTTGCGAGATTCCAGGAACTTTCATCTTGGCTTCTAATTAAATATAAGGTCCTCTAAATCGGGAGCATTCTAAAAATTATGTGCAGCATCAAATCTTTTGTATCAACAGATATTGCTAGTGTTGAAAGAGTAGGAAAGAGGATGAAATAAATCAAAGTAAAAGATGGTACTAATTTTTAATTGTAACAGCCCTTAAATTAGAACATAGAACACTACAGCACAGAACAGGCCCTTCGGCCTTCGATGTTGCGCTGACCAATATAAAAAGCAATGCCCCTCCAAACTAAACCATTCCCTTCTCTTCCATATACTTATCAACTAACCTCTTAAATGCCACCAACCTTGGCGCATCCACAACTGCTGCAGGCAGGGCATTCCACTCCCGAACCACCCTTTGGGTAAAGAACCTACCTCTGACATCCGTCCTATAACTATCACCCCTTAATTTAAAGCTGTGTCCCCTCGTGCTAGCTTTCTCCATCCTAGGAAAAAGGCTATCGCTGTCCATCATCTATTCAAATTAGATGATGAATAGATGACAGAGAAAGGAAGAAAACTAGTGTGAGGGAAATAGACAAGTTTAAAAGCCATTGGTATTAAATGGATATTCCTACTCCACTTCTGCTCAAGGCTCAACAGTGGAATCAATCAACCAACCAATGAGATAGAAACAGCTTTCATAGGATTGTAGAGTCCCTACAGTGTAGAAGAAACCATTTGGCCCATTGAGCCAGTACCAGTAATAATCCCACCCAGGTTCTATCCTCTTATCCCCAAGTATTTACCCTGCTAATCCCCCTGATACTAAAGAGCAATTCATCATGGCTAACCAACTAACTCGCGTATCTTTGGTCTATGGGAGAAAACTGGAGCACCTGGAGGAAAACCACACAAACAGTGAGAGAATGTGCAAACTCCACACAGACAATCACCCCGAGGCTGGAATTGAGCCCGAGTCCCTCGAGCCGTGAAGCAGTGATGCTAACCACTGTGCAACCATAATGGTGCTGAGGACTGCTATGCACCAGAATTAATTGGTCATTATCCAAGGTATCTCATTACATCTATGCACTGACATCTATTAGATTAATGTGGAAAATTGCCCAAGTTATGTCTTATTCAGAAAAGCAGGATCAATTTCATGCACTCAGTTGCCACTCTATGTACTTTCTCCAAATCATAAGCAAAGTGATGGAAATACTACTTAGTGCTTCAAGTATCATGCATTCACCAATAAGATTCTCAAATTGGGTTCCAATCAAACATTTTATCTCCTGATTTTGTCATAAACATGATGTGGATGGAAAGACTGAATGTCAGAGGACTAATGAGAGCTTAATATCAAAACAGCCTTTGACCAAATATGACAGCAGGGAGCTCAAGAAAGACAGAGACTATTGGGCTCAAAGCAAAAAGTCTTGATTGAAATCATTCACATTGCTGTTTTATTTTTTGAGAATACATATGGATGAAATATTGGCAACTTGGTTTAACTCCAGTTTTTCACAGGCTTATTTTCACACATGCATTCTTACTACGAAATGCTTAATTGACTTTTTATTGACTGATGTAATTTTTTTTGGTGTAGATTTTAAACTTGCTGCATAGGTGTAAAAAGTTAAATTTCCTAACTGATCTTGCATTATTGAATTGAAAATCAGGCCATTAAATAGAATTGGGGAGATGGTGGCATAGTGGTAACATCACTTGACCAGTAGAGGCCTAGGAGAGGAGTTCAAATCCCACCATGTCAGCTGGTGAACTTTGAATTCAATTAATGATAAATCTGGAATTAAGTAGTCTTAGTAATGGTAACCATGAAATTATCATCAATTGTCGTAAAAACCCATCTGGTTCATTTGTGTCCTTAAGGAAGGAAAATATGTTATCTTAACCTTGACTGGCCTACATGTGAGTCTAGACCTCCAGCAGTTAGGTTGACTTTTAACTGCTCTCTGAAATGTCCTAGCAAGCCACTCAGTTCAAGGGTAATTTGGAATGGCCAGTTTTTGAAGCCCCAAGCAGCGATGCCCACATCTCGTGAAAGAATAAAGAGGATGCCTGGTCATTATCAAATTTTAAACAATTCAACAACATCACATATTACATATTAATTTGAATACTATCTTTCTTATCTGCCTATTTTATTTAGACATAAATATCCACTAGTAGTTTAACCTGCACTCAGACACTCTTACTGTTACCTTTCTTCCTTCTGAGATGACTGGAGAATGTGATAGGAATTTCACACATTCCTCGAGTAAATGATTTCCTGTAGTTTGGGGTTAATTGTTTGACCTGTACTTTATTAACTTTAACACAACAAAAGGAGCAACTTTCAGTTCTCAAGAATCTCAGCCTAATTAATGGAACCCTAATCATTCTAGATTATTAGAAAAAAATAGCCAGGAAAAGCCTGACCTCTTAACAAAAGGATCTAAATGCTAATGTTGTTCAGTCTTTTCTCTCTTTGGATGTTGGTGCTTTTTGGTAAGGGGTTGAAGTTGACTGATGGAGCTGAATGCTGGGGTAGAGGGGAGAGAGGCAAATTGCACCTTGCATGAGAATGCTTAAATGCCTGTGAGAAGATAATCCATTTTCAGTGCCAAGATATTCATCTTAGTGGGTAAAAAAAAAATTAATTGCAACTACTAAGAATAATCCTGAAGAAATGAATTGTGTCCTTTGTGGTTTGGTGAGGGTGAGTTATTTTCCTGGTGTGCAATTAATGAATTGTGTTTAACAAAGTACAGCATTGCTGCACTTTGGAGCTTCTAGATGCAGCACCAAGGAGAAATCCATTTTTACAGTATTAATTTCTAGAGAAACCAATTCAATAATGTAATCAATCTTTTGGACAATGATGTGAAATATTTATTTCGGCACTGGTACGTAATGAATTCTTCTGCTCTTATGTTTCCCATAGAAATTTCAGACACAATCTGCTTCCCCAAACAATTGTCAAAATTATTGAGTTTGTGGTAAGTGGGCGTATGTCTGCAAATTATTCTATGTTATCGCTAAGCGAACAATTGTTTGTAGTCGCATGCTGGATATGAGAAGTGGCATGGACTGCCGCATTACAATCCTGTAAAATGAGATTTACTTACATTTTGTCATACATTTAAGTTTGATTTATAGACATCAGTTTGATTTTCACTAAGCCAGAAGATGAGGTGATCCGTTAATCACTTAAGCTTTCCGTCTGAAGTATATTTGAGGGAGGTTAAAGGTGGCTATTGCACTCAATTGATATAGTTAAATGAATGATTTTTGAACAATAGGACAAATAAATGTCTGAGCTAGGGCACATGAAAATATTATTGATTGGACATTTTACATTGTGCTGAGAATTTCTGAAAAGGAAAACATGTACAATGACAGTTCCATGCGTTGATTTGTATCCAGAAATCCAATATGAAATAACCGCTATCACATAAAATCTGAGAAAACGTTTTCATTCTGTTTTTGTTTCCCTGAATTTTAAACCTGCCATTTCTTCCCCAATGTTTGTAATTGTAGATGAACAACAGTCATAGTTTTGTACAATGGTACTGATTCCCAAAATCCAGACCAAATCAATATAGTAAAACAAACCTCTCTCAAATATCAAAGCAAAATACTGCCGATACTGGCTCTGACAAAGCCTATCTCAAAACATTGGCTCTATTCTCTCCCCACAGATGCTGTCAGATTTGCTGAGATTTTCCATCATTTTATGTTTTAGTACCTCACTCTAATGGGTGGACCAAGCCAGCAAAATGACAAAATGACTTTTGTCATTCTAAGACTGGATGTTTCACTGTGATGAGTCTCACTTGTACTCCTTTAATTTGGCATTTTCTGTAGATGTTAACAGGAAAGCTTTTTGTGGGATCTGGAGATGTAGGTTGGTGTAGAAGAGGATGTTTTTCTGAGCTTTCAACTGATCATTTGGGAAGGTAAAGAGCTGTTCTTCAAAACTGACTTAGGCTATGCTTTTTATTAGTCTGGGGTGTTTGGCTGCATTAGAGGAGGCAAATTGTTTCATAGTATTGTCTTACAAATATGAGGACTGACTTTAGTTTTTAAATGATCAAATTTAGGGCACTATTTCTCACCTTTTTAAACTGTGGTTTTCAGGTAATTTATTTTGAGGATAATACAAACCATTATATTTGCTTGCTGGGTAATGCATACTAAGTGGGTGGTGCAGTTTCGAATATCATTCACACTCCTCTAACTCTTTCATTAAATCATATATACAGTTTATTGATATTTCTTGATAAAATTAAGAGACTAAAAGGTTTTGAGCGCAATGAAAGGGGAATCCAAAAATGAACTGATTGGTTTATCCAAGTGTATTCAGCTTTTAAGGCCACAATGAAAGGGTATTTGCACAAAGGTGCACTACAGTAGCATATATGGAAACTAGGCCTACAAGTGTCCTACACCATGCTGGTGGCATTTTTAATGGGGCCCAAGATCCAATATATTATCTGCCTTGGGTCTACCCATTGCAGCTGAAGGGTTCTCCCCCTGCCTGTGCACAATCTGCATTGGAAGCAAATACAAACCAATTGTTCGGCCCTAGGTTTCCAGCCCCACCGAGAGGAGCAACATTTGGGTAAAGCAAATGGATAAGGGCATTGATTTTAAAAATCTTTGGACCCCACATTATAAAGGCATACATTTTTTTTCAGGGAAAAACAGAGCAGTAGAATTGGATAACTCCTAAGATAAAAACAAATATCAGAGTATTCCATTTAAAAAAAAAATGAATTTTGACATATCCAGTTGGTGTGAATTTGGAACCCTGATAATATACCAGGTTGTACCACATAACAACTTGCTGCTATTAAGCAGTGTACTCTTGGGACTCGTTACAGGTAATATCACTACAGATTCACCTGCAGCATAGTAGAGTCATAGAAATTTACAGAATAGAAGCAAGGCCTTTGGCCCAACTCGTCTATGCTGCCTTTTTTTAACCCCAAAAGCTAGTTCCAATTGCCGCATTCGGTCCATAGCCCTCTATACCCATCTTACCCAGGTAACTGTCTAAACGATTTTTAAAAGACAAAATTGTACTCTGCTCTACTATTACCTCTGACAGCTTGTTCCAGACACTCATAACCTTCTGTGTGAAAAAAATTGCCCCCTGGACTCTTTTGTATCTTTCCCCTCTCACCTTAAATCTATGCCCTCTAGTTTCAGACTCCCCTACCTTTGGGAAAAGATATTGACTATCTAGCTGATCTATGCCCCTCATCATTTTATAGACCTCTATGAGATCACTCCTAAGCCTCCTATGCTCCAGAGAAAAAAAGTCCCAGTCCATCCAACCTCTCCTGAATGAAAATAGTCTGTATGCACAAATTCCCTTCCATCAAATCAGGCTTCCCATGTCGCACTTCTCTGTCACAGCTAATTACAACTTTAGGCAAATTTTGTTTTGAAGCTGAATGGCTTTGATGTAGATTATCCCTCAACAATCTCTTCATTTTAGAAGAAAATAAATCATTGTTAATAACTGCTATTAGCTTTGTTGCAGGATCTGCAGTGGCTAATTCCACAAGCTGTCAGTAATGAGGAATAACTCTTAAGTTCTTATTGCTTATATCATTCACTTCATAGCACAACTAACTACCTGAACATGAGACTTAATGCCACAAAGTATTTTAATACAGTATATATATACCAATGGTTTTGTTTTATGAACAGCACAGCAGAGAATCGTAATTCCCACCCTCAAGCACACACTTAGGTTTTGGAGAGGCAAAATGTATTGTACGGAGGCAATTGGCACTTAAACCATCAGCTGCCTGCACTTAAGTGACACTTGATAGCCCAGGAGTGTGAAATCCAAAATATGCAGATTGGACCTGGTAAAAGCCAGCAACTGGAAATGCCAAATTTAATTTTATAAAGCAATACTGTGGTTTTTGTATTATTTATGTTTTAGGTGGCTCAGTTCACTTTTCCATGAAAAAGATTTGCTTGGATATCCAGGGTACCCCTTTCGATCTGATCTTAGGCTAGCTTTTGGGGGTCAGGTGCCCTTTAAGCTAGATGAGGTAATCTTTAGGTAAGATGCCGTTTTGATTTAACATTTAAAGTTTATTTGTTAATCACGAGTAGCTTACATTAATGTTACGATGAAGTTACTGTGAAAACCCTCGAGTCGCCACATTCTGGCACCTGTACAGATACACTGAGGGAGAATTTAGCTTGGCCAGTGCACCGAAACAACATGTCTTTCGGACTGTGGGAGGAAACTGGAGCACCTGGAGGAAACCCGCACAGTCTCAAGGAGAATATGCAGACTCCGCACAGACAGTGACCTGATCTGGGAATCGAACCCGAATGTTGGAAGTTGACATAAATTGCATAGTGTATTGCTAACTATCAAGTTCATTGCTACTGTCAACAGACTTGTTAAAATTAACTGTCAGAATCGTTTGTCAAGAGAAGCTAACAAAGAGAACTATCAAGGCATTTAAAAGTCCTGTTATTTAAAACTCTGAAGAAACCTGGAGTGATAAACATAGGTTGCTCACTATCTTATTCTATCTATTGACAAAATTCCGAAGGTTTACATTACTGGATTAATGCTATGTGAGTGATTTCACAATCATCCATGATCACAGTTGGGTGCCAACCATTTCAAGTTTGATAACACAGGTAGCTAGTGATGTTGGACTATGGATTCCAATGGATTGTACAATTGAATGAAATATTTATTGTTCGAAGGCTTTGTTTAGTTGAATGAATATAAATGTAATAACTGCATTCTTAGGAGAATTGTTTTCAATATAGTGACATTTATAATAGACACTATAAAACTTCGTTTCATCTCATTTCAGCATGGGCTCTGAGGTCTGCCCATAATGAATATTGGGTGAGTTTGCATTATAGGTATAAGAGCAAAGGAAAATGACTAGAGGACAAAGGTTGGCATGATTTGGTGTGAGTTGGCATTAAATTGGCACAGAGTGAATAAGGGAAAAATAGCGGGTGAGTAGAGAGGCGTAGGTTGGCATAGGAGCCTCAAGGACCCAAGGGAATTAGTTGAAGGGCATAGCTTGACATGGGAGCAGGAGGTATTGAAACAGCTGGGGATATGGTTTGGCATGGATCATGACTGGGGTGAGGGACTTTGAGGACTGGAGGGACATTTCATGTGTTGTTCTTCCTGACACAGGCCTTCTCCACAGCATGTTTTGACACAGTCTCTTCAGTCCTTCTGGCATTGCCTATCCTGACCCCAAAACTAGAACCCCCCCCCCCCCCCCCCCCCCCCCCCCCGGTTCACGTCCCACGTTCCATGCCCCTGCACGGTTCTGGGGATAGATAATATGATGTCCAGGCAGCCATTTTTAAAGGTTAGGTTTACAGTGCTGAGATACTTCCTGTCACTGTGCACCTGAGGCCAGAGCAAAAATCTTGGCCTGGATGATTTTTCTCCTCAGAAGTTATGTTTTTAGTTCTGATTTGTTTGCCATGAGAGAGTCACCACAATCCCCAGCAAGGCCTGATCGGTTTAAAATAGGAATTGGGAGGAATTACTTTACTCAAAGGGTTGTGAATCTATGGAATTCTCTACTTCAGAGTGCAGTGAATGCTGGTACACGAAACAAATTTACAGAGGAGATAGATGGGTTTTTAATTAGTACTGGGGTGAAGGTGTTACCACTGATTTCCTATGAACTAACCACAGGAGACTCAGAACAAGTCACTCAATTTCAAACATGTGCAAGGAGAGCACTACGTCAGAGAAAGGTCCCTGGAGCAGACTCTGGTGTTTACAGGAAAGTTGCACATATTTATACCATGCTTCGTATGTACATTATTACAATTTCAGTCTAGCAATACACACAGGTTTTATTAAAACAGGCACATCTTGTACTTGTCACATTTAACCTTGCACCCATTACAGAGGTTCCTTACCTAGCTTGGTATTTCTACCCCTTCCCTCTCCAATACTGTTTTGTTGTCTGACTCCAAATCTTATTATTCCTAAGAAGGTCAGCTTGTACAGTTCTTGCAAGTTGTACAGAGGTGCTAACCTTTGTAACAAAGAGCTAGTTTGTTGTAACAAAGGAACCTGTAACCATTTTCCTACTATTTTCTTATTAATTATTAATTCCTAAATCTCACGACATAATTATATTACAACCTTAATCTTTTTATTAGCGCCAATATAGGGGGAGTAGATAGGAAGGTGGAAATGAGGCAGAGTTGAGATCAGCCGTGATTGTATTGAGTGGCGGAGCAGGCTCAAGGGGCTGAATTTGCCTAGTTCTTTAGTTCTTATGTTCTAAATAACACTCAGATTTTCTGGCATGACTTTTAGATAATTATTCGCAATTTCAGTCACAAACATAGTTAAGATGTCAACGGGAAAAACGGATGAACTTAGGGCCTTAACGTTTGTGAGGAACTTGGATGCGGTTGCAGTGACGGAGACGTGGTTAAAGGAAGGGGAGCAGTGGCAACTGAACATTCCTGGGTGTAAGTGTTTCAGGTGTGACAGAGGAGGGCCCAGAAGAGGTGGGGGAGTGGTGTTGTTAGTTAAGGAGAGCATCACGGCAGTGCAAAGGGAGGGCATTACAGAGGAGTTAGGAGTGGAGTCGCTATGGGTGGAGTTGAGGAATAGAAAGGAGGCAATTACTATGCTAGGGGTGTATTATAGGCCACCCAACAGCCCGCGGGTAGTTGAAGAAGGCATACGTAGAGACATTTTGGATAGGTGCAGAAAGAACAGAGTTGTTATAGTGGGAGATTTTAATCTCCCTGGGGTGGATTGGAAAGTACCTAGAGCTGGGGGTTTGGATGGGCAGGAATTTGTAAAATGTGTACTGGAAGGATCGTTGGAGCAGTATGTGGCTAGCCTGACTAGAGAAGGGGCTATATTAGATTTAGTTCTGAGTAATGAGCCAGGGCAGGTGGTTGATGTTGTAGTAGGGGAACATGTGGCTAACAGTGACCACAATTCTGTCTACTTTAGGATACAGATGGAAAAGGATGCTTGTTGCCCTAGGGACAGGGTGCTGAATTGGGGGAAGGCTAACTACGATCGGATTAGGCAGGAACTTGTGGGAACAGATTGGGAACGGTTGTTCGAGGATAAGCCCATACTAGGCATGTGGGAGTCTTTCAAGGGAATACTGAAAATGTTGCAAGATAAATATGTGCCAGCCAAGAGGAAAGATGGGAAAGGTAGGATCAGAGAGCCGTGGATTACTAGGGATATTGAGGACTTGGTTAGGAAGAAAAGAGAGGCGTATGAGAGGTCAAAGCTGCTGGGAATGGTGACAGCATTGGAGGAATATAGAGAGAGTAGGAGAGAGCTCAAACTGGGAGTTAGAAGGGCAAAAAGGGGGCATGAAATGATTTTAGCGGATAGGATTAAGGAAAATCCAAAGGCTTTTTACTCCTACGTTAGGAATAAAAGGGTGGTTAGAGGAAAAATCGGACCTCTTAGGGACGGAGGAGGGGAACTGTGCTTAGAGCCCGAGGGAATGGCGGAGATCCTGAATGAACACTTTGCATTGGTATTCACGAAGGAGAGAGCCTTGTTGACAGCTCCTGTCTCTGAGGGAGCTGTGGACCAGTTGAGGGAAATATCCATACCGAGGGAGGAAGTGTTAGAGCTTCTAGGTAGCATTAAAACTGATAAATCTCCGGGGCCTGATGGCATTTATCCCAGGCTGCTTAGGGAGGTGCAAGTTGAATTGCTGGGCCTCTGATGCAAATCCTTGTCTCTTCCTCGGACACAGGTGAGGTCCCAGAGGACTGGAGAATAGCTAATGTTGTACTGTTGTTTAAAAAGGGTAGTAGGGATAACCCTAGAAATTATAGGCCGGTGAGTTTGACATCAGTAGTAGGGAAGCTGTTGGAAGGGATTCTTAGAGATAGGATGTATAGGCACTTAGAGCGTTGCGATCAGATTAGAAATACACAGCATGCATTTGTTAAGAGGAGGTCGTTCCTTACAAATCTGGTAGAATTTTTTGAGGATGTGACGAAAACGGTTGACGAAGGGCGAGCCGTTGATGCCGTCTATATGGATTTCAAAAGGCGTTTGACAAAGTCCCTCATGGGAGGTTAGTTGAAAAGGTCAAGGCTAATGGGATACAAGGACAGGCAGCTAGATGGATAAGTAACTGGCTTAGTAGTAGGAGACAGAGAGTAATAGTGGAAGGGTGTTTTTCTAGCTGGAGATCGGTCACTAGTGGTGTGCCGTATGGCTCGGTACTGGGACCTCTTCTATTTGTAATATATATAAATGACTTGGGAGTAAGTGGAGTGATCATCACGTTTGCAGACAATACAAAGATTGCTGGACTTGCGGATAGTGAGGAGCATTGTCAGGTGATGCAGCAGGACATAGGCTGGTAGCTTGGGCAGATAGATGGCAGATGGAATTCAATCCTGATAAATGTGAGGTGATGCATTTTGGGAGAAAGAATGTAGGGGGGAGGTAAATGATAAAGGGTAGACCTATTAAGAGTATGGAAATGCAGAGGGACCTGGGGGTGCAGGTGCACAAGTCTCTGAAGGTGGCAGAGCAAGTGGAGAAGATTGTGAAGAAAGCATATAGTATGCTAGTCTTTATAGGAAGGGGTATAGTGTACAAGAGCTGGCCTTTAATGTTGCAGTTGTATAAAACGTTGGTTAGACCTCATTTGGAATACTGCGTCCAGTTCTGGTCGCCTTACTACCGGAAGGACGTGGAGACTGTGGAGAGAGTGCAGAGGAGGTTTACCAGGATGCTGCCTGGTATGGAAGGTCTGAGTTATGAGGAGAGGTTAGGCAAATTGGGACTGTTTTCCTTAGAAAGACGTAGACTTAGAGGAGATCTAATAGAGGTGTACAAGATTGAGGGGTATAGATAGAGTAAACAGGGTTAAGCTTTTTCCTAGGATGGACTCAAATAGCACGAGGGGTCACGGGCTTAGGGTGAGGGGGGTAAGGTATAATTTGGATGCTAGAGGGAGTTTTTTCACACAGAGGGTGGTGGGGTATGGAATGCGCTGCCAAGTAAAGTGGTGGAGGCAGGTACTCTGGAGTTATTTAAGAAATACTTAGATGGGCACATAAACAGAATGGGAATGAAGGGGTATAGAAAACTGATTTAAAATAGGGATCATGAGCCTTGGGAGTCCCTGGGAAGTGTCTAAATAGATAGTGATGTACTTGTTTCTATCCTACAGGTGCTTTGGTCCACCTTATCGTCTAACAAGGGGCATACACGCGATGGGTCGTGAGAGGGCTGCTCTTGGATTTTTTTTTGACAGTATCCTAGAGCTTCATGTCGTTAGTGTACACTTGACCTGGACCATTTGATGGGCAACACGACAGCTCAGTGACTATCGCTGTGCAGTGCAGATACATGGATTTGGGCCTGTGTCTGTGGGAGTTTGCGCATTCTCCCCGTGCTTGTATGGGTTTTCTCCGGGTGCTCAGGTTTCCTCCCACATCCCAAAGATGTGGTCTTAGGCTAATTGGCAAAACAAATTCTCCTTAAAGTGTCTCAAATTTGTTTTTTTTTTTCAATCCATAGATCTATAAACATGGACAGGGATCGCGGGTAGAGATGGGAACATCGGGGTGGCGGCACGGGCTTGTTGGGCCAAAGGGCCTGTTTCCCGTGCTGTTTTGTTCTTTGTTCTTTATATCAAGGGATATGGGGGAAAGGGGAGAGTCAGGGTATTGAATTTGATGATCAGCCATGATCAAAATGAATAGCGAATCAGGCTCGAAGGGCCGAATGGTTTACCATTGCTTCTGGTTTCTATGTTTCTATTGCAGGTGAGGTTCGGGGTGTGATGGAGTTGGGATGTTATAGTTGAAGGGGGAAGTGTTTGGAATAGCAACAGGCCCAGACAGAAGAATGGATCTCTCAGTGCAGTGCAGTGAATCTGTTTACAAAGCCTTCTGTCCACTGTCATCCCATGAATCAGCACTGCAGCAGGCCTGCAAGAAAGTGCAGCCAAGTTGCAGCCAAGTACAGATGTCCCTAAAATGTGCAGATTCTGATGCCTGATAGCTGCCAGTGTTGTTACAGCACATAACACAAATCAGTGCTTGCCCTTCTGCTGACATAGTCTCTGAGACAACAAATTACCACAGTCTCGTCTATGTTGCCCTGCAGGTTCCTGTGGAAATGACTGACCTCTTGGCAGTAATGAATGCTCAGTCCTGATAATGCTGATATGCTTCCTTTCATAGAATCCCAGACATTCCACCCATCTGCTATGATTGTGTGCTTTTGAGGAGCCTTCTAGCAAAAATGATTAGTCAGTCATTCAATAGTGATGTTAAAGGTCTCTTTGAGAAAATAAGCTTTTAACATGACACACCTTTCTTTAGAACAGGTTGTACTATCTCTCTCAAGTAAGTAATCTGAGTAAGAGAGAGATGATGTGGAGTTGCTCTTGTTGGACTGAGGCAGGCACAGTAATTAGCCTCACAACGCCAGCTTAAAGTCCAACAGGTTTATTTGATAGCACGAGCTTTCGGGGCACTGCGCTTTCATCAAGTGAGCGATGCTCCGAAAGATCATGCTACCAAATAAACCTGTTGGACTTTAACCTGGTGTTGTGAGGCTAATTACTATGCCTGCCCCAGTCCAACAAGAGCAGCTCCACATCATCTCTCTCTAAAGGTGTGGTTGTTGGTGAGAGGGCGCAAAACATTTTGATTTGATACGATTTGATTTAATATTGTCACATGTATTAGTATACAGTGAAAAGTATTGTGTGCTATATAGACAAAGCAGGCCGTACACAGAGGAGGAAAGGAGTGACTGCAGACTGTAGTGTCACAGTTATAGCTATGGTGTAGAGAAAGATCTACTTAATACAAGTTAGGTCCATTCAAAAGTCTGATGGCAGCAGGGAAGAAGTTATTTTAAGTCGATTGGTATGTGCCCTCAGACTTCTGTATCTGTCTCCTGATGGAAGATAGTGGAAGAGAGAATGTCTGGGTCCTTGATTATGCTTGCTGGTTTTCCAAGGCAGCTGGAAGTGTAGAGGCTGATTTGCACAATGCACTAAGCTTCATTCATGACCTTTTGCAGTTTCTTGTGGCCTTGGATAGAGCAGGAGCCATACCAAACTGTGATACAACCAAGAAAGAATACTTCCTATGGTATATCTGTAAACGTTGGTAAGAGTCGTAGCCAAATTTCCTTAGCTTCTTGAAAGATATAGAGGCATTGGTGGGCTTTCTTAACTATGACATCAGCGTGGAGGAACCAAGACAGGTTGTTGGTGATCTGGACAGCTAGAAACTTGTAGCTCTCGACCATTTCCACTTTGTCCCCATTGATGTAGATGGGCATGTTTCCTGAAGTCGATGACTATCTCCTTCATTTTGTTGACATTGAGGGAGAGATTATTGTTGTTGCATGAGTTCACCAGATTCTGTGGCCAGGATTCTCCCAAAAGAATTTGAAGGATCGAACTTGTGTGAAAACTGGAGTAAGTCACTCTTTTTTCAGTGGGAGTTCAGAGAAGAATCTTCCACACACTGTGCATTGCAGAGAGCACCAGCATAAATCAGGTTAGAAAATCAGAGTGAGGCCTAATCCTGCGTGGGAGGCCAATGCATCGCGCTGTGCCAGCCACTGTGCATGTACCGATCTGTCAGCGCCAAAGTCAACACATGCACAGTGGCTTCTGTCTGCCAGCCTCCCAATTGCTGGGTAGTTTGACCGCTGGCCAAATCCATGATGCCTGCAATGCTGGCTCTCTAACAGCCCCACAGCCTGATGGCTGGCCCCCTCCATTCATGCCTGGGCCAGCCTCGACCCTCCCCGTGCCCATTGCGTCCATCCCCTGCAGCTCCGATCTCCACCCCCCCCCCCCCCCCCCCCAACCCCACTTCACCAGCAATAGTAAGGTGAGATGTTCAGCACAGATCCTGCAGATCATGCAATGTTGGTAACTCACAGCCTGCTGTGCTACAAAATTAGTGCAGCAGGATTGGAGAATCACCCTGCCTATCTCTTCGCTATATTCCATGTCATAATTGTGTGAGATCCAATCCACTACAGTGATGTCATCAACAAACTTGAAAATTGAGTTGGAGGGGTATTTGACCACACAGAGTAAGGAACTGAGGACACAGCCTTGTGAGACACCAGTGTTGGGGATGATCGTGAAGGAGGTGTTTTTGTTTATTACTAATTTGTGGTCTGTGGGTTAGGAAGTCTAGGATCCAATTGTGGAGGGAGGAGCCAAGGCCCAGGCCACGGAATTTGGAGATGAGTTTTGTAGGAATAATGGCCTTGAAGGCTGAGCTGTATCAATAAATAGGAATCTGACATAGGTGCCTTTGTTAACTAGATGTTCCAGAGTTGCGTGTAGGGCCAGGGAGATGGTGTCTGCTGTGGACTTATTATGGTGATAGGTGAAGTATATTGGATCCAGGCAATTTGGGAGGCTGGAATTGATTCATGCAATGACTAACCTTTCATTGCACTTCATAATGATGGATGTCAGAGCAACCAAATGACAGTCAGTCATTTAGGCATGCTGCCTGGCTTTTCCTTGGTACTGGGATAATGGTCAATATCTTGAAGCAGATAGGGACTTCACATTGATGTAAAGAGAGGTTAAAGTTGTCTACGAATACCCTTGCCAGCTGGTCTGTGCAGGATCTAAGTGCGTCTTTTTGGCTGCCGGACCAGCCTTTCACCTTCTGCAGATCTTTATTCTGAACATGTCAGTTTGCAGGATCCATTTTGGCAAATTCTTGGAAGCTTGGAACAGAAAAATAAATGATCCCAATTGAGACCAAGACTTTTGACAGCAGAAAATATTATTAAATGAAACAAGCTGTTTAAAAAAAGAAACGGTTGCTAAAGTCTGTCTCCATTTTAAAGGCCCTTTTTGTTGCTTGGTTTCATTAGTAAAATTTGGAACTACCATAGGCTAGAAAGTGACACAATGTCTACCGTGTAATATGTTTATATTTCGGGTGGGCATAGCAGACACCTGCTGCATTTTAATGAAATGTTCATTATATTGTTGGGATGCACAAATGAAGGACATTGTTTAATTAAGTACTTGGAGCACATACAAGTAAGAGGACAATCCCTTTAAGGGGACTGTCTTTTTATTTGTCCCTCAGGTTGTTAATTTAGGTTAATTGGTTTTCCAAAAATAGACTAAACAGGGGACAGCTGGAATACTGGATTTATGTGAGAAGCATTATGAGACAGAACAAAGTCTATAAGGAAAGCTCTCTGTCTTGGGCTTCAACTTCACCAACCAGCTTGGATCTTAACACTACAATCGTGTCTGGAAACTTCAATGAGTCCAGGAGAAGTGGGGAATCTCATAGAACTGAATTTCTGCTGAAGTTTCTAGCCTCTGTCACCTTGCCAATTTCTAATTTTGGATGCTGTAATTCCCTGCAGCTGGCATACATTCAGAATGTGGGTCAGTGGATTCATCTCGAGATGCAGTACATTTGATAGTGGGGGAAGCAGTTATATGGTGCTAAATCTGTAATATGATGCTATTCTTCAACTGAGATATGGAAGCGAAGGGTTTACTGTGCGGGGAGAGAGGAGAGAACATGAAATATACTGAAGGCCATTGATTTAGAAAACTTGTGTCTGTGGATGGAAATCAAGATGCAGCAAAGAAAACAGTGAAGAGATTCTGAATATTTATTAAAGTTTCACGTCACATAATATCTCCATTACGCCTTCAGGCTGTTAGCCCATGTGTTGAAAAACTCTTTAATTAAAGGGAAAAACCAATTGGATTTGGCAGCTCTGAATAAGCCTGGAGGAGGTTTTGGTGCGATTGTAGAATACAGTTGTAATTGTAAACGTTTTAATCTGACCTTTCAGGTGAGTATGAAAAAGTGAGCCTCAGAGATGAGTGACAACTTAAGGATTACTTAAACACATTGCAGTCTAACATAACAGGTTTTCTCCCAACTCCATTTTTTTTACACACCATAACTAGTTATTTCCTCCTGTGCAAAATAAATGAGTTGAAATCCCATTATAAGCATTTCGCACATTGTTGTGGAAGGATAAAATAGAAAGCAAGGAGACTGTTGCTGCATCAGATATTGACCAAAGCCATCTGGAGCATTGTCCACAATTCTGAATAGCTGACAACAGGAAGATATCATTAAAAAAACATGTAGAGATTAACAATGGAAAAAAAAATCCAGGTGTTAAGTTGCAAAACTATGCTAAATTGGCCTTAATTTCTGAGAAAAATTAAGTTTTCAAGATTGTGCGATCTTTTGAGTTATTATAGTGTGAAGTTTGAAGGGAAAAATACACTAGAAGCCAGAAAGAAAGTCAGTGAAGGTCAAAAAGTAATAACATTTCTTGAAAATAATTTTAGGAAAAAAGAATGGAAGTAGAATTAGAATACGTTGCTGAGAACAGAAGTGATTGATAGACACTAAAATAAAGGCAAAATGCTACGGATGCCTGAATCTGAAACAAAAACTACAAATGCTGGAGAAACTCAACAGGTCAGACAGCAACTGTGGAAAGAGAATAGATCCAATGTTTCGAGCCAAAGAGTCATCCTGACTGGAAATGTTGGCTCTATTCTCGCTTCAGACGTTGTCTGACCTGCTAGGTTTCTCCAGCTTTTTCTGATCATTAGACACAGTGAGTAAGTGACTGAGTGGACTGGATGTAGCAAAAAGGGCAAGCTTTTGGACTGAGTGGAGTATTTCACCAATGCTTCGAAGTATCTTTGTTCCAGGAGACTTTCATCATTTCTCTCTTTTTCATAAGTAATTTGTTAACTCAGCAGAATTATATGAATATTGTTTAGCCTGAGGATGGATCCGAAGGCATTAAAGAGAATGCAGGAAAATAGTTCCAGGGATGAAGAATGTCAGTTATGTAGATAGGTTGGAGAAGGGAAAATTGAATGATAGAGGTTTTCAAAATCATGGAGGTCTGAACAGAGTAGACAGGGAGAAACTGTTCTCGTTGGTGGCAGGATCAAGAACCAAAGACACAGATGGTGAAATGAGGACAGATGTTTTTACAGTGTGAATAGTTAGGATCAGCAATGCAATATGTACAAGAGTCTGAGGGCAAGTTCAGTTGAGGCAATCATGAGAAAATTGGATTCTTAGCTCTAAAGGGAGACTGTGCGGAGCCACCAGGAGAAGGTGAGGGACTGGCACTAGTTGAATTGTTCCATCAGAGAGCCAGCACAGACATGACAGGCCGAATAGCCTCATGTTTGTAACCATTCTGTAATTATTTTCTTCACCTCTGCTGCAGCTAGGGACAGAGTTACAATAAAACACCACATGCCTGTGATGTGGGGCCCCCAAACTGTGGCGGGGTTGGAGTGAGAGCAAACAAAGTGTCTAAATTAGATGAATGAAGATTGAATCAGATTTTATAGGTGGAAATTGTTGAAACTTAAACAGAGTTTGAAATTACTCAAGGCTACAGTTTTGACCTATTCTCTAACAGCAAATTGCTGCAGTTTTATGGAAAAAAAAAAATCACCGTACATCCTTCCACTGTCACTAACATATGGGATTAGGATGAAATCACTGCTTCTGTTGGAGCATATGGACACAACCAGATGTTTAGCTCCTTCCTGTTGAGCCTTAGCATCTTTTGTAACAGTTTCAGCTGCATGTCCTGAGTTTTTGTTGAGGATATTCCACAGCATTGCTGCTTAATTGCCAGGAATCTCAATCTGAGTGAAGTGTGAATGAATCGGACTATCCCTGTAGAATAAGAAAGAGACAAACTCCAAATTTCTAATACAGCAAATGTACATGGTATCAATTGGATGTGTTACGATTTCAGAGACACTTAAAGTAAAAGTTTATTTATTAATCACAAGTAGGCTTACATTAACACTGCAATGAAGTTACTATGAAATTCCCCGAATCATAACACTCTAGCGCACAGTCAGATTAATGCATCTAGCCAGCACATCTTTCAGACTGTGGGAGGAAACCAGTGCACCTGGAGGTTACCCATGCAGACATGGGGAGAGTATGCAGACTTTGTAAAGACAGCCGGGGTTAAGCTGGGAATCAAATCCGGGTTCCTGGCACTGTGTGGCTAACCACTGTGCAGCGTGCCACCCACTTATCGATGCAGATTCCTTCAGTATGCCTGAAGTAGAACTGGAACCCTGTTTGGATAGTTGATAGTACAACAAGGATCATTGTATCTCCTCCATCCTCAACAAGGTATGTGGTTGAAGGAATATGGTGAGCCTGAGAATAGCTTGTAGAGGTAGCTATTATATTTAAGTTTTAGGCTAAAAAGAGCAAATCCATTTGAACTGAAACACGATCCACGGTTTTTTATTTTGCAGTTCTTTATCTTGTATGGGATGGCAATGACATCATGATATTGTCACTGGACTAGTAATCCCAAGATCCAGGGTAATGCTCTGGGGACCAAGGTTTGAATCCCACCATGGCAGATGATAAAATTTGAACTCAATAAAAAATCTGGAACTAAACAGTCCAGTGATGACCATAAAACCAACACTGATTGTCATAGAAAATCCATCTGGTTCACTAATGCCCTTTAGGGAAGAAAATCTGACGTTCATTCTATGTGACTTCAGATGCACGGTAATGGTCTTGCAAACCATTTAGTTCAAGGGCACTCTGGCCTGGCCACCATTTGTTGTCCAAACCCGTGATGCCCACGTCCCATGAACGAATTAAAAGAAAGATTTGAATTTTAATTCAAACTCAACCTGACTTCCTCTTCAGTCTTAAAGGGATTTTTCTAATTTATCTCAATTAAAGTTCTCCTTTCCTAATCTCAATTTGTTTAACTAGTCATAGCCTCTACAACAACAAATTTATTTCAGATTTAGAAATTTTTATGAAACAGTTTAGATTTCACTGTCTGAGTGCAGCAAATGGTGAATGTGTGGGGATGGGGTTGTCAAGGGAGGCATTCATGAATCATTGTATAAACAGGTTTAGCAGAGAGTTGAACCTGGATAAAAATTCAAGACAGACATATAAGAAGAATTGTGTGGTGAGGTTTTTTTTTAGACACTTAAACAAATTCTGAACATTCTTTTATTCCATTAAGATCAGAAGCTTTTTGTGAACTTTCTTGTACCTTTGACTCAGTTTTGTGGACAACAACATGTAATTTTTCAATTCCCTTAACACAGTAAAATACTACAAAGTGTAATTGCACAAAATGAAAATTGTCCTGGATTTTATGGCAGTAATGACATTGAAACTGCCAACACTCACCATAATTTCTCTTCTGAAAATGACAGTGCAGCTTCCTTCAATGTCAGCCACTGACCTTATAATCTAGGCTATTGTGATGGACTACTGAAAACGACTCTAAGTATATTAGTTTCTCCTGAGTTTCCTATTGGATTCATTAGTGAGACCAAAGCAAAGAGAAGTAAACTCAACCAGGTAATTATTCATACAGGTACATTTTCACAAGTGAAAAAGCACTGATCAATTTGTATATTTTTGCTTTTGAGTGCTGGTGCAGAGAGCAAAAATGAAGCTGTGTACGGGACCCCACTACCTGTAACTCCACCACTGGTCACAATCTCTGCTGCCCACAACCTGTCCTCACTTCTAAGTACCTGAATGCTTCTGTGAAAATGGCTGACCATTTGGAATTGATTTTTAAATTTTCTGCAGTCATTCAGTAACCTTACTGCCCTGTTAACCTCAACAGTCAGCAAGCTATGACTTTTAAGGTATTTATCAGTGGACAACCAAACCATTTCAGGTTTTCCATCCCTTTTCAATATCCAAATTGGGGAGCTATGTTGTATGTCGGAGCTCTTCTGGCTCCATAAAAATACTGCAATCCACTGATGTCCTTGACTTGTTTCTCTTGAGACCAACCCAAGCACCCATCTATCCCCTCAACTGCACTCAGCTTTAGACCCTACCTGTAGTAGCAGCGTGAATCCTAGCCAGCCAATAACCTTGAGGCTGGATTGAAATGAAGCCTTGACTTCAAAATCCCCAATGGTCTATCCACTGGAGGAATGGCTGCCTTGTTGATACGTCATGATGACCAGTTATCTAAAAGTTAAAATCTACTCTTTCGTCTTTAAATTGCTCAGAAAATATTGTTCATAATGCTTCAGCCTAACAATCTATTTCCTTCACATGTACAACTTAAGAGGTAACATTTTGGAATAAGTGCATCCCAGAAATTATTTTGAATCCTAATGGTCACAGGATTGGTATTCAACAATCTATTCTAATTTTTGTCTCATTGGACGTGTACAAATTTTTCTACCTCAGGACTTGGGTTTTACCTAATAATATGCGTTGTTTGATTTCAACAAGTTAAAAATAGCACCACACAAAA
Source organism: Sphyrna mokarran (assembly GCA_024679065.1). NCBI lineage: Eukaryota > Metazoa > Chordata > Chondrichthyes > Carcharhiniformes > Carcharhinidae > Sphyrna > Sphyrna mokarran. The sequence continues at coordinate 44,458,841 of JAGIQG010000009.1, forward strand.
GTGGCAAGGTCTACATAACATTTATATTCTGATTGCTCACATTGTTGGTGTCGATATTGCAGGCATGGTAGCACAGTGGTTAGCGCTGCTACCTCACAATCCATTCTAATTTTTGTCTCATTGGAAGTGTACACCCAGTGCCAGGGACCTGCGTTCAATTCTGAGTTTGCACATTCTCTCCATACTTGCATGGGTTTCTTCCGGGTGCTCCGGATTCCACCCACAGTCCAAAGATGTGGGAACTAGGTTGAATGGCCATGCTAAATTTCCCTTTAGTGTCAGGTGGACTAGTTAGGGTAAATGCATGGGATTATGGAGATAGGGCGTAGCTAGGATTGTGGTTGATGCAGACTCAATGGGTCAAATGGCCTCTTTCTGTACAGAAAGAGGCCATTCGAAACCCTGAATGGGTTTCATCCAGGTGCTCCTTCCACACTCAAAAGATGTGGGATTAGATGGATTGGCTCAGCCAAATTGAGCCTTAGGGCTCAATTGTACTATTTTGATTTTAAGTGCTGAATCTGGGTGCAATTCAGATCCAACTTGGAGAACTGTTTCCAGGTGTTACCACATGCACTTAGCTTGAACCAAAAATTGCAGGTCTATATTGCGCAGTGGGTGGGACTTATTGTGCCCAAAATGCTGCTGCTCCGATAAAACTCTTCAGCAGTGCATACACACTGAGAAAAAATTTGAAAATCGTGCCCCTGTCACATTGCTCCTGGGCCACAAAAAGCAGATAAAGCGGCCCAGAAATAAAAAGTGGGGAGATGTTGCTCCATCCCACAATATAACTGTACCCCTTAGCCACCGCGCCTCTGCTACCAAGATAATCTCAACCCTCTGCCATCGATTTTTTTCCCCCCCCCACCCCCCAACTGATTGCCTGCAGAGCGGCAGTTGACCCCCTTCCCCTTCACCCACAAAGTGACAGCAGACATCCCTGCCCCTGCAGCCCGCCTCCTCTCCCCCCCCCCCCCCACCCCACACCGCCACCAGAGATGCATCTAACCCACACCCTTCTCATCCCCACCCCTCCTCCACACCAGAGAATGATCAAGCCTCCTCACCCACAGAGAATGAACGGACTTCCCTCTCCCGCCGCCACCAAAGAATGATCGGTCCTCTCTCTTCCTCCCCTCCCCTCATCAGAAAATGTTCTGGCCTCCCTTCTCTCTCCATCTCTACTCCACCGGAGAGTGATCAGGTCTCCCATCTCCTTTCCCTCCCTTAACAGAGAATAAAATGCCCTCCCTCCTTTCTCCCCTCCCATTCCCTTTACCAAAGAATGATCTATCCTTCCTTCCTCCCTCCCCATCTCCACACCAGAGAACAATCGAGCCCCCCTCAACTCCTCCCCCAACGCCACCACCAGAGAATGATCTGGCCTCCCTTTCCCCTTCCCTCTCATCAGAGAATGATCTGGCCTGCCTCCCTCCACTCCCAACCTCCCCCTCATCCAGAGGATGACCTGGCCTGCATTCCACCACCCCGTCAAGTTAGAGAGCAGTTGGAAGCTCTGAACCTACCCCTTCAGAAGCTGGAGAGTCCAAAACAGACTTTGCCAAGCATGCCTGTTTTGCGCTGAATCTGGACGGGCGAACACGATGGTAAAGGGGGAAGTGCTGGTCTTGTTGGGCAAGCAGCCCATTAATTCAATTTAAATAAATGCAAATACATTTAAATCACCGTTGCACCAGTTTTGGGCGCAGCTCGGACTAGGGCTATTTTTGGGCCTTCGTAAAGTGGGCGCAGATGTGGGAGCAAATCACGTTAATCACTTCACACCCAACTTTACAAGTTTTTGCACCTGTTTTGGTAAAACTGGGCCCTTAGTGTCTTGCGGGTTAGCAGGGTAAATATGAGGTTATGGTGATACGCCCTGGATGATGATTGTTGTCAGTCCAAACTCAATGGCCTCCTGCACTGCAGGAATTCTATGATTCTAATAAGATAATCCAGGATGTAACAATTCTGTGATTCAAATCAGACACGCTTGTATATCTTTCCCATGTGTGACTCTTTAATCTCTCCAAGGTAACCCAATCTTCCACCGCAATTTGCTGCTCAGCTGCTTGTTACTGTTCTTTTTCTATTCGAATCCCACCATCTGGTGTGGTGAGATTCAAACCTGCGTCCCGGAGCATTACCTTCTGGATTACGAGCTCAGTGGTAATACCATTACATCATTGCCTCCCCAGCTCACTCCATTTCAGTGAGACCCAGCATTGAAGGCCACTGATTTTTTTGGCCATTGTTTAAAACTACCTACTTTCTGTGGAAGAAATGGTCAAAAAGTTCAATAATGTGACATTCCCATGTCTAATTAGTGCATATAGAGATGCAGAATCCTATCTTGGACATGGTGGGCTAGATCCCATGAGTCTAACGGTGAAGCATTTTATTTGAGATTAGATGCCTTGTCTGACCTTTGGCAACCACTGACAGGTCAGTTCTTCTGAATAATTCAAAGACATATTAGAGGCGCAGATGAAAAGACTACAGTAAACTATATTCACCTTGTGCTGTGCAGATGTGTTCCAAGTACTTCCTTTCCCTTTGATACTCAAAGGCATTCTAATTTCATGCAATGGTTGCATTAATGCCATAGGCAAACACAGGTGGGGATTTACTGTGTTTCTCAGCTGATTTGAATACTTCTATCTTTGCTGATAACACATACATATTACAAGGTCAGCCTCAGAGGGAATCGTGTCAACCAGTCATCAACATTTTTCTGCAGATTTGAAACCTCTTATCATTTTTGCATATCAAGGTGGAATGAAATTTTCATTTTGTGTGAGTTCAGCTTAAATTTGTGTAGTGGGACTTGTTTAAAAAAAAAAGTACCATAAAACCTGATTAACTTTCAGTCTGATTTTTGCACTGCTGATAAGATTTTTAAGCAACAGCTCAATAATATTCTTATTCAAAAGCCCAGTTTTTAAACAGGAACTCACTTTTTTTTTTAAGTATTCTTCTGTTTGTATAACCGAGGGACAGAAAAAGTATTAAAATTTAAAATCAAACATTCCAGATGGCAGTTTGAACACAAATAGAAAAATAGTGTATTGTCAGAAGAGGTGTTATAACCCTTCTGATGCAGAAGAGATTAAACAATAATTCTTCTAGATATTTTGATAGTGGGAATATCCTGATTCATACATTAGTACTAGCAGTTACAGTACATTGTTATTCAGCGAATAACATCAAAAACTGTGAAAATTTTATGTGCCAAACAGGGCTGTGGTGCAGAAATGGTGTCAATGCAAGGGAAGTCCCAAAGTTGCAAAATGGTGCAAGCACCACATCTGGCTGCCACTCTATGATCAGAAGATAATACTGGCAAATTTGTTCACTGCAAGTGTCAGGAGTGTTTAGATTGTAACATTCGTCACCATTCCTGCTGATTTGATTCACAGTTTTGAAACTTGGACCACATAGATCTAGTGTGCTAATCATTCCCAGCTGCCCATGTGTTAGATTGCACAAGGAACCCCTCATTAGAGCCATTTGAATCGATTGGCATCCAACTTGTGCATGAACTCCGTTTCACTTCTGCGATTGGAAAAGTCTGTGGAGTGTTTTTGTATATGTACTGGTGATTTAGTACGTCCATACAGACAGTTTGGCCATCCGTGGTATGTCTGCAAAAGGTGTGGGGGCTTTGAGAATGTATTCATTGACTTTGACCAGCCATGTGTGCCAACTTGTTGAAGTTCTGCCTGAATCTTGGGTCCATGCTCCAGAAATTGGTCTTTCTGGCCGTCTGCTCCCATGCCCTGTTGGCGAACACTGAAGTGTTCGCCAACAGGAAGAGAACAATCTTGCCTGGTGATTGTCAAGCAATGTTCATTCATCCATTGCTGTAGCATCTGCATAGTCCCCAATGTACAACTCGAGTACAGTGTCTCCCCATGTACTGAGTGGGGAGACCATGCAAATGTTATGACAATGGATGAATGAATGCTTTCAAGGTTTCCTTTCCTCCCAGGGAAACATGCATGGGCTGAAGTTTTGCCTCTGAGGGTAGGAAATAAAAGTTTGAACTGTTACTGGACCCTAACCTGCTGTCTGCAGATAACAGTCGCTCACTGGGATTTTCATGGAGGCAACCCCTTAATTGGCATGAAGGCAGGTTCCCTGTCCAATTCAGGCTGGCAGTCAAAGCTGGAGGACCAATTGAAGGACCATTAGCTTGAAAGGAACAGCAGGCTGTGATGGCAGATCAGTAATACAGGGGGCACTTCCATAGGGAGGAGGCCCAACAATTTTAAAACTTCTTGTAGTCAGGCCATTATTCTCTGGCAAGTTGGGGGGGAGCCCTCTACTGGGTAAGATTGCTAACTCTGGCTGGACATAATCTGGGTGATGTTGCTTTTGAAATCCAATATGTCATGAGTACATTCAATAGGTAACATCTCTGAAGATCATGTAGGAGAAAATGTAGAATGGTGAATGTTTAGTCTGCCAGTTACGTTCTTCCCAAATACAATGCATTGTCTTCCTGGGAGATAGGTCTCTGCACCATTTGATCAGTAGCAACTCCTCAGCCCACCCTTTGAGTTTCTTAGCACATGGAACACATGTCTTTTGCCAGAAAATTTGGAATTCACAACATCACTTGAAGCAGTGCACTGTCCGGGGGGTGGAGCAAATTCCATCACCCGCACCTATCCGGTCTTTTGCCTGAAAAAGTGAGACAAATCACGGACTATCAGCTTCTCCTGAGATTTTAAAAGAATATTTTAAATATTCTCCTGAGACAAATCACTGCGAGACTCTAAGCTGGAGATGGCCTTGTAGATGTTGGAGAAGTGGGGGTGGGTATCAACTGCTCCAGATCTCTGAACTCATCATCTGACCATAGGCTGCAGGAGACTGTCCTTCAGGGAAAGCAAAGCATGTTGTTTGTTCCATGGGGACATGGTTATTCAGGAATCTCCTTTTCAATTTGGTGGTGGTGACTGGATGGGATATCAGTGCAAGGCAGTGCCTCATAATGATGGGAGTTGTAGTTTCTTTCCCCTTGGTAGTGCCAATGTTGAATTATATTTTGAACAATATTTAAAATATTATTTTAAAATCTCAAGAAGGTTTTATTTGGCCACTGGGAAATTTCAGTGGACTCTTGACTTTTCGGGGAAGATTGATAGCTCTACCTCAAGGCAGCATGTGGCTGTTCCCATTCTAAAGCAGGCAGGAAAGACTTTTGGACCTGGCTGGAACATTGTCCTCCACCACCTACCCCCATGGCCTGCCATTGGATACCCACATCTGGGAACCTTAAACTGTCCTTTGCTGTCAATACAAAAAATTGGGGGCCCACTGTAAAATTCCAGTCATAGAATCCTTATGATGCAGAAGGAGGCTATTTGGCTCATCAAGTCTGAACTGCCAACAATCCCACCTAGGCTCTATTTCTACAACCTTAAATATTTACCTTTCCAATCCCCTGACACTAAGGGGCGATTAAGCATGATCAATCCACCTAACCACATATCTTTGGACTGTAGGAGGAAACTGGAACTCTCTGAGGAAACTTTTGCAGACATGGGGAGAATGGGCAAACTCCACACTGACAGTGAACCGAGCTGGGAATCAAACCCGGGTCCCTGCTGCTGTGAGGCAGCAGTGCTAACCACTGTGCTACTGTGACATCAGCCATCTTTTAAGAGCCTTGGTAACTCCAGTTAAGCCTAATTCTCAACTTTCTGCAAGAGAGTGGATAGCCCAGCTTGGTTCCAAACCCATCTCCTTTAAAATGACTGGAGCCAGGAACAGCTGGCAACAATAATTTGAGATCTTGGCTGCCTCCATTCCTGTTCTTAGCGGAGCCTGAAAATTCTTCTGGCTTGGCTTTTCTTCTCCTAACCTCACACGTTCAGTCACTCCTGAGTGATCAGTCATCTCTCCATTCAGGCTCAGCTAAACTCAGCAAGCATGCAAATAACAAAACAGCACAACATTTGTGTCCTACTTGGTTCAAAGAGTTTGGGTGTAGGAAGATCGCAGATCACCCCCATCTCCCCTAAATCCAGAAAAGGACAGTAAGAAGTCTCACAACATCAGGTTAAAGTCCAACAGGTTTATTTGGTAACAAATGCTTTTGGAGCACTGCTCCTTCATCAAGTAAGTGGGGATTTTTTTTCACAAACAGTGCATAAAAAGGCACACACTCAGCTTACAGAATGCAGATGCGAATGCGAGTCTTTACAGCTAATCAAGCCTTAAAGATGCAGACAATGTGAGTGGAGATAGCATTAAGCATAGGTTAAAGAGATGTATATTGTCTCCAGACAGGACAGTAAGTGAGATATTGTAAGTCCAAGCAAGTCATGGGAGTTACAAATACTTGGCTGTTCAGAACTTGGCTATCAGTCTCTGCTCAACAACCCTGTGCTGTCATGTGCTATGAAGGCCACCTTGGAGAACGTTTACTTGAAGATCAGAGGCTGAATGCCCATGACCACTAAAGTGTTCACCAACAGGAAGAGAGCAGTCTTGCCTGGTGATTGTCAAGTGACGTTCATTCATCCATTGCCGTAGCGTCTGCATGGTCTCCCCAGTGTACAACTCAAGTACAATGTCTCCCCATGTACCGAGTGGGGAGACCATGCAAATACTATGACAACGGATGAATGAACACCGCTCAACAATCACCAGGCAAGACTATTCTGTTCCTGTTGGCGAACACTTCAGTGGTCTTGGACCTTTTTCGAGAGTATGCTTGACCTGGACCATCTGATGGGCAACATGACAGCACAGTGACTATCGCTGTGCTGTGCAGATACATGGATTTGGGCCTGTGTCTGTGGGAGTTTGCGCATTCTCCCTGTGCTTGCGTGGGTTTTCTCCGGGTGCTCCGGTTTCCTCCCACATCCCAAAGATGTGCTCTTAGGCTAATTGGCAAAACAAATTCTCCCTAAATTGTCTCAAATTTGGTTTTTAATCCATAGATCTATAAACGTGGACAGGGATCGCGTGTAGAAGTGGGAACATCGAGGTGGCAGCGCGGGCTCGTTGGGCCGAAGGGCCTGTTTCCCGTGCTGTTTTGTTCTTTGTGGTCATGGGCATTCAGCCTCTGATCTTTGGGTAAATGTTCTCCAAAGCAACTTTCATGCCACATAACAGTATAAAGTCATTGAGCAGAGACTGATAGCCAGGTTCTGCACATGAGGATGGCCTCAACTGGGATTTTGGATTCATGTCACACTATTTGTAACACCCATGACTTGCTTGGGCTTGCAATATCTCACTTACTGTCCTGTCTGGAGACAATACACATACCTATGCTTAATACTATCTCCACTCACATTGTCTGCACCTTTAAGACTTGATTAGCTGTAAAGACTCACATTCTCATCAGTATTCTGTATACTGAGTGTGTGCCTTTTATGTGCCCTGTTTGTGATCAGAACTCCCCACTCACCTGACGAAGGAGCAGCGCTCCGAAAGCTAGTGGCATTTGATACCAAATAAATCTGTTGGACTTTAACCTGGTTTTATAAGACTTCTTACTGTGTTTACCCCAATCCAACACTGGCATCTCCACATCCAAAACAGGAATCAGATGATTTGTTTTAACTCTTGTGCTTTAACTATTAATAGGTAGACTAAAACAAAAGATGCTGCAAATCATTACTTAATCAACAAGTTTATTTTTCAATTATGCATATGTTGTAAATTTTATTGAAGAGATGATGGGGGCCAATTCTCTTGAATTGGCGGGAAAACTGATGTAAATCACGATTGCTTTTTCAGTGGAAGTTCAGACTCAAATCTCCCCACTCTGTGCAATGCAGAGGCCACAAACGTGGATATAATTAAAAACATGGGGCAGGGAGTGGAGCCTGTTCATGTTGGAGTTTGACATTCCAGGCCTCTACACATGTGCAGTGGCCCTAATCTGTCAGATCACAGTTGGCCAGCTCAATCGGTGGCCAGCCCAGGACCCCCACAGCACTGCCCCTCCACCAATCTCCTCCGCCTCTCCGCATGACACAGCCCCCACAAGCATCCTCAGGCCAGCCCTGACTCTCCCATATCCTGGTGTGCCTTGATCTCCAGCCCCTCACATCCTCACCCCCACCCCCAGCAGTGGTGATCCCCTTACCAAACCCCCTCTCTTCATGAGGAAAACTCCTATCACAAGAGGCAGACATCCCTCCCCATGGGAGGCATCTACCCTCTTCCCCACCCCAATCATTGGCCACCCTCCAGCCCTGACCGATCTCAATGCGGATTGGCAGTGAAACCCCCTACCCCCAATTATCACCTCTTTGGCCCTGCCCCATCCACAGGCCCCACACCTTGGGCACTGCTCCCTTGTCCCTTAGTGCCACCTTCTTGCCCTTAGGCCCTGTCCTCTTGTCCCCACCCCTTTGATACTGCCTGATGCTTAGTGGGCAGTGCCCAGATACTCCTTGGGAGGGGTGATTGTCCCTTGAGCAGTGCCCCTTGAGACACAGGCTGCACTGGCAGGGTGCCCACACCCAAGAGGGACCATCCTCCTGCTGACCGACTCCCTTGGAGGCCTTGATTGCTTCCTCTTTTTCACTCTGGCGGCGTCTCCTGCTACTTCCCTGAATGTGGGGAGCTAGTCTAAATCTGCTGGAGTGAAATATCCCTTGCGGGGTGGGAGATGCTATCGGGCCTGGCGAATTCCATACTGGGCCCAATAATCACACTTAAAATATATTAAAAAGAGGTTTAAATTTCTTACCTGTCTTCCTGCCGGTTTCCAGCGTAGTCCCCACTGCTCCTGTTCTTCAGCTGTGTGAGATGTGCACGCATTGGGAATGCATGCGCAAATCCCACAAAATTGCCAACATGTGATTCTCCCATCCTGATGCGCCAAAAAAATGTGCATGTCAGGATGGGAGAATCGCCCCTGACAATACTGGAAATGGGCCTGATCTTTGTGTCTCTGTGACATGCCAAGCACCTTCACATCAAGTAACTGAGATGATGGATGAATTAATGCTCAGTGCACAGCATTGCACTATGGGAGTGCACATGGGGTTTCAGATACCTCAATAATATGCCCAAATGCTTTGCAGCAGCAGTATACCAACCTGCTGCTTCATCAAGTAGCGTTCTGGCTCTTGTGTAGCTACTGAACGTGACACTGGGATATGAGTTCACTTGTTTATTGTTGGTAAAAGTCAAATGCAATGATAGCTTCGAAGACCTGAAGAAGTAAGGAGAATATCTTGCCAATGAAGTAACTAATAACTGTCCCAACTCATTGTGCTTGTAGTGAAGATATGAATGAGGAGGCTATTTTTTTCCAATCTGAGCAACATAAGTTTCCTTACACAAAAATAAATTTTAAAGGGCTTTCACTGGTAAATGTTTATTTGTTCACAAACCTGTTAATGACTCAAATTATTTTTGAAACGTGGCTCTGTGTTACTCGATATGATATCTTGTCACAAAATCAGGCATTCTTTCCAGATTTCCTTCCAAGAAATGACATTTTCCTTTTTCACTGTTAAAATGGATTTCTTCATATCAACTCTGGTGATGGAGGACCAGTGATGTTACATTTCTGGAATTTATTGGAATGTAGGTTATGGTTTGTCTGTGGAAGATTGCTCTATTAGGGCTGAAGTAAGAACTGTATTTGCAATGGATGTTTATTCACTTGAACCTGAATTGAATCTGTGCTCATCCTCCTTTGAACTTAATGATGACTTTCTAGATGATTAATTTTTAAGTGTATTTATTAGCATCACACGTAGGCCTACATTAACAAGTGTTACTGTGAAAATCCCCTCCAGCGCCTGTTTGGGTGCACTGAGAGAATTTAGCATGGCCAATGCACCTAACCAACAAGTCTTTCAATTCTCCTCTTCTGCTTTCTTTGTCTAATTCGCGAAGTGTTTTTGACAAATCTCAAATAGCAATTGCATTACTTGAGTCAGAATTTAATCTCTGGCTTATATTTTAAAGTTACCTTATTTTCCTGTGCCTCAAACTTCATTTGCCATGAATCATTACCTAATTTGTCGGTGTTGATTGGCAGTTGGCTCCCAGGTTTCTGCAGTTGCTGTTTTGCCATGTCTATGATCTATTCAAGGACAAGCTAGGTAATTAATGCTCTGATTTTTTTTCCACCTTGTTTCCTGAAGAGAATTATGTCCCATTGATTTTGTGACAGAATTTAAAAAATGAATTATATGTGGCGATCACATTTGTCTAGATTTGTAGGTATGTTCAGTACAGAATTAGAGACCTGAATTTTATGTTTGAGGTGTGCCCAAAGTTGGTGTGGGCAGGAGCTCTTGTTAAGATTACATAATTAATGCGATATTACACTGCCTGGCCAAGTAATGGCCATCCAATGTGAAAAGTGTTCTGTAAAAGGCTGATAGCTGCCAGAGAGGGCAGGAGGTGGGGAAGGCACTAAGTAAAGGGAAGATGAGGTCTGCTGCTTTCAATGTGCTCCCTCAGTGGGACAGTTATTGTCGAGATGTCTCAGGAAGCTGATGACCTGTGGAAAATAAATATCAGTGGAAAAACTATGCCATGAGTGTCTCGACAGCACAATCACACACAGATCTCAGACTCCAGACACATTTGTTAATTTTATTTTATCTGACCTTTCATCCCACCCTGGATTGAAGTTGCAGCTTAGACGTAAGGAGTGCTTGGCCAACCGGCCTGTCTGCCAACCGTAAAGACAGACAGACCATGTTAAATACCAGTCAAGTCTGATTGTTTTCTCTTGTGGGCGCCGTTGGCTGGGCCAGCATTTATTGCCCATCCCTGAAGGCACTCAAGAGTTAATCACATTGCTGTGACTCAGGAGTCAGGTGTAGGCTGGGGAGATGACAGATGTCCTTCCCTGAAGGACATTAGTTAATCAGATGGGTTTTTATGACAATGGCCAGTGGTTTTATGGTCATTGTTACATTCTTAATTCCAGATTTTTATTGAATTCAAATTTCACCATCTGCCATATTGGGAATCTGGGTCCTCCAAACATTATCCTGAGTCTCTGGATTACTAGTCTCACGACAATACCACTACATCACCACAGCCCCTTAGGGTTAAATTTAAATGGGCTTCTTTATAGTTGGTAGGTGCTCACGCCCATGCGCACTGACCAGATTATCACACAAGAATGTGATGATGTTGGGGCATGCATGTGACGCCTTATGTGATTTTGAGTTTCCAGGTCAAGAATTTCCAAGCCTGTGCAACATAAAATTTTGGCCATAATGTGATGAGTCAAAACATCTTGTGCTAAAATAGAAAATCATTAAGATGCACCTTTAATAAATATATTGCATCTATCTTTGCTCAAAAAGACAAATGAAAGATGAATTCCTGTGTTATTTGCTTGCATCCCTTCATGCTGTGAAATGAATTATTCGAACATCATCCAAGATTATCTGATCAAATAGGAAGACAGCAGAACATGCTGATACAAAATAAGAGGAGATGATGATATGCAAATATAAGGAATACAATTATTCATTTAGATTGAGTACTATAGCTAAATATAAAGGCTTAGTTTTCTTTGGTTTCATTGTATGAAGGATATTGCATTGGCAGCAGTATTTGGAGTAAGTTGGAAGCACGTAGCCTTGCATGTTTCTTCTGTTTCCTTTTTGGAGTTTATTGAAATTTTAATTTCCTGAATTCCATCATTTTTTTATCTTATCTTTTGTCCCTGGTCTTAATTATGGGGAAGGTCAAAGGAAATTTTTAGCAGAAGGTTTTATGGCATTCTTGTCAATGCTTCCAGATTAGGAACAGGTATGATTCATGGAAACTTCAAATATGACAAAAGATTCAAATTCCAAGGGACACAAATTGAAATCAAAAATTGAGTGAGGAAAAACAATATAATGTAATCTAATCACTTAAACTCCCAATGGATTTGTGAGACTAGATTTTCACCATGGAGACTGGACAATGATCTGAGTTGTTTTTCTATCAGAAACCCACCTCCAGTGAGAAATGGAGTGTGTTTTGGATTTTCTCAGTGGTGAGCCCTTCATTGATTTGGAGATAGATTGTCTAATTAAAGCTAGTGGGGACAGGAATGGAGGCAGAGTTCAGATACCCAAGGTAACTGCCACTAAGACTGCTAGTTGTACTGAGTGTGCCAAAGCCTGCCTCTGCACCACAAGGAAGTGAGATGTAACTAAGGAGCTGGAGGCCTGGCACCCATCAGGGAGTGGAGAGAGATCCCTTTCTTGGGGGTATTAGGAAAAGGCCATCTCCTTGCACAGCAGGGAAATTTCTGTGCTCAGCATCATCTCTTTCTGCCTCCATAGAAAACATAGATGTAGAAACATAGAACAGTACAGCACAGTACAGGCCCTTGATGTTGTGCCGCGCTATGTCGAAACCCAAGATCAAGCTATCCCGCTCCCTATTTTTCTGATGTGCTCCAATAACTGCTTGAAAGTTCCTAAAGTGTCCGACTCCACTATCATGGGCAGTGCATTCCACATCCCAACCATTGAGTGAAGAATCTACTTCAGACATCCCTCCTATATCTCCCACCATGAACCTTGTAGTTATATCCCCTAGTAACAGCTACATCCATCCAAGGAAATAGTCTCCGAATATCTGCTCTATCTATCCCCCTTATCATCTTATTAACTTCTATTAAGTTGCCTCTTATCTTCCTCTGCTCTAAAGAGAAAAGCCCCAGCTTCCTCAACTTTTCCTCATAAGACCTAACCTCCAAACCAGGCAGCATCCTGGTAAATCTCTTCTGCACTGTCTCCAATGCTTCCACATCCTTCTTATAATGAGGTGACCAGAACTGAATACAATATTCCAGGATCCTGCATAGTTGCAGCATAATCCCATGGCTCTTAAACCAAAACCCCCTGTTAATAAACACTAACACACTATAAACCTCCTTCATGGCTCTATCCGCTTGAGTAGCAATCTTCAGAGATCTGGGGATATGAACCCCAAGATCTCTCTGTTCCTCCACATTCCTCAGAACCCTACCATTGACCCTGTAATTCACATTCAAGTTTCTCCTACCAAAATGATTCAGTACCTCCTTTTTATTTATTTGTTCATGGGATATGGGTGTCACAGGCTAGATGAGCATTAATTGCCATTCCTTAACTGCCCTAGAGAAGGTGATGATGAGCTGCCTTATTGAACTTCTGCATTCCATGTGGTGTTGGTGCGTCCATTGTGGGAAGGAGAGAGTTTCAAGATTTTAACCCAGCAATAGAGAAAGAATGATGTAATTCTAGGTCAGGATGGGAAGAGGTTTAGAGGGGAAATTGAAGATGGTAGTATTCCTATAAATCTGCTTCCTTGTTCTTCAGGATGGTAGAGATTATGGATTTGGAAGGTGCCATTGAAGGAGACAATGCATTGTGGTAGATAATACCTACTGTTACCAGTGTGATGTGGTAGTAGAGGGAATAAATGTTTTTAAAAGTGACGGATAGAGTGCCTTTTAAGCAAGCTACTTTGTCCTGAATGGTGATGAATTTCTTAAGTGTTGTTGGAGCTGTGTTTCTCCAGGCAAGTGGAGAATATTCCATTACACTCCTGACTTGTGCCTTGTGGATGATGTACAGGCTTTGGGAAGTCAGGAGGTGAGTTACTTGCTACAGAGTTTCTGCAAATGATGCTGAACACTGTGCAATCAACAGCAAACTTCTCCACTTCCAATGTAATAAGAGAAAGTCATTGATGAGGCAGCTAAAGATGGTTGAGCCGAGGAAATTATTGATATCCAGCAATCGTAACCACCTTCCTTTGTGCTACATATGACTCTAACCAATGGGGTGTTTTCCCCTTGATTCCCATTAACTCCAGTTTTTCAAGGGCACCTTGATGCCATACTGTGAGGAAAAACTGACCTAATATCAAGGGCAATTACTTTCACTTCTTGAATTTAGCTCTTTTATCCGTGTTTGGACCAAAGTTGGAATGACGTTCGGAACTTAATTGCCTCGATGGATCCCAAACTAAGCATCAATGAGCAACTTATTGCTGAGTAAGTGCCGTTTGAAGGCACTTTTGATAACACTTTACATAACTTTGCTGATCATTACTAGACTTGGTGGGGTGATAATTTGCTGGATTGGATTTGTCTTGCTTTGTGTGGACAGGATATACTTGGAGCATTTTCTATATTACTGGATAGAGGCCAGTTTTGTAGTTACACTGGAAAGGCTTGGTTATAGGCTAGCCTCTAGTTCTGGAGCACAAATCTTCAGTACTATTGCTGGAATGTTATCAGGGCCCATAGACCGCAGTATCCAGAGCCTTTAGCTGTTTCATGATATCGTGTGGAGTGAATCAAATTAACTGAAGATTGGCACCTGTGATGCTGGGGACAACAGGAGGAGGTCGAGATGAATCATTCACTTGGCATTTCTGGCTGAAGGTTGTTGCAAATACTTCAGCTTTGCCTTTTACGCTGGTGTACGGGGCTCCCCCATCATTGAGGATGGGGATATTTGTGGAGTATCCTCCTGTGGTTAGTTGTTTAATTATCCACTACCATTCGTGACTGAGTGTGGCAAGATTGCAGATTGCTGAGCTCTGTCTATCACGTGTGTGCTACTTCTATCTGGCATGCAAGTATTGTAACTTCACCAAATTGACACCTCATTTTTAGATATGCCTCTGCTCGTTCCCAATGAACTGTCATCTTCAAGGGCCAGAAGTCCATATCTGTGTAGAAGGCCAAGTTATGGAGAGCACAGCAGATAACAACAATGACCAACACCCTTGTGGGAGGTACTTCAGGACACCGGATTCACTGACCTGTACGAGACTGCAATGCCCCTTAGTTGTGAATCTGATGAATTGTCCAGCCTTAGAAGAGGGAATCTATCACCTGGGTGTACATCCACCTGTGAAATGCCGGAGAGGTCCAACTTCTCCTTGGGCACCAGTTCTCAGTCACCTACAGATCATTTTGTCTCCCCTGTAGATCCAGTGCTGTGGACCGTGTCTGTTTCTCAGTTGATGCCCTATCCCTCTTCTCCTGATGCCTGACACACTGTCTTTCCTGTGTCAGCTGCTGCTCCTCATCATCAGTGCCCTTGGTTTCCAAGGGATTGGCAACTGTTTCCAACTGCACCTTACATGGTGACTGCTGACGGCTCTGATGCCAATATGATGCCATAATGATAACAATCATATGAAGTGGCACAGTCCTGAATGTTGGCACCTCCTTGGCGTGTGATGGGTTTCAGCAACTTTAATTTCAAGGAGATGAGCAACTTGATCTATGAAAACAGAAACATTGGGGGCGATCTTATTGGCTTGCTGCAGTGGCCAATCGGCACGGCAAGCCATTAAGATTGTGTGCAAGGCCGGAAATCGGGTTCACACCTAGTTTGGTATCGCACGCAATGATCCCAGCAATGCTTTGTCGGCATGGTCGATTTCACATCCAGAAAAGGCATGAAGCCTATTTGCATATTAATGTCATCATTTGCATGACATTAATGGCATATGCCAGCCTCAGGGACACTTCTCCCCTCACCGGCATGAGAATCATTGCTGGATTCCACTAGCTGAGACCAGACATGATGGGCACACCGGAAAATTTAGAACTCAGTAAAACCTCTGGGTGGTCAGGGGCATGGCTGACTTTGGTTGCCTGGCTGTGGCCACCTGGCACCCTGGCAGTGCCCAGTCAGGCACCATAAATGTACCAGGGCAGTGCCAGGGGCCTATTGGGATAGGGCTATGATCAAGGGTTTGCTGTGTGCACAATGATGGGTGTTTGCAGGATTATGGATTGTGCTGGGAAGGCTGGGCAAGGGAGGGGCATGCAGAGGAAGTTATGCAACGGGGGACAGGATAGAGGGTCTGCCAGGCTACTCATTGGGATGATCCTGATGACCCAATGCAGGCGACGCGTTTGGTGTAAGACAGGGGAGTCATGCTGTCGATGATGGCAGATGGAAGATTGCTCCCACTTATTTTTCTCACCCCATAAATTGCCCGTGACATGGCCTTCATCTGCCTGCAGCTGGCTGCCCCATGACAATTTCCAGAGGTTAAAAAGTTGGGCTTTTAATGAGCCTGTAACAACTTTAACTGCCTGGCTTGGGAGTGCAAGGGAGTTCGAAGACCGCACTTCCCCCTGCCTTTGTGAAAATCGGAGACACCGAAAACAGAGGGCATGTCCAACTGCTCAGTGTTGCTGCCATTTTTTCAAGAAGCCTGCGTATATCGAGCTGGGAAAATCCAGCCTGTGGTTTTGAATTACCGCAGAAGGCAATGCAAACACACACGATTACTTGGGGATTAGATACATGGGGAGAGAAAGGATTGAGGAATGTGCAATGATAAGTAGGTATTCAGTCACGACCTCTTTGCATCACAGCTTATGTTTAGGACCTAATCACCATTTTAAATGCTCATTAAAATTAATTTTAATAACCAGTCAGTGAAAATTTTGGTTTCTTGGGGCACAATTAATATGCAGTGACATGTTAATATGTGATTTAATAATTACGTGGTGCATCCTCAAAATTCTCCTGCATTGCACTGCCTAATTAAAACATCCTTGTACACCTCAGGATGACAGCTTAGGTGTCTGAGTATTCACTTGGAAAAATATGGCCTATTCACTCATGGGGAAAATAATGTTGGTGAATCTGGAATTAGTGTCTGTAATTCTGGAAATCTACTTTCAAGTAATCGTTGACTCAAAGTAGCAGCTTTCTGCTCAAATAATTATTATTTCTTCCCCCGAAAAAAAACTCTAATATTAGAGCTGGATTATACTGAAGTTGCTTTGTGTAAAAGATTAGTCACAGCATTTATTATCTTGCCCATATGGAGCTCCTGTTTATTCAGTGGGATGAGGATTGTAACAGATTTCAAGCATTCGAGCTGTAGTATGGAGGTGATGGCAGGAACCATGCTGCACAGAACATGCTGTTACTCAGGAGATGGTGCTTTCCTAATTGTGATGCCAAATCCATGTATTTAAATGTTGCAGCTGTTTTCTTCCCAAAGTGTAACGAAAATGTTCTCGGTCACGAGATTTCTGACAATGTTCAAACCCGAATCGCACTGCCTGGCAATTCTGCAGAGTCTGGTCAGACCTGCTGATACTTTGTTGAAGTGACAGTTGAGAGCATTTAAAAATGCTCAGAGGACGCAGACATTCAAGTGGAGTGTTTGGCAGCAGCATAATGCGAAGCTGTAGACATTCGATGAAGATTACTTCTATTCAGTGCAGCAAAATCATAAGCATATTATAGATCCATTTATGATGTTGTTAAACCTAGAGGACAGGATATCTCCCTTTGTGCAGTGATCCGAGCCTCTGCATATTAGAGACTTTACAGCGGTAAGCCCTATTAAGAAACATCTCCTAGTCTTAGCTCCTAGTGTGGCTTTGAAACCTCTCTTTTGTTCCTCTGAGCTGCAAGGTCTGTTGCTTGCAAATTGATCTCAGTGGAGTTCCCCTACATATGCCTGATATGCGCTGCTGACCTGTAACTTTTATTGTCAAACTGTATGATTCTAATGTATGACTTCTTGGAATTAACTGTTCTCAGGAAGAATGGTAGGAGACAGGTCCCAAACACACAAGTAAAACCTCACTCCCCTCTCCCCTTTGATTTGTTAGCCACAAGTAGGCATACATTAACACTGCAATGAAATTACTGTGAAAATCTTCTAGTTGCCGAACTTTGGCACCTGTTCCGGTACACTGAGGTGAGAATCTAGCATGGCCAATACACCTAACCGGCATGCCTTTTGGATTGTGGGAGGAAACTCACGCAAACACAGGGAGAAAGTGCAAACTCTGCACTAAGTTACCCACGCCAGGAGTTGAACCCAGGTCCCTTGCACTGTGAGGCAGCAGCGCTGAACTGCTGTGCCATCATGCCACTTCCCCGGTATTGCTCCCTATCCCAGGATTATTGCAAGACAATTCTGTCTTTTACCTGCTGTTGGTATAATGGGGGGGAATGCAGCTGGCAGAGTGCAACATGCAGGCCTTCATTTTTGGGGCACTATGTGAATTGTTATTTCAGTCCATTACTTGCATGCCAAAACCTTGAAGTCCTGCAGTTAAAATTGGTGCATGATTAAGGGGAGGCGATGGCTGAGTGATATTATTGTTAAACTATTAATCCAGGGACTCGGCTGATATTTTGGGGATCTGGGTTCAAATCCTGCCACAGCAGACGGTGGAATTTGAATTCAATAAAACATATCTTGAATTAAGAATCTACTGATAATCAAGAAACATTATCACTTGTCAGAAAAATCCATCTAGTTCACTAATGTCCTTCTAGGGAAGGAAATCTGCTGTCCGTACCTGGTTTGACCTATGTGTCACTCAAGAACCACAGCAATATGGTTGAATCTCAGCTGCACTTGGGTAACTAGAAATGGGCAATAAACACAGGCTAGTCAGCAATGCCCATATCCCACGAGTGAATAATAAAAAAAAAAGAGTTTGAGATTGTGGGGGAGGAACTTATTGATATTCGAAAATGGGCAAATGTGGTAGGTAAGTCAGACTGTAGTAGCAACAAAATAGCAAAAGACAATAACAATAGCTTAGCAGAGTCACAAAATTAGCTGATTTTTAAAAAATTGTCTTCAAAGCAATTTAAACATATCAGCATTCTGTACATTTAATCTGTTTGAATGATATACATTCTGAAATTAGATGGTAATGGCTGACTGTAATCTTCCTGAAGCAAGCATAAAGTTCAGTATTGTTAAGAAATGTCAGGCACTGAGCATATTCACTTGTCGGGCAAGTTACCATGGCAATGAGTAAGCTTTTCCATTGGTATGATCTCTGATTCAGCACTGAGCTGATACAAGTGAGTAGAAATTGGGTGGTTTTTGCACTTTTTGAAGAAAATTATAAAATTAGCAGCCATTGTAAAGCGCCCAAGAGAAAGGCTGCAATGGCTCTGACCCTGACATTATTCAGATCAATGTAAACAGTATGATGTTGGTAGAATTTGTAATTTTAATTGAACGAGATTCCCAAATGAATTTCCCCCATCTCACACATTCGCTATTTAGAATTCAATTTGAAACTGTTGTCATCAGGGGACTGATGCCTGGCTCATAACAACCATTCATCATAAAAAAGATGCTCTACATTTCAATACAGAATTTAAAAATCTATTTGTTTGATTTTCCAGGGCTGGACTGTCTGCAGATAGTTGATGATAGTGTTAATATGAAGTGGTACTTTTGGTTTCCAAGTGATAGTTGTTCTACCACTTACAGAAAACAATTATTTCCTCAGTATTCACCAAGAAAAATTAGTGACTATCTTTTCAAGAGTGCCCTTTACACCTGGCTATGTTCTCCTCCTGCAAGCCCCATAAAGGAAAAGCAAGACAACAGATCATTTTGGAGCTTCTCTTCTCAGGAGGTCCTAGTTGCCTATCACTAGTGAAGAAGATGCAGTTTTCCCATTCCCATTTCCATTGAAATTGAAGATCCAACATGTATCTGCATTGTGTAACTGTGCCAGTTCCTCCTCAGGAGAACCTGTTCAAATGGCTTTCTGGTAGATAATTAACCTGGGTGATTCCACTGTCCATCTACTTGATTTTTGTTAGGCCAGATAGAGTTAAAATCACTTTCTAGATCTTGGAGAATAGTACTATTTTAGAAAGACACTTAGTGAGAGAGAATGACTTCCTTCATGCTCTTATTTTTTGTGTCTCATTCATTTTTTTCAATTACACATGCTGGGCTAAATTTTCAGTGCCTTACTCATTAGATCATTGTAATGTGACTGATTGTCAGAGCTTAGCCCAATCTTTTCACATCCACATACGTGCATGATCTGTAATGAGCGGAAGCTTCTGAAGAGAGAAGCAGTAGTTGGTCCATTGAGCATACTCCATCCACTGTGATATGTGACCATGTATACAGACTGGCTCCTCTGCCACTTCTTAAACTCTCTTTTTAAAAAAAAACAAGTTTCTTCCCCTGCACTTCTGTGAAAAACCTCAAGCAATTCTATAACTTTCAAGTTGGTTTTGTAAATTTGGCCTTAATGACCAATTGTTTTGTTCATGATTTGACCTGTTTGAATATGAGCATTCTCAGTATAAATCAGAAATAAAAGGGTGGATTTTCATGGAGTCAGGAAGAATCCGTAGAGGTGAAAAAATGTATAGGATCCAGTTTCAGGATTTCCAACGCTATTCCCAATGCCCCTAAATTTTGGTAATGCAGTTTAAGGGTGTGGGCTGGTGCAGTTACAAGCCCAGACCTTGCATTCTAATTTGATTGGGCTTCATAGTGGAATAGGCACTTCCTTGTCTCCTATAATTTTTATAGCGTTGGGTCAACTTTTCAAGGATTCATGATTCATGGCCCCTCAGAGCTGCTGTGACCTATTGTCTTGATGAGGAAATATTTTCAAAGATTTGTTTAAAAAGTCCTACTTATGCCATCCTTGCCAAATTATGTCTCCTACCCTCCATGAAAAGCTGTGGCCCTCTACCATCTGTCAGTTCCTCATACCTTCCAAGTCAGATCATGGTACTTCCAGGCCCATTCATTCATTATTTAACTCTAGTTAAAACAAAGTTGTGTGAAAAAGCTTTTAAAAAGTCATTGATTCATAACTTTCTGCTTTCTTTAAAATCATCCACTTTCTTTAATGTATTTAACATAGAACAATACAGCACAAACAGGCCCTTCGGCCCACGAGTTGCGCCGATCACATCTACCAATGCACAGACCTATCTATAACCCCCTATCCTATTCTTTTCCATGTACTCATCCAAAAGTCTCTTAAAAGACCCCAGTGAGTTTGCCTCAACAACCTCCAACGGCAGTCGGTTCCATTCACTCACCACCCTCTGAGTGAAAAACCTACCCCGACATCTCCTTTGTATTTGCTTCCCTGCACCTTAAATCTGTGTCCTCTCGTAGTGACCATTTCCGCTCGGGGAAATAGTCTCTGAGAGTTCACCCTATCTATTCCTCTCAACATTTTATAAACCTCTATCAGGTCGCCTCTCAACCTACGTCTCTCCAGTGAGAAGAGTCCAGCTCCCTCAACCTATCTTCATAAGGCCTGCCTCCCAATCCAGGCAGCATCCTTGTAAATCTCCTCTGAACCCTTTCAATAGCCTCTACATCCTTCCTATAGTGAGGCGACCAGAACTGCTCACAATACTCCAACTGGGGTCTGACAAGAGTCTTACAGAGCTGCATCATTACCTCCTGATTCCTAAACTCTATTCCTCGATTAATGAAGGCCAGTACACCGTATGCCTTCTTGACCACTTCCTCCACCTGCGAGGCCGATTTAAGAGTCCTATGGACCCGGACCCCGAGATCCTTCTGCTCTACAACACAGCTAAGACTCCTACCCCTTATTATTGTACTTCTTCATCCCATTATCCCTGCCAAAATGGACCACAACACATTTAGCTGCGTTGAAGTCCATCTGCCACTTCTCCGCCCAGTCTTGCATCCTGTCTATGTCCCGCTGCAACTTTTTATTTGTGGCAGAAACTGAAAGCAATTGAAATTCCTTTATCTTTTGTAAGTAAACATTGTGCAATTGATAGAATAGATCTCAGAGCAAGAATCAAATATCAAGCATTCTTGGCTGAGAGCTCAGGCATTCATTAGTCTGTTGAAACAGTTACACCCTTGGAAAAATCATTGCTTGATTGACGGTTCTGTGGCTGCCTCTGAACTTTTTCCACAAACAATGGGCTAACTACTGTTACCATCCTACATCCAGAATGAAAATCTCATCCTTGTTGGCACATATTGTCCAGGCAGGCTGGAAAATTCCAGAAATCTCATTACCTGCCTCTAAAACAAAAATCCAGTTCATAAGCTCTGGGCATTAATAGCATGGAAAAAAAAATAGAAAAGAGAAAGAATGACATATGTTTAGATACTATAAAATGAACACTTCACTTCTCTAGTTCCTACTTCATTATTAAAATTGTGAACAAGAAAATGTCCAATGAGATCAAGGAGTTAAATCACTAAAAATCATTGCACAGAGAAAGACTGATGGAATATTGGTCTTGTTTCTCAAGGGAGCTGGAATATAAATTGGAGAAAGTCACGTTCCTGTTACAGAAAGCCCCTATCTGGAACATTGCATTTAGGTTTGGGCATGAATCTCAGGAATAGCGTGCTAGACTGGGTAACAATGTAGATTCGCTAGGTGCCAAGAATAGCAATAATGGTGAGGGATAAATATAAACTGAAACATTTTGGAGAATATCCTGCTGTTCTTTAAATAAGTACCACTGTATTTTTATATGCATTTGAGAGGACAGATGAGACCTTGATATAGCATTTCATTTAAAATCCAACATATCTAACAATGTAGCGTTCTCTGTATTTTACTGTTCGAAGTCTCTGACTTGCAAGTGAGGGTACTACCATGGAACCAATGCTGACATTCTATATCTAATCTCCCTTTGGCATATTGTGAATGTAACATAAGTGATTCCAGCATTGCGATGCTAGGTTTTCTTTATTTACATACCATAGAATTTCCGCAATGTTAAAGCAGGCCATTCAGCCCATCAGGTCTGCTCCATCTCTCTGACAGAGTATCTTGCCCAGGCCCTCTCCTCTATCCCTTAAACCTGCACATTCATCAAACCTACACATCTGGGGACCCGAAAGGTCAATTTAGTGTGGCCAATCCATCTAACCTGTGCATATTTGGACTGTGGGTGGAAACCAGAACACTGGGAGGAAATCCATGCAGACATGGGGAAAATGTGCGAACTCCACACAGACACAAGAAATTGGAATTGAACCAGGTGCCTGGAGCTATGAGGCAGCAGTCCTAACCATTGTGCCACCATATAATTGAAGTAATTGCCAATAGAATTGCAGGAGGACCCAGGCCCTATTGGTAAATTACAGGTTTGGTATTAGTGGAACTAATTTAGGAAATGGCCTTACCGAAGTAAATGGAAGGCCTCTAGAACAGATTGAGCCAAGAACCTCTCAGTAGAAATTGCTGGAACCAGTTCTGCAGTTGAGCAAGAAAAGATTTGCAGCATTTGATATTAGAGCTTGTGTGAAAGGCGGTGGTCATGTTGGGATAGTTTGAACTCATGGCTGCGTGGATGGTGCAGGAGGGAGGGGTTCAGGTTCCTTAACAATTGGGACTCATTCTGGGATAGGTGGGACCTCTTTAAGAGAGATGGTCTACACCTGAACCAGAGGGGGACTAATATCTTGGGGGGAAAATTTGCTAAGGCTATGATGGGGGCTTTAAACTGATTCGGGGGGCGGGTGGGATCCTAAGTAGTTGGGGTGCCGAGAGGGATGAGAGTAAGGGGGTTATAGAGGAGAGTTGTAAAACACAGCGGCGTACGGGTGGGGTGGGGCAGGGTTTGAGATGCGTATACTTTAATGCAAGGAGTATTCGCAATAAGGGGGAGGAACTTGCAGCTTGGACCAGTACCTGGAACTTCGATGTTGTGGCCATTTCAGAGACTTGGGTAGAGCAGGGACAGGAATGGATGTTGCAGGTTCCGGGGTACAAATGCTTTAGTAGGAGTAGAGAAGGAGGTAGAAGGGGGGGAGGAGTGGCGTTACTGGTCAAAGACTGTATCACGGTGATCGAAAAGAAGTTTGATGAGGACTTGTCTGTTGAGGTAGTATGGGCTGAGATTAGAAACAGGAGAGGAGAGGTCACCCTGTTGGAGTCTTTTACAGACCTCCTAATAGTTCTAGAGAGGTTGAGGAAAGGATTGCAAAGTCAATTCTGATTAGGAGTGAAAGTAGTAGGGTAATTGTGATGGGGGACGTTAACTTTGCTAATATTGATTGGAATAGCTATAGCTCTAGCTCGTTAGCGGGGTCAGTTTTCGTACAGAGTGTGCAGGAAGGTTTTTTGACTCAGTATGTAGAGAGGCCAACTAGAGGTGAGGCTACATTGGATTTGGTGCTGGGCAATGAGCCAGAACAGGTGTTAGGCTTGGAAGTTAGTGAACATTTTGGTGATAGTGACCACAATTCGGTTACGTTCACCTTAGTGATGGACAGGGATAGGCATGAAGCTGGGGGCTGTAGTTATAGCTGGGGGAAGGGTAATTATGAGGCCATCAGGAGAGATTTAGGGTGCGTAGATTGGACTAGGGAACTACAGGGACTGGGTACATCTGGAATGTGGTGCTTATTCAAGGAGCAGCTGCTGAGAGTCCTTGATAAGTATGTCCCTGTCAGGCAGGGAGGAAATGGACGAGTAAGAGAGCCTGGGTGTACGAAAAGAGTTGATTTGCTGGTTAAGAAGAAAAAGGAGGCTTATGTCAGGATGAGGCTTGAAGGCTCAGGTAGTGCAATGGATAGCTATAGATTAGCTAGGAAGGAGGTAAAAAGTGAATTGAGGAGAGCTAAGAGGGGACACGAGAAGATGTTGGATGATAGGATTAAGGAGAATCCTAAAGCTTTCTTTCGATATGTTAAGAATAGAAGATTGGTTAGGGCAAGATTAGGGCCAGTCATAGATAGCAGTGGGAAGTTGTGCGTGGAGCCTGAAGAGATTGGTGAGGCACTGAATAAATATTTCTCTTCGGTATTCACGCAGAGTGCTGGAAATGTAGCTATGGAGAACACTGAGGTACAGGTTGCAAATTGGGAAGTATTGTAGTAGATAGGGAGGATGTGTTAGAAATTATCGAGGGTTTGAAGTTGGATAAGTCCCCTGGGCCGGACGGGATTTACCCTAGGATTCTCTGGGAGGCAAGAGAGGAGATTGCAGAGCCTCTGGCTCTGATCTTCAGGTCCTCGTTGGTACGGGTGTGGTTCCGGAGGACTGGAGGATAGCGAATGTGGTCCCATTGTTTAAGAAGGGGGAGAGAGACCTTCCAGGGAATTATAGGCCAGTGAGTCTTACTTCTGTTGTGGGCAAGGTATTGGAGAGAATTATTAGGGATAGGATTTATAGTTATTTAGAGAGAAATGAATTGATTGAGGATAGTCAGCATGGTTTCGTGAAGGGTAGGTCATGCCTTACTAACCTCATTGAGTTTTTTGAGAAAGTGACCAAAGAGGTGGATGGGGGTAAGGCGGTTGATGTAGTATATATGGACTTTAGTAAGGCGTTTGATAAGGTGGACCATGGAAGACTTCTACAGAAAATGCAGATGTGTGGAATAGAGGGTGATTTAGCTAATTGGATTAGAAATTGGCTGGCAGATAGAAGACAGAGGGTGGTGGTTGATTGGAGATATTCATCGTGGAGTTCGGTGACGAGTGGTGTGCCTCAGGGGTCTGTTTTGGGGCCCCTGCTGTTTGTAATTTTATAAATGATCTGGATGAGGGTATTGAGGGATGGATCAGTAAATTTGCAGATGACACTAAAGTCGGTGGAGTGGTAGATAGTGAAGAGGGGTGTTATAGTTTACAGAGTGACTTGGACAAGTTGCAGAGCTGGGCCGAGAGGTGGCAAATGGAGTTAATGTGGAAAAGTGTGAGGTAATGCACTTTGGCAGGAACAATAAATGTGTAGAGTATAGGGCTAATGGTAGGGCTCTTAATAGTGTTGAGGAACAGAAGGATCTTGGGGTATGTGTCAGTAGATCCCTGAAAGTAGGCAGTCAAGTGGATAAAGTTGTTAAGAAGGCATATGGAGTCTTAGCTTTTATTGGTAGGGGGATTGAATTTAGGAGCCGCAGCATCATGTTGCAACTGTACAAAACTCTAGTGCGGCCGCACTTGGAGTATTGTGTGCAGTTCTGGTCGCCACATTATAAGAAAGATTTGGAGGCATTGGAGAGGGTACAGAGGAGGTTTACTAGGATGTTGCCTGGTATGGAGGGCAGGTCCTATGAAGAGAGGTTGAAGGATTTGAGGTTGTTTTTCGTTAGAAAGGAGGCGGCTAAGAGGGGATCTTATTGAAGCATATAAGATGATTAGAGGTTTAGATAGGGTGGACAGTGATAGCCTTTTTTCCTAGGATGGAGAAAGCTAGCACGAGGGGACACAGCTTTAAATTAAGGGGTAGGAGTTATAGGACGGATATCAGAGGTAGGTTCTTTACTCAAAGAGTGATTAGGGAGTGGAATGCCCTGCTTGCAGCTGTTGTAGATGCGCCAAGTTTGGTGGCGTTTAAGAGGTTAGTTGATAAGTATATGGATGAGAAGGGAATGGTTTAGTTAGGAGGGGCATTGCTTTTTATTTTGGTCGGCACAACATCGAAGGCCGAAGGGCCTGTTCTGTGCTGTATTGTTCTATGTTCTATGTTCTATGTTGTACAAATCTTTGCTATCTGTCAATCCATTTCTAAAGCATTGGTGGCATACTACCAGAAATATATGGATGAAGTCTCCAAGAAAGAGATCAAGCATATCCTCAGATAGTACAGGACCTTCCTGTTGCTGAAACACACTGTTGTGAGACCAAGAAATTTGGTGGACGTGGTGTCCATGCACGTTACCAGAAATCTTACCATTAACTTATCTATTTGATTGTAGCAAATAAATAGATTTCTGTTTTAAAAAAAGAACAGCCACTAACACTAATAGAGTAGGAATAGTCATTGGAATATTCTGGCGAGGTGATGGCCTCATGGTATCATTGCTAGACTATTAATCCAGAAGCTCAGCTAAGTTCTGGGGATTTGAGTTTGAATCCTGCCACAGCAGTTGGTGGAATTCAAATTCAATAAAAAAAAGTTTGAATTAAAAATCTACGGATGACCGTGAAACCATTGAAGATTGTCAGAAAAGCCCATCTGGTTCATTAATGTCCTTTTGGGAAGGAAATCTGCCATCCTTACCTAGTCTGGGTCTACATGTGACTCTAGAGCCACAGCAATGTGGTTGACTTTCAACTGCCTTCGGGCAACTAGGGATGAGCCATAAATGCTGGCTAGCCAGCGATACCATGTTTCACGTATGAATAAAAAGAAATAGACTCTAGCAGTAACATCTCCAACCTAAATGGTTAACAATCTTGACATAAAACATTCTCCTCCAGACTAGTTCATAACATTCCTTTAAAAATTACAGGTCTGTTCATTCTTATTTTTCATGGTGCAATTCAGAGAAGAATTGAAGGTGTTTTACATTGAAAATCGTATGCCCATTGCCATAGTCAAACCATAATTCAGTTGATGAAATGGAGAACTAAGTGACATTCTTAAATTCCCGTAACACCGTCTGCTTTTCATTTGAAATGCTCTTGCTAATATTCAAACACAAAATGAAATCTGTCCTACATAAAATTCTTTTAATGATGCAGAGAAGTCTAGGGTTGTAAGGGAATATTACTGACAATTGAAAGACGTTCAGTTGAAGTCTTCGTGAAACTGATTCGGACATGAGTATATAATGGATAATTTTACAAATATGTTTTTACATTTTACATAACAATGAAATGATGTTTGCTATTCTGATGGTTTGCATCGTTTTCCTTCCAAACTCTTCTGATTTATATTTTTGATTTGTCTTAGTTCCATTAAGCAACCATTTTTTGGACTCATTTTCTTTCATTTCATGGCCTTGCTTTTATCGTTGGTGTTAATTATTTCTGTAGTTATTTTTATTTGATTTACTTTATAACTTGTGCTTCTCTTCACTCCATCTGTTACTCGCCTCTGCTGTTTATGTTCTTTCCTGTGAGCTTTTTATGCGGTTGCTGTGTTAACTCTCAATGGGTAGAATTGAGAATGCAGAGAGAGAGTGCAGATTCAAAGAAATGAAAGGGCAACAAGTTGAAGCTGAGAGGATAAAATAATGAAATGAAACAATGATGGGGGAGGATGAAAGAACAGTGGAGGAGCCTAACAGAGCAAGGCCAAAAAAAGAAGAATGTATGGACCTGTGCCAAGGCCAGGAAAGGAAAGGAAAGGAAATGTCTGCAGTGAAATTGGTCTGCAGCCAGGAAGAGAGGGAAATAGAATATGATGGAGATGGGCCAAAAGACAGGGACGGAAAAGATGCTGTAGTTGTGTTTAAGATTTGGGAGAAGAAGTGAGCAACAGAGAACTAGGACAGAGCTAAAATTGGGATGGAAAGAAAGAGCAGGTCAGAAACATATAATAAAAGATAAAAATAGCCCAAATAAGAATTGGACAGACCTGAACGAATATAATGGCATTTTAAGAACATGAGTACAAATAACAAAGAGAATCAAATTAAAAGAGCATGTGTAAAGTTAAAGGGAAGCACCACGATTATTTATTAAATGAATTTTTTTTTTGGAGGGAGGAAGGATGAAAGAACTGATGATGGAAGAAGATGATGTGTGGGTAAATTATGATGGGCACTATCATCAATACTTTTATATAAATATCTTCCAAAAACACTTGATTGAGGTATAATCGCAATAGACAATTGCAAATTCAAGGTATTGGAAAGGATTTTGTTCAGGAGGTGAGACTTAGAGGGCCCTGAAGGAGGAATGTAAAATATAAACGCTAAAAGTTTGAACAAATGGATTCCAGAGAATAAGGCCAAATGGCCAAAGGCATTGCCTTTGATGGCAGAGTGAATGGAAGGGAATACACAAAAATCTGATATCAGACTAACTTGGAACTGTGGAGTTAGGGTGGAGACAGTTAAGAAATTGAAAAGCAGGTGAATAGCAGTAAAAGAACTGAAGTGCACAGATGTGAATTTTGAATGTGAGGCAATTAGGACTGGGCTGGTGGACTGCACAGGCAAGAGCCAATGCCTTTGAGAGGAAAGGATGAAAAAGGTTAGTTAAAAATATAAAGACAAGAGCTTGCATGTTTCATGTTCTCAGCATGTCCCAAAGCATTTTGCAGTCAGGAAGTCATTTTGGATTGTAGTCACTCTTGTAATGGAGAGAAACATGATAGGCAATTCACTTACAACAAGTTTTTAGATACAGAAATCAGACAAATTAACAGAGAATCCATTTTTGTAATGCTGGTTGAGGATAAATCTTGGTTGTAACGGTGCGAGAAGCGTACTGTGCTGTTCTGCAAGTAGTGCCACAGGATCAGTTTTGTGTCCTTAGGAGGAGTATTATATCTTTCCTGAAATGATTGCAGCTCCCTCAGTATTGCACTGACACATTAACCTGTGTTAAGGTTGAAAAATGTCAAACATGAATTATGTCAAACGCAAATGAAGCACACAAAACTGACATGCCCCAGGTCAAATCCACATGGAGAGTTTCTGCTAATATTGTACTGCCACTTGGCCCCAATTTCTGCCTACTCAGTTTTTACTATTGCATGAATCTTCATACCCAAGCTAAGCCAGGTATTGACTACAACTTCCCAAGGCTTAATTCCAATTGTTCTTTTGGCTCCATTTGAATCTTCGTAAACTTCTCCAATAACAACTCATTTCCTAGCTGTACCATGCTTTAGTTTCCACAGTCTCCTGCATCCCATCTGGGCCTAATTTGCACCATTAGAATTGATAGCATGTTGTTGCCAGCAGCATTTGGGGCTCCAGTTGCAAGGTGGGTACAGAAATAGGCAGGCACAGAATTTCCCACATCCCACCCCCAGGTCAGTTTTCCCAGAGGCAGAATGGGGACACCAGGACCACACACACACCACAAACAGAATGTTTAGTAGTCACTTAAGTCCTATTTTTGGGGACCAACTTGAGATTCCTGGTCACTATCAAACCCTAGCAGATGATAGGGAACTGGCTAACTGTCTGGAGGTGTCCTCCCAGTGGCAAACCTATGGAGCCAGTGCTCCAGGTGGGTGGAGAAGTCTATTCTGTCTGCCTGGTTTCAACTGCAGAAACAGTAGGGTGGCTGCCTCAGAGGCTATCAAACCTAGTCACTTCCACAACATGTGCTGGCTGGCATCACTGAACACAGGTTAATGTCACTCCTTTTAGCGATTCTGATTCGCTGGGGGAGACCGTGGAACTGGGGGTACCTGATCAAACATAATAGGCATCGAGGCTGCTGGAGGTGGGGAAAGACAGGGATGGCATTGAAGTTAGCATGGCTGCCTCATAGCGCCAGGGACCCAAGTTCAATTCCAGCCTCACTCACTGTTCTTGTGGAGTTTGCACATTCTCTCTGTGTCTGCATGCGTTTCCTCCAGATGCTCCAGTTTCCTCCCACACTCCAAAGATGTGCGGGTTGGGTTGATTGGCCATGCTAAATTGACCCTCGTCTCGGGATTAGCAGGGTAAATGTATGGAGTTGCAGGAATAAGGCCCGGGTGGGATTGTGGTCAGTGCCGACTCGATGAGTCAAATAGCCCCCTTCTGCTCTGCAGGGATTTTATTCTATGAAACTAGTATAACCCCCTGCCAATACTTTATAAGGTAAGTGGATTAAAGAAGATGCTTCACTGTCAAAGTTGAAAGACCAGTAAGAAGCTCAACAGATTGGAACAGCAGCAGCAGAATGATTTTACAGGTGAGTGAATCAAAATATAGTTGTCATCTAGTATCAGATGATAACCAGGCTGGCTAAAAAGCCAAATGACCACATCAAACTCTAAGCTGTCCTATGGAACTCTCCAGTAATCACTTGGCTGATGAGGCCCTGTTTTTAGAGAGGGAGTCTCAGTGTTGGGGACCTTCTCCCTCACTTACCTATAAGGCTACTCTGCTGCTGTTTCCAAGCTGTTGACCGTCTTATTGGCCCTGCAGATTTGATAGTCCAGCTATGTTCTTAACCACTAATTTGGCCAATCTGGGTAAAATCCCCAGATAAGCGATCATCTTTCCAAATCTGTCATCTTAACACCTTGAAAACTTTGATCAAGCTGCTGCGTGACCTTCTAAAATCCAGGGAATATGGCGGCTTAATCTCTCCATAAGCAAAATATGCAGATACTGGGAACCTGGAATGTATGCAGAGGCCCTCCCCACCAGCAGCTCCACTGACCCTAGCAAAGATGACCATTCTTTTGTTTAATCATTTGTGAGATGTGGGCATTGCTGGATGACCAATACTAATTGCCCATCCATAATTGCCCTTGAAGGGCAATTAAGAGTCAACTTCAATGCTGTGGCCCTAGAATTACATGTCGCCAGACCAGCTAAAGATGGCAGATTTCTTTCCCTGAAGAGCACTAATGTTGAGATTTTGCTATAGTCAAGAATGGTTTCATGGTCTCAATAGGTTTTTAATTCCAGATATATTTTATTGAATTTAAATTCCACTAGCTGCCCTGCCTGGATTCAAACCCGAGTGCGCAAGAAATTAGTTGAGTTAACCCGTGGCAAGTATTCTGGCAGCGCATCCAGAGAGCAATGCAAATGCTCATTCACTTTGGTGGACTGGAAGATCCTCCCAGCAGCCAATAGTGAGCCAGCTCCATCATCGTTAAAACCTGCCAGGAGAGGGTAGCTGGAAAATCCAGACCAGGAAATGCTGGAAATGCCTCAGCAAGTTTATCAGCACTTATGGAAAGAGAAATAGAATTATCTGTGACTGGGATTCTCCAGCACTTCTGCAGTGAATGGCATTTTGACTGAACGCTAAATTCTCCATTCTCACTGGCAGCGAGGTGAGAATGGATGGGATCAGACAATCATGCCCAAGGTTTCAGATCAATGACCTTTCATTAGAAAAATCGATAATTGATTTTTTTTTTTTTGCTCTCTCGGGTGAATATAAAGGATAACTCAGCAGTATTTTGTAAAGTACAAGGAAATTATCCTGGTAGTCCTAATCAATATTTATCCATCACCATTGTTAAAAAGATGTATTATCTGGTTATTATAGCATTGCTGTTTGTGGGAGCTTGCTCTGCACAAATTGGCTGCCATACTTTCTATATGACAATAATCTCTTCAAAACTATTTCATTGGTTGAAAAATGCTTTAAGATGTTTGGAGGTTGTAGAAAGGTACTCTGTATATACCTTAAGTATACATATCTGCATCTCTCTAGTTCTCATCTCATTACTTCTCCAGCTCTGTCAATCTCTCTTGGAGTTGAGACTTTTTACTGTATTTCTTCTCTAGCATCTTTAATCTCCCTGCCCCTCCCCCACCATTTTTACCTACTTATCTCTGCCCCATTCCTCATTTTTATTGGGTAAAAATATTGGGTTTCAGCCAGTCAAATGGTATTTTTATAAAGCAAACTCTCCTATTTTTGTCAACAGATGCACCTCCAGAGAAAAGCAATAAACATTGTATTTGAAATCTGAACAAAAGCAGAAAATGTTGGATGTCAGTTGACACTGGTGGGAAGAACAGACAAGTGCGCATTTTGGATGTTAATTTCAAAACAAGTATTCAGACAAAATATATTTTATGATGACTCAATATTTGACATCTGCATATGTTTTATGACGGACGGGATATGTGAATCCAGCTCGTGAACAGAAAGCCATCTGCTATCAGCATGATCCTTTATGTTAGCTTAATTATCGAATCCATTATGGTTAGAGATAGCTCTGCAGTTTTGAACCAATACCTCTTTGAAGCAATTTATGCAGAAGAGCTTTTATGTGTGTCAAGTAGGTGCTGAGAACCTGACAATTGGCCCTGGAGGGTAAAAGTCTAAAATCGAATTCTAAACACCAATGTTTATCTGTGAAGAAATTCACTTGGGAATTTTGTCAAATTATAATTACAAGGCCTGTTTCCAAATGGCTGCTGTCAGAAGAACAGATTCCATAATCAAATCCAGTAGCTGGGAACTACACCTGAAATGTTAACTCATTTGTTCTCTCCACAGATGTTGTCTGACCTACAGAGTGTTTCCAGCATTGTCTGTATTTAGTTGAGAGATGTTGATGTAACTAAATATACTCTAATATTTCTCTAGTATGCAACAAACTGATGCTAAGGGAGTTGATACAAGGTATATTCTTATAATTAGTAAGGTTTGAAGGGCTACTTTGAACAAGCAGGTAATTGAAATTGAAACAGAAATGTGATCAGCCATGATTGTGTTGAATGGTGAAGCAGGCTCGAGAGACTGAATTGCCTATTCCTGCTTCTAATTCTTATAATATAAATTAAAGTTCATTTATTAATCACAAGTGAAGCTTACATTAACACTGCAATGAAGTTGCTGTGAAATTTCCCTAGTTGCCACATTCCAACACCCTGTTTGGGTCAATGCACTTAACCAACGCGTTTTCCAGAATGTTAGAGGAAATGGAGCACCCGGAGGAAACCCACACAGACATGGGGAGAATGTGCAAATTCCACACAGTGATACAATTTAAAAAGAAAGTGCAGTTCAGATAGATTGTTTGTAACTCAAACATTGCTTTCAAAATATGTTCTGTATTTTTGTCATTTTGTCCAAGGGATAAATTTCATTAAATCTCAGGAAGGTGACAATCTGTTTTTGCTTTTCATTTTTACCAGATTTCCTCTTTCCTGATTTATAATAACCAAGGCACATTCTGGACAGAATAAGCAAAAATACAGAATGTATTTGAAAATCCACGGGAGTTCTTGTGATGCTGTGGGTAGCGTCCCCACCTCTGAGCCAGAAGCTCTGGGTCCAATTCCAACCACAGACCTTTATGGCCAAGGAAGATGTGTTTATAACATGGCCAACAGGTCGAGCATCAACCTGCAAATTCCTTCTAACATACCAATGGCTGATGGTAAGAGAGAGAGAGAGTGTCTTAGTCAGCCATGTTTGATGTGGAATAATGTCCCTCAAGCTATGACCCCCTCACAATTTGTTCCAGGAAAGATTCACCTGATGAAGGGGCACTGCTCCATAAGCTTGTACTACCAACTACACCTTTTAGACTTTAACCTGGTGTTGTGAGACTTTTTACTGTTCCTGGAAAAAACAGCTATGGAATCAGTTGAAAATCTGCCTTGTGAAGGGAAAAAAACATTTAGAACAGCAACAGTTGAGTTACAAACACCCTATCTGAATGGCACTTTTCCTTAACTTGCATCAATCCCTTCTTAGTAGTTTGTTGGCATACTGGGAAATATTATAGAACATATTTGAGTTGTGTCAAAGCATTTAAACCAAAGGCATAAAATGCTAGAAACACTCAGTTGGTCAGACAACATCTGTAGAGAGAACAAATGAGTTAACATTTCAGGTGCAGTTCCCAGATACTCAGTTTGATTATGGAATCTGTTCTTCTGACAGCAGCCATTTGGAAACAGGCCTTGTAATTACAACTTGACAAAATTCCCAATTGAGTTTTCTTTATAGATATAAACATTGGTGTTTAGAATTCGATTTTAGACTTTTACCCTCCAGGGCCAATTGTCAGGTTCTCGGCATATACTTGACACACATAAAAGCTTCTCTGCATAAATTGCTTCAACGAGGTATTAGCTTGAAACAGCAGAGCTATCTTTTACCATAATGTAGTTGATAATTAAGCTAACACACACACAAAGGATTGTGTTAATAACAGGTGTCCATCCATTCACAAGATAGATTTGTACATCCTATCCTCATAAAGCAAATGGAGATGTCAAATATTGAGATACCATAAATATTTTTGGGAGCTAAATACCTCAGACTATCGAACCTTTAGAAAAGACAGAGAAATTGATAAAGGAAAGGAATGATATTGATTTAAGCAAAAAACACTGACAGCAATAGAAAGGCTCAGATTTCAGCAACAGTGATCAAGCAGTGTGAAAACTGGCTAAGGTTAAGGAACAAAAAAAAGATGCAAGTCTCTAGTAGAAGTTATTGACAGATCACGTGATAATAATGTCATACAGAGATGTGTAAATGTAGGAAATATAGCAAAACAAATGTGGTTATAATGAGAGATTTAATTTTCATTTCAACTGGGAGAAGCTGAACAGCTCAAATAATAAAAACGCTGAATTCCGAGAACATATTCTGGAGAAACATAATTAAGAATCAACAAGGGAACAGGACACACAAGACTTGGTGATAAGTAACGAGTCAAAATTAGTTTACGATTTGATGGTAAAGTTCTATCTTACAAAAGTGACTATGATACTATTGATTTAGATTTGAGAAGAGTCACAAACCTAGATTTTAAACTTAAGTGAGGCAAAATTTGAATGGCTGAGAAAATATTTGACCACAGAAAAAAAGGTCAGAATGATGATGAGTAAATCCATGGATAAATAATGTGAAGGATTTTGCACAATACCAAGCCAGTACATATCTCTAAAATAACTCATGCATACTGTGCTTTGTAGCTCAGCAACCATGGTAAGGTCAGAGACAGTGTCGAACAGAAAAGGCTTGCATGAAGACAAGGGGCTGAAATTTCTGCTGTCTCCGTTAGTGGGAATTCTGGTAGACTAAATTTGACATGATGGAAAAAGTTAGCTTCTCAATAGTGGAGGTCATTCAGTTTGAGTCACTGAAAGGTGCCAGAGATATTTGAGAGAGCTCAGCACTTAGAGGGATGGCTCCTCAGAAATAAGGGTATCCCCAGAAGACATGGCTAATGACGCCCATTTGTCAGCATCAGAGTGCATCAGAGAAGATACAAGCAACACATTCAACCACAAGGCCTTAACATAGCAGACTATTGGCCTCAAAGATGCATCTCAGATGTTTGGACTAGTCAGCTGGAGCTCTCCAATACTCAAGTGCAGAAAGTGTCCCACAACATCGTTGCTTGCTGTGTCCTGCACAACCTAGCACTGCAAATTGGGGTGTGCTTCAACAGGGAGACATGGAGGAGTTAGACGTCTTCTCACTCAAGGGGAACTTGGAAGGGAACAAATCTGAAGAGGGCTGAATGTGATCAGTGCTCCACTAGCGCACATGCTTCAACAACTGCACACAAAGGACATTAGGGAATGGGTTTTTATGACAATTGACAATGTTTTATGGTCAGCAGTAGATTCTTAATTCCAAATTCTTTTTATTAGATTCAAATTCAACCATCTACAGTGGCGGGATTCGAACCCAGGTCCCCAGAACATTAGCTGAGTTTCTAGATTAGCGATAATATCACTAGGCCATCACCTCACCTGGCCAGAATGGCAAAAGGATATGTGCACCCAGTAAAGACAGATGCAGAGGGACAGGTTGGGGGGAGCATATTAGATTATTTTAACTGGAGAAAGGAAATTAGAACATGTTTCTAATGATGAAAGACCAGGAACTGTTGAGGAGTAAAGAGATTTGTGTATGCATTAGCACAAATCAATAGAAATCAGTGCCGATGCAGAAAAGGACGACTGGAATTTTGATCTTTATCTTGAGGGGTTTAGAAAAGAAAAGGGGAATAAATTAAGCTTTAATTATGCAGAGGTGTGGTCAGACCCTATATGTAAATCTGCATTCAGTTCTGGACACCAAACCTCAGTAAAGATATATTTAAATTGAAGGGGGAACAGCGTAGATTCGTCAGAATAAAACTGAGGTTTGAAGAGAGAGGACAAGTTGCATAAAGCTGACATGTATTCTTTTGAGTTTGGAAATTTGAGGGATGGCTTGATTGAGATTGTTAACGTGAAAAAATAATTGAATGAATCCAGAAAAAAAACACCCTTGTGGGTCAATACAGAGTAAGAGGGCATGATCCTTAGTATTAGTGTTCAGCAATTAAAAATTAAGAAGCACTTATTCAAACACAAGCAAAATCAAGAACTCTGTCACCCAAAAATCTGTGGATAGTGGACTAATTGAATTTTTCAGAATGAGATTCAATTATTCTTATTTGGTAAGAGTATGAAGGAATGTGGGTCAAAAGCAGATAAATGGAGTTGGAGTACATATAAGGGGCACAATCTCATGGATTGATGGAACATGTTTGAGGGCTGAATGCTTTAATCCTGTTCCTATTTTTGTATATTTTTGAGCGCCTGCATTTCAAAAGTGAAAACAGAAGTAGGATCTATCCTATGTTTGTTTAGGATCTTGACCATTACCAATGACA
This sequence comes from Sphyrna mokarran, assembly GCA_024679065.1. Taxonomy (NCBI): domain Eukaryota; kingdom Metazoa; phylum Chordata; class Chondrichthyes; order Carcharhiniformes; family Carcharhinidae; genus Sphyrna; species Sphyrna mokarran. Next base: position 44,495,589 of record JAGIQG010000009.1, read on the forward strand.
AAAGGAACACTCTGCAGGCATATATTTGTACACAATATCAGGCATGTGCAAAATGCATAATTTTGACAATATCTTAACTCATTGGCCACTAATGTGATGTGTTTCACTGTTAACCAATTGGAAAGTTCTCAAAACAATGATAAATAGTTAAAAGCAAAATACTGAGGATGTTGGAATCTGAAACAAAAACAGAAAATGCTGGAAAATCTCAGCAGGTCTGACAGCATCTGTGGAGAGAGAGAATAAGCCAATGTTTCAAGTCTGGATGACCCTTTGTCAGAGTTGGTAAATAGTGTGTATCAAGACTGGTGACACAGTGGTTAGCACTGCTGCCTCCCAGCGCCAGGGACCTGGGTTCAATTCCGGCCTTGAATGTTGTGTGGAGTTTTCACATTCTCCCCGTGTCTGTGTGGGTTTCCTCCGGATGCTCCGGTTCCTTCCCACAGTCCAAAGATGTGTGGGTTAGGTTGATCAGCCATACTAAATTGCACCCTTAGTGCCAGAGGGATTAGCAGTTTAACTATATGGAGTTACCAGGAGAGGGCCTGGGTGGGATTGTTGTTGATGTAGGCTCAATGGACTGAATGGCCTCCTTCTGCACTGTAGGGATTCTCTGATTCTAAGACTGCTTTGTCATAATGTGCCTGCAGTATTTAAATTCCTTCTTGCACTACAGAGTATATTTACTATCTTTATGCTCCCAGTCCAAAGATTCACTTGCCAGAATGAACTTGAAATCACGTGTACAACACCATTTTTTTCTGTCTTATTCCAGTTAGAGACAGAGTCATAGGTTATTTTGTGCACCATTTCCCAATATACAATCCATGAGCTGGCTGTGCAAAAACACAAAGGTTACTCTAATTTTCTGCCTCCCTATGCAAATATTACAATTTTGAGGAAATGTTTTCGTTGGGACTATTTGCATTTTCAAACCATTGATGCTGACTTTCGGCTGGCTTATTTTCCATTTGGACTGTAAAAATGTGTTCCTCGCCATGCTTATTAATTTCTTTGAATCCCATCTAATATTCCATTCCCCTTTTCAAGGAGACATTATATAATTTCATTACTCACAAGTATATTTATTGCTTTTCAGTTTTAGTTTGCTTCATTTTTAATATTCTCACCACCCGGGTTTGGGTTCAAACCTCACTCAAGCTCTTGAATCCATATTCAAGCTGACAGTTCAGTAAAGTATTGAGATGTTTGTGTTGGTGAAGATGCTGTCTTTCAGATGGGATGATAGACTGAGACCCCTTGTCTTATTTAAGTGAATACAAAAAGATCCCAAAGCACAGAGTGTTCTTTGGGGTCCTGTCCAGAATTGGCATTTGTTGTGAACAAGGTATTTATTGCAATAGTCTGCAAACAGAAGCAACTGAAAAATAATAGATCGACTGTGGATTGCTTTGGTGTATCCTGGGACTCTTAAACTTGTTATGTCAATGTAAGTATTTATTTGACTCCTTTTATCTGATGAAACTTCCTCACTTTATGAGACTAGAGGCATGACTGCCTTCCACAAATGAGAAAATATCTATAAAATTTGTTACAGGATTGGCCCTGTTAGTAAGCAGTAAGAAAGGTCTTATAAGAAAGCAAAGAACTGGAGAGAACTTGCATGCTTGGAGAGCTATAAACAGTAACAAAGGAACGTTAAGAAAATATAAAGAGAAAAAAAATATGGAATGTATCAAGGATGGGCAGTGGCACAGTGGTTAGCACTGCTGATTCACAGCGCCAGAGATCTGGATTCGATTCCCGGCTTGTCTGTATGGAGTTCACACTCTCTCCCTCCTGCGTCTGCGTGGATTTCCTCCCACAGTCCAAAGATATACAAGTTAGGTGGATTGACCATACTAAATTGCTCCTTAGTGACAGGGGGACTGGCTAGGGTAAGTGCATGAGGTTATGGGGATAGGACCTGGGTAGCATTGTGTTGGTGCAGAGTCGATGGGCCAGATGGCGGCTCCTGCACTGTAGGGTTCTATGATTCTATATCACTAACATCTGTTACAATTATATTTGGAGAAAGAGGGTAGTGAGGTGCAACATGGGCCTCTTAATAATAGAAACAGATGGCACTGTAATTCAGCAAATAAATAACTACCTTGTATTTGTCTTAATGATAGAGGAGAGGGTAAAATAAATTGAGGAGTTAGATGTAATGTAAATGAAAAGAAAATAATGATGGAGAAACGAATAAGATTAAAGGTAGACAAATCTCCAAGAACTGATCGTTCCACCTGAGGGTATTTAAAATAAGTAGGTAAGCAAATCGTTGCATCAAGACCTGATTTTCCAAAGCACACTCAATTCAGGAATTGTCCCTTTGGATTGGAAAATTGCCAGTGTCACTCCACCAATTAAAAAGGATAATAAAGACAAACTAGGAAATTAGAAGTCTATTAGTCTAATATAGGTTGTAGAGAAGTTACTTGAACTTGTAATTAGGAACAGAGTGATTTGGCACTTGTAGAAATGTGAACTGATTGGAGAAAACCTGTATGGTTTTGTCAAGTATAACTCATGCCTAGCAAATGTTGACTTTTTGGGGATGATTAATGTGTTAGATAAGAAAATAGGTAAAGATACTATTTTATATGGATTTCCAAAGACATTCAACAATTTAACAACAATTACAGCTCATGGAATTGGAGCAATTTAATGGCTTGTTTAAGAATTTGGCTCAGATGTAGGAGGCTAAGAGTAGAGATAATTGTATCTTATTCAAATTGGGAAGAAAATGACTAGGGATGTTTCCCCAGCTTTTCAGTGTATTTATAAATGACGTGGGTGAAGGAACAAAGAGCAGAATATCTAAGTTTGTTGATAACATTAAGTTAAATGGCACAGTAAATAGTATTATAGGATGGGCAAGTTGTGAATGGACATTGATGGATTAAGTGAAAGGGCAAAATTATGGCAGATATAGAAAAAGCGTGAGATCATTCAGTTTGGAACTGAGAAAGATGGATCAGTGTGTTCTCAAAATGGCTAGAAGCTAGGAACATATGATGAGCAGAAAGATTTACGGGTTAGAATGCAGTAATCACTAATATCAGACAGGTACAAAAATGAATTAAATAGGTTAATGGAATGTTGCCCTTTATCTTAAGGGCTGCAATAACAAAGGAGAGGAAATTATGCTACTGCAGTGCAGAGCTCAGCTTCAGTCTCATCTTCATACTGTATTCAATTCAGGACAGTGAACCTAAGGAATCATATATTAGCCTCAAAATGTGTGCAGTAGCAGAATCATACTAGGATTAAACAATTTAGGCTTTGTTGTAAAGGTAAAGGCATTATAGTTCCAAATAATCCTGGGTTGCTCTCCCCTTTGAGAGGGAGAGCTTACGGGTGGTGATTTAACCTGAGGATCACCACACCTCAGGCAAGGTTGAGAAGGTGGTGCCTTCGTGAATAACTTTGATCAGTAAAGGAATTGAATCTGTGCTATTTGATGTTACTCTGGATCATAAATCAGCTGTCCAGCCAGCTGAATTTTGGTTTATCTCAGTTGGTTGGACAGTTGGTTAGTGATGCAAAGGAACGCCAGCAGCATACTTTCAATTCCTACACTGGCTGAGGTTATTCACAAAGGCCTCGCCTTCTCAATTTTACTCCTCCTCTGAGGTGTGTGTGCTGATCCTCAGGTTAAATCACCACGAATCAGCTCTGCCCCTCAAAGAGAGAGTAGCCTGTGAAAAGTTCTGAGGACATATTACATAGGCTTTTATTTTCTTTTTATTTTATAGGCTTTTTTTTATTTTCTTTTCTTGAATGTAAAAGAAACAAGGGCATTTAATTGAGATGGTTATGATGATTAAATACTATGATAGGACAGATGGAAAATTACTGTCATTTCTGATGGTACAGTCCAGGACAAGAAGGCATAACCTTTAAGTTTAAGGAAGGAGGGATTTAATCAGGTGAGGGTGGTGATGGACACCCAAATATTTTCCCACCTCTGCCCTAATTAAGTATTAGATGGGAAGCTTTCCAGTCCCACTGCCAATTTGAGGCCTGAATGGACAATTAATGCCCATTTAGGGACTTACCCCACTGTTAGAATCAGAGAATCATGGAATCTCTATAGTACACAAGGAGGCCATTTGGCCCATTGAGTCTGCACTGACAACAATACTGTCTCTATAACCCCACCTATTTATTCTGCTAATTCACCTGACACCGAGGGGAAAAATTTAGCATTGACTATCAACCTAACCCGCACATCTTTTGGAGTGTGGAAGGAAACCAGAGTATGTGGAAGAAATCAACACAGACAAGGGCAGAATATTTCAAGCAAATAGGAGCCAGAATTGAAGCTGGGTCCCTGGCGGTGTGAGATAGCAAATCTAGTCGCTGTATGCTGTTGGGCGAGTGACTTACTATGCAGGAAGCTGAAATTCAATCCTATTTGTTTGCTTGCCAGCTTCCAGGAGTGAGCGTGGGTCCCTTGTTGTCAGGAACTCAGTTCCTGATCAGGAAACCTGACATTAGAAAGGAGGATAGGACACTGTGAGCTACATTACTGCCCTTCTTATTGATCCTCATACCCTCCTCACCCCTGGCCTCACATGTGTGGCTTGGTCCCTTGATGATCCTGGGCTTTGGGTAGGTGCATTACCAAGGATAGCTGTGGTATCTCCAGTAATCGTGCTGAACAATTCATAGCTGCGGATATCTGATTGGCAAGCAGCTCTCGCAGTGGGATTTCCACCCGATATCCTTGGTTCCATGGCAGGTGCTCCTCTGTCCAGCAAAGTGCCTGAATATTACTTACATTCTGGGAAGGTCACTTTGTAAGCAATATGGGCTCTTGCCAGCTCTCCAGCTTGTGGGACAGACCCTAATTATCCAGATTAAGTGCAGACCTGTGTATATACAGTCTGCCTGAAATGAATTGAGCACTCTTTGCTGAATTGAGCACACTTCAATACCTGTTTCTAATATCCCATATTCTAGCAGTCTCAGAACAAGGGCAGAATTGTGACAGTGGGATTAATCCTCTGCCCTAATTTCCTCCTTCAATGTGACAATCTGGCACCTGGTATTTTCATTGTGTGGAGTTTGCATATACTCCCTGTGTCTGTGTGGGTTTCCTGTGAGTGCTCTGGTTTTCTCCCACAGTTCAAAGTTATGCGGGTTAGGTTGATTGGCCATACTAAATTGACCCTAATGACAGGGGGTTTAGCAGGGTAAATATGTGGGGTTACAGGGTTAGGGCTTGGGTGAGATTGTGGACAGTGCAGACTTGATGGGCTGAATGGCTTCCTTCTGCATTGTATAAATTCTCTGATCATGATACAATTTTTCATTATTAATATCTCATGTATATTGCAGATAGCAATTATTTAAACTAAATACAATACTTTATTTGCTTGCCGGCAAAATGGCAGAGAGTGGTTGTGGATGGGTCTTGTTCTGCATGGAGGTCGGTAACCAGTGGAGTGCCCCAGGGATCTGTTCTGGGGCCCCTGCTGTTTGTCATTTTCATAAATGACCTGGATGAGGAAGTGGAGGGATGGGTTAGCAAGTTCGCCGACGATACAAAGATCGGTGGTGTTGTGGATGGTCTGGAGGGATGCCAAAAGTTGCAGCGGGACATAGACAGGATGCAAGACTGGGCGGAGAAGTGGCAGATGGACTTCAACGCAGATAAATGTGTAGTGGTCCATTTTGGCAGGAATAATGGGATGAAGGAGTACAATATAAGGGGTAGGAGTCTTAGCTGTATTGTAGAGCAGAAGGATCTCGGGGTCCGGGTCCATAGGACTCTTAAATCGGCCTCGCAGGTGGAGGAAGTGGTCAAGAAGGCATACGGTGTACTGGCCTTCATTAATCGAGGAATAGAGTTTAGGAATCAGGAGGTAATGATGCAGCTCTGTAAGATTCTTGTCAGACCCCAGTTGGAGTATTGTGCGCAGTTCTGGTCGCCTCATTATAGGAAGGATGTAGAGGCTGTTGAGAGGGTTCAGAGAAGATTTACAAGGATGCTGCCTGGATTGGGAGGCAGGCCTTAGGTTCAGGGAGCTGGGACTCTTCTCACTGGAGAGATATAGGTTGAGAGGCGACCTGATAGAGGTTTATAAAATGTTGAGAGGAATAGATAGGGTGGACTCTGAGACTATTTCCCCAAGCGGAAATGGTCAATACGAGAGAACACAGATTTAAGGTGCAGGGAAGCAAATACAAAGGTGATGTCAGAGGGTGGTGAGTGAATGGAACCGACTGCCGTTGGAGATTGTTGAGGCAAACTCACTGGGGTCTTTTAAGAGACTTCTGGATGAGTATATGGAAAAGAATAGGATAGGGGGTGATAGTTAGGTCTGTGGATTGGTAGATGTGATTGGTGCAACTCGTGGGCCGAAGGGCCTGTTTGTGCTGTATTGTTCTATGTTCTATGTATTTGGTCTTGGAGCTCAGTTAAGGGCAACAATGCAAATAAGAATATCACCACCAGATAGGTGACACTATGAACTGTTATTTAAAATTGGACTCACCCCTGATTTTCAATGGATGCATTTCCTGATTCTCTTGCCATGTATCATTCCATTCAAAAGTGACAGACAGTAGCACCATTATAGTAATGCCTTATACAAAGGTATTGAAAGAAAATCACAACTTTTAAAGATATCTGAGTGAGGCTATATCGCGGGCTCCCTAAGTTAGCCTGGCTCATTCCCCAGTAACCTTGTCTAGCTGAGCAGAGAAACACAGAACTTAATCTGCACAGCTGCATCTGTTTGGATCTGCCTATTGTGATAAATGAGTATCTGAATGCTTAAATGAAATTGGGTCGAATTTGCCCACTAGTCACAGCAGTATGATCCATATTAGGGGTTTCAGTGATAAGCGAATGCTGCAGCTCACTGAATCATCATATGATTCAGCAGCACAATCTCCAAACAAGATTATAGTCCAATTCAAAGTGATCTTTGGTTTGCCTTTTCTGAAACAAAATGATTGATCATCACGGAAGCGGAATCAATATTTTGACTGGGGATATAAATTGGGATTAATCACACACTGAAGTGTGTTGAACTGGGTATGTCCCGTAGTTGATGCGGTACATGATCTGAAGGAACTGATCCTTTGATTATCACAAACAATTGTCCACTTCAGGAAAGTCGGAAGTATTCTACATATTGATCACAGATCTGACAAATTGGTCCTTCATCTAATATTATTTACCATCTGGAAATTCTTTGGTGTTAGTAAGATTTTTCTCCTAAATATTCTAAAGCTAGCAACGTTATCAGCATTATTTTTTTAAAAAAAATTGTTTTTCAAACATTTCAGCTAATTAAAAAATATAAGAATGATATGCTGGGTCTAACCATCAATCTGGAAAGTGCACATAATTCATCCTGTGAACATTCATTATGTTGTATAATGTGTGCAATTACTCCTTCTTGCTTACTTTTTGGACAAATGGGCAATTATTGTATTAGGGTGAATTGATTGCCCAAATCATGCAGGCACTTTCAAAAGAGCGCATTCAACCTCTGCCATGACAAGCCCATAATGCTTATTAATTAATCACTAATGTTGGAATCAGCACTTGGTAGCAAATATTTTGCGATTTGCCAAACCTGATTTGATTTCATTTGAGGCTGAGGGGCGACCTGATAGAAACTTATAGAATTATGAGAAGCATGGGTAGTCGCAGCTTTGTCCCCAGAATAGAAATATCTATTATTAGGAGACATGGCTTTAAGGTAAAAAGGGGAAACCTTAAAGGAGATGTGAGAGGCAAGTTACCACAGAGAGTGGTAAGTGCCTGGAATGTGCTTGCAAAGGAGATGGTAGAAGCAGACACAATAGCAACATTTTAAGAGACATCTTGACAGATACAGGAATAGACAGAGACTAGAGGGATATGGACCAAAAGTTCTTTAGTTTAGGAAGGCATCATGTGTCTGCTCAGGCTTGGTGGGCCAAAGGGCCTGCTGCTGTGCTGTACTGTTCGTTGTATTTTTAGCATTCATTGGGCTGTGCGTTATTAACACCTGTTTTAATTTGTCCACAAATGCAGATAATGAGGTGGTCAAAAAGTGGTTCTTGCTTTTAGCTTGAACTCTCTACTTGTCAGCTACAAGTCTCAACAATGTTTATAGATGCACCATAGGAAGTATTCTTTCCGGTTGTATGGATCCTGCTCTGCCCAAGACCGCAAGGAACTATAAAAGATCATGAATGTATCCCAATCCATCACACAAACCAGCCCCCCTATCCATTGACTCTGTTTACGTTTCCCGCTGTCTCGGCAAAGCAGCCAGCATAATTAAGGACTTCATGCACCTTGAACATTCTCTCTTCCACCTTCTTTCATCAGGAAGAAGATACAAAAGTCTGAGGGTCACATAAACCGATTCAAGAACAGCTTCTCCCCTGCTGCCATCAGACTTTTGAATGGATCTACCTTGCATTAAGTTGATCTTTTTCTGCACCCTAGCTATGACTGAAACACTACATTCTGCACACTCTCTTTCTCTATGAACAGTATGCTTTGTCTTTTTAGCACACAAGAAATAATACTTTTCACTACGTGCTAATACATATGACAAAAAATCAAGGAAGGTGATGGAAGTGGGATGACTGAATATTTTAAAAGCAGAAGTAGATTGATTCCCTTGCAAGAATCTAGGGTTATCAAGGATAGATGTGGAATATGAAACTGAACACAAACAGATCAGCCATGATCTTATTGAATTATGGAGCAGACTCAAGGGGCCAAATGGCCTACTTCTGTTCCTTTTTTCTATGCTTGTATGTTGACCTAGTTATGAATGCATCAATTCTGTGAAGAAGACAACCAATTATAAAGCTGACTTTTAGAGCTGTTCTTATAGTTATTTATTAAAACCAGGACTTGCGGTCAGTCCCTGAATGTCACTCAGTCATTGATTTAACCAGGCATACAAATCTGTTTGTTCCTTTAGTTTATGCAAGTGAAGATTTAAGTGTCAACATTGCTCTGAGGGGTCTTGCATTATAATTTTTTTAAATACATAGATTTTTGATAAATTGTTAATTACATAAAATTTCCATTTCAAGGGGCATTAGTAGATTACAATGAAATGCACTTGAGATATAGATATGGCTGAAGATGAGAATGTGGAGCAGGTTTTCTCTGTGTGGAGGGGAGAGATCTGTGCTAGCATAGTTGGAGGAGGGGACTGTGAAGTACTATTGGCAATGAAGATTAGGCATAATTTCCAATGAATAATTTATTTGAAGGAATTTATTTTACCAGTTTTACCTATATCAATCAAACTGCCTGTATAAGGCTGTCATGCAAATTAACCCCCAAATTGTACTGAAGTGCCAGCTACACTTTTATCACCACCTTATATCCTTTCTATCAAATAAGGATGATCCAGCATTGCTGACAGATTCCGAGTTCCACGGTTTGCAGGATTTCATTTTAATACTTGTAATTCATGCAGGAAATTTAAATGCAATTTTCGATATGTTTAAATTACTGCACTCATTGCAGCCAATAAAAGAAGCTTCAGCAAAGCAAAGGACGCAATCTTTATCCATTACCCATATTATGGGCCAAGATTTATTTTCATGGTAATACCATCAATTAAAGATGCAAGTGCACAAAAATACAGCACAGCAAGGAATTACATTCATAATAGAAATAGGCCATTTAGGTAGCAGGGGCTGATGAAAGGATAGCTTTACTAGGGCAAGAAATAGCTTGAGCTGTCACAGTGAAAAGGCTCAGGGGTAACGTTTTGTTATCACTGCCTGCGTAGTAATCTGTGGAGTGGATTGTGTATCCATTGTAAAGCCACTTGATTTTTGCTCCTTTGATTTCAGTGAAATGCATATGAAGCAGGTTTCTAAAACCAGCAGGCAATCAGCACCAACAGATTACCCATCTTAAGTTGAAAGCTAAATTTTGTGCTTCCTGCCATGAAAGTTGAGGGGAGGGGGAGGGAGGGAGAGAGAAGGATATATTGTGAGGGTCTGTATCATTGCTCAATTGATTTATCTAGGACTCAATGGCTGGAAATCTCTGACCTCAGCCACGGCTGAGAATCTCCATTCTATCTGGCAGCAGTAGAGGGGTGTACAGACTGGAGAATCCCAGCCTAAATCCTACAATTATTAGTATATTTGGTTTGCAACATCTGAAGACTCCTGCTCACTGAAGCTATGGGTACTTTATATTTCCAAGAATTTGTATCACATTGAGAATAACTCCAGCATTTTCACAGTTTGTTTAATTACTTCAAGTTCCCTCAGTATTGCAATGGCAGCCTGGAACGAGTTGGCAACTCAAGGATCAATCGTTAAGCCTCAGTTTTTTGCAATCTATATCAATCCCAAAGGTCCCACTCAATTAAATGGATATTTAATTGGCTTGCTGCATCCACTGGGGATTGTATCTAAATTTGAAGATGATGAATGTTTTTAAGGCAAGGATAGATACATTTTTGAATGGTAAAGGATTATGGTGAGCGGGTGGGTAAGTGGATCTGAGTCCATAAAAAGATCAGTCATTCAAAAATCTTATTGAATGGCAGAGCAAGCTCGAGGGGCCAGATGGCCTACTCCTGTTCCTAGTTCTTATGTTCTTATTTATGACCAATGGGAAAAGCAAGCCGAGAGGAAGACACAAAGCCTTGGATTTTAGCTCCCAAGACGTAGAGTTGGGACATTTTCCAGCTTGGTGCACCCATCACGGGGAAAATTTGACTGTAATTTAATTCTGGGAGAGGTTGGATGATGTTTGGGTTGGTCCTACCACCCCAAGAACAGTTCAGAAGTGCCAACAAGAAATATTGAGTGCCACAGCAGACTGTTTAAGAGGCCCATCTTGGTGCTCTGCCAAATTGTAGTAAGAGCTGTTAGGTCATCTAGCCCTCAGTACTCCCATTGCCTCAGCATCCACACTCATTTTCATTATTCATCCATGGCAAGTCAAGCCCTCACCCATCCCCCATGCTAACTCCTCTTCATAGCCTCTATGTAACCTTGCTGCTAACTCATGCCAACCCATAACACCCCATCTGCTTCCCACCCCACCTTTGTTTTTATAACCATGCCAACTCATCCATGACCCACCCTGGGCACACCTGTGGAACCTTGCTGAAAAGAAATGAAATAAATTTCTAAGTATCAATGACAGACTTCTTTATATAAAAAACACCATCACTGATTAGAATCCAATGCATTCAAATATCTTCAAAGTACTTAATACCTTATAAAAGCCAATATTTATATATTATAACTCCATGTCAAATGCAGCTCATCCATGATTAACCCCTTTTGGGTTGTTAGCTGTGGAAGCAAACAGCAATAATACTGGATTGAAAATTTGAGGTTTATGTCAGCACAGAAGTTGTTTCTCATTATTTAAAAAGCAGGGGATTTAAATGGCTTGACAATTCCACAGATCTTGTCCATCTTTTACATATATTTATACCAACTGAAAAATCATAAGTCACACATTGTGGGAATGAAGGACCTCACTTCACCAAATGCAGGGGCTGTTTGAACTTAGTACTAAGTTCAAATTGCATGCTGGTTAGGTTTCCCCCATGCGTAAATTAAATCCTGACCCCACTTCTGACCTGTGAAAATAAGATCTGTTTGTAATGGGGCAGGACTTTTGGATCCAGAGTTCCTTATAATTGCCATGACTCCACAAAAATCTAGGTCAACGACATTGCAAAAGGGTAAAGTCAGATTAAGTGCATGGGCAACAACTTGGTAGATGAAATACAATGTGGGGAAATGTGCAGTTATCCACTTTTGATGGGAAAAATAGAATGGCAGAATATTTTTTTTAAAAATAATGAGTGCTGGAAATAGTTAATATTCGGAAGGATCTAGGTGTTCTTTTACATGATTCACAAAGTTAACAAGCAGATACAGCAAGTAATTAGGAAAGAAAATAATATACTAGTTTTTATTACAATGGGATTGTGATAGAAAAGTAGAGAGATACCGCTGCAATTTATACAACCTTGATGAAATCATTCCTACATTACTGTGTGCAGTTTTAGTTTCCATACCCAATGAAGGATATGTTTGCCTTAGAGGGAGTAAGAATGAAGATTCATTAAACTGATTCCTAGAATGAAGGGATTACCCTATGAAGGGAGATTGAGTAGAGCAGGCAATATTTGCTTGAGTTTAGAAGAATAAGTAATCTCATTAAAACATACAAAATTTTTCAGTGGCTTAATGGGGTAGAGGATGTGGAATCTAGAACTAAACATCACTGTCTCAGAATAAGTGGTTGACCATTTAGGATTGAGATAAGGAGAAATTTCTTCTCAGAGTTGTGAATTATTGAAATTCTCCACTCCAGAGGAGTGTGAATGCTCAGTTTTTGAGTACGTTTATGTTGGATGTTGATAGGTTATTGGATACTAAGGATATGGGGGTCTAGCCAAAGTAGATGAGTCATGATCTTATTAAATGTTGGGGGTGCCCAACTGTCCCACTCCTGCACCTATTCCTTATGTTCTTGTACACAAACACATAATAAATCCCAGTATGCTTATCAGAATCATGAAGCGAGATTTCACCTCAATATCTGGAGGTGACTGGAGGATAGCGAATGTGGTCCCATTGTTTAAGAAGGGGAAGAGAGACCTTCCAGGGAATTATAGGCCAGTGAGTCTTACTTCTGTTGTGGGCAAGGTATTGGAGAGAATTATTAGGGATAGGATTTATAGTTATTTAGAGAGAAATGAATTGATTGGGGATAGTCAGCATGGTTTCGTGAAGGGTAGGTCATGCCTTACTAACCTCATTGAGTTTTTTGAGAAAGTGACCAAAGAGGTGGATGGGGGTAAGGCGGTTGATGTAGTATATATGGACTTTAGTAAGGCGTTTGATAAGGTGGCCCATGGAAGACTTCTACAGAAAATGCAGATGTGTGGAATAGAGGGTGATTTAGCTAATTGGATTAGGAATTGGCTGGCAGATAGAAGACAGAGGGTGGTGGTTGATGGGAGATATTCATCGTGGAGTTCGGTGACGAGTGGTGTGCCTCAGGGGTCTGTTTTGGGGCCCCTGCTGTTTGTAATTTTTATAAATGATCTGGATGAGGGTATTGAGGGATGGATCAGTAAATTTGCAGATGACACTAAAGTTGGTGGAGTGGTAGATAGTGAAGAGGGGTGTTATAGTTTACAGAGTGACTTGGACAAGTTGCAGAGCTGGGCCGAGAGGTGGCAAATGGAGTTTAATGTGGAAAAGTGTGAGGTAATGCACTTTGGCAGGAACAATAAATGTGTAGAGTATAGGGCTAATGGTAGGGCTCTTAATAGTGTTGAGGAACAGAAGGATCTTGGTGTATGTGTCAATAGATCCCTGAAAGTAGGCAGTCAAGTGGATAAAGTTGTTAAGAAGGCATATGGAGTCTTAGCTTTTATTGGTAGGGGGATTGAATTTAGGAGCCGCAGCATCATGTTGCAACTGTACAAAACTCTAGTGCGGCCGCACTTGGAGTATTGTGTGCAGTTCTGGTCGCCACATTATAAGAAAGATGTGGAGGCATTGGAGAGGGTACAGAGGAGGTTTACCAGGATGTTGCCTGGTATGGAGGGCAGGTCCTATGAAGAGAGGTTGAAGGATTTGAGGTTGTTTTCGTTAGAAAGGAGGCGGCTAAGAGGGGATCTTATTGAAGCATATAAGATGATTAGAGGTTTAGATAGGGTGGACAGTGATAGCCTTTTTCCTAGGATGGAGAAAGCTAGCACGAGGGGACACAGCTTTAAATTAAGGGGTATGAGTTATAGGACGGATATCAGAGGTAGGTTCTTTACTCAAAGAGTGATTAGGGAGTGGAATGCCCTGCCTGCAGCTGTTGTAGATGCGCCAAGTTTGGTGGCGTTTAAGAGGTTAATTGATAAGTATATGGAAGAGAAGGGAATGGTTTAGTTTGGAGGGGCATTGCTTTTTATTTTGGTCGGCACAACATCGAAGGCCGAAGGGCCTGTTCTGTGCTGTATTGTTCTATGTTCTATCTCCGACATTCTCTCGACTTTTAAATGCAAGTCATCCTATTCATGGATTTACAGAGATTGAATGATTTAACTTATCTAAGTTAAATATTAGAGCCAAGAAGCAGGAAGTGATTAACTTAGCAATATCTAGACATAATTATCAAGAAGAACAGCTCTAAAGTGCCTTTACACACACAAGTACAAAAATAAGACTCTGATCAGTAAAATTTGTTCTTCAATAATTGTAATGTCCAAAGGATCACAGAAAGGAGTTTGCACATTGTCACCGGTTAATATACGTAAAGCTAAATTGTACAGCTATAGAATCCTTTTAATGCAGAATTCAGCCCATCGAGCCTGCACCAACAACAATCCCACCCAGACATTATCCCCATAGCCCCACGTATTTAGACTGCCAATCTCCCTAACACTAAAGAGGCAATGTAGCCAGCCTATACTCAGACAGTGGGAGGAAACCAAACAATCCAGAGGAAATCCACGCAGACGTGGGGAGAACGAGCAAAATCCAAGCAGGCATTCACTAAAGCCGGAATCGAACCTGGGTCTCTGGTGCTGTGAGGCTGCTGTGCTAACCGCTGTGCCAACGTGCCGCTCACATCACAGTCACAATATTCTAACCCTATTCTATTTATTGGTTTGAGCTATTGCTATATGATAAAACATTTCAACAAAGAAAGCTATTTACCAATCAGATTTTTTTGTCTCTATTTAATCTGTTTGGGTAGTTCAGCTACTAATAAGATCGTTTACACAAATGATTATTTAATATCTACTGGGGAGAAAACTGGAAATTCTGATTGTTTTATCCTTCCGTTAGAAATTCTGTTCATTCTTTTTAACTGTTATAGAAAATTTCAAATTCCTATCATTTTGCACCCTGATAAGCAGACAAAAGCATGCATGCCAGACATTACATGTTTTATATAAATGGAATTAGTGAACAGTTAATTACAGGCAGAATGGCAGGTTTTCTGATTCAACTGTTCTACTTCTGTGTTGCCCTTCACTGGTTGCTGCTTTAAAGAAAGCCCTGAAGACATTGGCTTATAATTATCCCAGAATCTCATCCAACTTACATGAACTCTAATGATGAAAAAATAATGGCTTCAACTAATAAATTGAGTGCCCGTGTTATTAGTATTTGAGCTGATGCATATTTCAGCAAGTAATGTTTTTGAAATGAGCGCAGAAAAATGAGACGACTGTGTTCTCACATAATAGTGAAATACAGACAAGTGCACCATGCACCAAGCCAAAGGCTAGCAATTTCTAAATCTTAGCCTGAGTGGCATGTGAACTGAACAAAGAGGTGAAATCCCATTAAGCAAAGCAATGAGAAATTCAGTCTGAATATATGACTGAAACTGACAACATGCAGGGTTGCCCAGTCAGTTTATTTCACTTTGGCAGTTCATATTTATTTGAATTCACTTGCACCATTTATAAAGTAAAATTGAGCCTTCTGATGGTGGCTTTTGAGCAAGCTGTTTGATTTGTTCGACAAGTTAAATAACGATCAAGTCAACAGTCAAAAAATGTTTCATTCCTTTTTCAAAAATCTTAATTTGCAAAGATATATACAACTAAGTCACAGAATATTATTAGATGTCTAAAAGAGGAAGTGCATTTCACAGAATCTTACAGATTGGCCATTTGGCCCATTGAATCTGCACCAACAAATCCCCATCCAGGTCCCATTCCCATAAGTTTACACTACCTAGTCCCCCTGGGACTACCCACTTTCAGCATTGTCTAAATTAGACAATTTAGCATGTCTAATCCACTTAACCCTCACATCTCTGCACTGTGGGAGGAAACCAGACACCTTGAGAAAACCCATGCAGTCATGGGGAGAATGTGCAAACTCCACACAGACAGGGGATTGTCACCATCACAAAATTGAATGAACCACAGTACATGCCTGTAAACAGGCTGGTCCTCACTGACTCAGGCTATGAAACAAACCTGGCTCTGTGAAGTGGCGGTGCTAACCATGTGCCAACATACTGCCCCTTGGATCCATCCTAAATCCATTCATCTAGAATGATATTACACTCATTGAAATGTAACATTTCTTCACAAAGTATGCATGGATTTTTGCCATCGCAGTCCACCCAAATTACTTCATGTTTGTTTATTTCTTTTATGAAAAAGAATTTTCTGATTAAATTCGTACTTTACTAGGTTGAATCTGAGACTCTTCAAAATCCTCCTGCTCCTTCAGGCACCATTGGCAACCATAGACTTCCATTAGATTAGTCCATGATTGTTCCTGGTAAAGCACTTCAGTGGTTTGCTGTTGCCTTCAGTAGTATGGCTGACCATAAAACTCTCCCATCCTTTGCCATCTGCAGTCAGTTATGTTGGGAGGAATTGCAGACTAGTGATCAACCTGCTTACCCACCTTTGGCATGTGCTTCTGTTTAAAAGGACGAGTCTGTTTGCAGACATGTGCTGTGATTCATTCAATTTTGTAATGATGACAATCCAAATCTTGGATGTAGACTGAGGAAAAAGTTCATCCTTTCACTCTTTCAATTTGATAATATTTTAGTTGTTTAATCTTTATCCCATCTCACCCAAATTTGTGCACTATATACGTCCCATGATGTATTAAAAGCTAATAAAGTGTGATTACTATGTTAAGTGTCAGAATGAGACACCACAAAAACGTAGACCAACTTTAGCACTGTGCATGGACAGTTGCAATTCCAATTCTGTTGCTCAAGTAAATTTAAATTCTATTTTAATATGGCTTTTATTAATAATCAACAGGTGGAAGATAACATGAGTAAGACACGGAACATTTTTTAACAGTGGCTACCCACTTTCAGCATTGATAATAGTCAGTGCAGATTGTGACAGCGACCTCTTCAACCATTAAATGAATGGAAACTACAGAAAAGCATCCTCTACTGTAACAATGTGTCACTGCATCAGCTGTCCCTCTGGCCTTTCTGCATGTGAATGCCAATTAACAGTGATCTGTGGGAAACATTCTGATATTGACCCATGCCCATTAGGAGCTGAGTTGGATTTATGCTGCCCAAACCTATTTCATTTTAGGTCTCTAATTGCTGAGAGAGAGCAATGGGAGCTTTATCCAACTATACTGGGCAAGATTCCAAACCAGGTTCCAGGGTTGAAAGGGCAGTGTTAATCTAACCCTCTGAGCCACTCAGCCACCCATTGTTACAATTACTAAAATTATTATGATTTTCGCAGTTGTAGTTGTGTAGTTAATTAGCTCAAGTTAGGAATACTCAGAGGAGCTTTTATTCAACAGCAAATTGGGGAGGTTATGACATTGATTCAAGACTGTACACTGTGGAATTCTATACAAGCCAGAAGCATTTGTTTAATTTTTCTTTCTTCTTCCACTATAAGTTGAACTATTTTTGCAAGTGTCACAGATGTCACAAAGTATTTGCAGACTTCTGTACAGTTATAAATTCTGTTGCTAAAATGAAAGCTTGCATTTCGGAAATCTGGTTTCTTATTTTACTTGGGTTCGTGTGAAGAAACATAATGACAATGTTTTATGGTTAATGATACTGCCATTGCTTGTGACTCAGCATGTTTGCAATGTTAAAGTACATATATTGTAATAATCATCCACATCAAATTCCCTGTTCATGATTAATACGTGCCATTATTATTTACACCCCAAACAGTAGTGTTAGCAAGATTAATAGTTCTGATTAAACCACCTTAATGGATTTTCCTTTGGCAATAAGTGTGTTTTGAGTGTTGAGATTCATCCTTTCACATTTCCATGTTGAGGAAATGTTTTCACTTTATTTACTTAATTATCACATTCTCTTCTCTTTAAATACACCTCCATCACTTCCGATTTTACTCATCATTACTACTTGGAATTTTTAAGCTGAGACAGTCCACAGATGTCTGACTTTGCATAGAAATTGGCTGGTACACCTGCTCTGAGTTCTAAGCCATGGTGTTTAAAAGTACCATTGATCTTGTGTGCCACATTAGAGGGATTTTTGATCTTAATACATTAAATTGATAATTTACTATAGCATTGCTTTAATTTGTGTTGTTCTTGTGCACAGTGTGCATGAAATAATTAAAAAGAGAGCCTGAAAATGACCACAATTCAAGCCATGAAACACATGTTTTATATATGATGTGCATGTCTCCTTCAGCAATGTATTCAATTATGTGTGCAATTATGTTACTGATTTCTGCCAGCCCAATCACTTTAGTTATTTCAGTCACTTGACTCAGTATCATTAAACCAAAACGTTATTTTCTATAATTATTTCTTCTAATTTTTTTTTCCCACAGAAGTTTTTTTTAATGATTTTGGCACTCATTAAGGTGAGGGCTGTCAGTGATAAGGGTGGGAATGTTTTCTTGCTTTGGCAGTGAGCATCAGCACTAAACACTCCACAATAGTTCAGCTAGAGACAGAATACAATTATCACCTTTTCCCTAGCTATAGGCTTTAAACACATCTCACTGGACTTGTGCAAAAAGCAGCCTTTTGGTCTTAATTAGTTGGTGGGGTCTTTAATTTCCAGAGGTGGGATGAGAGTGACTGCACGTGACATAAGGTTTAAAAATTTATGAAGTTCAATTTCTTAGTGTCACGAGTAGTGAAGTTACTGAAAGTCCCCTAGTCACCACATTCTGGCACCTGGTTTGGGTACACTGAGGGTGAATTCAACACGGCCAGTGCACCTAACCAGTACATCTTTCAGACTGAGGGAGGAAACTGGAGCACCTGGAGGAAATCCATGCAGACAAGGAGAGAAATTGCAGGCTCTGCACATCGACCTGAGCTGGGAATCAAATCTGGGTCTCTGGGGTGCTAAGGTAGCAGGGCTAACCACTACGCTACCCAGCATAGTAGCACTTGACTGAATGTAATATTAAGGAAGCTCGCAAAGCTAAATTCGGTGGGAATTGGGGGTAAAACTCAGTGATCATACTTCGCACAATATTTGGTGGTTATGGATATGGAAGGCCCATCATCTTGGACACAGGGATACCATTGCAGGCTTGGCTGACAAGTAGCAAATAACTTTCATACCACACAAATGCCAACTGTTGACCCTCTCAATCAGAAGAGATTCTAACCATTTGATATTCAATGACTAATGTACTAGCATCTGGGGTTCAGACCAGAGGCACCATTTATAAGGCGCAAGTCAGGGGTATGTTGGAATACTCCCTACATGCCAGGTCAGTGCAATTTCAGCAACATTTAAGAAACTTAACACCATCAGAAGAGGAGATTCTGGCGTTGACTGGGGTGGACACATTGTGAAGCCTCATAACACCAGATGAAGTCCAACAGGTTTATTTGGAATCACGAGCTTTCAGAGCACTGCTCCTTCAACACCTGAAAACTTGTAATTTCAAATAGATCTGTTGGACTTTTACTTGGCATTGTGAGACTTCTTACTGTGCCCATCTAGATAACAGCAGCTCATTTAATTATGAGCTCAATAATGAGGAGAAATTCAGGAATTGAAAACTTTTTTTAGAAAATTTTTTTTTCAGAAGAGCTAATTGAAGTTTTCAAAATTGTAAAAAGGCTTTGCAAAAGTTGATCCAGGGGCATTGTTTACTAAAGCAGAGTTTTCAAACATTAAAAGGCACATTGAATTAGGAGTGAGGAGTGAAATCATCAACAATCACTTGTGTGCTTTTTAAGCATCATTTTAGTTCATGTTTAAAAGATAAATTATATTATACAAAATGGATGATGGAAAGAGCATTGGTCCAATTTTTGATGGTCTACTTGATTTTCTTCATGAACTATGTGAATTTGAACAGAAATAATGCTATCCAATTTTGTATATGACTATTGAAATCAAATATTTTGTGTACAGTTGTGATTGTTACTTATTTGTCAAATAATCTCCATCGCTTTCTATTTTGCAGTTCTGAATTTTGGCACTTATGAAATGTGCAGCATGTTGATGCTTAAGATTGCAAATACAATTTGGTGCAATTGTCACCGTTCTAGAGCAGATAAAACACATTAGTCTCAAGTCAATTCTGTTTCCAGTGGAAGACAACAGACTTAACAGTTCTTGGAGAGAGATTTCTTATCACCTTCTACCAATCCAAATAGAAATGCCTTGTAACTGAAGATTAACTGATTAAGTTGACTTGTTTTTGTTCCCCAAAACTAAATAAGGTGCCTTGAGTGTGAAACAAGGGCCAGGATTTTCGTAAAAAAAAAAATTTGAAGTCCCCAATTCACGTGAAAATGGGAGTAATTCCCGCCGATATTTTTCAGATTCAATTTTCCACACACTGTACATCACAGAGACCCTGATGACAGAATTTCCTCTGAAAATCAATGGGCGGAGCTATTGCTGGAAAGGCTGGAAGCATAGTGCTGAGGGGACTACTACGCATGCATGGATATGTCAGCACAGTGGCCCCACGTTGCCGGTCTCCTGATCACTAGCCAACCGGATTGCTGGCCTTCTCTGCAACCCCTGATCGCTGGCCTCCCAGATCTCTCCAGGCCAACCCTAAAATCCCACTTCCTGGCCAGGCCCTACCCGCACTGATTGCCCACCCAACAGGCTCCACCCCTTTGGCACTGCCCACTAATGTAAATCCAGATTAGCATATTGAAATCAGCATTACGCTGATTTCCAGCATGGTCCTGATTATTTTCAGAGTTTTTCGGGTGGGAGACTTGTGGAGACTGTGGCACCCAGTGGGAAGCCCACAAAACAGCCTCTGCTGATGTCTTCCGGCTCACTGTGCTGGTTGAGAGAGTCATTCCCATAGTGTCAATGAATTAACAAAGATGGCATTTAAGGTAACACCTACCTACAAAAGTTACACAAATTAAACTAAAGCATTCCTGCACAGTTGTGTACAATTCATAAATGCATTTACAAGTTAACTTTTTAACATTTTATGCACATTGTGTCAACAATAGCTCCGCAGACATAATATAAAAATACATTATGCACAGAGTGAATGCTTTTAATTCCTCCAGTGTGCATTGTGGCTGAACAAAGTGTATTTGCAGCAACTCTATCCCTCTTTCCTTTTTATTCAGTAAAAGAGATCCCCACAAATTGTTCTCAGACCTGCAATAGCCTGAGACTGAGAGATAGTCATACTGCCAGCCCTGTAAGTGAGACACGAGATGGTTGTAGCTTTCATGCCTGCTACTAAATTGAACATGTCTCTTCTGTGTTGTTTGTCTTCAAAATATATTTCTGGAATCTTCTTCAGACACTTAGTTTGCTTTTATAGTCTCCTAGCCAAAAAAAACCTTTAGATGTGGAAATTTCCATATGCCAAATATTTGCTTCTCCATTTAACTGAATCTAGTCCTCAGTCCACTGTTAATATTGTTCCTGATTACTGCCCTATGCTGAGTTCACTAATCTCTCTGACTTCTTTGCACATAGACCCTGGATTACTTTTACTTTCTGATTTCTTCCCACGTCACCAGAGCACCTGTACTTTCTGACTGCTAACTGTAGGAATTTTTACTTTTACTTTTTCCATCACCTTGATGACCGAGGACTAGTGTTCCTTCCCAACTGTACACCCTTCTGAGTCTCCATGTGATCTACCCCTCTTATACCACATTAACACCTCTTCTTCTATTCATTCCCTTAGATGTCATCATTTTATATAGTCCTGTAAGAGTCAGCTCCTCACCCCCTCTATCTTCCATTTTCCCCATTCTCCTCTACCTCATTACCCCTCTGTCTTCCATTGTATCTCCTTCTCCCCTCACAACCATTTCATAGCCTTCCTTCACTATTATCCCCCCACTTGTATTTTGTCACAAAGGCAGCATGTAGCATAGTGGTTAACACTCCTGCTTCACAGTGCCAGGGACCTGGGTCCAATTCCCAGCCAGCGAGGATTGGCTTGGGTCACTGTCTGTGTGGAGTTTTAACATTTTCCCCATGTCTGTGTAGGAATCCTCCCACGTTCTGAAGGACGTACTAGTTAGGCTCTTGAGGCCCAAACAGGCCCAAAGTGTGGCGACTATAGGAATTTCACAGTAATTTCATTGCAGTGTTAATGTAAGCCTTAGTTATAATTAATAAACAAACTTTTCATGTCCACCCTCCCTCCACACACGACCCCGGTCAAAATGCTTATTGGAGTTCAGCATGAGGCCCACCGCATGGTGGTGCCATTCTGGGCAGTGGAGGTAAAGAGTGGGAGGAGGCTAACCCTAAGTCCCAATAGTATGGTATTCATCACAACAAGGCTGGTATAGCTTTGTGGCAGGTAGGTTGAGTATATTGCAGCCATCTTGACGTCAAGAGCAAACTGAGGCCTGATCTGTGCACACTCCTCATTTGCAAATGGGTTTCAGGCTGGCTGACTTTTCTGCTGGCATGATGCAAGGTTGGAAAGCGTCACGAGACTCTGGCAGGCAGCTTCTCTAATGAATGCAAATGCCATTCACATCACCAAGCAACTGACTCTCAATTATGCCGTCATCTGCAGAATCACATTACTTTTACACTTGCAGATTTCTGCCTTTTTGCCTGCCGCTTGATTCCCTACATCTGCCTGCCACAAAATCCACAATGGCAGGATGGGGAAATGCCCAGGGTCATTGTCTGTGTGGAGTCTGCACATTCTCCCCGTGTCTACATGGGTTTCCTCCACGTGCTCCGGTTTCTTCCCACAGTCTGAAAGATGTGCTGGTTAGGTGCATTGGCTGTGCTAAATTCTCCCTCAATATACTCGAACAGGTGCTGGAGTGTGGTGACTAGGTGATTTTCACAGTAATTTCATTTCAGTGTTAATGTATGCCTACTTGTGACAATAATGAATAAACTTTAATTAATTCCATATCTTGGGGGTTATTTCATTTTTTACACATTGGGCTGCCTTTTAAAAACAGTGCTCTCATCTTTCAGGAGCGTAAGTTGCTGGCAGGGCAGACTCTACAGATTTTTTCCCCCCCAGAGAGTTCAAAAATTTGGCAGGAAAACCCAGCAGCGCAGCTGACAGGCTGCTCATTGCTTCTCCAGCCTGAGGTGACACATTAAAAAGGAAAAAATTCCACCCTTTGCATTTGTTTATGAGCATCAGACATAACAACATTGTGTTTGGCTATGAAGACCTCTGATCACTGAGCCTACTCTTGGTGTCTCGTTTTACATGGAAGAAATAGCTACTTGGCTGCAATCCTTGAATGTAGCTGATGCTTCTGGTGCCGTATCTGGGCATAGGTCAGCACTTTCAGGACAAGGAAGTGGACTTTTAAGAGTAGAATATGGGAAAAATTAGCAAACGTTTGCTTCTTGAAACATAAGCGTTCATTATGTTGTCAATCCTCATTGGCCATCAAGAGCCAGAAATACTCCTCTTTTTGAATATCCTCCACTCCATGTGATAAAATCGTATAAGAGCACAGCAGAAATCAAGCTACTTGAACATCACAGGCTGCTCTTTTTGTCCAATGGACGCAACTTTGACATTTGATTTATCTCTGCTTGAACTCTTCTTGGTTAGAAAAGATGGGTTCCATTCTACCCATTAGCCAGTTTCAAATCTAAAATTCTAAACATTTTCTAGATAATGAAAATGGTATTTTTTTAAAACAATACTTTAACTCACAAACAAGGTTAAGAAAGAATATATTCAGGCTCATTGTGGTGTGTCCTCAAATGTGTACTGGTGCACTCTCTCCTCGGTGGAATACAGCAATTGGAAACAATACATTTTATGTGTCATAGTAAAACATTATATTTAATGTAAGATTCTCAGTTCCAGCCATCACATTACAAAATTAAACAGGGAAAAGATGCAGTGAAGATAAGGACTACCTACAAGTATAAGTGAATAAAAAAATTGTGATGTTCCCTCAGAATACGCTTCTTTAAATGAACAATTTTAAGCTGGGAGAGTAGAACATTGATCCCTTTTGAGCACCCTAGTTTCGGCATTAAGTACTCCCAGATCATACTACTCTGCCACAGTGATAGAGAGAAATTGTTCCCAGTGACAAGGGTAAAGAGCACACAGATGTAAGATAATTGCAGAAAAAAGATGAGGTGGTGTGGTAGTGGAGCAAAGAGAAGTTATTTTACACAGTGACTTGTTACAATCTGGAATGCACTGCCTGAAAGTGTGGTGTCATCAGATTCAAGCTGTAAGTTTCAAAATGAAGTTGGAGGATTATTTAAGAATCATTTGCAGTATTATGGGAAAAGAGCAGGGAAATGTGACAAATCAATGCCTTTTCCCAGAGCACTGACAAAGATGCTAACTCTGTCGAGATGTATAGCTTTTAAAAAGAAATTCAGACTTCTAGTTAATAGCTGAAAGGATGAAATGACAAGATTTCTCTTGTAATGTATTAAGCATAACAAAGGACTAAAAACGCTGTCTTTGTAAGCAACTTGAAGATTAAACCATAGAACAAAATATCCTGCGTCTTACTTTTAGCACAACTTTTAAAATGCATTGCACCGCTGCACATTACACAGCTCTTTCAGAAGATATTAAATTCTCCTGGAAACTCTCTCTTGGGGTTATTTCTGTTTTTTCTTAGCCAGGCAATCTTTACACTCTATCTCTTTATGATAAGAGCGTTACTGGAGATTCTTGCTCTAATGCAAGCTGAACAAATGTAACTTTCTAGCAAGTGCCCTACTCCTGGCAAGTATCCCATTTCTAATGTATCATGACAAATGTCCTCCAGCAAATGTCCTGTAACAAATGCTAACCCTTGGCAAGTACATAGAGCTCACTTATTCCTATTGTTATACCTTATTTTACACAGTTTTGTAACATTTTGCCCAAGCATGTGTCCTGAATCAACACAAGTAGTGACTTTCTAACTTATTATTTGCAACTCTTGATCAATGGGGAAGATGCTGCTAACTGCCGCACAACGATCTTAATTTGTATTGTGAAGTGGAGGACCTTGAATCATTCCAAACCCAAATCATTCTCCTAACCAATCAACTTTGCAGCCTTGGTATTCCTTCTGACTACTAACCTATAACATGTATTTTTGATCAGAAGACCTCAAGCCACTTTTCTGGCTTATCAGCACTGCAATGTTGGCCTCTCTTTGTTGCAAAGCTAGAGTCATTGAAGCTGTAGTGTATAAATATGCTGTAATTATAAACTGCAGTTCACTCCAAAAGGACCTAGGTGTTCCGTAAAATGACATCATGATATTTTACACTTAAAGACCACTTTAACATTTCTTTAACATGCTCCAAAATTCATGAAGCATCCCAATAATATGTATAAATTTAAACTTCACATTGTTCCTTCTTCAGAAGGAATTCTTCAGATGCACACAATAAAATATAACAAAATTTACTCTAACTTATAAATCAAAGAAAGGGTTTAATAAAGAAACTTTATTATTCCAAACTTGGGGCCTCATCCTGGACCATTCAAAGTTCAACAGAATTCCCAACAGGTTCTTATTTATAGTGAGTCAGCTGATTTAACTGACCTTACATCATTCTGTAATTGGTTCCATGGTTTATTGGGTCAGCTGACTCTTACAGCTTGTTACCATTGGTCACATTACATCCGATACAAAGATGTCACTGGTTATATTCTATTAGAATCATTAAACTTCTGCATGTAGAGGTGCTGATCAGTCAGCCTTAGAGCCCAAGTCTTCTTTCATCTTGGAATTAAATGGACAGGTTAAAGCATGCTGTTTACAACCTGACATAATCATCACTTTTCTGGAACTTCGGAGATTCCCCATCGATCTACACTTAGTATCACAGCTTCAAATATTGGGCAGGATTTTACAGTCTTGTTCATCCCAAAACCATAAAATCCTGCGCAAGGTCAACAGACCTTCCCATGTTTTGCCCTTCACTGCTCTGATTCTCATGATGGGTGAGGTGATAAAATTCCAGCCTTTATCTAACTCTTGAGCCTTCTTAATAGTCAAACAATCTCTCCCACTCTCCCACTCTCCCACTCTCCCACTCTCCCACTCTCCCACTCTCCCACTCTCCCACTCTCCCACTCTCCCACTCTCCCACTCTCCACTCTCCCACTCTCCCACCTCCCACTCTCCCACTCTCCCACTCTCCCACTCTCCCACTCTCCCACTCTCCCACTCTCCCACTCTCCCACTCTCCCACTCCATCAATCTCCAACAATCAAAACAGGCCACGTGACCCTCTTCATTTTACCTTCAAGACATCATTTCAAAACATCACACACTTATGGACTTCATAATAGTAATGCAGACACAATGGACTGAATGATCATGAATGTATTATTCTGTAAGCCTTGGGAGAACACCTTGTGCTGTCTGACATCTCTACTATTGTTAATTTATTGTCAGTCAATACCACAGGCTTACATCTGCCTGGCTTGAATTTGAAGCCCAGCCACAAAACCAAAAGGTGCTGCCTTATATAATGAGCCATTCATTTCCCTCTTTTTGTCTGAGGATTTATAACTCTTTCCCTTCTAGGTTTAATATAACCACAGCTTTTCCAGTAAGTGCACCTCCTAATCGGACTGATTACCTTTCTCACTTTCAGTCTCAATGTTTATGTCTGGGTAGTCAGCCTTCACAACAACAGCTTGGCTTTTTTTATGTGTTGTTGCTTCTTTTAGATCAGGAGTAGGCATTGTGCTGCAATAAAATGGTTTCTCCTACTTTACTGTGCAAAATAAGGTAATTTAAAAAAATCAATTAACTAATGCATGTAATGAAAAAGCATAGACACCAAATAGGTCTAGCAGATTGATGCCGTGTCCATGTGTTACATAAAAGAATGCAAAAACATTCACACCAATATACAGACTATCATCTTTCTGCAATCATTTCAGTTTTTCTATTCAGATATTAATGCTAATTCATAATTCTTGAACTTAAAGTATCTCTGAGATGGATGAGCTACAGGGGCAGTTTTTTTCCCTTGAGTTTTCATGCTTTCTAAAAGAGCACCAGTGAAGCCTTACAAGAATTTGCCACATTTTTCTATACAAGTTTTCTGATAACCCGGCCAACCTGGGTAATACCAATACTCATCTCTGTAATAGGAAGGTTCATTACATTGGCTGCTGTGTTGTGATCAGAGAATTGACTGCAGATCTCAGTTAAACCCCATAAATCATTTAATCTACTCTAAGTATGGTTCCATTTGCCCGACGTTTCATTAGCAAAGTCGGATTCCCAAGTCAATAGAGAGACTGGATATTCCAGTAACACCAGAACCAGAATTTTGCTTCATCCACCTGCATTTCTTTTCTTGAAATATTTCTTAAAGAGGAAACATCTTCTTCATTTGGCTAATGTTTTATCGTTTGGAAATGGAGAAGAACCGCATAAAATTCCACATAAGTCTGCTGAAGCAATTTAATTCCGTTTCTACCTTGTCTTTTCAAAATACATTGAAAAAGTTTTCAAATGATTTTTCAAACATTTAGCCAATTAATAATGGTTTGAATTTGACGTACAACAGTGCTCACAGCTGACCTTGAAGAAAGGTTTAGTGATCTCTGTAATATGGAGTTCTCCTTTCCCAACATTAGTTTGGTATAGATATTCTGCAACAATGATATTATCAAGCAGGCCAAGTGCTCTATCACGTTTAAGAATTCCCATAGACGACAAACCAGAAAGTAAAATGAACTGAAACTTTTATTTTAAATTAAAAGTTTGAATGAGGTGAAAAAAAAAATTGTCACATGCACATAGGATTAAGATAGAAACTGAAATATCTTAAATGTAAAAAAAATAAAATTATGGAATTTTTGTCACATTGAAGAAATTTGACATTCCATGAATATGATTTTAGTTTTCAGAAAGAGTGAGGTTGCTCAGCAGTTATTATGAATTAGTACATGTCATTTGACAGGATATAGCTGTTTCAAGGTTTTTTTAAATGGAGACTAATAATGTAAAAGGCCAAGTTTTTGTCTGTCCCAATTGTTGAACTGTCTGAGCAGACTTCATACTTCAACAGTGTATCTTATGGAGAAGCGTATAATTACTGACAGAAGCTCCTGGATTTCCATATTTAATTAAGCAGACTCCTGAATTCACTTACCATTTTAGAAGTGTCATGTCCACATAGCTGTTTCCACAAACTTATAAAAAAGATGGGCACTTTCAAAAAACAATTACCTTGACAAAAGGTGGTGACCAGGGTAGAGTGGTTGTGGCGTGGGGGCGGTGGGGAGAGTGGTGGTTGAGGTGACCCCCACCCTTTATTTGCAAGTATACATAATACTGCCTAAGGCTCAAAGTAGCCTGTTCGCCCAGCATATTAAACATAAAAGACCTTTGGGACACTGCTTTGTGCAGACGTTAAAATGCAGCAGATCTACCCTTCAGACTTAACAGCTACTATTGTCCAAATGCTGAACAAAACTGGTGTACAATAGTTAAATAAACTTAATAGCTTCAAACTGATATTGCATTAAATGGGTGTATGTAAGATGATTTTAACACAAGAAGATTGAAATGGCTGAGATTCAAACCTTCAATTTGTGTCAATACTAATGTAGTCAACAAACATTTGTCTGGACAGTGGAAACATCTTTATTGTGTTTATGTGACAGAAACCAGTTTATAGTGGGAAGCACCTTTACTTATATTTTGAGCAATAGTTTGGGATTTAGAGAAGAGGTCCCAGCCAGTAAAAGAAAGAACCCAACCTAGCATTCCCAAATAGATAGAGTAAGTGAGACTATCCATTTACCTGCAGAAGTCTGGATCCAAGTCAGAAACTGAGTTGTCAGGAGTAATCCTTTGTGAATTCTTCATCAGAAAGATTCAACTTGCATTGTTGTCAGTGAATCAAAAGAGAATTATCAGGCCTGCAATATTTCAACTACCATCTCAAAAACTAGAAATAAAAGTGACTTTTTGGACTCTTTAAAAATCTAAATGCTTGCTACATCTTTTGTAATCA
Source organism: Sphyrna mokarran (assembly GCA_024679065.1). Classification (NCBI taxonomy): domain Eukaryota; kingdom Metazoa; phylum Chordata; class Chondrichthyes; order Carcharhiniformes; family Carcharhinidae; genus Sphyrna; species Sphyrna mokarran. Next base: position 44,524,498 of record JAGIQG010000009.1, read on the forward strand.
TTTTCTCTTATGTGAATGAATAATTGGATGCTGTTGTGATTACATTTTGGGTGTTGACTTTTTTTATTTGTGAGAAAGTCTGTAATTGAGAGTCACAGCACTTGGGAGTCAAAACTCATCTTGTTGCAGCTCATCAAGACGCGGCAAAATGGGAAATCATCCTACCATTGCTCTCCTATCCCTAATATGTAAGAGCAATGAACACAAAATCTAAGCCATTCTCTTTATTGACATTCATAACACTCAGCCGAGATTTATATTTGATTTATTGAAGTATTTCTTGCTGAATTTAAGATCAAGAAATTTAAAGGGGAATTACCTGTGATCATGGTTTTTGTGCTGGATTTTCTTGAGCAGCTCCAATCAGCAAATTCCCCAACTTGGCAGACCTGCCTCAGTTTAAAGGGTTTCTTTAGACCCAATTTTTTACTCCAGGGAGGCAGGAGCAGGATTAAGTCAGGCCCACTCGACCCCAGATTTAGATGCTGGTGACCATGGGAGTGGGCAAGTGGCAGGGCATGCTGGTTAGAAGGCCTGCCTCAGTTGTTGGAGATTTTATCCCATTTGTTTTGGGTATTGTTAGACCCAATGTATAAATTGTTTCTACAATGCACCTGTCTTTCCCCATATGCCAATAAAACTTTAGGAGTGAGCTTACTGGCTTGTCATGCTGGTCACACTCTGATCAAGGATGAGTGAGGAGGTGATGGTGTGGGGGTGATCAACTGGGAGAGGGATGATATCCGATCTGCAATTGTCCAGGTATAGTGAGAATATCAAGATGATGTCTGGGGAGGGGATGGGGGAGACTGACAGACTTCTCTTCTTGCACAGAAAACTGAGAGATCTGCCCTTGTACAATAGCGCCCTGTAGCGGTGAGCAGCCAGTTTTCCAGCAAGAATAGACTCCATCCACTCCCTCTACTGACGTGAATCACATTTTGCCTCTTCTTTTGCATGAAGTGGCATAAGATCATGTCTGAAAGCTTGTGGAAGAAATGGGCATGATTCTCTCCCGTTTTCATGCTCCTTCAGTACTTAGAATTTTTTTTGGTCAGATTGCCCCTTTGGGGCTATAAATGCAGACACAATGTTCTCTATCTATGTAACTGTCTCCAGCCTGCTAATTGCCTCCAGCCTATAATCTCTTCCCTGAACACACACTTGCTCAGACTCTCATATTTTGTGCATTCCCCAACTGTGCATTCTACTGTCACGGCCCACAATTTAATCAAGACTCTATTATCCAATTGTTATTGGTGTTTTATTTGCCCATCTGCTTTATTGCAAGTTGGTTTCTTTAGTATTGGTTAGGAAAAATGAAAATCCAATTCTCCTGGCCAAAATATCTGACCTTCCTAACTTCTAGTGAACATTGGTGCATTTCCATAAAATCCAATCTGATTCATTATTGACATATGCTCTTTTTATCTTTGACATGGTCAAAGAGATTGGATCTTAGATTGGCAGGCACCAGACAATTCTAAACAAGCCTACAGCTATACATTATGCTGATCTTTTTCTCCAAAGGCAATGCAGATGGGAAGATTGGCATTTCAAAACTATGTGTAAAAGGATCGACCAGAAATAAATCCAAATTATGTCAAATTCAATTACTCATAAATGATCCTGAGAGGACTAAAACCTTCAGACATGTGCGCAAAAAAACACCATTCGTTCAAAGTGCTGCAATCTTTAGAGAGTTACACAGTGGTCAGGATAAGGGCGTGCCAGTCAATGTCTATGTTTATTCATGATTATCATAAAAATCAATTATCTCTGATAGCTTGGCTGGCCCTACATATTTGGCAGGGGAACCCATCTGTAAGATTCTTGAGGTTGACTGTGAGGCACCAGCCGGTGACTGGAATTTCGATTTTACTTCCTTCGAACAGAAATCACAAACCAGATCAGCTTTCAAGCACATTACTCTGCCAGCAGCTAAACTGTAAACTTTAAATCAAAAATCTGTTCAAGCATAAAGCCTGGAAATTTCATCAGCATCAACAAAAACCCAATGCCATGTCGACCTGTTCCTTTAGTTCTCATGAAGAAATGCATTTATTTGGTTGTAATGCAGACCACCATTATTAAGGCAAACATTGTGTGGATTAATAAAGAAAATAGTCACATCCTCATTTCACAAAGACAAGGATCAGATCCCTCTTTGAACAAGGTGTCAATTTGGTGCGTTTACGTTGGTTTGAATAATGCTGGTAATTTTTGATTAGCCCTGTTCTTTTTATACTTAAATCGTCCCTCTTTAAATATGCATAGCCTTTTATTTCTCTCTGGGTGGGTGGGGGGAGGTGGAATGGCAGTGTTGTTATAACACTTCATTGGTATGCTTATAGAGACCATCTGTTGCTTGGCAACATAGCAGATAGCACACGTTTTGCTTTTTCCAATTTTCTCCCATTCCTTTCTGATGACACGCATGCCCAAGTACAATTTTACATCTCTACATATCTAAATACCAGACATTTCTGTCAATTATCTATCAAATTGTTTTTGACTCCTTTCTTGTTTACCTTCATGCATTTGCTCATATTCTGATTTTACTTTTGACTAACTTCATTATGCTTTCTTTAGGAGTTCAGTTGCAATCCTGCTTTATTTGCATAATGCGTGCCTTTGAAATGGTAAATTTGCTTCGTATATTGAATTTGGCAGTAAAATTGTACAATTGTTATTATCCGAGGGTTATTTTTCTTTCCTGGATCATCATTTTATGTTCCACCATTTCTGTCCAATGATTGGATGTTGGGCTTAAACCTTGACGTGAATTGCTGATTTATTGACCACGCAAGTTGGCAATGTACCTGCAGCTCATTCTACTCTCGCCAAATATTTCTTTAGGAATTGCAGGCCTGTAAAAGGACACTTTGTTGCGGTTCATTCCAAGCAGTGCTGGAACACAGACCGGTATTCAATGAGCTGCTCCCAAGGATGCACTCCAAGCAAAATACAACTGCTGCTGGAGGACCAACAACTTGGTGAAAGGAATTCTTTCTGCCCAAGAGTCGCTGGTCTTTGAGTGCAAAGAATGGCACAATCTCTGGTCCAGAACCAGGTGTTGAGGGACACACTACAAATGGGAAAGGCCACTGGTGAAGGTCTTAGCCCTATAGAATCCATGTAAAGCCCTTCAGATTGTACACACTAGAGAATGTTTGACATGAGATAGTTACATTATAAATATAGGCTCTAATAGCTAATGCAGGGAGGCACCTCATCTACTGTATTAAAAAAAAACTTTATCTGTCTTGCTCTTTCAATCTGCTTTTTAATTAACTTTTAGAAACTGTACCAATAAAGCATACATTAGGGAAACAAATCCTGCATGAATTGCTGAATGGTACATGAGTGGGGACCATGTTTTTTTTTCTCTATCCCATCAAGGCCAAATGTACCATCACAAAAACAATCCCGCTGTGTATCAGGAAAAATGAAATGAAAAACACCTCAGTTTTAGGCATTTGTTAAGCTGAACAGGGATTGTTTCCACTGCTAAATTTGTGGCAAACATTTTCTTCAGTGTGCTTCCTGATCACTTGGCATCTGAAGTCAGGAGGAGGTGGCAGCTGGCTGGGCAAATGGAACAGAATCTTAGACAGTAGTGACAGAGGCTGGGGGGGTGGGGGGTGGTGGTGGCGTGGTTCTTAGGTTGAAATGAATGATTGGTCTACATTACGTTGCTAAGCTAAAGAAAGTGGGTTTGGGAAATACACCCCAAGAAGCACTTTTACTCTTCTGAGCTCCACAAGGAAAGTAAATCTACCAAGTAGTCCTATGTTCCTAACAAAAACCAATGTTAAAATGACCTTTATGCCATTCCTGGCTTCCACTCTTCTTTCTGCTAGCTCCATATGGCATGTAAAGTACAATGGCTCTGCGCTTTGGCAATCAATTAAAGTAAGAGTTAGGTCTTGATGACAGTGTCTGAGCATAACCTGCACAGTTAATTCATGTTCCAGATGTTGTCTTTGTCGCCTGCTCCAAAGAGTTAAAATTAAAAACTCCAGGAAGTGAACAGAATGGCAATGGACAAGTTTCTTGGCTAATTTTAACTCCCACCTGTTGGATGGACGGGATTAAAATGATCTCTCTGATGTGTAGACAGCAGATGTACAACTTGCTCTGTGCTTTCAGAAATTAATTGGATAATTGTAAGCTAAAATCAATTTACCTCCTTGTTACACCCTATACTTACTACCATTCACTTTTTGGTATCACGCAAAAAAAAAATGATGTGCTCTCTACTCATTGATGGATGTTAAAGATAATGGTTCAAATCTTCCAGTGTCCTGATCATCGGAGATATGTCAGTTGGGGGAATATGTGTCAGCATTCTCTGGGAACTCTGACATGCATATGTGCATTGAAATTTCCTGGGAAGTTTAAACTTCTGATGGGCTGATTTCTGCTGCCTGTTCATCTCTGTCTCTGAAGTGTCAGAGACTTGAGCTCAATATTCAACTGGGATTTAACTGCAAACTTTCCTAGAAATGTTACACTGGCTAATACCTGATCTAACTAATTAATTAGCTGGCATAAATGAACTTCACCACACCCCATCTCCCCCATTCTCTGGTCTGACCTGTCTCGACTATCCCCCTGACCTGGCATGACAATCCCTATCCCGAACACCTGACTATCCCCAACCCTGACAATCTCTACATCTCAGCACCCCGAACGCACTTTGATAATTTCCTTGATTAGGTTAAGGCAGGGGGGAGGGATACTCCCCTTTTCCCCGTGCCCCCCCCCCCAACCTAATCAAGCTATCGTCCTCACTTGGCTATTCACTGATTTCCACTCCCTAACCCAGCAAAAGACTTGAAGTCTTTAGAGACTTGTTGAATGTTAGCAGCTACTGTTGTGAAAAAGGGGTGTGTCCTGTATTCATCTGTCTTGTCCTTGTCAGTTTTCTGTGGAGTTGGCTGCGTTGATACCTCAATGCTTCAGCCAGGATTGGGAGTCCCGGATGAAAAATCAGCAAAAGAGTTTGGTGACAGAAATCTTCATGGGCAGTATCAAGTATTGATGCTGACTGGAAGATGCGGGCCTAAGTTAGGGATCAGCCTCCAGTTGCAGGGAGATGTCTTACACTAAAGTAGAAGACAAATGGATAAAAAAGGCACCTTATATTAAAACACAGGAAAGTACTTATGATGATGGAATGGATACAAAAGCTAGAGTAAAAATTAAAACTAAGCTAAATAAAATATATAGTCACATAAATTGCACTTTACAAATTTTTTGTTATTAACAAAACAGAATGAAACACAAGAATGTGGGACATGATGTTCGTTATGATAATATAACATAGAAACTTGATTTCATTTAAATTTATATGAATATTGGTTTTTATCCTTTAAGAACAAATCTAATTTTTTTAGCATCCAAGAAATTGTCGTTGAAACAAAGAAAGCAAGACATGTTCAGCAGTATTGCAAGTTGTAGGATTATGTGCACTGAGGCTCACATTTGAATGTATTGCCACTTGGAATCTCTCTGCCAAAACCTAACACAAGCTCCCTCAATAAATTAGAATATATTTCATCAGGTGCTGTCTTCTCATAATAATGAAGGATTTCCTGCAAACAATGGCAAGCATTGAGAGTTGGGATGTCTAATCCTGGGACTGGGAAGATGCATAAAGGATGTTTGATTTCCTGTCAGTTGAAATGAATTAACCCTATATCTTTATAATAAGATTTCTTGTGCATGACAAAGTTCTACCATCTTCTTCATGACTGCTGAACCATGATAACACTTATCCTCACGAGTTAAGAATTGCCTATTTTTTTTTTTTCTTTTGATGTGGTTACTTTCTATTTATGTTGTGCTTCCGTAAACCATCAACCACGTTATATAAAATATTTTTCCTCAAGCACTTTCCGCTGAAATAAAATTAGGAATAAGAGATCTTCAAAATTCTGAAAGGTCTGGAAAGATTGGATGCAGAGAGAATGGCGGAATTTAATCCCACATCTTGCAATGGCTACCTGGCCCACTTAATTTTCAGAGAAGCTGTTGCATCTGTCTCCCGGTGTTGGGAATACCTCCCACAAAGAGGCAGAAATGACCCCATGTTGGAAATTAGCTTGCTCGTGGTGGGATGTCAGTTAGACTTGTTAGCCCTATGTTTCCTCTTGGGTGTGGTAGGACCAAACTGGGGACCATCAGTCATTACCAAGAAATCCGTTAGGAAACGAAGAAGAGACATCTCGCTGAGAATGTTACATGCTAACACGGGGAGTGATTGAAGTGAATAGTATTAATGCATTAAAAAAAACATAAGCACATGAGGAAGAAGAGAAGATGGTTATGATCGTAAACTTAGGCAGCAAAATGTGAATGCAGCATAACCCCAGGCATTGACTGGTAAATCCTGTTATGTATTACAGCTATAGAGTGCCATGATTTGACACCACATATATATGTTTAAACTTTAGAATATCATGAATGATGAAAAATATCAATAACTCAGGAAACAAGAATTACAAGTTTACCCAGTTTATAAATTTTCAATCCTGTTGGGTTTGTCGGTGCTACCTGGGATTGGGGAATAGGGAAAGGGTCTCATTGTCTGATCAGGGGACCTGGTGTCGGGAGGGTTGAAAGTGTGGGTAGGGGGAGGAAGGGAAGGGTTTGCACTTGAATGTCATTCCTTGTCCCAGCTCCAACAACCCCTGCTCTCCCAACCATGACACTCCTCCCTCCCATGAAGAAATGACATAGGGTACTCCAACCAATGTCTCTTCTTAGTTTCCTAACGGATTTCTTGGTAATGACTGATGGTCCCCAGTTTGGTCCTACCACACCCACCCCACTGCACCCAAGAGGAAACATAGGGCTAACAAGTCTGACTGACATCCCACCACGAGCAAGCTAATTTCCAACATGGAGTCATTTCTGCCTCTTTGTGGGAGGTATTCCCAACACTGGGAGACAGATGCAACAGCTTCTCTGAAAATTAAGTGGGCCAGGTAGCAATTGCAAAATGTGGGATTAAATTCCGCCATTCTCTCTGCATCCAATCTTTCCAGACCTTTCAGAATTTTGAAGAACTCTTATTCACTCTATCACCCATGCTAAATCTGGTGACACAGGAACTCCTGTGAGTCACTTCATGAGTTAGTCTGCACCACAATATACACATCAAATTGCAAATTATTCTGTAAAGCTGACATATGCCACAATGAATTTTTGCTCAGCTTAAGTTTAATTTTCGGGTCAGACATCTATAGATTTATTCTTAAAAGTACCAAATGAGAAAAGCTTCGCCTCCAAGCGTGGTCCCACTCTGTGGGGCCTCAGAGTAGGTTTAGGCCCTTTGCTTAATGGCCTTGCATAACGGCACAGTGGTTAGCACTGCTGCTTCACAGTGCCAGGGATCCGAGTTCTATTCGGGCCTTGGATGACTCTGTGGAGTTTGCATCTTCTCCCCGTGTCTATGTGGGTTTCCTCCGGGTGCTCTGGTCTCTTCCCATAATCCAAAGATATGCAGGTTAAGACTTTGTTAAATTGACCCTTAGTGTTCCAAAATATCTAAATTAGATGGATTAGTATTGGAAATGTGTGGGGCTATAAGGATAGGATACGGGAAAGGGCCTGTTATTCTGTCAGAGAGTCAGTGCCCTCCACAAACCCCTCCTCTCCAGAGGTGTGTCTCACAACGATTGCAAATTACTTAGTAGGTAGGCTGACATATACAATAAATCGCTACACAGTCAGCATGGACGTATCACTATAATTCAGCACAAATTGCCTTGTTGGTTATAAGCTGACATGATCTGTTGCTGAGATTGATACACTTTGGAGAGAGAGTTTATGATTACCTCCTTGCATCGGTGAGAAGTTAATCGTCTTACAAAACAAGTCTACTTGATATGTTGAAATGTAATTGGTTCAGTTTATTACTGATTATACTTACAACTATAAAATTATTCTAGGAACAGATAGGATGTGATCTTTGAGTTGACAGTGGAGTTGATTTCCTTGCATTCCTCTTGGTTGATGGCGGCCGCCTCTTTGGATGTCAGAGTGATGAATCTTTATCTGTGAATGTGATATCTATTCCTTCGCAATCTTCTTGGTTTGAGAGATCCATCTTGTGTACAGGTATTTGTATTTGGCATAGTTAGTTCAAATCATGTTTTGCTTAGTTTCAGGGAAATGTCTTGTACTTAATATATCTTTCTGGCATAGCTTCAAATCTCCAGCTTCCCTGGTCTGTCTTTCATTCTCTCTTATATCCTTTCAGAGAAAGAGTGTTACTTTGCTGGAGATTAATTTTCTATCTTTTAACAGACATTCTTATACATACAGGAGCCATTGAACTTCTGCACTAGAATATTTAATACTATCTTCATTTATGTAACAAATATAAAACAAATGTTCAACTTAGATATTATTGATTTTCTAAGTTTTCTCAATATTGTCATTAATCACTCTGAGTGACCCATATCATGTGTGACCCAAGTCACATATGTTACTCAGGTCACACATGTTTACCCCTTAGTTAGCATACAGTGCGATTTTAGAGAGTTATGTTGACTCAGAAGAAAAACTACTGAATACACACACAGACATGGCAGATGGTAATTTTACTCTTAACTTCTCAGTTTCCTCATTAGAAAGAAATTGGGAAAAATATGCTGACAATTATATAGCACTTTTCACAACCTCCGGGCCCCCCTAAGTACTAAACAATCAAATTTGAAATCTAGCCCAAGTTGTAATGCAGAAAATTTTAATAAAGAAATAGCTTGTCTTTCAGATAAGAAGCAAAATAGTTGAAATCTTCGTGTTATGATCAAACAATTTAAATCAAGAAGCCTTTGTTTTATGTAACTTCGTTTTGTTTAGTGTTAGCTTTTTAATTTTCCTGGTGTTCGGCATAAATGCTGAAGTTTCATTTTGAGAACGCAATTGGGACATTTTAAAGAAGTTTTCCAGCTGGAATCAGGCACCAATCTACATGGCACAGCACTAATTCCCAGCCAGGTGTTTTCCCATTTACTAGACTTTCAATTTAGACTTTCTATATATCCCATGGGCTTGAGCATTGAAACTGGGTCAAACACACATTTTTAAAATCCAGGTAAATAACATTCAGTGTGCCACTCTAATCCATAAGGTCAGTAACTTCATCGAAAAAAAAATCTAATAGATTTGGCAAAACATGACCTCCTATTTCTAAAGCCATATTGCCTGTTTCCTGTTAATCTGTGTCTCTCAAGATGATCCTTTATACTGCCCTAAGCAATTTTTCCATAATTGATGGAAGATTTACAGGTCTATAATTAGACAGCTCATCCCTAGCTCTTTCTTGAATGCAGCAGCTATATATTTCCAATTTTCTTTTCTTCAATGAATGCAAGTTTCATTCTGCAAATCTTTTTTTTTTTCAGGACTTATAATCACAAACAGCAGAATAATCCTTGACATTTTTCTTTGAATTTTCTGCAACGCATCAGTGCTCTTTTGCGAATCAGACCATCCTAGAAATGTATTCTGATAATAAATGAAAAAAGGTTAAAAAATAATCTAATTTGACACAATCAAATACTCTTGAGGTGCACCCTGTACTTATTTCCTCACATTGACATCCAGTTCAAAATTAATTAGATGCTGTCAATGTATGGTCAGTAATTACATCCAAGACATTCTCTTTTTGCACCTTTGTTAATGTACAACTGTTCATTGTGCACATATTTCATGTTTCCTGTTGTAATCTACACTCATTAACAGTGAAACACATTAACATTTATTTGGCATCCTCAACTCATCTTTGTTACCTTAAATTCTTTGATATACCAGGATCTATTTGAATAATTTTCTATCATTCTGTCAGGAATTAATTTTATCTTGAACAGTCCTTGAATTTCCTACCGGGGTCTTCCACTGCCTCTTCAGAGCTTTAATCACAAACTTGCAGTGTCTCCATTTTCCAAAGCTGACATCCACTGCAAAGACAAACCACCTCCAGAATCACTCCACACCTATGTAATATCCTTCAACTATTTTCAGCATGAATCGCATCTTTATGCTTCAATTATTTGACAAAATTTATCTTTGACTTCAAGTGCAGTCTTAATTTTCTGGAACTTTTCTGGGCGGCATGGAGGCACAGTGGTTAGCACCACTGCCCCACAGTACGAGGGACCCTAGTTTGATTCCCAGCTTGGGTCACTGCGTGTGTGGAGTTTGCACATTCTCCCTGTGTCTGTGTGGGTTTTCTCCTGGTATTCCAGTTTCCTTCCACACACCAAATATGTGTGGATTAGGTAGATAGGCCATGCTAAATTGCCCCTTAGTGTCAGTGGACTAACAGGGGTAAATGCATGGGGTTATGGGGATAGGGTCTGATTGGTATTGTGATCGGTGCAGACTCAATGGGCTGAATGGCCTCCTTCTGTACTGTAGGATTTTATGATTCCATGATGATTTTATGAACTTCGATTGCTAAGAGCAGCTATTTGAGCCATTGAATTAAGAGCCGATGGATTGTTGGACTGTTCATCCTGGCCAATACTACCTTTCAACTTGGCAATCAAGTTGATTAAGGTTGTTAAGAAGGCATACGGAGTCTTGGCTTTTATTGGTAGGGGGATTGAATTTCGGAGCCGCAACGTCACGTTCAACTGTACAAAATTCTGGTGCGGCCGCACTTGGAGTATTGTGTACAGTTCTGGTCCCCACGTTATAAGAAAGATGTGGAGGCATTGGAGAGGGTGCAGAGGAGATTTACCAGGATGTTGCCTGGTATGGAGGGCAGGTCTTATGAGGAGAGGCTGAGGAATTTGAGGTTGTTTTCGTTAGAAAGAAGGCGGCTAAGAGGAGACCTTTTTGAAACATATAAGATGATTAGAGGATTAGATAGGGTGGACAGTGATAGCCTTTATCCTAGGATGGAGAAAGCCAGCACGAGGGAACATAGCTTTAAATTAAGGGGTGGTAGCTTTATGACGGATGTCAGAGATAGGTTCTTTACCCAGAGGGTGGTAAGGGTATGGAATGCCCTGCCTGCTACAGTTGTAGATGCACCAAGTTTGGGGGCGTTTAAGAGGTCAGTAGATAAGTTTATGGATGAAAAGGAATGGTTTAGGTTAGAGGGTCATTACTTTTTCTTAATTGGTTGGCGCAACATCGAAGGCCAAAGGACCTGTTCTGCACTGTAATGTTCTATGTTCATTTTGCCTGTCAAGATTGGAGTTTTCCAGACTCGCACCATGGGCTAATGGCGCTGAATCAAAGGAAGTGCAGCATTGAAGGCAACTTGCTCTTATTTTAGTAATCATAGCAGAGATAGTACCCTTCTACCTTCACAGCTGCCTCTTTAGATTTTGGAAAGATAACTCAATTGCTGCTAACAATGTTCCTTCCAGTCAGTTTCAGTTTGGACTGATGATAAATCCCCATTCCCGGATCCATGTCGCTCAGACAACATGGGAGGAGTTTTCCATTCTCTGCACAGAGTGCTTGCTGAGATGTGAAACCCGATATGCAGCTCTCAGGTTGTACAGCTGCCTTTTCTCTCCAGGTAATCTGGAACTCAGAAAAATCTGGAGGGATGGCTCATACCATCACTCTGAAGATAGAGCCAGGAGAAAGATGGCAGCTGGGAATCCCGAGATCTCTGAGAGGCAACATAGAAACATATTTCCCCACATGCATGCAGACACCACCCCGCCTCTCCCGCAAGAACACAGGAGACCCACCCCCAATGGACATGAGGAATCCCTCCTCTGCCCACCCTCAGTGGACACGGGAAATCCCTCCTCCACTGCACACACAAGAAAGTAGTGCCAGGGAGCAATGCCAATGTACTCTCTGGACGTGTCCTCTCACCCTCCCTGCCAGTGCTATAATTCCTGTGCACCTCCAGCATATGCCATCCACCTGATTCATGTTTCTAAAAAGCTATTGTAAAGCTCACTGACATGTTTAGGTTCAGGATGTCTATCAGGTTTCTGATAGACAAGGGAATTAAGGCTTATGGAAGAGGAAAATGGAACTAATCCAGTTCAGATCAGCCATGATCTTGTTGAATGGCGGGGCAGGCTCAAAGGGCTAGATGGCCTACTCCTGCTCCTATTTCTTATGTTCTTACGTTGTCACGTCGACAAGGGGTGAATTCCAAATGTAGGGGGACAATACAGTGGGGAAGCCCATTAATTATATTGAAATGGGTTTAAATTAGGTTCCTGGCTTTTCTGGGTGGGAATCTCATTACATCACTGGCAAAATGAACTGGGAAATGAGTTCTCACAGCGAGATTCTCATTTGTATTTTCATAAGATAGTTCACACCTAATGAAGGAAGTTGTTCAGCAGTGATTAAAAATCTTGACTTCCATAGATTTCAAATGTAGCATAGGTTTTTATGAGGTAATAATTTCACAGCACTCTGGGGAAACAACAACATTTGAATTACTTGAGCTTCAGTTAATCACTTTGTTTGGGCTTTAATTAAAATTCTATGAGTCTAAAGTTTTATAGAGAGCACAATACTGTAATTCAGAGGGTTTATTGATCCTGGTTTAATGCGAATGTTATCCACGACTGAGAAGCTAAAATCCATGCTTAAGACAACACGTTTACAATAAATGTTTGCTGGTGATGGCAATGATCTTGAAACTAATTTTATTTCTTTAACAACAAAGAATGCTATAAAGTAATTTTGTCACTTCACTTTTTGGTAGCAAGTTTTTAACCCTTTATCTGTTTAAAAAGCATCTTGCAGTATTTCTGATGAATTCAAACAGTAAAAGCATTATTCACCTGGTGACTAAGACAATACTGACCAGGACTCAGCTTTGCCCCATTATGGAGAGCGTCTCTATCCTGGTGAAAATGATGGAACTAGCTGAAAATCATAAGTCCTGCCCCCCAAATTCCACACTTTGCATTTTTGTGGGGATGGATATGAGGACAATTCACGTTTTGCACAGGCAGTTGATGTGTCACACCTGTGGCTTACAAAGACAACTAGCCATTTAAATTGTCTGTTGTCTCCACTATAACCCAAGAGTGTGAAACCTGAAATGTGTAAATAAGACCTGGTAAGAGCAGATCTAAAATTTATACATTTGTTTGGATAGCCAGGGGTACTCCTTTCGAGAGATCAGGCATCCCTTTGGGTCCAGACCTGGGCAGGTCAGTCCTTTGTGAGCGGTAATGTGCCCTTTGGATTTGGAATTGTGAAAAGCAGACATGAATATGCATAAAATGTGCATAATTATCAACTATCAAGCTCATTGGAACTGTCAATAAACCTGTCAAAACCATCTGTCACTCAGACCTATTAAAAGCGTTAAGAGGACCTATCAAAGAGGGCATTTGAAAGTCTGTCCTTTAAATCTTAAAAAAAAATGTCTGGAATGCTAAAGAAATCATTGCCTGCAATTTAAGTAGCAGACATAGGCTTGAGGACTGTCATTACTATATCACTGCATTACTGATTTCACAACCATCCATTAATATAATGGGGTGCATGCCATTTCACAGTTTGATACAAGTGGTTATAGACTCTTGGATTCCAATGTTTGTTGTTACAGGGGATTATGCACTGGAATAAAATAATTGTTATAAAGCTTTATTTAGTGAAAGAATGTAAATGTAGTAAAAAGTATTTAATGAATCAGTGTTTTTTTCAATATAATGAAGTTTGCAATAGATATTTGGAAATCTATTTTATCAAACTTTAAACTCTGCATGGGTCCTTACTGAGTGTCCATGGTGGGTACTGGCTGAGCTTTCATAGTAGGTGTAAGTAGGCTATGGAGAACACTGAGGTACAGGGTTGCAAATTGGGAAGTATTGTAGTAGATAGGGAGGATGTGCTAGAAATTCTCGAGGGTTTGAAGTTGGATAAGTCCCCTGGGCCGGACGGGATTAACCCTAGGATTCTCTGGGAGGCAAGAGAGGAGATTGCAGAGCCTCTGGCTCTGATCTTCAGGTCGTCGTTGGTTACGGGTGTGGTTCCGGAGGACTGGAGGATAGCGAATGTGGTCCCGTTGTTCAAGAAGGGGAAGAGACCTTCCAGGGAATTATAGGCCAGTGAGTCTTACTTCTGTTGTGGGCAAGGTATGGGAGAGAATTATTAGGGATAGGATTTATAGTTATTTAGAGAGAAATGAATTGATTGGGGATAGTCAGCATGGTTTCGTGAAGGGTAGGTCATGCCTTACTAACCTCATTGAGTTTTTTGAGAAAGTGACCAGAGAGGTGGATGGGGTAAGGCGGTTGATGTAGTATATATGGACTTTAGTAAGGCGTTTGATAAGGTGGCCCATGGAAGACTTCTACAGAAAATGCAGATGTGTGGAATAGCGGGTGATTTAGCTAATTGGATTAGGAATTGGCTGGCAGATAGAAGACAGAGGGTGGTGGTTGATGGGAGATATTCATCGTGGAGTTTGGTGACGAGTGGTGTGCCTCAGGGGTCTGTTTTGGGCCCCTGCTGTTTGTAATTTTTATAAATGATCTGGATGAGGGTATTGAGGGATGGATCAGTAAATTTGCAGATGACACTAAAGTCGGTGGAGTGGTCGATAGTGAAGAGGGGTGTTATAGTTTACAGAGTGACTTGGACAAGTTGCAGAGCTGGGCCGAGAGTTGGCAAATGGAGTTTAATGTGGAAAAGTGTGAGGTAATGCACTTTGGCAGGAACAATAAATGTGTAGAGTATAGGGCTAATGGTAGGGCTCTAATAGTGTTGAGGAACAGAAGGATCTTGGTGTATGTGTCAATAGATCCCTGAAAGTAGGCAGTCAAGTGGATAAAGTTGTTAAGAAGGCATATGGAGTCTTAGCTTTTATTGGCAGGGGGATTGAATTTAGGAGCTGCAGCATCATGTTGCAACTGTACAAAACTCTAGTGCGGCCGCACTTGAAGTATTGTGTGCAGTTCTGGTCCCCACATTATAAGAAAGATGTGGAGGCATTGGAGAGGGTACAGAGGAGGTTTACCAGGATGTTGCCTGGTATTGAGGGCAGGTCTTATGAAGAGAGGCTGAGGGATTTGAGGTTGTTTTCGTTAGAAAGGAGGCGGCTAAGAGAAGACCTAATCGAAACATATAAGATGATTAGAGGTTTAGATAGGGTGGACAGTGATATCCTTTTTCCTAGGATGGAGAAAGCTAGCACGAGGGGACACAGCTTTAAATTCAGGGGTATGAGTTATAGGACGGATATCAGAGGTAGGTTCTTTACTCAAAGAGTGATTAGGGAGTGGAATGCCCTGCCTGCAGCTGTTGTAGATGCGCCAAGTTTGGTGGCGTTTAAGAGGTTAATTGATAAGTATATGGAAGAGAAAGGGATGGTTTAGTTTGGAGGGGCATTGCTTTTTATTTTGGTCGGCACAACATCGAAGGCCGAAGGGCCTGTTCTGTGCTGTAATGTTCTATGTAGGTAGCACTAAGTTGGCACACATGTTAGGGGACATGAGGGTTACAGTGGCATAGGTTGGCATGCAGAATATATGGGGTTGATAGACATAAGTTGGCATGGAACGAATGAGGTATTTTGAGGTGAGTTGACATGAGTTGGCATGAATAAGGCATGGGGTTTGTGTGGCGGGTGAGAGGATGTGAGATGTGAAGTGTGAGAACTAGTGAAATGCTTTGGGTTTTATTCTTTTGAAACAAATTTTGGACACAGTGCTAGTGTCCCGAGGTATGCCTTCCATCCTGTCTGCCTCTGCACCTGGCATCCTCCTCACTATATCTGAGGATATCCCTCAAGCTTCTAATATAGAGAGGAGTTTTATAAAACAAAGTATGACACTGACCCATGTGAGAAAATATTAAATCAGATGACAAAAAGATGTAGGTCTTAAAAGAGGAAAGTGAGGTGGAGAGGCAGAAAAGTTTGGGGAGAGTATTCCAGAGCTTGGGGCCTAGGCAATCTAAGGTGCAGCCCCCAATCATGGAATGGCTAAAATCATGGATGTGAGAAAAGACAGAATTAGAGGAATGCAGATATCCGGAATGATTATGGTATTAGGACAAATGTAGGGAGAGATGAAGCTATTCAGGGATTTGAACACAAGGATAAGACTCAAATCACTATGTTGCTTGACTGGAAGCCAATGATAATTTGGAAATGGGATTTGTTGGAAGGCAGCAGTATTTTGAATGAGAGCAGGAGTGCAGAGAATGTTCACTAGGCTGATAGCAGAGATGAGGGGGTTAGCCTATGAAGAGAGATTGAATAGACTGGGTCTTACTCGTTGGAGTTTAGAAGGCTGAGGGGAAATCTTATAGAGACATATAAGATAATGAAGAGGATAGATAGGGTAGAGGTAGAGAGATTCTTCCTGCTTAGAAAGGATAGCAGAACTAGAGGGCACAGCCTCAAAAAGAAAGGGGGGGGGGGCGGGCAGTTTAGATCAGATTTGAGGAGGAACTTTTTCACTTAAAGGGTGGTGAATTTCTGGAATTCTCTGCCCTTTGAAGTGGTGGAGGCTACCTCACTGAGTATATTTAAGTCACGGATAGATAGGTTTCTGATAGACAAGGGAATTAAGAGTTATGGGGAGAAAGCAGGAAAGTGGAACTGATCCACTTCAGATCAGCCATGATCTTATTGAATGACGGGGCAGGCTCGTAGGGCTAGATGGCCTACTCCTGCTGCTATTTCTTATGTTCTTGTGTTTTTATGACCTCAAGTTTATGGGTTGAACATGGGAGACCAGTCAGGAGTGTGGTGGAATAATCAATTCTAGGGGTAACAAAAGCATGAATGAGCGTTATTGGATGAAATTCAATTACTGTGTGTTTCTACCCATTCCACCTTCTCTGATTTGTAAGCTGCAGATGTCAGTCTGTACCTCTTACTTTACAACTCTCCTCGCCTTTCCCCTTTCAGATATACTACAATGGCCACTAGAACAGTGAGCAGGAAGATCAAGGGCAGCAGGACACTGATCATTAACATAACATAATAGTTATGGAGGTGGAAACAGGCGGCCTCAGTAATGGATGAATATGAAGTGGGAAGCTCACACTGGAGTTGAATGTAACAGTAAGGTTACGAAGGAGAGGGTTGAGGTTGGTAGGGAATGGAGCATGGAGCAGGGACCAAAAAACAATGGCTTCAGTCTTCCCAAACTAAATTGGAAGGAATATTTGCTCATATCTTCACAGGATGCAGACAAGCGGTGCGACAGTGGCAGAGCCAAGGGACATTGTGGTGAGGGAGAATTGGGTGTCATCAGCATCTTTATAAAAATTAATGCTGTGCCTTTGGCTAATGTATTCGAGGGGTAGCAATTAGATGAAAAATAAAAGGAGGATGAAGAAAGAAGGACCACCTTCTTCAGGTGCATCCATATTTATTCCAAGTTGTCTGTCAATTGCTGTGAACACAACCCCAGATTCCTATTGTCCAATAATTCCACACAAAACTGTCCCTCTCTTTTGGGCCAAACATTTCACTGAACCTATCTGTAATCCTTTTCCTGTCTGCTGTCCCAGCAAATTGCTCAACTGAGTGCTGTGCATCACAACTCCTCTGTGACCTTGTCCTTCAAGAAACAAAACATCAGGGTTATTATTTCCTCTTGCCTTGGCTGCAAGCCACTTGTGTCCTGTGATTCAAAACCTTTATTGTTATTCTTTCATGGAATGTAGGTGCCACTGGCCAGGTCAGCATTTGTTGCCCATCCCAATCCAAAACTTGCAGATCCCACCTCTTCTGTCCTGTAAAGTATCTGAGCTGATGGTTATAAGTATTAAATCAGACTGTTAATGATCAGTGTCCTGCTGCCCTTGATCTTCCTGCTTACTGTTCTAGTGGCCATTGTAGTATATCTGAAAGGGGAAAGGCGAGGAGAGTTGTAAAGTAAGAGGTACAGACTGACATCTGCAGCTTACAAATCAGAGAAGGTGGAATGGTTAGAAACACACAGTAATCTTTTCTGGTCTCACCCCATTGCTGATATAGCATCAATAATGGTTGCTCCAATTAAGGTGAGCACACCTCTTCCACTAGCGTAAAGGCATGCAGCTGTGCCTGTACTCCCTCATTAGCTGCTGCAACATCATGTTATTTATCACTTTGTCCTGCAAGAGAGAGGGAAATGGTTCATAGAGTGTGATGCAGTATGTTTAGGTGATGCTGTCATGGTTGAATAGGTGGCAGGGCTTGTAAGGAGTAAAATGTGGATGGGTATGAGACTTGTAGCAATGCTAAGCGTGTGAGAGTGAGGTGCAATAATGAATGTGGGTATGAGTCATGCTTGATAGAGAATTTTGGTAGGTGTGTGATGGGCTTTGGTTCACATTGCAGAATGGGAGGCTCATAGCTCAGCTGCATGGATGTGACATTTGAAGATGAAGTCACTGACCTTGACAACTCGTGTATGATCCTTAAACATTTCTGGCATTACATCCAAGTCCTCAGGGTGACTGTGCTCATATTGACCTTCAAGACTATCATCTCCCAGTCCTTTCTAACCAGTTGCCTGGAAGGCCTCCTGGTCTCTTGTAGGAAAAAGATCCCATTCCTCCTGCCCACCTCCTACATCTAGATCTCCAATGCTCCATCAGCAAAGCTGGGAATGCACTCTTTGCCATATTGTGAGAGTTTTACCCTTTTGTTGGTCAAACACTTTGCTGCAACCAAAATGCCTCTTCCCTTTAACATGTTAACTTTAATTAGTACAGATATTTGTAAGTGGTGCTGGTCTCATGAACTTGGGCCCTGCACTGTAGCATGCAGCCAGCCAACAGTGTATTCAGTGTTGGATTGCATGCTATTATTTAACTGAACAAGCAGTAGAAAGTTTGCATGCTTCCTGGTATTATTTTGACCAGGGGCTGTTTAATCACACACCGTCATCCAAGCACTCAATTTCAGGGAATTATAAATTATTAGCCCAGTCCCAATCGGTTCCACAGGAAAAATTTATGTACTGACTAAAATTCTGAAAGGTTGATGAATAAAATTTTTCTGCAACAATAATGATCTGTGAAGATTAATAACCTGCAAATAAAAAATAAATACATTTGAAAAGGTTGATTTAAAGCATTGATGTATTGCAGAGTATTTGATGTAAATAATTCACATTCAGCAGTTTTTTTCTCTTTCTCTATCTGTTCTCAATAGATGCCAAAAGAGTGAAAATATTTTTTAATGGTATAATACCATTTCAGTTCTGGCAATACTACAAAAACTTTAGTTAAGATGTGGGCTGCTTTACATTTTTAATAGAACATTTTCAACTTAAGATGAATATGCTTACAGTTTTGCTGCTCCTCTCTATTTCAAGAATCAGTTTGATGCAGTAATGTCCATTTTCTGGGTATGTAAACTACTGTTAAGCTACAGACCACAAGTGATGTTATCATATGACCCAATCCCTGACAATGATCATTCTTTATCATTAGAAATTGAATAACTGAATCTTTGACAATTAGGATCACTCAGGATAGTATTGATTTAGATTTGAACACAAAGAATGAAGGGAGGTAGACCAGGATACAGGGTGGTGCACTTGGACCTTGTTTAGCAACCTTCTATGATAAATCAATGAAGTCAAACATTCTTATTTGCTTAATTAGCATCAATAACAACGCTAAAAAAAAGTTGCATTTAATTTTGTCATGTTAACTTATGACTAACTCATACTAGTAAATGTCAACATCTCTGTTGTGAGTATTTTGCTCACTAACTTAAAAGTGTCTTGTGTTTACCAAACGTGCTGAACTAGGAACATTAACAGCAGTTTCAAAAACATTGATGTATTTAATCTGATTTCCTTGGATAAAACTATTCACATAATCTCCCATCAAGGGTTGTTTTCCAAAAGTTGTAACTTGGATTTGTCCTTTGACAATGTGATGTGAGATTATATCAGTTGTGGGGAATAAAACAGTTTTACAAAATGCAACTCCTTTTGGCATCAAGCAATTCCAGGTCATTTGCAGCAGAGGTTAGAAGTACAATACTGTTCACTTTGCATTGTCCCAAGAATGTGCCGTAACTCCTATCCTTTGTGATGCTTGATGATACCAGATTGTCATTTTTCAGTCATTTGGCCCCCTCCGAATGACATTATCAATTTGATGTTGTTGAGATTATGATGTAAACTTTGGAGGTGATTTCCAGTTTAGAAGCCTGAGTTAAATATAGGTAAATATATATTACATACCTTCCTTTCTGATTTATTGCGAATGCTGGATGTCTAACTCAAGACCCACTCCAACTTTGCATTGGTAAGCTACAAGCTGAAAGTAGGCTTTTTGGTTCAAATTTTTTCTTACTGTAAACTAAGCAATAGCAGGGTGAACACCACTCCCACAACAACATTAAGTCAAGCTTCTGTAAATTAATTCAATGTCAGATCCGTACATTTGGCAGTGCAAGGATATTTTCTTTATTAATGTGATAACCCACTGTACACTCCAAAAACCATCACTATATGCAGTAGGCCATATCTGGACAGTGTGCAAAATCACATTTAGTGATGCTGATAACTGACTTATTAATCTTTCAACTGAAGTAAAGCTCCATTCAGAGTGGAACCATTTGTACTTAAATGACATTGATCTACTTTTTTGATTTCCATTTTGTTTAAAATGTGTAAGGCTTGATTAATGGAATGGACATGGGACATTAAGACACTTTAACCAAAAAAAAGCTATCCCTGGGAAGGATTTGCAACAGCTTTTAAAGAGGCATGCAAAAAGATTGGATAAAATATTACCTTTCTTGCTTCAAACGAGAGCAAAACCTTGACTGAATAATATTGCATAATGTTGATAGGTACGCATCACATATATCACTTTACTGCTGACATACAGTGGATCACTTCTGTTTCTGCGGTCAGGACCTATTTGTTACGGATTAAATTTTGCCCAATGTTAACATAGACAGATTCCAGCATGGATAACTGAGTAGGAATCAAGAGCAAGAATCCTGACTGAATTCTTCACTTAATTACCAGCCAAATAACACTGTGACATGACAGCCATGCTGAAATCAACTAACTGTCAGACAAAAACTGGGATAAAATCTGGCTCAATACTGCATTGAACAATGAATATACTACCTAAACTGTTTGGGAACAGCCAATTATATACGATTGGTTCAAAGTTGCATTTCTCTTTATTTCTTTATTTGAAAAGCATGGTTAGAATGTGGAACTCACTATAACAGGAAATAGTTGAGACAAATAACTTAGATGCTTTTGAAAACAAACTAGATGACTTCTTACTGTATATAAACAAGGATCAGGGGTTGTTACTTGACCCTTGGGTTTCTAGCATTCATGTTTACACATTTTAGGGAGACGGAATAGAGGAAACCAAAGCTTGGCCTCCCCCAACACAAAGAGGGAGCTTCCTCCACCTTCCCAGGGCAAAAATTATTAATTAAAAGTTGACACGACTTTGGAGGAGACATTATAGAAGAGAAATTGGAATAGAAAGGTAAGGCTGGCAGAATGGGAGGAGACTCTTGTGAAGTACAAACCCATGCACTGGCTAGTTGGGCCAAATCGCCTGCTTTGATGTAGTATAGTCTCAGTAATCTAAAATCAGAAATTCAGTGAAAATAGCTACAAATCTCTGAGTAGCCTGCTCTACATAGCATTTACCTGTCAGAAAACAGAATGAGAACAGGTTCGACAATTACAACTCATTCTGAGGGAATTCCACCACACTACTAAATGTGGTTATTAATTATTCACAAGTATTTTAATGGGCTTTTTGATCGTCACCAGTGTGAATAATTAGCACAAGATGCATAACCCAAATAAACACTTCCCTTGCAAAATAATTAGTGAATAAATAACAAGTCCCCGGATCATGCACTGAGTACCTTTTGATCAGGGGACTATCCCTCCTCCCCCCCCCCCCCCCCCCCCCTTACCCACTCCCCACTGGAACTCACAAGCAATACTTGCAGGACTTGCTTTGTAGGCTTCCCACGTGTGAGTTCCTAGTGCCCACTGTTGGGCAAATACCTCATCTCAGTAGTGGTGGATGAGGCCTTAAATGGGGAATTAATTGTCAGTAGGGCAGGAAGGCCATCCATGAGTCTCCTGGCCTTGGCTAATTGAGACATTCTCCCACTTGATTAAATGCTCCCCGCCAGAAAACTCACCAGGGGAGGACATCACATTCTGTCCCTTTCATTCTTCTTATTACATACATGTTCTTATAATTCCAGTTCCTCAGGAAATGCTGGCAAGTACCATTCTGGTTAATTAGCAGCTAGATAAAGAAAAGACAAGTTAAGACATATTAGGTGTGTAAACTTCTTTAGAGCACCTTATCTTATGTACTGATATCTCCACATATATATAGTTTGTAGCATACACAACTTACACTCTTACGGCTTCTTGGACATGTTGAAGTCTCTCATGACTTTTATAGATAGAAGTGAGGTTTGAGAGGTTTCATCTAACACTGCCAGTTTTAAGGGAGTTGTTTAAGATAGGGAAGAATGTCATAAAGTCGATGGATTTAAGAAAGATAATTCAAAGTTCAGGGCAATGATGGTTGAAGGCATTGCTATTGATATTAGAGAAAGACCATGTATTAGTCCACAAGAGAAAAGACTAATGATTGTAAAGCTAGAAAAGGCTGCACAGGAATGCCTTAAAGCAACTTATAAACTAGAACAATGATTTTGAACTTATGTGCTTGACTGCGAGAAGGAGTGAAAGTCAATAACAACAGAGGTGACAAGTTAGCAATTGAGCATTGCTATAAAAAAAACATTTTTGTTGAAGCTTTTTGTCTGGCACTTGTAGCACAATTCACAAGAATACCATTGTAAGGAAGAACAACAAATTTATACGCTATGCAAAGAGAGTTGGGAAATGGACTCTATTTGGTAGAAACAATGCAACAATTGATAGTAACCGATAGTTAACCGCCATTTATTTTTTGAAAATATAACCTAGGTAGCTTGACTCCAATTGGTCAATTGCCCACATAATAAATCAGCTGTCATTTATTTTGTTTAGCAGAAACTGGTGCAATGTGCATAAATATTCTTTGTGTCTGTCCTGTGAACATTATGTGACTAGTATTTGAGGAGGGGGTGAGGGGGAGAAATTGGGGCTGGTTGCAAGTGCAGAGCTTATCTTAAAATTTTGGAGTTGCAAAACAGGAGAGGCCATTGCTGGAGATGTACTGGTTATGCTAGAACTGATGGGAATTGAGCTCACAGAGAAATGCATGATATTTGCTTATTTCTTTCTGACAAGAGCAAGAATCAAATTAGCTCAGAAAATTTAGTGAAATTTGTTTTGTGCGCAAGGGATTCAGAATAGATGCATTGTCTGTCTAGATAAGTATCAGTTTACATCCTCGTAGATTATATATTCAAATAAATTCACATCTAGGTGGGAAATTGATTTTGTTTTTAAGAGAAATGTATTTGATTTCTTTTCTGTCCTAGTCATTCTTGAATAGTATTTCTCAACCTATGTTGTTGAAATTTGATGTTCTGTCAGCAGCCATGAGAGACCACTCGATAAACCAAAGAAATTATGGGGGCAAACTGCCACATGTAAAGTGATGTATTGGAGAGATGGTGATGTAGTGGTATTGTCGCTGGATTAGGAATCTACAGACCCTGTATAGTGTTCTGGTGATCTGGGTGTGAATCCTACCATAACAGATGGTGGAATTTAAACTCAGTAAAACAAATGGAATTAAAAGGCTACTGATGATCATGAAACCAGTCATCAATTGTCGTAAAAATCCAACTGGTTCACGAATGTCCTTTAAGGAAGGAAGTCTGCCATACCTTACTTAGGCTAGTCCACATGTCACTCCAGACCCACAGCAATGAGGAGCCCTGCACACAGCTATGGAAAAGACAAATTTGAAGCAGTCGCCTTCAGCCAGAAGTGCTGAGTGGACAATCCATCTCAACTTCCTTCGACAGTCCCCAGCACCACAGATGTCTTCCGCTAATTCAGTTCATTCCATGTGCTGTCAAAAACAAGTTGAAAGCACTGGATGTTGCAAAGGCTGTGGATCCTGGCAGTAGAACTGAAGACTTGTGCTCCAGAACTTACCTTTGCCCTAGTCAAGCTGTTCCTTTAGAGCTACAACACAGGCATCTACCTGGCAGTGTGGAAAATTGCGTATGTCCTGTACGTAGAAAACAGGACAAATCCAACCTGGCCAATGATCGTCCCATCAATGGACTCTCGATCAGCAGCAAAGTGATGGAAGGAGTCATCAGCAGTATTATTAAGTGGCACTTACTCAACAATAACCCATTCATGGATGCTCAGTTTGGGTTTTGCCATGGTCACTCAGGGCAAGACCTCATTATAGCTTTGTTCAAAGGAGTTGTATGCCAGAGGTAAGGTGAGACTGCCAGCCCTTGATGTCAGGCAGCAACTGAAGAATATGGCATCAAAGAGCCCTTGCAAAACTGGAGTCAATGGGAATCAGGAAGAAAACCCTCCACTGATTGGAGTCATACCTGACAAAGAGGAAGTTGGTTGTGGATGTTGGAAGTCAATCTTTTCAGCTCCAGGACATCACTGCAAGAGTTTCTCAGGTTAATGTTCATCTTCAGCTGCTTCATCAATGATCTTCCCTCCATCATAAGTTCAGAAGTGCAAATGTTCGCTGATGATTGCACAATGCTCAATATCATTTATAACTCCTCCAATACTGAGCCAGTCCATGTCCAAATGCAGCAAGACCTGGAAAAGTGGCAAGTGACATTCGTGCCACACAAGAGCCAAGCAATGATCATCTCCAACAAGAGAAGGTTTAACTATCGCCCTTTGACATTCAACGGCACTTCCATCACTGAATCCCTTCATAACGTTACCCAGAATGTCACCATTGACCAGAGACTAGCCATATAAAGCCCTGTGGCTACCTGGGCAGGTCAAAGGCTGGGATTTCTGTGACAATTAACTCACCTCTTTATCCCCACAAAGTCTGTTCACCATCTACAAGGTACAAATAAGGAGTGCAATGGAATACTCTCCATGTGCCTGGATAAGTGCAGCTCCAACTCAGGAAGCTTGACACCATCTGGAACAAATCAATGCTGTTGATTGCTACCCTTTCCACAAACATTCAATCTCTTCACCACTGACGAACAGCGGCAGCTATGTGTAGCACGTACAAGGTGCGCTACAGGGACTCACCAAGATTCCTTAGTTAGCAACTGCCAACCAATGACCACTACCATCTGAAAGGACAAAAACAGTAAGGACAAAATACCTGGAAACGGCACCTCCCAGCAATTCCCTCCCAAGTCACTCACCCTTCTGATTTGGAAATATATCACATTCCTTCATGTCACTGGGTTTAAATACTGGAACTCTTTCAATAACGGCACTGTATGTACTTCTGCCTCAGCAACTGCAGTTATTCAAGAAGCCAGCTCTCTCTACCTTCTGAAGGGCAACTATGGATGGGCAATAAATGCTGGCCTAGCCAGCAACACCCACATCCCATAAATAAAAGAAATAATCGAGAGGCTTTAGTTCAGTTCAGGTAACATTGCAGTTTAACCCATCATTATTATTCTGTCTTCTGAGGAGTGATAATTAAAACTGTAAATACTCTACATCTGCAGTATGTAATTATTTCTGTTAATTTGTCCAAGGGCTGTTTAATACATCTATTTGGCAGTTTACATCCTACCTCAGAGTATAGTGGAACAATTATTCAACTGCCTTCAAATGTAGGAAAATCACTTGCAGGAAAGTAATATAATCAGTGAGCCAAAATATCGTAATATGGGTTTTTTGTTTCATCTTTTGAGCGTGCTACAAATCACCAGCAAATTAACTGGGCAAAGCATGGGATCACCTTTGGGCAAGAATATGAAATATCGAAGCTGAGAAAATATCTGGAGCAAAAACTTAAAAATACAACAACAGGAAGCAAAGCTGGAAACACACACACTAATGGTTGAATAATACTAAAGCATGTAGTCAATCATAGCTAAGATAACATTAGAATCGTAGAAAGGATCTCTACAGTGCAGAAGGAGACCATTCGGCCTATCGAGTCTGCACTGATAACAATCCCATCTAAGCCCTATCCCCGCATATTTACCCAACTAATCCCTGACACTAAGGATCAATTTAGCATGGCCATTCAACCTAACCCACATATTTTTGGACTTGGCAGCATAATAATTTGTTTAAACTTTAATCCTTAAACAAATTATTGTGTTGCTAATGTTATCCCAGCCATGATTGACTGACATTGCAAAGAACACAGGAATCAGATGCAGTACCTTCCAGGTTGTATCAATCCAGGTAGTGCAATTAGTAGTCAAACAGTTGGTGGATGTCAAATGGCTATTTTTAAGAGGTCTTATTGACCTCATGTAACCTTCAGAATGCACTAATTTGATAACACTCTTGTTTAGCAGTGTACGTAAGGTTTACATACAGTTGTCTGGTATTTGATACATGGCCACTTAATAGCAGTCAGTTGTAATAAATAGGCTTCATGGTAACATAGCTTCTCAATGATGAAATAACTAACATTGTAAAATCTTGTTACAAATCATTAGTTGCTGAATGATAGTGAGTGATCTTGAGCAATATTATTTAGCCAGTTGGATAGTTAACAAAGCCATGGGGGAATTGGTCGTAAAAAGAGAAAGCCCATATTATAGGTCTTCACCAAGGGGAAAAGGGAGAGGTGATGGGCTACGTCAAAATATATCTGATTAGACATCATCAAATTTGCATTTTAGAAGCACTAAATTGGGAGAGGAAGAGATGGTTGAAGGAAATGAGAAATTTCTTTGAGATTTGGAAGAGTGTAATAAATGAACAAAGCAGTAACGAAAGAACAAGGTAAAGAAAATGTTTGAGCAGCTAGAAAATTAACAGGGAAGGATGACAGGGAAAATTCAAAAGAATTAATGTAAGAGTCATGTGGATGTGTCAAAAAGAATCACCAAGTGTAGGAATGTCTGAAATGGGAACATGAGTAGGCAGTTTGGTCCCTGAAGCCTGCTCCAGCATTCAACAAGTTATTGGCTCTTTGTTTATGTTTTGAATTCTATATCCCTATCCAAATCAATAACCTTTGAGTTCTTTGCCCAACAAGAATCTATCTAACTCTGCCTTAAAAATATTCAGTGATTCTGCTTGCACTACCTTCTGGGGAAGGGCATTCTAAAGTTGCACAACTCTCAGAGGAAAAAATCCCCCTCATCATCCATAATGACAATCCCTAATTTAAAAAAAAATGCACTGGGTTCTGAACTGTCACACAGGAGGAAACATTTTCTGGACACTGGAATATTCTCATATTAGCCATGATTCAGTTCAAGAACAGGAGGGAATCATTTGATCAGGTTCAGAACATTTAGCCTCAGTCAAGGAAGTAACAGAGGTGGGCGGGTAAGAGGGAGTATGCCAATACCCTGCACCATCCTCCAAGCAGGAAGTAGCCAATTAAAACAACAAAAGGCCTGCTGATATTAATTGATGGAGGTCAACTTTGTTTATTTATCAGTGTCACAAATAGGTTACATTAACACTGCAATGATGTTACTGTGAAAATCACCAAGTTGTCACACTCTGGTACTTGTTCGAGTATGACTAAAGGAAAATTTAGTATGGCCAATGCACCTCACCAGCTTGTTTTTCAGACTGAGAGAGGAAACTGGAGCAATCCGGAGGAAACCCACACAGACGCAGGGAGGATATGTAGATTCCACAAAGAGCTTGACCCAACTAGGAATTAAACCGGGGTCCCTGGTGCTGTGAAGCAGCCATGTTAACCACTGTGCCAACTGGAATTTTCCAGTTAGCTTCTAGCTCCCTACAGGCAGCTGGGACAGTTTAGCAAACGGCCAGCATTTCAGGCTGACTTAGAAGCCATTTCATTCCTGCCTGGGTTCAACAGCAGCTACAGATTGCCCTGTACAGGGATTCTTGTGGCCTGGCTGAGAAAGGCCATTTCTTATAACGGAGGGAAAAACATTCCCAGTGCCACCATCATCCTAATGGCCACCTTTGTGTGCAGCTGCATCAAGCTGTGCGTAGATCCTCAGTACACTAACAGCAAGTGCCACTACTTTTTGAGGTTCTACCTGTCCCGAGTGTTGTGGGGGATGGGTCTGGCCACACTGCTGTGGAACGCTCCAAGTAGTTGGATCGTACCGCAACACCTGTCCTTCATGGAGAAATTTTTCCTCAAACACACCTTTGACCACGTGGTGATTAAGCAGTGATCAGTGCGTAACGTCGCTGGGGCCCTGAGAGAGAAGGAGATGGCAGATCCTGTTGGATTGTTCCCTGAGCAGACTATCAGTATCATCTGGCAGAATGCCTCATCACTAGAACCAAGCATCAAGATCTGGCTTGGCTGGTGATGAGAACGGCACTCCCCGTCAGGTCCTTTATGCACGCTCGAGGTCTCAACGTCACCACATACTGTCTTCAAATTGGCAGCGGGGCTGATGAGACGGTCGCACACCTCCTTGTGGAATGTGCCTTTGCAAAGAAGGTCTGGAGTGAGATGCAGTGGTATTGTCGAGGTTAGTCCCAAGCAGCTCAGTGACATAGGACTCTGTGTTCTATGGGTTGTTTCTGGGGACGCACACTGAGACAAATATCAGCTGCTGCTGGAGGATCATCAAGTCGGTGAAGGATGCACTTGGTCCACCTGAAACTTGCTGATCTTCCAGTTAAAGGAAATATTCTCAACCAAATGTTGCAGACTGGCGCATTCCAAGGTCCAGGACTACGTGCTGAGGGACGCGCTGAAGCTTGGGGCAGTCGGCACAATGGGGAAAGACAACACTGTAAGGGAACTGCAGAATACCCTTGGCCAGCGTAAGTGTGTGCCAATCTGACAAATAATGACACACAGTAAATTTTGAAGCATGTATATAATTTAAAATTTTGAAATGTAATGACTGTAATTTGTATACTATTGTAAAGATGTTTTTATTCTGTACTGTTTGCAATTTTTAGATACGTAAGTTTGCAATAGTTTAATTGAAATTTTTACGAATAAAGTATATTTTTGAAATAAAAAAATTCTTATTATCGCTTCTCAGCCTTTGAGCTAAGATCAAGTGTAGTATAGACATGCTATACTTGGTTGATATCATTGGGTTACATTTTAGCTTCATTTGAAGCAATTTTTTCAAGCAGCATCTCGGCCTCTTGGCTAAGATGCAAATGAGATCAAGCCTTGGATGAGGAGCTATGCCTACTCTAGTCAGCTTGGATCATGTAGATCAAGCCCAAGACAGGAGGTGAGAGCCCTGTCTTGTCAGCTTGGATCAGGAATGTCCCAACTTGTTGGGACTCTGAATTAGATTTGATTGGATTGAATTGGAATAAAGTATAAAAAAAAAACCTAATTTTAAACAAAATAAATTTTAAAAAGAATCTGCTCCTGTCTTTAAGCTGGTAAGTCTCTGGCCTTAGAGCTTTGAGTATTTACCTGTCATCCTTATTTGGCAGCAGAAACACCCTTGGGCCACTAATTGGCCAATTTGGTGAAAACTATGGCTGTTTCTCACACATTGTGTGGGCTTCTGACCCCAATTTGAGCCTGACAGCAAGGTTACACACTCGGTGAGATTCTTGTCCCAGGATTCTCTATTAACCGGCTGCCAAGGCATTGTGCTGTAGGGGGTTTTGCTAACAATCCTGGGGATGCTCCACACTTGGGGGTTATAGTGGAGTTATATTATCTATAATTAATCAACTGCATTAAAGATCCATGCTATGCCTGATTTGGTACTGTTCTCACTAACACTGAAACAACCTAATTCATATATGATTAGTGCACATTTTATAAAGAATTGCTGAATTGAAAGGTTGCTCACAAATGGTATTTTTATCTGTAGCCAATCACCTTTCAATGTCCTAAGTTTAGGTGAGAATTCCATGTGTTTTGTTATAGTGGAGAAAATGCTTGAATCTATCATCAGGGCTGAAATAGTGAGACAGCTGTGTTCATGGGAGACAGGTAATGTTTAATTAATTTACTGGAAGTCTTTGAGGATATTACAAGTGCGATGAATGATGGGGAACCGGTGGATGTGATATATCTGGATTTCCAGAAGGCATTCAACAAGATGCCGCACAAAAGTCTGCTCCACAAGATAAAGGTGCACAGCATTATGGGTAATTTATTAGTACAGATAGAGGATTAGTTAATTAATGGCAAGCAAAGCGTAGAAGGTAAATGGATGGTTTTCTGGTTGGTGATCAGTGACTATGCCTCACATAGGGATCAGTGTTGGGATCGCAATTGTTTACAATTTACATAGATGATTTGGAGTTGGGGACCAAATGAAGTGTATCAAAATTCGCAAATGACACTAAGATAAGTAGTAGAGCAAAGTGTGCAGAGGATGTTGAAAGTTTGCAAAGGGATATAGATAGTTTAAGTGAATGGGTAAGGGTCTGGCAGATGGTGTACAATGTTGGTAAATATGAAGTTATTCATTTTGGTATGAAAAGCAGCAAAGTGGACTATTATTTAAATTGCAGCATGCTGCTGTGAAGAGGGATCTGAGTGTCCTTGTGTACGAATCGCAAGAAGTTGGTTTGCAGGTGCAGCAGGTAATTAAGAAGTCAAATGGAACTTTGTTCTTCATTGCCAGAGGAGTGGAATTTAAAAAGAGAAAGATTATATTGCAGCTGCATAAAGTGCTGGTGAGGCCACATCTGGAATCCTGTGTATTGTTTTGGTCTCCTTACTTGAAAAAGGATGTACTGGCACTGGATGGAGCGCAGAGGAGATTCACTAGTTGATTCTGGAGTCGAGAGAGTTGTCTTATGAGGAGAGTCTAAGTATAATCATAGAATAGAATCATAGAATCCCACAGTGCAGAAAGAGGCCATTCTGTCCATCAAGTCTGCACCAACCAGAATCCTGCCCAGGCATCAAGTAGATAGCGACTATTATCATTGAAATTTAGAAGAATAAGGGGGGACGTTATAGAAATTTTTAAAATGATGAAGGAAATGCATGAGAAAGAAGCAGGGAGTTGCTTCCACTGATGGGTGAAACCAGGACTAGGGGACATGGCCTCAAAATAAGGGAAAGCAGATTTAGGACTGAATTGAGGAGGAACTTCTTCACCCAAAGGGTTGTGAATCTATGGAATTCCCTGCCCAGTGAAGCCATTGAGGCTTCTTCATTGAATGTTTTTAAGGCAAAGATAGATAGGTTTTTGATCAGTAAAGGAATTAAGCGTTCCGGTGGCTGGATGGTTAAGTGGAACTGAGTCTACAAAAAGGTCAGGTATGATCTTATTGAATGGCAGAGCAGGCTCGAGGGGCCAGATGGCCTACTCCTGCTCCTAGTTTTTATGTTTGAGGACATGTGTCATTCTTTTTCCATGTGCTAGTTAAAGCTCTCTATCAGCTGATGTCCATTATCCATGTGTGTTCAGCACTCAATTAAAGTTGGATCACTGATTCATTATATACTTTAAACAGTTTTAAAAGTTTGTATGAATTAGTGATTCCACTCATTTAGTTGTTTTATATTAACAATTGTCACAGCCATGAATCAAAATCAGACAACCTCAGAGCTGGATGGTAATCTGTCAATATGTTTTAGAACATATATGTAGCTTTCATCCAATATAAATTTCTGCAGCAGATTATAACTCGCTATTGGATTGCCAGATCTGCACTAGATCTTTGATTTTATTTGATTATTTTTGTCACAGGTACTAATATACAGTGAAAAATATTGTTTCTTACGTGCTCATCACATATTGTCTACAGTGCAGGAGGAGGCCATTCGGCCCATCAAGCCTGCACCGACAACAATCCCACTAAGGCCCTATTCCCAGAACCCCACATATTTACTTTGATAATCCCCCTGACACTAAGGGTTAATTTAGCACAGCCAATCAACCAAACCCACACATTTTGGATGTGGGAGGAAACCGGAGTGCCTGGAGGAAATAGACGCAGACTCGGGGAGAACGTCCAAACTCCATACAGACAGTGATCCAAACCAGGAATCGAACTCAGGTCCCTGACGCTGTGAAGCAACAATGCTAACCATTGTGCCACCATGCCACCCTTACAGATAAAGAATCCTGTTCATAGAGAATATAGGGGAAAAGGAAAAGATAGGATGCAGAACATAGTGTTATAGATCTTTTAAGTATTGAACTAATTCTTAAACCAAAGCAAAAATTGCAAATGCTGGAATTAAATCAGAAAATGCCAGATATGCTCAGTAAGTCTGGCAGAACCTGTGGGGAGCAGAACAAACATTTCAGTTTAGTGGCTTTTCAATAGATTATTGAGGAAAGCCCTCTGAAATGTTGGGGGTGATTCTATCAAAAGTGCTGAATTGGTGAGAAAACTGTTTTAGGTCACAACTGTTTTCGCAGTTTAACTTCACACTCGAACCTCCCCACTCTGTGCAACGCAGAGATCCCAATCGGAAATGTCTTTAAAAACCAGGGGAGAGCGAAGCCTATTTGCACCAGGGTCTGACAGCTCTGGAACTCTGTACATGTGCAGTAGTCCCGATCTATCAGTCTCCCCAGTTCGTTGGCCAGCCTAGGACCCCTGCAGTGCTGCCCCACTACCACAACCCGATCGCGGCTCCCAGAACAATTCCCAGACTTGACCCACTCTCCATGCCCTTTAGCGCCTCGATGTCCAGCTGCACACCCCGGAACCAGCAATGGTGATTCACCCCACCCAGGCAGACCCATCCCCTCCAGGTCCAGACACCCCCCTGAGAGGCAGACTCCCTAGCAGACCAACACCCCCCCCAGCCTGCCCGATTGCTGGCCTCCCTCCATCCCAGAGTGACAGTGGGACTCCCACATTCATCAATTGCCCCTAGGCCCTGCCACAATAGGCCCCACCCCCTGCCAAGATGCCCCCTGGGAATGGACATTTGCCCCTCAGGCAGTGCAGGGGGCACAGGCCAATACTGCCAAGGGATCCATGCTTGGAGGCACCACCCACTTCCCCCCACCCCCCGCAACTGCCCGACCGCCTGAAGGGCCCAATTGCCCCCTTTCATTCCAGCAAGGCCTCCCGCAAGTTCTCCGCATGTGTCCAATTACTCTAAACCCCGCTGGAATATAGTACCCCTGGCGGAGTGGGAAATTCAATTGGGACCGGCAAGTTTCCGATAATGACATTGAAAATGTATTTAAACTACTTTGGAAAAAGATTTAGATGATTTACCTGTCTTCCTGCTGGTTTCCAGTGTGGTCTAGATTTTGACTGTTCTCCGGTTCTGGGTGATGCACATGTATTCCTGACACGTGCAAATCCCAGTACAAGACCAATAACGTGCATCTCCCATCCCGACCCACCATAAAAGTTGTGGTTGTGATGGGAGAATCACCCCTGTTAATTCTGTTTCCTGCTCCACAGATGCTGCTGCACCTGCGTTTTAAAAAATTCATTCATGAGACATGGGCGTCGCTGGCTGGCCAGCATTTATTGCCCATCCCTAGTTGCTCCTGACAAGGTGGTGGTGAGCTGCCTTCTTGAATTGTTGCAGTCCACGTGTTGTGGGTTGATTTCATCATTTGCTATTTTTAATTTCTAAACGTATTTGTGTCTGACTGATAAATGGGTATAGAAATGCTTCTTAATCACAGCCCAACACAAAGGGCTCTCTGGACCATTGGAGCCTTTTCATTTAGGAAACAAGAATGTTTAGATGCGTAATAGTTGCCAAGCACTTAGACCAGGAGGCATGTGATACTAGCAGAACAATTTTGTTTAAATGTGCCATCTGGAATTTGAGTACTTGCTCTGCCAGTTACTTTTTCAAATACTGTAGCAGAAAAGATAGTGAATCAGTTGGAAATGCCAAAATAACAAGCGGGTTTCACCCAATCTCTGCAAGATTTCAGAAATCCATCAAGAATAACACCAAAATTATTTCTCAGTGGTCTCTGTATACCACCAACCAAAGTTACAATGGGAGAAATTATCTGAAGTGAAATTAATGGTGCCGGAATTGGACTAAATGAGGCAATGAAGATAAACATTGCAGTAAAAACAGCTGGAAAGGTCAATTCACAGTTGAGAAGAAGTTCAGGTTTTGATATGTAAAAAGAAATGTCTGCAACTTGGAGAAAATTGTATCTAGTGACTTCATTCATACAATCAAAGAATCATACACTGTTATTGTCTTGTCCTTTTGGAAAAAAATTCAAAATGCGAAGGCTAGATTTTGGCCAAACCGGGATTATTTGGGAGTGTTTTAAAAATTGCAGGAGGCGATTCTGGGATTCACGACCCTATTCCCAGAATTTCCAATTTTGAGGAGTGCCTTTAAAGGGTGTGACATGGTTTGGGTTGCGAGTCCGCACTCTGCAGTCATGACCTACTGGAGTCCATTGAAGGATTTGGCGTGTTATGTTCTCATCCTCCACAATTTTCATAGGCTTGGGCGAGCTTTTCCAGTCCCCCACAGCTGATTACCCTGGGAGCGTAGTTGGGTTACGGAGAGTAGTCTAGTCCAGCTGGAGGAGTGAAGTGGATTTGGGTTGTTGGAGCTTTGGTATAGGTCAATTTGTAGGGTAGTTGGGTGGTTAGGAGATAGACAAGCTTAGGGAATAGTGAGTGAGGGGTTTGAGGGAGTATTTTGGGGGTTGTGAAGGTATACAGGTTTTGGACCAGGTTTTAATCTGTCCAATATTTCTTGGATGCACAAAGGCTAGATCCAGACTGTTATACATTATTCATACAGGACACAATGAGTTAGCAGCTTAGCTTACATCAATAATAATCAGAGGAGGTATGAAGCAGTTGGCTGATTCATTATCACTCATTTTACACCATTGCACAAAGTTCAGATCAACACTTAACACTTGTTGAATGAATTACTTAGGAGGCAGTTTAAACAGATCCAAGAGACAATTAAATATGTTTCTCGAGATGGAACGAATTGAGAGATACAGATAGGCTGTTTAAAGAGATAGGCTTGTTCAGTTTAATGGGCTTTTCCTTCTGCTAAAAATTCTTGTGGTCTTACCTATTGTTACACCATTACTGAGCTTCAGCTGGAAATGAATGTGTATAATTAAGTTCTTGTAGATCTTTCTCTTGACAAAATAATAACCTCATCATTTCCAACTTACTTACAGCTACTTTGTATTGCTGGCCCATTGGCATCATATCATATTCCATTTGAAGGAATGCATGTTGCTGACTTGTATCCACGAGGAATTGGATTTAATGCAATACTGCTCAGTCTCATTTAACTGAGCAAATGTGATGGCTGTCAGAGAAAGAAATTATTATTGTTCTTGTTCCTGTCTGGGCAGGAATCAACCTTAGATAGTGGTGATTCTACAAATATGTGCTACTTTATACATAATACAAAAAAACTGTTTTGTTTTCTAGTTGCAAATTACATATCCATTAGAGTAATAGAAGTATAAAATGTGATTATGGTGGTAACTGAGATTCTATTCCAGTTGAAAAGGGTATATTTGGTGTTATAAAGTACTATAAAGAGACACTGATGGGCAGTACTGCGGTTTGACGTTTAATTCAGGATCTTGTGTAGTATTGTGTCTATTTTACTCGAACAGGATTGCAGGACTAAGGTTTAAAATAAGCGAGCCTGAAGTAAATTTCGGGATTTTTTTTTCCCCCTCAGAGTAACAAATACATAAAACATACTTCTTCAAACTATTATAGATTAAAGCTCCTTGAGATACATTGGTACTGGGTTTGGTTTTATTGCTTCCTGTACAATGTTGAGAAGTAAATATGTGGGGTTTGATAAAAATTCCAGTTTTGTTTAATTATCTTTGGTTATAAAGGAGTATGTATGCAATACTAACTCCCTTGAGCTAAAATTGTGGAGCTGTATTTATTATAATATAGGTTTTACATGGAGATGTTCTGATATAGGACTAATGAACACTACAATGATGACACTTTCCACTGGCACAAATGCAGCTTGGCGCTTTCACCCAATTTCAAAGTCAATTCATTGTTAAAAATTATATGTGGTTCTAGGTGCAGAATTGGCATTGGTGGAAGAGAACTATGTGTATGTGAAATTTAAAAGAAATGTGATGTCAGGGTGCCAAAAAATATTAATTAATTCAGAAAGGCTCAACAGACTTCTAGTTTCAACAGTAGCCTTTTCTGAAGCCGCAAAGGGTATAAGTATTGGCAAAACAGAAATGAAGGGAACGTTGACCAAAGGTTCAGTCTGAGTCGTGCAGCCAAGTGACAAAGCATCCCAGCATCCCGACCTTTAATTTAACAACTGCCCAAGTTAAAGTGATATTGTATTGAAAGTTTAAAGTTTATTTATTAGTCAACGTAGGCTTACATTCAGAATGCAATGAAGTTACTGTGGAAGTCCCCTAGTTGCCATACCTGTTTGGGAAATTGAGGAAGAATTTAGCATGTCCAATTACCTAACCTTCAAATCTTCGGACTGTGGAAGGGGACGGGAGCACCCAAAGGAAACCATGCAGACACAGGGAGAATGTGCAAACTCCACACATTCAATGACCCAAGCCAGGAATCGAACCTGGCCCCTGACACTGTAAGGCAACAGTGCTAACCACTATGCCACTATGCTGCCCAGTAGCTGGAAGGGGATTTGATTATTGAGTATCTTGAAGGCACGAGCACCAAAGGATACCATTGCATGGTGTTTGTAATGAAGTAGAATTAGGTTCAGCATGCTGTGTCACCCAACATACTGCCATTCATGTAGCAATAGCAAAGCTCTGCTTTCATTTTATCAATGTTTCAGGCCTCCATTACTACCCCTTCTTCCCTATTGTTTGTAATCTTGGCAATTTTATGAACTTTCTCAATTTAAAAGTGCACTTTCTTAATAATAGGGATGCTTTAAACTGTCTGATTCAGTTTCTAATGCAAGCAGACTGTAATTTAGAATCTATTATTTGTAAAGTTGTTGATTAAAAGGACCCAGGCACCACAATTAAACGTTGAAGCAAAATAATTTGCTTAATTAAAGCTTCGTTAAAGCTCACTGTTTTCTTAATCTGAGTCACACTGAAAGACGGTTACTAATCATATACCAAACTATTTTCCTACTGAGTAGTACCAGCAAGCTGTTTCCTTCCTGATTGTTCTCCTTTTCTCCTTCCTTCCATTCCTATTTCCTCCCTACTCTGCTTTGAGGAAGGTTTTGACTCTTTAATGTAGAATTGCTCTCTGTTCAGGGAGTTTAACACATGAAATATTCATAGCAGGAAGGCCCTCGGTTTGATCACCACTCTGGTCAGAGTTGGCTGATCACAACCCGGATGGGATGGTGGATAAAGAGCCAGACGGACAGAATCTCCAAATTCTTCTGACCTACTGTCTGTAATCAGAATGGTTCCACTTTGATGAAGCTGAAGTATGTTTCCTAAACTCTGTTCACATTTTGTATAAAGTCACCAGCAGTTGCCTTGCTGATACTACAATTAAGAAAACCCACCAATGTCTCTACTTTCTCAGAAGACTAACGAAATTTGGCATGTCAGCTACAACTCTCACCAACTTTTACAGATGCACAATAGAAAGCACCATTCTTTCTGGTTGTGTCACAGCTTGGTATGGCTCCTGCTCTGCCCAAGACTGCAAGGAACTACAAAAGATCATGAACGTAGCGCAATCCATCACGCAAACCAGTTCCTATCCCTTGACTCTGTTTACACTTCCTGCCACCTCGGCAAGCCAGCCAGCATAATTAAGGACCCTACACACCTTGGACATTCTCTCTTCCGCCTTCTTCCAGTGGGAAAAAGATACACAAGTCTGAGGTCACTTACCAACTGACTCAAGAACAGCTTCTTCCCTGCCGCTGTCAGACTTTTGAATGGACTTACCTTGCATTAAGTTGATTTTTCTCTACACCCTAGTTATGACTGTGACACTTCATTCTACACTCTTAGTTTTCTTCTCTATGAATGTAATGTTTTGTCCGTACAGTGCACAAGAAACAATACTTTTCACTGTATGTTAACACATGTAACAATAATAAATCAAATGAAATTCAGTAGACTTCCTCCGATTTTTAAACCAGGATTATTCACACATACTGACCTGTATTTTTTTGGATATTGGGATCTCCCTTCCTGCCAACTGAAAGATCAATGGGAAACATCTCCCCATTGACTCTGAGGGCTGCAGCAATTTCATGCTTCACTAAGTGTCATTTGGCTCCAGGGCAGGACTTTGCCTTCTCACTTGGGAGGAAGTTTCACATGAGCGAGCTGATAGCCAAATAGATTGGTGGCTTTTGAGATTCTGCAGGGACAAGAATCTGAACTGAACTGAACAGGGACTTGTGGGAGTAGCCTGGCCCAAGTTCTAGGACTGAAGGGCAAGATCATTTTAGGAGGTCCCTGGCAGGGAAGGACAGGGGAAGGACTTGGGCTGATCTAGGTATTCGAGGAAAGGCCTGGGGGGGTAAAGGGAGGTCCAGAGGCTACTGGAAATTGAAGGCTTCTGATTGAGGCCTTCCCAACCTCCCATTTCCCACCTAAGATCTGAGCGTGTTCATTTTAGGGCCTTCCCCACATATCAGGTAAATCCTCCTGGCAGTCTAAGAAAGGCAGGGCAGGAAGCAGCCCAATAGTGGCTAATAATTGACCATTTAAGGATTTCAATTGGGGCAAGGGTGGCTGGCTCATCTAAGACCTTGCCTATCCCAGCATAAAATTGCTGTGAGGTTGGGGTGGGCAGGAACTCGGAGGAAATTCCATTCCTTCAATGTCACCCTCCCTCCCATCCTGCTGGCGGGAGAGTGTGAAATTCAGGCCATTAGCCTGGAAATGGTTTTTGTCACCACTACAAGTACACGTGCACATTCGATACACACAAGGAGAGAAAGGAGTTTCACTTCCACAAATATTAAAACTAAACAAAATATTAAACAATTCACATGAATATCATAATCCAGCAAGTGGGATTGTTCCACGTAGGAGTTAATTCAGCAGTGACCATGTAGCTGAAAACAAGATTTTGTGGAGTTTACTTCTGCATAAGAGATGTGCATCAAGTTGAGAAAGGCAGCCTTGATAATGCTTGTAGTCAGAGTGTTGGTTTACTTTTTCAGATGAATTTAGAATCTTTTGAAGAACAGATTTCGAGGAGGTTTCAAATTTTCAGCCTTGTGGCTTGATACAAACCTGTTAATAGCTGTTAAAAGATTTTAAAAGCCAAGTTTCTGCAGTGATGTTATGTATGCATTCTGCCTCTTCTCAAGCAGAAAGAAATCTCACAACACCAGTTTAAAGTCCGAACAGGTTTATTTGTAGCAAAAGCCACAAGCTTTTGGGACAGCCTGTCCCTGCGTCTGGTAGACTTTAAACTGGTGTTGTGGGACTTCTTTCTGTTTTACCCCAGTCTAACGGTCATTGATATACAATGTAAAGCAATCACTAGTCTGTTCATATTAACAAAGTAGTTCCACTTCCCATGGCCAAAACTATCGATATGCATTGCAGGTTGATAGCAGTTCTTAGCACTTCATTGTGTATGGTCAGTTTTGGTAGAACCCCTTCAATACCTGACAGTTCTGGAAACAGGATTTCTGAGGTTGTATTGACCTTGTTGTTTCAAGATGAATCCTGACAATGGCAGGCACAGCATTCCACAAGGCTGTGGTTATTGTACTTAAGGAGCTTCCAGAAGCTGGACCAACTTGCAATTCCAAAAGTCAAGTAATGTGTGGCAGCCGTTTTGAAAGTCCAACAATGTCCACTTTGGTTTAGTTTTCAATAATTTGTAATATTCCCGTATCTGCCCAACATAACAGTGCCCCACATCTGAGGCTGGGTGTCTGCTTTGGAGAAAAGATTCACTGTCATATCTCTTGTGGCTAGCTAGTCTGTTAGCTAACAAACTATTTGTATGAAATACTGCGACTCACTTTATAGAACAATTCTCTGGCAAAGACTCTTCTGGAGAGGTGGTTATTCAGGGAAACTCCTTGAAGGTGATGCAACAAACTTGCCAAACTATTTACCATTCATTTGGAGACTGTGCTATTGGGAGATGGTGTTATTCTTTGCTGTGCAGCGCTGAAAGATGTCGACGGGCGATTCTCCCAAAAATACCCTTGTGTCGAATTTGTGTAAAAACTGGAGTAAAATCTTTTCCAATGAAAGTTTCAAAATGAATCTCTCACACTGTGTACACCGCTGAGTGCACTAGCCTGAATCAGTCCAAAAAGCTGGGGGTTGGCCCAATTCCTACTAGAGAGGCCAGCAGAATAGCGCTGAATGGGCTACTGCAGAGATTGGCGCATGCGCAATGGCTCCACACTGCCAGCCTCCTGATTGCTGGCTAGCTTAATCACTGCCTAGCCCCATGACTCCCACATTGCCAGCTGAGCAACTGACCCGATCGCTGGCCTTCCGAACATGTCTGGGCCAGGATTGACCATCACCACTCCCTACCCTGACCCATTCCACCACCGCCACAGTCTTGACTCCATCACAAAGGCAGTGCAGTGAGATGGGAGAATCACCCCCATCTTTTGAAAAAGTGGGGAAAGTATTGGTCAAATTATTATAACCCAACGTAAGGCACCCTCTTGAACAGAAGGCAGAAAAATGGATGGGAAGAAAATATTAGTTTTCTTCGGTGACATGGTGGCACACTGGTTGGTATGGCTGCCTTACAGTGCCATGGATCCAGGTTCAATTCCAGCCTCAGGTGACTGTCTTATGTAGAGTTTCCACATTCTCCCTGTGTTTGTGTGGATTTCTTCTGGGTGCTCCAGTTTCCTTCCACAGTCCAAACATGTACAGGTTAGGTTGATTAGCCATGCTAAGTTGTCCTTTAGTATCAGGGGGATTAGCAGGGTAAAAATTTAGGGTTCAAAGGATAGGGCCTCGGTGGGATTGTTCTTGTAATAAGTTTGATGAGCCAAATGGCCTCCTTTTGTACTGCAGGAGTTCTGTGATTAGTGAAGGACTTTCAGGAACTACAGCGTCCAGTCTTAGTGGTTGAGTTCTAATCTCAAATCATCCAAACCCACTTGATTGGCTTGTGTCCTTGGGCTATTTGTTGAACGTCTCCTCTCCTGTTTGTCTTACTTGGTTTCAGTAAGCATTGCAGTGATTAACTGCTCCTCTAAACCATCCAAATAAAATCACCATAAATTTTAACAGTAAGTTTCTCTATATATTCCTCTATTTAAGAAACAATCTTGGAAAGAAAGGCTGCTGTAAGCTTTCTGATCTTGTTTACAAATTCTGACTTGAGTGTAGCCGCAGTTATTTTTTTGTCTAATTAAGAGTTGTAAAGACATTAATGAAAACAAATTCTTCTCCTGAACAATGCCACACATAAAACATTTCAGCAATGTGTTCAATTTGATTTTAGCTCGATTAAACTGTCTTTTCAAAAGCGTAGAGCTTTTAACTGTAATTGGTCGACATGTTATATAATTGGCCTTAGCAACCTTGGTACGAGGACGGTGACTGTCGGCCAGATTTCCCACTTCTGATCAACATCCTAGCTGGAAAGTGCACCTGTCTGAGCATCAGGTGAGAACAGAACAAAACTTGGCTTCGATGTATTAGTGATTGAATATCCAGCTGATTCTCAGTCAGTAGGCTCAGACTTGCAAAAGACTAATTGACTGAAGGTAAGTAACACACATGGACTGAATTTGTGCCTTAAGGCAAAGGGAGAAAAAACTGGGTCACTAGTTGTGACAATATTGTATTAGCTGATCACAGGCGGATATTTGAAAGAATTAGAGTTCTTTGGGTTAGTGTCACCAACACCAGTGAGTATCAGTCGTTCTTTGACAAATGCTGTAGTGGGCTGCTGATTTGACGTTTGAAAAATTGGCTTTTGGCTTTTCTAGGAAATGTTATAATTTTTACCCTCAGTATTTTTTAAAAGCAGTTAATTATCAGATTTGTGAAAGTACTGCAGGATTGTCATCAGCGTGTAATAAGACTTTGAAGTATGAATCCACCTGAGGAAAGTAATTAAAAATAACAAAGGAAAGTGGCGGGGGGAGCTCAGGCTCTTGAAAGATGCCAATTTTAACTGGACTTAAGTAGGAGAGTGCGTTGCCAAATGAGGCCCTTTGATGTTTGTTATCTGGGTATGAGTGAAACCAGTGTATGGCCCTGTCAGATTAACCAATTCCTTTAGCTTATTGCATGGAGTATGGTGATTTACTGTATCAGGAACCTGCTTAAGGTCTGAGTGCACAGTGCCATATTTCTCTGCTTGTCAAACTGACGCTTTACCTGCAATGCTAATAAATGGAGAGCTCCAAATTTCTCATATAATTCCATTTCCAACCACATTTGAAATTACAGGCCAACAAATATGAGCACTTTTTTATATATAAGATTCTTTCAGTTCTCTCTGTGTGTGGAATGAAGCCAAATTGTAGGAAATGTGCTTCTGGGAATAGCACAACTTGTGACAGACAGTCAGCTGGAGAAACTGGGCTAAATGGGTATTCGAGTGAAAGTGTGGTCGTCATTCATGAAGTGCTCTACTATCCAGGATACCGAATTACCTTGGCAATTTTTTGAAGTGTAGAAATTTTTAATAAAATTGGAATTTGGTCTGTGGCAGGAAAAGAATCAATGTTGGTGTTTTTAATGACTTTTTTACACTATCCAGTCTAGATTGTGCTGTCTTCTTAAACTGAGCATTCCAGTCCACCAATTGTCAGTCAATTATGCTGCACAGCTAAGCGATTAATATGTGCTGACTATTCCTCCTCCCCACCCCAAAGAGATCAAACGATACACACATTAGCAACAATAGTTATTGTTTGTATTACCATTAGTTACTCTTACCAACAGTTATTTTCAGAAATCTAATCAGGTTGAATATTATGTTATTAGCATCCTTTCAATTCAGTCAGAGTCCATGTTTGCTTCAACTAATCCTCAAATTGCATCCCTGAATTTGAAGCAATCAGATTTTGGCACCAAGTTGACAGCCATCCTGTTGTCCTGGCTAATGTTTCTCTGTCTATTAACATTACAAAACACAGGTCATCGTCTTTTTCCCATTCATTCATGAGACATGGGCGTCACAGGCTGGCCAGCATTTATTACCCGTCCCTTATTGCCCAAGGGCAGTTGAGAGTCAACCACATTACAGTGACTCTCGTGTCACATGTAGGTCAGACCGGGGTAAGGATGGGAGATTTTCTTCCTGAAAAGACATGAGTGAACCAGATGGGTTTTATCACATTGCTAATTCAGGGAGCTGGCTGAGCACAAACTGGTGAGTTTCTCAATTGACTACACCTCAAAAATATTTCATTGACTGGGAAGCACTTTGGTACATCCTATGATGGTGAAAGGCAGTCTGTAAATTTAAGACTTTCCGTCTTAAAATACTGTTTAAAATCTCCTCCTTTAACAATGCTTTTGCTTACCTGCCCTAATATCTCTATACTGAATCAATATACTTTGTCTTATGAAGGCTCCTTGGACCATTTTATTGCAGTAAATAAATTATATAAACACATGCTTTTCTCTCCATATATGACTCCATTTTCCCATGCTCACCCTCCCCTTCTCCTTGTTTTCTTCCATGCCCCTAACTCTTTCTGCTTCGTACGCCTGTCACTGTCAGTTTTTCCCCATTATTTTTATTTTATTTGGTTGGCAGTAGTAAGTGGCAACACCTGGTGTACAAATTATGCAATTACAGGGTGAACACTTGACACAGATGATTTCAGTTGAGGGTGAACATAGGAATTTATGATGAGCTAAAGTTGACACTAAAGGACAATGAAAACTGATGATGGGAAATAAGGTTTTTATAGATAAG
Organism: Sphyrna mokarran; assembly: GCA_024679065.1. Lineage (NCBI taxonomy): Eukaryota > Metazoa > Chordata > Chondrichthyes > Carcharhiniformes > Carcharhinidae > Sphyrna > Sphyrna mokarran. The sequence goes on from JAGIQG010000009.1 coordinate 44,568,261, forward strand.
ATATGGGACAAAGGCATCTATATGGAACCAGGTCACAGATCAGCTCTGATCTCATTAAATGGCTGAGCAGGCTCGAGAGGTTAAATAGTCTGCTTCTGTTCTTATGTCCCTGGAAAGTGCACACAGACATAAAATGTAATTGCATCTGCATGTATGTCCTGGCTACAAATCTTATTTCCAGTTGTCACTGTAAACTGTAAGAGGAACAGATTCCCTTGGCATTGATTCAATAACGACATATAGTTCTGTTAACACCTTTAATAAAACATTACAAAGCACCTCATAGAGCAGCCTCTAAGTATTTGCAATCTGAACATTAGCTGAGTGTCTCAGATTTAGAGAATTCAGAAGAAATTATCTCACACACGTGGAATATGAACGTGCAATGCTTAACCTCAGCTGTCATTTAGAAAATACAATAAGGAAGTGGTTGGAAGTGAAGAATGTAAAAATATATGGGTGGAATCTTCCCAAAAAAATCCTAAGAGCACGAGCTTCCAGTCCCGTCCTGCCCATCATTTGGTAAGGCACTATGGTAAGATCAGGCAAAAGGTGAAAAGCGAGAAATGCACCCGGTCTTTTGCCTCCTCTGATCATACTGGCCCTGTTTGGCTAGCAAAATCGCTTCTCACCCAGAAAGGACGAGATTTAAGGATGATATAAATATTGATGACATGATTAGAATGTAATTAATGAGTCCTGGACACTATTGTCTGGGTTCACTTACCTTAACTACTTTTCTGGTGATGGTCTCACTAGCGAGAATCACCAATGATCTGTACCAGTGGAGGCCAGATATTGTGGCCTTGCGGGAGAGATCAGAGACCGTTGAAGTCTCTCCCCGTCAAGTGGTTAGGGTCAGGGGCTGGGCAGTTCCCATGGCAGTGCCCATTGTGCACCATAATTGTGGTGGGACAGTACCAATGGGATCGGACCTGAGTGGTGGTGGAGCCTGTGGGGATGGAGCTACGTTAGGGAGAAGGGAAGGGTCTCTGCAGGGGTGGGATCGAGGTGGGTGGGAAGGAGAGAGAGAACTCTGCAAGGGTGGCGACTGAGGAAGGGGAAGAGGTACTCTGCAGGTGGGGCTGATCGGCAGGAGGGGGAATCCAATGTCAGTGTGGTGAATGAGGGGTTAGACCAGCTCAGGAGGTGATCAGCATGGGTGGTGGTCCCTGATGTCAATGGGGCGGGTGAGGGGAGGCGACAGGAGATCTCTGGGAAATCAGGGTGCCTGTGCAACGACATGCCAAGACTTCTGCAGCCGGCTTTTCCAGTGAGCTCTGGCTCCGCAGCCCCCTCCCCCACTGGCGAGAATCACATCTTGCTACTTTTTTTTGCACTAAGAACTGTAAGGTTGTCACTTGCAGCTCACCCAATAAGACAGTGCAATTCTCCACTCGTTAGCTTATTCAGCATTTAGAACGTTTTTGTAAGACTGCACCCTCAGCATCATAACACTTCAGAGCTCTAAGGCATCATTGCACAGCATTCCCCCATCTGACAATGGATTGAGTGACTCTCTTACCCCACCCGTGGATATCGGATTTCACACTGCCCCCCTCCCATCATCAGCAACATTGCTACCCCCCAAACACACACAGGCATGGGTTGCTCGCATCGGGATATCAAGACTCTGGTGGAACACTAACGAACCTCTCCACAGTCACTTGCTGCATGCCTCCCTTCTTGTATAGGGCCCTCTTGCGGAGCTTCCTCCTCTCAACCACCACCCTTGTAGAGTTCCTGTTTTGCATAAGTCCCCCCCTCCCCCTCATCATAGTTTTACCAATTTAGGTCACACTCCCACTCAGACCCCATCCCACTCTGGCCACACTTCCAACTGGGCACTGCCAGATAGGTAGTGCCAGGTGGGCAATGCCAGGCTGGCACTGCCTGATGTGTACTGCCCAGCCATGCCTCTGACCATCTACAGACTTCAGTGGTCTCTGATCCCCCTCAACATAGCCGTGGCACCTGGCCTCTGCTACTGCAGACTAGTAGAGATTCTAGCCAGTATGATGTCTCATTGGTGAGATACATCCGGGAGGGCCGGGGGCAGCCATCCGGGTGCGAAACTGTTCTCGTCAGCAAAACAGGGCCAGGAAGATACAAAACAAATTTGTTGTTCAGAGTACAGATATCTTGTGTACGGCAGGATTGGGATTTCTCCTCTCTCATGTTATCTTCGCAGCACGCCATGCTGATCAACTGGCACAGCTAACTGGTAAAATCGCGCTCTATGTCTAAAGGCTTTGAGGAGTGTGAATAGAATGCATAACTTGAGGATCTAGCACTAGCACAGGCACAATGAGTTAAATGACCTCAGCTGTAATTTTGTAGTTCTCTGAATATGTTTATTTAATGCTAATTTAGTACGAGGAAGGAAAATGAAAGGTTTCTCAGCAGTAACTCCAAAGAAAAATGACAGGTTTGCCTCAAGCACATGAATATTTGTTTAATGTGATACAAATTTATTAGTTAAGTGCATAAACAACTGCCAGTTGCCAGCAGATATAATCAACCATGTCTGAGGCAGATCGGTCAAAACAGAGGGCAGAGACTCCTCCATTAACTAAAGTGAACGCTCAGAGGTTAGAGTCTGGCAGCCTGTGATAAGAGTTGTTAGACTAGTCGTATTTTTAGACACCTTTTCCCATATACTCAATTATTCTCAAGAGAGATGCCTTCTTAGCTGATCAGTCTGATTGACCTCGAGATTCACCAGAGTACAGATACCTTGTGTATGCATTCTTGCTTTGAAGAATAAAATATTCATCCAATTTTATGTATCTTGTTTGAATATATTCACTTTTCCCAGCAGAGTTGCTAACTGGTTGAATTAGAAAGCAATAGAATGGATACTGTTATCGCAGACTGGATTCAACATATGCCTATGGCAGGCTTGTTACAGGAAGGTAAACGAGGGGATTAAAGTGGAGAACCAGAGAGACTGCCTATTTTTTGCTAATAAACACATGACCTTGAATTATGCAATTTCTGAAAAGCAATTCTATTAGCAAATGTTCATAACATACAGCCCTTAAGTATTTCATTCAATTGCCACTGAGGTGGTGGTATTCTCGGACCAAGAATTTTGTTATTGAGGCAGAAAGCTCAAGCTGGAGAAGTCCCTGGATGCGCAAGCCCATCTGCTTTAAAAGGGCCCCCTCATCTTGCCATATTCCAGAATAGTGGAACCCACTTGCATTTGCATTTGCAGTTCAGAGGCAGCCAAAGAGACAGACAAGTGCCGAAGTGTGTTGGTTAGAAGGCCTGCCTCAGTTTTTTGAATCTTCAGCCCAGTTGTATAAAAGTGTATTAGCTCTGTAACCCCTACTCTCCCACTCTTCCCATGCCCCCATATTCCTCATACCCCCTGGCCATTTCCAACACCCCCATGCCCATATATTAACTCCACCTCAATGCCTTATGTACCCTAAATTCTCCCTACCCCATGTCATCTCCATTGATAACCTCCATTCTGCTGCCATAGTGACTCACCTAGGGTCCACTATGGACAGACATCAGGAGCACCATGAAAATGAAAAGATATTAAATTTTTAAGCGAGCTCTCACTCAATACTGGAAAAAAAAATTTGTTCATGAAATCCATTTAGAAAATTTAAATTATCTCAAGTGGTCAATCCGTTTTTAAAACTAAACAAATGGTTATTCCCTAACCTCATCAGGCATCTAATCCTTCAATATAATCTTTGTACAACTTCTACTCAAAATGTAAACTAAGCTGCCTGCTGGGATTAATGACTTTGGAGCTTTTGAGATTCAGCCAAGCATGCATAATGAAGTCAGTTGTAAAACTTTAGAAAATGTCAACAAAAAACTCAATTGAAACTGCAAGAAAAGATAGCTTTTTCCTCTTAATCTAAATCAGTGGGTGTTTGCTTTTTATCTCTGCAAGGGCTATGGGTTTAAATCACTTCACATCACAACACATTAATAAAACTTAACTGCTTTTCAAGAGAGTTTACACCTCCTGCTGAAGATTGTGGTTGCCATTTTGCAGGCTTAAGGCCTTTGAAACATTGAACAAAGAACAAAACAGCACGGGAAACAGGCCCTTAGGCCCAACAAGCCGGGGCCGCCACCCCAATGTTCCCACCTCTACCCGTGATCCCTGTCTATGTTTATAAATCTATGGATTAAAAACCAAATTTGAGACAATTTAGGGAGAATTTGTTTTGCCAATTAGCCTAAGGGCACATCTTTGGGGTGTGGGAGGAAACCGGAGGAAACCCACACAAGCACAGGGAGAATGCGCAAACTCCCACAGACACAGGCCCAAATCCATTTATCTGCACAGCACAGCGATAGTCACTGAGCTGTCGTGTTGCCCATCAAATGGTTCAGGTCAAGCGTACAGATGAGGTCTGTTTGAAATCAGCAGTAATTTCAAATGCGTGTGCTGAGTTTAGGTTCGCACCCCGACCTTTTTCTTATGGGTACCAAAATGGGATCAGCTGTAAATGGGGAAGACTGTTAGTAGCTGGATCTGCCATCGTTTTTAAAGGTCTCTGGAGTCAAGACGACTCTGCCCTCTGTCTTATGTAGAGATTTGTGAGTTGAAGAACAAATTTGAGCTCGTGATGCAGGCTGAGAAAACCGGGGCTATGCAGTTCTGTTAGAAGCAGGAGTAGACCATTTGGCCCTTCAAGCCTATTTGCTCTGCCAGTCATTATGATCGTGGCTGATCATCAAATTCAATATCCCTGCTTCCCCCTTTCCTCATATCCCCTGATCCCTTCAGCCCCAAGAGCTATAGTTAATTTCTTCTTGAAGTGCTGTCTTACTGATGAAATGTTAAACCAAGTCTGCCAGTTCAAATGGACACAAAATGGTGATATTCAAAGAAGGAAGGACAGTTTTCTCAACGTTTCATTCAAATCCACTTTCCCATCAAACGCTTTGTCAAAAGCCTGACCTAACAAAATAGGTGGATCTTTTCTGTGTCAATTTGGCTAGAATGTTTCCTGTGGTTACACTTCAAATAGAATGCATTGGCGACCCACTGTGCGACATTTGGATAAAGTGAAACATAACATAAAATGCATTTTCTTCACTCCTTCATCCAATTGCTTGCTGATGATGCTGCCTACTGCCCTCTGGTGGCTGTTTACAGTTCTCCATAGGCTTTAACAGGACTTGATCAATACAGGTGTTTGGTTCGATTTGCCAATGATCATTGCTACCAGAGTGGGGATTCAGTTTGTGGACGTCTGCCCATATTGTGCAACCTGACATTTTCTGGTTGGCTGAAAACTGATGAGAACTTTATTTAAATACTGTGATGGAATTGAAATTAATTCAAATAAATGCATGTGCAATTTCTTACTATTTATGCCACTTGAATATGACATAAATTCAAGCTGCCCAGGTGAAACAGGCTGATAGCTTGCCATTTTCATAGTTTGATTTATTTTTAAGTCTGCATCAGAAGAATGCATTTAAAGGTTTTATTGAGGTGTTTACATTTGGTCCACTTTATTTTCTTGCAACTTCTGCCAAGAATTCCTTCACTACCATTTTCAGTTGCTACTATTTACTATTAATCTTTGAGTAACCAGCCCAAGTCACGGAGTTCTCTTAAACAGCTGCTTTAATCACACTATAGCTTGGTCCCTGGAAAGTCACAAACAGTGCCAGTAACTAGCCAGAGCTCAGAATTCAGCAATACACAAGTAGTTATGTTTTCACGTTCCATCCACCACGGGAATCGTAGGGGGGAGGGGATGGACCATGAAAAGGTCATGGAATCATGGCATCTCTACTGGAGGCCATTGGCCCATCAAGTCAGCACCGACACCAATCGCGCTCAGGCCCTATCCCCACGTATTTACCCTGTTAGTCCCCCTGACACTAAAGGACAATTTAGCATGGCCAGTCAACCCAACCCACACATCTTTGGACAGTGGGGGCAAACCAGAGCACCTGGAAGAAACCAATGCAGGCATGGGGAGAATGTGCAGACTTCACATAGACAGTCACCTAAGTCTGTTGACCTTGGGCAGGATTTCCCTGTTTTGAGATGCACGAGGCTATAAAATTCCACCCATAGTTTCAAATTCTCTTCCATCATTCATAAGGTACAAATATTAGAACCAATCATCTTATGCTTACTTAATTGTAATATGCAAGCAGCGTGAAGACTTAATCATGTTAGCTGATGTAATCCATCATTGCTACAATTGTCATTGTCCCAGCTTGTATGTGTGTATCTTGAATATTACTTCCTTTTTCCAGTTCCATGATGTCTGATTTAATGAATTCTTCAGACTAATGGCCCTGGTGCTTATCTGTTAAGACTTTTATAAGACCTTCATTAGTGTGCAGAGGATGCTGAAAGTCTGAAAAGGGATATAGATAATCTAAGTGAGAGGGCGAGGCTTTGGCAGATGAAGCACAATGTTGGTAAATGTGAGGTCATCCATTTTGGTAGGAATAACAGCAAAATGGACTATTATTTAAATGGTAAAAAATTGCAGCATGTTGCTATGCACAGGGACCTGGCTGTTCTTGTGCAGAATCACAAGGAGTTGGTTTGCAGGTACAGCAGATAATTAAGAAGGCAAATGGAATTTTGTCCTTCATTGCTAGAGGAATGGAATTTAAGAACCGCGAGATTATGTTGCAGCTGTATAAGGTGCCAATGAGGCCAAACCTGGAGTACTGTGTACAGTTTTGGTCTTCTTATTTGAGAAAGGATATCCTGGCACTGAAGTGGATGCAAAAGGGATTCACTAGATTGATTCCAGAATTGAGAGGGTTGGCTTATGAGGAAGACTGAGTCTATACTCATTGAAATTCAGAAAATTGAGGGGAGATCTTATAGAAACATATAAGATTATGAAGGGAATAGATAAGACAGAAGCAGGGAAGAGATTTCCACTTGCGGGTGAAACCAGAACTAGGGGGCATAGTCTTAAAATAAGGGGAAGCAAATTTAGGACTGAGTTGAGGAGGAACTTTTTCACACAAAGGGTTGTGAATCTGTGGAATTCTCTGTCCAGTGAAGCAGTTGAGGCTACCTCATTGAATGTTGTTAAGGCAAGGATCAATAAATTTTTCAACAGGAAAGAAATTAAGGGCTATGATGAGTGGACAGGTAAATAGAGGTGAGTTCACAAAAAGATCAGCCATGATCTTATTGAATGGTGGAGTAGACTCCAGAGGCCAAGATGGCCTATTCCTGCTCCTAGTTATGTTTTTTTCTCTTAGCAGCTTATGTAATTTCTGAACTTGTGGTGATTATTAACCCTTCCAAATGTATTCTTTTCCTGAGAGGAAATACCTTTGTTTGTGCCTTTTTCAACATACCCCTGCTACTGTACTGCATCACTATACCTATTGATCATTGAGTAACTGTGACGTTGATGAGACTGTGATTACTGCTTTCCTCACTCTGATTTACAAACATGTGAATATTGGAAGCAAGGACCTCTGTAGCAATGGTCAACAGTGACTACAGATGTCCTAAATTACCATATTTGAGAGCATACTCCCTTTCCTGAGTCTATATCTAGGTTCTACTCTTTGGTCACGTAATAGTATAGAACAACCATGTGGTTTAATCAAACTTCTTTTGCTTAGTATCACAAGTTACTACAAGTATACTCTCAAAATGGCAATTAGCTTTCCTGAGTGCAAGAATCCTGTCCCAGGTTATTTTCACACTTTCAGATGCTGACCTTCTGAACGCATGAGGCAGGACTTCCTGGCCATGTTTGCCTCAAGATTGGAAAATCCCACCCAAGATCATTGGACCTTTGCACAATTTGCGTCCCACCTTCTACAATTCCCATAGCAGGACGAGATGGGAAAATTTCATACCTGATGCTTACAGTATCACAGAATGAAAGAATTGGTACCTTGCAGTAAGAGGGCATTCGGCCCATTGTGCCTGCACCACGCATTATGATTTGGTGCCATTCCCTTAGCTTTTCCTGTATCCCTGCACAGGAGGGGTTTCTATTCAAGTAATCGTCTAACACTCTCTCGAATGCCTCGAATTGACCTGTCTCCACCACACACTTCAGGCAGAACATTCCAGACCCAAACCACTTGCTGTGTGAAAAATGTTTTCTCACATTATTGTCGCTCTTTTGCAAATCACTTTAAATCTATGCTCCCTTGTTTTGACCCTTTTATGAGGGGAACAGTTTCTCCCTATTTACTCTATCCATTGCCCTCATAGTTTTGAACATTTCTATCAAATCTCCTCTTAGCTTTCTTGTCTCCAAGGAGATCAGACCCAACATCTCCAATGTATCCTCATAACTGAAGTTTCTCATTCCTGGGACCATTCTTCTAAACCTTTACTGCACTCTCTCCAATGTGTTCACATCCATCCTATAGTGTGGGGCACAGAACTGTACACAATATTCTAGCTGTAATCTAACTAACATCTTGTATAAATTCAGTATAACCTCCTTGGTTTTGTGACAATATGCTCCTGTAAATAAAGCCCAGAATACTATATATGCTTTATTAACTATTCTCTCTACCTGATCTGCCATCTCCAATGATCTATCCAATGATCATATTCACCCAGGTCCCTTTGCTCCTGCACCCCTCTATCTCCATGATTTTCCTCCCAAATGCATTGCCTCACATTTTTCCATATTGAACTTTACTTGCCAGCTTTCTGCCCATTTCACTAACTTGCTTGTGTCCTTTTGAAGTTCTGCACTGTCCTCTTCTTAGTTCACAATACTTTCAAGTTTGTACCATCTGCAAACTTTTAAATTGTCCCCTGCACACCAAGATCTGGCTAATTAATGTATATCAGGAAAAGCAAGGATCCCAATATCAACCCCTGAGGAACACCACTACAAACCTTCCTCCGGCCTGAAAAATATCCATTAACCATTGCTTCCTATTATTCAGCCACTTTTATATCCCCATTGTTATGGCCCTTTTTATTTCATGAACTTTAACTTTGATGTGGAGTTGCCAGAATTAGACTGGGGTAAGCACAGTAAATAGTCTCACAACACCAGGTTAAAGTCCAACAGGTTTATTTGGTCTCTTTGAGCTTTAACTTTGCTCACAAGTCTGTTGTGCCACTCATGTCTATGCTCACACTCCCTTTGGGATGTCAGACACGTCCATTTGTCCAATCACTTGTCATCTGGGGTTGTTGCCAGGCAGTTGTATCATGGGCAGATCCACTTTTCTCCTCCTATTCGCCTCAGCCCCTGCCCAGGACCATCTTGTAGATTTTGCTCACATTAAGTCAGTTTCAACTGGTTGAACTGTAAGTTCATTAAAGTTCAACTTCAAGCCAGAAAACAGCTCCATGGTTATTAATTCCTTGTCTTAAAGGTAAACAGTTTCGGTTCTTATCTTGTCAGGTACAGATAGAGTTCATCCGTTGAGAAAAAAACAAGTTACACAGTTGTCAGGTGGTTTGCAGATGAACGATTTTTCCTGAAAGCAGAAAAACACTTCTTTAACCTTTGTCCAAATAAGCAACTGCTCATTTTACATTTTCCCAGTCGTGTAGTCTTCCTTTGTCTGATCACCCTTTGTCTGCCTCTGTACGTAGGACTGCCATGTCAGATTTACTTGTATAGGTGTCATAATGAGAGCAGCTTCATCTACAAGCAATAGCAAAAATTAACTTAAAAGAAAATATGGGTTAAAAATGGGATTGAATAAAACTGTTTTAAGACTGGGTTGACTTGAAATCTTACAGCGTGTTCCCTATTTGTCTGGAATTTCTTAATAAGCCTCATGAAGATACAGGAATGGGCTCCTGTACACAATGACGGGTGTTTGATTTCATTTCAATCACTGCTCAGGATCTGGATTCAAAAGAATATAGACTGTTGTTAAGTTGGGGGACACTTGAGAATTAACCTTTAGCCAGGAGCTTCCTGCTTCTTCAGCACAGCTGGTTGCTTCTAGTCAACTGTGCCCTGTACATCATCAAGTGTACCTTTCTGCACTTATGTTATCTTTAAGAGTGATTTCCCCAAGTTGGTGTCTAAAAGGATAGAAACAACTAGCAGCAAATGCTGCAAGGTGGTGGTAGGTGATGTCTACTGGGTTCTGACACAGTTTTGATGTATGTCTAAATTGGGAAAAGAGGAACATTGACTACAATGCTGTTATCTGGGTCAGCTTTGAAATATAGTCAAAATGAATCATGTGATATCGCACAACATTGCATTACTTTTGCAAAAGTGAATAGTGGAGAAGGGGGATGTTTTTATTGTACTAATTCAGTGCTTAGGCTGAGATTTTTGATTTCGGCACTTACTGCTAAGTCTGTGGCCTGACTGACTGACTGACTATGAGCTGGAGGTTGACCTCATTTTTTTCAAATCACAATTTAGGAAAGCTGCATGCTTACTTTTTGATTTGATTTATTATTGTCACACATATTGGGGTTCAGTGAAAAGTATTGTTTGTTACATGTGAAGCTGATAAAGCACACTGTTCATAGAGTACTTAGGGAGGAAGGGGAGGATAGGTTGCAGAATAAAATGTCACAGCTAAGGTGTAGAAAAAGATCCATTCAAAAGTCTGATGGTAGCAGGGAAGAAACTGTTCTTGAGCTCTTCTCTGCTTTCCTGAAGCACGTAACCTGAAAAAAAAACAAAGGTAATAATTTTAAATGATCAGGAAGATGTATTGGGAAACTGTAGGGGTTATCACACTAACCATGATTGCATGCTGCATACAGCGCCATTTGGAAGGAAGGATTTATTTAGGATGAATCTCTTGAGAGATGTGACTGAGAACCTACTTAGAATGTAGGTTTCAAGTGCAAACCAAGATCTGGCGTGGAATGGAGCAGAGCGGATGAAGTGACAAGCCAGGAAGAAAATGGCCAACATGGGAAATATTCTGTGAGGAAAGATCATGAAACTTAGGAATTACGGTAGAATCGGGGGCAACGAGCTGACATTAGTACAGTCAGCATCTCAGTTAATGCATGTTACTGACAGGAGCATGAGATAATTGCACAACAGTATTAACTAAGGATAACAAGATAACTGGGCACTTTTGTGGAATTTTTAAAAATAAATCTCCTAAAAGTGACTAAGACAAACATGCTGGAGCACTGTCTGTGTGGCTGAGTTACAAATATTCAATGCCTACCAAACACTACACTGGAAAATATGTATGTTTAGATATCAGAAAACAGAATCAAAGTCTCTTTTCCCTTCCTTCCCTCTTCACCGACATCCGTTGTTAATGGGACCAGATAATAGAGAGAGTCTGGCATTTGTGGAACATTTTTCCATGCTGATATTGAAGGTCAGGAGAGGGAAGTGAAAAGAATGACCAAACACTAAGGCTCAGAGTTTTGCTCCTAGCTCTGCTTCACAGAGATGGGAGAATGCCCCACTCCGCAAACCCTAACTTTAAAAATGGCTGCCTCTCATCAGATGTTTGGTCTGCAGGAGGAGCACGAACTAGATTCAAAGTATGGACGGGCAACACAGGAAGAGCTGAGGAGGATGCCAAGTGATGAGGAGGATTGAGAGAAATCCTGACTCAGGAATCTGGCACTGTGTCCAAAAATTAGAAATTAAGAATAAAACATGAAGCACCTCTCCAGTCCTCACAGCTCACTCCTATCTCACATCAACCCCCCCTCCCCATTACCATTCCTCCCCCTTACCCCCGCCTCCAACCACCCCAATATACTGATCACAATCCTTCAATATCAATCAGTGCCATTATTGAAACATAGAAATTAGGAGCAGGAGTAGGCCATTTGGTCCTTCGAGCCTGCTCCACCATTCATTATGCCCATAGCTGATCATTCAACTCAGCTACTGTTCCTGATTTCCCACACATCCTTCGATCCCTTTAGCCCAAGAGATATTACAGAATTCCTACAATGCAGAAGGAGGCCATTCAGCCCTTCAAGTTTGCACTGACCACATTCCCATCACCCCACATATGTCAGTCCTGCTATCACAGGAATCAGTCTGGTAAATCTTTGCTGCCCTCTCTCACAACAAGAACGTCCTTCCTCTGATCAGAACAAAAGTGTACACAACACTCTATGTGTGGTCTCACCAAGGTCTTGTATAACTGCAGCAATACATCCCTGTTCTTGTACCATGAAGGCTAACGTACCATTTGATTTCTTCCCCCCCTTCTGCACCTGCAAGCTTATCTTTAGTGACTGGTGTACAATGACACCCAGACCTCATTCACATGCCCTCACCTATTCCCATAACTACTAATACATTCTGTACCAACCTCACACACCACATTTTGTCTTTACATCTGTGATGCCAACTCTTCTAGTAATCTGGTATCTACCATGGCAGACTTCAGGACCCATGCAGAGATGAACAAAATAAAGTTCTGAGTTTCTATTTTAGATTTCACTATATTGGGAAAAAAAGTACTCATTCATAAAAGTCATTTACTGACTTTACACCCCTTCAACTAAATAAAGCCTTCTAACAGCATAAATTCCATTCAAAAGTGTAAACCGTTATAACAATACACATTTGACTTCATAGTCCCAGATTAAAGTATCTACAATCACTTATAGCTGTCAGTCAAACTGTGAAATCAAAGCTACTCTATTGTGATGATGGACAGTTGTGAAATCAGTCATCAGCACTAATCCAGTAAGGCAAACCTTCTGGATAGAGTGAGATGGCAAGTAATCTTTTTGTAACATTCCATGCAATTTTTTTCAAAGACTCAAAGGACCAAAACTTCTGTATACTTTGACAGCTCAATTGTTCATTCCAATTGATAGATCTCATTCATAGTTTCTTCGGAATTTTGGCAGATCTGTTCTAATGAGTTTGATAGTGATGAATTTTCACACAAATTTATACCTACATTTAACAGTTTCAGAGGGCATCTAACCTCTTCTCAAGGCCACCTGACCCATGCTAAAGGGCTTCTGACCTTTCCCAAAGGTCTCTCAGAACCAGATCCAAAGGAATACCTTGCCTTTCCAAAGGGATACCCAAACAAATCCACCAAGTTCAGTTTCACACATCTGATCTTTCAAAATCCCACTTCAGTGGAGGCAGATGATGCTTTAACTGGCCAGCTGCTTCTATAAACCATGCAGATGTAACTGCCAGCAATCCTGCTTTCCATGGTGGAAGAAAATCTGGGCAGAAGTAAAAAAAGATGTTGCAATACTTCTAAATATCCTGCAATGTAAGTATCATTTTTTAAAGTAAATGAAACTCCTCTCATTTGTAAGCAAGCAGTAGGATACTCTCCACGTTGCTTATTGATGACTTTTATAGAAAGAGGACAACTAATTATGAAAGATAGCACTCTAATGATCTGGAAAGGTTTTGTTTGCAGAATTTAGGAAATGTTTGCTCAGGGTATTTATGCAGCTGCCAACTTTTCACCCTATTTCCTCTTGTATTCACATACCAGAGGCAGAACCTGCAACAATCACACTTTTTTGTGTCAACTGTGAAAATCTAAGTAAATAAAGCAAATATCATCTTTGTGCTAAAATTAGAAAATACTGGAAATATGCAGCAGAATGGTTCTGAACTGAAGGAGGCTCAGATGTTAATACCGTACATCGAACTGTGATCTGATCATTATTCAGCTGAAACATTATCCAGCTTTCTGTCTCAGACATTAACTTGCTTCCACTGCCTTTTAAACATATTAGATTTTTAATTATAGTTTCTGATATTTTTGGATTTTTTTTGTATCCCCTGGAGTCATCCAGCATCCCTTGCATCCCGATATATGAAAGGCCTTTCAAATGCAACCTTGTGTTCCAGCCAGGGTCAAAGTTTAATCATGTTTTCAGATGATGAATGACTATGGAAAAAGTTGACAGCTATAAACGTTGGCCTGCAGATCAAAGCCCAAATGAAATGGAGCAGAGATGTGGTGTCATACTGGTGGAATCTAACCTATAAGGCTGTGGCCGAGACGGTGATACTGTGCTCGTGCAAATTAGCTAACATGTGGGAAGGCATTAGAAGGGTAGTATTCCAAACTGGATATATTTGATTTGAGAATCCTTCTCCTCAAACTCTTTGGAGTATTTGACATATCTGACCATTCCAGTCTTCTTTATTGTCTTACTTCCACCTTGTGCCATTTACTTTCTCATGGGTCTGCTCCTGTTATCTTGAAAGCAGTGAACAGTAGCTTTCACACCTCTTACCCAGCATTAAAATCCCTTAGATTTCCTTACCTTTGATCCTGGGCCTCTCATTGTCACATATATGCCATCCCTTGGTAAAATCTTCCAAAGCAACAAAACAAGGAAAGAACTTTTATGTTAATGCTAAAATCCAATCTCTCCAAGGTCTCTCAATGCTGAGGTATTGTTGCCTTCGTCAGATTCAAGTGAGTGAAACCTGGGCCTTTGTTTACATAAACTCTGCCAACTCCATTCTCTGTCCTAACAGTTATTCAGGTGAATCAGATTTGGGCGTTCTGTTTGATTCTAAGCCGAGGTTCAAACCTTACATCTGACTTACCACAGCAGCTAATGATTTCCATTTAATGTTGAACCCTGCCCTTACTTCAATTTTTTTCAGTTCATTTATTAGTGTCACAAGTAGGCTTACATTAACACTGCAGTAAAGTTACTGTGAAAATCCCTTAGTCGATAACCTCTGGTGCCTGTTTGGTACACTGATGGAGAACTTAGCATGGTCAGTACATCTAACCAGCATGTCTTTTGATTGTGGGAGGAAACCAGAGCCCTGGAGGAAATGCACACAGATACAAGGAGAAAGTGCAGATTCTGCATGGAACCAAACCAAGAATTGAACACAGGTCCCTGGTGCTCTGAGGCAGCAGTGCTAAACACTGTGACCGTGCCACCCCAATCTTTATTGCTGAAATGTTGCCTATATTGTTTTCTACAGTAGACTCAATTTCTCCAATACCTTCCCTCCTGATCTTCTAACTCCACCTTCCATAACTTGCAACTTACTCCACTACAGCCAATTTTATTTTGACCAACACAAGGTCCAAATCACCAATCATCTCAACACTCACTGATTTACACTGGCTCCACCTCAACCTTCATCTCAACCCTTCCAAGATCAAAATTCACACCCTGATCTTCAAGTGCCCCCATCATTTTATTATATTTTAATTCTTTGCCTTCTTCAGTCTTTATCATCTTTGGTCTTCTGCATCCCATCCATTTCCTCCCCTTCATTGGTGGCAGAACCATTAGCTATCTTCAGCCTACTCTCTGGAACTCCCTATCAAATCCTGTTACCTTTTCGCCTTTCAAATTTTTTAAACAACTCAGCTGATTAGCCCTCCTACTTTTTTCCTTCATTTCTTAAGAGCCAGATTCTCATCAAATACTTGGGTAATGGGAGTTGGGAATCTTCCTGACCCCATGAGCCCATCTTTGTCCTGAATGAGCTTGCTCGTCCTATTTCCATGTTGGGAAGATAGGCATTATCTCGACTTGAGCCTGTCGCTGCCTTCAGAAAAAGACTAGATGGCCTGCTTTCATTTATTGGAACATCAGTCTACTTGTACTCATGGCTTCCTGGTTCCATAATCCTCATCCTTCACAATCCCCCTCCTGCTACATGCCTTGGATATCCCATCATGTCTCCCATGTTTCTATGCCTCCTCCATGCTCCATCATAACTCTCACATTGCCCTGTCCATCTTCCATGCCCTTTCCGTGCACCCCATAAATTTCCATATCCAATCTTCCAGTATTCAATATGTACACAACTAGTGAGCCACAGGCAAGTCTAACAAGTCTTTGAAATGCTGCTGAAATCGATAACATAAGTGAGGAAACTTTGCAAATATCCTTTGGTAGAAAAACTGTTTATTTAAAAAAAAATCATAAAAGTGTCAATCAATTACAGTCATTCATGATATCAATACAGAAAGCTTTCATCCACTTCATATCTGATTGTTTTAATAAACATACAAGCGTTAGAAAACTCCGTAAAGGGATGATTAGATTATATCAAGGTAATAAAGATATCAATCAAATAAAGCCAGCACTCCCCTGAAAGATATGTCAACATTGCTTAGGGGCTAATTCAATTCACTATTCTTGGAGATCAGGCAGCATTCATAATCAGGCTAACTGGCAACTATTAATATTAATAGTTTGGACAAGTGGTTGAATATCTGTTTTTTCAGTTGGCCTTGTTATCCTTTCAGACATCAACTTGAAGTTCAAATTTCTTTTTGTTTAAAGATATCCCTCTCCATAGGGATCATAGTACAGTTTATGCCAGAAAAATTAGTAAAATAAAATTTGAAGGATGTGGTACTCGGTTAAGTGCTCGATTATTTTATGAATAACTGACCCTAAAGAATGCAATGATGAAACATTTCAGTCGCATTTCACTCAGAGATGAACTGAGTGTAAATCAAGGTCATCTCCTATGGGGTAAGGATTCAAAGAGTTGTTACTCTGCCAACATTTAAAAAGAGGTTGTTAGAGGAACTTATTCAAGTGCACACATGAATAGTGTGTATAAAAACAGTAAGAAGAAGTTATTTTTGTAGGAGACATGCATGAAAAGTTGTGAAATCTGTCTCAGAATGAGAAATGATCCAACCAAGGTTCCTGCCATTCAATTATCAAACACAAGAAAACTATGGGAACAAATACATATTGATTTCTTTGAAGTGGAAGGTAAAGGGTACTTTGTTTTGATCAGGACCTATTGTAGCTGGCTAAATTTTGACAGAAACTCAATACCAAAAGTGTCAAAACCATTTAGGCTTTGAGGAGTTGCTTTGCAATTTATGGTTGTCAGAGGTGTTGATGTCAGATAATGATCTATAGTTTACATCAGAAGAGTTTGATATTTTTCTGAGTAGGAATGGAATCAAACATACCCCATAACACCCATCATTGAATGGTGCTGTAGAAAAAAGCATACAAATTGTGAAGAGATTTTGTATGCATATTTGCTAAATGAGAAGCTTAGTAGCAACTTCGACATTTCTCTTCAACACAAGCAACACAATTTACTGTTGTCTTGCAGAATAACCCCACAGTCCATAACAGGTCACTCATCTTACAAGTTAGTGGTTAACCATACTCTTAGGACAAGATATGGCTTTTTAAAGCTTGACATTAATAGCAAAGTAGTGAAAAGTAATACTAAATTAAGAATGAGTCATGATGCACCAGTCATGAACTTAAGAAAGGTCGATGCTGATCAAAAAACTATTGAGGTGATAAGAAGAAATTTCTGATTGGAGTTGCTGTAAAGGGATTAAGTGCATTCACATATCAAGGGCAAATTTTACATTCAAAAAAGTAAAGGAAATAAGTCATCATAAATATTGCAGGAAAATAAGAATTTAGGGTCAAGTACACGTGAATTATAAGATCATTTAATGAACTGACTTTGACATGTATATATGTTATTTGTTGGCCAAGCAGTTGATTTTTGATACTGATAATTTTGGTATAAGTAAGAAAGAAATCAGCAACCATTAAGAGCAGTCTCCAGTTGGACTGAATATAGCACCAGCTCCAGAGACGTGAGGGCTTCATAAATTTACAATAATTTGGTATCTAGTACAGAAACTGCTGGTATTCTATGCTTTATGGTAAACATCTGTTTTAGAAAGTCCACATTTAGCTTGTTGTACTCCAAGTAATTCTGAACAAGTGAGAAGGCTAGGGATTTAGAAGATTAGGTGAACATATTGAACCAAACGGGAATATGGTAAGCTGATAGCTGAAGCAATTGAGCTTGTTTACAATAGTTTAACTCAACATTAATGTAGATCAAAGTAACATAGAATCATTTATGCCAACAAAAATAGTGATTTCAGTAAAGGGAAAATTAGAGTTCATAGATTTGATTTTGTTTGACAAAAATGTTAACAAGTTCTAAAGTTGTCAAGCTTTGGTAATTAATAAAGAAAAACTAAATGCTCTCATAATAAATCTTAGCAAATACACTCCATTGTAGACAATGAGAAAATTTAAAAGATTTAAAAGTGATGAGACAGGTTTTAGGTCAAAACAATGGAATAATGGAAAAAGATTCAAGATTTGAGATGCCTGAATGATGCAGTAGTGAAGGGTAATGCAAGAACAGAAATCAACATATGCCATGGCTAAAGTGGGTGTGCTGGATTGCAATAGGTTCTATATTATTAGATTGTACTTGCACATTATTCATTGATGGAAAGATGAAAAATAAGGGGCTGCTATTGTAACATGTAGTTGCTGTGCACCATGGGATTTGCCATTGGCCTGCAGACATAGCTGCGCTGATCCAATGTCAACTATACAACTAGTCAGGATTTTTACTTAATGGTCAGGCAACTACTTAAAGCATTGCTGAGTGGTATCAGAACACATCACGGAATTCCATTTGACCGGAGTACATTCAAGTGGCTGGAGCATTGCACAGAGAGGAAAGAAGAGCAGGGGCAAAAATTAGATGAAGAAGTGATGAACCAAACAGATGAGAAAAAATGTAATGTTTAAAAGAGTAATAATCTGACTCTTAATAATAACGGGATGGGAACAAAAGATAGCAACCAACGGTTCAAGCAACCACCTCACTGCACTGAGACTCTTCTGGGAATTAACCATATCTATGAGAAATCATGATGGTACCACTGCAGGCAATCCAAGTAGAGCTTACAGTTATTTAGGAGAATACATTGGCATTAAATGGAATATGATTTTCAATCTCTATTCATGAAACAGTTATTCATTCAGCAATTTTTCATTTAAATGGAGTTAACTGTTTTTTTGCTCCGTGCAGAAATTCTGCAAAAAGGTGATAATAGCAGGAATCAAATTGACTGTGTAGCTGTATTGTGAACATAGTTGTGTTTTTCTCAGGGTTGAAGCTGTATAATGATTTTTTTAAATTGGAAATTGCTAATTAAATTGTGTTCTTTAAAGGTAACAAGTCCTCCCCCCCCCCCCCAACAATATTTTATTTTCCTTTTCCTTTTTACTTTCCTTTGTTCACACATATTCTGAATATGTTGGTTTTTAAAACTATTGTGTTGTCTTCAATTCAAAAGAGCAAGGCCAGCTGAGTGAAGGATTCGTCAATATTGGCAGTAGTATCCTATTCGTGATCAATCACTCAATCTGTGGAGACATTGCCATTTTCTGCTAGTTTTCCCACTGATATGAATTAAAATTACGTGCGTTTTCTGATCTTTAGCTAAATTGCTATTATGTGAAGCTTTGCACTTGTAGAGGTAAAATGAAAAGTTCATCCTATGAGTTAATCTCATACAGTGGCACAGTGGTTAGCACTGCTGTCTCATAGTGCCAGAGATCTGGGATCGATTCCCAGCTTGGGTCATTGTCTGTCTGTGTGGAATCTACACATTCTCCCTGCTATGTCTGCTATGTTTTCTCAGGGTGCTCTTGTTTCCTCCCACAGTCCAAGTGATGTGCTGGTTAGGTGCATTAGCCACGCTAAATTCTCATTCAGTATACTCGAACAGGCGCCAGAGTTTGGCGACCAGGGATTTTCATAGTAACTTCATTGAAATCTTAATGTAAGTCTACTTGTGACACAAATGAATAATAAATAAACCTCAAAAAGAATGTTCTGTAACTTATTAAGTAGATAAAGAATCTGATCTGATACTGAATAAAGATATACTTTCACTCAAGTGATATGTAGAAACTGATTATTTCAAAGGGCAGAGTCCACACCATTTTATAAGATCTCAAAATGTGTTGTACATAATGATAGTGTTGATATTAAAGAAAACTAATACATGTGCAGCTGTGAGGAACTGAACTATTATACTTTTTTTATTAATCTGGGAAAAAAAATAATTTCAAGAATTCTGAAAGGTAGCTTAAGGACAGGCCACTTTGAAATGACTTTCAAATAGTTCTGGAAAAAACATGTTTCATATATCCTGTTTATACCAGAGACTTTCATTTAAAACTGTTAAATATTTTATTGAGGTTAGGAGATGTGATAAAGCTTGAGTATGTGCATACAAAATAAGGCCAATAAACATATTAAAAGATTAAATTTACATATCAAAAACCTAACAAGAGAATAGCACCATAAATCTTAAACATCATTAATTACCTTCCCATTCTCAGCTAATGCTGTTCGACAGGATACCCATTTAGTGCAAAGCAATCCCACAGAAGTGGTGACTAGGGGGACATCTCCGTAGCAGTGGGAAATAAATTGGTTCCAGTAAACTAAGACTGTATGATTTAAAAGAAAACCTAAAGACAAAAACAGTGAGATGTACTCAAAGGTGTGTCTGATGCTATTGAACCTGTATGTACCCTGAAAAAGCTAAGGTTGAATATATATAGTTCAGCAATTATGGTAAAAGAGTTTAGAGATGGTACTCTGTAAAAGAAAAGGTCTACACATATAGAAGTGAAAATGCAAACACATTGAGACAGCATTAAAATAGAACAAAGAGATACGAAGAAAAAGATATGAAGGGGGAAAAAAAACTGCAAGAACTTATTAACAGAAAATTTTTTTTATAAATATATATTGAAGACCAATATTGACATGACTTTAATTGTCAATAAATTACAGAATGATTAAATCGATATTTTGTCTTTTATCATGACAAAATGCCAATAGTATAAAGGCATCCAAAAAGAAATCAAAGGGTTTAGTGTGTAGTCCAGGGGAATAGACAAATCTTCAGAAAGTAGTGGATATTAAAAAAAAACTATAAGGAAATTGCAAATGCATCAGTCATAATTTTATATAATGTTCTGGATTCAGCAATCATACCTGGAATTCTCCACTTCTCTTCACCCCACCGCCACTGCCGGCGAGATTGGAGAATTTGGCACTCAGTAAAACTTCCATTCAATTTAGTGGGACCAGAGAATGTCAGCCTTAGGTGAGATTGGAGAATCCCAGCCTATGTGTTTGGGTTCAAAAATTCTAAATATTTCTTCCTTATTGAGGAAGGGACTGGAGCCACAAATCAGATAACTACAGAGCTGAGTTTAACATCATCATCTATAGGGAAATTCCTGAAATCTATTACCAGAGTCCCTAGACTCCTAAAAATCCTTAAACACTTCCTTACTACTATGCCAGTGATCTCAGTAACAGAACTAGGTTAGTCATCGTCACAGTAGTTAGCACTGCTGTGCCACTGTGCCAGGGACTCAGGTTCAATGACAGTTTTGGACAACTGCCTGTGTGAAGTTTGCACCTTCTCCCATGACTGTATGTGTTTCCTCCGAGTGCTGTGGTTTCCTCCCACTGTCCAAAGATGTGCAAGTTAGTTGGATTGGCCAAGGTAAATTGCCCCTTAGTGTCCCAAGTTGTGTAGGTTAGGAGGCATTGCAAGATAAATGTGTGGGGTTACAGGATGGGGTGGATAAGATGCTCTTTTGTAGAAGAAATGTAGACTCAATGGGCTGAATGGTCTCTTTCTGCACTGTAGGAGTTGATTCTGTGGGTCAGAGTGCAAGTATGATCCTATCTAATGAATCAGCAGTATTTGTGAAACTTAGACTAATGGCCTCCAATCCCTCTGCCGAGGCCGTCATGTTCGGTCTCCTGCTGGTGGAGACCATCTGTGATTCTTGTCAAAGAAGATCTCAATTGGTGAGCTGGTTAAGGTAAGTGGGCCCAGATGATAGCATCCAGAAATTGTTAGTGACAAATTAGCCGTGCGTCCAGAAAGAGCACAAAGCTGATTTCATTGGAAAACAGAGCTGATATGATCAAGGGTAAACTAGAGAAAACTGTCCAGTTGGAATGGGCTGAGGTTCTAAGGAAACATTGCTTTGTCCTCCTAGAACTCTGACCAATAATTCCTCCCCCATGTTATTTTCTCTCTCAAATTACTACTTAGTGTCCGTGAAAGTGGAAGCCATGTTAGTGGGGTGGTGAAAAAGGTGGGTCACCTGCCTTTATCAATCAAGGCATAGATTACAAAAGCAAGGAGATCATGTTGGAGTTGTGTAGAATTTTGGTGATGCCACAGCTAGAGTACTGGATGCTGTTCTGGTAGCCACATTATCAGAAGGATGTGATTACACTGGATGGGGTGCAGAGGAGAATCACCAGGATGCTACCTGGGTTGGAACATTTAAGTTATGAAGAGTGGTTGCATAGACTTGGGTTGGAGCAAAGAAGACTGAGGGGTGACCTAATCAAGGTGTACAAGATTATGATAGATATGGGTAGAGTGGATAAGGAGCAGCTGTTCCCCTTAGTTGAAGGGCCGATCACGGGGGACATAGGTTCAAGGTGAGGGGCAGAAGGATTAAGAGGCATGTGAGGAAAATTTGTTTTACCCAGAAGGTGGTGACAATCTGGGATGCGCTGTCCTGGAGATTGGTGGCAGCAGTGGCTTGCCTCAAATCCTTTAAAAAGTATCTGGATGAGCATTTGGCACATCATAACATTGAGGGCTGTGGGCCAAGTGCTGGCAGATGGGATGAGGTGAGAGTTCAGGTGTTTATAATAATGTCGGTGTGAATTTGATGGGCTGAAGGGCTTCTTTTGCACTGTATGATTCTATGACCTTAAGATTTGTAGGTTAGATGGATTAGCCATGGGTAAATGTATGCGGTTACAGTAAGAGGGCTCTGTCGGAGAATCAGTGCAGAGTCAGTGGGCCAAATTGCTGTTCTGCACTATCAGGATTCTGTGTGATTCATCCATGTGGCAGAGCCATTTTGACATCTTCTCTGCATACCACATCTCCATTAGTCGCTGGACTAATTATTCAGAGACCCAGGTTATGCAGATAGTGAAATTTGAATTCAGTAAAAATCTGGAATTAAAAATTTAACGATGACCACAAAACCACTGGCGACTGTTATAAAAACAGAGCTGGTTCACTAATGTGCTTTAGGGAAGGAAATCTGCTGTCCTTACCTAGTCTACCCTCAGGGATGAGCAATGAATTCTAGCCCAACCAGTGACACCTACAACCAAAGAACAATACAGCACAGGAATGGGCCCTTCGGCCCTCCAGCAAACCCATGAACAAATTATAAAAAAAAATCTTTTTTCATTGCTTAAACATAAATAATCGGGGATGCGTAGCAACATGTTAATATATCATGACATATATAAGAAGTGCAAAAGAGAAGGGACAGAAGAAAATGATATTTTGGATTTAGTATTTTTAAAGTTAATTCTCCAATGTCCAGCGTTCTTTCTGTCACCTTGACAGATGAAGGCAACTGAGAGTCACTAAGACAGAGGGAATTATTATGTTAATGATCTCTTTCCCAAAAGCTAATGATTTAACCATTGATACTGTTCTACTTAATGAACTGGGATTACAGTTGGATCCTTATCATGTTTCAAAAACTGCTAGTTAGTATTCATACATAAAATGTAGGGAGGGACTGTATTGATCCATGTTCAACAGATGTAAAACTGGTGCAAAAAGGGCCAATTTAGGCAACTGGTGTTTTGTAAACCTTAGATGTCAAAAAGATAACAGCCCAAAATTATGCCCAAAAAAGAAAGCATGATATTTCAGGCATCAATGTTAGATCTTACAGTGGGTGTTGTGTTAACGAGGGGCCAAATGTCTGCTTAAAAACAAATCTAGGCAACACTGGCTGGGGTGGAATTTGGAGAAGTAAATTCTTGATCATAATCAACACGGCATCCATTTACAGGAGAAATCAATGGCAGTGAAGCTGAAACGAAACGTAGGGCAGACCCGATGTGTGTTTAAAACAAAACAAAGACTGATGTGGAAGAGAAAAGAGAGGTCTTATCCATTTGTGAGCAGTTCTACAGGAAGTAACTATGTTATTATCCATTTGGTTTTCCATTCTATAATGCTCGTGCCATCATAAGATTAATTCTGATGCATTGTGAGGAACACCATGGAGATTTCCTAGTGTGATAAAATGTCAGATGATAAATTAGCTCCCTAGAAGAATTCCCAGCCTAGTGGCAGTTCATGTATTTTTTTTGTGGTGATGTTGCATCAAATATCTGACATGACCAGACCCGATATCCTGCTCTGACTAGTATCAGTAGTCTTTTCTTGTTTTGTATTTAATCAGAGTCTCCTGAAAATGCAATAGCAGTTATTGGAGAAATGAATCGATTTATTTGATGGTGACTTTATAGTATAATTGTTCATCTTCAGTGACTTTTTGAGGATGCAATGCTGCCATACCTTCAAACTGATTGTCACTGTTCGGGCTGACAAATTGAAAATGATAACAAAAGTAATTTCCTTTGTTTGGGAATTTTCTCTCTTGAATCATTAACTAGTTGATTTTAATGATATGAAATCAACATGAAAGTGATTTATGTCTTCTGCACAAAAGTTATAATATATTGTGGAAAAGTGAGGGTTCTGAGCTTTTTTAAATGTTGGATTACAGTAACACAAAAATGTTCTGAACCATAAACCTCATAATGCCAGATTTGCTACAATGAGATTTCTAAATAATAGGTTATATCCCAAAAATTCAAAAGGTTATTGTAATCAGTGTAAACATTTTTCATGTAATTGTGGTGATGGATCTCAATGCAGCAGGTATAAAAGTTTTGTAACTGACATTAATGTATGACACATGCATGTGCGTTTTTGTCACGTGTGCATGTAGAATTATTCAGTGAATATGCGTGTTTGTGCGTATGTGTGTATGAGATCTCTGTGTTATTTTCTATTCTTCCATGGTATTTGAGCATCACCAGCAAGATGTGGAGATGCCGGCATTGCACTGGGGTAAATACAGCAAAAAATCTCACAACACCAGATTAAAGTCCAAGTTTATTTGGTAGCAAACATCATTAGCTTTTGGAGCACTGCCCCTTCATCAGGTCAGTGGGACTTCTATTCACAAACAGGGCATATAAAGACACAAACTCAATTTATAAAATAATGGCTGGAATACGAATCTTTACAGGTAATCAAGTCTTAAAGGTACAGACAATGTGAGTGGAGAGAGAGTTAAACACAGGTTAAACAGATGTATACTGTCTTCAGCCAGGACAGTTAGTGAGATTTTGCAAGCCCAGGTAAATTGTGGGGATTACAGATATTGTGACAGGAACCCATGCCAGTTGAGGCCATCTTCATGTATGCGGAACTTTGCTATCAGTCTCTGCTCAGCGACTCTGCGCTGTCGTATGCCGTGAAGATGTAGAGATGCCGGCGTTGGACTGGGGTAAACTCAGTAAAGTTTTACAACACCAATTTTAAATCCAACCAATTTATTTGATAGTAAATTCGCGAGCTTTCGACTCTATAGCCTTCGTCAGGCAAATGCAGTGTTCTGGTCAGACCAGAACACTGCATTTGCCCGACGAAGGCTATAGAGTTGAAAGCTCGCAAATTTACTATCAAATAAATTGGTTGGATTTAAAATTGGTGTTGTAAAACTTTACTGAGTATGCCGTGAAGACAGCCTTGGAGAACGCTTACCCGAAGTTCAGAGGCTGAATGCCCGCGAGTGCTGAAGCGTTCCCTAACAAGAAGAGAACACTCTCTTTCCCAACACTCCCACTCACTTGATGAAGGGGCAGCACTCCAAAAGCTAGTGACTTTTGCTACCGAATAAACCTGTTGGACTTTAACCTGACTTCTTACTGTATCACTAGCAAGGCCAGCATTTGTTGTCCACCCCTAATTACCTTTGAGAAAGTGATAGTGAAAGGCCTTCTTAAACAGCTGCAGCCCATTTGGTGCGGGTACTTTTACATTACTGTTTGGAAGGTTGTTCCAGGACTTTGATCCAATGACAGTGAAGGACCAGCAATATAAGGTAGCATCTTATTGGAGCACTGAATGTCTTGCCCATTGGTTGGACAGATGGCAAGAGACCTTTACTGCTTTGTCATAGATCTGCCTTGTAACAGCAGTAACAGGAATTCAACAAGGCTTGATAGAATGCTATCTTCTCCAGCAACAGGTAGAAATATGGCTAGTGGCAACTGTAGTCAGCATTCAAAAAATGTGATTTCCAAGTAATGAGATCAACAGGCATCTAGACATAATCAGGTGTAAATTGCCCGATTGTTAGGAAACAGCTTACTAAGATGACTGAGAAATCATTGAAGGAATGCACATGCTAATTCCAGAGTGAAGGATTTTGAGAGATGTGACAGCCAAATACATATAATGAAAAATCAAAAAGGAAAATGTTCATAATTACCAGCATTTTCAGAAACAGGCTGGCCAATTTATGGCGAGCAACCAGGAAATGAGTTCATATCGAGAAGCCTCAGAAGCCATCTATAACTCATAGCCAGAAAGCTAGGCTTGCATCTAAGTCTTATAGCCAAGTCAGTGTAGAAAATTTTATAAAGGCAGGACCAGGAAAAGCTATTTCTCAGACTTGATCTTCAAACTTGTACGGAAATTGTATTTGACTTATAGATTTATTTAATTTGGATGTTGTTTTGAAAAAGGGAAGTCTTAAGGAGTTTAGGGATCATGGGTATATTTTGGAAAAAGGGGCTAATTTTTACATAAACTGAATCCATGTTCAGTGATTCATTTACTTTATTGTCTTTGAGCACTGTCACCCTGTTCGTGTGTTTTTTTTCTTTAATAAATAGTCTTTAATAATTCTTATGTGATGACTGGACTGGTTCTTTTTGCTGCAGTTTCATGTGACTCCTGACATGATTCCAAAAGTAAAACTATACACCAGCATGAACCATTGTTTCAAGTTGGGACATCCTCACAGATAACGTCAGTGTTTTTCATGACAGCCTCTATTTGGGAGAGCTCACTGACCCACAACTCAAGCGGATAGTGGTAAGGCCAGCAGTGGACCTGCCCCTCTAATCAGCAGACCGGATCAGAAATCTGATGTACCAATAGCCATTAGCCAAACAGAGGCCAGCAGTTTTCCTGCACAGCAGTGCCATGGTGGAAGCTGTGGCTGCTGCTGGAAGGGCAGGACAAAGATGCATGATGACAGTGACCTAGCCACATGTAAGTAATGTGGAGGAGGTTTGCATGGATTGGGAGCTCCAGGGAGAGGGGTGCAGGGTTTCACCAGCAAGATCAGAAACTCTTAACAGAACCCCCATCCCAATGTCCAAAAAAGCACCAAGTGTCTTTGATTGAGGGATGTCCCTCGCTCCAGGAGGTTAAAAGCAGGCCAAAGGGTTATAGCTGCCATTCACACCAAATGGCAGTAAGCCTATTTGCAGCTGGGCTAATACCAGCGGTAGCAGGATAAAACCTTTAAGTGGTTATTAATGGGCCAATTAAGTGGCTCAGTTGGTGATGATGAGGAAGATTCAGTTTGGGTAGAGGTAGAAAGATGCTGGGGATCCTGTATGCCATCATACGGCTTGTTTAGATACCTCAGAATAGTGTGCGACTCGGAGAAGAATTTGCAGGTGTGGTGTTCCCATGCATTGCACCTTGACCTTCTAGGTGGGAGAGACCACAGATTTGGTAGATACTGTCAAAGGAGCCTTGGTGAGCTGCTGCAGTGCATCTTGTAGATCATCCGCACCATTGCCACTGTGTGTCGGTTGATGGTGGAGTGTTTAAAATGGTGGATAAGGTGCTGCTTTCTCCTGGAAGTGCTGAGTTTCTTGAGGAATTTGGGCATTGACTCTTCCGGGCAATTGGAGAGTATTCCATCATAATCCTGACTTGTGCCTTGTGGATAGGCTTTGCTAGTCAGGAGGTGAGTTACTTTCCACAGAATTCCTAGTGTCTGACCTACTCTTGTAGCCACAGTATTGACATGGCCAATCCAGTTCAGTTCCTGATCAATGGTAATCTATCAGGATGTTGAGTGGAGGATTTAGTGACAATAATGTGGCACAATGACACAGTGGTTAGGCCCACTACCTCACAGCACCAGGAATCTGGGTTCAGTTCCGACCTTGGGTGACTATGTGGAATTTTGCTTATTCTTCCCGTGTCTGTATGGATTTCCTCCAGGTGCTCTAGTTTCCTCCCACAATCCAAAGATATGCAGGATAGGTTGATTGGCCATGCTAAAATGCCCCTAGAGACCAAGATGTGTAGGTTGTGGGATTAATTATGTAAATATTTGTTGTCATGGGAATAGGATAAGTTACTCTTTTGGAGAGACTTAGGCAGATTCAATAGGTCGAATGGCTTACTTCTGCACGTTAGGGATTGTGTGTTTCTATGATTGAATGTTAAAGGGAGATGGTTAG
This sequence comes from Sphyrna mokarran, assembly GCA_024679065.1. Classification (NCBI taxonomy): domain Eukaryota; kingdom Metazoa; phylum Chordata; class Chondrichthyes; order Carcharhiniformes; family Carcharhinidae; genus Sphyrna; species Sphyrna mokarran. Next base: position 44,596,349 of record JAGIQG010000009.1, read on the forward strand.
ATTCTCTCTTGCTTGGCACTTATGTGACATAAAAGTGACTTGCCATTTATCAGTCCAAGTCTGAATGTTGCCCAGGTCTTTTACATAAGGATACAGACATCTGTGGATCATATTGTACATTGTAAAATCGTCAGCAAACATTCCTGTTTCTGACGTGACATTACCATTGATAAAGCATCTGAAAATGGCTGGGTCTGGGACGTTCCCCAGGAACCTCTGCAGCAGTATTCTGAGACTGAGATGATCGACCTCTAACAACTACAACCATCTTCCTATGACTGTAACCAGTGAAGGGTTCCCCCCTCTAACACATTGATTTCAATTTTGAAAGGGCTCCTCGATTCCACACTCTGTCAAATGCTGGTGCCAAGGGCAGTCACTCTCATCTCCCCTTCGAGTGCGTTCCTGACATGAGATTGTTTGCACACATGACCTGTTGTGAGAGATTTGACCAGTAGATGGAGCTAGAAATAGCAATTTGTAGGTTCTGAGGAGACTACTAAACTCTAATGGAGAAACCAGTTGACAACAAATTTCCAAATTCAAAAGTCTCCATTTCTATCATTTTAATGAGGAAAAGAGTAAAGTTCCAAATCAATAATTTGTTGTTAATGCCAACCAAATCTGGTAGGTGCACTCATGTTTATTATTTCCTTTGTTACATTTATGAAACAGTGGCCCTATAGGTTTTGTTACTAAATGTTAACCTTAAGGTGGACAATAAATCCAGAGAAGCACTGCATGACAATGAGCTCTGAGTTACAGATCTGCATATTGCAATATCCATAACTAAATATTCATCAAGTTATGCCAGAGAACTGCAAACCAGCTGCTTCCTACATTTTCTGTAAGTAAAAATAATGAATAGAATAATTGTGATATTTTACATCTAGTTCCTTGAGTTTGAGTTGTGACAAACAAAACAGTAACCGGGAGAGAATGGTCAATGCCTCAAGTGTTTAAGTTTGTTGTTAACGCGCATGCTCAGAGGGTCGATAGAATTTACTGGGTCATTGTCGTAGAGCACAGCCAAAACGTTTATGAGGCTCTATAGGGAAGGCTCTGGGCTTATCTGGCACATAATGAGTTGGCTTATAATGAATACCGGCCTTTGATTTTATTCTCTCCATTTGAAAGCTGAACTCTGAACTCCTGCTCAATTGGTCACTTTGGCCTAGTCTTTCCTTCTCTCCCCCCCCCCCCCCCCCCGCGGGAGAGGTAACCTGGCAACATCACATGGAGCAGAAAGCGTGCTTAGACTCTGACAGCATTCAGTGAAGGAATGAGATGGTCTGTGCAACACACTGGCCAGCTAGCGAGAGAGAGATATAGCAGAATTGGATGACAGGCATCTCACACAAAAATGAATTTGCTCGGTGGTGCAATCATCCTGCGTGTAACATCAGCTGCGAGGAAATCCAGGTGACAGGTCAGTGTTTACATTCGTTTATTGAGTTGAATTCCTCTTCCACAATCATTAATGTGAATCAACCCATTCTACTTCGAGAGCTTCCTGATCTTTACTCTGCAAAAGCACACAGGTCGTAACAGTTTTGTAATGAATAAGGAAGTGTTAGACCTGCACGTTTCTGAAAATTACAATTCTGCGAAAAGGTCAAAATATTCTTTGGGAGTATTTTCCTATGTGCCTGTATTTTGAAACGGTTTCATGATTTTTTTTTTCATAAGGATCATTGTATTGTTTCTTAAAAGCTATTGCTATCTATGCAAAGGCTGTTTGAAAAGCTGTTTTGGTCAGTTTCTCAGCAGCTAACAGGGTAATATGTGAATTCACATTTTATTGATGTAGTTGCATCATATATGATGTCACCACAACAAGTAGACCTTTGAAACTTTCCACTTAAGGAATCAGCCAATCTTTGTTCAAGTTTGAGATTTTTTTAACGATAAGCTGTTTAAAAGTTAAAATGATTGGAAAAACCCTTTAAGAGTAGCCTTACAAGAAACTTTAATCCCATTTTAAGCCTCAAGAAGTAAACAGTGTGCAATAACTTCTATGTGGCAAAGAAAACTTAATTATAATCCGTACAATCCTGCCATTTTTTCAGAGTTGTACTTTAACTAAAGAACTGGAGAAGGGAAAACATTTCAATTACAAGAAGAGATGTGTCTACATAAACACTAAGATATTGTAGAAAATTTGTGAATAAATATAAAAGGCATATTATTTTCCTTCAATAGAGTATAGTAATCGTGGTAGAAGATTTTTTTTCTGTGCACTATGTACAATAGAATTGTAAACCTATTTCCTATGAAAGCACCTTTGATTTTGGTACACCGTGTTAATCTGTCCCCTTGAGACAAATATGTGCCTGCGCTGAACTGACTTCATAACCCATGTTTAGGAGGATCTTATCGAATTTTGGTAACTCTCTTCCCCTGTGTCTGTTTCGTTTGGCTCATCTATTGGTTGGCACCAGTACATCGACATCACTAGTTGGCTGACTCTGTTACTTACATTCATATGAAGCTAATGTTCATTGCTTTAATTAATAATTATTAACAGCTTGTAGATCTATTGTGAGCAGAAAGAAGGCAATGTACTGGTTCAGTACCAGTTTGTATTGTGACCTGGATTCTTGCTTGTTATTCCATGAAACGGATCATTCATCAATCTTGTTTAATGTGGTGAATAAAATATGTAAACTGAGCTCCATGTGGTACAAGTTCTGTCCCAAAATGAGTTACTACCGACAATGTACATGAAATATAGATCATATCTCACAGCTGTTTGCCATTTGTTTTCTTTGCACCACATTTGGGTACATAGTTAAAATGTAAATTATCTTTTTCTGTATAGTTTATTTGCTGTCCTGAAGGTGATGGTGGGAGGGCAGTGGACAATTTTGAATATAAAGTCTGCAAAGTAACCGTGCCATGATTCTGAAACTGCTGCTTGGGAGCAAGAACCATTGTGAGGTTCACATTTTATTTGAATGCAGCCAGCAAGCTGAGGACATCAAATGGGTACTTTGCTGTAACGCTGTAAAATTGGCCCCTGACCTACACTGAGTTAGCCAGCAGATGAAGTTTTGGTGGGAAGGGAGGAGTTGACCCCAGAACAGAGGGTGGAGGAGGGGGGGGGGTGTGGTTGGTGGATGGGGTGAGGGGTGAAACAATGTGAGTGAACATGCAGTAGGATTTCTGTGGAGCAGTCTCCACCAGAACCTGTAAGAAGCGCCTGTTGCAAATAACAAAAGTATGCTATTTGTCCTTCAAAGTTGCTGCTGAACTCCCATAACAGTGCAGGTCCCCAATTTGCATATTTTAATAGCCTCTCGCTTGAAACAGCGAATCCATTTACATGCCTGACTGTAATTTGCATCAGGAGGGCACTAGCTGAGGTTATCCTGCAATTCCCCTTTACTAGCCGCCTTTTGTTTAAGTGATCAATGGGTAGTTGACAGTTGGAAATTGTCCCTGCTGATTTGTACTCGACAACATTTCCACCATTTCCAATGCCCCTCACTCAATTGGCCACTCAAGCATGAAGCCAAGTCGATGGTTGGCAAGCTATTTCAGCGGATGAGGCATTGTAACAAAGCTCAGTTCTGTTCTCAGCTGATGCATTTATTTCAACACTATGGAGCTGGTAAAATCCAGCTCATATGTTGGGCTGGGAGGCAGGAGGAGGGTAAAATGAAGGCAGAAGCCATCGGAAGGGCAGCCCGTGATCTGCAATGGAACCCTTAGCATTACAGCTACCCAGTAGTTAGCTGATTTTGACAATTAAATTACCAATTAAACGGTGTCTTTTGTCCACACTTTCTCCCACACCTGGCATTTATTGGTGTCAGAAGGGGCTGCCCTTATGTGCAGAGGCCAGCAGATAATTCCTAGCAGTCTTCCTGTGAGTTCCAGCAGGGAGAGATTCCTTTATGACCATTCTATGGCTCATGGAGGGATCCCCGGTAGCACTGGCACTGATTGTGTGTACCTCCAATAGTCAGGGCTTGCCTGCCTGACCTTAGTACTGTACATAAACTTATCTTCTGTTTGAAGCTTCCTCAACAGGGAGGTGCCCCCCCTCTTCACCCTGCAGCCTTAGCAATGGCAACTCTACAGGTGGCATGACTGGGCTGTAAGTCCTCAGCTTGAGCTAGCAATGGGTTGCGTATTGCTGTACTCAATTGGACTGTGGTCATGGGGATGTCCTCTGAATTGTCCACTGCTATAAAAATACCATCCAGGATCCTGCCACTCACTCATACGGGGCTGAGTCTCACTTTCAGTGCTGGAGGGAGGGACTTGTCATCCTAAAACCAAAAGACATTGGAGCGGAATTAGGCCTCTTGGCCCACCGAATCTGCTCTGCCTCTTAATCATGGCTGATATTTTTCTCATACCCATTCTCCTGCCCTTTCCTCATAACCCCTGATCCCCTTAATAATCAATCTCTATCTATCTATCTATCTCTGCCTTAAAGGCATTCACTGACCTGGCCTCCGTAGCCTTCTGTGACAGAGTTCCACAGATTCACCACTCTCAGGCTGAAAAAGTTCCTCCTCATCTCTGTTTTAAAGGATTGTCCCTTTAGCCTGAGATTGTGCCCTCTGCTTCTAGTTTTTCCCACTAGTGGAAACATCCTCTCCACGTCCACTCTATCCACAGGCCTCACAGTATCTTCTAAGTTTCAATAAGATAGCCCTTCATCCTTCCAAACTCCAACGAGCACAGACTCAGAGTCCTCAACCATTCCTCAAGCTCCTGGAAAACCCAGTCCCTTTTATCAAATCTGGGGCCTTCCTGGTCTGTACAATTTAGAGTTACATTAAATCATCAGAAAACTATGAAATATTGATTTTAATTGTAAACAACTTTGACATGCAGACTAGTTCCAGTGACGTAATTGTGACTTTTCTGTTACTGTTTTGTCTTTTCACAATTACGAGCCTCAACTTGCAATATAAATAACAAGTAGGGGACTGTTATGTATTAACCTTTTCCTCACCAGATCGCCATGATTTAGTGCAAAGTGCAAACAATTCCAAGAAAACTGTCTCTTTGGAGCAACAAGTTTTCATACACTTTTATTGGAAATAGGGTCAAAAGAAAATGACGTGGATCTCGTGAATGAGATTAGCGAGGGCATAAGAGAAAGGACAAATGGTCAGGGATCAAGGAAGGGAGGACAGGGTTTTGTTGGGAGCGGGAGTGCAGGTGACCAGGAGACTTCTCTGGCTGAGCAAGAAGAGTGGAAGCAGCACAACTGGTTGAATGAACAGACTCAATTTTAGTGACGCTTAGCAATAGCATAATTCTGAATGTTTGTGAAATCAGAATACTTTTAATTCTTTAAAAGCTAAAATTCAATGGTTTTAACCAGTGTAAATAATCATTACAGCTGTCATTGATCTTCATTAGCAGTTTATAGATGGCCTAACAGCATATTAATGAGAAACCTTCTCTATATAACATCAAGCATATTTGGACTTTCTTTGTATTTTAATACTCTGGTAAACATTAAACCGATTTCCCTAGAAGTGCTTCATGGATTAGGATCTCTTTGCCATGAGAGTCAATGGAAATTACTTTGTATATTGTAATTTCATGCTTGATCTACAATTCTTTACCCATACCACAGTGATAATGAATTAAGAAAATTGTATAGTTACAGTGTTTTCCAGTGAATATGATGGTTGTTTGAAATGGCTGTAAGTATTATAGCTTTTAATGAATATTTATTGCAAAATTGCATCAAAGTAATGGTCCTTTTACGGATAGTGGATCATAAGTGTGCATAATGTAGAATGTCATTGCATTTTGCCACAGTAACTGGATTTTGCAAATTCCAGTAAAGGCCACAATTGTCAGATTATCAGATTGACATCAGATTGGTATGAGCATAATTATTGGAGAACACAATGTTACCGTAGTGGGTTATTTAAGTAATACATATCATGTTCGTAGGAACACAGAAAGTTTATGGCACAGGAGGTGGTCATTGAGCCTGTGCCAGCCTAATCTCTGCTTCCAGCTCTGGTTCTAGTAAGTTCTTGTGCATCAAAGTGCATCTAGTAGGTTCTTGTGCATCAAACACATATCCAAATATTCTTAAATGTGATGAGAAGTTCTTCCTCAACCACCCTGTCAGATAGTAAGTTCAAACACCTGCCAAGTAGTGGGTGAAATTCCTCAACTTAACCTTTCTGCCAATTGCTCTAAGTTTAAGCTGTGAGACCCCTTTGTGCATGATTTTCTTCTGCTTGTATGCATGACCTAATCCAATGAGTAGGCAAGGGCCTATTGCCCGACTGAACCTGCAGAATGGTAAGTGCCTTAGTTATTTATTTCTTGTACCTGTGTTCCTACTGTTTGAACCCCCACTCCAATTAACAACTCTTTTCTCCTACACCACCTAACTACGATTTCACACCAAAAGTGAGGCATTAAAATAGGGTCACAGCAGAAAAAAGTTTGGAAAGAACTGGTCTAAAGGAACCCTCACCTTCAGTATTCAGAACTTGGGGAACTTCTATGCTATTTGCTTGGTCCTTGTCTGTCTCGCTGTTCCCTCTCTGCTTGCATGCTCTTTCTTGCTGTCCAGGAATGTATTATCCATATAGCGTTCAGCCCCATGGCTGTTGCTAAAGGTCCGAAATCCTGAGCTCGAGCCCATCCAGCTGTTAGCATTTGCTGTACATGTGGGTGAGCAGAACATGTGAAATACATGGCATATGACTTGAATTCCTCAGGACTGAAGTGTCCTACGATCCTAGGTGTTGAACAACTGTCTAAATTTCTGGGTTTTAACCTTTTGCCCTAAATTAAAGAGTAAAAAAGTCAATCATAATGCTCGTTACACAATAATCTACCTTCTCCCCTGTGAAAATACTTCCTTGGGCTGGAGACTGTGGTGAGATCCATGATAGCTAGGCTGTCGGACTCTGAGTGTCTCCTGTTACTGCCTCTGGCAATGGCAGAAACCTCTCCCTGCTTAAATGAGGGAATGGAAGGGGGTGGTTTGAGATTCTTGGCTACTAGTAGCAGAATGTCAATTAGATTCATTAATGACCAATTGGCAGCAATTATCCTTGAGCCCAGTACAACTTAGTAGTGGCCCAGGGATTAAATGGTGGCTGTAGTAAGGCGGCCATCCAGAGATCCCTGTCACTGAAAGCTAAACCTTGTCCTTGCCTCCGATAGGCAGAACCTCCACCGTTGGGACCTCATTCATCATAAAGGCCTGACGATTTCCATTTAATAGCCTGAAGGGCACTAAATTCTGTTGGGCTTTCTCATAGCACTGATGGGGGTTGCCGGCCAGCTCTCTACGTGATGAATGAGAACCTCATCAGCATGATAAAATCCCAGTCCCTGATTTTATTTTATGTGTGGTTTTGGATTTGCTAAATAAGTATTTCATTCAGGTCTGCACTTCATCCTGGGGCTTTTATGTTCCTCTATTTCTACTGAGATTTTTGACTTTTAACTAATTTGTTTAGCTAATTTAAGTTATGGGTGGATTAAATTGGGTGCACTAAGTTAAGTGTTTACCTGTAACACAAACGACTACCACTATTAGAGGCAGAAAAACTGGAGTTGATTGAGCTCCCATAAAAAAAACTTGTACCAAGTTGTCAACTTTGCACCCTGTTCGTGATATACTCCATGTATGATCACTCTGTGTGACAGTAGATAAAACTTGCATCAATTCATGCACCATTTTGAGCCACAGTTATTATAAGTGTAAAGTTTTGTGAGTTTGTTATGTTTTGGGACTATGTTTAATTCATGGTAAAATGGAGCAGTGAAGTGGGTCATGTGATCTGTTCTTACTTGTTCTCACAAGCCTGGATGGTGCGGATTTCAAAGATTAAAGGAGTACGAGGTTGTTTTACTGGGAAGAGTTGCACGTTGTTTGTACACTGTAAACAGGGGAGGCGATGGCTAATGGTATTATCTATTAATCCAGAAACTCAGCTAATGTTCTGGGGAACCAGGTTCAAATCCCACCATGGCAAGTTCAATATAAAAAATCTGGAATTTAGAATCTACTGATAACTATAAAAGCATTGTTGATTGTTGGAAAAAACCATCTGGTTCACTAATGTCCTTCAGGGAAGGAAATCTGCCATCCTTACTCATGTGATTCCAGAGCCACAGTAACGTGGTTGACTCTCAACTGCCTTCCAAGGGCAACTAAGGATGGGCAATAAATGCTAGCCAACCAGCGATGCCCATGTTCCATGAATGAATAAAAAAAAAGCAATAGCATCTATGTTGATGGTGAATAGATGATTTTCTTGTCTGCTGGATTTTCCGATTCCATCGGCTAGATCTTCTAGTTCGACAGAAGTTGGTACCTGCTACACATTCCCAGTGGCAAGACAGGTCAGTCATTGACTTTAGTGGGACTGGAAGATCTCACTGGCAGCCAATGGCGAGTCGCCTCTGCAGTGAGAAAACCTGCTGTGGAAAATATGGCCATAATATCTAAAGTCCCAGGAAGGTGTTAGGAACACCAAATTTAGTAAATGTTTATTTTCTTTCAAGATAGAATGGAGATTGGGAGGCTACAAGTTATCTGATTAATATTTCCACCTGAATACAAGGTCCATGTGATTCACATTGCAATGGAGACAGGCTTTGAGAGAAGAGTGCAGAGAAAGCCATCGTATGATCTTCATATGGGGTGTTTTCTTAAAATATCACCACAATGTCAGTTTGCCACTCTGCTAAGAAAAAGAGAGAAGTGTAATAGAAGCAGCATATCTTTATAGTTCGCCATGTAAAAATGTGTGTGGAGCTCATTCTTAGAGACTGAACTTCTAAGGATTTAAACAAAACTGGAAGACTCAGCTAACTTTAATTAGGGGATAGAATCTTCAAAGTAAACCTCACCATAAAAACCAGTTTGAGGATTAGAATTTAATTATCCAACTGGAAAAGAAGGGGAAAAAGCCTTTGGGAGCTAATAATAACTTTGGGCTGATCCTGGGAGAGTAGAGTGTCTGCATAACGGACAAAGTAAAATATAGATGGAAGTTGCCTTTTGGTTGTTTTAAATGTTAAATGATGTATCTTTTCTGTTGGACGGAGTATAAGTTGCCGATTGAAATAGTATTCAGTCAATGTTGCTTTTAGTTGCATTACAGTAAAAGCCTTGAAACTTGGAATCTTGTGTGATTCTGCAGCCATCTACTGAATGTTTAAATTTCTTTTAAAATAATATTGGTTTGTGCGGGGGCTGTAATGGCCAAGTTACAAGTTCTTCCTCAGATTTTTGTTCACTGTAATTAGCATCTATTCAGACAATCACTTAATCACTGACAGTCAATGATTAACAGAAACTGCCTACCTTTGTAGTTCTTTCACAGCTTCAATTACCAAGTTAAATTCAAAATGTTAAATGAGAAAATAAAACTGATCCATTGATGCTCCATTTGATTGGCATTTCTTCACACTTGAGACTAATTTCTTATGTCTGTAGTCACTGGAGATTCATTAGCAATGGGAACTCTGGTTGATTTTTCATCTGCTAAAACTACACACGTAAAGGGAAATTGAAGCACTCTGGGTTATCTTATTTTATTTATCTGTAGGACATGGGCTTCACTGGCTGGCCAGCATTTGTTGTCCATCCCTAGTTGCCTGAGGGCAGTTGACAGTCAGCCAGATTGCTGTGGTTCTGGAGTTACATATAGACCAGACTAGGCAAGAACAGCGGATTTCTTTCCTTCAAGAATATTAATGAACTAAATGGAGTTTTCCGACAATCAACTATGGTTTCATTAGATTCTTAATGCAAGATTTTTTTTTTATTGATTTCACATTCCATCATCTGCCATGGTGGGATTCAAACCCAGGTCCCTAGAGTATTAGCTGAGTTTCTGGATTAATAGTTTAGTGATAATATGACTAGACTATTGTTTCCCCTATAATTTATTTGAAATAAACATAATACATAAATGGAACATAATACTTTCTATTAATTATTGGTCTTGCATTTACCCACTAAGTAATAAGAGGAGTTCAAAGTATCTTTAATTTGCATATTTACAGAATAATTTTTTAAATGTTATTGGGTTATGTTTTGATGCATCACTGTACCTCTTTAACATGTTTGTAGCCAATGAACTACTATATCAATTCACTAAAAATTAGTGGAAAATATTGTTTTTAAAAAATGTTAACTTTTGTACATCATAACTGTATAAAATGTCAGGCGACTATTGTGAAATTAAAGAGACAAGCTGCATAGATTGCTAAATGGTATTCTTAATATTATTTGATGTACTGTGATGCTCAATGAATAATTGGTTTATCTGAAACAATTATCCAACTATGAGGATTGCTCACTTTCATTGAGCAGATCCCAAAAAGGACAGCAATTGAAGCTTTGGAATTCCCTGGGAAGTTGAATTGTTGACACGGTAAACTTGCCTCCCTGCAGTGGCTCCCTTTGAGAATGAACAGTTGATTAATTGAATGATAATGATATCAACAAACGGGCTTGCTGCAGATGTGACTGATATAGCTATGCCGTGATCTCAGTCAGACGTGCAAATTTTGAAAGATTTTTGGACAGAAAACAAGTATCATTGTTCATTTGTACCCTTCATTGTTAATGTTATAAGAGTTAAGCTGGAGCTTGTAGTTTCTGATGTAATACAATCTAATCCCCCGAGTGTGATGGTGGGGTACATTGAACTATCAACATGCTACAAGGCTTCAATTACAAATTGATTTCAGATTTCAGAATGGATCATTCTAGTCACCAGAGATTTTGCTGTATGGAATCCCAAAGGTCTATTTGACACAGATCAGCAAAACATGCAGATAGTCCATTCCCTTTTATACCAACAGTGAAGATATGCCTGCTGGGTCTGTGATTAAATCATATTCATACAACCAGCAGACACTCAAAACAGCAGGAATCATTCTGAGTATGAGCTGATTCACTTACCCGTCTCGCTGTTGATTCAAAGCTGCATTCATACACTTCAGATTTCTTTTAGAAGATCAGAAAATATGAGAACGTTTCACTCAACTGCCTGACTAGTAACATTTTTCTAGTTCAGTTGAAAGGAATTATCAAAACGTGTCCAACCATTGTAAAAGATTTAGAAAAGAAAGGGGGGACGTTAAAATTGCAAAATTGCAGACTAACGCATTTGTGAATAAATTACCCAGAAAGATCATAGAAGTGGACTGTCCCACTGGACTCGAGTATTAGTTAAAAGAGAAAAAAAAAATTGAGGGATACAGTGCAAAGGCAACATTGTGGGGTCTTAATTTTTTTTATTTCTAAAAATCGTCATGTACCTAATGTAAATAGTTGTTATCTATAGAATAAAAATAATTAGCAATAGACCTTGTGTAAGATATTTAATGTTTTTGAATTTGCCATGATGGATAGCAGGAATCATTGGTGCTCATAGGGAGCATAGTTTTAAAAATCACCAGTCGCAGTTTTTCAAGGTGCACTGTCTGAGAGGGGGAAAGTGAGGATCATGGAACAATGGAAGATCATAGATTAGATCATAGACTCCTTACAGTGCAGAAGGAGGCTATTTGGTCTAATGAGCCTAAACTGAACAATCCCACCAAGGTCTGATACCCATGTGTTTAGCCTGCTAATTTTCCTGTCACTAATGGTCAATTTAACATAGCAAATCAACCTAACCTGCACACCTTTGGACTGTGGGAAGAAACCGGAGCACCTGCAGGAAACCCATGCAAAAATGTTCAAACTCCACGCAGGCAATCCCCAAGGCTGGAATCAAACCCGGATCCCTGGCGCTGTGAGGCAGCAATGCTAACCACTATGCCACCATGGCGCCCTCCCACTACTTCCACTATTCGTAGCTGTTCTTTTAAAATGATGCAATGTACAGTTTGCATTTTTTTTTATTGCAGTCTTTCAAGTTGATGCATCTCTTTTCCTCAGTCTTTTTATTCCCCGTCTTGTAGTTAACCATGATGTAAATCTACAATAGTTTTCTCATTTGAATATTGAAGTTACTTTACCTCTTACTTTATTATTAATAAACATTGTTTAGAATTTACGACAGCATCATTTGTATTGCACCGCTGAATGTGACAGGAATGGTAGCATAGCATTAATTTTACTTGTAATGCAGAGTCTCAGATTAATGCTCCATTGACATAAATTCAAATCCCTCCATGGCAGCCAGGGAATTTAAATTCAATTAATTAATAGATCTCTATTAAAAAGCCAATACCAGTATGATCATGAAACAACTGATTATCATAAAACCCATTTGCTTTATTAATGTCCTTCAGGGAAGGAAATCTGCTGTCCTTAGCCAATCTGGCCTCAGGCTCACAGTTGTGTTTGATCTTAACTGCCCTCTGAAATGCCATAGAAAGCCATTCAATGAAAATAAAGTGATAGATGAAAGTTAAATAAGAATAAGATCTGACGGACCACCCAGCATCTACAACAAACAAAAGTCTAACATGGTGATGCTCACTGAACCATGCCATACAAGTAGTGTACCAGACAGCTCCAACATCATCATTCTGGGGATTTTTCTGTTCCACCACCAAGACAGACCCACCAGAGATGGTGGTATATTGATACAGTCAGAATGGGGTGGACCTGGACGCTGGACCTCATGAAATCTCATAGCATCAGTTAAGTTTTTTTTAATTTTTTATTTAGTGTCAAAAGTAGGCATACATTAACACTGCAATGAAGTTACTGTGAAAATCGCCTAGTTGCCACACTCAGCTGCGTGTTTGGGTACACTAAGAATTTAGAATGGCCATTACACCTAATTAGCACATCTTTCAGATTGTGGGAGGAAGCCTAAGGAAACCCATGCAGACACATGAGAAAGTACAGACTCGGTACAGACAGTGACCCAAGCGGAGGATCAGACTTGGATCCCTAGCACTGTAAGGCAGGAGCACTAACCACTCTGCTATCACTCTGCTAAACATGGACAAGGAAACCACCTGCTGATAAATCAGGATCCTCTATGTTAAACGGAAAACATACTCTGGATGGGGGAATTTCACTGTATATAACTAAGGGTAGCTCAGTTGCATCACTGCTAACTGATTGGGTCCTGAGTGGCAAATCTTCTGGACTTGGCAAAGAGTATGTTGTAAGAGAACCAACAGTGGGGGAAAAACCTACTTGACCTTCTCTTCACTAATCTAATTGCTGCTTATGCATCAGTCCATGACTGTGTTGGTGGAAGTGAACACTGCAGAGTCCTTATAGAGACAAAGTACCATCTTTACATTGAAGGCACTCTCCATTGGGTTGTGTGGCACTACCATATGGCTAGTTGGGATTGAGTCAGAATATTTCTAGAAGCTGGGCTCCCACAAAGCATATCAGCAGCAGTAGACTTGTATTCATGACTGATAAAATCATGGCCCAGCATATCTCTCATGCAACCATTGCCCTAATGTCAGGCAACCCATCCTGATTAAATGAGGAGTGCAGGAGAGCATGCCAGGAGCAACATCAGACCTGTCTAAACTGAACATTATGACACAAGACAACATGCATGCTGAATAATGGAATGCTATAAACAAATCTAAATGTTCCCACAGACAGAGTTCCGCACTTTTGCTATGTTTAACTCTGAATGGCAGTGACAATTAAACAGTTAACTGAATGAGACAGAGGCTCCACAAATCTCAATGTTGGTAGAGCCCAACACTTCAGGTATAACAAAGATTGAAGCATTTGCACATCTACAGCCAGGAGTGCCAAGTGAATGATTTATCTTGGCCTCATCAAGGTCCCCACTATTCAAACATTCGTCTTCAGCCAATTCATTTCACTCCATGTGATACTAAGAAACTGATGCTGCAGAATAAGCCACACCCCTGCCTAGCTGTTGCAGTACAACTATAACTATGGCATCTACCCAACAATGTGAAAAACCTTCCAGATCCTGTCCAGAAAAAGCAGGAAGAATCAAATCCAGCCAATTAACGCTCTGTCGATTTAGACTCGATCATCAAGGTGATGAAAGACATCCAGGATAATGCTATAAGTCGACACTTAGTCAGTAATAGACTGCTCATTGATATTCAGTTTGGGTTCTGCCAAAACTCCTTGGCTCCACACTTCATTATAGCTTTAGCCTTGCTCTAAACATGGTCAAAATAACTGAACTTGAGAGGGGAGGTGAGAGGAATCCCTTTGACATCAAGGTAGCATTGGCTGAGTGTTGCATCAAGGAGCTGTAGCAGAACTGAAGTCAGTGAGAGTCATGGGGAGCTGCTTTCAGTGGGTTGTTTAATTGTCACCCACTTTACATGGCTGAATGTGGCAAGACTTCAGAGCTTAGATCTGATCCGTTGGTTGTGGGATTGCTTGGCTCTGTCTGTTGCTTGCTGTTAATGCTGATTGGCACACAAGTAGTCCTGTTTTGTAACTTCACCAGGTTGATACCTCATTTTTCAGTATGCCTGGTGTTGCTCCTGGCATGCTCTCCTGCACTCTTCAATGAATGACTATTGATCCTCAGTTTAGTGGTATTGACAAAAGGGGGGATATGCTGAATCATGTGGTTATAGATTGGATATGTATATAATTCTGCTGCCTCAAGGATGCCCAGTCTTGAGTTGCTTGATCTGTTCAAAATTTATCCCATTTAACACCATGGCAATGCCAAAGAACAGGATGGAGAGCATCTTCGACGTGAAGATGGGACTTCATCTCTACTAAGATGGTGCTGTGGTCACGTCTAGCAATATTGTCACGGAAAGATACATCTGCAACAGGTAGATTGGTGAGAATGAGATCAAGTACGTTTTAGCTCTTATTGTGCTTCACCACCTGCTACAGATGCAGTATTGCAGCAGTTTCCTGGAGGGCATGGCCAGCTCGGTCAGTAGTGGTGCTATCAAACCCGCTTGCTGATTGACAATGAAATCCTCCCACCCAGAGTACATTCTGTACCGCAGTCTTCCTTAATGCTTTCTCCAAGTGGTGTTCAGTATGAAAAAGTATTGATTTACCAGCTGAGGTGGTAATCAGCAGGAGATTTCTTTGCTCATGTTTCATCTGATGCCATGAGATTTCATGTGGTCTCAAGTCAATGTTGAGAACTTCCAAGACTGCTCCCTCTTGACTGTATACCTCTGTGCTTCTACCTCTACTGCGTCTGTACTGTTTGTGGGATGGGGCTGGTAGTGTCTGGGGTATTGTCTATAAAATGTGATTCCATGTATATGGGCTATGTCAGGTTGCTGTTTCTATGGGACATTTCTCCCAATTTTGGTACAAGCCCTATAAAGGAGGATTTTGCAAGGCCAACAGGGTTGGGTGTTGTTGTAATGTGCCTTTAAGTGATAGCAGCATACAAGCATTAAGAGACATGTGTCATTGTCATCCAGTTTCAGTTTCACTTTGGCTTGGGGCAGAACACAGACGCACAGCTCTGATATTCTCAAGCATTCTCTCCATGTACATGTATTCATACAGGCCTAGAATTAATAAATGCATCCACAATGTGCTTGCACAATCCCTTAGGAGCGTTTGATGCCTTTAAACCATCATACCAGTTTGCTGATGTTGTTTTACCTCCAGCTACTTCCAGAGCTCCACTGGCAACAGGTTATCACACACAGCTGCATCAAAGAGATAACCAATGCCCTTTCCTATCAAGCCAATGAGTTCAGCAGGTTCATCACAGATTAGCACAGCCAAAAGTCCAAGGCAATGGGCTTCACAGCCATTATCATTTCCTTAGACTGTAAGGGTAATTGCACTCATGTTGTCACTAGAACTCCCTTGGAACAGCAGCAGCTTATGAGAACCACAAGAGATTTGACTCTTAAAAGACCACCTGGTCTGCGACAAATAATCACATAGATCAGTGTTTCTCAGGGAGCTTTCATGACTCATATATTCTGCACAACTCACATCTTCTTGAATTTTTTACAGACGCTGCCCAGATTGACATCCTCAGTGGTAAGGGATATTATCTCCACAATTATGAAGGTGGCCCTTATATAATCCACCCAGACCTGTTGAACTATCACCTGATGGCAGGATCCTCCAATGGAAACCCATCCCTGTTTAAAATAACTGGGGACAATATTGAGGCTGTACTCGACATTCGTGAGAAATCTGAATTTTGCCACTCCTTCCCAGTGATGTAATTCATTTAATACATGTTAATAAATTTAAATATCATTAAAGACCCCACCACTCCCCCTCCCCCGGTCACATTATTAATCAGATCAGTCACGATCTCATTGAATGGCAGAGCAGGTTTGAAAGTTGAATGGCCTACATCTGTTCCTAATTCATATATGTTAGGATGTACCTGCCACATATTATTTCACATGTTCCATATATATATATATGGATGCTGGCTCCTGACATGAATGCAGAAATGACACCCTCTTAAATTCCACCCAAGTTTCCACCACTTCACATTCAGTATGGAAGAAAATGGTGGTATGGTGGCACAGTGGTTAGCACTGCTGTCTCACCAGAGTCCCATGTTCAATTCTTGGGTCGTTGTCAGTGTGGAATTTTCTCCCTGTGTCTGCCCGGGTTTCTTCTGAGAGCTCAGGTTTCCTCCCACAGTCCAAAGATGCATGGGTTAGGTGGACTGGATTTGCTAAATTGCCCTAGTGCCAGGGGGTCTAGCCATTTTTCAAACCTTGCTGACATGAACTCATACGTTTACAGCAGGTTTAGATAGATGTGAACCTGTCATGGGGCTCCCCCCAGAGATGTAAAGGTTAGTATAATACCTGGGG
The DNA here is from genome assembly GCA_024679065.1 of Sphyrna mokarran. Taxonomy (NCBI): domain Eukaryota; kingdom Metazoa; phylum Chordata; class Chondrichthyes; order Carcharhiniformes; family Carcharhinidae; genus Sphyrna; species Sphyrna mokarran. Next base: position 44,613,080 of record JAGIQG010000009.1, read on the forward strand.
AGGGGTTTATGGCCAGGCTCTGCATTGGCACTGCCCCGACACAGGTTGATATCATGTCATCCTAGCAGTGCCAACTTATGTCAGGGGGCAGTGCCAGGGAGGACCCTAGTGGGAACCTGATGGGTGGAATGGGGTTTGATTTATTTGTGTTGGGGGAGGAGCGGACTTGGGAGCTAGGGAAGCGGGGCAGTCCAATGTCAGCGATGTTCAGGGGAAGAGGTGCTGGCGTTGACTTTGTTTGGGGGTGGATGGCAAAGGGATCCAAAGCCAACTATATTCGGAGGCGAATGTGCCTGCATTAACTGTTTGATGGAGTGGGAGAAAGATGCCAGCTCTGATCACGGGATGGTGGTCGAGAGGGTGGAGGTTTTTTTTGCTCTGACTAAAAAGCGTGCCCCAATCTCTGATTAGCTTGGCTTTACTGGCATGTTAAGGCCAACTGCTTGACGTGACGGTGTGAATCATGCACATGTTCTTTTCTGACAAAATATCAGAAGATCTGGAGAGAAAACCAATCTGTTTCTCTGGAGAGAAATGCGTAAGTTTTCAGTCAGATCCTGACACTTTGGGTGGAATTTTCCCATCCCACTCACCACAGGAATCATGGCGGGCAGAACATGGACCATGCAATAGTCTGTTGACCTCAGGCAGGATTTTCCAGCCTTGGGGTGAGAGTGACTGGCAAATCCTGTCCTTTGCCATTTTTTGGTAAGATTCCGCCCACCCTCTATTTTAAAATAAGGTGCCATTCATTTAAGTCAGAGATGAGGAAATTTTTTCTCTCTGAGGTTGAAGATTCTTTGGAACTGTCTTCCTTAAAATATGGTGGAAACAGAAACATTGAATGTTTCTAAGGCAGAGATGGATGTATCCTTGATAAGCAAGGGGTAAAAGGTCATCAGGGATAGGTGGGAATATGGGATCGAGCTTATAAACATATCAGTCATGACCTTATTGAATGTCAGAGCAGGTTTGAAGGCTGAATGGCCTACTTCTGCTGCTAATTCATATATACATATTCTGTACTGCTTATGGGCGCTGGCTCCCAACAAGAATGCAGAAATGGTGCCCTCTTAAATTCCACCAAGGTTTCACCATATTACGTGTTGTGATGTTTCACTGCGTCACATTCAGTTTGGGAGAGAATAGTGGCACAGTGGTTAGCACTATTGCCTCACAGTGCCAGGGCCCCGTGTTCCATTCTGGCCTCAGGCCACTGTCTATGAAGTTTGCACGCTCTCCCGTGTCTGTGTGGGTTTTCTCCAGTACTCCGGTTTCCCCCCCCCACCACCACCACAGTCGAAAGATATGCGGGTTAGATGGATTGGCCGTGCTAAATTGTCCCTTGGTGTCGGGGGAATACTTAGGGTAAATGTATTGGGTTATGGGATTAGGGCCTGGGTGGGATTGTGGTCAGTGCAGACTCGATGGGCCAAATGGCTGCCTTCTTCACTGTGGGCTTCTATGAAAAGATGATGAGCATCCAAAAAGAAAATTCTGCGAGTAATTGAAATAAGAGCATAAACTTGAAGAGTGGTTGATTTGGTCAATAGCTCCTTTTAAGAAAACAGCTGCTAATAATTTGTATGGTTATCCTCCATTTGTGCTACTAATCTGGAATTCACTCCTTTTTTAATTCAGATTTACAACATTTTTCATTTTCTATTTTATCTTAATGAAACAATTTCTTTGTTGTACCAGTTATTTTATGATTGTTGAAGCTAAGAGAGGCTATTAAGGTTTTATGCTAATGTCACTGAATAGTAATCCAAAGACCCAAGTGGTGCTTTGAGAACATGGGTTCAAATTTTACCTTGGCAGCTGGTGGAATTTAATTCAAATAATAAAATCTGGAATTTACAGCTATTCTCAGTTGTGGTGTCTATTCCTGTCAATTGTTGAGAATTCCCCTCTGATTCATCAATGTCCTCTGGGAAGGTAAACTGTCATCCTGACCCCAGAACCACAACAAAGTGGTTGACTCTTAAAGGTCACAGTTCAAGGGTAATTAGGAATGGGCAGCAAGTGCTCATCTTAGTAAGAAGTCTCACAACATCAAGTTAAAGTCCAACAGGTTTATTTGGTATCATGAGCTTTTGGAGCATTGCTCCTTCATTAGGTGATTCATCTGAAAGCTCATGATACCAAATAAACCTGTTGGACTTTAACTTGGTGTTGTGAAACTTCTTACTGTGCCCACCCCAGTCCAATGGCAGCATCTCCACATCAGTGCTGGTCTTATCAGTGACACCCACATCCTATAAAATCATTTTAGAAATACATACATATATAGACAGGGTATTCATTCACGTAATAGATGTCAATGTATGTGTACAGTGCTGCAGATATAAGTTACTGCTGAAACTTTTTCAAAAGAGGCTCAATGACTGTTACATGTTCATAATTGTTGTGTAGCTAAATTGCCATGCCAAAAATATAACTTTCAAAGAGTTTGGCAATCTAGTTGTGATGTTTCATACTGACTTGCCCATCCTAATGAGAACAAAAATTCCAATTTAACCACAAGACCATTTAATTACATATTAAGCTTTTAGATTGTTTGAAAGTTCCATTTGACATGATGCCATTTAAAGGTTAATGCATTTTACACACAGTGAACTTAATTTCTTCTCACAGTAGCCAATTTACCCACAATATTATTTTACAAACTAGATGTATTAGCTGGACAATATCAGCCTAATTATGTTTTGTCCATAAACAACAACAACCAGAAGTGACTCCCTACCTCATTGCCATTCCTATGAAGTGACAGCTTCCCCTTCACATATTATGCCTTATCCTCAGGCTCTGAATCAAAGGAGAGTCTTTTTGATTGCATCAAAGAGTTACAGGAACAGATGCCGCCCTGGTATGCTTGGCAAAATGTGCTTCTCTCAGTTCCACAGTAATATCTGGTCCCCATGTATTGCAGATGATGCAAATTCAAACTGCCTGGGGCACAGGTATCTGCGTTCCACACAGCTCACATGACTGAGTCCTGAGACCCAATATCAAGGAAGCCTCAGGGCTACCTATAGTCCTGCATGGCTCACAACACAGTATTTGACATGCCAACATAAACCAATTGTAAGGCCACTATACGTATTGTGTTGGAAATCTCCCAAAATCCCAGACAGGTATCCAACCTGATGTCAAACTTTATTTGGAGTATGTTTCATCCTTTTGCATGATGTTGCACCATATCTCAATGGATACAGACTGATGTAAGACTATGAAACTATGACAACTGTTATCCTATTTCAGCCAAAACAAATGCATAATGAAAAGCAGTTGCTATGTGCTACAAATGTGGGTTTGACATAAACAGTCATCTTTCTATTGTGACTGGCTACACATCCCAGTTATTAATAATTCATGTATGCATGAGATTCAAATACAAACCATAGATATTAAAATATACCTAACACTGGTATATTATTAAAGATGTCTATTAATGTTCCTTTGAGGAAAATCATAATTTTTTTCAGATATTTAATTGATTTCTATTTACATTTTGGTTTGGGAAAATTGGGTGAAAAAATGATGAGTTTTGTGTATTTAATGTGATATGACTTGCAATATAATTGTACTATTAACAATACAAACCATTTTTAAAAATTCATTTATGGATGTGGACGTTGCTGGCTGGATCAGCATTTATTTTCCATCCCTAGCTGCCTTTGAGAAGGTGGTGGCGAGCTGCCTTCTTGGCCTCTGGGATGCAAGTACACCTACAAAGCTGCAAGGGAGGGTGTTCAAGGATTTTGACTCAATGACAGTGACGAATGACAATTTTTTTTCAAGTCAAGATGGTGAGTGACTTGGAGGGGTGTCTCCATCTGGTAATGTTCCAAGGTATCTTGTCTGTCTAGGTGGTTGTGGTTTGGAAGGTGCTGTCTGAGGAAATTTGCTAAGATGTTGTAGTGCATCCTGTAAGTGGCAGAATTACACTTTGTGGGACTCCACACTCAATTTCTGGGACCCGCTAATTACATCATGCCTGTCCCCTCCAATGATGTCACGCCCGTGCCCCTAATGAGCAGCAGCGAGATCTTGAATTCTGTTCAACTCAGAGCGGCAATATTGCTGCAACACACAACAATACTACCAGTGAGCTGTATATTTTGGACTTAATTTATTAAGCATACAGCTTACCTATATACAGCTGAGAAACTTCAGCTGGCAATCATTCAGGCTAATACTTTACAATTCATAATACAGCGCATTGAACTCGGTGGAGACACCAGGATTGCGAGGTTGCTAAATTGTTTACTCAAAGGATATTGGTGTTGTGGAATAACTTGCCCAGGCTGCCTGGTTATGGTCTGCCCAAGCCTCTTCAGCCCTAACCTGGAGGTCAAGTCACCTCGCTACTCCCTTCAACAACCAGCCCTCACACCTCATCTCGCTTCACAATCTTGGGCTTGCTGGTGGTTGCCCGGCTGTGGCCTCAACTGCCTAGCCCTCCTCAACCCTTTTGATGTGTTTGATTTTGATTTGATTTATTATTATTGTCACATGTATTGGTATCCAGTGAAAAACATTGTTTCTGCGCACTGTACAGACAAAGCATACCCGTACACCAAATAGTGCAGAATGTAGTGTTACAGGAATAGCTAGGGTGTAGAGAAAGATCAACTTAATGCGAAGCAGATCCATTCAAAAGTTTGGCCGCAGGGAAAAAGCTGTTCTTGAGTCAGTTAGCATGTATCCTCAGACTTTTATATCTTGCTCTTGTTGGAAGAAGGTGGAAGAAAGTATGTCCAGGGTGTGTGCAGTGTTTGATTATGCTAGCTGCTTTCCCAAGGCTGTGGATAGATTCAGTGGATGCGAGGCTGGTTTGCACGATGGATTGGCCTAGGGGTTGAGCCACTCCTGCTTCCCTCGATGACTCTCCTTGCTGCTGACTGTCTGGCCATAGCCTGCCCAGCTCTCCTCAGCCCTGAGTTGCCCCACTGCTCCCCTTGATGATCAACAACTCGCATCTCGCTGACTTGCTTGGCTGCCAATTCAGGCTGCCTGGCTATGGTCTGCCCTCCTCAGCTCTGGGCCGAGTTTGAGAAACCTGTTGCTTTTTCCACAAAAGCCATAGGAAGAGATCTTTGCCTGGATGACTGCCTCTCTACATCTGAGTCAACTCAACAGCTTCCAATCAATGTGTTCATGCTCTAAAGGGACTCGATTAATCGGAGTCTGATGTCATTTTGCATTACCTGTTGATATGTTAATTTGCAAATGTAGAGCTGTCAGCTTCTCAGCAGTATATAGGTAAGCTGCACCATTAATTAAGTCCAAAATATACAGCTCGCTGGTAGTATTGTCGTGTGTTGCAGCAATATTGCCAGTCTGAGTTGAACAGAATCCAAGGTCTCGCTGCTGGTTATTAGTGATGCCCGAGAACTAATCCCCAGGTACCAGCCAGCAGTGTTAATTGTAAACTTGCCTCTGCATCTTATAGATTGTACTTACTGCTGCCATTATTTGCCAGTGGTAGAGGGGTTGAATGTTTATTGCATTCAAACTGGAGGCTTTGCCTTGGATTGTGTTGAGCTTCTGGATTGCTGTTGAAGCTACACTCGTTTGGACAAGTGGACAGCATTCCACTGCTGATTACACATGGTCTGACAACAATCTTTTATGCATGTATATTATTTTGGGATATCATGTTTTGTTGCAATAACATGTCATCAAAGAGTTGCTCTACATAATTCAAAATGTGCACACACAGGGCTGAATTTAACCATCTTTGTGATGGTAGACTTGAAAACAGAAGAGCCAAGAATAAAAGGAGGAGTCACATCAATGAGAGTCCATGATTTTTTCTATCATGAGGGTGTTTCCTTAGGCTAGGGACACTGATCTATTGCTCCCACCAGCTTTATATTCATAGGAATGCAAGTAAAGATATTTGGAAGTGATTTATTAAGAACATAAGAAATAGGAGCAGGAGTAGGCCATCCAGCCCCTCGAGCCTGCTTCGCCATTCAATAAGATCATGGCTGATCTGCAATGCTTCGTTACCACTTTTCCCACTTTCTCCCTGTACCCTTAATTCCCTTGTCAATAAAAACCTATCCACTCTTGACTTAAATATATTCAGCGAGGAAGCCTCCACCACTTCAGGCAGAGAATTCCAAAGATTCATCACCCTTTATGTGAAGAAATTCCTCCTCAACTCTGATCTGAACTGCCCCCTCCTAATTTTGAGGCTGTGCCCTCTAGTCCTGCTATCTTTGCTAAGCGGAAAAGTCTCTCAACCTGTACAAATGTTACAACACTAGTTCCTCACTCACACCAGATGCATGGGCACACACAACAGAAAGAAGGAGCGTGCATTGATATCTTCAAAAGAGTCTGAGAAATTATTACTTTAGATTTTTTAAATGGAAGTTGCAAATGTTGAAGGTCTGAGAATTTGTTTTTGATTCATTGAAGTAAAAATGAAGGATTAAGGTTTTTGATGATAGCCTGACAATGGTTTACTCCATATGTTAACAGGTTTCTACCTTTTCCAGTCAAAGTTATGGTTAAGATCCTTGTATCCATCCCCTTCATTATCTTATACGTCTCCATGAGATCCCCTCTCAGCCTTCTAAACTCCAACGAGTACAAACCTAGCCTATTTAGTCTCTCCTCATGATCTAACACCCTCATCTCCAGTATCAGCCTACTGAACCTTCTCTGCACCCCCTCCAAGGCTAATATATCCTTTCTCAAATGCAGCGACCAAAACTGCACACGGTACTCCAACTGCGGCCTCGCCAGTACCCTGTACAGCTACAAAAGTACTTCCCTACTTTTATATTCTATCCCCCTAGGTATAAAGGCCAATATTGCATTCACCTGCTTGATCACCTGCTGCACCTGCAGACTTTTTTTGTGATTCGTGCACAAGGACTCCCAGATCCCTCTGCACTGTCGCATGCTGCAGCTTTTCACCATTTAAATAGTAATCCTTCCTACCATTATTTCTACCAAAATGGATAACCTCACACTTGCTAATATTATACTCCATCTGCCAGGTCCTCGCCCACTCACTCAACCTATCCAGATCCCTCTGCAGACTTTCCACACCCTCCATGCAATTTGCTTTTCCACTCATCTTCGTGTCATCAGCAAATTTCGTCACCCTACACTCAGCCCCTTCCTCCAGATCATCTATGTAAATGGTAAATAGTTGAGGCCCCAGCACCGATCCCTGGGGCACTCCATTAGTCACCAGCTGCCAATCAGAATAGCACCCATTAATACCTACTCTCTGCTTTCTATTAGACAACCAATCCTCTATTCAGTCTAATACCTTACCCCCAACTCCCTGCACCCTAACCTTCTGCAGCAATCTTATGTGAGGCACCTTATCAAACACCTTTTGGAAATCCAGAAACACTACATCCACCGGTTCCCCTCTACCTACTGCACTAGTCACTTTCTCATAGAACTCCATTAAATTCATCAAGCATGACTTCTCCTTAACAAATCCATGCTGCGTCTGCTTGATCAAACAGTTCGTATCCAGGTGCCTCTTAATTTCTGCTTTGACGACAGATTCAAGCATTTTTCCAACTACAGACGTTAAACTAACCGGCCTATAATTCCCTGCCTTCTGTCTGCTACTTTTTTAAACAGCGGCGTAACATTAGCCATTTTCCAATCTTCCGGCACTTTCCCGGAGTGCAGCGAATTTTGAAAGATAATTACTAGGGCATCTGCTATCACCTCTGCCATTTCCGTGCGAATCCTGGGATGCATTCCATCCAGTCCCGGGGACTTATCTACCCTCAGCTCTGTTAGCCTATCAAGCTAGCTTTTGGCCTTTGAGAGGCCTCATTCGCCTGACGAAGCTACAAACGCCGAAAGCTAGCAAGTTTACTATCAAATAAATCGGTTGGATTTAAAATGGTGTTGTCAGATCTCTTACTGAGTTCACCTCAGTCCAACGCCGGCATCTCTACATCAAGCCTATGAAGCACCACCTCTCTAGTGACTGTAATCTCATTAAGACCTCATCTCCTACCACCCTTCTATCCTTAATTTCTTATTACTCAACTATTGATGGAGATAGCAAATGTTCTCCATTGTATGATGATTCCTTAGTCTATCTGACTATGGGAACATCACTTTTGTGGTAACATGACAAAAACTGGCTCATGATAAGATGTACCTCATTGATTCACAAGGGAAGCCCAGAATAATTAGCGTGGGATATAAAGCTTATTGAGGGAAGTCATCAAGCTAAAAGAAAAGAGGAATCCTGCCTAGAAAATCCACCACAGGCAAGAACTGGAACTAATCCCTTTCTCCTGTAGAATGTATTCTCAATACAAGGATCTTAACCATAACTTTGACTGGAAAAGGCAGAAACTGTTAACATATGGAGTAAACCATTATCAGGCCATCATCAGAAACCTTAATCCTTCATTTTTACTTCAATGAATCAAAAACAAATTCTCAGATCTTCAACGTTTGCAACTTCCATTTAAAAAATCTAAAGTAATAATTTCTCAGACTCTTTTGAAGATATCAGTGCACGCTCCTTTTTTCTGTTGTGCATGCCCATGCATCTGGTGTGAGTGAGGAACTGGTGTTGTAACATTTGCATTCCAGGCATTGGGAAAATAAATGTTTATTCTTTTAGTTTTAACCTGTGAGGAACCCTGTCTTGATTATTTATTTTAATTCAAACCTATGAGAAAGCCTGTTTTCTCCCTGTTCTTGAAAGCCACAACACTTGATGGGTTAAAATGACACTTTTCTAAAATACTACTTCTTGTCGTCAGTTAAATGGTGAGAAAGTGAGGAAATTATACCACGTCTCTACCCTGTCTCTAACGTGTGGAATAACAATGGTAATACTAAGTAGTGAGATATATCTTGAAGCAATTTATGTGTAGTTTGAATTGGTGTTAGTGTAGAGAAAGAGACATTTATAATTCGCATGTATGCGTATGCAATCTTTGACACCCAACTTGGAATGCACGTTGATTCGTTGAAGAAACCCATTGTCAAAGGCAAGTAGGGACGATAATAAATGCTGGCCTAACCAGCACCTTTATTACTGATACCCACATCCCATAAATGAATAAAAAAAGAGTAACTGATTTTTATTTTGGTGAAAGGAAAAGTAAAATAGTGTATGTGAATAAGGAAAGAGCCTAGAATGAATATTAATAATATAGTAGCAAAAGAGTATCCTAAGTTGTTCTTAATTATGTTTTGGGATCAGCAAGTATTGTCCTCAGGGACAGACTGGATTGTGTTTCCATGAAATTAAAACAGGAAGTTTACCAAGTAATTCTAAGGATCAAAAGAACTTAATGCGATATTGATAAGATGGGGAAAAAAGAGAGGCAGGAAGGACTTATGCCAGTATGTGTGAAGAGCAGTACGTTTTGGTTAAAGAAAGATAACAACATAATAATTATACTTTGAATGAGGAAAGCTGGGTGGTATGGACGAGTAAAGGGATTAAAGGGTTCAAGTTCATAAGACTGCAAAAGCAGCACTTTAAGTAGATAAATGCAAAATCAAAATCAAAATCCTGCTGTTTTATGAGAAGTGGTATGAAATGCCACCATCAAAATGTCAGGGTGAGTCTATGTAAAAGCTTATTAAGATTGCAGTTTGAGCAGTTTTGTGCTCTGATGACTGGAACTGTGCTAAGACTCTAGAGAGGTTGCGGTGCAGATTCACATGGAATGCTGTCTGGTATAAGGAAATGAAATATGAGGGAAGTAAAAAAAAAAGGAAGAATCATTGGGGCTGAAAATTGGGGTCAGAAAAGTTGAGATTATGCAACAGAGTTGTTTCATACAGTGAAGAATTAAAATGACGGATTAACACCATTCTTCTTTATTATCAGCAAGCAGGAACTAATAATTAATAGCCTCGTTATTCTGAATGAGCAATAGTCTGCTGCTATATATTAGCTATATGGAACTTAACCAAATTATGAAGGTGAAGGCAACAATTCTAAGATAATTTGTCTGGCAAAAAGCTTTTGGCATTGGGTTAGTGCCAATTCTGCACCCCTCTCAATGCTATTTCATGTTGAACTCAATGGGCAGTAGATGGGATAGTAAGTTGCAGAGAGGAACTAAAAAACTTACAAATGGATATAGGTAGGTTAGGTGAGTGGGCCAAAACATGGCAGATGGAGTTTGACTTGAATAAGTGTGAGATTGGTTGGAAAAATGGAAAGGCAACTTATGATCTAAATAGAGAGAGAGAGAGAGACTCTTAAGGGCACTTCAATGTAGAGTGATCTGTGTGTCGTTGTGCTTGAGTTGCAGAAAACTGACATGCGAGTACAGCAGGTAATAAGGAAAGCAAGTGAATTTTGGCATTTATGGCTAAAGGAATAGAGTATAAAAGTAGTGTTGCTGCAACTATACAAGGTATTGGTGAGACCACGCCAAATTTCTTTCTACCTGATATGATCTTTAACTTCCTTAATTAGCCATGAACCTTCTCATAGAGCTTTCCTTCTCAATGAAATATGTCTTTGTTGAGAGCTGTGAAATTTTTTTTTACGTCTGCCACTGCTTCCCTATTGTCTTTTCTTTTAACCTATTTTCCAATTCGACTTTAGTCAGCACTGTCTTCATTCCTTTATAATTGTTTTATTTAAGTTTAATACACTTGTTTCAGATTCAAATTTCTCACCCTCAAACTGTATGTGGAATTCTAGTGTGTTTAGATCAGAGTCTAGATTGGGAATTTTAGCTCTATAGGTGAAAATGCATCCCCTGCAAGTTCAATTCCTGTCATGCCAAAATGGGAGTCTGAGCTCAAATCGCTGACTGGCCTCCAAAATGAGATGCATGAAAGATGCTGCATTAAGACCTTTATGCATTAAGATTTCTCTCTAGTTCATTCTTTACTATCTGCTCATTAATTAATCCTGTCTCATTACACATTTGCAAATCTGAAATAGCCTGTACCCCTGTTGACCCCTGTTCTAAAAACAACTTCCAAATACTCTGAACTTAGCTTCGAGGCTTTCTTTGCCAGTTTGATTTATCATATGTGAAGATTAAAGTCTCCCACAATTATCAAAGTACCTTTGTACAAGCCCCCATTATTTCTTGATTTATACTTTGTCCCACATTGTGGATACTGTCAGGAGTCACTATAGCAATGATTTCTTTCCTTTGCTAATTTTTATCTCCATCTAAACTGATTCTATGTTTTGATTCTCTGAACAAAGATCACTTCTATACTGATCTAACCTTTTACTAACAGAGCTACCCCACCAACTTTTTCACTCTTTCTATTCTGAAATATCCAATACCCCAAAAAATTATAATTCCAGCCAAGTCATTTGCAACCATGTCTATGTCATGATTATCATATCATATACTCATTTATTTCTATTTCTGATATCAATTCATCCATCTTATTACAAATGCTGCATGCATTCAGACAAAGAGCATTTAATTCTCTTTTTGCTGTTGTCCCCTACTCTGACTTTATTTGCTACTGTGCTCTTGTATTTGTACGCTTTGTTTTTTCCTGTCACATTCTGATTACCGTTATCCATATCGTTACTCTGCATTTATTGCCTTGTCCGTTCTCTTTACCTTTGCAAATCTCATCTTTCCCATATTCCCACCCATCGTGAAGCTAATTCTGCAATCTATTATTCTATCTAGTCTCAAATGGGTTGAAGCAGCAAAATTTTGCAGACATTTGTAAATTCTTGCTGGCATCTGAAATGGTTAAAAATTGAATTTCATCAATAATTCTTTGGCTTAAAACTTCTCCATGCAAACAAGCTGTTATTGCTTAAAAATAAGCTCTCCAAAAGGCTAATATGTTCCCCAAATTGTTATATTATCATTTTATATTGTAGGTGGCTCGTTAGACATTGCAACTTCTGCCTGATGACAAGATAGCTTAACAGCTTAGGCATCACTCTGGCAGAACACCTCAACAACGGGCCCTGGGAGACTCCTTCACGGAAGTATTATGATGGCAGTAGATATATAGCATCCTCTCTCCTATAAGTGTGATAGGAGACTGCACTGTTGCTCATTACCACACAATAGATTTAATGGAAGATGACATTCAATGCAGTAGTTGAAGATAAATATAGTTTAGTTAATAAACAGGTTATATTTTCATCCACATTTATTACCAATGATGCACATTTTCTTTGTGAAAATAGTGGATAAATCCATTTTACATTCACATTGATTGAAAGCTACAAATGTTTTAACTTGGTGGTTAGACAATGTCAGTGTTAGAGTTATGGATTATCACTGAGATTGAGGTATTAGTTAGGATAGATCTTTGTATCTGTGGTACACAGATCCAAACTGCACTTTTTTACTGTTCATCACAGCTGCATTTTTTTTAAATATTTGTCTTGATTATACTCTTTAAATGTCACAGGAGTTTATGGATCCGTTCCAACCTCTTCACTAAAGTGGCAGTGAATGTGCAGTAGTGCACAAAATTGAAGACGTATAAATGTAAATCTTCATTCAACTTTTTATACATCCCAGCCATGGTGTTTAAAGCACTCTACAACAGTCTACCATGACCACCCCAGCAGCAATCAACCAGGTTAATCAAAGAAAAGGACTTTGGATTTTCTTGGTCTGTGCATTCATAGGTGTTGAGATGATTACAGAACAATCGTGAGAATTTCCCTGGTGTTAAATAAACCCAAGTTGTCTACTTGGCATCTATGCTGAAAACCTGAAAAGGACTATATGAACCATAAGTTCACAATCAAGAATCTGTTCACAGGAAGCTTGCCAGTCAGGGCTGAGAGGTGAAGCAAGATTTCTGGCATCAAAACCCATGGTGTTGAGATAGAATTAGTGTGTTAAAGGAAAAGAATCAATCAATGATGATACAGGTGGGTGGGGAAGTGGTATAATGGACAGCCCAATCATCTCAGTTACAAGATTTCACTGCAGGAGTTCTTCAGGGTAATTTCCCAGGCCCATCCATCTTCAGCTGCCTCATCAACGACCTCCTTTCCAACATAAGGCCAGAAGTGGTGATGTTTGCAGATGATTGCACAATGTTCAGCACAATTCATGACTCCTCAATTACTGAGGCAGTCTGTGTCCAAATGCAGCAAGACCTGGATAATATCCAGCCTTGGGCTGATAAGTAGCAAGTAACATTCACACCATACAAGAAAACCCGGTAAATTTCCAAAAAATAGGTTCTCGACAAGTTCAGGCTTGTCCTGGGGGCACTGGTGATCCGCTGGCGGATGCGGTTCAACCCTGCCTAGGTAGTAGAAGCACCCGCGACCCACTACCCACACGATCGGTACAAAGGGTGAGACGAACGAGACGCACCTGGGGTGACGCTGAGATGGGACGTGTGCCCCGTCTTGTCTTGGATGTTCACGACCAGACGATGACGAAAGATAATGACACCGATTACCACCCAAAGGTGTCACGGTACGAATGGGCAGCACGTCAGCCCAGTGATTAGCACTGAGGTTGACCGGCTACTTGGACCCAGGGTCGGTTCCCGACCTGGGCCTTGCGGCTGGGGGAGTTTGCACTTTCTCCCCGTGTTCGCGTGGGTTTTCCCCGGGTACTCCGGTTTCCTCCCACATGGCCAAAAATGTGCTAACTAGGTTAATTGGTTATGAACAATTGTCACGTCACCTAATCTGGCTTCCCTGAATTTGGAATAAACTTTTCCCTTAAATTCTAAATTTCCCACCTCACGCAAGAGGACCGAGCACCGAAAATACCGACAAAAGGTTCTCTAAACGCCCAATTAGATCAGGGGGCGACGGTACCAGCTCACACCCTGCCCTAAACACACTCAGGGTGCCCAACCGAGCCACAATGACATCAGTAGACCCCGGCTGGGGCTCTGCGAGCCACGGAATATGCCCTGGGCAGACCCCGGCTGGGGTCTGCAGGCAACAATTGGTAACTTCAGTAGACCCCGGCTGGGGTGCTACTCGTGGTACTTTAAGATCAAGAGCCCAAGGCGTGGGATCTGCTAGTGGTAGACAAAACCGTCGACGAGCGACGTAAAGACTCGGAAAAGGCACTCATGCGAGTGTATTCAAATTGCCAGGCAATGACCATCTTGAGCAAAAGAGAATCTAACCATTTTTTGACATTCCATGACATTAACATCACTGAATCCCCCACTATATACATCCTAGGGCATGACCATTGACCAGAAACTGAATTGGACTAGCTATATAAGTACCATGACTAGAAGAGCAGCTCAGAGGCTAAAACTTCTAAGACCAGTAAGAAATACTGACCACCCAAAACATGTCCAATATATACAAAGCGTAAGTCAGGAATGAGGTGGAGTATTCTTGACTTGCCTGAATGAATGCAGTTTCAAAAATACTGAGGCTGCTTGACACAATCCAGAAAAAAAGTAGCCTACTTTATTGGCATCCCATCAGCAACTATTCACTTCCTCCACCACCATAGTGGCAGCCACTTGTATCATTTACAAAATACACTGCAGGAACTTATCAGTGTTTCTTAGGCAGCACCTTCCAACCCCTGAACAATAAAATCTAGAAGAATGAGGGTTGCAGATACATAGGAACACCACCACCTGAAAGTTCTCCTCCAGGACCCTCACCATCCTGACTTGAAAATATACTGCAATTTTTCACTGTCGCTGGGTCAAAATCCTGGGACACCCTCACTAACAGCATGGAGAGTGTACCTACACTACAGGAACTGCAGCAGTTCAGCACCAACTTCTGCAGAATAATTAGGGATGGCCAATAAATGTTGGTCTATCCCGTTATGCTCACGTAGCGAAATGAATAAAATAAAAGAACCGATGGAGAAACAAAAGGCTTTAATGACCAGGAGAAATACCAAACTCTACAGAGAATAATTAATAAAACATCTTTTTCGGAGTAGTCTGGAGCAATCTCTTTCTGTAGCCATGAACCAAGTCATTTAATGGCTGATGACAAACTGCAGAAGATATGTGGTAGACGTTTCTCGCATAGCTATTTCAGAATTGCATCCTTTGTGGATCACAGTACTCCTATTGACAGTAGGGTTGTAACTGAAATGAATAGGCCATCATGTCAAATCCTTGGCAGAAAAGCTGGCAGATTGATCAGAAGGTGGAATGGAGCGCTAAGTATCTCACTGCAATTTTTAAATCACTACTGCGTATTCTTGCTGATAGAATGGAGGCCCATGACTCAGCACTGGTTTAAGTCACTTAGCAAACCATGACTTTGTAAGTTCTTCATGCATTCCTCTCAGACAGCAGTCCTAAGGTTATCCAGCCAATTGTGCATGAAGGATAGCTGAATAAAACTAATTTCATTAGTAAGCATATGAGGTGAAATGTCAGGGTGGGATTGATGCTGCTTACTCCTTCACTCCTGCACTGATAGTATAATTCTGGTGTTAAACGATGGTGTGTGCTGATTGAAGTGCTTTACTGCCAGATTCATCGATCTCACCAGAGCCTGCTGCTGTGACCCTCCACTGCTGGGCAATAATTAAATTTCAACTGACATATGGCATGCCGAGTGATTAGCTATAAGCTAAACAATTCTTTTACATGAACACAGATTATTTTATGACCGTTGCTGTGTATTAATCAGTCCTGGAATCAAGTGAGGCTAGAAAAAATGAGGCTGTTGGACCCGACTCTGATATCTGGCCTAGCCCAGATATCATACGTATACAGAGCTTTCATAAAATGACGTATTGTGAGAACCTTGATTCTGAATTCCAATCACAGACACGCAGTCCTTCAGATCAGACTATTGACAGTGTTGCTTTACTCATTTTCATGCTTCCTGCTTTTCATTGTTTTTGGTAGCTGTTGTATGCGAATTCACCGTCAGCAGACTATGTGCAGTGGATGGGCAGGAGTGTATCATTCTTTAAGCAGCCTGGAAATGATTTTTGCAAAAGCTCCGTAATGTGACGTTTTTGTGAATGAGTGAAGAATATAGTATAGAATATGCCTGTTTGCTCCCATTGTTGCATGATGGGTGATGTAAGTATGTGTCCTTTTCAACCGGGGCGACTTGCTAAAGAAAAGCTTTCAAGTAAACGTAATTCTGTTAACTGTTCAAGTTGCCAGTCTGTGCAGTTTGAAAAGAAATATATTGTTTATAATTCAGAAGCTAATATAGATCAGCTGCAGTCTCTGCTGCTCTATAATGTTTGGTCTGTAGCAAATTCAACCAGGATTTCTAAGATTTACGGTATATCAGATTATTTCCTGTTTTAGATGTTCTGTTAGAAGCCCTCTTGCTATGTATAAACATGCCATTGATGTCAGTTGGGTATTAACAGGGAGTAGTAAGTGATTCTATATTTGTTTTGAATAAAATGACAATTTATTACAGGACTATTTGTGTTGTCGGAAAACCTCCAAGCATAAATTTCTCAGTTGATTCATTTTTTTGCCTGCAAATAGAACACTTTAGGTAACCACTGCCATCATCAGATATTCCTGAGTCTGGTGTAACATGATTTGATAAAGAAAAAAATCATTAGTCTATCCCAGCAATGTATTCTCATTATTAATCTTAAAAAAAGCACACTGCTACACCATGGTGAGAGTTTACTATTTGTCTTTCCAGCCATCCTGTAGCTTTTCTACAGGAGATTACTGTAACAGATAGGTCTGGCACATATAGGGTTAATGTGGGACTGAGTACAATACTGTCAGCACAGTTAGATAAGAGAGCACACCTAGAGGTCAGTGTTGTATTGAGCAGAGCCATGTGTTGTTCCAAACATGGATATAGCTCCTACTTTGCATCTTTTACTTTATCTCTGTAAATAGTTCTAGTAGTTAATAATGACTCATAGTTAGCCAATGTGTGATCATGGAGAGTTCTTCTGATTTACTGAACTATGACCAATGAAACATGTTTAGTGGCAAATTAAGGACCATCTTGTGCTGTAGTAAACTCACAAGGAACTAGACTGGGACAAGTCAATTTATTTCACTTCAGGTCCTATAAATTGACCTACTAAATATTTATAACACATTAATCTGGACTACTTTATGTTGTGTTATACTATGTTGTGCTGTATAAGTCATTCTGTATGTAAAAAGATCATTAGGCAATACAGGTTTTTCCCATATGCCAAATCTTCCTTTGCATCCCACCACCATCTGCTGGGAGAAGCAGAAAAAGACTCATGACCAATTTATGAAACGCTCTTCCTTAAGAACGATCTGGAAAACTTCAAGAGGTCCAAAACTTATTGCCTGTTACAATTTTATGCAATGAAATCAATGAATTATAGTCAGTAATAATCGACAGGATTTTCCAGACCTTCCCACTGGCAAGATCTTCTGGTCCCATTAAAGGTACCTGCTGGGTGCAGGAACAGAAAATCTCTCCAATTTCTTCTGTCAGGGAATTGGTGTAGACCTGCATAATACATCTAGCAATGGCACTGTGTAAGTGAATTCTTTCCCCATAGTTACAAGAGAAAAAAAAGTAAGGTAAGTAATGTGTAATGCAAAGTTATAATTAAAAAAAAAAATCATTCATGTGATGTGAGTCATTACAATCGTCAGAATATATTGCCCATTCCTAATTGTCGTTGAGAAGGTAGTGGTGAGATGTCTTCTTGAATTGTAGTAAGAAATCTCATAACACCAGGTTAAAGTCCAACGGGTTTATTTGGTAACCACCACTAGCTTTCAGGGCTGTGCCCCTTCATCAGGTAGGTGGGGAGTTCTGATCATAAAGAGGACATACAAAGATACACACTCAGCTTACAGAATACTGATGAGAATGCGAGTCTTTACAGCTAATCAAGTCTTAAAGGTGCAGACAATGTGAGTGGAGATAGCATTAAGCATAGGTTAAAGAGATGTATATTGTCTCCAGACAGGACAGTAAGTGAGATGTTGCAAGCCCAGGCAAGTCATAAATAGTGTGACATGAATCCAAGATCCCAGTTCAGACTGTCCTCGTTTGCGGATCTTTGCTGTCAGTCTCTGCGCTATTGTGTGTCGTGAAGACCGCTTTGGAGAACGCTTACATGAAGATCAGAGGCCAAATAGAACATAGAACACTACAGCACAAACAGGCCCTTCGGCCCACAAGTTGTGCCGAACACATCAAAACCTACCCAGCCATAGACCTATCTATAACCCCCAATCCCATTGGATCCCATATACTCATCCAGAAGTCTTTTAAAAAGACCCCAGCGAGTTCACCTCGACCACCACCGACGGCAGCCGATTCCATTCACTCACCACCCTCTGAGTGAAAAACTTTCCCCTAGCATCCCCTCTGTACTTGCTTCCCTGCACCTTAAATCTGTGCCCTCTCGTCGCGACCATTTCAGCCCTGGGAAATAGTCTCTGAAAGTCCACCCTATCTATTCCTCTCAACATCTTGTAAACCTCTATCAGGTCGCCTCTCAACCTTCGTCTCTCCAGGGAGAACAGTCCCAGCTCCCTCAACCTGTCTTCATAAGGCATGCCTATCCAGGCAACATCCTTGTAAATCTCCTCTGCACCCTTTCAATAGCTTCCACGTCCTTCCTTTAGTGAGGCGACCAGAACTGCGCACAGTACTCCAAGTGTGGTCTGACAGGGTCCTATAAAGCTGCAGCATTACCTCCTGACTCCTGAACTCAATCCCTCGATGAATGAAGGCCAGTACACCGTAAGCTTTCTTAACCACATCCTCCCCCTGGGAGGCCGATTTGAGAGTCTTATGGACCCGGACCCCAAGATCCCTCTGCTCTTCCACACAGCTAAGACTCCTACCTTTGATAGTGTTCTCATTCATCCCGTTGGATCTGCCAAAATGGACCACAACACATTTATCCGCGTTGAAGTCCCTCTGCCACTTCTCCGCCCAGTCTTGCATCCTGTCGATGTCATGCTGCAACTTCTGACATCCCTCCAGACCATCCACAACACCACCGACCTTCGTGTCATCGGCGAACTTACTCACCCATCCCTCCACTTCCTCATCCAAGTCATTTATGAAAATGACAAACAGCAAGGGTCCTAGAACAGATCCCTGGGGCACTCCACTGGTGACCGACCTCCATGCAGAAAAAGAGCCATCCACAACCACCCTCTGCCTTCTGCAGGCAAGCCAGTTCTGGATCCACAAGGCCAAAGCCCCTTGGATCCCATGGCCTCTCACCTTCTCAAGAAGTCTTGCATGTGGGACCTTGTCAAATGCCTTGCTGAAGTCCAAGTACACCACGTCCACTGCTCTTCCTTCGTCAATGTGTTCAGTCACATTTTCAAAGAACTCAATTAAGCTCATAAGGCACGACCTGCCTTTTACAAAAACATGTTGACTATTTCTAATCAACCTAAACTTCTCCAAATGCTCGTAAATCTTGTCCCTCAGAAGCCTCTCCATCAGCTTACCAACCACTGAGGTCAGACTCACCGGTCGGTAATTTCCAGGACTATCCCTGTTCCCTTTCTTGAAAATAGGGACCACATCCGCAATCCTCCGGAACCTCTCCCGTCTCCATCGACGACGCAAAGATCATCGCCAGGGGCTCTGCAATGACATCCGTCACCTCCCACAATAACCTGGGGTACATCCCGTCTGGTCCCGGAGACTTGTCTATCTTGATAGCATTTAAAAGTTCTAACACATCCGCCCATGACCACTAAAGTGTTCACCAACAGGAAGAGAACAGCCTTGCCTGGTGATTCTCAAGAGGTGTTCATTCATCTGCTGTCGTAGCATTTGCATGGCCTCTCCAATATATCATGCCTCGGGACATCCTTTTCTGCAGCGAATCAGGTCGACAATGTTGGCAAGATGATTCTTGAATGAACGCCGCTTGACAATCGCCAGGCAAGACTGTTCTTTTCCTGTTGGTGAAAACTTCAGCTGTCAGGGGCATTTGACCTCAGATCTTCAGGTAAGCGTTCTCCAAGGCTGGCCTTCACAACACATGACAGCGCAGAGTCGCTGAGCAGAGACTGATGGTCAAGTTGCGCACGCGTGAGGATGGCCTCGACCAGAATCTTGGGTTCATGTCACTATCTGTAACCCCCATGACTTGCCTAGACTTGCAACATTTCACTTACTGTCCTGTCTGAAGATAATTTACGTCTCTTTAACCTATGCTTAATGCACCTTTAAGACTTGATTAGTTGTAAAAACTCGCATTCTAATCAATATTCTGTAAATTGAGTGTTTGTCTTTATATGCCATGTTTGTGATCAGAACTCCCCACTCACCTGACAAAGGGGCAGTGCCCTAAAAGCTAGTGGCCTTTGCTGTCAAATAAACCTGTTAGACTTTAACCTGGTTTTGTGAGACTTCTTACTGTGTTTACCCCAGTCCAACGCTGGCATCTCCATTTCTTGAATTGTTGCAGCCCATAGTGCTGTTCTGTAGGGAGTTCCAGGCTTTGATTTTTAATTGTTAGGTTAGGATGGTGTGCTTGGAGGCCCACTTGCAGGTGTTTCCATGTGTCTGTTGCCTTTGTTCATCAAGGTGATACATGTCACAAGTTTGAAAGATGCTACTGCAAGAGGCTTGGTGAGTTGCTGCAGTGCATCATATAAATGTTACACGCTGCAGCAATGATATTCTGGTGGGACCGCAGGTTGACGTGAATGTTCAAGGTAATGATCAGGTCCAATTAATTTTCTAGTCAGTGCAAGTTTCCTGAATGACATTGGGGGTGCAGTCATCTAAACAAATGAAAAGTATTTGATCACACGACTGACTTGTGCCTTGCAAATGGTGGAAATTCTTTAAAGAGTCAGGAGGTGAGTTATTTGCCGCAAAATTCATGATCATTGACCTGCTCTGTTGGCCATGGTATTTATAAGATATTTTAGCTGGTAATGTTTATATTGGGGATTCAGCATTGGTATTGCAATTGAATGTCAAGCAGAGATATTTAAATTTTCTTTTGTTGGAGACGATTGCATGATTTGTGTGGTACGATGTTATTTGTATTTGTTTTTATCAGCCTGAGCCTGAATGTTATCCAGAGAGTGCTGCATATGGACAGTGATTGTTTCATTATCTGAAAGGAACTTAAGACTGCACTATCACAGCGAACATGCATACTTCTGTTCTTATTGTAGAGGAAGTTCATTAATAAAGCCAATCTTGGGTCAAGAACACTGTCCCAAGAAACACCTACAATGATGTTCCATCGTTAAGATGATTGGTGTTCAACAATAAAAAACACCTTCCTTTTTGCTGTGCATGGCAGCAACTGTTGAGGTTGGTTAGCTCCAATTCCCATTGACTTCAGTTTTGCTCAGGGCTCTTGATGTTGTACTTTGTCAAATATCACCTTGACATCAAAGGCAGGCACCTTCTGAGTTCAGTTCTTTTATCCATGTTTGGATCAAGGCTGGAATGAGGTCTGTAGCCATGTGGCCCTGCGTGCTATCCCAACTGAACATCAGTGAGCAAATTATTTGTGAGTACATCCTACTTCACAGCAATGTCGATGACACCACTTATCATTTTGTTGATGATTAGAGTAGACTGATGGACAATATTGGCCCGATTGATTTGTCAGGCTTTTTGTGTAGACAACGTATTTGAGGAATTTTCCACACACCAGTCTTGAAGCTGGCGTTGAAGGAACAGTTTGGTTTAGTTCTGGACTACAAGTTTTCAATACAACTGCCGAGATGTCTTTTCTGAATCTCGTGCCTTTAGCTATTTCTTGCTCTCACGAGGAGTGAATTGAATTGCTGAACACAGGAGTCTGTGATGCTAGGGACTCGGGGAGGTTGTGGCGGATTATCTGCTTGGCACTCCTGAATGAAAACAATGGCAAATGCTTCAGTCTTGCCTTTTTTACCACACATGCCATGCTCTGCTATGATTCAGGATGGGAACATTCTTGGAGTCTCCTATTTCTATTCTTTAACAGTCAGCAATTATCGATAATTGTCAGCACAATTCACAGATGTCAGGACTGCAAAACTTCAATCTAATTTCCAAAAGACATTTGATTTTATAGGGTTATTGTGAAAAATAAAAGCTCATAGTGTAGGGGATAAAATCGGAGCACGGATAGAAGTTTGGCAACTGGCAGAAGTCAGAGAATATACAAAATTGGCCTTTTCCTGATTGGCAGAATGTGATGAGCGGGAGTCCCACAGGAGTCTGTGCTGGGGCCTCAATTTTTTACAATTTTTGTCAATGACTTACATGAGGGAAGTGAAGGCACGACAGTTAAATTTTTGTGAAGAAGCTGTACGGAGATTGCTGATGGACATAGGTTGAGTGAGTGGGTAAAAATCTGACGGATGGAGTATAATGTGGAAAACTGTGAAGTTGTTCACTTTAACAGGGAGAATAAAATGCAGAGTATTACTTAAATGGAAAATGACTGTAGAGTTTTAAGGTGCAGAGGGATTTATATATTTTTGTGCATGAGTCACAAAAAGTTAGTTCTCAAGTACATCAAATAATTAAGGCCAACAAAATGCTCTTCTTTATTATGAAAAGCATTGAATTTAAACTGAGGATGTTATAGAGGGCCAAATCTTTAACATTGTGTGCAGTTTTGGTCTTTTTTTTAAGGAAGGATGTAAATACATTGGAAATGGTTCAGAGCAGATTTACTAGATTGATCCCTGGAATGAAGGGATTGTCTTGTGAGGAAAGGTTTGATGTTCTGAGCTTGGTTTCACTAGCAAAAAGTGTGAAGTGAAGGCTGACTTAATTGATATATATAAGATTCTGAAATATATTGAGAAGGTAGTCATGTAAAGGATTTTTTTTGGGTGCATCCAGAACTAGGGAGCACTGTTTTAAAATTAGGCATTGTCCTTTCAGGACAGAGTTGAGGAGAGTTTATTTTCTCTTAGAGCGTTGTGCAGCTTTGGAACACCCTGCCTCAGGAGTTGAAGTCATTGGATACTTTTAAGGTGAAGTTAGATTCTAATTAGACAAGGGAATGAGGGCTATTGGGGATAGATGAGAATGTCGAACTTGGAACACTAGCAGATTAGCCTTGAGCTTATCAAATGGTGGAGCAGGCTCAAGGGGCCAAATGGCCTACTTCTGATCCTGTTTGTTTTATTTGTATGTTGATTGTAATATTGCTTATTTTGACTATAATGTACTGCTGCTATTTCACATACTATTTAGCATGCATGCAATTCTGTGGTTGGTTTTCTTAGCTCTACTAAGGCCATCTGACAGATATGTCCTCCAGAACATGATCAGCTTGACCAGTAGTGTGTTACCAAGCCGCTCTTGGTGATGGACAATTAATTCTCCCCCCTCTCTTCCCCCGAGTATATTTTGTGTCCTAGCTATCCTCGGTTCTTCTTGCAAGTGATATTAAAAATGGGGGAGTTCTGAATCATCAGCTGAAGGGGTGGAGTGTGGGTAGATGGTAAGCAGTTGGAGGTTTTCCCGCCCATGATTGGACTGATGCTGTGAGATTTCAGGGAGTCCAGTGTCGATATTGAGCACAGCCAGGATTACCCCTTCCTGACTGTAAATGTCCTGCTGCAACTATTGATGGACCTATCCTGCCAATAGAATAAGACATATCAATGAAGGGTTGTGAGAGTGTCTAAGACATTGGCTGTGAGTTATGGTTCAGACAGCACAGGCACGTCTGTTTGCTTTGGAATATTGACTGAGCTGGAGAGGTGTTGGCTGAATTTAATGGTTAGGTTGATGTCAGATGGTCCGTACTGTTCTATTTTTATTTGACTCTTTCATTAATGATGTTGATACAACTGAATGACTTGGCCATTTCAAAAAGCATTTGGGAGTCAGTCACATTGGCTGCGGGTCTGGAATTGCACATAGACTGTGGATGGTACATTTTCTTCCCGACACAATGTTAGTGAACCAGATGGGTTTTTAACAACAATAAGGCTGTTATATGGTATTCCAAATTTATTTAATAAATTGAATTCAAATTCCCAGCTGCCTTGATGAGATTTGAAATCTGAACTGCAGATCATTAGTCCAGGTATTTACATTACTAGCCCAGCAATATAACTACTGTGTTACCATTCCTACTAAAGGAGATAATTACATATTACATACTTTGCTATATGCACATTATAAAAACTGAAAGCACTCTATTCTTGATGTGTTTAGGTGCAGGTTTGTGTAGGAGAAATGATAGAGAAAACCTGCTGAGAATTTTGATTTTTGATATGAATGATTGCTATTACCCAATGCCAAACATGAGAACAAGCCTTGATTGCAATTTGCAAATGACATTGTACATAATTAGAATGGATGAAAACGGTTTCAGTAACTTGTTGAATATGCATGCTTAAATTTAATTTTTAAAAGGGTGCATTCTACGGACAGATTTAGGCCAACGTGTCTTAATTTGGACCAATTTAGAATGATTCAGATTCACCAGATGTTTGGCATTGGCTTCTAGCAGTTATGTACAACATTAAAAGATTTTTAATGAGAGTTACATTGACAGCTCAGTGGGGCAGAGAGGAATAAGTGAGAGCGTCACATTGGAGGAGACTGGCTTATTTTTATTTGTAGCTCAGTGACTTTGCATTATTTTTTGATATTGCTGCTCAGTGTGACCTTCTTACCACAGTTCCACACAGTGCCTTTTGTGATACATTTAGACAAAAACTGTGCAGACAAAGCCCCAACTGACAGAAATGGGAGACTGACTAAAGTAATGTGAAAGCATTGGCCTTTGACCTCTTGTTGTCGTATCAAACCCAATCCAAGGAGAGGTAGAACTGACATTTGTTTCTATTAATTATGGGCAATTTTATCAGTGGATTTAAACTTCTAGTTCAACATAATTCATTGATCTTTGGAGTTACATAGCTGCTATGGAGAATAAGAATAAAAATACAGTACTGATAGCATTTAATATAGAGGTGGCAAACATTTTGTTGTATCTGTATAATTTGTTTTTAAGTTTTCTCTTGCTTTTTTATTGACATTTTCTTATGAGACCTGTGCCATCCAGAGTGCTGTGAGACCCCCTGAATTCAAGATTTGCAGAAAACATTGTCAGAAGAACTGGTTGTCTAGAATGTTCTTCCCAATTTGAATCCCTCTTGGCTAGTTTGCAATAGAGCAGAGAGGCAAGAGGCCAGGAGAGTAAGGGATCATGGGAGAAGGCTGCAGCACACTTGCGATTACATTCCCCTGTCAAGAAATTGTATAAAGATCTTTGTGAAGAGCTGTGCATTAGTAGACAGTGAAGGAAGCCATCTGAGAGACGTTAAGCAAGAGAGCTCAGATCTCAATCAATTTCATGCAACTTCAGTAGAAATGAACGTGATCACAACTATGTATTTTCACGGCTCCACATCTCTCTAGTTATAGCCATGGGAAATCAATACAGCCAAGGAGGTACAATGATAAGTCAAAAGACAAATGCCCTGTTCTGAAGGGCACCTGATTTTACCAGCTATGGATGTGCCATGTGGAGCAGAGATAATACAGCTGGCTTCCTTAGGTGCATGGTACATCAACATTATTCATGTAGCACTGAAAACAGTGATTTGAAATCTGTTGGCATACATCAAGAGAAAAGGCTCTAGAATTAGGTATTATCATTAACTTTATACAATGTACAAGAATAGATAAGCATAGGATTCTTTCCAGAAAAATGATCTGACATCACCGATAATGCATATTATCTTCCATGTTTTCTAGTATTGTAAATAACAGCTTCACATTCAAATGTTTTTATATAGAATTTTAGTCTGAAGTCTATGGACAGAAATATTAATTTACATTCACGGAATTACAGTGCAGTCCTTCAGCCCATCAAGACTGCACCAAAAGATGAGAAACACCTGCCTAGTCTCGTTTACTAGCTCTTGGCCCATTTGACCAGGAATGTTCAGTAAATGATAAAGGGCAGATATTATTGTTCCATGTGTGTTTTGTTGAGGTGAGAGGAAGTGGATTCTATAAGAAAGCTTAAAAGCATAAAAATGAATGCTTTTAAGATGCACATTTCAACAAACTGTCAGTGAAACAGATAGATGCAGCATAGTAATTTCCAATGCATTCTGTCAGAAATAGTTATGACTGTCACATCAGTGGGAAATCATGCCCCACAGTCAGGAAATATTTTAGAAACAATGAGGAATAGTGTATGGAGGTGAGGGTGTGGAGTGCAAGCGGGGTGGAATGGGAAATAAATACTTCAACTCTATTTACACCCACCACTTAGGTGATCGTTTGCTTTAAGAATATGTTTTTGCTTGAAATACGTTCTTGTGAAAAATCAGCTTCAGCCAAGCAACCTGTTGACTGGCATTAAATGTGCATTTGAAGATGGAAATAAGATGGATTTAATCATAAAACAACTAAGTTATTGAGTGAATAGAAGCTGGCAAAATGAATGAAAATCAATACTAAATTTATACCTATGCATTAATTACCGTGTATTTTTGGTTTATTGGACCCGATTTTACTATTGCATCATTTGATCATTTTACCCTTTACCAATTACTATCTGGTGGGGCTGGTGTGGGGGAGGGAGGCCCTGATCCATTCTCTGGTGGTGGCAGTTCAGACGTATCTGTAGTTGGGGGAAGGAGGAAAAGCAGGGAGGAGAGAGGCCTGAACATCCTCTGGTGGAGGCAGGGCAGGGAGACAGGGAGGGACTGCTGCTCTGGGGACGATCGGTGGGGGGGAAGGGTACAGAGGGTCATGATTGGTCTGGGTAGTGGGGGAGGGTGGGAACGGGTAGATAAGGGGGACAGTTATATTGTAAGGTTGGGGAGCCATTGCTCCTGCTTTTCACTCCCAGGTCACTTTGTACCCTTTTGCAGCCTGGGGGCGATATGACAGGGGCGCTTTTTTCGAATTTTTTTTTTCGCACAGTTCAAAGCTCTGATCGGAGCTGCAGCATTTTGGGCACAATAAGCCCGATCCACAGTGCAATTCAGATCCACATTTTTTCTTCAGGCTAAGTGCATATGGGGATGCCTGTGAGCAATTTCCCAAGTTGGTTCTGAATTGCTCCCAAATTCAGCACTTAGAATCAAAATCAGGTCCATTAAGAAGATTATGCGAAGGACAATCATTCGTATTTTAGGACTCCATAGTTAAGATTATGAATGAAGAGATGATACGTTAAGAAGTAATTATAGAGAAAGAAAGAAGAGCAAATCTGAAGGAAAATCAGAAATATGCTAGAACAATAAAGTGCTGATATTGGGGGACATCAATTACTCAAATATAGATCGGATAATGTTAGAGTGAGGGGGAACTTCCAGTCCTGTATGTTCTTTATCCAACTTGGGAGCTAGGCACTGCTAGATCTAATGCTGGAGTGTGAAGTGGACCAAGTGGATCAAAAGTCTGTTAGGGAATATTTAGATAAAAGTGGCCATTGTACCATAAAGTTAAGATTATTTCTGTTGGAACTTTTTGTCTTGAAGTTATCAGGACAGATGCAATGATGTCAGATTTCAGTTGAAGTAATGGTTTATACTGCATGAGAAAAGGTTGCTAATTGGCAGCAAATTGACTTTGGTTGGTTAACACTTTGTAAGAAGTCTCACAACATCAGGTTAAAGTCCAACAGGTTTATATAGTAGCCACTAGCAAAAGCCACTAGCTTTGATCAGTGAGTACAGAATTTTGATCACAAACAGGGATATAAAGACACACACTCAGTTTACAGAATACTGATTAGAATGCAAGTTTTTACAGCTATTCAAGTCTTAAAGGTGCAGACAATGTAAGTGGACATACCATTAAGCATAGGTTAGAAATGTGTATTGTCTCCAGACAGGGCAGTAAATGAGATTTTGCAAGCCCAGGCAAGTCATGGGGGGTTACAAATAATGTGACATGAACCCAAGATCCCAGTTGGAGCTGCCCTCATCTGTGCAATTTTGGCTATCAGTTCCTGCTCAGCAATTCTGCGCTGTCGTGTGTCGTGAAGGCCGCCTTGGAGAATGCTTATCCAAAGATCAGAGGCTGAATGCCTGTGACTGCTGAAGTGTTCCCCAACAGGAAGAGAACAGTCTCGCCTGGCGATTGTCAAACATTGTTCATTCATCCGTTGTCATAGCATCTGCACGGTCTCCCCAGTGTACCATGACATCCTTTTTTGCAGCATATCAGGTAGACAACGTTGGCCGAGTTGCAAGAGTATATACCATGTACCTGGTGATGGTGTTCTTATGTGAGAAGATGGCATCTGTGTCGATGATCTGCATGTCTTGCAGAGGTTGCTGTGGCAGAGTTGTGTGGTGTTGTAGTCACTGTTCTCCTGAAGGCTGGGTAATTTGCTGCAAACAATGGTCTGTTTGAGGTTGTGCGGTTGTTTGAAGGCAAGAAGTGGAGGTGTGGCAATGGCCCTGGCGAGATGTTCGTTTTCATCAGTGACATGTTGAAGACTCCAGAGATGTCGTAGCTTCTCTGCTCTGGGGAAGTACTGGACGACATCTTCTCTGGAGTCTTCAACATGTCATTGATGAAGATGAACATCTCGCCAAAGCCATCACCACACCCCCATTTCTTGCTTTCAAACAACTGCACAACCCTGAACAAACCGTTGACTGCAGCAAACTACTCAGCCTTCTGGAGAACATTGACCATGACACCAAACAATCCTGCCACAGCAACTTCTGCAAGATGTGCCGGATCATCAACACGGATGCCATCATCTCACACAAGAACACCATCCACCAGGTACATGGCACATATTCTTGCAACACGACCAACATTATCTACCTGATACACTGCAGGAAAGGATGTCCCGAGGCATGGTACGTGCAGACATGACAACAATCACCAGGCAAAACTGTTCTCTTCCTATTGGCGAACGCTTCAGTGGTTGCAAATCTTTGGGTAAGCGTTCTCCAAGACAGCCTTCATGACACACAACAGCGCAGAGTTGCTGAGCAGAAACTGATAGCCAAGTCCACGCACATGAGCATGGCCTCAACCGGGATCTTGGGTTTATGTCACACTATTGCTTGGGCTTGCAAAATTGCACTTACTGTCCTGTCTGGAGACAATACACATCTCTTTAATATATACTTAATGTAGAGGATAGAGTAATCTTAACCAAAGCTATCTTACCCAAACATGAAATTGTTACACAGGACCATTGACATAGATCCCACTTAGTAGAAGCTAGCAATAGAGAAAGCTTACCTTATATAATTGCCAAAAGCAATGGGTAGGTGATATGTATACCTGGGATTGCATTCAATTCCATTCAATTTTGTGAAGCTAATCTAATAGCCCAAGAAAAGACTAAATTAAGCTATCACATCAACAATAGCAGGAATAGAGACAGTCAACCTAGAAACAAACAGCAACACATCATCCACATGGAGGAAACTTTTATGCTGCTAACCTGCACTAGATAATCCACAATCTGAGGGTCACTTCTGATGGTTTCCACTGGAGGTTCAATATCCGACACAAACTGTAAAGGACATAAGGCCATCCCTGCCTAGTCCCCTTTTGAAGAACAAAATTATCAGTTCTACAACCATTTGTAAGGACTGCCACCAATGAAACCCCTGTAATGTACACGTATTCACAAAATCCCCTCCCAGTCTGAACTTGTGCAATGTGTAGAACAGATAATTATATCCCATCCTATTGAAAGCCTTTTCGGTGGTCAATGCAATCACTAACCCATCTATAGCAAGCTTTTGAAAGACGAAAATAATACTCAGTAACCTCCTAACATGATTACATGAATTTTGGCCCTTGATAAATCTAGTTTGGTCACTTTGAATGATCACAGGAAGGGCCAGAGCCATAGACACCAACTTCTAATCAGCATTTAACAAAGAAGTGTACTGCTGAGGATTTTTGCCTGGTTTTTGGTTAAGGAAACACAAAGCGACAGTAGTAATAGATCTGTTTCAAATGAATAATTATACATACCAAATAATTAATCTATTAACATGTCCTTAAATTCCTTGCAGAATTCACAGCTGAAAGTCACCAGACTCAGGTACCTTCCATAGCTAAAGCTCCTTCAGGATAGAAACTACCTCCTAATGGACTTAGAAGCATTCAAAGTTGCTCTCAGCTCTTCTTGAGATCCAGGGAAGCTCAGGAGAAGAAGAGAAATGCTCCGTAGATGCCGGAGTGTCGTCAGTTTGATAACATTTATAAAAATTACCATAAAAAAACTCCTGAAAGCCTCAATCCTTCTATTTCCCTTAGGGTCCACCACTAAAACAATCGCTGTAGAATCCAATTTCTTTCTAGTAAGAAAAGCCAAATATCAACTGGGTTTATTCGATACAACTTCTGCCCAGCAAAACTTAGTCTTCTCAGCACACTGAATTAACAATCGAATCGGATTTTACCATACTCCCTCTCTAGCTCGGTCAGCCAGAGTGCCAACTGGCACTGCTGTTCTACCAACTTATGCCTCTTGATGGTCGAGTATTAGATGACTCAGCCTCAAGCAAAGGTCTTGCAAGTCTCCCAAAGGATTGAGGGACTTGCATCAGAAAGAGAATTAAACAATTCGGTCCTAATGTATGAAATAAATTATGGTCACTGAGTAGAGACATGTCAAATCTCCAGGATCTCAACTGAAAATGTACTCTTTTGTGAAGAAAATCTAAAAAGACTGGAAATCACAATACAATCAAATGCAGAATGGTCTTTGGCATGAAAAAATAACAATGTCAGTGTGATACAACTGACGGGCTGAGAAAAAGCTAAATTCTCTAGTGGGATTTTACAGCTGCACTTGTCCCAAGGCCGGAAAATCCCACCCGAGGCCACTGGGCCTTTGCATGCTCTATGTCCCACCCGCTACATTTCCTGTGGCCGGCGGGAAGGGAAAATTCTGCCCTTTATCCTTTGGATGCAGAATTCTCTACACGTCTTAATTATTCTGTCTCTTTATAAGCCGGAGCCAATGTCCGAGCCTGCCGTGTAAGGTGGTTCCTTGTTAAAGGGATTTATCTATCAGTAGGTTAAATTGGCAGTGACAATCACCACCAATAAAGCAGTAATTGGAGGCCAATTCAGCAAAGTCCATGAAGATCTTAGTGACAAAATCTGAAGAATAGTTTGGAAGTCCACATTTATTATTGATATATTTCGCCATACACCAACCCCTTCACAACTAAACACCTAACTCCTTTATCTTTCATACAACTCTCTAAATTAAAATGTAGATTCTTATTAATCAGCATCGCTATCCCTTGACTACTGATCGAAAAAGAAATAAAAAAAACCTATCCCACTGAGTCCCTCCTGTGTTTGAGTTGCTTCCTGTCATCCAAATGAGTTTTGTGCAACAAAGCTATGTTAGCTTTCTCTTCTTAAGAAAAGACAAAATCTTCTTTCTTTTCATGTGATGATGATTTCCCATACATTCTAGGAGTAAATCTTTAAAGTATCTGCTGCCATTGTTTAATCAGCCACAGAAGATATAGGATATTAGCACAAATATAATCGCGGGTTGAACTACCAAGGATTTTCACACAATGCTTAGGCACGTACTGAAAAATATTTTCCCACCTCCCAATATACTGGAGGCACCATTTAGACACTACAATGTATTTTCCCAGAATATATAGTCTGTATCATAAACAGGAGTCAGAGATTTTATAATCCCAAAACAACAGAAATGCAAAAAGTATGTAAGCCTTATGTTCTAGGGGGATTTTCTCTTTCAGCTAAGAGGATTCATAGGGCCTTACACACTACCTCCACGTTAAACCACTTGCCCTCCTCCCTGGAGTAGCACCACTCAGTGGAATAAAGGATATCAGGTGAAAC
This sequence comes from Sphyrna mokarran, assembly GCA_024679065.1. Lineage (NCBI taxonomy): Eukaryota > Metazoa > Chordata > Chondrichthyes > Carcharhiniformes > Carcharhinidae > Sphyrna > Sphyrna mokarran. The sequence goes on from JAGIQG010000009.1 coordinate 44,644,767, forward strand.
AATCCACAATTAGTAATGCAAGGATTATAAGACAAGAAGAAAGATTAAAAATTGCGCACCTAGTTACTGTACAACCAATACAAGAGGTACATTGCAGCATATATTCCAAGAAGGATATTTGGATGTCCCTGGATTCGATAGGATAATAGGTGAAAATTTACCTCAGTGCTCACTCATAGGATTACTCCCATGAATGTGATAAATCACATAACAGGATCAGTTAAGAGATGCAGTTGCAGAGGATAAATTCAAGGGTTAACCAAGAATTGCAGAATACAACTCTAAACAGGATAACAGGCAAGATTCATCTCAGAACCCAGACACATGATTGCCATTATCAATATAAAAAAACACACAATATAGGATCAATACAAGGATAATGTTACAGGGAGCACAGTCAAAGATTAACAATGAACTGCATGTGCATTGTTCTGAACCAATGCCCTCTACAGAGTCTAAAAAAGCCGAATCCTCAGCAAGACAGCAAGATTGTTAAACATCTTAATAGATCCTTCAAGAGTCACCCTCAGCACAGTAGTTAATGCGGGGCATACTGGAACCCAGAAATCTTCAGATATTTTCTAATCTCATAGAACCCCCCTCCCCCAATGACATTGCTGTATCATCACCAGGAAGTTTTGGAAGAGAGAGACTTTTGTTCCATCAGAGAGTCAAGTCCCATCGCCTCTGGCAGCTTCCAATACTTTTTGGCGATCCCTGAAATCATGAAATCACATGATTATTGGCCGTGTATACTGGTTGGCCCTAGACTTCAAAGATAGGACATGATTTGTCCTTTCAAACCTAGAATGCCAAGTCTTCGTGCTGAGGTTAAAAACACGTGGTGACCAGCTCTCAAAAAATTTAATGAGTAGCTTATCCTCTGTTCCCTCAGGAAAACCAATCACATGAATATTCTTCCCGTATATTAATCCACTGCGCTAGCAATAGATATTATTTCATTGGGCAGCATAGTGGCACAATGGTTAGCACTGTTGCCTCACAATGCCAGGGATCCAGGTTTGAATCCAAGCTTGGGTCACTGTCTATGTGGAGTTTGAACATTGGTTGTTTTTCAGTCTCAAGGAGATAGACAGTGGTGTCCTCCAAGGTTCAGCGTTGGGACCACTTTTTAAAATTCATATAAATGACTTAGGTAGAAGAATACAGGGTAAAATTTCAAAATTTGGCAATGATACTAAACTTTGAGGTATGGCTGACAATGAGAATGTAGATCAATCCCACGAGACTCATCTCCAAACTTCGTGGTCTGGGACTCGGTTTCTCCCTCTGCAACTGAATCCTAGACTTCCTAACTCTCATACTACAGTCAGTAAGGACAGGCAACAACACCTCCTCCATGATCATCTTCAACACCAGTGCTCCACTTGGCTGTTTTCTCAGTTCCTTACTGTTCTCATACACCTTTGGACCTATGGCCAAATTCCCCTCCAATTTGATTTTTAAGTTTGCTGATGACACCACTGTTGTGGGTCGAATCTCAAACAATAACAAGAATCAGTACAGGAAAGAGATTGAGAATCTGGTGAACTGGTACAACGACAATAATCTCTCCCTCAAACGTCAACAAAACAACAGAGATAGATGATGGTAAGTTTTGCTTTTACAGTTCATTAAGTTACCCAACAAAGGTTGACATAGCAAAAATTCAGATGAATAGATTAGGTGTGCTAGCCAGACAGGAGAGAATTTTGTGACATAACCACAGTTTACAAAAGTGCAGTCAGGGCAGATGACTGGAGTTTTTTCTACTTCAAAAACCAGAAATCTCTCAAAAAAAAATTGTTGCTATGTGTGAGTTCACGACAAGAGCTGTTTGTGATACTGCATGTTTTAAACAATCTACAGTAATAGAAGTTGAATGAATTAACTGGAATTGTGCTACCAGATCCTGATAAGGTTCGTTTGATAAGGTCCAGATCGTTTGATAAGGTCCAGATTCAGATCATTTGATAAGGTTCCCCATGGTAGGCTACTGCAGAAAGTGCAAATGCATGGGATTGAAGGTGATTTAACACTTTGGATTAGGAATTGGCTAGCTGATAGAAGACAGAGGGTGGTGGTTGATGGGAAATATTCAACCTGGAGTGCAGTTACAAATGGTGTACCTCAAGGATCTGTTTTAGGGCCACTGCTGTTTGTCATTTTTATAAATGACCTAGATGAGGGTGTAGAGGGTTGGATTAGTAAATTTGCTGACGATACCAAAGTGGGGGGAGTTGTAGACAGCGAGGATGGATGTTACAGTTTGCAGAGGGACATAGATAGGTTGCAGAGGTGGGCCGTGAGGTGGCAAATGGAATTCAATACGGATAAGTGTGAGGTGATTCACTTTGGTAGGAATAACAGGCATATGAAATATAGGGCTAATGGAAGGACCCTTAATAGTGTTGTCGAGCAGAGGGATCTTGGGGTACAAGTACATAGCTCTTTGAAAGTTGGCACCCAGGTTGATAGAGTTGTTAAGAAGGCGTACGGTGTGTTAGCTTTTATTGGTAGAGGGATTGAATTTAGAGCCGTGAGGTTATGTTACAACTGTACAAAACTCTGGTGCGGCCGCACTTGGAGTATTGCGTACAGTTCTGGTCGCCGCATTATAAGAAAGATGTGGAAGCATTGGAAAGTGTGCAGAGGAGGTTTACCAGGATGTTGCCTGGTATGGTGGGAAGGCCTTATGAGGAAAGGCTGAGGGACCTGAGGTTATTTTCATTAGAGAGAAGAAGGTTACGCGGTGACCTAATTGAGGCGTATAAGATGATCAAAGGACTGGATAGGGTGGATAGTGAGAGCCTTTCTCCTCGGATGGTGATGACCAACACGAGGGGACATAACTTTAAATTAAGAGGTGGTAGTTATAGGACGGATGTCAGAGGCAGGTTCTTCACACAGAGGGTGATGAGGGCGTGGAATGCCCTGCCTGCAGCAGTTGTGGACTCGCCTACTTTGGGGGCATTCAAATGGTCGTTGGATAGGCATATGGATGATATTGGAATAGTTTAGGTTAGAGGGTCCACTGGCCGGCGCAACATCGAGGGCCGAAGGGCCTGTACTGCGCTGTAATGTTCTATGTTCTATGATCTCCTACACCTTGTTGGATTATTTGTGGGAGTCAAGTGGAACTTCTTGAAGTTACTCCTCAATTAGCTCTTTTTAAAATCTCTGCCTCTCCTAAGAGACTGCATTATTCTGAAGAAGCAGGGATGGAAAGGACATGTTGGGATGTATTTTATGGTGTTAGCAGATCACACCAAGTGAAACAGGACAGTTCTCTTGGACAATGTGATCTTTTCCTGAAATTGTTCATTTATTTGTACCAAGTTTGGCAAATAATGAGTTACAGTGGTGCGATGAGTCGATGTCAACTGTTCCCCCACCCCCCACCGTAGCCAAAAACAGCTAAAGCAACCACTTGATTTTCAGACGAGAATCAATGCAATAGAATGGAACATTTAAATAGAAATTAGATTTAGATTGGGGCCAACAAAAGAGCAAGGTTCAGAGAAGCATAAGCTTACTTAAGGTTGAAGCAATTAGTAAAAGTAGGCATGTTACTGGAAAGCAATAAAATGATACAACACAGTGAGATGGGCTGCATTGCGTTAATGATATTTGCATCAGAAAAGCTGATGCAAAATGACATGTAGGTTAAGGATTTCTTCTGTGAGTTACAGACATTCTAAATTTAATGGGACTATTTCCTCTGGTGCACATTGTTTAAAAAAAAAACTTAGTGTGTTTCTTTACAGCAATTTAATTAGAAACAAAAAAAAGAATGACTTCTATTATAATAACACAGCTGGCACATACTGACCAGAGGAAATATTTCCTACTAATTCTGCGGAGTTACTTTCCAAAGCAATAGTAATAAACCCATTTCACTTTTTCCATCTACACGCTGTAATAATGGGCTAGATTCTCCGGTCTTGTCTGTGGTGGAACGCATTGTGAGTGAAAACGGAAAATTTGGCGTTCCAGCCAAACCACCATTCATTTTCAATGGTGTTGGAAAATCCCAGCTGCAAATAAATTCAAAAGATTTTGACCAATTTTTGTTTTGGAAGGAGAAGAGTAGAAGTGGAATATTAACTGTTAATCCTCATCCATAATAAGTGAAATATCTGTATGATCTCTTGTGGCTGAATGGTGGAGACAAACTAAGTTCACATCAACTTTAATCCATGAGAATTAAATACCAGCGATAGCAAAGCCCATTGTGCTAAATTAGTCCTCATCACACACTTGATTCTGTAGCTACTGATTCCATCTCCTTCCTGATATTGACATTTGTCTGAACCAGACAGCTTGCAACCTTGGGGTTCTATTAGCCCCTAAGCTTAAATCCTTTACATCAAGGTTGCCTGTTTCACCTCTGTAATGTTGCATGCCTCTGCTTTTGTAACTCATTTGCAGCTAAAATCCCCTACCATAATTTGGCTACTATGGTGCTCTGATGGCCAGTCTCTCAACATCCACCCTACATAAAATTGTTCATCCAAAATTCTACTGCTCCTGCTTTAACTTGCATTAAGTACTGTTCACCCGTCACCTCTGTGCTCACTGATCTACATCAGATCCTGAAACACCTTGAATTTAAAATCTCATCCTTGTGTTCAAATCTCTTCGGGGCCATTCCCTTCTCTAGCTCTCTAACCTCGTCCGGTCCCACAGTCCTTTGTGATCTCTTCACTCATTCAACAATGGCCCTTTTCCATCCCTCATTCCCTTTGTTCCACTATGAGAAGCTGTTCCTACAAATACCTCATCCCTAAGACAGGAATGCCGTTTCCAAATGGCCATATCAGTCTATCTCTTACACATTTGATATGCTGTTTAAAACCTATCTCTTTGGCCAAACATTTGGCTGCTTATCCTAATGTCTCCTTCTTAGTGGTGCCATCTTTTTGTCTGATTAGTCCAGTGAAATGTTGTGGCACATTTTTATCATATTAAATGCACTATATAAATGCAATATGTTAAATTGAAATCAAAACTCATTGACATTGTTTCATGTATATTTTGATTAATTAGCTAGTTCACATTAGCTATCATTTTGTCAATTCATTGTGAGGTCTGTAAATTTATTGACATACCAATATAATCCAAATTACCTTTCCATTTGTGGAAAATCAACCATTTCATGGATTGGAGGCTTGGAGACGTTAGTGGGATTTTACGGTCTCACTCGAGCAAGACCGGCAATTCCCGCCCAAGATCAATGGACATTTCTGTTGTCTGGCTCTCTCCCACTCCAATTCTGTTGTGGGCAAGGCAGTAGAATTCCAGCGATTGATGCCACCATAAAGAAAATGTAACTGATCTTGTCCGAATAGTGCAAATATATTACCATGGGCTTTTATTAGTAGGAACTCAGTAAGAATTTAGCAACACCAATTATTAATCCAACCGATTTATTTGATAGTAAATCCGCTAGCTTTCAACACTCTTGTGTCTTCCTCAGGCAAGTGCAGTGTTCTGGTCTGCAATAGCACACATCAGCACAGACAGTCAGAGATTGCTGATTAGAATGCGAATCCTTACATCTAACCTGCTATTCAAGTGTTAAAGTGGCTAACAATGTGTGTGAAGGGAATCCTGAGCATTGGTTAGAGAATTGTGTATTTTCTCCAGACAGCACAGTAAGTGAGGTTTTTTGCTAACCCAGGCAAGTTACGGGGGTTACAGATAGTGTTGACTCTTGAATAGCAGGTTAGATGTAACGATTCGCATTCTAATCAGCAATCTCTGACTGTCTGTGCTGATGTGTGCTATTGCAGACCAGAACACTGCACTTGCCTGAGGAAGACACAAGAGTGTTGAAAGCTCACGGATTTACTATCAAATAAATCGGTTGGATTAATAATTGGTGTTGCTAAATTCTTACTGAGTTCTTACCAACCCAATCCAATGCTGGCATCTTTACATCATGACTTTTATTAGTAGACCAAGTTAGAACTGGTCAATTAACTTTGTGTTAGCAATTGTGGATCAGACTAAATTAGCAATTTTATTTCAAGATGTTGTGTTTCAGCCCACAGCTATCTTAGTGACTCCTTCAGTTTGTTTGGTTATTCAGACTAAGTGAACACATTAACTATCTGCCTTAGGCTAACAGTCTACTACCACAATAAATAATTTTCCATCATTTGTTTTCTTCTTCAGTTGCTACCTTGAAGACTTTCTCCTAATTCTTTCATAACCCCAGGCTCTCCCTTTCTGACTCCCATACAAACATTTTTAAAAAGCTATTTCTTTAGTTTCAGTTGTTTCTGCCACTAATGCAGCTTTCCAACCATTTAATTATTTTAATTTTCTGATAATGAGTTGCTTTGTGTCTGTCATGGCAACACAAGAAAGTGTGGAGTTAGAGTCAACCATTCAATCCATCAAGTCACTTCTGTCCAGATTTTGCATATATTCATTCTATTGTGTATATTCCCACCAACCCCACATGCTGATTCCAAATGTAAGGAAGACTGCTTCTTCTTGCATTGCATTCTCCAAAGAAGTTCAAATAATACTGCTGACAGGGACAAGAACTGTTTCAGCTTTCAACTATGAATCTGGTCACATATGAATGGATACTTTGTGCTGTGTCTCTGCATCCAGATTATTTCTGTTCTTTTAAATGCACCATCAACTTCTTTCTCTCGTACATGGGAATCAACTATTTGTAATATTCACAGAACTGTTGAGCCACATTTCAATTCCTGAATAAACAGACAGTTACACAGGGACAGGGGTAGGTCATTCATCTCCTTTCAGCCTGTTCTGTTATTCAGTTAGATCATGGCTGATCTGTATCTTAACTCCATTTATTTGCTTTGATTCCATCTACCTTAGTTCTCTTTCTACATTTGCCTGAGAAAAATCTATCAGTCATAGTTACAAAATTTTCAGTTGACTTAGCCTCATCAGGTTTCTGAGGAGAAAGTTCAGGAATTCTGCTAAGAAATAGTGCCAAGAAGTGCTTTACTGACAACCCTGAGCAGCCTAACTTTAAATGTAAGCTATACCTCTTTGTTCTGGACTCCTTCACCATAGAAAATGGCTTCTCTGTACCTGCTCCTTCATATCCTTTAATCATGGTAAACATTTCAATTGTCCCTTAATTTTCTTACATTACAACAATAACAACACTTCAAAAGTACTTTGTTGGCTGTAAAAGTAGTCCTGAAAAGTGATATGTAATGTATGTCTTTCTTTGTTCTTTTCTTTCCTCATAATTTATCCACTTTAGCCTCTGTATTGTTCTGGTTTTTCTGTTCTGCACCTGTTCCAAAGCCTCAGATGTGATGCCTACATTGTCTGAGCATAAATTTATACATCAGCGTACATTTGCATAATCTCCACCTATTAAGATTTCACCTTCTAAAGATAAAGGCCGGTATTCCTTGAGCTATTTTAAATTGTATTTTCTATTTCTCCACTGGTTTTGAATGATTTCTTTACATGGAGCCATAAATCTTTCTGCTCCTTGACAGTTCCCACTGATCATCATTCAGAAATGGTCAGAAAATAATCACTTTGTCAGCATATCAAAAATGATAGGTATTAACTGATGAGAATAATTTTCAATATTGGCAGAATAAAATATTAATGATAATAGGTTTGCCTCTTGTTAATATCACACTAGATATTCCTTTCCGATTGAAATGGGGAGGCTGGGTTTTATAGCGTATCATGTTCCCCACCTCACTCCTATTGAAAAGTCGGTCATCAGCCAGCCTTTCAATTATTTTATGTTGGGAGCAACTTTAATTGTTTGAATAGGATCTCTGCCCACAAACCACAGAACCCCTACAGTACAGAAAGAGGCAATTCGGCACATCAAGTCTGCACCGACAACAATCCCACCTAAGCCCTCTCCCCGTATCCCTACATACTTACCCGCTAATCCCTCTAAACTACACATCCTGAGACACTAATGGGGCAATTTAGCATGGCCAATCAACCTAACCCACACATCTTTGGACTGTGGGAGCAAACCGGAGCACCTGGAGGAAACCCATGCACACACAGGGAGAATGTGCAAACCCTGCACAGTGACCCGAGCTGGGCATCGAACCCAGGCCCCTGGAGCTATGAAGCAGCAGTGCTGACCACTATGCTACCGCGCAGCACCACTGCCAGGAAGCCCCACCTAGGGAGCTGTGGAAAAGAGGGTCATGTTGCCAAAGCAGTTTTGTTTTGCATTCATCAGGACAAATACAAAATGCCAAGTTTTAAACAATCACTTCATACTAAAGGAGGAGAGAGTGCTGATTAGCACTCTCTTAGCTATTAGCACACAAACCAATCAATTTAAAATAATCAGTTGTGCTGCAACATTGCTCATTTACCCAAGCTGGAAATGACATACATTCGTATGTAGGGACTCATTCTCTTCAAACAAAATGAATATGTCTTCTTTGAATTACTAGGGAACTCATAGTTCCCCATTGCTTTCCCTATGTCAAAGTCCATTTGCTAACCAATCTCCCGTAGTATAAATTGGTGTGATCGTTTGAAATTTGACATTTTTGCATTTGTCTTGATGAGTGCAAAACAAAAATGATTTGGCAACATGTCTCTCGTTTCAGCAAAACAAAATACTATGTTTGGGGTACCCCTATCCAAATGATATTATCCTGCTGAGAGTGCTGTTAAATCCAACAGCTTTATTGAATAAAATGTTCCATCACATGAGTGGATTTCTAAAGGGAATGTCAAAAAGTAAAAACAAATCAACAAAATACTAAGCAAACTTATCTGCACTTATTGATAGCTAGCTTTTCAAATTTGAATATCAGTCTAAATTCAGGATACTTAAAACTAGACTCCCCCTCAGCTCCCAGGGTTTTCCTCTTTTAAACTCATCCTTGCTCCACTGTCTTTATTTTATGTTCTCTCCGGATATTCACGGCAGCACACAAATAAAATAGAATCATATACCCCCAAAAACAAGCAACAAAATATTCAGTAATGCAAAATATGAAATAAACAATATGCAAGCTCTCCAGAATTTTACAACACAGAAAGAGGTTCTTTGGCTCTTTGTGTCAGTGTCGATCATCAAGCACCTTTCTATTCTATCCCTATTTATCAGCCTTATATGAAATGATGTTTTAAGTTCTCATCTAAATCTTTCTTAAATGCTGAGAGTTCTTACTTCTTTCCCCCTTTCAGGCAGTGAGTTCCAGATTCCCAAAACCCTCTGGATGAAGAAGATTTTCCATAAACCCTCTCTAAATCTCCTGCCTATTACTTTAAATCTATGCTGTCTGGTTATTGATCCCTGGCTAAGGGGAAAGGTTTCTTCCATCTATCCTATCTATGCCCTTCATAATTTTGTACAGCACAATCAGGTTCTCCCTCAGCCTTCTCCAAGGATGTAGAGTTGCCAGCATTGGACTGGGGTGGACGTAGTAAGTGGCCTCACAACATCAGGTTAAAGTCCAACAGGTTTATTTGATAGCACGAGCTTTTGGAGTGCTGCGTCTCCATCCAGTGAGTGAAGAGTTCAGTTCACAAACAGGACATAGATAGACACAAACTTAATGACATGATAATGGTTGGAATGCGAGTCTTTACAGGTAATCAGGTCTTTACAGGTGCAGACAGTGTGCGTGGAGAGAGCGTTAAGCACAGTTAAAGAGGTATGAATTGTCTCCAGCCAGGACAGTTAGTGAGATTTTGCAAGCACAGGCAAGTCGTGGGGGTTACAGATCACGTGACATGAACCTAAGATCCAGGTTGAGGCTGTCTTCGTGTATGGAACTTGACTATATTATCTGCATCTGTAAAGACTTGATTACCTGTTAAGGTTTACATTCCAACCATTATCTTGTAATTGAGTTTGTATTATATATGCCCTGTATGTGAACTGAACTCTTCACTCATCTGATGAAAGGGCAGCACTCCAAAAGCTCATGCTACCAAATAAACTGTTGGACTTCTCCAAGAAGAGCAACCAAGTCTAAATAGCCTCGCTTCATAACTGGAACACTAGTCCAGGTAGCACCTTAGTGAATCTTCTCTGCACCCATTCTAATTCAATCACATCCTTCCTTGGTTTAACTATCACCAAAATAATTTTTTCATAAACTTCAACTTTATATCTCACTGAAGTGCTCTTTTAAAAGTGTCGATTGTATTTTAATTCGTTTGTGGGATGTAGCTGTCACTGGAAAGACCAGCACTTATTGCCTATCCCTATTTGTCCTTGACTTGTTTGGGGCAATTTTTCAGGATAGTTGAGAGTCAATCACATTGCAGTGGCTCTGGAGTCGCATGCAGGCCAGACTGAGTAAGGATGGCAGATTTCCTTCCCGAAAGGACATTAGTGAATCAGATGGGTTATTCCGACAATTGGCAATGGTTTTATGGTCAACAGTAGAGTTTTTAATTCCAGATTTCTAGATAATTCAAATTATACCATGCTGGGATTTGAACCTGGATCCCCAGAACATTAAGCTGGCTAGCTGGCTTACAATTCTAGTGATAATACCACTACGCTATTACTACTTCTGAACAAACGCCTGTTGCCAATATGGCTACCCAACCATTGGAAGGAAAGTAATTCTTTCAAATCTCTAAGTTTGTTCAAATGTTGTGAATTTTTTGTTTGGTTGTCTCAATTTATTTTTTCAGTTTTAAAATAAATGGTTGTTCTCACTTTCAACTTGTTTTTATTATTTTACAGACATCATATTTTTTTTCACTGTCTTCAGTGAAAATCTTTCTCTATAATTTGATTCCCTAAGGCCCAAAATCATTCTAATTACACTTCACTGAATTCTCTCTAATGCATCAATATTGTTTCTAAGATGGACGGATAAATTGCATTCCATATTCTCAAACTTTCTTCACCATTGATCTGTATAATTTTACAATAACTTGTTCTGACTTGTAAGTCAATATTCATCAGATGCATTCAGTATTTGATTTGTTTTATTGGTAATTGTTCCTCACTGACCAAATGCTTCCAGGATATGACAAAAGGTCATTCTCAATTCTTTTTCTCGGTAAAGACATTAATTTTTGGATGTGTGACACAAATACTTTCAGTGCTACATTTGTCATTTCAGGTCTAAAATAGCATCTGTGCTCCATGCACATCTGGTGCAGGCCATGCTGGACACCAGTTTCGTAACTTCATCACAGGCAGTGGAAATGGGCACCAAATGTGTACAGAATAAGTGGATTGTGATGTCAGTGTGTAATGCTGATTTGGCAATAGCGGTTTCATATTCCACCTCAACATTCCAACTATTACATCCTCCCTCAATTTTGCAGAGCTGAACGTGCGTTCAGCAGCAGCAAGAACCCCTGCTGCATGTGTGCTACTTGAAAGGAATCATGAATGACTTTCACGTTAGTTGCTGATTGACTTCTCTTAGCTCTTGCTGAGTGTGTAGAAGCATTTGCTGGTTTGTACTGCATCTAAATTTGATGAAGGCTGCAGGGCATGTGACAAAGGCACTGGTTTTCACTCCAAGGGTTCTGCTCAGACCACTTTCTCCCAGTCTGGGGTGTTAAGTTAGTATCCTCCTTGGCCTGCAGCTGAGTGGGAGATGGAGTGGAGGCAGCAAAGAGGACAGGCTTCTCACAAAGAGAGGAAGAGAGAGGAAGAAACGTTCTCAGCTGAAAGCCTTATGTACCCAAGGCCTTTAGGGAGCAATTCTCTTACTTCAACTTAAGCCAGGACTAATGAATCTGTTCCCTGAAACCTGCCATTCCTTGCAGGCAGACAACAGCCTCAAAGCTGGGCAGAGATAGCACTACCAGGGAATGAGGACAGGATTTTCCAGCCTCCTCCGTCATGTGTTTTTCCAGCAGCAAAGGTGTTTTCCGTGTCTCACCCGTCCTGATTCCAGGAATCCATTCAGGGGATTGCCTTCAGCAGGACTAGAAGATCCCATCAAACAGAAAGACTAGAAAACCCAATAATGGCCATAACCATGGTCACGAACTTCTTGAAACTTCTTTCCAGACTTGGACTGACATCTTCAACATCTCACAGATTGCGTTGATACAAGTGAATTGTGTAAGGAACTGACCCACTGTATATAAAGAGAGGGGTCAATAGTAGTCATGATGTAGAAATGCCGGCGTTGGACTGGGATAGTAAGAATCTAGCAACACCAATTTTAAATCCAACTGATTTATTTGATAGTAAATTTGCGAGCTTTCAACACTCCGTGTCTTCCTCAGGCATATGCAGTGTTCTGGTCTGCAATAGCACACATATCAACACAGACAGTCACAGATTGCTGATTAGAATGCGAACCCTTACATCTAACCTGCTATTCAAGTGTTAAAGTGGCTAACAATGTGTGTGAAGGGAATCCTGAGCATTGGTTAGAGAATTGTGTATTTTCTCCAGACAGCACAGTAAGTTAGGTTTTTTGCTAACCCAGGCAAGTTACGGGGGTTACAGATAGTGTGTCATGAAGCCAAGATCCCTGTTAAGACCGTCCTCATGTGTGCGGAGCTTGGCTATCAGTCTCTGCTCAGCGACTCTGCACTGTCGTGTATCACGAAAGCCCCCTTGAAGAACATTTACCCGCAGGTAGGAGGCCGAATGCCCATGACTGCTGAAGTGTTCGCCCACAGGAAGGGAACTGTTTTGCCTGGTGATTGCTGAGCGATGCTCATTCATCCACTGTCGTAGTGTCTGCATGGTCTCCCCAATATACCATGCTTCGGGACATCCTTTCTTGCAACGTATTAGGTAGACAACGTTGGCCGAGTTGCAAGAGTATGTACCGTGTACCCGGTGAATGGTATCCTCACGTTTGATGATGTCGTCCATGTCTATGATCTGGCATGTCTTGCAGAGGTTGCTGTGGCAGGGTTGTGTGGTATTGTGGTCACTGTTCTCCTGAAGGTTGGGTAGTCTGCTGCGAACAATGATCTGTTTGAGGTTGTGCGGTTATCTGAAAGCAAGTGGGGGGGTGGGGATGACCCTAGCGAGATGTTCATCATCATCAATGATATGTTGAAGACTCCGGAGAAGATGTCGTAGCTTCTCCGCTCCGGGGAAGTACTGGACAACAAAGGGTACTCTGTCCACTGTGTCCCATGTTCGTCTTCTGAGGAGGTCAGTGTGGTTTATCGCTGTGACACGTCGGAACTGTCGATCGATGAGTCGAGCGCCATACCTCACTTACTGTGCTGTCTGGAGAAAATCCACAATTCTCTAACCAATGCTCAGGATTCCCTTCAGACACATTGTTAGCCACTTTAACACTTGAATAGCGGGTTAGATGTAAGGATTCGCATTCTAATCAGCAATCTGTGACTGTCTGTGTTGATATGTGTGCTATTGCAGACCAGAACACTGCATTTGCCTGACGAAGACAGAAAGTCGAAAGCTTGCAAATTTACTATCAAATAAATCGGTTGGATTTAAAATTGGTGTTGCTAGATTCTTACTGAGTTCTTGTTGAGAACAAGCATGTAGATTGTCCACATGATTTAATCAGGTTACTGGGTTTCCCCGTTATGCAGAGTACTATTGACTGCACACATGTTACTTTATGAATTCACATCTAAATTTAGAGATAGACTCCACCCGCAATAGGTTTTCCACACACCCAGTGAGCGGCTGGTTTACTCAACATTATGTTTGCCAATTCCCAGCAGTCATGATGCCTTTATTCTGCATTGTGCTATCAGAGTTTAAGCCATCATGAGAAACTAAAGCTTGGCTACACGATGAAGAAATGTCTGCTGACCCTCTTATTCATGACAAACACAAGCAGCATGTCATAGAATCACAGAATCCCCATATTGCAGAAGAAGAAACTCTGCACGCACAAGCAATTCCACCCAGGTCCTATCCCTATAACCCCATATATTTAGCCCACTAATCCCTCTAAACTATGCATCCCATGACACTAAGGGCCAAATATCTCGGCCGATCAGCCTAACCTGCACATTTATGTATATAATAAATTCACACATACTATTATCAAGCATACCTTTGGGATGCTTAAGCAATGCTTTCACTTCCTGGATATATCAGGATTCAATCTCAACAGCATAGTACATGGCCCTTACCATCAGCAGTAAGGAGGAAGAGGAAGAAAGAAGGACAAGCCAACATATTATTTTATGGCCAGTCAGGCTGTGATGAGTTCATCTAACTCGGGATCGCTGAAAACAATCCCAAATCCCTATTCAACAACAGTCCCATATATTACCTTCCCTCTGTTATGGACCATCACTGGCCAGAATCTTACCACTGTTCACTCCAGCAGGATTTTACTGTTGCACCACAGTTAATGGAGATTTGGCTGGTCATCAAATTCTCCAACTTTGCTGCAATGGGTGCGTGGCATGAATGGTTGGTAAGATCGCACCAACTATGTCCTTTTGGTCACATCTGAAATAAAAACAAACTCAAACTAAATATTAAAAACCAATGTAAGCAATCCAATAATATTTACAAAAGTCAATCAATCGGTCTTTATTTGCTAAGTGCGTATTTTTTGAGTGTCTTTGTTGGCCTAGTAGTCCTGCTCAATGCTGCTCCAATGCTTGCAAAATGGCTGCCTGAGAGCTGTTAAATTTCAACAAAGGAGACTGCAGGTGTCCTTGATGGATGATTTGGCACAGATCTGGCCTAGAAGATCTGGGCTTGGGTTGCACTATCCTGACATTAGCTGGCAGGAGGGAAAAGGCCACAGATGGAGTGGCAATGGTGGACCAGGGGCGAGGGGTGGAGGTTTGCTCTGTGTTGTTATCTGAGATAGGAGAGCAGTTCATGCTGTCCATAAATGAGGAATTTAGTAACTACTACTGCCAGATTTTATTGCTAGGAAAAAGGAAGCAAGCAAGGCTGTAAACTTACCAAGTTTACACAATGAAATATGTACTGTTTAGTTGTCGCTGTTTCATTTTCAGCAGCAGCAATATTTTTCTATCTGAGGTGTCAGTGAGAGACTGCAGGTTGAATGCTAAAGCAAAAATCCTTGATGGATCCAGAAAATGAAAGCACGAGGATTCAGTTGCAAAAAAGAGATCTTTTAGCAGGTGTGTATAAAGCCAACACAAAAGCAGCTTTTGAATGATCAACATGTCTGAAAGTTTAGGGAATGTCCATAAATAATAGTTAGCTGACAGGGTGCAATAGGCTTCATTTCTTCCAGAAGTCAGCCGTTCACATTTTCCTGATAGGCTGTGTGTCAGAATGCTATTCTGAATTGGGATTTCACTTGAGATTCCTTTCTTAATGGCTGCATTAGATTCTGGGTTAGAATATTTCACATATTACCTGAAAGCTATGAGTGCATTGCACAATTGAAGATTTTAAAATTCAAAGCAAGGATGTCCAAGGAACTGGGTTCCAGTCTGACATGCCTCTGAATTCAGTAGCACTAAAATAAGGCATTTCAAATGCTGTGGCATTTTAAAAATATTTTCAAAGTATTCCTTTCACTGCCACATTAATTAAATTTGAATATCAATTTTTTTTTGCTATATTATATCACCAGGGAGTTCATCAAAGTTAAAATTGGAAAGGGAGTGAAAACTATCACCAGGGAAAACAGCAGCAGAACTGAAGTTCAAAGAGGGTGTAATGTAGTGATTGAACTACAGAAGATGCAAGCAATAATAAAAAAAAGTTGCATTTGTGAAATTAGAATTCAGCAGTATATAAAATTATAAATTTTCATTATAATAAGTTGTAATATAATTGAGATCAATCCACATTTGATTTGCAAGAAAGTCCATGCTACTTTCCTTTTGTGAGATATGATCGTCACTGGCATGACCAGCACTTGCTGCTCATCCCTAATTGCCCTTGAGAAGGACAGAACTGATTGAACTGCAGCAACTGGACAAAGCTTTAAGTCAAATGATTAATCAGATGGCATGGGGGCATGTTATTTCACCGTCTCAAGTGTGGCAGATTACCAGGTGGCAGAGGGTGGAGCAGCAGCAAATGAGGGGCAAATGGCCACTGCACTTACCTCCTTGATCTCTATAGGTTCAAAGCGGCATTGTGGCACTGTGGTTAGCAATGCTGCATCACATTGCCAGGGAGCCAGGTTCAATTCCTGGCTTGGTCCCCCTGTCTGTGTAGAGTCTGCATATTCTCCCCATGTTTGCATGGGTTTCCTCCGGGTTCCTCCCACAGTATAAAAGACATGCTGTTAGGCTGCATTGGCCATGCTAAATTCTCCCTCAGTGTACCCGAATAGGTGGCGGAATCTGTGGCAACTAGGGGATTTTCTTCATTGTAGTGTTAATGTATG
Organism: Sphyrna mokarran; assembly: GCA_024679065.1. NCBI lineage: Eukaryota > Metazoa > Chordata > Chondrichthyes > Carcharhiniformes > Carcharhinidae > Sphyrna > Sphyrna mokarran. The sequence continues at coordinate 44,661,032 of JAGIQG010000009.1, forward strand.
TCTGCTTGTGACTAAATTGACTTTAACTTGAAAAGTGCTAGAACAGAGTGTCAGTGCCAGGGAGATAGTAGTACATTGTGGACACTGCCAAGGCATATAGTCTGAAGAACAGCTGAGTAGTGGGTCTGTCGGGGAAGGGGGCCTGTATGGAAGGGTCTCAGGATGAGGGTAGTTGAGGGGGGATCTGAAGTGGAACAGGGAGGCTGAGTGGAGGATTTTGAGGGGAGAGAGCCAAAGTGGTGGGTCTGAGAGGAGAGAGGCTGTGAGTGTTCTGAGGGGGGACAGAATTGAGAAGGGGCCTGTGTGGGGAATGAGTTGGATTACCCTCATGTCTGCAGATAGTGGGGGATGTGGCTTTGTTATTATTTGTGGGAGTGTGATGGATGCCCCCCTTTTATGATGGTGCAGGCCTGGTCAGTCGGATGGAGAGGGCACCGTTTCATTTTTTGGGCTGAATGGCACCAGTGTCTGAGCACAGAGATCATGAAGCCATTTAAAAAAAAGTGTCCCAGTCTCAGAACAGTTGGGCTAGCCAGTGGGTTGCTCGAAATGAGCTTTTTAGTATCTTTCAGATAGATGAATCCAATGTAAAAGATGTTGCCAATGCCAGCAGGGAGGAACTCCTATTTTCCTGCCAGCATCAGTACCTAGCCTCAAAAGGGAAGAATCAGGCCCTTTAACTCTGATTCCCCCTCCACAGATGCAACCAAAGCTGCTTTTTAGAGCATTGCGTTTTTATTTCAGACTTTGAGTACCTGCAGTATTTTGCCTTACTGTCCTTTGTTATTTTCTAGTAGAGCTCATCAGATCACCTATTGATTTGAGACGGGTTTGATCTGGTTCTATAGTGCATTGACACTGTTACATTTCACTCTTAAAAACAGCTACATTTTCATCATCAACATCAACAAAAGACTTTTCTTTACAAATTATTTCAAAGTAATCACGCTTTATTTTAATTCTCACCTTATCAAATTTTCATCAAGACACTGAACTCTGCAGTTCTGGTAATCTACATAATGAAATTCTGTTTTAGAACGCACTGTGAGATTCAGTGCCACAGCATTAATTTGGAATTGTCCCTCTGGGCCTCAATAACTGTGTCATTGTCAAATACATTGCCCTAATTTTATGAATGATGAAGCATGGTCTGTGGGAACTTTGTTTCGTGTCAGGTGAAATGTTGTATTCCTCAAGGTACGAAATACTGGGAAATGGAATATTTTCCCAGTTTTTGATTCAATGTCAGATTCAGCCAATCCATGCGATAAATTCAGGTTAAATCTTCCAGTCTGCATCGACAATTTACCTGAGCTCCAACACTAAAGAGCTACTCAGTTCAAAAGCAACTTTTTCATTTCCCACTCTTGTCATCCTTATTGTGTATTTAATACAATTAATTCATTAACATAATTAATTAGGCTAAATTAGTAGCATTTTGTGTTGTACATTTGAAGTAAAATGGATGATAGGGAATCCACAAATTTTTGTTTCTATTTTTCTCCTCATTTTGCAAGGAAGAACTTTCTGATATCAATGCTAAATTTATCTTTTACTAATGTGGAAAGGGACAGGACATTGTGACTGCAAATGAGGTAGCTATGGGGATCCCAACGATAGCACTGGTGGAGTATCACCTTTGCAGTTGTCCATAGCTTTAAGGATCTTGCAGCTTGTGTAAATGTAGTGATTGCACAGGACAGCAGTAAGCTGTGCCATCAGGACAACTTTCATCTGAAACACTCTGTGATGTACAGAGGGCTTGAAACTAAATAGTGGAGGGAGGGTTCACATGAAGGAAGATTTGGAAAGTTAGAGAAAGGGCAGGGTCATTGTGCACTGTAATGATACCCAGAATCTGATAGGAAGGGACAGAGAATACAAGTATAAGTGTACACCAGCAAGTAAGAACAGAGTAGGCAAACAAGGTAAAATTGTAGAATTGAAAGCTTTTTATCTGAATGATTGCTGCATTTGTAACAAGATAAATGAACTGATAGCACAAATAGAAGAAGATTAGTTTGATATGATAGCCAAGAGTGTATTCAGCACAATTTCTTAGAACAATGCATTCTGAAACCTACCAGGCATCAGCTTTTTTAGACATGATAATGCGTTATATAACAGGATTAATTAAAAACCTTGTAATAAAGGGTTCTTGAGGCAAGGGTGCTCATAACATCTGCAATTCCCTTAGAATTTCACATTCAGTTTATGAGTGAGAAATATAGATCCATAACTAGTGTCTTAAATTAAAAAAAAATTACGAGAGTATGAAGTCAGAGTTGGTTAAAGTAGTCTAAATATATTAAAAGATAAAGCATTTGGAAAGCAATGGCAGAACTTTAAGAAGATATTTAATAACTTCTACCAAAGTTATATCTCACTAAGGAAGAAAGATGACAGAAGGCTCTTTTGTCTGTGACTAACTAAGGAAGTTAAGGGTAGTATCAAATCGACAGAAAAGGTATACAATGAAGTTTAGTGGTAGGCGAGAAGAGTGTATTAGGAACCCATAAAGGATGATTTAAAAACATAATTGAAAGGGAAAACCAGCAAGAAATGTAAAAAGGGTAAAAGCTTCTATAAGTATATGAAAAGGAAAGAAGTAGGCAAGTGAGCAATTATCACATAGAGGGCAGATCTTCACAGTAAAAAGCATCCCACAGTAAAAAGTATCCCAAAATTGCAGAAAATTACAAGGCAAAAAAGGGAAGGAGGAACTTAAAACAATTCCTATATGCAGGGAAAACGTCACAAGAAAACTACTGAGCTTGATAGTGCTAAATTTGACAAGACTCTGGGATCTGATGGCCTGCATTCTTGAGTCCTAAAGGAAGTTGATGCAAAGATAGTAAACACATTGTTTGTAATCTTCCAAAATTCACTGCATTCTGCAGAGGTCCCAGTGACTTTGAAAAACCACAAATGTGATGCCTGTGTTCAAGAAAGGAGGCAGATAGAAATCAGGAAATTATAGGCCAATTAGGCTTAACATCTGTCATTAGGAAAATGTTAGAATTCATTATTAAAGAATAGTAACATGACATTTAAAAGAAGTCATTATACTTTCAGGCAGAGCTAACAAAGTTTTGTGAGAAGGAAATTGTGCTTGACAAGTTTATTAAAGTCCCTTAGGAATGGAACAACTAGGAGGATAAAGGGCAATTAGTGGATGTGGTATATTTGGATTTCCAAAAAAGAATTGATAAGTTTCTACATAAACTTAAGAGCCTATTGTATTGGGGTTGATACGTTCACATGAATGAAGAACTGGCCAACAGGCATCAGAAAGGTGGGATAAACTAGTTATTTTCAGAATAGCAAACTGTAACTAGTGAGGAGCCAGGAATCAGTGCTGGGACCTCAACTATTTATAATCTCTATTAATAACTTGGATAAAGAGACTGTAAACTAGTTTGGTGACAGTCCAAAGATAGGTGGAAAAGAAATTCTGAGGACAATGCAGAATCTGCAAAAGGATATAGATAGGTTAAATAAGTTGGGGGGAAAGGGCGGTGAAAATTGGCAGCTGGCATATAACGTGGGAAAGAAGTTGTCCATTTTGACTAGAGGAGTGGAATATTATTTACATGGAGCGAGACTGAAGAATGTTGTAATGCATTGGAAACTGGATGTCCTTGTACATAAATCGCAAAAACATTAGAGCAAATAATTAGGAAGGCAAATGCTATGTTGGCCTTTATTGCAAAGGAAGTGGAGTATAAAGTTAAGAAAGTCTTATTACACCCATACAGTGTATTGGTGAGACCATACCTAGGGACAAATGTTACCTCCTGCTCGCATGGGAATCAGAGCGGCCGAGAGGTGGACCATGGAAGAGTCTGTTGATCTCAGGTGGGGATTTTCCGGTTTTCAGGACAAGCAGGGCTGAAAAATTTGGCCTGTGGAGTGCTGTTTACAGTTTTTGTCACCTTACCTAAAAAGGCCATACTTGCATTGGAAGCAGTTTTTTTTTATTCATTCATGAGATGTGGTCATCACAGGTTAGACCAGCATTATTGCCCATCTCTAATTGCCCTTGAGAAGATGATGGTGGGCTGCTTTTCTGAACTGCTGCAGCCATGTGGTGCAGACACACCCATAGAGAGTGTTCCAAGAGTTGATTAAAAAAAAAAGCTCACAAGATTTGTTCCAAGAGTGAGGGATTTGACATTTGAGGAAAGATTGAGAAAATTAGGCCCATATGCCTTTAGGAGTTTAGAAGAATGAGAGGTGATCTTATTAAAACTTGTAAGATGCTAACAAGAATTGTCAGGGTCGACATTCAGAGGATGTTTCTCCTCAGAGAATCTTGAACTGGGGCCACTGTTTAAGAGGGCTCCCATTTAACATGGAAATAAGGAGGAAATTCTCTGTGTTAATGTTTTGAATTCTCTTCTCAAGTGTGCAGTTGAGGGAGGATTATTAAATAGATTGAAGGCTGAACGGGACAAATTTTTGATTGACAAGGGGGTCAAAAGTTATGGGGAGCAGGTGGGAAATTAATGTTAAAGCCACAATCAGATCAGACATTCAGCCATAATCTTACGGAATGGCTAAGCAGGCTCAAGGTGCCGAATGGTCTATTCCTGTTTCTTACATTCTTATGAATTTGTGGCTCCACATGGTTTAGTTTGAAGTAATTTTGTTGCATTTACATCCACAAGATTTTCTCATTGTTGCCTTCTTTCAAAGACGAATAATCCACAATCTTATCGCTCAGTGCTTTGATACTAAGGATCTGCCTTGAGAGTCATCTCTAAAGGCTCGTTCTCTGGGAGGCGAGAGAGGAGATTGCAGAGCCTCTGGCTCTGATCTTCAGGTCGTCGTTGGTTACGGGTATAGTGCCGGAAGACTGGAGGATAGCGAATGTGGTCCCATTGTTCAAGAAGGGAAAGAGAGACTTTCCAGGGAATTATAGGCCAGTGAGTCTTACTTCTGTTGTGGGCAAAGTATTGGAGAGAATAATTAGGGATAGGATTTGTAGTTATTTAGAGAGTAATGAATTGATTGGAGATAGTCAGCATGGTTTTGTGAAGGGTAGGTCGTGCCTTACTAACCTCATCGAGTTTTTTGAAAAAGTGACTAAAGAGGTGGATGGGGGTAAGGCGGTTGATGTGGTATAGATGGACTTTAGTAAGGCGTTTGATAAGGTGGCCCATGGAAGACTTCTGCAGAAAATGCAGATGTCTGGGATAGAGGGTGATTTATCTAATTGGATTAGGAATTGGCTAGCAGATAGAAGACAGAGGGTGGTGGTTGATGGGAGATATTCATCGTGGAGTTCGGTTACAAGTGGTGTACCTCAGGGATCTGTTTTGGGGACCCTGCTGTTTGTAATTTTTATAAATGATCTGGATGAGGGTATTGAAGGATGGATTAGTAAAATTGCGGATGACACCAAAGTCGGAGGAGTGGTAGATAGTGAAGAGGTGTGTTCTAGTTTGCAGAGAGACTTGGACAAGTTGCAGAGCTGGGCTGAGAGGTGGCAAATGGAGTTTAATGTGGAAAAGTGTGAGGTAATTCACTTTGGCAGGAATTACAAATGTGTAGAGTATAGGGCTAATGGTAGGACTCTTAATAGTGTTGATGAACAGAGGGATCTTGGTGTATGTGTGCATAGATCCCTGAAAGTTGGCAATCAAGTCGATAACGTTGTTAAGAAGGCATACGGAGTCTTAACTTTTATTGGTAGGGGGATTGAATTTAGGAGCCGCAACGTCATGTTGCAACTGTACAAAACTCTAGTGCGGCCGCACTTGGAGTATTGTGTGCAGTTCTGGTCCCCACATTATAAGAAAGATGTGAGGCATTGGAGAGGGTACAGAGGAGGTTTACCAGGATGTTGCCTGGTATGGAGGGCAGGTCGTATGAAGAGAGGCTGAGGGATTTGAGGTTGTTGTCGTTAGAAAGAAGGCGGCTAAGAGGAGACCTTATTGAAACATATAAGATGATAAGAGGTTTAGATAGGGTGGACAGTGATAGCTTTTTTCCTAGGATGGAGAAAGCTAGCACGAGGGGACATAGCTTTAAATTAAGGGGTGGTGGTTTTAGGACAGATGTCAGAGGGTGGTAAGGGTATGGAATGCCTTGCCTGCGTCAGTTGTAGATGCACCAAGTTTGGTGGCGTTTAAGAGGTTAGTAGATAAGTTTATGGATGAAAGGGGAATGGTTTAGGTTAGAGGGTCACTGCTTGTTCCTAATTGGTCGGCGCAACATCGAAGGCTGAAGGGCCTGTTCTGCGCTGTAATGTTCTATGTTCTAAACTGCTTGGAGGGCTTGAATGTTGTTTTACCAATCAGAACTCAACAAATGTGACCTGACTAAAGCAATGTATGGGTTCAGCATGACAACTCTGTAGGTTATTTACAATGGAAAAACCAATCTTCCAAAGACTTCTCAATTCAGGAACCCTTCTTTTCAATAAGAAAACTGTGGTTGACGCTCCCCTAATTAAGAAAGGTGAGAAATGGAAACCAGGGAATTATTGACCTGTTAGCCTAACATCTGTTATAGGCCCCAGCATTGATCTCTGGAATTTCACTAGAGTGCTGTCATAAAAATAACTCATTTATCCCAACTGTGTGAGCTAGCTCTTTGTTCATGTGAATATGTCAACCCCAACAATCACAAGAATCTTTATTTAAGGATATGGTAGCTGAAAACCTTGGAAAGTTTCAGCTGATCATAGACAGGCAGCATAAAGGATAGACCATAAAGATACCAACTAAAGTAATGGAAAGGGGAATGATGACAGATGTTATTTGTATGAACTTCCTGAAGGCATTTGAGTAAACTTCCTCACAAGAAACCATTAGCTTATGTTGAATCTCATAGAATTGATGGTGAACTTTTGGTCTGGTTAGAAAATTGACAGTGGCGGAAGACAAAAAGCAGGGATAATGGACAGATCCTCTAATTGGCAGGATAGGAATAATGATGTGCTGCAAGGATCTGCCTTTGGGGCTGCAAACATTCATTGTATTTACTAACAACTTGAATAATGAGATAAAGAAAAAATCACACATTTTCATATCAGTGGTAAATCTAGAAAACTGGCACTGTAAACCTAAAATTACGAAGTGATATTAATAGATTGAGTGAATGTGCAAAACTGGGTCATATGGATTTCATTGCAGCAAGCTGTGGAATCATTGTCTTTGGACCTAAAACAGATAGAACAAAATATTTTCTGAATGGTGAGAAGGTGAAAACAGTCGGCCCAAAGGGATTTGAGGGTCCAGGTTTAGTGATCATTAAATTATACAGAAAGTAATAAAAATGTTTAAGAAATGCTCGGCTTTCTGTCTAGTGAAAGAGGAATGAGGAGGAAGTTATTTTTCAGCTGTACAAAGTTCTAGTTAAGCCATTTCCCTTCATTTTGGCATACTGGGAGTGGTTAGCACTCACAGCGCCATGGACTGGGGACAATACCGGCCTTAGGTGACTGTGTGGAGTTTGCATGTTCTTCTCATGTCTGTCTGGGTGTCATCAGAGTGCTCCAGTTTCCTCCCACAATCCAGAGGATGTGCAGGTTAAGTTAATTGGCCATGTTAAATTACCCTTTAGGTCAGGGTGATTAACAGGATAAATACCAGAGGTTATGGGGATACTGCTTGGTTGGGAGTGTTGTTGATGCTGGCTCAGTGGGTCAAATGGCCTCCTTCTGCAGGGTAGGGATTCTGTGCTTTTATGATGTAGTCCCTCCCTGTTTCATTGCACCTGCTTTTGGTCACTACACAGTTATTACATTAAATTTGTCCTATAAGTGTAATTTCTCATTTATATTAATTCTATCTGATTAATATAGTTTTTGTCCTCTTACAGACAATGTACAAATATACTTTGGACTACTAATTCAGAGGCCTGGACTAATGTTTTGAGATACAGGCATATGCCAGAAGACAGGTTATTCATGAAGCAGTTAAAATTGGTAGGCCAAGTGCATTACCCTTAAGAACTCTGACAATAATGTCCTGTAACTAAGATGATTGACTTCCAACAGCCGTATTCCTTTGTGCTAGGTATAACTCCAACCATTGAAAAGTTTTGCCCCTGATTTGCATTGAGTTCAGGTTTGCTAGGGCTCCTTGAAAGCATGCTCAGTCAAATACTGCCTTGATCTGAAGGACACTCTCTCCCACTTCATCTTTAATTCTTTTGGTCACGTTGGATACAAGGCTGTAATGATGTCAGGAACTGAGTGTTCCTGGTGGAAGCTAAACTAAGCATCAGTAAGCACCTTAATAGCATTGATGACCTCTTCCATCACTTGGCCGATGATCAACAGTAGATTAATGTGACTGTAATTGGTTGGATTAGATTTCTGTTGTATTTTGTGGATAAAGCATACCTGGACAATTTTCCTCATGGCTGGCGAGGTGTCAGTGTTATAGTTGTACTGGAACAGCTGGCTACAGGCATGGTTAGTTCTGGAGCACAAGCCTTCCATACTATGTTGTCAGAGCCCACAGTCTTTGCAATATTCTGTGCCTTCAGCTGCTTCATGATATCATATGGAGTGAAACAAGTTGGCTGAAGACATACATCTGTGATGCTAGAGACCTCAGGAGGATTTATACTAGCACCAAGGAAGAAAGTTGTAGTCGTTGGAGGTCAGTCATCTGAATCCTTGGGTATTGCTGCTGGAGTTCCTCCGATTAGTGTCCTAGATTCAAACATCTTCAATTTCATCAATGACTTTCCAACTATCAGAAGGTTAGAAGGAGTGATATTTGTTGTGCAAATTCAGTATCTTCTATACATTCAGTACAGTTCGTAACTCCTCAGAAATTGATGCAGTCTGTATCTGCATGCAGAAAATCTGGAAATATTTGGGGGCAATTGTACCTTCGCGCCTTGCTGGCCGAAGGATGGGGCATGTCAATAAGATTGCAAAAGACCCAAGAAATTGAGCTCTTGCATAATTTCTTGGGTCTTTCCTGAGCTCTTGCACAATTTCTCATCTCTCACAATCTTGTCAGCACCAGATATCTGGCGAGATGGGCACCATGCTGATCTCAATATTTAAGTGCTGTTTAACAATCATCTAGGCTCACTTACCTCTGTGACCTCGCTGGTGAATGTTCTCTTTGGCATGGATCACTTTTGGTCCCCATCTATAGGGACCAGATGTAATGACCTTGTCGGTTGGACCAGAGACCATTGAGGAGCCTCTCTGGGAGGTCGGGAGCAGAGGGGGGGGTGCCTCTTGGGTAGTGCCAGTCTGATACCCTGATAGCCACTGGTCAGGAATCTGTTCCTCCAACCATATAATTTCAGGTGGCTGGCAGAATGGAGGACCATGGATGCTGGGGTGACCAAGATTGGGGATGTGCTGGATGGCGGATGGTAGGCTGGTTGAATCCCCACGAGCTGGCTGAGCGCCTAGGGGTGACTGTCCAGCAGGTGGCCAAAGCCATTCAAGACTTTAGGATGGTCATGCTTGGACCCAAGGGCACGTGGTCTCGAGGAGGATAACTGTGCAGTGGGATCTATCCCAAGGGTACCCCTGCTCGGATGGAATTTCACATTGGCCCCAAGCCTAAACCCCACCTCCCAGGTCAGGCACCCCATAGTTTGAGCTGCCTCATGGAAATGCCCTCTGTGCTTTTTGCTATTGCACAGAGGCATTTCCTGTATGGGCTGCTGCTGCTGCATACCTTCCATATCCTCACACGTCGCTTAGTCAGACATTGGCGGGCCTTATTGCCACCGGGTAGCAGAGGTCCCCAGTGGAAGTCCCTCTATAGAGGAGTGTCCCTCCACTATCTTGGCGACCTGGGGTGGAGGCTGCCGCATGCAGTAGTACTGTCCAATTGTAGCTTGCTCCCAAGCATGCCCTTTTTGCAATCTTGTGGAGTACGTGGAACATGCCTATGTACAGTGTTATAGGCTGCAAAACCTTTTCAGTTTCCTTAAAAACCTTTTACTGAAGTTTTGTTTGCACTTCAATCCCATGCTCCTGAACTACAGGCACCGGGAGTGGGGGTTGGAGGGGGAAATGACCTCCTTGTGAACGTGCTCCTCGGCCCGAATAAGACATGCCATCTACAAGTCCAGGCAGCAGGCAATCGAGGGTTCATGCAACCTGGCTGTCTGCCCCTCTACTGCGGCTATATTCACTGCCTGGAAAGGGAGAACGAGGTGTCCGAGGGTACTACTGATGCCTTCTGTGCCCACTGGGCACCGCAGGGACTGGGGTGTGTTATTGGCCCCTTTACTCACATTTTGATTTGATGTTTTAAGTTTCCTTTCTGCATTGTTTTTTGTTTTGGGCAGTTCACTTCCTTTTGGAGAGCTGCTTTTTTTGAGTTGTCCTTAAGTTAGTTTGATTTTGTTTATTCGGTTGCAACACTAAAAGAGTTCCCAAATTTCCCCTGAGAAGGCTGTTAGGAATGGGTTAACAGACCTTCCAGTGGAGTCCAAATTTGATGTCAATTATTCAATAGAAGTCAGTAATATATGAAGGAGCTTCAGGTAGTACTGGATGTTGAAGAAGAATTGTATGTGGAGCTGGATCCCAGAAATAAAGCTGGTTTAGGAAGAAGCTGAACTCTTGTTTTATTTACTGAACTGCAACTGAGCGGCTCAAACAAAGGTGGTCATGGGAAGCCTTGTTTAACTGCTTTAGGCCATGTGGACATACCCACAGTGTTGTTGGGAGAGAGTTCTAATTTTGACCCAGCAACAGCGTAGGAGTGGCAGTTCAGATCCAAATCACGATGATATATGTTTGGAAGAGAGTTTGGAGATGGTGGCCTTCCCAGATATTTTTGACATTTGTTCTTCCAGATGATAGAGATCACGTGTTTGGAAAGTGCTGCCGAAGGAATCTTGATGAGCTGCTACAATGCATCTTGTAGATGGTACAAACTGCTGCCATTATGCATCAAGAGGAGAGGGGGTGGGTGAATAGTGTGCCAATCAAGTGGACCGCTTTGTTCGAGATAGTGTTTTAAGATTTTTTGAGTGTTGTCTAAGCTGCACCCTTTCAGGTAAGTGGAGGGTATTCCATCACATTTCTGACTTGCATCTTGTAGATAGATGGTGGACAGATTTTAGGGAGTCCGGAATTGAATTACTCGCCACAGAATTCTCAGTCTCTGATCTGCTTTTATGTCACAGCATTCATAAGGCTGAGTCAGTTCAGTTTCTGGTCAACAGTAATCTCCAGGATGTTGATTGTGGGGGATATAGTGATGGTAAAGCTAATGACATTCATGGTAATTATGGTCTGGAGGGGGGAGATGGTTTGATTTGCTTTTTTTTTGGAGATAAATATTGACTGGCACTTGTGTGATATGAATATTATGTGCTATTTATCAGTCCAAGATCAAGGGGGTGACCTTACCAGAAAAATTCTAAGTCTCAAATGAGCGTGAATTTCACATCTTTTTTTTGGATGCCTTAAAAATCAATTTGCACCTGACTTTGGCAAAGAAATGAAGCCAACACCAGTTTCTCATCAGCAGGGGGAGTGGGCAAGACTTAGCTCACCTGAAAGCCAGCCGATAGCAGCAGAGGGCACAATTGCACAATCTCAGATCTGTCATATTCTGCCTCTCCCCACTCCCACCCCAGCTATAGCTGGCCTTATGGCTGAATTCCATCTCCCCATAACCACTGAAGGGCTCTACGACTGATTGACATCCTCCTGCACCCTCCACCCCAGACCATTCACAGCCAAAGTTCCCACCCTCTTGCCCCCTGCACACAGACTAGCCAATTGTCGGCTGCAGAAGGCAGCTATCATTCCTTCCTATTGCTGTATAGTGGTGTGTATCTCCTCCCTCCCCCATCACCCAACATTGCTGTTGTAGAGTGTGCAACAGTCCCTCCTCCCGCCCCTCCCACCCAAGACTCCCCAGATTTCAGTACAGAAGCTGCATGTTATAATGCAGGCCATGAACCTGGCAGAAGAATGTATTTCAGTGCACACCATCATGAAGAAGCCCGATGTATCTCTGCAGGGTCTGGAGTAGAAGGTCACCGTCTGGGTACGGAGGCACACCAGCGCTTGACCACCCTCCCTATGTGGGAGACATAGAACCTCAGCACCCTCTGCACCCAGTGCAGTCTGTTGTCCCTGAAGAAATGGACAGGGGTTCTCTGGATGTTTGTGACAAAGTCAGAGCGAGGAGTCACAGAGATCAGCTGGTTTATGATGAGGACTCACGCCCTGTAAGACAGCACTTGGGGCAGTCCTCTCCAGCGACTCAGGCGAGTGGTGACTTTGATCTCCAGCTCTTGCCAGTTCATCTGCCAGAATTCCTCAGCTGGGCAAAGATGGACTTCCAAGTAGAGGAGGCTGGTCCTGCTCCAAGTGAAAGGCCTGAGTTCCTCTGGGAGGGGGTCCAACCTGCCATGGACTGACCAGGAGTCCAGTGCACTTGGCCCAGTTGATCCTGGAAAGGACATGGCAGAATATACAGCCTGCCGCTCCCACATCCTCTGCAGGTCAGCCAGATCCATGAACATAGGGAGCATGTCATCAGCATAAGCCGACAAGACCACAACTACATCCGGGCTCTTAACAACCTCCAGACAACCTCCTTCACAAGAGGTGCAGGAATGTCTTCACGCAAATTGTATACAGTTGGCCGGGTAAAGGGCAGCCCTGCTGCAATCCTCTCCCAAAGTGAAGGGGCGCCATCAGGGACTTGTTAAGTTTGATGAAACACTCTGCAACGGAGCACGATGATCAGATCCAGACGACAGTTTGCATCCTGAACCTGAATGCCCCCAAAGTTCCAAGCAGAAACTCGGGATCCACCCTGTTGAACAAGGGGCAATTAGGGAATAAATACTGGCTTAGCCAGGACACCAAAATCATGTGAAGGAATTATAAAAAGGCCTCTACTTTATGTATATAATTGGCCTTTTCAATATCAGAATCTAAGTGATTATTTGATTTCATTCAAATTCAACTTGAATGAAAGAAAAATAAGGCTGCATAGTCAAATTGTCCTGTTTCTATTATTGGTTAAACTGTCTGCTTGGTTCTGTTAGAAGCATTAATATTTTCTAACTGTGTATTCTTTCCAGATTTATAATTTTAATCAGGTATCTGCACAGTTATAACACCTGCTGTTCCCAAACTCACCTCCTGTTCCCAGTCTTCTACCAACATTGTTTGTAATTGTTTTTATCAAACACACCAATGAGGTGCAATCATTCATTGCAACCTACATTTACTGCATTAGCAGCCAGGCATTTTCTGAATGCTAACAAAGGTCACAACTGCATTTGTTAATTGTGTGCAGTTGGCAGTGACCACAACATCTGCTTATAATTTAGAAACCTTATGTCTGTTTGCACCCTCTGCCTACATCACTTTACTTCCTGTTGTCATGTTGTAAGAAGAATAAAGGGATGACATATTCCTTGGAGTGTCTAAATGACACAGATGAACAGTAGAATTTGGGATGGAGATACAGAAGAATGGAGAGCAAGATTTATAAGGCCAAAAAAATCAAATTAGCACTGGGGTTCATTTCTGGAAGGATGCCCACCTGCCACAGAATTTGGAGCGGGCGAGGAAGGGCCATGAAAAGGTCCATTGACCTCGGCGGCATTTTATGGTTTCGGGATGAGCCAGCCTGTAAAATGTCACCCCTTATGTTAAACTTGGATAGCACCATAGTTAGACCACACTTGGGGATCAAAATCATCCACAATATAAAATGATTGGAGAAAGTGCAACAAAATGTTTTCCAGTAGAATGGTACTAGAATTGAGAGATAAAACCTGTCATGAAAGATTGAAAACACTAACTTTTTTTTTGAGTAAAAAGTAAATTTGTGGGTGACTTGTTAGAGGCCTTTCAGATTATGAAGGGGTTTAATAGTATAGAGGTAGACAAGACTTTTCCCCTTGAGGTGAAACCAGAACCTGGTGCCACATAAATAAGGAGATTAAATAATAAATGCTATAAGGAATTGAGGAGAAAATGCTTTACCCTCAGAGTGGTGAGAGTTTGAAACTTTCCTTGACAAGGAATTGATGAGGTGAATAGCATTTAAGGGAAAGCTAAGTAAGACAAGAGAATAGAAGGATATTTTGATAGGATTTAGGTGAGGAGAATTGGAGGAGGCTTATGTGGAGCATAATCTCTGCAAAGATCACTTGTTTTGAATGGTTCTCTGCTGTTTCTCTGCTGTGCCTTGCATTTTTTTGTGTGTCAGCACTTTCCATTATAGAATTCTACACCCACATTTCTGAGATAAAAGTCTCCTTCATAAATTTGTCAGAGATTGTGTAATTGAAGGTGAGTGCAGAACATCCTTCTGAACTCTCAGTGCCAACTCAGATACCATTTTGAAGCTGAGGGAAACTTGTTTCAAACTGTATGCTGTAATCAAACAGTAATAGCAATCTTCATTCTTTCCTTCAATTCCTTTTCCACTAGCAAGTATTATTAAATATCGTAATCCATTAGTTCCAGGTTCTCTTTTTACAAATTCATTGGTTTAAGTAAGGGGAAAGAACAGAAGTGCGAATGGAGGAAAAGGAAATGAACAATCAAGGGAGGAGGGAGTGAAAAAGTATCAGAGATTAAGAGGGAAGTGAAGGGATGAGGGGATATCTGGGCAGAAGAGAAGGGAGGGGAACAATAGGAGTCGCAGGTAAAATCAGGGGGATGATTTTAGAGGAAGCAGGAAGTAATATTAAAATGTCCCTTACCCTTTTCCCCTTTTATACTCACTGAAGCTCTGTATCCTGCCTACCCATCCTCTGTTCTCCTTTTCCCCACTGACACTCCCTGCATTGCTTCATCTACCCTGACTCCTAGAGGCTCTGCCTTGATGGGACTAAATCTAAGACAATTTTGCATTATCAGTTTTTATTTCTAAAATTATAAATTAAAATCTATACTGCAAATAGAAAAATAAGAACTAAAGTTTTAAACAGAGCTGAATTATATTTGTGAATCCTGCGCCAAATATCAATCATCCATTAATGCAATTCATCTGAAGGCTACAATGTGCTTGCTTTAATGTTAGTTTCGAACACACTATGTGTTGCAAATTTGTGTGTTGCAAAGAGAAATAGGAAAATCACAAAATCTTGTTGCTGCTCGAAAACCTTTTGAAAGTGGAGGAGAAATGATGAGACTCTAAACAAGAATTTACCTCAAAACTGACCAATTGTTGCAAATCCTGAAATATACATATCCAAAAAGTTTGTGGTGTTTGTGAACATTTTTATCCCTATATGGATTCACTTGCCTTACATATCCCATTATTCCTTGTAAAAGTTCCTTACATGTGATTTCATCCAACTCCATGGAAAGCTCAGGGTGAGGACTGGCTGGGATTTAAATAATCCAGTCAAGGACTAGCCAATGGATCTGAACTGTAAGTTGTTGGAGATCTGGCATTCTTGGGTGAATATCCACACACTTACTTGCAGCACCACGCACCCAGTCTTTTTCCTCGAATTATAATCGTCAGGTTTGTCAGTGTGGCACATTGAATAACATTTAATGATCATTTTATTCTGATCGAATGCAGCTTTTTAACAAGGACCCTCAGGCAAGTGGTCTTGCTGTAGTTTGGATGCAACAGAAGAGAAGCACCTGCATTTTGCTTCTGTCGTTAATCATAGCTACCCTATGTAGATATCCTATCACACTGTGCGCTTAATTAAAAAAGGAAGCATGAATATTTTATTAAATCACTTATTTCTGAAGTAATCCCCACAGACCACCAGTAGCTATAAGATGCCTTTCTTCACACAAATATGCAAATCTTTACTTAATTCAGAACTATCCTTGGAAGAAGGCAGAATAAATGGAATAATTTAATTAATGTGAAGCACCTGTAATCGATTATAGTCAGTATATGATTTAAATGGCAGATTGTAAAGTGGTCCATAAATCCAGAGATATTTGTAAGGCTTGGCTGCTCGGCTATTCAGCAGTTTTGAGTGTTGTCAATTGTAACTGTTGTGCAACATTAGTCTGAAAGCTTTGCCTTTATTTTGTATGCCGTTTTGCAAAATTAGTGAGGCATCTTTTATCTGAAATGATGTATTATATGGAGATTGTATTTGCCAATTAATTACTAATACATACATCTTTGAACTTAAGATTCTTACCAGGCAAGGCCTATCTTCTTCCTTAACCTGAACCCCCTAATTAAAGAAGCCAAACAAAATCTGAAGCTTTTGCTGGCGGAATGGCTGAACAGAATTGTTCCCATGAGTTTGCTGTGTCCCAGGTCACTAAACATTTAGTAACACATCAGTAATCTCCAGAGCTGAGCTATGGCTCTGTTAGAAATTACCATAGCTACAAGCATATTACAGCTAATTGGACATTATCTTTTGCTTTTGTTTATGCATATTTTATTATGCAAACAATTAAAAATTAGATCAATTAAAACAACTCTGTACTTATAAACTGTAACACTGACTAAATTGAGGTAATTGTAGCTATAAATATTCTCAGTATAACATATTTCCTTCCGAGGCTTTTTCTGAGGCCTATATAAAATTGTTGCATTTCCAAATCAATGAAAAGGTTTCCTTTTCAAATTTACGTACACCATGTGAGTGTGAGCAGCAAATGAAGCATTTATTGCTCTTCAGAAGGTGGTGGCAAGTGGTCTTCTTGAGCCTCAGTAATCTGTATGATGTAGTACATCCAGAAATTTGCTAAAGATGGAATTCTAAGATTTAGAGCCAACAGTAATGAAGAAACAGCAATATAGGATGGAGTGTAAGTTGGAGGAAACTTGCAGGTCGTAATGTTCCTATGTGTTTGTTGCCCTTGTCCTTCTAGGTGATAGAAAGTCACAGATTTAAAAGGTGCTGTCGGTGTGTTTTGTAGTTGCTATATACTGTTGCCTCTGTACACAAATGGTGGAGAGAATGGATGTATAAAGTGATGATGGTGTATGAATCACAAACAGGATGCCTTACAATGGATTGTGATGAGTGTTTTTGAAGCTTTACTCAGTCAGATAAGTGGAGAGTGTGCCAGTATCCTTGTGCCTTGTGGATGATGGACAGGTATTTGGGAATTCAGGAGTTGAGGTTTTTGCCTCAGAATTCTCAGCCACCGATTTGCTCTTGTAGGTCGATGGTAATTACCAGAATGTTGAGGAAGCTACATGTTGGAAGATTCAACGATAATACTGCCATTGAAAAACAAGTGGAGATGGTTAGATTGTCCCTTGTTGGAGATGGGCATTGCCTAGCACTTTGTGTTGCATGAATATTACTTATCAGTTATCATCCCAAACCTATGTTGCATGGAGGCATGGATTTCTGCAGTATCTGAGGAACTATGACAGTTACCTAGTAGTGTATTGTGATGGGGAGAGGTAATTGAAGCAAAAGTTGAAGATATGTTGGGCCCAGAACACTGCCATGAGGAAATCCTGCAGTGATGTATTGGGCTGAGATGATTATTTTCCAACGATCACAATCATCTTCCTTTGCGCTCAGTATAATTCCCTCCCATTTTCAATTACTCCAATTTTGCTAAGTCTGTTAATTCCATACATTGTTAAATGCTGCCTTGATGCCATCACCTCACTTCTTGCAGTCAGCTCTTTTGTCCAGGTTTGAACCAAGGTCAAAAGTCATTTCACTCAGAGAGTGGTGGATGAGTGGAATTGGCTGCTGTCGGTGGTAGTGGAGGCAAATTTGATAGGGTCTTTTAAGAAATTTCTGGATGAGTACGTGGGCCTTAATAGGATTGAAGAATATAGATAAGCCTAGTAGGTAGGGATATGATCGGTGCAACTTGTGGGCCGAAGGGCCTGTTTGTGCTGTAGTTTTTCAATGTTCTGTAATGAGATCTGGAGCCAAGAGATTAATGAGGCATGATCAAATCTGGACTTTACAAAAAGAGGCACAGTGTAAAGCAGTAAAGAAATTATGGTGAAGTCTTTATAAAACACTGGTTTAGTTTCAGCTGGAATATTATGTACAATTCCAGGCTCTACACTTTAGGAAAATTATGAAAGCTTTGCAGATAGCAGAATAATTCTATGAGAATTGTTCCGAGGATGAAGGACTTTAGTTTTGCAGATTGATTAGAAAAGCCAGGATTGTTTTCCTTAGAGAAAAGAAGGTTGAGTGGAGATTTGGTAGAGGTATTCAAAATCATAAGGAGTTTGGACAGTTTTAGAAACTGTTCCCATTAGCAGAATGGTCAAGAACAAGCAAACATTTAGCATTTAGAACATAGAACAGTACAGCATAGTACAGTTCCTTCAGCCCTCAATGTTGTGCCAAGCTATGTCTGAACCCAAGATCAAGCTATCCCATTCCCTATCATTCTGGTGTGTTCCATGTCCCTGTCCAATAACTGCTTAAAAGTTCCTAAAGTATCTGACTCCATTATCACAGCAGGCAGTGCATTCCATACCCCAACCACTTTCTGAATAAAGAACCTATCTCAGACATCCCACCTTTATCTCCCACCATACACCTTATAGTTATGCCCCCTAGTAACAGCTACATCCACCCAAGGAAATATTCTCTGCATGTCCACTCTATCTATCCCCCTCATCATCATATAAACCTCTATTAAGTTGCCTCTTAACCTCCTCCACTCTAAAGAGAAAAGCCCAAGCTCTCTCAATCTTTCCTCATACGACTTATCCTCCAAACCAAGCAGCATCCTGATAAATCTCCTCTGCACTCTCTCCAATGCTTCTCCATCCTCGTTTTGGTGAGGTGACCAGAACTGCACACAATATTCCAAATGTGGTCTCACCAAGGTCCTGTATGATTACAGCATAACCCCACAGCTCTTAAATTCAAACCCCCTGTTAATAAACGCTAACATAGATAGGAGGGATAGATAGGAGGCTCTGTGGGAAGGAGCGGGACTCGCGGTTGGTATGTTGCCTCCCGGGCGCTGGGGTCAGTGATATCTCTGACCGAGTGTTCGGGCTCCTTAAGGGGGAGGGGAACCAGCCCCAAGTTGTGGTGCATGTAGGTACCCATGACGTAGGTAGAAAAAGGGATGGGGATATAAAGCAGAAATTCAGAGAGTTAGGGTGGAAACTTAGGGCTAAAACTAACGGAGTGGTTATCTCTGGTTTGTTACCTGTGCCGCGGGATGGCATAGAAAAGAATAGGGAGAGAGAACATTTGAACTCGTGGCTAAAGGGATGGTGCAGGAGGGAAGGGTTCAGGTATTTGGACAATTGGGGCTCATTCTGGGGAAGGTGGGACCTCTACAAGAGGGATGGTCTGCACCTGAACCGGAGAGGTACCAATATCTTGGGGGGTAAATTTACCAGTGCTATTCGGGGGGGTTTAAACTGATTCGGGGGGGATGGGAACCTGAATTGTTGTGCCAGTATACAGGAGGATGTGAATAGGGAGGCCACGGATAAGGTTTCTAGGTTGCAGCAGTATAGTGGCAAACGGGAGGGTGGTTTGAAGTGTGTATACTTTAATGTGAGGAGCATACGCAATAAGGTGGATGAACTTGCAGCCTGGATTGGTGCTTGGGACTTCGATGTTGTGGCCATTTCAGAGACGTGGATAGAGCAGGGGCAGGAATGGTTGTTGCAGGTTCCGGGGTTCAGATGTTTCAGTCAGAGCAGAGGTGGTGGTAGAAGAGGGGGAGGAGTGGCATTGTTAGTTAAGGACAGCATTACGGTGGCAGAAAAGACGTTTGATGTGGACTTGTCTGCTGAGGTAGTGTGGGCTGAGATTAGAAACAAGAAAGGAGAGGTCACACTGTTGGGAGTTTTTTATAGGCCTCCAAAAAGTTCCAGAGAAGTAGAGGAAGGGATTGCAAAGTTGATCCTGGATAGGTGTGAAAGTAACAGGGTAGTTGTAATGGGGGACTTTAACTTTTCTAATATCGATTGGAAAAGCTATAGTTCAAGTACGTTAGAGGGGTCAGTTTTTGTTCAATGTGTGCAGGAAGGTTTCATGACTCAGTATGTAGATAGGCCAACAAGAGGTGAGGCTATATTGGATTTGGTATTGGGTAATGAACCAGACCAGGTGTTAGACTTGGAGGTGGGTGAGCACTTTGGTGATAGTGACCACAATTCGGTTACGATTACCTTAGTGATGAAAAGGGATGGGCACGTGCCGAATAACAGTAGTTATAGCTGGGGGAAAGGTAATTATGAGGCTATTAGGAGAGATTTAGGATGCATAGGGTGGAGCAGGAAATTGCAGGGGCTGGGGACATCTGAAATGTGGAGCATATTTAAGGAACAACTTCTGCATGTCCTTAATGAATATGTACCTGCCAGGCAGGGAGGAAGTGGTCGAGTGAGGGAACCATGGTGTACTAGGGAAGTTGAATCTCTGGTGAAGAGGAAGAAGGAGGCTTATATAATGATGAGACGTGAAGGCTCAGTTAGGGCAAGAGAGCTATAAATCAGCCAGGAAGGAGCTAAAGAGGGAGTTGAGAAGAGCTAGAAGAGGACACGAGAAGACTTTGGCGGATAGGATTAAGGAGAATCCTAAAGCTTTTTACAGGTATATAAATAATAAAAGATTGGTTAGGGCAAGATTAGGGCCAGTCAGAGATAGCAGTGGGAAGTTGTGCGTGGAGCCTGAGGAGATAGGAGAGACACTGAATGAGTATTTTTCGTCAGTATTCACGCAGGAGAAAGACAATGTTGTTGGGGAGAATACTGCGATACTAGGTTGTAGACTGGGCAGAATTGAAGTTCATAAGGAGGAGGTGTTAGCGAATCTTGAGGGTATGAAAATTGTTAAGTCCCCTGGGCCAGATGGGATTTACCCCAGGATTCTCTGGGAGGCTAGAGAGGAGATTGCAGAGCCTTTGGCTTTGATCTTCATGTCGTCGTTGGCTACAGGTATAGTGCCGGAAGACTGGAGGATGGCAAATGTTGTCCCTTTGTTCAAAAGGGGAGTAGGGACCATCCTGGAAATTATAGACCGGTGAGCCTGACTTCTGTTGTGGGCAAGGTCTTGGAAAGAATTATAAGGGTTAGGATTTATAAGCATCTAGAGAGGAATAAATTGATTAGGGATAGTCAGCACGGTTTTGTGAAGGGTAGGTCGTGCCTCACAAACCTTATTGAGTTTTTTGAGGAGGTGACCAAAGAGGTAGATAAGGGTAAGGCAGTTGATGTAGTGTATATGGATTTTAGCAAAGCGTTTGATAAGGTTCCCCATGGTAGGCTACTGCAGAAAGTGCAGATGCATGGGATTGAAGGTGATTTAGCAGTTTGGATTAGGAATTGGCTAGCTGATAGAAGACAGAGGGTGGTGGTTGATGGGAAATATTCAACCTGGAGTGCAGTTACAAGTGGTGTACCTCAAGGATCTGTTTTAGGGCCACTGCTGTTTGTCATTTTTATAAATGACCTAGATGAGGGTGTAGAGGGTTGGATTAGTAAATTTGCTGACGATACCAAAGTGGGGGGAGTTGTAGACAGCGAGGATGGATGTTACAGTTTGCAGAGGGACATAGATAGGTTGCAGAGCTGGGCCGTGAGGTGGCAAATGGAATTCAATACGGATAAGTGTGAGGTGATTCACTTTGGTAGGAATAACAGGCATATGAAATATAGGGCTAATGGAAGGACCCTTAATAGTGTTGTCGAGCAGAGGGATCTTGGGGTACAAGTACATAGCTCTTTGAAAGTTGGCACCCAGGTTGATAAAGTTGTTAAGAAGGCGTACGGTGTGTTAGCTTTTATTGGTAGAGGGATTGAAATTAGGAGCCGTGAGGTTATGTTACAACTGTACAAAACTCTGGTGCGGCCGCACTTGGAGTATTGCATACAGTTCTGGTCGCCGCATTATAAGAAAGATGTGGAAGCATTGGAAAGGGTGCAGAGGAGGTTTACCAGGATGTTGCCTGGTATGGTGGGAAGGCCTTATGAGGAAAGGCTGAGGGACCTGAGGTTATTTTCATTAGAGAGAAGAAGGTTACGCGGTGACCTAATTGAGGCGTATAAGATGATCAAGGGATTGGATAGGGTGGATAGTGAGAGCCTTTTTTCTCGGATGGTGATGACCAACACGAGGGGACATAACTTTAAATTAAGAGGTGGTAGTCATAGGACGGATGTCAGAGGCAGGTTCTTCACACAGAGGGTGGTGAGGGCGTGGAATGCCCTGCCTGCAGCAGTTGTGGACTCGCCTACTTTGGGGGCATTCAAATGTTCGGTGGATAGGCATATGGATGATATTGGAATAGTTTAGGTTAGAGGGTCCACTGGCCGGCGCAACATCGAGGGCCGAAGGGCCTGTACTGCGCTGTAATGTTCTATGTTCTGTGTTCTAACACACAATCGGCCTTCTTCATGGCTCTATCCACTTGTGTGGCAACCTTCAGAGATTTGTGGATATGAACCCCAAGATCTCTCTGTTCCTCCACGTTCCTCAGAACCCTGTCAAACTTGTAATCTGCATTCAAGTTTGCCCTACCAAAATGAATCACCTCTGCTTATCAGGGTTAAACTCCATCTGCCACTTTTCTGCATCCTATCCATATTTCTTTGCAGCCCATAAAAGCCCTCCACCTCATCCACTTCTCCATCAATTTTGGTGCCATCAGCAAACTTACTAACCTGCCCTTCAGCCCCCTCTTCCAAGTTATTGATAAAAATCACAAATAGCGGAGGACCCAGCACTGATCCCAATGGTACACTGCAAGTAACTGGCCTCCAGTCTGAAAATTTTTCCTTTACGCCATCCTCTGTCTTCTGTGAGAAAGCTAGTTACTTATTCAATCCAAATTTTCTTTTATCCCACACCTCCTTACTTTCTTCGTGAGTCTACCATGGGGAGCCTTATCAAATGCATTATCAAAATCCATGTATACATCATCAACTGCTGTACCTTCATCTACATATTTAGTTATCTCCTCAAACAATTCAATCAAATTTGTGGGGCAAGACTTACCCCTCATAAACCCATGCTATCCCAGATTAAGTTGCATCTTTCCTAATGGTCATAAATCGTATCTCTCAGGATCTTTTTCATTAACTTACTGACTACTGAAGTAAGACTAACTGGCCTATAATTACAAGGGTCATTCCTATTTCCTTTCTTAAAGAGAGGAACAACATTCACCACTCTCCAGTCCTCTGGCACAATCCCTGTGGACAACGAGGACCCAAAGATCAAAGCTAAACGCTCCGCATTCTCATCCCTAGCCCCCAAAGTATCCTAGGATGTATCCCATCTGGCCCAGGAGACTTATCAACTGTGAGGTTTTTCAAAATTGCTAATACATCTTCTCTCAGAATGTCTACCCTCTCCATTCTATCAGCCTGTATCACACACTCATCCTCAAAAACATGACCCTCTCCTTAGTGAACACTGAAGAAAAGTATTCATTAACACCTCATCTATTTCTTCTGACTCCATGCACAAGTTCCCACTATTATCCTCGACTGGCCCTAACCTCATCCTGATCATTCTTTTATTTCTCACATAAGAATAAAAAGGTTTTCTTTGATCTGACCCACCAAGGACTTCTCATGACCCTTCCTAGCTCTCCTAAGCCCTTTTTTTTTTAAACTCATTCCTTGCTACCTTGTAACGCTCTTGTTTTCTCTTCCTTTCCCATTTATTTATGGTAATTGGCAATGTAACCAACGGCTTTTGTAATATGCATTTAAGGAATAGCAGCATGAGAAGGAAAATGTGTCATGCTATCTGATCTTAGTTTCACTTTTGTTTTGAGCAGAGTAAACATACAACTCTAAAGTCTTCACATTTTATACCAATGTATAACTGTTCTCATGTGTCTTGTCTTAATAAATGAACCCTCAACATATAAGCATAATCAGGATGGGCCAAATAGCCTCCTTCTGTACTGTAACAATTCTATAATTTTCTCCCTCTTCCATGGAGAACCAACTCAATAAATTATTTTTCCAGTACTGTAATTCCTTGGTTTGTTCATCAGTGGAAATTCTTTGCAGTAGGTTACAGTTGTACCCTTGAGAAATATCCCCTGGTTGTTTGTACAAATCACTTTATATTTTACATTGTCAAATTAATTTTTGTTTTGCAATGGACCCATGACTATTGGTGAATTACAGAATTTCTGACTGTCTTCTTGCATAAGATCTTTAAAATTGATGGCAATACACTTTTCCTTTATTGTTCCAAAACAGTTTCTATATTTGTTGTTTAGTCTCATGTAAGTCAGTTTTAAACCATCCCAGGTATTGGTGAATATGAATAATGTTATACATAAGTATTAAAGACTCGATCAGTTAATTTGATTCCCAGCAATATTAAGTTGTTAAAAACTTTGAAATGCATAAATTGTACTTCTGGCAACATTTTAAGATCTGAAAGGTTGAAGTGTGTTTGGAAGGCCCACGAATAAAGCCTACAAAATAAGTTTTATGAAAGTTAGCTTGAGAGGTAATCAGCAGTTTGTTTTAAATACTAGTATTTCATTTTAAGATTTTCCAGATTGACCGACATTTCAATGACCCTAAATTAAGAGGAAATTTTATCTTGTTCCATATTTAAAATCAAGGTAATGTGAATTGGATTATTAAACTATTTTCCCCTTGCTGCAACAGTTCAAAATTGCAAACCTATTTACATAATGCTAAACAAAACTGAAGACATTTATTAGGCTTTATCATCTCTTCCTCATCTTCCTTCTCAAAATTACCCTAACATTCTGATAGGTTTTGAGAAACACCATTATATTTTTTCCCTCACTTCCTTCAACTATGGGTATGAAAACTAAAAAGCACCCATTATATCCACAGTCTATTGAACTATGCTCAATTGAAAGAGTGAGTAAAATCATTAATAGTATTTTATTAAGCCAAGGCTATTATGCTAAGCTATAATTAATATTTTCATTGATCATATAGAATCATACAGTGCAGAAGGAGGCCATTCAGCCCATCGACTCTGCACTGACCACAATCCCACCAAGACCCTATCCCCATAACCCTATGCGTTTACCCAAGTTAGTCCCTCTGACACTAAGGGGTAATTTAGAATGGCCTATCTGTCTAACCCACCTATCTTTGGACAGTGGGAGGAGAACATTTGGAGGAAACCCACACAGATACAGGGTGAATGTGTGAACTCCACACAGACAGTAACCCAAGCCTGTGAATCAAACCCAGGTTCTGCAGCTTTGAGGCAGAAATCTTTTTTGATGTTTTTATTTTAAGTGAACATTTATACCAATCAGAAAAATTAATAAAATCTGATATAGTCCCGAACTGGCAACGCACAAACAGTCTTGAGTGTAGAACTATAACATGAAAATAAGTAGCTAAATTAAATACGAAATGTGATACAGGTCATGCCTTAAGCTGTAAGTATAGCCATTAATTAATCTATTAACAAAAGGACACAATTGATGCAGACACAAAATTTGAATCTAGAAATACATTGGCACGGTGCTCAATGTGAAAGTGCGGTCACAATTCATGACTAAATCAGCAGACGTAAGGCTAACTTGAAATTCAAACTTGGCCTTACCTAAAAAATTTGGGTGAGCTGCTATCACTTGCTGCACCTCCACAGGCAGCTCACCTGATGGTGATTCACATACCTTTGGGCCACCTCCTTCTCTGACAGACGCCTTCAGGGGTCTGTGGGGATGTGCAGAACAGCATAGGGTGGTGGGAAAAATGCAGATTCTCTTCCACTAAGGACTTTCAGGACTTCACTTTGTCCAGTACCTCCCGTGATTTGGCTGCCATGGATGGCCCTAATCAGGAGCAAGGGCTCCCAATGGCATCGCTCAAGGGAGCGTTTGAGAGCACAAGCCTCTCTACCATGTCAAGGTGATGATCTTAATGGTTCAGGCAAAGGGGAGACTATCGTTGGAATTTTACTACTTTTAGCCTATGTGCTGGGCAGGTGTGGAAACTGGGTGAGTTCCAGATCTGTTTTTTGACTGCGTTCTCAGTCCCCCCATACACACTCTGTCTGCAAAATTTTGAGTGCCACTCTAGAAGCTGATGGCAGGGCTTAACACACCCGAAAGCCTGTAGAAGGAGATAGTGCGCATGTGCAGATCTCTGATGATGCACATGCACATTAGCAGTAGCAGGAAATGCTGGGGTCATAAAATGGGTGCCAGTTGGGCTCCTCGCTTTATACCCCATTTTATGACTGTGTCGCACCAGTTAAATACTGCCCTGTGTGTCCCACCAACTGTAAAGCCGAAAGAAGGCTTCAACAGCAAAGCACTCCTGGTCATTATGATTTGACATATTACTGAAATCTGATCAGTGGACAATGATGATGCTCCAAAGTTCCCACATTAAACTGAGTGCTATGCAGGTTTCTATGAATGTCCCTTTGCTAGTAAGTCCTGTGGCACTAAAAGAATGGTGACAGCTATAGATCTGTGCATCAGGGAGTCCCCAATCAAGAGGCTGCACATAAGTGAAAGATGCAGTTGCAAATATGAACTTACAGACAATATCTTTCAAATGCTGTAGTCCATATGGTTAGTTGCACTATTAAATTTATGAAAGGAGGCTGGCTATTAAAGGAACTGATATATTTGTGTCTGATTCTGAAGGAACTCAACTATGTACTCTGCTGATTAATTATTGATTTGTTTATTAATATTGAAAGGTTTTGAGTTGTGCATTAGAATTTCTGAGCCAGTCCCCAAATCACTACCAAGAAATCACATCAAAAGAATAATCCTAATGGAAGTCACTTGTAGCAATGATGGTTTATAATGATAGGATGAAATTTGAAGGTACAGTGGTCTGAGATCCTACTGGAATTGTTACTGAATCACATTGTTTTGATCCTGCTGGCAATACTTTGACCTACTTTTCCAGCTCCAGTGAAGAATGATTCAACACAGCTCTCTGGTACCTGACCCAAATACTGGAATAGATCTTGACTTTGACTTGAATTAAAGTAAAATGGGTGATAGAGAATTATCAACCTGCATTCTATCCCTCACAATGAACTTTAATGGAGCTAAAAAATCAGGAGAGATGTAAACTGGGTTTCTTATTTACATTAATATAAAAACAAGATGCTGTTTTTAGCTCTGAAGAAGTCATACAGACTCAAAACGTTAACTCTATTTTCTTTCTCAACAGATGCTGTAGGATTTGCTAAGTTTTTATAGCATTTTCTGTTTATGTTACACTTTTATATTATCAAAGTCGAGATCGCGTACCTCCCCGCCCCCAGCCCCCAACTAATCTTTACGTGTGACCCCAGACACTGAGCTATCACCAGGCTGTTTAATTGTTGAGGGAATTACAGCTCAGTCTGATTGCAATTATACCATTTCAAAACATCTATACATACATCCAGCATTAGTCAATTGAATTAGTTAAGAAAGGGGGTCCGGACTGATTTTTTTCTTCTTTCCCCATCCTTTGAGATTAGCCTTAGCCTCACAACTGCTTTTGTAGCTGAGACCAGCAAACACAGTACAATGGGTTTTCTCCTTTAAACAAATGTGACAATGCTTTTTTCTATATCCTGTTATTAGCTTTATCGAAGAAATGATTTTGCGATTAGTGGCAATTGATTGATGGTACAGAATGCATTTAACAACAGCCTGCTTTGACCTGAGCACTGTGAACTGGCTCAATACTGTGCAAAGCTGGTGAGATGCTTTGCATTCTAATTACAGGATCACATCCTTCATCATGACTACAATTATGGGCAGAATGGTTATGATCTGTAAACCGTCTGAGAGACAGTTTAAAAACACAAGAAACAGGAGCAGGAATAAGTCATATGGTCTCTTATGCTTACTTCATCATTTATGATCATGGTTGATGTTATAACTCGATTCTATTTTCCCGCACTATCCTTGTGTTCCCTTGATTCCTTTATCTTTTAGTATTAAAAAATCTATCAATCTCTGTCTTGAATATCCATAATGACTGGTATTCACAACTTTCTGTGGAGAGAATTTTACCGAGTGAAAAATACCTCAGTACTAAATGCCCTTTTATCCAGAGCCAGGTGAACAATTCTCAATGTGATTTCAGAGTAACTTTTTGTAACTTGCCTATCATGTTTATTCAAAAGAAGGTAATTAACTTTCTTGTTTGGAGAATTTGTTTCTAAATCTAATAAGCTTGTTAGTTGAGAAATGCAATGGGTCTGGTATCCGTTGCATTTTGCCCATACATTACAAAAGTGTATGAAGGTTATTCAAGAATGTGATATAAGGCTGGAGTTTGGGAGACACCCTGACAATCTCTTACCTTTGCCTAGCTCAGGGATCAACAACCTATGGCACATGTACTCAAGATGACACGAGGTAATTTTGAATGGCACTCACACTGCTAGTCCAAATAACAGCACGAAAAGTTCTAAAAAAAAATTGTTCTGTCACTTACTTATCCTGAGAAGGTGTGTAGATTGTTAAAAGATGTACAGAATTTAAATAGTAAATTCTTGTGTTTTAATAATTACTGAGATATTTCAAGTCCTAATTTGCTGCTTGTATCAGTATCATATAATGCGGAACAGTGCATTTGACATTGTAATTTTTTTTATACGGAAAGCTCATGGCAGGATAATGCTAAGCTGGTCAGATCTGCATTTTAATTAAATTTTAATGAAGCTTAAGAATTTTAAAAGCCTTATTTACCATCCATACAAGTTTCATTATATACAGTGATTTTATAAATGTTAAAATATATTACTAGCATGCAATATCTTAAATTAGAGTGAATACATAAAACCACTTCTGAGAGGTTGCTGACACCTGTCCTGTTACAGAATGAAATTTCCAGATATCACCAGGCTAAATTTTGTTTTCATTAATTGCTTTTGGAATGTGAGTGTCACTAACAAGGTCAGTATTTGTTGCTTATCCATGTTTATACTTGAGAACTTTCTTGAAGTGCGATACTTCATCTGATGTAGGTGCAGTCTTACTGTTATTTGGAAGGATCTTCTGTGTTTTTAAGCTAGCTACAATGAAGAAACAGCAAATGAACACTTAAAACGGTATCATGTCCTGTTATCCTCTGCTAATACAGCTCATTATCCCAGAATTATCCTGGAATGCAAAGATAACTGTTGTGAGGTAAGGCATTTTGGAAGGTCTAATATAGATAGGAAATATACAGTAAATGACAGAACCCTTAAGATTTATTAATGGGCAAAGGGATCTGGCGGTATAGGTACACACGTCACTGAAAATGGCAATGCAGGTGGGGAAGGTAGTCAAGAAGACATACAGCATGCTTGCCTTCATCAGCTGGGGTATTGAGTTTAAAACTTGGCAAATCATGTTGCAGCTTTATAGAATCTTAATTAGGTTGCACTTGGAATACAGTGTTCAATTCTGGTCACCACACTACCAAAAAGATGTGGAGGCTCTGTAGAAGATACAGAAAAGATTTACTAGGATGTTGTCTGGTATGGAGGACATTAGCTGTGAGGAGAGGTTGGAGAAACTTGATTTGTTTTCACTGGAGCGACAGAGGTTGAAGGAAGACCTGATAGAAGTCTACAAGATTATGAGAAGCATGGACAATGTGAATAGTGGAAGAGTCAATTACTAGGGGGCACAAGTTTAAAGTGCGAGAAGCAAGACTTAAAGATGTATGAAGCAGATTTTTTACAGACTAGTGGGTGCCTGGAACTCATTGCCGGGAAATGTAGCGGAAGCAAATACGGTAGTGACTTTTAACGGGCATCTTGACAAGTACATGAATAGGATGGGTGTAGAGGGATATAGTCCCTGGAAGGGTAGGGATTTTAGTTAATACAGGCAGCATAGTTGGTACAGAGTTGGAGGGCTGAAGGGCCTGTTCCTATGCTGTAATTTTCTTCGTTCTTTGTTCTATAAACCCAGTTTCTTAACTATACTACAAACCACATTCTTAGAACTCAGGCTGTTAATATGACACCTAGTACTGGAGGAGCAAAGTATGCCCCAATTAAATATTGGGAAGGCTGAAGCCACGCTTTTTGGTTCCCATTGCAAACTCCATTCTCAAGTTATTGACACTATTCTTTTTAAAGTTTATTTATTAATCACAAGGAAGGCTTATATTAACACTGCAATGAAGTGATTGTGAAATTCTCCCTGGAGCTTTGGGAATGTGAGAAAGTATTACACTAAAGATGCTATATAAATATACATTGTTGTTGATATAGTTCAAGTCGGGATGATGTGAAACTCGCAGACGATGGTACTCCCATACATCTCTTGTCCTCGTCCTTCGAAGTGGATTTGAAAAATGTTATCGAAGGAGTCATTGAGGTTTACAGCATGTAAACAGATCCTTCAGCCTAACTTGTCCATGCTGCCCTTTTTTTAAAAACGCCTAATCTAATCCCAATTGCCAGCATTTATCACTGTATACTCATCTTACACATATTAACTGTCCAAATGATTTTAAAAGACAAAATTGTACCCGCCTCTGTTTCTACCTCTGGCAGCTTGTTCCAGACACTCACCACCGTCTATTGAAAAAAAAAAGCCCCTCCGGACACTTATATCTTTCCCCGCTCATGTTAAACCTATGCCCTCTCGTTTTAAACCTCCCACACCTTTGGGAAAAGATATTGACTAACTACCTGATCCATGCTCCTCATTATCTTGTAGACCTCTATAAGATCACCCCTCAGCCTCCTACGCTCCAGAGAAAAATGTCCCAGTCTATCTAGCCTTTCCTTGTAACTAAAACCATCAAGTCCAGGTAGCATCCTAGTAAGTCTTTTCTGCACTTTATCTGGTTTAATAATATCCTTTCTATAATAGGGTGACCAGAATTGCATACAGTATTCCAAGTGTGGCCTTACCAAAGTCTGGTACAACTTCAACAAGACATTCCAATTCTTGTATTCAATGTTCTGATCGATGAAACAAGCATGCTGAATGCCTTCTTCACCACTCTATCCATCTGTGACTCCATTTTCAAGGAGCTATGAAAGTGTACCTCTTGATCTCTTTGTTCTGTAACTCTCCCCAATGCTTTTCAAGTTGCTGCAGTATATTTTGTAGATGGTACACAACTGCTGCCATTGTGATTCGGTAGTTGAAGGAGTGAATGTGTAAGATAGTGGATAGTGTGCCAATCACATAGTTGCTTTGTCTTGGATGGTGTCAAGCTCCTTCAGTGTTGGTGGAACCAATCTCATCCTGGCAAGTGGAGATTATTTCATCATACTCCTGACTTGTGCTTTGTAGATAGTAGATAGATTTTGGGAAGTCAGAAGATGAATTGCTCACAGCAGAATTCCCAGCCTCTGATCTGTTCATGTAATAGTATTTATATGGCTGGTCCAATTAATTTTCTGGTCAATAGTAACCACCGGGCTGTTGATCTTCAGGGAATTCAATGACAATAATGATGATTAGTGTTAAGGAGAAATGGTTAGTTTCTCTTTTGTTGGGGATGTTAGTTACCTGGTACTTGTATAGTATGAATGCTATCTCCTACTCATCAGCCCAGGACTCATCTTTGTCAAATTCCTGCTACATTTTGGGCATGGGGTTACTTCAGTATCTGAGGAGTTGGAAATGCCACCAAGTCCTGTGTTAGGTTCTCTTGTTGTCACACTCGGTCTTAATCTCAGTGGGAATCGCTCCCACCTATCTCTGAAGTTTGGCTCTTTTGCCTACGTTTGGAGGCTGAAATAAAACACATGTAACTGATAAAAGTAGCAAGTGTAGACAAGCACATTTGTCTTTAATTAATCTGTGGGCATTGGTAGTTTCCACTTGGTTGGTGAGTTTCCTAAATTTCAATGTAGCTACTAATTGAACCTTCTGAGTGGCAAGGTGGTTTTGTGACTGATCAGAAATCTTTCCAGTTTTATTTCATAAAATCTTGGGAGTTCAGGTGTTTCTAACATGGTGGTGCAGACATGATAGGCTAAAGAGCCTCTTCTGTGCTCTTTGGTTCCGTGAAAGATTATTTTAGTCCTGTTTTAACCGTATCCCAGATCCCTGAGGAGGAGTCACTATAATATTAGTGGTGAGCATTGTTGGTGACCACCATTCTGCTGATGGAATAAATGGGATGCATACTTACAATTTTGTTGTGCAACCAAATTTGCTCGCAGAATTAAAATTAAATGACAATTGGTCCCTTGCTATTAAGGCTCAGTTGTAGCCTGCATTCTGTAAGTATTTTACAGCCGAAAATCTACAAGGATTTTCTGGTAATCACAGAACCGTTACCAATCATGCCCTGAAATGTATCTGGATCTGTTTTGGGGCCCAAGCCCAGCACTGTATCTAAATTGAGAGGGTGGTTAGATATTGGGCATTGGGCCTCTTCAGCATATTCAACATGAGTTGCCAGTGCTGATCCCACCTTCATAATACAGACAGCAAAGGCATGAAAGCCAAGCAGCCTGCTCTACTGGATACAGTAAGTCCCAAGATGGTTGGGTTGGGGCGCATGAAACAAATAGATACTATTACAAGTCATGTGGATTTGGGGCAGTATTCTGCAGCACAGGATGCGTCTTTTTTAAATAAAAGATGTTTTCATTTCTTACCTGCAGTTGATGGCTATGGAATGGCCACTGGAGAATCCCAACTGTTGCCCTGCTCATTGTTAATGAACCTTCATCAGACATTGATCTCTGACATTGGGATTATTCAAGCAGATTAATCCATCTTCAGGAGTCTGCTCAAGATGTCCTACAAAATACAGCACCACAAATTGACCCAGGCTGTCTCATTGTGAAATTGGTATGCTTTGCAATCACCCAATCACTGTTATACACTGTCTGATGCCATGATGTCCCTATCTGCGTAGCTCCAGATGCTGTCTGTGAGCATGCTGACGCCATCCCCAAACGGCAACTAGCATGAATGGCATGTGTCATTGACTCCAGTTTGGAGGCAAAACAGCTCTGAAAAAGTGCTACAAAGTCCACATTAATGACATTACGTGCAAATCAAGAGCATTTCTTCTAAAACAATTGAGATTATGATGTCAAGATAATTCTATTGTGTTTGCTCTTCTGTTCAATTTTTTTTCCAAATGTGATTTTCAGTTGTCGCATTGGCTACCAGACCGATTGTACTGTTATTTAGTTGTCAGTTGTCAGGACCTGGGTTCAATTCCCAGCATGGGTCGTTGTCTGTGTGGAGTTTGCACATTCCCCTCGTGTCTGCGTGGGTTTCCTCCAGGTGCTCCAGTTTCCTCCCACAGTCCAAAGATGTGCAGGTTAGATTGATTGGCCATTCTAAATTGACAGTAAGTGCATAGGTTAGAGGATTAGAGTGTAAAATGTGTACAGGTTTGGGGGTAGGGTCTGGATGGGATTGTAGTCAGTGCAGACTCGCTGGGCTAAATGGCCTCTTTCTGTACTGTAGTGTTTCTTCCTATGATTTCAGTTGGAGAGATTATGATTTCCTGTGCATGCACTGATGCGAAGTGGGGGTGTGATTTCTTAAATTAATTCATGAATAAGATCGCGTTTCAGTTCTTGGCAAGCATGGCATTGAAAACGGAAGAAGTAAAACACATTGAGCATGAAGAAAATGTATCTGGAGAGTTATCCAATCTTAATATTGGGTTTGTTGGTCAACTGTCTGATAGGGCAATCCTTGCCTGTTGATTAAATTCCCATTTACATTAATCTAAAGGTTGAAGTTCATTAATTTGCAAATTTTAATGAAATTCAACAAAGAACAAACAGCAACACAGCACGGGAAACAGGCCCTTCGGCCCAACGAGCCCGCGCCGCCGTCCTAACGTCTTAATGACGTATCCATCACTTTAGGCTATGTGTCAGGTATGTGTCAGGCTAAATGTCTGAAATAAGCTAAAGCACTATTAATCCATCTATCACACTGCTCTAATCACTCATGTCCCTTTTTAAATAACAGATGAACAAGCAACACAACAAACAAAAATTGAAGACCTTTTACCGCTTGTTAAATTTAGATTTTGCGTAGCAACTGACAGTCTGATGCCATGCAATATGTATTTGCCTTCACATCAGACCTGGTATTGATGAGTCTGACAAAGAAAGAAGATTTGAAAGTGAGGAAAACTGTAATAATGTGATCATTAAGTGTCTTTTGTATGTTTTCTGTATTCTTGGAGGGTGGAGAATTCAAGGAAAGCGAAACACTGTTTATTTCATGCAGAATAAAAATACATGCTTGGAAAAGATATAGGTTAGAAGGGGTTTAGATGGTGGTTCTCCATCATCAACTTGATTATGATAAAATAACAAATAGCATTAATACTCTGGAAAACTCGAGACATAGGCCAGAATTTTACTGCTTCACCCACCCTGAATTCGGGGTGGGTAAGTCTTACAGAACATAATTCTCCATTGGCCTTGGGCCTGATTTTACGAGTCTTGCCTGAGTGAGGTTGTAAAATCCCGGCCATAGAGTCATAAAGGTTTACAGCATGGGAAAAGGCCCTTCAGCCCTGCTTGCGCATGCCACTATTAAACTAGTCCTAATTGCTTATATTTGGCCAATATTCCTCTCTATCATTTTTAGCCATGTAACTGTCTAAATGCTTTTTAAAAGACAAAATTGTACCCCCCTCTACTACTACCTCTGGCAACTCATTCCAGATATTCACAACTTTCTGTGTGAAAAAATTTCCCCTCTGGATCCTTCTGTATCTCTTCCCTCTCCACCTTAAACCTATGCTGTCTAGTTTTAGACTCCCCTATGATTGGGAAAAGATCTTAACTATCTACCGTATTTATACTTTCATTATTTTATAGATCTCTAAAAGATCACTCCTAAGTCTTCTAGCTCCAGGGGAAAAAAAACTCCCAGGCTGTCCAACTTCTCCTTATAACTCAAACCATCAAGTCCCAGTAGCACCCTAGTAAATCTTTTCTGCACTCTTTCTAGTTTAATAATATCCTTTCAATAGTGGGATTACCAGAACTGTACACAGTATTCCAGTGTGGCCCTACCAATGTCTTATACAACTTCAGTAAGATGTCTCAACTCCTGCATTCAAAATTTGACCAATGAAATCAAGCATACCAAATGCCTTCTTCACCATTCTGTCCACCTGTGACTTCACTTTCAAGGAGCTATGAACCTGTGCCCCTAGATCTCTTTGTTCTATAACTCTCACTTAACTGAGTAAGTTCTGCCCTAGTTCGATCTATCAAAATGCATCACCTCACGTTTATCTAAGTTAAATTCCAACTGCCATTCATCAGCCCAATTGATCAAGATCCCATTGCAATCCTAGATAACTTTCTTCACTCTCCACTATGCTACCAATCGTGGTATCACCTGCAAGCTTACTAACCATGCCTCCTAAATTCCCATGTAAATCATTAATATAAATGACAAATAACAGTAGACCCAAAACTGATCCCTGGTCACAGGCCTCCAGTTTGAAAAACCATCCTCTGTCTTCTGTCATCAAGTCAGTTTTGCATCCAATTGGCTACTTCACCCTGAATCCCATGAGATTTAACTTCATGCACCAACCTACCACTTTTTACCTTGTAAAAGGCCTTGCTAATGTCCTTGTAGACAACGTTGATAATTAACTGCAGTGAAATAGGGGTTGCATAGTTTGCAGCTTTGATATGGTCATGCTTCAGTGATTAATGATGGTGGCCTGGTTTCATTTATGTGGTTGTGTTATTTACATGTTAATAGTTACTTTGGAATGTGTCAAAAGTATATTTTAGCTCTATTTATTGTTTGTCATAATTTACAATGTGCATGAAGAAGATTCACAGAGAGAAGATATTCAATCCATCACGTGCTATTTGGGCTAACTCTTAAAGTGGAATATTCTAATTCTATTTCCAACAGTTTTCATAATATTCATTCATATTTGTCCATTTCAAAAGGTTTTAAATTGCCACAAGCAATAAGGCATCTCATAACCTAATGCTGCTTTGTGTAAATAAAATTCTTTTAACTCCCTCACATTTATCCAATTTTCAGTCCTAGTCACTTTGTTACTGATTTGTCAACCCTTGGAATTATTCTTCCATGATCTTTGTCTCCAGCCATCCTTGTATAATTAGGAGAACATTTATCAGTGTTTATTTGTCACTTTTAACCTTCTCCAATGTAAAATGTCACAATTTCTAGCACTTTTCATACAATTATAATGTCATCATTGACCACATTGTAGCTAACTCTTGCTGGGCAATTAATGAACTAGATTTTCATCCTTGTGACAGGTGATGGGAGGCAGGGAAAATTCTTGGCTTGGTCCACACATCTCAGGAGAATGTGTGTGCAAAAATGGAATTTTCATTGTGGGATATGGGGTGCAACTACGCAATCTGACCTAGGAAAATGTTAGTGGGTGTGAAGGCTGACTGTTTACTAGATCTGCCTTGGTGCTGCGGGACTTTATTGAAATGAAGAGAGAAAGGCCGTGCAGGTTTGTATTTCACCCCATCCGTGCAACTTCAAGTCTTCCAATCCACCCACTGTGGTCACTCATGCCAGGCTATTCCTCCACACATGTTCAAGCCCCCCTCCCATCCAATGGATGGCTCTCATCCATACCCTATGACCCCTGTGCCAACATATGCCCCCACTTCTATGGCACCTTATGACCCCATACCCTGCTAAAGCACTTTCATGCCCATGCACCCATTATATACTGCATTTGAGGCAATGAGTTGTTTAGTGACATTCAGATGTATAAATGAATAGTCTTTCAGTCAATCGTTGGTAATTTCCTCTTACCCTTCTTAATACCACCCCAAAAACATGTCGATCATCCAGACCATTTAAAGCATCAGTAGCTGAAACTGAAGACACCTGAAATGTATTCATCTTATGTAAAAAAACATTGGCCAGACTTTTACAGCCTCATTACAGTATACCTTACCTCCACCATCAATGTGACAGGCAATTTAAATTTCCATTTGAACAATGGTTAGCACTGCTGTCTCACAGCTCCAAAGATCTAGGTTCAATTCTGCACTTAGATGGCTGTGTGGAGTTTGCGCATTCTCCCTTTGTTTGCGTATCCTCCCACGGTTTTCCTTTAAGTATTCCAATTTCCTCCCACAGTCTGAAAATATGTAGGTTAAGTAGGTTGGCCATGCTAAATGGTCCCTTAATGTTCCAAGATGTGTAAGTTAGATGGATTAGCCATGGGAAATCCATGGGTCACTGGAGATTGGGCAGTAGAAAGGCCCTGGGAAGTTATAATGTCAAAGATTTGGTGCAGATGCGATGGGCTGAATAGCATTGTCTGCACTGTAGAGATTCTATGATAACAATATTATTGCAGCACAGTGGTTAACACTGCTGCCTCACAATGTCAGGGGATTTAATTTTGATTTAATTTTGATTTAATTCTGATTTAATTCTGGCCTTGGATGATCATCTATGTGGAGTTTGCACATTCTCCCTGTGTCTGTGTGGGTTTCCTGTACTGCTCCCATTTTCTACCACATCCAGAGATATTCAGGTTAGGTGATTTGGTTCTGCTAAATTGCCAGGGGGTTAGCAGGGATGTCAAGGGGATTATCAGGGTGAAGACATGGGATTATGGAGATAGGGTGGGATCATTGTGTAGACTTCATGGGCCGAATGTCTCCTTCTGTACTGTAAGGATTCTATGATGTACTTCAACAGGATCATAGTACTTTCCTGCTGGGTGAGATGGGCTGTAAAATCCTGGTCTTTGTAAAGTTCAGAGCATAAATCAAAGAGGCAGAATAGCCAATCGAGCATTGTTTACTTTAGGGTTCAGGTGTTTCACGAGGCTAATGAATTTCTAGTATTTTTAGCCAAGCTGCATTTTGTATTCTTGGCCCAGTCACCCATTAGAGTATTAAAACACCTGATCCCAAGAGAAAATGTTTCCTGTTTGATAGCCCTGGCTCTCTGATTTCTGTTGTCAATTTTATTTTTTTATATGCAAGATAAAGAAGTTTCAAGTGCTTGAAGTTTCTTTTATTGATACTTTAAAGGATCTGGATGATTGACACTCTTATTGGGGCATAATAAAAAGGAGTGTTTTTAAGAAAGTGGCAGGTTATCAATGAATAGTATTCCTTTTCAACACATGGTATCGTCACTCTGGGGTTCTAAAGAGGATATGATGGGTGACTAGGCATGAAAGTTCATACTTTGGTCTAAGGGACATGAGCCAAAGTCTGTGCCTAGAGGACATACCTTAGCATGGGGGCATTTTTTTAACATAGATTTCAAAAGATCCCTTCGTAACATGGTTCACAAGTTCTGAGGTATGTGAACAATGACACTTTGAAATGCTGGCCCAGCTCCATGAAAATTTTTAAGGACTGGGACATACTATCCCTGTAATTAAGCCGTTCTGTTCAAAAATGTGGGGTATAGGCTCATGGCCCCGAACAAGTCTATATCTTTAATTGGCACGCCTGCAAATTAGAAATGGAATTGGGAATCTTAGAATTGGGTCCCAATTTTAAAGAATGAATCACACCAATTTTATGAAAATCCAACCCTACATCTTTCCAATGATTTGGTTCCTTGAAGTATTTCCAATGTTCCAGCTGTAGCCTAACCAATACCTTGTCTGAATTTGATGTCGCCATTGATTTTTGGGGTTGATTTGTCTGACATATTGGTCTTTAAACTCTGAAAATGTTTGTTAGCTATTTAAAAACGTGATTTCACAGATCATGTTTTCAATAACTCTCAAAAGAATTGTATAAAAAGCAAACAATGACAGGGCTCTTTTAAAAAAAAAAAGTGTGGAAGCCATGACAATGTTTTAATTCCTTCTTATTACTCTGTTTTTAATTCGAGCCCACTTGTAGCCATTTGAGTTGTCTGCAGCATGGAAACCTTGATTTCTTGAACTGCTTCACCCCTTTTTGTTCCAGTTGTTGTATTTTTCTTCTTTGCCCTCACTGATGTACGCCATTCTGTCAAAAGGCCTCAGTTCCCTTGCA
This sequence comes from Sphyrna mokarran, assembly GCA_024679065.1. Lineage (NCBI taxonomy): Eukaryota > Metazoa > Chordata > Chondrichthyes > Carcharhiniformes > Carcharhinidae > Sphyrna > Sphyrna mokarran. Next base: position 44,699,828 of record JAGIQG010000009.1, read on the forward strand.
ATGTTTAGCTTGACATTTTACTTCCACTCCAGCACTCCCATTGTTGACTTACGCCTTCCTTTACAATATTGTAGGGAGCACTGCACAATGCGTGAACTTGCTGTGCTGCATGCATTTCTGATATTGCCAGACTACAATGAGCTTCTATGTTTGTTGGCTCATATCTCTGATATATTCCATGCTCCTGGCAATGTCTAACCAAATGACAAGTGATGGGAAAACAATCAGGTTACAAATCTAGAAGGAAAAAACAGAACTTGCACAACAGCAGACTTGTGAAGAACAGAAGAACACAAAGTGAATGGAAGAGAGCTGAGTGAGAAAGTTCAGAGATTAACATCAGTGCTTTCAAAGAAAGTGAAAAGTGACTGCAGAATTGGAACAGCATTACTGAGAATAGAAAGCTCACATCATCAAAAAAGAGAAAAATGAAATTAAGCATCATTAAGACTTTCTGATCCTGGAAAATAAATATTTAGACTGAGACTAATTATAATGCAAAGAATGCATATCAACACTGAAATACAGGGAATTCCAGAGTCAGGAACTATCTATTTATTTGTATATATAATTTATATTTATAGTGATATAATGAGGCCATGTACATAATACATGTGTTAAAATACAATCATTGACTGATTTAGACAATGCCACAGGTATCAATTCCCAGCTTGGGTCACTGTATGTGTGGAGTTTGTATGTTCTCCCCATGTCTGCAATAAGTTTCCTCCGGATTCTCCAGTTTCCTCCGACAGTCCAAAGGTATGCAGGCTAGGTGATTTGACCATGCTAAATTGGCCCTTTGTGGCAAGGCGACTGGCTAGGGTTAAATGCATAGAGTTATGAGGAGAGGGCCTGGGTGGGATCGTGGTTGGTGCAGACTCGATAGGCCAAATAGCTGCCTTCTGATTGTAGGATTCTATGATTTTTCAGCATCTTCATTGCACTTTACATGCACTGCTACTGCTTGTGTTAAAATGGGGATGAAATTTTATTGATTATATTTGCACTGTTATAGAAAGTAAAGAGGATAAAAAACAGATAATGATAGAAATTGTAGATTATAATGTGTTAGAATCTTTAGCTACAAGGCTGTACTTTGGTGCAATGAAAATTTGAAATTATTTTGTTTGAATAATCATTTATATATTAATATAGAATCCTACAGTGCAGAAGGAGGCCATTCAGCCTATCAAGCCTGCACCAAAAGCAGTCAGCCCAGACCTATTTCCTTGACCCCATGTATTTACCCTGTTAATCCTTCTGACACTAAGGGCAATTTATCATGGCCAACCCATCTAGCCCACGTACCTTTGGACTGTGGGAGGAAACCAGAGTACCTAGAGGAAATGCGCACAGGCATGGGGAGAATATGCAAACTCCTTACAGATGGTGACCCTGACTCTGGAATTGAACCTAGGTCCTTGGAACTGTGAAGCAGCAATGCTAACCATTGTGGCACCGTGGTGCTTCTTAAAAATATGAATATGTTGTATATGGAACATTTAACTTAGGAAATCTCTAACTCTGAATAACGAACTTGCCTGTATACACTTCTATCAGAATTTAATTGCCATGCAATTAAAATGCATTCTCTGCTATTGTGTAGGCTAAAACAGTGACCATTTTGTGTACAGCACTGTGATGTATAAACAATGAATCTGTTTCTGATAGTGTTAGTTGAGGGAATCATGTTTGATCAAGATCCCAGGAGAATTGCTCTTTTTTGAATAACACCAAAAGGTCTTTAACTTTCACCTCAACCACCAGAATAAACAGCAAGCTTAATATGTTATCTAAAAAGTGGCACTTCCAACCATGCAGTATCACATCAGTACTGTACTGAAGTGTCAGTCCAGATTACATGCTTAAACCTTGGAGTGATGCTTGCGCTTGTAATATTCTAACTCAAGCCTGGGGTGCGACTGAATGAACCAGACCATTTTTGTCAGGTATGGCTTGACAAATTATAGTTGCTGTAACTTAATTACAGTTAATTCTCACAATGTATTTCTCAAATATTTTTATAGCTATTACAGAAATAATGAAGTTCATTAAATAATATTTGAATATTTATCATCTTTTTGAGGAAAGAATTATATATACATGAGTAGTTCAAGAAATGTATGTGTAAAATGTCACTATATGTAACAGCTAGTGCAGTTCTTGGCACATTACTTAGGAATAACCTGTTGAGAATTCATTTTATTAATTTGTCCTACGTACTTATTTCCTTGAAATTTCTCTCTCTATAGTACCGTGAATAGCAATCATAGCAAACAGCACATTTAAACAAACCCATGCACTGAAATTGAATAGAATGATTCATACCTAAAAGATAATCTTCTGGCAAATTATCTTGTAAACATGTAGTTGTCATCATTCTGCATGTCTTCTTAAAGTTGTACTGTACTTTATTATTCTGGATAGTCCAGAAGGCTACACATGGTAAGCATTGAATTGCAGCTTGCTAACAACTGGAATGGAGGGAGGAGCAACAGAGAGATCAGTTGTTGAAAAATAACATCAAAAGGCATGAAGATGGATGAAATCTTCAGAAAATGCCAAGAGAAAAATTAAAAACATTATCCCAGTGGAGCGTAGGGATCCTCAATGTCAAGTTGCTACGAGGGATGTATTCAGGCTATCATTGGTAACTAGGACTTCCTCACTTGTCACTAAAACATTCAGAGAAAGATTTTGCATTCTATAATTGGATTGAAGAAGTTGTTACTATTTTTCAGCTATTTTTAAAATTCATTCATGCTACACTGTTCATGGGATGACGTTTATGGTGACCATCAGTGGCAAACCAGCATTTACTGCCCATTTTAATTGCCCGTGAAAAGGCGGTGATGAATTGCCTTCTTTAACCATTGCAGTCCATGTAGTGTAGAATTTAAAGGAGTTCCAGAAGTTGACCAAGCTACAATGAAGAAAGAGCAAAATAGCTCCAACTCAGAATGGTGTGTGTCTTGAAGGTGATGATGTTCCCAGGTAGCTGCTCCTCTTGCCTTCTGGGTGGTGGCAGCCATGGATTTGGAAGGCATTGTTGAAAGAGCCTTGGTTTAGTTATTTCTATGTAGCTAATGTAAAGAGCCTTGGTGAGTGGATGTTGTGCATCTTATAGATTGGACACTCTGGGCCATTGTTTGTCAATGGGAAGGGAACGAATATGACTGGTGATGAGGAGGGTAGACAGTGATTGGGGCTGGCCATCGGAGTGGAAGGCTGAGTTGGTATTATTGGGGAGAGAGGTGAGTTTGGAGAGATCAGTATTGCTGGGAGAGATCGAGACGGGTTGTGGAGGGAGGTCACAGCTGCCTGGACGTGTCCGAGAAGTCAGTGATTGATTAGTTCGGGAATGTTGCACAGCTAGCAACGGGAGCTCACAGGGCTGGCCTGTGACTGGCAGTGACAGATCTGCGCATGTACAGTGGCCCACCCAGCACAATGCTGCCAGCCTGTCAGCAGGAATAGACATCGCACGTAGATTGTTATCGAGATTCACTCTGCAATGCTTAGAGTGTGGAAGATTCATTTTGAAAATCCTGCTGAAAAATATCAGTGAGATTAACTCCTGTTTTTATGTGAATTCGGCTCTTGGGATTTTTTTTGGGAGAATCCCGGCCTACATGTTCCAGTTGTTATTTTGTATCATCAAAGAATCATAGAATGATTACAGCACAGAAGGAGGCTAATCAGCCTGTCAAGTGCATGCTGGCTGTCTGCAAGAGCGATTCAACTCATCCCACTCCCCTGCCCGCAAGCCTGCACATTGTTTACCTTCAGTTCCTTATCCAATTTCCTTCTGAAAACCACAATTGAATCTGCTTCCTCCTGCATCTGAGCCACCGCATTCCAGATACTAACCACTTGCTGCATAAAAAAATGTTTTCTCGTGCCACCTTTGTTTGTTTTGCAAATCATCTTAAATCTGTGTCCTTTGGTTCTCAACCTCTTTTCCAGTGGACCAATTTCTATCCATTTTGTTCAGATGTCTAATGATTTTGAACGTTCTGATTAAAACTCCTCTCAGTTTTTCTTCTCTAAAAACAACTTCAGCTTTTTCGATTCAGCCGCAAAACTGAAGTCCCTCACACCTGGAATAATTTTCATAAATCTTTTCTGCACCCTCTCTAACACCTTCAGCCAGAATGTGATCACTATTCATGTCAGTGGGATTTTCCTGTCCTGCTTCAGTGAATGGCAAATTGGCTGGCTGCCAAATTCTCTGACCTCACTGCAGTGACAGCGTGGCATGAATAGCTGGGAAGATCACACCCTACATGTCCTTCCTAATGTGTGTCCCCCCAGAATTGAATGCCATGGGGCCAAAACAATATTTTATAAAGGTTCAGCATAACTCCTTTGCTTTTGTATTATATGCCTTGATTAAAATGCAGAGGATTCTGAGTATTTTTTTAAGCTTTCTCAATCTATCCTGCCACCTTCAATTATTTGTATACATATATTCCCAAGTCTCTCTATTCCTCCACTTCCATTAAAATTATATCCTTTAGAGTACATTGCCCTTCCTCATTTTTCCTATCAAACTGTATCACTGCACATTGCTATATATTAAATTTTATCTGCTACATTGACAACTCATTCCACTAGCCAGTTTATGTCCTCTTGAAGTATGTCACTATATCTTTGCACAGTTCACAATATTTCTGATTTCTGTTGGCCAACATTTTGACAAAAGCTGCAATTTATCTAATTTTTTAAAGAAATATCAATCCCCTAAACTATACTAACAATATAAACAGGGGGTCCAAAAAGGGCTGCATCTTATCTGTGCCTTTCTTCTCAGTGTTTGTTAATGTTAATTCAAAATGCTGGAGCCTTATTTGTGAAACAGAATTTGACTGCAGGTTGTGATCTGTGTCCATGACCTTTGCCTGATATTGTCTCACCACTGAACAATGTACACTTCAGAAATTGAAAACTTGAACTCCTCAAGCATATTTCTACATCAAATATAATGCGGCATAGCAACTGAAGAGTGTAAACTTTCTATAAATACTGACCAGTTAGAAAAGTCAAGGATGAAGTCTAAAATTGTTTTTTCTCATTTCAACTTGAGGCAAATGTAAATGATCACAAATAAATGTCTTTAAAATATTGTAGTGCAGAGGCATACTGGCTGCTTCTGGTAATTTTTCTGCGACAGAAATCGTGTAGTTTTATTTATGTGGTGGAGTACTAAATCAAAAATTGAGTTTCAAGTCCATCCATTTGAACGTCTCTGGTGTACTTTCCTTGACCTTTTATAGCCTTTAATTGAAATCTATGAGAAAATACAATAATATTATTCCTCAACCAAATTTCTCTTCGATCAATACATCTCCAAAAAGCTATTTGTCATTAATCACAGTGATCCATTAACTGTTCAGCCTCATCAATCAGGTTCATGTATGTGATTCTTGATAAGTAAAAGGGTGAAGGGTTTTAGGCAGTGGGTGGGAGTGTGGACTGAGGTTACAATCAGACATGATCATTGAATGGTACAGCAGACTCGAAGGGCTGAATGGCCTTCTCCTGTTCCTAATTTTTGAATGCATGAGAAACTTTTTTACAGTTCTGAAGTTTAACTAAAACTAAAAGCTATGCCAAAATAATCAATAAAATGATTATTGCTTGAAGTTAAAATTCTGACAAAGCCTCTACTTTATGAATACTAATACTCTCCTGCCCACTTAACTCAAACCTGTTCACATAAGTGAAGAATGAAGTTCTTGTTATATTGCGCACATTTGTAGCAAACTTTGCCATTGACATTAACATTGAAACTCTGATCCCACAGAAGCTGATAAGCTTTTTAAGGACCTGAATAGCATTAAAAGCTTTTCAGGTTTATCACTACGACAGGTGTTCTCTGCTGTTCCTTTCTGTCAAGATCTCTGTAATTGTAAATGTTGTACATTTGTTGACATGTAAGACTCTGACATAACATGGTACACAAGTGGGTATACACCATTAGGGTGGTTTTGAAGATTATGACCATAGAAGGTGAAGGACATAGTGTATAAACTTAGCAGCTTGTGTAAGACTGGCTGCCAGCAGTGATTGAGCTACAAAAAATAGGTCAGTCAGTCAGTCAGCAGGAAAAGTCATCTGTGGGGGAGTGACACTGGTGGAATGGGGGCAATTCATTATTATTACTAATTGTAATAGTGATCCACCAGATATGACTTAACACATGGGTCAGAAGTCCAGAGCACCTCTGGTAAAAAGGGAAGGATATTTTGATATCAGAAAAAGGTGTGAGAACTAGTCAGAACTGAATATTAGGAACTTATCAGAGTAAACAATGGCAAACTAGCCATGCGGAGTATTAATATATAAACATAGCAAGGTGACATGAATAGTTCAGAGCAACTGAAGGTTAATGGACTTCCCAGAAGTTGAAAGCAACAGTCTATTTGGATAATTTTGACTATTCCATTATATTGACATTTTGAAACCCAATACTACTTATTATTTATGATGTTTGTATTTTCTTTATTAAATAATGTTACATTGTTTGAAAAAACAAACACATAGAGATGGGATGTAGAAAGAGCCACTGGTCCAAGATGTCCTAGTCAGTTTCATATCAACTCAAAGTGAATAGTTACATCAACAAATTGCCCTCTTCCATTTTAACCTCCACATCTGAGAAAGTGGTAAGGTTTACCACCTGAAACCAATGGGTTCTTTTAAAGATGCAGATTGAGATCTTTTGATGTCAAATAGATTCCAACTGCAGTTGTAACTCTGAAAGCAGGGAAGCCACAAGTGCGAAAAGGTCTATGACTCCCTTCTCTCACTCACTCTATCTTTATTATTTTTTTCTCTCTCCCCCTCCATTCTAACTTATATATCCAAAACATCAAGAGAAAGCAGATGAAAATTTAATCGCCCGATGGTATTGGAAAAGAAGTGGCTAAATTGAAGAAAAAGAAGAATGCAATGGTACCATATGTTTTTTTGGTAACTTCAGTATAGAATTCATGAGTAAAAGTTTCCTTTAGATCTTTCTGATGATGTAGTATTGTGATAGGTATTATGAAGGTTTTTTTGAATTACCAGTGAGGAGCTAGAGATAGACTTGATAAAGTTATGGTTTCTGTGCCCAGAATCAGAGGTCATAATCTAAGAATTCGGGGTAGACCATTTAGGACGGAGATGAAGAGACATTCGTTCACCCAAAGAGTAGTACGCTTTGAAATTCATTGCCCCAGGGAATAGTTGATTTGAAAGCATTGAATGTATTCAAGAGGTGGCTAGATGTAGCACTTGAGGCGAATGAGGTAAAGAATTATAAGGAGAATGCAGGATTACTTGGACGATCAGCCATGATCATGAAGAATGGCGGAGCAGGCTTGAGGAAGTTCAAATGGTCTCCTCCACTCTTATTTTCAATGTTTCTATGTTAACTGCCTCAATAGTCTCTTCTCATGTCATTCTTCCTAAATTTCTCAAAGATAAATTATTACCATATTTCTTATTATGGGGACTTGCAGTAGTTTCCACATGAATACGTCTGAAATTCAGTTGACAGATTCTGGGTTTTCCATTTTATATTGGTCTAGGTATTACAGTCAGTAGTAAATTAGTGGCGCTTGTTGCTGACCTTGTGCACGCAGACACAAGTATGATTTCCAGTGGATTTCACCTTCCGCAATATTGCTTTTACTTCAATGATCGTTAAGGGGATTTCCAGTGTGAAACAACAATGAAGTCACAGGCAAGCTAAGCAGCCAATCACTATGCAGAATTCTGACAGACAGTAAACTAGGAAGTTAAAAACCAGTATTCATCCTTTACTTTTTAATGATTTAACAGGCAACAAAATAAAGATTGTAACAGTGTGCATGTGATTATTATAGAAACTGAAATATCAGCGTTGTTATTGGTTTAGAAATCTATGGATTATTTTTATTTTAATGGAGATATGTGACATTTCACAAATATAAAATTTAGTTTTTCAGGGCCAAAGAGGTTGTTCATAAGTGGATTATGAATTGAGTATGTCATTAAAAACTTAGTTATATCTCATTTAACAAAGATATAGCTTTTCTGATGGATTTTCAGTGAGCTCAATAGCAGAGGAGTCAAAGTTTACATCAAGTGAAATGAATTTGAAAAAGCCTTTCCATCTTTGGGGACTTCAACAACGCCTCTTGTGGGGTTCATTGACAGCAACTTCTGGATTTCTGCATTTAACTGTGTACATGCGGATGCCAGAAAATGCTGTCAGTTTCACCATTGTAATGACAGCAACAGTTTTGCTGTCACTACAACCACAAATTCCAGGTCATTACAGATGATCCTCCTTCGCATGAACTGCCTTATTTTCCTGCCTCCTTTTTAAATTCTTACTAAGCTTCTTTTCCCTTTACATTTCACTGACAATTAAAAGATAGTTAATCAGTAGTCAAAGGACAAGTTTAATTGTTGTGTTCTTTGACCTCCTTCCCCGCACCGACTACCACCCCCACCCCGACGCCCTTGTGCCTCCACTCAGTCTGTATTTTGTTCTATTCGTGTCTCATAGCCTTACCAGTTGTCTACAGAGACAGAAAGATTTTGACTGGAAGGAGGCTTTAAGAAATCAAGGAGAGAATCATACGGTAATGTACAGAAGCTACACAATTTCTTGCTGCGCCGGGAGCTTTATTCCTTTTTTAAGTTAATTTAGTTTTGCATTTCATTGAGATCCTATGAAATAAAATGCAACCTGTCTGTTCTCAAGGACAAGATAACTTGCTATGTACTTTTGTAGCTCAGACTTAATTTAGCTGAATTTTTGATGGAGGGGCAAATTATATTTTGAGCTTGATGAATAGTCAAAGAGGGAACCGGAGCAGACAGAGCTAAGCACTAATGAATCAGACGCTGCACTTTATTCAGCAGTCATATGACTACTTGGTTATGCAGATCCTATGTTTTCAGGCAGTGAGTGGAGCATGGAATCAGTGCCATCCTGACCTAAATAATTATGGCTCAAAATATCTGCAGTGTGAACAGTTGCAGTTGTTTGACAGCCTGAGACAGGGAATCTGCCTCAGTGAGCAGATTACAGTGACAATCTCTCTTTTGGAATCCTACTTTGGCTTTGTTTCAGATTGCAGCCTGTACAGTGTCTTTTCATGGTAAGCCTGTGTTTCAGGTACACACAAAGGAGTCAAAAAGACAATAAAACTGCTTGAAATCTACAGTAAAAGCACACAAAAAATGCATGAAGCATAAAATGTTTTGGATGTGACCTTTAATCAGAACTGGCAAAGTGAGGCTAGGTAAAGCATTTCATGAAACCATTACAGTGTCATGTTTCTTTATTTATTGGGAGCATTTCTTGTACTTCAGTATGAGTCAGTGCTAGAAATGAGATTTATCTCTCAGCTAAAGGCATTCCTCTATAAAGTGGTGTCTGATTATGTTTTCAGCAGATAGTTTCAATCATGGCTACAGACTGAGTTCTCTGAGCAAAGTCAAGTTTTAGAATGCACCTGTTCATTTTTTTTTACCTTTGTGCCATGGTGCTCTCTGTGTTCTCAGCTCTTTGGCTTGCTCCCATACTATTCTGATTTGCTCTTCCAATCCTTCACACATTTGTCCATCGCCTATGTGCCTTTTTCGGGACCATCACTGGCTCTTCTAGAATAGTAATCTCATTTGCATACTTTTTTTTCTGCAGAATAATGCTACCCAGCTTGTTCTCTGGGATTAATCTTTCTAATCTCCTAATTTTTCCCATCAAAAAAAATCCTATCCTTAATGAGTCTGATCTTGACAGAAATCTTAACTAAATATGCACCCTCCATCCACTAACCTCTTCGCTTTGACATTCTCAAGTTTCTCAGAAATGAACAATCATTTACTCTGATCATCATTTGATCTCAATCTACTTTGATCATTACATTGTCTTCCATTGACATCCCCTATGACATCTGTACATGCCCCTCGATCACCAAATTGAAAACAACTTTCCTGTCTCCTTTATTAGTATGCTCTGTGGTCACCACATTCCTCTCTTTTGGCTATCTGCCTATCACAGCCGCTGCTAACCTATTGAATACAGTTAGTTCTGCTTTTGACACCAATTTATTTAAAAACTCATGTTCCTATTATTCCCCTTGTACATCTCCCACTTACACGCGCTGAATTGCATTATCTGGAATTATGGTGGAGGTAAATTGGAGCAACGCTTTAAAGAGAAATTAGATGATTATTTGAATAGAAACAATGTGCAGGGATATGGGAAAAAGGCAAGGGAATTGCACTGAGTCATAATGTTCATTCAGAAAGCCAGAGAAGATATGATGGTCTGAGTAGCCTCCTTCTGTGTTATAACAATTCGAGCAGGAACCCTGAAGTAGTCATGCCAGTTATTTCTCAGCATACACAGAAACTTCTCTCTAAAGTTGTATTTGAAAGGGAGTGCCATTTGCACTGTGATGCTGTGGAGTTTTGTTTAGGTGCTGTTTTGATTCTGTCTGGAGGGAGATATGGTAGGGGTTGATGAGTGTGGCCAAGATTATTGCCATGGTGCTGATCCTGAGATGTCCCTGCTCTGTGGTCCACCCCATGGTGAGGGGAATGGGATGGAAGAGTGCCAAAGTGGGGCCTTGCTACATATTAGATCACTGGCTGCCATCAGAAAATGTTGTCTGGCAAGGCAGACAAATCTTCAAGCTGTGGCTGTTCTGCTTCTTGGAAGTCTTCACCTGTCATGTTTAACTACAGAATATGACCAGAAAAAAACCATATAGTATAGGTCTGCCTTTTCACAGCCTCATTTCCCCTCTGCATTATATCAAATACAATATAGATTGATTGTTTCTAATGTCCTGCACTGTCTGATGCAAGTTATTTCATGTATAAGCTTGGTTTTAGGTGTGGAGCAATTCATTTCAAATATCTGCTGAACATTGCAGTCTCAATCCAGTCACATGAACCAGTTGAGAACCAGTTCACGATTAAGATTGTGTGTGGTATAATGTTAATAGAATGTTGCATTTAGGCATCATAAATTAGCAGAAAGAAATATATCAATCTAAAAGCGACAGTAAAACTTCCTGTTGATAATATCCCCCACTCAAATGCCTGAAACAATCTTTATGTAGTCTTGTTATCTAATATTAAATATTTTGTTATCATTTGGAACACAGCAGGGTTATGTGACAGAATTACAGGGTGTAACACAAAGTAATGTCAATGCACGATTAAAGGAAAGCAAATAAATGATACGTGTCTTGTTAAGGACTGTGAAATTAAATTCATGTCTCACGTGTATAATGCGTAACAATAAACTAATTTTGGTGTTTAGATTTGATATTTAACTTGGTAAATGTAAGAAGATTGTTTTCATATAGCATGGGCACTGGTTATATTTCAGTGCAACAATGTTTTTTGTTTGTAATCGGAGTTGATTGGTATATCTTGTCTAATACCTATTAGAATTGTAACTGGAATTATTGCTGTACTGAATATAATAACAGCTATGAATTAAACTGAAGTTCAGTCTGAATTCTGATCCAAACTAAGCACACAGGATGAATGGCTACACCATTAGGGAACACTTCAGTCATGATTTTCTGGAAAATAAACAAAATGCCTATACCAGTGGCAAAATCGGAATGTTTCAGATTTTCCCCAGGGGCAGGACTCAAGGAGGTAAATGCAGTGGCCATGTGCCCTGTGCCACTGCCACAAACCCACCTTAGCTCCCTCTTCAAACCACACCCCTCAACAGTGCTAATTGTTCACTGCCCCCAGCACCTGGTAGTGACACCCTGGCCTGTCAGGTAGGATTCCGGGGGGGGGGGGGGCATCAAGGAGGTGAGTGCAGTGCATGTGTGCACTTTGCTGCTGCCAGGCTGCAGAGGGAGGGGCCCTATTACCTGTGGACTGTGAAAACTTTGAAGTGGGCTAGGCACTTTAATCCCCATGCCCCTGGACCACTGGCAGGCTTCCAAATCGTGACAGCATTCCATTCTGCAGAAAGGGTTCCCTTTCTTTCTGTAAGAAGTGGCAGGTGTACAAAGACCCTTTTAAGTCCTCTGACTGACAGCAATCAGTCACTTTCATTAGGGCAAGGTTTCTCCACAGCTGTTAACTTAGCTCCATTCTTTTAACATAGCATTTCCTTCACGTCTCTGAGCCTTCATAGAAAGCTGAAAGTCTTTGAAATATAATCAAACCCTTGAAAAGCCTTCAAGTACTTTTAAATCTCTTTTGATTGACAGTTTGCTTTTTTTAGACAGCATACAGCTACAGGCAACTTCAAAGCAGCTAAGTGTTTTCCAGTTCCACTTTTGTGTAAATGTTGTGGTAGAAACAATGTGGGAGGTGAGGGGAGAGATGGGGTTAGGAGGGTGGGCATGGGGGGTGTGGTAATTGAGACACATTCAACTATGTTGGAAAAAAATAAACGAACAGACCTGACTGCATGCTTGGAGAGAGAGAAGGGGGAATCCCTTCTATTAAATGGAGTGCCACTGTGATTTGGAAGCTTGCCAGGTGACCAGTGTGCATGGGGATTAAAGTGACCAGACCATTTCAAAGTTTTCACGGTCATAGACTAGAACGAAAATTTGGATCAGTGAGAAGCTTGAAATCAGCTTGCCAGGAGTAATGTTCAAGTTTCCTTGGACCAGAAAGACCAGAATTCAACCTAGGGGAGAGTGCCAAGGTCAATGTCTTGTTCCCAGTCTAAGTCCACCGAACTTCCAGGACCCTCCCTCTGCAGCATGGTAGCAGCAGAGGGTGACATAGGCATTGCACTTATCTCCTTAACGCCCCTCAGGTTTCAGCACTTCAGTTTCACATTGATTATGTCCAGCATCAAAACATGCTTGGTGTATTTCCTGCTGAGGAGACAGGTGAATGGCAGGAGCTGCTGAATGTGCCATCCAGCCCAATAATGATATGTCAGTGAGGAGTTTTACATAATTATTGCACTGCTACCAGCTCTGGATGGGAACCCAGTCAGAGCCGGAGGATTGGGTTGGGTGAATCCAAAATGCTTTGTCGCCCAGCAAGAATCCCATTTTAGGCCTGATGCCTGATTCAGCAGGCGATCAGGACTCTTGCCAGCTGTGACCTGGGCCAGTGAATCCTCCTGCCTGGTTCATAGTGGATTCCTGAACTTTGGCAGAGTCTTTACCCTGTCCCTGTATGTGATTGTTTGCTGTCAATTCACCACTACAATGTGGGGCATTTACATGCAATCTGTTCAGATGAAAAAAGTGGGCGCGCCCTGTAATTGTTTGTCTCGTTGAAGTGTGACAGGTTACTGGAAAGATTGGGAACCACCGTGGGTAGTGTCATAATAAAAAGCATAAAACATCAATATCCTAAAGCTCCTCTTTACCACAACGGCAGTAAATGTTCAGCCTGCTCCTTATCAGTACCTCTAACCTATTTCTCAGGATCGAAGGCAGTTCCACGTTGAGGTTCAATGATAGGGCTAATTACGGAATGTCTGGGGAATTTGTCTTGGTGTAGGGCTGGGGAGGTAAATTTCTGTAGCGCCTTGCTGTAATACAGATCAGCCAACAGAGCATGCTGAAGAATTTAAAATGCATTTAAATCATATACCTATTTGAATTTAGTGCTTTTTATAAAGCCTAATTACCTAAGGTTACTGCCACACAGGAGGCAGCAAATATTTTGTTATTTGCATCCAATTATAGTGTGGCCATCTGTATTTGGGCAGAGCTTTGTTAGACTAAATCAATTATACTAGAATGAGAATCAGGTGGCTGGGAACTCCCAGAATAGCACCTTGGCTGAATTCCCTTTCTGCTAGTTCACTGCAGTGGAGGAAATTCATGCCACACTTCGTAAAATATTCAAACCTTGCTTGAAACTGTTGGATTGAAAATGCTTTATTAGGTCGAGTTGTTATTTAAGTTGAATTCTTGACATGATCTCTCATCAATATTGTCAAGACGGCTAATTTGAAATTGGGGGAGGGGGAGGGGGGACGATTCTCTCAAAAGTGCTGAATTGGTGGGAAAACTGTTCTAGATCATGACTGTTTCTTTCAGTGCAACTTCAGACCTGAATTTTTCCACTCTGTGCAATGCAGAGGTCACAATTATGAATATCATTAGAAACTCAGGGGGCTGGGGCTCACTTGCCCCAGAATCCAACAACTCCAGAATTCTGCGCATCGCAGTAGCCCCGATCTGTCAGTCTCCCTGTTTGCTGGCAAGCTTGATCGCTGGCCAATATGGGACCCTCACTGTGCTGAGCCCCCTTCCACAGCCTGATCGCGGCCCCCATGACAATTTCTGGGCCATCTCCAAATCCCCCACCTCAGAGGGTCCAATATTCAGCAGTGGCAATCCCTCAGAATACCCCCTCTCGGGGAGGCAGACCCCCTCCGGCAGATCATCACCCTCTCCTCAGTTCACCACAATTGCTGACCTCCCTTCAGCCCAGGCTGATCCCCATGCAGAATGGCAGCAGAACCCTCCCACTCCACCAATTGTCCCAAGGCCCCACCTATAATATGCCCTACCCTCTTGGCACTACCTGATGCTCATTGGGTAGTGCCCCTTCAGCCTGGGCACTTTGCCGCACAGGCTGGCACTGCCAGGATACTCATGCCCAGGGCATCACCCCCCGCCACTCGACCCCCTGGGAAGCCCGATTGCCTCCCTTCACTCTGACGTGGATCTCTCGCTAGTTCCTTGAACGTGGTGAGCTACTCTGAAGCCCGCTGAAGTGAAATATACCTGGAGGGATAGGAGATACTATCGGGCCTGACAAGTTCTGTGCCGTGCTCAATAATCACATGTACAATCGATTTAAAATATATTTATAAAGATTAAAATGACTTACCTCTCCTCCAGTTTCATGCCGGTTTCCAGCATGGTCTCGACTGCGCCTGTTCCTGTTTCTGGGAGACGCGCATGCATCAGGAACACATGCACGAATCTCACGAAATGGCCAATATGCAATTCTCCTGATCGGACCAGCCAGAAAACTTGCAGATCACGATGAGAGAGTCACCCCTCAGATTCCCAAGCACATATCATGAGCATGACCTAATTTTCTTCTTTTCTTGAAGGTTCTGACTGACATAGTCACCAATGTTCAATTTGACAACTCAATAGTTTTCAAATACAAATATAGCTACTGAATCTCAGTTGGCTATTTGGCCATGTGAAGCATCACATTAAAGCATGACTTGATCCAATATCCCATCACAAGCTTTCCAACCATGTCAAAAAAATCACTGGCTGATAGTTATACTTCAGTAGTTGGGTAACTATTAGGAGGAGGGGTAAGAAGCAATCGGGGAGACAATCCCCTGGGGCTGTTCCCCTCCAAAATAAATTTTCTGTCTTGGAGGCTACAGTTGAGGAAGAATCAACTGGAGCTGACCAAAGGGAGCAGGTCTCTGGGGGGGAGACTGCTGAGAATGCTCAGGTGGGTGGGGGGAATAAGAGATTAGGCCTAGTTATAGGAGACTCCATAGTTAGAGGGACAGATAGGAGGGTAAATAGTAAGAAACAGGACTCAGGGCTGGTGTGTTGCCTCCCAGGGGCTGGGGTCCAGGATGTTGCAGATCGGGTTTTTAAGATTCTTAAGGGTGAGGGGAGTCAGCCCCAAGTCATAGTTCATGTGGGGACACATGATGTAGGTAGGACAAGGGAAGGGAATATTAAACAGAAATTTATGGAGTTAGGGTGGAAGCTTAGGTCCATAACAGGCAGAGTGGTTATCTCTGGACTCTTGCCTGTGCAAAGGGATAGTTTAGAGATGAACAGAGAAAGGGATAGTTTGAACTCATGGCTGCGTGGATGGTGCCGGAGGGAGGGGTTCAGGTTCCTTAACAATTGGGACTCATTCTGGGATAGGTGGGACCTCTTCAAGAGAGATGGTCTACACCTGAACCAGAGGGGGACTAATATCTTGGGGGGAAAATTTGCTAAGGCTATGATGGGGGCGTTAAACTGATTCGGGGGGGGGGTGGGATCCTAAGTAGTTGGGGTGCTGAGAGGGATGAGAGTAAGGGGGTTATAGAGGAGAGTTGTAAAACACAGCGGCGTACAGGTGGGGTGGAGCATGGTTTGAGATGCGTATACTTTAATGCAAGGAGTATTCGCAATAAGGGGGAGGAACTTGCAGCTTGGCCCAGTACCTGGAACTTCGATGTTGTGGCCATTTCAGAGACTTGGGTAGAGCAGGGACAGGAATGGATGTTGCAGGTTCCGGGGTACAAATGCTTTAGTCGGAGGAGAGAAGGGGGTAGAAGGGGGGGGGGAGTGGCGTTACTGGTCAAAGACTGTATCACGGTGATCGAAAAGAAGTTTGATGAGGACTTGTCTGTTGAGGTAGTATGGGCTGAGATTAGAAACAGGAGAGGAGAGGTAACCCTGTTGGGAGTCTTTTACAGACCTCCTAATAGTTCTAGAGAGGTTGAGGAAAGGATTGCGAAGTCAATTCTGATTAGGATTGAAAGTAGTAGGGTAATTGTGATGGGGGACTTTAACTTTGCTAATATTGATTGGAATAGCTATAGCTCTAGCTCGTTAGAGGGGTCAGTTTTCGTACAGAGTGTGCAGGAAGGTTTTTTTGACTCAGTATGTAGATAGGCCAACTAGAGGTGAGGCTACATTGATTTGGTGCTGGGCAATGAGCCAGACCAGGTGTTAGGCTTGGAAGTTAGTGAACATTTTGGTGATAGTGACCACAATTCGGTTACGTTCACCTTAGTGATGGACAGGGATAGGCATGAAACTGGGGGCTGTAGTTATAGCTGGGGGAAGGGTAATTATGAGGCCATCAGGAGAGAATTAGGGTGCATAGATTGGACTAGGGAACTACAGGGACTGGGAACATCTGGAATGTGGTGCTTATTCAATGAGCAGCTGCTGCGAGTCCTTGATAAGTATGTCCCTGTCAGGCAGGGAGGAAATGGACGAGTAAGAGAGCCGTGGTGTACGAAAAGAGTTGATTTGCTGGTTAAGAAGAAAAAGGAGGCTTATGTCAGGATGAGGCTTGAAGGCTCAGGTAGTGCAATGGATCGCTATAGATTAGCTAGGAAGGAGGTAAAAAGTGAATTGAGGAGAGCTAAGAGGGGACACGAGAAGATGTTGGATGATAGGATTAAGGAGAATCCTAAAGCTTTCTTTCGATATGTTAAGAATAGAAGATTGGTTAGGGCAAGATTAGGGCCAGTCATAGACAGCAGTGGGAAGTTGTGCGTGGAGCCTGAAGAGATTGGAGAGGTACTGGATAAATATTTCTCTTCGGTATTCACGCAGGGTGATGTAAATGTAGTTATGGAGAACACTGAGGTACAGGGTAGCAAACTGGAAAGTATTGAAGTAGATAGGGAGGATGTGCTAGATATTCTCGAGGGTTTGAAGTTGGATAGTCCCCTGGGCCAGACGGGATTTACCCTAGGATTCTCTGGGAGGCAAGAGAGGAGATTTTAGAGCCTCTGGCTCTGATCTTCAGGTCGTCGTTGGTTACGGGTGTGGTTCCGGAGGACTGGAGGATAGCGAATGTGGTCCCGTTGTTTAAGAAGGGGAAGAGAGACCTTCCTGGGAATTATAGGCCAGTGAGTCTTACTTCTGTTGTGGGCAAGGTATTGGAGAGAATTATTAGGGATAGGATTTATCGTTATTTAGAGAGAAATGAATTGATTGGGGATAGTCAGCATGGTTTCGTGAAGGGTAGGTCATGCCTTACTAACCTCATTGAGTTTTTTGAGAAAGTTACCAGAGAGGTGGATGGGGGTAAGGCGGTTGATGTAGTATATATGGACTTTAGTAAGGCTTTTGATAAGGTGGCCCATGGAAGACTTCTACAGAAAATGCAGATGTGTGGAATAGAGGGTGATTTAGCTAATTGGATAGAAATTGGCTGGCAGATAGAAGACAGAGGGTGGTGGTTGATGGGAGATATTCATCGTGGAGTTCGGTGACGAGTGGTGTGCCTCAGGGGTCTGTTTTGGGGCCCCTGCTGTTTGTAATTTTTATAAATGATCTGGATGAGGTATTGAGGGATGGATCAGTAAATTTGCAGATGATACTAAAGTTGGTGGTGTGGTAGATAGTGAAGAGGGGTGTTATAGTTTACAGAGTGACGTGGACAAGTTGCAGAGCTGGGCCGATAGGTGGCAAATGGAGTTTAATGTGGAAAAGTGTGAGGTAATGCACTTTGGCAGGAACAATAAATGTGTAGAGTATAGGGCTAATGGTAGGGCTCTTAATAGTGTTGAGGAACAGAAGGATCTTGGTGTATGTGTCATAGATCCCTGAAAGTAGGCAGTCAAGTGGATAAAGTTGTTAAGAAGGCTTATGGAGTCTTAGCTTTTATTGGTAGGGGGATTGAATTTCGGAGCCGCAGCATCATGTTGCGGCTGTACAAAACTCTAGTGCGGCCGCACTTGGAGTATTGTGTGCAGTTCTGGTCGCCACATTATAAGAAAGATGTGGAGGCATTGGAGAGGGTACAGAGGAGGTTTACTAGTATGTTGCCTGGTATGGAGGGCAGGTCCTATGAAGAGAGGTTGAAGGATTTGAGGTTGTTTTCGTTAGAAAGGAGGCGGCTAAGGGGGGATCTTATTGAAGCATATAAGATGATTAGAGTTTTGGATAGGGTGGACAGTGATAGCCTTTTTCCTAGGATGGAGAAAGCTAGCACGAGGGGACACAACTTTAAATTAAGGGGTATGAGTTATAGGACGGATATCAGAGGTAGGTTTTTTACTCAAAGAGTGATTAGGGAGTGGAATGCCCTGCCTGCAGCTGTTGTAGATTCGCCAAGTTTGGTGGCGTTTAAGAGGTTAGTGGATAAGTATATGGATGAGAAGGGAATGGTTTAGTTAGGAGGGGCATTGCTTTTTATTTTGGTCGGCACAACATCGAAGGCCGAAGGGCCTGTTCTGTGCTGTATTGTTCTATGTTCTATGTTCTATGTAGATGAACCCACTTGTAGTGTTGCTGCTGATGCTCCGTTTGAGACTGAGTTTGACAAAATGTAAAACAAATACATATTTCTTGTTAGATTGGAAAGGACCAAAAATCCTGAAGCTTGCCTTCTACCATTTGATGATTTCATGATATAACAGTAAAAATATTGTTGACTGGTCATGATAATCATCCTGGGATGTGTATGACCAGTACAGCTAATAATATGAGCATTGAAAAAGATTTCAACAATGTATTTTAAAAGACTCAACTTGCACAAAAATAAGAGGACACAGCTCATACAGTCAAAGGGAAGGTAAGATACTTTTAGTCACTGTACTTAGGTTCAACTTCACATTGATTGAGGTACATTTACTGCAAATTAAAGTCATTACAGTGTGAAGAAGACTGAGTCAGCTCACTTGGCAAGGTGGGAGTAGCAGTATGATGTAATCTTATTAATCTATTTTATAATTGTTTAGATGGATCATTTTATCATAACTAGTAAGGAAGTGACAATGGACTTTGGTCATGCTGTACCATCACAAACAGATATAAAGGAAAGATTTGAATATTTAAATATCAAGTCAATTATATAACTATATATTTTAAGGTAATGAATACAGTAATGAATGTGCTAATGTGCAGTTAAATGAGTCCTTTAATCACTGCTGTTCTCTCTGTACAGCTGCATGTGTCTTATTATTGAACTGATGACAAGGGTATTTGTTAAATAATCTGTAGGGGAGAATCTAATAAGAAATGAAATGATTGAAGATTGCAACATTATTTATTTGGGGTTCTTATATATGCTGTCACAGAATCAATAGCATCAGTCACTCTAAATTATTTCAGCACTGGAGCTGTCTAAAGAGTTGCCACGTACTTGTCCTATATTCACCAATAGGTCAGCACATCTTGAGGATGTTACAATATTTTCCCTTGTGATCTGAACTAAATTTCTGTAAAACAAAAAGCAAACCCAACTTCTAGAAACAGCTGCCCAGCCATTGAATTTTCGGTCTGGGTATGCCACTGGGTGGAGTGAGTTATTCCAGGTTTCGGGGTTGATGGGGAGTGCAGGAGACTAGGAAGATGGAGATGGCTAGAATGGGAATTAAATCAGAAACCCAGGAAGAAATGCTGCCAGATGCGGAGGTAGGCTGAACAGAAAATTGCCTCAGGATTCCAGCATTGCGTCTGGAAATAAAATATAAACATTAAAATATAAAGCATAAGAATTGAAAGCTGGAATAGACCATTTGGCCTCTTGAGCCTGCTCCTCCATTCAACAACATCATGGCTGATCTTTTAGTGGATTCAGCTCCACTCATCCGCCTGCTCACCCTAACTCTTAATTTCTTCGCTATTCAAAAACCTATCCATCTTTGTCTTAAAAACATTCAACGAGGTGGCTTCAACTGCTTCACTGGCAAAGAATTCCACAGATTTACAATCCTTTGGATGAAGAGGTTCCTCCTCAACTCAGTCCTAATCTGCTCCCCCTTTTTTTGAGGCTTGCCACCTAATTCTGGTTTCACCTGCAGTGGAAACAACCTCTCTGCTTTTATCCTATCTATTCCCTTGATAATTTTATAGGACACCCTTTTTCTAAATGCCAATGAGTATAGTCCCAGTCTACACAATCTGTCCTCATAAACCAACCCTCTCAACTCTAGAATCAACCTAGTGAATCTCTTCTGCAACTCTTCCAGTGCCAGTATATCCTTTGTCAAGTAAGGAGATCAAAACTGTACATAATACTCCAGGTGTAAATTACCACAAATATATTTGCTATTTCCCCTGCCGTCTCTTTTAGTACCCTGCAGTGCGTTCCATCAGAGCCGGGAGACTTGTCTAACTTTATCCCCATTAAGTCACCTAACATTGCTTCTCTAGTGATAATGATTGACAGGTGAGGGCCTAGAAACATAGTCTTCTTGTCACCAGTTTTGGCATCCTTTTAGCCGGCACCGCTCTCATCCCCTCACCTCCCCCACAATCCCCATGGCACAGCCATGTCAACCAATGCTATCTTATGTTCTGTACCCATCTCTCCATGGCCCCTCATACCCTTCATGCCAACTAGAGGCTCTATATCTACACCCCATAGCTCTTTATAGCTTCATGCCTAACAAATCCAAATGCCAGCCTGTGCCCTCACCCATTATCCTTTGACCTTACAGCTAACATGTCTTCAAGTAAGTAAAGCTTTATAACTGCAAATGTTCCATTCAATGCTCAATCCATTATAACAACAAGCATTGGAATTCAAAGCCCCATATGATATTTGTATGTATTTCTTCAAGATGCGTGGGTTAGGTTGATTGATCATGCTAAATTGCCCTTAGTATCGGGCGATTAGTGGGGTAAGTACATGACATTAGGGATTTAGGGCCTGAATGGGATTATTGTCAGTGCAGGTTCAATGGCCGCCTTCAACTCTGTCAAAATTCTTTGACTTTCTACCGGGGTAATTTTCCAATCTGGTACAAATCATGCTGATCGTAGAAAATAGATTGGCATCAAATGGTTTGCAATCATCTCAGTCCCTTACTAATAGAACATAGAACATAGAACATTACAGCACAGAACAGGCCCTTCGGCCTTCGATGTTGCGCCGACCAATATAAAAAGCAATGCCCCCTCCAAACTAAACCATTCCCTTCTCTTCCATATACTTATCAACTAACCTCTTAAACGCCACCAAACTTGGCGCATCTACACCGGCTGCAGGCAGGGCATTCCACTCCCGAACCACCCTTTGGGTAAAGAACCTTCCTCTGATATCCGTCCTATAACTATCACCCCTTAATTTAAAGCTGTGTCCCCTCGTGCTAGCTTTTTTCCATCCTAGGAAAAAGGCTATCACTGTCCACCCTATCTAAACCTCTAATCATCTTATATGTTTCGATCAGGTCCCCTCTTAGCCTCCTCCTTTCTAACGAAAACAATGGGGCAAACCGGATTGCATCCAGAAAGATTAATGTATTTAAAGTAACATTTAAATACGCATAGTCAATTTGACACTGGATTCTCCCAGCCTGCAGGATCTTCCGACCTTTGGGCGCAGGTCGAGGCCTGCAAGAATCATTGCTTGCGATGGCCACACAAGGGCTCAGAGACTATTGAAGAATCTGGATGGGTGGGGACTTAGCTGGACAGTCCCCTCCTAGCACCCTGGCAGTGCCAATGGAAAACTGCAAGCGTGCCAGAGCAGTGCCAAAGTTGCAGAGGTTATGCAAGGATAGTCAACCAGGGGGCATGCTGAGGGTCATAAAGGGGGACTGACTGGAGGACTCTTTTGTGCCCCAATACTGGTGACCTGTGCCAGAGAATGGGTGGGGAAATATGCTGCTGATGAGGTGGGAGTGTTCCTAATATCTGTGGGAATAGGGAGCGGGTCTTTCTGTGCATTGTTGAAATTGGGATGTTCTTTCAAAGCGGCAGCTGATCACTTTGCAGCTGGGATCGCCAACATGTTTAGGCCCCCACTCACCATACTCCCAAAAAAATAATTGAGTGGGATGATTGTGGATGACCCATGCCTGACAGACCAGTGTGGATCGCTCTGGTTTTCTTGCCATTATGACAGTTTGGGAAAATCTTGGCCTAGTTCTGTATCTTATTTTGCCCAGTTTGCTTCTAGAAGTATTAAATGTGCTTTGACTACCAAGATATTCTAACAATTTGCTTATTAATTATTGTCAAGCAAACAAGATCAAGGTTAACTCATTGGCATGTTAACCACTTATTATCTCGGAACATTTTTTTAATCTGCAAGGAATGCTCTGGTATTTTGCTAGTGGATCCCTCTGAAAAGTGGAAGGCACACAGTTCCATTGAATCGCTACCATTTCTAATATTCTGCAGCCTGTCTCGCAAGGAGTAGAAATTGTGCCTAACCCTGTACTGGAAAGTGTTGTGTGGCACGGGAACAAGGGGAGGCAGGGAGGGTAATGATTGTGGAATGCAGGAAAAGAATGGAGAGGAGAGAAGATTCCCCGAGAGTTCGCATTACTCTTCCTTGCTTGGAAATGGTAATAATGATGTAGGCTGAATTATCTAGTAGGAACGGGCACTCTAATCTCCAGATGTGATATTGACATTCAGCCCTATATTTTTGAAATATGGCCACTATGTCCTTGCACAAAAATGGAGTAAGAAATTGCCACTGAATTCAATGTGTTTAGAGTTCTGACATCTGCTTGTCTGCACTGCTCAGTCCTGGCCCTGGGCAGGCTGACAGCTGGCTTGTTCGCCAGCTTATTCTTCAGAATGCATATGAAATGATAAAACAATGCACATGTACCCGTTTGTTCTCAATTCTCTGTCAAAGCAACTATCTTAAGTTATGCGCAACTATTTCCAAAGAAATGTTCCTTAACATTATGTAACATACTTACTGATGCTGATATTATCCAACTTACTGAATGGACCTACCTCACTAAGTTGATCTTTCTCTGCACCCTCGTACATTTAGAACTACCCTACAGTACCGCCATTCCTGTATCTAAGTTGTCACCTCCACTGCTGTATTCAAAAGTACATTCCAATGTTAAATTATTGCCCATGTGAAGAACAAATCTGTGTCCAATATCATGACCATTCTCCTCAATTTACCTTTATCTAAAGTTTTAAGGTTAAAGTTTATTTATTAGTCACAAGTTGGCTTGCATTAACACTACAATGAAGTTACTGGAAAATCCTTAAGTTGCCACACTGAGGTGTCTATTCGGGTACACTGAGGGAGAACTTAGCTCGGAGAATGCACCTGACCAGCACGTTTTTCGGATTATGGGAAGAAACTGGTGCACCCAGAGGAAATCCACGCAGACATGGCAAGAACATGCAGACTCTACACAGATAGTACCCAAGATGGGAATCAAACCCAGATTCCTGGTGCTGTGAGGCAGTAATGTTAACCATTATGCCACCCCTGGTGTGACCCTTTATCCTACATTTATTGTCTATAATTTAAATTAATGGCCAGAATTTTATGCTTGCCCATGGGTGGGTTTTTAGATCGGTGGGGGCTGGTGTGTGGGATCGAAGGGATGTGATTCTCTTCAGGTTCCCACCTGCACCGATCACACACCGAATTTATGCTGGGGTGGACAAAAATGGGAATTCCATTCCCACCTGAACTGAGACCCTTAAGTGGCCATTTCCAGTCCAGCCTTAATTTTTAGAGAGGATTGAACTCCATCGGAAACTCAGAAAGCCCCTTTTGAAGTTAGGAATTCTCCCTCCAGCCTCCTCCTAAGATCCAGTAGCCTCCAAATGTGTCTTTTCTGCCACTCCAATCTCCTTTTTTTGACCTCTTTAAGCATTCCCTATCTTCTCCTCCCTGGGACCTACCAGGGCCTCTGGCGCTTGGAACAGTCTCAGACGTTTCTGCATTTCTTCTTCCGTCTACTGCAGCGCTTTCCCTGCAGGGATTGGAGCAATGTCAGCCAAACTAATTGGCTGGCAGCTCTTTAAGGTGTAATTTACTCCTGAGTGAGGGGACGAAGTCCCATTGCAAGCACTTAACTATCATCCCAGCATGAAGTAGCTGCAGGGCATTTGTAATCATTAGAAATGTGTTCCCTGTCAACTCTTTGGTTAGCAGGAAATAAGATCCCATCATCTGAAAAATCCAAGCCAGTCTTTTAGATTGCCCTTTTCCATACTATCTTAAGGTCTCTCAGATGCATCTTTACCAGGTTGCAAAGCATAAAACTCTCCAATCACTTTCTCATAACTCCAACTCTCAGATTCATCTCTTTGTACTACTTCCAACACTTGAATATCTCTCTTGATCCTCAGCAAATCAGCATTTGACAGAAAATGCAATGTGTATTATGACCAATGCACTGACACGTTTGATCCCTTGTTCATCTGATTGCATTCCACTGATTTGACTTTGCAGTTAACATTCCATTGATTTTGTTGATCACTACTGTGCATTGATGGGATTTAAACTAGATGGCAAAGATCTTCAGAATGTGATAGTCTGCCACATCTTTATTTTCCAGCAATATCTGTCCCCTCCTTTGAAATGGATAACAGTTTTCTGATTCAGACATTAAATTGCAAGCACTAAAAGTGGCACACTTCAAATATAATTCTCTTCCAGTCCCACAACCCTCTGAAATATCTGTACTATTCTAATTATCGTCTCTAGAAATTCCTGATTTCAATTGTTAAATCCTTGGTGGCCATCTTTTCATTTGCTTAGCCGCTATCTTTGGAATTCCTTCCCCACATCTTTCCATCTCCCTGACTTGCATTCATCCTTTGAGACTGCTCTTGAAGCCTACTTCTTTGACCAAGCTTTTGCCTATCTCCTAAAGTGACTCTGTCATATTCTGTTCATAATGCTCCTTTAAAATATTTTAAATAACAGCAAAAGCACTTCTTCACTTGGTGAGATGGTGAGTTGGCTGTAGTGACTTATTACCCATTCAAATATCTGTAAAAAGTTACCATATCATTCCCCAACTCCCTATAAAATTTAGAATAAGAGGCAGGAAGGTGTTGGGGATAGGTCCCAACATGAACCCACAAAATTCTCAGGCCCAAACCCTTCTTTCCTAGCCTTTTGCAAGGCAGAAGATTTTGGCCAATATCCCAATTAGTTGCCGTAAGTATCTTCTCAGATTCAATGGCATCTGTCCCTCCCGTTTAGTATTCTGAACATCATCATTTTGTGGAGCTTTTGTAGAGAGAAAAGCAAAGTCATTATATTGTTACAACTTGTTAATGTCAATTACATTGTTAAGGTTAAGATAAATAGCTGCTGGGTATTAATTATCTTTCAGCACATAAAAATAGTGGATGTTTTACTTACAGTGCTCTATCAGGGGCTGTCACCCCATTAATTTATTTTATTGATTTATTGTATTGTTTTAAAATAGCATATCAATAAGGGAGGGGATGTAGAACTGTGAGACTGAGCAAGTCAATAAACTCTTGCAATAAGGAAAAGCTTTGTAGCTTGGTTTCAACGTCACTGACTGACTCTGATCCTATCCTGTTAAATGTTTAACTTACTAAAACAGAGTGGGTTGTCTTTCGGTCAAAGTCAGTCAAAGAAATTCGAAAAGTCCGAAACAGGAACTCAGTCTGCTCAAAACTGCCCACTTCTGTTTTTAACTGAGTAGGATGAAGAGTGAATAAGAGGCAGACTTTTTAAATTGATGAGATTGTGAGTCTTCATTTTAATAGTGATTCTCTTTTTAACTCATATTGATCAGATTCCCCAGGGCTTGGAAACACGCCAGCTGGAAGAAAGTCAGGAGGACTAACCTTGTGGATCCTGAGGAGAAATAGCACTTCCTTTCAACCAAAATGTTGCCCAATGTCCTTGTTGCCCCCTTCTTGATTTGTTGGCTCTGCAGCTCCCAGCACATTGGAAGCTTTTATCATCAATGGGATATTCTGCATCTCATTCCTGTCCACTACCATCCCCAACACATACATACGTCTGCCATAAAGCTCTTAAATTGAGATCTGTACTCATCTTCCATGAGACCAACCTGCTCTTCTCAGCTGTGGCCTTGTGCTGTAGCCTTCTCCTCCTGATAGGTCTCCAGCCAATCGATCAGATTAGCTGTGGGCTGGAAACTTTAAAGACTAGAGAATGTTCTGGAAATTCTTCCAGGTTTCATGACACTGACACAGTGCACCACATCCGCTCTTGTCCTGTCTGGAATGTGTCTTTGGGATAAAATATAAGCCAACATTTTTGTTCAATGGCTTTTGATCAGAACAGATTTGATGAAAAGGCTGAAATGTCAACTATTTTGCTTTTCACAATGCTTCAAGATCTGCTAAGGGAATATTTCCAGCATCCTCTGTTTCTCTTGCATCCACAGAATTTTTCTTTTGCATCTACAGAATAACTTAAATGTATCCATTTCCTGATGTTTTCTTGGAATCTATGATGTGGAGGTATTGGTGCTGAACTGGGGTCGACACATTAAGAAGTTTTACAACACCAGGTTAAAGTCCAAAAAGTTTATTTGGAATCGCAAGCTTTTGGAGTGCTGCTCCTTCATCAAGTGAAAGGAGTCCCCTGATGAAGGAGTGGTGCTCCAAAAGCTCGTGATTCCAAACAAAACTGTTGAACTTTAAGCTAGTGTTTTGAGACTTCTTAACTGTTCTCGGGACCTAGCACTACTTCCAAGGCCACATTTGTTATTCATCCTGAGTTGTCCTAAGAAGTTCATGATAAGTTTTCCTCTTGAACTGTTGGAGTCTTCAAGGCAATAATGCTGCCAAAGTATAGTTAGGTAGAAAATTCTGGGATTTGAACCTGGAAACAGTGAAAGAAAGATGATGCATGTCCAAACCAGGCTGGCATATGATTTAAATATGTAGATGATAGCGTTACTACTGTACTGCTGCTCTTGAATTTCTCAGTGGTATAACTCACAGGAGAGGGTGGTGCTATCAAAGTAACTTTTGCAGAGTAATTTGCTGCATTGTATCCTGCAGATCTTACACAATACAGTCTCAATGAATCAATGGTGAAAGAGGTGAAAATTGAATCACATGTCAATGACGTTGATCAAACAAATGACTTGTGTACTATAAAGACCAGGGATGTGATCTGAATTGGATATTCATGTCTCCCAAAGCTCTGCTACTTCAATGCTAGGTACCTTCCATCCTCCTGCATGTCTAAACTGCTGTATAAATCCAAGTCATGATTGGGTAAGGAAACAGGTTAAAATTAAAAGCTGACTTTCGTGGTTGTTTTGCACTGTTGTGTAATACCATTGCAATGCACTGCTGCTTATTGAATTTCTACATTACAGTGACTAGGCTTGAAAGAAAGATGTGGAAGAGGTGAAATCTTTGTTTTTCAACATGCAATGAAGAAATATTGAAGTACAATTATGGTTATTGAAGTAAAAATATGAATGGAACTATAAAGTCGGGGGCTAGAGAAAAGCAAAAACACCAAACAGACATTTCTTCACATTTATGTTTCTCTAGAGTTTTGGTGGAACACATTATCATTCTATTCTAATGATAAAGAAGTTAAGCGAGTGAATTGTACTGTTCAGTCATACATTTGCAAGGATATTTCAAACAAAATTGAATGGATCAAATGTCAGGCTTGTGCAGATATTTTAAGTGGATCCAGGAAACAAAGAAACAGTTATGCAGGAGCCTAACATATAATCCTTTGCACCAGATTTACATTTTAGGATTGGTTTGATAAGGTTACCATCTGAAAAATTAGGATGAATAAGCCTCATTTTGTACTTATAACAGAAACATCCTTTGCTTCCAAACACCAAGTAGACATTTCTGAATTGAAGCGTTATTCATGAATGCTTAAATTGTTTTATGCAAGTTTACTAAATTGCCAGCTGCAGATCTCAATGTCTTGTCATTTGCCTGTGTAAGAAGAGTATTAAGTGTGCTCATTATCTGTGTTTAGGATGGGAAACATAAATACTTTGATACTTGCATATCAGACCAAGTAGCTTTGTCTATAAACCATAACTCTTTAGTTAAATAACTATCACAATATTCCAAAGGTTAACAACTTTTCTCTGGGAGCACTTTATATAATAAGATTTGCCTTGCTTATGGATTACAGAAGTTTTCCTTAGTTTAAATTATGCACTTGTATGTCTGATTAGAGGATAATGTAGTTATCAGACAATAGAGTTAATATGGTTTGTTTGAGAGAGTAATAAGTAATGTATCAGTGTTATAGTCCAAGGTCAATTTTATACTAAAGTTTTGATATCTGCAAGCTAAAGTATCCAGCTCTCAGATGACTTTTATTACAGAAAAGCAAATACTTTGTCTACTCCATATATGTTGTCAAAATTGTGCTTTGTTATAGGAATGTTATCTCGTGCAAAATGACAAACCTTTTCTCTAACTACAGCATTATATTGGCTCTTTATAACCGTAGTCAGTTCAAAACATCCATACCAATACTATTGGCTAGATAATTTCACCAACCCAATGGAGATGGACTTGGAGGCAGAAAAGCTGGTAAAATTGGGGAGGGAAGCATGACATCTTCCCACTGCCACACAGCATATTCCCTGTGACAAATCCTCAATGGAAAAATAATCAGTAGGTCTTTCTATCCTTTTTGTAACAGGACAGCACCAATGCTCACATCACTCATACCAATGGCCACCTTGAATTGCTTTGCGTAATTTGGTATACAAAGAACAAAGGAAAGCAAAGCACTTGAACTAGGCTCCTTGGCTCTTCAAACCTATGCCAATCATGATGCCATAACTGTACTAAAGGAAACTGGTCCATCAATCAATAATTTTCAGAATGTCAAAGACGTCCTGACATTCAGCTGTCCACTGAAATTTCCTGTGCTTTTTTCAGCATTTCAGTCAGTGTGGGGCAAATAAAACAAAAATAAGCTCTCTATTCCTTACCCCTCATACCCGCACACACACCTCATGCTCATCTATGCCAACCCATGCTAGCTCATACTCATGGAAAGTCACGATAGGCTAGGCCCAGTCACAAATCCCGCCAAGCCAGGAGATTTATCCCTAACATAAGTCTTCCACTTCGGAAAAGCGAGGGGAAAAGTGTAGGAAATTGGAACTAAATTGAATGTTGCATTATCTGATGCACAGAATACTAAAACATAATTTTTCTGTATATTTTACAATCTAATACTTAGTTACTAGTGTATGATTAGAATGATTTCTGTGCAAATGTTCTAACTGTTGTACCAATAAGCATCTAATTTTTAAAACCTAAAATCATGATATTTCTTTTCTCTTGCAGCCCTCAACGGAAGTGAATGAAATGAGCTGTCTGGGATAAAAGTGTCTGGTCAACTGGTACCTATTATCACAGAACAGTTATAAATGAACCTGGTTGCGATATTGTATCTGCGTGTGCACAGTGTGTGAAGAGGACATAGTATTAATTAGGATGTCAACGGAGTCAGAAATTCAACAGGTTGTCAGAGCCAACACGAGAAAGGAATCCAAAAAGAAAGGTAGGCGGTCATTGTTGTTGCCTGTTCATACGTCCTCTTATTAATAAATATTCCTCACTGTAGTAATTTATGAACTGCATTAATAAATCCACCAAATTTCAGAATAAAGTTGTTCTGTCACTCTTGCAATATTGCATTTTAGAAATGATCTTCTGGATTTATAGTAGCATGTATTTTGCCTAGAGTGTACCCTTCTTAATTAGGATGGTAGTGGGACTAATTGACTTCTCTTTCTCTACTCTTGAAGTTAGAGAGAACATAGTCAGATATTTGCCCCTGATTGATATCAAGCACTGAGGAGTATATGTGCAGTTGTTGGATGAGGTCATGATTACACTCAGCTAGGCTGAGTCCTCCTCGGTTGATGAACCAGCCAGTACTCAAATTGTGGTCTCACGCATGAGAAATAGAGAGTTGAATAATGTATTGAAAGTCTGCTGGAATCTTTGGTGTCATTACTCAATTTGAGTCATGTTGTCAAGAAAGGAAAGGGACAATATTTGAAAATAAAAACAATTCCACCCAAAAACATGAGTCAATTTGCACTCATACTATGTATGTTTTTCTGAAAATGTATTTATAGATTTAATGTAATTGTCTTTTAACATGATTGTTAATTTTTGTTTAAGTCCAAATGGGAAAAAGTTCAAGTCATAAATCCAAAGCACTCTTTTGATCATGTTTGTACTTTTAACAGCTGTCCATAGAATCTTATTCAATATTATCCCAATTTAAAGAAAGATTCGATGGCTATGAACTTTCGAATTGATTTGAACTTAGCATGATTGATGGCAATGGAAGGAAGGGAGCAGTTAAAAGGAAGCAGCTCAATTTCCTCTTCTGTTCCCATCAATCTGAAAGCTGTTGGTTTTGACAAAGGACGAAGTACCCACCTAAATCTGGCAGGAGTTTATTAATAAATACAAGTGAGAAAAAGTTGTATTCAATAAGAAATGATATTAAGGCTACAACTGATAGTAAATGCCAAGCTGTTCAATCCCAGATGCAAAACTTGAAACAACTGCCTTCATATTTGCATTTGCAATTTGTAGAGCGTGAGGAGAGGTTTTCAAATCCAGAAATTATGTCCCTAACTACTTGTAATGATTTTACAGTATAGTAAATGTTTATTAAGAAGTAGAAAATAAACTAAAACAAAATGGAATTATAGTTAGATTTGGCAATGACTTCACATAGTATCAGTGCTTTAAAACTGGTCTGTAACATGCTCTCTCCATAAAATCTCTCTGAAAGCTTCATGGTTGTTTACACTCTTATAGCAGCTATATTATGGTTACTAATTATATTTAAAGTGGTTTTTGAGTGAATCAGAAAAATGTTGCAAATTTGAAACTGAACTGGAACAGTTAAAAACTAGAGTTGAGCAGTGAACTGGTATAGTCCAGTTCAGTCTTTCTTTTCTACTGTTGGATGTTCCATGCTTTTATATCAAAGTCACGATAAAGCATCTGCAGTCATGACTTCTCATCCTGCCACACATTTAATCTTCAAATTAAATGGCTTTAATACTAAGCTTTATCTAAAGAGTCTTGCATTTTTATCTTTAAAACTTCTCTAAAAATTTCAGTGGATTATGGTCAATGTAACAGTTTTCTCTGATGAATTGCTGGCAACACAAATGTTAAATGTTGTAATGCCAATGCCAAACTCAATGTTTCCTTCTTGATGGTTGCATTTTGCCTTTGAATATTTAATTTCCTGAAAAAGAATAGGTCTTTCTATCCTTTCATCATCCTCTTGTAACAGTACAGCACCAGCACCCACACCACTCGCATCAATAGTCATCTTGAATTACTTTTTATATTCAATGTCTCCAAAACCAGTAAGGTACTCAACACTGATTTCTGTTTGTTAAAGGCCTTCTGCTATTCAGATGTCTATTGAAATTTCCTGTGCTTTTTCAGTAGTTCAGTCAGTGGAACAATCACACTGCAAACATTTGGCATGAATTTCCTGCAGAAACCAGTCATGCCTCGGAATCTCAGCTCTTCTCTTCTTATTGATGGTATTGGCTACTCCCCAATAATGTTTGTTTTTACATTCCAGGGAGCCGTTTGTCTATGTATAAGCATATGGCTTAAGAACATGACTTGAGCTTTCACAAATTCACTTTTAGCCAAATTTACCACTGAGCCCACATTAGTGGTAAACTTCAAATGTTCTAAATGCTTCTTCCACATTACTTCTCACTACTTAGAGAAGTGAAATTTTTAATGCTTCCAAATGATCATTTCTCTCAAAGCGTTATATGTTTGGTTTATTTTTAATGCTCCTATTAAAGTTTCCTATTCAAGTTACTTTGGTTGAATCTTTCAAATTCTGTACGTGTTTGTCCTGATTCTTTCCTTAGATTCTTAAACTTCTGTCTGAGGTCTCTATTATCCATTAACAATATTTAAACATCAGAAGAAAAACACTCTAATTTCTAACTTATCACAGTTTCAGTTCCAAATAAGCAACATTCTTTTACTCATTCTAGTCACTCTGTCAATACTTTACCTCTGACACATTGTATATCTTCTCCTTTGAATTGCAACAACCTATTTAAATGTACTCCTGTAAACATCCTTACTAAATTATTCTACATACATGTTTTAAGTCCTGCCAAGCATATTATCACATCAAACTACAATATAGATTAGCACACTCACTTTGCTCCTTGCTTTAATTACTACTCACGTGCCCCATCAGTTTAAAAAGTACACAAATATTACCAGAAAAATATTACAATTCCTCTGGTTCCTGACATGTTTTCCTGACCCTATACAATGATCAATAGCTAAATAAGGTTTTGGATAAAGTAATGAGTTGGTGCTTTTTTTCTTGATATTGAAATTTAGAGTTTAAATTCAGTCAAATTGATGAATAAATGTCCCTTGATTGCTTCTGATAGTTTTGAGGTCTAAGAAATGATTTTGAGGCAAAACATCTCAGTCTAGCTCCTTCTGTCTTTTTTG
Organism: Sphyrna mokarran; assembly: GCA_024679065.1. NCBI lineage: Eukaryota > Metazoa > Chordata > Chondrichthyes > Carcharhiniformes > Carcharhinidae > Sphyrna > Sphyrna mokarran. The sequence goes on from JAGIQG010000009.1 coordinate 44,732,728, forward strand.
GAAATATGGCACAGAATTAGTTGTAATGTAGCACTCCAAATGTCAATCTCCATTTCTTTATTAATGTTCAGAATAAAAACAGATTATTTCCCTGGGATACACTGACGTTCAAAATATGTTTTATTTTCAGAACGTATGGTTGACAGCAGAAGTACGCAGGGTCACATTATTTATATTGCCTGAAATGTTAGCATTTGTAATTTCTGCCCCAGCTGGCTATTGTGCAGTGGCATTCTTGGCCAGGGTGGTATTTTTAAAGCAAGTGAAATGATGATTGACTGTGTTAGCCAATGCATCAGAGATGGTCAGCACTTGTGACTTTAAAATGACATTCAATGAGGGATTATCCAATCAACTCCAAACTTGTGGAACAGGATCTTCCACTGAAGATTAGGACTAAATGCATGCAGTCCCAAAGCTGGGCTACGTCAGGAATAGTCATCTGACAAACTTTTGTCAGATTAGTCATGGAATGGGCAGAGGGCACACTTCCCAACTAACTAATGAAAACAGTGGGCTCCTGATGCTTCAATGTCAATAGTAGCTCTGCAACAGTGAAAGAGCTGCAGCCTGCCACTGCAGATAGGAGAAGACACCTCAAGATGAAGGTGCTATCTCAGTACATTTAACATTTATATATTTTTTAAAAAATGACCATAGCTGCCCTTGTAAGGGGAGAGGTTAATCTGGAGCCCTGGGAACCATGGACTGTTGCCAGGAGGCCACTTCCTTTCTCTGGTTGTGTTTCAGCCACATCCAATCAGCATATGATTGGGGTCTTAATGGTGGATTCCAGGCCCAATTTGGCTTCCTGGAAAATGAGTGAAAGCCTGGACTATGTAGGGGAATCAGAACATCAGCTGGCAGAGGGAAATTTCACACCAGCCCACCCCTGCCCCTGGTATCATTATATGCAATCTTTTTTTATTGGATATATTGTCAGGACATCATCAAAATTCATCAAGAGTAGGAATTAGATGAGATTATAAAAAAATTAATACTTTTACATAGGGAATTCCACAATACTGAGATACTAAGAAAGAATGTGTGAAGGCTTATGATAATCTGAAATAGATTGAATTCAAGGAAGAAGAGAATGCAGAAACGTAGTATATCTTTTCAGCGTCAATTCACTGAAATCTACTTCTGGCAATTTCCTTTACTATCTAATGGGTTTAGGCCATTGGACAAGTGAATGATCTAAAGAAAATGTCAGTTTAACAGTCTGGATAGAGATATGAATCACATCCACTGTGACAGCAGCTTATTATATCAATCATATGAAAGACATGGGTATGCAGACAGCTGCATTAACCTTGAACTGATGAATTCTCACAATGAGGAGATGTGGCACAGTGGTTTGCACTGTTGTCCACAGCAACAGGGATCCAGGTTCAATTCTGGCCTCTGTGTGGAGTTTGCACGTTCTCCCCACATTGCCGTGGGTTTCCTCCAGGTGTTCTGGTTTCTCTCAAAACCAAAGCTGTGCAGGTAAGGTGGATGGGTCATGCTAAATTGCCCCTCAGTGTCAGGAGGATGAGCAAGGTCTGGCAAGGTGAAGACATGGGATTATGGGGAAAGAGCTTAGGTGAGATTGTTGTCAGTGCAGGCGCAATAGGCTAAATGACTTCCTTTGTCACTGTAAAGATTCTGCTTTATGGCATATTTTACTCAATGAGTTCCTGTAATATAGCTGATTGAGAAGGGAATATCTGATTTTTGCTTTTGTGAAAAGGGAACAAAAAAAAAGTTGTACATTTTATTCTAGCAATTAGATTAAGGATTGAGCCAAGTATGATCATATTACTAAGTTAATGAGCATACCTTGTCCTGTCATTTGCAGTTAATTTACTGCCAGGATTCATGTTGTCACACTTTCATATCTTAATGCAGCTTCATGTTCTATTAAATCATCAGAATAAACTTTGCTTTAAATGCTCAGTACAGGGAAAGTGACTCTTTAATGAATTCTAATACTTTTTTTTCAAAGGGGAAGCCAAACATAGAGTAATTAATTGGATCAATAATTTGAAACATAAATTGATAATCGGGAGCAAGATAATAGCCAGTACAAAAGTAAGTTAATGAAAAAGAGCTGAAATAGTATAACTGCAGACAGATCTCAACTAATTTGTCTCATCTCAAGTTGTTGAATATTCTACTGGACCAAGACTTCCAGAAGCTTTTTGATTACTTGGATACAACCTTTCAAATACTACCTAAAAATGTCTTTTACAACCTAAAGTCAGTGGCTTTCAATAAGACAAGGGGCAAAAGTGGCTCAATGGTTAGCGCTGCTGCCTCACAGTGCCAGGCATCTGGGTTTGATTCCCAGCTTGGATGACAGTCTGTGAGGAGTTTGCATGTTCTTCCCGTGTTTGTGTGGGTTTCCTCCAGCTGCTGTGGTTTCCTTCCACAGTCCAAAACTGTGCAGATTAAGTTGTTGGCCATGCTAAGTTGCTCCTTATTGATAGGGGGATTATTTTGGGCGGCACGGTAGCATAGTGGTTAGCACTGCTGCTTCACAGCTCCAAGGACCTGGGTTTCAATTCCCGACTTGGGTCACTGTCGGTACGGAATGTGCAAACTTCACCCAGATGGTGACTCAAACTGGGAATCAAACCCGGGTGCCTGGTGCTGTGAGGCAGCAGTGCTAACCATTGAGCCACTGTGTTGTCCTTTGTCTTATTGAAAGGCATTGACTTTAGGTTGTAAAGGACATTTTTAGGTAGTATACAAAAGGTTGTATACGCATAATCAAAAAGCTTCTAAACGTCTTGGCCCAGTACAATATTCAACAAATTGGGATGAGGCTAATTAGTGAAGATCCGTCTGCAGTTATATTATTTTAATGCTTCTTCATTAACATTTTTTTCTGGCTATTGTCTTGCTCCTCATTATCAATTCATGTGTTTGAATGGGTTTCCTCTGGGTGCTCCGGTTTCCTCCCACAGTCCAAAGATGTGCGGGTTAGGTTTATTGGCCATGCTTAAATTGTCTCTTATTGTCCTGAGATGTGTAGGTTAGTGGGTAAAATATATAGGGATATGGGAGTAGGGCTTGGATGGGATTGTGGTTGGTGCAGACTTGATGGGCCGAATGGCCTCCTTCTGCATTGTAGTGATTCTGTGATCCTATGATTAAATAAGTAAACTGATTAAGAAAGAACACAATGAGTGATCACAATAGGATTGAGACTACAAGTGAAAGGAGGTACTGTATGTATATTCTGATATTACAGATCCAAGTCATATTTTTATCTCAGTGTGAGATGGCTGGAGGCAATTTTCTGTATTTGTAGACTACACCATGTTAGAGAATATCGTGGACACCAAACAGGCAACCAAAATCTTGCCCACTACCTGTTTTAGCCCAGACTTACCTGGTAGCAAATAAAATTAAATACATCAAAAGGGAATGCATTGAAGTCAATAGCAAACACTTTTATCCATTGTTAAGAAGATCTTGCCATGGAGAGGTTAAAAGAAATTGTTTGCACCTAATGGGTATAAAATGTGATTGGGAGGCTCCACTAGTGGGCCTATCACCAGGTATCCATAATGTCCACCTGGTGGACATTATGCCTTTTTCATGCCTTTTTAAAAATGGAAACCAGATTCTTATTATATGAAAAGGAGATCTATTTACATTGTAGAATACCAATCCAGTTAAAACAAGTTAGACTTGCAATTTCACCTAATGGTGTGTTAGCTATATCCAAATCTGTTGTAAATGCTCAGCTCAGTATTTTATTTCATAAATGTTAAGTGCATGTACAAAAGTCCTCTTTAATTTAATTCTCCCACCTCTTTCAAGTAAAAATCTATGTGTTTCAGCCTTACATGAAATAAGCAAGAGTTAAAATACAATTTAAAAAAGAGAATTTAATTAATTAGCCCCTGATCAATAATAATAGTTTTCCATGCATAACAAGCTATTTTATCCATTGGATTAACGAGATTTTTAGTCCTCCTTACTTTGTTATCGATAATTTTATTCCTGTTACATATCATTGCTACATTACCAAGTGCCACATTTAATTATAAGCCTGTTTTTGCTTCTGTACTGTTAAAAGGGATGATGTATGTGCAGATGTTTTCCTTTTGCAGAACTAATCATTTTCCACAATGTAATCAATAATTAAAGTTTTCTGGAATGTGAAAGATTGCAATGCAATGTAATGTCTTACTTCATCCTGAAATTGGCCATTTCTTCAAGGTCAGCTTTAGTCCAATACTTAAAATAAGCTTACAATCCCTGCTTAACACCAATGCCTGAATGTTACCATCGTTATAGTATGAAGAAAAATTAACTGAAGTATAGATTCAACCTGATTAACCCTTTGCAAACAGAATAGCTTGATTAACATAGGCATAATCAGCTCAAAAAGAGAACTTCTTATGGAGGGTTGTACAGGAAGATGGATCGAGACAACAAACCTCAATACAAAAGAGAGAAAGCACAGAGTCAACATTAAAGGAAAGCATGGAACAGACATCAATAAACTTTTTACACAGAGAATGATCAATGGCGGGAGTAAGTTGCCAAGAAGAGTAGTTGAGGCAGGAACACTCGATCACTTTGAAGCTGCATACTGATTTTGGTTTTTGATTGGCTGTTATCTTGTAAACCATGAGGAGCAAATCAAATCAAAACCTTAGCAGGTGTCATGTTATTAGAAGATGGTTTTACATTGAGATTCAGAGGAAATGCAACAAAGTTATGCATCTAAAATTGGGGATCTCCTAAAAACTCAGGTGCATATTTATAATACCTGTAAAGAATTTTTTTGCATGGTACATAATATGGAAAATTGCTAAATATATATAGTGCCATAAAAAAATTAAAATTATGTAAATACTTGGAAATGCAATATAATAGAGATACAGGAATACACTAAAACACACTTCAATGAATTGAATAAACTCCTTTTGTGACTTTTTTTTATGTTTTAATGTTTAATTTTACTTTTTAACCCTGGTATGGTACATATACTTTTGCTTAGTCTCTTATTGATTGTATACTAGAGTCACTGCATTGATAGTACATCAAACACACCATGAATTCAAGTATGTTCTTACTAAGGACTTAAAACTCAAAAGATCTTTGCAAACATTTTTTGTAATTGCAATTACAACACTGAAGGCGAAGGTAGATTGAACAATGCAAGAAGAGGATACTGCCAATCCTTGACCTTTTAGTGACCGATCTTTTACGATAATCAACATTTGTTTTCAAATCCATGGTTCTGATATTATGTTCTTGCAATTGTTTGTGGTAATCAGTACAATGTTATGTAGTGTTGACTTTAATGGTGGTTTCCCTTTGTTGAAAGACAATTTATTTAGCTGTAACATCATTAATCTGCATTGTCCAATATATGAATGAATGATGACAATAATAGGATGCTAATTGACTTTAGCTTGTGATAACTGTAGAGGATCCTGAGGATGATTTACTATTTGTACCACTGAGCAGTGTGCATCCCATTCATCAACACTTTGAACAGCTGGGCAGTGTTCCACTCAATTGTCAGTTTTGGGCCAAGAGCAATGAATGGAACGACATAAAAGCACTGACATTCTTTTTATAGCACTAACACACAGCAGCACACCAAGGAGAAGGGAGTGAGGAGCTACTTAATCAACTATTTAATGTGCTGGAGAGTGTTCTATACTTTGGTCCATGTTTGGTTCATGGCATCAGGCGTACACATCACATTCTGATATACTGATCTGTCAGTTTAGTGATTAATCGAGTTACCCAACAAACGGATTCTATTAGCAATCCACTGTACATGGTTAATTACCATGGAAAGGTAGTTGTGGCTGCTGAAGGAACAAGAAGTAGTTGCACTCAAAGAAGGCAACGCCCATGTTCACTTCAGAAAAAAATCTTGTTGATGAATCAAAACTGTAAAATACATTGGGTATTTGGGGAGTTCCTGAACTTGACTATTTATATTTTTTGAGTTACAATCCCAGAAAAATAATAATCAGTGTTAGCACTTTTCAATCTTGCTAATGTCATGATTGTTAAATTCTTTTGTACTGAAGTCTCTCCTCAAAAACTATACCACAGTCGGGCGTCAGGGAAAATGGCTTTTTTTAGGTCTGTTCGTTCCACACTCCAAATGTTGACTGCCCACCCAGGTCAGATCCCAGCAGCTCATGCCAGCCCTGAGATCACATGACCCATTCCCTTAAATGAGCTATGCCCCAATGTATGTAACAATGATGTTTCTGTATACATAGAATTCATAATAAGTTGTTAATATCACCGGAAAATTGGACCTCATCTGCGACTGGGATTCACCGGTGCGACTGTAATGAGGGCCAAATTCAACATTCTGGCTGGCAGTGGGGGAGGGATGAACAAAATTGAAGAATCCCATCCTAAGTCTCTGGAACTCTGTGTTGCTATGCTTCAGTTTTGTATTTTTCAGGTAAACATGGGCTGTTTGATTAAAACCATGCTGATGCACTTAGCACGAATAGTAACCATACTGTCAGTATTCAACGATATTTCATAGAATCAATACTGCAGAAGGAGGCCATTTGGCCCATTGAGCCTGCAGTGACAACAATCCCACTCAGGTCCTATCCCTGTAACCCCATATATTTACCCTCCTAATCCCTCTGACACTAACGGCCCTATTTTAACATTTTGATTCTAAGTGTTGGGCAGACATGAAACTGGGAGTGTTTTGGACCTGACTTTCAGACTTGTTCCCAAACATCCTCATACACACTCTGCCTGAAAAATATTAGCGATTCCAAATCATGCTGCAGAAGCCTGTGGGCAGAGTTTAATGCTCCTGAAACCCTGTAGCTCCGATCGGAGCCTTTAAGTGTGTATGCACAGAAAATAAACAATAGAATTCTCTCCTGGGCCAGGTGATGCCTCCTCCTGGCCCCCCCATACATTGCCTGACTCCCACAACATCACTGACCCCCTTATATCCCCACCCTCTCTGCCATCGAGACCAATCGCAGGCCCTTCCCCGCTTTCCTGCACTGATCCCAGGCAGAATGGCAGTGGAGCACCCCCCCCCCACCCACACACACACACACACACACACACAGCTCCTTTTCCCTCATCAATCTCAGGCAGTCGAAACCCCCCCCCCCATTTCTCCCTCACTGATCGTAGGCGGAGTGGCAGCAGATCCTCCTTCGCCCTCATCAATCTGAGACAGAGAAGCTGCGGACCTCGCCTTCCCCCTCACTGATCAGAGGCAGAAAGGCAGCAGACCACCTTTCCCCCCTCATCAATCTCAGGCAGAGTGCCAATGGATCCTTTTCCCCCTCACTGATCACAGGCAGAGTGGCAGCAGGCCCTCCTCCCCCCTCACCAATGACAGGCAGAATAGCAGCAGATCCCTCCTTCTCCCTCATCCATCTGAGGCAGAGAAGCTGTAGACCTCACCTTCTCCTTCGTTGATCACAGAGTGGCAGTAGACCACCCCCCTTCCCCTCATCAATCTCAAGCAGAGATTTCCCTCATTGATTTCGCAGAAAGGCAGCAGAATCCCTCTTCCCTCTCATGAATCTCAGGCAGAGTGACAATGGACACTCCCTTCCCCCTCATTGATTTCGCAGGATGGCAGCAGAATCCCTCTTCCGCCTCATCAATCTCAGGCAGAGTAGCAGTGGACACCCCCTTACTGTCAGAGACAGAAAGGCAGCAGATCCCCTTCCCCCTCATCAGTCTCAGGCAGAGTGGCAGTGGAGACCCCCCCCTTCCCCTCAGTGATTTCATAGAATGGCAGCAGAACCCCTCTCCCCCTCATCAATCTCAGGCAGAGTGCCAGTAGATCCCTTTCCCCCTCACTGATGATAGGCAGAGTGGCAGCAGCTCCCTCCTCTCTCATCGATCTGTGGCAGAAAAGCTGCAGACAACCCCCCCCCACTTCTCCCTCACTGATCACAGACAGAGTGGCAGTAGATCCCCCTTCTCAAGCAGAGAGACCTCAGATCCACCTACACCCAAACACACCCTCCCCCCCAAAAGATCTCAGGCAGAGAGCTGTCAGATGCTCGGCACTGACCTCCTCACTAGCTGGAGTGCCAGACTCGGTCTTTTATGGCGCATATCTGTTTCGCCTTGAATCTGGATGGGTGAACGTGGTTGTAAAGAAGGAAGTGCTGGGCATGTAGCCAGTAAAGTCAATTTAAATACATGAATATACATTTAAATAGCCGTTGAGCCTGTTTCAGTGCAGTCCCAATCGTGGCCATTTTTGGACCTTGGTAAAGGGGGGACCAGCGCGGAGGCATATCACACTATTCGCTTCATGCCTGATTTTACCAAGTTTTCGTGCTCGACCTAACCTGCAATCACTGGGCTATGGGAGGAAACCTGAGCACCTGGAAGAAACCCAGACAGAAACAGGGACAACATGCAAATTGCACATTGTCACCTGATCCCAGAATTGAACTCAAGTCCCTGTTGCTGTCAGGCAGCAGTGCTAACCACTGTACTGCCCCAAGAATGGGGACACTCAGGTCTAAGGTGAGCTGTTGGAATCAGCCCAGAGTGAGCAGTCAATGTTTGGAGTGTGGAGCGAATATACAGAATAAAAAGCTGTTTGTCCTGATGTCTAACTATGCAATAGTTATTGAGAAGAAGCCTCACGGACTATTGCCAATGAGTGAATCACTTCCCCATTAGGCTTCTTAGGCTTTTCTGCCCCCTTCATGCCATTGATTTTGCTGTTCTAAAGCTCTTGTTATCCATTTCAGTTTAGTTTTAGTTTTTAAAGTAATGAAGGGCATAAATCCGCTTGATAACCAATATCTTTTTCCAAAGGTAGGGAGTCTAAAACTAGAGGGCATATATTTAAGTGAGAGGGGAGAGATACAAAAATGTCCAGTGGGGCAGTTTTTTCACACAGAGGATGGTGAGTGTCCAGAACAAGCAGCCAGAGGCAGTAATAGGTGCGGGTACAATTTTGTTTTTTAAAAAGCATTTAGACAGTTACGTGCGTAAGATGGATATAGAGGGATATGGGCCAAATGTGGACAATTGAGATTAGCTTTGAGATTTTTAAAAAGAGGGCAAGTTGGATCAAAGGGCCTGTTTCCACGCTGCAAACCTCTATGGCTTCTAGTTTCTACAGCGCTGGGTTCCTTTCATTATTTTAATACAAGTTCTAAACAGCATACTGAATAATGCCCTTTGTCGGAGAAGTCCAGGAATGTGGAATTATACACAGAATGGTGCTCACTGGTCTTGTGCTACATTTCTCCTTTGTTTTTTGTTGCAATCGCGTCAACATCATAGTTGTCCTCCAAGAAAGACTAATAATGATCAAAGGTTATAATAGTGCAAAGTCAAGCATCTTCCTCCACATTAACATTCTCCTCTTCCCAGTGGGAAGTTTAGATCTTAGAATAGCTCATACAATTTGTGTTAAATGTAGCAATGAATAGATTATAGGTTTCGATCATCAATACTAAGTCAGTATAAGACACATACCACAACATCTTCATGAGCTGTTTCTGTGAGTTAACATTCAATGCTTGCACAAATGGGAAAGCAAGGAATAAGAAAAGCAGGGACAGTAACATAAGTGTTAAAGGCTTGGACTATCTGTAAGATCAATGTGCCACTGAACCTTAAGTGGGCATCCTCTGCTCGTGCTGCTTATTCCAATATATTTTTCCAAACTGGCTAATTTGTATAGTTTCCCCTGGAGATTCCACAATCATTGGCTAGGAGAACTGAGGGGATGGGAATTTATGTCTTGAGATGCAAGTTAAAAGACAGAATGGAGGAGAGCAACAGAAATCAAAGAAGTCAGGTGGTAATTGGGTCCATTCAAAAAGACAAGGGTGTTGGCTAAAAGTTTTTTTTATTAACAATGCCAATTGCTATACTTCAGAGTAATTAATTGTATATTAAACATTTATGATGTTTCCTACAAATGTAATAAAGTATGAATAATGTAAATCTTTCCTCTTAATAAGCATATTAGTGATGTTTTTTTTATAATTGTATTGCTGCAATGAATGAATTTAAAAAGTGTTCCTCTGAGTATCACAGCGCATGAGCCTAAAACAAACAATATGGGTCAATTCAAGAAGATAGGAATTTTCATAGACTTTATAAATATAATTAATAAGATTCATACTTTAACGTATAAGGTTCATATTTTCCATGTATAACATTTGTCCTCTGGATAAAGTTAGGCACTTATTAATATTTTGCCTTTGGGATAAACACTGTGTGTAAATTAATTTTTGAACAATAGAATTTAATATGCTTTTTGACTAGGGATTTGCCCAACCACTGTACGTAAGCTTTTTTTGTTTCAACAGGATAAAGAATAGTGATTTTGAAAAGTTTTGACAAATTAAAGCCTGTGGTGGAAAATTTGCATCTGTTCATCACACACATAGTACTCAAACAAACCTAATGGATGAGGCCATCAGAATTACATAAACGCCATTCAAAAGAATTACTTACATGTTATACATGCTTGATGTACATTTAGTGCACTTGGTAAAATCAAGAGATGATCTTGAATGGCAATTTATTTTGCTAAGATGTGGGTGCCTAATAGCAGCACAAAGACTGCTATAGCAAATGAAGCCAATTTGTTGTAAGTTTGAATCTTAGTCTAAAGTTTAATTTTGATAATTAAGTTATACTTAATAGGTACACTAACCCCAGGTTGAAGTAACAGAAACTCTTTTGTTTCCACTTCAGTGATTATGTTACATTCATTTCAGCTGATGTTCTTTTTAAAGAAGTTAAATGTTCTTCAGAAGCTTGAGTTCTAAGCTGAATTTTATTAATTTCTTTTGAAGCCATTGGCTTTCACCCAATATGGAAACAACAATGGGAGCAAATCCATTTTAATAGAAAGATAAGTGTTGGCCCTCCGCCATTAAAGAAGGTCAAAATAATGTGATTGAAATAACAAACAATGGAAGCAGCATGATCATAAAGATAAAAGATTTCTGTTATGAGCTAGCCTCGCAAAGTCTTTGTAAGCTTCACTGGAAATTTAGCGTTTGAAGTGAACTTGCTTTCTCCACCTCTGCTGCTTTCATTGAACCAAGGCGGTAAGCAAAGTTAATAATGTTTTGTACGTAAAATACTAACAAAAGGGAGCACGTTCCCCATGCCAACTACCCTTATGGCTTTTATAAATGGGGGTGCCAAATTATTGTGCGTCTGTGCCCAAAAGGAATTAGTTTGAGATTATCCAAATTCATTTCACATAAGATCCTTACAGTTAATAAGGAGATTTTCACCTCATCAATCTGAGCGGTATTTGAACCCAAGCCCAGGGACAAAGCAGTTGTGTGCTAAATTACTGCACCACCTGGCTCCCACTTTGATTTTTTTTTAAGCAGAGAAGGAGATATTTGGAATGAGGGTACTTCATGGTGCCAAAATGCCACCACAGACTTTTCTGCGATGTAAAGCTGTAAACATGTAGCGGGAAATTTGATGTTTCATGTAATTTACATTATGTTTCATGTTTCTGTGAACCTCTTCCAGCCTCAAGCTGAATTCTGTACAAAATACGTAGCACACCAGTATTTTGCAAATCCATTCTTAAACAGGAGAAGCTAATAGGACATAATCTTTTGAAGTGATGTACTTATTATGCAGTGTCATTCTAGTGTAGCTGAGAGCATAAGACAATGAACTACAGTGGGAATCATAAAGAAGTAAAAGGACATTTGAATAGTTTAACTGTGTCACTTGAATCTGGAGATTTATTGCTTCCTTGGAACATAGTCCTAAATTATTGGCCTGGATCTTAACTGCCAGTGAATTTCTGGCACAACTCCATCCTAGTGACTTAATTTCCCATCACCCATGGCAGAATGAGAACTGGCTGATTTCAACACATAAGCATTATTTAAAATCCACTGGATGACTTCCAGCACAAAGCCACCTGCCAGCACAGATATCAGTCTTATATTCGAGAAGAGGAGCTGGGGGAGGGTGGGGGTGGGGGTTGGGGGAGCTGGTGTGAGGTAGGAGGGAGGGGCTGCATGTATAAGGGAGGACCTAATGTCCTGTGGTTCCAGAGGAACTAAACCACCCTTTCTTGACCCACCTGGAAAGTGGGGAAAAAAATTGCTTAGGTGTGTTTACGAACAGGTTTGCCATCCCCTGTATTCGTTTGGTGGGAAAGTAGCAGAGATTTTTCTGGTGAGGCCATCGGTTAAAACTGTAGTAGGGTTCTATCCTGCAAAGATGCCTTATGATCCAACACAGGCAAGTTGCCTCACCATGAGCAAAGTTCATCTGTTTAGGCTGTGACATTTTGCTATTCCACTTTTTAACCTCAGAATTTATCCCCAAGGTAAAAATTGGGAACACTTTTAAACCTAGATGCCCTGTGGAATTGAAGGTTTGGATTTTACTGGCAGGGATAAATCCCAACGTTGGGAATGTGGATCTTGAGCTGAGGCAATGGAGCCAAGCAACAGCCATCCCGATGACTGTCTCTTAATTGACCTCCAGCTGGCCATGCCTTCCAATTAAGGACAATGGGTGGGCTATCGATGCTGCCAGCCCAATTAGAGCATTGATAGCTTTCCAGCCTTGACGGCGTTGCTGACTGAGAAAGCCGATGCTAACGCTGCGAGGAGAACGAGAGACTGCCTCCATTTAAAAGGTACACTAACCCCAGGGAGAGCGACAAAGCATTCTTCTGCCGTGACTGGGCGAGCAAGCCCCAGCGATTGGAAGGAGAACCCTCCAATGATGACGGAAGTACAGGGACAACCATTGCCACCACCACCACTGCCTTTCTTAAGCTATGGAGCCTCCGAATGCAATGACCCTCCCAGGAGGCTGCTCCCTGCAATTAAGGGACTGCTCCGAGTTAGCAGTTGATAAAATGGTCCTCAGTCGGGTCCTTAGTTGTAAAATTGGGGTTCTGATTGGTGTTGGCCAAGCCACTCATTTCTGCCACTAGATAAATAGCCCAGCAATGGGCCTGCATCGAGGAAACTCTAGTGATGCAGCCGCTGGCATTTCACTGATCCCCATCTCTTTGCCCATAAACTGGGATGGTAAACTCTCACCTCAAGTGTTCGCCCAGGACACTTAGCTACCAGGAACTCACCAGTCCAAATTTTACCTTGCTCCATTGAATAGACAGAGACTTTTATTACCTTTGGAAGTCTGTGGTCCAAAACAACTGAACAATTAACCACACTAGTAGATGGTGGACAAATGGAGCAGGTGATACTAAGTTTGGGGAGAACAGCATGCTCACTATGGCAGAACACTGTCCTGTAGAACACCATTACAGCATGGAGACAGAGGAAAAGAACTTGCTGCAGCTGACCATTATTGCTATGAGCAGTGCCAATCAGCCCTATAATGTATTTTTATAGCAGATGGCACAGCTCTGTTGCTGGCTGTCTACTGACCTGAAGCATTTTTTCTTGCATCCAGTTCCATCTGGTGTTTTCTAGATAGGTGCCTGTGAATGTAGGTGTGGGTATGTGAACAGGTGGGAGCAATCTGCCAGTCTGTCACTGGTGGAAACTAACTTGCTGGCATTCATTCATTATTCTACCTTTGCTTCATCCAAAAGAGTAAAAGCAAATTCAACTGGGATGGCCATTGTCCCAATATTTTTGGTGTTCCAAAGGTGTGCCAATGGCAAAGTACTTTGACTCAAGGTATCCTGATGAGCTTAGTGATAATAGAAAATAAACAGGAAAAGGAACAAAAAGAAAGGCTAAGCACAAAATGTTTTGAAATATCATCTTATTACTGTTGCTGTTGCATATCTTAATGCTGGACTCTTAAAGCATATTTTCATAAAAATTTTCAGCTGAGGAGTTTCTTATATCTATTTAACAAAGACAAGTCAATGACGGAGTCCAAGAACTGACAACTTTGTGAACACCTAAATGATACAACTTTTATATAATTAACTGCAAATGGTGATTGCCCCGACACTAATTCAAGTCATAAATAAATAGAACAAAGAACAAAACAGCACAGGAACCAGGCCCTTCAGCCCAACGAGCTCGCGCCGCCACCTCGATGTTCCCACTTCTACCCATGATCCCTGTCTATGTTTATAGATCTAATATATAGTCTATAATGATTATAATAGTCTATAATATATAATGATTGCAAGAGGTGCTAAATGGGTGCAACAGATCTCCTTCTCTTAATCAGTAACTTCCATTTTATGTCCATTAATCTGGTGTTGGATTTGAAAGCAAATCACTTTTTATGGCTCAAAGTCACAATATACACCTTGATTTGACTTTTCTGTTAGAATTATGATTAAATCAGTCTCATAGGTCTTGGTAATAAATACAATTAAATATAGACAGCCTTTCCAAACAGCTATTGAACATACGCATGCATTAGCCCTGGGGCATGGAAAATTAACTAACTGTACTTTCAAATCCACAAGTACAAGAAAACATTTTTATCCCAACAGGATGACAGCACACAGTCTTAGACACAATTTTACTGAATAAACAAATAATTGTCACATACAGGAAAGTGTTCAATGTAGGATAATCATAAATAAAAACAGAAAATGCTGGAAATAATCTGCCAGCATCTGTGGAAAGAGCTAACAGGCCAAACCTTGCGGAGATAGGAGAATCTGGACCGCCTGCTGGAGAACTAACAAAAATATCTTGTCACCTTTTTTGAAGGGGCCCACTCAGCCAATTAACAGGTCAATTGTGGACTTTTGCCAGGTCCATAGGTCTCTTAAATCTGCCTCGCAAGTGAAGGATGTGGTCAAGAAGGCATGTGGTGTACTGGCCTTCATTTATAGAGGAATTGATTTTAGGAGTCAGGAGGTAATGCTGCAACTTTATAAGACCCTTGTCAGACCCCACTTGGAGTATTGTGTGCAGTTCTGGTCGCCTCAGTATAGGAAGGATGTGGAAGATATTGAGAGGGTGTTGACGAGATTTACAAGGATGTTGCCTGGATTGGGGGGCATGCCTTATGAAAATAGGTTGAGAGAGCTAGGTCTCTTCTCCCTGGAGAGACGAAGGTTGAGAGGCGACCTGATAGAGGTTTTTAAGATGTTGAGAGGAATAGATAGAGTGGATTCTCGGAGGCTATTTCCCGGGGCTAAAATGGTCACTACAAGAGCACACAGGTTTAAGGTGCTGGGGGGCAAGTACAGAGGAGATGTTAGAGGTAAGTTTTTCACTCAGAGGGTGGTGAGTGAATGGAATCAGTTGCCATCAGTGGTGGTAGAGGTGAACTCGCTGGAGTCTTTTAAGAGACTTCTGGATGAGTACATGGGATGTAATGGGATTGGGAGTTACAAATAGGTCTATGGCCTGGGAAGTATAGATATGATCGGCACAACTTATGGGTCGAAGGGCCTGTTTGTGCTGTAGTATTCTTTGTTCTATATGTTCTATCCTGGGGATAGTGATATTGTACCCCTAGAGATCCCAGTCAGTCAGAGGCCTGCAGCACTTATGTACTCAGCAGCGCCACTGGAGGTGTTGGCTGCTGTGGTACTACACCTGATGAAGGGGCAACACTCGGAAAACTCATGCTACTAAATAAACCTGTTGAACTTTAACTTGGTGTTGTGACACTACTCACTGTGTCTACCCCAGTCCAAAACCAAGAATCACCACTGGTACTACTCCACTTTCAGCTGTGGTTCAAGGAGGGACCAAGGCACAGGTGAGCAATAGTGGGAGGGGTGGAGCACAGACATGGGTTGGGTGTCAAGGAGGAGGTTTGATAGTAATATCAGGGAGGTGATTTTCAGCAGCCTACTCCTTCCTGATGCTGGCTTTCTCAATCAGGGTGTGATGATGTGACTTTCCATCAGAATTAAAGGTCATGAGCTTAATATTAAACTGGACTTTCATTCCCGATTTGTGTAGCTTACATTGGAAGATTTCCTGGCTTGCTGGCCCATCTTGAGAAAAATTGTCCTAAGTGGTGTGATGTTCATTCTGGGCGGTCAGGTACAGTATAGGGTCAAACCTGTCAGCCCTGGATGCAAATCAGACGTGGTCTAGTAGTTGGTGATCCCAAGGTAGGGTGTTTAAAAGACTGACCTCGGTTCTGTGGGACATTGTGTTAGTTGTTTTCTTAAACAGAAAGCATTTTAGGCCTCAGCCCTCATTTTCCATTAGTCTCTCATCCACTCTCTACATCTCTATCAAGTCTTGCTAAACTGTGCTCGCCATCATCCATCCTCAAAGTAGTTTCATATCTTCCTTGGCATGTTCTCCACCCCCAATGACCCCTCATCTCTTCTGTTCCAGACTATGCTCTAAGACCATAAGACATTGGAGCAGAATTAGGCCACTCGGCTCATCGAGTCTGTTCCACCATTCAATTGTGGCTAATATTTTTCTCATCCTCGTTCTCCTGCCTTTACCTCATAACCCCTGATTCCCTTATTAATTAAGAACCTATCTCTCTCTGTCTTGAAGACATTCAATGACCTGACCTCCACAGCCTTCTGTGGCAAAGAGTTCCAGAGATTCACCAGTCTTTGGCTGAAGAAATTACTCCTCATTACTGTTTTAAAGGATTATCCCTTTAGCTGACATTCTAATTTTTCCTATTAGTGGAAACGTCCTCTCCACATCCATTCTATCCAGGCCTCTCTTCTAAATTGCAATAAGATCCCTTCTCATCCTTCTAAACTCCAACAAGTACTGATCCAGAGTTCCTCATATGACAAACTCTTCATTCCAGGGATCATTCTTGTGAACTTCCTCTGGATCTTTTCCAGGACCAGCAGATCCTTTCTTAGATGTGGAGCCCAAAACTGCTCACAACCCTTCAAATAAGGTCTGACCAGAGCCTCATACAGCCTCAGAAATACTTTCCTGCTTTTGTGTTCTAGTCCTTCAACGTGAATGCCAACATTGCATTTGCCTTCTTAACTGCTGACTGAACCTGCATGTTAACCTTAAGAGAATCATGAACAATGGCTCCCAAGTCCCTTTGTGTTTTTGATTTCCTAAGCATATCCCCATTTAGAAAACAGTGTATGCCTCCATTTCACCTTTCAATGTGCATAACCTCACATTTTTCCACATTATATTCAATCTGTCACTTCCTTATCCACTCTCCTAACCTGTCCAAGTCCTTCTGCATCCCTTCTACTTCCTCAACAGTGCATGTCTCTCTACATATTTCTGTATCATCTGCAAATTCTCACATGTTCCCATGGGTCCTTAGTCCTTATGACAACCTAGTGCCAACTCAGGCCCGCCCTTGACACTTTATAGTCTCTATGTCAAATTAATGCCAATTCCACCCACCAGTTTTAAAGATCTCTAAAGTCGACATGACTTTGCAAAGATCCAGCTCATTAACTCTATTTCTCTCTCCAGAAATGCTGCAATACCCAGTGTTTCCAGAATTTTTTTATTTCATATTTCCAGCATCTGCTATATTTTGCTTCAGAACAACTCAGGACTAAGTTAGATGGAGACTATTGTATAACTTAGTGTGTTACCATAACAGAAGGAGACCATTCAGCTTATGAGATCTATTTTGTCTGTAGAGCAATCCAGTCAATCTCATTGCCTGTTCTAACCCGTATCTCTGCCCTTGCAATTTATTTTTGAAATCATTAATTATCCCCATTTCCATTACACTTGTAGGCAATGTGTTCTAATTCATTACCATGCATTGTGTATAAAAAGCTCTTCCTCACATCCTTCCTGAATCTCTTTCCCAAAAACATCAGCAAAGCAGCCCACTTGAATACCACCCATCCACCATTTTGAACATCCACTCCCTCCATCATCAATGCACAGTAGCACATTGTGCATCATCCAAAAGATTCACTGTGGCAACTCTCAAAGTCAGTTTCAACAGCACCTTCAAAATCTATGACTTCAACTACCTAGAAGAATAAGGACAGCAGTTACATACCAGCACCAAGGTTTCCTTCAAGCCATATATTGTCTTGACTTGGAACTATTTCACTGTTCCTTTGCTGTCATTGGGGTAAAATGCTGAACCTCCCTTCCTAACAGCACTACTGGTGTAACTAGAGCACATGGACTGCTGTAGTTCAAGAGGACAGCTCACCACCATCTTTTCAAGGGCAATTAAGAATGAGCAGTAAAAATGCTGGCCTAATGTCACACTGCTGTTTAAAAAGGTAGCCAACAGAAGGCAGGGAATTATAGGCCAGTTAGTTTAATGTCTGTAGTAGGAAAAATGTTTGAATCTGTAGTCAAAGCAAAAATAACGAGGTACCTGGATACGAACTGTTTGATCAGGCAGACGCAGCATGGATTCGTTAAGGGGAAGTTGTGCTTGACGAATTTATTGGAGTTCTGTGAGGAAATGACTAGTGCGGTAGATAAAGGGGAACCGGTGGATGTGATGTTTTTGGATTTCCAAAAAGCGTTTGATAAGGTGCCTCACAAAAGATTGCTGCAGAAGGTTAAGGTGCAGGGAGTCAGGGGTAGGGTGTTAGACTGGATAGGGAATTGGTTGTCTAATCGGAAGCAGAGGGTAGGTATTAATGAGTGCTATTCTGATTGGCAGCTGGTGACTAGTGGAGTGCCCCAAGGTTCAGTGCTGGGGCCTCAACTATTTACCATTTACATAGATGATCTGGAGGAAGGAGCAGAGTGCAGGGTGACGAAATTTGCTGATGACACGAAGATGAGTGGAAAAGCAAATTGCGTGGAAGATTTGGAAAGCCTGCAGAGGCACTTGGATAGGTTGAGTGAGTGGGCGAGGACCTGGTAGATGGAGTATAATGTTAGCAAGTGTGAGGTTATCCACTTCGGTAAGAATAATGGTAGGAAGAATTACTATTTAAATGGAGAAAAGCTGCAGCATGCGACGATGCAGAGGGACCAGGGGGTCCTTGTGCACAAATCGCAAAAACACAGTGTGCAGGTGCAGCAGATGATTAAGAAGGCAAATGCAATGTTGGCCTTTATAACTAGGGGGATAGAATATAAAAGTAGGGAGGTTCTGTTGCAGTTGTATAGGGTGCTGGTGAGGCCGCAGCTGGAGTACTGTGTACAGTTTTGGTCGCCGCATTCGAGGAAGGATATATTGGCCTTGGAGGGGGTGCAGAGATGGTTTACTAGGCTGATACTGGAGATGAGAGCATTGGATTATGAGGAGAGACTGAATATACTAGCTTTGTACTCTTTGGAGTTTAGAAGACTGGGAGGGGATCTTATAGAGACGTATAAGATAATGAAGGGGATGGATAGGGTAGAGGTTGAGAGACTCTTCCTGCTTAACAAAGATAGCAGGACTAGAGGGCACAGCCTCAAGATTAGAGGAGGCCGGTTCAGATCAGAGTTGTGGAGGGGTTTCTTCACGCAAAAGGTGGTGAATCTTTGGAATTCTCTGCCTGATGAGGTGGTAGAGGCTTCCTCACTGAATATGTTCAAGTCAAGAGTGAATAGGTTTTTAATTGACAAAGAAATTAAGGGTTACGGGGAGAAAGCGGGAAAGTGGTACTAAACCACTACAGATCAGCCATAATCTTATTGAATGGCAGGGCAGGCTTGAGGGGCTGTATGGCCTACTCCTGCTCCTATTTCTTATGTTCTTATCTTCTTATAATCAGCATCACCCATATACAGTGTAATAATTTTTTTAATAATGGGAAAAGCTTTCCTTGTCTATCTCAAGTGTACCAGTCATAATCAACTTTTATAAAATATCCCTTGTTGTCTTTTGATTTGATTTATTATTGTCACATGTTTTAACATACAGTGAAAAGTATTGTTTCTTGCGCACCATGCAGACAAAACATACTGTTCATAGAGAAGGAAACGAAACAGTGCAGACTGTAGCATTTGTCATATTTGGGGGTACAGAAAGATCAACATAATGCAAGGTATGTCCATTCAAAAGTCTGACAGCAGCAAAGAAGAAGCTATTCTTGAGTCCGTTGGTACGTGACCTCAGTCTTTTGTATCTTTTTCCCAAAAGGAAAAAATTGAAGAGAAAATGGCCAGGGTGCATGGGGTCCTTATTTATGCTGGCTGTTTTGCTGAGGCAGCGAGAAGTGTAGACAGAATCAATGGATGGGAGGCTGGTTTGCTTGAGGGATTGGGCTATATTCATAACCTTTTGTAGTTCCTTGCAATCTTGGGCAGAGCAGGAGCCATACCAAGCTGTGATACAACTGGAAAGAATGTTTTTTATGGTGCATCTGTAAATGTTGGCTGTTGTGGGGTCACAACACCCCAACACAATGCTGAAGTGAGGGCAACCTACAATTTACAACCACCTATTGGCTTATTTAGCTTTTTAAGGGAGAGCTGTGCTTTTAAAGAAATATAAATAATGACACTGAGCAAATGATAGTTAACACTGCAAAATAACTACCTCCTGGAAAATTCCTATGTAAATTATACTGACAGACTTTCCTGGGAGAACACAGAATTTCACTTGTCAAGAAGAATTGAAGCTACTTCAAATAGAGATACTTGAAAGAAGGGTATGGAAACTGCAAGAGGCCAGATTGAAATCCTGGGCTTGTGAGGACAATGCAGACTGTTTCATACATTTCATCAGGTATCCAAAATCATGCATCCCCTATTGTTAGATATCTCAGATTGTGTAAAAAAAAAAATTTGAAGATGAATGCAAGACCTGACTGTTTGCGCTCTGGGGAATGCACAGAGAAATGGGTTAAAAAGTGACTAATAACCAGTGAGAAGCAGAAGAAGAAAGAAAGACCTATCTCCTTCTCTAGCTAGAGGCTAGTTATTTGTCAGGTGCAAGCAGAAAGAAACAGAACAACCTCTTCAGTTAACCCTGCAGAGAAACCAACAAACGCCTCCAACAGGCAATGAGAATGTCAAGACAGCTCTACCGAATTACTGAATAGATGCAATGTGCCACCGTTTATGGTATGACCTGAGTCAGTGCTGTATTAGTTTTCCTGGGGATTCAATAGCTAACAAACTTACTCTTCCCATGACTCAAGAAAGCCTGGTTAAATTGGCTCCTCATAAAAGTGAATACATTTGGATTGGGAAAAGATATCCATGGGGAAAGGATCTCAAATAAACTGTTGTTGCAACCAAATAAGGAGGTTGGTAAAAGGGGGAACCAGCTTACTTCTCACCTCATTGTAACAAAATCATAGACCAAAAAATAAAAACCCTGAAAATCCACAGGGATTTTGCTAGTCTCTTGCTATAACTTTGGTGAGAGCTGAACACAATCAATCATAAATCATAGAAAACATAGAAGCTGTACAGTGCAGAAGTCCTTCAGCCCATTGAGTCTGCACCAACAATAATCCTACCCCAGGCTCTATCCACACAACCCCACACATTTACCCTACTAATCCTTCTAACCTACACATCCCGGGACACTGACAGTTGACTTAGCCTGGCCATTCCACCTAGTGCACACATCTTTGGACTGTGGGAGGAAATTGAACACCCAGAAGAAACCCACACAGAAACAGGGAGAACATGCAAACTCTACACAAGCAGTCACCTGAGCTGGGAATCGAACCCAGGTCCCTGGAGCTGTGAGATAAATGGCAGAGACCCAGCTGTTTAGGGTAGATGAGTATTGGAAATACATCCACGTCCACAGTGATGATTCCCTTATGCAATCACCTCCTGGAATCAGCAGTGGAATACACTGGTGGCAGCAATCCCTGCATAAGTACAGGGATTATTACATCCTTGGAGGTTTCTGAGCCTTAACAACCTTTCATTTGAAGGTATTTCATTTGAATATATTTTGCTTTACCATATATGAAAAGTACATGATTTATGTTTTGCTTGTTATGTGTATTAAGATTTCAAACAGATGATATGTGCTTTCAAGTGCTTGCATATCATGTGACTACAGGATTTAATTTTCCACCTGATACACAGAGTAAGGGGATCATTGTTCATTCTATTGTTTTGGGCTTTTTAATGCTAGTTAAAGAAATCCACTTTGTAAACGCTGAGTGATTTTATAGGTCATCTTAAGTAGGCCAACTGAAATGAATAATTTGTTGTTTAGTGATTCACTGGAGTACTGGAACCTTTTCTGTTTATGAACTGGTTTTAATATTTCTATTAATATGATCTGTTGAACTATTATGATGATGATAACTCAATCAAAAATAATTTGAATTTACAATGTAGTGTAGTTAAAACTAAAGCACTGAAGCATGGAACGTGAAGAATTGGCAATAGTCTGTACAACTGCCTGCTGTCAAGGAGTCATTGTTATGTGAAGTATTTGCGCAGTAGGGAGCAAATCAAGCGGTGATTAAAGATGTAGTCAAGCTGAATGACCATTTTGAAGGTTCCTGGTGAGCTATTTCCATTGCCTGATGAATAGATGCAGAAACAATTGTTTGATTGCTTTTAAAATTTCCTTTCCGCTAAATCCATTGCGAATGTTCCTGACTCTCTTTGTGCCCATTCACACAAGAGTTGAAATTAAACAAATTCCAGGACTAGTAAATTGCTTGCCGGCATTCTAAGGTATATTTAAGTAATTTACCAAGTCAGGCAAGTCTGAAAAACAGAGTTAATGTTTCAGCGCAATGATCTTTTATCAGAACTAAAAAAAGTTAGAAATGTAATAGGTTTTAATGGAAAGTAGAAAATGAGCAAATAGCTGGTGTTGCAGGACCAAAGGGAGTGGTAATGGGACCAGTAAAAAAAAAGTGTCCAGAGGAGTTGTGAATGGCAGAATAATAAACAGTTGACATTCAAAAGCAAAGCAGGAAAAAAAAATTAGAATAAAAAGGAAACAAAGGCATAGGTGTTGGGCATGCATGCATGACTCATTGAAGCAGCTGACCATTTAAATCACCAACTGTCTCCACTGGAATGGGATTTTGGAAGACCAGAAATGTGTTATTTGGAGTGTACAGATTCAAACAGGTCAGAGGACTTCTGAATTGGATTCATTTAGATACTCTGGGTACCTCTTTGGAGAAGACTTTTGGATAAAGTCCTGGGACACTATTGGGAAAGATAGGGTGCAATGTGGAAGAGCTAAGGCACCCTTTTAGATTTTTAAAAATTAACATGAAACTTCAGTTTTTACACACAAATACAGTGAAATTAATAAAATGTGAAGGAACTGTTAAGGACCTGTCCAGCACTTCTCCAGTTCTTTAACTGTCTAGCTGTCAAAACAGTCCTTTAGTGTTGAAGTCTTTAAGGTTGTCTAAAAAGTGTCACAATTGCCCAGGAAATGTCACAACTGTCAAGGAACTGTGTAAGGATTCAAGGTGGCACAGAAGGGACAAGAGCATGAGGTTGTGGGCATGGATTGGCACTAAGTTAACATAGGGAGTATGGAAGCATTGGGGGTGGGTAAATAGTAATGGATTGGCATTAGGTCTGTTGTAGCATTGGGGATAGTTGGGATCATGGATGGGCAGAACTTGACATAGGTGGGAAAGAACAGTGTTGAGTTGAGAAGCAAAGGCTGAGGTGGGGGGGGTATTTTTTCTTTTATTTAAACAAAGTGCCACAGCACAGAGACTGTACTAGTGCCCAGCTAACCTTTGCACCTGGCAGCCAAAACTCTGATGCTTATACCAGCTGAAACTGGACTATACATTACAGCTTAAATAGATTAAACTCAGTGTTGATTATAAAAGGTTGTTGAGTGCTTGACCAAAAGATAAGATGTTCTTTGAGTTTACATTGTGTTTCACTGGAGCACCTGGATGGCCTTAGATGGAGAGGTCAGTGTAAGAGAAAGGTGAAGAATTAAAATGTCCTTATCATAAAGGTGGGACTATTTGTGGGTTGGGTGCCTAAATAATGAAGCAGTAATCTTTTCCTTATACCATCTCTGGGCTCCCTAAGCAACAACCACAGGAATGGAGAGAGAACCTGGGAAGGTGGCTCACCAACTGGAAGTCCTGTTGTGAGACCTGAGGAGCTACAAGGATGGGAGAAAGAGAACAATCTTTCTAACCAAGCAGGCATGGATAATTGTGGCCAAGGAAGTCAAAGAATCAGTGAAATAAACAGAGATGAAGCATCTTTACCATATTTATTTTTACACTTGGATCTAAAAAATATCAGTAGGTGCAGCAGGACTGAAATCACTCCCAAATTAAAAATTCTAAAAACTAAGATTAAAAATAATCTGGACTGCAATTACATCGTCCCATTAATTTGAATCAAGTGTCTTAAAATCTACATAGCTTTGGGGTAACTTTGACTTTGTGCAACAAGGTAGAACTGGGAAATCCCAATTTTACAAAAGGCTCTTAATAAGCTTGACAATTTACTTGAATGATTGATCATTGTTGTATGTATTTCCAATGCATCTAAAAATTAAATCTAGTGTAGTAGTTGGCAAATAAATTGTGCAGAATGAGCTTAGATGTTTTGGCTGCAATATTGGATGTTAAGCATCCCTGAAAGCAAGGGTAGCACTAACAGATTTAGTCTTTTTTTTCTTTGCAGAAGCTATTTTGGTTTTCCTTATTCAGTTTCAACCTCCTCTTCTTCAAGGTTGCAAGGAATCACAATTTAACAATGTTCACAGTTAATCCCTTCAATATCATTGACCAGCATTCAAACAAAAAATGGTTATTTGAGTTTTAAGTGTTTTGGCATATTGTAATATTATGAATGGAGTTGCATCAAGATTTTGTAGAGGGGGTAATTCCTGGATTATGTTAGGATTCTACAATGTCTCAGAGATCTGATTCTTCGTGTATGAGGACTCCATAAAGGGCAATATATGTAATAGTGACCATGATGTTATGAATTGGGATGTACATGCTGCTTGAATACAATAGTTTCTTTCAATATGCATGATTTTACTTACAAAGAACAAAGAAAATTACAGCACAGGAACAGGCCATTCAGCCCTCCAGGCCTGTACTGACCATACTGCCTGACTGAACTAAAACCCCTGATCCTTTTGGGGACCCTATACCTCTATTCCCATCCTACTCATGTATTTGTCAAGACGCTCCTTAAAACTCACTACCATATCCGCTTCCTCTACCTCCCCTGGCAACGAGTTCCAGGCACCCACCACCCTATGTTTAAAAAAAAAACTTGCTTTGTACATTTTCTTTAAACCTTGTCCCTCGCACCTTAAACCTGTGCCCCTAGTAATTGACTCTTTCACCCTGGGAAAAAGCTTCTGACTATCTACTCTGTCCATGCCCCTCATAATCTTGTAGACTTTGATCAGGTTGCCCCTCAACCTCTCTCATTCCAGTGAGAACAAACCAAGTTTCTCCAACCTCTCCTCAAAGCTAATACCCTCCATACGAGGCAATATCCTGGTAAATCTTTTCTGTACCCTCTCCAAAGCCTCCATATAGTGGTGTGGTGACCAGAATTGAACACTATATTCCAGATGCAGCCTAACTAAAGTTACATAAAGCTGCAACAAGACTTTCCAATTTTTAAATTCCATGCCCCAGCCGATGAAGGCAAGCATGCCATCTGCCTTCTTGACAACTTTCTCCATCTGCATTGCCACTTTTAGTAACCTGTGTACCTGTACACTCTCATCACTTTGCCTATCAATACTCTTAATGGTTCTGCCATTTACTGTATATTTCCTAACTGTATTAGACCTTCCAAAATGCAAAATGCACATTTGTGTGGATTAAACTATATCTGCCATCTCTCTGCCCAAGTATCCAACTGAACTGTCTCCTGATATATCCTCTGATGGTCCTCATAACTATCCGCAAATCTATCAGTCATTATGTCATCCACAAACTTACTAATCAAATCAGTTACATTCTCCTCCAAATTATTTATATATGTTACAAACAGCAAAGCTCCCAACAATGATCTCTGAGGAACGCCACTTGTAAGAAGTCTCACAACACCAGGTTAAAGTCCAACAGGTTTATTTGGTAGCAAAAACCACTAGCTTTCAGAGCGCTGCCCCTTTAACGGGTGAATGGGAGTTCTATTCACAAACAAGGCATATAAAGTCACAAACTCAATTTACAAAGTAATGGTTGGAAATGCAACTTGTCACAGTCCTCCTTTCAGAAATGCACTCCTCCACTACTACCTTCTGTCTTCATTGACCAAGCCAGTTTTGCATCTACCTTGCCAGCTCACCTCTGATCCAATGTGACTTCACCTTCTACACCAGACTTTATGAGGGATCTTGTCAAAGGCCTTACTGAAGTCGATGTAGACAACATTCACTATCCTACCCTACCCGCATTGATCATCTTCGTCACTTTCTTAAAAAACTCGACCAAGTTTGTAAGACACGATCTCCCCTTCACAAAACCATGTTACCTCTCAGTAATACATTCACTTATTTCCAAATGGGAATAAATCCGAAGAATCCTCTCCAATAATTTCCCTACCACTGATGTAAGGCTTACCAGCCTGTAAAGTACCTGGATCATTCTTGCTACCCTTTTTAAACAAAGGAACAACACTGGCTATTCTCCAGTCCTCTGGGACCTCCCCTGTAACCAGTGAGGATACAAAGATTTCTCTTAAGGCCCAGCAATTTCCTCTCTTGTCTTTCTTAGTATTCTGGGGTATATCCCATCTGGTCCTGGGGATTTGTTTACCTTAATGTTTCTCAAGAATCCCAATACTACCTCCTTTTTGATCTCAACATGGCTCAAACTACCTACACACCCTTTCCCAGACTCATTATCCACCAAGTCCTTCTCTTTGGTGAATACTGATGTAACGTACTCATTTAATACTTTGCCCGTTTCCTTTGGCTCCACGCATAGATTCCCTCTCTTGTCCTTGAGTGGGTCAACCCTCTCCTTGGCTACCCTCTTGCTCTTTACATATGTATAAAAATCTTGGGATTTTCCTTAATCCTGCTGGCCAATGCTTTCTTGTGACCCCTTTTAGCCCTCCCTACTCCTTGCTTAAATTTCTTTCTACTTTTCTTGTATTTCACACTTGCTTCATATGCTCCCAGCCTCCTAACTTTGACAAATGCTTCCTCTTTCTCTTTGACTAGACTCACAATATCTCTCATTATCCAAGATTTCCAACACGTGCCATACTTATCCTTCATTCTTACAGGAATGTGCTGGTCCTGAATCCCTAACAACTTACACTTGAAAAACTCCCACATGCCAGATGTTGAGCTGTCCTCAAAAATCTGCCCCCAATCTACATTTTTCAGTTGCTGCCTAGTATTGTTGTAATTAGCCTTCCCCCAATTTTGCACCTTAACTTGAAGATTATACTTATTTTTATCCATCAGTACCTTGTGGTCAGTGTTCCCAAACTGCTCCCCTACTGAAACATCAACCATCCGGCTGGGTTCATTTCCCAATACCACATCTCGTACAGCCCCTTCCTTGGTTGTACTATCTACATACTGTTTCAAGAAGCCCTCCTGGATGCTCCTTAAAAACTCTACCCCATTCACACCCCTAGCACTAAGTGAGTCCCAGTCAATATAGGAGAAGTTAAAATCTTCCACCACAACTACAATATATGTATTATGTTCATCATTTAACCTGTTGGGTTCACTGATCATGAATGTTTGGGAAAATCTATTCCCCGAAGGAGTTCATGCCTGGATAGCTTGACTAATATACACTCTTAGGACAACATAAAAAAGCATCTGCCATGATCACCATATTTGCTGTTGTAAGCTAATTTTGTTTCATAAAAAGCAAAAAATATAGTTAAACTGAAGTTTTCATAGACAATTAAGCTGTTGCAGCAATTTTATACGGCTAGACCAACAATTTTGCTTTGAAAACTGTTTCTTGGGATGTGGATATTACTGGCAATTTTGACACTTACTGCCCGAAACTGTTAGTCATGAGAAGTTGGGAGTGGATTGTCTGCTTGCATCGTAAGCTGTTTCATACAACTGAATGCTTCACATGGCCACTTCAGAGAGTAGTTAGGAGTTAATGGCTGCAATTTTACCTGCCTGCCCATCACGGAATTGGAACTAGCGAGGGACGGAACATGGGAAGGTCCATTGACCTCGGACAGGACTTTACGATTTCGGAACAAGTGAGGCTGTAACCATGTTGATGTGGGACTGGAGTAACATTATTAACATAAAGAACATTAGTTAACCAGTTTGATTTTTACAACATTCCAACAGTTTGATTGTAATGTTTACTGATACCAGGGGTCAAATCATTCTCTGAGTTTGGAAAAACTCAACCCATGGCTTGCAAGCTGCACATTTGACTCATGTGACCTCATGTGCCATTTTTCTCTTTTCATATTGGGATTGGATTTACAATGTAGTGTGTTAAACATGAACTAGTGCAGGAAGACTGTAGCTGCAGAGGTAGGCTGGTTGGAGGGCCCTCTTGGTTCTCCAACACGGTGCTCGCCTGATATCAGAAAATCCCATCTGAGGTCAACTGACTTTCCATAGTCCGCTCCTCGCCCGCTCCAATTCCTGTGGCAGGTGGACAATAAAATTCGCCCCAGTACCTTCGCTCCCAACTTTGTTTAAAATTTCCCTGAACCTCACTTACTTCATCCCCGTGCCAGACAAGCCACCTGAGATTGCTCATGGCCACATCATCTCTCTATCCTCTATTGATTCATTGGCCTTGATTTTACCGGCACACCTGCTCTGAGATTGGGGCATGCAAGGCTAACAGAACAGCATTCTTTGCTGGCCTTGGGTGGAATCTTTCAAGCCTTGGGCAGATATGCTGGTAAATTTCTGGCCAGTATGTACTTCTTCCTCAGATCCTGTGCAATATCAGTGGAAAATATTTTTCATTCCATGAAAAAAAATCTTTCACCGATCCGATAAAATGCCCTATTGTATTGTGAGAAAAAAAATGAAGTCTATCATGAGAATAAGAACCTTGTAATACTTGTAATCCTATTAGCTTGTGTCAACAAACCAAAAGCCACATCAAAGGCAAAATCTGTTATTACAACTTTTTGAAATTGTTATTCATTTTTAGATGAATGGAAACCAACTGTGCTGAAACCTACGAACACTTGGAATGAAATGATGCATTGATAATGGACACAGCTATCTGAAAATTGGCTGTTCCTTGGGAAAGAAAAAAGAGGTTTTCATTTCAATTTCAAAGCAGAAGCCTATCACCCAATGTAGGAAATCATGGGTGATGGTCAGATATTTTTTCAGTGTTGATATTTTTAAAACTTTCAAAACCAATTTTTTTGTTTTAAGTCAGGCAGAGTCATTTCACTTTCAGTGGAAAAGGTAAGAGTACAGGTTGACAGGACATTTTGATGCTTTGTACTGGTGCTTTTTCAATTGGAAAAGATTGCGTGGTAATAGCAAGATGTTGATATTGCAGATGGCTTCAAATTTATGGTCACATGATTCCATTTTATCCTTTTGCACCATTTTTAACAAGTTAAACAGAACCTTAACCTTTGACCTATAACCTTATCTGGGTCATTTTCTAAAACTTGTTCTCCTATTTCCTCCAACGTCTGCTCAGCAGTGGTCAGTTTGCCATGTCAGTATGATTTGCAAGTCAAACTGATGCCTGTTTGGCCATTGTGTTGGTGATTCTCAACAGCTTGCCTGTTCAGCGCCAGATTGACTAATTCTGACAGAGCCCTGTCAGTGAAAGGAGCTTCTCTTTTGCAGCATAAATCTCCAAATATTTCCATTATTCTGTAGCTACCATTGAAATGTGTAAGATAGCTGTTGAACTGTGTGATAACAATATAATTTGGGATTAAGAGATTTTCAATGTCATCTTTCATTTGCATGTAGATAGTGACTGCATCCAGCTGGGATATGCAAGAGTTCACACGCTAGGATTTCAACATACCATCAAAAAAAATGACTGTAGACCTGAAAGTATCAAATGTAAAGTATACTCTCAAATATCGTTAAATTCATGATTTAAATCAGTGTGAAATTCAGATTGTTGTATCCCTTTGACATCTGACTGCATCCTCAGATACAGTACTGAAGTCCTGCTTAAATAATGGAGGGCCATTTTATTCCATCTTAATTTCTTTTCTTACATGCTCAAGATTAAGTCATTGGATGATCATAGAATTCTGCAGTGCAGAAGAAGACCATTTGGGCCATCAATCCTGCACTGACCACGATCCCACCCTGCCCCATCCCCAGAACACCACGTATTTTTCCTACCTAATCCCCCTAACACTAAGGAACAAATTAGCCTGGCCAATTCACCTAACCTGCAGATCTTTAGACTGCGAGAGGAAACTGGAGCACCCGGAGAAAACCCATGCAGACATGTGTTGCATGGAGAACATGCAAATTCCCCAAGGACAGTGACCCAAGGCCAGAATTGAACCCAGGTCCCTGGCGTTGTGAGGCAGCATTGCTGACTAGTGTGCTACCATGCTGCCCGGAGAATTTCATCTTATATTGATATCATCAACATAAGATTAAACCCTATTCCATGTTAACTGTCAAAGTAATTAATCAGTAGTAAGGTGACTCAGTCAGTGAATGCTATCATTTATGACTGTCAACTTCATTGTTAAATCAGAAATATATCTTTCGAGCCGCAGGCTGTATCATCTGTGGGAGTCTTTGTACCTTACTGTTTGACTTCTCTCTTGACTTTTCAGCATATGTAACACAATTTCCTCAACATCAGAGTTTCATTAATATTTATTAAACATTGCAGAGTTTGTTGCTTTTCCTCATGGGCGGTATTTTGCACGACACCACCAGCATTAGCCAGCAACGGAATACCTTTGTCTCACCGTTGTCAGTTGGGTGCCGATTGAATGCACCCCTCACTGTCGGGAAATCTGCGATGAGCAGTACACCGTTGGAGAGATCAGAACTTCCTGCCAGTGTGAACAACCAGAACTTTATGACCCACACACTTATTAAGTATTTTTCAGTGATAATTATATCAGTTTAAGGTTGCATGCTTCTGCAAAACTAGCTGCCCACCAATTTATAAGAAATTTACTTAAGTTTTCTCTGTTATTCATCACTTTCCATAACTACCCCATCTCTCTAACCCTGTACCAAAAATACCCAGCAAAACAGCAAGGAACCTTTCAATAAATTAAGTTGTCTTAAGCTTTCAAAATCTTAAACCCAATGCTGCTTTGACATGAAGGGACTTTAAAAAAATATTTGTTGATGGGATATGGGTGTCACTGGCTCAGCGAATATTTATTGCCCATCCCTAATTACTCTTGAGAAGGAGGTAGTGAGCTGCCTCCTTGAACCATTGCAGTCCATGTGGTGTAGGTACACTTACCGTGCTTCCAGTATCAACAATGAAGGAACAGTAATATGTTTTCAAATCGGGAATGGTGTGTGTCTTGGAGAGGAATTTCCAGGTGCTGGTACCTACTGCTGTTGTAGTTCTAGATGATAGTAGTTCACAGTTTGGAAAGTGCTATCTGAGGAGTCTTTGAGTCCCTGTAGTGCATTTTATAGATGGTACATACTGCTGTTACTGAGGATCGATGGGACAGGGAGTAAATGATGTGGTTTGGGTGTCAATCAATTAGGCTGCTATGCCCTGGATGGTGACAAGCTTCTTGAATGTTGTTGGAGCTGCATCTTTCAACCAGTTTAGTTTCTAATCAATGGTAACCTCAGGACTTTGATAATGGGGGATTCAGAAATTCCTTACATCTATTAAACTTCGATGTTGGCTTAGTCATGGACTGAAATAGATCTCTTTTTGACAATAATACAGTTGCTTCAGACTCAAGACCATTCTCTTGACCTTCAGGTTTTTAGGTGTCCAGATCACCAAAAACCTGTCCTGGTCCCCCCATGCTGACACTACAAGTAAGAAAGCCCACCGATGTCTCTACTTCTCAGAAGATAAGGAAATTTGGCATGTCCACCACAACTCTCACCAACTTTTACAGAAAGCATTTTTTCTGGTTATATCACAGCTTGGTATGGCTCCTGCTCTGTCCAAGACCGCAAGGAACTACAAGAGGCCGTAAATAAAGCCGAGTCCATCATGCAAACCAGTCTCCCACCCATTGACACTGTTTACATTTCCTGCTGCCTCAGAAAAACAGTCAGCATAATTAAGCTCCCCACACACCTGGATGTATTTGCTTCCATCTTCTTCCGTCGGGAAAATGATACAAAAGTCTGAGGACAGGTACCAACCAACTCCAGAATAGCTTCTTCCCTACTGCTATCAGACTTTTGAATGGACCCACATTGCATTAATTTGATCTTCCTGTACACACTAGCTATGACTGTAACAGTATATTCTGCACTTTCTCATTTCTTTCTCTATGAATGGAATGCTTTGTCTATATAGCACGCAAAAAACAATACTTTTCGTTGTATATTAATACAAGTGACAATAATAAATCAAATCAATCAAGTCCTTCAAAACTAATTAGAATAATGTCAGACCTGAGGATAAATTTAACAGGTGAGGTTGACCACAAAATCACCTTCTGACCTAAAGTTCCCACCATTCTGCTGGTCATATGTGCCTCTGGCCATTCCATCCTCACATATACTTGCAAATAACAGTGGGAAGGTGGAGACTGTGACTCCGAGAACTTCGTCTGGTGTCCATTCCACTTTTTCAGTTCACCTTTGGGACACCATTTGTGATATAGCTGTCTGTCCTGGAAAAGGATAGCCTTATGTCCATCACAAGAGAGAAGAGGGCTTGTAGTATTCTCCTCCACTTCCATATATATTTCCCTTCTTTACTAGCCTTTGCTCCTTGACAGAACTGTCCATGCTTCCAAACTTCCCCTCAATACCGAGAAATAGGATAAGATTGATGTGGTTTAGATATCAGGCTGCTTCAAATTTGAGCCGGAAAGAGAAATGTTGTCCCAGATCACTGTGACTCAATACTTACTTGCTTAAAATTTAACCTGTTCTATTTCAGGTTTCTTATCTACTTAGGCAGAGTCTATTTGGGATTTTACGCACACGAATTCATCATGAATGTTTTCTAGATGGATCTTGGATTCAGTCTTTTTTTCTTTATTGCTTCAATGCTTTTTTTGTTTGCAGTAACACATAAATAGTACATTTGGGGAAAAAAAGCTTTATCTGCAGGATCAAACAAATATAAAGCTTTTGTTTCCTTGCTTTATTTTATCTTTGTTGTTCTTTCAGTGCATTTTGATTCTTGTGGCTTTTCATGAGTATCACTAACCATCACAACCAGACTTACACTCCATATACATGCAAGACTTTTTGTAGGACTGTCTATTTGTATCTATGATTTGGAGGTGCCAGCGTTGGACTGGGGTAACACAGAAAGAAATCCCACATAGCTCACATTCCAATCATTATGCATGTAAATTGAGTTTGTGTCTTTGGGCCCTGTTTGTGATCAGAACTCCCAGCCACCTGACGAAGGGACAACCTGATCCGAAACCTTGCGTCATTTGCTACAAATAAACTTGTTAGACTTTAAGCTGGTGTTGGGGGATTTCTTTCTATTTGTATCTATCCGAGTGAGCGTTCCATCTCAATCTTGACTTGAGTATTATAGGCAAATAGAGAGATATTCAGATGTCAGCAGATAAGAATCACAAAATACTTACCTGTCAATTATATATTAATTGGATCTTTAATTGAACAGGTGATATACCTATAGGCTAAAATTGTGGTTGGGGATGTACCTATAGGCTAAAATTGTGGTTGTTTGGTTAGATATACATGGTATGTAATGTGTGTTTGTCTCTGTAAGTAAATGCTTATAAATATCTAAAGGTGATACAATCTTGCCACTATCTTTAGGGCCATATTAACGTAAGAACATGACTAGATCATTTAACCTCTTCAGTTTGTTCTGCCACTCAATACTCGATATGCAATCTAGATTTGTCCCTTATCTCTTCATACAGTAATATCTCGATAACAACAATTGTCAATTTCAGATTTAAAATTTACAATTAATTCAGCATCAACTATCATTTGCAGAAGAGCGCTTCATTGGAAATAGGATAGATTAGGAAAAACTGGATCATCATTGGTTTTGTTTGAGGAAGGGCTTCTTAATTATACTACTGAGAGTCTTGGCCATGTCCCTGGTCCCAAACTGACCAATCATTGGAAATAGGATAGATTAGGAGAAACTACCTGTTCTCTTTCATATCTTGAGAACTTTTAAGTCACCCCTCAACCTTCTAAATGCCAAAGAACCCAAGACAAGTTTGTTTAATCTTTGCTAAAAGCTTGATTCGTTGGAGTCCAGAAAACAATATA
Source organism: Sphyrna mokarran (assembly GCA_024679065.1). NCBI lineage: Eukaryota > Metazoa > Chordata > Chondrichthyes > Carcharhiniformes > Carcharhinidae > Sphyrna > Sphyrna mokarran. Next base: position 44,766,820 of record JAGIQG010000009.1, read on the forward strand.
GCCAGTCTAAGCTACACTGTCTTCAATATATTATTCTTAAGATTTTGTGCCCAGAACTGTTCAAAATACTCCAGGTTTGATTTAACTAGGGTTTAGTATTGCTAAAGCATAACTTATTGTTCTCTTGTTCCTCTAGATAAAAAGGCCTGCATTTCATTAACTTTTTGATCATTTTCTATACATGTCGATGACCCTGTTCTGATCTGTACAGCTGGAAATCCAAATTTCTTTAGACTTTCAGTGATAGATTATCACTTGTAGAAATGACCCTGTTATGTCCTTTTTGGGCCCAAAGTGAATGATCTCATATTTCTCTGTATTGAAATACACAGTTTTGTCCATTCATTCAATCTCTCAATATTTCTTTGTAATTTTATGCTTCTATGTACATTGCTTACAATAACACTTATAGTGATGTCATCAGCAAATTGGGATATGTGAATTTCCAATCCATTGGCTAAGTTGTTAATAAATACAGTGTACAATCAAGTTATCTGAGTTATAATACAAGCATCCAGCCATTTTTGTATTCATGGTGTTGATATGGCTGACCCACTTAGTTTATGGTAACCTCAAATGTCTTGATGTTTTGAGAAACATCCAGGAAGTTGTTGAAGGTTAAGGGCGTAGATCATAGAGTCTTTTTATTGATGATCAAAGTCTTCAATTCCATTCATAAATTTTGCATGTGTGTTTTGGATAACAACCAGACCTGTGCTGACAAATGTTTAACAAACTTCATACCAGATAAGTACCAAGCAATAATTACAGGACTTAACTCACCCCACCACTTGGTCCGCCTATCATCCTACCAACTGCCATCCTACCCACCTACCATTGTATCCATTCTACCGCACTTACCAACATCCCATATCTAACTACCCACCAACACACTTCCCCTACATATTCATTCGTGAGCACTCTGAGAAATTTGGTGATCTTTAAACAGTTACCAGAATACAGCAGTTAGTGCCCTAAAAAGCAGATGTGGTTTTTGCACTGATTCCCTTTGCTGGTCTCTGTGAATCAGCATTTCTTGGTATGAACCTGCGTTGCATCGTGGATCAGAACTCTAGAATCTTTATATAAAGTGCTGGTTTTCTATCTGATCAATTTGATCATAGTGTGACATTGGGATGCCAACGCTGATTGGAAGTGTTAGGCCATGAATATGTTCACAACACAGAAGATCATTTGTTGCTCTATTATGAAGCAGTTGATTCGTAATTGATATACAAGAACACAAAGTGATTACACTGCAATAGCATGTATTCTCTCAAGCAAGGAAGATAGGTTGCAGTCATTATCTTAATAGTATTGTTTTGCTCAGAATAGCTTCAACAATCTCAGCCAAGTTTTCAGAAATAGAGCAAGAAATGAGTAGGTGGGCCATATAAACAGCATTGACTCATTATATTGGCAGATAATGTATTGAAAACAGGCAGCAGAAATATTAGGAGTGCATCAGAAAGAGATTTGGAAAAAAGCCTTGACAAACAGACTCCTGAACAAGTTCCACCTCATTACTAATCCTCTAGTGTGGCAAGTCTGCTTATATCAGCAAAACCTCTATTCTCCTGTTCCTCCAAAATGCACTGTTGTTTGCTTTGCCTCAAATTTTGTATTTAGTCTTTGATTCTGCTATGTTCTGGATGTTAGAGAGTGACTGTGATGGGAGTTATAGGTCAAACCTAGATACCAAACAGCTGAGAAGGACTAGGGAGAAAAGGGATAAGAATCAGGGTAATACTGAGAAACAAGACATTAGTGACAGATTGAGGGTATAGTTTGGAGTTGTGAAACTTATTGATTATTTTCTGAGGTGAATTAAGGATTATAAGTGATATGCAAACATCCTGCACTGATGAACTATTTTGTCAATACTCCTGATTCTGCTCAGATCACTAATCTCCAGGGCTTTGCTTAGGTGAGGACTACAATGTTGGATATACCTTCCATTGGGCTTGCTCCTCTTCCTAGCATTACTGGACTGCAGTAAAGTTTAAAGTTAAAGTTTATTTATTAGCCACAAGTAGGCTTACATTAACACTGCAATGAAGTTGCTGTAAAAATCCTCTAGCTGTAAAAAAACACTCTGACATCTGTTCAGGTACTCAAGGCGAATTCAGCATGGCCAATTTACGTAACCTGCACATCCTTGGACTGTGAGAGGAAACCAGGGCATGCAGGAGAAACACGTGGAGAATGCACAAAAATCCACACAGACAGTGACCCAACCCAGGAATTGAAACCAAGTCCCTGGCACTATGAGGCAGCAGTGATAATCACTGTGCCACCGTGCTGAATCTGAGTGCTTATTGAAAAAGTTTTGTGGAGGGTTTGTGTATATAGTGAAAACTGCAGAAGAAGCAAGATTAAATATGGATGGGGATATGATGAATAATAAAGCTAAATGATAGGCTATGTGGAAGGAGTGTTAGAAAACTGAGTTAATCTTTAGGTACTGACTGGGATGTAGAAAGAGAATGAGGTGAGTATCAGTGTGAAGAGAGTCAGGGAAGAGTTGAGCATGTCTGTCTTGAGAAGGAGGGATTTTGCAATGTGACATTGATTATATGTTGCAGGATGTCATAAAATGGTGGAACTTGTTGGGAGTGATGGGAGCAGGGACGAAAGGTATATTAACTGGTGCTCTCGTATGAATAGTCCACCAATATATAGGAGCATGGAAAAATTGCTACTGGGTGTAGGGTTTGCACAGAGCTTGGAGTCCATCCTTCCTAGCATGGATGTCCAAATCTATTTGCACATTTATGGATTCAATCTTCAAATGGCCACAACTTGCATTGCAACAGGATTAGCAGCCATCTAATGTTTGAGTGCTGCAGTGTAAGTTCAAATTGCTGTCATGCAAGGTCAATCTGCTCTCATCTGTCAGGATAACAGAACATGTACTACCTCTGTCACTCCACCAGTGTCTTTCCCATTGACAACCCACACTGCTGCAACCCATGTCAAACTGGTGCAGTCTGTAACTAGGTCCTTTAGGCCAGAGTTTCTCGATATTTTTCTTAAAAGCCAACATCAATCTCCTCTAAGTTGTCAACCTTCCACCAACCCTTCTTCAGCCACTGAGGTAGCACTTAATAGGAGTACACAATAGGCAAAGGCACACACAATTTAGGTACTTGCACAATGATAACTGGCTTACGTTTATATGCAATGTTTGTAATTGTGATATGAACTATTGGCCGCTCACCTCTAGTTGCCATAACGTGAGATACAGCAGCACCAAATCCATAATTTACAATTTATCATTATAAATCTGGTTTAGAATGTTTATTTGTGGTAGCATTTATTTGTGCATGTGGCCAATTGCAGGACACAGGGAGGTGATATATGAGACTTTTGATGAATGAAGAATTGAGATTACATTTACTAGCATGGCATTTGAATTAGCTCTTCATGGACAGACCAGGCAGAAAAGGGCATCAACATTACCACCTCCCTCCCTCTCATCCCTCCACTGCTTCCTCATCATGATCTTGCTCCTCAGCTGCTCACTGTGGCTGTCTGCTTTTGAAGGCAAGGTAATGCAGCGGACCAGCACAAATCTTGACATTTGTTCCTTCCAGGCAGTGGCACCTGCCACACCACTCTTTGTAGACATTTGCAACTTACTAACTATGTACAATCATAATAACAGTAAGAAAAAAAGAATCAACCAACAACTAACCTGTAAGTACTGATGATAGCTTTAAATTGCATTGGTGGACTGGAGATTCTTCCTCCAGTTCAACATGTATTAAGTTAAGAAAGGGTATTTAGTGGAACAGTTATTTCTGAAGCAACACTACTGGTAACAAACCATTGTTCACCAGTGTATTGTGTAACAGAAGCATGCACACATGTATCAAATGTCATTTTCATCCTAGAATGACACCCAAAAAACAGATTACTGGTCCATTTTTGCACCTGACAGTTTGTGGCTTGTGTAGAATATTTTTTATGATACAACACACCCAGTTGCCTACCCACAGTAATGGTAATACAATAGGTGCTGTGTCATGTTGAACTAAGTGAAAGTATTTTTGACATTGCTTGCATTCAGCCAATTACACAACAATCATCAACTGCCCTGAATTAACATGAGGGCTGCAATTATTGAAGGAGCATTTCCCTGTCATTGACGCTGCCTCTGTTACTTGTTTGATTGTTCACTGAGCAGTTTACTCTCAATTGCTTTCTGAAGGGGAGGAAATGTACTGAATGAGAAAAATTAACTCCAGGCACATTCTGTTCAAATGGCCAGATTGATTTAAACACAATCTGCAAATGACAAATAAGCGAGAAATGTCAGGCCAGCTTCCAGTACGGGAAACTCTGGAGACCTTTAAACATAGTGGATTCCTGCCCTAATCCCAGAATCCCAAATTTTCACTGCATGGAAGAAGCTTTTCCCCTGCTTGGTGCTTTTCCCCAGCTTGGTGCTTCTGCCCCCCACCCCATCCCGCCCCATCCTACCCCACTCTGTGCTCTCTGTGCTTTTCCCCCACTTGGTACTCAGTGCTTCTCAACCACTTGCTGCTTTTTCCCTCGCTCGGTGCTTCCCCACCGCCCCTCCCTCCCCACACTGGTTGCTGCTCCCCTCGCCCCATCTCCCCGCTCGGTGCTTCCCCACCCCCCCCACCCCCACCCCACCACCACCACCACCACCACCACCCTGCTCGGTGCTCTCAGTGCTTTTCCCCCACTTGGTACTTGGTGCTTCTCCCCCCACTTGCTGCTTTCTCTCCTGCTCAGTGCTTTTCCCCTCGCTTGGTGCTCTCAGTCCTTTACCCTCCCATTTGGTGCTCTCAGTAATTTTCCCCCTGCTTGGTGCTCTCGGTATTTTTCCCCCCTGCTGGTGCTTTTTCCCCACTCGGTGCTATTGGTGCTTTTTCCCCGCTCGGTGCTATTGATGCTTTTTCCCCGCTCGGTGCTATTGATGCTTTTTCCCCCTCGGTGCTATTGATGCTTTTTCCCCTGCCCGGTGCTATTGTTGCTTTTTCCCCTGCCCGGTGCTATTGATGCTTTTTCCCCGCTCGGTGCTATTGATGCTTTTTCCCCCTCGGTGCTATTGATGCTTTTTCCCCTGCCCGGTGCTATTGATGCTTTTTCCCCTGCCCGGTGCTATTGATGCTTTTTCCCCGCTCGGTGCTATTGATGCTTTTTCCCCTGCTTGGTGCAATTGGTGCTTTTTCCCCTGCCTGGTGCTATTGGTGCTTTTTCCCCTGCCCGGTGCAATTGGTGCTTTTTCTCCTGCCCGGTGCTATTGGTGCTTTTTCTCCTGCCCGGTGCTATTGATGCTTTTTCCCCGCTCGGTGCAATTGGTGCTTTTTCTCCTGCCCGGTGCTATTGGTGCTTTTTCTCCTGCCCGGTGCTATTGGTGCTTTTTCCCCTGCCCGGTGCTATTGGTGCTTTTTCCCCTGCCCGTGCTATTGGTGCTTTTTCCCCTGCCGGTGCTTTGTGCTTTTTCCCCGCTCGTGCTATTGGTGCTTTTCCCCTGCCGGTGCTATTGGTGCTTTTTCCCCTGCCCGGTGCTATTGGTGCTTTTTCCCCTGCCCGGTGCTATTGGTGCTTTTTCCCCTGCCCGGTGCTATTGGTGCTTTTTCCCCTGCCCGGTGCTATTGGTGCTTTTTCCCCTGCCCGATGCTATTGGTGCTTTTTCCCCTGCTCGGTGCTGTTGGTGCTTTTTCCCCTGCTCGATGCTATTGGTGCTTTTTCCCCTGCCCGGTGCTATTGGTGCTTTTTCCCCTGCTCGATGCTATTGGTGCTTTTTCCCCTGCCCGGTGCTATTGGTGCTTTTTCCCCTGCCCGGTGCTATTGGTGCTTTTTCCCCTGCTCGGTGCTCTTGGTACTCCCCCACTACCCCCAGCTCAGTGCTCTCAGTGCTTTCATTCCCCGCTTGGTGCTTTTCCCCCCACTTTGTGCTCTTGGTGCTTTTCCCCCTGCTCGGTTCTCGCTGCTTTTCCCCCCACTCAGCGCTAGTTGCTTTCCTCCACCCCACCTCGTCACTTGATGCTTCACCACCTTTCCGCTCGGTGCACGTTTCCCCCCACCCGGTGCACGTTGCTTTCCCTTCCACCTGATACTATGGCCCAAGTCTAACCCAACTGTTTATATTTTTTTCTGTTTGGTGCCTTTCCTCCCGCTCTCCCCCTCATCTACCAGTTTGATTTGGTGCTGGTAGGCTCAAACTTAGGAGGAATCAGTGAGAGATTGGATGAGCAGTTTCACCACCTTTTTTCAAGTGTCCAGCTAGCAAGCTGAATGTTCCAGGATGAAATGTCTATTACTTTATAAATGGATTCATTCTTTCTAAATGAAGATCCAATAATTTTCCCACAGATGAGGTTGGTCTGATTGGCCTGTAACTCCTTGTTCTATCTCTTTCACTCTCAGTTAAACAATGGTAGTCCTCCAGACCTCTCGCACCTTGCTTTTAGCCAAACAGGAAGGGAAAATTATGACCTGAATCTCCATTATTTCTTCTTTTGCTTCACTCAACAATCCACAATACATTTCATCAGTCCTGGGGACTTACCCACTCTCAAAGGCTTTAAATTCCTTCAATGGTTCCTCCCTCTGTATATTAATTTCATTGAATATTTCATATTCCTCCTGCCTGATTGCAATGTCTGCATAATTTTATGAAGCAGGCATTAAGTATTAATGCAGAACAAGATCAATATTGTCTGTATCCACAAATAAATTACCCTGTTGTCTCTAATAGCACTTACTCATGCTTCAGATATCCTCTTACTGTCTATGTATTTGTAAAACAAAAAGTGAATTTTTCTTGCTTTCACACTTAAATTTGATCAGTTTGCTGCAGATTCATGCATCAATGCTTACTAAATCATTGCAGAAGTAAGTTGAGCAAACAAGAAAAGAGACTTACCAAGCTTATTTTCAGTAAGGTGATGCCTTCTTAAATAAGTTGATTTAATCACTCAGTCCAGTGCTCAATCCAACCCTACCATAATATAAAAAAGCAGTCAGTCCTTAAACTGCATGTCTCTCTGTATCAAGACATAACTGTGATGTAGATAGCTCGCAGAACAGGTAAATATCCCTTCAGTTAATAATGGTATAGTTTGTAAATTTTGAAACTGATGAAATTGTGTTGAACTTAATTGCGTGCAATAATGATCAGTAAGACTTAATTGTTATGCCTCACGTAAATTCATGGCATTCCATTTGTTCTACAATTCACCAACTTTTTATTATAGCTTATGTCCATCTGCTAATGAACTTTATGTGCACCACTCTGTCCTCCAACATACAGCCAAAACAGGCTGAAAGTAATTACATAAAGCAATCTCACTAACTGAAATGGATCTGACTCACATGTATGTAGTATGATAGTGAGAGATAAAATTAGTCATGTTGAAGAGTAGAGTGTAGACTGTGTATGGAACCAAAGGAAATGGGGGAGATGCTAAATGGGTTTTTTGCATCCATATTTATTGAGGAAAAGGGCATGGAGTGTACAGAAGTAGGGCAAACAGGTAGGAAGGTTATGGAACCTTCACGATTAAAGAGGAGGAGGTGCTGGCTGTCTTGAGGCAAATCAGAGTGGATAAATCCCCAGGACCGGACAGGATATTCCTACGTACCTTGAGGGAGGCTAGTGTTGAACTTGCAGGGGCCCTGGCAGACATATTTAAAATGTCAGTATTCACAGGGGAGGTGCCAGATGATTCACGGGTGGCTCATGTTGTTTCACTGTTTTAAAAAATGTTCCAAAAGAAATCCGGGAAATTATAAGCCAGTAAGCCTGATGTCGGTGGTGGGCAAGTTATTGGAAAATGTGCTAAGGGATAAGATCTGTAAATATTTGGATTGACAGGGACTTATTAGGGAGAATCAACATGGCTTTGTGCGAGGTAGGTCATGTTTGACCAATCTATTAGAGTTTTTCAAGGAGGTTATAGGAAAGTGGATGAAGGTGATGTTGTCTACCTGGATTTCAGCAAGGCATTTGACAAGGTCCCTCATGGGAGGTTAGTTAGGAAAGTTCAGTCGCTAGGTATACATAGGGAGATAGTAAATTGGATTGGACACTGGCTCAGTGGAAGAAGCCAGAGTAGTTGTGGAGGATTGCTTCTCTGAGTGAAGGCCTGTGACTAGTGGTATGCCGCAGGGATCGGTGTTGGATCCATTGTTGTTTGTCATCTGTGTCAATGATCTGGATGATAATGTGGTGAATTAGATCAGCAAATTTGCTGATGATACAAAGATTGGAGGTGTGGTGGACAGTGAGAAAGGTTTTCAAATTTTGCAAAGGGATTTGGACCAACTAGAAAAATGGGCTGAAAAATGGCAAATGGAATTTAATGCAGACAAGTGTGAGGTATTGCACTTTGGAAGGACAAACCAAAGTAGAACATATAGGATAAATGGTATCACTCTGAAGAATGCAGTTGAACAGAGGGATCTGGGAATACAGATATAGAATTCCCTAAAAGTGAAGTCACAGGTGGATAGGGTCATAAAGAGTATTTTTGGTACATTGGCCTTTATAAATTGGAGTATCGAGTATAAAAGTTGGAGTGTTGTGGTAAGGTTGTATAAGGCATTGGTGCAGCCAAATTTAGAGTATTGTGTATAGTTTTGGTCACCTAGTTACAGGAAGGATGTAAATAAGGTTGAAAGAGTGCAAAGAAAGTTCACAAGGATGTTGCCAGGACTTAAGAAGCTGAATTACAGAGAGAGATTGAATAGGTTAGGACTTTATTCCCTGGAGTGTAAAAGAATGAGGGCAGATTTGATAGAGGTGTATAAGATTTTGATGGGCATCGATAGAGTGAATGCAAGCAGGCTATTTTCACTGAGGCTAGGGGAGAAAAAAACCATAGGGCATGGGTTAAGGGTGAAAGGACAAAAGTTTAAAGGGAATATTAGGGAGGGCTTCTATATGGAGAGAGTGGGGAAGTGTGGAATGAGCTGCCGGAAAAAGTAGTAAATGTGGGGCCATTTTTAACATTTAAGAAAAATTTGGACGGGTTTCATTGATGAGAGGGATGTGGAGGGATATAGTCCAAATACAGTTCAGTGGGACTAGGCAAAAAATGGTTTGGCACAGACAAGAAGGGCCAAAAGGCCTGTTTCTGACTTGTAATTTTCTATGGTATGCTTTCTATTCCCATATTTCATAAATTGAATGACATGCTAGTCCTTTTTTCTGTGCTTGAATCAGTTACACGAATAAAAAGAGCTTGTGAGTCCCTTCAAAAAATTTCTTCAATGACCAATACTTTGTTCAGTTGCACAAATAAAATGCCTGTTTTTTTTTTTGCTTCAAATATTCAAAATGATCTGTTCTTAATATGGGTTAATTACATGATATGCACAGCAGCTCATTATATAACCTGGGCTCAGAATATTCACATCAGAACACCTGCATCCAAATTATTGTGCCTAGGCATTACTAAAAATGAGAAGTGTTGTGATACAGTGACTTGGAGCATTTAGTTGTGCACTGTTCTTTCACATTGACTTCCGAAACTTGGTTTGCAATCTTGTACCAGATGAATAAGACAAAAGTTTCCTCTCTGATCATCTAAATATATGAATTAACGTCATTTGAAGCAATATCCTTGCAGGATTTGCAACCAAACTGCTGTTAAATTGGTACTCTTATTTAGAGAGGTCCAAACTTAAGAATAGATATTGCAAGTATAGTAAAATAAAAACAATATTTTTTGAATGTTTCTATGGTAATGGTCTACACACATTGGTTGGATAATGGAGAAAGAATTTGATATTATGTTTGCCCCTCCATTGCACTTGCATTGATGCTGTCTCTTGATATGAATGCCAAAATGTTGAGCACGGGGGCCTTGAAATTGTTCCTTTGTGAATGACCTCATAATCATAGAACTGTGGCTGGAAGTAAAAAGAATTTCCAGTGCAAAGTGAGCGAGTTTTTTATTGACCAATTCAGTGGATATGAATGATATTTTCAGTGTCGGTCTGGTAGTTTAAGTGTCAGTTAGTTTGGTTAGTCAAGTGGAGTCCCAAATTGACATCCAGACAAGTACAGCCGAAGCCTGGTTTGACTGAGCGACTGGTTTCTAGCTTAAAATCTTAATGGAGTGGCTCAAGGGTGACATCTCATTCCTCCTGAGAAAGATACTGACATTGTGAAGTTTGTCCCCTTTAGATTTGTCTATTTACTTTTCTTTTTTATTTATTGCTGGCTAGGCCAGCATTTAATGCCCATTACTAATAAGACATGTAAGAGTCGTATGTAGGCCAGACGAAGTAAGATAAATATTTACAACCATCAACAATAGTCATCATTCCAGATTGTTTTACAGCAGATCATGTGCTTATGAAGTAAGTGGATGCTAGGACAGGGTAAACCTCAACTTTTCTTCTGGAATGTGGGCATAATTTCTGGCTCCACAAGATAAATTTTGAAAACGTTTGGGTTTTTTGTCACCTTGGATCATCTTCCCACTGTCTTCACCTGGCAGGAAAGCCACAATGCTGCCCTGTGTAGATCAGCTGTCAGAATTGAGAATGAGAGCTATGATGCAGCCACACTTTGATTTGCACATTTAAAGAGGAGTCTCTTTGGCTTCAGGTGGATGTGTTGGTGCCTGCTCTGAAGAGCCAGTCACAGCTCAGATTTTGACAGGTGAGACATCCTGCAAATTCCCACCTGGTACCCTCTCTCACCTCACTTGGGATTCTTGAATGGATCCTGTCTAGCCTTGAATTCTTACCTTTTAGCCTAGCAACTTGTCATACTCCCAACTCTCTCAGGATTCACCATGACTCCCATAGTCCTCTTTGGAAGAAATAATATGAAATCTATATTGAATACTTCTAAGATGTTTTGATTATCAACAGTTCCCTTTCCTTTCATGCTCACTTTTTCTTTTGGACTGATAAACTTGCAAAATCCTTCAGTTTCTAAATGTTCTTTTAAAATATTTCCTTCCTCCATGCTCCCTCTTAGCTTCCCCTGTCATTTCTCATGGGCAACACAGTAGCACAGTGATTAGCACTGTTGCTTCACAGCTCCAGGGATCTGGGTTCGATTCCCATCTTGGGTCACTGTCTGTGTGGAGTTTGAATAGTCTCGTTGCATCTGCATGGGTTTCCTCTGGGTGCACCAGTTTCCTCCCACAGTCCAAAGATGTGTGGGTTACATTGATTGGCCATGTTAAAATTGCCTGCAGTGTCATGAAATGCGTAGGTTAAAGGGATTAGTGGATAAATGTGTGTCAGGCCTGAATGGGATTGTAGTCGGTGCAGATTCAATGGACCAACTGCCCTCTTTCTGTACCGTAGGGATTCATTTCTATGATTTTCATAGAAATATAACCTCTTCATTGGTAGTGCTATTACATTACAATTGGATGACCATACCACTTATGATGAATGTAGTACATTTCTCTTTTCTATATGCAGTATTTTACATTTGACTGTATTAAATTTCTGCTGCTGTTTTATTCATTACATATTTTGCCAATTCATTCTATAATTTCTGAACTGTTTCACTATCCATCTTAGCTTTGTTTCACTTCATAAACTAGTCATGAAGTAGAGTAATAACATTGGTGAAGATATCTATCCCCCAAATCACTATGGGATGTATGATGTATATAGTAGCTTCAATAGTGCAAAACCAGAATGAGAAATATGTCTAGATTAAGTGATGGCCTAGTGATATTATTGCTAGACTATTAATCCAGAAACTCAGCTACAATTCTATGACTCGAATTCGGAATTAGGAATCTACTGATAGCCCTGAAACCATTATCAATTATTAGAAAAACCCATCTGGTTCACTCATCTCCCTCAGGGAAGAAAATCTGCCATTTTTACCTGCTGAGGCCTTCGTGTGACTCCAGAGCCACAGCAATGGGAATGACTCTCAATTGCCTTCTAAAATGGCTACTCAGCTTCAAGAGCAACTAGCGATGGGCAATAAATGCTGGCCAGCAAGTGATGCCTACATTCCATAAATGAATAATAAAAAACAATGATATGTTTATCTAAATATTCTGCAGTTGTGTAAGAAAAGAAATATACTCAGTTCATGAAGTTGGATAGCCATGATACTATTATCACAAAAGAACAAACCACCAAAGAAATGCATAAAATGAGATGGTGCCTGTTCAAGTGGTTTTCTGCTTTAGGGTATAGGTGTCTCTGCTAGCGTATGTTTCTAATACAGAAAGGCCAGCAACTATGTGATCTTGCCTATTCCGGGTGGTCATATTAGGTAGAGAATTTGTTTGTATTACCACTGAAAACTGCCAAGATCTGTTTTAGAGCTGCAATAGAATTAAGATTATGTTAGTGTCCAACAGCAAAGGCTATCACCTGCAAAGATGTTTTTCCTTGCCAGTGATGACAAAGATAAATCATCCAAACAGTGACACTGGCTTTCGTGGGGTAGATTTTAACTTCCGTGGCTGGCAATAGATTGATACTGTTGGATCGAAGTCAGTGAACAGGAAAATCAGTTTGTTTGTATAACAGATGACCAATTCCCTACCATGCATTTCCCCGCACTCGTGGAGTTTGGATTGTCAGGGTTTTTGCAATGCCTGATTGAAGATCCACACCTTTTAACGTTGCAGTGTGACTTTTCAGTTAATATATTTGGCAGTTTTGCATAAACATAGATGTTCTTCTTCACCTGGAGATAGTTTAATTCAACTCTTTTAGCGATATCCTCAACTAAGTGCCAGGTTAGGGAAATCTTTGTGCTGGAGTTTGGGTTCAGACCAAATTCATTACACATAGAACCTGGCACAGATACTAATAGTCTGCATTTGTGCCATACATTGTCTATGATTTTCAAAACCAAGAAATAATGAATAATAGCATACCACTTGGGTGGCTGGATTTGAATCTGAAAGCAGCCTTCCACACTATTATTCTCATGAAACTCATCTCCAGACTCCATGCCCTGGACCTCGGCATCTCCCTCTGTGACTGGATCCTGAACTTCCAAACTCACAGACCACGATCAGTAAAGATAAGCAACAACACCTCCTCCATGATCATCCTCAACCATAAGTTAGTTGGAGGACTACATCTTACATTTGTCTCGAACTAGATATACATTCAGTCCAGGGAAATTAAACAAAAGCATTGATCTTTTAATAACTGATAAGAAATAAATACTAATGAATTGTACATTTCTAAACACTGGTACTCCATAAGGCTGTGTTCTCAGCCCTTCTTAGACATTGTGACTGTGTGGCCAAATTCCCCTCCAATTCAATTTTCAAGTTTGCTGACGACACTCCTGTAGTGGGTCAGATTTCAAACAATGACGAGACAGAGTACAGGAATAAGATAGAGAATCTGATGAGTTGGTGCGGTAACAATAATCTCTCCCTCAATGTCAACAAAACAAAGGAGATTGTCATTGACTTCAGGAAGCATAAAGGAGAACATGCCCTGTCTACATCAACGGAGACGAAGTAGGAAAGGTTGTGAGCTTCAAGTTTTTAGGTGTCAGATCACCAACAACCTGTCCTAGTCCTGCTATGCCAACACTATAGTTAAGAAAGCCCACCAGTGGGAAAGCCCACTACTTTCTGAGAAGTCTAAGGAAATTCAGTATGTCAGCTACAACTCTCACCATCTTTTACATAGAAAGCATTCTTTCTAGTTGTATCACAGCTTGGTATGGCTCCTGCTCTGCCCAAGACTGCAAGGAACTACAAAGTGTCCTGAGTGTAGCCCAATCCATCATGCAAACCAGCTTCCCATCCACTGACTTTATCTAACTTAGCACTGCTTCAGCAAAGCAGCCAGCATAATTAAGAACCCCACGCACCTCGGACATTCTCTCTTTCACATTCTTCCTTCGGGAAAAAAGATTTAAAAGTCTGAGATCACGTACCAACTGACTCTAGAACAACTTCTTCCCTGCTGCTGTCAGACTTTTGAATGGACTTGCCTTGCATTAAGTTGATCTTTCTCTACATCCTAGCTATGACTGTAACACTACATTCTGCATTTTCTTATTTCCTTTTCTATGAATGGCATGTTTTGTCTCTAAAGTGCAAGAAGCAATACTTTTCACTGTATGTGAATACATCTGACAATAATAAATCAAATTAGAAAGTTAAGTGTTAGTGCCATTGAATCTCCTCATAATCTATTTTTAATCTCCAGAAAATTCACTAAAATATAAAATAATCCGTTGGTTTCAGCAATTTTTAAAAACCAGTGTGGGCATCTAAATGCCCTCTTAGTGATAGGATTACATAATAAATAACATTGTAATTATGTTAGGAATGTACAATTCATTAGTATTTATTTCTTATCAGTTATTAAAAGATCAACGCTTTTGTTTAATTTCCCTGGACTGAATGTATATCTAGTTCAAGACAAATATAAGATGCAGTCCTCCAACTAACTTATGGTGCATTCGACCAGTTTTCTTTCTCTTCCATTTGATTTTGTTATATTACATCAATTCATAGTATTAATTTTAACTGCAGTGATAACAGCATAGAGTGGAACAGCTGAAGGGGTGGAAATTTCCACCTGTTCATGTCCATTCCAGGTTTTTCAATGAACCAATAAATATGAGATTTGGTCTGGCTATGCAAAGAACTGTGTTATCGGACAGTCATTTGTCCTAAGGGTTTAAAATTTCCATCTGTGCACCATCTGCTATCAGTTTTCCTTATAATCAGCATCTGTCCAAAAGATTGACAAGGTAAAAACTTGTTCCCCTTTCTTGACTTTTTAAGAGTATGCTATCACTAGGGAAGACCTTGTCCTTAGTTGATATGCAAACATGTACCAGCTTGGGGGAGAGGTGGGTCATTTGAAATGAATCAGGATTGTTAGTTTTCCTTACTTGAGGTTCACTATTAACATCCATACTGCTGTCCGCATTAAGATGAGCTAACTTGATATAAACCATAAATAGATCTTCCTGGCCTGTGTCATCCAGTTTCCCATTGGGCAGTGCATTACCTGCTCTGCCATTTTAGTGTTTTTATTTAAGAAATGAATTGAATTGCTACAGCTGTTTTTGTCCCCAATGGTAAATCAATCATGGTGGTAGATTTGGCATGAATCATTATTACATGTAGGTTTGGCATCATTCTGTGCATTAAACTAACCATTAGCTGATACATTTTGACAGAAAAAATGTAGTTAACAAAAAATATAATATCGGTACTAAAAGTCTAACGATGACTATGATGTAAAAACATCTGGTTCGTTAATGTTCTATTGGGAAGGAAATCTGTCATCCTTACTTGGTCTGGCCTGCATATGGCTCCAGACCCTCAGCAATGTAGTTGATTCTTAAATACCCAGTGACAATGCCCAGGAAGCTACTCAGTTGTATTCAACTGCTACAAATGGAACAGAAAGGAATGAAACCAGTCAGGCCATCTGGCATCAACCTCGGCACCAGAAAAACAATGGCAAACTCAGCAATGTCAAAACTGCAAAATCCTTCTTACTAACATCTGGGGGCTTGTACCAAAACTAGGATAGCTGTCTCACAGACTAGTCAAACAACCACTTGAAGAATCATAACCCCTGGCACATGGCATCCTCATCACCACACCACACCACCTCCCACCTTCCCACAATGGCTGACTGACATGACCCTCTCCCCAGCCCTCACAGAGGCACAAATTCCACCTCTCTCCATCAGCACACCTGCAAGTGCTGACTTGGCTTCCTCTTCATAGTAACAGAGCAAACTGCATTAAACTCGCTGGAATGCTCTAACAGGCGCATGACTCATCTAAACTGTCTGCAACTGATCTGACCAAACAAGGGACAGCTTTATAAAAGCTTCAAGGATGGTTAGATAGGCAGGCAATGCAGAAATAAAATGGCCTGTAGGAAGACTGCTCCCCATTTTTCAAATGCAGCATCTACCCCCCTAAATGACCCCAGATTACCACCCACCCCCAGCACCCTGCATGCTTTCAGCCACTGACTCTTAACACCTCCCTTTTCCTACAGAGGATATCAACCTTTGTCCTCTGACATCAGGTTTGACGGGGCTCCCTCTGTCTCCACAGGAAAAGGACACCAATAATCACTGGGAGAAGGTGAAGTCTGGGGGATGGTGTGCCCGAGTTCTGGGTCCTCATCCCCTTTGAGGAGCGGGCACTCGAGCTTATGAGTGAGGAGGCCTTGCAGATCATTAGCGACAACATGGTTGGGCTGGAGCACAGAAGTGAGCACCTGCCAGTCCTCCACTTGTTGGAAAAATCTCACTGTGGAGATGCCAGCGTTGGACTGGGGTGGGCACTGTAAGAAGTTTCATATGCCAGGTTAATGTCCAACAGGTTTATTTGGTATCACAAGTTTTCGGGGCACTCACATGATGAAGGAGCAGCACTCCAAAAGCTCATAGTATCAAATAAACCTGTTGGACTTTAACCTGGTGTTGTGAGACTTCTTCCTGGAAAAATCTGAAATAAATTGCATGGTGTAGATTCCCCTCCCTCCCTTGCACTTAGTCTTGTGTCCTGTGTTGCAGGAAGAGACCCAACATACTCAGGCCACCTGCCATTGCAGCTCCCACTGCTGCTCCCACCCATCCTGCCCCTGACAGCTCTAAAGATTCCTCGGGAAGCGGATAAAGGGATCTCTAAGGCCGGCACTGTTTTGTGTTG
Organism: Sphyrna mokarran; assembly: GCA_024679065.1. Taxonomy (NCBI): domain Eukaryota; kingdom Metazoa; phylum Chordata; class Chondrichthyes; order Carcharhiniformes; family Carcharhinidae; genus Sphyrna; species Sphyrna mokarran. Next base: position 44,783,463 of record JAGIQG010000009.1, read on the forward strand.
GCTTCCACCTCGCAGCTCACCATTGCTGAGTGAGTTGAGAGGTGGAACTCACTTCTGATCCGGGTCCATGCTGAGAGTCCGAGGATGGACCCAGGAACAACAGCAACCCCCCCAATCCAAAACGCAACTTGGCTCCCTCTGAGCACCACAAAGCTGTTTGAATGCAGAGATTTAGCTCCTAACCCACCCTCTCTGTTCAAGCAGAGAGAGTATTTTCCTGACCAATCCAGCTGCAGCAAACAAGATTGTTAAAGGAGGTGAGCTGGGACAGTTGAGAGTAAAGCTCCCTAATGACATTATGATAAATGCAAAAAAATGAAATTGACGATTCGCCCATTTTGGCTGGGCTCCTGATTGTGCCTTTTTTTTTAGTGAAGTGAGAATGGGCACGAAAATAGGATCCATTCCCATTAGTTGTATCGTGCCCGATTTTACAACATTTTCCTGCTGCAAAATGCTCGCAATGAGGTCATAAAATTCTGCCCATCGACTCTGGACTCCATGAAGTCTGATGGCACCAGGTCGAACATGGGCAAGGAAACTTCCTGTTGATTATCACTTACTGTCTCCCCTTAGCTGATGTATCAGTGCTCCTCCATGTTGAACACTACTTGAGTAAAACATTGAGGGTTGCAATTGCCCAGAATATATGCTGGGTGGGAACTTCTATTTCCCCAATTCCCTAAGAGTGGCTCAAAAGTGCTAAAGGACATAGCTGCCAGATCAGACAGTTTGGGACAGATGATGAGGCAATCAACAAGAGGAAAAGACATATTTGACCTGATTCTCACCAACCTGCCTGCCGCTGATGCATCTTTCCATAATAGTATTGGTAGGAATGACCACTATACAGTCCTTGTGGAGAGACAGTTTTATCTTCACATTGACAGTATCTTCTATCATGTTATGTGACACTACCACAATGCTAGATTTAGGAGCTCAAAACCAGGCAACCATGAGGTGCTTTGGCCACCAGTAGCAGCAGAATTGTACTCAACCACAATCTATAATCTCATGGCCTGATATATTCCCCCCTCTGTACCAATACCACCAAGTCAGGGGATTAACCCTGATTTAATGCAGGGGGACATTCCAAGAGCAGCACCACGCAGACTTAAAAATTAGATGTCAATCTGGTGAACCTACAAGTTTGGCTACTTGTATACCAAACAACAAAAGCAGCAAGTAATAGAGCCAAGCAAGCAAACACCCAAGGTGTCATATCTAACCTCTACAGTCTTGTAGCTGTGAATGGTGTTGGACAATTAAACAACTCACTAGATGGGGAGGCTGTACAAATATACCCAATGATGGACAAGCTCAGCACTCAGTGTAAAAGATAAGGCTGAGTGAATTGTTACAATCTTCAGCCAGAAGTGTCAAGTGGATGATTCGTTTTGTCCTCCTCCGAGATCACCAGCATCACAGATATCAGTCTTCAGCCAGTTCACTTTTCGCCATATGATATCAAAAAATGACTGAAGGCACTTGATGCTGCAAAGGCTTTGGGTCCTGACAATATTTTAGCAATAGTACTGAGGACTTAGGCTCCAGAACTTTCCAAATTCCTAGCCAAGCTGTTCCAGTACAACTACAACGCTGCTTCTATGTACCTGCAATATGAAACTTTGCCCAGGTATCTCTGGTGCACAAGAAATAGGGTGAATCCAAACTGGCCAATGAAGAAGGCAACTCACCAACTTCTTCTCAAGGACAACTAGAGATGGGCAATAAATGCTGGCCATCGAGCTACACTCAGATCCAGTAAATGAATTGAATAAAAAAATCTTAATTTCATCATCCTAGTACTCAATCAAAGTCTTGTCTGGTATATTTTGTTATGGTGTCACAAAAAACTATAGAGCTTTGACTTAAACATTCCAAACCTTGAGGAACGACAATACTTTGTTTGAAGCACGGCTCATAAGATAAACGTGCAAAAGGTGTAGTATGAACTGTAATAGTGTAATGGCATTGTGCGTTTTCATGAATATGTATCTTGTTTCAGAGTCTTGACCATTCATCAAGGATGAGTATTTACATTTAAATAATTTATATTAAACTGTGCTTCAATCTCATTCTCAAGAAGTTAGATTTGCAGGTTTGCCACATTATAGAATCATACATCAGAAACAGAGAGTATTCTTAAACCAAGAATATTCACGCATTAAGAATTTAGGCTCAGTGGCCCCATTTCCAGGGATCAGTAGAAGGTTTGAATGCTGATCATCTCCCATATGGAAAAAGAACAAAAGGAAGAAATACTTCTGATACTTCACCACAAAGCAGAGGAGAATTATTTGGAGTGGTTGAATCTATTGTATTTAGGAGAGTTGGTATTGTTTCAAAAGTAAGCATAACATCTGAACTCAATGAAGATCTAAATGATTTGATCCAGTTGATCCATTATGTTGAGCCAGGTAGGTAGGACCTACAAGTTTAAGGAGAAAGCAGACATGATACAATGCAAATATATTCTGATTCAATAATGGGACTAACCAAAATAAATTGTTAGTAGTTCACTAACTAGGACAATATGACATGGTCTAACACATATATGAGAAGGGGTTGAAGTTTAGTAGAAGTAAGGTGAGATTTGCTGTAACTGTATGCATTCAAATATTGGCTGTAAGTTAACTTAAATGTCCTTGTTGCAATGGCATCAGGTACAAGATGATGCTTTTGTAATGCCTTTGTAACATGAATTATGGCACAGAGAAAATGCCTTTGGAAAACTGCTAATATATTTTTTACTACACAGCTGGCGGCTGTGATGAGGAAATAACCCTAACAATAACTTTGTTGCATATTTTGAAAGTTCTTAAATGGAATAGACTTTCTAACCTCTTGCTGCTTACTGTGTATTTTTATAAGAGTTAAAGAAAGCAGCTATAAATGTTTATTGTAATTTTTATATGATAATCTTTTTGCTCAATGAGTGGTGTCATTGAAAACTTAGAGCAGGCAATTGATTTGCTTTCTTTAATTCAACGTAAGGTATGTGACAGGAGGAAAATTTATTGAGCTAAACAGTATTATTAGCTTAATAGTGAGAATGTTACAAATGGCTTCAGGGCCCGAGAGGAGAAGAAAAATCAGCCTTTCTCCATTGCTAGTCAATAAAAGGTAGATCCTTTTATAAGCACTAAAATAGTCTTGCACTTCTAGTATAAGATATGATTCTTCAACTATCTAATCTGTGCCATGCTTAAAATATGTATAATGCATTTAAATGGATAACCTTCTATTTATTTTCAGTAACTTTTTTTCTAGAAGCTCCAAAATTCCAGAGGTATGCAGATTAAGTGAATTGGCCACGTTAAATTGCCCCTTAGTGTCCTAGAATATGCAGGTTAGAGGGATTAGCAGGGTAAATGTGTGGGGTTGTGGGGATAGGGTCTCGGGTGGGATTATTGTTAGTGCAGACCTGATGGACCGAATGGCCTCCTTTTGTACTATAGGTATTCTATGAATACATTTTGAAATGAGGAACAGTGATGACTGAGAAAGAAACAGACTGAAAGGAGTTACTGAGTTTAAGATTGCAATTAAAATGCTATTTTTAAGTAATATTGACTGGCTGTGGGTAGCCCTCGGTCATGCAGATATAAATGTACACATCATTGTATCTCATCTTTAAAAAAAGGCACACATATGACAACATCTAATTGTGAAACGTAAATATCCAAGAAGCCTGACAACAACTCACAACAGCAAATTATCGTCTGTTTTAAGTTATCTTTTAATGACCTGAATATTTGTAGCATTCAATGTCATTGTATTAAATACCTTCAAATTAATGAACTAGGCACTGTTACAAACTGTCCATTTTGTTTTCTCAGTTCTCATACAGCCAATGTTCCAGGGTGGACAAAAGAGAATGTTTCAAAGGCATGCTGAATCTCTTGTTGAAGCGTGGCAGCATTGACATATGTGACTGGGACAAGCTTGCTACCAATTGTTCAAAAAGGCGACAACTTATCCATCAAGCTGCATCATACATGAATCAAATCTTAATGATGAGTTAGGATAGGAAGGAAAAAGTGAAGAAAGGGAAGTAAATCTTTCACTCTGAATTCCACTACCTTATGGGCCACCTTGTCCATGTATCCAGAGACTTATAGATTGAGAATTAAGATGTTCAGTCACATGAAGGCCAATGGCAGAAACTCATGACCCAGAATCAATGTCACCCTTGAATTGAGGGATAGCCTTTGCTGATGACAGTTAAATGTGGTCCCTTGCTATATACGCTTTTTGACATCCCAGTGTGATAGAATGGGTTTCTGATACTTTCCCATAGTTTGCTTAGATGCACATGTCGAGAAATTGGCTTATGCTGAATTTCGTGTGCAAATCCAATGGTGGCCATGAATCACTGACACATAATAGGACAACGCAAAATTGGTTCTTTTGCAGGATTTAATTAGCATACTGAGGATATCAGCCCAAGAAGAGAATCAAGCTTTGTCAGTGGAAATAATAAAATCAGCCCATGCTGTAGTCATGTCAGTATGGGTGGGGATCAGGTTGGAGATCAGAATGTGGGTGTCAGTTTAACACCTCATCCAAAAGCATGCACCTTAAACAGCAAATCACTCACAGAGTGTCAATTTAAATTATGTACTCAAGTTTTATCAATGGGGCTTGAACCCATGACCCTCGGACTCAAGAGGTGAGAATGCTACCACGGAGAAAGGTTGATGTTTAATCAATAGAAAAGAGAGATGTTAAAGGTTAATACATACAGCATTTCGAGACTTCCTTGATAACTGTATTAGTCTGCTTTCTTTGTAGCATTGGATATGGTGTATATATTTTTCCTGTTGAATTAGAGTTTTAAACAAGTCCAGAGAAATTATATAAATCTAATACATCTCTATTAATCTAACCATAGGAGTCAATTTTACTTGGTTATACATTAGGCGAATATATTTAATATTCATAGAGCCCTGTACTTTCTAAACTATCTTAACATTATCAATCCTACATGAGGATGAAAAATGAACTGACTTTTGTGGTGATAATTGTATTAAATGGTCCAAAAGGATTTGTGGGATTATTACATAATAGTTTATTATAGGTTTTATATCTAATCATTAGGATTCAAAGGGTTAATGATAGCAATTTATTAAAGCCTAGTTTCATTAGCCTTGTCTTATTGTAAAATTAATACACTTGCTTATAATATTATCAAGATGTTATGAACAGAGTAAGAGACTCATTAATTCCTATTATCAGTGTCCCTATTTGACTTTTTACTGGTTGTGCATTGAAGTCTTACACAAAAATTAGGATGGATAGAATGAATTTCATGAAAGGGTTCATTAAATCAAAGGTTTAGGTGGTGTTTGTTTGTTTTGGGTTTCGAGATTTTCTCTATCTACGTAATTCTGTCTAACAGATGGCTGTTTGATTAATAGGAGCAAAGACTGTACATCTGTTTACCATTCTGTTGTGAGTATGTTTGGTAATATAATGTGTATTTTTTTTTATATTTCACACCTGACATTTTAAGGACAGTAGAAATTTCAGCCAGCACAGGATTTCTCCACCCTTTTCCAACAAAGGGTTGATGTTACACAGTCAGAAATAATGTATGATAAATCTCCCTGCTCAACATTTCATGGCAGGTCACCATTCAGACAAGTCATTAATCACATCCGCTGCTTTCTAGCCTCAGCCCATCTGATAACATTGCAACATTCATCCCAGTCCACTCTTTGGCTGACCTATCTACTTGGTGTTCTCAACTGTTTCCTCTCATGATTTACTTGCAATAGATTGCTACCCAAACAGGCTCTTAAGAGATCACAGGCATATCATGTGTAATTATTGTACACTGATATTGTGATTAATCAACAATGTCGGACCTCAGAATTCTCACTGTTGTGCAACTGAAGTGTTCTATATATGAATCCTATATTTGTATGATATAAACCTCATTGATATAATTCCCCTCACATGTGACAAGATTTGACACAGTTTAAAAGTGACTGGGAGTTGTGCAGTCCAAAGACCATGCTAATTTGTGTGATATATTTGGTATTTAATAAGTACAAATATTTTACCAGAAGCTTGTATTTTATCATTACATAGTCCACTCCTACATTATATAAACAAAAGGATTGATTGTGACTGGTTATGTTAATCTATACCAAGCTCAATCAAAGAAATACATCTTGTATGGCAATCTTAATATTCAGCTTGCTTCATTTATACAGTATACATTCTGTCACGCTGTGTTATGCCACCTACCCTACCTATAAAATACAGTCTTGCAACTTTCTTTTGTTAAGCTATACTTAACATTTGCAGCACTCTGCTGTATAATCTAAATTCCTAGGCCTGCAGTGATTATAGGTAAGCTTTGATGTTCTACTTTTTGTAAAGTGGGAGCAGTTGCTAGAATGGGCTAACATATATCATCAGTATTCTCAAGAATACTTGCCAGAGAGTAGTGGAGCACTTGTTTTGATCTTGATTTTCCCTCTAGTGATTTCAGGCAGTCTCTTAGCAGCCATTCGTTTTGGCACTATGTGAAGGCTCGATGACAAGTCATCGGCCCAACTCGTCAATTGTCGACTAGGATAGAAGGAGCTGAGGTTTTTTATGGGTTGGGTGTACTCCAATGACAACATTGTTTAAAAGCTGTCGGGAACTGGCAAAACAAGTGATACCTCTGCAATGTCATGAAAGGTGACCTTTATTTTTGTCAATTATTTTAAAATTGCCATAATTTTTTTGGACAAACATATTATGTTATGTGTGTGTATGTGTTATTGTAAGAAGAGGTTTTGTATTATCCTGTGAAGAGTAAAGACATATTGCATATTAATATGAAGTAAACTCTTTAAAGGAAATATTGGATCTCTGCGAAGTTTTGGGGAAGAGGTCAAAAATGTTTTGGAGTATATGTTTCAGGACACCTTAGAAATACATTTTATAACAGCAAAACTTATCTCCCTCTTCAAACTTCCTGAATATACTTTTGGAAAATTTACAGTTCTATGCATTTCATGTTCTTTCCTTTGATATACCAGATAGGATATTATCCATAGCTATAGTGGGAGCAGTTGCTAGAATGGGCAAACATATATCATCAATATTCTCAAGAGAGCAGCGGAGCTGTAGCTATTGTTTAAATTATAACAAGCTTATGTCAAATTGCACTCCATTAGTATCTACTTATATTTCATGCAAGAGGCAATTGGGTATTGGTTTTCATAAGAGCTTGGAAACAGCTGGAGTCCAGCTACTTGATCCTGCTCCACCATTCAATAAGATCATTGGCTCCATTTAGTCACTTCAGCTTCATATTCCTTGATTCCTTAAATCTAACAATCTTGGCCACAGCTGAAGCATGGGTAAAGAAATCCATATTCTTATTACATTCAATATGGAATATGTGCTTCCCTCCTAATGTTGTGGTATGTCCTCTCCTGCATTCCCCTACTGAAGGAAATAGTATCTCCTTTCCCATCTCGTCAAACTGTTTTAACATTTTAATCATCTTGGTATGATCACTCCTCAGTTTTCAAATTCAATTCCAGCCAAGTTTATCCAAGTTTTCTTTTATTTTTTCATGGGATTATTGGTGTCACTGGCCAGCATTTATTTGTTTATTATTCATTAATGGGACATGGGTTTCACTGGTTGGCCAATATTTATTGCCCATTCCTTCGGTGCCTGAGGGAAGTTGAGAGTTAACCACTTTGCTATGGTTCTGGAGTCACATGTAGGCCAGACAGTAAGGACACCAGATTTCCTTCCCTAAAGAACATTAGTGAACCAGATGGGTTTTTCCCATAATCGAAAGGAACATTTATAGATTCTATATTCCAGATATTTTTTATTGAATTCAAATTCCACCATCTGCCATAGTGGGATTCATACCCAGGTCCCCGAACATTAACTGAGTTCCTGTATTAATGGTTTAGTGATAATAATATGAGGCCATCACTCAGCCCAAAATTGCTATTGAAGGGACATTTAAAGGGACACACACATTAGTGTGGCTTTGGAGTCACACGTAGGCCAAACCAGGTAAGGACAGCAGATTTCCTAAAAGGCAGTTGTTTTTATGACAATTAACAATGGTTTCATGATCATTATTCTTTTAATGTCAACAGATTTTTATTGAATTCAAATTTCAACATCTGCTCGATTCCGGGTCCACGGAACATTATGCTGGAATTCTGTTTCAAGTTTCGAGTCGAGCTGCTGTCAGACTATTGAGATTTTCCAGCATTTTCTGTTTTGTTTTAGACTCTAGCAACCGCATATTTTGCTTTTAGTCTGGAATTCTGGATTACTAATCCAGTGGCAATGCCACAATGCCTCCACTCTGTGTTTAATGAGATGTTGAAATGATCCCATAACTCTAATAAAAATCCTGAAATGTAATGTAATAAAAATAAATTTAACTTAGCCAGTCACCATGAAACACTGGACAGGATTCTCTGATCTCATTTGCCCCACCTATGTTGCAAGTGAGAATGGAGACTTAAGCGCTCAGCCAGAACTCCATTCACTGCAGAACCTCAGTCACAGATGAGGTCGGAGATTTTCTGGCAATTATCTTTTGTTTTGGACTCTGTACTTCTTAAATTACTCTGTGAAATTGTTTTTGGGTTTGAACTTTTTTGTCAGTTAAGGTTTTTTGGAAGTTGGTTATCTCTGTCAGCTTTTACAGAGTTTTGTGAGTTAAACATATCTGTTTGAAGTCTGTGGGTGGAATTTTCCCTTCCCACCTGCCACAGAAATCGTAGCAGGTGGGACAGGACCTTGCAAAGGTACATTGACCTTGGGTGGGATTTTCCAGTCTTGGGGCGAACGTGGTCAGAAAATCCTGTCTGTGATTCTGAACTATGTCTCATCTGCCTAAGCAGTACAAAATCAAATCACCATTTTCAGAATCATCATCACTGCTATCTTATCAATATATTGTATTGACTTAGAGAAGCACAATATCCTACAAAAATTGTGTTTTTTGTTTGCAAAAGTGTGATAAATTCTGTTCACATTGAATGCATCATTTCACAATAACTCAAATGGCTTATATTCTTTTCTTCTAATAAGGATGGTACTGTTTTCATTTGTTTTTAGATATTCCTCATTAATTTTGTAGGCATAGCTAATGCTATTAGCACCCAGGCTGTGCCACTGCTTTTTTTAAGATTTTGAATATGCAAAAAAGTATTTCAGGTTCAGTCAAGTTTATTTGGGTTGGTCAAATTCAAATTCATTAGAATTCCTTTCTTGTCTTCTCTGAGCTCAATCCGACTATGCATTACTTCCAATTTCTTTCAGGATCCTAATCTTCACAGTCGATTACCCGGTTCCTCATCTTATCTCCACATTTACGATTATTTGTCAGCTTGAAATAATTAAAACTAGTTAAAAATATATTAAATCTGTTATGTGGAATCTGATTGTGGAATCTTTTCCTGTGTGCCCTATGGGCAGTGAATCTCAACCTGGATTTACTATCTTCTAATAGAAGTATTCATTATCCACATCCTCCTGCTGATTCCACAAAAGCTTTATTCCTAAATACAACCAGCCCCTTATTTCTTTATCTGTATAAACAAGTTCCATATCACAATTGAACATATGGTTCTTTCACTGGTGATACTAATTGCGACCATTCACCATGTCACATTTGAATCATACAGCCATCTTTGAATGTTTCATGCTCACTGAAGTGAAGAAGAGACACATAAAGTATTGTTGCAATGCAATCAAAGAGTGGAGGTAGCATAAATAGACTATGAAAGTAGATTCTCACAGAAATTCCAACAAGGATTAGCTTTTCAGGACATTTGTAAGAAACCAGACTTGGTTGATAAAATAAATATTGTTGAGTATTTTTGTTGACGCGTATTATCTAGATCAGGTCATGGGCAAAGCAATAATTAGGGTCAGAAATTCAGGAATTACTTTTGGAGTGGATATGGGATCAAAACAATTACTCTTAATGAATATAATGCTTAATTATGAAGAAAAAAGAACCACACATTAAATCCTAGAAGCCAGCCCGAGGGCAATTTTGTATTGTGGAATTGATGGTAATTAAGTTGGTCCTGTTAAAAGTCATCTTTGAAGATTTCATGCAACATTTTTTGGTCACATAAAAAAATGATGTATTTGCAAAAATTATATGACTTACTGGTTTTCTATCATTTTAGATTGCACTATTCAGCCTCAAAATGTAAGCAGTTGTTATCACGTAATGGAAAATGTGAGAGTTTTAAACCTATGTGTCTCCAGTATTAAAGGGATTAAGACCAACCCTTTATTTTATCTACTGCCTTTGGGCTAGGATTAAAACTGAGCATGTAGTACTGAAGGACATTGACTTTGACTACCGCCCAAGGCAAGAGTTTCCTGTTATCTTTCAGAATATAATATCTTCTACTTCATTGCAAAAAGCTTATTATTCAGAGATTGAGTCACAACGTGACCGGTGTTGAGACTCCCACTGCTTCTAATTTACATTAGCGACTTGGATATAGAAACTCAATAAAAATTGGTCAAATTTGTAGATAATACCAAACTAGAAAGGATAATTGAATCTGAAGAAATGGCAAAATGAATTAGATTAAATATGCAAATGTGTTGGACAACTGGAAATGAAATTCAATATGGATTAGTGTAAAGTACTGAATGTAGGAAAAAAAAATGGACAATAAAAGTTGTCTGTGAAAGCTGCCTGAAGAGTTGTTGATGAAGTTCAATTGCCTTTGAACAAGTCACATTTGAACAAGTCCTTGATACTTTTCTTGTAGTTCTCCAGGATCGTTCTGCATTATTCACTATCAAATCTAATCTCCTGGGTACTATTGCAAGTGACCTCAAAGAACTATCATAGAAAATTTGCACCTTTTACATTTGATGTAATAACAGAAAACAGGACTGTGGTGAATGAATTAAACAGTTATTAGCATTGTTCTTGACTATAGAGGCCACCTTATAGAGTAACATCCAGAAATGGCTGAAAATCAGGACATGGGAGGGAAGAACTCAGAAAAATTACAATTGGCAAGGAAGTGATATAGAGCAAATTATTGGATCTACGGACTGACAAATCCCTTGTCCAGATGGACTTCATCCAAAGGTCTTGAAAGGGATAGTTAATAAGGTAGTTGATACTTTGGTTTTAATTTTCCAAAATTCCTTAGATTCTGGGGAACTTCCATTAAATTGGAAAGTAGCAAATACAAATCATTTATTCAAAAAGGAAGGGAGGTAGAAAGCAGGAAACTACACCTGTCATAGGGAAATTTTAGAAGCCATTATTGGAAAATTCAAGGCAATGTGGCGGAGTCAACATGGTTTTGTGAAAGGAAAGAAATGTTTGACCAGTTCATTGAAGTTTGTTGAAGGAGTCACACATGCTATATCAATAAAGGGGAACCAGCGGATGTACTATACTTATAATTCTAGAAAGCATTTGATAAAATGCCACATCAAAGGTTAATGCAATAAATAGAAGCACGTGTCCAGAAAGTGAGGTGCCCCTCATCGGTGCCAATATGTGAAATATATTACTTGTTTTTATAGATTTCAATTATAGATCACATGGACCTGTCTCCTCATTGAATTTAGTATAATCACCATTCCACTATTCAGGATACTTTGTTTTACCTTAAGTCAAAAGAGACATTCTAAGATAATATTTGTAACAGTGTTCACCATATACAATCCCTACACTCTTCCACCCTACCTCCTTTTACGTCCATTCCTGAGGAAAAAGTCACTTTATACTATTACATCTGCAATTCAGTCTTCCAATTGGTTAGTTTATGCACATCCATTCATCATGGTCCCTCTGCAATGATTGATTTGTTCCAACTACTCCATCATGCACAAGATCCAAAACTCTTGACCCCAGCAAACTCTACAACAGTTCCCATTGCACTATTTCCCATTGCCTCTCTCATCCTCTCTCCTTCAATTTCAGAATTTAATGCTGGTGGTCAGTACTGACTGAAACATTTACACCCAGATCATAGAATCACTACAGTGCAAAATGAGGCCATTTAGCCGATCAGGCCAGAACCAACAATAACTCCACCCATACCCCATTCCCACAACTCCACAAACCCATTCTGCAAATCCCCCAAACATTAAGGGGAAATGTATTATCAGCAAGCAACATAACGTGCGCATCTTTGGACTGTAGAAGGACATTGGAGCACTTGGAGAAAGCCCACACAAACATGGGGAAAACATGCAAGCTCCACACAGACAGTGACTCGAGGCTAGAATTGAACCCAAGTTCCTGGCGTTGTGAAGCAACAAAGTTAACCACTGTGCCACCTTGCCACCTTATCTGGCTGGACAACATCAAGCTCTAACAGAAACCTCTACTAGTTATTAAAACCAATACCAGGATTACTCTGAGGAGATAGAATAACATGGACTTTTTTTTATTCACTGTCAACATCTGCTTAAACCCCACTTCCTGGCCTTCATAACTTTTTTCTCATATGTCTGTTTAGCCGCTTCTGTTATTTCTCCCCCTCAAATGAATCCAGCAGTACAGAAATGAGCAAATGTACATGCCAAAATATCAATGGTAAGCAGTAATAAAATATGCCTAGAATGACCTAAGCAATAAGTGGACTTGAATATTGTTGAAAAAAGAGACATGTTGTTGAAGCTTTTGGTCTTGCACTCATCATGACAGATGAAGAATGCCAAATTTCAAAGTTACCAATGATTTATTTTTCATGAAAAAAAGTGTGTTGAATAATTGGCCAGTCAGCTCTGATTTAGTTGAGGTATTTGCATGACAAATGCAGCAGGAAGCAATTATCCCTCCTTGCTTTGTATATTCAAATGGTTTCAATGACTGGACAAACTCTTTTTGCCTGCAGATGACAAGATACTGCTTCTAGCAAGCATAAGTGAGCTACATTTGGAGCTTGACTGATCTTAAGTTGCCTGTTAATGTAATTCTTAGCACACTCGGGATTGTTCAGCAAGTGCTGCCCAATTGTAGAATCACATCGATGTATCATTTGTTCTGAATTTTGTAAGCACAGGTTGGTTGAATAGAGTCAATACTTTGAAATTATTTACCAAGTGTTAGAATATAGCAAGACTAAATTTGATGTGCCCTATTTCAAAACCAAGCTTGCATGGTGAGCAAAGGGCTCAAGTCTTATTGTCAAGATTGCCAGTAAATCAATATTAAAGCATGTGGAGCCATAGGAATCCCAGCTCATGTATTCATCAATGAAGGTAGTCTTGTAGTTAACAGTAGGAAATCCATTAGTTGATTTCTCAACTAACACATCAAGGAATGGGAGCATGTAAGACTGCTTCATTTCATGGGTGAATTTACACATAGGATAGAGTGCATTAAGCTCTGTAAGTATACTCTCATGTGCAGCTGAAGATTCAAATATAGCAAACATGTGACCCATGTTTTGGAAATATGCAAACAGTAGGAGTATAGGGATCATTCCATCAGCTGTACTCAACTAACCTGGACTTGCAAAACTCAGAACATAATGTCCAACACTAGATGTGATTTAGTGATGACTTTCCAACTAAACAGAACTGTATTCTCATACAGTTTAGCTTGTTGTTTCTTTTGAAATTTGGCATTCTTTAGTCTATCCTGGTGAGTGCAAGATGAAAAGCTTTGACAGCATGTCTCTTTTTTCAGCAATACTCAAGTTCTGTACTACCAAGCAACTGTTTTTATACCTGAGATAGAAGTACAACAAAGACCAAATTCAGGATAACAACTACATTATTCCACTCAAAGGTAAGTGAAGAACAGGTAAGTTACTGATTCAAATTCTTGGAGTGTATTAGTCTCAGGATAGTGCCTGTATATTGATAATGCTAAAGTGACACGCAGTCACCCAATCAACTGAGCGCTCATGCAAGATGAGATTAAATAACTTGGTTGTAGAATTACTAACCTATGCCATGGCCAACGCTGCATTTGGTTTGAGATGCACAAATTCCTTTCTTTGTTCAATTTGTTCCACTTGTCCTGCTACATTGCCTCAGTATATGGCTGCAGTATAAACAATACACACAGTAAACACACATGCATCATAAACTCATTCAAGGAAGCATTTTGGGAGCACAATTAATGATGCTGCTAAATCTGTCTAATCATTTACTCTCCAAAAGCAAGAGTTTTATCCTTGAGAATGGTTTCACTTTGCAATTCTTACACCCCATATCAAATGGGAAGAGGTTTTGGAGGAGATTGGACTCCTCTATTCCTAGCTATCTTATTACAAACTAGTGTCCAATGAAAATGCAAGTTCTTGGAAGTGTACCAACCTGATCTAGCACGTACAGACTGTACTCTACGCAATGACTTGTCTGATTTTCATACGCAGCAAGAATGTCTGATGGCATTGCAAGGTCTCAAAGCTGACCTAGACATACATATTTTTAAGCCAGATAAGGGACTGAAATAATTATCCGACAAAAGCATGATTATACATAGAAAAATATGTAGAAATTAGAAGCATTGATAAGACATTTGGCCCTTCAAGCCTGCTCTGCCATTCATGGCTGATTATCAAATTCAATACCTGATCCCAGCATCTCCCCCTTATCACTTGATTACTTTAGCCCTAAGAGTTATAACTAACTTCTTGAAATTGCACAATATTTGGCCTCAACTACTTTCTGCAGTAGTGAATTACACAGATTCACTGTTCTCTGGTTGAAAGGAATTTCTCCTCACCTCAGTCCTAAAAGGTTTACCTCTTATCCTCAAACTACGACTCCAACATCAGTAACATTGGAGGCGATTCACCCAAAAGTGCTTAAATGACGAGAAAACTGGTCTAGGTCACGACTATTCCTTCAGTGCAGTTTCAGACCCAAATCTCTCCTCTCTATACAATGCAGAGGTTACAACTGTGGATATCATTAAAAACCCAGGAGGGGGTGGAGCCTATTCATGCCAGAGACTGATAGCTCTGGAATTCTGCACATGCACAGTAGCCCCAATTCGTCAGTCTCCACGTTTGCTGGCCACATCAATCACTGGCCAGCCCAGGATCAGCGCAGTGCTGCCCCTCCAGTCCCCACCCTGTCCCATCGTCTGATTGTGGCCCCCATGACAATGCCCAAACCCCTGTTTTCCTCTCCCAATCCCTAACCCAGAGTGCCCCAATGTCCAGCCCACCTATCCAGCAGTGGCAATCCCCCAACCCCTCCCCACCCTCCTAATGCCCTCCCAGCAGACCAACTACCCTTCCTTCCCATCAGAGGCAGACCCCCCTAATGGGAGGTAGACCTTCCCCTGGCAGAACAACCCCCCTTCCCCCACAGCCTGCCCCAATTGCTGGCTTCCCTCAAGCCCAAACCGATCCCCAGACAGAGTGGCAGTGAGGCCATACCTATAATAGGCTCCTTCCCCCTGGCTCTGCCCCATGCCCCCTCGACATGATATTTTGCTCCTTGGGTAGTGCCAGGGGGCACAGGCTGGTGCTGCCAGAGTTCCCATTGCCCGGGGGTACCACCTCCCTACTGCCTGACCTTCTGGGGGGCCCTGATTGCTCTCCTTTCACTCTGGCAGGGTGTTCTGCTAGTTCCCCAAATATGGGTAACTTCTCCAAACCCCACCAGAATGCTGTGGTGGGAGAAATTTTGAAGATAATATATTTAGTTCCCTCATTCAAATCATTAATATATACTATGAACAGTTGAAGTCCAAGCACAAGTCTTTGTGGTACCCCATTAGTTACTGCCCGTCAATCAGAAAAAGACCCATTTATTCCAACTCTTTGCTTCCTATCTGCTAACCAGTTTTATAACCACCTCAAGACAATACCCACAATCCCATGCATTTTAACTTTACATAGTAATCTGCTCTGTGGGAACTTGCTGAAAGCTTCTGAAAGTCTAAATGGACCACATCCATCGGTTCTCCCTAGTCAATTTAGTTGTTACATCTTCAAAGAATTCCAGTAGATTTATCAAGCATGATTTCCCTTTTGTAAATCCATGCTGATTTTGCCTGATAATATCATTGCTTTCCAAGTGTGATGCTAAGAACTTTTTGATACTGACATTAGGCACACTGGTGTAAAATTCCTTGTTTTCTCTCTATCTCCCTTTTTGAATAGTTTACATTAGCTGATCTCCAATCTCCAGGAACCATTGCAGAGTCCGAAGAATTTTTGGAAAATGACCACAAATGGATCTACCATTTCTAGGGCTACTTCCTTAAATTCTCTGGGATGAAGATTGTCAGGCCCTGGAGATTTATCTGCCTTCAATTCTATTAATTTCCCCAAAACTATTTCTCTATTAATATTGATTTCCTTCAGCTCCTCAGAATATCTAGAACTTTATTCATACCTTCTTTTGTGAAGACAAGCAAATTATGAATTCAGTACCTCAGTCATTTCTTTGTTCCCTGTTACGAATTCCCCCGTTTTAACCGTGGGGGGCCTATATTTGATCTTATCAATCGTTTTCCCTTTACATATCTACATAAAATTTTACAGTCAGTTTTTACATTCCCTATCAATTTATTTTCATACTCTATTTTCCCCCTCTTAATCACTCCTTTGGTCTCTGCTTTTGCTCAATTTTAAACTGTTCCTAATTCTCAAATCTGTTGTTCTTTCTTGCCAATTTGTATGCTTCTTTTTGAATCTAATGCTATCTTTAATTTCCCTTTTAAACCATGGTTTGACCACAGTTCCCTTCCACTCTTGCATGAAATAGGAGTAAACAATTTTTGGATTTCACCTATTCATTCCTTGAATATTTGTCATTGCCTCTCCACTTTCTTTCAGTAACGTTTCCCAGTCCATCATGGCCAATTCATGCCACATTCCATCATTGTTACCTTTATTGAGATTCAAGATCCTGGTATCAGAATCAACTACCTCACTACCAGCCTTGATAAAAAAATTCTATCATATTATGGTCACTTCACGCATTGTGAAGAATAGCATTCCTCTGTTGGAAAAATCTAATTTTGAATCACCTAGGCCTATTTAAATATTATGTTGCTTTCAACCAAGTTTATGGATGACCAACAAAGTAATTAGCAGCCTCAGATCAAGCATAGGGCAGGATTTTGCATTTTTGGTTGCATCCCCTGATCAAATGTGGGTCATAATCCCACAGTTTGTTGCGTGCTGTCAACTAACAATGATATTTTGCCATGATTGGCCAGATGGTATGTTTGCCATCCAATTAAGAATGGTGGGCTGACTTGTGAAACTGAAGGGTCAAAATGCATCCTGGAGCATTGGCACCCACCTGTCCCAAACACGTTCTCCCCTTGGTCTGCTACTTCCGGCTGCTTCCGGGCTGCTGCCATATTACTGACACTGGAGGGGCCCATCTCATCCATGGCCTTAATTAGCTTCTTTTGATCTAACCTGCTGCCAGCTTGGAAGCAGGTAGCCATTCTGGACATGGCCTAACCTTTCAGAAACTGACTGGGGCAGGTGGGTACCAATAAATTGGCATGCTGGCCAGCGGCATGAAATGACACACCTCTATTCCTACCAGGTAAAATTCCTGGGAGGTCCCCATTCTTTGGAATTATTTAAATTTACCAACAGTTCTGTAACCTGGTTGAAAATATAATCTTTTTCTGGGTAAGTATGACATGTAGATTTTCAGACATTTGTGATGACAAGCTGTGATCTATTTTGTAAGCATTATCTCTGAATCCTGAAAAGAATTCTTGATCTTTACGGTTTTTGAATAATTTGAATTTGTAAATCACAATTTTCATTTTTTTATGTCTGAGATTTTGTGGACATAGGGAGTAATTTGGAGGTTTTTACCATGCAGTGAGATATTAATAGAATGCTGTTAATCTACCTTGTGTGTCATCATCAGTTTACTGATAATTTATAGTCAACTATTTAGAATCAGCATGCATGCATAACAACAAATCAAAATGTTCAGGAGCCTCCAAAAGGGAACCATCCTGGTCAAAATGTTTGATATAGTAATTTTTAACTGCAACATGAATGTCATTTCACTTCGTGATTTTTATCAGATTCATGTTTATAAATAACTCGGCTGACAACCAGCAACATTGCAATGTTATGGGATCATCTCTTAATTCTTATTTAGTAACAAAACAATAATTAAGGCTGCAAAGTTCTTCCTTTGATATTTTTCTTCTCTTTTCATGCTCAGACCACATTAACTCATTGATAGGGAATATCACTGAATTCACTTACATTTTCAGTGTAGTTCAGACAGATCCAAAGTAACACTGTATTGGTACTCATGGCATTCAAATTCAATTTAAGATATTGTTGGGTAATTGAATAAAACAATCTCATTAAATGGCTCGTTACATCTCGTTTAAAGCTGCTGATAACTTTAAATTGGTCATAATGTTGCATGCGAGGAAAATAAATCTCTGAATTTCTTTCTCCCCCACCCAGTATAATGCATTGCTTCAAGTTTTAAACTAATGTGAGTGGAAATGAGAGAGAAGTGCAGGTGACATCACAGTGAAATATAAGCAATCCTATTTATATTGTGCAGACCAGAGTAATTCCTATTTACAGTGCACCTAGACACACAGAGGGGATGAGTATCCCCAATATAATCCTGACCACTTTCTGGCAGATATCTAATTCCTGGAGGAGATGGTTTTGCTAATTGCTGTGTTTCTCACAGGGAATCAGATAACTCAGTTGCCTAGATGACTAGAGTATCATGCGGATATTTCCAATAGTGCAGGTTCAATCCCTGTACTAGTTGCAGCAATTCATGAAAATCTGCTTCCCGGCATTGCCCCACTTGATGTGGAGTGATGCCTCTAAAGCTACATAACCAATCTGTCTCTGTCTCTCCAATGGGCTATAGCTAATTACCTACTTATATGTATCACAAAGCTTTCCTTCCATACCAACAATGTTTAGTACAAAATGCATTGAGAAGATTGGGAATTTATAATTGGAGCCAGTTAACAGAATCTGTTGACAGTTCAGTGCCAACTGTAGCACTCCCAGTGTGATCTTCTTCAAGATCAGTTATCTCAGCAAAGGTCAAACATTGAATGCAAATATTCCTTTATGCTGAAGACAATTAGACTACATAGGTCAAAGCATCAATAAGGCATAGTAATGAACAGATGACCAGAAAAGCAGCTTGAGCAGAAATTAATATTAGGCAGATAAGAGACATGATTTTAAAGATGGCTGTTGGATTTCAAATGAAATATGTGTAATTGGGAGATCTTTACTTTATCAATATAGGAACCATGAAATAATAAAGAAAATGGTTGAACCATCTGGGAAGAAAAAATTTAATGAATTGTAGGAACAATAGAATGGAAGATCAAAGGAAGAAACATTTAAAATGAGACTGGAGGGTGTTGTATGGCTGTGAAATCTTGAACAAGACAATGTGTGTTGAAGTCAGACCTGCGAACCCCAGTTTGTTCCATCCTCAGAGAAGAGTCTGCATAAGATTTCCCATAAGAGCAGCAGGTCATTGTGTGGTATGTTACTGGAAACATTCATGGATTAGAAAATTTATAAAGACTTTGCCATAAAAAGAAGGTTTTAGTTCTGAGTTTATTTAATCCAATATCTTCTATAAAATGTTTGTAAATTATTGTTAACTGAATAAAAGTGCTCTTGTGTCTTTAAACCTTATTTTCTTTTCTCCTTTACTTTAATAAATGTTTGAATTTACTATTTAAAGTCATTATAAGAGGTTTGAGATTTGCTTATCTTGACTTCAGATAACTCCTCATAATACACAAATTGCTAATTGTTGTGGAAGTTTGTTCCAGTTTCTCTTTGTGATTTGGGCAGTCTGGCACTTACAATCTGCTGTGTCATAACAAAAGGTACTTGAAAAATGTATGACCAGCACCATTTTGGCATTTCATAATATTGGGGTACTCCGAGTACACCATAAACAGGCATTAGGTCCCTGAATATGGTTCTGCTCAAAGACATCTGACATTTATGAGTGCTGATCCTGTTCCACTCAATAAGCAGGCCTTTTTCCAGGCGGGAAGAGGTGGGAAATTGAAATATGCACTCTGGAAAAACCACAGAAATTGATGTTGGGGTAGGAACCCAATGACATCCAGTCCTCTTTCTGCTTTGCCAGGGCTGGATTCTGAGTCCTGCAGGTAAACCTTGTGGAACAGGGGAGAAAGCAGCTGAGGTGATTTTAAAAAATGAATGTAGTACTTCTTAACGATTAGTTCCTTCTTTCCTAACAGCAGAGAACTTACATGTTTTCTGGGCGTATCCACTCAAGAGATGAAAATTCTCACCCGATGTCAACAGATTTTTAAATGATCCATCAAATATTCCAACCCAATGATATCCATGGCAGGCAGGACCAGAAAATGTATCCCATTGTGCTTGTATCTTGCCTGGGTCACTAAGTTAAGCGCACAGTGAGTGCACAGTTGTAAAGACTTAATCAATTACCATGAAGAGCTTCAGGATGGCCATTGAAAGGCTGCTGTCCAATGTGCTTTCACTGCTTG
The DNA here is from genome assembly GCA_024679065.1 of Sphyrna mokarran. Classification (NCBI taxonomy): domain Eukaryota; kingdom Metazoa; phylum Chordata; class Chondrichthyes; order Carcharhiniformes; family Carcharhinidae; genus Sphyrna; species Sphyrna mokarran. Next base: position 44,803,957 of record JAGIQG010000009.1, read on the forward strand.
ACAGATCATTGTCAACTTCTTGGAAAGTACTTGCACTTCACTCACCTTGAGGGAGTAGCTTATGCAGTTCCATCTTCCACCTCTGCTGAGGGGGCAAGAGTAGCAGCCACCAGCAGGAACAACACTACCTACAGAATCAGTTCCACCAGGTAAATGAGATGGACACTGAGATCCCCAAAACAGCTGTCCCAACGTAGCTGAGCACCAGCACCTCAAGAGGCTCAGGAGGATTATTCCTGACATCTGAAACCTTCCTCCCATTGGAGCAGGTGGGAACAGATTATCAATGCCAAACATTGTGCTTGTTAATGAAGGGTCACCCAACACACTCTATGCACCCAGTTACCCCAAGCTGAGATTAAGAAAATCGCTTCAGCTATCACTTCTCTTCTCATTTTCTGTCCTCAACCTCCTTCACGTTCACACTACCCTGCCACTCAATAAAACACTAATCCTTTTGCATGCTTTTGAGTTATCTTTGGCATTTATCTGATCATTCTCCATTGTCCCTTTTTCAATATTCTCTTCCATAGAGTTACTCCTGTTTGGTTCTACTTGTACATGTCTTGCACCTCTAGGATTGACATCAACTTCCGCTCCCACTTATTCACCTGTGGCATGACATAAAATTCCTCCCTGGTCATATCATACTTGTTCATTTATATATTGTTTTGCATTGACATCATCTGTGGACATGAGATCAATCTACATTACTTCAGCCGATGGCACCCAGCCCTACCACATGCTTGGACACCACAACTAGTTGTGTGTTGCCAGATTTCCATGTAACATCAAGTTAGGATTGAGTGAGCATTCCCTCCAATGAAGAATTGGGAATTCTAAAGCAGGAGAGGTGATGACCTATTGGTATTATTGCTAAACTATGAATCCAGAATCTCAGCTAACATTCTAGAGACCTGGCACAGGTCTGCCACAGCAGATGGTGGAATTTGAATTCAATAAAAAAATCTGGAATTAAGAATGCAGCTGCAATATGTTTGACTTTCAACTGCTCTCGGGCAGCTAAGATGGGCATTGAATACTGACCAGCCAGGGTTGCCCATATCCTATGAATGAATAAAAAAAAAATCATTAAAACTCTACTGTTGTTGCTCACTCCAGACTCACCCAAACTCCCAACTATTTGCTTGGGCTACAGATAGTCACCCAAGCTGAGATTCAAACTGTACATCTTGCTCACTCAAGACTGCTTAATTCTCCCCCCATAAGATCATCCACTCCCTGCTACTACCTCACTTTTAGCAGTGCCAAAACCTTAATCTATTTGTCTTCATACTTCTGTAACACTATGGCCTCCAAGCTGCACTTGTCATAAAATCAAACTTGTTCAAAGTACCACTGTGTATATCCTGTCTCATGCTAAGTACTGCCCATTGAGTGTTGTTTACACATCCCATTAATGGGGTTCCCAAAAGCCCCCACTTTCTCCAAGCCTAGATTATCTTCCTCATCTACAAACTTTATGTGACCTCATTGCACACTCCTCTTCCATCCTTCCATTCTGCCTTCAACATGTTCTTTTGTTAAACTCGGATCTTTTGTTATCTCAGTTCTCTCACTCAAAATTAATTGCAAAGTAAGGTATTGACCTTACTATTGGAATTCTCTGTCCTACTCCCTGCACTCAACATCCCCTTTCCCTATCCTTCAATAGCTTCTCAAACCTATCTCTTAATATGACACTAATCACTTCTCTTAACTTCTTTAATGCCTTGCACTCATGTTTACACTCCTGTGAAGTGACTTGGGATTTTTTTCTAATTGAGGATCATAATTGCAAGTTATTATTGTAGCATAGTTTGAAGGGGATTCAGTTGCAGTTACAAGACTTGTTTACTTCTTCACTTCATATCACAGTAATTTCACCTAAAAATGGTTAACTTGTAATCCTTAATGCTTTTTTTTTTGACTTTCAGGTCAAGATCGGAGTGAGGCTGGTCTGATAAAACGGTTTAAGGGAGATGGATTCCGGTACAGGGCAAAGCTAATTGGTGTGGATGAGGTTTCAGCTGCGAGGGGAGATAAACTCTGCCAAGACTCAATGATGAAACTAAAGGTAACTTTACAGAATTGTAAAAGTATTGAAATATAACAAAACAATGAATATGTATATTGAACAGGTTTCCCCCATCAGCAAGCAAAATACTGAATCAAGTATCTCATGACAATGGAGTGTGCCATTCCATTGAAGAAAAGCTAAGGTCAGAGGCGATGATGAAAGCTGTCAAATTTTTACTAGGAATGATCACGTCACAGAAAGGATGATGTATTTAGAAAAACAGCAATATTGCATCAATAGTGAGCTTCACCTGGCCGAAATAAATTATTCTAACACATTCCATTAAAAAATGGTCAAAATATGTCACCTTTCTTAGAAGAAAACACTTCAATTTCACAAAAATAATTTAATAGAAAAATTTGTGGTAATCATCCTAGTTTCCTTCAGGGTGGCACATGGACACTGTGGCTGGCACTGTTCGATTCCTGGTTTGGGTCACAGTTTCCTCCTACAGTCCAAAGGTGTGTTGGTCAGGTGCATTAGCCATGCTAAATTACCTTTTAGTGTCACGGTGACTAGGAGGGTAAATACATGGTGTTACAGGGATAGGGCCTGGGTGGAATTGTGGATGCCCTCCTTCTGCACTGTAGGAATTCTATAATTTGATGGCATTATTGTTGACTCCTTTCCTAATGAGCGAAAAAGTGCAGACAGAATGGCAATTGCCAAATAGATCTACTCTTTGTCATTTCAACAATTTTATACGTTATTAAGTAGCTCCAGTATCGTAGCTACGCTGGAAACTTGGCTGGAAAAGCAGCTAGTTCTTATTTGCATTCCCTCAGCAGACCAATACATGTCATTGGTTAGGTCACACTTTAACTTTAAGTGAAGATTTTCTGGTTGTTAAGGACTACTAGTGGAGGAATGGAGTAACTTTTCGGGGTACGGTACAGGAAAATCTGGGTTCACATTTTAGTGCCAAACATTGTCTAGTAGATTAGTCTAAAGTACCTATTTGAAGTGGTCATGAGTAATAATGAATGTGCTATGATATTTTCCAGTTTCTAAGTGCGTTTTTTTTTAATCACTCAATTCTATTACTAATTCTTTTGCTGGGATTTCTAAGAAATTAAGTTTTGCAATTTTTAAGAATTATTTTGTTTTTCTGGTTGTAGAAGTCAGATACAAGAAGCTGTGCCAGAGGGATAAGCAGCAGAAACAAATTGCTCTCGCCAGTCTTCATGCCACCTTTGGCAGTTAAAGTAGAGAATTGACTCCCCAGATTCTGCTCAGCATGGAGTCAGTTGTAGGTCTGTGTCATCTGCTGAAAGGTCACCTTTCAGACAGCAGTACCAAAGGCATTTCTTTCCCTAGTTTGTAGTCTCCACTGTATTCCATACTAGCATTGGAATCATCTGCCAATGTATTGCTTACACATCTCAAATAGGACATTGATACATCGATCAATATTTTCATCCACTTTCACACTCAAATTCAATGGTATTGTTACATAGCTCACCAATATTACTGAACAATTGCTTCTGTAAACATAGATTACTTTGTACACCAGGCACGTGATCATCCTGGTCCATCCTGTGTGCCAGTTAATGACCGTGCAGGTAACTGTGTTACAGCTTGCATGAATATGTGCATGAAAAGCAATGAAGAAACTGTAAGGTTCTTGAGCACTTACCTTCTATGTTCAGTGAATGTGGATCAGAATGATGAGTGGCAAATATAATTTCCTACCTGCTGAATGGTACTGTCGGGTAATTATACCTTTACAGCTGCTGATCCCAATTCCGATACACAGTGTTAAATCTACTTGTTATCTTCTATCAGGTATGCTGTACTCCATTGAGAGCACCCTGGAATGCCAGATGAGGCAACATTCCTTGCATCCAGCATATGCAATAACAATTCAATTTTTCCAGTCTCCAACATCTGCAATAACGATTCAATTTTTCCAGTCACCAAACAGGGGATTCACTTGCTGCATCATTTCATCACTTGCCCACAGACTGCATTTCATACCTCCATAATTATTTTGCCAGCCATGATTTTTTTTCGTGCCATTTACTTTGCTACTTATGGCTTTTAGGCTGAAATGAGTTTAAAATTATTATAGCTTTCGCAAATGCTACAAGAATTTACACTTCCCGTTGTATGCATTATTTTGAATTTTATTTATTCTAAATTGACAATGTGGTAAAGTGTTAGCATTTCAAACAAGACACTTGATATTGTGTTAATGGCATTTGCCTATCAATGTAACCAAACACAAGTTCCAGGTTAGTAAGTTAAAGCGCCCATTGTCCTCTGTGGAGCTATGTATTTTTTTAAAAATCTTGAAAATGTATTTATGGAAAAATTTTATCTGTTACATGTTCACGTATATTTGTGTGTGTTAATTTTTTAGTTTATTGGCAAGGGTATATTTTTCCACGTTGGTTGTCAAATCAATATCAAATTTGCAGCAATAAAATTAAAAGTGCTACTTTTCCCCCCAGCAGCATGCTGTAATTTCCTGTTTCAGAAAAAAAATCTCTTATTGCCCCAAGTGACATTTCCAATTCACTAGTTGTTGTTTTGGACAGTTTGAGTAAGGGTGTCAGCTTAATGTAAACTTGTGTTGAATAAAAGCTCAATCAGTGTGATAGACCCATTTTCACATGGATACATGTTTTAGCTCACTCACTGTCTTTCAATGATGGTCTTTTCTGCAAGCAGAGAGAGGAGACTTATACTTCGCTAGACTAAACTAAATTGAAGTTCAAATTCTGGATGTAAATGATTAGTGACCTACTGCATCATCCATGTCTCCCAAACCCCATTGTTACAATTGTGTCTTATCCTCAGAGATAAGGTGCAATAAATAGCTTTTCTCTAAAGACTGTAGTTAATGAAGCTGCCTTTCTGAAACTCTGTAATGTGACCCAGTTTAAACAGTCCGTTGTATCATGTGGCACAGCACTATACATACTTAGTCTGGATTCATGATTCTCTCTTTGTAGCTTAGTTAAAGGCTTGCTAATAATATAAAAGGAAATATTGAGGCTTTTTGCAATTTGTAAATAATTGAAGAGACAGTGTGAAAACTCAAATGAGTGGGAAATCTGTTTGTAGCAAATGAAGATATTGTGGAAATATCAAATAAAGTAAAATATCACATTTGCTAGAAATCTGAAATAAAAGTAGAAAAAACTGGGAATACTCATCAGGTTCAACAGCATCTATGGTGAGAAGAACAGTTAATCTATGTGATTTCAAATCACATCTTCATTAGGAAAATGTAAAAACATCCTTAAATACTTATGACTACGGCAAGACTGATCTTTCACACTTTATCACAATTACATGGTTCTATGCGCCTATAAATCTACCATAAGTTATACTTATCTAATGGGACATGTAGATATATCTCTGCCCATTCATGTTGGCCAGGCACGGGATCAGACTTCATCAAGCTTATAGCTTGCTGTTCTTTCTGCTTGCTTCAGTTCTTCTTTTCTCTGATTCCATTATTCAAAATGCCAATATTTATTGTTTAGAGACTAGCTGAAACATATGCATTTTTACACATAGCTCTGACCACAGACGTATCATCCAAATTGGTTTATTGCAGCTGCCTGACTTTAGGACAGTCATCTCAAGGGCAATGTCCTCAGTCTTTTTAACTTAAAATCAATCTTTTGACTCCATTTGCGTCTGGTTCCTGTCCATTTGATCAACTAGAATGACTTTATTACCTATCATAAAACCAAAGACATTTATCACTAGTAAATAGAGCACATACTCAGTTAAAACCTTCTGTCCTGAAGTTAGCCACATTTCCCATCAGGCCAAAGGAATGTCCTTTCTTTGCTTGGCCATTTTCTATTGGACAGTCGCTCGCTGGTTACACCTGTGATAGTGAAACAGTGGTACTGTCTCCCTATATGCAAATTCTGCTTGTGAACTGGGTGGGAGCCATTGTAACACCTCTGTCCAAAAAGAAAGAAAAATGAGATATTTAACAGTCCAGTTTGTGACAAAACTGATTGTTCAACATGTAATTGATGTCACTGTCTTTTTGGGCTGAACTTCAGGCCCTGCTGATATGAGGAAGGCAAACTCAGTAAAGTTTTACAACACCAATTTTAAATCCAACCAATTTATTTGATAGTAAATCCGCGAGCTTTCGACACTATGTACCTTCGTCAGGCAAATGCAGTGTTCTGATCTGCAGAGGCACTCATATCCACGCAGGCAGTTACAGATTGCTGATTAGAATGCGAATCCTTACATCTAACCTGCTATTCAAGTGTTAAAGTGGCTAACAATGTGTGTGAAGGGAATCGTGAGCATTGGTTAGAGAATTGTGTATTTTCTCCAGACAGCACAGTAAGTGAAGTTTTTTGCTAATCCAGGCAAGTTACGGGGATTACAGATAGTGTGACATGAAGCCACGATCCCTGTTAAGACCGCCCTCACGTGTGCGGAACTTGACTATCAGTCTCTGCTCAGCAACTCTGCGCTGTCGTGTGTCACGAAGGCCCCCTTGAAGAACATTTACCCGCAGATCGGAGGCCGAATGCCCACGACTGCTGAAGTGTTCGCCCACAGGAAGGGAACTGTTTTGCCTGGTGATTGTTGAGCGATGCTCATTCCTTCAAGGGGGCCTTCGTGACACACGACAGCGCAGAGTTGCTGAGCAGAGACTGATAGCCAAGTTCCGCACACGTGAGGACGGTCTTAATAGGGATCTTGGCTTCATGTCACACTATCTGTAACCTCCGTAACTTGCCTGGATTAGCAAAAAACCTCACTTACTGTGCTGTCTGGAGAAAATACACAATTCTCTAACCAATGCTCACGATTCCCTTCACACACATTGTTAGCCACTTTAACACTTGAATAGCAGGTTAGATGTAAGGATTCGCATTCTAATCAGCAATCTGTAACTGCCTGTGTGGATATGAGTGCCTCTGCAGATCAGAACACTGCATTTGCCTGACGAAGGCACATAGTGTCGAAAGCTCACGGATTTACTATCAAATGAATTGGTTGGATTTAAAATTGGTGTTGTAAAACTTTACTGAGTTTACCCCAGTCCAACGCCGGCATCTCTACATCATGAGGAAGGCAGGCAGAGCCTGAGAATTATGAAGCAGGCTGGCTTCTCAATTTCTGGCTGGCATGGAACCTATGAGGGAGTAAGCTATCTTAGATCTGGTCATGTATAATGAGACAGGAATAATAATGATCTTACAATTTGGGATCCTCTCAGAAGAAGCAATCACAATATGGTTGAATTTAAAATACAGATGGAATGTGAGAAGGTAAGATCCAACACCAGTTTCTGCTTAAACAAAGAAGACTACAATGGGATGAGGGAGGAGTTGGCTAAGGTAGACTGGGAGTAAAAACTTTATGGTCCCAATTGAGGAACAGTGGAGAACTTCCAAAGTGGTTTTTCACAGTGCTTAGTAGAAATACATACTAGTGATAGGGCAGGACAGTAGAAGAGATATTCGGTCATGGATATCAAAGAAAGTAAAGGGGGGTATCAAATTGAAAGAAAATGCATACAAAGTGACAAAGATTTATGGGAAACCAGAGGATAAAAAATCTTTAAAGGGCAACACAAAGCCATAAAAAAACTATAAAGAAAAGTAAGATGGATTATGAGAGTAAATGAGCTCAACATATAAAAACAGGTAGAAAAAGTTTCTACAAGTATATAAAATGAAAAAGAGTGGCTAAAGTAAATATTGGTCCTTTGGAGGATGAGAAGGAAGATATAATAACTGGAAATGAGGAAATGGCTGAGGCATTGAACGGTCTTTACAGTGGAAGACACAAATAACATGACAAAAATTGATGATAAGAAAGCTATGGCAGGCTAGGACCTAGAAACTATTATTATCACTAATGTAGTTGGCCAAGTCAGTGGGGCTAAAAGTAGATAAGCCTCTCGGTCCTGATGGAATGCATCCTGGGGTACTTAAAGAGATGGCAAGGGAAATAGCAAATGGTAATTTACCAAAATTCACTGCACTCTGGGATGGTTCGTGTAAATTGTAAAACAGCAAATGTGATGCCATTGTTTAAAAAAGAGATAGACAAAAGATAGGTAACTGTAGGCCAGTTAGCTTAACTTCTGTAGTAGGGAAAATGCTTGAATCTATCTTCAAGGAAGACATAGTGAGACATCCGGATATCAGTTGTTCTATTGGGAAGGTGTAGCATGGGGTCACAAAGGGAAGGTCATGTTTGACTAATTTGGTGGAATTCTTTGAGAACATTACATGTGCAGTGGACATTGGGGAACCTGTGGATGTGGTGTATCTGGATTTTCAGAAGACATTTGACGAGGTGCTGCACCAAAAGCTGCTCTATAAGATAAAGGTGCACGATATTGTGGGTAATGCATTAACATGGATAGAGGATTGGTTAACTAACAGAAAACAAAGAATGGGGGTAGCTGAGTGTTTTTCTGGTTGGAAATCAGTGACTAGTGGTGTGCCTCAGGGATCAGTGTTGGGACAGCAATTATTTACAATTTATGTAGATGATTTGGAGTTGGGAACCAAATGTAATGTGTCAAAATTCGCAGATGACACTAAGATAGGTGGAAGAACAAAGTGTGCAGAGGATGCTGAAAGTCTGCAAAGGGATATAGATAATCTAAGTGAGTGGGCAAGAGTCTGGCAGATGGAGTACAATGTTAGTAAATATGAGGTCATCAATTTTGGTAGGGACAACAGCAAAATGGACTATTATTTAAATGGTAATAAATTGCAGCATAGTGCTATGCAGAGGAACCTGGTTGTCCTTGTGCCTGAATCACAAAAAAGTTGCAGGTGCAGCAGGTAATTAAGAAGGTAAATAGAATTTTGTCCTTTGTTGCTCGAGGAAATGGAGATTAAAAACAGTGAATTTATGTTGCAACTATATAAGATACTAGTGAGGCCACACCTGTGTAAGTTTTGATCTCCTTAATTGAGAAAGAATATATCAGCACTGGAGGGATACAGAAGAGATTCATTAAGTTGATTCTGGAATTTATAGGGTTGGCTTATGAGGAGAGACTGAATAGACTGGGGCTATACTCATTGGAATTCAGAAGAATGAGGGGAGATTGAATAGAAACATATGAGATTATGAAGGGAATAGATAAGGTAGATGCAGGGAAGCTGTTCCCACTGGCAGGTGAAACTAGAACTAGGAGGCATGACTGAAAATAAGGGGAGCAGGTTTAGGACTGAGTTCAGAAGGAATTTCTTCACCCAAAGGGTTGTGAATCTGAGGAATTCCCTGCCCAGTGAAGCATTGAAGCTACTTTGTTTTTAAGGCAAAAGATAGATAACAGTAAAGGAATAAAGCATTATGGTAGGCAGGCGGGTAAGTTGAGCTGAAAAGATTAGCCATAATTTTATTGAATGGTGGAGCAGGCTCGAGGGGCCTGATGGCCTACTGCTGCTCCTGGTCTAACGATCTTATGGATTCAGGGTCCATAATGACCACCTGTTCCCATGAGGCAGGCAGACAATTAGACTTGTTAAGTAGCTAATGGAGGCTGGCCAGGATTTTCCAGTCCAGGTCTTGTGGAGGCGCAGCCAAATGCCACTCTGCGTTCTTCACCCATAACATCAGTGGCCTACTGCTGTTCGCATTTTTTTATTGAGATGTTTTTAAAAAGTAGTTTTGAGAGCACCTACTTTTGATTTGATTTGTTGTTGTCACATGTGTTGGGAAACAGTGAAAAGTACAGTTTCTTGCATGCTATACGGATAAAAACATACCATTCATAGAGTACATAGGGGAGAAGGAAAGGAAAGAGTGCAGAATATAGTGTAATCGAGAATATAAATGAGGCACCCTTCCAGTTACTAAGCGTGTACTGCTGCTGAGTACTTCCCTGAAGCTAGAAGGCCTGTGATCAGTCCAGTTTCGAGAGTCCATCTGTTGCCTTTAATTTAACAAAAAATCTGCCTGCATGCCGATTAAGTGCTCAGACACATGCAAATCATGACTTTAATCAGTTTCCCACTGGAGATGGATTTGGAACCTGAAAACAGTCCTGACTCCTGATTCCAGCCTCCACAGAGAAGGTTCATTCCTTTCTCTAAATTCCTGGATTAAAAGATAATATGTGTCTATTTCTGCCAGGTGGGAGGGAAATATACTGGAAAATGGATTTTGTTCCACAAGGATTCAGCCTATTTACACAAGACCTTCCTTCTGATCATTGTACAATGGCAAGGAAGTACATGGCGGGAGAAGGGTGGGGGGTGGTGGTTTCCATCCATCTATCTGAAAAGATGTTTCATGAAACTGCCAGACTTCCACAGGAAGTCTTTACCATGGTAACCTCGAAAGGACCGTAGCGTAATTCACGTTATTTAAGACACAATCCCTTTGAAGCCTTCTCATGATCCCAACCTTCACTAAAACATATGGGCTGGAATTTTACCGTCCCACCTACCATGGAATTTGGAGCAGGTGAGAGACGGACCATATAAAGATCTGTTGGCCTCAGGCGAAATTTTACAGTTTTGGGATGAGCAAGGCCATAAAACCTTCCCATGGTAACCAATCCAGGAAGGTTATCTCGGGTAGCTCAAGTGGGTTCCTCTTTGCCTTTTTTGAGCACTGAAGGAGCTTGATGCCACTCCAACTCCACCAGGCATGCCACTGGTGTGTTCTTGCAGGCTCCTGTGTCTTGCCTATGCTCTGCAAATTATTCTATATGTAACCATTTGGATGGAGTCTCCAACCTTAAAGAAATAAGGATTGTTGTTCTGCTAACAGATCTGGGCCTCGCAAGTTCAATTTCCTAACTAGGTAATACAAAACTGAGGAGGTAATGATGGTGATTTCTACTCTGAAATAACTAGGCTGCATTTGAAAAGCCTTTCGTAGCTAGAAAAGAAGTTCAAGCTATAGTCAGCATAGAACAAGGATTTACCAAGATGGCATCAGAGCTATGAAACCATAGTTACGAGGAGAAACTGAGATACTGGATCTACTTCCATTGGAATAGAGAAGGTTAAGAAGAGATGTTACAGAGGCTTTTAAAGTTCTGAAAGTTTGTGATAAAATGGATAGAGAAAGATTGTATTCTCTGGTTGGGCATTACACGACAAGAAGACATCAAATTTAAGTTGTCAATCAGACAGTGTGGAAAGACCAGGAGAAGTTTCATTAAGCAATTGGTTGTTGGAGAGTGAAATGCTTTACCGTAAGGAGTAACTGAGACAAGGAATTTGCATCTTTTAAAGAAAGATTGATACATTTTTGAAGCAAAGGAATGTGCAGCATCATGAAGTTTAAGTTTAAAGTTTATTTATTAATCACAAGTAAGGCTTACCTTACACTGCAATGAAGTTACTGTGAAATTCCCTTAGTCAACGTACTGTGATGCCTGTTGAATAAATGCACCTGATCAGCACGTCATTCAGACTGTGGAAGGAAACCGGAGCACCTGGAAGAAACTTACGCAGATGCGGGGAGGATATACAAACTCCATATAGACAGTGACCCAAGCCGGGAATCGAACCCAGGTCTCTGGCACAGTGAGGTAGCAGTGCTAACCACTATGCCACTGTAAGAAGAAAACATCCACTTCTTATCAAAGATTTGGTATGAAAGGCTGAATAAGAGTCCTGTGTTATAAATATATATAGTTCTACTACTATAATTTGTTGATCATCTAGATCTCAGTGAAGAGATTAACAAATTAATAGCAGCATTAACTACACAGTTTGCTCAGTCATAACTCTACAAATGCTCAGATTTTACTTGGCCGAGGATAATATCCAAGAAAGATCTGGCAGAGGCCCATCGGGTCAGGCTCCTTTGCTAGGATTTTTTGGGACTTTCCCATTGTTGGTTGATAGGGATGTGAGCAGGAGGTCAGAGACAGGCAGGTACATTTCTTCATTTATCTTTAATAGCCCCGGGCAATCGCAGCCTCTGACTGCTGGCCTCCAGCAGACCATCTGGAGTTCCTCTGAGCCATGCAAATTACCTGGTGAAGAACAATGTGTGCAGCTGCCTCTCTACAAGCATGTGGCATTGGTGGTGTTCTACATATTAGACAGCTGCCTGGTAACAGAGCAGAATACTTTTTTTTATGTTACTGTTCAGACAATCAGAAATTGAAGAAAAGCTTTGTTGTTTCTTATTTTCCAATTTATTCTAATCGCTAGAGGTGTGACAACAGAGGATTGTGCCTAGGTCCTTAATCTGCCTCCTAAGGGAAATAGTCACCTACTGGGATTTTCATGAAGATGCTCCTTAATTGACATGGAGCCAGGATTCCTGTCCAATTAAGGGTGGCAGACAGGTGATCAAAGCTGTAGGGACCAGACGTCTTTTGGCTTAAGAAGAGTAGTAGATTGTAATCATAGGTAAGTAAAGGAGACGGCAATTCAACATGAAGGTACCCTCCTTCTCACTTTTTTGAATCATTAATTGAAAAAGATTCAGCAATCTGATCACCCTTTAGAGGAGGTGGTGAGCATCTTTACAGATCACGTGGTTGCTATAAACCAGGCATTCGGGGAGAGTCTTAGGTCTGCAGAGCACGAGGCTCTGAGTTTCCATCTCCAAATACCTAAACAAGCTCCTACAATAATCTAGTTAGTTTGACTTCTCCGCTCTGTCCCTGCATTTTTTTTTAATCCTTCAAGTGTTTATCCAATTCTATTTCGAAGGCTACTACTAAATCTGTATCCAAATCTTTTCAGATAGTGCAATCCAAATCCTCCCCATTCTCCATATGAAAAAGATTTTCTCTTATGTTGCATCTACTTTTGTTAGTCCGATGAAACCTATGACCTCTCTTTATTAACCCTTCAGTTGTTAAAGATCTAAATCATGAAGTATGATAAGAAGGGGAATTGCTATTTTCAGCACCATGTTTGCTACAACAGTGAACACTAAGGACCTGATTTTAACAGCAATTTGTGCCTGTTTTCGGGCATGAAATCGTGGTAAAGTCGAGCGTGAGACCTTATCGCCATCTGCTACCGAGTCCGCGCAGATCGCCACTTTACCGAGACCCGCAAATGGCAGGGATCCATTCCGTACCCAAATCAGGCGCAACAATGATTTAAATATATTTGCATGCATTAAAATTGAATTAATGAACTGCCCACCCAACTCTATCAGCATTTTCCTCTTTACCACCGTGTTCGCCGATCTGGAACCGTGCTTTTAGGGACTTGCTGAATAAAAGTTTGAGTCGGGTGCTCCAGCCTCTGAAGAGCACATTCAGTGTTTGCAACTGTTCTCCCTTTCAGATCAGTGATGGAGTTAGGGGTGGAGGTGGCTCTGATCATTCTCTGGTTGGAGGGGGGAGGAGTGAGGTCAGATAGTTGTCTGATTGGGGGATATGAGGATGAGCAAGCGATTCAGATGTATCTCTGAAGGTGGGGAGACAGGCAGGTACATTTCTTCATTTATCTTTAATAGCCCCGAGCAATCGCAGCCTCTGACTGCTGGCCTCCAGCAGACCATCTGGAGTTCCTCTGAGCCATGCAAATGCACCTGGTGGTGGGGAGAAGGCTGATTGTTGTCGAGTGGTGGAGGAGGACGCAGGTCAGATGTTCTTCTGGAGAGAAGGGGAGAGTGAGGCCAGACTATTCTCTGGAGGAGGGGGGAGTGAGACAGGTTCGTTGTCATGGGGGGAGTGAGCCAGATCATTGTCTTGGGGGGGTGGGGGGAGAAGGGAGGCAGGTCAGATGGATCTCTGGTGGTGGTGGGGGGGGGTACAGGCAATCCACTGCCACTCTGCAGGTGATCAGTGGAAAGGGAGAGGGGCAGAGGTGGCAATCGGTCTGGGTAGTTGGGGGGTGAGTGAATGAGGATAAGAGATCTATCTGCCTCCTACCCCGTGATACATCTTATCCTTCCCCCTGCTGAGATACACTCTTGCTCCCACTTAATGCTCTCAGGCCACTTCCTCCGCTTTCTGCGAGTTGGGAGTGATTTGACACAAACGCACTTTTTCCAATTTTTTTTCCTAACTGTATACGCACAGTTCAGAGCTCCAATCGTTCTGGCAGTGCTAAGCCATGCCTACAGCGCAAATCAGATTGGAAATGGCTGAGAGCATATGGGAGCGCCTGAAAGTGGATTTGTAAGTTGGATCTGTACTACACCCAAACTTGGCACTTAGAATGAAAATTATAAAATCAGGCCCTAAATACGAAGATTGATAAATAAAGAATGTTAAGATGCAAAACAAATTAATTCAGGCACCCAAAAACTAATAAGTCCCAATGTTTGTCAAAACAACATGGACGGGATTTTCCATCCGTGCTTGCTCCAAGGCTGGAAAATCCTCTCCGAGTTCAACAGATCTTTGCATGGTCTGTGTCCCACCTGCTACGATTCCTGTGGCAGGCTGGATGGGAAAATTTCACCTCATATCTTGATTAAACTTTGGTAACCTTGCTTTAAGAAAGGAATGTTAGCAGAACAGGATATTGAACTTTTCTTGTATCCAATAAGAGTAACATAACCAATGGTTTGGATTTCATATGCATGCTTTTCTTTTGTCCTTCTTCAGCAGATTTTTCTCTGGCTTAGTACTTCCTGTATGCCTTTTCTGTGTCTCACTTGCAGCCTTTGTCTGCTTTCCCTCATCTTTCTCAGCAGCTGTTGAACCCATGTCTTGTCTGCTCCTTTTCCAGTTTTCAATATAAAGCTTTTATCCACTTCTGTTCAAGCATTGGCTATGTAGCTGTCTGTATTTCAAGTACAAGGATAGTAGTCTTCAGTTTGCTGTCATTGAGAGGGTTTTATTGAACTGACTGGACATGGCCATTATAGGAGGAGTGCCTCATGGCTATCGCAAGCCAGGTAGTCATGCGGTATATACAGCAAGATTGTATTTCCAAAATTTAAACAGCCTGTAATTGTCATCATACAATTGGAGAGCACTCAGTAGTAGGCTGTTCCCACAATCACCTTGGAGGAATTCATGATGCAAAAGGACCTAACACAACAGGAAGCAAATTAACATGTACACTGCACAAGTTAATACATTGAATTCATTTTTAATGTACCTTGCAGTCTGTTATCCCATTGTGCAAATACATTGTATGTTCAAAGGCCAGCATGTGATATTCCTTTGGGATCTGGAATGAACTTCGGAGAACACTAAGTGACATTCTTGCCCCTGGTAGTAGTGCCTGTCAGATTATTAACTGTTGCTGCAGATACTTGTGATCAGATGGCCGAGTCTAAACTTCTGCTGAGCGCTTGGCACCTTCTTGCTGTGCTCCTATCATTCCCAGATAGCTGACACTGTTGTGCTACGTTAGTTGTCTGCAATGGTACTCACTATCTCCTGTACTGCTCCTATCCCCTCCATGTCCATGAGGTCACATTCGGCCTTCTCCTCCTGCTCCTTCTCTGCTTGATGTTCAACAGTGGCAGCCAAATCATTATTTGCAAGCAGGAAATTTATCTTCCCTAATGAATCTTTTCACTGCAGAGATTACTTTCAAATTAGCTTTGGTGTTAGACTCAGTAGTTGTAAAATCCCTGAGCTTTCACAGTATCAATAGTATCACAGTATCAATGAAGTACTTTTGAAGTGTTCACAGTTATAATGTAGGAAATACAGCAGCAATTTGCATACAGTAAACTCCAACAAGCAACATGATAAGGACCAGATAATTTGTTATTGAGAGGTTGATTAAGAGATAAATATTATTCATGATAACAGTGATAATTTCCCTGTTTTTTTAAAGTATGACAGTGGGCTTATTTTTATATCCACCTGAGAAGACAGGACCTTGATTTAACGTCTCAGCTGAAAGATGGAATACAGTCATGAAGCCCAACCGTGGCTGGGCCTCCAGCTGTGTCAACTTTATTTCATCTGCTTCAGATCCGAATATAGAGCCAAATCTGACCCAATTACTTCTTGGCTTGTGACTCCAATGATTGTACATTGCAAGATTTTCACATTTCAACACATTTTCAAGTGTTGGCTCAGTCACCGTCGCATGCCTTTGAGTCAAAGAACAAAGAACAAAAAAAATTACAGTCCAGGAACAGACTCTTCAGCCCTCGAAGACTGTAGCAGCCATGCTGCCTGAGTTAACAGATCACAGACTCAAACCCCAATCAAAGATTGATCACATAATCTGAGCTGATACTAGAATGTTGTATGTACTGCCAGAGGCATTGTTTTCTTCAAATAAGAGTCAAATTGGAAGAAGAATTTTAGTGCAATACAATTCTACAAGCTCCCTCCTGGTAAATAGTCCTATGGGAGTATTTCTGTGAAGCCCCAAGAAGTTTGTCTTAAAATCCTGGTCACTAAGAAGCTTATGTAGTCAGAGATGTTGGAAAAAAACATTGATGGTGTGTTAGCATGACTGAAATTAGTAAGTAAACATGCAGAGATAATGAGTAGAAATTTGTATCCGACTGACTTAAGCGGCAATGAGTTTCTGTTGGCAGGCTACGATCTTAGTGATTGAATGTCACCGCCATTACATATCATTATGAAATTAATTTGCTACATAAACAAATATTTTCTCTTCATTTTTCAAAAACAGAAAATATATTGTCAATTATTCCTCCGTCAAAAGATTGGCCATTTACATGGGGCTAATGTTGCTGTGTGCACTTTCCTACAATTTTGATACTGTGTTCTTGATACACTACATTACTGCACATTGAAAGAATAAAATGCATCTTTTTTCAATCTGAGCAAATTGACTCCATCCCACACTGTCCTCAAATTGCAGAGCTTAAAGTCAAAAATAAATGCACAAGACATAATGCTACTTTGAATTGTCAAGGCGTCCATTTATTTCTTTGGAAAAAACTCTATTAAAATGTCAAACTATGAAAGATTTGTATCATGTTTGATTTCAATAAGCAGCATTTTGACTGTTTAAATGTGATCAATCTAGAATCAAAAATTTAATAACTTTCCTCTGAAGATTTGATCTCCAGTGTGAATTCTAAATTCTTACTTCCCATCGAAATCTCTTCCAAAATATCATAAAATAAACATTATTTTAATAGCTGTCAGCCCCTGTTATTTTTCCATGGATAAAGACGTCGTAACAAATGTACCCAGTTCTTGCATTTTCACAAAATCAGCCAAACCAATGAAAAAGATGCAAGCTACGTCCAACACAAATGTAGTTTCAGTGGTTTTTCATGCTAGTTTTAAAGACATTGCTCTGGAAGTTAGTCCTGCCAACTAAAACCCCAAACTGACAACAATCACTACGGCAGATTTGTACTAATTGTGCCCATTTTGATGCCTTGAAGTACTGTCTACTCAGAAACTAATGAAATAGAAATTGTTCTGTATAGATTCTTCTTAATACCAGCTTTCAGATTTTTCCAATCAGGTTACTTTTACTCAAACGGTAGACTAGACCACAGTGATGAAAATGTTCATTTTTTTAGTAATAAATCAATTTTTTAACTTTATTAATAAATTGCAACTGGACACTACCCTAAAATACATAAAAATTATTTATTTGTTGCATTCAGTATCACTATCCAATTGCACTGGTTTATGGAAGAGTTTATACTCTGCGTTATGGAAATAAATTTGAACAGAAATTTGAGCAAGCAGTTCAATTCTGAACCAAAGAGCAGTTTTGATCGTAATTTGTGGCCAGATTGCTACCATTTGCAAACAAACTGGAAACTCTGCTGCCTATCTTTCCAGCCACTGATGCTCCCAGTAGCCCTGATATCATTGTAAATGATGTAGAGATGCTGGTGTTGGACTGGGGTAAACTCAGTAAAGTTTTACAACACCAATTTTAAATCCAACCAATTTATTTGATAGTAAATTCGCAAGCTTTCGACTTTATAGCCTTCGTCAGGCACTGCACTTGCCTGACGAAGGCTATAAAGTGGAAAGCTCGCGAATTTACTATCAAATAAAATCATAGTAAATGTCATGACCAAATTGATTAACAGAAAATTACTTCTATTACATTCCTTTGTCTATTGTTTGTCGACCCTATTTCCATTGGTTCTTTATCTTCGAGAGGTGATGAAAGAATATCTCAGGCAACTGGTACCCAGTGAGCCTATAAGATACAAATGAGGTTGCCTTGATCCTGCCACTAGTTTCTTTTAGATGTTTCCGTTACACCTGGGATATATGCACTGCACCTGTATTATACACTTTCTACTAAAATCACACAACTCAGGATGTATGCCAAAATTTTTGGCCAAAACATTTTAAGCAATTTCTTATTCTTGATACATTGTACTGGTGTGATCATCAGATTTTAAAGGAAGGTTATATGGAAAGCAATTTTGTCTTATGTTCAGTTATATTGTTTTGTATTTTCTGCTTTTATGCTTGTCAGCTCAGTAGTTCTGTCCGTTCTTTTTACTGGGATGCAAAATCATGAACTGGGAAGTGCTGCAGTGGAAACCTATTATTTTATCCTCACATATGGCCCCAGTGATCATTTCCAAACTTTCTTACATGGCACCAACCATAGCCTGAGGAGAGCTGGCATAGCTTATAATATCAGACCATATGACCAGTTTCTTTACAGAGGACAGACACAATCAAAAAGAGAATCAACATCTTGATTCCTATCAGGTTTACTGTAATTTGGCTTCAACATTTGTTTTAATTAGCATTCAATTTGTACATACCTTCCATAAATAAAAAAATCCATCAGCAAAATAAAAAATCCATCAGCAAAATGAAACAATGCTGGAAAAAATCGGTGCTTAGGGATTTGAATGATCGTAGCAGTAACATACTGGAAGAGAGAAATGGATGGCTTGCTTAACTAGTGGATAAATTAATCAGCGTCAACTTTATTTTTCTCCCAGGTATACAATGCCTCTATTTTTTTTCCAGGCAAATCAAAGCTGGATGGCTCCTGTTTTGAATTAACATGCTAATGTTCAAAGGTTCTTTGCAACAGCTACAGTTATACAAGACAGGATTCAAACAGATGATAGAGAAATTAACCATTTAATGCTGTTATACAGATCTAGACTTTGAGATTGTTATTAATTTCATCCACACATAAAAATATATGCAACACATATAACAGGAAGATTATGGCTTTTTGAATAATTGCCACAAAGTAATCCAATATTTTAGGGCTGATGTGTACCATGACATTTTCCTACATAACCTTGGAGCTATGTCAAATTTCAATAGGTCTCATGGGGCAGCACGGTGGCATAATGGTTAGCACTGTTGCCTCACAGCACCAGGGGCCCAGATTCAATTCCGGCCTCAGGTCACTGCCTATGTGGAGTTTGCACATTCTCCCCATGTCAACAAAGAACAAAAAAAAAGAAAATTACAGCACTCAAACAGGCCCTTCAGCCCTCCAAGCCTGCACTGACTATACTGCCTGACTGAACAAAACCACCTACCCTTCTGGGGACTATATCCCTCTATCCTCATCCTATCATGTATTTGTCCAGATACTCCTTAAAACTCACTATCGTATCTGCTTCCACTACCTCCCCCCGCAGCAAGTTCCAAGCACCCACCACCCTCTGTGTAAAAAAAAAAAATTTGCCTCGTACATCGCCTTTAAATCTTGCACCCCGCACCTTGAATCTGTGACCCCTAATAACTGACTCTTTATCCACTCTGTCCATACCCCTCATAATCTTGTAGACTTCTATGGGACAGAAAGCATTCTAAAGGGAGAGGGTGAACAGCCTGAGATAATAGTGCGTATTGGTACTAATGATAAGATCCTGCAGCAGCAACTTAGGGAATTAGGTAGGAAGTTAAAAAGCAGGACCTCTAGGATTGTAATCTCAGGATTATTCCCTGAGCCACATACTCGTGAGGCCAGAAATAGAAAGATCAGTTCAACACATGGCTAAACAATGGTGTAGGAGGAAGAGTTTCAGGTATCGGGACCATTGGGGTCTCTTCAGAGGCAGGTGGGACCTGTACAAGAAGGATGAGTTGCATCTAAATTGGAAAGGCATTAATATTCTCACTGGGAAGTTTGCTAGTGTTATATGGTAGGATTTAAATTATGTTAGGGGTGGGAGTGGGAACCAAAGCAAAGGTGAACTAGAGAGTAAGGCTAGTAAGACTAGGAGAAAGAGAGGCAGGGTGTAGTTGCTAATCAAAGACGGTCTGGTGGACTGAAGTGCATTTGTTTCAATGTGAGAAATGAAACAGATAAGGCAAATGAACTTAGAGTTTGGATTAATACTTGGAACTATGATGTTGTTGCCACTACAGAGACTTGATTAAGGGAAGGACGGGATTGGTAGCTTAACATTTCAGGATACAGATGTTTCAGATGGGATAGAGGGGGATGTAAAAGGGATGGGAGAGTCGTACTACTAGTTAAAGAGAATATCACAGCTTATTGCAGGAGGACACCTCGGAGAGCTCATAATGTGGCAAGATGAGTAGAGCTCAGGAATAGGAAGGGTGTATTCACAATGTTGGGGTTTTACTATGGCCGCCCACCAGCCAACTGGAGATAGAGGAACAGCTATGCAAAGTAACAGGGTTGTTGTGGTGGGAGATTTTAACTTCCTCTATATTGACTATGATTCACTTAGTGCAAGGGGCAGAATTTGTAAGGAGCATCCAGGAGAGCTTCTTGAACCAGTATGTAGGTAGTACAACTAGGGAAGGAGCCATACTGGACCTGATATTAGGGAATGAACCTGGCCAATGTTCAGGAGGGGAGCGCTCAGGAACAGTGATCACAATTTAGTAAGTGTAAGATACTGATGGATAAAGATAAGTGCAGTCCCAGTTAAGGTGCTAAACTGGGGAAAAGCCAACTACAATAATATTGACAGGAATTGAAGAATGTAGATTGAGGGCAGATGTTTGAAGGCAAATCAACATTTGGCATGTGGGACGCTTTCGAGTGTAAGTTGATAGGGATTCAGGACCGGCACATTCCTGTAAGGATGAAGGATAAGTATGGCAAGTTTTTGGAACCTTGGAAAATGAGAGATTGTGAACCTAGTCAAATAGAAGAAGGAAGTATTTGTCATGGGTAGGAGGCTGGGAACGCACAAAGCAAGTGTGGAATACAAGGAAAGTAGCAAGAAACTTAAGGAAGGAATAAGGGGGTGCTAAAAGGAGTCATGAAAAATCATTGGCCAGCAAGATTCAGGAAAATCTCAAGGCTTTGTAATATAACAGTTGATGAAGGACAGGCTGTTGATGTCGTCTACATGGATTTCAGTAAGGCGTTTGACAAGGTTCCTCATGGTAGACTGATAGAGAAGGTGAAGGCGCATGGGATACAGGGTCGGGTATGTAGATGGGTCGAGAACTGGCTCGGGAGGAGGAGACAGAGGGTAGTAGTGGAAGGCTCTTTTTCCGGCTGGAAGCCTGTCACTAGTGGAGTGCCACAAGGCTCAGTACTAGGTCCTCTTCTATTTGTGGTCTACATAAACGACTTGGAAGTAGGGGTAGGTGGTGAGATCAGCAAATTTGCTGATGATACCAAGATGCTTGGATTGGCGGGTACAGAAGAGCAGTGTCAGGCAATTCAACAGGACATAGACAGGTTGGTAGACTGGGCAGATAGATGGCAAATGGAATTTAATCCGGATAAATGCGAGGTGATGCATTTTGGCCGGAAAAATGTAGAAGAGAGCTATAGGATAAAAGGTAAAACTATACGGAGCATAGAGACGCAGAGAGACTTGGGGGTGCAGGTTCACAAGTCTCTGAAGGTGTCCTCACAGGTGGAGAAGGTGATAAAGAAGGCGTATAGTATGATAGCTTTCATAGAAAAGGGTATAGAATACAAGAGTAGGAGTTTGATGTTGCAGTTGTATAGAACTTTGGTTAGGCCTCACTTGGAATACTGCGCCCAGTTCTGGTCGCCGTACTATCGGAAGGATGTGGAGTCCTTGGAGAGAGTGCAGAGGAGGTTTACCAGGATGCTGCCTGGTATGGAAGGACTGTCTTATGAGGAACGATTAAATAGACTGGGGTTGTTTTCCCTTGAAAGACGTCGGCTTAGAGGGGATCTCATAGAGGTGTATAAGATTATAAGGGGTATGGATAGAGTAAATGGAGGTAAACTTTTTCCACCTTTAGAAATGGATAGGACGAGAGGTCATGGCCATAGGGTGAGGGGGGCTATGTATAGGACGAATATTAGAGGGCAGTTTTTCACACAAAGGGTAGTGGGGGTGTGGAATGCACTGCCGAGTAAGGTGGTGGGAGCAGGCACGCTGGGGCTGTTTAAAGGTCTCTTGGACAGCCACATGAGCGGTATGCAGATAGAGGGATATATTAGGACTGTTTAACTACGGTTTTTTTCCACAGGTAATTCGGTCCATACTTTGAGCATGCATTCGGCAGGTGGTGCGGGTACAGCTCTTGGATGTTGATTCATGGGTTGCCTGGTACCTCATGTTGTAAATGAGTGCTTTATGTGGACCATCTGAAGGGCACCATGACAGCTCAGAGACTATCGATGTGGCTGTGCAGACACTTGGAATTGGGCCGGTGTCTGCGGGAGTTTGCGCGTTCTCCCCGTGGTTGCGTGGGTTTTCTCCGGGCACTCCGGTTTCCTCCCACAACCCAAAAATTCGCTCTTAGGCTGATTGGGAAACAAATTGTCCCTATGGTGAGAATTTTCCATATTAGGAATAATATATATATTATTATATAGGAATATTAAAATAGGATTTGCTACTATATAGTATGATGGCGGCGCGGGCTCGTTGGGCCGAAGGGCCTGTTTCCCGTGCTGTGTTGCTTAAAAAAAAAATATATATATATGTTATAAAGAGCAAGAAGGTAGCCAGGGAGAAGGTTGGTCCACTCAAGGACGGGGAGGGAACCTGTGCATGGAGCCAGAAGAAATGGTTGAGGTATTAAATAAGTACTTTGCATCAGTATTCACCAAAGAGAAGGACTTGTTGGATAATGAGTCTAGGAAAGAGCGTGTAGATAGTTTCAGTCATGTTGAAATCAAAAAGGAGATGGTATTGGGGTTCCTGAGAAACATTAAGGTAAACAAGATCCCAAAGCCTGATGAGATATATTCCAAAATACTGAGAGTGGAAAGGGAGGAAATTGCTGCGACTTTGACAGAAATCTTTGCATGCTCACTGGCTACAGGGGAGGTTCCAGAGGATTGGAAAATACAAATGTTGTTCCTTTGTTTAAGAAGGGTAGCAAGAATAATCCAGATAATTACAGGCTAAGCCTTACTTCTGTGGTAGGGAAATTATAGGAGAGGATCTTCAAGTCAGGATTTACTCGCACTTGAAAATAAGTGGATGTATTAGCGAGAGGCAACATGGTTTTGTGAAGGGAGGTCATGTCTCACTAACTTCATCAAGTTTTTTGAGGAAGTGACGAAGATGATTGATGAGGGTAGGACAAATGGATTTGTTTTCATGGACTTAAGATCTTTGACAAGGTACATCATGGCAGACTGGTGCAGAAGGTGAAGTTGCATGGGATCAGAGGTGAGCTGGTAAGGTGGGTATGGAACTAACTCGGCCATAGAAGAGAAGGTAGCCATGGAAGGATATACTTCTGAATGGAGAGCTGTGACAAGTGGTATTCCTCAAGGAGCAATGCTGAGACCTTTGCTGTTCATAATATATGTAAATGATTTGGAAGAAAATGTAACTGGTTTGATTAATAAGTTCGCGGAAGACACGATGGTTGGTAAATTTGCGGATAGCAATGACAACCATCAAAGGATGCAACGGGATGTAGATCTGTGTCTAGTGTCTGCGCGGATTTCTTCTGGGTGCTCTAGTTTCCTCCCACAGTCCAAAAATATATAGGTTAGGTTGAATGACATGCTAAATTCAACCTATTTTGGGATTAGCAGGGTAAACGTATAGGATTACAGGAATAGGGCCTGGGTGGGATTGTGATTGGTGCACACTCAATGGGCCCAATGCCATTGTAGAGACTCTGGATTCTATGATATCTTGAATTTTATGATATCTTGAAACTATGTAACGAGTTCAGGAAAACACTACAAATGCCAAAATCTCTTGAGTTGTATTTTGGAACAGCAGCAGTGTATCGCTACCTCTATGAAGAACCTTAAAAAATTTACGATGCAGAAAAAGCCATTCAGTCCAGCATGCCTGCATCCGGACTGAACAGAAACCATTTACTCATTTTAGTCCCACTTTTTAGCACCTTGTCTGTAGACTCACCAGTTACAGCACTTCAGATGCATGTTTCAGCCTCAACCACCAACTCAGTCAGTGAATTCCAAATGTCAGCCACCCTCTGTGAGAAAGATATTCCTCTTGCCCTCTCTTATACTTCTACTAATCACCTTAAATCTATATCATTTAGTAATAGATCCTTCAGCCAGGAAAAAAAGGTCTTTCTTATCTGTGCTATTAGGCCATTCTTGATTTTGTACACCCCAATTAGGTCACCTGTTCAAAGGAAAACAACTCTTGCCTGTTTAATTTTTCTGTACAGCTGCAGTTTCCAACCCCTGCCAACATTCTTGTAAATCTCTTAAGCACTCTCATTCTTTCCTGCAGTTTGGTGATCAGAACACTGCAAAAAACGGTAAGGGCTCTAACACAGTGAAATGCCACTGGAAACTCATTTTCACTTACAAAGATATTCATCAACTATTATCCTTTGTTTCCCATCCAACTCACCATCTACAAGATCTCACATTTCTGACCAGCCTACCACTTGGGACCTTGCCAAATGCCTTACTAAAATCCATATAGATAACGTACATTGAACTATCCTTAACAATCCTCCTTGTCACTTCCTCAAAAAATTCGATTAGGTTAATAAAACATGATCTTCCCCTAACAAAACCTTGCTGACTATCTCTGAAAAATCCATACCTTTCTGTTTCAGAATTGATTCCAATAATTTGCCTACCACCAAAGTCAGACTGACAAATTATTTTCTGCCCTTTCCCTCACACGCTTTTTAAATAATACTACAATGTTAGCAGACCTCCAATCTTCTGGTACCTCAGCTATATCTAGTGAGGATTGGAAAACAATCCTCAGAACATCCACTATTTCCTCCCTGGCTTCTTTTAACAGCCTGGATTACAACCCATTCAGCCCTTGTGATTCATCCACCTTCAAGGATATCAGTCCCTCCAGTACTTGCTCTCTCATAATGCTTATAATATTTCACACTATTCTTTAACTAGGAAGTCTGCATCATCCATTTCATTGGAAACCCTGGCCAAACCTTCAGAATCAACACACAAGTACCTTTTCATTTGATGGGTTCTTAGTTATTCTCTTGCACTTAATATACCAGCAAAATATTTTTGGTTTTTATTTGACTTATGTGCCAATATTTTTTGTGTCTCCTCTTTGTTTCATAATCTCCCTTTTTACTGTATTTTCTATATCCCTTTAGGGTTTCTACAGCATTACATCTTAATGGCTCATCGCACTGGTCGATCAGTTTGGCGAGCCAGCAAGATTGCACAAGAGGCGAAAAACCAGGTTTGTGTACTGTTTCTCGCCTCTTGCAATCTAAGCAGCCCCAATCTGACAACGTAAGCAGCCTCTCTTTTTGCGCACAAGAATGATTTTAATATGTACAAGTTCATTTGAATATTATTAGTGAGCCTGGCACGCAATGATTGGGGTTCACTTGCCTTAATGGCCTCATCAGTGACAGTCCTCACCGGTGAGGATCATGTATGGTCCCCAGCCATGGGGAGAACATTTAAACTCCACACAAAAGGTCGGCCAAGGCTGGAATCAAACCTGATTCCCTGGCATGGTGAGGCAGCAATGTTAACCATTGTGCAACCGTGTTGCCTCATGGATGAAGTACACATAAATAGTCCCATTGCAAATTTTGTAGATAGCCAGCACCATGTGATACTGTGTTATAACAGCCTGACCTCATTAAAAGACCGCTCACAGGCTTCTCACATTGAGAGAGAATTCCATTGCTTAATAAAATGAGAATAGAATTTACCTGCTTTCTGATTGACTTTGCCCGTCAATCAGTACGGTGCAGCAAAACTGATTAGCTGGCTATTCATTTTATCTATGGGATCTTGTTAGCCTCATTGTTCTGCATTTGCTTAACAGTGACTGCCTTACAAAGTAGGTCAGTGCATGTGAAGCATTTTTGGATGGTTCTGAAAGATTTGATAAGGTGCTAAGTATGATTTTTATTCTTTTCTCTGATGTAACATGATCATATATTAATGAGATTAGAAGTAATTCTGCTTTATGTATTGTGAGCTATTCCTTTTCTAAGCTAGAGTAAAGAGTGAATTATATGAAATTGCCTCTTCTGCTGCTTCCCAAAATGCTCAGTGGCTTCCTTCTCCATGTTGATGTGAAATGAAAAGGGCGCCATTTCAAAACAAGCGGCAGCATAATTGGACTAAAGGAACACATGAATCAATTGAACTACATGGGAAATAGTGACTGTATTCAATTATTTTTTTTTTGAATTTTAGTGTTCAGCAAGCTGGAAACCCAAGGGCTGCTAGATTGAACTTTGTGTTTTCTTATTGACACTTATGTTGTTTTACTTCCGACAGGGAATTGCAGCTGCTGCGCGTTCAAAAGGGGAACACAAGCAGAGAATCTTTCTGACCATTTCATTCGGAGGCATAAAGATCTTTGATGAAAAGACAGGAGTAAGTCATCATAGGGCAAAGTCCCATTATAGAAAATATTCCTAGCTTGCAGACCTCAGATCCTTCAACAGGTGAGGGTTGGTTGAGTCCAATATCTCAGTGGGGTTGACTGTAGATTTCATTTTATTATTATAGTATGATTCATTATTGTGAGGTAAATTATGGGCCAAGATCCACCATACAAGATACCAACAAGGCTAAAAAAGATTGAAACATGCCTGCTTACAGCAATGTGGAGCCTGCTCTGGGTTACATTACCGATTCAATGATTTTGTCAAACAGGGAAAACTTTATGGGTGCTGTGTGCACACCAAGAGCTTCTAGCAACATAACTCTTTGTTATTACCAATAAATTACATTTAAAAATTTACAATCTAGTGTTGTGCTGCAGTCTGTGCAAAACTGAAATGGTGCAAAGCTCTATAGTCTTATGCCACTTCTCAAAATGCGGGTTACCTGTCCAGTAACTTAATTCCCTAAAACTTATATTGATGTGAAATGAAATGTATGCTATATCAACACAGATGCTGAAGTGTAATTAGTTCAAAGGAATGCACGGATCAATTGAACTTTGTGCATGAATGACAGAATTCAAAGAAAAATATCACACCTAAACAACACGTTACCTTCACTGATCACTGACAACTGAATTATATATGTGGTATACAAGTTAAATGTTGCTATGATGTGTTGTATCAGTATCATATTGTTGTTCACTCAAGTTCGGAAAGTAAAACATAATTGGAAATTTCAAATTCTTCCCAGTCTCTTAATGGGTCAGTATATGACCCATGACTGTAGGAATTTACGAACATAGGAGCAAGAATAGACCATTTGTCTCATCAATAATCTAACCATATTGTATTAGATTATGGCTGATCTGGTTGTAATCTCAATTCCATTTTCTTGTCTGCTCCATGATGTGGAGATGCGACACTGGACTGAGATGGGCACAGTAAGAAGTCTGACAACACTAGGTTAAAGTCCAACAGGTTTATTTGGAACCCTGAGCTTTTGGAGCGCTGCTCCTTCTCAGGTGAGCATTAGCTATGTCCCACACCTGAGGAAGGAGCAGCACTCCGAAAGCTTGTGATTCCAAATAAACCTGTTGGACTTTAGCCTGGAGTTGTGAGATTTCTTACTGTGTCAAAAGTCCATCTAATTCTGCCTTGAATACATTTAATGATCCATCCTCCTTGCTCTCTAGGGAGTACTGAGCCATATGGACCAGTGTTGAATTAGCTGACCTCAGTTAGAATGGCATGTGTAGATTTCTCAGCCATTGAGTTTCTGATCCAAGAAAAGCTGTTGAACTGCAACTAATGATAATGTATTGGCACTTACATATCACCAGTTCAGTTAATGTTGCCAGCTATTTTTATGTATTAATTTTTGTTGCAAAACTAGTACAAGAAAAGTAATTGGCTTTGGAGAGTAGAATTTCCTAAATATAGGCCAATTTGGAAGATTAGGAAGCATGTAAGCCACTTGATATTTCTGCTGACGAACTACATTCCATACTTAATTTGGTGTTATTCAAATATTGTAATCCTTATAATAGCTGACCTGAGAAGGTTTATACAGTTTATTTGTTGTCTCACCTTAAAAGTTGATATATTTCAAATGGATATGAATTTTTAAAGTCAGTTTTCTTACGTATTGTTATAGGCTAATAAGTTAGTAATATAATGGATTTTTTTTCATGCTTTATTGTAACAGAAACAAATATTCTGTAATCTTTGTGCAGAAATTTAGATTGTCAGTATCATGCATGCATCTAGCAATGTGCAAAGTGCCTGATATGATGTGTGTGTGTATCTTAGAACCTTCAAAATTCTTGCATTGTAATTTCAGCATTTATCATGCTTTATGTGCAGTCACCAAATGCACAAACCAAACCTAACTTATGAATGAACTGAGATTTTGGCTGAGTAAAATTATAAAATCTCACACAAGTGTACACACTGAAAATTAATAAAAATTAAAAAGATCCGCTGCTCTGCGGAGTTCTCCTATTTTTTGCCCCCAGTTGTGTTTAGATTTAAAGGTTTTTTTTAATACAAAATTGGGGACATTGAAATTGCCACTTCTTCATCCTTGAATACATTGCACTACTTTTATCCTACTTGTTTCTTCGCTTAGATTTGATGCTTGTGCTATTGTTGTGTGTGATGGGTGACTTATCTGGGCCACCGCTAGACTGTGTCAATAACTGTAGGCTGTTATTTCATTGACATCCTTTTTTTTAATCCCCTAGGTTTTTTTCTTGCTAAAAACTGACTTTTTACAGATTTCCTTCAAACGGAGACAGGTAGATCCAGTTCTCTGCTCCCTGCTGCAGTTTTCTCTTGTTTTTTGGGAAGAAAAAATTTGAAAATGTACAAAAATACATGTCAAATTAGGAATAAAAAAATGACCTTAATGATCCTTAGATCTGCATTAACCTTATTTAAATCAACATTTGGCAGACCTTGAGACACATGTGACTTAATTATTCTCTAAATGTAATAGATTTCAATGTTTTTCTGTTGAATTAGTTATGTTGCACATGGCAATATTTTTAAGAGATTGGATCACATTTTAGAAAACAGTATTTACCACAAGAATGCTTCATATTTTCAGGGGTATTTTTCAACCTTTGTCTCAATTCTAAATTTATCTGTGTCATGCAGAAAGGAATAAGCTCCCAGCCAGCGGGACACAGCTAACCATTCGAAACTAGGACAGCCTCATACTGTTATCTGTGATTGCTTGCATTGGGTCAAATTGCCGTAGCGATTTATGATGAAGCAAGAAACTAGACAAACACCCTTATAAAGACATCCCCTTTGGCCAGCAATAAATGAGCAATGTGTTAAAGTTGTAAATTGGACCCAGATCATTTGAGGAACAGTCTGCTTTACAGCTGCCCCTTCACTTCTCAGAGAAGTGTTACCTTCCCAAAATGGGAAGTCAAACCTCTTGTAGTGCCTTGTGCATGCAAATGTCAGAACTTAAACTCATTGAGAGGTACTGCTAACTTAAGTAATTAAAGTAATCAAGAGTCCTGAAGCCAAGGATATGAGAACATTTTACGACACATAGGGTATTGCCTTTAACGCAAAAGAGTACTTTGGTAATTTTAGCCCCAATACTGAAGTATGGAATTTCTATTCTACATCCTTTGGTTGCATTAGTTTACAAATTACAAAGTATTTCAACTTATTTTGAAATTGCTCTTTGCAATATCTTTACTTTGGTCAGGCCTATCAATGGGCAATCAACTTGTTTTGATTGTTCCCTGATAGCAGAGATTACTCTGCAATTATGTCAATTACATGGCAATAGAGAAAGCTACATTCACACAGATGATGACTCTCCAGCTGATCCATCTAATATTAAATCAAAACATGCAGAGTACTATACTTTTATTTGCATTCAGGGTCTGTTTAATTTTTCAGAATTAATCAAAAGAATGTTCATGTTCTGTAAATGTTGCTTGATCATGTCAAGAAACAATGGTCTTTAATCTACATGCTAATACCAGTGACTGAAGAATATTGTCAGCCAATTTTGCAGCACATTGGTTTAGAGCACAGTCCTTTCACCCATGGGACCTAGGTTTGAATCCACTGGCAGATGAAATGTTCCTCTCTGGTCCTATATAAAATGAATTGGAGCGGTCTCAACCCAATTATTAATGCTCATCAGTTCATAACACAAAACTGCCTGTAATATATCAGAACATTTTGTAAGGTTATTAGACAGAATTTAATTGACTTTTCGACCAATATTTGATGATGTTCCACATTAAACTTAAGGCTTATGGAATCAATAGTAAATTAGCCAGCTCAAATTAAACTAGTTAATACTGCAAAAGCATAAAGTAATGAAAACATTTGGGGAAGAAGTTGAGAAAAATTGTTCTCTTCTTGGATATCCTACTGTTCATAAATAATATGAAGGAAACAATTTTCTGTAGCTTTTCTGATTTATGAAACTGAAAGGTCAGCAATTGTGATCTCTGAGGGGAAGAAAAATATCAGCTACATTTTCAAATGTAGTTGATGCATCAGAAATGAACATGTACAATTTTGTGTTGTAACAAATGCAGGCTGACCTTTTTTCACCAAGTCTAGATTGAAGCAAGATATCTCTTTGTGACTTACGAGCTTGATATTTTCAAATTGGCATTAACCAGCAATTAGTTTATTTTTTGTAAAGTAATTAATGTCAATCTGAAACTCTAGACCTTGGTGTCGTCTTCCTGGTTTTACTACAACCTGCACTTGGCTCCTCTTGTCTGTCTCCAGCTTCTGGTATAGCCTTTGCCTGGCTCTTCTTACTTCCCTTATCCTATTCCCGCACCATTATCTCTGGCATCTCCCAAGGATTATTTTTTAAAATTATAGGCTGTTCCTCAATGACATAATTCAACAACTATTAACGTCCACATTTACTCTCATGACGCTCAACTCTAACTCAGCACCACCTCGTGACAATTCTACTACTTCTAAATTGGAAGACTGTTTATTTGGCATTCAGTACTGGATGAGCAAAGATTTCTTCCAACTGAATAGTGGAAAAACAAAAATCATTGACTTTAGTCCCTGTCACAAATTCCAGTCACTAGCCACTGACTCCATAGGCTAGATTTATAGAGCGCCACACAAAATCCACAAACCCGCAGCCAAAAGGTTGAGGTGGCAGGAAGGAAATGAGCCCATGCCCTGCTCTGAACAGCTACCCTGCAGCCATTTAACATTGTGAGAAACATTGATTTGCCGGGGATGGATCTTCCTCTGATGGCTGACAGCTCTGCAGCCCAGCAGCACCATCCTGGAGGGCATTTGAAGGACCAGTATTGACTGCTATGATGTCCAGTGGAATTTTCATGCCCATCCATTTTAAACCTGCTGGAGTGATGTGTAAAATCCAGCTCCACCCCTCTTTCTGAGAATTGTCTGAGGCTGAATGTGATGGTTCACAGCACTGATGCCATATTTGACCCCAGAATTAACTTTTGACTACATGTCTGTGCATTGCTAAGATTTCCTATTTCCATTTTCATTACATCTGACTCGAACTCTCTGGTAGGTATTCATCCAGATACCTCCCCATATCTTCATTCCCTCTAAATTTCACTATTCCATTTTACTTCAGGCCAGTCTCCCACATTCTGCCCTCTGTGAATGTGAGGTCATCCAAAACTCTGCTGCCAAGGCCCATCTTGCGCTCTGACTCACCTGCCATCCCTGTATTTGCTGACCTAGATTGACCTCAGGTCAAGCAAATTCTCTGTTTTAAAATTATCATTCTTGTCTTCACATCCCCTCATGGCATTTTTCTCTCCCTCTCTCTGTAATCTCTTCCAGCCTGACAACTTCCAAGATGTCCATCTCCCTTAATTCTACCCTCTGGAGCATCCTTGTAACTGCCTGGGCCCTTAACTCTGGAATTCATTCCCTAAACCTATCAGTCTGTAAACCTATTTTCCCTCTTTTTGGGCAGTACGGTAGCACAGTGGTTAGCATTGCTGCTTCACCACTCCAGGGACCTGAGTTCGATTCCCAGTTTGGGTCACTGTCCGTGTGGAGTTTGCACATTCTCTCGTGTCTGAGTGGGTTTCCTCCGGGTGCTCCGGTTTCCTCCCACAGTCCAAAGATTTGCAGTTTGGTTTATTTGGCCATGATAAAATTGTCCCTTACTGTCCTCAGCTGCATATGTGAGAGGGATTATTAGGTAACGTAGTGGGGATATAAGGATAGGGCCTGGGTGGGATTGTGGTCAGAGCAGACTTGATGGGCTGAATGGCTTCTTTCTGCACTGTGGAATTCTATGACTCTGATACTCATTAAAACATAAACCTTTGGCCAAGCTTTTGGCCATTTGTCCTAATATTTCCTCGCATTGTTCAGTGTCAAACTTTGTTTTATAGCCCCTTTTCATTAAGGGTGTTGGCAACTGTCTGAGTTTCCATCGCAGCACTTTGCTGTTCTCCAGAAGATTCCAGTAGCACAATAGAAGTTGTTTGGACTCCATTTAAATACTTTGTTGTTTCATATAAACTGCATGACATCCCAAAGTTGCTAAGAACATAAGAAATAGGAGCAGGAGTAGGCCATCTAGCCCCTCGAGCCTGCCCTGCCATTCAGTAAGATCATGGCTGATCTGAAGTGGATCAGTTCCACTTTCCGGCTTTCTCCCCATAACCCTTAATTCTCTTGTCTATCAGAAACATATCTACCCGCAATTAAATATATTCAGTGAGGTAGCCTCCACCACTTCAATGGGCAGAGAATTCCAAAGATTCACCATCTTTTGAGTGAGGAATTTCCTCCTCAACTCTGTTCCAAAGTGCCCCCCCCCACCAATATATTGCTATATTGCAATGAAAACTACAAACTCGTTCATCAGATATCGCATGATGTTGTTGAGCTCTGAAGGTCACTGTATGGAATTAACTGGTCTTTTAAATGCTGGAAATGTAGGAACAAGAATAGATCACTCAATACCTATTCCACTTTTCAATTGGATCATGGCTGATCTGCAACCTAACTCCATTTATTCACTTTTGTCTCACATCTCTTTGATATCATTGTTCAAGAAAAATCTATAAAGTACAGTTTTCGAATGAATAATTTATTTTGCACCATCATTTGTGACCGAAAGTTTCAAGCTTCTACGTGAAGAAGTATTTCCTAATTTCACTCCTGCAAGATCTGGCATCACGCATGCACACACGAACATGCATACATAGCTGTCAATACTAATTCACAATCACTACTCTTACTCACAGTGCATGTGCAGTGTTGAGGATGTGTGACCTGAAACTAGAAGTTGTGAATGAGGATGGGTTTTGGGGTCATGGATCAGTATTATGGATGACCAGGATTAAGTTAAAGGAATTAAGGGATTAAGCCCTGAAATTATCTCTCACTATCATCTGTAAACAGAAAGGCATTTGATTTTCTTCTCTCTTCATCATAAGTAGTGGCATTTAGATCTAAGCCTCAAGTTTTGGTGTGATCCAATATTTTAATAATAACTCTGTTAGCAAACTCAGGATAGGGTAAAATCAATGGGTTAGTTTATTTGCACACACTCAAATACTGGAGGGGAGTAGCAATGTTGCCTCCATTATATTTGTACGGTAAAAGAGAGATAGACAAAAGAAGATTTACAGAACAAAGGCCACAGCAAAAAAAATATTGTTTCATGTTTTCCAGAATCAAAATCTAATGAGGTATTTCTTTATGGATGTTGGCAGGTTGAAAACCAATGCTGTGTAATTCATTTTTCCAGTAGAATTGCCTTCCTATTAGGAGATAGGCAATGCAAAGATGAATCCACAATGGTACAAATGTTCTTGTAGAAATAGTGCAGAAGGGGCCAGATATTTAATCTGGGCAGAAATCTTTTCTGTGCTGCTGTTTGCGACTAGTAAAATGCAGAATGAGCTTTGCAGCACTGCAGGGAATTTAACAGGTTCCACAATCTAGAGGCTCATGTCACATGAGCACCAAATCTTCACAGTAACTTTAAGTAGCTTCCTATGCTCTGCAATGTGCCTTATTACATCTCTTCCCTTTTTTGAGAGCTATCTTTTCTACTGTGCATCCACACCCTTCACTGAATTTCTCACATTCATCTACATCAAGAACACTGTAATATTGATAAAATAGTCCAACGATTTCAATTTGCTGAAGGATGTCACCTCTCATGTGTTAAATAATGGAAACCCCTTCACCCCATGGCAAGACAATATAACTCTATCAGCATAGAGGTTTAAGGTCAACACAAAACATATTAGGGCCACAGAAAGGATTGATTTAAGGTTCAAAAGACTGGGAGGACTGTGTCTGTGGAATACTGCTCAAACACAGAACAGTCATTATACAGCATACTTTTCAAGACATTATTGCAGGCTTTAGGGATTTCTGCAAGTTTAGATGTCACCAATGAAAAATCTCCTGACTTGTAGTTAATTAAGATAGAAATAAGTGGGAGTAAGTAAAGACAAAGAGGCAGCTACAAGCAGTAGGATTGACAATACAGTGTATTCCTGCCATTGTCTATTTATCAGCTTAAAAAAAGAAACATGCTATCATTTGCATCAAGATCTAACTTCTCCTTAGAGAAAACATTCCGTATTTTGCAGTAAGGTTATTGCACAGTTAGTCTATCACTTCTCTGCCAGTCATTTGGCAGAAAATTTGATTACACTGTCAATTCAAAGAAGCACTTTATGAGTAATTGCCTCTGGCTTGTGAGACATGGAACAGATAACATGCATTATACTGTAAATCATTCAGGTAAAATTTTAAAATGGAACTAAATTATCAGGTGAAGAGAATGGATAATTGCTGAAAAAAACATATTTGAACATCACCAAAAATTAGAAAAAAAAGAGCTGAGAAAAAATAATATCCATTGCCTGCAGCATTGAGGACTTTAGCAGGATTTGAATTCCAAAGATAAAATGTAGAG
The DNA here is from genome assembly GCA_024679065.1 of Sphyrna mokarran. Classification (NCBI taxonomy): domain Eukaryota; kingdom Metazoa; phylum Chordata; class Chondrichthyes; order Carcharhiniformes; family Carcharhinidae; genus Sphyrna; species Sphyrna mokarran. The sequence goes on from JAGIQG010000009.1 coordinate 44,839,060, forward strand.
CAAGGTCACTATGTAGTCTGTGTCAGTTAATGGGCATGCTGTTAATTGGAACATTGATTTAAAGGAAACATTTGCTGATTTATTCCCCATGCAGAAGACTGCTGGTTCATTAGGCTAGGGTTTCTTCCAGAGTGGAAGGATTGTTAAAGGGAAAGAATAGCATTGAGGCAGTACTATCAGTATAAAGTATTCCTTTTAACCTCCTCTCTCTCCACCCACCCTCAAATCTTGTCATCCTCCAGTGCTTTGTCCAAATAGACATTATTCATATGAGAATCGAGTGGTCACTTTAACTCACTGCTGTAAATTCACTTGTAAACCCCGTTTAAATCCATGCTGCAGTTTAAGGATTCAGAAGAAATGAAACCACTAACATGGTTGACTTCATTTATCCCAAAAGCTTTAAATGTAAAATGGAAAGCGTGAGATGAATCACAATGATAATGTAAGTAGAGGACTGCTAGAATAAAACCAGGACAGAGCTGGTGAAATTAGCACATTTCCAAATATAGATCCACATCATTCCTCTTATACAAGTTCCTCTCTGCCACATAGAGTCTGCTCACTTGCCAGAAATAGACTGCATATTATGGCTGAGATATTCCCTTGTGAAATGCTGAACACACCAGAGATAATGTGACCCAATTTCTTGATTAAAACCGCAGTGCAAAAAAGATATAATATACTGGAAAGCAAATATTGCAGAAAGGCTTGAGTAATGAAGTAAAATTGCACTTAGAAACTAAGAAGCTGGTATTTACCAGTGGGAAATTAGCGTAAGTTAACAGGGTATGTTAAATGTATTCAGTAATTTTTTTGATGGTTGGAAAAGAATAGTGCACAACAACACTAGAAGTGAAGATAGCCCTTTTTAGTTGCTCTTAGTTTTCTTCTCATTCAAACTGTGTCAGCTCATACAGTTTTATTTTAGGCAATCTCCTGGTGCATCAACCAAGTGACTATTCTTCAAAAATTAATAATCAGTTAGTGATTGAAAGGAAACAATCTTAAAAATATTTTAATGGGACAAGACAGGCCCAAAATATTAAGACTTGTGCTCAATGGCAGGATAAAGTAAAACACTGTTTCTGCACTGTTACAGGGATAGAGTGGAGGGGAGGGCCTGGTGGCTTACTTTTCTGAGAGTTAGTGAAGAATTGATGGGCCAAATGGTTTCTTTTTGCACTGTAAAGTTTTTATGGTTCATTCCAGGAATCAACCTAGTGAAATTTCTCTAAACTGCCTCCAATGCAAATAAATCTATCTTTAAGTAAGGAGACCAAAACCATATACAGTCCATGTGCATTCTTATGCCAGGTACAGCTGTAGCAAGATGTCTCTACTTTTATACGCTGGCACCTTTTGCAGATCATCTACACACTTACTTGCAGCATTCAATCAATAGCAATTGAATGGGATTTTTCCTCTCTGTATAGCAGGAATGCAAAAAACAATTAATGGCCTTCTACTGGCCAAGCTGAGATCAGCTAATGTGACACAGTACATAGATCGAGTATGTAACCTTCATGCTCTGTATAACTTAGAATGATCACGTGGTACAATTCTGGCCAAACTTTCCAGAATGCTTTTTCCTCACATAATGGATTGCTTTCTATAAAAGTTACTATGCTCATTCTCAGGCTATGCAGCATCACCATGCAGTTCACGAAGTATCATACATTGCCAAGGATATCACTGACCACAGAGCCTTTGGTTATATTTGTGGCAAAGAAGGAAATCATCGATTTGTGGCAATAAAAACATCCCAAGCAGTGAGTATAAATGGTTTTAACATGTTATTTAGCGATCATATTGATAAGTTTAATTTTATTCATCAATGTCGCAAGTAGGCTTACATTAACACTGCAATTAAGTTTCTGTAAAAATTCCCAACTCCACATTCCGGTAACTGTTCGGTTACACTGAGGAAAAGTTTGGCATGACCAATGCACTTACTCGGCACGTCTTTCAGACTGTGGGAGAAACTGAAGCACACAGAGGAAACCCACACAGATATGGGGAGAATGTGCAGACTCCGTACAGTCAAGTACAAGAGGCTTATGTGACCTCATTAACTTGGTCATTAATCTCACTTCAGGCAGTTTTCTGGAGAGTGGTTTCCAGCCCCAAGCCGGGAATTGAACCTGGGTCCCTGACACTGTGGGGCAGCAGTGCTAACCACTGTAGAGTAACTATGGATTAAAAATCATCTAACAATAATGGGACCATTTCATTTAATAATTAATGACATGTGGTTGTTCACTTTACTCAATCATTATATATATAATTTGTTAATTGATGTAGATCTGGTCATGTTCATTTATCAACCTCTGGTGCTCAGTAAGCCTGTACTGTACACATTGTGTAACCTTTACTCTCATTTTGACTGTTAGGCTGAACCTGTAATTCTTGACCTGCGAGATCTCTTTCAACTCATTTATGAACTGAAACTTCGAGAGGAAAAGGAGAAAATGGCCCAAAAGGACAAACAATGTGAACAAGCAGTTTATCAGGTAAAAAAAAATGCCTTGGCTTTCAGCAGCATGACGATGAAGAGCCGGACTGACAATATTCTGTTCACTAACCATTTATAGTGGTGCAGGCTATGCATGACAGAAAATAAACTGTAGCAAGTACTGTCTGTTTTTAAAGTAGCTTTTCATTAATGATATTTTAAAGGAGAAAGGTAACTCTGGTATGTGTCAATATACATTCCTTTATAGACATTCCTTTTATTTATGTTTGTCCTAATCATTTACAACTTCGTGTTCTCCATCTATCAGAGTAATAAAGGGGTTTTGCTGAACGCAGGGAGGTTTTTGGTACTTTCATTCCTCAGTATTTTTAGAGTAAGCTGGTTTCCAGGAAATGTGACACCACAGTTGTGAACTGTGCTCCATGAATTTTTGTGATGCAATTTTTGAGGCAGTGCTAAATTTTTGAATATGCTTAAATGATTTTTATGAGACATGAGGAATGAGTTCAATGGTGCATCTACAACATAAAGAACAGTAATTGTGCTGCAGATGTGTAATCTCCAGTGCAGAGTAAACCTGTTTAAACAACAGTACCCTTTGGATCATTTTCTAAGTATAAGAAAGTTGTCATCTTTTCACCTCCTCCAAGACTTTTTTCAAAAATAATTCCTGAGCCCAACAAACCAAAAAGAATCCAAAATCATTTGACAAATTTGTTTTAATTAATTTTTGTGCTCAACAAAAGGAACATTGTTAATGTTTTGAGTCGAATATGACGCTTCTGAAGAAGAGTTGCATTGAACTTGAAATGTTAACTTGTTTCTTTCTCCGCAGTTGCTGCCAGACCTGGAGAGATTTTCCACAACTTTCTGATTTACTTCAGGTTTTCAGCATCCACAGTTTTTTGCTTTAATTTTAGGCTTGCATCATGTAATCTAGGCCCCTGCGAGCAAAGCAGAAGTGGCTGCTGTCTTCACTGAGAAGCCCCTTGATAGCAAAAGGAATGAGGGAAGTTGCTTCTTTGACAATCTCTACCAACAATTCAAAAGTTCTATGCAACACAATGCTAGAATGATTGGAGATAAAGCATTGATCTTGTGCTTGTGGTGTCTGCCAAAGGGTATGTGAGTTCCCATTAATATTTTCACTGTACCGGATGGACAAAAACAATGTCTGCTAAGAAATGAAAGCCTGCCTTTGTCTCTCTCCCATCAGTAGTAAACTACTTTTTTATTTTCAGTCAAGTACAAGGGACTTAAGTGACCTCATTAACGTGGTCATTAATCTCACTCCAAGCAGTTTTCTGGAGAGTGGTTTTCAGCCCCAAATGGGGCTGTCTTCCTTTGGTGCAACTCCTAAAGCAATGCCTTCAAATTTTCAGTGTCTGGAAAAGCAGTTTTGCCTACATTTCATTTTTGTACTTTTTGAGCTAATTCCTCAACTGTGCTGCTGCCATGTCAATCTCCACTCTGATGGGGCTGGGGCCTTACCGAACATTATGGCTGGAATTTTACCATACTGCCCACCACAAGAATTGGAGCAGACATGGGGCAGACCTTGAAAAGGTCCATTGACCTTGGGCAGGATTTTAGGGTTTTGAGATGAGCGAGGCTGTAAAATCTCACCCTATATTTCCAGCCATCTGCACATTGGTAAAGCTCCTCTGCAAATATAAAACTGTAATAAACAATAGCTATCTTCATTGATTCTAGCTGTTATGAAAAATGTAAGCTTCAGGCTAGCTATTCAATAGGCCCTTTAATTGCATGTGTACATTTTGTTTCACTAAAGAGCCAATAGTTGGACTTAGTTTGACAAAATGTAATTAAGGCTTTCCATCTCTGAGCCCCATTATGTATTCTGATAGTCTCAACCTAGTTCCCAATGTTCTACAATATATAACAATTCTTAGATTATTATTAAATTGATGTTAAGTAGGGAGCCTTGTTTGCAAGGATCACAAGACGGATTATTAATTGGTCTAATAGTACAGTTGAGATTTTTCTTCTTGTTTTATTGTTGAAACTGTGCTTTACACTAACCTACTCTAGGCCTAAAGGTGTGTAATTAACTAACATACAAATTCTCATTTGTAATAACCGTATAGAAAGATTAGGGTGAAACAATCAAGAAAATCAGTGATAGTTTTAATTTTTCCAATTGCTAATACAAAAACAAGAATGGGCTTTAATTGAATATAATATTTAAATATTTGTCATTCTTCTACTTTGCAAATCCTGTAATGTGTCTCTTTCCCTAATTACGTTTGTCTGATGCTTCTGCTGATTTTCTCTCCCTTTGCATTTCTGACTCATTCTAATTCAGACAATTTTGGAGGAAGATGTGGAAGATCCTGTATATCAGGTAATTTTGGGTATCTTAAAAAAAATATCAAAAAACAAAAGCAGTACAACAGACAGGTTTACTTATCACTAACGATAAAGAAATATATTTTATTTGATGTGCTTCTTTTGTAAAGTTAAGATCAATTTACATTTAGATTAATACATTGAGAATCTTGGAAAGGTGAGAGCATTGCAATTTGATTTTCGACAACTGGATACAGTTGACTAAGTTTTATTCACAACTCTTCACATATTTGAGGGAGGTAGTGGCATAGTGTCAGTGTCGCTGGACTAGTAATGCAGGTGTCCGGGGAACCCAGGTTCAAATTCCCCCACATCAAATGGTAAAATTTGAATTTAATAAAAATCTGAAAGTAAAAGTTGATTGTTATAGAAACCCATTCCTGGTTCACTAACATCCTTTAGGGAAGCAAATCTGCTGTCCTTACCTTCTCCGGCCTACATGTGACTCCGGACCTACAGCAAAGTGGTTGACTCTTAATTGCTCTCTGAAAATACATGGGTAGGATTAAAGGCAATGAGGGATGGGCAATAATGCTCACTTCCCCAAATGAATAAAAAAATGGACCAGCACCCATTGATTGTTTTATTTATGTATAAAAATTTTCTGCAACAAAATCTTAATTGTATAAGTAAAACATTTTACCATCATGTTGGTGAAATCAAATTCACCTATTGTCTCATTGAGTACATCATTACATTTTTTCTCATGTTTTCTTTTTGTATTTCCTCCTCCTCCTTTTGTGTTTCCTTTTTTCAAAGGATCAAATCCTGCTGTAGTTTTCTAACAACTGTTACTTACCCAAGTGGTCATTAGTCGTAAGCGGATGTAGTAGAGTAGTATAATCAAATGTAGCCACTATTTCAGGTGAATGCAAAAAATCACATGAAAGTACTTATAGATTTCTTTTGTTCAACAAGTACCTCCAAAAACTGATGTCCTGTTGTTTCTGGGATCTTGCTGTGTGTTAATTGGCTGCCACATTTGCGAAAATGAAAGGCTATAAACATTCTTGGACCTCATGGGGATATTATAGGTGCTACTAATGAAGATGGTGAGCAGGAAAAGGCTGACTGGTCCATTAAGCTTGCCCCACATTCATGATAGTTACACATAAATTGAAGTTGTTTCTTCAGCTAAGTTAAATTTAGTTAAGCACTCTCTGGATTAACTATATCATCTTTCAAAGAAACTAAATCTAGATCAATACAAAAGGAATTATTTTTCATACACTGACAACAGGGATCCTCACCCACTGACTGCACATACTGAGCAGTCATAGGTACGCAGCCCATGATTATCCATTCATTGATTCCAATCGATGGGAAATTACAGATAGTGCAGTCACTCGTGAAGCTCTTTGCCAGCAATATCAGCCTGAATATGAGTTGTAAAATATGCCTAGAAATCACAACCCAGCTTTCACTTACATCATCTAACTGCTTTGAAATTGTTCTCTTTATGAGCCTCCTCAGGATGCATTCCAAATGCATTAGAAGACTTATCTTTCATCAGTCAGTCTAACACTAGCTGTATTTCAGCAATCCTTCAAAAGCCCAAGTGAAGTAACAACAAAAGAAATGTAATCCTCCAGAAGACAAATATGTGTCAGACCTTGAAATGTGGTATTAGTGATTTTCTTTTGTAAAACACATTGGGCAAGTCCAGCAATTCGATTCAGACAGTTGAATCCCATCTGGAGGATTATGGTTAACTCACATTCAAACCCACTCTGCTTTGCCGGTTAGTTTTAGCTTTCAGTCTGTGACCATGAGATATTCCATCTTAAAGGGGAAGGACATTCTGATATAATTCACTGTTGTCCATCTTGTACAGTATGTCAGATGAGACATTGTATTGATGACCATCTGAGAGAAATGATCCAGTTGTTATAAGAGTCAAATAACAATAATCATGGTTTAGATTATAATAGTGTGTTCTGAAACATTTTTAGCCAATATCTTAGATTCTTTTGGGTGCTGCATTCCTATAAACAAAAGTTTGTAGGTATTTAAAACGAAAAGAAAGGCTTGGATATATATAATACATTTATAATAGGGAATGGCCGCATAGTGTTAATGCTACTGTCTAGTGGCCAGATTTTTATGGCCACGGCGCAATTCCTAATGATACACGCAAAAGCTGGAGGAGCCAGAAATCCCATTATGTCACTGGTGGAAAGTGTGGACAGTCACGTCACACCTTTACGTCAGCATGAAGTATGATTTTGTCACCTAATAAGATTTTCCACCTCCATTGTGATTCACACCCAATCTCAAAGAGGGCACAAGACTGGAGCTGCATTTTATAGGTGTCAGGCAACTAATTGGTTGCTATGGAGATGCAAGTCCCATTAAGGGCATCTACTTGCCCCAGGAGCTTCCTGCCGATTGGACAGCTGATGTTTCAGTAGTCTCAGCGAAACTATTGAAGTGGCCGGTTCTGGGAGCAGTGGATAACGTCACCTCCCAAACAGGTCAGTGGAGGGTGGCATAGGAGAGTGGGGTGGGGAGAGGTATTTGCAGGGTTGGCCATTGCTAACATGGGACCCTTCTGTGAGACAAAGAGTGCCGGAAAAGGAGCCTATCTCCTGCTCCAAGCCTGCTATATGGGCACCTTGAAGTCTCCCCACATAAGGAAATGCCTGTCTGCCAGTGGTAAAATTCCAGTAGCGGCAGAACCTAAATTAGCCACTTAACTGCCTCAACTGGCCTCTGGATAAGTGGACTGGCAAAATGGCTTGACAGTGGGAAGGCAGCAGACACTCCTGCCCCATCTTTTTTCTTGCTGTTTTAAGGTCAACTTCCCAACCTGTGCCCTGAACTCCAGTCTGACCAGGGCAGCTGAGAGAACTCAAATTCAATTTCTTAATAAATTTGGAATTAAAAAAAAGAATCAATAGCAATCATGAAACGACTGGATGATGGTTAAAAAAAAAAAATTCTTCTGGTTCACCAATGTACTTCAAGGAAGGAAATCTGCTGCCTTTACCAAGTCTGCCCCATGAGTAATCAACCCACAGCAAGGTGATTGACTCTTAATTGCCTTTTCTGAATTGGGACAACAAGGCCTCTGAGATGGCCCAGCAAACCATTCAGTTATTTATTTAAATTCATTTTATGGGATGTTGGATTTATTGTCCATCTCTTGTTGCCCTTCAGAACAAGCTGTCTTCTTGAACTGTTGCAATCTCTGAGATATAGGTAGATCCACAGAGTGCTGTCAGGGAGGGAATTCCAGGATTTTGACAACAGCGGCAGTGAAGGAATGGCAATATATTTCCAAGTTAAGATGTTGAGACACTTCAAGGGGACCTTCCAGCTGGTGGTGTTCCTCAGTATCTCCTGCTCTTGTCCTTTTAGATGGTAGTGGCCATAAAAGATGTTGCCGAAGGAAGCTTGGTAAGTTGCTGCAGTGCACTTTGTAGATAGTATACACACTGCTGCAACGCGTCATCTATAGTGAAAGGATTGAATGTTTGTGGAAGGGGTTGCAATCAGATAGGCTGCTCTGTCCTGGATGGTGTCAAGCTTCTTGAGTTTTAATGGAGATGCACTCATCCAGGCATGTGAAGAGTATCCTATTACATTCCTGACTTGTGCCTTGTAGATGGTAGCCAAGCTCTGGGGACTTGGGAGGTGACTTACTCATCACAAGCCTTTGACCTACTCTGACAGCCTCAGTATTTATATGGCTAGTCCAGTTTAGGTTCTGGTCAATAGTAACCTCAGGATGTTGATAGTGAAGGTTTTAGCAATAGTAATGCCGTTGAATGTCAAGTGGTGAAGGCAGATATACCAAGGAAGGGCTGGGGGTATTGCATTCACCTGAGCTCTTCCAGTGGATCTGCTCAGCAGGTATACGCTGTGGGAGACTGATCTTAATTTACATTGGAGTGCATTCACGCCAACATGAATAGATAATCTAATGGTGGTGAATTAATAGGCTTGGAGGCCTGATATTTAGATCAAACTGTATTATTATGGGGTTCTAGCATTAAATGCCAAAAATCCCGTTATGTCACTGGTGGAAAGTGTAGACAATCACATGACGCCTTTATGTCAGCATGAAGCAGATTTAGCCATCTTTAAGATTTTCCACCCCCCATTGTGATTCACACCTAATCTCAATGAGAGCACAAAATCCTGACCATAGTCAGGCAATATGACAGATGAAAATAGACAGCCTTACTGTTGGTGCAAAGATGTGCTTGGAAACTTTCTGAGGGAAATTTCTGCTTTCCAGTACTTAACGTCAGATAAGCACAATCTGATATTTGAGCAACAGTCGAGGATTCAAAAGAGGTAGTGGTGAAGTTGAATAAAATAAATATTAAGAATATTTAAAAGATTACCCAAAACACTAACACTCTCTCTAATTTCTTCCTTTTAAATTCAGCAACTGAAGGGATGAATTTAACTCCATGCCACCAAGCAAAGAAACAGTTAAAATGGAGTGGGATGCATAGCTAACTACCTCAATCCATTTGCCTGCAGTTTTAAATACGTATTATGAATGCTTGCCTGATGCCAGCAGAGCCCAGCCTCCTTAAATATGTTAATCATGTCACTGGGATCCAACTGCAATATTAACCTGAGGCATGATCAAAGGAGCAATGGTGGTTTACCTACCAAGCAAAAGATGTCAAGAAGTGGATATGAGGCCAGAGGAGAAGCACAATGGTAACTTGTTAAAAAAATAAAGTTTCCTTCTGGGCCAGAAGAACTGAGTAAGAATTTAGCAACACCAATTTTAAATCCAACTGATTTATTTGATAGTAAAATTGCGAGCTTTCGACACTGTGTCTTCGTCAGGCAAATACAGTGTTCTGGTCTGCAATAGCACACATCAGCACAGACAGTCACAGATTGCTGATTAGAATGCGAATCCTTACATCTAACCTGCTATTCAAGTGATAAAGTGGCTAACAATGTGTGTGAAGGGAATCCTGAGCATTGGTTAGAGAATTGTGGATTTTCTCCAGACAGCACAGTAAGTGAGGTTTTTTGCTAACCCAGGCAAGTTACGGGGGTTACAGATAGTGTGTCATGAAGCCAAGATCCCTATTAAGACTGTCCTCATGTGTGCGGAACTTGGCTATCAGTCTCTGCTCAGCGACTCTGCGCTGTCGTGTGTCACGAAGGCCCCCTTGAAGAACATTTACCCGCAGGTCGGAGGCCGAATGCCCATGACTGCTGAAGTGTTCGCCCACAGGAAGGGAACTGTTTTGCCTGGTGATTGTTGAGCGATGCTCATTCATCCGCTGTCGTAGTGTCTGCATGGTCTCCCCAATGTACCATGCTTCGGGACATCCTTTCTTGCAACGTATTAGGTAGACAACGTTGGCCGAGTTGCAAGAGTATGTACCGTGTACCTGGTGAATGGTATCCTCACGTTTGATGATGTCGTCCATGTCTATGATCTGGCATGTCTTGCAGAGGTTGCTGTGGCAGGGTTGTGTGGTATTGTGGTCACTGTTCTCCTGAAGGTTGGGTAGTTTGCTGCGAACAATGATCTGTTTGAGGTTGTGCGGTTGTCTGAAAGCAAGAAGTGGGGGGGTGGGGATGGCCCTAGCGAGATGTTCATCGTCATCAATGATATGTTGAAGACTCCGGAGAAGATGTCGTAGCTTCTCTGCTCCGGGGAAGTACTGGACAACAAAGGGTACTCTGTCCACCGTGTCCCGTGTGGGCCATCCCCACCCCCCCACTTCTTGCTTTCAGACAACCGCACAACCTCAAACAGATCATTGTTCGCAGCAAACTACCCAACCTTCAGGAGAACAGTGACCACAATACCACACAACCCTGCCACAGCAACCTCTGCAAGACATGCCAGATCATAGACATGGACGACATCATCAAACGTGAGGATACCATTCACCAGGTACACGGTACATACTCTTGCAACTCGGCCAACGTTGTCTACCTAATACGTTGCAAGAAAGGATGTCCCGAAGCATGGTACATTGGGGAGACCATGCAGACACTACGACAGCGGATGAATGAGCATCGCTCAACAATCACCAGGCAAAACAGTTCCCTTCCTGTGGGCGAACACTTCAGCAGTCATGGGCATTCGGCCTCCGACCTGCGGGTAAATGTTCTTCAAGGGGGCCTTCGTGACACACGACAGCGCAGAGTCGCTGAGCAGAGACTGATAGCCAAGTTCCGCACACATGAGGACGGTCTTAATAGGGATCTTGGCTTCATGACACACTATCTGTAACCCCCGTAACTTGCCTGGGTTAGCAAAAAACCTCACTTACTGTGCTGTCTGGAGAAAATCCACAATTCTCTAACCAATGCTCAGGATTCCCTTCACACACATTGTTAGCCACTTTATCACTTGAATAGCAGGTTAGATGTAAGGATTCGCATTCTAATCAGCAATCTGTGACTGTCTGTGCTGATGTGTGCTATTGCAGACCAGAACACTGTATTTGCCTGACGAAGACACAGTGTCGAAAGCTCGCAATTTTACTATCAAATAAATCAGTTGGATTTAAAATTGGTGTTGCTAAATTCTTACTGAGTTCTTACTACCCCAGTCCAACACTGGCATCTTTACACCAGAAGAACTGACACAGGTCTCAAAAAACAATAAAGCTTTAGCACTTTTCAGAATCACTGGAGGTGTCAAAACGCTTACAACCGATGAAGTACTTTTGAAGTGTAGTCACTGTTGTAATGTAGGAAAATGCAGCAGCCAATTTGCGCATGGCAAGATCCCACAATGTGATAATGACCAGATAATCTGTTTTTGTGATGTTGATTGAAGGATCAATATTGGGAAGGACATCAGGGATAACAACTTCCCTGCTCCTCTTCAAAATACTGCCATGGCCTACTGAAAGATAGCACTTCTGACATTGCAGCACACTCTCAGTATGACAATGGAATGTCAGGCAAGCTTTTTGTGCTCAAGGGCAGGAATGGAATTCAGACCCTTATGACTTTGAGATTTGCCCCTCTCTCAGATTTCTCTATCTCTACCCTCCTGTGATAGCTATTCTTTTTGGACCCAATGACCTCTGGCTTATTTACCGTACACCAGAGATCATGAACTCCGGTCCCTGGTAGTAGTCATCTGAGTTTATAATGTAATAAAATGTCCAAAGACAGCCACTTCCCAACTAATTCCAGGCCACTTTTGGTCAGAAAGTCCAATTCAAATGTAAATGAGGCTGGGCTATTAAACCCAGGTCAGGCCAGCCATTCATTAAGCCATTTTCCCAAACAAGGAAAAAGCCTAAAATCATATGAAGGAGTTAACCAGCTAATCTGTTTTCAGTGATGAAAGTTGGGACAGAAAATTAGCTAAAATTGTCATATAATTCCTTACTACAAATAATTCTGCAGATAGTTCTCTGCAATCTTAAGTATCAAGTTGAATCACTGAAGAACTCGAAATCCAGGTTTAATGACTCTCTAGGACTCTCATCAGTCTGTGCAGACATGTCAACCTTACTATTGTATTCAGCCCCTAACAGGAGACTGGAACTCAATTGTCCGTAGGGGCAGGAATTTGATCACAATGTGCGGGTGGGAATAGAGGTAGAAGGATGTGAAATTTCACACCGTCAGTCAATATGCCTATTTATCAGCTCCATCCTCGAGCTATTTTCGAGAGGTTTGAGTGGGAGACTGAGCAACAAGCAACAGGCAGCTAACTGCAGTAATAAAAGACCAATTAAAGCCACTCATCAAAGGCCAACTGGAAAATTCCAATCGGCCTTCAGGCTCCCTATGGCATTGGTAGCATGGCAATTCCCTAGAGGTCTCTGAGAGGGCAAGCACTCCAGAATGCCTCTGAAGCCCCCATCCACATACCTGGCCACAGCTGCAGCCATAGGCCACCTTGTAGAGAGCTGTCTGCCATAGTAACACAGTAGCTATGGCCAATTTTTAATTCTGATCTTTTAAAACTGCTGTGAGAGTGCCTGAAAATGGAGGTATCCTTCGAAGGCTGCAGCTCTGGCTCAATTCTATCGGTCCTTCCAGCTAGGAGAGCCTGCCCACCAAGTTTAATTTTCTAATGAGTGTGCTCACTAGTCACTAAATAGTCACTCAAGGAAAAGTCCAGTGAGTTAATCCTAGCCCAAAACAGAAACTCCTGTTCAGGGTTAATTAAATGATATTAATCGAACCAAGCTAACACTTGTGCGCCCAAATCAAATTCCCTTGGTAACAATTACTTGCTAATTTATCGTTTTCTCTAAGTTCTCTCTAATTCTATGTATCCTGCAGTCATAAACCATGTATCCACAATTAATGTTCCCAGGAAATAAATGGAGTGAGTTGAGAAATTTCTAGCTATTTATATTTAATAATTTTATATATTTTTTAAAAATAGCTTGTATCTTCTCTAATTGCCTTCCATGTATTCTCCTGTATAGTCATTTTCACTTGCACCTCTTTCATTTTACATCTAACCTAGCTATGTTCATTCATTTTATTTCCCATTACTTCCTTCTGTTTAGTTATCTCATCTATTCAATTATTTTTTCATCTCTTGCCTTTGTTCTTTAATAGAGGTTTACAACATTCATAGAACAACCTCACAGAACAGTGTGCACAAGTATTATAATCAATTGGAACTTTGGTATTAAGGCATACAACATACTGAGAGAATGTGGCAATTTTGTGGTATTTATTTACTATCAAAAATAATCTTTTCCTGTGATTGAGTTTTAAGATGGAAATACTCCAAATGGTGACCACATTGTCACCTTCAGACATTTTTTGAATTTAATTTCTGTCACAGATATGTTAAGAACCCTTCTTTGAATGCTAATTTTCAAGATTAGGGCATAACCAAACTTGGAAGGTAATGAATCTAAACTTAGATTAATCAGATAAGTGCATATGACAGTATTAAATTCACATGCCCAGCTGGAGAAAGAATCATCTAGCATTATAGTCAGACTAATCCATGATGGTTTTTCAGTGTACTCATGATGCTGCTTATGAATATAATGACTTATTTGACAATCAAGGAAAATGGACTAGCATAAAAATAGCTCCTAATAGTATTTACAAAAGAAGAGTTTATTCAGTGTATTGCTGAGCCTTATGGACTGGGATTGGTGCCAGTTATCTCCCCAATCTCTTACACATTACTTGTTTTCTGTCAGGCATCAATGGAATGATTAAAGTCAGCTTTGGAATGCCAGGATTAGGCAAATTTCCAGATTGCTTTTCCACAACCCTGCTGGAAGTGCACTCTCTTAACTGACAGTAAGGACAGGATAATGCTTCTCTGGTAAAATATCTACGCAGCAATCCTCGTCCAAGTTCGTACATGCATAGGGACCAGTTCCCACTGTATAATCGTGAACAATGAAGTTGCACTCCAGCAAGGAATTGAAGCTTTCAGGAAAGGATAAAATTGTCTTGAAAGAAAAGTCCTGAAACATAAAAGTCAATTTGAAGAATAATTTGCAGTTTGTAATAATGTGTAATAATAACAATGTTCCTATATGTACATATTGCTAACTATTCTGACAACCAACATGTTAGGTCAAAGTTCTGCAGTCCTGCCACATCCAGTCATGAAAGATAGTCAAAGAGCTAATGGAGAGAAGAGTTGATCCATGAAGATCCTCATTCTCAATGATAGCAAAGTCCAGTACATCAGTGCAAAGATCAAGGCTTAAACTCGACTGAACCAGCCATATAAATACTTTAGCTGTTAAAGAAGTCAGAGGTTAGGTTAGTAATTTACCTCCTGACACCCCAAAGCTGTCCACATAAATAAGTGACTACAAAACAATTTTGAAGAAAGGTATTCTATAGCAAGCAACTCACCTCCTGACTCCAAAGCCTTTATTTCCACCAACTACAAGGCACAAGACAGGAGTATGATGGAATACTGTCCACTTGCCTAGGAGAGTACAGCTCCAACGTAAACCTAACATTTTCAGGCAACAAATTTATTGGCACCCCATCCATTAGCTTAAAGATTCCCTCCCTAGGCCATCAAAACATGTATTTGCCATGTAAACCATCTACAAGTTGCCAAGGTTTCTTGGACAGCATCTTATAAACCTACAATCTCCAGCACGAGAAGAGAAAGACACATGGGAACATTGCCACCCACAAGTTCCACTCCAGGCCACACACCATTCTGACTTTGAAATATATTTCTGTTCCTTTACTGTTGCTGGGTCAGAATCCTAACAGAATTGTTGTGTACCTAAACCATATGGACTGCAGTAGTTCAAGAAGACAGTTCACCCTATCTTCTTAAGGGCAATTAGAGATGGGTAATAAATGCTCTCTTAGCCAGTAATTGTCACATCCCTTGAATGAACAAAAAAATCCCATTTACATCATTTCTTTTCATGGTAAATAGTTAAAATGTAGACTTCATACACAAGGGTGGCGATATTTGTGTTTGTAGATTGCCTGAAGAGATCCTGTCTGAACTGTTTGACTTTGCTATTGAAAGTCAATGAGAGATTGCACTGTTGGATTAACCCCTTAAGATTTGTAAATGATGACGGTATGGTACTACTGAAGAAATTTCAAGCACCCAATATGTAATTCTCTTTTGATTGAAATACAGATGATTAATAACTTCAAATCACTGAGCCCTGCTTTTGACATTTAATGTCCTATTCAGAGTGTACTTAATAACAGCAATCTAGCACTAATGGATTATTAGCAAGGTAGGCAGTCTGATTCTATGCTTTTAACGTACACGGAGCTCTGTGTGGTATCTCCCTATGCTATAAAATATTATGAAATTGCTGCTCTTATTCTTGCTTTTGATTTTTTTTTTGTTTCTGCTTCTTAAATTTATCATGTACTTTCCTACTGTTTTGCCTTTTCTGCTTTCCATTTGTGCTGTCAATGTAACAGTACATTGTATTTGAGGCTGGACATGAACCAATCCGTGAAACAGAGGAGAGCATTTACCAGGTACAAAATTTTAATTAAATCTATTTCAGAGATTTTCCTGACTAATATGGTGGACACTTTCACTTGTAAGGACTCATGCTCAGTAATTCAAATCTGGCTGCAGAATGAAAACAATTTTTTAGTTTTTTAGCCTCACTCATTTGTTGCCTTGAAAGGAGCAACATAGAAATGGCATTACCCTATTTAGTATTTAAGATATTGTCACCATAGATATCAATATTCATTTGATATAAAAATGATTTTTGACCTAATCATTAATAGTTTAAAAGTGACTGACAGTTAATGGTTATGATTTAATTGTAAGGGAAACTAATCAATGTTTCAGAGAAATAATAAATAATATCTTATTGCAGCATATCAAAAAGAAAAAAAAAGTTAGTGTTACAATAAGGTATCATTGGTTCAGAGTTGATGATGCTTCTTAAGATATCCACAGTGGAGAACACCAACAGACTGAATTAAAGAAGTTATCATCTATAACCTTAAAAATAACTGCTGACATCAATTTCATGTTGCAGTTGTCCAGGAAACAAGAAAAATAATTCAATCTGGTTTGATGCTGTGACTTTGTAAAATGCATTAGCAACCGTTGCTAAGTGGGATACTCTCTCCTATAGTGTCACCAATTTAATTTCCATGTTAAATTCTTGATGGTCTGAATAACCCTAAGCATGGTTCATACTAGATGAATTTGCTGTAAATGTCATGCCTGTTGAAATGTTAAAATTGTTTTCTATGTGCTGTAATTGGTGATATCATTTTCCAATGCATCATTCATTCTCCAGGATTACTAAATAGGCATTATGTAGTCTGTTGGTAAACCCAGTACAACCTCTTCAAGGAACTGTACTCTCTCAATACCCATCATGGTTAAGATCAGAGAAGTCTGCCTGTGTTACAGTAGGGAATTTCAAGTTGCTTATTTAATAGCTTTCACTGCTCATCGAACATTTTCCTTTAAGCTGTTTATCACAGAATTGTTACGCTGCAGAATTGGCCAGTGCAGTCCATTTGACCCATCATATCTGCAGCAGCTCTCTAAATGAATAATTCACCTGTTGCCATTCTTTTTTCCCTGTAACCCTGCACGTTCTTTTTCTTCAGGCTAATTTCCTTTTGAATTTCTCAACTAAACCTCTGCTGTACTCTCAACACTACATTTCAGACCTTAATCAGTCAGTGCATGAGAAAGTTTTTTCTTATGTTGCTTTTGGTTTTTTTTTCCAAATAGTCTAAACCTGTGCCCTCTCTTCCTTGATTGTTTCACAAGTGAGAATAGTTTCTTCCTATCTGTCCTGTAATGATTCTTCCTGACTTTGAATACCTCTATCTAATTTCCTCTCATCTTCTGTTGTGACAAGGCTTTCACCAGCAATTGGTGATCATGATGGAGAGTTTTGAAGAGGGGGAACCTTTTCTGGTTCCTTTTGGCACCTCTATGCAGTGTGCAGGGTGTTTGGGCAGTCTAAAATTATCATGGGCCTCAAGTGTGTGGAAGGCTGGAGGAGAAAAAGCAGATGTCTGGAAAAGCCAGACCATGCAAAGGTCAAAAAGAACAGGAGCGTGGAGAGCTCTATGCAAACTGACCCTCAGATAGCAGCAGTGCAGAAAACACAGGGAACTGGAGAGAACAGGAGCATGGAAAATAAGGGAAGCCTGAGGCAACCCAAGCCTGAGTAGAGTGTGAGCCCACAGTACAAGAACTCAGAAGGATAAGAGTTCTAAGAGAATGGGAGTCTGGCAACCAGGGGATCCAGAATGAGTGTGGAGAAAGTGGGAGACTGCAGGGATCTGGAGATTGTGAGAGCTCATTTGAGCTCTGGAGCCTGGAGAGATCAAGAGCCTGGGGAGAAATGAAATACAGAAAGGAGCCTGCAAGTGATGGAGACTGGAGAGATTGGGAAAACACGTGACCAGTGAGAGCAGCAAGGAGCAGGAGCTCAGGACTTGAGTTGCAGCCTGGTAAGAGCTAAGACCATCAATCAGACAACTCAAAGCTTCTGATAGTGGCTAGAGAACCAGGAAGTGGAACTGGACCAGGCCTGCAGCTAGTTGGAGATCTTGTCGGACTAAGTGGGAAGCAAGCATGGGTTTAGAAGTCCCAAAGAGAAAAAGATTCCCCTTGGTTCTAGGAAGCAAGGTAATCTTATTCTTGTCCTCACAGAAAGTTAGCAATAGGAGTGCCAACAACTGAACTCTGCTATCCAACTGGAAGATCAGTTGAATTGGTTATAAATATTCATTACAAATAGTCTATTTCTCTAAGTTAATCTTTTCCATGCATGTTTATAAAGTCTTCATGTCAGTGGGATAAAAGATCTCAGTTTTATAACCTTTGTATAATCTACGCACTCGAATCCCATATTACAAGAGGAAGGTAGTCTCAACTTTTCCAATCTATCTTCATTGCTGAAGTTCCTCATCCTTGGAAGCATTCTTGTGAATCCTTTCTGCACTCTGTCCAATGCTTTCAC
This sequence comes from Sphyrna mokarran, assembly GCA_024679065.1. Lineage (NCBI taxonomy): Eukaryota > Metazoa > Chordata > Chondrichthyes > Carcharhiniformes > Carcharhinidae > Sphyrna > Sphyrna mokarran. The sequence continues at coordinate 44,857,303 of JAGIQG010000009.1, forward strand.
ATCCTATCAGCAGTTTCCTAAACTAGATGCAATATTTCAGCTGAGGCCAAACTGGATATTTAAACTGAACCTATATATATATATATATATATAAATATATATATAAGCTTTCCAATGCACATGATAATTTAAAATAGACAGTCTGTGACATAAGCACTGACAGTAATGATTTACAAAAGATATTTTAAAAAATGATGAACAGAGTATTACTCATGTTTCAAACTTCTCCACTGTGGTAAATATTTGCCATTATTTTATGCTTGAGTTGTGAAAATAACTATCAAAGTAAAATCACTACTGTCATAACTCTCTCAGGATACCTTTCTATACTACAACTAGGCAGAATCGTGCTTCCATCTTCATAATTTATTAACAATGTGCCCTATTACTGTAGCTGCCTGGCATATCTGTTCCTAATGGCAGATTGAAGTTTCAGAGTAACTTTTGGGTAGATGAGATCAATGCAAGATGAAATCTTATAGAATATATTTAAAAGAGATTGTCAGTCAGAGGTATCCTTCCATTTATTTAAGAGAGTAAACATGCCACAAATCCTTTGGGGATGAAAGAGTTTCATGTTGTTCACTTCTGCTGATGGCTGAAGAGACATGAAAAGCACAAATGCTGTCCATGAGATGGATATCAGGTGCTGTTGTTTTCCTGATGTCCAGTGATGTAGCCATGCCACAGATTGTCACGGTGGTGCTCGCTAAACCAAAGGTGATGTCAGCATTTCCTTCTGTCATTGGCTTGTGCCTCTCTGGTATGAGATACTTAGGGTTTGCAAACAACCTTGAAGCAGGGCTTTGAAAAACTAACTGGTCTCATGACCCGAAGTATTTTGCTGTGCACAAACTCCTTGCAAATACATCTGTCTTCCATTCTGTTAATATATGTCTCAGCCACCAGTGAGTGTTAGCACATTTGGGAGATTTGCCTTTGAGAGGACTATCACATTTATAACTTTTAGCATGTAAAACTTTACTGTATTTAGAGTACTACAATTATGAATAATAAGGCAATCACTAATGTGATTTTGTTAAGATTATCAGAATAATAGCAGATCAATTTCCTGTTAAAATTGATTCAGTTATTAAAATTAAATTTTAGAGAATTATATTATACTGATACTTTTATGATTGATTTCAATTATATAATGTTTAAGTATGAGCCCTGCAAGTCATTAATGTTTACAGCATGGAAACAGGCCCTTCGGCCTGTCCGTACTATCCAGTTTTTACAACAAGCTAATCATAATTGCCTGCGTTAGGCCCATTTTCCTCTCAATCCATATAACCCAGGTAGCTGAGTAAATGCTTTTAAAAAGACAACATTTTACCTACCACTACTACTGCATCTGACAGCTCTTTCCAAACATTCACTATCGTCTGTGTGAAAAAATTGTCCTTCTGGATCTTTTTATATCTCTCCCCTCTCACCTGAAATCTATGCCTTTTAGTTTTAGACTCCCCTACTTTTGGAAAAAGATGTTGACTATCTATCTTATCTTTGCCCTTCATTATCTTATAGACCTCAATGAGATCTCCCATAATCCTCCGACATTCCAAAGAAAAGTGTCCCAGGCTGTCCAGCATCTCCTTATAATTGAAGCTATCAAGTCCCAGTAGCATCCTAGCAAATCTTTTCTGCACTCTTTCTAGTTTAATAATATCCTTTCTATAATAGGGTGAACATAATTGTACACAGTATTTAAAATGTGGCCTCTCTAATGTCTTGTACAACTTCACAAGACGTCTCAACTCCTGTATTCGATATTCTGACCAATGAAATCAAGCATGCCCAATGCTTTCTTCACCATTCTGTCCATCTGTGACTCCACTTTCAAGGAGCTATGAATCTGTATCCCTAGATCTCTATTCTAAAACTCTCCCAATGCCCTAGATTAACTGAGTAGATTATGCCCCGAGTCAGTCTACCAAAGTGCATCACCTCACATTTATATAAATTAAACTCCATCTGCCCCTGGCCCAATTGATCAAGACCCTAGACTACCTTTTTCACTGTCCGCTATGCCACCAATCTTGATGTCATCTGCAGATTTTCTAACTATGCATCTTAAATTCTCATTCAAATTATTAATATAAATAACAAATAACTGTGGACCCAGCATTGATCCACTTATTAACAGGGAAGTTTGAATTTAAGAGCTGTGGGGTTTTGCTGTACAGGACCTTGGTGAGACCACATTTGGAATATTGTGTGCAGTTCTGGTCACCTCACTGTAAGAAGGATGTGGAAGCATTGGAGAGAGTACATAGGAGATGCACCAGGATGCTGCCTGGTTTGGAGTGTAGGTCTTATGAGGAAAGGTTGAGGGAGTTGGGGCTTTTCTCTTTAGACTGGAGGAGGATGAAAGGTGACTTAATGGAGGTTTATAAGATGATGAGGAGGATAGATAGAGTAGACATGCAGAGACTGTTTCCTTGCGTGGGTGTAGCTGTTACTGTGGGGCATAACTATAAGATTCATGGTAGGAGATATAGGAGGGATGTCCGAGGTAGATTCTTTACTCAGAAAGTGGTGGAGTGTGGAATTGTCTGCCTGCTGTGATAGTGGAGTCGGATACTTTAGGAAATTTCAAGCGGTTATTGGATAGGCATATGGAGTGTACCAGAATGATAGGGAGTGGGATAGCTTGATCTTGGATTTGCATGTAGCTCATTACAACATTGAGGGCCGAAAGGCCTGTACTGTGCTGTACTCTTCTATGTTTCTATAATCCCTGAGCTAGTCACAGGCCTTCAGTTTGAAAAACAACCCAACCACCCTCTGTCAGCAAACCAATTTTATGTCCAATCGGCTACCTCGCCCTGGATCCTGTGAAATTTAACTTTATGCAACAACCTACCACATGGTACCTAGTCAAAGGCTTTTCTAAAGTCCATTTGGGGCCCCTGCTGTTTGTAATTTTTATAAATGATCTGGATGAGGGTATTGAAGGATGGATTAGTAAATTTGCGGATGACACCAAAGTCGGAGAAGTGGTAGATAGTGAAGAGGGGTGTTATAGTTTGCAGAGAGACTTGGACAAGTTGCAGAGCTGGGCCGAGAGGTGGCAAATGGAGTTCAATGCGGAAAAGTGAGAGGTAATTCACTTTGGCAGGAATAACAAATGTGTAGAGTATAGGGCTAATGGTAGAACTCTTAATAGTGTTGATGAACAGAGGGATCTTGGTGTATATGTGCATAAATCCCTGAAAGTTGGCAATCAAGTCGATAAGGTTGTTAAGAAGGCATATGGAGTCTTAGCTTTTATTGGTAGGGGGATTGAATTTCGGAGCCGCAACGTCATATTGCAACTGTACAAAACTCTAGTGCGGCCGCACTTGGAGTATTGTGTGCAGTTCTGGTCCCCGCCTTATAAGAAAGATGTGGAGGCTTTGGAGATGGTACAGAGGAGGTTTACCAGGATGTTGCCTGGTATGGAGGGCAGGTCTTATGAAGAGAGGCTGAGGGATTTGAGGCTGTTTTTGTTAGAAAGGAGGCGGCTTAGAGGGGACCTAATCGAAACATATAAGATGATTAGAGGTTTAGATAGGGTGGACAGTGATATCCTTTTTCCTAGGATGGAGAAAGCTAGCACGAGGGGACATAGCTTTAAATTAAGGGGTGGTAGTTATAGGACGGATATCAGATGTAGGTTCTTTACCCAGAGGGTGGTAAGGGTATGGAATGCCCTGCCTGCTGCAGTTGTAGATGCGCCAAGTTTGGTGGCGTTTAAGAGGTTAGTAGATAAGTTTATGGATGAAAAGGGAATGGTTTAGGTTGGAGGGTCATTGCTTTTTCCTAATTGGTCGGTGCAACATCGAGGGCCGAAGGGCCTGTTCTGCGCTGTAATGTTCTATGTGGACAACATTGACTGCACTGCCCTCACCTACCTTCTAGGTTATCTTTTCAAAAAACTCAGTCAAATTCGTGAAACATGATTCTCCACTCACAAAGCCATGCTGACAAATTAACTACCACCCCTTAATTTAAAGCTATGTCCCCTCGTGCTAGCTTTCTCCATCCTAGGAAAAAGGCTATCACTGTCCACCCTATCTAAACCTCTAATCATCTTGTATGTTTCAATAAAGTCTCCTCTTAGCCGCCTTCTTTCTAACGAAAACAACCTCAAATCCCTCAGCCTCTCTTCATAAGACCTGCCTTCCATACCAGGCAACATCCTGGTAAACCTCCTCTGTACCCTCTCCAATGCCTCCACATCTTTCTTATAATGTGGGACCAGAACTGCACACAATACTCCAAGTGCGGCCGCACTAGAGTTTTGTACAGTTGCAACATGACGTTGCGGCTCCGAAATTCAATCCCCCTACCAATAAAAGCTAAGACTCCGTATGCCTTCTTAAAACCTTATCGACTTGATTGCCAACTTTCAGGGATCTATGCACATATACACCAAGATCCCTCTGTTCTTCAACACTATTAAGTTCTCGCCTCACTAAATGCCTGTAGATCTTGCTTCTCAGAATACTTCTAATTTACACAATACAGATGTTAGGCTGACCAGTCTGTAATTCCCAGGTTTTTTCCTGCAGTCCTTCTGAAACAATGGCACAACATTTGCTACCCTTCAATCTCCAGGCACCTCACCAAGTGATGTGGCATAATGTCTTAGCACATCAGGACGCTGTATAAAGTGATTGGTCTGAGATCTGGGATTCTCCCAGCCTTCTGCACTGCTGTGGCTGGGAAACTGTAGAAGAGGCTGTTTCACAGGTTCCCCACGGGGTGCCACGACTTCTGCGATCTCCCAGTGCTGGATTTCTAACGCCATCAGCTCTGTGTCAGAAATCATCATAATGCAGATGATATTATTCTTCTCCCTCCCATTTTAATCTCAATAGTGGGCCAGGACTATAGTCTCTAAACCAGCTAGCCTCTTCTCCCACACTCACATGGAGTATTGCACTTCACCTGGGTTTAGTATAGCTCCCCATATACGGAAAGCTGGCAGCCCAACCCTGCTGGAGTGAACGGGAGGTGTGGGGAGAAGAGGGGCTATCATGGCCTCCTCCCTCCTCCCCAAGGTTGGACACTAGGAGATGTCACCTCAGCAGTGGCAGCATGGGCCCTCTGTCACTGCCCAAAGGGGAAAGTGGCAATGGCAAGGGGCACCTTGGCACTGCCCATCAGGTATTGGGCAGCGTCAGGGGAGCAGGGCTTATTGGGGATGGGGCCTCTGGGCTTGATCATTGGGGAGGTTGTGGGGGGGGGGGTTCCTGTTGCCACTCTGCATTTACGTTGAGTCAGTAAGAGGTCTGGCAACACCAATTTTAAATCCAACCGATTTATTTGATAGTAAATCTGCTAGCTTTCGGCGTTTGTGCCTTCGTCAGGCGATTTACTATCAAATAAATCGGTTGGATTTAAAATTGGTGTCGCCAGACCTTTTACTGAGTTTACCCCAGTCCAACGCCAGCATCTCCACAACATTTAGGTTGAGTGACAGAGGGAGGGAGGCCAGCATTTAGGACTGACCAGCAGGCTCATGGGATGCTGCCAGACTGCTGGAGGAGGTCAGGGCTGCAGTTGTGGGGGGGGTGGATGGAGGCATCGGGTGATCAGCGGGGGAAGTTAATTGAGGTGGACAGAGAGGGGGAGGGTTGAGGCTGGCCCAGACACGTTCAGGGGGCCAGAAATTGGACCCTGGGGTGCCTTAAGAACAGCAGGGGTCGCAGAGCTGGCCAACAATTGAGTGGCCAGCAATCAGGAGGCCGGCACATAGGGATCACTGCACATGTGCTAATCTCGGCACTGACAGATCAGTGCAGTGGTCCACTCAGCGCAAGGCTGCCAGCCTCTCTAGTAGGAATAGGCCCTCCCTACTGATTTCTGGAATGATTTACATGAAGGCACTCTGCTGTGCACAGAGTATGGGAGATTCGTTTTGAAACTCCCACTGAGAAAACCAGCATGAGTTACTCATTTGTATGCAAATTCGACACTTAGAATTCTTTTCTGAGAATCGCCCCTGATGTTCTCCACTCTGTTGAGATCCTGATCTGACCCATCTCACTTTGATAGACACTGTTTCATTGTTACTGTGAGTGAAGAAGTATTAGCCAGAAAATTATCCCATGCTTTCCTCATATAAACATTTCAGAGGAGCAATGCTGCAGGTCACCTGGTTAGAGTTTAAAATAAGTGGCTGTTTATATCCTATTCTTTTAACACCTGATAATTCAAAATGCTTATTAGAATCAAAATATTATACTAAGCAAAAATCTTTGAGTGATAATTGCATACTTTTTCCCCTGTATTGTTCCATTATTTCTCACCTAAAGACTAGACGTGTTCATACAATTTTCTCCAGGTGGAAGACAGGGCATAAAATCTAGTCCCATGTAAAGTTCCTCCTTTTTGATCATTTCTAAATAATCTGTAAAATTGAAACATTTTGTTATGAACCAGTGAATTGTGTCTACAGTACATGCTGCAGATTAGACTATTAGAGTTCTTGAGAATGCTATAGCAATGGTGTGATTACCCCTGAGGCTACATGGTGGATGTAGCATTTTATTCCAGGAATGACATGTCTGGCTACACCATTACCTTTTGATAATATTGAAGCCTTTATGGAATCAACTGTTTTTCTTTGAAACCATCAAAAATTACATGGATCCATAAGAGTGTTATGACAGTATAAGATTGTTCACTCGAATATGTGTTTTCTAATTGTGTACACAGGTTCCCACAAGTCAGCAGAAGGAAGGTGTTTATGATGTGCCAAAAAGCCAACCAGTGAGTCAAATCTGGATCTTTCTATCCCGTGCTTTGTATCACTGATTTTTTAATATTATTAATTAAGTTTAAGTTAAAATATACTAAATCTTCAAGTCTGTTTTTCAAGTTAGATGTGTTACCTCACTGAGCTACTTTCATATTATGTCTTTATCTAACCTCTGGTTGAAATGCTTAATGATTTGCCCTTGGCATCAATTTCCTCAATATGTGACGATCTAATCTGCTATGCATACCCTTGCGTATTCATCAATACCTTTCAGCATTATGCCCTGGCAACAAGAATCTAATCAGTTGTTTGGATAGTTTTAATTTGAATAGCTGAAGTAGCAATTAAAATGACCAGAAACGTTTATCTGATGTGATTGAGAACTGTGTTTCTTTTTTCTCTTCGATGATGTAATATATTAGGTAAAGATGGTGGTGTTGTGGTGATAATGTCACTGGACTAGTAATCCAGAGGCCCAAGCTAATGCTCTGGGGACCATAGCAGCTGGTGAAGTTTGAATTCAATTAACAAAATCTGAAATATAAAGATAGTTTCATTGTGACTGTTATTGATTGTTGCAAAAAAATCCATCTGACTCATTAATGTACTTTAGAGAAGGAAATCTCTATTCTTATCCAGTGACTCCAAACTCATAGCAATATGGTTAACGCTTAAATGGTCTGTGAAATGATCAGTTCAAAGGGAATTTTGAACAGGCAACAAATGTTAGCCTTGGTGGTGACGCCCACATCCCATGAAAGGATTTTTAAAAAGGGTATAGAAATGCATATAGGAGTGCAATTATTAGTCAAGCACCTGTCATTCATTGCAGGTAAATTGGTTCACTGTTATTGTTGAATAATTATTACAACCTTGTTCATCTACTTTCTCTCTATGGTTACATAGCTGTAAATGATAGGGTTGTGTCGTCATCACAACTATAATTATAATCTGTGAAATTATGATATTGGTGATAAGTAATGAGCAGTCAATGAATGAATGTATCATTGTGGATTGCAAGGAAATTGAGAATGGAGAAAAATAACTTAAGAAAGTATAACAACTATGTTCTATCATTGCTAAATTAAATACTCAATACATCATCTTTGATATTATTGGTTTCCACATGGTTGCAAAATTCTCATACTTTCAACAGTATTCTACAGACTATAACTTCTCTCTGTACAATTACTATTCCAGTATCTGAAGTCTTCTAGCTTCATTCACAAGCACGGTGCAAGAAATTATTTGTTTAATAAACTGTCTTTCTGTTAACTCTAACCTCCAATTCCTCTCCCCATCCTCTGTTTGTCACACACCCTTATGCACGCACGCACAGGCACTTTGTTGCTTTAATCTATGACTATTGCCCTTTTAATTTTCCTACCTTGTTGCTTATCAGCTTTAAGTATCTCATTCTATGTATTCTTCCTTCTCATTGCATTTAATGCAAACACCACTTGGGGCACATGGCGCATGTCATTTCGTGAGATGTGTTCTCTGTGATCCTATAATACCTATCTATCTATGTAATTTAAAACTTTCACATAATTGATGCCTGTAGTCCATGGAAAAAATGCCCATCATTACATCAATGTTGTGACTTAAAAACGAGAAAACAAGTAACTAGTTAACTAAATAGTACTGAAGTAGAGGCTAGAATTTTATGGGGCCTTTTTGAACATGTTCAAAAGATGTTGGAGCAGTGGGGGGCAGAGGTAGGTGGGGACGCTGGGGGAGAGCTGGCGGTGCGGCAGTGCAGATGTGGATTTATAATGAAGTGGAGGCCATAAAATCAGCACAGAAGATGTTGGATTGTAAGTCTTCATGTTGTTTCTGCATTTGATCAACAGTTGCTGATATAGAGTTTGGACTTTGTCCATTGATGGGATAGGAATGTAATTAAGACTCTTAACTGGCCAATTGCCTGCAGTTTTACAGTGCATTTTATATCTTATGTATGACACATAGGAACACAAGGCTTCAGACCCTTGCCGCGTTGAAAGAGGCAGCAAATGAACGGGTGAGCAATGCTGGCTCTCTCCATGCAGCAGTCATTGAGAAAACCAGCATGGCGTGCCAGAGAGGTGGAGCAGTACTTGTACCAGAAGCCAAAGGCTGGAGTGGAAGGACTGCAGTCAGCACTGTAACGACTTTCAGCAGGATGCCAGTGTGCCCTGTGCATTTGTTCAAAAGGAATGGAATTAAAATAGGTTGTGGGGCCCTTTGGATGGAAGGCCTTGCATAAGGCAAGAAGCCACTTGACATGGGATTCATTCACCCAGGCTTCGGAGCTCCATTAAGGAAGGGGAAAGAGAGCAGGAGGTGCAGGGACTGATCTTGCTGTCCATGGCATATTAGTGCATCAAGTAAGTTTCTAATGACCTGTTCAAGAGGATCAACAACAAAGTATGGTGCTGCAGCAATCCATCATGTAGAGAGAATCATTAGATTGATGCTGAATTGTCCTAGGTGTAGACTGTGATCGACTGTTCTGACATTCAGTAAGATCATGGCTGATCTTTTCGTGGACTCAGTTCCACTTCCCTGCCCTTAGTTCCTTTACTCTTCAAAAATCTGTCGATCTTTGCCTTAAAAACATTAAACGAGATAGCCTCAACCCTTTCACTGGGCAGGGAATTCCAGAGATTCACAACCCTATGGGTGAAGAAGTTCCTCCTCAACTTGGTCCTAAATCTGCACTCCCTTATTTTGAGGTTATAGCCTTGTTCTAGTTTCATCCGCCAGTGGAACAAACATCCCTGCTTGGATCTTATCTATTACCTTTATAATTTTATATATTTCTATAAGATTCCCCCCCATTCTTCTAAATTCCAATGAGCATAGTCCTAGTCTATTCAGTCTCCCCTCATAAGCCAACCCTCTCAACTCCAGAATCAAATTAATGAACCTCCTCTGCACCCCCTCCAATGCCAGTATATCCTTTCTCAAGTAGGGAGACCAAAACTGTACACATTATTCCAGATGTGGCCTCACCAGCACCTTATACATTTATTTGCCATCTCAATGACCTGCTGCACCTGCAAACCAACTTTTTGCGATTCATGCACAGGGACATCCAGGTCCCTCTTCACAGCAGCGTGCTGCAATTTTTTACCATTTAAACAATAGTCCATTTTGCTGTTATTCCTACCAGATTGGATGACTTCACATTTACAACATTGTACTCTATCTCCCAGACCCTTGCCCACTCACTTCAACTATCTGTATTCCTCTGCAGACTTTCAGTGTCCTCTGTGCACTGTTGTGCCATTTATCTCAGTGTCATCTATAAACCTTGACACAATACACTTAGCCCCCATCTCCAAATGGTCTTTTTGAGCATCCCTAAATAATCTGTAAAATTGGAACTGTAAAATTTTGTTATTAACCAGTGAATTGTGTCTACAGTACATGCTGCAGGTTAGATTATTAGAGTTCTTGAGAATGCTATAAAATGGTGTGATTACCCCTGAGGCTAGATGGTGGTCATTCCAGGAATGACATGTCTGGCTGTATTCCAGGAATGACATGTCTGGCTATACCTTTTGATAATATTGAAGTCCTTATGAAGCACCGGGACTCCATTTCTACCTGGCCTGCCTCTTGATACCATGTTGTCCTCCATTCCTGATTCACCCTTGCCTGGGCGTCCCCAAAACTCCCACTTTCCAGACGTAGGTTGGGGAAGAGGACATTGCACTTAGTTGCAGCTGGACAAGAATCTCCAGCAAGGCAATGCTGAACCATGAGGCCGCTTGGGTTTGCCATCACGTCTGCAAGCTTCTGTATAATTTTCTGATTTAATAACAACTGAGATTTACTGGAATCTTGCTGTGCCTGACTCAGTAGCACATATTACAGCATATTTAATCTGGGATCTTGCTGTATCTATTATTCAGTACCACACAATGGAGCACATTCAATCTGCTTTCTTGCTGTATCTTTGGTTTGATACTACACAATACAGCATGTTTCATCTGATATCTTGCTGTGTCTGTGGTTTAATACCACACAATACAGCTCAAGTAGTCTAGGCTCTTGTTATCTCTTTGATATGGGCTGTAAGTGATCTTCTTACCTACTGGGATCATCATGAACTTCACTGGTGTTTTGAATTTCAAGAATAATATATCCTTTTAAATATTTTAGTAATTTTTTATAATAGCAAGGGTTGGGGCAGGAACAGGAGCAGATGCAGCTTAAATTGGATTTTCTTGTTGCTACCTAAAGGAAGCAGTATCAATATAAGGAGGAGGAGTAGAACAACTAAGAGTAGCCTTTCCTTTCAATGAACAAATTGATACTTCAATAAGTGCATTTCTGTTTATTGGATATGAAAAATCAATTTTGAATGAGCTGCATCATATTTGATGCTGAAGTTAACATATTTAAAACTAACACTAAAACAGAAAATGCAAGAACATCTCAGCAGGTCTGTCAGCATCTGTGGGGAGAGAATACAGCCAATGTATCAAGTCCAGATGACCTCTTGTCAAAGCTAAGAACAAAGAGAATCAATGGAGATTTATACTACTGGGGAAGGGGGAGAGCTGTGGAATTGGATAAGGAGAATGTAAATAAGGATACAGAAAGCTGAGAAGATGCTCAGAGTGTGCATTAAATGATCAGAGAGCGAGAATGGCAGAACAGAGGTACAGATTGTTAAAGGACTGCCTGAGGAATGTGGCAGTTGCTTTGAAAGGTGAGTTGGGGAGGAAGAGTTTGGAAAGGAGAGCTGGAATGGAGAAATGGAAAAATAGAAGTGAAAAAGAAAGATGATAAAATGCAAATATCAGATGAAATGAAATGGAATAAAATAAATGGACATGAAGTGAAGGAAGAATTAAAACTAAGATTAGTTTAATTCCTAAGCAATCAAGATAGTAGGATCCAGTCAGCTTCAAACAGAGGTTCAGTTTTCAGTGGGAAGCTTTCATTACACAATAGAATCCATTTCTCAAACATGAAACTATCATACTATTATAGAATTGGAGTTTGATGAACAACTAATCAAAATTGATAGGGTGTGTACCTCTCCCTAAGTAGGTTAGCTATTTAACTTTATAATGAAGGATAGTGGTTTGGAGGAAATGGTGACCAAGATGTAGGCTAGTTATGGACAAGCTGAGTGTGTGTACAGGATATTAGATAAAAATATCATTGAGATTGAATCCATTAGGGATTTATGGAAAGCAAGAAAGCTGATAAAATGGAACAGGAAGGTGTTGTGGGAGGCAGTAGAATCAGTTGTAGAATCAGCCTGGGTAGAAATAAAGAATAGCAAGGGAAAGAAATCCCTAGTGGGAGTAATCCGTAAATCCCCAAACAATGCAGTGTAAACCAAGAAATACTGAGGGCTTGTGAGAAGGGTCTGACAATAATTATGGGCAATTTTAATATTCATATTGACTGGAATAATCAAATTGGCAAGGGTAGCCTTGAAGGAATTCATTGAATGTATAAGGGATTGGTTCCAGAACATATTACTCCAAAAAAAACAATCACAGTGCATGCTATTCTGGAATTATTGTGGTGAAATAAGGAGGAAATAATTAATGATCTCACAGTTAAGGAGCTCCTAGAAAGTGATCACAGCATGCTGGCATTTCAAATTCAGTTTAAGGGTGAGAAACTGGAGTTCTATACTGTCATTCTGGGTTTAAACAAAGGTAATTATGTAGGTGTGAGGACACGTCTGGCCTTAGTGGCCAGACAGGAAGATTAAAAGGTAGGAAGTTGACAAACAGTTTTTTAAACAGATATTCAAGTTCTCCTAGCTAAAATATATTTCAGATAGGTGGAAAGATGGTAAGAGGGACAAAAGACTTTCATGGAAGTTGAGGATAACATAAAGACAAAAATGAAAGCATACCATATTGCAAAGGCCAGTGGCATACTGGAAGATTGGGAAGCCTTCAAAGCTCAGCAAAGGATCATTAACAAAGTAATAAAAGGACAAAGTAAATTATGAAAGAAAAATAATACAAAATATAAACATGGATAGTAAAAGCTTCAAAAGTATATAAAGAGTAAGGGAGTAGCTAAAGAGAATGTTGGTCCTTTGAAAAATGAAGCTGGGGAGTTAATATTGGGAAATACAAAATGGCTGAGACACTAAATCATCATTTTTCCTCAGATTTCAGGGAAGAGGACATGAACATTATTGCAATAATAACAGAAAATGCAATTCTTATTGAAAGGGAGGAATTAGAACTATCATCATAATATGCAAACTATTGGGATTCAAGGCAGCAGGATACAGTGGCCTGCATCCTAAGCTCTTCAAGGAAATGGCATTGCAGATAGTGTATCCACTGATTACAATATTCCATAATTTCCTGGTTGCAGAAAGGTTCCAGTGGATTGGGAAAATGCTAATACAATGTCCTTATTCAGAAAGGAAGGCAGGCAAAATGTGAGAAACTATAAGCCAATTAGTTTAACATCTGTGTTTGGAAAATTGTGAGAATCTCTTATAAAGGAATTAATAACAGAACATTTAGAAAGTCAAAATGCAAGGATAAATCATGTTTGACTAATTTGCTTGAATTCTTTGAAGATGTAACAAGCAAGGTGGATAATAGGGATACTGTAGACATAGTATATCTAGATTTCCTTGATAAAGTGCCACACAAAAGGTTAATACACAAGGTTAGTTTACATGGGATTAGGGGATAGTTTATTAGTTTGGATAGAGGATTGGCTAACCAACGGAAAGCAGAGAGTCAGGATAAATGGGTCGTCCTTGTGTTGGCAAGATATAACAAGTGGGGTGCCACAGGGTTCGGTCCTCGGGCCCCAACTATTTACAATCTATATTAATGACATGGATGCAGGGAGAGGTACAGGTGCAGTAGCCAAATTTGCAGAATACACTAAATTAGGTGGGTTAGTAAGTTGCAAAAATGAAATAAGATATATGATTTAATTTGATTTATTATTGTCATGTATTGGAATATAGTAAAAAATATTCTTTCTTGCACACTACACAGACAAAAGATATAATTCATAAAGTACATAGGGGAGAAAGAAAAGAAAGGGTTTAAAATATAATGTTACGGTCATAGCTGGAGTGCAGAGAAAGAGCAGCTTAATGTATGGTAGATCTATTCAAAGGCCTGATCACAGCAGGGAAGAAGCTGTTTTTTATTCTGGTACATAATCTCAGATTTCTGTATCTTTTTTTCTAATAGAAGAAAGTGGAAGAGAGTAAGTCCAGGCTGTGTAAGGTCCTTGATTATGCTAGCTGCTTTTCTGAGGCAGTGGAAAATGTGGACAGAATTAATGGATTGGAGGTTGGTTTGCATGATGAACTGGGCTACATTCACAGTAATTTATAGTTTCTTGTGGTTTTGGTCAGATCAGGAGCCATACCCAGCTGTCATACATCCAAATATGCTGAATTTCCTGAGCCTCCTGAAAAGTTAGAGACATTGGTGGGTTTTCTTACCTACAGCTATTTACAAATGGATATGGATAAGTTCAGTGAATGGGGCAAAATGTGGCAGATGGAGTTTAACATGAATAAATGTGAGGTTATCTATTTTGATCAGTAAAATGCAAAGGCAAATTATTATCTAAATGAAGGGGGGAACTTCATAAGGCTTTAGTACAGAGAGATCTGAATGTTCTTGTGCAGGAATCAAAGAAAACTAGTATGCAGGTATAGCAGATAATAAGGAAGGCAAATAGGACCTTGGCATTTATTGCTAAAGGAATAGAATATAAAATTAGTGGTGTAGCTGCAACCATACAAAGCATTAGTGAGACTGCACTTAGAATATTGTGCGCAGTTTTGATCCTCTTACTTGAAGATGGATATTGTTGCATTGGAGGTGGTTCAGAGGATTTTCAGACTGTGAAATTCACTATCCTGGAATGTGGTAGATATCAGTAAAAGTTTAAGTAAATTTGGGGAAGAGATGGACAGATTTTTAATAAGTAAGCGTTTCAAAGGCTAAGGTGAGCAGACAAGTAAATGGAGTTGAGACAAAATGAGATCAGCCTGATTCTATTAAATAGCAGAACAGGCTCAAGGTGTTGAATTGCTTACTCCTGCTCATAGTTCTTACAATTCTACAGAGCATTCCCCCTAAAACGTAAACAAATTGTGTGTTTCTTGATCTTCCGCTGCAAGGAAGTCTGTTATTGAGACAAATTTCAAAGCAGTTTCAAACTGATGAATGCATATGAAAACCAGCTGTGCACATTGTATTGTTCCTGTTTATAAAGTATGTGACTTATTTGTTATTGTGCTGCATGGATTCAGTACTATATAGTAGGAAGGGTTCATTCCACACTAACATAAATGGAAGCACTAGATGATATGTAGATACTGTCACAGTCTGAGAAATAGATATATTAGAAAAATCTTGATATAACTGATATCTAGAGTGTTTCGTTCACCTCAAATTCAATCTACCAAACTATAGTTTGGAGAAAGCCAACCTCCACAGTGAGGTATGTGTTTCCGATTCCTTCAACCTTTACCATTAAAGAGCATGACTGTTGCAATATTTATCTGCATTGTAGACAAAGTTTTAAATGTTCTCTTATTTAATAATCGAGCTAGAATCTTAAGAAATTCAGTGAAAATAGATGGCACATTTTTTTCTGTTATCTGAGCAACTATTACATTTAATGGAAGTAATATAAAATGATATATTAATACTACCTGGCACTTTGCAGTACTGCAAAGTGGTTCTCGCTGTGTAATTTCCTTGAGGTGTCAATATGATGCACTCAGCTCTTTGTTAATATTAGCATTTAACGAGCAGGCATACAATGGCGAGTGGAGCTCAGTGCTTGTATTTAACCACCCATTGACTGGCCTCATTCTACTGACCAAAGAGTAACTTAGATGCAGTAGTATAATTCAGGTCTGCTGGCTGCATTTCACTCCAACCAATAACAATGTTAAAATGATGTCCTAAGCCTGAACAACTCACCTAAATTGTATGCAGCATCAGTTTCAATAGTAATTAGCTGCTGATAAACTGATGTGAAACATAATTGGTAGTGTGTTGACATCTGCTGCTGCTCACTGTATCCCTCTTAGTAACTTTGCACCATTCCTAGTTTGTGGAACAACGTGTTCATGCACATCAGTCAAATCCTTTAGACAAGCTCATCAGTTCAATTTGATATCCATAGGATCCCTACAGTACAGAAAGAGGCCATTTGGCCCATTGAGTTTTGTTTAACACAGGTAGTAAAAATAATTCAGGTAATTAAGGAGTGGTAGATAAATTATTGGAGAGAATTCTTCAAGACCAGGTTTACTCCCACTTGGAAATAAGTGGACATATTAGCCAGAGGCAACATGGTTCTATGAAAGGGAGGTTATGTCCCACTAACGTGATCGAGTTTTTCGAGAAAGTGACGAAGATGATTGATGAGGGTAAGGCAGTGTATGTTGTCTATGTAGACTTCAGTAAGGCCTTTGACAAGGTCCCTTATGGCAGATTGGCGCAGAAGGTGAAGTCATATGGAATCAGAGGTGAGCTGGCAAGGTGGATACAGAACTGGCTCGGTCATAGAAGACAGAGGGTAGCAGTAGAAGTGTGCATTTCTAAATAGAGGGCTGTGACAAGTGGTGTTTCCAACCATTATTTTGTAAATTGAGCTTGTGTCTTCATATGTCTTGTTTGTGAATAGAACTCCCACTCACCTGATGAAGGTGCAGCTCCAAAAACTAGTGGTTTTTGCTACCAAATAAACCTGTTGGACTTTAACCTGATGTTGTGAGACTTCTTACAAATGGCATTCCTCAGGGATCAGTGCGGGAACTTTGCTGTTTGTAATACATATAAATGATTTGGAGGAAAAAGTAACTGGTTTGATTACTCAGTTTGCGGACAACACAAAGGTTGATGGATTTGCGGATAGGGATAAGGACCATTAGAGAATACAGCAAAATATAGATCAGTTGAAACATGAGCAGAGAGAGATGGCAAATGGAGTTTAATCCAGACAAATGTGAGGTAGTGCATTTTGGAAGTCTAATACAGATAAGACATATACAATAAATGGCGGAACCCTTAGGAGTATTGAAAGACAAAGGGATCTGGGTTACTGAAAGATCACTGAAAGTGGCAATGCAGGTGAAGAAAGTAGTCAAGAAGGCATATAGCATGCTTGCCTTCATCGACCAGGGCATTGAGTTTAAAAATTGGCAAGTGTGTTGCTGCTTTTTGGAACTTTAGTTAGGCTGCATTTGGAATATAGTGTTCAATTCTGGTCACCACACTACTAGAAGGGTGTGGAGACTTTGAAGAGGCTACAGAAAAGGTTTACTATGATGTTGCCTGGTATTGAGGGCATTAGCTATGAGGAGAGGGAGAAACTTGGTTTGTTCTCACTGGATCAAGTGAGGTTGAAGTGCAGCCTGATAGAAGTCTATAAGATTATGAGGGGCATAAACAGAGTAGATAGTCAGAAACTTTTTCCCAGGATGGCGGAGTCAATTACTAGGGGGCACAGGTTTAAGGTACGAAGGGCAAGGTTTAAAAGAGATATACAAGGCAAATTTTTTACACAGAGGGTGGTGGGTGCATGGAACTTGCTGCTGGGGGACGTAGTAGAAGCATTCTGGACAAATGTATGAATAGGATGGGAATGGAGGGATATGGTCCCCAGAAGGGTAAGGGTTTTAGTTCAGTCAAGCAGCGTGGAAGGCCAAAGGGCCTGTTCCTGTACTGTAATTATGTTTGTTCCTTTGAGTCTGTACCGACCACAATCCCACTCAGACCTATTCCCGTAACCCTCCACATTTACCCTGCTAATCCCCTGACATTAGGTCAATTTTAGCATGGCCAGTCAATCTAACCCACACATCTTTGGACTTGATGATGGATTATCTTTTTGATTGAAGTATGGTAGTTAGTCCAGAAAGAAAAACAATGAGTAGTTTAACTCACTGAAGCTTGAAGCTTGTTTTTTGAGGAAGGAGACAAGGTTTCAAGTACTCATGTCAGAATTTTATCTTCAAGAGAAGACAGTGATGGAGCCAACAAAACGTCCTTGGGATTCTATCGATCAAAAGAAGAATTGAGTTTTTAAATTATTCTAAATTTATTCCAGATTACATTTAAACATATGCATTCTAAAGGTCAGTCAATTTCATAAATCCAAATTTTGGACTTACCTTATCTATTGCAATCTTCAAATGACAGAGAATGAGTAGCAATTATGTTATGAGCTTAATAATCCAGAGACCTGGGTTAATGGTCCAAAATATGAATTCAATTCTTATCATGACATTGTGAATTTTGGTTTGAAATATGGAAATAAAAAGCTGCAATTAGTAAGAGTGAAAATGAAGTTAATAGATTGAACAACGTGACTAGTTCATTCAGGTTTTTTAGTAAACCAAGCAAAGTGTTCTTACCCAATAATGTAACACCACTGTTTAAGAAGGAGGGAGGCAGCAGCCGGGAAATTATAGACCGGTGAGCCTGACTTCAATCATTGGCAAGATTTTAAGAGTCCATTATTAAAGGTGAGATCGTGGCAGTGCATGATAAAATAGGACTGAGTCAGCACAGCTTTGTCAAGGGGAGGTAACAAGGAAGTTAGATAAAAGAGAACAAATGCTTGTGATTTATTTAGATTTATTTAGATATTTGGTAAGGTGCCACATAGGAGACTGTTAAATAAGTTAAGAGCCCATGACGTTAAGGGTAAGATCCTAGCATGGATAGAGGATTGGCTGACCGGCAGAAGACAGAAAGTCGGGATAAAGGAGTCTTTTTTACGATGGCAGCCGGTGACTAGTGGTGTGCCTCAGGGTTAATGCTGAGACCACAACTTTTCACAATATACATTAACAATTTGGATGAAGCAACTGAGGCACTGTTGCTATGTTTGCAGATGATACAAAGAAATGTAAAGGGAGAGATAGTATTGTGGAAGCAGGAGGGCTGCAGAAGGACTTGGATAGGTAAGGAGAGTGGGCAAAGAATGACAAATGGAATACCATGTGGAAAAGTGTGAAGTTATGCACTTTGAACGGAGGAACGGAGGCATAGACTCTTTTCTAAATGGGAGAATGCTTAGGATAACAGACACAAAAGAGATTTAGCAGTCCTTGTTCAAGATTTCGTTAAGGTTAACATACAGGTTCAGTTGGCAGATGGGAAGGCAAAAGCAATGTTAGTGTTCATGTCGAGAGGGCTAAAATACAAAAACAAGGATGTACTTCTGAGGCTGTATTAGACTCTGGTCAGACCCCATTTGAAGTATTGTGAACAGTTTTGGGCCCCATGTATAAGGAAGGATGTGCTGGCCTTGGAAAGAGTACAGAGAAAGTGCACAAGAATGATCCCTGGGATGAAGCTAGTCATATGAGGAACGATTGAGGACTCTGGATCTGTACTCATTGGACTTTAGAAGAATGAGGTGAGCCTTATTGAAACTTACGTGATACTATGAGGCATGGATAGAGTGGACATGGAGAGGATGTTTCCACTAGTAGAAAAACCTAGAACTAGAGGGCATAATCTCAAGCTAAAGGGATGATCCTTTCAAGCAGAGATGAGGAGAAATTTCTTCAGCCAGAGAGTGGTGAATCTGTGGAACTCTTTGCCACAGAGGGCTATGGAGCCAGGTCATTGAGTGTCTTTAAGACAGAGATAGATAGGTTCTTGATTAATAAGGGGATTAGGGGTTATGGAGAAAAGGCAGGAGAATAGGGATGAGAATTATTTCCACTGCAGCTTCTGTGCATCTTATCTCTTTAGGCATTGCAATGACTCCAAATAGTGCTTCTGCATTACATTTCAGGAGGCAAAAGCCATCGCACTGTGCACATGTGCTATTTCTATCTCTTCTTCTCTTTCTTTTTCTCTCTCCATACTTCCATTATCCCACCTGCCCCTATCCCATAGCCTCCATTCTCTCTGCATCATATGCTTCCAACCATATCAGCTACAGAAACTTTTTAACTGATATACAGAACCTGCAATGGACACCCAGTCAGGGGTAAGGTTCTCATCAAAATGTCATTCTTCACGTTAATTAGGGTCCCAAGGAAAATGTAACAGGATGTGAGTGGATGGAGGTCATCTCTGCAATCCTTATGATGATCTTCAAAACTGCAGTCTCTATCTTTCAATTTGGTTTTTTATTCACTTGCTTTTTAAAGTAACACTAAGAAGTCTCACAATACCAAGTTAAAATCCAACAGGTTTATTTAGAATCATGAGCTTCCTGGGTGCTGTTCCTTAATCAGGTGAGTGGAAAGGTAGGTTTCACAAACATGACATATACGGACAGATACATGTCCATGCTGTTTTTGTGAAGCTTACGTCTCCACTCATCTGATGAAGGAGCAGTGCTCCAAAAACTCATGATTCCAAATAAACCTCTTGGACTTTAATTCTTTTGTGAGACTTCTTACTGTGCCCATACCAATCCAACACCAGCATCTCCACGTCATGTTTTTGAAGGAAGTAGCTGCATTCTGTAAATCTATTCTCTTAAAAAAGGCAACAAAACAAACAGTGAAGCTCAGCCTATCAGTAATTTACTTAGTGAAGAAAAGGTAAAGAATTTAGGTTATTTCTTTCAAATAGAGGAATGAAGGTGACCTTTTTGAAGTGTTGAATGTTCCGATGGGGACTGATTAATGATTGATTCAGTCAAATTGTTCAGTGTTGAAAAGTCCAAACTGAAAAATAATTTAGGAGTAAAAAGGGAAGCATACATTTCCAACTGTGACCTTTTCAGTGGCAGTTGACATTTGGAGTCCTCAATTCACATGTCCACATTTGATGTAGGAAATCACATATGGCAAACATTCGATTCAGACTCTGGTCTGCTCAATTCTCTCAGTTTTAAATGCTCGCTTCCCATTTTTTCTTCTAATAATGGGCTTCTTGTCACAAAATGTGAGCAACATTTGTGAACATTGAATGAAATGCACTGTAAGTGTGGGATGGGCCAAGTCTTTGCTGGAGGCATATTCCACCAGCTCCAGAGGTTGTTTTTGGAAAATATCTGCAAATGCTACGAGGTACACTCGGAGTTCCTAAGGGTTTAAAACAATGAATGGAACAAATACTGGGAATGTTTAAAGAGTAATCCATTCTGTTCTCTAAAAGTCAAGCCTGGCACAAAACCCTTATGCAAGAACATATGTTAGAGGTGAAGATTAAACAATAGAGAAGGCATGGGGGAGTCTAATGCAGATAAATTGCAGAAATGAGAAGAAAAGCTCATGAAATAAAACACAGTAAAAGAAATACGGGATAAAATAATAAAGTATAGATTGAATCTCAGAGATGGAAGGAGAATATGAAGAAAACAATGGGACAGAAAGGGAGAGAATAATGGAAGGAAGGCTTTGTGGATGCGTAAGCGATCTGCTCTTCACATTTCAGACAGTATTGAGCTGTAATCTACACACTATGCTTGGGATATCCAAGACTGACCAGGCTCTGGAGATTTAGAGATACTGATCTGTAATTCAGGAACTATTAATTCAAGAAAGTCTTCCATCTGTCCTAATCCTTGGATTACAACACCAGTATCTCTCCTTTCCAGTAGCCTGATTAGTGTCTCAGTATTAGACTAATCAAAACTATGAAAAGGATGGATACAAATGCTGCAATCCTGGGATTAGGAGAGAAGAACAACTTTCTAAATATCTGAAAGAGTAGCACAGCTTGAAAGTATGAAGGTTCTATTTCGTTTAATTATTGGATATTATCTTTGAGAAATTAAACCAACATGATTTATGGAGAAATTTGATGATTAGTATATTGGGTTAATAATGTTTAAACTGCATAAACTAATTATTATAATAACTGTAAAGCTGCTCATATTTAGGTTGGGCTAACTATCAAATATTTCCTTGTGTAGTATATTGTTCTGCTCATCAGTATGTTGTTTGCATTAACCTTCTGATTGAAGTCAGCTGCACCCCTTTGCTAGTTACATTATTGTTACTATGCCATTTAGCTGCAATAAACTTACTTGGTACAAAAAATAAGAGTCACCTATAACTACTTCTTGAATGTCTTGCGTCTAATTTTGGGCTGTTTTGAGTAGCCACTATTTTGGGGGCTGAGTTAAGTTTTTTAAGATTAGCAAATATGAGGAATCAAAGAAAGTTACTTGTACAAAAGCTAACAAAATTATGAAACAGACCATTATGAAAGGCCCTCATCTGCCTCGGAGTGAATTACCTGCAGCTAGAAGGCTAGCTTCTATTTACATATTGATGATGTTTTAAAGTGTAAGATATAATTTGGTAGATCTTATCAAGAAGTAGTTATAGGTGATTCTTATTTTTTATATCAAGTAAGGTTATTGCAGCTAAATGGCATAGTAATAATAATGTTACGAGCAAAGGGATGTAGCTTACTTCAATCAGGAGGTTAATGCAAACAACATACTGATGAGCGGAACAATATATTGTTACACAAGGAAGTGTTTGATAGTTAGCCCAACCTAAATACAAGAGCAGCTTTATAATTATTATAATAACTAGTTTATTTAGTTTAAACATTAATTCAATATACTAGTTATCAAATTTCTCCACAAATCATGTTGGTTCATAATCCTAGGTAGTTCAATTGTAAGTATTTATTAATTACCAGGAGCCAAGTGAAGATCCAAGCTAGGAGCATGCTTGCTTCTTCACACTGCTCTGTCCAACACTACACTGCCTCCTGAGTGTGGTTCACGTGTTCTCTTAAATCACTGTGTGGGCAGTACTGTACTCAGCCCCACGTTCTTTAATATGCCAGACTCTTTTGCTATAGATGACACCCGGCAATTTCTAATTCCTTTGATCCTATGACCTTGTGCTGAATTTTTGCATCACAGCAAGAAACTTTTGCAGAAACTTTGTCCTGAATGTGCCTCAAGGCAGCACAGGAGAACAGTCGCTCTGGAATTTTGATTGGGATACTATGCCTGCTGAGGCAGCAGTCCCTTCACCAAAATCCCTTTATTTACAACTCTAACAGTAATATACAGAGTGCTTTCAGTTAACAGTCTACCTCCGGGGGTGTCAGAGGAACTGACACTCCCAGTTAAGTATCATAGAATCCCTTCAGTGCAGAAAGAGGCCATTCGGCCCATTGAGTCTGCATCAGCAACAATCCTACCCAGGCTCTATTCCCATAACTCCACATATTTACCTTCTAATCCCTCTAACCTACACAACCCAGGACACTAAGGGCCAATTTAGCATGGCCAATGTACTTCACCCATACATTTTTGGACTCTGGGAGGAAACCGAAGGAATCCCTCGAAGTACAAGGCAAAGACACCCTGGTAAGCCAAATAAATGTGATCCTTAATCGGGGAATTCTTTTTTCCTTTATCCTTAATCGAGGAGTTCATATTCCAATAGGCCACCCTCAGTAGCCTGATTGAAGTCATTACGGGTATCCTCTTAATTGGCATGGGGACAGGTTTGCTGTTCAATTAAGTATGATGGGCAGGTGGTTAAAGGTGGAGGTCCAATCAAAGGCCTTATTGATTGAGATGGATAGAAACTAAGAAATTGAGAGGACGTTTCAACATGGAAGTGCCCTTGATCACCTTTTTCAATCTTAATTAAAAAATAGATTCAGCGGACTTTGAGCAGGGGAGAATCCCTCTTTGATCTTTGGCTGCACCTGGAGGAAGGACCTGGAGGCCTCTCTGGATTGCTGTCCATGCTCATTTTCTGAAGAATCCCCTGCAGGACTGTTTTTCCCTGAACTGTTTATGGCAGGGCAATCATCTCTAAGATCCCAACCAATAATATATGTTTAAAACCGTACTTGTCCAGATATGGAGCTAGGAAGTGACAGTACTCCTCACAATATCCTAACTCCTCATCATCATTCTTTCCAGGGTCACCTGCCCTCCCAATCCACTTTTTCTCACTGATCTGAGGACCACTGCAAAATCAAAAACGGCCTGAAACTTCAATCAGACTTTATTTGTTAAATGTCTCTTACTCCCCGCAGCTCAGTGGAGATGAGGCCTGAAGCCCAATCCTATGGCCCCTTTGACCTCAGCAAGAAGTCTCACAACAGGAGATTACAGCCCAACAGGTTTATTTGGTAACACAAGCCACAAGCTTTCGAAGCACTGCCCCTTCATCAGATACCTCTTCTCCAAGTGCCCAAAAATAGACATGTCTGAATTTTCAGACCAAAATTGGCAGTATTACTTCTCTATCCCTTGTTTGTCCTCCTTTCATCCATCAGAGAGGCCCTGACATTCCAGACAAATGTTGATATAGCCCTCTGAAGCAACCTTACTCTATCATCCATACCGATTTTTCAACTATCAATATATCCACAATTTGGGGCCTATCGATATCAAGGAACAGGGATAGACAGGGGTTCCACTTTGCCACACTCATGCTAATGGGTGGTATTTCTTAAATTTCAAAATTATATTTTCTACATATTTCTTTTGAAGGAGGGGTCAAAATAAATAATCAGACCAACAGCTCCCCCTGCTGACACAATCAATAACTACATTGCATGTTGCTTTGAATAACAAAAGGATCCTAGATTTGACTGTTGTGTTTATTGACCTTATCACCATTGAAACAGTATTAGAGGGGCTACAATTGATCTCAGTATTCCTAGACTGGTAAGGAGGAAAATCAGACAGGGAGGTTCCCACTTCACACACTAATGTTCAAGGCTGCATTCTGAAAAGCTGGTGTTTGTGATAGTATGTTGATGGGTAGTGAGAATTAGATAGGCTTTATCACAATTTTATCTACACCGCTTGCCTTTGTTTCCTATTCATCATCATAGTCAAATGCCCTATCTAAATTTAAAAGCCCTATAATAAATGTCAGTAGCTCTTGTTAATGACATCCAGTGTGCATTGGCTGGGATTACAGATAAAATGCATATCATATTTGCAGATGGAAGAATGTCTTGAAGAAAATGTGTTGAAGAGGTTTACTGTAGTATATTAATTTTGAGGATGTGACGATCATTGTCTAGATTTAACATTTATTGCCCCATCTGTAGTTGCCCTGAAAATGTGGTGATGAGCTTCTTGTTGCATCCCTACATTAGGGTTTCTGCAACTAAGTGACTTACAGACCATTTCAGATGACAGTTAAGAGTTAACCATGTTAGTGTGAGACTGGAATCATCCATCAGTCAGCAGAACTTGCTATGCCTTTTTAAAGAAGCTTAATTGGTGTATTTATGAGACACTGTTAATAGTCTCAATATTTATTTCAAAAAAACATTCAATTTCGTGCAATGATGATGTAGGTTATCCATATTAGAATGAGACAGTGTTCTAACTGCTATATTTCTTTACAGACCATTAATCAGTTAGACCTCTTTGGTGATATGTCTACTCCCCCTGACATTACATCCCTTGGGGTAAGCACCATTTTAAAATATTTATCAATGTTAGGTTTTCATAGCAACTCCTTTGTCTCTATGTTTGTTAACTGCACAAAAGACTAATAAATATAAAGAAAGGGCATTGCTTAAATCAATGTTCAAGTTCATGTCTACAAATTTTTACACAACATTTTACTTACAGTGACTTGCAGCAGCTTCTCAGAGTCTTGGATGAGAGTAAATCATTGAAATTTGACTGTTGCTTGGGACCATATTTGCAAAGGACAAATATAAATCCCATTGTAAGGCACTGTTAAGCATTGCATTCATTCTTCAGTTGCTGTGCTTTTGTATTCCTAATGGTTTATTTGGAAAAACTGAGACTCTAGGATGTAGCTTTGAAGCTCCTGACATTGTCATTTTCATGTTACCGTAACACATGCAAACAAAAATCATATTTATATTTTGTTAACATGGTGTAGCTCAACTTTAAAAAGAAATAAATGGAAATAATTAAATTCCTAAATATCATGTAATTTTATT
Source organism: Sphyrna mokarran (assembly GCA_024679065.1). Taxonomy (NCBI): domain Eukaryota; kingdom Metazoa; phylum Chordata; class Chondrichthyes; order Carcharhiniformes; family Carcharhinidae; genus Sphyrna; species Sphyrna mokarran. Next base: position 44,882,929 of record JAGIQG010000009.1, read on the forward strand.
GGCAAATTCTAGATAAATGCAGAAAATGTTTGCAAATTTTTGTTAATTTCCTGAAACTAAATGCTTTGTTAATCTAAAACTCAGTTAATTTAAAATGTGTGCCTCATTGTTACTGAATCTGAGTTTTTTATATCTCATCTAGATGACAGCGTCACTAAATCTCCCTTATTTGTATCTCGTCCAGACCCCAGTATCACCAGCAAATGCCCTTGGACCAGACACATTTGCCACAGGAGTTCTAAGTTCTCAGCCACCAGCGAGACCTGACTTGTTTGGATCTGTTCCTTACAATACTGCTGCTGTGCCCACAGGTAAGAATAACCTTGGTCCACGTTATAATAGAGGAAAGTTATGTTAATTAACAATAAATTCCTGGATCCAAAAAAAGGCCATTTCAATGCTTTGAGTCCATCCCTGCCAGGAATCATACATAGTAATGGATTCTTCTCACTATTTCATCTTTCAAGAAATTAATTTTTTACGTTTCTGTTCTTTTCCCAAGGAAACTCTATCAACACATTGGGACAGTCCAAAGATGTTGATTGGCCATGCTAAAATTGTCCCTTAGTGTCCTGAGATGCGTAAATTAGAGGGATTAGTGGGTAAATAATGTAGGGATAGCAGGGTAGGGCCTGAGTGGGATTGTGGTTGGTTCAGATTCAATGAGTCAAATGGCCTCTTTCTGCACTGTAGAGTTTCTATGATTCTATGATAAAGCATACATTTCTGACTGGCTGCCTTATTTAGAATGGTATTGCTCTAGCAGGTGTCGTGGCGGGTAATGTTGATGTTTATTTTGACAGGATATGTCACAATGGGAGCAGTGCCACCCGCGGTCTGGGCACAACAGTCCGGTGCTCAAAATATCATCAATCCATTGTTAGCTGGAGTCCAGTCAACAGCATGGGGCCAACCTACTTTATTTGCTGTCCAGCAGCAGTGGGCTCCTGTTGGAAGCCCATTCCAGCCCACTGTTTTCATGTCAGCACAAACTCCAATGCCACTACAAACTGCCATGTTCAAAGCAGCCTTATCTGCTGGCCAGCCAACGATTGCCAGTCATCAAGAAGAGAAGCCAAAACAGAGAATGGGGCGGGAAATGTTTAAAGATTTCCAAATGGTCAAGCCCCCAGCAGTGCCATCTAGAAGGAGTGAGCAACCATCTCTCTCGTGCACCTCAGATGCCTTCACAAGCTATTTTAACAAAGTGGGAGTGGCGCAGGAGATAGATGATGCAGATGACTTTGATATCTCTCAGTTAAACCTTACTCCAGCAACCTCCAATTCCACACCATCGTCAACCAATTCACGTGAGTTTCTCCACAGTAATTATCTTTTTCCTTTAATGGCATGTGTCTTTGTGAAACTCTATTGTATTTTTCCTCTGATTTTCTTCATGCTGGGGCATAGTTCTATAAATAAAAGCAAAATACTGCGGACGCTGGTAATCTGAAATTTAAATAGAAAATGCTGGAAACATTCTGTCTTGTCCAGTATCTTATCTTAATGACCATTCATCTCAGCATGAATCTAAATATGTGATTGTTACAGGTTAGTCAACAGAGGAATAAATCACAGTTGAGGAATTGACCCTGCCAGTGCTTGATAACCACACAGGTGAATTTTCAGCACAGGTCACCCATTAGTAATCAGGGTCTGAATGGGGTCGGCAGGGGATTCAGCATTGATTGGCAGCAGGTGGAACTTCCATCTACTCTTGGATGGACGCCCTGTCTTGGAGAACTGTTGGCCAGTCAGATTGACCCAAGCACCCCAGCCCCTCCAGGCACAGCATTGCAGTGGCTGGAAGAGGTACTGCAGCCCCATGCCTGAGTTTAGTCTCTGGACTGCACTTCAAATAAGTACCAGGCATCCTAGGGACAGGAGGGAAGGGGTGAACTGGGAGTTTGGGGGGGTGGGGGTGGGGGAAGGCGATCTCGGTATTGGAAGATAAGTCAGGAAAGTGGGAGGGCTGAAGTTCCAAGTTCTCTGAGGAGTGGGTGCTCCATATCTGAAGGGACCTTGAGAATGAAGCGTTCAAATGGTTTTATTAAGGGCACGGGCAGACTTCCCATTCAAGGCCTTGCTCGTTCTGTCATGAAATTGCATCTGGATTTGGGTAAGTAGTAGTCAGAGTATTGGCTGTTCATTTTCTCCTACCCAGATGCGGACAAAAGGCGACATTCTCACCATGGCTCATAATCCTCGAACATTTTCTCTCTACGCTTTTGTCATGTTAGAAAGTGCTTTTATTTAATGAGGCATCAGGCCTCAAGAATTCACTGTTTACATTGAAGGGAAGTCACAACGAATATAATTTCTGTATAAAAGCACAAATTAATTCTAGTTGGGGATGAATATATTAATTAAATCCAGTTCAGAAAGTAGCCACTGGCGATGATTATCCAAACAGCAATTTTAGGTGTTCAGAATACTATTTGATGCTAATGTTCTTTAATAAAATACTCATGGTGTAGTAAATTCGAAGGTGATGTGTTGTGGCTTCAAGCAACAATTGATTTATTACCAACTATATCTATAAGTAAGGGCCAGACAGAACTGCAATACGAGTCTACTCTTCTTCTCACTGGCTCCAATAAAGATTCCTCCCAATCCCAGGACATGTGCCCTTGCACTCAATTGGCTTGGCCTCTCCATTAGAGGTGGACCATTGGACCCAGTCTAATGACATAGTCCTCAAAGGATGGCCACCTTAAAGGGGCCAGGTTGCTACACATGGCTACCTTTAATGCTGGATGTGCCAAAGGGGCAGTGGTCATAATGTAAAGAATGCATGAATCCAAAATCACATGCCTGATGAAGCAGAGTTATTCTCCTTTGCAGTTTGTTCTTTCTCAAAAACTATGTGAAATGAAATAATTGAGTAGGATTTTTGTGCATTTGGAGCAAAATCTTTAGTTGTTTTATTTTTTCTCTGGAACCACATAAGCAAAATTGTATTTTAAATGGTTTTTAATGATGGATTTACTGATGGGATATTTTTAATACTTTTTAGTGAATTAAAGAGACATGGTCCTCTTAAAATACATTGTTTGTCATTGATGTCACAATTATGTTATATGTGACTTTTTCTGTCAAAAGTCTACATAAAGAGCCAAAGCTATGATGCAGAACATTACCAGAGTCAAGAAATATCGAGGTCAGCCAGATCCAAATTAGATCATAATAGTTACGACACTGGAGCTTTCAAAATCTACAGGTTGTTGAGAAAGGGAAGATGAATAGCTAAGAAATGTCATTGTAAAGTATGGGTCAGAGTGGGAGATCAGGTAATAAGTCTTCCCAGAGAACAGTGAACCTTCGAAACAGGTTGCTGTCGCAAGCAGTGATTGTTGATTTACTGAATTCTTTTGAGCAATAGCTGAACATGTTTCTGGCTGGGGGCAGATATCATTTCTTATACAAACTAGGTACTACAGAGAATTCAGTCTCAGAGATTTTCTGGACTAGTTTTGAAGGAATTTCCCACATGTTTAAAATCTAGTGCATTACCTCATCTAGGAGAGTGCACTGTTTGAGGTGAGTGGCAATATTGTGGTGATACAAAAGGGCCTGAATTTTCACTCCTGAGTTGGACGCGCAGTCAAGGAAAGTCCCAGTTTCACAAACCCAATCCAGGAGAAAGAGCGCCAGTTAGATTTGATTCCTCGATTGTAAACAGGAGATGGGCTTCATGCCTCCAGAAAGTGTTTGGTGCTGTCACAGGAACTGTGCACACATTTGAGAACTTGGGTGTTCTGGCTATTTACATGGCCACGAGGGTGAGGTAAAGTAACATAGTTTGGCCTGGAGAGAATGAAGGACAATGAAGGCCAAACTATGTTACTTTACCTCACCCTCGTGGCCATGTATACGCTTCATGTTAAACAATGCCCATTGAACCACCCCATGGGACTCTCCTAGTCTCCATTGCCAGCCTATAGCTCCAATATCAACTTCGTGTTAACTCATGTTACCGCTGCACTACCTTTACATGTTCCTTGCCCTCTCATTCCAAGGTCCAGTCTCATTCTTCCCCTCGCCCTTGCTCTGAGGCCCTGGAACTTCCCTTGAAAACTTACCTTCCCACTATTTTCTCCTTATCAAATCATAAGCTCATTTCTCTCTGAATTTGCTACTTTTGTGCTCAAGAGAGAATAGATGAGCAACTTTACAGCATTTTTCAAATGTAACTCAATTAAATGTCTAACATGTTTTAGGATCCCAAGTCCAGAGCACTCTGGAGCAGGTGGACGGTCTCCACAAGCTTGACGTTGAACAATATATTTAGTGCTTATAGCTCACAATATTAAAGCCAATTGTTCTGTTAGTTAAAACGTACAGTATTAATACAAACATTGTTTAAACTAGACTGTTGTTCTTAAACTGGAAATTTTAAACATCTTAAGGTTCAGAAGACAAAAGGCGAAAGATAAAAATTTGCAATTTCTATAGCACACGTTTAGCCAAGTTTGTATCTGTTTAATAATGTGTAAGATGATTAACAGCGCTTCACAATTAATTTGATTCAAAACTGGTAAATATCTTGTGTTGGAATCTATTTTTATCATTATTACTTATTATCTTTCTATTTTCCAAGCATGCTGTGTCATTGAAGTGTCCAGTTTAAGAACTATGCATTTATCTTTGTGGTTCCTTATTTCATGTTTTGCTGAATATAACTCAATTTTGTCTCCCAGCTCCTACGTCATCTCCACATCAGCACACACCTGAGGCATCTCATCAGCACACACCTGCTGCATCTCCTCATCAGCACACACCTGCGACATCTCGTCAACACACACCTGCGACATCGCCTCGACAACACACACCTGCGACATCTCCTCGTCAACACACACCTGAGACATCTCCTCGTCAGCACACACCTGGGACATCTCATCAAAGCACACCTGCTGCATCTCCCCTTCGGACCTCTCCCACGACATCTTGTCACCAGAATAGTCCATCAAAGTCACCTAGCTTGTGTCCTAATGAAACTACAGCTGATGACCAGGCAGGAGATGAGCCGGACAACCTGAGCAACAGCAGAGTGCAGGCGGATGTGAGTATTTGAGCAGCAAGTCATGGAGAAGGTGCCATATCCTGTTCCATATTTGTTGGTTTGTCTTAAATCACCAGAAGGGTAAAGCAGTTCAGAACAGGAAATGGAAAGCTTTCCATTTTGATGATCCAATGTTAGCAATCAGAGCTTCCAGATATTAAACAGCCAGCTACGGTGTAAAACTCGAGTACAACTGAAGTCCAGATCAAGTTCATGAGAGACATACTTTAGTCCCAAGCAAGAGCCTTAAACAAAGCCAATTATATAGGCAGGAGGGGAGAATTAGCTAAGGTTAATTGGGTAAATAGACTAAAAATATAGCAATAAATAAATAATGAGAAACATTTGAGAACTGTCTGTAAGTGATGGATTTTATGGCTTCTGTCTGGTGTTTCAGCAAGGTGGAGGGGGTAACTTGATGATAATTTAGGGATTAATAAAAATGAGGAACTTTTTATTCAAATCAGTACACAAAAATATTGGAGAAACTCAAGGAGCTAAAAGCTGACAAACCCCTCAGACCTGATGACTTACACCCTACAGTTACAAAAGAGGTTGATGCAGGGATAGTGAAGGCACTAGTTCTGATTTTCCAGTATTTCCTAGATTTTAAAATGGTCTCAGCGGTTTGGAAGTTAAGGATTGTAACCTCCATTCAGGACAGGAGAGAGAGAAAACAGGGAACTGAAGACCTGACGTCAGTCATCAGATAATGCTACAATGTTCAGGAAGCTTTTATAATGCACTGAGACAATCCAAATGTCGTCAGACAGCCTCAATATGAATTTATGCAAGGAAATTTGTGTTTGAAAAATATTAAATTTTTTGAGAATGTAATTAGTAGATAAAGGGAAGTAAGCCGATGTAATTTGCTTGGATTTCCAAAAGGCATTTGATGAAGTGTCACACAAAAGGTGAGGGCTCGAGGTATTGGGGATAATATATTAGCAAAACAACTGGATATTTGGGTTATTGAACCACAGATTAGGCTGTGGCATTGTTAATGGGATTATTCTTTAATAAGAAATAATATTAAAGAAGTTCCTCAAATTTAAAGTAGAAAAATCACTCAAACATTGTTTGCATTAAAGGAGCTTGATGGAAGAAATTGGACAGCCTCTGATTAACTTTCCAAACAGCTGTGGAGAATGAGATTGTATTGCGAATTGAAGGATGGTTAATGTGACTATCGTTCCAAAAGTATATTGGGATGACCCAGGAAAGATTTGGGCCATTAACCTATTCTATTGAAGTGTAGGATACAAGACCTATTTGCTAAGCATTTAGGGAGATGTGAGTTAATCATGACCTCACAGCCTAAATTTCTTCATGGTAAATTGTACTTGACAAGAATTATAAAATTACTTTAAGATATAGCAGAGCTAAAAAAAAAAGAAATTTCATTTACACAGCACTTCTCACAAGTCAGAACATCCCAAGGCGATTTACAGCCAGTTAAGTACTTTGGGATTTAGTTAATGCTGTAATGTGGACAACCTTGATAACCAATTTGTGCACAGCAAGCTGCCACAAACAGTGACAAAATAAATGAGTAGATAATCTGTTTTAGGATTTAGAGAAGACACCAGTTAGAGAGTGGATAACTGAAATTGAGAGCCAATCTGGATGGCTTTAGAATCATTGAATATCTACAGTGCAGAAGGAGCCATTTGGCCCTCGTGTCTGCACCGACAACAATCTCACACAGGAACCCCTTATATTTACCCTGCTAATCCCCTGACACTAAGAGGCAATTTAGCGAGTCCAATCAACCTGATCCACTTACACATCTCTGGAGTATGGGAGGAAACAGGGTGCCTGGAAGAAACCCACACAGACACAGGGAGAATGCGCAAACTCCACACAGACAGTGCCCCAATGTTGGAATCAAACCTGTGCCTCAGGTGCTGTGAGGGGTTTGTGAAGGGGATATCCTCTTGACTTTAATTTGATAGGCAGAAGGGAAATATAATTGAGAAAGGAACAGATGAACAATATTTTAACATCTGATGTCATTTATCAACTGCTGTTTGTAACACCTGTAACAATGCTACCACCAAAATTGCCACAATCTTAAAATCTGTGTTATTCATTTCTTCATGTAATAAATTGATATTTTCTTTTCTCACAGCTTGTTAATTCTGAGACGTCCTCAAATAATGATGTGGTCGGTGACTGTCTTGGTGATTCTTTCACCTCCCAGGTCGGTAGCTAGATAGCAGAATTCGGGGTAGGTATCACTTCTCTTTTTCCTAGGTGTGCACGCATCCCACTGCTGCTGATCACCGCGACCCATGGACTGTGGTTTGTTTTAGTTGTATAATCATCATTTCTATGTGTTTTTACGTTTAAACATGGCTTTTCTCATCCATCTTCATAATTGCATGAGCCTGTGCTGATGGAACGTGTGAAATACTTTTGTGCTGTAATGGGTTTCGTATTGTACTCTTGAGATGTTACATCCTGCAAATCCGAGGTTGTACAAAATTGCTCAACAACTGAGGTTGTACTTAGTTGCTGAGTAACATGTGGGCAAGCATCCTTGCTGCTCATGAGGGCTCCAACAAATTGCACCATGAGCCAGGACAATTTCAAAACACTAAGGAGAGAAAACCAAGAATGGACACTTTAAAACTGCAAATTTGATCAAATTCAAAAGTTGAATCAAGTGCTGCACAAAATTTAGTCATTTAAATTCATCAAGAGCAGGAGCAGAGAGTTAGGAAAATACAGAGCTGAAGCAGAGATGTCACATATCAGAACAAATTGAGACCGGACTTTAGGGCAATGTGGGCAGCGAGCTAATTGATGAAGGAAGCGTTGAGTGTTGATTTGAATCGAGACTGTAAAGATTGCAGACATTAATATAATAATCAATGCATTATACTACTTCTAACTTTTTAACAAAAATATACGCGGTAGATTTTTTATTTTGCTACCTGAGTAACAATCTGATTGCACATATTTTATAGAAATTGCATAATTTTCAATGAAATGACTAACTGGCTGAAAATCATGCACATTCTATAAAATGTGTATGAGACTTCTCACTAGATTACCATCCAGGTCATGGAGATTAATATTAATCCTAGTATTTGAGACATTTGTGAGTATTTAGTGTTATTCCAACAATATAGCCTGGATTTTATGACCTCGCTCGGGTGAGGCTCGTAAAATCCTGCCCGAAGCCAACAGAGGATTCCGTTTTACAAGACTTGCCCGCCCCAGTTCTGGGGCAGGTGTGCCAGTAAAATTCTGGCCTGTACGCAGAAATAAGAGATTAAGATGCATGTGCAATGCAAGTTTTTTGAGTTTATGCCTGTATCTGTCTGCCCACAGGCAGTAGAGCCTCTCTATGCCCAGATAAAGAAGACCAAGAAATAACCAGCTGGAGCCATGAGTGTGTTGCAGGAAAATCTTGAACCGTTCTCCATTGGATCAGCGTACAAAATAAAATCAATCAGCCTGGCCTTGCACCTCCCTCAAAGCCATTCTGTTTTATCAAGCAAGATGATAAAGGATTAGTGGTTTGCCTTACTGTTTGTGCAAACAATTATGATGGATGCTGTTTTAAAGAATTAACTTCTGACTGTGCCAAGGTGAAAAGAAAGGTACTCTGTATCCGAGGGTTTGATTAATCAGTTTGATGTGGATATGGAACTTTCCAACAAGACAGTCACATTCTGCTAGAAATAATTTCTTGGGAAAGAAACAGAGTGTGTGAATCTTCTAGAAATTACTATTTGTCATCTAAGGTCCAAGAGCTCGCTGCTGAATCACTATGCAGATGTCAACCTCTCTTCTATGTTCTATAATGGAAAGTACATTAATCGTTCACCCTCAGATCAGAAAAAAAATCCCTTTTTCAGGAAGCAACAAAAACATAATTTATAATAGCAGGACATTAATAGCATGAATTTGCTACTATGTACGAATTCCAACATTTTCAAAACAGACAAAACTCTTATCACTTTTGTACAATATGAAAAGAAAAAATCAAAACACAAATTTTATTTTATAAAAAAACGAAAGTTCTCGCTGTTCAACTAAACACTTTGAATGTGTTTTGGGTAAAGTGGCTTTAAGAAGTTTGATGATTTGTCATCTTTTTTCTTTTTTGTAAATATTGGTGTTCAAAACGATCTTTTAATTTAGTTTGTTTTCCTCAGCATTTACAGAATTTAAATTTTTGAACATGAGATTGAAATTAAAGGGATATGACTGAGTATGTTTCTGCATATTTTAACTTACCTCAGCTCACATTTCAATTAAACTTTAACTTTATTTTTAACGTTATCAAACAATACACTTTACAACAGATTTTGTTTTTAAAACAGTTCACATGAATTTCTGTAAATCAGCTTCTAACACTATTTGCAAATATACATATGCAAAACAATACTCATTACCGTCAAATTCATTGTATTCAATTTATGCCATGTACAGTTGTTCAAATCTGTTACATTCAATCTATTTTATGCAGTTCTTTTCCCTCTTTCTTTTGAAGTATTAACTCATTCTGGGGTACAGTTCTATCAATACAGACCACTCTCTGATGCTTTCCTAAGTAGTTTGCCATTTGTAAGTCTATCTATAAGATGGTGATTTTCACAAAGAGAAGCCAGCAATTGTGGATTAACCTATTTGATTTGACTTTTCTCTCCACTGATTTCTGTTTTCTGCCAAATTAAAAAGCTCCTCAAAAATGTCAGGTGGCTGCTGAAGATGCATCAGTCAAGCTTAATCAACATCAACATTCTTGCATATTCAGCACATGCACAGGCATGTGGATATAGATAAGGAATAAAAACCCTGGCACATTTTATTGTATCCTCACTAGCCCAAGGGCTTGCTCAGAACATTAGCAAATGCGTTCTTGCTTACTGTGAGAGAACGTGCACGTGAAGAATGTAGAGTCAGCCATGATTGTATTGAATGGCAGAGCAGGCTCAAGGGACCGAACAGCCTATTCCTGTTCCTATTTCTTATGATCTTATTAAATGCACTGTCAATATTCAGGCTATCTGGAGTACAAAGCACAAGCATGTCAGCAAGATAATTGTGTCATTTTGCAATGTTTTTGAAGTACTTCCTCACATTCATTTAAGGGCATTCATATGATCCATAAAAATCCACCCATTTGTGATGGTTCACAGCTCCGCCTATCTGCTTGCTCATCACATACTGTTTTCCTCCTGAAATATAACTAATTGCCTCTTGGCCCAAGCGTATTATACTCTTCAATGGTCTTCTCTGGTAATTTATTCCACAAGTTTATTGCCAGTTGTGTTAATTGCTTTCAGCTGACACCCTAATTATTATTCTCTGACATTTGGTATTTGAACCTTTCACCAGAATGAACAATTAGCCTTGGCAATATCATTGACGTTGTTGGTTAGCTGCATGTAGGATGAGGTGACGTTGAGGCACTGCACTCAACACCATAAAATAATAAAATCTGAATAAATTGGAAATTATTTGGAAGGTAAATGGAACTACAATGGATCAAAGAATGTTAAAGCTTCAAAATACTTAGGATTTGTCATGAGTTAATAAGAAAATTGTGAAGTAATTCTGATGACCATGCTAACCATACTCAGTATTTTAATTATGAATAACATTGCAGGCCAATTAATGTAAGTGCCTTTGATTTCAAGGTCATCACTGTTGTAAGGATATTGGCATAATTAGTAGGCAGACAGACCTCAGGGATTATTATGTGCTGTTGAAGCTGCAAAAGTTGAAATAGATAACAATATAACAGCGCCAGTTCTCAGAGACACTCAGTTAAAGTGTTGGGCAATTTTTTTTATTGTGTGTTGCAATCTAAAGAAATATTAACTGGCAAAGCACCTCTCAGAATGTGCTGTACAATATGTAAACAGCAAGCGTGAAAGCATTCTAAGTATGTTTATTCCAATAGTTGAGGGGGATGTTGTTGTGCTAATTTACCATTATGATTAATAAGTACTTTGAGCTGAATGTTCACAATCCCTGGAACTTAGTGTGCCTAAAGCTGCCTGTTATGTTGGCCTCAGCAACAAAGACCAACCTGACAAATGAGACTCCCAGCCAAGAACATGAAGTAAGAACTGGAGTGGTAAATGATGCCAAGCGTGTGTTTTATTATTAAATCATTAATTGTACTGCAGTCTAAGCTTTTGACTTATAGGTTAATGCCTTGTTCTCATGTGAAGTGTACACAGCATTAACTCAGAACAAAGTCTTCCCAAACACCTGTTCAAATAACACAAATAGATTCTGCCATTTAACTGCATAACGTTTAAAAGTCAAAACTCATTTTGAAATAACATTCAATAATTGTCAAAGTTTAGGTGCTACAGGAGTTGTGTTGAGTCTAAAATGTGATCTGTATTGCATGTGTCTACTGTTCATGGGCCAGTTTGGGTGCTTGTTTGCTAGACTATTAGCACAGATTCTGTGAGCATGCATCAGAAATATGCAAAGAAGATAGATCATGGCATCAGTCATTATGAAGTGTGATTTGACTTTTAGTGATGCCATTTTCAGTCTCAACACTAAAGCTAACAATTTTTCTTAACTTTGTACAGTTAAATACAGATTCAGCAGCAGGAAGAACCCCACCAAAAACATTATTTAAAGGAATCACTACCTTTAATTTAGTTGTGATTTCTACTGCCTTTTGCTGAGTTTGTAGAAATGTTTGGAGGTTTGGACTGCAAATTAAATTGGTAAAGTTGACAGACAGTGGTGTAACATTTGTTTTATTGGTACCTTTCAGTACTTTAATTCTAAGCCAATTCAAAGTTCAATCAAAGTAAACCCAACCAGGTTCCCACATGAAGGACAAACAAGATCCAAGCTGACAAGACAGAAATTACATCCAAAGAAGAAAGAACCAACAAAGAAAATTGGAGAACAGAAACAAGCCTTTTGACCCTCTGAGCTTGCACTGACCATGCTGCCCATCTGAAGTAAAACCCCCTATCCTTCCAGGAACCATATCCCTCCATTCCTATCTCATTCATGTATTTATCAAATAGCCCCCTACAAGTCATTATCATGTCGACTTTCACTATCTCCTCCAGCAGCAAGTTCCAGTAAAAAGCTTGCCTCATGCATCTCCTTTAATCTGGCCCCTCACACCTTAAACCTATGCTCCTTGGTAATTGACTCTTCCACCCTAGGAAAAATTCTGACTATCCTAGCTTGGGCTCAATCAAACAAGATCCAAGCTGACAGGATCAGATATTGTTCCCCATCCCAGGCTTGATGTAAGGCTTTATCTTAGCCAAAAGGCCGAGAAGGCCTTAGTTCTCACTGAGTTGGGTTTTCATCAGACCTGTTGTTTTCAGTCATGTGTCTGCAGTTAGGCCTACAGCATGACAGGAAGAATAAGCAGAGGCAATGAAGAATAGAACAAGTTTCTAGGAGAGGGGGAAAGGGTAATGACCATGGCCTCAGCAGAAAGCCATCTCCCTCCAGGATCCTCAAGGAACAAATGTGGTATCTCATGTTAATAAGCCAGCAACATCCACAGAACAGGACAGTATTAACAGTTGCTGTAAAGGTACTTATGCTCACAATCTTCGAGTCAGGTTCTTTTCTTCCTGGAGAAGAGAGTATGTCCAACATTTCAGAGTTATATAAAAAACATGACTGACCCTATGTAGGCAAAGAGAAAAATAGGCGAAGCACGCTCGCAATTGTATCAGGGCAGCCTATGGTGCATAGTGCCATTGACCGTATACAAAGTGCTTTGGTGGAGCCATATGTAATTTCAGATATGTACCAAAACTGCAACATGTTCCACTCTCTCAATGTCCACCTGGTACGTCAATTTCTCAATGCCCAGCAATAGTCATGGCTGCCTGTATTCAGTATTAGCATTTGAGCTACATTGATAACTCAAGGAGCAGGGATATTCACTGACCACCTGGCTCAGGACTCCAGTGTGCAGCTCATGCATTTAAACAGGCCACACACATATAACAAGACCCCTACTTGCACACAAAATATCACCAGGCAGGCAACAAGGATGATTAAGCAATGCATTCACTGCTTATAGCATTTTGGAGAAGCTTTGATTTATCATGATCAGCTACACCCAGCTCAACTTTACCATCCTGAATGTAGCACTTGCCGTCATGTATATGGGAAACAGCTGAGGAGGAGGAAGAAGGGAGAGGGAAACCAACACATTGCATTTCCAGTTGAGCTGCTGATAGTTATCTCATCAGATTTCCGTGGCAACAAATGGAACCCCAATTTCCCATTCAACAACAGTCCCACATCTTAACACCTTTTATTAAGGTCTGTCAACAGTATCTGCTTGGCCATATGTTAATATAAACAACTATTTCACCAACTTTATCAAGAAAATCATCTAAAACCCCACACAAATATTAGCTGATCATTCTTGTGCATTCCTGCAAGGCCCTATTTTACCATTTTGATTCTAGGTTTTGGCAGACTTGAAGCAGGCAATGTTTCAGATTTGACTTTTGGATCAGTTCTCAGGCGCCCCCATACGCACTCTGCCTGAAAAAAATATCCGCAATTCTGAATCACGCTGCAGAAGCTTGTGGGCAGAGCTTAACATGCTCAAAATCCTGCACTTCCAATCAGCGCCTCCAAGTGTGCATGCTCAGAAAAAAAATGATAAAATGCTGGTCTCCTGCCACCTCCCTCCCGGGTTGGATAATGCCTCCTCCTGGTCTCTACAGACATTGCCCTATCTCTACAACATTAATGACCCCCTTCTCTCCCGACGTCCTCTGCCACCCAGAAAAATCATAGGCCCCTTCACCATCACTGATCACAGCCAAAGTGACAGCAGATTTCCCCCTTTCCCTCACTGATCTCAGGCCGAGTGGCAGTGAACACCCTTCCTCCTCATTATCATAGGCAGAGTGGCAGCGGCACCCTTCCCCCCAATGACCACAGGCAGAGTGGCAGCGGATGTCCCTTTCCCCTCACTGACCACAGGCAGTGGACCCTCCCTTTCTCCTCACTGACCCCAGGCAGAGTGGCAGTGGAACCCCTGTCACTGACCGCAGGCAGAGTAGCAGTGGACCCTCCCTTCCCCCTCACTGATCACAGACAGAGTGGCAGTGGATCCACCTTCCCCATCACTGACCAGAGGCAGAGTGGCAGTGGACCCCTTTCCCCTCACTGATCGCAAACAGAGTGACAGCAGACCCCTCCCTTCCCCAGCCTCCGCTAATCTCAAGCAGAAAGCCGTCAGATGCTTGCCACTTACCTCCTCACTAGCTGGAACGCCCAAATTGGACTTTTGTAGAGCATGCCTGTTTCATGACGAATCTGGATGGGCGAATGCTATGTTAAAAGGGGAGAGTGCTGATAAGGTTGGGTGTGCAGCCCATTAAGTCAATTTAAATGCATGGATGTAAAGTGGGAACCAATGCAGAGGTGGGCACGGATTGCATTACTCGCCTCACACCTGACTTTAGCAAATATTTACGCTTGAAAATGGGCACAACTTGATGGTGAAATCGGGCCCTTGTGCGTTTGTCTATGCTAGTGCTCCAACTTAGTGCCACCCCTGTGACTGCAGCAAGGCTGATGGCAGAAGGCTGCTTACTTTCAATGAGAGATGTTGCAGCTGACCTATAGGATGACCTATGGCAGCTCTAGCTCTGGAACTGCTAGTCTGAAATAGACTGCCTCAGCATTTGTTGTACTGGCTGAAAGGCAACATTTAGACTGCTGGCAGAATGGCAGGATTGGTGTGAAATGCCTTATTGTTGCAGGCAATGAAATGTGTACTCCATTACAACTTTCTCACCAAGCTAGCCTAAAAAGCAGTTTGTCCTAAAAATGCTAGTAGTTTTGAATGTTTTTCAAACATTGAGACTGCTGTCAGAATGGCAGTGGTGGGATGGTGGATCCTGAAGACAGCCTCCAGTGCTATTTTGGAGAGCCTTGTAACGCACTCCTTGTCATGTTGTACAATTCCTGTGCATTTCCAAAGTCCAACACACACTTAGAATGAGTTTCAGTATCTGATCCATTCCAGTCCAAAGATGTGCAGGTTAGGTTGATTGGCCATGCTAAGAAATTGCCTCTTAGTGTCCAGGGATGTGTAGGTTAGAAGGATTGGTGAGTATAATATGTGGGGGTGAGACCTGGGTGGGATTGTGTTCACTGTAGATTCGATAGGCAAAGGGGCCTCTTTTTGCACTGTAGAGTTCTATGATTCTATGATTCAGATGCATTTCCATTTGAGAGATAGGTGTCAGCTGGATTTAAGTACTGAAGACAAGTTTTAACTCCTACTATCAGCCTCAGCATCCTTATCTCCATGCAAGATGATAGAATGCAGCAAATTCTTTGTGGATGGAATACATTTATATGGTATGTTTTTTGCTGGTGACTGCAGCGACCATTCTATGAGAGAAAGAGCTGGGATTTAATAATCTAGCTGTGCTACATTTGTTAATCTTATCCAATTTTAGTGATTCTTAAACGCAGGAGCTGTGATGGGGTCATACTTCTCACAATTGCGCATATGTACTTAAGCCTGGAATAACTCTACTGTGCATTTAAGATTGGCTGCACATAGAACTGATTGAACTGAGTGGGTGGCACAAAGTTTGAAAGCAAAGGGTGCCAGTTAATCGTGATCCAAGTATCAGTTTTTGGGCCTTATCAAATTTCACAGCTCCTGCGTTTAAGAATCACTAAAATTGGATAAGATTAACAAATGTAGCACAGCTAGATTATTAAATCCCATCAAAGCCCCACAGGCTTAATGAATTTTGCATTTGTTATCTTTCCCCCCCAGTTTTTCCTGGCTTTACTGAGAGTATTGATTCCTGCAGAAACTTGTTGCTACCTTATCTAAGTTTATTTGAGCCTGAATTCTATTTGGCTTTGGTTGGAGAAATCATTGTAATTGTGCAAGATCATGCAATGACTTGGTGACCAAAAGTTTATTTTCCAAAAGTAACCATTGAACAATGATTAAAAATTCTACCTGAAATTTTTCACTTTCTTCCCGAGCTGAGGGGCATTGATGCCATTTGTAGTAGCCAATCGTACCCCAGCTGAAATTAGCTAATTCAGCACAGACTGTTGACTCAACATTGGACACACATATACACACCTGAGTTCCACAATGACAAGATGTTTACTAATTATTAATGCAGACATTTGATAGCATTATTATTACTCCAAACTGTGCATGCTGTTAGATATTTCAGTGAAATTATCTTCTCCCAGAGTTTTTAGCTCTAATGAGCAAGATTCATGTTTGGAATCTTGAGTCATAAAGAAACATTAAAAGAGGATAGAGAAAAATTGTTTATTGCCCACTGAGATTTGTGTAATATTGGGAGTGGGTGGTATTTTTATTCAAATACCACTGGTAGAAGTAAATAATTCTGAATGAAGCCCACCTCCTGTATCATTGCAGAAATATCAAGTGCATTACGATTTTTCACACACAAATAGATGGCGATTCATGGTGCACAAAAATCTCTTGGCATGGGAATATTTAAGGCTTAATTATATAAGGAAATATTGCTCGTTTCAAGAGAAAAGAGTAACACTAAGTACCATCTCAGATTGTCCATAAGGTTCTTTCTTCACCTTCATGGTTTCTTCCAAATTTCACTTTGTGGACAAATTTCCATTGGGAGCATCTGTTCGTCAAATGTTTGGCAAGAGGATTTCTGTCAGCACATCCACATAATACGGATACAGATCTTGCAGACAAATCACTACTCGATTTTATGGACTTTTCAAGTCTGTGAGTATTAGACTAAATTTCTCAAAATGTTGCCTTTATTAATCTCCAAGGACCTGTAAATAATTCTGTAAATGAACTGACATGGTAAAGTATAATATGGATAAATGTATAGAAATGTAGGAATAGTTTTGCTGAAGTGTGATTAAAGAGCAGGGGCATTATATTACTAATTATTCTCAAATTAGAGACAACTTGTCGGGGTGGAGGGCCATGGGTTCCTTTGGTCCACATCAAATGGGGATTCAGTTTATTTTGTTTTGTGAATCTGACAACAAATTCAAGCAGTAATGCTGAACTTATTTTAGTTGACTGGATTGTATCAGTTTTGAAAACAGCATTATTGGTCATCCTGAGAGAAGGAGCATTATATAGACATCCCCAAGTAAAAAAGTTGAACAGGATTTGGCACTAATTGCTCATCACACACTGAATGCTGTTAGAACAGGGACACCACTTTTCCTTATTAAATCATCTAGATAATAAAAGTTGGCAAGTTCTGGATGAAATAGCACCCAAAAGGGGGACTTTGTATAATTTGTCACAAATTCTGCCATCCCTGAACAACAATAATTTTCTTTCTTGACTATCGTAAGTATTCACCTTGACCACAGGAAAGAATTTGTGTCATGCTGGTCCCAGGTCTGTGAGTGATTGCAGGAGGCTAGTCTCTCAGGAAGTCATTGAACTTGTTCTGCCAATCTTGTGCCATATTATTGGTCTGACATGAGGCACCAAAGACCAGCACAGATGCCAGTGCATCTTGCCTCCTACCCAACTCAAAGTCAATCACTAGCATCAAAACCAAGTGCAGAGTTCAAAATTACTTAAGCTGTCTCTGCAAAATTCCATTTGGCACATGGGGCAGGATTTTCCTCTCCCTCCACGGTGTGTTTCAGGGTAGTGGAAGTTGGTGCGTAGCTCACTGGTAGAGGGATCTTATGGTCCTACCATTGTCAATTTCCCATTTAATGCAACCCTTGCCACTAAGAAACGCACAATGGAGGTGTGTCATTGATGTGACTTAAAGATCCCAGCAAATAAAGGCCAGCTAGAGTTTGATAATCATCTTTAAGGCTGCCTTCATCACCAAAGAGGTGGACACAACACTAACAGCCACTTCGTTTGATGATACTTACCCCATGAAAAAGGTTTGCCAAATGCATCTCCAACATCCTTGACATTGGAATACATCCAGTGGGAGGCAGTGTCGCAGGGTCTCCAGGGTCTGCAGCTATCATGTAAAGACTATCAACATGTGGCTAAATGCTGCCAAAGAATGGTGTCAGGGATGTTTAAGTCCAAGTAATGCTGTGCGGGTTTAGGTTTGAATCTCACCATGGCAGATGGTAAAATCTGAATTCAATAAAAATCTGGAATTAAAAGTCTAATGATGACCATGAAACTATTTTGATTGTTTCAAAAACACATTTGGTTCACTAATGTCCTTTAGGGAAGGTTATCTGCCATCCTTACCTGGTCTGGCCTGCATATGATTCTAGATACAGAGCAGTGTATTTGACTCTTACATACCCCCTGAAATGGTCTAGCAAACCACTCAATTCCAGGACAATTAGGGATGTGCAAAAATGCTGCACAGCCAATGATGCATACATCCTCTGAATGAACAAAATAAAATACCCACTAGTCTTGTGTCATTCCAAAGTTATTGCCATCCTAAAACCAGCCAACAATCCCAAAAGATACTGTCCCATTGTCCTTCTTTCTACAAGATGGTCAAATGGAAAATTAATTGGAGAAACCTTCCTCTCAGATAAGCAGGAAGACTTCAGGCAAGGAAGAAACTGCTCTGATAAGTTTTTTGCATTTAATATTGAGGGAAGATTCCAGGAACACTTGAAGACTGGAGTTGTCTTCATAGGTGCACCACTGTCTTCTGTGAAAGTCTGCTCCTAAAGATACTTCTCGACATTACAGTTCTATCCCATTCTATCGTTAGCCACTTTGTACCACAACAATAGTCCTAGTCTACTCTGTTGCAGAATGCTACTCTGTCTCCTGACCCTGCAACCATCAGGTAAGAATGCTTAAGTCTATAGAAGCTGAATGGCTCCTGGTGCTGCCCAGAAAGTGGGGTTATAAGTCATATTAACAACGGTTAACTTTTTTGTAGTTTGGGATATAAGTTGCCTACAAAATACTGCTTAGTCAAATTTACTTTTAATTTCTCTGTTATAGTAAAAGTCTTAACATTGGAAATCTTGTGCAATTCCCTTTGTTTTGGATATTCAATTATATTTTTTAAGTTATCTGTACAGGAATTTTAATATTATGACATGGAAATAGTAGTATATCCTGTTATAATGAAAGGTCACAGGCCTGTAGCATGGCCAAAATTTTCTGGCCATTCAAGATCTTCTGGACCCTCCAATTATGCACTGTCACCATGGGCTTCCTGGCAATAAGGGGTTCACACATCAGGACACCCTGTTGACAACAGTGGGACCAGAAGATCCTGCCACTGGCTAACGACAGTGGAATAGATTTCAATGGAATAGATTTCAAACAGATCTAGCAACTCAAAACTGGACATCCATGAGATGTCTTGGGCCATTAATATTGGTTGAATTGTATTCAACCACAATCTTCAACCCCATGGCCGTACACTACCATGACCGTCAAGCTCCAGGTACAAATCTGATTCAATGAAGAATGCAAGACGGAATGCCAGGAGCAGCACCAGGCATATCTGAAAATGAGATGCCAACAATAGATGGAGCTAAGCGATCCCACAAGTAATGGATCAGATCTAAATCCTGCCACTTCCAATTATGAATGGCAATGAACAATTGAATGACTAACAGAAGCAGGAAGCTTCACAAATATCCAAATTGTCAATGATGGGAGGCCCCAGTACATCAATGCAAAAGACAAGAAGTACTTACAACTGTCTTCAACCAGAAATGTTGAATTAATGATCCATCTCAGCCTCTTCCTGAGGTCCCCAGCATTACAGATGACAGTCTTCAGCCAATTTGATTCACTCCACATGATATCAAGAAATGGCTGAAATCGCGGGATACTGCAAAGGCTACAGTCCCTAACAATATCCCAGCAATAATATTGAAGATTTCTGCTCCAGAACTATCTGTGCCCCTTTGCCAAGCAATCAGGGTATAGCTATAACATTGGCTTCTCGCCAGTAATGTGGAAAGCTGCCCACAAAAAGCAGGGCAAATCCAACCCAACCAATTAACACCACATCCATTTACTGTTAATGATCAGGAAAATGACAGTGTTGTCAATGCTGCTATCACTTGACACTGAGACATAACCTGCCCACTGATGTTCAGTTTGGGTTTCCAGAGTCACTCAGCTTCTGATCTCTTTATAGCTTTAGTTCAAAATTGGACAAAAGGGAGATAAGATGAGATGAGGTCACCGATACTGAATGCTCTTGACATCAAGGCAGCATTTGATCAAGTATGGCATCAAGGAAGCCTAGCAAAACTGAAGTCAATGGAAATCGGGATGAAGACTCCCCATTCTTAGCACAAAGGAAGTTGGTTGTGACTGTTGGAGATTAATCATCTCAGTCCTGGGGCATTGCGCTGGAGTTTCTCAAGGTATGCCCTAGACGCAAATATTTTCTGGTTCTTTACCAATGACCTTCCTTCCATCATAAAGTCAGAAGTAGGGATATTTAATTCATTCAGCACCATTTACAACTCCTGAGATACGTAAGCATTCTGTATCCATGTGCAGTAAGACTGAGATAATATTGAGGCTTGGTCTGAAAGATAGCAAGTAACATCCTCACCTCATCAGAGAAAACCTAACCATCACCCCTTGACATTCAATGGCATTACCATTGCTAAATCTCCCACTATCAACGTCCTGGGGATCATTATTGACCAGAAACTAAATTGGATTAGCCATATAAATTCTGTGGCTACAAGAGCAGGTTAGAATTCAGCAACAAGTAACTCACTTCCTGACTTCTCAAATCTACCATCGATAAGACACAATTAACCACCTCAATGCAAATTATCTTTTCTTTTTGCCTGTTGATGGGATGTGGGCATCGTTTCCTATGCCAGCATTTATTGCCCTATTCCCAACTGTCTTTGAGAAGGTGATGGTGTGCTATCATCTTGATCTGCTACAGTCTATGTGGTTTAGGAATACGCACAGAGCCTTTAGGAAGGAAGTTTCAGGATTTTGACCCAGCATCTTGAAGGTGTGGCAATGTAATCCTACCCACTAACTCAAATAAGCGCAATTCAACAACATTCAAGAAGCTCTACATCATCCAAGAAAAAGCTTTATTGGCTCCCCATCCATTTTGAATGGCTCAGAAGGCCCACTTTGGCATAGCATTCTCTCCTACATTTACTATAGAGAACAACAGTGGGCTGAGAAGGTGCACAGTTCATTGGTACAATTCTGTTTTCTCTTAACCTTCTTCTTGGACAGTTGAACTTTTTCTGTCCATTCAGTTCTTGCAAAGCCCTTTCAAACAGCCAGACTCCAGAAGTTATGGCTAATAACAATTAACTGCCAGTAGTCAGTACCAGTATCTGCTATCTTTATGCCTTAACTGCAGGTGTCTTTGCAGCTGAGGTATGAATGCTCAGTGGTCATGACTTAGTTACCAATTCATTGTAAGGAAGCACATTGGGCATGCAGTTTTATTCCATTTGATGACCTTGGCCAACTAGAACTGACATTATTGATTTAGCAATGGAATTAGCACGTTCCAGAATCTTTTTGTTGGGGGTCTTATCCTGTTAAGATTTTACCAAGGATGCGTCTGAGACCATGAAGGTGGAACCTGATCAACCTTTCCTCCTGCCTTATATATGTTGTTCAGGTCTCACCATTGTATGGTAGTGTGCTGAGGAAGCAGGCTTGTTAGATTCACAGTGTGGTACTCTTGATGAGTTTGGCAAAGTGCTCATAACATCTTTCCATTACAGCTGCCTTATCAGTGATGAGATCATTTCCATCAGCTGTAGGGTAGAAGCAAATGTTGTGGAAGATAAGCAATCTTTAACATGGATCATGCCTTGTAACCAAGTGTTGCAGCTCATCAACTTTGTGTTCCACCAGTCATTGTACACTCCTCTTAAAGCATACTAGAGCATATGGTCAGCATTTCTATGGCCTTGATGCTTAGTTGTTGACTGTGGAGCTAATAGAAGATTTGCATGTGTGAGTTTATTTCTATTTGAGAAGATGCAAGTTTTTTTCCTCATTCTCAAAAAAACAGTCTTAGTGTTTACAATTGCAGTATCCCAGCTACACTCAAGTCTTGAACCTAAGCGCTGTTTCAATTCATTTCTATCTCGCTTTGGAGAGGAAGATCAAACAAATTGCAGAGTGCTGTCAAGTTGTATAAAAAGATGTGGGCAGCATGATGGTACGGTGATTAACACCACTGTCTCACAGTGCCAAGGGCCCGGGTTTGATTCCTGACTTGGGTCACTGTCTGTGTGGAGTTTGCACGTTCTTCCCATAGCTGTGTGGGTTTCCTCCAGGTGCTCCGGTTTCCTCTCTCAATCCAAAGATGTGTTGGTTAGGTGCATTGCCATGCTAAATTCTTCATCAGTGTACCAAACAGGTGCCAGAATGTGGCAACTAGGAGATTTTCGCAGTAACTTCATTGCAGTGTGAATGTAATCTACTTGTGACTAATAAATTTATTTTATCAGACAATGTTCTTGGAGAGTTTGACACTCAGCTTTAGCTGTAACAATCATTTTATTTTGTTATGTGCCAAAAATAATTATCAAATTAATTTATTTTGAAATATAATGACATAAAGACCGATATATAATGGTGGCTTGAAATGACCTCCAGGAACTGTTTTAAACCCTGCATAAATAAGAAAATCAATTGAGCAAAGAGCAGCGCACAAACATTACAACACCAATAACTTATTATTCTGAAAGCTTAACTGTTGGTGGCTGTGGATGCTTTTTGGAATGTACTGAAAACATACAAGATTATGCTTCAATCAGTGAATTATATCCTGCTTTACGCTGCATTAAGCATTACACAGCCAAATGGTTACTGGTAAGTCTCTCAAACAAAAAGTTTAGTTGTTCAAAGTATTAGATAACTGGTAGGGTGTAATACATTTGGATTCAGGATCCTAATCTGAGAGAAGACTTGGGGTGGAGGCTGGGCAGTAGGGAAGGGGGGCAGTGTTGCAGGAGGAGGGATGGTGGTGGTGGTTAAAAAGAATCAAGGAAATGCATATGAGGTGCAGGCTGTAAAGAGAACGAGCTCCAACAAATATGCCTCTGTTTCTGACTATCTTCCCAGTCACCACTGCCAAGCATTAGATGTGAAGAATGGGTTCTTGACCAAAACATTGGAAGGTGGACGGTACCTGTGGAGACTACTGCACTCTAGCATCTGTCAGTAACTTCACCAAAACAGAGGAGAAAATGTGACAGGGTGAAACTTCGTATGGTTATCATGAAAACTTTAGCCCCATTCCTCTGAAACTTGTTGCTTACTAACAGTAGCCAGAATTCTCTGACCTCACCCACAGCTGGGATTCTCCGGTCCCGCTGCTGTGAATGGAGATTTGACTGAGAACCAAATTCTCTGTTCTCACTGGCAGCCATATCTTGTCAGTAAGATTTACTGAGTAATTATATTCTTTTTGCAATAATTGTGATGCATTTAAAATTAGTGTTCAGCAATTTGTCCTTAGAAACGCCAAGTGAGATTTTTCCACCCCACTGTGCTGATTGAGTAACGTAGTGGGACAGGAAATATGAGCAAGAGGTGAGAAATCGGGTTTGCATCCAATTTCTCGCCTCTCCCGATATTGCTAGCTCTCTTCTGCCGATGAAATCAGCCTCATGCCTGAGAATGATACAAAGCTCATTTCAGTATTAATGATGTCATGAATGAGCCCAGGACACTATTGTCTGGACTATCTTACCTTTCCAATCTTGCCAGTGGAGGTCCTCACCAGCAAGCAGCACAGGTGATCCCCACCAATGCCAACCAGATTTGATGGCCTTGCCAGTGGAACTGGAGTCCGTTGAAGCTCCCTTGGATGATCAGGCACAGGGCCAGATAGTGCACATGGAAAGTGATGCAGTTGATTCTGAGACTAAGGTCCTGAATCTTAATAAAGAAAAGTACAACAGAATGAGGCTCAAGTTGGCTCTGATAGATTGGGAAACATTATTTAAAGGGATAATAGTGGATGGAGCATGGCAAATATTCAAGGAACAGATGGGTGAACTGCAACAATTATTTATTCCTGTCTGGTGCAAAAGTAAAACTGAAAAGAAAGGTGGCCAACAAGTGAAATTAGAGATAGTATTAGATCCAAGGGAGAGACATACAAATTGATCTGGAGAAACAACAGACCTGAAGATTGGGAGCAGTTTACAATTATTATTACAAATAAGGAGGACCAAAAGACTAATGAAGAAGGGGAAAATGGAGTACTTCTAATGAAGAAGGGAACACAAAAATAGACTGTAAAAATTTATATAGGTATGTGAGGAGAAGAAGATGGATGAAGACAAATGTGGGTCTCTTTCAATCAGAAATGGGTGAATTTGTAGTGGGGAACAAAGAAATGGCTGACCAACTGAATACATGCTTTAGTTCTGTCTTCACAAAGAAAGACACAAACAAGATATCAGAAATAATCATGAATACAGGTTTCAGTGAGAGGGAGGAACTGAACGAGATTATATTAAGAGAGAAATGGTGTTGGAGAAACTGATAGGATTGAAGGCCAATAAATCTTCAGGGCCTGATAATCTACATGCCAGTGTACTTAAGGAAGTAGCCTAGGAAATATTGGTTGCATTGATGGTTATCTTCCAAGATTCTCTAGAGTCTGGAACAGTTCCTACAGATTGGAGGGCAGCTAATGTAACCTCACAATTCTAAAAGGGATTTTTGATTTAATTTATTATTGTCACATGTATTAACATATAGTGAAAAATATTGTGACTAGCATGCTATACAGACAAAACATACCATTCATAGAGAAGGAAATGAAAGTGTGCAGAATATAATGTTACATTGTAGCTAGGGTGTAGAAAAAGATCAACTTAATGTAAGTCCATTCAAAAGTTTGACACAGCAGGGAAGAAGCTGTTCTTGAGTTGGTTGGTACATGATCTCAGACATTTTCCCGAAGAAAGAAGGTGGAAGAGAGAATGTCCAGGGTATGTGGGGTCCTTAATTAGGCTGACTGCTTTGCTGAGACATCAGAAAATGTAGACAGAGTCAAGGGATGGGGTGCTGGTTTGCGTGATGGATTGGGCGGCATTCATGATCTTTTGTAGTTTCTTGTGATCTTGGGCAGCGTAAGAGCCATATCAAGCTGTGATATAACCAGAAAAAATGCATTCTATGGTACATCTGTAAAAGTTAGTAAGAGTCGTAACTGACATGCCAAATTTCCTTAGTCTTATGAGAAATTAGAGGCATTGATGGGCTTTCTTAGCTATAGTGTTGACATGGAGAGACTAGGACAGATCGTTGATGATCTGGATACCTAAAAACCTGAAACTCTCAACCCTTTCTGCTTTGCCCCCATTGATGTAGACAGGGGCACGTTCTCCTTTATGTTTCTTGAAGTTGATGACAATGTCCTTCATTTTATTAACATTGACAGAGAGATTCTTGTTGCTGCATCAGATTCTCTATCTCATTCCTGTACTCTGTTTCATCATTGTTTGAGATTCGACCCACTATAGCAGAATCATCAGCAAACTTGAAAATCAAATTGGAGGGGAATTTGGCCACATAGTTATGGGTGTATAAGAAGTATGGCAGGAGGCTGAGAACACAGCCTTGTGGAGCACCGGTGTTGAGGATGATTGTGAAGAAGGTGTTGTTGCCTATCCTTACTAATTGTGGTCTGTAAGTTAGGAAGTTTAGGATCCAATCGCAGAGGGAGGTGCCGAGCCCCAAGCTATGGATTTGGAGATGAGTTTTGTGGAAGTAATAATGTTGAAGGCTGAGCTATGGTCAATAAATAGGAATCTGATGTAGATGTTTTTGTTATTAAGTGTTCCAGGGTTGAGTGCAGGGCCAGGGAAATGAGTTTTGTCTTGTGAACCTATTGCAGCGGTAGGCAAATTGTAGTGGATCCAGATAGTCCGGGAGACTGGAATTGATTCGTGCCATGATTAGCCTTTCGAAGCATTTCGTAATGATGGATGTCAGAGCCACCAGCCAATAGTGTTAAGGCACACTGCTTGGTTTTTCTTGGGTACCAGGATGATAGTCATCTTCTTGAAGCAGATAGGGTCCTCAGATTGTCGTAAAGAGAGCTTGAAGATGTCTGAATACCTCTACCGGCTGATCTGTGCAGGGTTTGCGTGCATTACAGGTAACCCAGACCTTGCCATAGTTGGCGAGTGTTGGTGTAGCTAGACTAGGACTTTATCTTGGTCCGGTATTGTCTTTTGGCATCTTTGATGGATCTCCTCAAATCATATTTGGCTTTTTTGTATAGATCAGTGTTGCCTGACTTGAATGCCTCAGACCTGGACTTCAGCAAGTAGTGGATATCCCTGTTCATCCATCGTTTCCGATTGGGAAACACATGGATTTGCTTCTTTGGCATACAGTCTTGTACACACTTGCTAATAAAGTCAGTTACTGTAGTGGCATACTCGTTCAGACTGGTCGCAGAGTTTTTAACCACTGACAGTTCACTGACTCCAAGCAGCCCTGTAGGAGATCATCTGATTCCTCAGACCAACATTGCATGACTCTCTTTGATGGATTCTCCTGCTTCAGTTTTTGCTTGTAAGCCGGAAGCAGGACCACAGCCTTGTGGTCTGATTTGCCAAAGTGTTGGCAATAAGCATGTTTGATATTTGTGTAGCAGTGGTCTCGGATGTTTGGCCTTCAGGTGGAGCAGGAGACATATTAATGGTAATTTGGTAGTACGTTCTTGAGCTTGGTCTGATTGAAGTGCCCGGCCATGATGAACAAGACGTCAGGATGTTTTGTTTCAAGGTTTTTCGTAGTGGTGTATATTTTTTCCAGGTAGAGACAAAACAGGGAATTGTAGACCAGTCAGCCTGACATCAGTAAAGAGGAAAATTCTAGAATCCATTATCAAAGATTTCATAGCAAAACACTTAGAAAACTGTGGCAGGATTGGACAGAGTCCTCATGGATCTCTGAAAGGGAAATCATGTTTGACAAAACTAATAGAACTCTTCAAGGATGTAACTAGTAGAGTTGATGAAGGGGAACCAGTGAATATTGTTAAGTTAGGCTTTCAGAAAGCTTTCAACAAAGTCCCACTTAAGAGCACATGGGATTGGGGGGATGTATTTAGATAGATAGAAAACCAATTGACAGACAGGAAGCAAAGAGTAGGAATAAATGACAGGCAGTGAGGATTATCGCAGGGATCAGTGCGGGCCCCAGCTATTCACTATATATATATGTATATAAATGACTGAATGTTGGAACTTTATGTAATGGGAGGGATTTTCTGCCTCACTTGTCCTGAAATTGTTAAATCACATCTGAGATTCACGGACGTTTTCATTGTCTGCCTCTCACCTGCTCCGATTCCCGTTCCAGGCAAGGCAGTAAAATTCCAGCCAATATCTCCAAATTTGCAGATGATCCAAAGGCTGGGTGAGAGGGTAAGCTGTGAGGAGGATGCAAAAATCTTTTAGTATGATTTGGACAAGTTGACTGAGTGGACAAATGAATGGCAGATGCAGTAAAGTATGGATAAATGTGAGGCTACCCACTTCAGTAGCAAAAAACAGGGAGGCAGATTACCATCTGAATGATTATAGATTAAGAGAAGGGAACATGCAACAAGACCCAGCTGTCCTCGCACACCACTTACTGAAGGTGAGCATGCAAGTGCAGCAGGCAGCAAAAAAGGCAAATTGTATATTGGCCTTCATAGCAAGAGGATTCAAGTACAGGAGTAAGGATGTCTTGATGCAATTATACAGGGCTTTGGTGAGACCGTACCTGGAATGTTGTGTTCTGTTTTAGCCTCCTGATCTGAGGAAGGATCTTCTTGCTCTGGAGGGAGTGCAGGAAAGGTTTACCAGATTGATCCCTGGGATGACAGAACCGACATTTGAGGAGAGATTGACTCGGTTAGGATTGTATTCGCTGGAGTTCAGAAGAGGGAAGATCTCATAGAAACCTAAAAAAATTCTAATAGGACTAGGTAGGATAAATGCAAGAAGCGTGTGCTTTGGTAGTGATGTCCAGAATCAGGGGTCACAGTCTGAGAATACAGGCTAGACAGAGATGAAGAGAAATTTCTTCACCCAGAGAGTAATCAGGCTGTGAAATTCACTACCGTAGAAGGTAGTTGAGGCCAAAACGTTAAATGTTTTCAAGGAGCAGTTAGAATAGTACTTGAGGTGAAGAGGATCAAAGGACATGGGGAGAAGTGGGATCAGGCTATTGAGTTAAATGATTAATCATGATCATAATGAATGGCGGAGCAGGCTCAAGGCCAAATGATTTCCTCCTCCTTCTATTTTCTAATTTCGATATTTCTAAACTCAATCTGTTTGCAAGCTTTGGTGTTATTGTTGACCCCGGAGCTTCTGACCTCATATTTGTATCATTGCCAAGATTGCCATTATCCATGTCTTTAACATTTCCTGACTAACCCCACTTCTCTTCACCCCCCCGCCCCCTCCACCACCCCCACCCCCCACCACCATTTCAGCTGAAACCTTCATTCAGATCTTCTTTACTGCTGGACTTGATTATTCAAATGCTTTGCCAGCCTGGTCTCATGCATTTGATTCTCTGTCAATTTGAGGTCTTCCAAAACTGTGTTGCCCATATCACAACATACACCAACCCTGTTCACCTATCATCCCTGTGTTCACTATACTGCATTGGTTGCTACTCAAGCATTGTCTTGATTTTAAATTTCCCATCCTTGTTTTCAGATCCCTGTATGGCTTCACTCCTCCCTATCCCTGTCCCTGTCAACTCCTCCAGCCCTACAACCATTTGAGATGCCTGCCAGTTACCATCCCCTATTTTAATCACTTCACCTTTGATTGCTGCACCTTCAGCTGCCTAGGCCCCAACTCTGTAGTTCCATTCCTACACCTCTCCACCTTTCTAACTTGCTTTCCTCCTTCTTAAAACCAATCTCTTTAATCAAGCTTTTCGTAATCTGACCTAGTTAATAACTTATAGAATCATAAAGTCATACAGTATGGAAACGGCCCTTTGGCCCAACTTATCCATGCTGCCTTTTTTTTTAAGTCCCTAAGCTAAGCTAAACTTCTTTTGTACCTCAGTGTCATATTTTGTTTTATCCTGCTCCTGTGAAGTTCTTTAAGGCATTTTGTGATGATAACAGTGCTCAATACATTGAAGTTGTTGTTATTTACAGAATCTTGTTAAAAGTGTGCAGCAAAATATGTTTAGACCAGATATGGGACCATGAAAAGAATATTTTGTCATATCACTCCCAAATTTATTCTAATCTTCATCTGATTTCAGCATAGAGATTCTTGCAGAATCAAATGATCAATCAAATGCAGTAAATATTAACAAAGTGGGAGGACATTGGAAAAGATCATTGAGGAATCCCTCGCAGCCCATTGATTGTGTTCATTCTTCTTGGTCCTCATGGAGCATTTGTGATCCTTGCCAGAATAAACGTGTAAGTACGGCTGTGAAAATCAGTACAAATAAGAGGTCTGTATAATCTGACTCTCATGAGCATTTCGGAAGGAATATTACCCAGCAATAGCTGTAGAACTTCTGCATTCTGCCAACAAATATTCTTGAAAAATAAAAACATTTTGCACTAGATATGGGATCCCTCACCATAATTGTGAAAGATTCACCAAAGGCATGCCTGAAACAAATGTGCAGTTCTTTGCACAAGTATATAAGAGAGCCTACCATGGATTTGAGGTTCCCTTTACAAAATTAGATTGCTGGTGACATGCTGTGGTCGTGTTTTTCAATCTTTATAGGGATTGCATCAGACTGGCACTGGAAAAACATCATGTTTTACTGACCTCATGTTGAATCATGAGTAGCAAAAGCTCATCTTCCAACTCAACATGAAATCCATAGAGGCTGCTTTGTATATTTCCTCATTATCTCAATTCTTTGCAGGTTCTCCAAGCAACTGCAGCTGCCATCCACAGCTGAGAATCTTGGTATTCCCCCAGACCAGCAAATTTTCTTGAGGATTGAAAGTGATATTTGCAGCTTCGTCAGTAATAATAATTAAGGCTCACCCACGTTGTCCTGCTACTCTTGTCATTGGAAAATCCCCAATTTCCAACCCTCAGTGCCAACTCAATAAAAAATTGGTGCAGTATTATAGAAAACCTACAATGCAGAAGGAGGCCATTTGGCCCATCAAGTCTGCACCAAGTTTTTGACAGTTCATTTTATCCATACTCTAACCACATGTATTTACCCTATACTACATAGCTTGGGCACAGCAATTTAGCATAGTCAATCCATTTGACCTGCACATCTTCGGACTGTGGTAGGAAACCGGACTAACTGGAAGGAATCCACACAGACATGGGGAGAACATGCAAACTCCACAAGATAGTCACCCAACGCTGGAATTGAACCCACTTCCCTGCCACTATGAGGCAGCAGTGAAACATGCTGCCCAACAGTAGTTAGTGGGATGTAAACATATAGGTCATGAAAAGTTGTTTTGAACTTGATGAACACAATAATATCGAGGGGAGAGACCACAGTTGGCTTCAATATCCTCAAGCTGGGAAGAAATAAAATAATGAGAAGTGCAATTAAGAAACAAAATTGGGGAGAAAAAAATGAAATGTCTACTATGTATAGCAATGCATAGGCCAGAGTTCTCCAATTTCACACGTAGCTGGGATTCTTCAGTCTCACTGCAGTGAATCGCATTTTGGTTGAGCACCAAATTCTCTGTTCTTGCTGACAGTAGTGGCAAGGTGAAGAGGTAAGAGGATCCTAATTACAGTTTGAAATTTTACCTATAATTTTACCAACCATTCAAGTGGAAAAGAAGACTTTTTAAAATTTATATTTAATCAAAAACCAAATTGGTCCAATAAAATACTCCACAAGAGAGACATTACAGATCCAAGCCAACATGACAGTCTCCAATTTTCCTGCCTTGGGCTCAATTAACAAGATGCAAGCTGATAGGAGTTGGCATGCCACCCTCTCCATGCTTGATCTGAGCTGCTTCTTGCCAAAAGACCTCAATGGCATTTTTAAAAATTGCTTTGAATAAAGCTTCAGTGTAACCTCATTGACTTCTATCAAATATAGGATGAAATTTCTACACTTGATCTTAGCCAAAAGGCTAGACTGATTTTTTTTTTGGTTTATATCCAATTCAATCTGATGAAAGTCCAATTCAAAGTCTCAACAAGTGAAACATTCCAGATCCAAGCTGACATGACAGGCTTATCACTTCCTCTCTTGGGCTTGATCTACATGATCCAAACGGATTGGAGCAGGCATTGCACCTCCTCCAAAACCTGATCTCATTTGCATCTTAGTCAAAAGGCTGAGATGCCGCTTTTAACAATTGCTTTAAATGAAGCTAAAATGTAACCTAATGACTTCAACCAAGTACAGCATGTCAATACTACACTTGATCTTAGCCAAGGGGCCAAGAAGCAATGGCTAGACCATTACTTACTCAATCCTTCCCCAATTGCCATGAAATAGCATTGAAACTAGTGATGCAGACTCAAAGGAGCACCAGCATGTTGCCCATTACATTTCAACTAGCCATGAATTATCAAACCTGCTTCTTGTTCAGTGTTTGCCACTTCAATTTCTATAGTACAGGTATGCAAGACTTGAAGTACCATCTCAGTTTGGTGGCGCATCATGTGAATCTTTTGACAGAGAAGAGGAGTCATGCACAGCAGGTGCCTGCAGAACCAGGAATTTGTGCGAGGGTTTTGTGTGTGCGGATACAGGTAATGATTGTATTCAATAAAATGTAATCCAACCATTGCAGAAGAACCGAATCTTCATTTAACATTATAACATTTATCAGCAACCCATCTCTGCAAAGTGCTGAAAAATGGTAATGGAACGTGTATTTTTGTGGCGGGGATTTTTTAAGGTCGCTGTGTTGGTCGCAGACTCCTTTGCAATGAAGACGATGACTGTGGAGATCAGTCTGATGAGAAAGGATGCAAGAGAGTTAGTAATGCATGTTCCAGGGACACTGAGCAGTATTGGGCTGTGCAACATATTGGAAGCGGGTATGTATCATCTGTTCAGTGCAGATCTACTGGCACTTCAATACAGCACTACAAATGTCGATACTATTGATTCTAGATCAGATATATTCATAATACAAATTACAAGAAACCCGAAAGAGCAAGTGGGTTTTGGATTAATGGCGCATCCAAAAGGCACTATAATAGTGTGGCACTTCTTTGTTATTATACTGAGATGAAGTTAATAAGGAATTCAAAGTGAAAACAAGCTTGAATTTTAAATGGTCACAGACTTTCAAGGGAGAAATGGTTGATGATATTAGAGCAATGCCTATTTTGAAGTTGTGGGAAAGAATGGATAGGGTCAGAGACCGTGATGAATTATGAGTATGCACAGTCGTAGATTATGTAGAAGAGAGCAGAATCTAGGGCAAAATATTTGGTGCCTGGGATGAATGAAAGACGAAACATGAGCAAAATGTCAACACCATAAAGAAAAGTTCACCAGCAGTGTGCATGGGTGAATTAAATTTGTGTTTGAATTCATCGTTTTCATATATTTACAGATATAACATTTTAACTGAGACTCTGGAGGGAGCAGTTCTCGACAACAGATATTATGGAGGAAGCTGTGCACCATATTATATGAATAATGTAAGATTCAGAAAACCACACAATTTAGAATTCTACAGCCCTGAGGTAAATACATGCTGTGAGGACAATCTATAATTTTCTTTTTAAATGAAAAGAGTTTTATTACTGCAAATTCTGTACATGTTTTTTTTCAATATTTTGTTCAGCTTCGTAAATAAAAACAACTTACATTTCTATATAATTTTTTAACATAAAAAGAAATGTCCTAAGCAAGGTGTTTCACTCACCACCAAGCCATAGGAAGAACTCTTAAAACTATGTGGAATTGTGTTTTAAGAAGGTACTTAAAGGAGAAAAGAAAGATAAAGAGAAAGACAGACAGAGGAATTCCAGAACCTAGCCCCCAAGCAGCTGACACGGACAGCAATGAAGTGATTCAAATTAGGGATGACCAAGAGACCAGAACTGGGGGAGAGTGAGATTTTGTAGAGTTGTAGAGTCTCTAGAGGAGGTTAGAGAGAGGATAGATCATGGAAGGACTTGATAAAAGGGTAAGAATTTTAACATTGAGGTATTGCTGGATCCCGAGCCAGCTAGGGAAGGAAATCTGTCATGATTCCAGAACTACAACAATGTGGATGACTCTCTAATGCCCTCAGGAATAGGCAATAAGTGCTGCCCCAGCCAGCAATACCTACATCCCATGAACAAATTAAAAAAAATCTGTGCTTCTCTAATTCTCTTGGGCTCACTGCAAAATCAGAAAATCTCACCTGAGCTCAACAGACATTTGCATGGCTTGTGTCCCATCCGTTACATTTCCCATGGCAAACAGGATGGAAAATTCTATGCTTGATCTTTACCAATTTTAAGTGCTTCACCATTGGTGGCTATGCCTTCAGTTGCTTAGGCCCTAGGTTCTGGGATATCCTTCCTACAACTCTCTATCCTGCTTTCCTTCCTCATTAAAGTTTTACAACACCAATTTTAAATCCAACCAATATATTTGATAGTAAATCCGCGAGCTTTTGACACTATGTGCCTTCGTCAGGCAAATGCAGTGTTCTGATCTGCAGAGGCACTCATATCCACACAGACAGTTACAGATTGCTGATTAGAATGCGAATCCTTACATCTAACCTGCTATTCCTCATGACATGCCTTAAAATCTACCTATTTGACCAAGCCTTCTCTCTCTGACCTAATTTTTTCTTACATAGATTAGTATCATATTTTGCTCTTGTGATTCACTGTGGAATGTTTTATAGTAAAAGTGCAATATAAATATAATTGGCAGTTGCTGTTGTATTTATTCATACATTGAAAATGGCCGTTTCTGTCAAGACCAGTATTTATTGTCCATCCACAATTGCTTTTCAGAAGGTGACAGTAGCTTGGTGCAGTCCACATCCAATGCAGCTCCATGCACAATTATACTGTCTCCATTGACACAATGGCTTAAATGTCCTGTCAAAATTCTTCTTAATATAGAGCATCCAATGTGATTTGTTGAATTCTTCCTTTAAATCATGGAATAAAAGGCCATTCATGTTCCATATTGCAAGATTTAACTATAATCTTTCCAAGTTCCTTCTGTTCTATATCAAACAGGCTTTTACTTCATTCTCCCTTAATCGATTTCATAGGTCCCTTGAATAAATACTATCCTCAGTCTTCAAGTTTATTTTAAGTAATCTAATTTGTATTGCCTGTTTTCAGTTGTTCATGTTCAGAGCTGTTTGTAAGGTCTGTCAAACCTGTTGGTCAGCAATTCATCAGTCCAAGGGCCCAATTTTACCATTTTGATTCTAAGTGTTGAATCTGGACACAATTCAGATCCGACTTGGAAATCTGTTCTCAGGCACTCCCGTTTGCTTAGCTTGAAAAAAAAAACACTGTGGGTGGGACTTATCGCGCCTGAAACAATTGAGTTTTGAAAAATGTACACACAGTGGGAAAAAAAAAATGAAAAATACTCCCGTCACATCGCTCCCTGCCAGAAAAAAAACAGGTAAAGTGGCCTGGGAGCTAAAAGCGGGAGCGATGTCCCCCATAGACATTGCCTAACCTCCACAGCATAACTATCTCCCTTATCCACTCATCCCTCCCGCTACCCAAACCAATCGTGACTCTCTGCTGGCTTCTCTCCCACCGATCACCCACAGAGTGGCAGCAGTCCCTCCTGCCTCTACCCCACTCTTCCCACTCTCCCCACCAGAGAATGATCAGGCTTCCTCCTCCCCTCCCTCCACTATACAACAATCTGGCCTCCCTCTGCCCACCCCCCTCACCGTCACCAGACAACAATCTGGCCTCCCATTGCACTCCTCCGCCTCTCCCACCCCCCCAGCCAGACAACAATCTGGCCTCCCTCCTTCCCCCCACCATCTACCAGAGAACCATCTGTCCTCCCTTAATGTGTTAATGGTCTCACGTCTGACTTTCGGACTTTCGCATCCGAAAACGGGCATGACGCAATAATAAAATCAGGCTTTAAGTGTTCTATTTCCTTATCAAACTATTAAACCATCAAATGGTTTATTAAGTAGACTTTTAGTCCACTCTACATACTTATTAACTTTCACATACCAGCAAGCATTTTAATTAAACAAAGTTCACTGAAAACTGTAAGATCGTCCAGTTGTTCTCCACTCTGGCCAATGCCTTATCTATTGACTTGGTGTAGACATGGTTTTAATTTCTAGCACTTTCAATCTTTACTTTTAATCGTATCCAGAGACTCTTTTAAACTTTTTGTGTCTCTCCCTGGAGGATTTAATATAGAATATTACAGTGCAGTACAGGCCCTTCGGCTCTCAACGAAGCGCGACCTGTGAAACCAATCTAAAACTCATCTAACCTAAACTATTCCAATATCATCCATAGGTTTATCCAATGATTCTTGGTTTTGAAGTGGAACTTTATAGCCACAGTATCAGCTGAGGTCATTTGGATGATCATGTTTTTGCTGGCTCTTCACTAATCCAAAATTCTATTGGCACACTGGCAGCTTTACTAGACTGGCTCCAGTAATGTGGTTTTACATGAATAGACTGGGAAATCTGGGTGTTCCCCTTGGAGCTGAGTAAAAGGAGATTTGGCAGATGGTTTAGATTAAGGGTTTAGATTAAGATTTAGTTTTTTAGTTAAGTTTTAGATTAAGGGTTTAGAATGAATAATGTTTCTAATGGCTGAGAGGCCAATAAGCAGATGGCACAGACATAAGTTGACTGCCACATACACGGAGGTGGCATGAGGAAAATCCTGACACAACTAATGGTTAGGGTTTGAAGAATACTGCCTGGTATTGGATGGTGAATACTAATTTAATAGCAGCCTTCAAAATGTAAAGATGCTGGCATTGGACTGGGATGGGTACAGTAAAAAGTCACACAACACCAGGTTAAGGCCCAACAAGTTTATTTGGAATCACGAGCTTTCGAAGCGCTGCTCCTGCATCAGGTCAATCACCTGTTGGACTTTAACCTGATGTTATAAGACTTTTAACTGAGCCTCCAAAATGGGATTAGATCAAAAACTTAATGGAAAAAAATGCAGCAAAATGGGGAAAAAGTAGAGGAAAGGCGTGCGACTAAGCGTATTGTTCTTTGAAAGGCCAGTGCTGAGCTAATGGGCCAAATGGTCCTATCAATGTTGTATGATTCAATGGTAGCTGTGAATCTTCATCTGTTTTATTCAATTTTCCTT
Source organism: Sphyrna mokarran (assembly GCA_024679065.1). Taxonomy (NCBI): domain Eukaryota; kingdom Metazoa; phylum Chordata; class Chondrichthyes; order Carcharhiniformes; family Carcharhinidae; genus Sphyrna; species Sphyrna mokarran. The sequence goes on from JAGIQG010000009.1 coordinate 44,919,230, forward strand.
AAAATATGCATTCTGCCTCAACCAGCATCCATGGCAAGCATTTCCAACTCCAACAATGTTAAGGAGCTGTAATGTGATTACATCAGCAATGTGTTCCATGAATGATTTGACAAGAATACTAAAATACTAATGCACCCTGGCTAATGAAGGTATCACTACTAATGTCAAGGAAACTGCTAATGCTACAGAGATTGATTTACATCCTGGAGTGAAACCATGATACCTCTGAACTTTCATTTTCCATGAAGTAATCATTATATAATTTTATACAACAAACTGAAAGCAGAAGAGTAAAAGCACATTGAAAGTATTTTCTCCAATATCACATAAATGTGACTGATACAAATCATAAATAATTTTTAAATTTATCTTTTCTTATTCAGGAATCACGAAAACATTTCATTTTATGGAACACTTTATGGCTATTATTCAAATATTTTGACTAGTTCAGTACCATTCAAACCATTTATTTGTCAGTGATATATGTATCTATTTCTGTATTTTTATATACATGAATCATTTTCAAAATAGTTAATTTTCTAATAATGTATTCTTTTCATTGCAGACTGAAGGAAGATTTGAACTGTCCTTGACTGAGCATGAATCATTTTCAAATTTTACACACAGCAGATTTGAATCTAAGAATAAAAATTTTGGCTTTAGTTTTGGAATCAGCCTCCCAACCATTTTTGAAATTGGAGTTAGTTATGATAGTAATAATTTCAAGAAAATGATGCGAAAGCTCCTAAAAAACTCTGCATCAGTAAGTATGCAACAATAATATATTTTAAACGATTATTGATCTTGATTTTCACAATTTCTTTACACCAAATTGATTAAGAACTGAAAGCTCATAATGAGACTTCTTCCGGCAGTTTAGTAAACTTAATGCATGGCTCAAGATGGATGATTTTAGTTGGTGTAGCAACAGATGCACCATGATTGACTTCACTTCATCTGAACTAAAGATGAGAAGCATCCATCTTTCTCCAGTGTAATCACATCCAGTGACTACTCCCCAATTCTCCTGGAGGGTGCATATATATAAATGCTGATGAGAACTAGATCAGGCACACCTGTCCCCCATGTTATGATTGCATTGTTCACACATGAACTGGGATCAAACCTAGAGAGCTGTGCCCAGTTTAAGTAATCACACTCAGCAGACAGAAAGAGAAGAAAATTAATTGTCAAATTTATTCAGCAATTGCTTCATTATATTTTAGTTATATATGTTTCCTTCAAATAAATGATGTTGCAATTGTATAGAACGTTGGTTAGGCCTCACTTGGAATACTGCGTCCAGTTCTGGTCGCCGTACTATCGGAAGGATGTGGAGTCCTTGGAGAGAGTGCAGAGGAGGTTTACCAGGATGCTGCCTGGTGTGGAAGGACTGTCTTATGAGGAACAATTAAATAGACTGGGGTTGTTTTCCCTTGAAAGACATCGGCTTAGAGGGGATCTAATAGAGGTGTATAAGATTGTAAGGGGTATAGATAGAGTAAATGGTGGTAAACTTTTTCCACCTTCAGAAATGGATAGGACGAGGGGTCATGGCCTCAGGGTGAGGGGGGCTATGTATAAGACAAATATTAGAGGGCAGTTTTTCACACAAAGGGTAGTGGGGGTGTGGAATGCACTGCCGAGTAAGGTGGTGGGAGCAGGCACGCTAGGGCTGTTTAAGGGTCTCTTGGACAGCCACATGAGCGTTATGCAGATAGAGGGATATAGTAGGACTGTTTAACTATGGCTTTTTTTTCCACAGGTAATTCGGTCCATACTTGACCAACAAGGAGCATGCATTCGGCAGGTGGTGCGAGGACAGCTCTTGGATGTTGATTCATGGGTTGCCTGGTGCTTCATGTCGTAAATGAGTGCTTTATCTGGACCATCTGAAGGGCACCATGACAGCTCAGTGACTATCGCTGTAGCTGTGCAGACACTTGGAATTGGGCCGGTGTCTGCGGGAGTTTGCGCGTTCTCCCCGTGGTTGCGTGGGTTTTCTCCGGGCGCTCCGGTTTCCTCCCACATCCCAAAAAATTCGCTCTTAGGCTGATTGGGAAACAAATTGTCCCTACATTGAGACTCTTCCATATTAGGAATAACCTAAAATTAGAATAGGATAATGAAATTGTTACTATATAGTTATGACGGCGGCGCGGGCTCGTTGGGCCGAAGGGCCTGTTTCCCGTGCTGTGTTGCTCTAATCTAAAGTTTGATATAGTTGGCATTTTACATTTTCAAATTGTAATGAACAGTAACAATGAGAAATCACAAGCCACATTGCTATATGGAGGGAGATCTGGGATTTTGATCTACTGGCAATGAAGAAATAGCAAAACAAATCTATTCAGAATGGTGGTGTGTGACTTGGAGGGGAATTTGGAAGTGATAGTGTCTTCATATGTTTGTTCCCTGTCATCTTTCCAGAGGGTAGAAGTCATTGGTTTAAAAAATGTTGTTAAAGAAGCATTGTTGAAGATAGAATACAGTGCAAACATATTAATCTAAAAGTGGAGAGAATGAACTTTTAAGACAGTGGATTTGGTGCCATTAAATCAGGTTTCTTTGTCTTGGACAATGTCAAGTTTCTTGACTGTTGTTGGAGCTGCACTAAACCAAACAAGTGGAGGGCATTCAATCACACTTTTGATTTGTGCCTTATTAAGGGTGGAAAGGTTTTATGGAGTCAGGAAATGAATCACTTGTTCCACAATATCCAGCCTCTAACCTGCTGTTAAATTCAAAGTATTAATGTGGCATGTCTAGTAAAGTATTTGGTCAATGGTAATCCATGCGATGTGGATGGTGAGGGAATTTCATGATGGCATTGTCATTGAATGACACAATGATGAAGATTACCAATCCACCCACAATGGGAATCGGCGAGGGACAGACATTGGGAACGTCTGTTGACCTCAGGTGGGATTTTCGATCTTGGGTCAAATGAGGCCATAGAATCCACCTGATACACTTAAACACTCTCTTTTTGGAGATGGTCATTGTCTGACATTGTGATGCGTTATTACTTATAACTTATCAACCTAAGCTTTAGAATCCCCACAGTGCAGAAGGTGGACATTCAGCCCATTGAGTCTGCACCAACAACAATCCCACCTAAACCGTATCCCAGTAACCCTACTTACTTGCCATACTAATCACTCTAACCTATGCATCCAGGGACACTAAGAGGCAATTTATCATGGCCAATACACCTAACCTGTAGATCTTTGGACTTAAATAGCACGAGGAGTCACGGGCTTAGGGTGAGGGGGGTAAGGTATAATTTGGATGCGAGAGGGAGTTTTTCACACAGAGGGTGGTGGGGGTATGGAATGCGCTGCCAAGTAAAGTGGTGGAGGCAGGCACTCTGGAGTTATTTAAGAAATACTTAGATGGGCACATGAACAGAATGGGAATGGAGGGTATAGAAAACTGATTTAAAATAGGGATCATGAGCCTTGGGAGTCCCTGGGAATTGTGTAAATAGATGATGATATTGATGTATTTGTTTTTATCCTACAGGTGCTTTGGTCCACCTTGCTGCCTAATGAGGGGCATACACGCGATGGGTCGTGAGAGGGCTGCTCTTGGATCTTTTTCGAGAGTATCCTAGTGCTTCACGTCGTTAGTGTATGCTTGACCTGGACCATTTGATGGGCAACATGACAGCTCAGTGACTATCGTTGTGCTGTGCAGATACATGGATTTGGGCCTGTGTCTGTGGGAGTTTGCGCATTCTCCCCATGCTTGCGTGGGTTTTCTCTGGGAGCTCCAGTTTCCTCCCACATCCCAAAGATGTGCTCTTAGGCTAATTGGCAAAACAAATTCTCCCTAAATTGTCTCAAATTTGGTTTTTATCCATAGATCTATAAACATAGACAGGGATCACGGGTAGAGGTGGGAACATTGGGGTGGCGGCGCGGGCTCGTTGGGCCGAAGGGCCTGTTTCCTGAGCTGTTTTAGTTCTTTGTTCTTTGAACTATGGGAGGAAACCAGAGCACCCGGAGGAATCCAATGCAGACCCGGGGAGAACATGTAAATTCCACACAGACAGTGATCCAAACCGGGAATCAAACCCAGGTACCTGGAGCTGTGAGGCAGCAATGCTAACTACTGTGCCACCCCTAATGTTGTCTAGGTCATGCTCAAATGGCCACAGACTGCTTCACAATTTGAAGAGTTGTGAATGGAGCTGAATTCTGTGTAGTCATCAGCGAACCCACATTTCTGACTACATGATGATGGGAAATGTCAATGCTAAACAGCTGAAGATAGTTGGATGTAAGACATTATCCTGAGGAACTCCTGTGGCAATGTCCTGGGCTGAGATAATTGGCCTCCAAAAACTACAACCTTTGTGCTAGGTATGAGACCCATCAATGGGAGATTTTTTCTCACTGATTTTCAGTCACTTCAATTTTATGAGGGATTCCTGATCTCATATGTGGTCAAATGCTACTTTGATGTTAACTGGCAGGCAGCATAAAGAAAGGAAGGGTCACAGAGATGAACCAAGTAATAAAAGTATCTGAGAATGGATTCATGAAAGAATTGCATAGTTAAAATTGCTTTATCATTCTTCCCTTTGACCACATATCTCTCATACATACTGGCTAGAAGTTTATCAGCCCACCTGCCACAGGAATCTGAGTTGGTGAGGGGCCAACAATGGAAAAATCTGTTGACCTCGGGCAGGACTTTATGGTTTTGGGACTAGCGAGACTGTAAAATCCTGCCCCCTGTGTGTGAGAGTGGATGCAACTTAAAAATGTCACTGGTCATGTTCCTCAATCATTAAATTATTTTGGTCCTTTTTCAGAAACAAAGTTTGTTTCACGCACAGTTCTCACTCCAAGTGGCTCGATTTAAAATGAAACGCAGGGATCTCATGCTCCATTATAATTTCTTTCAAAGAGTTAAGCAATTGCCAACTGCATACAATTATGGAGAATACAGGGAAATCTTTAAGGATTATGGAACTCATTACATGAGTGAGGGTGTACTTGGCGGAACCTATGAATATATTTGGGAAGTTGATTCCAAAAAAATGGAGAAAGATGGTATGTCATTTATTTCATTCATTAGATTATTGAATTGCACTTTTTTTCAATTCAAGCCTTCAGACGTAGTGAAACTAATAGACATTTGTCTTATCAATGAAAGTAGGATTGCATTAAGGAGTTGTGTGCGATCATTCGGTAATTCATAGGGAAGAGGTGTGATCCCAAAATTTTATTTCAGGAATGTTTATCATGATTTTGCTTCTGACAAATCTGCTCTTTGATAAAAGTTCCCATTCTTTAAGTCATCTTTTCCAATTGCTCATCCATTGTTATCTTCATGTGATGAAGCATCTCTGAAAACACTGGAACACTGATAATAAGTAACGTGTATCATAAGCTTTACTATTGCTGTACTAAAGAAACTTCCTCAGACTTGCGTCAGGTTTTTTTATGACCATTCTTCCTATTGTTATAATCCCAGCTGATGTTTATATTGGACAAATCAAATTCCAAAGTGAAATCTGACTTGGTATTTCCTTTCTCTTAGAGACTGCAGAAGTAAGTTACTCAACAAATTCACAAGAGTCTGTCGATTAATTTTTAATGTAAAGAATTAAATATTTGTTAAAATAAGAAAATGACATATATGAGACAAAAAAGGTGGAAAGATCTCAATACAGACACAAGGAAATGATTCGGGTATTTACTATTCTTTCACCCCAGCTTTATAGAACCATAGAAAATTACAGTTCAGAAACAGGCCTTTTGGCCCTTCTCCATGCAAACCATTTTTTGCCAAGTCCCACTCACCTGCACTTGGACCATATCCCTCCACACCTCTTTCATCCATGAACCCATCCAAGTTTTTCTTAAATGTTAAAAGTGACCCTGCATTTACCACTTTATCTGGCAGCTTATTCCATACTCTCACATTCTCTGCATGAAGTAGCCCTACCTAATATTCCCTTTAAACTTTTCTCCTTTCTGTCTTAACCCATGCCCTCTGCTTTTTCCCTCTCCTAGCCTCAGTGGAAAAAGCCTGCTTGCATTCACTCTATCTATACCCATCAAAATCTTATACACCTCTATCAAATCTCTCCTTATTCTTCTTCGCTCCAGGAAATAAATTCCTAAACTATTCAATCTCTTTCTCCGTAACTCAGCTTCTCCAGTCCTGGCAACATTCTTATGAATGTTCTCTGCACTCTTTCAATCTTAATTACATCCTTACTGTAACTAGGTGACCAAAACTGTACACAATACTCTAAATTCGGCCTCACCAAGGTCTTATATAACCTTACCATTACAGTCCAACTTTTATATTTTCACAGACATGTATAAATTCTGAAAAATAAAACAGTTTACCATCTTTAATACTCAAATATTCAGGGTAAGTTAGGTATACGTGTGAGTTAAAGGTGAACTGTGGTCAGACATGTCACATTCTAAAAATAAATGATAACTGACATCAAAGCAAATTCTATGGATTTCTAAACAACCTACTCAAACATAGGTCAACCAAACTACTCACCATGGAATTGACTGCAAATGTAATTCCCACTCAAATGATTTCAACCTCCAGAGTTTCAATCTCATCTTCCAAGAATCCATTTCCCTGGATCTCTGAGTACACTCGAGCCTCATGTTCCAAGAATAATTTCAGACCTTTACCCATGCCAAGCAAAACATCAATGTTGTAAAAGGCACAGTGAGGAAACATCAACCTTTGGCTGCAGCCTCGGAAATTCTGAGCTTCTCTCAAGGATGCTATGCTTCAAGTTTATTCCTTGCAACTCTCTCTTTAATTTGGAGCCATTTTCTCTGCTCCTTTCTCTCAACTTTACTCAAGAGGATCTGTTTTTGATCTCTTACCATGGATTGTCTTCTAAGATGAGGGATTTTAGATCCCTATCTTTTTCCTTTGCTGGGATCTTTTTCCTTTGAGCACTTTTTGATACACTCCCTGGTTAAGTACTTTCCTCTTGATTTGGAATTTTCTCCCTTTCCCCTTTCTATATTTTGCTTCTTGGGATACCCTCACCTGTCCTTTTGTGCCATTTCACTACTTTGTTTTTTTTTGATACATAGGGGCTGAACAGATTTCCAGCCTGAAGAACCTGCAAAAAGATGGAGATGCACAGATATAGCTATTTCCCAGCCAGTGCAAGTACAGAAGTACCAAGGCCCGCCAGAAACTGTAGCTGCCAAACTGCTAATTTAGACAAGTATTATGAGTTTCATCATAAGTGGGAAGCATTTGGCAACTAGTAACGATCAGGACTAACTATAATACTGGGCAAATTATTGGGAACTGTGCTGAGGGACAAGATACTCATTTAGAAGGATACAGATTAATCAATCAATTCCACTTAACAAATTATTTTTACTCAAGATGAAAACATTTCTAATGTTTGGTTAAATATAAAACCAAAGGCTTGAATTCCATTATTCATAATTACTCTGTAATGTTTTGTAAACTTTTATTGTGATCCACACCTATACATATATATATTTATGTTTCTAAATGCAGAATCCATAAGCAAACAAATTTCAATGTCTGTCAAGATAGCAATCAATTGAAAGTGATTTTTTTTTTGGCAATGTCAGTGGGCAATTCAGTTTTAAAGGTTACTTTGAGCTCATTGAATGGTGCCAGCCATATTAAAATTGAAGATAGCACCACATTTCACTAACCTGCTGGAGTGAGCGTGCTTCACTGTTGTTGGTGAATTCCTGCTAGGAGGTGATAAAGTGCATTCCTTCGCATCTTGAGTGCTGAAAGGTAGTCAGTGTGAAGAAGAGTTTTGAGTCATAACATATCTCTCCTTGAAATCTTGCAGTCAATAAACAGAACCTTGTTCAAGCTTAAAAAGTGCAAACCTAAGATTCAGAAGTAATTACTCAACTGCTTTGGAACTAATCAGATTGGCTGTTCTGCTCAAACTATTTTCCTGTAGCCGGCCTGCGAAGATCATAGATAAGAATAATACTTCTGTTATATATTCCATACAAAAATGATCATTTGCACAGTTAGCTGGAACTCATAATACTTCTATCATTGCTTAATTGACTTACAAGAACATTGATAATGAGATTACACAATAATTCCAATGACTGTTAGTGAAAAAGAGCTTAGCTTCCATGTCTATGTTCCCTGATGGGGTGGGGTGAATATGCATCCTTTTTTCCTCGGGAACATGGAATTGAAAGTTTAATCTCACTGTTCAGCAATTCACTAGTTGAAATTGGTTGAATATCTGAAATGAGTAGGGGAATGCACTACAAGGGGACATAATCTAAAATTTTGTCTAAGATGTTGTGGAGGGAAATCAGGAGGCAATTTTTAAGACAAAGATGAGTGGAAACCTGGAACTTTCTCCCTTCAAAAGTTGTAAATAACTTGGTTAAGTTAAATTAACTGACATTGCAACTTTTTTAAATAAATGGTAACCAGGAAAATGCAACAAAGATTTGATTTGATTTATTATTGTCAAATGTATTAGTATGTAGTGAAAAGTATTATTTCTTGTGACTAAACAGGCAAAGCATACCACACATAGAGAAAGAGAGGAGAGACTACAGAATGTAGTGTTACAGTCATAGCTAGGGTGGAGAAAATAATCAGCTTAATACAAGGTAGGTCCATTCAAAAGTCTGATGGTAGCAGAGAAGAAGTTGTTCTTGAGTCTGTTGGTACATGTCCTCAGACTTTTGTATCTTTCTTCCAAAGAAGAAGGTGGAAGAGAGAATGTCCAAGTTGCATAGGTCCTTAATTAGGTTGCTGCTTTGCTGAGGCAGCAGGATGTGTGGATGGAAGGCTGTTTTGCATGATGCAATGGGCTTTGTTCACGATCCTTTCTAGTTTTTTGCAGTCTTGGACAGAGCAGGAGCCATACCAAGCTGCGATATAACCAGAAAGAATGCTTTCTATAGTGGATCTGTAAACATTGGTGAAAGTCATAGCTGACATGCCAGCTTTACTTAGCCTCCTAAGAATTTAGAGGCATTGTTGAGCTTTCTTAACTATAGCATCAGCATGGAGCGACCAGGACAGGTTGTTGGTGATCAGGACACCTAGAAACCTGAAGCTGTTGACCATTTCCACTTCATCTCCATTGATTTGGATAGGGCCATGTTCTCCACTACGTTTCCTGAAGTCAATGACAATCTCCTTCATTTTGTTGACATTGAGAGAGAGATTATTGTCATCGCTATCTTATTCCTGAACTCCATTTCATCATTGTTTGAGATCCAACTCACTATGGTGACGTTATCAGCAAAATTGAAAGCCGAGTTGGAGGGGAATTTGACTACACAGACATATGTGCATAAGGACTATAACAGGGGGCTGAGGACACCGCCTTGTGTGGCACTGGTATTGATTGTGGAGAATATTTTGTTGCTTATCCTAAGTGCTTGCGGTCTGTGGGTTAAGAAGTCTAAGGTCTAGTTACAAAGGGTAGAGCTGAACCCCAAGCCATTGGGTTTGATGATGAGTTTTGTAGGAATAATGGTGTTGAAGGCTGAACTGTAGTCAAAAAATAGGAGTGTTTGTTACCTAAGTGTTCCAGAGTTGTAAGGCCAGGGAAATGGTGTCTGCTGTGGACGTGTTCTGGCAATAGATGAACTGTATTGGATTCAGGCAATCTGGGAGGCAGGAATTGATCTGTGCCACAGCTAACCTTTTGAAGCACTTTATAATGATGGATGTCAGAGCTGCTGGACGATAGTCATTAAGGCACCCTGCCTGCTTTTCTTTGGTACCAGGATGATAGTTGCCTTCTTGAAAAAGATAGGGACCTCAAATTGGTGTAAAGAGAGGTTGAAAATGTCTGTGAATGCCCCCTGGTCTGTGAATACCCCTGTTAGCTGGTCTGCAGATCTGAGTGTTTGTCTGGGTACCCCATTCAGGCCAGTTGCTTTCCATAGATTGGGCCTCCGGTGGAACAGAAGATGTGTTGGTGGTATCTTGGTATGATGCTCTTGAGCATGGTTTGATTGAAGCCCACGGCCATATTGAACAGGGCCTCAGGATGTTTGTCAGAAAGCTATTTGCGATGGCATAAATTTCATCCAGCACAGTCTTCATGTCTGCATGGGATGGAATGTAAACTACTGTCAGGATAACTGAGATGACTTAAGTGAGGTGAACTTACACCAAACTGAATAGCAGAACTGAATAGTTGATTGGCTATAATTGTTCCTATGTTTTGAACAGTTTGAAGCAATCCACTAATGCACACAGGTGAAAGCCAAACAATTCTTTTAATATTATTTACTAAAATGTAAAAATGCTAGTGGAAACTGGAAAGGATTTTTCCATTCAGCTGGTGGAAGAGCTGACAATCTCCCTATTGAAATATGTGCTGGATTTTACTGCACCACTCTCCACGTGAATCAGAGCAGGCAAGAGGCAGGCCATAGAAAAGTCCATTGGCTTGGGCTGAATTTTACAGTTCTGGGACAAGAGAGGCCGTAAAATCCCACCCATTCAGTCCTGAAAAAAATATGATTTTAATAGAACCAATGCTTTCATCAGGATTTGTGGGCATCACACATTTAGCTTCCAACCAAAGAAATAACGAATATAAATTATATAAATATAATTGTCATCCAATTTACTTTATCATTAATTTTATAATTCTCCTGAAGTCTTGTAAATCATAGGCTGAATTTTGTTGTTATAATAATGGTGGAACAGTCAATGTTTACCATTAATTCTTTTGTGAAACCAACAATCAGTTCTAGCATTTGTACAAATGCAGTTAAACGCATAAATGCACTGATTCCTCATTCCTCCATAGGGTGGTCTTTTTGAAGTCTTTGTAAATGGAGATCTTTTGAAATGATTGGTATTGATCTGGGCTATTAGCTTTATTGTGCAAACATTTGATGAATTTACACCTTCTAGGTATTTAACAATATACTAAGTCATGATTACTTCTGAACAACACCTCTGGCCCTGAAAAAATAATTTTGTATTGTGAAATGACAAATGTCTCCATACTGTGGTTAAAAAAATCCATAGAATTTTAAAGTAGTAATATATAATTTTCTGTGTATTTATATTTCAACTTTTATTCTTTATCCCATATGAATGTTCCAATCTTTATTTCACTTTCTGAAATATTATAAAGATAGAAACCATAGGACCAAACAAAATTACAGCTCAGAAACAGGCCTTTTGGCCCTTCTTGTCTGTGCTGAACCATTTTTTGCCTAGTCCCCACTGACCTGACTTGAACCATATCCCTCCACACCCCTCTCATCCATGAACCCGTCCAAGTTTTTCTTAAATGTTAAAAGTTATTTACCACTTTATCTGGCAGCTCATTCCACACTTGCACCACTCTCTGTGTGAAGAAGCCCCCCCTAATATTCCCTTTAACTTTTCTCCTTTCACCCTTAACCTCTATTTTTTTTTCTCCCCTAGCCTCAGTGGAAACCTCTATCAAATCTCCCCTCATTCTTCTACACTCCAGGAAATAAAGTCTTACATTACAAAATCCTATAATCCATTAAAATTCTACAATCGTTACATCTTGTACCTCCCTGGACAATTGATGAATGATAAAATCTGCTTGCTGCTTCCTGGTTTGCTGTTTGTCAGAGTTCTTCAGTGTGATTGGCTATTTAGCCTGTTTTATGACATCACTGTTGCTGCCAGAGGTCCCCCTGTATCATGTGCCAGAATGAAATTAGTGCCAGGAAAAATGAATTTCATATGACAGAGATTACTAGATTTTTGTACGCAGCTGCAGATCAGTAGTGAGTGCTATTACTTCACCACTGAATACAAATTTTGGGCCATGAAGTTAATTTCAAATGATTAAAATCCTGACTGGCAACATGTATTTTTTTTAATCTTTAGGTTACTCATTGAGTGATGCTAGAGATTGTGGAAAGGGAGGCTTTAACGTAGGAGCCAACATAAGAGTCTACGTTGCTGTTGATGTCAAAGCTGCACTTTGCGATGGTCTTCTGAATGTAAATGGAGGTACCTCTAACTTAATAGGTTTTCATGCAAAATTAAAACTTGAGCTTGTAAACAATCCAGTTAATCCTGATGATATGCTGCCCATGACAGAATATGTGAATAGTTGAGCAGGAGAGTCCAGATCATTTTTTTAAGATTACATTTTTTTAAGAGCAGGAATGAAGGGGACTATCATTTTTGGAGTTTCTCTTTGCACTTTGGGAGGTGTCTCCCCTAAGATTGCATTCCCTTTTTACACCACACACATCCCTCCTCAGAGCATGGGGGAGGCAATGGCTTAGTGGTATTATTACTCGATTATTAATCCAGAAAATCAGCTAATATTCTGGAGACCTGGGTTGAAAACCTTCAATGGCAGATGGTGGAATTTGAATTCAGTAAAAAAAAATCTGGAATTAAGTATCTGACCATGAAATCGTTGTCGATTGTTGTAAACAGCCCTCTGTTTGCTAATGCCCTTTAGGGAAGGAAACCTACTGCCCTTACCTGGTCTGACTTACATGTGACTCCGGGGCCATAACAGTATGGTTGGCTCTCATTTGTCCTCTGAAGATGGGCAATAAATGCTGGCTAGCCAACGACACCCATGTCCCTCAAATGCATTAAAAAAATGCCCAGATCCTCCTCTAACATGGTTGTTTTCCTGGGGACTATGCAATCCAGCCTATGCCCTCAAATGTTCCCTTAGCGTTGCTGGGATTCCTCCAGCTACCAGCCAATCAGATTGATGGCAGAACATCCTTCCAGGAGTGAACATCTGACTAGCAGCCCATCCAATCTTCCTTCTGGGGAGGAGAATGGGCGGGTGAGTCACCATCCCACCCCCTAACTCCGCCCTCAAAGTCCCACCTTCACAAGTGCACAATGTACTGTCCCTAGAGTGGGCTTTGAACCGTGGTTGTTGGCTCAGAAGCAGCCTACAAGACCTTCATAGCTGTAAGCTAGGGGATTGGGAAATATCATTTATGAACCCAACAACTGATTGTTTTTCAGTGACTTCCTCTGTGAAGTATGCATAGATGGAAATCTTGTGAAAACAGAATGGAAACCAGTTTGAATCATGTCTTTCTCAAGATAGCACAGGTTTTATTGCTTTATATGCAGTATACCTGTCCATATTTTATTCTTCCCAATGCTCTCCTGCCCTGTTTAGATATTGACTGCCTGGGGACAATTCTCCCACCCCAGTGTGCTAATTTTTTATCGCAGCCAACCAGGAGAATCATGCATTGGCCAATTCGTGAGATTCCCATGAGAATTCATGTCTCATTTGCATCTCCCAGACCCGAATTCCCAGCAGCGTGTGCGCAGCACCAGGAATTAGCTGGGAGGCAGGGCTATTGTTTAAATAATATTTTACATGCTATTTAAATGTTATTAGCAGGTCCAGGACTGAATACTTTAGACTCGCTCATCTCTCCTATCTTGCCAGTGTTTCATTCCAGCAGGGAATACAGTAGCTTCCCACTTTTCAGGGAGCTAGTGGCTGGAGTGAAGTGGAGGGGGGCAATCAGGTTTCCCCAGGAGGTCAGGCAGTGGGGAATGCCCCCTGGTCATAGGCGCCCTGGCAGTTCCATCCATGCCACCTGGCACTGCCCAAGGGGGGCGAATTCTCATGCTTGGGGCAACTTGGCCACTGCCCAGGGTGTTGTCAAGGGATGGGGCATTTTGGGGGGAGGAGCTTAGGAGGCAGGAGCTATGGGGGGCAATCAATGTGGGTGGGGGGATCCTGCTGCCACTGCATGGAGATCAAAGAGGGCTGAGCAAGGCCAGTGATTGGGATGGGCTGGGGAGGTCTAGGGGTGATCACCCGAGTCAGGGAGAATCTGCTTGGAATGAGGGGGGAGTCTGACCCGGGGTGGATAGTGGGATCGTTGAAGGGGGTAGGGAGCTGGGATGGGGAGCGTTCAGGGCTGACCTGTGAATGGATGGTGGGGTTGGGGGGGGGGGGGGGGGTGGGGTGTATGGCTATGATCGGGCCAGGGGGGAGGAGTGGGGGGTTGGGGCACAGCAATGTGTGGATCCCAGACTGGCCAGTGATCAAGCTGATACTTTGGGGCCACTTCGCATGCGCAGGTGTCTGCTGGTTTCAGCCTCTCCAGCAGGGATAGACCCAGCACCCTAAACTCTAATGGTATTCATGCTGGTGGCCTCTGAATTACATAGAGTGTGGGAGATTCTAGTGTGAACTCTCGCTGGTCCCATCCTGATTCAAATGGAGTCCATCCATTGGCACAGTTTCTTCCTGTCACAGAACTGGTATCAGTACCTTATGGAAAGGAAATCCTCTTTGCACATCAATCCTTCAGACACACATTATGGTAGTGCACATTCTGGAAAATCTGCCACATGTGCAAGGGACCAGAGAGTATTCCATATCTGAGAATGCTTACTTATCACCTTTGGAAAAAATTATCGTAGATCATAGAGGTTTATGGCATGGAAACAGGCCGTTCAGCCCATCTTGTCCATGCAACCCATTTTTTAAACCCCTCAGCTAATCCCAAATGCCCACATTTGGCCCATATCCCTCCATACCCATTGTACCCATGTAACTATTTAAATGCTTTCTAAAAGACACAATTAGAGCAGAGTATTAGTATATTGGTATTCACGTTTCCTTTGTAATGAATTCTAATTATACATCTATTGTTCCAGAGGGTATTTCCCAATCAAATTACACTGAGGACTTCATTGTATTTGTGCGAGGGGGAGCAAGTGAGCATGTGACAGCACTTGCTCATAAACAGCTTCCAACAGTCGAACTCATGCAGGAATGGGGTGATGCAGTTGAGTACAACCCAGAAGTCATTAAATTTAAGGTAAAATGTTCACCTATTGAGTGAAGTTCAATACTGGAATTAATAACACATTTTCATGCATCATGCGTATTGCAATTGCTTATTGTTGACTCTCCTAAAGTTTTATTTCATATGCTACTTTGTTACTTTTCTTATCATGATGTATGATAAAAGATTACATTTTGAATACCAATACAGAGTTTAGGATGCTGGGTGACAGCTGCTTCCTTGAAATCCAATCCAAAGCATGATGGTCTGGGGAATTAGTGTCATACTTTGCTTACTGCCAAGCAGGCAAATTTCATACTGATTCAGTCAAAGGTCGGGGAGTGAGTCATGCATAATCTTGCTGTCACAGTCAGTGCATGATCCAGAGAAACCAATGACTGGAAAGGTCCCTGAATGTGATTTTTTTATATTGTTCATTGTATATTTGAATATTTTAATACTAAAATGCCTGGTGTCAAACACTGAAATAGAAGCGTAAATTGTTCTGAATCAAAACCTAAAAATTCAGTGTTAAAGCAGCATAAAAATGAGAAACTAAAAAGTAGTGTGGAGTTATTTCATTAAAAAGGGAACCTCCATTATTCAAATCTGGCTGTACAACAGAGCATTCATGAGATGGCACAGCTTTTGAGGAATAAACTCTGCCTGATATCAATGAAATTTTCAACCTAGAAAAAGTTTACAATCAGTTCATGTTATTCACTATTGTACTTGTCATCACTTCTGTGCACTCTAAACACAAAACAAAAGTTTGTTGTCTGTCAGTTATTTGTCAATTACTCTATCCCCTGGTGATCTGAGCAGGGTGACAGGATGGGTAGAAGTGGGGGGAGGGGGCATCAATGTAAATGAAAAAACAGGGGAATCTACTCACATGTAAATGAAAAATCCTGATAATAGCCCTTATTGCAGTAACAATATGCCATGATATATTCCAGAGGATCTTCAATTATCCAAAGTTATTCATTACCATTGCGAGGTCTTTTATCTTTCTCTTTTCCTGACTACTTTTTTTTCTTATTAGCTTTTTTCCTTTTCTTTAGTCTCTTGCCCCTTTTGATTTATTTCTATTGGTCTACTATTTTTCCACAAGATCCAATATAAGATTAGATGAGAAAAGATCATTTGAGCCATCGTTGCTGATCCATGTAAAAAAAAAATTATCTAATCCTCCAGCCATTAACTTCCTGATTAGTGACTCACCTGCTGACTGTCTAAAGTTTGAACTCAGTAAGAATTTAGCTCATGTCTAAAGTTTGGCCATAATCTAAAACACATAAACCATGAGTGTGATGGAATTCTATCCACCTGACTGGATTATTGCAACCCCCACAACCCTTCAGAAGCATGACACCATCCAGAATAAAGCAGTCTGCTTGATTGGCACCCCACATATTTCACTATCTCCACCACTGATGTACAGTAGTAGCCATAAGTATATCTACAAGCTACACGGAAGGAACTCACCGAGATTCCATAGACAGTGTCATCCAAACCCAGGACAACTTCCACCTAGAAGATCAAAGGCAGCAAATAAACCTCTAAGTTCCCTCAAGCCACTCACCATCCTAACTTGAAAATATATTGCTATCCCTTCACTGTCACTGAGTCAAAATCCTGAAACTCCCTCCTCAACATAAAGAACTGCAGTTGTTCAAAAAGGCAGTTCAATACCATCTTCTCAAGGACAATTAGGATAGGCAGAAAATGCTAGCCTAGCCAATGAAGCTTAAAGAATAAAAAAATTCAAGTGCACTCTTCTCCCCAGAGATTTATTCCAAGTATTGATGAAGAAATGTTGTTGTATGAAGACATTGTTCATGACTAGAGACCTAGATTTGACTGCCAGCAATTTCCATCAGTGCTGGCTGTCTGGTTGTCAGAGCTTACCTTGAATTAATGCTTCAGACTTATTCTATTTATTATTTACACAACGCTTTTCTATTGCAATCATTCAAAACTAAAGATCCTCAATTTCTCATATTTTATCTTGTAGCTCAATCCTTTCACACAGGTTTAACAGGATTGGGGGTAGGGCAAGGTTGGTATATAGGGAATCAATGGCATCATTTTTTTGTATGACCTCCATGGTTTAACTATTTCCCAGAACTAGGCAAAATATTTAAGGAACAATTTGACCAAATCATTGTACAGTTCTTTCACAAACACACAAGAAGTATAAGTAGACTATACAACCCATCAGGTTTGGTCTGTCATTCAATACAATCATGGTTGATTTTTGGCTCAAATCCATTTTTTCTAACTGAACAAAGAACAAAACAGCACGGGAAACAGGCCCTTCATCCCAACGAGCCTGCGCCACCACCTCAATGTTCCCACTTCCACCCATGATCCCCGTCTATGTTTATAGAAATCTGCATTGGAACCAAATTTGCGAGACAATTTAGGGAGAATTTGTTTTGCCAATCAGCCTAAGAGCACATCTTTGGGATGTGGGAGGAAAACGGAGCACCCAGAGAAAACCCACGCAAGCACAGGGAAAATGCACAAACTCCCACAGTCACAAGTCCAAATCCATGTATCTGCATAGCACAGTGATAGTCACTGAGCTGTCGTGTTGCCAGTCAACTGATCCAGTTCAAGTGTACACTAACGATGTGAAGCACTAGGATACTCTCGAAAAATCCAAGAACAGCCCTCTCACAACCCATCGCATGTATGCCCCTTGTTAGACAACAAGGCGGACCGAAGTACCTGTAGGATAAAACAGAAATACATCAATATCATTCACAATTTATACAATTCCCAGGGAACTCCCAAGGCTCATAATCCCTATTGTAAATCAGTTTTCTATATCCCTCCATCCCCATTCTGTTCATGTGCCCATCTAAGTATCTCTTAAATAACTCCAGCGTGCCTGCCTCCACCACCTTACTTGGCAGTGCATTCCATACCCCAACAACCCACAACTGTTCTCCCTATCCCTTTGTTTCCTTGAGAAACCAAAACTCTATCTATTTCAACTTTAAGTATTCTAAATGTTGGAATATCTGCAACTGTCTGGGGTACAGATTTCCAAAGGTCACAACTCTAGTAAAAAAACAATCTCCTCATCTGAGCATGAAATGATCAGCCCGTTATCCTGAAACTGTGACTCCATGTTCTAAATTTCCCAGACAGGAGCAACAACACCCACCTTGTAAGGAATGACCAACAAGTGTCCAAACTGAAGCCAAGTTTGTTTTGTTTCTAAATTGCTAACCACATATCGTACAGCTAGGCTGTGTTCAAATGATTGGAGGACTGCTAAGTATGTTAATGTACCAATTTTAGTTGAAAGTTCCATCTTGATTTTGTGTTTGTTTACAATATTTCAATGAAATATTGAAAGGTTTTCTTAGGTTTAAAATGTGCCCCCTGTATTATGTGCAACAAGTCAACAGACAACAACTTCTAACAACATAATTGAGGCATATGCCAATATTATGAATCTGTACGTTGGAAACTTTCATAGCTTCTACTATCATGTATCCCAGAGGTTTACAGCATGGAAACAGGCCTTTCAGCCCAACTTGTCGATGCCGCCCTTTTTTTTTATAAAACCCCGAAGCTAATCCCAATTGCCTGCATTTGGCCCATATTTCTCTATACCCATTTTATCCATGTAACTGTCTAAATGCTTTTTAAAAGCAATCTCATTAGTGACAGACAGCATGGTTTTGTAAGAAGGAGATCGTGCCTTACAAATCTGGTGGAATTTTTTGAGGAGGTGACAGAAACAGTTGACGAAGGAAGAGCCGTGGATGTTGTCTTTATCGATTTCAGTAAAGCATTTGACAAAGTCACTCATGGCAGGTTAGTGAAAAAGGTTAAGACTCATGGGATACAAGGACTGGTGACTAGATGGGTTGAGAATTGGCTTGGTCACAGGAGACAGAGGGTAGCAGTGGAAAGATCTTTTTCTCGCTGGAGATCTGCGACTAGTGGAGTTTCGCAGGGTTCTGTACTGGGACCTCTGCTATTTGTGATATATATAAATGATTTGGAAGAAGGAGTAACTGGAGTGACAGCAAGTTTGCAGATGACATAAAGATGGCTGGACTTGCTAATAGTGATGAACACTGTCGGACAATACAGCATGATACAGATAGGCTGGTAATTGGACGGAGAAATGGCAGCTGGAATTTAATCCAGATAAATGTGAGGTGATGCATTTTGGAAGAACTAATGTAGAGGAGAGTTATACAATAAATGGTAGGACCATTAAGAGTATAGAAACACAGAGGGACCTAGGTGTGCAAGTTCACAAGTCCTTGAAGGTGGCAGCACAAATGGAGAAGATGGGGAAGAAGGCATAAGTATGCTTGCCTTTATAGGAAGGGTATAGAGTTTAAAAGCTGGAATCTGATGTTGCAATTGTATAGAACATTGGTGAGACCACATTTAGAAAAATTGTGTCCAATTCAGATCGCCACACTACCAGAAGGACATGGAGGCCTTAGAGAGAGTGCAGAGGAAATTTACAAGGATGTTGTCTGGTATGGAAGGTCTTAGCTATGAGGAGAGGTTGGGCAAATTGGGGTTATTCTCCCTGGAAAGATGGAGAATGAAGGCAGACCTAATAGAGGTGTATATGATTATGAAGGATATAAATAGAGTAAACAGTGGGAAGCTTTTTCCTAGTTGGAGGCGAAAATCACGAAGTGTCATGGGCTCAAGGTGAGAGGGGCGAGATATAACTCAGATGTCAGAGGGACGTTTTTCACACAGAGGGTGGTGGGGGCCTGGAATGCATTGCCAATTAGGGTGGTGGAGGCAGACACACTACAGTTGTTTAAGACTTATATGGATAGGCATATGAACAGACTGGAGATGGAGGGATACAGAAGAATGTTCTAGTTGAAGATCAAAAACCTCAAGATGTTCGACAAAATTTAAGGCTCACCTTGTCATTTATGTTGGAACTATTGGGGATCTTCCATTAATATCTCATAGCCTGTTGTATGTCTATTTATGTTTATTGATGTCTCCTTTTACATCCACAGGTGATTCGGTCCACCTTGTTGGCCAACAAGGGGCATACACGTGGTGGCTTGCTCTTGGATGTTGCTTCGAGAGTTGCCTAGTGCTTCACGTCCGTTGGTGTATGCTTAAACTGGACCAATTGACAGGCAACATGTCAGCTCAGTGCAGTTACAGGGACCCGAGTCAGATTTCCGGCTTGGATCAATGTCTGTGGGAGTTTGCACATTCTCCCTGTGCTTGCATGGGTTTTCTCCGGGGGCTCTGATTTCCTCCCACATCCCAAAAATGTTCTTTTTAGCCTGATTGGTGTCAATAAATTGTCCCTGAATTGGATCCCCCTTAATCTGATGTACATATAATGCTCTAATTTTGTACCCCCTTTACTGTGAAGTTCCACTAGAGGTAGACAAAAACGTCGATGATCGACGAAAGGCTCGATTAAGGCACTCACTGAGTGTTAAAATGGGCGGCGCGAACTTGTAGGGCCGAAGGGCCTGTTTTCTGTGCTGTGCTGTTCTTTGTTCTTTTTAAAAGACAAAATTGTACAAAATCTCTGCAGTTTGTTCCAGACGCTCACCACCTCGGTGTGGAAAAAATTGCCCCTCTGGTCACTTTAGGATCTCTCCTTCTCACCTTAAACCTATGCCCTCTAGTTTTAGACTTCCCTATCTTTGGGAAAAGATATTGACTACCTAGCTGATCTGTGCCCCTCATTATTTTATAGACCTTCATTAGATCACCCCAGAGTCTTCTAATCTGCGGAGAAAAAGTCCCAGTCTATCCAGCCTCTCCTTATAACTCAAGCCATCAAGTCCCAGTAGCATCCTAGTAAATCTTTTCTATATTCTTTCTAGTTTAATAGTATCCTTTCTATAATAGGGTGATCAGAAGCGTACACAGCATTCCAAGTGTGGCCTTACCAATGTCTTGTACAACTTTACCAATTCCTGTATTCAATGTTTTGACCAATGAAACCAAGCATGCTGAATGTCTTCTTCACCACTCTGTCCACCTATTACTTCACTTTCAAGGAGCTATGAACATGTACCCCTAGATCTCTTTGTTCTGTAACTCTCCCTAGTGCTCTACATTAACTGAGTAAGCCCTGTCCTGGTTCAATCTACCAAAATGCATCACCTTGCATTTATTTAAATTAAACTCCCTCTGCTAATTTTCGGCCCACTGGCCCAATTGATCAAGATCCTGTTGCAATCAGAGATAACTTTCTTCACTGTCCACTATATCACTGGTCGTGGTATCATCTACAAACTTGCTAACCATGCTTCTTATATTCTCATCCAAATCATTAATATGAATGACAAATAACAATACAGCCAGCACTGATTCCTGAGGGACATAGCTGGTCACAGGCCTCCAGTTTGAAAAATAACCGTCTACAACCACCTTCTGACTTCTGGCAAAAAGCCAGTTTTGTGTCCATTTAGATACCTTACCCTGGATCCAGTGAGATTTAACCTTATGCAACAACCTACTATGTGGTACCTTGTCAAAGGCCTTGCTAAAGTCAACTACACTGCCCTCATCTACCTTCTTGGTTGCCCCTTCAAAAAATTCAATCAAATTGATGAGACATGATTTTCCATCACAAAGCCATGCTAACTATCCCTAATCAGTCCTTGCGTCTCTAAATGCCTGTAGACCTTATCTCTCAAAATACCTTCCACCAACTTACCCACCATAGATGTGAGGCTCACTGGCCTGTAGTTCCCAGGCTTTTCCCTGCAGCCGTTTTTAAACAACAGCACAACTTTTGCCCCTCCTCAATCTTCAGGCATCTCACCCATGACTATCTCAAATATCTCTGCTAGGGGACCCACAATTTCCTCCCTAGCCTCCCACACGTCCTGGGACACACTTCATTAGGTTCTCGGGATTTATCTACCTTGATGCGCTTTAAGACTTCCAGCACTTTCTTCTCTGTAATATGCACATTCCTCAAGATATCATTAATTATTTCCACAAGTTTCCTAACATCCATGTTTCAGAATCATAAAGATCAACTTAATATTTCCCCATTCATTTATTACTTATTTGTGGTTTGCAAACTGCTTTGATGTTCAAATGAGCTGCATCAGGCAGTGATCAAATCTATTTCAGTGCAATTGTCCATGCCATTCTTATTAGTCACCAGGAAAACAGATGCCTCTATGTGAGTGGAATTCCTTTCAATCATCTCTTACTACCACTTGTAAGGCTTATCCCATTCACTCACTGAGACCAGAAGTTTTATTAAATGGAAATAATGTTTGTAAGCTAAGTTCTAACCACACTGTGACTTACCCTAGCTCTGTCATGTACAAGATCTTTTAACATCATAAGATTTTACACATTTTTTTTTGTTGCAGCCAGCACCTCTTTATGAACTGGTAACTTCAAATACATTTCAGAATGCTGTTAGGATCAAAGCCAACATGAGGCGAGCCCTGGAGGAGTACCTGATTGAATCTAGTTCTTGTCGATGTGCCCCATGTCAAAACAATGGTGTTGTTGTTCTTAAAGGTACAAAGCAATTAGTGACTGTTGGACAATGAAGGACATTATTCTTAAACAATAACAATTTTTGTTCTTCCCTTCAAGTTAGCTTACTGAAATAGTTACAAAATCCTTGCTTACAATCACAGTAATATATAGTGCATATTTTCAGATTGTCACTGGGAGGGTGGAATGTCTTTTTTTGTTGGAAAAAGAATAATGTGCTTTAATGTACAAGGTCATATTCTCATAAATCACTGGTCTTCCCTTGATTGTTAGTAATCGTTAATAATGATGAAAGATCACAATTTTTAATTAAAAATAGGAATTTCACCATTATTCCTCAAAAGAAGAAATTATAACATCAGCTTTAAAGCAGTTGAATAAGACAACATTTGTTGGTTTTTACATATGACAATAAAACTTTCTTGCATTTTTATAAATGTTTTAAGCATTATATTCAGTAATTCCTTCCATATTTTCAAAAAAATGAGAAATTAGTAGTCTTGATGACAATAAACACAATAGAATTCACATCTGGCTGCCTTGGTCTTTGCAATCAGATGAATAATACAAGTCGCTACCAGTTAATTACAATTAAAGACTGCAGAACAAAAAGTTCTGTCAAACATCAGTCATGAAATTATGTTACAATTGCAGGAACCAAATGTGTCTGTATATGTCCTGCTGGCTTTCGTGGAACTGCCTGTGAGATCACAACCAGAGAGGGTAAGCAATACTAATTGTGTTAATGAGGGGAATAATAATAACATTTTTAGCCCCAGTAGATTGCAAAACATGATCAATAGCCAATGCAGCATTTTGTTGGAACAGTGGCATGAAACAGATTTGTATTCAGCATCCTTTGTTTACAGAATCCCAGCTTCAGTCGCATGACGAGGGGAAAATTGGAAGCCATAAGCTTCCAATGAGTGAAAGAAATAAGATGCATGGTCACCTTTTACTACTGTTAAGATTCAACAAGCCCACTTTTGCAGCAACTTGTCACTATGGTATGGAGAGAGCAAAACTCTATAGGGAGAGTAAAATAATTTAAAAATTAAAGGTGACTTTTTATGAGAAATAATTAAGTGTTAATTATTTTTGGATTTAAATGGACCACTCCATATCAAAAAGTAATGTTAAAAAAGTAACATAATAAATAATATAATAATAATATAATGAGACAGGATTTTTTTTTCTTGATTTAGATATTGCTGTTGATGGGAAATGGAGTTGTTGGTCATCTTGGTCTGGATGCAGGAATAGGCAAAGAACAAGAACACGACAGTGCAATAATCCACCACCAGAAAAGGGCGGCCAAATGTGCAAAGGCGATAATCAACATATAATATCATGCTAATGTGGAAGCAATACTCTTTGAGCTGCTTCGCAGCTTCAGATTTTGAGTTCTTGTTTCAGACGAAGAGAACATTTTGGTGTATTAAAAGTAACATGTAATTAAAATATGTGGTTAACCAATGGTTAATGAAAGTAAATGGAGATAACTTAAAGAGGACAGTTAAATAAAACTCAATGCATCCTTAAGTCTAAATCATCTTTTTCCAGCTTTCCTTTATGAATGGATACTTTATATGCATTAATGTTAATGAGCTATAGATTTAACAGGAAGGAACCATGTCAGAAACACTGCGCCAACTGAAGGTGTTTCAGCTGAGTAAGCAAAAAAATTTCACAGTTGGCATACACAGGAGGGTCAACTGGTATTATTATTAGAAATTAATAAAAAGATAATTAAATTCGTTTGTAACCTTATGAATGGGGATGATGTGCCACTTAATTGTCTGAAAGAGTTAAAGAATTAGGCACCACTTCCAAAAACATATGTATGAATATAATATTTATATTAAAAGTTTTAAGTGTATTTATTAGTGTCACACGTAGGCTTAAATTAATAAGTTATTGTGAAAATCCCCTAGTCACCACACTCCAGCACCTGTTCAGGTATAATGAGGGAGAATTTAACATGGCCAATGCACCTAATCAGCATGTCTTTGAACTGTGGGAGGAAACCAGAGCACCAGAGAAAACTCATGCAGACATAGGAGAATGTGCAGACTCCACACAGGAACCCGGGTTCCTGGTGCTGTGAGGCAGCAGTGCTAACCACTGTATCACCGTGGGGCCCATAAACTAAAGAATTGTGAGCCATTGTGAAAAAAAAATTATGAATTCCCAAGGACCAATTGCGTCAAAAGGACTTATCAAAAGCATGGAATGGGGGAATCTTGCCCTCTGTCTCTCTCTCTCAGAGAGAGAAACAGAGGGCAGATCTGCCAGATTTCCCAAGTTTTTCCTGAATTTTCTGTTTTTATTTCACTTGCTACCGTTGTTCTTTGAACTGGTAGAGATCACAGGTTTGGAAGCTTGGAGGCTTGGAGAGATGCTGCAGTGCATCTTGTACACACTGCAGCCACTGTACACTAGTGGTGGAGGTTATGAATGTGTATGATGTTGGATACTTTGCCCTGAATGGTACCAAGCTTCTTGAGTGTTGTTGGAACTGCACTCTAATACTTCATCACACCCCTGACTTGTGCCTTGCAGATGGTGGACAGACTTAGGGAATCGGAAGGTGAGTTACTCCCTGCATTGATTCTTAACCTCTGGCCTGCTCTCATAGCCACAGTATTTATATGAGTGGTCCAGATCAGTTTCTCTCAGGCTCTTAATGAACAACTCGGAATGTTGTCCCGATCTTGTTGCACACTGGCATGGACAAGCTGCTGTGAATAGTACTAACACTGTGCAATTGTAAAGTTTGATGGGTCAAATGATCTTCTTCTGCTTCTATTCCTCAGTTGCTTTTCCAATTTCTTACTGTATTTATATGAAAATCAACAGTCACTGATGTAAAATATACCCAGATCCTTCTGATATCCACATTTCCCAATCTGTCACCATTAAAAAAAATTCTGCTTGACAGTTTCATACCAAATGGAATAACTTCATATTTCTCCACTTTATATACTATTTGCCACATTCTTACCCAGTTACTTAACAGGCAGAACCTCACCAAGTTTCTAAAGTATCAGGCTCACACTGAAAACTGACGTGAAGCTCTCCAGCTACACAGACCAGTTTTCTTTCCAGGTCTTGAGTATCCCTGACTAACAAAATGAGAGTGCAGAGTTTACACCCTGACTCTGGTGAGGTGGCAACTGATGGGGCCATTAAGTCTGACTTCACAGAGATCAGGGTGCCATCTTTGAAGGGCGCCCCATCGGAACTAAGTATAAACTCGCCCCACTACAGAGATATGTCATAGAACATAGAACACTACAGCACAAACAGGCCCTTCGGCCCACAAGTTGTGCCAATCATATCAGTACTTACTAGGCCATAGATCTATCTGTAACTCCCAATCCCATTAAATCCCATGTACTCATCCAGAAATCTCTTAAAAGACCCCAGTGAGTTCACCTCTACCACCACTGACAGCAGCCAATTCCATTCACTCACCACCCTCTGAGTGAAAAACTTACTTCTAACATCTCTCGCCCCTCCTTGTCATGGATAATCATCAGGGACAGATCCCTTTTAGCTCTGCAAATTAGTGGGAGATACTATCCCCTTCTTCACACCACACCCTATCACTACTTCTGCAACTCCAGAGGAATCCCTTTGACTGAATCCTATTTTGTGAAAGCTGTTCATGTTTGAATATCCAGTGAGATTGGGGGAGAGGGGGGTGGGGATGACATTCACGTGGCAGGGATAATGACTTTGAAATGTATTCAAATGCAATAAAATGATGTTCTCGATCTTTGCGGGCACAAACCTTGTGACATCACCAGCGAGGGGCAGGAAACATTGTCTCTCCAGAGAGAATCGTGTTTCTCAATTCTTCCCAGGTTTTCCACCCGTGTTGCATTCTCCCTGACGGTGAACAGGAGCTGAAATTAACTCCCATGCATAAATCCATTTTGCTAGTTCTTTGTATTTTCCTCACAGCTCATTTTCAAACACAATTTTGTATCATCAACACACTAAGATGCATTACAGTACTGCATTCCGTCCTCTCTTATAAGTCGTGCTGGTCAGTTAGCTCAGTTATTCTGATTTTCTAAGTTCTCTGTTAGCCTTAATAATAGATTTTAGCTTTTTCCCTGCAGACTAATTGGCCAACATCTCATGTATTGTGAATGAAAATGAATGCTGTGCCATCGTCAACAAACATCCCCACTTCTGACCTCATGATGGACGGAAGATCACTGATGAAGGAGTTTAAACTCAGGATTCAATTCTGCAAAATTTCTGCAGTGAAATCCTGGGGCTGGGATGATTAACCTCTCAGAGCCTTTATCATTTGTCCTTGGTATGACTCAAACAAGTGAAGAGCTTTTCCATTGATTTCAATATTACCAGGACTCCTTGATGTTCCATTGATCAAATGCTGCCTTGATATCGTGGTCATTCTCAACTCACTCTGGAATTCAGCCCTATAGTCCATGTTTGGAGGAAGTCTGTAATAAAATCTGGAGCAAAGTGGTTCTCACAGCATCTAAACTGAGTATCAGGAAGCAGTGAAGCAGTTTCCCTCAGAATTGTGTTCTGGGATTGTTTCTGCTCATTACCTTACCCAAATCATTGATAAAAGCGTACCTGGATGAGGCCAAAGCAGTCAGTATCCTATTAGTTGCAGTTAGACAGCCAACTTGGAAATATCCCTTTGTTCCTGCTTTACTGTTTTTCATCTGTTCTCATTCCATATTAATTTATTCAGATTTTTGTGAAATAATCTCTTGTGCAGCTGCAGAGAGTCTTGTCAAATTTACAGCAAATACTTAAACAGGTGGCAGAGGAAATAGTTTGATGCATGAAGAGAAACTTAAGAAAATAAGCACCAAGGTAGCAAACAGATTATTGCAAAATAAGTGCCACTTGGGGTAATGACCCTTTCCATCACTTAGCCAATGACTGATAACAGAACCATCCCATGTGATATTTCTTTCTATTAGCTTTGACAGATCACCCTTAAATGATTGTGAATGACTGTGAATCAGTCTAATCTTTCACATAAATTAATTAATTTTAAAAAATGAGGAGTGATTGACTGGGTTAGGATTGTTTTTGCTGGAGTTCAAATGAATGAAGGGAGATCTCATAGAGACTTATAAAATTCTAATAAGATTGGAAAGGGTGGATGCAGGCTGGATGTTCCCAACGGTGGGAAAGTCTAGAACCAGGGGTCATTGTCTGAAGATTCGGGGTAGATCATTTAGAATGGAGATGAGGAGACATTTCTTCACCCAAAGAGTAATGAACTTGTGGTATTCGTTACTAGAGGAAGTAGTTGATACCAAAACATTGAATGCATTCAAGAAGCGGCTGTATATAGCACTTAAGGTGAATGGGATCAAAGGTTATAGAGAGAAAGCAGGATTTGATTATAGAGTTGGACAATCAGCCATAATCGTGATGAATGGCAAGAGCTGGCTCGAAGGGCCAAATAACCTCCTCCTGCTTCTATCTTCTATGTTTCTATGTTTAATTTGTGGTTGTGAGCTTTGCTGGCTAGGCCAGCTTTTATTGCCTTTCCCAAATTGCTTTTCATCTGAGCAGCAATTAGAGATGTGCAAAGATAACTCACAGAGTATGAAGTCACATGTGCCAGTACTGTTATGCCGCCTACATATCCATACACCACCTCATTCAAAGTATAACCACCCTGATCCTCTTTACATTTACTGATTTGGTTTGAACATCTGCCATCATTTTCTTTCTTTTCCTACCTCCTGAAGTCTTTTTTTCATCCTTCAAATGATTTCCTCTGCCATCTGGTTAAGCATTTTCTATAAATTTGACAAGACCACCCATCCCCCTATTCCTGTATGCAATGACCAGAAACAGTCTCAGAATATAATTCTGAAAGCACCTGCTACCTAGTGAAAAACAGCCCCCAGTTTTAACTGGAGAAGAAGACAAAATATTAGACCAGCAAGTTGGTATCAGCCGACTTCCCTCACTGAGATTGGTTTAATGTCTGAACCTCATTCAATAAATCAGGCTTAACTCCATCCTGAATCAGTTAGCCTGGTTTATTTGAATGAGCTTCAGACATGCTAGCCTGGCATGCTTATGCAGCAAAAAGCCAGGTACCTATTGGAATGGTTCCCATAAATCAGGTAAAAGGAGTGAGGGGAAGGATATGACCAAATCCCAAGTGCTTGGGGTTTTTTTCTGGGGGCCCAGAGGAGCATTCTTGGTCCTCCTAGCCTGATTGTGAAGATTTTTGAAATTATTTACAATTCTATTCCTCTTCTGAATCTGTTGCTCCTCTGAATCTAGTGCTCCATATGAAAGCCATCCAGGTGCTCCTGGTGAGGCCTATCCTGGTGCGGCTGGTGAGGTCCATAGAACATAGAACACTACAGCACAAATAGACCCTTCGGCCCACAAGTTATGCTGATCATATCAGTACCTATCAGGTCATAGAACTACCTGTAACTCCCAATCCCATTAAATCCATGTACTCATCCAGAAGTCTCTTAAAAGACCCCAGCGAGTTCACCTCCACCACCACTGATGGCAGCAGATTCCATTCACTCACCATCCTCTGAGTGAAAAATGTACCTCTAAATCTCCTCAGTACTTGACCCCAGTATCTTAAACCTCTCGTGTCCTCTCATAGCGAACATTTCAGCCCTGGGAAATAGTCTCCAAGAATCCACTCTATCTATTCCTCTCAACATCTTATAAACTTCTATCAGGTCGCCTCTCAACCTTTGTCTCTCCAGGGAGAAGAGACATAGCTCTCTCAACCTATCTTCATAAGGCATGCCTCCCAATCCAGGCAACATCCTTGTAAATCTCCTCTGCACCTTCCCGGTGTTCTTGGTAAGGCCTATCCCGGTGCCCCTGGTGAGAGCCATCCAGGTGCTTCTGGTGAGGCCCATCCTGGTACCCCTGGTGAGATCTATCCTGATGTTCCTGGTGAGGTCTGTCTTGTGTTCCTTGTGAGACCCATCCAGGTGCTGTTACGTGCAGAGATAGTCTTTAAATGGGATGCTTCAATCAGTAAAGTGCTGAGGTGACGATGGTGTGGGTGAGTCGTGGCAGCCTGCCAGTAATACAACGTGGAATCAGTCAAAGATTTGGAAATAAGTGCTGCACTATATGGTGTAAAAAAAAACCCACCATTGCTGTCTGTGAATTCAAAACTATTTTGCCCAATTTGTCTTTGCCAATTGCTGAGAAAACCTCATCATATATTATTGCCCTTTTGTTAATAGTATATATTCATTCTGTCACTTGGCATTTTTTCTTAATACAGTCCAATATTCTAATTTTTCCACCTCTCTTCAGCTTGCTCATTCTTTATTTTTTTAAAATCTATCCCATACATGTCTGTGTCCTTTTTCTCTTCATATTTAGATCTTGTACTCATACTGAACTCATCTATCTGTTTTATTTTATTATTTACAATTAGTGATGCCAATTCCCTTGGAGCTATGTTTCAAAATCAGATTCTGCTTTTTTTTACAAAATTCCATTCCCTTTTTATTTATTTCCTGTCCGATCAGTAAGTGGATAATTGAACTATCATATTTCAGTGATTTTATTATTTCTACTTTTCTTCCTAAACCCATTGGCTGGAATTTTCTGACTATTCACACCAGTGGGACTTTCCCATCCTGCCGCAGTGAATGGAGATTTGGCTTCTTGCCAAGTTTTCCATCTTCGCTGCAGCCAGACTGTGGCATGAATGCTGAGTGAGATTGCACCCTTTCTCTTCATTCCCTCCCTCATTTTAGAGCTTGCAGTTCAAGGTATGAATGTAACAAACCTTTTTTAAATTCTGGTTCTGTTTAAAGCTTTTAGTTGTACTTATCTTCAACAAATCGAGTCTCCCTTATCAATATTATCACATTGTCTAACCTATTCTATTCCTCCTGAAAATATGGGAAGCCAGATGTGATTTACTTCCAGCTCCTGTCCAGTTTGCAACCAAATTTCTATTTGTCCATTAAAGGCATAGTAGATCTTGGTCTTCACCAATGAGTAGTAATGTGGTGCAGCAGATCATCCTTCATTAACTTTAAGATCCTCATTCCATTCATTTATTTACTGATAACACCTGAGGCTGAAATGTCACAATAAGAAGTCTCACAACACCAGGTTAAAGTTCAGAGTCATCTGAAGAAGGAGCGACACTCCGAAAGCTTGTGAACAAAGAACAAAGAACAAAACAGCACAGAAACAGGCCCAACGAGCCCACACTGCCACCCCGATGTTCCCACGTCTACCCGCGATCCCTGTCTATGTTTATAGATCTATGGATTAAAAACCAAATTTGAGACAATTTAGGAAGAATTTGTTTTGCCAATTAGCCTAAGAGCGCATCTTTGGGATGTGGGAGGAAACTGGACCGCCCGGAGAAAACTCATGCAAGCACGGGGAGAATGCGCAAACTCCCACAGACACAGGCCCAAATCCATGTATCTGCACAGCACAGCGATAGTCACTGAGCTGTCGTGTTGCCCATCAAATGGTCCAGGTCAAGCGTACACTAACGACGTGAAGCACTAGGATACTCTCCAAAAAGATCCAAGAGCAACCCTCTCACGACCCATCGCATGTATGCCCCTCGTTGGACAACAAGGTGGACCAAAGCACCTGTAGGATAAAAACAAGTACATCAATATAATCACCTATTTGCACACTTCCCAGTGGCTCCCAAGGCTCATCGTCCCTATTTTAAATCAGTTTTCTATACCCCTCCATTCCCATTCTGTTCATGTGCCCATCTAAGTATTTCTTAAATAACTCCAGAGTACCTGCCTCCACCACTTTACTTGGCAGCGCATTCCATACCCCCACCACCCTCTGTGTGAAAAAACTCCCTCTAGCATCCAAATTATACCTTACCCCCCTCACCCTAAGCCCGTGACCCCTCGTGCTATTTGAGTCCATCCTAGGAAAAAGCTTAACCCTGTTTACTCTATCTATCCCCTTCATAATCTTGTACACCTCTATTAGATCTCCTCTAAGTCTACATCTTTCTAAGGA
Organism: Sphyrna mokarran; assembly: GCA_024679065.1. Lineage (NCBI taxonomy): Eukaryota > Metazoa > Chordata > Chondrichthyes > Carcharhiniformes > Carcharhinidae > Sphyrna > Sphyrna mokarran. Next base: position 44,950,555 of record JAGIQG010000009.1, read on the forward strand.
AAACAGTCCCAATTTGCCTAATCTCTCCTCGTAACTCAGACCTTCCATACCAGGCAGCATCCCGGTAAACCTCCTCTGCACTGTCTCTAGAGTCTCCACGTCCTTCCGGTAGTAAGGCGACTAGAACTGGACACAGTATTCCAAATGAGGTCTAACCAACATTTTATACAACTGCAACATTAAAGGCTAGCTCTTGTACTCTATACCCCTTCCTATAAAGGCTAACATACTATATGCTTTCTTCACAACCTTCTCCACTTGCTCTGCCACCTTCAGAGACTTGTTCACCTGCACCCCTAGGTCGTTCTGCGTTTCTATACTCTTAACAGGTCTACCCTTTATCATATACCTCCCCCCTACATTCTTTCTCCCAAAATGCATCACCTCACATTTATCAGGTGTGCTACCAAATAAACCTGTTGAACTTTAACCTGGTATTGTGAGACTCCTTCTTGTATTTCTTGTGATTCAGTCCACCTTGTTGACTAACAAGGGGCATATACGCGATGGGTCGTGCGAGGGCTGCTCTTGGATGTTGCTTCACAAGTTACCTACTGCATCACGTCATTAGTGTACGTTTAAACTGGACCAGCTGACAGGCAACATGATAGTTCAGTTATTATCACTATCTGCTGTACAGATACATGGACTTGGGTCGGATCTCCAACTTGGGTTGGTGTCTGTGAGAGTTTGCATATTCTCCCTGTGCTTGCGTGGGTTTTCTGCGGGTGCTCCAGTTTCCTTCCACACCCCAAAAACATACTTTTAGGCTGATTGGTGTTAACAAATTGTCCTTAAATTAGACCTCCCTTAATCTGGCATACATCTAATTCTCTAAATTTGCACACCTTTATTGAGGAGTCATAGGTAGAAGAAGGATTGGAATGAGACACTCACTGAGTGTTAAAATGGGTGCCATGGGCTTGTAGGGCCAAAGGGCCTGTTTCCTGTGCTATGCTGTGTTGTTCTTTGTACTTACCCTAGTTCAATGCTGGTATTCCAACATCATGGTTGAAGTGTCAGCTAGAACAGAGAAATGCTAATCTTTCTTTAGCATGTTCAATGCAGCTTTATGGAGCCTAGAGACAGAGGGTGGGATTTTCTCCTCCCCCTGCCCCCATGACATGTTTCTCAGCGGTGGGAGATAGCATACCACTTGTTGTTGGCGGGATCGTATGGTCCCACCATTGTCAACGGGTTTCCCATTGAATGCACCTCTCTCCACTAGGAAACCCACTCTTTGTTGATTTAATATTACACCATAACAAGTTGCTTTCACATATCGGTGGCCTGATAGGATCCCATGGGAGAATGAAGACAGACCATTGGAGAAAGACAAGTTGCTTGAAAGGAGAGCAGGAAGATAGAGCAAAAGGCTCACAGCAGGAGGATGTGTCTACTAAAGGTACTTCGGGAGCATTTATTTTACCTCAACTTCAGCAAGGACAAATGCATGAGAAATCTTCACTTCAGGAAAAGGTGGCAACTAAACTCTGTCAAATGCACTCAAAGTAGTTAAAAAAAAAAGCACCGTCTAAGGCAGTCAAGGTGACTGTGGCTCTTAACATCCATGCATTTGGCTTCTACTGAGCTGCTGTTGCTGACATAAGCAACATTACAAAGTTTGCAATGCACAACAAACAGCATTAAACATCTTTATATGCAAAGAAACAGTTTAATCTCATTTCCTCTGGTCCGAAAGAAGCAGGCAGGGAAAGCAGGGATGTTTGCACAGATTGCAAGCTTCCACATGGTTCAGGCTACCAATGACTGCACTCGTATTTTCTTGCATGCACTTCATATGAATCTGGTCATTTTCATGAACTCCCTCAATATGTAGATAATTTGACCAAAGGCAACTTGCGGACAAATATCCATTATCATGGCAATAGTCTTCACTCTTTCATTCAATGCAAGTCGTCTGTATTTAGTTGACCATGCAACTCAAAGGCTCGTTTCTGGGAAAGGAATTTTGTAAAATATTGGAAACTGGGTATATTTTGCATCTTCTTTATTTTTCATTAGACTTGCATCAGTTTTGAAAGCCTGTAGAGAAGTTAATATTGCTAATATTATTATTTTAATGTTTCATATTTTCATAAATCCATTTTTTTTCTGCTATAATGTTGCTGAAAACAATTGATCAGACATTAAGAAGAGGAATGAGTTTTGGTCACTATAATGTCAAACTCATTGCTGACTCCCAAACCCATTTCAACATGTTGATCAATCAACTGGTAATGATGGTCCTGGAGGTGTAAGCTAAGTGGTTATCATCATTGTTCTGAACAGGTCTGTTGAATCAGCATTAATTCTTCCAAAGCCTTTTGATGTTTCATAGAACATAGAACATTACAGCACAGAACAGGCCCTTCGGCCTTCGATGTTGCGCCGACCAATAAATGATGGCCTCACTGGTATCGGTTTAAATGATTCACATCAGTGAATGTACCTCAATATTCATTGCATTTAAGATACCAACATAGTGAGAAGAGTAACATATCTCACTATATATCATTGCATTCTCTATAGAGATAGTAGTTATTTGAAAGTAAATAATGTAGTGTCATGTCTAATAAAGGCATATAAAGCCATATGATCTTTAAATTAATGCTTTTAAACATAGATACAAACAAGATGTTAAGATAGCTGCCATAAATCTGATGAATTTTGCCATTTGGATTATAGACAGTATCAAGTCTTCAGCAAATATCTAATTAAATGTGATCATTGGTAAGGGTATCTCACAGGTATTTGTGGGGTACACACATCCCAGTGTTTGAGGAAGGGCCAATGGTCAAAGACTAAGGAGTCTCCAGATTACCTTCTCAATGTTTCATACTTGACAAAAGGATAGAGACAAACCCAAGGCTGCTATGAATTTTCCATTGTTCCACAATGACCTCCCCCTTTAAACCAGACTAGATTGACTACAGAAATATTAACTCTGTGATCATGAGATTGAAGATTGGCTCATCTTTATTACCCCAGACCCAGCAGACCCATGAGAACCAGCCTCTGAAACAAACTGCAAGTCACCAAACAGCCAAAGTACTTACCTGCTCTGGTTTCAAAGTTTACTTGAGAGCCAACCTCCTAAGTATTTGAATATTCACAACTTTCTTTCACTCTACAAGATCCTCTGTTCAACCTTACATCATCAAATCCATTCAAGAAACCATAAATCTTCTACATGGGACGCCAAAAATCAAAAATCAGCAACCAAAGTAACTATAATCTATAAAAGTGCACTATCCCTATCTGTTTCTAATCTTTATGTGTGTGTGTTTGGTTATGAATGAATGCTTGTGTGAGATCAAGTGTCAGTTGTTGCATTAATTCAGGGTAAGTGTATTAGGATAAGCAATATTTTTAAACTCACCAAAACTTGCTGCTGAATTATTTAATTGGCATACGCAATTTTTCCAACGATAAGAAAAGGCATATGTCTTTCTACACATAGCATACTGATCATGGGCAGTAAGTGAGCAAATAAATTCTGTCGGTGACAACAGTAAGCCAAAATGCATTTTGTAATATTTTGTTTAACAATACTGAGTTTGTGTGTTCTTTCCAAGGCATGTGGCGCCACCATTTTTAGGAGGTGGATGATCACAGTTCCGTGTCCGTTGTTTCAAACCATTTTGGCATGGTGTCCATTCCGACCAACAGCCCCAATTTCCATGCGTGGGCCCTATAAAAATGTAAGATATAACTGTGAAGTATTCCCAATATCAATTAAGTGCAATTCATTTCAGATAGACAGTATATTTTCAGAAAGCCACAAAACCAATGGTTGCAAGATCATTTCACTCTGCCTGGCAAAGAAATAATTGTGCAAGTATCTCTCCAGACATCAGCTCTCTGAAATGACTAGAATAAATAAACATAAATTATATTGTACCATCAAAATAATCCATGAATCTTAGAACCCCTATAGTGCAGAAGGAGTTCTTTTGGCCCATCGGAGCCTGCACTGACAACAATTCTACCCAGGCTTTATCCCCATAAGCCCACATATTTATTACATTACCCTAATGGGCAGTTTTGCCCTTATAGTTAGGTATAGGACAAAATCTCAACAAGATGCACTCTTCCTTCATATATTTGGCATTCAAATTGAAATTCAGATTTGAGATTTTAAAAAATTGGCTAAACGCTGCATGTTGCAGGATTATACAGCCAGTCACAATGACCATAAGCTGTTGCAGCTCATGGGGTTCAAAAACAGTCAGACAAATAAACTCAGACACAATATTACAAGGGTAAAACCCCAAATGTTATTCTATTTATTACATTTCCCGTTATTCTCAAAATTGGCCAGCCAATAACACAATTCTGCAGTGTGCATCAAGCTGTGTCATTACATGTGTCCATATCAGCGCGAGGAAAAATCTTCAAAAACAAGTTTGGAATGTTGAACACAAAGAGTCAGAATTTGGTGAAAGGTTAGTTTTGAAAGAAATTTGAATAAACCCAATTTAGAGCATTTCAGATAGACTGCACTAAAATTGTTTAAAGCAACAATTAAATAAGTAGTGAAGCAAACATATGAAAGGATTAACGTCACTGTATTTGGCACAAAGGAATGAATTATAAGGTCTGTGGATCGCTGGTAAGTTTTAAACAGTAACATGGATCCTTGCCATGTGGAATCTTGTAATAACTTGTTACAATTTCTTACCCTCTCGTTTAGTTTCCTGGCATGCTTTCCCTTCGTAACCAGGCAGACATTCACAGATACAGGCATTGTTGAAAAGAACTGCTTTTCCATTATTATAGCACACAGGACACCTGCAAGGATGAAATTCTGCCAAGTACTCTTCCATTGCTCTTTTCAAATTTTGCCGTTTGCTTTCAACACCATGAAGATTACTTCTGGCCACCAAGTCATAAATTGGCATGATCTAGAGTATTAAAGAAATGGAGTTTCGAGTTAATTCAATGGTAAAAGCCTATTTCTTAAGTCAGTGTTTTATTTTTCTATTGATTTGCCTATTAATACAAAAATGTTGAACATATTGAATTAATACCTATTAGAATTAGTTCTAAGAGTTTGCTAAAACTCTTTTCCTTTATGTTAAGTATTTTTCTAAATATTTGATTCCAGATCATTATGACAGCTGTCTGTAACATTGCTATGGTTTGGGTTTTGCTACGTCCCAGGCTTTGCAGCTGATTGACATGTAAAAGCACTAAAGTAAAGAAAAAATATCCAGAATTAAGAATCTACTAATGACCAGGAAACCATTGTCAATTGTTGGAGAAACCTATCTTGTTCAAAAATGTCCTTCAGAGAAAAAAATTCGCTGTTCTTATTTGGTTTGGTCTACATGTGATTCCAAAACTATAGTAACATGATTGAGTCTCAATTGCCCTCCAAAAACAACTAAGGATAGGCAAATAATGCTGGCCAACCAGCGATGCCCATACTCCCAGAGATTCATCTCCAAGGAAAATTACAAACTTATTACAAATCATGCCCAAATGTTGTTTACTCTCACTCTCAACTGTTCATGTTCTGATTTTGCCATTGCTCTAATGGAAAAATTATTTTCCTTAATTTATCGTTTCAACTTTTCCTTCACCAGTTATCAAAGCTTGTGTTTAACATGCATTAAAACATTCCTCAACAAATGCCTTTTGTTCACAGATCTTCAGTGCTTCAGTGTAAATGAAGGTAATTGTTCGCTTGAGTTCTTAAGCTTCTCACATGGTCTATTTTGACAGTCATGTATTAATTGTACGAGATTAAGGTATGGCATGTTAATTTTATTTAAATAATTATCAATTGTAAAGTTTGTTTATTAATGTCACAATTAGGCACTACAATAAAGTCACTGTGAAAATCCCCTAGTTGCTACACTCCAGCGACCATTCGGGTACACTGAGGGAGAATTTGTACAGCCAACACATCTAACGTCTTTCGGACTGTGGGAAGAAAACAGAGCACCTGGAGGAAACCCACGCAAATGCAGGGAGAATGTGCAGACTCCACATAACCCAAGGCAATAACCCAAGCCCAAAATCGAACCCAGGACCCTAGCACTATGAGGATCTAACCACTGTGCCACCATATTGATATAGACCTAAATCCTAACATTGTTTATACGTAAGTGCATTTCTCTGACGGCATACTTTTACCTCAAAATCAATCACAGCTGGCATGTATTTCAAAGATTTACCCCAGCGTCGATACATTTTGACATCTGGTATTCCTCGACCCAGTAGTCCAGCACTTGATTTCAGGTCTCCCCCTATTACGTGTGGGAGAACATCTTTGACAAGGCTACTGGAAGTGTCTGAAGCTAAAATAATAATAAAAGAAAACAATTACTTTTCCACACAATAACATAATTTCCTTCAAATGAACAGCATAATATACATAGAACGAATCTAATATAAGAAATGCAAAAATTATTTTTCAGTGTCTTTAAATTCTATAGAAAGTATTTCCCCATGATAGCTTTCTCCCCCATGCTGTTTTTTTTCTTCTTTTACTATGCTATTTGTATTTTAATGAATTTTCAGATAAATTATAGCATTGGAAGAGAACAAATTGCCTTCAGTGTTCAACGTTGGATCTTTACTCAGAGGCAGGGGAACAACAGAAACGTAGAACAAGAAGGTTGTCAGAGGTCCTGCTAAATTTTAAGGCAGAATATGATTAATGTTGTCTTTCTCAATTTCCCGACCACTGTCAGGCAGGTTGAGATGCTGGCTGCCTATCAGGAGGGTACACCTTTGACACCAGGTTACAGCTGGGCAGCAGAGACGAGGGAGAGTGGGATCATGGACTGAAGGTTCATGAGTTTGGCAGGTGTTGAGGGGGAAGTTGATGATGGAGATTGCAGGCCTGGGAAATCAGAGGCATGTGGCGGGGTACAGAGTCAAAGTCGGGGAGTTGAGATCGGATGGTAAAGTCGGGGGGAGCGGGAAGGGGTCAGAGGAAACCAGAAATGAGAAGGTACTTATATCCTTGATTCAGAAGTCCTTGCATTCCTTTAACCACCAGATTTCCAGTGTGTCAGAGGGAGGTTAAAATACCCTACCCCACCCCACTCATTTAAGTGTCGGCATGGAGCACTCCATGAGCATAGCCAAATGGAGAGTAGAATTTTTTTTAGCCCAAGTCATATCACATAAATACAACCTTACAGCTTCCCATAGCAGTCATCCTACAGTCCAAGTGTGATTGAAATGTTACTGTCATTCTGTTCTAAGTTATTTGCTGTGGGCCCATGCTCATTAAGATTCAGTTAGCTTGCCTGATATTAATGAATTCTGGCATCAAGGTAAGATATCCTGACTCTGCGATTTTTAAACTTTATCCTGGGCTGTGGTGAAATGTCCTAAAATCACCATTTACAGAGGGCCCACTTTATCTCTCCTTTTTGGAAGTATTTTTAAGTAGTTCCCTCAGGGAAAGTAGATATTCATCCCCAGATTATCAATCTATAAGCCATTCTGATATGCCTATGACAGGTGCAAAGAGTAAGTGAGTTTTCTGGTCAGTCATAATCACGTGGTAGTTGTAAAGCAATTGTCTCCATATAAATTGGATCCACACAATAAGCTCTTGCTGTGGGCTGTACTCCATGGCAAGCATCTTCCTCGTTTGAGGGAGTGTGTGTGCGTGAGAGAGAGAGAGAGAATTGCCAATCCTATCATAGCCATGATATCTATCCTCTAACAAAATAAAGAACGTAACTTTAACTCTCTTGAGAAATGCCACTATCAAAACTTGTGCATCTGGTGCAATGGGACAAAAGAAAGATAGGAAATTTGACAGCAAAAAAAAAAGCAATGTTGTTCATAGGACATAATTTAGTTTTGTATTACTTTGATGCTACAACATGGTAGTGTTAAACTCCCTGGAGAAGGTAAAGTCTCATCACTTTGTTTTGGATTTGCTGAAGCTACAATGTTAGCATTCATGCAAAACTGAAACTACTTCACATTGATGGGTAAACTTGTAACATTGAGTGCATTTGTAAGGGTAAATGTATTCAACTGAACTATTACGTAATTCAGAATGTTTCACTGCAAATAGGATGATGTCTGGGTCACAGTTTCCTATTCATTTTCATAAAAAGAGGTCTGAAAGCAGTAAATGTGCAATACTTCCACTTCTGATGGCCACAAGAGATTCTGTTTCAGTGCCATTATAACTGGAGTCAGTGTGATGTTCACAGCACTCCTTGATCACTGGAGTGAATAAATCATCTACAATGTTTGTTGAAAATTAACGGGTTACATTTTATAAAATGCAGCAAAGCAACAGTGCTTGCCAAAGAAATGCAATGTTGCTACAGACCAGAAGACCATGGTTTCACTCCCCTTGTCAGATAGAGCAAACTGATGATGATTTAACCTTAGGATCACCACAACTTAGACAAGAGGCAAGATTGAGAAGATGCCTTCATAAATAACTTCAGCTGGTATGGGAGTTGAACACATGCTATTGGCATTCGCCCTGCATCGTGTACCAGCCGTCCAACCAACTGAGCGAACTCACCCTCTTTTGGACTTCAAAGAAAACTGCCCTCAAAGATCTAGTGATCTTTTATCCTGACATAAAAAAATTTTTGCTGGAAAAAACTATGTCAGCAACAGGGTAGACAGTTAATCAAATTGAAGGATTCTCCCAGACTAGTATTCTAGTGAGTTAAAAACATTTTTCACAATCATTAAAATTTTCAAATAGGGAATTAAGTGAAAAAGATGGGATCTAGATATTGACATAAACAAATTTTAAAAAGTTCAAAGTATGTAGATTTTTTATCGTAATGGAGAAATTGATATTCCATGAATATAAAATTATCATTTCATGGCAAGAAAGGCTGGTTATCAACAATTAAAATGCTCGTTGTCATTATCAAGCTGTGCATCATTCAGTTAGTTTAAAGTTTATTTATTCATGTCACAAGTAGGCTTACATTAACACTGCAATGAAGTTACTGTGAAAATCCCCTAGTTGCCACACTCTGATGTCTGTTTGGGTACACTGAGGGAGAATTTAGCATGGCCAATGCACCTAACCAGCACGTCTTTCAGACTGTGGGAGAAACTAGGTGCAATGTCGTGATGAAAGGTTAGGGACTTGAAACATCTGTTTCTCTCTACAGATGCTGCCTGCTAAGCATCCACATGTTTTGTTTTTATACCCTGTCAGAATTTTTACAGTGAGCAAACAGCATAAGATTTTAAGTACTTACTAAGGTCACTCATTAATTAGAGACTACACTCTGCGAACCTGAGTCTTTGGAGGAGCACAGAATCATTCACAGCAACTTCTGGGTTTCCCTATTATCTGCTCATTTGTTGATTCCCAAAGTTGCTGAATAATGGTGATAAATGTTGACAAATTTTTCCATCATTATCCCCTCAAAATCTAAGTTAATAGCTGAAACATTAACTTAGATTATTATGGGTGTCTGAGGGACATGAGTAAATATTTCTATAAAATAATCAAACTTTTAGTATCATATGTTTCACTTTTAACTCCAAATTACTGAAAATTTCAATTTTATTATTTAATTTTTCAGTTTTTCTGTGAACTTTGTTTTCATGGGATTGGAAGGTGGCACTGTGGTAATATCATTGGACTTGTAATCCAGAGACTCAGGATAACATCCTGAGGACAGGGGTTCAAATCTTACCTTGGCAGCTGGTGGAATTTAAATTCAATTAATAATCTGGAATTAAAAAACTAGTCTCAGTAATGGCAATCATGAAACTATTATCAATTATCTTAAAAAAACAATCTGGCTCACTAATGCCCTTTAGGGAAATATGTTTGCCTTCCTTACTTGGTTTGGCCTACATGTGATTCCAGATCCACACTAATGTGAGCAACTCTTAAATACCCTCCAAAATCGATGGCCAGCCAGTGCGTTCAAGGACAATAAAGCATAGGCAACAAATACTGGCCTTGCAAGTGACAACCCTTGAATTTTTAAAGAATTCTACAGGAGTAATAAATAATGTCAAAGTACTATTATTACAAAAAAGCCTACTATAATTTAATATTATGATTCAGAGTCTATAATTGTGGTGGTACTTACTTAGTTTATCCTTTATTATTTTGTTACAACCTTTGGCCTTTATTGCTGCTATGTCCTGTCCCTTTGACATCACAACTCCTAACGATCCTGTAATACAATATCCAGCTTGGGATGAAGTCACACCTTTAAAATAATGAAAAAAAACACTTAAATATAGCACTTAGATGTGACTTCATTCAGAACGTGCTTCAGTATTACTCAACTTTGCTATCATGAGCACAGCAGCACAGTGGTTAGCACTGCTGCCTCACAGCACCAGGGACCCAGGTTCAATTCCAGCCTGGGATGGCTATCTGTGTGGAGTTTGCACATTCTTCTGTGTCTGTGTGGGTTTCCTCCACATGCTCCAGTTTCCTCCCATAGTCCAAAGGTGTGGAAGTTAGATGGATTAGCCACACAAAATTGCCCCTTAGTGTACAAAGGTGCATAGGTTAGATGAATTAACCATGGTAAATGTATGGAGTTATGGGGATGGAATAGGGTAGTCATGATGTGGAGATGCCAGTGTTGGACTGGGTTAAAACAAAAAGAAATCCCACAAGCTAGTGTTGTGGGATTTCTTTCAATAGAATGGGGGCCAGTGCATCGGTGGGAGGCTCCATCAGAGAATCACTACAGACTGAATGAACAGGATGGTAATGTGATGTGATATGATTGGGATAGGGACCATTAAAGTTTTGCTTAGACAAAGTTTGAAATTCCAGTTATCCATTAGGGGAATAAAGCCAAAAGATTCCACAGTTTTAAACAAGCAAAAGAAAAACTACACTAAGTCAGAAAAGTAAACAATTTACAATATTTATCTTATCCTCCAACATCCAGAATTAGAGTTAGGTAAATACACATCAATAGGCAAACTGTGATTACACACAGCACATTGCACGTCAAATGGCGGATGAAACCAAGGTAGCTTCCATAGATTTTTCAGCAACCCATCAAGATGTCAATGCCTAATGTACCACAAAATCTTATTTAAAATTTTTCTTTTCCTAATGAGGTGTTTCCACTCTTCGCTTTTGATGATCTAGCCTTTGAGTTCCATCACAAGCTGTTCTGACTTGGATTGCCACAATGAATACTCACCTGCAAATCTCTTCACCTGAGATTGTGTTCCATAGGATTCAAAAAGCTGCCTTCCTGCTTTCAATTACCAGCATTACTGCAACTCTTTCGCAAACCACTAGCTTCACAAAGCTGGCAATGTCCCTGTGTTTCTCTGAGCTCCAGCTTCCAGCTGCCTCAAATTATAAGTAGCTCCATGGGCCTCTTCTAAGCCATAAGTGCCTGACACTGAATAGTGACCATCAACTGCCGCCACCTCAGCTCTGTAGGACCTTTTTGAGCCTTCACTCTCTGGACCTTGCTAACAGCTTCCAGGGGATCCTTATTAGGGGCAAACCACAAGAGGTCAGAAACTGTAACAAATCCCTGCTTCAAGCAAAATCATAGATAATTTGAAACCAAAAGAACTTTCTTAAGCTCCACCCATCTCCTTAACAATGTAGTCTTCCAGTGTTTACTGAACATTTTAAAAATAATTTAGATATAACTGTTAATTCCACTGATGTTAAATGCAAGGGCATCCCAAATCCTAGAGGGGTAACTTGGAACAGTGGTTCTTTGTGGTATATATTTTTAAGTTAGCATACTGTGAGAAAAGATAATCAAAAATTAGTAAAGATTAATTATTACCTTACAACAAAACATGATAAGTAGAAATATAATGTATGATAGTACAAGTAACTACACTGATGACTATTCACATAAGTATCTCATGAAGTTATCCTTTTGTTCCCAACTAATATGTTTCCTGAATTCTGAGACACCCTTTTCCCCAAACAACATCCAATGTTATACAACTCTAGGAACTAAATCCAACAGATAGTTATCACATACAGGTTACTTGTCTATGTTTGGGAAAACTGTCCTCAGTTTCAGCAAAGGCATAATCTTCTATGTTGAGTTTTGGATTCTAAGCAGCTTTCCCTGTTTTTGGGGAAGACGGTTCTCTGCAGCTAAGTATGACTATCACGGTAGCTGCTTCCACCGTATCCCTTTCTCCAGTTATTGTGCTATGGATATATCATTCTTTCTCTTTGATCTCATCCATTCTGTGGACGCTGCTTTTAACATCCAACTGCCAATTCTCTGCACTTTGAAGTTCTACATCCGTTGTTTTCCCCTAGTCACATGGATGAACTTTCACTGGTATGCTAATTAGCATACAAAACACTGCTTCAGACAGCTGAACCTATCAACCCTTTATTTATTTTATCTAAAGTTCATCTTTTAAATTTTAATTATCTTCAATTCTTAGCACTAACTCCCAGAAGAAAACATCTCTCCTGACTGTTCTTTGCAAACAGTGGCACTCTTTAAAGTCCAGCATTTTAGTTACCTGTCCTTCACAACTATTATCTTCTGGAATCAAACATTGACCAGAAGTCTACCATCTTGTCCGACATGGAATCGGAGTGGGTGAGAGTGTGACAATTGAAATCTCCTTTGACTTCAGGCAGGAATTTCCAGTCTCGCCCAAGCAAGGCAGTAAAATCCCACTCATTGTCTCTAAAATAATGGTACATGGGAAATAAAATATTTTATCCCTTATAGAATTTGAGAGGAAATTTATACCAAAATAGTAGTCCAGTTACTTAGCAAAACTGTATGAAATGGTGTCCATAAATGCTTCCAATGGTCACAATAATGTTCCACATGAAAACAATGACTCAGAAATGGTCTTGCTGTGAACTTATAAGGTTTGCAAAACTATAAATTAATTCTGAGAGATTTGAAAATGTGCCCTTACTGGAGCATTTTTGCAAATGTTTTTAATGTCACACACACACACACACACATGTATAACATATATAATGTATATATAAAATATATAGATTTTTTTTGAAGAGGTTGAGGAGAGACTTCATGACTCACCAAGGGAGAAAAAAAAGCAGTGGAAGATAAAAATGCAAGTAGAAATCAAAAAACAGCAAAAAAGAAGCTAAATATAGATGACAGAAAGGGAGACCAAAAAAGAAATTAGCAAGACTACAGCAGGTTGAAGGCAAATAAATGGCAAAGGAAGGGAGCTGGAAAACAAAGTACCACACAGGATGATAAAAAAGAACTGCAGCAAAATGAAAGAGGAAAGTTAAATTTGAAATATTGACTGATTTCTAATGACATTGCACACAATGCATCTATTTTGGCTGAAATGTCAACTGTCTGTTGACTCCTTGCCCGATTTTCCTTTCTGTTATACTAATCAATGAAAGGCATTTAATTACATGCACACAGTTTTCTCATCCATTGCAACAGGTACAGTAATTGACTGATAGCAGTCACACATTTATGATCTGGCAATATGGCAGACAACTTTGAGCTGGCATTGCTTAACTTTATTTTGAAGTCATTTTATGATATTAACTCAGTATAACTTTGTTGAAGCAACAATATAGTATCAATTGTCACAAACCTGACTCTGCCAATGCCTTCTTATTAAAGACAATTGTGAACTCATAAACACCTCCCATTGTTCCAGAGGCATAGTAATGTGTACCATAATCCGCGAGGAATTTAGCATACATTCCATAATTGTATTCATCTGGAAGTTCCATGAGTGATTGAGCCATATCTTCATCCAAAAGCAAATTGTCTCTCCTCATTTTGAAGTGAGCAGTTTGAACTTTAGTACGAACACGAACAAAATCAACATCCTAACAAAAAACCAATGTGTTATCAGAATAATTCTGAATAACATCGCAAGTTGCATTCATTAAATGAATCTGTCAGTGTTTGCATTGACCCTTAGACAGCAAGTAGCCTCAGGTAAGCTCCAATCTGCCTGATCTAATCAGTTGGCTTTGTTTTAGAACCTGCCTTGATTCCTTTGAAAAAGGCTAGGATCAACATATGCTATGTCATTAACAATGTGTATTTACACCCATGTGCTATTAGTTTCATAGAAATCTGGAATGTGTGACTTAGATAAACTGTTGAAAAATACTTTCTTCTAAGATGTAGATTTGCACTATTAAGTAGACATGAATCAATTCCATTTTAGTGACATTGTGTCACCATGACAGATTGAATTCTAGGAAGTTTGTTGGCCCTGATTGTAGTGTGCATATCTTCCATATAATAAATGGCATTTTTATATATAATGCCACAGTGTAGTCTGTGACATTTGCTTATCAATCGACCTCTGAACTGGTTATACATTCTTCTGCACCTGACTACTACATTATATGTTGTACATATAATGACACTGCAGCCTCTGTCTTATCTTTTTACAATATATATCACTGATAATGATGGTGCAGTCGAGATGAACATATATATATCTATTTAAGGGTAATATTTAAAAATTCAGCTTTATTCTATAGGTTGTCGATATTTCAGGAGGGAATGCAGCTAGATGCAGAGAGAGCAAGATAATTACTCATTTTAAACTTGCAAATAATAATGTTTATGGAATTAATGGACTTTTGTTTACATAAGCTCTCCTGGGATTTCAGATAAGAATGATTTATAGGGTCATGGGATGATATGGTTTATGTGCAGACAGAAATAGCTTTTTCAGAAGGTCATTCAATTGCAGCTGAAGCATGGTTGAAGTTTGAAGGATTTCTCAGGCTTCTGGAATTCTTTCTCTTTTTGGCATAGTGGTTAGGACTGCTACTTCACATGCCAGGGATGCGGGTTCAATTCTGGCCCATGGATCACTGCCTGAGTGGAGTTTACACATTCTCCCTGTATCTCTGTGGGTTTCCTCTGGGTGCTCCAGTTTCCTCCAACAATCCAAAAGCTTGTGGATTAGGGTGACCGGCCATGCTAACTTGACCATAGTCAGATGATTTTGAGGGTAAATATGTGAGGTTATGAGAATAGGGCCTGGGTGGTATTGTGGTTGGTGCAAGCATGATGGGCCAAATAGCTTCTTTCTGCGCTGTAGGGATTCTATGAATCTATGAACGCTTCAAGACTGCCCACACTCATTACAGCATGTATATTTATAATTGCTAACTATATTTAAAGTGGCATTCAAGTCAGTAAGAGGAAGTTGCTTCTTTGGAACTGAAAAAATGATGAGAAATTAAAGTGGTTTCTTTTTCATTTTTAAATATTGTTCAACTGTTAATAGTCATGTTGCTTCACTTGTTAGAGTTATATTTAAACTGTGTTCTTAAATAAAGTTTATTTCATATAAAGGATCCCTGCTTTATCAGTGGAATCATTCCTGGAAAGAAGTATCCTTTCCTCATCTTATACCAAAATACAAATGGTTATTTTGGAAGAATTTATAAATTCACTTCCTACTGTAATGAGAACGCACATGGAACAGCAAAGGGTTAAAACTGTAAAATTAGCAGCAGAAATGGCAATTGATTTTGAATTAATCCATGAATCAAGGTTTGATTTGCAACATCAATTTCGATCAGTGAAGAATAGAAATTAGGAAAAGAGAAATCCAGAGGTGGTTAAGGCAAAGTAGATCTTGTTGGAGATAGAAAGGGCAGTTTGCTTCAAGTTTAAAAAGAAAACCTATGAGGGTGGAAGAGAGATAAGAAACATTAAATGTTTTCATTGTAATAAAGTTGGGTACAATGTCACAGTGTTGATGGTTTAGGAAAATTACTGGGAAGATAGCTGTGTTAAAGCAGGATAGCGTAGCTGGGTTTGTTAAATTGGTAAAGGAAATCATGATTGAAGTGGAAGAGGTGCAGAAGAATGTATAACCAGTTCAGAGGTTGGTTGATAAGCAAATGTCAGGTTTTCTGAAGATTTTTATTTATATGTCTCTAAGGTTTATTCTTGTGTACAAGGTTGAGTAGGTAAAGAGGTTAAATCCTTGACAGATACAAGCAAGTCAATCTTTAATGGTGAAAGGTGAGGAGGTATGTAACTCAGAAACAGTAATGCCAGAAAAAATGGTAATATGTGGAACTAGAAGTGAAGGAATTTGAGTTTGCACAAATAGGGCTTATTTAGAACTGGAACAATCACAAGCTAGAAAGTAAAATTGTTTCCTTTCACTTTTAAATATTGTTCAATTATTAATTGTTAAGCTGATTCATTTGTTAGAGTTATATTTAAACTGTGTTATTAAATAAAGTTTCTTTGTTTTACAATAAAACATCCCTACTTTGTCAGTGGAATCATTCCTTAAAGGAATACCCTTTCCTCACATTTATGTCAAAATAGAAAAATTGTTGTGGTCTAGTCTGCAATTTGGCATTCTGGTCCAGGTCCAGGACCCTAACAATTACACACAGCAGTCAGTATATTATTTTGTGCATTATCTACGCTAATTTACAATTGGAGAATTTAGCAGGCTCTATGTTGTCATGTGTGCTGTCTGTGTGTCATTTGGTACAAATAATATGGACAGGATGCTTTGTTCCACTCAACTCTCACCTCCCCTTCCTTCCATGGTGTGTTTGCTAGCAACGGGGATGTCTCACCATTGACTATCAGTGCAAGCATCTGGTTTCACCAGTCTAGGTGGCATTTTGCATGGCTTACCTGCCTGCCAACAGAAAACCTGCCACAGAGGGTTGCCTTTGGTGGACGAGAAGATCCCACTGGTGGGAAAGGTCAGAAAATCCCACCCTGTATTTTAGTACAATGTATACTGCATCACAACTTATATGTTATCTTATGCATGACTCATCATTCTCTTTATGCTGTCCTGCATGTGAAAACCAACGCAAGAAAACTGAAACACAGTTAATTTACGTTATTTACGTACTTTACATATAACTTGTGTCATGTTGTATATATAAAAAAACCTGATAGAATCTCATTCAGAAACCTATGGAAGTAAAAAGTAACAGTAAAAGTTTCTCTATTAAAATAAACCTTTTTTGTTCACTGAAATCAGACACGCTTTGAATATTTTTGTCTTGCAATAAAAATTTTACTATTATTACCTGTCATTTACTTACTTTCCCCACAAATGTTGTTATATTTCTGAGAAATGTGGAAAAATCTGCAAACCCAACTGTAGCTTTTACAACAGAAATTTTCAAACCGACTCCAATCGCGAAAGAATCTGTAGTCATCATTGTTGTTAATAAATTGTGTACATCATTGTAAACCTCCATTGTGAATCCAGAATCAGCAAGTGCCTACAAATGAAGTACAAAACAAGTGAAAGATTTTACCAGGATTCAGAGGTAACATTTATTATCTTATAATCAATTACAGCAAGATTTATGGTTGAAATTGCATCCTGATGCATGATTTTTAGTCATTCCTGTCCAATCTTCTCCTTCCATGTCAAACACCACTGACCCATACTAACAGAATGACTCAGGAAGTCCATTTGGATAGGAACATAGTTTATTACAGAATGCAAAGTAAAACTACTATCATGGTATATCATCATAGAATCATGGAATCTCTACAGTGCAGAAGGAGGCCATTCGACCCATCGAGTCCGCATCTATTACATTCCCACCCAGTCCCTATTCCCATAACCCTAATTTGCCCCGCTAATATCCTGACATTAGGGACAATTTAACATGGCCAATCCCACCTAACCTGTATATCTTTCAACTGTGGAAGGAAACCGGAGTACCTGGAGGAATCCCACACAGACACAAGGAGAACGTGTAAACTTCACTCGGTGACTCAAGGCCGGAATTGAACACAGGTCCCTGGCGCATTGAGGCAACAATGCCACACTGCCACCCACGACACACTAATCCCTGCCTGGAGTACTGTTCAGCAGGCCCAATCATGAGCCTGCCTTATAGAAGGCTCTGGTAATGACTTTCAGCTGGGCAAACCACTGCCTGATACCATAAGAAATCTTACTCAACAAATCCCACAGGGAAATCAATTGGTGATTCCCCAGGGACTTCGCAGGGGTTATCACACTAACCCAAAGCTACCTTAATGCTTCAGTGGCCCAGAAACTGCATTGGATTGAATAGTCTCCTTCTGTGTCTTAAAGCTTCAAGATAAGAAAGTGTTAAATAGGCTCAACACAAAGAAATAACGAAAGAGAAAAATAGATATGGAAGACAAAGTTTGGTGAAGTGATCACAACAAAAAAGTTGAACTGGTTCACTGGCAATGATTTTATTTACATGATAAAATGTAGAGTAACAAAGTTCTTTAAACAGGAGCTGAGTGAACATCTGAAAGTCAATGATATCTCCACTTATTAAGGGGAGGTACAACAATCAGCAGGTGGACTTGCATTCAGTAGGAGTGTGAAGGGGAGGGGGGGGTGAAGGGGCATCCTCTGTCAGGAAGATACCAGCAGCAAGACTAATGAGCCCACAAATGGCCAATTTACTCATTGCAATTGATTACCCGCTCCTGCCTCCATGAGGACCACCTGCATGTGGGGAACGTGCATGCAGCCTTACTCAACACTAATTATTCACACTTTCCTGCCAGTCCCACATCAGGGACAGGAAAGGTTCTGTCCAGCGAGTGCTGTGAAAAAGAGCAAAAAGCTTTCAGACTTTTTTCTACCTTGAAACCAAGAATGTCTGTCTGCAGCAAGTTTTATTATGGCCATGTCAGAGAGAAACAGAAGGAACTCTTTTTACATAAGTATTGTCAATCACTTCAGCAATGTTTATTTATAAGGTAAGATGGACATATATTAAATAACAATATTTGCATACTTTGATATTTTTGACATTAAAGGTTCTTGTCTTTTACAAGATTTGGTTCTTTTCCTAGTGCAGACCTGATTTTTCTCAGGCTGCATTCCCTGTCATTAATTCCCAGTTCATATTGTAAGGGGTTGGAACCCTGCCAGAGGTTTGTTCTAGGTGTTATGAATAGTCACTTGCTCCATGCAAATTATGTGCATTTCCAATGACTCCATAAAATCTAGAGAAGTTCGCACTAACAGAGCACCAACAGGTATGGAGCTGGTACATAGGCAGGGGTTGCAGTCCTGGAATTTTCAGGACTTGTACTTTGAATCCTTACATCAATATGAATCTTACATCAGTTCAGGAGCTCAAATCATGTGACATAAAACACCATCTACAAAGAAATCTGCTGACTTTCCAGAATAGGAAATTGGACAGGAAATGGGTTTAGGGCGACCACTGGTAAATATCAAATACCTGATTGGGCAGTAGCAATGTGGGATGTAGCCACAATCTTAGTAACTAGAGTTAGGACAATTAAACCAGGACAGCAATGACAGATTGAAACATTTTTATTGGAAGTATGTGATAGAGCTGCCATCAACTTATTTTAGCAACTAATGAACATGCACAAAATCTGTATTTCATGTCCGTGCATGGAAAGTTGTACTGCAAACTGAATTCACTGCTTACCTCAAAACGGTATTTAAATAAATTGTATGGTTTTCGGAAGTACTTCTCATCATCGTTATAGTAGAGGTGTTCACACTCACTGTCATATCTCAGTTCCCTCCAGTCTCCATTGTACACATACTCACAATATCCACCAAATCCAGAATCTAAAACAGTTCTTTTGCCTTCGTTCGTTAAAATGTCATAGCTTTAAAAAATAGGAGAACAAATCCAGCACTTAGTCAATAAACGTACATTTTAATATTGCAATACTCTGCCAGCAATTCTAAGACTTGAAATAGCATCTAAATAGCATCTAAAATAGGTATTGAATGCTCATCCAAGTCCATAAAGTGAGGCAGATGCCTAATTAATAGAATGAGGATGCGTTGGTGGTGGAGTCATGCGGGGAGTGGGGGGAGTACAGAAAATCAAGTGAGACTTGTGGGGTGAAATTGTACATCCTTACCCCCCTCCCCAACTTCAGTATGTTTTGCAGTGAAGAGATCTGTCGTTGGCTGGTCATAGAATCAGAGAGGTCTACAGCAGAGAAACAGGCCCTTCAGCCCAACTTGTCCATATCATCCCGATTTTACCACTAAGCTAGTCCCAGTTGTCTGCATTTGGCCCATAGATCCATCTTCTACATGATACACATTTATACCCATCTAATCCATGAAACTGTCTAAATGATTTTTGAAAAGACAAGTAAGTACTTAGGAAATCTTTCTTTTTGTGGCAGAACTTTCCAGTCCCGCCACTCTCAATGAGTCTTCCATTGTTTGCTGCCTTTGCCCCAGGGGACCCATGGCTTACCATCAGCAGGACTGGACGATCCCAAGAAGTGGGAACGGCTAGAAAATCCCATCCATGATATTGGATGGTGCCTCTAGTGAATGGATTAATGACAGAATTCCCACTCCCATTCCCACCGTTTCCACACCAATGTCCATTCTTCCCCTCCTCGCACAGCCATTCCTCTCCCTCCTTGTTTCTGGTCACTGCCATGGAGGTTTTATGGTAGAAATGATCGGGAGTGGATCTTCCCCATATGGAGGAAATTCCCTCAATAGATACCTTGATAACAGTGGATGGAAGTAGCAGAACACATGAACATCCAGAGTCTGATGTTACAGACCTGGCATTAATACAGGAAGAAATACAATAAGCTGATCAGAATTGCTAAAGACTTCAATTCACTAAATATAGTTTTATAATAATCTGCGCAAGCCTGTATTACTCCACTTGTAACCCAACACTAGTGGGCATTTGTCACAGAGTGAATATACAGAATTGATTTACTGACAGGAATATAAAGAATGGTTGGACAATATGTCGAAATAAGGTACATGGAATTATTACCTCTGAGTGTACAAACAACACTGGAACATAGAACTGATGTTCTAACAAAGAATCAATACTGGAAACTTGGGAATTGTAGATTTCCAATGTGAAATGAAAAATTAAGATACAGGAAAGTTAAGTACATTGGCCTTCACCTACAGTCCATAACATCACAGACGCCTGTCTTCAATCTGATTAATTCCACTTGAAGAAACGGCTGATGCACTCAATACGGCAAATTTTCTGGGCCTTAACAACATCCTGGCTGCAGTGTTAAAGATTTGAGTTCCAGAGCTAGCTATACTCTAGCCAAGTTGTTCCAGCTATAACACTTGCATTTACCCAATAATGTGGAAAATTACCTAGGCATATCCTTTTAATGAAAAGCAAGAGAAATCCAAATGGCCCCTTTATTTTCAATCTTCAGAGCAGTGATGTAAGGTGTTGTCAAGCACTATGCACTCAGCATTAACCTGTACACTGACACTCAGTGTGATTTTCACCAGAGCCACTCAGCACCAGGCCTTATTATATCCTGAGCCCAAACAAAATGTTGGAATTTAGACTTCATTGAAAAACATTAGATGCTGAAGTCTCTTCATCAGGTGGATGTGAAGAGCATGTTTCATACAACCCCTACAGTGAGAAGAAGGCCATTCAGCCCATCAAGTCTTCACCAACCAAATCTCAGCCATATCCTACTCCAGTAACCTCACATATTTATCCTGCTAATCCCCTGACACTAGGGTCAATTTCACATGGCCAATCAACTTAACCTGCACTTCTTTAGATTGTGGGAGGTAACTGGAGCACCCGGCGGAAACCCATGCAGACACAGGGAGAATGTGCAAACTCCACACAGTGATCTGAGGCGAGAATTGGACCTGGGTCCCTGGCGCTGCGAGGCAGCAATGCTAACATTCGTGCCACTGCTGCTCAGGTTTTCTCCTGTTGGGGAATCAAGAACTTGGGGTCATTGTTTAAAAATAAGGGGTCACCTATTTGAAGAGGAAATGAGGCAAAAATTTTTAATCCAAAGAGTTAGAACTCTTTTCCCAAAAAGATGATGAAAACAGAGTCTTTGTATATTTTTAAGGTGGAGCTGCATAGATTCTTGGTAAGCAAGAAGGTGATAGATTATTGAAGGCAGACGTGATGAACTTCTGAGGTTGCTGTCAGGTTACCCATGATCTTATTCAGCAGTAGAGTAGGCTCATGGGAGCAAATGGCCCATTCCTGCTCCTTGTTAGTGTGTTTCTTATTAACAGAAGAGCTGAATTCCATTGACATTTAAGATAGCATTTAGCTGAGAGTGACATCAAGAGGCCCTAGCAAAACTGGAGTTAATGGGAATTGGGGAAAGTTCCATTGATTGAACCCTACCTAGGAAGATGGTTGTGCTTGTTGGAGACTAATGTGCTAGTCTGAATCCTAGGACATTACTGCAGGAGCTCCTTAGCATTAAGTCCCATGCCCACCAGCTTCAGCTGCTTCATCAAGATCTTCCTTCCATCATATGGTCAACAGTGGGGATGTTCACTGATGATTATACAATAATTGTACAACCATTGTCTGCCACTGCTTGCAGAGTTCTCTTGCTTAATATTTGACTTTAAAGTTGTAAATTTGTTGAATCTTGGATTTTGCTTTCTCTCAGGCTGAGTTTACAAGTCACAATTCTCCAGGATTATTTGACAATTTTTGTTGTTTCACATCACATTCACAGACCATGGCTGAAACTGTACCATCTCGCCTGTCCTGATTTCTGGGTGGATGATGTTCCTAGCATGGAAATCTTCATTGGCCTCAGATGGGATTTTATGACCTTGCCTGAGCGAAGCTGTAAAATCTTGCCTCAGGTGTTCAGGTATCAAATTGGGGATTGGAATTTAGTGACAGATTTTTTTCAAATTACACTCCTGACTCTGAATTATTTAAAAAGGTTTCTAAGGACTTGTAATTTTAGAAGATTTAGGTCACACTTGCTAGACCTGCTGACTCTGTGCTCTGAGATTTTAAGCTCGACTCCAAAAGGAATGTAATCTTTCTCTGCAGTAAGCAATTTTAAATCTCTGTCTTCAGCTTCCAAGCCTTTCTAAAAACTTGTTCCTGGTGATTTTTCCTCCTCAAATCTGCTTCTGGGGCTTCTTTCTAGAATACTTTGCTGAGTTTTTTTTCACAGTTTTCTAGTATTTTAGTTTCTCTTTGTATTTTCTACAAGGTCCTGGGTTTTCCAAATGCTGCCACCGTATTATCAGGTGTTGATTACAGTTCAGTAAGTCTAAAGAAGTCTTTGTAGTCATATGCAGTTAATTATGATTCTTTACTGAATCTTAGAACTATTTACAAATATTCAGTAAAGGGTACAAACTATGGGTTCTTTCCATGCTTGCTGGGACACATGGCTCTGTCCAATATGAGACTAACCCTGGGTTTGGGTCATGTGCTGTCTTGCATTACTGTGTGTTCACAATCCCACATTAATCCTACAGCTGTCAGATCCTTATACTACAATTTACAGTACTGGCATTTCCTTAGGTCTATTTCAGAAAGCTACAAAGATTGCTGTTGGTTTTGCAATACACTGGGTAGTGACCCTGCCTCTAAGCCACTAGCTCAGAGTTTGGGTCCCTCTCCAGGACTTGATGCTTAAGGAAGACACATATATAATGTAGTCACTCAGGTTAAGTAGCAATCCCTCCAACACAATCCAATGGCAGGTAGCAAGAGCAGGAGAGATTTCTGGTCAGCCATGTGAAGGAAAGAATGCCAGAGCTCCTACCACTATAGCTCCAGACTACAATATGATGCAAAAGTTTGTATTGTCACACCACATGGATTGCTGTTGTGCTCAAATGGACTCATTTGTGATTCTATCAGTAGAGATGTCAGCAGATTGTTTATCAATATTGAGAGATTGTATAATAGTCATCTGATCTGACATTACATGTTTCACACTGTGACCCAAAGTTAAAATGATTCCATTTAAGTCCAGGCCTATAACGAATTTCATAATTAACACTCTGCTTGAATTATGTAATAACTGATTCCACTGCTGCTTTCTCAACAGAGGTCTATTGACTGGATATTAATCTACTTGTCACAGAGCATCATACCACATGCAGGTTATAATGCACACATATAATAGCACACAACCATTAATCTAACATGCAAACATAAAAGACATTGAAATGAATTAAGGAATGAAGTCCAGCTGAATGGGCTAAAGTGTATAACACAACTTACCCAGTCATAATTGCTTCCAAACCTGGTATTAAAAACAAGTCACTACAGAAATTTCTGGTCTCATCTAGATGATCGGATTCACAGGCGTCCTCATCTGAAGCATCTGCACAGTCATTCTCACCATTGCACAGTAAACGTCTTTTAATACATCGACCTAAAATAATATTCATTATGATCTTAAACATGAATTTTGCATTAGTTATTACAGTTTCAAGAGCATTTGAGTTTTTTCAATGCCTAATATCACGTAATCACTCAGTGCAGTGTTAGTATCAGCCTACTTATGACATTAATAAATAAACTTTTAAACTTTAATACCACATTCTGAGGTACATTGTCTTTCTACTGACTGCTCAAGCTCACTGCTATTCTGCTTAATCAGCTCTCATTCTAAGTTCCTCTATAATAAAAAAAGAACTTAAATTTTAATGAGTTAAGCTCCTGCTGCAAGAAAATAACTCAAAGTGAAGAAAATAGTGTCAATAGACTACCAACTGTTTTGTCACTGAAAATGCAAAAAGCTTCTTGGTTGCTGTATTATTTGTCACACCTATAGGAGATTATGGGCAGTCCAGCCTGGGAGCAGTCTCACTTGGCAGCAGTGTGAGAAAGCAATTAAATCACACTTCAAATCTACTGATTTTATTTTTCCTGTGTTAATGCTAGTGAGTGAAATAGCACAATAAGAAAGCCCTTGAAAGATAGGCTGGCAGGTTGCCCCAACTCATGGTAAATGCAAAATCCAATGTGGGGACTGAGTTATATAGAAAATGAAAATTGCCACTTTGTCAAAATATCACACAACTACTGGAGAGGAGTGATGTGAGAGAAAAAAAAAACAGGTAGCATTTGCAAAAGCATCTTTCTGTTTGTATTTCTACCACAATTCAGTCCATCACACGGTCTTTCTGGCATTGACTTCCGCTAACAGGAGAATTTGGAATCATTGGCCAATGGAATGCAAACAAAACATGGACAAGTTTTAAATATATTTCAAGCTTGATCTTCAATTATTATTCAAAGAGTTACTTACCTAAACTGCATTGAAACTGATCACCACAGTTATTGCTTGGTACACATTGTTCAGATGTTTGACAGGTAACTTCTTCCCAGAGAGATCCAATACAACTGCTACCACCAAATGCAGCTGGTCTCTTCAGATTCCTATATCTGGACTTTATCATAAATCAAATATGTTAGTGATCAGTCCTGTTTATATATAGAGCATAACCACTAAATGCAGATCATATCAATAAGCTTTAAAATTAAGTATTATTCTGCATGTCATAATTCACATGATGCTTCAGTCACCATATAAATATGAGAACATGAGGGGCGTATAACAACCATTTGCTGTTTGTTTGCATGCAGATTCATCCAGATAGTTCATACTCATCTCATCAGTCAACATTTATAGCAATATTTCATAACAAAACCAAGTTTGTGAAGATTGCATATCAACATCCAGTCTCTGATTAGGATGAGCCTGTTTGGCTGCAGGGGCAGCATGGTGGCACTGGGCATGGCACGGCAACACAGTGGTTAGCATTGCTGCCTCACAGTGCCAATGACCCAGATCCAATTCCCTGCTTGGATCACTGTTTGTGCAGAGTCTGCGCTTTCTCCCTGTGTCTGCCTGGTTTTCCTCCGGGTGCTCCAGTTTCCTCCCACTGTTTGAAGATGTGTTGGTTAGGTACATTGGCCGTGCTAAATTGTGCCTTAGTGTCAGGGGAAGTAGCTGAGGCAGATACATGGGGTTGTGAGGATGGGGCCTGGATGGGATTGTGGCTGGTGCAGATTTGATGGGCTGAATAGCCTCGTTCTGCACTGTGCGATTCTATGAGAAGCAGCAGGAACCCCTGCAGGTAAGCCTTTTTAATCCAATAACTAACTTTCAGCAGTTCCTATTGGGTTTCTGTTTAAATAAATTGAAAAGTCAGCTTGGCTCAGTTGGTAGCAGTCTTGCTTATAAATCAGTAGGCCATGGTTTCAAATTCCATAATGGGCTTAAAAGACCTGATCTCTAAGTTGATTTGTTAGTGCAGCATTGATGAAGTGCAGCTTCAGAACCATGAAGCTGAAAGTCTGCCCAAATGGATGTGGTGATATTAAAAGAGAGAGTAGCTCTCATTGTTTTTTCATCAATCTTCTTCATTTAAACATTCCCATCCAAAACAATGAATTATCTAGTCAGTCATTCATTAGTGGCTTGCTGAACCTTGTTCAACACAAATTTAACCTGTCTAATAATGGATACAACATTTCAGAAGTAACAAACTAGATACAAGGTGCATTAAATGCTCCTGTGTACATGGAAGGCGCAATATAAATTGTTTTTTCCTTTATCCTTATTTTTGCTCTTTTTTGTTACTCTTCTTTGTTTTATGTAATTATGCTCCACAAATCTCATGTTATTGGGCTAGAAGTGCAATAAGGTCCATTAAGAGAACGGGGGAATAGTGCAGGGGGGGGATATTCATGGCACATGGTTAGCCCATGCATATTGAAAATAATGAAGGCAGCATACAACCTTTGTGCTACCTGCTTATTTTCATGATATTGGCACGGAGTCAGTGTTAAATGTTTTGCTGAGTGGCTGCACAATCAGCAGTGTCCAGATGTGTGAGGCTAGCAGCAGTTAAAGATAGCTTGCACATCTTAAATGCAGCTCTCAGAGGGGCAATGCATTTTGATTGCAGCAGCTCATTTTACTGGGCATTCTTTTGTTTGCATATTATTCGGGACACAAATCTGAAAATTCATCTGCCTCATCTCACCCATCTAGCATTATTGCAAACCTTAAACACATATATTGCAGACACTATTCAACCATGACAGCTGCATCATCCAAACACAATGCACTGTACTCACTGATAAATTATCCCTCTATCTTACAGGAGGAGATGCCGTACAGCTAGCAGCAACAGGAACAGACCAGTAGGACAAAGGTGCACTTTAGTGTTCTAGACTTCATGGAAACAAGGCCCTTGAGCACAGGGCCACTGTTGAGGCCACAGAAAACAACAGAGCTAGTCATTGCTGATGACCTTGTTCCTAATCCTACTTCTCAAATTTCATTTCCCTCTTAACGTAGAAAAACATTGAACAGTGTAGCACAGTATGGACCATTCGGCCCTCAATGTTGTGCCGAGCATTGTCTGAAACCAAGATCAAGCTATCTCCCCACTCCCTATCATTCTGGTGTATTCCATGTGCCTATCCAATAACCACTGGAAAATTCCTAAAGTGTCCAACTCCACTATCACGGCAAGTAGTCTATTCCGCAACCCAACCACTCTCTGAGTAAATAACCTACCTCAGACATCCATCCTAGATCTCTCACCATGAAGCTTATAGTTTTGCCCCCTACTAATACATCCACATAAGGAAATAATTTCTGAACATCCACTCTATCTATCCCTCTCATCATCTATTAAGTCATCTCTCATCCTCCTCCGTTCTAAAGAGAAAAGCCCTAGCTCCCTCAACCTTTCCTCATAAGACCTACCCTTCAAACCAGGCAGCAGCCTGGTAAATCTCCTCTGCACTCTCTGCAATGTTTCCACATCCTACTTGTAATGAGATGACCAGAACTGCACACAACATTCCAGATGTGGTCTCACCAAGGTCCTGTACAGTTGCAGCATTATCCCATGGCTCTTAAACTCAAACCTTCTGTTAATAAATGCTAACATACGATTGACCTTCTTCATGGTTCTATCCACTTGAGTGGCAACTTTCAGAGATCTGTGGATATGAAGCCCAAGATCTCTCTGTTCTTCCACATTCCTCAGAACCCTGCCATTGATCCTATAATCTGCATTTAAATTTGTCCTACCAAAATGAATCACCTTGCACTTATCAGGGTTAAATTCCATCCGCCACTTTTCACCCAGCTCTGCATCCTATCAATATCTCTTTGCAGCCTACTACAGTCCTCCAACTCATCCACTACTCCACCAATCTTGGTGTCATCAGCAAATTTACTGACCCACTCTTCAGCCCCCTCCTCCAAGTCATTGATAAAAATCACAAGTAACAGAAGACACAGCACTGATCCCTGTGGTACACCTCTGGTAACTGGTTTCCAGTCTAAAAATTTTCCATCCACCACCACCCTCTGTCTTCTATAAGACAGCCAATTACTTATCCAATCAGCTAAATTTATCTCTATTCCACACCTCCTTACTTTCTTCATGAGCCTACCGTGGGGAACCTTATCAAATGCCTTACTAAAATTCATGCATACAACATCAACTGCTCAACCTTCACCAACACAGTTTCCTCTTCAAAGAATTCAATCAAGTTTGTGAGGCAAGACTTACCCTTCACGAATCTGTGCTGTCCCAGATTAAGCTGTATCTTTCCAAATGGTCACAAATCCTATCCTTCAGGACCTTTTCCATTAACTTACTAACCACTGAAGTAAGACTTACTGGACTATAATTATCAGGGTCATTCCTATTTCCTTTCATGAAGAAAGGAACAACATTCGCCACTCTCCAGTCCTCTGACACTATCCCCGTGGACAGTGAAGACCAAAAGATCAAAGCCAAAGGCTCTGTAATCTCATCCCTTGCCTCCCAAGGAAACCTAGGATATATCCCATCTGGCCCAGGAGACTTCCCGAACATCAGGTTTTTCAAAATTGCTAATACATCTTCCCTCAGAATATCTACCTCCTCCAGCCAATCAGCCTGTATCACACTCTCATCCTCAAAAACATAGCCCCTTTCCTTGGTGAACACTGAAGAGAAGTATTCATTCAATGCCTCTCCTGTCTCTTCTGACTCTATGCACAAGTTCCCACCAGTATCCTTGACTGGCCCTAACCTCACCCTGGTCATTCTTTTACTTCTCACATATCACAATTTCCTTTTATTTACAGGTGTAAATGGTGTAAGCATGTGTCATATGTCTCCTGATTTCCCCTCAACCTGACTGCACCACTAGCCCCTCACCACTGCATTATCCGTATTTTTCTTTAAGAAACACAAGAAGTGCAACCTGACGAGATAATAGGGGAACACCAAAAACAGTAGTTCAAATTAAAATGCATAATCATTTGATTTCATACTCACAGCCCTATGTATATGTGTGTGTGCATGTATATGTATGTATATATTTTTTTTATTATGTATTGTTCTAGCTATGTATAACCTAAAATACTGTTATGCCTTGCAGGTGTAAATGACAGTAGGAAAGAAATAATTAGGGAAGTGAGACATTGAACAGAGAAGTATTTAACTACTTTGCTAAACTTAGAAGCTGGTTGCCAAAAAAAGGAAAGTGAAAAACAAGCAGGACCAGTTACTAGGGTTAACAGACTGGTTGCATAGAATAGAATGTAATAAAGAACAAGAAAAAGTTTGACGCTTTTCCCTCAATAGGATGTGACTCTCATTGGAACCTCAAACCTCTTCACTACGGAGATACGTTCCTTTATGTGATCGTAGCTGCTTCTGGGAAAATCCCAACAGTCAAAGTAAGTAATTTTAGGGAGTTGCAAGGACAAAACCTGAACAAAAAGCTACTTGTATGTGTCATTCTTTTAATGGACAACAACGTGATGAATTTTAGTCAATGATTGGTCTCGTGAAATTCGGCTCTTTGGAATTATAGAAAGGGTATAAGAAGGAATGCGAACAAAGAGAGGGTGTAGAAGATTTCAGGAGACGCTCAGATGTCAGATGGTGAAGGCACCTGTTACTATGATTTTTATTCCAAGTCTAAAGGAATAATATAACTCTCCATTTAACCTTACTGTTCAGGTACTGTAACGTTTACAATGTTTAATCATCTTCATGCCGCAACATCATCTGAAATCATGCTATCAGTTTCCATGTTTAGGCTGGTGATGCCCAGCTTCACCTCTCCTGCATCTCTTTTTACATCTCTCCATACATTTCAGTTGTCTGACTGCCTGTCCAACATCTAACAGTGACAGGAAGAAAGCCAATGCTTTTGGACCCCATTACAAATTATGTCTACAGTACTGCAAAAGTATCTCTTCCAGTTTTTTGAAGTTGAACCAGACCTTGGTGATACATTTGATCCTTAGAAGAGCTTCAGACCACACATCCATATCATCATTCTGTCCTCCTATTTCTATTCCTGGAACATTGTCCAGCTCTATTCCTGCCTCAGCTTTTCTGCTGCAGAAATCTTCACTCATATCTTTGTTACCTTCAGAGTTTATTATTAAAATACTCTCCTGGCCAATATGCCACATTTTTCCCTCTGCAATTAAAAGATAATTTAAAACTCTTCTGCCTATTCCAAACTCACATGAAGTTCCATTCACCCTTCTCCCTTGCCCTTGCAGACCTGCACTGACTCCAAGCAGAGGCTTGAATTTAAAATATCCTTGTTTTCAAATCCTTTTAAAGCCTCTCCCCTCCCTCTTTCAGCTCTGCAACTACTGCCCACCACATCTCTGTGCTCCATCAACTCCAGCCTGATGAGTATTCTCAATTTTAATCATTCCACCATTGGTTGCTATATCTTCAGCTGCATGGGCCTTTATCTCTCTGCCTCTCTACTTCACTTTTTTCCTTCAAAATTGTCCTTAAAATCTATCTGTTTGACCAAGCTTTGGAACTAATAGGAAATTTTGCAGGGGATAACAGCCTTGGATGAGAATGATTGGGTCATTTTGAATGAGTACAGGCTGTGCTCAATTAGAACACACCAGAGTTGAAAATTGATTTAATCAATAAATGAAGAAGAACAAAGAACAGTACAGCACAGGAGCACATTCTTCGGCCCACCAAGTCAGTGCAGACATAGATGCATCTCTAATCTAATATTTTCTTGTCGTTATGGCCCATATCCCTCTATTTCCTGGCTAGTTGTGTAGAAGTTTATTTATTAGTGTGAAAGAAATAGACTTAGGTTAACACTGCAATTAAGTTACTTTGAAAATCTCCTAATCATCACACTCCAGCACCTGTTTCGGTACAGGAGGGAAATTTAGCATGGCCAATGCATCTAACCAGCATATCTTTCGGATTGTGGTGATGGAATAAAAAAGAAAGGGAAACAGTTGTCCTCTTAAAAAAGCTTTTATGAATGTCAGAAACCCATAAGCTGGGGCAAGCTCTGTATTCTTTAACCTTTTATATAAGAATATTAAAGGTTTTATTTCATTATGAAAACAATCTTTTTTCAGTTATATTCAGAATCTTTACAGCAATGTGTAGCTACTAGAAGATAGAAACAGAAAAAGATATCAAATTTTGTAAGCATATTGTGATGTTGGGTTTTTGTAATGTTTTGGGATTATGGTGTTATTTTTTCAAAGAAGTGTATGTGTGTGTGTTTGATTAAACTGGGAGGTGGAGGGATGTTTAATGATAACAGCTTGTCTGTTCCTATGTCTTATGGTCTTATAGAGATGATTTGGAATTTCTTCAGCCGGAGAGTGATGAATCTGTGAAACTCTTTGCTGCAGAAGGCTATGGAAGTCAGGTCATTGAGTGTTTTTAAAACAGAGATAGATAGGTTCTTGATTAGTAAGGGAATCGGGGATTATGGGGAAAAGGCGTTAGAATGGGGTTGAGAAAGATATCAGTATAATTGAATGGTGCAGCAGACTTGATGGGCCTTGTGGCTTAATTCTGCTCCTATGTCTTATGGTCTTATAGGTTCATTTGTAATGTGAAGTTATGGTGAGATTGGATTTATAGTAAAGAGTTGGATCTAAAATTCACATTATTGATAGAGACTTGGCCTTTCAGCCATTCAACTTTTAAAGGGAGTTTCAAAGTGACAACTTTGTTTACAACTTACAAAGGATTTGTAACTAAACAAGTGAACGTATATTAAATTTTACTGACCCAAAATTAGAGGCAAAACAGGAGAAGCTGAAAGATTTTTATATTTGGAGCTCAAAGCAATGTTTGAGGACAATGAACAAAGAACAAAGAATATTATAACACAAGAACAGACTTTTTGGCTCTCCAAGCCTGCACCAACTATGCTCCCAATGCAACTAAAACCTCCTACCCTTCCAGAGACCATATCCCTTTATTCCCATCCTATTCATGTACATGTTAAGATGCCCCTTAAAGGTCACTACTGTATCTGCTTCCACTACCTCCCCCAGCAACGAGTTCCAAGCACTTACTATTCTTTGTGTAAAAAACCTGCCTCGTACATCTCCTTTAAACCTTGTTCCTCACAACTTAAACCTTTCTCAAAACTGATGAAATCTGAGATGAAAGGGAAAAAAGATATTTCAGGAAAGATGTTTAGATGTGTTGTGATGGCTGTGTGGGAAGATGTCCTTGGGCCAGATCTGTGCGAGGAGAAAGTGTGAGAGTTGTCAATTTCAAGCAGCCATTACCAGCAGGCAAGTTCCATGCCTCCCACTGCTTGTTCAGCAACAATGAAAGCAGGCTGCCACTGGCCATTGGCAGGATCTTCTGATTCTGCCATTGCCAGAGGGGGTCCTCATTTTATCCACTGGGAACCCCATGGTGGGTATTCGCCATCAGTGGATCGAGAAGATCTAGCTGGAAAAATAACCAAAAAATTCAGCCTTTTGTTTTTCAGAAAGCAGTCTGTTTCTGAACATTCATTTTGGATTTCTATATCTGAGCGGAAGTGTTTGAGGACCTGTGTAATTTGCATTTATTAACATGACAAAAATTATTTGCTTTAAACAATTTTACTGGATTTTGCAGTTAAAATCTATAGGAGAGCTGTTGCCAAGAAGTAGTTTGTGTGTTTTGACCAAATGGGTTTTTTGGGATGTTGTTCTATAATACTTTATCCTTACTCTCTAAAGAGTTTATAAAACAAATCTCTTAATTTTTAGAAACACTAATGATGTTACTGGAGTTCTGCGCTTTTGGGGTCAGTAGCTTTCCCTCCTCATTTTCAAAGTACCCAAAAACAAGGTTTATGATCAATAAGGCAAGTTTCCCTCTGGGAATTGACTTACTTAGCAAATTACATCTACTGTAGTCATAACACATGACAGTCTTTTTTATTCATTCTGTGTTGATTAATAAAACATTGGTTTGAATTAATTTGGAACTATCAAGTATTAAATAGTGTCTCAGTTGTGAAAATCTGATTTTCATTGCCACTACAGTGAAATCCTGGTCACTGTTGTAAATTGTGTGAAAACTTTCAGTTCTGTGCATGTCTAAAATTGAAGTTTTGAATTTCTTAAATGTTTAATGATTTAAAATGGAGTTTGAATGTATACGAAGTGATGCTGTTTGATTAAGCATCTTCCTTGTTCAGGAAAATATTGCATCGAAGACTACTATAGAAAATGCAAAAAAATGTGAAAATTATTTATTTAAACTCTAACAAAGATGATTAATTTCTAATAGGTTTAAAATAATTTATTTACATATATGTGTTAACTCTTTTATTTATATAGCTATACTTTTAATGGGAAATTATCTTCTATTTTGCCTAATTCTGGGCACTGTGCTTTAGGAAGGATAAAGGCTTTGGAGAAAATAGAGAATAGATTTGCTAAAATGAGTCAAGGGATATGAGATTATGGTTATGTGAATAGACCAGAGAAGCTGGGTTGTTCTCCCTAGAGTTGAAAGGCTTAAAAGGAAGTTAAAATCAAAAATGGTTGAGATAAAAGGAAAGCAACTGGCAGAAGAGTCAATAAGCAGAGAGCACAACAGCATATACTGAAGCTGATTGGCAAATGGACATTTTTTTTTGCAGAGATACAGATTATAAACAAGCACCCCTGATGCACCCAGTTTCAGTCTGTCTATTTACAGTAAATTCTCAAACTTAATAACTGTGAAAGCAGGCCTGACCACTGTTTATGTGGAATATAAAATGTGGAAAATGTGGAAAAATCTTTTTGTGCAACAAATGGCTAAGATTTGGAGCACTGCTTGATAGGGTGGGTGGATATAGATTCAATAGCAGCCTTCAAAAGAAACTGGAAAGAGAAGGTTTCCTTCTGTACTGTACTATTCTGTGATTGAAGTTTCATCTAAAATACCAAGTGGGATTACATGCCTACGTTTGCCATGGTCGCAAATGGACACAAAACTTTGTGAGAGGCCAAAAACTTTGAGACTTGGACAAGTTGCAGAGCTGGGCCGAGAGGTGGTAAATGGAGTTTAATGTGGAAAAGTGTGAGATAATGCACTTTGGCAGGAATAATAAATGTGTAGAGTATAGGGCTAATGGTAGGATTCTTAATAGTGTTGATGAACAGAGGGATCTTGGTGTATTTGTGCATAGATCCCTGAAAGTAGGCAGTCAAGTCGATAAGGTTGTTAAGAAGGCATATGGAGTCTTAGCTTTTATTGGTAGGGGGATTGAATTTCGGAGCCGCAACGTCATGTTGCAACTGTACAAAACTCTAGTGCGGCCGCACTTGGAGTATTGTGTGCAGTTCTGGTCCCCACATTATAAGAAAGATGTGGAGGCATTGGAGAGGGTACAGAGGAGGTTTACCAGGATGTTGCCTGGTATGGAGGGCAGGTCTTATGAAGAGAGGCTGAGGGATTTGAGGTTGTTTTCGTTAGAAAGGAGGCGGCTAAGAGGGGACCTTATTGAAACATATAAGATGATTAGAGGTTTAGATAGGGTGGACAGTGATAGCCTTTTTCCTAGGACGGAGAAAGCTAGCACGAGGGGACACAGCTTTAAATTAAGGGGTGATAGTTATAGGACGGATATCAGAGGTAGGTTCTTTACCCAAAGGGTGGTTCGGGAGTGGAATGCCCTGCCTGCGGCAGTTGTAGGTGCGGCAAGTTTGGTGGCGTTTAAGAGGTTAGTTGATAAGTATATGGAAGAGATGGGAATGGTTTAGTTTGGAGGATCATTGCTTTTTATATTGGTCGGCGCAACATCGAAGGCTGAAGGGCCTGTTCTGTGCTATAATGTTCTATGTTCTATGTTCTAAAAAAGAGAATCACATCTGCAGGATCTCCATTCCTATGGTCATTGGTGTAGGAAGATTAGGAACCAAGCAGGAAGATTAGGAACCGTATTTAAATTCCATTATTGGGCTTCCACGTTCTATCTTCCTCCCACATTTGGATTTCCCCCCCTCAATGATGTGACATCACATCAGCAATGTCTGGAGTAATAGGAACCTGATGAAGAGATCATGCTGGAGCATACAGCCAAGTATATCCCCCAGGTTGGAGAGGGGCATCACCAGGCAGTGCCCTGACAGGTACAGGGGTGTAAAAGTGGGAGGGAAGGCATGGTGGGTTCCCTGTGTCCGTGAGAGGTTATATTTTTAATTTTTAGTGTTAGAATTCAGGATGCTCTTTAGTGAGGACTCCATGGTCTCTGGAAAGGTGACATTACCAGTGGAGTGAGTTCTGTGATGGCTTGGGACAGGCCTCCACCGATCTTTTTGCTTAAGTGTTGGCAAGTATGGTGAGAAATACAGCCAGACAGTTGGTATACTGTTCATCATTTTACTCCCTGAACCAAAACTGAAACTTCTGCCCCCTCTGATGAGAATGGTTTAATTAAAAAAAATTTTTGTAATTGTAACATAATATTTTGCACTCTTCTCCCCATATACTCAATCAGCGGTATTCTCACCGTGTCTGCATGGGTTCCCTCCAGGTGCTCTGGTTTCCTCCCATAATCCAAAGATATGTGGGGTAAGTCGATTGGCCATGCCAAAATGATCCTGGTGTCAGGCGAATTAGCAGGGTAAATATGTAGGGTTGTGGGAATGGGACCTGGGTGGGAGTGTTGTTGGTGCAGATTCCATGGGCCAAATGGCCTCCTTATGCATTTTAGGGATTCTATGATTCTTTGTATAACCTCTCACTGTATCCCAATACATGACAATAATAAATCAAATCAGAAATGATTTTTCAATAAAAAATCCAGAAAATCTTTTCTAAATTTTTACAAATGCTTCTGACAATATCTTATAAATAAGCTTACCCATTCTGCTGTCCATTGCACAGAAAGCCATTTTGTTTTTATTTAGTTCATTGCACAACATTTGTATTATTATATTTATTATTCATGTATCTGCACTATTAATGGGAAATTGTCTTCTATTCCGACCAATTAATAAAAAGGTGAATTTATACGTTGGGCATAAATTTTATGACCATGAACTTGAGCATCATTAGTACTGGTACCATGGAAGCCTTGGTGTGATGTAACAGCACACAGAATGTTTCCAGCATCTGCTGATAGGATGCTAGAGCAGACATGCTGTGTGTGCAGCAGAAGCATGCAGAGGGGGTGGACTGCACTGTCAATTAGCCTCTAACATAGGATTGATGTGCCATCTGTCAATTTATACCATGCAGGTCGGGTTAACTAGTACTACTTAAAGGGATAACCATCCAACTTCCAGTTGAGAGGTGAGGAGCAGAGTTTGTATTGCATTGGGTCCTTTAAGAGTTTTGCTAACCTTTTGAATTTTCAAAGGAGAGGTGCTGGATCTTGACACAGAGATCAGAGGAGTCCATTGTCCTGATCAAGATTGGTTCAATAACAGAGGCTGTAATTGTGGTCCCCCCTGGGCTGCAGCATGAAATGAAAATATATAGGTCAATATTGGGGGGAAGCAATGCACTGAGAGAGGAGGAGAACTCTCAACAAAAGACGATATCACCTGCAGTCTTTAAACAATCCTTTTCATACTCCATTTCAGCCAAGAGAAACACATGTGGATCTTTCTTTAAGTGAGGAGGTGGCCTCTGAAACATGCATCTCCTGCAGGCTGCTCTGCCATTGAGAATAGCATTGCCAGTGACCAAAATCAAACACAATCTTTTGACAAGGTCACATGGAGGTCATGGAATGATGTTATGTGCAGCAGGACAGAAAGACACCAGTTTGTATGATTTGTTACATGCGGCAATGCATTGTACATTTGCACTGAAGAAGATTTAAACATGCTCAGTTATTTGACAATAGCATTCATGAAGACTGTAGCCAGTAGCGTGAGGCAAGTTTTTAAATGATCC
This sequence comes from Sphyrna mokarran, assembly GCA_024679065.1. Taxonomy (NCBI): domain Eukaryota; kingdom Metazoa; phylum Chordata; class Chondrichthyes; order Carcharhiniformes; family Carcharhinidae; genus Sphyrna; species Sphyrna mokarran. The sequence continues at coordinate 44,987,458 of JAGIQG010000009.1, forward strand.
AAGCACTGTCAGGTACACCATTGAAAAATTAGCTAACTTTGAAATAAGAATAGTTAAACACACTAGTACCTGTCAGAAGGATTGAAATTGAGGTTGAAGCAATGAGGTATATAGAGTCTGAAACCGGAGTTGTGCATTGCTGAGTGTGGAACATGAATGTGGAACTCACCTAATGAAGGAGCAGCACTCTGAAAGCTTGTGATACCTGATTTGATTTGATTTGATTTGATTTATTATTATCACATGTATTAACATACAGTGAAAAATATTGTTTCTTGCGCACTATACAGACAAAACATACCATTCATAGAGAAGGAAACGAGAGAGTGCAGAATGTTGTGTTACAGTCATAGCTAGGATGTAGAGAAAGATCAACTTAAAGCGAGGTAAGTCCTTTCAAAACCCTGACAACAGCAGAGAAGAAGCTGTTCTTGAATCAGTTGGTACTCAACCTCGGACTTTTGTATCTTTTTCCTGAAGGAATAAGGTGGAAGAGAGAATGTCCGGGGTGCGTAGGGTCCTTAATTATGCTGGCTGCTTTGCCGAGGCAGTGGGAAGTATAGACAGAGACAATGGATGAGAGGCTGGTTTGCGTGATGGATTGGGCTACGTTCACGACCTTTTGTAGTTCTTTGTAGTCTTAGGCAGAGCAGGAGCCACACCAAGTTGTGATACAGCTAAAAAAGAATGCTTTCTATGGTGCACCTGTAAAAGTTGGTGAGAGTCATAACTAACATGCCAAATTTCCTTAGTCTTCTGACAAAGTAGGGGCAGTGGGGCTTGCTTAACTATAGTGTCAACATGGAGGGACCAGGATAGGTTGTTGGTGATCTGGACACCTAAAACCTTGAAGCTGTCAATCCTTTCTACTTTGTCTCCATTAATGTAGTCATGATGTAAAGACGCCTGGGCTTGTAAAATCTCACTTACTGTCCTGCCTGGAGACAATACACATCTTTTTAACCTATCCCAATGCTATATCCACTCATATTGTCTGCATCTTTAAGACTTGAATAGCAGATTAGCTGTAAAAACTTGTATTCTAATCAGTATTCTGTAAACTGTGTGTGTCTTTATATGCCCTTCTCTGATCAGAACCTTCCACACACCTGACGAAGGAACACCGTTTCCAAAAGCTTGTGGGATTACTAACAAATAAACTGGTTGGACTTAAACCTGGTGTTGTGAGACTTGTAACTCCGTTGATGTACACAGGGATATGTTCTCCTTTACACTTCCTGAAGTCAATGACAATCTCCTTCGTTTTGTTGACACTGAGGCGGAGATTATTGTTGCCACGCCAGTTCACCAGATTCTCTATTTCATTCCTGTGCTGTGTCTCATCATTGTTTAAAATCCGACTCACCACAGTGGTGCCATCATCAAACTTGAAAATTGAGTTGGAAGGGAATTTGGCTACACAGTCATAGGTGCAGAAGCAGTATAGTAGGGGGCTGAGAACACAGTCTTGTGGGCATCGGTGTTGTTGCCTATCCTTATTGATTGTGGTCTGCAAGTTAGGAAGTTCACGATCCAGTTGCAGAGGGAGGTGCCACGGACCAGGCCATGGAGTTTGGAGTTGAGTTTCATGAGAATAATAGTGTTGAACGCTGAGCTGTAGTCAATAATAGGAGTCTGCCATAGATGTCCTTGTTATATAGATGTTCCAGGGTTGAGTGCAGGGCCAGGGAAATGGTATTTGCTGTGACCTGTTACAGCAGTAGGCAAACAGTAGTCCAGGAGGCTGGAATTGATCTGTGCCATGACTAACCTTTTGAAGCACTTCATAATGATGGATGTCAGAGCCACTGGATGATAGTCATTAAGGCACAATGCTTGGTTTTCCTTCGGTACCGGGATGATGGTCATTTTCTTGAAGCAATGAGGGACCTCCGATTGTTGTAAAGAGAGGTTGGAGATGCCTGTGAATACCAGCCAGTCCATGCTGAATCTGAGTGTTCACAAATAAACCTATTGCACTCTAACCTGGTGTTGTGAGACTTCATATAGTGCCCACCCTAGTCCAGTGCCGGTACTTATGCCTTGTAGAACATGAGGATTCGGGAGAAATAAAACTTAGCGAGAGCTATCGGCATGATGGATCTGGGTAAAGAGAGAATTTGAGAATCTTAAGTCCAGGCATGATTGGCTGAAATTCATCAAAGTATGAAAAATATGGAATGAACAGCACCCCTGCACGTTAAGGTTTAGGATTGAGTAAGAGGATACAAAAAGAAATCTCCCAGCTTAAAGTGTGGACAATGAGAGTATCTGAGAAAATTCTCCAGCATCTTCATTAGTTGTTTATGAAGATTAATGCTTAATTAGGATATGTATAAGAATATTACTGCCCTGTAATCCTAAGAATATCTATATAGATGTTTTGTTTTATCTTTGCAAAACCTATGAGAGAATTATGTCTTGCAGGTGCAAATGATAATAGGGAAGGGGAAATAGGGAAGCAAGATATTTAAAAGAGAGGTATGAAACTACTCTGGCTAAACTTAGAAGCTGGCCATCAGCAGAGAACAACAGAATGTGAAAAACAAGCAGGAGCAGCCATCAGTATGAGAACCAAGGCCTAGTGACTGGTTGCAATGTATAGAATCTGGTAAGGGACAATAGAGAGATTGGTGTTTTTTATCCTTGTTTGGAAAGGGGTACCTTTCAATGAGATCAGTAAAAGTCAGAATGTCAATACGTTTCTTCATCTGCATCTGGGAACAACATCCCTAATAATGAAGATCAATGATTGGGGGAGGGGTCATAACGTGTGACATAAGCAAATAAGGGCCTTGGGTATAAATTATTCCCTATAATTGTTCAAAAACATGATGGGTATAAGTCAGCGATGGGCTAGCAAAATTGGGTGGTTTTGAATGATTGAAAGGAGTAAAAGATGTAGAAGTTTTAAGGAGATACTGAGGACAAGCCAGTGGTTCAGGTCAGAGGATGTAACCATTTATTACTGCAACATTTACCCAAGCCATAATAGGATAATATAACTCTCAATTACACCACGTCAACTACTGCACAGATAATGTACTGTATTAATCGTATTTTACTGAATAAAGTTCAATTATTACTCCCACAAAGGTCAACTTTAAATAATTGGTTATTAGAGTTTAGTGAAGGAAAACCGCAGCATGTATTTTAGATAATGGAAGTCTTATAGCATCCCTGCCTCTGAGCCAGAAGCTCTGGTTTCAAGTCCACCTCAGGACTTGATGGCCAAGGAAGGTGCATTCATAATGTGATCTAATAGGGTGAGGGTCAATTTGCAATATTCTTCTATTATACATCAGTGGCAGACAGTAAGAGTGCGAGAGACCCCTGATCAGCCATGCTTAATGCAGAGTGACATCCCTCAGACTATAACCCTCTGGTAACAGACTGGCAACATGTTTCAGGAAAAACCTCACTACGGTAACAGATAAAAGTTCGCTTTGTGCACCACTAGATGCAGGAAGAGAAACAAAAACAAACAACTTTAGACAATAATATGCATGAAGGATCTGCACATGATGAGTTATGGACCATAAGCAACCTGAAGCCCTGGCCAAGAATACACATGAGTTCTGCTGCAGAGGATTCAGAGGACCTCCATGTTCCAGGTCACAGTTGGAACATCAAAGTCCTCTGAGTCCTCAGCAGCAGAATTCATGTGCATCAGCGCCCATAACAAAATATGTGGCACATTAGGAAATCCATCAGATAACTATCATAGAATCATAGAATCTCTACAGTATATAAGGAAGCCATTCAGCCCATCGAATCTGCACCGAACCACAATCCCACATGGGCCCTATTCCATAACTCTACGTATTTAGCCTGCTAATCCCCCCAGTACTAGCATGGCCAATCAACATAACCCACACACCTTTGGACTTTGGGAGGAAACCGGAACACCCAGAGGAATCCACGCAGACACAGGGAGAATGTGCAAACTCCACGCTGACAGTGACCCCAGGCCAGAATTGAACCCAGGTCCTGGCGCTGTGAGGCAGCAGTGCCACCATGCCACCCAACATAATCTGTATTTAATGTTTAAGAGCATGGAGGAGACCAACACCAAATTAACACAGGACTTTGTGCAGAACTTGGAGTCTTTCCAGAGTCTATTCATGATCAACTCAATACAATTTTGGACCCAGCCATGATGTAAGGTTTGATGGCCGAATCCTACTTTGCAAGCTCAGACAGTTTTCACCATGACTATGGCTATCAGTATTGAGAGAGACAAGCCGAATATCACAGAAATCCAACAATCTGTGCTCCCTCAGATTTAGTAGAGTTGTTGATGCTCCCTCCCTTGGAGGAATGGACGTGGCTTTATGGAGAACAAACTTGCTGTTCCCTTTCAGGATTGCAGCTTTTCTGATCCCATCCCTTTTACTCCATCAGTGCTTTTGCCGCTACCTATCAGCTAGCCAGCCAGCCAGCCCACACTGCTGCTCCCCATGCTGAGATGATGCTCAGAACTGTTCAAGATAATTCTGCAATCCCATTCATTGAAAGTCAGCAACCTTTCAACAGCCATGCTGCAGCATATTGTCAGAGCACTAGGACAGGCAAAGGCACGCAGAGGACAGACACAAAGGGAATGAATGAGGGTGATTCATTGACATTTGTATGTAATATAGCATGATTCAATTTATTAGTATGATTTGGAATGTCAGTCAAGCTTTCATCTGCTTCAGGACCAACAGAATAAAGTGATGGTCAGTGACAGAGGGGAGTTTAGGAGTATGGTATTGCTGTGAATGTGGTTACCATACTATTATTATACTTGAATTAGTTGTTCACATATAGTCCAGGCAGAAAAGGATTGTCCAGCTTGTGGTCTCCTTTCCCCTTCTGCCTCCTCCTCCTTTTCCATCTCCTCATGCTCCTTCAGCAGCTGTTACATTACTCCCTGCATTCTTCAGTAAATTCAAGCAACTACAAAAACATGCACCAAAAATTGCCAAACTGGCAACTAACCTGTTGGTAGAATCCATAGGTTAGGCGGATTAGCCATGGTAAATGTGTGGGGTTACAGGGATAAAGTGGAGGGGAGGGCCTAAGTGGGATGCTCTGTCAGGGAGTCAGTGCAGGCTCAATAGGATAGATAGCCTCTTTCTGCAATGTAGGGATTCTATGATTCTATAACTTTAGGATAGAATTGAGGAGATTCTTCTTCAGTAAGAGAGTGGCCAGCTTCTGGAAGTTGCTACCAAAGGAAACAGGTGAGGTTAAAACATTGTGAGGGTGATTCTCCTGCTTAAGCCTCCCGGCCCAGCTGTAGCACAGCAGTAGGCCGGGAAGCTTAAGTGGAGGCCATGTAGAGAGCTTCCTGCTAGGCAACATGGCATCCGCCCATCTCCAGCAGCTGGATTTCCAGCGCCATCAGCTTTGTTCCAGAAATTGGCACTGAGCTTAATTCATTATGTTAGTGGGGATTAACACCTCATTAGCGGGCCCAGAACTGAAGTCTCTGAAGCGGCCCGACCTCACTGGAGTCCCCCAGGAGATCAGGAGTAAAGGGGGGGGTTGTCCTCTAGGCATTTCCAGCTTGGCAGTGCCAGCCTGGCCCACTAACACTGCCCAAGAGGTGAAGTGGTAATGCCCAAGAAGCATCTTTTCACTACTCAGTGGACATTGGGCAGAGCCAAGAGGATGAGACAAAGAGGAGTAGGGCCTATAATTGATGCAGTATCTTGGGGGGAGATCGGTGGGAGTGAGGGGTCCTACTGGCACTCTGCATTCAACAGTGACAGAGGGAAGGAGGCCATCAATCGGGGCTGACCATCAGGGGAGGGCACGAGCCTGCTGGGTGGGGGGGGTGGGTCAGGGTGGTATGAAAAGATTGGAGCTGCTTAGAGGAGGTGGGGGAAGATCGAGATGGGCTGGTGGGGGTGTTGGGGGGGGAGCGGGGAGTGGGGGGATGGTGGGGAGACAGGGATCGGGATTGGGGCTTGGCTGTACATATCTGGCAGGCCAGAGGTCGGAGTCACACGACCAGCATTGCGGGGTCAGAAGCTGTTGTAAAATCGAGCTGGCCAGTGATCTGTAGGCCAGCAATGCAGAGCTACTCCATATGCACTGATCTTAGCTATAACAGATCAGAGAATACAGAGTGGCCCGCTCAGCACTACACTGTCTGCCTCTCCAGTGAGAAAAGACCCTCCCCACAGATTTCTAGCATAATGCACAGAGTGTATGAGATTCATTTTGAAAGTTCTGCTGATAACACCAGCAGGATAGACTCCAATTCTTATGCAAATTTGGTACTTAGAATTTTTTTTGGGTGTACATTTTAAGAAAGAGTTAGATATAGCTCGGAGTAGAACAGGATCAAAGGTTATGGGGGAAAGCTGAATTACGCTATTGAATTGGATGATCAGCCATGATCATAATGAATAGCAGAGCAGGCTCAGAGGACCTCCTCCTGCTCCATTCTTCCATGTTTCCATGGCACAATTACTGAAAGGCAGGAAGATGTCAGTCTCACTTCAACACTGTCTTCACAGAACTACTAACATTCCACACATCAGGTGCATACCGACACACAGAGGTTATTGTATTGTTACTTTTCAAAAATCTCAGTTGCTGCTTTCAGAATGTTACCCCCAATTATTATGGGAATTGGTGTTGTTAGAGTGATAGACTACAGTTTCAGTTATCCAATTCTCAAGCCTCTCTTCTTGCAATAATTTAACAGATGCAACATTTTCAGCAAGTCATCAGATCCCAGAAGTAAATACTTCGTCTCACTTAATATTTGATCTGTCTTAGTGAAAACATTCATACAAATATTTTCCTTGCAAAAGATAACATTTGTAATAGATTAACCAAATAAACGCATGTCAGATCAGATGCAAGCTATTTTGAAATCATATTTGTTTTAAGATTAACTGGGTTTATGCAACTAGCTCAGAAATAATGATGCTGGTCAGGAAATCCTGGAGCCCTCCATTACAGTCAAGAATCATTACATAGTATCTTACCTAAACTGATTCTTTCCCAGCTTAGCCAAAACTGGATATTTACAACTTCTTCAATTTTTTTTCTTACATTCAGCAGATATTTAAAATCCATTTGTTATCACCCCAAGCACTATGACTTGACTTAACTTGTCTCTCCTATTCTATGCAACACTTTTCAATCTTCCATCATTGTTTCTTAACATGAAACATAACTGTCCAGCCTAAGATAACAGCCACACTTTCCTAACAGGCATTGTGATTGTAAGAATCTAATGGTACTTGTAAATTGGATATTTTATTCTCCCATTCATCTTCCCTGTTCGTTTGGAGAGAACTAAAGTGACCAAATCCAGGATGGGAAAAATTAGATAGAATTTTTTGGCTCTCCCCACAGGCGGGACTTTCTAGTTTCAGCAACAGCAAACCCCCACCATGGATTTCCCAGCACGAGAATTGGATTCAATGGGAAATGACCAGAAGACCCCTCACTGGCCAACAATGGATCGCTTTTCATTGCCATGCAAAAATGCCACATGGAATGTGGGCAGCACGGTGGCACAGTGGTTAACACTGCTGTCTCACAGCTCCAGGGACCAGGGTTCGATTCCTGGCTTGGGTCACTCACTATCTGTGTGGAGTTTGCACATTCTCCTTGTGGCAATGTGGATTTCCTCCATCCTCCCAAGTCCAAAGATATGCAAGTTAGGCTGATTGGCTCTACCAAATTGTCCCTTAGTGTCCCAGAATGCGTAGGTTAGAGGGATTAGTGGAGTAAATGTGTCAGATTGTGGGGACAGAGTCTGGATGGGATTCTTGTTGATGCAGACTCAATGAGCCAAATGGCCTCCTTCTGCACAGTCGGGATTCTATGAGTGCGGAGAATCCTTCCCATTGTCAATATTCACAAAGTTGACCTGAAATGTTCTGGTCATGCCTGGACACAATTTTAGTTTGTTTCCATTCTTAATATTTATTTGCTATTCTTATTTACACAATAACTTTCCAAAGTAACCAGGAAGCTTTTAGTTTCTAAGTAACAAGGGTACTACAGTATACGCTACATCAACATAAAATTAACTTTCAATTCTTTCAAACAAACTCCGTTGTTTTGAACTCAACACCGGATTGGGGTTACAATGGGTTGCATCTGCCAAATCAATTGCTCTAATTTTTTATTCACTCAGCAGATATGAGCATCACCGACAAGACTAGCATTTATTTTCCAAACCAAACTGATCTTGAGAAGGAGGTGGAGAAATTCAAGACACAAGTGATGCAATATTATTTGAGAGGGAGTTCTGGAGTTTTGACAGTGTGGCAGTGAAAGAACAGCAACATAGTTCCAAATTGGGTTGCAGTATGGTTTGGAGATGGCAGAGTTTCCATGCATCCACTAATCTAGGTAGCAAATGTAATGGGTTTAAAAGATGATGTCAAAAGAGCAGAGCGCCTTGAAGATGGTAGATGCTGCTGCCATTGTGTGGCAGTGGTGAAGGGAATAAATGTTTAAGAGGCTGCATGAGGTATGGATAAAACAGGCTGCTTTAACCTCGGTGGTGTCAAGCTTCTTGAGTGACACTGAGACTGCCCTCATTCAGGCAAGAGGAGAGTATTCCATCACACTCTTGACTTGCGCCTTGTAAATGCTGAACAGGGGGCTTAGAAGGTGAGTTACTTTTCACAGAATTCCCAATTCGTTCCAGTTAAGTTTCTGGTTAATGGTTACCATCCCAACCCTCTCATCACAGCCCCCTGCCCCACTCCCCCAACCCCCCACCGCCGCAGCCCCCACAACTTCCCCATCATTTTTCTGATATTGAGAATGGACTGATGTACATTAATTGGTAGTATTAGATTTGTATTGCTTTGAGTGGATAGGGTACACCTATACAATTTTTCACATTGTAAGGTAGATACCAATGTTGTAGCTGTACTGGAATAACCAGGCTAGGGGCATAGGTAGTTCTGGAGAACAAATCCTCAGTACTATAGCAAGGATATCATCGGGGCAGCATGGCCTTTGCTCTATCTACAGCATTCAGCCATTTCTTGATATCATGTGAAGTGAATTGAATTAGCTGAAGATTTGCTCCTATGATGCTGGGCAGGTTAGGAAAAGGCCAAGATGGCTCATCCATTGGCACTTCTAGTTAAAGTTGGTTGCAAATCATCTGCCTTATTTTGCACTAATGAGATGCTTGTGAAATCTTCTTCTCCTCTGGTTAATTGTTTAGTTGTTCACCATCATTCACAACTTGGTGTGACAGGACTGCAGAGCTTTGATCTGAGTCTTTGGGATTTTAACGTTGCTTAGTTCTATCTGTTACATGCTGCTTCAGTAGGAAGTTGATCATGGCTGAGCTAAAATATCACAGGGTCCCCAAATCAATGTTGGGGGCTCCAATGTCATTATCTCCTGACTTTATACTACGATAACACCTCTGTCAGTGGGATAGGACATACCTCTGAATGATGATGGAGGAGACAAGGTTTTTTTTAATTCATTCATGGGACGCGGATGTCACTAGTTAGGCCAATATTCATCGCCCTCCTCCAATTACCCTTGGTGGGCTGAGCTACCTTCTTAAATTGCTGCAGTCTCTGAGATGTAGGTATACCCACAGTGCTGTTAGGGAAGGAATTCCAAGATTTTGACCAAGCAACAGTGAAGGAATGGCAATATATTTCCATGTGAGGATGATGAATTGGTTAGAGGTGGCATTCCCATGTGTCTTCTGATCTCGTACCTTTAGATGGTAGTGGTCATGGGTTTGGAAGGTGCTGCCAAAGAAGCTTTGTGAGTTCCAGCAGTGCACCTTGTAAATGGTAGACACTCCTGCCACTGTGCATCAGTGGTGATTGGAGTGAATGGTTGTAGATGGCATAGATGGCATGGGCTGCTTTCTCCCGCATGGTGTCCAGCATCTTGAGTGTTGTTGGAGCTGCACCCATCCAGGCAAATGGAGAGTATTCCATCTCATTCTTAATTTGCAGATGGTGGGCAGGTTTTGGGGATCTGGAGGTGAGTTATTCTCTGCAGATCCCCAGCCTCTGATCTGCTCTGGCAGCCACAAAGTTATGATACTTTGAGTAAAGTACGATCATGCACTTGCCTGAGTAGATTGTGGACAGCTCTCCTAATGTGGGTTTTAGTTCCCAGATGTTAGTTAGGAGAATCGATTTTATTGAATCTGAGCCTTGGTCATGTTAGAGGTTCCACCAGTTTTTTTTCTTATTTAGTTTTTCTGAAATAGCATTAGCACTTCAGAAGTTTGACATATGGAATGTGAATAGGGTAGAACAGAGCTACCCTAGCCTTATTGAGTTTTAATTCCAACATAAGAGACCTTAACAGTGACAATGGAGTTTTGAAAGATACTGATGTCTCAACTTTATATGCAAGAAGTTCACAAAAAATAATTTTTCATAAATCTCTTTTAGATGTACTTTGACCTGTTTATTTCCAACATTTTTCCATTTTATTTATTTTTGTATCTTACATTTTTCTATCGAATTATTTCCCTAAATGAAAAGTTAACTTGTCTTAGTCTAGGAAATCGTACCTTTTTGGATTCACAAGGGAAACACTTTGTCCAAGGTGCCCACTGGCCAAGTTGACAGTCAAGTGCAGCCACACTTCGGATTTTCCGGACGGAATGATTCGTGAAACAATGTTCTGAACTATGTTGAAAAAAATAAACTTGTTCAGTGTTGCAAGATTCTTTTCCTGCATAAAACAAATTGTTTATCTTTTGCTAAAGATAGGGCAATTGTGAAGGAATATGCTGCTGAATACGAAAGGGTTACACACAATCTCAAGGAATTGTGGATTGGCATGCATAAATTTATGACTGATTGGCATGTTGATGGTCTAACAAGAAACTTGTGGCTGTCTGGCCACTTGTGTTTACAACTAGCGGGAGTGCAAAGTTTAGCAGGAGGTCCTCCATCTATAGAGTGACAAACTCTCAAAGTTCAGGGTTTTACCATACTGGAATGTACTGTTGCTTATAGAGGTTCCTGATGCCACCACAAACTTATTAGAGATTACAAAATTATGGGACTTCCTGTTTTTTTGCTTCGTTTGTCCCAGAAAGCACATCATTTCACACCAGTAAAAGGCAATTGCATTTTGAACCAAATCTCTGGCCTTTGGGAGCAAGTTTTTTTTTTTGTTGGCCTATTTTGGAAGTTACTGAGGGGTAAATGGAGCTGATTTCCCTGGTTCCGCCAAGGATAATGCTACTTTCCTATAAGATTTAACAAAGACAACTACAGCTTGCATTTATGCAAGTGATGGTAGCTGGGAGGAGCAGGGGATGATCAATGGTTGGGAGGGAAGTGGTGGAGGTGAGTGCAGGCTCAGACTGTATGATGGGGAGGTTGGAGTAAAGAGCTGGTGATGAGGAGGGGGGCCTTCCATGATGGGCTGCGGGGGTAGGAGTTGTGGGAGGTTTACTCAGAATCTGATGGGGGCACCCTATAAAGATGACGCCCTCACCTCTAAGCAGTGGGCTTTTGCCAGAAGCGCTGCCCCTCCTGTATGATGACATGAAACATGTCCTCTTGATTTTTTTTGGCAGAGTGTCATAAGATCTGGAGAGAAACACACTATTTTTTTTCCCTGAAAACAACACTTTGCCATTTTTTGATAAGATTGGAGACTATTTGGTATTCCAGGATGGTCAAGGAGTATAGTAAGCAGTTTGGGTAGAGGAAAGCAGGGCCTGATAGTGCTTTTCAGACAGATCTCAGAGAAAAGGAAGGTGGCTCTAAGATTTTTGGACTATTGAGAAGAATGTGTACAATTCTGCTCTCCCTATTATAAAAAGGATATTACTAAACTAGAAAGAGTGCAGAAAAGATTTATTAGGATGCTACTGGGACTTGATGGTTTGAGTTACAAGGAGAGACTGGATAGACTGGGATTTTTTTCCCTGGAGTGTAGGAGGTCATAGGAGTGATCTTATTGAGATGTATAAAATAATGAGGGGCATAGATCTGCGAGATAGCCAACATCTTTTTCCAAAGATAGGGGAGTTTAAAACTAGAGGGCATAGGTTTAAGATGAGATGGAGATGTACAAAAGGGTCTAGAAGGGCAATTTTTTCACTCAGAGGGTGGTGAGTGTCTGGAACAAGCTGCCAGATACAGTAGTAGAGGCTGGTACAATTCTGTCTTTTAAAAAGCATTTAGACAGTTACATGGATAACATTGGTATAGAGGGATATGGGCCAAATATAGGCAATTGGGACTAACTTAATGATTAAAAACTGACCGGTATGGACAAGTTGGGCCAAAGGGTCTATTTCCATCTTGTGAACCTCTATGAATCTAACTCCTGATGTGTTATAGGGTCACAGCTCATATGCTCTTGCCTCAAGAGCTATGTAACTTTGAGAAACCAAGATACAAAATCAATGGAAGTAAAATCATTGATAACTTTTACCATTCAGACCCACCCGCTCACTTAAAACAATTTCATTTAACATTACCAAACCTCAGAAAAATGTAATGTTTTATGTAGAAACCCCATATTTATCTTTCAAGATTTAAGAGGCATAGGCTGAAATTTTACCCATTGGAGATGGGGTCTGAGGTTTGGGAATTGGTAAAATAGTGGGGAAAGGAATTGGGAAGGAAGCAATGGAATATTTCCAAACACAGAAATGGCAATAGTTAAACTGCCCACTGCCACTGGAGCTGTATGACCAATAAGATGCTTAATTGGCCTCACAACGGTCATTTTACACCTACAACGTCATTTTACCAACATGTGGAGAGTCCACCTGGTACATTGAAGCAGTCTGCCAGCAGCTTCCAAGGGAGGGACCTTTCCTTCTTGAGGTTTCATGGCCCAGAAAGGGATCCCAGCAGCAATGGCTGCTTCCACAGCACCGGTGCTGTTTGTGGAGGGTTCACCTCTCCGATTGCAGGGACTAGTTAGCATTGGCACATCACCAAATCTTCTACCATGCTCAAGGGTACCTTGAAACGGAGATGCCTTGCAGCCTCAGCAATGGTCATCTCTATCACTGACACTGCAGAGCTGCTAGCTCTCTGATTGGAACAGTACCTCATCCTTAATTGGATTGCAGAGCCAGTGATCATTAATTGGTCTCTGCTTGTGAAATTACCACTATTGTCCCATCGTTTACCCACACAAGCTTGGGATATGCATTTGGTCCCAAAGTCAGGAGTCACAGCATGCCAATAAGATCCCAGCCACACACAATCCACCACAAATAACACAACCAATACAGAAGCCATCCCAGTTTTCTGAAATGATAAACACTGACCTGATGCTGATCTGGTTCGAATTGGCAAAATGAGTAAAACACAACAGGCATGCAAAGGATGAGAAGCAACTCATAAACAAATTCATTCTTCGTGCCACAAAAATATAGCTTTTATAAAATAAGAAAATGTATAGTTAATGTGAAACAACTTGTTACTTGGGCGAAAAATATTAAATGCTGCAAATTCCAAACAGAAAGTATTATGGAAGAATGTCAAAAAAGGAAAAACCAAACAACCTACTTTATAAATGATTAATAGCAATGTAAATGTAGCAGGTGAAAGGTGGGCCAACTCATATTCTCACTTCATTATAAAACTATCTTAGATCTAATACAGATTCTTGCAATAGTATATTCAACTTTACACAAATTATTAAGATTAAAGCTTTGATTAGAATATTTAAAATTGTTGTTCTGCAATCAGTTTCTTAACAACAGTATCTGTTGATATAAGAATGTGTGTTTTCCAGTTTGAAAAAAAGAATAATGTTTACCTCAGTAATATGCTCAATCGTATTTACATTAAAGTATCTTGTAAAGCCTTGACATTGCAACTAGTCTGCAAGTTACACTGAGCGTTTGCTGCAATCTGCTATTTGTTTGCCGTGTGATCTTAATATCACTCCAGATTTCGGAGCTAGTGAGAGCATAATGGAGGAGGTTGAGCAAACTGTTAGCAGGAAGGAACTAAGAGCATCTGGTTCATTTTCACTTTTTATCATTTGTGTGATGAACTGGCAAAGTGGATTAATTATAATAAAAATAAAGATTGAGAGCATTCTACAAGAGAAAGCAATTCTTTCCTTGCACCAGAGACTTTATGTGATTAGCAAAAAAAATCTAAATTTCCACTGTCATTGCCTGGTCTGAAATGTAGCAGAAACGATTGCGCATTAGCATTACAACTTAAAAACATAGAAACTAGAAGCAAGAGTAGGCCATTAAGCCTTTCCAGCTTGCTCCATCATTCATCTTGATCATGGCTGATCATTGAATTCAATATCCTGATCCCCTCTTCTTCCCATATCCCATAAGCCCCGACAGCTATATCTAATTTTTTTCTTGAAATCAGACAACATTTTGGTCTCAACTACATTCGGTGGCAGTGAATTCCACACATTCACCACCCTCGTAGTGAAGAAATTTCTCCTCATCTCAGTTCTAGAAGGTTTATCCTTATCCTCAAACATATAAAAGGGAGTATAAAAGGAAGGCCAAGGTAAGATAGCGGGCAGCGTCGGGAGCGGGCAGTGGAGTGACGGGAATTAGAGTGAGAACAACAAGGGCTTAAGCTCACTGGGCTTGGGTGAGCGCAGGCTTGGACACGGTGAGTAACGTGCTTCCTACCTAATCACCTTTAAAGGGGTCTACAAAATGCCACGATACTTGGCCAAACGCGTCCACTGTGTACGCTGCCATATGTGGACCTTGGAGGCATCACGTCTGCCAAAGGCCCACATATGCGCAAAATGTTTAGAACTGCAACGTTTACGAGCAAAGTTGAGACAGCTGGAGCTGCGCTTGGAGGACGTTTGTCTAGGGAGGGAAAATGAGGATACAATGAATAGGGAAGGCAGACCTGCAGGGACCCCAGGATCTAGTAGTAGGGATGGGCTGGGTACAGTTACAAGGAACAAGAACAAAAATCAAGGCACAAAGGCCATCTCAAAGGAGGATTCCCAGAAAACCAAGGGGGGGGTAAAAGCTGTGATGGAGAGGGCAGGTGAGGGGGAACAGAATGCCACAGAGACCGGCGGGAAAGCAGGAGGTGAGATAGTGGTGGGGGATGGGATGGTTAAAGGGATCGATAGGAGATTCTGTGGGCAAAAGAGAGACTCCAGGATGGTAGTCTGCCTCCCTGGAGCAGGGATCCAGGATGTATCAGAAAGGGTAGAGGGAATTTTGAAGGGAAAAGGGTCTAAGGCAAATGTAATAGTTCACATAGGACAAAAAGATGTAGGAAGAAAGCGCAGGGGGGACTTATGTAGACAGTTTAGGGAGTTGGGGGCTCAACTGAAAGGTAGGGCCTCCAGGGTGGCGTTCTCTGGGCTGCTGCCTGTGCCTGGGACCGATTGGGAAATAAATGAGACACTCCAACTAAATGCATGGATGAGGGATTGGTGTAGGGCAGAAGGCTTCATATTTATTGATCATTGGGAAGTCTTCAGGAGGGAGGGTCACCTATTCACGAGGGATAGGGAGCAGTCGACTGGGAGGGGAACACATATTTTAGCTGGGAGGTTAGCTGGAGTGTTTCAGAAGTGTTTAAACTAATAGGGAGGGAGGGTGGGGAGAGAGAGGGAACTGGGAGTGGAAGAGAGAGGGATGATAGGGTAACACCAGAAGGTAGAAAGAAATATCCGAGAGCTGAGGGTCTTCAGTGCATGTGTTTTAATGCGAGGAGTGTGACTGGCAAAACAGATGAACTGAAGGCAATAATGTTCACAAGGAGTTTAGAAGTGGTGGCGGTGACCGAGACGTGGTTGAAGGAGGGGCAAGACTGGCAATTGAATATTCCAGGGTATAAGTGTTTTAGGTGTGACAGAGTTGGTGTGAGGAGAGGCGGGGGAGTGGCTTTATTAGTTAAGGACAACATCACAGCAGTGCAGAGGGAGGGAGGTATGGATGATTTAGGAATTGAGTCTCTATGGGTGGAGTTGAGGAATAGGAAGGGAGTGGTTACTCTGTTGGGTGTTTACTACAGACCGCCCAACAGCCCGCGGGCCGCGGAAGAAGGGATATGCAGGGACGTTTTAGATAAGTGTAGGAAAAATAGGGTGGTAGTAGTGGGAGATTTCAATTTTCCTGGAGTAGATTGGAGTGTGCCCAGGGCTGTAGGATGGATGGGGAGGAATTTGTACAGTGTGTTTTGGAAGGGTCCTTGGAGCAGTATGTGGATGGCCCGACTAGAGAGGGGGCTATACTGGATTTGGTTCTGGGGAATGAGCCAGGGCAGGTGGGTGACGTCGAGGTAGGAGAGCATGTGTCAAATAGTGATCACAACTCTGTCTGCTTTAGGATATTAATGGAAAAGGACGAGACCGGCCCAAAAGGGAGGGTATTTAACTGGGGGAGGGCTAGATATGGCCAGATTAGGCAAGATCTTAAAGATACCGACTGGGATAAGCTTTTTGAGGGCAGGTCGACGAGGTACATGTGGGAGTCTTTCAAGGGAAAACTAAACTCTCTGCAGGAAAGATACGTGCCAGCAAGGAGGAAGGATGGGAAAGGTAGGATTAGAGAACCTTGGCTTACCAGGGAGATTGAGGACTTGATCAAGAAAAAGTGAGAGGCTTACATTAGATCTAGGCAACTAGGGACTGAGACAGCGCTGGAAGCTTATAGAGAGTGTAGACGGGATCTTAAAAGGGGTATTAGAAAGGCAAAAAGGGGCCACGAGGTGGCTCTGGCAGGTAGGATAAAAGAAAATCCAAAGGCATTTTACACCTATGTAAGGAGCAAAAGGACTGTTAGAGGCAAGATTGGACCTCTTAGGGACAGAGGAGGGGATCTATGCTTAGAGCCTGAGGGAATGGGGGAGATCCTGAATGAATACTTTGCGTCGGTATTCAAGCAGGAGACTGGACAGATGTCTGTGCCTGATGTTGACAAAGTTGAGGATCGGTTGAGGGAAATAAGGATTACGAGGAAAGAGGTGTTGAGGCTGTTACGCAGCTTAAAGACATATAAAGCTCCGGGGCCTGATGGCATTTACCCCAGGCTGCTAAGGGAGTTGAGGAATGACTTGGCTGGGCCTCTGACGCAAATCTTTGTCTCTTCCTTGGACACAGGTGAGGTCCCAGAGGACTGGAGGATAGCAAACGTAGTACCGTTGTTTAAAAAAGGTCATAGGGATCACCCAGGGAACTATAGGCCGGTGAGCTTGACTTCAGTTATAGGTAAGCTAATGGAGAGGATCCTCAGGGACAGGATGTAATGAGCATCTGGAGCGCTGTGATCTGATCAGGGATAC